>CM077564.1:10000000-14800000 GCA_039657345.1 Stephania japonica | reverse complement strand
CGTACAATCATTGCCCCCTCAACATCTCCCTGAGGTGCTACTCGTGATCCCCTCGTGTCCTTGAATAGATCAGAATATCATCGATAAGGACTATCATGAATCGATCAAGAAATGGCCTAAATACTCGGTGCATGAGGTCTATAAACATGGCGGGGCATTGGTCAGCCCGAACGACATGACTAAAAACTGGTAGTGTTTATATCTGATGCTAAATGTTGTCTTGGACATATCCTCATCCCTAATCATTAGCTGATGATACCCTGATCTTAAGTCTATCTTGGAGAAAAACTATGCTCCTCTCAGCTACTCAAATAGATCATCAATCATTAGTAGCGAGTACTTGTTCGTAATTGTGGCCCTGTTCAGTTGCCTATAGTCGATGCACAGTCATAGACTACCATCTTTCTTTTTCACAAAGAGTATCGGCGTTCCCCACGGCGACATAAAAGACGTAATAAACCCCTTCTGCCCTAAATTCTTAAACTGAGTCCTCAACTCCTCTAGCTCCTTCGGGGCCATGAGGTAAGGTGGTATCGAGATCGATCTAGTGCCCAGTACTAACTCAATGAAGTCTAACTCTCGTGGTAATGGTAGTCTAGGTAAATCATCTGGGAAAGGTCGGGAAACTCAATAGCGATTGGTATGTCCTCAAGTCGAGGTCCCTGACTCTCTACTACGGTGTATAAGGCTACTAGGGTCTCCATCTCTCCACTAGACGCTAGTCGACCTCTCGTGGTACCGACTCACGGTGTACTACCCCTATGAATGATCGTTGAACACCCTGGGGTCTCTAATATCACTGCCTTACGGTAGCAGTTGATATGTGTGTGGTATGCCACTAGCTAATCCATCCCTAACAATGCGTTGAACTCCAAGAACTCGAGTACTTTGAAATCCGTAGATAACTCTAACCCACCTATCTCTACTAAACATCCCTCTACTAGGCTATTAGGATAAACCCTATCTTCGGCCGCAGTACTCAAAATCAAATGCACCCTAAGGCTAACCGATGTCAAACATAAAATGCCTATCATGTGACCCGCAATAAATGATATAGTATAACCAGAATCAAATAAAACATACGAGTTTCTACCAAAAATGGAAATTGTACCGTCAATAAGTCCTCGTGTAGCGCTAGCATCTTGCTGAGCTAGATGTGAGCTCCCACTCGGCTTTGCTATAGGTACACTGCAGCTGGTTGTCGACACTCTCTCACAATATGTCCGGCCTGTCCACATCTATAACATGTCACCTACCTACGCTGCCCCATCTGCTGCTCTCCCCGTCCTTACATCGGTCTCTGTCCCTAACGGAGTTCCTCTCGCCTCTACCTCTGCCTCAGCCTTGACCACCCTATTGTTGTTGTTATTGAGGTGTTGACGATGTCAAGTGTGCAGATCTCACTGGTGTTGACAACACTAGCCTACTGGTGGTCGTGGTAAGGAGCGCGCGCCACTTGAACTCTGCACTGAGTTGTAATATGTGGTGTAGGGTATGGCTGATGTGCGTGGTATGGACATCCCTGACTCTTAGAAACCTCTGCTCCATCTCCTCTATCCCTTGCACCTCTATTATATCCCCTCATACTCGCTAACTGCTCAGAGGACAAGGTCTGACTCGAAGCACTCCCGTCAGCAACCTTACATAAGTAATAGGTCTCATGTGAAAGTGCGTGCTCATATATCTCGCTGAGTGTCCTGACGCCTGTATTGACCACGTGGTAACCAATGTCTGGCCTCAAGCTAACCACAAAGTGGTAGACGTCCTCCATCTTATCTCAGACTATGTCCCCAATAAACTGTCTCAAGTACCCGTATATGTCCCAGTATTGCATGACTAACTCATCTACCTCCTGCCTTAAAATCATGAATTCTCTCCTCAACCTCATCATAACTATAGGCAAGAAATACTACTGATAAAACTTTTTCTTAAAGGCGCCACCAAAATCCTGTCAGTTGTTATCGTGGTGCACCACCAAATGTCAGCGTTCCTCTAAAATGTATATGAAGATAAGTCTAGGCGTAACCAATCCTCAATCCCCATAATCTGATGTGGCTTCTCCTATGACCATCCATTTATCTTCTCAAAGTCTCTCACCCCATCGAAGAAAACTGGCTGAAGTTGGAGGAAATCCTTCAATAGTTGAATCCCGATTGTTGAGCCAAAAGGTGTAGGTGTGGGAGCCAACATCGGTATCACTGTCGGAACGGCAATGACCAAAGTGTCAGTATCACTAGAGCCACTAGTGTAATAGTGGAAGGCTCAAGCTCCAACGGGTGGTGGTGTAGTAGTAGTAGTAGTAGTGGTGTCGAAAACTGCCGCCAATGTAGGTGGAGTGAATCTGGCAATCATCAATGTAATGAAGTCGATCAATTGTTGCCTCTGAGCTAAGACATGGTAAGCCAGCCTCTGAAGATCCTCCACTAATGCAAGAGTCTAGTTGTTGTCGACACCTGCGTCACCAATCTCGCATGCGTCCATCATCAATGTATGCACGTTGACAGCGAACTCGTATCAGCTACTACGTAGAATATATCGTATATATACATTATGAAATTAAAAGGCATATATAATTACTCCTAGCTCACTTTCACTCCCCAACAAAATAGTCTCTAGGAAAGGATCATCTGGTTCCCCTTCTAAGATTTGTGTCTTATTCAATTTGTGTATTACTTATCATCACAATTGGTATCAGAGCAATCTCACTTATCCCGATGGAGCCTACGTGTATCTTAAGGTTTTCCCTTGGAAGGGTCTTCAGAGGTTTTGTGTGAAAAGCAAACTTGCACCGTGTTTCATCGGGCCTTTTAAGATTAGGAAACGAGTTGGAAACGTTACATACAAGTTAGAGCTTCCTCCGCAGATGTCAAGCATTCATCCGATCTTTCATATTTTGATGCTTCGACTAGCTAAGTCGAAGCAAGAACACAACTAACGGTTGACTTGAGTCAGATCAAACTAGGCGAGGATATATCATATGAGGAGCGGCCTAACCAGATCGTGGATCGAAAGGTACAACAGCTGAAAAATAAGTCCATCCCTAAGGTGCTCATCAAGTGGCAATTCTATAGCAAATCGAAACTCACTTGGGAGCGAGAACACTACATGCGCGATCGTTTTTCGTACCTTTTCAAATCAGGAATAACCTTAACTTATGTTTAATTTTGAGGATGAAATTTCATTTTGTTGGTATATTTTTCACAGCCCGAATTCATAACCCTTGATTAATTTCTTAATCAGGATCACCGACCTGTGACGTAGGACCCATGTGATGTGCACACCAACCGAGGCATATTACCGAGGAATATTTTATATTTGTTATGGTGTATGCCTAGTGTTATGTATATGTGTAGACTAATTAAGTCGTATCATGTAGTTATAGGCGTCAAGACATGAGCGGGGACGTTCCTTGCGTTGCATGCGAGCTTGGGAACTAGGTAGTTAGGCTTGTGGTAAGTCTAAAGTTAGCCTAATGTAGTTCAATTAACTTATTTCATAACATACGACATTTAAATTAATGCAAATCAAATTTGATGTCCTATGGTTGAAATGCAAAAAATGAGAGGACATGGAGATGCCTAGGAATGTGTGCTAACATACTCCCACAAAATTGTGTCAACAATTGGAGTCACAATGGCTGGAAACTTAGTAGAGCTAGGATCATTTTAAGGCACTAGATCATCATAGAAACATGAAGTACATACTTGATGAAATGCCAACCTATATAAACAACACTCTAGTGTTGTTGTTTCACTTTGCATGCTTGTAACAATTGAAAATCAGAGAATTAAAGTGAGAGAGGTTGCTGAAAAGATTTGAGACAACTAAGGGATATTCATCAACCTAAATCATACATAATAATTAGGAGTCTAACTATTACAAGCTAGGTATGCTCTTCTCCACCTCAATACATCAACATTAAAGGGTTTTGATTTAAATCATGGGGTTTTGTGAGAAATCAACTTTAAACTATTTTTAAGGTTCCCTTGATTCAATTTAAGGCATTGATTTCAGTTATTAACTTGGATTTTTGAATTTGAAGGTTTTATACAAAATTGGGGGTTTTATATATGAATCTGATTTTCAAAGATATGTTTTCTTTCAAAATATAATTGCATATTTCTAATCCTTGTGATTTTCTACTAAATCTACCATAAAGAAGTTCTAAAATCGAACATGTTTTGCCAAAGTTATGATTTTCGTAAGTTTTGGTGTTTTTCATGTGTTTTTCACCATTTTTGTGAAAATGCATGTCTAAATTCATGTTTTGATGTTTATAATCGAAGTGCATGCCTTTTCTTTATTGTTTGGAGGTTGTACTAGACCTTGGTAAAAGAGAACAAGGTCCAAGGGCGATGGGGTAGTGATTCCCTGAGTGGGAAAACACAGAAAATTATTGTAGATTTTTGGGTTTCTGCACTCAGCGTGTATTAGCCCAAAGTTAATTCGTCGTTATTCATGACGTGTTTGTAGACGTGGCAGACAATTAAAATGCTCGTGGGACCTACAAATAGGCTAGGGCACGCTTGGAGCTAGGTAAATAGTAAGTTTTTGTGTTGTTGTGCTTTAATTTATGATGTTTATTGGCAATTAGGTTATTGGCATCGCAATTTGTGTTAGTTATTGTGTTATTGACGTATGAGATAGTGTGACGGGTATTCTCCCTGAATGGCATGCAAACGCGAGAACCGGGTAAGGGAATAACAGTGCAATAGGTTGGGTAGTCAAATACATATGGGAAATGATAAACTATAATTAAATATTAATAAATAATGTCGTATACGCGTTCGTGGTTCGAGAATACGTATGGGATGCAAGGGTACGTGCGGACTCGGGTAGTGGAAAGCCTGAGGGTTTTAGTGTTTTGTTTGAGCAAAGGCAAGACAAGGGAAGAGCGTCACCAATCAACTCACTCAAACCTGGACTAATTGAACATCTAGTGAGCCTTAGGATAAGCTTTGGGATTATCAACCACAAAAGATCAAGTTTGGAGTATAAATAAAGGTGTTTGTCGTCATTTCACCACCTTTTCTCTCTCTTCCTCCATGCAAATGCAAAAATAAAAGTGGTGAATAGCGTTTTCTTGAATTCAAGAGGTGATTTGGAGCAACAAACAATAAGGAATCGATGATAAAAGGTTAGATCTTCAATCCTCATCTCTTTCTCTACGAATCGAACCTATTTCTCGAGTTTTGACGTGAGTTTCGAGAATCGATTTGAGCACACCGGTTATGGGAGGTGTTGCTATGGATTTTGGTGTAGTTTTTGAGCATTTGTGTTGGTTTTGTTAAGGTTGTGGGCGGTGTTATGGAATTTTGGAACAAAATCAGGTTTTGAATGGTTTTTTTCGGGGTTTTAGTTCGGATGAATTTTGTTGAGGGGTTTTGATGGAAAATGGTTTATGGGAATTTATATGCGATGTTTGGACAAGCGCGGATTGCGGCGAGAGCCAAAGGGGTTCAAAAAACCCCAAGAATGCATTCTGGTTCGAATGTCTCCAGTCGCGCCATGGCCATGGGAGGCCACGGTGCTACCTGCGGTGTCTAAAACAGAGCCAAAACTCCCATAGACACTTTATATTGCGTCGTGGGAGGTTAGACATGGCGACGTGAGTCACAACTGTTGGGAAATATGCCCTAGGTCAATCCATTAACAGTCTTTATGAATACATTTTTGTTAATAAAATAGAGGATTTCATTTGCTGTTTATTATAATTGATTTGCATGTTTACATTATAATAAGATCCATGGGTATTTACAGAAATATCCTAAATGTCCCTAGTCGATTATTATACTGGGAACTATAATGAATTAAGACTAGTGTGAGTCTTGATTGATGATCATACGATGATCATACGTATAGGAATACGAATCAAGATCATGAGTACTTGTTAGGGAACAAAGTCTTGGGACCGACCCGCTATGAGAACATCACATGGATTAAGTCATAGTTGTTTCTCATGATAGGTATATTTTTCAGTCCTCTGACTTGAGATTATCAGAGACTTCAACATTAGGAATACAGTGATTTGACGCAATCAAACGTTGTCTTTAACCGGATGATTATAAAGGTTGTGATTGGTTACTGTGTGAGTAATGTGGTGAAGTTGTGTAATCAAGATAGAATTTGTCCCTCTTATATAAAGAGAGATATCCAGTGGATCCCTCGATGTGTTAGACTGTTAAAAGGCCTAGTCTAAGTGAATTGATATTGATCAATGTCACTTAGATGTTTTCAGTCTACCTAGAAATCGAGACTAGTACGATTAAACATGTTGGATGACAATTCCATGCCTTATGTTTGATCAAAAGGATATCGTGTGACAAAAGGATGTCATATACACTATTGATTAGGTTATATCGATTTGATATTCGTACAACTTGGGTAGTCATAATGTCTTGCTAGAGGCCACTTATGACTTGTATACCAAAATGTGTTTTGGTACACTGCCAACGTTGTATGAGCCTATTGAGTCGCACACCGAGAATGGCTTTGCGAGATTTTAAGATGGTTCAGAAAAATGAATTTTATATGATAAAATTCATGACAGAAACGTCCTTGTAGTGTATTACACTTATACTTCTTTAAGTAGGGGTATATATGTAATTTACTTAACCGTCTATATACGAGGGTTGTATAAATAGACGCTTTGAGTCAGAATACAAGGATATAAGATTTTAAAAGGGTCGAAACTCTATTTTCGTTTTAAAAAACAACTTAGAGATTTTTGGTATCCTTTGGATCGTTTTGGAGAGAAACAAAAGATTTGGAATTCTCTCGAAGCTAGCACTTTGAATCTCGGTCGCCGTTCGTGTGTGGACAGCTAGTAGAGGGCGTTCGTCATTGGCAGCGCCTTAGAGATCGATTAACCTTCAGAAAGGTATTGAGACTGAGGTATGATTAAGTTTTCATAGTTTAAACATGTTTTAATGGAATCAGATTCGGATCCTGTTTTGGGGTTTTTCTCAAAATTGTTTTGTAATCTCTCGCTGCGCATGAACCCAAAAACCCAACAGTGGTATCAGAGCCTTCGAGTTTGATTCCATTAAACTCATTGCATGTTTTCTTATGATATATGATTGAAAGCATGTTCATAGTTGATGTATATGTGATATACATAAGTTTTCTATGAGATTTATTATCATGTTTTGTGTATATGATACATATATTCGTGATTTAATTGAAATTAGTTTCATACATGCTAGTAACCATGTTAGATTAATTTGAATAATTTTAATGAATTGAGTTTCATGTTCTATGATCCATGATACCATTAGGTTCGATTGGGATAGTAGTTCATGATTCAATTACATGTTTGTGGTTATTTGGATGAAGATCGAAATTGCAAATAATTAATTTTCAAAATTAATTATTTACTTCATAACAAAATAGATATAACAAGATAAATAAGTAATTTCGAAAATTAATTATTTGTAAATAAATAATTTCGAAAATTAATTATTTATTTTGGATTTAAGATATTTGAATCCAAGTATATCACTAATAACAAGATTCTTGTTATTGGTGATATACTAGGATTCAAATATCTGAAATTTATTTATAAATAATTAATTTTTGAAATTATTTATTTATCTTGTTATATCTATTTTGTTATGAAGTCTCTATTTGATAAAGATAGATAACAAATTAGAATAGGAGATAAATATGGAGAAGTTTGTTATTGGTGATATGCTACGATTCAAATATCTAAAGTCCTAATTGAATTAGGATAAGATGATTAGTTAGATGTGGGCCCGGGTTAATTAAAAATGTTTTAATTGACTTAATTTTGGATAAATTAAGGGGTAAATTTAGTAGAGTAAAATCAGCGAAAAATATGATTTTCTATAGCAAATTTCAATTTTCGGAATTGAGATTTGTCTTCTAAAAAAAAAAAGGGGCGCTGCCCCCTGTTCCCCTATCCATGACCGGCCAATGGAACCACCGCCATTCGACCGGCAATGGACCGCCGTCTAACTAATCCTAGCGCACAGAAATTCTTCTATTAGTGAATAGCATAAAATTTCCTAAATTATTTAGTGGTTCTACAAATCAATAAAATATATGATATTTCATTGCTTACTTAAAAATCACTAAAACTGAATAAAATCCCTCTATTAAAATCTTAAGTCTTGTGCCATCCAATTTAAACACTTATCAAGGCCTCGATCACACTAATATAATTTCAGCAATAGTTGGGTGTATTGTGTTATCTTGGTGAGATAAGTTAGGTAAGAGTTACCTAAATGTTTAAATTGGTCCGACTTAATAAAGCTATCAAAATAGTTTTGGGCTTTAGGCATATGATGAGATAAAAACATGCTAATACATAAGATGTTCCATATCTCATAAAAAAATCTAAAAATTACATAAGATGTAATTGGTAACTGTTACCTACCTAAATAATCTAATTCTGTGTTTCATGCCATAGCTGTCATAGAATTAGGTGAAATATGGATTTTAGTCCCCTAAATAAACAGTATATTTTACGAGGGTTGGTAATTTAGTGGGAGTCTGTTCCTCAATACTAAAATAAACTCTGCATAATCTTTATTGTAGATCAATGGCCTTTTCAAGTAACAATAATCCCCTGTCACTGCGATCTATCCTTGAGAAGGATAAGCAATCTGGGACTAACTTTCTTGACTGGTTCAGAAACTTGAGAATCGTTCTCAAGCATGAACGCAAGTTGTATGTCCTGGATGCTCCAATCCCTGAGGACCCACCTGCCCAATGCTACGAAAGTTTGTGAAGGATGCGCATAATAAGCATGTCAACGATTCTACCGATGTTGCATGCATTATGTTTAACTATGGTTCCTGAACTTCGTAAAGACATGGAACTAATGGAAGCCTACGACATGGTCGTAACAATTGAAGGAAATGTTCCAACAAACAAGTTAGGCAAGAAAGGTTCGAGACAGTCAAGAACCTGCATTCTTGTAAGATGACTGAGGGTGCGTCAGTTAGTCCTCATGTTCTGAAGATGAAGGGCTATGTTGACCAACTTGATAGACTTGGATTTCCCATAAGCCAAGAGTTGGCTACGGATTTGATCTTAAATTCATTACCAGAGAGTTACTCACAATTTGTGATGAACTACAATAAGAATAATATGGAGAAATCAATTTCAGAGTTGCATTTGATGCTCAAAACTACTGAACAAAATATCAAGAAACCCTCTAGTAATGTGCTGATGGTCCAAAAGGGAAAGCGAATGAAGAAGAAAGGCAAAGGCAAGGCTAAATTTGCCAAGGCTGCTGCTGCACTTATCGCAAAGCCTGTGGAACAAGTCAAGCCCTAGCCTGTTCCTGCTTTAAAACACCCAAAAGAAAAGGAATGGAGTTTCTGAAAGGAAAAATTGAACCTTATTAGATATGGTTCGATCTATGATGAGTCATGCGGATCTTCCATTATCCTTTTGGGGTTATGCATTACAAACTGCAGCTTTCACTCTAAATCGAGTTCCTTCTAAAGCGGTTGATAAAACACCATATGAGATATGGTACGGGAAGAGACCTAGCTTGTCTTTTCATAAGATTTGGGGCTGTGAGGCTTACGTAAAACGACAAGTCTCAGAAAAAATAGCACCTAAATCTAATAAGTGTCTATTTGTGGGGTATCCTAAGGAAACAAAAGGATATTACTTTTATAATCCCGCTGAGAACAAAGTGTTTGTTGCTCGGTATGGTGCCTTTATGGAAAAAACAGTTTATTTCAAAAGACACTAGTGGGAGAGAAATAAATCTTGAAGAAGTTCAAGAATCACAAATAAACACTGAACCGCTACTGGAAGTTCAACAACGTTCTGAACTAGTTGAACCTCCGCAAGTGACACAAGGCCCACGTAAATCTGGTGACATGAGCCAGAGAGATTCGGATTTCTCATTACTGATAGCCGTGATGTGTTGCTTATAGATCAAAATGAGCCCACCACTTATCAGGAGGCTATGTCTGGACCAGACTTAGATAAATGGCTAAGTGCCATGAACTCTGAGATGCAATCCATGTATGATAACCAAGTTTGGAACTTGGTTGATTTACCTGAAGGTGATAAGACCATTGGATGTAAATGGGTTTTCAAGAAGAAAACTGACATGGATGGCAAAGTGCATACTTTCAAAGCAAGACTTGTAGCAAAAGGTTTCAGGCAGACTCAAGGTGTTGATTATGATGAAACTTTTTCGCCAGTAGCCATGCTTAAATCCATAAGAATTTTAATTGCCATTTCTGCATATTATGACTATGAGATCTAGCAAATGGATGTAAAAACAGCATTTCTTAATGGAAAGCTGCTTGAGGACGTGTATATGACACAACCTGAAGGTTTTGTACATCCTGAGAATTCTAGGAAGGTATGCAAGCTTCAAAGATCTATTTATGGATTAAAGCAAGCTTCTCGGAGTTAGAATCTTCGTTTTGATGAAGCAATCAAGGATTTTGGTTTTATTAAGAATGAAGATGAGCCTTGTGTATACAAGAAGGTCAGTGGGAGTGTAGTTGTTTTTCTGGTACTGTATGTTGATGATATATTACTCATTGGAAATGACATCCCAACATTGCAGAGTGTCAAGTCATGGTTAGGGAAGTGTTTCTCAATGAAAGACTTAGGAGATGCAGCCTATATCCTAGGGATAAGGATCTATAGGGATAGATCTAAGAGGCTAATCGGTCTAAGTCAGAGTGCTTACATAGACAAGGTGCTAAATAGGTTCAGTTTGCAAGACTCTAAAAGAGGATTGTTGCCAATGTCTCATGATATAAGTCTCAGCAAGAATCAATGTCCTAGGACAAATGATGAGCGAGACCGTATGAATAAGATTCCATATGCATCTGCTATTGGATCTATCATGTTCGCCATGCTATGCACTCGGCCTGATGTATCATATGCTTTGAGCACTACAAGCAGATATCAGTCAGATCCAGGTGAGAGTCACTGGATAGCAGTAAAGAACATCCTTAAGTACTTAAGGACTAAGGAAGTGTTCTTGGTCTATGGAGGTTTTGAAAATGATCTAGTTGTAAATGGTTACACATATGCAAGTTTTCAAACTGATATAGATGATTTTAGATCGAAGTCTGGATATGTGTTTACTTTGAATGGGGGTACAGTAAGTTGGAAAAGTTCGAAGCAAGAGACTATGGCAGATTCTACAATAGAAGCTGAGTATATTGCAGCGTCCGATGCAGCAAAGGAGGCAGTTTGGATCAAAAAGTTCATTTCTGAACTAGGTGTAGTTACAAGTATTGCTAACCCTGTTTGTTTGTATTGTGACAATAACGGGGCAATAGCACAGGCCAAGGAACCTAGATCACACCACAGATCCAAACATATACTCAGGCGTTTTCATCTCATCAGAGAAATTATTGAGAGGGGAGACGTAAAGATTTGCAGAGTACCTACTGAAGACAACGTTGCGGATCCATTGACAAAGGCTCTTCCACAAGCGAAACATGATGGTCATGTTAGATCATTAGGCATTAGATGCATGAATTACTGGCCCTAGAGCAAGTGGGAGATGTTGGGAAATATGCCCTAGGTCAATCCATTAACGAGTCTTTATGAATACATTTTTGTTAATAAAATAGAGGATTTCATTTGTTGTTTATTATAATTGATTTGCATGTTTACATTATAATAAGATCCATGGGTATTTACAGAAATATCCTAAATGTCCCTAGTCGATTATTATACTGGGAACTATAATGAATTAAGACTAGTGTGAGTCTTGATTGATGATCATACGATGATCATACGTATAGGAATACAAATCAAGATCATGAGTACTTGTTAGGGAACAAAGTACTGGACCGACCCGCTATGAGAACATCACATGGATTAAGTCATAGTTGTTTCTCATGATAGGTATATTTTTCAGTCCTCTAACTTGAGATTACCAGAGACTTCAACATTAGGAATATAGTGATTTGACGCAATCAAACGTTGTCTTTAACCGGATGATTATAAAGGTTGTGATTGGTTACTGTGTGAGTAATGTGGTGAAGTTGTGTAATCAAGATAGAATTTGTCCCTTTTATATAAAGAGAGATATCCAGTGGATCCCTCGATGTGTTAGACTGTTAAAAGGCCTAGTCTAAGTGAATTGATATTGATCAATGTCACTTAGATGTTTTCAGTCTACCTAGAAATCGAGACTAGTACGATTAAACATGTTGGATGACAATTCCATGCCTTATGTTTGATCAAAAGGATATCGTGTGACAAAAGGATGTTATATACACTATTGATTAGGTTATATCGATTTGATATTCGTACAACTTGGGTAGTCATAATGTCTTGCTAGAGGCCACTTATGACTTGTATACCAAAATGTGTTTTGGTACACTGCCAACGTTGTATGAGCCTATTGAGTCGCACATCGAGAATGGCTTTGCGAGATTTTAAGATGGTTCAGAAAAATGAATTTTATATGATAAAATTCATGACAGAAACGTCCTTGTAGTGTATTACATTTATACTTCTTTAAGTAGGGGTATATGTGTAATTTACTTAACCGTCTATATACGAGGGTTGTATAAATAGACGCTTTGAGTCAGAATACAAGGATAAAAGATTTTAAAATGGTCGAAACTCTATTTTCGTTTTAAAAAACAACTTAGAGTTTTTTGGTATCCTCTGGATCGTTTTGGAGAGAAACAAAAGATTTGGAATTCTCTCGAAGCTAGCACTTTGAATCTCGGTCGCCGTTCGTGTGTGGACTGCTAGTAGAGGGCGTTCGTCATTGGCAGTGCCTTAGAGATCGATTAACCTTCAGAAAGGTATTGAGACTGAGGTATGATTAAGTTTTCATAGTTTAAACATGTTTTAATGGAATCAGATTCGGATCCTGTTTTGGGGTTTTTCTCAAAATTGTTTTGTAATCTCCGTTGTGCATGAACCCAAAAACCCAACAACAGCATCCAGCACGCCGTGGAAGTGTTGAACACGGCAGCGCCACCACAGTGTCGGGAATAATAAATGAAATAAAAATTTTAAAAAAATGAAATTTCTGGAATGGGATTTCAATGGGGTTTATTTGGAGGATTTTAATCAATATAATGGGGGTTTAATGTGATAAAAATGGACTTAGTTAGGATTTGGAATTTTGAGAAATTTATGGATAATTCTAATAATCAGGACTTTGATTGATTGATCGAGGATTGGACACGCATTGTAGGCATAATTTGGCAATATTTAGGATTAGTTAGAATGCGGTTTGAGGTGTGTAGTATCCCAACTGAAATAACTTGAGTATCTACTTCTTTTGTCATTTGAATTCAATTTATGTTATTTCAATAATCTACTCCGTTTGTGATTAAATGGACGGACGTTGAGCATGGTTCCCTCCGTGCCATTCCAGTATGTATGTCCACTAGACCACAACACGTGTGTTAGGGAAACTCGGTGAATAGTTCGACTCGGGAATCGCGTCGGGGCACGTGTGGGTGCATCGTAGGTACTACACCGACCACCTAGCGGATCCAAATACTGGCCCTGCTTGAGTTGGACTCACCGGTAGTATTATGTGAAAGAGTCCGAATTATGGTGCTAGTCTGGCCTTAGGCTCTAGTAACACACTTTAAGCTTTCACTATTATCTATTCATGTGATGTGCATAGTTCCCCGTATTTATTTTTACATGTTTATTTAATAGTTTTATTTAAATTTCAGTATTTACTTTCAATATTGCTACTTAATTTCCTTGGGAATACTCACTCTGGATTCGTCATCTGCCTTTTGTGATGGCTTGAGTGCATATCCTAGTATGAGTAGGGGTAAAGGCAAGCTTCCAGAGTACCGCTAATCTAAAGATAAATTGTTTGACTCTTACGTTTATATTATATATATATATATATATTGTTTTCATTTTGGGATATGGGAATTGTGAGATACCTTGGTACACAATATTTTGATATTTTGAGACCTTTGAGGTATAATTCTTTATATGTAATGATTACATGGGTTTTCCATACTAAGTTTATAGTTTATATCACATAATTCGATGTTTATTATCTGAGATAATATGTTTTAAGACTTCGTTGTGATAATTAGAGGTTAAAATGATAGCTTAGCATATAATTAGTGTTCAGTACAATTTAAGTAGTAAATTGTTGATTAATAAGGTTTAAAAGTAATAAATGGAGGATGTAATCCAATATGGTGCACAACTGTCGTCGTCGTAAGACAAATTGTGGGTCTGCATTAGCCCTCATGGTGATCTATTTGGAAAATGGGTCGTTATATTTTTGTATCAGAGCCTAGGTTTAGGAAAACCCTAGGGCTCAAATTTGAGGAAAACCATATCATAAACCTGATGAATAAGCTTTAGATATGGAAACTCAAATGAGTTGCCTAGAATTTTAGTTGGGATGCGATGAGAGATTGGTAGAAATCAGGGTTTTACATGTTATGTTTTTGGTTGTATATTATCTATAAGAACACGTATATTCGTACTGAGGCAAGTTCTTCGATGCAGATATCGATGGATGGGCAACCTTCAGATACGACTCAGCCTGAGGTCAGGGATACTAGTGATCTGACTAGGTTGACATTGACATTGGAGTTATTAGCGCAGACATTTGACGATAGGTTCACACAGTTGATGGATATGTTGAGAGCTCGAGAGATTACAACAGCTCCTATGATCGTTGTCGTTGCACCATTGGTAGTTACTGTTTCTGCAGTTGTTGCTCCAACTACTGCTAAGACTTAGGGGCAAGTTGCAGTATCTGATACACATGTTGAAAGGGCTATGCCAGTGGTTGTTCCGACTGAGACTACGGTAGTTGTGACTCCTTCGACTACTGAGCAACCAGTTATGGTATGACTACCCCAGTTCCTCATAAAATTGGATCATGTCCGGCCTAGACCTACGTGAACCCCCGAGCCTTACTCACGTCTACGCATCCTAGTCAGCCTCAAATCCTCATATACGACAATATTTTAATGTGTAAATTATAGGATTATAAAGTTATTAGGAAATTCGCAACAAAAATCACTATAATCAATTATAACTTGGTTAATGGAAATCAGGTAAATAGATAACCTATCATATGGAAATTCTAATAAACGAATAAATATATGCATGTCTGGTGATCAAAGTTAAACAGTGCAATCATACATGATATCCCTAGTCTCTCAATCCCCAATACATGTCCTAGTGTTTCATAAAACATATAATGCAATAATCAGAGTTAAAAGAACAAAACCTATAGTGAGTAAAGGAAATGATCGCTTCGAGAGTCCTAAGAGGATATCACTTAGCATCAACTCCTTCCCTTGCTCATCTCTGTTCTATCTGCACCACTGTCACAAACTAAATGGTGAGTACGTGGAAAATATGAAAGTAATGCCAGAAGAAACTAAATAGTAATTTAAGATTTACCAAGTAAACAGTTTAAATATCATGCAGAGTATACCAGACCAGTGCTAATGCCATTCACAAACTAATCAGGCTAGAGAGGTCACATATAGCTGTTTTCGGGGTAGCACAGCTAGACCAGCAGACGACCAGATAGCTAGTTTAGGGTATGTTATTTTTTGTGGTATTTTTATGCATGTCATGTTTGATTCAAGCAACACACTTTCTTTTATATCTGGACGCATGGTAGGATTGTTAAGGTTAGATGTACAAACTTTAGATATACATCTTATTCTTAGTACGACAGATGGGGATAAGATTTACCCTAACCAAATTTGTCGAGATTATGTAGTTGAGATTAAGGAACATTAGTTACTGGCTGATTTGAAAGTATTAAAGTACCTGGAGTTCGATGCAATGTTCGGAATGGATTGGTTATCATCTTATCACGCACAGATCGACTATTTTAGTGATATGGTGACATTTCATCGAGGGGATTCCAGAGTTTCATTTGCCGGAGTTGCGACTGCATTACTTATCACTCGAAGCAGACTAGTGACATCGTAGGAAATGGAGGTGTACGTAGCTATGGTTGAGCCAGAGCTTAGGACAGTGATGTTAAGGATGTCCCGGTTGTTTGCAAGTTTTCAAATGTGCTTCCTAAGGATTTTTCAGGATTGCCACCACCGAGAGCTGTGGAGTTCATCATTGAGTTGATTCTGGGGACTCAGCCAATTTCAACAAGTCATATAAGATGTTAACATCAGAGTAGGAGGAGTTGAGGACCTAGTTAGAGGAGTTACTGCAAAGGGATTCATTCACTCTAGCATGTCACCTTAAAAGCTCCAATTCTTTTTGTGAAGAAGGACTTTAAGTGGATGCGTGTGGACTAAAGGAAGTTGAATCAAGTAACGATTAGGAACCGTTACTCACTTCTCATGATCGATGACTTGTTTGATCAGTCGGCGCAGAGCCAAATTATTCTCGAAGATTAACCTCAAATCAAGATACCATTAGTTGAGGATTCGATAGGGGATATTGAGAAGACCTCTTTCAGTACGCGATACGGGTTGTAAAGTTTACAATCAGTCTTTGGGTTGACTAACGCACTAGCGATCTTCATGGATTTGATGCACAGTGTGCTCAGGTCATTTTTGGATCGATACGTCATAGTTTTTGTCGACGACATCTTGATTTATAATAGGACTCATGTGGAGCATGAGAGGCATCTCAAGAAGGTGTTGACGTCATCAGCGATCAGGGCATTTTTGTGGATGGTGACAAGATTTGGGGTATTATTGATTGGAAGAATCTCGAGTTTATATATGACTTCCAGAGTTTTTTAAGTTTTGCGGCTACTACCAACGTTTTGTGCAGGACTTCTCAATGATTGCAACACTGATGACGAGGTTGACCAAGAAGGATGTAAGATTTGACTGGTCACAAGAGTGTAAGGATGTGTTCTGGGAGCTGAAGAGACAGTTGACTTCTGCACCAATTTTGACACTACTTGTGGCAGGGAAAGGTTTATGGTTTACACTAATGTGTCATGCACTAGGTTGGGTTGTGTATTGATCCAGGATGGACACCAATTGGCCTACAAGGTTGATAACTTGGTGTACTTTAAGGTTTCTCTGTGGAAAGGGCATCAGAGGTTGACATCAAGGGAAACTAGCACCGAGGTTTATTGGACCATTTAGGGTTAAAGCACGCGTCGCCAATGTGGCTTATGAGTTGGAGTTACCATCATAGTTAGTTGGAGTACATCCGTTATTTCATGTGTCAATGTTGAAACTGGCTAGGTCATGAACAAGGCCGATGATTGATGTTAGACAGGTAAAGGTACGACCTAATGGTAATTATGAGGAGCACCCAGTGGAAATTGTGTATCGTAAGGTGCAGACTCTATAGAACAAAGAAATCCTAAAGGTTTTGTTTCATTGGCATTATCATGGGACCGAGGGACTTACCTAGGAACTTTAGTCTACAATGCGTAGATGTTACCCCAAGATATTTGCTTGTACATTTTAGTTTAGTTATTTAAATTTCGGGACGAAATTTTCCCTAGTTAGGAAGAACCATAATGGCCTGAATTTAATAAGCCATTAATAATGACGTGTGTGCAATCGCGGATGATAGCTCAACACCCTATGGGCCCCACAGATAGGCCAGGGTGCCCCGGAGTTAGGTAAATAGTAATTTTATGTAATGTGGTGCATTATATGCGATATATGTTGGTATGGAATAATGTTAGATTGCATCGCAATGTATGTATTTATATTTTTATTAACTATGCGAGATAGTGTGACGAGTATTCGCCTCGATACTCATGTCGACGCGAGTACTGAGTAGGCTAAAAGGCAAAATAATAAGCCGGGGAATTAAAATACACATGAAAATGAATAAAATGAAACAAATAATTTATATGAAACGTCCACTTGAGGTTTG
The DNA here is from genome assembly GCA_039657345.1 of Stephania japonica. Taxonomy (NCBI): domain Eukaryota; kingdom Viridiplantae; phylum Streptophyta; class Magnoliopsida; order Ranunculales; family Menispermaceae; genus Stephania; species Stephania japonica. The sequence goes on along the minus strand of CM077564.1, from coordinate 14,782,192 downwards.
TGGTATGATAGTAAGCGTATGTCACGCGTACTGCAAAATCGGGCATCCAAACGCCCGAGGGGCAATTTTATATGTGGCAGACAAGGAAAGTCATCTATGTAAGTCATCCATTTATGTCATATGTTGGAGTTGGATGGACTTAAGGGTGGCCTTGAGATTGTCATAAAGATGTACATGTGATGGGAGATTCATTTAAAAGTATAAATAGCCATTTTTACCGAACCACCACATTTTCTCTATCATAAACTATTGAATCCAAAAATTGAGGTTCTTTAAGCAAGGCTTTGTGAGATTTGATTGATCATTTGAAAAGTTTAGGATTAGTGAATTGACAAAATAAGGTGTGATTCTTGATCCTCTCATTTTTCTCTACATGTTGGTGTTGGTTTTGTTGATGTTTGAGTGTGATCCGGGAATTAAGGTTGTATCACTGGTTTTTGGGTTTGTTTTAGTGATATATGGAGTGTGTTTGTGTTGTTGTCGTTGTTGTGATGTTGAATTTCAATTTTGCTCAAGTATTGATTGGAAAAGTTGGTTAAGTTGTGAATTTTGATACAATATATATGATGTTTGTTGAGCCTCTAACATTTATGGAAGTGTTGTTGTTTCCTCCACAAGGAGAGGATGGGTCGACGGCTTTGCAGAAGGCCTCGCTGGCTTGGGAAAGCAGAATTCCTAGCAGGGGAGCACGCTCCCCTCTTAAAGGAGCATGCTCCACATTCTGGGAAGCCTCTTGTGAAGAACAGGAGTGCACTCCACCCCTGCTGCCAGGACTAATTGGGATTATTTTGGAGAAAATGAGTTTAATGCCTAATTAAATAACATAAATACAACCTAATACACTAATAATTGATATTAGGTGTCTTGGGGCAATAGTGCGATATCCGAGTGATATTACGATTGTCGGGAGTTTATCATAGCCAAACCATGGTTTGGTTTTCAAGACGAGGAGTGCAGTTTAAGGTGTGTACTATTACAACTAAAATTACTTGAGCATTTACTTATTTTTGGCGATTTGAATTTAGTATTTTTGTTTCATTACTCTATTTCCTGTTGTGGTGTCTATATGGATGGACTTTGAGGCTTTCCCTCTGTGCCATTTTTATATATATGTTCACTAGACTATAACACGTGTGTCAGAGAATCTCTATGGATAGTTCGATCCGAGAATTGTGTCAAGGTACATGTAAGTGCATCGTAGATTCTACGTCGTCCACCTAGCGGATTCAGATACTAGCCTTTCTTGAGTGCTACTCACCGACAGTACTCTGTGGAAGAGTCTGAAGTATGGTGCTAGTCTGACCCTAGGCTCTGGGCACAATTTATGAGTTTCACTATTACTTAATTTATGCGATGAGTATAGTTGCCTGTTTTTAATTCCGCATGTTTATTTAATAGTTCATTTAAATTCCAGTATTTACTTTCCTGATTGCTCATTTATTTTCCTTGGGAATACTCACTCTAGACTCGTCATCTGCCTTTTGTAATGGTTTGAATGCAGATCTGAGTACGAGTCGTGGTAAAGGCAAGCTCGCGGACTATCTGTGATTATAGATAGACAGGCCAGACTTGTACGTGTTTATATATATATTTATATATATATATATATATTATTTCATTTTGGGGTTTGGAACTGTAAGATATTACTGGGACCTGTATATGGATGTTTTGACTTTGAGGTTATTTCACTAATATATGATGACATATGGGTTTTCCACATTAGGTATATGATCTATTGACATGACTTGATACTTTTCAATATAATTTGTCATGATTTAAGTCTTGTTGGAATTTGAAGCTTTCAATGATATTTATCTGATGACTTAAGTTCAATAATGAATTTAAATTGTAAATTGTGGATATTTGATGGATTAATGATGATTTGGAGTTGATGATTGTCGTGACACACAATTGTCTTTAATGTGGCTGGTTGTGGGTCCACGTGGCCCCGTGGCAATTCATTGGGGAAAATGGGTCGTTACTACTAGTAATTCTTGGGTATTAGATATTGGATATGATTCTCGCATTTGCATTAATGTGCAAGGTCTCACCAGAATTAGAAAACTAAAAGAGAGAAGTCATCCTATGAGTTGGAAATGAATCAAAGGTTGTTGCGTTGTTGTAGGATACAATGAGTCAACTTTATCTAGGATGCACATGATAGTCGATGTACATCTAAGGGACCCAATTAAGTGTGTGCAAGAAGAAAAATGCTAGAATGACATCCATACCTAATGCACAATGCACCCATACCTAACATGTACATACTACAAGATGTGTAAGCCCTGTATCTTAAGGTGCACAAAGAACGATGAATGTAGGGTCATTGTGCATTCTATTGTGAATCGGAGGTGTCATTGTAGTGTTTCTCGTGCAAAAAATGGTAAAATGGTATGTAAAATTGGATTCAAATTAGCATGATTCTTTTAACAAATCCTCTCTTTTAGAAGATCAACGTACACGTGAGTTGATAAGCGAATGGAAATACCCACAATCGTGCAAGACTTTCACCACGTCATGTTAGTCCCAAATTTTGGGAGGAAGCGATGTATGCAATTCATTACATAATGTTGTAATTGAAGATTAGTGATGGAATTTACCATTTTATCATAAAAAAGCGGATAAAAATTAATTATGCTGCTGTGAAGATTAGAGGAGTCTCCCTCCCTAAATTGTGCTATGCATATGTAACAAATAATGCAAGTGTATATTGGTCCACATGGTGCATTCATGCTTATGATATGCAAGTAAATTAAATGTCTTGTGATTTGTGTTATATATGTTTATATATCTTTTTTTTTCAGAAATATATCATTATTTATTTATTTATGTATGTCAACCAAATCTAATAACTCAGTCTTTTTAATAGCCAATAACTTGCTTCACATGCAAACTATTAAATAAGGAATAATGAATACCATATTGTCCTTTTCTACTAGGTCTGTTCACGTGAATTCTAATTCTTTTAAACTAAAGATTGTTGTATATTTACTGTACGTAGGAGAATCTTCTTCAATCGAGGTTCTCTCTTTACGAAACTTTAACAAATAAAAAAGAATTTCATCAATTTGCTAGCCTAATTTCTTTATGACGCTAGTATCTAAGGTCAATAGTTTTTTATTTAAATTGTCATTCAACCCAGCCTAAAAGCGTTTTGATGAAGATGTAGCAAGCTAGGTAGTTTTTCTATATGGCTCTTAAGAGATGATTTATTTTGAAGAGAGATGGACTTTTTTCAAGAGAGGTTGACTACAAGAAAGTAGCCTTTTTACCAAACTATACTTTTTTACCAATTCTTAATCTGCTGTTTAGTGATTTCTATCATTATTTGTCTATTGTGAAAAACTAACTTTATTACCACATGCTAAACTCATTATAAATCAACAAGTGAATTATTTGTTAAAATAAGTATTACTTGTGGTAGAAAATTTTGTTGACATTAGCAAACTTGTAATTTGACAATTGTAGAAAGTTCATGATTTCAACAATAAGCAACATAAGGTAGCTTGTGGTCAATAATCTAATTTCTTGTAGTTGTTGGCGATCAATTCCAATTTCTCTCCATACTTATTGGCGGGAAAGGGGTTAGAGGTGGCTTTCCAAACTAGCTCAATTTTGTCCTAAATACTCTTGCATGCATGTCGATTAATGAGCCTACTTGATGGTGTGCATTTTGGTTCATGATGAGCTAAACAGTAGTAATCTAGCTAATATTTATGGGAAAATGATAAAATGACCCACTTTCAATGCACACTTTAGATGCACAGCCTTATCATTTGACCATTTAGGGATCTTTCTTGTCTCCCTAAGCATGTCTTGTTGGAGTATATAATCCCACATCAAAAATATAATAAGAGCTGGTGTGGTATATAAGTGGTGTAGATTGGTTCCTAGCACAAACCAATTGGTTTTGTGTAAAATGGGCTCCAACCCCATTTATATATCCATATGTGTGTTCATGTGTGGCCCAACACTCTCCGGCCCATGAATTTTAATATGGTATCAGAGCGGAACGATCTTGGACTCGTATTTGATGACCTACTTAGGCTTGCGATGGAGTTTAAATTCGTTTGTCGACCTAGAAGCCTATAAGAGTAAACCTAGGTATGTTTGTTCTGACCTCTAAAAGTAGGTATGTGTTTGGCAAGTGACAACTTGTTTAGGCCTAGTTGCGCTTGAGGGGGAGTGTTGAAGTATATAATTTCACATCGAAAATATAATAAGAGTTAGTGTGGTATATAAGCATGGTCGGTCCTAACTATTTGGGGGCTTGGGGCATAACTTTAATGTGGGACCCCTTAATTTTTTTGATAAATAATGTTCCTAAAAGATTTTTAAAGAGCCTTTCTCTCCTCTTTTTTTAGGCTCAGACAGTAAATGAAGAATATTATTTTCTATTGGCGGAGTTCAAAAGGTTTTTTTAAGCAAGTTTTTTTTTTAAAAGTGGTATTTACAAAATGTACTTTTTGATAGAGTTTTTTTAAAAAAAAAAGTGGTTTTTTTAAAAGAATCTTTTGTTAAAAGTTAAAAAACATACAATAAGAAACAAATCTTCCAACACTTAAGATTTGAGAATGAAAATAATATTTAACAAACACAACGAAAAACAAATCTTCCAACACAAACAAGTTATGAAAAACTTAGTTCACTAATCACTAGCAACAGAAAACCCAAAAAAATGAATAATACAAATCTAAATAGATTAAAAAAGGAGTAAGAATCCTTAAGTTTAGTTTGTACTAACTTGTGAAGATCATTGAATTAAGATATGATCTAAAATTGCAATTATCGAATCTTCAAGTCTAACGTGCATCACATAGAAATTGAATGAAGATTAAAACTGAAAATCTATAAAGTTTAGTCTATTTAATTAGGTGTAGAACTACTGTAAGGGAATGCGAATAGGCGGTTCGTTTTGTTTCAAAGATAAAGGATTTCATTTTTGTGTATTTTATGGAGTTGTTTTTGTTTCCTTTTTCTTGATTATTAGAGTATTTATTTTTAGAGTAATTTTTTGGACAAAAGGTTATTATTTATCTTAGGAAACTGTTTGTATACAAAACCACTATAAGGTAAATAGGTAATAAATACACTTTTACAGAGTAATTTTGTTTAACATTGGAGACAATCTTTTCGGGGGCCCCAACCTATTAGTGTTAATATGTAGGAGTATCTTTTTTGGCTAAAAACTTGGCAATGGATTGACAAAAGAAAAAGAAAAAAATCGGTGAATGGCTATATTTGGTTATCCTACCGTCTCACATATTATGTATATATAATTACTATATGCTATATATATACATTTTTTTTTTGAAAAAGTGGGTCCCAAAAAAGTGGGGGCCCCGAGCCATTGCCCTGCCCACCCTTGCTTGGGGCCGACCCTGTATATAAGTGGTGTAGATTAGTTCCTAACACAAGTCAATTCCTAACACAAGTCAATTCTAACACAAGTCAATTGGTTTTGTACAAGATAGGCTCCAATCCCATTTATATACCTATATGCGTGTGCGTGTGTGGCCCAACATTCTCTGGGCCCATGAATTTTAATATGGCTTCACATCTAATAAAACATCATAAACAGTTAAAAGATAAAAGTTTGTTTCCAAAGTGTGCGTTAGGAGAGTGTTAGGTTATCAATTTCCAATATTTATGTTTCTTCAAAAAAAATAATCTAGCTAGAATTTACTTATGTAATAGATTGACAAATTGTAACCCCCAAGTGAATAAGAAAAATTCCTAAGCCTCTGCCCAATTTTTACATAAAGAATTTGTCCACCTAGTAACCTATGCTACAATGGCAGACCTTGTAGTTTCATGTTAAATGGCATAATTCTGAAAAAACAAAATGACATAAAATACCTTATCTGGTGCGTTTTCTAGAACAATGAACAAGGGCTCGTATCTATTTTATTATTAGTAAGAAACAACTTGTCCCTCTAAGTTCGAACTTATAAATACTTACTCTCTATACCAATTGATTGCTGAGTCAACCAATTCCTTGGTAACGAGGGTTTATCTCCATTTATTATTTGAAGTACAATATTCATTATCTTAACAAAAAACACCGTAATTTCAAATTTATTATAAAGTTGATGTCAATTAATAAGATTACATGGAAAGCTCAGTTTCAAATTTTTTTTATATGCTAGATTGTTCTACATGCCACCTTGTTACAAAAAATGTATTTCAAATGAGTTAGAAGATTCCAACGTATAACATTTAGAAAGTTCAAGTTAGCCGGTAGTTTTAGCCCACAACAAGACCATTATTGGCTCTCAATTCAATTTTATTTGTTACAAGTTCATCTACATTAAGCAATAAGTATTTTGATAGTTTGTTTTGAGAACTAGTTGAATAATAGGTTTGCCGTTTTTTACCAAAAACAGCAATATACATGCAGTTTTTCATTTTTCTTGTCAAATGCAATATATTTGCTGTTGGATAGTGGTCCAACTCGCAATTAATGCTCGTAGTTGTGAGTGAGTAAATGAAACAGCAAACGTTAATTAATCAAAATCAGTTGATCCTACAAGACTTCGGTCACCGTTTGTTTGCGATGGAGTCGCAATTCGCAAATCACATAACTAGTTTTGTTTGTTTTTGTTTTTGTTTTTTTTTTTTTTTTGAATCGCCTAACTAGTGTTTTTATAATAATTAGAAGTCACAAACTTAATTTTTCTTTTCAATGACAAACTTTTTTAATACTTCCTCCAATCAACAATATAAAACTTCTTGTTCAAAATTGAAAATCGTTTTCGGAATTCTAGAGTGTATTTATTATTTTTTTCCCATTTTACCCTTATGCAATCCAAACATTTATGATTCTTCAATTCTTCATTTCCTTTAATGTCAAATGATACATATGTAAATTACACTTGTAATTAAAGCTCTCTTAATTCTTGTGTCTTTTACTTTAAAGCATTTACAATTTTGACGAGAGGGAGTAGTTTATAGCTGTCATTCAAAACTGAGACTTGCTCTAAAAGAACGGAGTCTCTGAGTCTATTGTTATTCATATGAACGGGTTATTTTTTATATTTTATGATGCCAATGCTGTTTATAATTTACCTCTTACTATTTTAATAAAACTCATCATTTGATCCTTGAACTTTACGTGTTTTATGTTTTTTGTTCCTGAACTTTTATTACTACACATTTGGTTTTTAAACTTTCACAAAGATTTACATTTAGTCATTCCACCATTTAAAATGTTGAATTCTGTCAATGTGGGTAACAAAAATGTCGCATGACTAGTCAAGAAGAGTAAAATAATTTTTATATTACTGAACTAGATGACTCACATCGACCAACAAAAGTCAAAAAAAAATTTAATTTCTCCCAAAAATATAAAAAACTCAAAGTTCAAGGACCAAATTCATAAAAACTCAAAAATTCAGGGACCAAATGTATAACAATGAAAATTTAGGGACCAAATATATACTAATAAAAGTTCAGAGACCAAAAGTATAAAAGATTCAAATTTTAAGTACGAAAAAATGTCTTGCCAAAAATATATGATATACTTCTACTCCTTAAAAGATACACCCCATTAACTAGAAAGATATGAAAACATAATTTTTAATAGGCACAAGTGAACAACTAAACAACTATACTATCATTCGTGTACTCCATAAGATAAATAATACTTCAAAGTTTCAACCTTTCTAAACCTAAAAGTTAAGAGGTTGGAACTTGTAATTTTAAAGAAGTCCAAGTAAATAGGCAGTTGGTTCCATGTAATATTGGTAGGGTAATGCTATTTGGACTCGTGAGTTCGGATTCAAAACTTTTTTTAATTTCAAATACCATGTTTACAATTAATGAAACAACCATAATCAGTAAAATTCTTATTATTTAAATATACAAAAAATTTAAATATCTTCTCCCCATCCAAATAGATTTATTGATATTGGTAATATTTATCATTAGAAATGTGTCACGTTTACAATGTAGATGTGTTTTTATATTTTTGCTCTCTCCACATTTACTCTTTTGTCCATATAACGTGTTATTATCGAGAGACATTATTAACATCACTTTCCAAACATTAACAAAAAAAACCCTCCCCCTCGGGTCCAATGTCCACTGTACCAGAATAATGATTAATCATAAATGATTTTCTTTTATTTCCACTTAAAGTGGAACCTAGATGCTTTTCGCAAGGGATGCTTGGTGAGCCGTTTGAACTTTGAAAGAATAGAAAAGTATTTTCACTTCTTACACAAAACAACGAAAAACCATTATTTTTCTGAAGAAGCTTATCTTACACTCACTTCCAAAGCCAAACAGACGCTAAGCGTAACTGTGTCTTCTTCTGCTCACAGCGGGGCGAAATTGCGGTGCGTGAAAACGCGTTTTCAACACTACACAGTCGGTGGGGTTGGTTGGTTTGGTTGGTATCATGGTATGGCCTATGCCGATGCTAATCGAGGAGGGTCAATTTTCAAAGGCGGCACATTATCTTACTTTTAATTCCCACTTCTTCTCCGCCATCATAAATGTGCTCACTTCTCTTCCCACCTGTACTTCACTGAGCTCATCAGCAACCATTCCATTCTAGTACTGATCCAAGCCAGAGATCTCGCCAAATTGTTTCGACTTTCTGTTCCCTTTTGTTTCAGTGATGTCGCGGCCGCTTAACCGTGGTGGAAAAACTCAGCCCAAGCACAGAGAAAAAGTGGATACAAGTATTTCTAATCATAGCAGCTCAGTTTCATCATCACCCATAACATTCGTGATTAGTTCCATCTTTTGTGACAATTCTTCATCAAATTCGTCTAAAGTCCCTAATGGGTCGGCGTCGGATCTGTTCAACAGTGGCGTTTTTAGGAGTAGAGGGAATTTGGGGGTGCTGTTTGTGAAGATCGGTTTGGTTTTGGTGGTGTTTCTTGCTTTGTTTGGGTCTCTTTGGTGGACTATTATGATCACGACATCCTCTTCTAGAGGTCAGATGATTAAGGGGTATAGGAGATTGCAGCAGCAATTGGTGACGGAATTCGCGGACATCGCGGAGCTCTCTGTAGGCTCAGCGAGGTTGAAAGAAGTGGAGTTCTGTTCTCAGGAGTTTGAGAACCTTGTGCCTTGTTTTTTCAATGTATCTGAGGATCTGGGGTCCAGTGATTCCGATGGGAATTTGTATGAGCGTCAATGTGGGCAGAGATGGAAACAGAATTGCTTGGTTCCCTTGCCTGCAAATTACAAAATCCCTCTCAGATGGCCTACTGGGAGAGATGTGATTTGGGTTTCCAATGTGAAAATCACTGCCCAGCAAGTGCTTTCATCTGGGAGTTTGACAAAGAGGTGGGTGGAAGGTTTGTGTAATTTTTTGTGCCATTTTGATTGAAGATAAGGTGATATGGTTTTGTATTTTTTTTTTTTTTTTTTTTTTTGGGCTTTGAACCACCTGGTATCTGGATTATCCAACTACTCCGAGTTTGCTCTGAGTTGAGCCCTGTATAGGTGGTGGGAGCTTCCAACGTTGGTGTTTCCATTCCAAGGGCTTGAACTCAAAGTCACTAGTTAAGGGACAAAAACCTGCGTCGAGTTGTGTCAACCAACCATTTACGAAAGGGTTTTGTATTTGATATGGGGTTTGTGAATTGTTTCAGGATGATGATGTTGGAGGAGGACCAAATATCATTTCGTTCGGATTCGCTTATGTTTGATGGAATCGAAGACTACTCGCATCAAATTGCTGAAATGATTGGGCTGACAAGTGAATCTAGTTTCATTCAGGCTGGTGTAAGTGAATTTGTATCTGTTATTTTTTTACCATATTCCGTTATCAGTTTATGATTGTGTATCTTTGATGTGCAGTAGTTGTCAATATTGGACCTTTTATTCTCCTTATCTGTCTTGATTCTTGTACAATCCCCCTACAATGCTCTTTTGAGTTGTAGTGAAAGATGAAGATGTTTTTAACTTTAAAAGCTAGTTTTGTGCTCAGTACTTTTTTAAAGTAAGTTAAAGCACCATGATTGTGTTGTTTTTCTTTGGTTTGATGGCATTATGGCAAACAGGTTATAAAGAACTGAGGTAGGATTTTCAAAACGTAGACAAGGACCATGCTTGTTGAAGATTTCTGCTTTGTGCATGGTTGTGGTGCGACTGGTGACTTTCTACTTTATGTAGACAAACTGGCTCTAAGATTAAAAAAGAAAAAAGAGAATCTTTACATTTCCTATTACTCAACCTCATGCACCTTTAGAAGGTCTTTTTTGTGTTCTTCCACTTTTTTAGTTGTGTTTATGCTATGAAATTGTTTATATATATGATAATTCAGGCATTGTTTCTGCAATGTGAGGAGATCCTTTTGTTTTTGATTGCGGAAAACTTGCTCAACAGCAAATGCAATCGACGGTAATCCATCAGTTTCGTTCATTTCAACGACTCAAAGAATGGTATAATTATTTAAGAATGGTCATATATTGATGCGGCAAACAATTTTTATATCTATTTATATCTATTTATGCGGCACCACTATTTTTAGTAAATCTTCATATATTGATAATTACTGAGAAAACAAGAAGTATTGTGATTGGCATTGATTTCAAACTACCTATGAAAACCTGCTTGGGACTTCAGTTTGGTACAGCTAGACCTAAGAATCTGAATTGGATACATAGGTAGGCCTTTTCCTAAATTTGAGATCTTTCCTATTATTGAATGCATGGACTTGGTCTGCTTGAAAGTTCCCCTAATTTTCCTTCTTAAGTGTTTCCTATCCTATGTATTACAAGCATGACAGTATTCCTGATATTTCAATTCATGTTTCCCTATCAGGGTAAGGATAAATTTAGCTTGCACTCTCTATTTTGCAGATCAGAACTGTCTTGGATATTGGGTGTGGTTATGGTAGCTTGGGTGCTCATCTCCTCTCAAAGCAACTATTAACAATGTGCATTGCTAGCTATGAAGATTCGGGAAGTCAAGTTCAACTAACTCTTGAAAGAGGCCTTCCTGCAATGATTGCCTCTTTTAATTCGAAGCAGTTACCATATCCATCTGTTTCCTTTGATATGGTGCATTGCGCATGGTGCGGTATAGATTGGGATCAGAAAGGTATGTTCTCATGTTCTTTGTTTGTGTGGAATTTTTCTTTTTCTGGGTAGAAACTGTTAAATGAATTTTAGATAATAGCTGAAACTTGCGGCCATTTTGAATCTTGATAAACCTTGGAATTAGGCGTCACGCTGGTCAACATGTGTTACCCTTGTGTAACTGTGTTTTTGTTTTGGTTGCAGTTTTAATGTTGGTGACACACTTAACAAATATGTACATGACATGCTGATATATGGAAAACCTTATGTAAACTCACTTAAAAAATCTCCTTGAGATCCAAATAATATAGAAAATTTAATAATTATTAAAGTTTTCAAGACTAGATAGATGAGAATAAGAAAAAAAGATAAGTATAACTGATAGTAGAAATTGGAAATGTACAGTTATTGGTATCCATCAGCCGAATTCTCATGTCTTCCAATTGGAGAATGAGCAAGTTTGAAGAACTCCAGAAAAATGTTGATTGAACCCTTTTCTATCAATGCACCGAATACACACAACTTAGATAAACAAATTAGATTTGAGAGAGATAATAGATAGTTTTATTACTAAGAAAAAGAAAATCAAACAACCAATGGCATTCAAGAGGCCGTACTCTCCTAACTCACAATGAGTTCCTTAACTTAACAATAAGAATACCATAATACTTCTAATCATTTTGTATCTATATAAATATTCTCACTAAACCCTAATTAGGTTCCCCCTAAAGACATGGAAATTCCCACAATACCCCAAGTCCTATCAGATGCTCATACCTGACACTTCTACTTGAGTCCGTGTCACATAAGGTAAAACTAGTGACATTTAGTGGGTAAAATCAAATATCGATTAAGATTTTTTTATAGATATTGTTTCACACCAATGGCAGAATATCAATTTTACTTAATTTCCTTTAAGCGTGGTTCAATTTCTTCAATTGGAAATTGTTTAGGATAATCAATTGGATACAAATGGACATTTCTGTTCTGTTACTGAAATTAGACTAACCTAAGAATTGTTGAATGGCATGAATGTTAGATTTTTTTAAAATGTGGATTCCATGTTGTTCTTAAGGTTTATTGCTTACCTGAATTAATTTATGTTTTTCTTAAAGGGTGTTAAGATTTTTTTAAAATGTGGATTCCATATTTCCCATAAATAACCTAGAACCAGATTATCCTTGTATGATCATTATATGAACATAGCAAGCTCAGCTTATCCTTCACAAATATTATTTTTTCTTTGGAGGTTTTATATTTGGTATTGAATTAGTGTTCCTAGGTTATATTTGACGTGTGGTTTTCAGTTTTTCCTCTGTTTCTGATCTACATGAATTTTTTTTTAAAAAGATTTTTTTCCATTTAATATTTATTTGTTTAATATTGATAGTATTGTCAATGTCTATGCATCCTTGATTTCATCTGTTTATCGTTCTTTTTTCCAATGATTTTGAATGATGGTTAATATATCCGGAAATATGCCTCTTTACTGACCTTTTTGTTTGGATCAGATGGAGCATTTTTGGTTGAAGTCGATAGAGTTTTGAGGCCTGGTGGATACTTTGTGTGGACTTCTCCGATTACTAATACTCGAAAATCACTGAGAAGCAAAGGGAATCAGGAGAAATGGTCAATTGTTAGCAATGTTGCAAGAAATTTGTGCTGGGAAATGTTGTCCCAACAAGATGAAACTGTTGTTTGGAGAAAGACCAGCCAAAAGGATTGTTATGCTTCTATGTAAGGGCTACTAAAACATTATTTTGTTTTTTGTCTCTTCTTAGTCTTCTCTTTTTTCTTTTTTTAGTACCAGAAACTCAAAATTGCAAGTGGATTATCATGAGTCCCTTCTATCCTAAGTCTTGGTGTATATATTTTGTATTCCGTGAATTTTTAGGAAGCCTGGTTCTGGAATATCTATCTGCAGCAAGGGACGTGATATCGAATCTTCGTATTATCGATCACTTGAACCATGTATTGGAGGAACTCACAGTCGCCGCTGGATTCCTATTAAAGAACGAAGAACATGGCCATCTAGGGCAAACCTAAACAAGTGGGAACTAGATATCCATGGTAATCTTTATGATCATAGCTTCAAATTTCTGCATGTATCATTGGAGTACTATGAGGATGAAGTAGTCAAGTCAGTGTACATTGACTGTGGGTCATTATAATAATCTATGGTTACCCTAGTGACATCTGACTTCATGGTTTCATTTATATAGGTGTTCAACTTGAAGACTTTGTTGAGGACTCTATGTGCTGGAACTCAGCTGTTCGTAATTATTGGTCCCTTCTATCACCCCTTATATTCTCAGATCATCCTAAAAGACCTGGGGACGAGGATCCATCCCCTCCTTCTAATATGCTGAGGAATGTGCTGGACATGAATGCTCATTTTGGAGGCTTCAATTCTGCCTTACTTGAAGCTGGGAAAACTGCATGGGTCATGAATGTGGTCCCTACTAGTGCTCCAAACTACCTTCCTTTAATCCTCGATCGTGGATTTGTTGGTGTCTTGCATGACTGGTATGCACTGCTCCTGTTAATTGTGTTGCTGACTTCCTCAAACTTATAAATTGCACATGATTTTTTGCACTCCTGTCTTCAAGTTCTTAGTACATTCATTATATAATATGATTTTTATAGAAGTTGATGGTGATCTGCTGCTGTATATAATAGAAGTTCAGTTGTAATGCAGTAACATGGATGAAATAAATTACCAACCACTTAATTTTTCAATGTCGCTGCATTATGACTTATGAGAACTTCTTTGTTAAAAGGAATTTATTTCATTCATTCTCTATACCAGACAAGACATGAGGGATGTGTCCATGATTAGAATTGGGGAGAGATTCTTATTCCTGTATGGAAAATGTACCTGAAATTACATATTCTTTTTCTCTTCTTCCATTTCAGTAAGTTAAGATTTATCAGTCGTATAACTTATGCATGCTTTGGAGTCAATAATTTCACATACTGCAAAATAGTCTAGCAATTTAATGGTGATCGGTTGATTACATTTATATATTCCAACTTTTTTTTTCTTGTCAGATACAAGTTTTACCTCTATCTCATCTTTTGTTATGAATTAAATTTTTGTCTTAACCGCTACTCTTAATACAGGTGTGAAGCCTTTCCAACATATCCTAGAACTTATGATATGGTGCACGGAGAAGGGCTCCTATCACTTCAAACCAGTCAACGACCCAGTTGTACACTTCTTGAGTTATTCATAGAGATAGACCGAATCCTTCGTCCTGAGGTACTGATGTCTCTTCTGCATTTTTTTATATGTAAAAGATCTATTTAATTATTGTTGAAAATAATCAAACTGTTTATTTGTTCTAGAAATTTAGAATTTGCCTCAAAATGAAACTTAATTTTTAAGCGCGGGTGTCCTAATGCTGGCCATAGCTTTACCATTTTTTATTTTTTATTTTTTATTTTTTGGGTAAAGGCCCTTTGTTGACATTCTTTATCTTAGACGACACCCTTTTCAAAATATAAGGTTTACAATCCGGTATTCAGATGCTATGAGAGTGAGCAGCTGTACCTTTGTCCACTGTGGATATGTGTGAGTGCACCAAAGTCAAAACTGCAAAATGCGAGTCATGGAAAATTGGGTCATTTCTTGTTATTTTTGTTTAGAAATTGTTTGGGGGGTAGGGTTGCTTCATTTTTTCAAGAAAACGAGCATCTTCATGTAATCCCTACCTTACATGGAAATAAGGCCTATCAAGTAAGATAACTAGAGTATTTGACAAAAAAAAGTAAGATAACTATAATACAATAGGGTATTTCTTTCATTCTATGCAAGTCATGGATGCTAGGACAAATACTACTACTGGTTGTGCATGCTCGTGAGTTGTTGTTTGCCTAGTCTGTTCTTTTTGAAAACTAATACATTTGTTTTATCTTGATTTTGAAACATGGAAGAATGGTTTTTATGTTTATATTGATAATAGTACACTGTAAAGTAGTATAGCAGTAACTGCTTTTTTCATGCTATCATCTGAGAGAGATGATGTTGAAAGGATAGTAACAATTTTACATTGAAGTGCTCATTTTCTTCTCCTCTTCAAGTCCAACTATCAACTTTGTCAATCATACTTCAGTCTCAAATGGTGCTCAATGGCTTTCAATTGAGCTTAGCCAAATGATCTTCCATTGCATCATTTAGGCACTAATTAGAAGTCACAAATGAGTGACGATTATGATGGTATTCTAATTAGACAGTGATTTAATATTTAATGTTAGCAGATCTAGTTAGTTTTATGTTAAGATTTATGTTTACTTTCCTTCAAATAATTACATCTATAATCAGGTCAGAGGAATTCAATTTCATATTCATATTTTTTTTTCGTCACTAATCATCATACTGGTTTGATTTGATATTAGAAGCCATTATTGCTGAAAACCGGGGTCAATCTATTTCCTACTTTATTTGTATGTGTTCTATTTGAATACTAGAAAAGGTAGTAACAACAACAACAAAGCCTCAATCCCAAATTAGGAATACTAGAACAGACATTTCTTAAATTCTATATTTCTTGAATAATACTTTAAAGCCAAAGTGCTTGTAACTTGTTTTGTATTATCCGGAGGCTAGTAGTTTGATTATACTTTAACCATATTCTTCTTATTACCATGTTTTTTTTTATTAAAAGGCTTATCACATCCAATCTGTGCAGGGTTGGCTGATTCTACGTGACACGACTCCTTTGATTGAAATAGGGAGAACTCTTGGAGCAAAACTGAGATGGGATGTGCGAATAGTGGAGATTGAGACAAACAGCATTGAGAAACTCCTCATATGCCAGAAACCTTTATTAAGGAAGCAGCTGAAGTAAAAACAAGTTAAAACAAGTCAGCTCATCAAATTGCATTATTTTTTCATTGTTCACTGTGTTGATATACCACGCAAATTTCAGCTGCCCAATTGAGAAATTTGAACAAAATAAGTGTGAAATACTAGATACAGGAAAAGTAAATAGAACCATTTCAGCAGATCGCGTAAACAAATTCCTGTGAAACCGCAAGGCGTTCACAGGGTCTTCCAATGAAGAAAACAAAGGCGGAAAGGAAAGAAAGAGAGGAATGCAAAGGTACATTGAGTTTCTCTGTAGCTATATTAATGTGAACTTCGATGTGAAAAGATTGCTGTATTTAAACACTGGGAATGTTATACATGACAAATTCTTTTCTCCTCAGTTGAGTTCTTAATTTGTAGCATTCATGCAGCATGCAGTCGATGCTTGCCTATTAGCTTCGATTTGCAGCTAAATTCAGTCTTTATTGAAACCCGCGAGTCTAGCGAGATTGGGGGCTGGATCACAGATGAATAAGCAATTGCAGCTGTGACGACCCAAGCCCCGGTGGGCTCGGGTCGTCCGGCTTAGACCATCACTAAACCCCTCGAGATGACCCAGCGAGTCGGGCGATGATCTAGCTAGCATTAACCTGTGGAAATAAACCAAGACATTCTACAATAGACTAAACAAGGGTAATAGATGCGGAAATAAAAAGCCTTTAATGTCTAATAAGGTTGCGGAATTAAAGTAGAAGTCTCACAAATCAACTAAATCATAAACTAAAACAAGTGCTATGTGTTCAAACATCTACCCGTATGAAATTCCCTATTTATTATAAAAAATGTTTCCAAATCAAATAAATATAAATAAACAACCTTGCAAACAAGAAAAGAGCTTTTATGTTACGACCTTGCTCTTTCCTTTGTCCTGAGTAGCAATTGAGGTACCTGGAGGAGGGAAAGAAATGGGGTGAACAAAGATCCAACAGCTCGGTAAAGCAAAAGCTTATTTTACCCTCAATCACCTAAGTAATATCTAATGCGTAATAGCTAGCATGAACAAGGTTATTAACAAATCCTACTATCATTCCGGGTATGAAGAGATAATAAAAATAAGTATAATATAAGATGCAAGATATAATAAATCAAAGCCCAGACATGATAGATCAAAAGGATAACAATGATGATATGAATGCCATAGAGTCAACGAAGTGGAAACCAAATATAAAGCGTGTTTGATGTGACACCCAACCAATTTCAAGGTACCAATTATAATCCGGCCTCATAGTTTGGTGTCTAAGCATCACTAGCCTGCCCTCTAGTGGCCTTAAGGAATCATTTAATAGCAGAGGGAGATTACCGATGTCCGCCGGCTCTCCAGTCTGAGGTACCATTTACAATCAAGCTTTCCAAGCATATCATTTCCACGTGCATTCACAAAATAGGGAGTTCAAAAGGACAAGATAAAACAATACTACAAGATATAATCCAATTTGATTTCAAGCAAGATATCAACCACTTGAAACGACCCTTCCCCAACCTAGGGTCAGGTTGTCCTAGCCCAAACCGTTATCTAAGCCCGATACATGAACCAGGCCCAAATAACGGCTTAGTACACCTAAAACAAGTTGCGAAATAACATTCTAGACATAGGAAATAATATTTGCAAAAATGAAACTAAACTAAAATTTCATATGACATTTATAAAAATAAACTAAGAATTGAGTTGTCCAAAACCTAAACAAGTTCAAAGTATCAAAAGCTTCGAAAAGTCAAGCCAAAGTGAAAAGGGGTTCCAAACTATCCATTAAACCCGTTTAATTATAACCTAAGTTCAATGTTCTCAAAACCAATATAAATAGATAGTAGTAGTAGCATGCAAAGCTCACAATGCAAGGGAAGACTTCAAGTGAGTGACTTTCCCTTGTCTTGAACTAATGTTGAGGTGGAAGTACTTGGAGAGAAAGTGGGGTGAGCTAAAAGAACCAACTGAGCTAAATAAGAGGAAACACCTCAATCAACTATCAAACATCAAGTATTACCTATAAAGAAAAATAATTCTAAACATGAACTTGTAAACCCAATTGTAAAACATTTAATGAAAAATAATGGAGACATGGTTCGTATTCCTAAAGGGGGTGTAAACAAGTTCCAAGTCAAGTAGATCATGAAGGTAAGATTCATAATTCAATAAGCAAGAAAGTGAACATTCTATTGAAACCATAATATGAGAGAATTTGCAAATCATAAATAAATTCCATTTATTCATGCAACGGGGTCAAACAAGAGATTTACCATATGAAAATATATATATATATATATATATATATATATATATATAAAAGTCGTTCCATTTAATGCATTTAGCTTTTGGTATGAACTCGTTGACCTAAACACATACCCTCGAGGTGATGAGAACCATTAGTGAACACAATAGTTGTTATGACCTCCAATTAATTCCATCAAGCTAACATTAAATGCTTTCAAGCCAATAGGTAATGATTGTGATCACTTATTTATTTGATGGTTTGGAGCGTGGACCCCTTATTTTAATGGACTAAATAGTCTCATCCCGCTAGTCGGAGTGTGAACCCCTCATTTTAATGGACTAGATAGTCTCATCCCGCTAGTTAAAGCGCAAACCCCTCATTTTGATGGGCACACAGTCGCATCCCGCTATAAGTGTTCATATCACATGCATTTCATAGATAAGCACATTCATACCAATAACCAAATGCAACCCACTGTCACAAGTCCTTTAATTTGAATTTTGATCTAATATGTAATAATAGCATGTCACATTTGATAGATGAGCGACGCTCCCCACTTACCATGACTCATCGTGAATCCTAATTTTGATCCTCGCGCTCTCGGGGTCCTTTGCAAACCACCTCACGAATCTTGACAAGTCAAAACCCATTAACATCAATAATAATTTATATTTTAACTCCCACTTTATTATTTAGTTTTGGTTTGGGGTCTACTAGAGTGGGTCTCCCGATTTCTTTGAGTGTGCGGTGTGCGCCTTCTTTTTATTAGAAAAGGAGTTGAAGCGAATAGCCCATAATAACCTATATATATATATATATATATATATATATATATATATATATATATATATATATATATATATATATATATATAGCAAGATTGGAAATGATTAACGAGGTCGCGACACGTGGCGTACTTACTTTTTTTAGGTGTTTTAATTTTCGGTCTTTCCTAATCCAATTAGAACTATGAATTTTTTTTTGAAATTCGTTGTTCTTTATAATTAGCCTAATCCTTTTTTATTTTTATCCTATTTTTTCAATTGATTTGGATAGGTGTCATTGGTTTTTATCTTTTATTATCCTTTTTTTAATTTATTTGATAGGTCTCATCGGTTATCTATTTTTGGAAACTTTATATATTTTCTATATATTGGTTTTTTTGGATATTTTTAACTATATTCTCAATTGATCTTTTTGAAAAAAATAGTTAATATTGCCTATTTTTCAATCCGCTATTATTTAGCTATATTTTCTATTGATTTTTTTTTTACAAAACATCTAATATAGCCTCCTATACTTCCATCGATTTTTTTTTCTATTGATTTTTAAGCAAAATAGTTACTATTTTTTTTTTTCGCAAAAATCTAATACTGATTCTCAAGAAAGAAAAATACAATTATGATGTTTATATTTGTATATGATATATATATATATATATGGTGTTTGTGTTTATGTATGATAAGATTGTATAGCTGTTTGATTTTATTTTATTTTTCGATTTTTTTGCTACTTTTTAGCATATCTATTCAATCGTGATTCAAACCAAGGAGAATATATATAGATCATTAATTTTCAAAAACAACACAAACTTCTTACCATTCCTTAATATAGGTTTTTCCACAACTACATTTTTTTGAGCGTTGTAATTCGGTGCTTCGCTTAATTGAGAATATCTAATAGCATGGTGACCAAAAATTAGGTGTTCATGATTGTTTTCCATTTTAATTGTTTAGATAATAATTTTAGAGTCATGCTAAGGGCACCTCACAATCCTCTCAGGGCACCCCACCATTTTTAATTAAAATGAATTTTATGACCAATTGACAAAAATGTCCTCATCCAACCTAACAATTTACATACCCATTCAAATGCCCTCTCAGGGCACCCCACTTTTGAAAACTCAATTTTTTACGAAGTCAAGTCGATCCGTAGCGGGCCGGACATCGCATTTGTCGATCAAATAGTGCGCACTAACCCTTTCAACTGCATTTGTCGATCCATCGTCGCCTGGAGATTCGACGAGTTTTAAGTGTTTTTAAAGTCTAATGGTTGAAAAAAATGAGTGGGAGGTGGACGTCACACACAACAAGTTAGTTTTTATGGTTTTTATGAGTTTTTTTTTATTTTTAAAAGTGAACCACGTACACGAATTTATCGGTCACACAGGACCGAAACATGTTGTAGTGTCTCGATACCCTATAACGGATAACTAACAAAAAGTGTCGGTTATTACCAACCAAGTTTAATCCCAAACGTAGCTTTTTATTACATTTAGGTTGGAAGCAACCGAGACATAGCTTAATGTGTCGGTAACAGGTCACCGAAACCAAAACCAGTAGTTTCGGTGATATACGACCATGTGGTCTAAGGGTCCTTCTTACTTAGGTGTTGGTTGATATTAACTGACACTTATACAATGATTTCAGCAATGGACGTCCGAGATCAAAAGACAGATCACGACCCTGTGTGACCGAATACAACGGGATTGAAGTTAAACACATCATCCGACTATAAAAACAAAAAATCTACTTTAAACAAGCAAAAAAGTGAGGGGATTTGGTATATTGAGGCCTTGATGTAGTGATGGAAGGGAGAAAATAAGGGTTTCATTCGATTTAGTGTTGGGGTGCTCGCACATCAAACAAAATGACATTTTGTTAAAAGTACAGAGGTGCCTTGATAAATTGTTGGGTGCCCTAATCAGCGGGGTGTCCTAAAAGAAATTCGTGGTGCCCTTAGCGCAACTCTAATTTTATAACATCGTGTGCTTATCTTTAAGAAAAATATCATATACTATAGAAAACGATAAATGTATAACTTTTTTTTGGTCAAGTGATAAATTTGTAACTTATTAACATATGTAACAATATTATTTAATATTGTATCTATATTTAAATATATGAAAAAAATACTAAGTCAAATATCTTATAAGAAAATACTATATTATTATATTAATTAGGATTTAAATTTTTCTTCAAAAATATTTAATATTTTTTAAAAAACATTATTAAATGATCATTATTTTGAACTCATATTAGTTACATTTTTTTTGTTGAGATATTAGTTAGACTTGATTTCTAAATGATATAAAAACTAAGTTGTCTTAGGTTATTTGTGTTATATAAATAAGATATATAGTTATTTATATATATTTCATTTATATTCTTATAAAAATTAATTATATGATTATATTACTTCCAAAAGAAGTTATATGATTATATAATTAATACACCCAAATGTCATTTTACTTGCATTAAATCGAGCACAATGGAAGAGTTTGATCTATATAGCTGACCCTAATTAATTTATGACTAAAACTATGTTGTTGTGTTGTATATGTCATTTTACGTCAATTTGCATTTCTTAACTATTCAATAAGCTATTCTTCCAAACAAATTTTAGTTGATTAGTTCGATTATCAGCTTTCCACTATTAGCTACTAGATTATCAGCTATTAGTTAGATTATCGGTTGATGTTGCCAAATATAGTCGTAGTTTCGATTCTCTTTGGCTTTAAGTTCTTTTAGTGAAGCTTTTTGTGATTCGACTATATATTGAGGTATTGATAAAAGATAATAATTCAACTCATCTATCAACATGTCGTTCATAAGATGTATTTGTATGCATAACAAACAATTTATTTTCACAATAAGAATAAACCATAGTAACTTTTGAATAATAATGTTAAAAGTTATTGATTTCTTTGATTGATTAAGTTTCAGAATTATATCAAGAACGATTTTTATAAAATCTTGCAAATATAAAAATATTTTTCTTGGGTGGATTGTAAAATCTGTGTAGTTTTTGCAGGTATTTTTTAGTTAATTATGAAATGTGTTAAATATGTGCTAGGGCATCTCCCAACACTATTTTAGCGTTGGATTGCCTCCAATCCAGCGCCAAACACAACAAATTATCATTATGCTACAATGGCGTGCTATTATAGCAAAAAGCCAATTTGGCATTTGCGTTAAAATGTTGGTATTTGGTTGTGGGGCCTACTTTTTATATTTTTTTTGAAAAACTTTGTGTTGTTTTGGGTATATGTGAGAGAGTTTTTGGTGGGGCCCTATATTGGTGTGAGATTTGGTGTCAAGGGCTAGAGATGAAAATAGTGTTTTGTGTACTTTTTACACCTAAATGATGCAAAAGTTGTACTATTTTGATGTGATAAATTGGAGATATCGTGAGGGACCCAAGAGAAGATTTAGTAAATCAAATGCCAATCCATCAAAAATAAGCTGATAGCTTATTTTTGTTACTATTTTTCATTTGTTTCTACTATTTCTTTTACAATAATAATAATATTGATCAACCAACGGCTAGTGCATTTAATGGTTCGACACTCTAACTAGTGGCTTAAAAGGATGTCCTGAGTTCAAGTCTCCATGAACCCATAAACCCATAAACCCCTTAGTGGGCCAACCCGGCTCAAGTCTCGAAGTAGTAGTTGGTTAAATTTGGATAGCGAATGAGCCAAAATTTTTTAAAAGTTAACGATTTGCATAACCTTTTGTTTTCTTTATGTATATTTTTTTTGCATTTTCTTTTGGGTTTTTTGCTATCCGGAGCTTGCTATGGTAACCTAATATGTGCACACATGTCTCGATGTATACCGCATGACTCTTGAATGGGTTGGTACCCAAACTGGGTTATCCGATCATTTTCCTTTATGTGATTGATATAAGAGTGATGTTTTTTAAGATATATGTCAAATACTTAATGAATGTGTTTTGAATTATATTTTTATATGTAAATAGGAAGTTCAATGGATACCTTAAAATAATTTTTTATAATTTATATGTATTTGATAATAGGGTTATGTTGGGTATGGGTAATCATATGTGTATGAAAATCGAGTTTGGGACTGGATACTGTTGTGGAAAATTTCTTGGAGTACCTACATGCTTACATGCTTTGATAATTGTAATAAGTTTTATAGTTAGGTATAGTGCCTTTGAAACATATATGAATATTGCCATTATAAAACAAGGGTGAAAAAAATTGCGAGTACCCTTTCCATTTATATCTACCAGAGTGATAATGACTATTTATTAGAAAACAAAGTGAAAAATATAACAGTGACTAATTTAAGAAAAAAATTGAAAATAAAATAGCTACACCTCTAAGATGACATAATAATTTCTTGAAAAAATATTTTTATGTAATATATATTGATACTTGACCTTGCCCGCGGGCGAAGTACGGGATACCGACTAGTTATAATATACCCATATATGTAATCATTATTTATTTAAATTTTATTTATTTATTTTTATTTATTATTTTCGATATAGGGACGATCAGCACTTGGATTAGGTCAAGGGGTGATCATTCCGTGACCCACGATTTAGTGGTCAATTTGACCCCTAGGGAGCCAACCATCGTCCCCCAACAGAGGTGGCGCCCCCAGGTGGCGCATAGGCGCCATTGGGTGGCGCCACTTTCTGTGCGCTCCCCAACCTTCCACACGTGGTATGGGATGGTGCTTGGTACTACCTCTCCCTCTTGAGGGGTCGGGGGCGGCCTATTGGCGACCCCCATCCTACCTTTTTCCGTCGGCGACGGCGAGGTCATCGCCACCATTTGTGGCGGTGTGTAGCCGCATCGCCTCCGCCCTATGGTCTCCCTCTCGACGACAATTCGACCATTGCTTCCATTTTCATCTAAATCCACAAACGAGCCTAACCCACCATTAGATTGGTGTTCCGAACCCGGTTGAGGTTCTTGGGACACAAATATGCCATAGATTGGTGGTTATGCCTCAAGACCGTCATTAATGACCTCCCAGACCTTCAAACCCACAAAACAACTGCACGAGAGATATAAGAGTGATTGATAGGGTTGTTAGCTTCAAAAAACGTCTTCCTTGGCCGGGAGGCACCAATTCAACTCCACCACCTTGTTTGATTTTTCAGAGAATAAGGTGGGCAAGATTTTCTTCTTACATCCTTTTATAGCCTAGGGTTACATATTAAGGTTGAAAATAATCCCTCAAATATCTAAAATGCCCTTATGGGCCTTAAGCCCAATCAACCTTTTTATTTTAGGTATGATAAAGGGATTGACAAGTATTCATAATGATAATGATTGCCTAAGAATAAAAAAAGGCATACTAAGTGGTCTTAAATCCACAAAATCCACAACAAGCACAACAAATCAAGTACTTTGGGAAAATTCATGTTTGGTTGGCTAGCCGCACCCGCAGGTAGTGTTCACATTTGGCCAACTAGCTATAATCTCAGAAGTACCTTCTCGACACACTTAAGCCATAGACACTTGACCAAGGAATAAAGAATGGAATTCTAAAAATAGAACATATCAATAAAGACAAGGAAAATAGATAATGAATTATTATACATTCCCTTAACTGGTTTACTTACCTCAAACACCGCAAAAACCATTTCTTACGGCTCCTAATATGTCCAAATTTGATTTCCCTCAATCCTGGCTATTCATTTAGACCCGATTTGGTTGTATTAGAGTCATATTATACCCCATTATAAATAGCCAAAGTTTTCCCAAAATTTTATAAATTTTTTTCAAAAACAGGATTTCATGCAGTAAGTGGCATCGTGCAAGTCAAAATCTCACGGCGTCACTTAAAACAAGATCCAAAGGAACTTACAACCCGGACACCGTGATTGAGGTTGTGGGTTTAGAAGAACCTGCGTAGTGTCACTTAAAACGCCCTTTGGCAGTTAACTTCTTTGGACGTCTTGATTGACGCCATGGGTTCAAACCCCTGCGACGTCTCTTAAATGCCCTTCCGGTTCTCCTCACTGCCCTGGACTTCGTGACTGACGTTGAGGGTTCAAACCTATGCTGCGCCTTTGGCGGCTATGGTGCTATCAATTTATTTGGGGTTTTTCGGACGCCCCATGTAACGACCCAAATTAATTTAATTGAGTATTAGTGTTAATCACGATGATTAATGGTTAATTTGGGCGTTACGTAGACAGCTGGGTGACTCAGATGTGGGAGCCCAAGTATATTTATGATATTTGTGCATGAGGTGAGGCCTAGTATTGCGATGTTGTGTGTATTAATTAAGTTTATGTATATAAACATCGCAAGTGTGAACGTTGATATCGGGCAAGGTCACGTGTCGGGTATATGTCCCAAAATGTGTGTCGGGGACCGGGTATCAGGTATCGGGTAGTCGGGGAACGGGACATGGGTTGTCAGGTAGCGGAGAGCTAGTGTGACCTCATATATAATTTTTATGATTTATTTGGTGGTCAAGCCTAAGGTGTGTGAGCCAAATCAAAATATTAATTCATTTGCTAAGGTTGTAGCTAGGAAAATTGAGAAACATAGGATGATCCTCGAGATGCACAACAGGGTGAAACAAGGACTGTAGTATCATGATAAGGTGTCCAGAACTTAAGTGACACAGGGCGATCAGAGACCATTAGATCGTCCTCGAGATGCGTGCACACATTAGATTAAAACAAACACCTATAAATATACGTTTGATCGATGGAGGCATGCAAAAAACTAAGTATTTCCAAACAATTTTCAAAGATCAGTAAAAGATCCAGTTAATTAACCAATAAACACCGAAAATAGGTCTTAGGACTTCAGGGACTAGGGAACCATAGCTCGGACACCGGGGAGCTAGGTTGGTCAGATTGATGGGTCCGGGAAGTCGGAGTGCATATTTACAGGTGCGTAAAACCCTTGAGAATGTTACAATTTAATGCATGCATGGTTTGTCCCTGTAATTGAGTGTTTATTCATTTATTATTTATCGCATTGCTACTTATTGGATTGCCATGTTTATGCACTGTAATCATTTGTTGGTCGGTGTTTGATTTGTTCACATGGTCGGAGGTTAATCGAGATGATCGTGTTACGGAATTGAGTAGGCTAGATTGTAGCGCTTGTACTGGGTTCAACCAGTGAATAGCTACCCGCATAGTGGGGTGCATGTGTCCGGTGAGTTGTGATGTGTTTCCGATCACTGTTAGTAGTTCGGGTGTGGTCTAGGCTTGATGTGCTCAGCCGGGGCATCCGAATCTACAAAGTATGATACAGTTTTGTTAGACTCCGTCACACCTCTATCTAGTTTTAATTGATATCGTGGTTGAACTGGATTACTCGAATGTTGTTTTATTTCTATTGTGTGTGATCGATAAGTTTACTGCGAATGTTATTTGCTGCCAGCCAATGGAATATGATTCCTATTGCTAGGGTCATATTCACATGTCTCGCATGTTATTGTGGTTTTCATGATTATCGTGTTGACTTCTCTTAGGAATTTATTCATTGGGCTCGTTGCTGTATGTGTTGGGCAACTGAGCGCAGATCCTGGTACGAGCAAGAGCAAGGAAAAAAAGGTACTAGGTGACTATTTCTAAGGCCGTTGCTACTGACAGCTCGCGTTTGACTATCTAGTATGTATATTTTGTTTTGATGAGTTTTGGAAACTTTAGAACTTTATCACATATATATGAATTACTATTTATTTCATCTCAGTTATATACATGGTGTTTATTTTTGGGTTTTCCACTACTTAAGTTAAATAAATTCTCATAAAATACAAATTAAATGCTTCCACAATAATTAACTAACCTACTAGATATTTAGGAGAATTAAACAACTTAATATAATAGGATTAGTTAAACAAAGCGTCACTTCACAGAGTTGCGAACATGGCTGCAGTGATGACGTGTCCAGATGACGTATTCGATGACATGGCAGGCGCTACTGGGCTTGCAGGTGGAAAGCGTAGGTCACAGGACGACCTCAGAAATTGGGCCGTCACGCCCCAACTATGTCGTCGCATTCCCAGCCTATCTGATCCTCGTAGGGACCTCGAATACTAATACAAACCCCCTTCAAATTGTTCAAAAATATCACAAAATTTTTTTTCCCAATTTAATCCAAATACTTTAAAAAATGCTCAAAAACCATAGCTTTTTTTCAAACACCATCTCAACCTCAATATACATGATATAATTGATCTCAAACACATCCCAAAGCCCAGAAATTTTGTGAGACAAGTGTTGCTCACATTTTCTTGATGAACACCCCAAAATTCATGAACAAAATGACGAGAATGAGTCGAGGATGCGATATCCCACCTCAGTTATCGTTGTTGATCGCTCCAAATCCTTCAAATTGCCTTCAAGATCTCCAAAACCCTCACAACTTTCACATAAATTTCGGATATAATGGGGACGGGAGAGAAAAGTTGGTCAATTTTCCAACTAAACACCTATTTATACCTCCCAACTCATCTTGTGCGATGTACAAATCTCTAGGAACATCCATGGGCTCTCATTTGAGCCATCCACTAACTTATGTGGCACACTTTGGTGACTTGGTCTCGTGGTCTTATCCTCAAAGCACGATTAATTGATTTCTATCGGGTATTCTGATCCCCAACCTGCACCATGACTCGCTCCATCATGTGCAATTACACTAGACATTTAACATTCCATGTTCATTATTCATCACATTTTCATAATTTT
Source organism: Stephania japonica (assembly GCA_039657345.1). Lineage (NCBI taxonomy): Eukaryota > Viridiplantae > Streptophyta > Magnoliopsida > Ranunculales > Menispermaceae > Stephania > Stephania japonica. The sequence goes on along the minus strand of CM077564.1, from coordinate 14,754,591 downwards.
CTAATAATTTAATAATTATTTATTTCTGTGTTTTATATACCTGTAATTCACCCGGTTATCCATTTCTCGGCACGTTTCTTAGGATAAACCTCACTCAAAAAGTCAGCGCGATAAATAAAACAAAATCACTCATTAGGACATTTAATATTCATAATTTGGATATAAATAATAATACATAACACCAACAAAAAAAATAAAATATACCTCAGTGTCGACTTCTGAGGACTTAGACAAGTACGGTCAATCACGACGGCCCAGGTCACAGTCTTGAAAGGTAACACGTGACAATGAATTTGTGCATGATCGTATCCAACTAATCCATGCCTAACAATGCATGAAACTCTAGGAACTCCAACACTTTCAGGTCTACTAGCGTGACCCTCTATCTCTACCGAACAATCAACACATAATAAGTTCAGGTATATCTTGTCCCTAACAACTGTACTAAGGATCAAGGGTCTCTCTAGTCTAGTAGGTCTCAAACCTAACTCATCAACCATGTGACCAAAAATAAATGAAACCGTCGAATCGGAAGAAATTATAATGTACATAAAATGACTACAAATGTAAATCAAACCCTCAATCAGGTTACGGGTAGCAGTCAAGTTAGGGTTTGGTGTGATAACGACAAGAGCTTGCTCATGGCTTTGTTGTAGCTGCCCTCTACCCAGTCATGGACATGCAGTGATGAAGTGTCTTAACTGTCCACACTCCCAACATATACGTTGAGAACCCGATCCAAATGGAATGCTTTGTCCCTGTTTATACTTGACTGAAACTTAACATTTTCTTTGGTCGTATCTTTATCTCTAACTCTATGTATATTTCGCGTGTGACGTCCCCAGTTCCACAACCTTATTGGACTCTGCCCGGCCTGACTTACATGGACCCCCGAGCTAGTCTCGCTGAGTCATGTAAGCCTAGAAAGCATTCTTTATCATTTACCCTTTTATTTAGCAATTAATAGTTAAATTAATCAATTTAGTGAATTATTCAATGAAAATGTGGAAGCGATAAAATTCAAACTAAATGATAACTCTAAGACATTAGTCAGGACAACATAGAGAGTATGAAAACCCCGTATATGTATATCATCAATAAACAAGTCAGAGGAGAATCACATTAAGATATACATGCCCAAGATCTTTATACCTATATCCCAAAGTTTCAAACATATATATATATATATATATAAATACAATAATACAAAAAGTAACCTACACAATCAAAAGGAGAGTCGTTCTGTATCCTCAAAGCAAGTCCCATAACTATGGAGCCTTCCCCTTATTGAACTGTGGATCTGGACTCAGTAAAACACGAGAATGACGAGCCCAAGTAAGTAACGCCAAATAGGACATATATACAACATTTCAAAATAAAAACTCAGTCTATATTCATGCCGAAAGAAAGAAGAAAGGTACATGGAATGCATGGATAAATAAAATACAGTCAATAACTGACTCAATCGAAAATGAGTGCCCTAAAACAAAATAGAGAAGCGCTAGTAGTCTTGACCAAAAATGGTCATTGAGTAGAGGAAAACACCTATAAAACTCGGAGTTTAGGACATGGTACACTCACACCATCCTAAAGTTTACACAAATGAGATTCCTTAGTAGTCAGATAAGAACTCTCCCTCCGTATAGAACCAAAAAACCATTTCATGCATCCCAAGTTTTTGGCTCTAGCATTTTATCTTAGATAACCTATCCTATTAAAGGATCAAGTTGACTCACTTACCCTCGGACAACTCAAAAGGAATGGAGCAATAGCAATAACAAATTAAAGCTTAAGAAATAAATGTAAAATTCCTCACTGGTTTACTTACCTATATCTGAAGCTAAACACATACTCACATGTTTCGATTCACCTCCTACGAATCCCCGTGTGTCCGTAAATGACTAAATTTCACTAATAGTTAATTAATTGTAATTTCCCATTAATTATCCTCCAATTTATTAAAATTTTCTATAATTTATTCATTGGTGTCATTGGGTCGATTTTTGGAGTATTGGGTTGTATTCGAACCCATTTGGATACCCGAGAGATCCTAGAAGTTTTCCAAATTTTTCTAAGAATTGGACTGATGAATAATGCCACGTCGCAGTGGCACCGTGGGTCAGAACCATGCGTCATCACTTAAAGTGTGAAACCATTACCCCTCCTATGTCCCGGACGTCGTGAGTGGCATCGTGTGGTTACCCCTCCACGATTTCACTTAAAGTGTGAATTCCAAGGCCTCTACCTAAGGCGTCGTAACCAACGTCGTATGGCTTTGTGCTCCATACGATGTCCCTTGTGGTGTTCCATCTAGAATACTAATTCGGGGTTTTTTGAAACCTTGACACGTGTTGTCGCGTTCCAAGCTTATCCCAAACTCGTGGGATGTCTAACCAAACCTAAAACCATCGACAAACCTCGTCGAAATTTCCGAAAACCTCGATACCAAAATCACATCCAAAATTCCTTAGAATTCCACCAAAAATGCACAAAATTCCCAATCCTTAAAATAATCATCGCAACACCATCAATTCATTCATATGATTACAAATTATTCAATAAATCCAGTAAAAATCGAACTCCCCAACCCGGTGTCCAAAATCATCGCAACGAAAACACTTAAAATAGTCATCAAAACGTAGATAATCATATGGGGAGTCGGGATCTCACCTTAACACGTGTAGATGTTTGCTTCTTGACATTGATTCTCGTTCACAAATTCCCAAAACCCTTCTATCCGATTTGTTTTGATGAGAAGAAGAAATGGAGAGAGAAAAGTTGGTGACTTATCCTTTTATACTCACCATTCATCATCATCCACATACGTATCCCGAGGCTCATCCCTTGGCCCCTAATCACACTAACCACCAACTACTTACTCAACATTATGACTCATTGGGTGACTTTCGCACATCACTTAACCATCACTTAACCATTTTCCACTTAAAGCCTCGCGTTCCCGGGACTAAAACGCACTACGACTCGCATCATCGCATGCTCGCGGGTGTACTAGACTCATTACAGAATGTTTATTTCTTAATTAAATTGCATCTTGTCAGTGTTGTAATTCAATTACCTCGCGAACAACTAATTACCCACCAATAGCGTAACGACCCAAATTCTCCACGACCCAACCTATGGGTATTTTGATAATTTCATTATAAAAATATGTTGGGTGCTTGATGTGGAAATACAATTTGAAACTTGTCAAATTAAATATGAGTGAGGGATTAAGTAAAGTTTTATTTTAAAAAATAAAGCCCAATTGAGATTATGATCCAAAAGGGCATTTTAGACAAGTTGTAAATAATCACAAACCTAATCCCTAACCCTAATGCTATTTAAGCAAATCAAAGAAAACCCTAGCCCCAATCTTGTTAAACACCCACGTAGAGAGGAGGAGAGCAAGATGAGGGTTCAAGCTCAAGAGAGGTACAACCTCACTTCCCTCCTTGATTTCTTTATTATTTATTGAAGATTTGGGGACCAAAAGGTCGATGGCATCGACACCGGCAAACACACGAGGAAAATAGAAAAGAAAAGAAGAAAGGAAAGATTTGATCTATGTTAGAATGAGATTTTTGAAAGGATTTGGAGTTAAAGACTCCATTGAAGGCATGGTGAGACTCTAATACTCTCTAGATTTATTGTCTTGGTGTTGGTATTGGCAATGAGAGTTGATGATTTTCAAAGTTTGTTCAATTTTTTTTTAGATCTAGTCTTGAAATGGGTTATACAAATTTTTAAGCTTTATGATAACGAGTATTATGGATGAATCAATCTTGTTTGCCATGGTTTGACAGTACATGAAAGGGTTTCCCTATGATTTTAGCAATGCGGTTGAAGTTTATTGATATGGATTTGACATTTAAGGTTGAGTCAAGACTTAAAAAGGGACTTTGAATATTTTCTTTGGGAAATAAACTTAGTCGATAAATTTGTGGACTTTGATTGAATATTGTCATTCGAGAACTTAAAGTCTAAATTAAGTCTTGTATGGTGATTTGGATCTTTTTAATTATAATTAAACGAACGTCTTCGATTTTTGTTAGAAAAACTAAGTCTTAGCAGATTTTCCTTGTTTTACATCACTGCATTCTAATTTTACTCAAATCATTGATTCTAATTTTAAGTGTCGATTTTAGAGTCGTGAATGACCTTAGTGAAGTCAACTATAAAATAGGGTGAATTTGTAAGGTCTAGACAATTGATGTTAAACTTGTATGGTTGTAGATACATAAAGTAATTGTTCTTTTGAATTGTCTAGATTCGCGAGATAGTTCACATCGAGCCTAAACGCAAGTTGATCGATATTAGGATTCATGGCGAGTACAGGTAAGTGGGGAGTATCGCTCATCTATCAAATGTGGCTTGCAACTAGTATATTTAGAATCACAATTTTAATTTAAAGGACTTGGGATGTGGTTGTTGCCTACCTGTTTGACTTCATATAAGGCCTCTTGGGGAGTTATAGACATGGTGGAACCAAGTCACTTTACATGTTTAAGGGCCTCTTGGGGAGCCGTAGCTAATGGTGAAATCAAGTCACCCAATGCAAGGGCCTCTTGGGGAGTTATGGATGCACAATGGAACCAAGTCACCGGGCCTCTTGAGGTGCCGTTGACACACGGTGGAATCAAGTCACCCACGTATATTTATTATATTTTTTATAATTGGTCAACAAAGGGAGGCAATGGCAAATTGAAACCATGGACTTGCATTTATATTTATTACTTCATATGTAGCTCTCTTGTAACCCCTTTGCATTTCTAAACTTGATTATTTATGCTTCACAACTCTTGAATTATTAATCAGTATTCGAAATACTTTACGGAACATGATATGCTTACTCTTTATGGAATTGCTACCCTGCTACAAATTGTTAACACTTGTCCTGATTTCAAATGCATGCTAGATTTATTTTGCTTTATAGTTATTACTTGCATATTTGATATTTGAGCGTGGTTCTTCTTTTATTGGGCTCCGTTGGTTCTTTTAGCTCACCCCATTTACAATATAGGTCCATCAACGAGTGCGATAGAATTGAGACAAGGGAGAAACGAACTTGAAGTCTTCACTTGATGTAAGCTTTGGGTTAATATATATCATGTATATTCGATTTTGAAACTATTAAACTTGGGTTGTAATTAAAATAAGTCTTTGGGTAGTTTGAAACCTACTTACCTTTAGCTGATCCACTTGGGAGTTTTAATAGTTTAACTCAATACGAACCCATTTATAGTTTCATAAATATTCTTGTGAACTTAAATTTATTGCCTTAAGGATATCTATTTATATTTATTCCGCAATTATTATCCTTTGTTTAGCCAATGTGTATTTCGCAGGTTTGTTTGAGTGGTGTGCCAGACTATTATTTGGGTTTGATTAAGGTATCGGGTCTAAGTAGCGGTTTGGGCCGGGCGACCCGACCCTAGGTCGCGAGAGGGTCGTCACAAACAGTTTGCTCAACACCTGTGAATCACGTTTTCTCGAGCCGAACCCATTTCTCAACACCCACGCTTGCACACAAATATCTTTACACGTTTAGGACATGGAATTTATATTCGGGTAATAAAATATGTAATACAAACACCAAACAAAAATAACATACCTGTTGTCAATGACCAAGAATTGGACAATTGTATCACGAGTAAGTGAGCCCACATACGACCTAAATTGACATGTGGCACGAGTTAGATTTTAGGGTCATTACAGTCTTCCCAACTAACTAGAGTTTCTTCCTCGAATATAAAACAAAACTAAGGAAAGACTTACCAAATCTAAAGAGTTAGGGAAAGTACTAGCGCATGTAAGACTCGAGCTCCCACGTCAGCTCTTCGTCCCCATGATGATGCCATTTGACAAGAACTGACGGGATCTCCTTGTTCCTCATAATCTTCACTTTCCGGTCCTAGTATCTGAATAGGTTGTTTGTCATAAGTGATGTCCTCCATCAAGACTATTTGGCTTAAGTCCACCATTAGTCATCTACCCTCTTTCAACCTATCCAGTTGAAGCATAGAGATGTGAAACACAAGGTGAATCCCAGATATCTGAGGTGGTAACTCTAATTCATATGTAACTCTACCTATTCGCTTCTCAACTCTGAATGGACCAATGAACCTCGGCGCAAGCTTCCCTCTAATCCCAAAACTCTTATGACCGTTCATTGGAGACACCTTCAGGTAGACATAGTCTCCGACTTGATACTCTAATTCCCCGTGATACTTGTCATAGTATTTCTTCTGCCTCTCATGCGCACCTTTCAGTCTCAATTTGATCAGGCGTATATTCTCTGTGTGATCCACTACAATCTCTGGCCCAATAGCTACCACATCCTTTGGTTTTGCCCAATAAGATGGAGATTTACACGATCTACCATAGAGTGCCTCAAACGATGCCATACCAATACTAGCCTGATAACTGTTATTATACACAAACTTACACAAGTGAAGATACTCCTTCCATGATCCACTATACTCTAACACACGCAACCTCAACATATCCTTAAAAATCTGTATCAGTCTCTCTGACTGTCCATCTGTCTGTGGATGATATGCAGTACTGAGATCCAACCACATGTCAAACTGTGCCTGCATGCTCAGCCAAATCCAAGATGTAAATTGTAGCTCTCTATCAGACAATCAATAAAGGTACGCCATGCAGTTGAACTATCTCTCGCTCGTACAAACTAGCCAACCTATTCTCCCGATGTGTGGTCAAAATTGGTACAAAGTGCACAAACTTCGTCAACCTGTCCACAATCACCCAGATGCTATCATAACCGCGCTGAGATCGAGGTAAACCACTAACGAAGTCCATTGCAATATGCTCCCATTTCCACCCAAGAATGGGAAGTGATTGTAATAACCAACTAGGTCTGTGATGCTTAGCCTTAACTCGCTAAAAATCTTACACCCTCAAACATAGTAAAAAATATCGATCTTCATCCCCGCCACTAGAAAAAATGACGCAAATTTGCATACATCTTAGTCCTGCCGAATGAACCATAAAACATGAGCGGTGTGTCTTATGAAGTATCTTATCGCGTAGCATAGCCATTGATGGAATCCACAATCACCCTCTAAACCTCATGCACGAGTCTGTCGACTGACTCAATCTGGATGATCTGAACTCTGAGCTAACTCCAAATCATGCATAGGGTAATTTTCTTGTGAACCTTCAGCTATCGGGGCACGTAAGCTATCATTCTATTACCCCTACATTAAAACTAACTGAACTTTGAAGCATCGGTGCTCACATCAAAACCTTTTCCCTGGCTTAAGTAAAACTAGATCTGGTGCAGTAGTCAAACATTCCTTCAATGTCTTAAATGCCTACCCATAAGTGTCATTCCTATAAAAATAGGTATCTTTCTTCGTTCAACTGCGTCATAGGAGTCGCAATATTCGAGAAGTCTTGAACAAAACACTAGTAACACCTTGCCAAGCCAAGAAAACTATAAATATCTAACACGAATCTCGGTGTAGGACAATTAATCATTGCTTTGACCTTAACGGGGTCCACTGACACTTTGCTTGCTCCGACGATGTGTCAAAGAAATCTGACCTCTGAAAGCTAAAACTTACATTTACTGAACTTGGTGAACAACTTGTGCTCCCTCAATACTTGCAAAACTGTTCAGAGGTGCTCCTTGTGATCCTCACGAGTCCTAAAGTAGATCAAGATGTTGTTGACAAACATAATGACGAACTGATCCAAGTTCGTCTTCAACACTCGATGCATTAAATCCAAAAGGTATGACTGTAAACTGATAATGCCCATATCGAGTGCGAAATATAGTCTTCTCCTTATCCTTTGCTCTAATCCTCAGTTGATGGTACCTAGATCTCAAATCTATCTTCGAGAACCATTGTGCTCCTATCAACTGGTCGAACAAGTCATCAATATGCGAAAGTGAATACTTGTTCTTCATTGTCATCCTATTGAGCTGTCTGTAGTCTATACACAATCGAAGGCTGCCATATTTCTTCTTGAGAAACAAGACTGGCGCGCCCCAAGGTGGCATATTTTGGTAGATGAAACCTAACTTTAACAACTCATCAAGCTGTCCTCTCAGCTCCTATAGCTCTTTCAAAGCCATACGGTACGACGAAATAGAAATAGGTATGGTCCCTGGGACTAAGTCAATGATAAAATCGATCTCCCTAGTCCTGGTAAACCTAGTAGCTCTGCTGGAAAGACATCAGGAAACTCGCATACCACTGGTACCTCCTCCAACCTAGTCATAACCCGTTCCTTTGTACTCAACACACTAACGAACGTCTCAACATTTATGCTAGTGAAGATTCTACCTCTGGTAATAGGTAAATGGTCGAAGTCCCCTAAACACTAAACTCTGGATGATCAAGAATCTAAAATATGATCCTCTTAAACTAAAATTGAATTTGTGCATGATAAACACCCAACAATCCATGCTCAGTTATGTATCGAACTCTAGGAATTCTAGCACTCTCAGGTCTGCAAGTATGACGTGACCACCTATCTCTACTAAACAATCAACACACAACAAGTTCAGGTAAATCTTGTCCCCAGCAGCTGTGCTAAGGATCAAGGGTCTCTCTAGTCTAGTGGGTCTCAATCCCAACTCATCAATCAAGCACCTAAAAATAAATGAAACAGTATTGTAACGGCCCCTAATTTCATTTAGGGCACTGCCCGACCTAATCCCATAATTAAGCCTTAATTACAACACGTAGAACCTAATTACGTATTAGTTAGCCTGTACTACCAAATTATCTCGTGAATTGGGGTTCAGGGATAAGAAAATTCCCTATTATTTTATAGAATTATCAAATTAGAAGAAGTCTTTAACGTATTAGCGGAAGCATTTTATATAAATCCTAAACGTAGAAACCAGGAAATAATAATCACAATATCAATATGAAATAAACAGCGATCATATGGACAAAGTGAAAGTCCAAAAGTCGATTGAACTAACTCTTGTCCCAACAAAACAACCCAATCAAAAGACGTATATAAACATAATATAAAAAATATGACCTGCGTGTACAGCAGTTACGCGCTACGAGCTCAGAGGTAGTCGCCGATCTTCTCCTTGCCCGATCTGGTATTGCTCGACGAACCTACACCCACCGTCACAAACTAGACGGTGAGTATAGTGATATTTAAGTGATAACCGGGGAATTCTATACTTCATTTTCAAAGTAAAGACAAATATTTAAATGCATAATATAGCAGAAAAAGGTGTTGAGAAAGTAATGCATATAAATATCACAGTTAACCGAGTTAGACAGACTGACACAGGCTAAGTCGAGATGATCTACGTCCAGTCAGCGGTGAGAAATATCAACCAGCCTTTTCCACTATCGTATGGAGATACTCTCAACATACTTTGTAAATTTTGAATATATATATAGAACTTGCCGACAACCTCGTAGTTCAAGCTACGTGATGCCACCCAAGTAATAGTGGTGAGTGCTGGAAACCCCGAGGTCCAGTGACCCCGTGAATCCACCCATCTCTCGTGCAATGGACACTAGATAATCTTCAACTTTTGTTTCAAGGATTTTTATTTCTAAGGTTCTACGATATCAACAAATAAGTTAGGCTACGAAGCCCCAAAGGGAATGGAATACAAAACCAATTACCACAGTAACCCTAGTGCATGCATTTCTAACATCAATTATAACATGATTCACAACAAATATGACATATCGGGAAATGAATCAATGAAACCATCAAAAGGCATCATGCTATTTCAACATTCAACTTGAATAGAGCAAGGAAAAACATGATGGTAGATTACTAACAGCAAGTCATCAAATTGACTGAAAGAGAATTAATATGAATGAAATAAAGTAGGGAGTTCCCACAATTTCACTTACAAGTCACAGGATAGCTATGGCTATCCGGCCTCACGACACTCCGACTAGCGCTCCCGAACTCCCGAACACCCCTAGGTCCCTGAAAAGTTATTTCATATCCTTTATTTATTTATTTATTAATATTTTGTTACATAGATATATTTTATGTATATATACATATATATGTGTATTTGCATATATATATATATGTATATGTATTTATCATTATAATTTATTTTATTATTTTATTTTTTTGTATATATGCATGTGTATGTGTATATATAAATATACATACATGTATATATTATGTATACATATACATATATACATGTATGTATATATATTACATATATATTACTATTATTTATTATTTATTATTATTATTATTATTATTTTTATTTTTTTTAAATTTGGGGGGGTTTGAACCCCTGGATCGGGTTGACCCGGTTGGGGGCGTCTCCACCCCCTCAATTTGTTGTTGTTGAGACGCATTTTGTTGCGTCTCTCGCTTCAACTTTTTTTTTTTTTTTTTATTTCTTTCTTTTTTCCTTCACTTCTTCAATCTATCAACACAACAACACTACAACAACACCATAGCATCAACAATCCTCCACTAACACATTGATTTCAAAATCAATCAACTTCATAAACATCACCATTAATATCTATAACAATAATGCCAACATTAACAACCAAAGACTCACCTCGTCAATGTCGTCGTCGTCTCGATCTCCTCCTCCGTTGAGCTCTCTCTCTCTTCTCTCCCAGACTCTCTTCTTCCTCGGACTCTCTCCTTCCCTTGTGCGGCGGTGGTGTTTTTTTTGTTGACATTTTGGGGTAAAATGACCATTTTACCCCTCCAACCCTATCCTTTTCTATATAAACCAATGCACTTTTTTGTCATTTCTCAAATCTTTTTTTTTTGATTTATAAAATGTATATATATTTATATATATATATATTTAAATATATATATGTATGTCTAATTCAATTTAATTAATTTAGGGCTATAGCTATGATCTAATGTACATTAATTTGATTACATTATATTTTACTAAGTTTAGACTTACCGCAAGTCTCACTATTCGATACCCCGGCTTGCACGCAACTCGAGGCAATTTCCTGATTGCGTCTCGACTTGATAGCTACAAATATTGGCTTAGTCAACCTACACACATACAAAGCACTAGGAATACATCAATACAAATATAAAATTTACCTCGGCCACATGCCTCGGTCTGTGTGCGCATCTCGTGCGGGCCCCACATCACGGGTCGGTAATCTCGATTAAGCAGTTAATCACGATTAGCAAAAATTAGGCCGTGACAAATATTCCCAACAAAATAAAAATTTCGTCCTCGAAATTAAATTCAAGTTAGAGTATACCTAACTCAAAAAGGTACGAAAAACGGTCTCGCATATGATCCTCTCGCTCCCAAGTGAGTTCTGAGTCATTGTGGAACTGCCACTTGATGAGTACTTTTGAGATAGGCTTGTTCCTCAGCTACTGTACCTTTCGGTATAGGATCTAGATAGGCTGTTCCCCATGGCGATATAGATGATGTGATGAATCTCTTATTTCCTAAATCTTGTAGCTGACTCCTCAACTCCTCTAACTCTCTCATAGCCATGCGATAGGGTGGTATCAAGATCGGCTTGATGCCTGGTACGAGATCAATTACAAAGTCTACCTCTCGAAGTGATGGTAGAACCGGTAAGTCCTCCAGAAAAACATCTGGAAAGTCTCTGACTACTGGTATGCTTCAAGTCGGGGTTTCTGACTCTCCGCTACGGCGTACAAAGCTGCTAGAGACTCCATCTCCTTACTAGACGCTAATCGACGCGTTGTGGTACAAGCACTTGGTGTTTTTCCTCGATGAATAAAAATCGTACGCCTTGGGATCTTGGATATCACGAATTTATTGAAACGATTGCAATTCATCCCTAAGGTGTAGTCACTCGTCAATTGACTCCTAGTTCCTCGTCATTTAATCATTACCTTAGCCAAGATTTAAATGATACTAGCCCCAAAGTTCGCACGTCACAACATTATTAGTGGGCGAGTCATGCTCCGCGACCACATGCTCATCATACACACGTATGGCACTTTGGTCATAATACTCAAGAAAAATCTTGCTAGGCGTAATTTTCCTATGCAATATACGAACTAAGTCAGCTTACCATCAACTGGCCTAACCAGTTCATGCATTAACAATAGATCAGGACTTTCCCTCGACTCGGTCTCGCACCGCAGTTAGGTCTGGTCCTACAAGAATGTGGGCTCTCTCGATCTTGTGGTTGTGGTGTCTCTTGTCAATAACTTGCTGGCTGTGTACGCTTTCGCACGATGTGCCCTACCTGATGATCTATAACATGTCGGTTGTCTCCTCTGACCACCATGTATAATCTTAGTCTGACCATGCCTTAGCGCATCTCGGTCTCTGCCTCTTGGCACCTACTATGTCTGCTGCGATGGTATTGCTGGCATAGATGAAGTTGGCATGATAGGTGGAGTCGCGTGAGATATAGACTGACGGTTGGTCTCGTGATACATGAACTTTGAAATATCTCGCTTGCGATCCTCACTCCCTTGCCTCTTTATCTCTGCCTCTCAAAATCAAATCCCTGTTCAACCCTAGCAGAAGATTCCTCAAACGCAGTGGGCATGGGCGTATCTTTGCCTGATACAACTATCGGTGCAGCAACAATCGATAACTCTGGCAAACAATGTACTACAAGCTATGTCGATGCAATCGGAGTCTTTAAAGTCAGGGGCACTGTAGTAATATCTGCATCCATGCTAGGGATGGCCGGGATCAACGCTGTCATTCGCGCCGTCATGAAAGTGGTAAACTTCGCAAGTTGTTGTCCTTGAGCCGCTACTTAATAAGATAACCTCTGAATGTCATCCACCGATGCGACAGATTTCTGACTACTACTAGCTCCTCCATCTCTATCTTCGCAAGAATCTGACATCGGCGTCTATACATTGGCGATGTACTCTTCATCAGCCACTACGTATATAGCGCGTATATACACACAAATTATACTTGTACATATAACAATCCCCAATTAACTTTCACTCGATTCCCAACAAAATAGTTCCTAGGCAATGTTCATCTGGTTTCCACTTCTAAAGTTTGTGTTTTATTTATTGAGAACAAGTCTCTGTATTATATCCCTAAGGTTTTAACCCCTAGTCTCTGATACCAACTGTAACGTTGGTATCACAATTTTAGGCAACTCTATACTATGTCCCTAAGGTTCTAATCCCTAAGCTCTGATACCAACTCTAACGTTGGTATCACTATTTTAAACAACTCTATACTATGTCCCTAAGGTTTTAATCCCTAAGCTCTGATACCAACTGTAACGTTGGTATCACAATTTTAGATAACTCTATACAATGTCCCTAAGGTTCTAATCCCTAAGCTCTGATACCAACTGTAACGGCCCCTAATTTCATTTAGGGCACCGTCTGGCCTAATCCCATAATTAAGCCCTAATTACAACACGTAGGACCTAATTATGTATTAGTTAGCCTGTACTACCTATTATCTCGTGAATTGGGGTTCAGGGATAAGAAAATTCCTTATTATTTCATAGAATTATCAAATTAGAGGAAGTCTTTAACGTATTAGCGGAAGCATTTTATATAAATCCTAAATGTAGAAACCAGGAAATAACAATTACAATATCAATATGAAATAAACAGTGATCATATGGACAAAGTGAAAGTCTAAAAGTCGGGTGAACTAACTCTTGTCCTAACAAAACAACCCAATCAAAAGACGTATATAAACATAATACAAAAAATATGACCTGCGTGTACAGCAGTTACGCGCTACGAGCTCAAAGGTAGTCGCCGATCTTCTCCTTGCCCAATCTAGTATTGCTCGACGAACCTACACCCACCGTCACAAACTAGACGGTGAGTATAGTGATATTTAAGTGATAACCGGGGAATTCTATATTTCATTACGAAAGTAAAGACAGATATTTAAATGCATAATATAGCAGAAAAAAGGTGCTGAGAAAGTAATGCATATAAATATCACAGTTAACCGAGTTAGACAGACTGACACAGGCTAAGTCGAGATGATCTACGTTCGGTCGGCGGTGAGAAATATCAACCAGCCTTTTCCACTATCGTATGGAGATACTCTCAACATACTTTGTAAATTTTGAATATATATATATATATAGAACTTGCCGACAACCTCGTAGTTCAAGCTACGTGATGCCACCCAAGTAATAGTGGTGAGTGCTGGAAACCCCGAGGTCCAGTGACCCCGTGAATCCACCCATCTCTCGTGCAATGGACACTAGATAATCTCCAACTTTTGTTTCAAGGATTTTTATTTCTAAGGTTCTACGTTATCAACAAATAAGTTAGGCTACGAAGCCCCAAAGGGAATGGAATACAAAACCAATTACCACAGTAACCCAAGTGCATGCATTTCTAACATCAATTATAACATGATTCACAACAAATATGACATATCGGGAAATGAATCAATGAAACCATCAAAAGACATCATGCTATTTCAACATTCAACTTGAATAGAGCAAGGAAAAGCATGATGGTAGATTACTAACAGCAAGTCATCAAATTGACTGAAAGAGAATTAATATGAATGAAATAAAGTAGGGAGTTCCCACAATTTCACTTACAAGTCACAGGATAGCTATGGCTATCCGGCCTCGCGACACTCCGACTAGCGCTCCCGAACTCCCGTAACACCCCTAGGTCCCTGAAAAGTTATTTCATATCCTTTATTTATTTATTTATTAATATTTTGTTACATAGATATATTTTATGTATATATACATATATGTGTATATGTATATATATATACATATATATGTGTATTTGTATATATATTTGTATATGTATATATATATATGTATATGTATTTATCATTATAATTTATTTTATTATTTTATTTTATTTTTTTGTATATATACATGTGTATGTGTATATATAAATATACATACATGTATATATTATGTATACATATACATATATACATGTATGTATATATATATTACATATATATATTACTACTATTTATTATTTATTATTATTATTTTTAAATTTGGGGGGGTTTGGACCCCTGGACCGAGTTGACTCCGGTCAGTCGGGTCTCGACCGGTTAGGGGCGTCTCCACCCCCCCTCAATTTGTTGTTGCAGGAGAGACGCCGCAACAAGCAATGCTCTCTCGCTTCAACATTTTTTTTTCTTTTTTTTATTTCTTTCTTTTTTTTTCCTTCACTTCTTCAATCTATCAACACAACAACAACACTACAACAACACCATAGCATCAACAATCCTCCACTAACACATTGATTTCAAAATCAATCAACTTCATCAACATCACCATTAACATCTACAACAATAATGCCAACATTAACAACCAAAGACTCACCTCGTCAATGTCGTCGTCGTCTCGATCTCCTCCTCTGTTGAGCTCTCTCTCTCTTCTCTCCCGGACTCTCTTCTTCCTCAGACTCTCTTCTTCCCTTGTACGACGGTGGTGTTTTTTTTTTTGACATTTTGGGGTAAAATGACCATTTTACCCCTCCAACCCTATCCTTTTCTATATAAACCAATGCACTTTTTTGTCATTTCTCAAATCTTTTTTTTTTATTTATAAAATGTATATATATTTATATATATATATATATTTAAATATATATATATGTATGTCTAATTCAATTTAATTAATTTAGGGCTATAACTATGATCTAATGTACATTAATTTGATTACATTATATTTTACTAAGTTTAGACTTACCGCAAGTCTCACTATTCGATACCCCGGCATGCACGCAACTCGAGGCAATTCCCTGATCGCGTCTCGACTTGATAGCTACAAATATTGACTTAGTCAGCCTACACACATACAAAACACTAGGAATACATCAATACAAATATAAAATTTAACTCTGCCACATGCCTCGGCCTGTGTGCGCATCTCGTGTGGGCCCCACATCACGGGTCGATAATCCTGATTAAGCAGTTAATCATGATTAGCAAAAATTGGGCCATGACAAGTAGTGCCGAATCAAACATAGTATGCATAAAATGATAATAAATGTAAACCATACCCTCAACCATGTTAGGGGTAACAATTTGATCTAGTGCGGTAATGGCATGAACTTGTTCATGGCTTTGCTATGGTTGCCCTCAGCCTAGTCGTGGACATGCACTGATGAAGTGCTCGATCTGTCCACATTTCATAGCACGCTCTCTGAGAATCTGATCCAAATTGTATACTCTGTCCCTGTCTTTGTAACTGATCAAAACTCTAACCCTGACCATTGTCATATCTTTAGCCCTACCTATACCTCTGTCCCTGACCACTGTCTTTGTCCTCACCCGTTTCTAAGTCTCTAAGGACCTAATCGTGTCTTGGTTGGGAGTGGTGTGCTAGCATAACTCCTTACTAGAGCAGATGGTATAATAGTAGTAGTAGGCCGAGACGCAACAAATCTTACACTATGAATCATCACATCGGGTCTGGGTTTTTCTCTTCCTATCGCCTCTCGCACTGACCTTTGACTGCGATGGTATTGAAACCGCGAGCTACTACTCCGGTGCGTATGCTCAAAAAGTTCTCACTAGCCATGCCTTTCCCGTAGGCCTCCTGAGTATCATTAGAGTTGTAGTAACTACCATCGAACCAATAGAATCCAGTAGGCCATGCATAAAGTAGTAGGCCTGGTCAGCATCAGTGTCAGCTATGCCCCCAGCATACTCCATCAAACGCAGATACTGGTCCATATACTGCATCACAAACTCGTCGGTCATCTGGCAAATGCTCTGAAACTCGGTCCTCTTTAAGTTACGAATCGTAGGAGGAACATACTTCTGGTCAAACCTCTCCTTAGACTCAGCCCAGTCCTTGGGCTTCCCCTTCGTAGCCACCATGCTACGCCACCAAAATTGACTTCCTCGAATAGCAAAGCTGATGAAATACTCAGCCGCATATGCTCTAGTATGGCTAGTACATTATGGATCTTCTCGTGACTCGCATGTACTTCTCTGCAACCTCGAGATTAGTACCTCCATGGAACTTATCTAAGTGATACCGCTGGAACTCATGAGCCTGCTTCGCCTCAGCTATAGCCTTAGTACCCATATCAGTTGGCATACTCGCCATCTTTCGCCTGTGTATTAGGCGTATGTGGTACTATCTCGGCTAAATTGGTGTCTCCTTAGCTATCATGGTCTTGCCTATACTACAAGTGTTGTAGGTGTATCCTAAATTGTAGGAGCACTCCCAACCTGCATAACTAGAGCTGCAGACATAGAGGGTGATGTTGTCGCTTGAGCCCTTGATAGTCAAAGAATTTCCTGAAGCTAATGATCATATGATGTAATCATCCAATCTCCCCTATACGTCCCCCAAACCACTACTGCTGGTATATATTGGTGAGTATTCCCGCCTATCACGTGGGTGACCCGGTTCGATCCCTGGCAACGACGCCAAAAATTGACACGCGCTGAACGTGTCAATAAAATATATTTTCTAAACCAACTATTTTGTAGATAGTGGTAAAGGGTCGATCCTACAGAGATTGGTGGTCTTTCTAAGGTAAGAAAAATAAAAACAAAAGGAAATTAGGATTTTTGAGAATGTGTAAATGTTTCAAAAATAAGGAAATCTAATGAAAGGATAGAAGTCTAGGTATCCAATTTCACAGTCTCACCATACAACTTGGGATTAAATTTATTAATTGTTAGTTTATAAAAGATGTGAACTAATCTATGATCTAGTGCAATTATAGACCTGGTGACGCACTCGGTTCCTCGCACTTCCTGATATTGACAGTCAAGGTATGACTATTAACTACTTCCCTAAACAAACATGCAACCTGATCGCTAGTGCTACAGATTTAACGCATTGGCCGCATTATTTTGATTTGTGAAAGCACTACACCTAGAAAATCGGATCGCTAGTGCTCCAGATTTAGCCTAGATCCCTAAGGTACTTGGCCAATATGGCCAACTGTCATAAATAGGAATCTACTCGCGTAAGGATGGATATTTCGACTTCAATGACTAAGGATATCAACTTAATATGCATGCACATGCCTTTACACACAATTAAATCTAATCATAATATTATAAACAATACCAAAGGAAATAAATCATAGAAAAGAATCAATAATAATAAAGATAAATAAACCTCATAATAAAATACCAAGTCGTAGGCTTGACCGATCCACCTTCAACCTAAAAGAAAAACTAGCTAGACATAATAAAAAACCTAATTCTAATGCAAAATGGAAGTAAAACAAAAGTCAATTTCATTTAAGAGTCTACTGGTATTTATAAGAACACCCTAAGTCGATTGAGACTCTAAATATCCCGAAATCCTGAGTTCCTTGTCGAGGCGCCACGGGGCGAAGATTTGTGAAGATGGCGTGCTGGACGGCGTGAATATGGAATTGTGTATTTTGCTAGTTTGAGGAGTTTGGACACGTATCATCGCCTCATTGGAGGAATTTGTTATGCTGCTAAGGTGGTGGCCTTAATTGGCCGGGAGGAGAAATTATGACGTGCTAGTGGGTAAATGGGTGCCATACGGTAAGAGTTGATTGGGGGAGCAGCTGAGTGAAGATGCGCTGGGCGAATAGGTAGATGCCACGTGGCATGCAACTGGAGTAGGCGAATGTGGAGAAAGTCGGCAAATTTCTGGGTGTTGGTACTGGTACACATCCCGAGGTAGATCGCTCGGCTGAGACGATGAACAATTGGGTTTGGCAACATGGCATGAGTTGATTGGATGTAGAGGCTACTATGATGCGAGCATGCGAATCGAATTAGATGACGACACGTAGAACTGCGTACGTGCTTTGAACCACTAAGAATTCGACACGTGGCACTGCGAGACTCCACTTACTCAACTGTCAGTGTGTATTTTGAGATAAATCCTCCGGTATTTGATCATTGCAAGTAAATACTCTATTTTGAGTATTTTTCCGCCCCGGATCCAACCGTGCACTCTGTTTCACCTAAAAACAAAAATTAAATATAATTAGATATATATTTCCATATTATTCCATAAATCCCTAAATTCCTAAAATATGCATTTATCATCATATAAGAAGATAGATATAGTCCAATTACACTTAATAACCTATACTAAACAATGCTTAAATGAACATTCATCACTATATGAAAAGAAAGCGATTTCATGATCAGGACATAGCTATCGATAGTAATTGATGGCCTAAATCCCTAAACACGACACCACTGACATAATCTCGTAATTAAGCCTTAACCTCATCCACGTAGGACTTAACTACATATTAGTTAGCCTTTTAATCTATTCACATCGTTCTTCGCATTCAGGATAAGCAATACACGTGTTATACCTTTATTTAATTTAGGTTAATTAAAACTTTTCAACAAATTATTAAATACCGTGGAAGTCTTAAAGGTTTATGCAAAAGCAATCCAATTTAAACCCTAAATGTGGAAACCAAGAAATCACGATCACATGACAATAAATTCAGTGATACATGCATCAGTCGGGGAGTTTAGTATCTCATCCCAAAAGTATATGAAAGACATAAGTAAATAAATATATCAAAATACAAAAACCTTCATAATTCAAAGGTAGTCATACGCCAAAGGCTCAAAGATAGTCATCGATCTTCTTGTTGCCCGGCCTGCTAGTCGACGGATTTGCACCCACTATAAAAAAATGACAGTGAGTATAGTAAAATAACATTAGACCAGAATACACATTTATCCACATTTCCAAACACAAGAAATAGGTATTTAACAACATAAAACAAAGAAGGATTGTTTGAAATAGAAAACATGCTATAAATACCATGAGAACACAAGTAAGACTGACTCAAAAATAAAAATACTTGTAGTGTACATTGGTACTACCATTATTGGTTATAAACCTCTATCTTAATGACTTCATGTAATAAGTAGTACACATGCACTTCGTATTACCCTAATTAGTCGCAAATTTTGTCTAACAACCTCATGTAGAAGGTCTGTAACACTAATTGAATAAATCCAACACCTCGGATCCCATACCATGTGAGTCGTGCACATCTATTTAAGTATTTAAGGAATGATAACGACAAAGAACAAATAGAAATTCAAAAAGAAATGCCATAAACTAACTACTCCAAACAAGAGCGGATCATACAACAAACATGGAATTTCAAGTACAAAGGATTAACACGCATGTATCAAATGAAATTTTAGAATTTAAAGCGGGAATGAAATGAAAACAAAGTCCGTCTAACTTTTCACAGAATGAAATATGCTTATAATGATTTATAGTTTTTAGGTCATTTGTCTGGGGCGTACCCCGGCACCGCTAGTCGGAGCGGGTGGTACAAGCTCTACCCCATCCATGTCCCTCCACGTCTTTCGCGTCCCTTGTCTATCTACTAACTGGGTCTTGAGGGATAAGATTCCGATTTCACACGAGTACCAACGAGCCGGGATTCCCCGGTACTACTCTCGCTTAGGCACGCTTAAGCAACTTTCGATGGGATCCGGTGCCTTCGTGCTGAACTAGCGAAGTGGTACTCAACTTGTGAAATCTGGAATCTTATCCCTCAGGACCCAGGTTTGAGTCGAGGGAGGCGAAAGACCGTGGGAGGACACGGATGGGGTAGGGCTTGGTACCACCCTGCTTGTGACTAGCGGTGCCAGTGGGGTATGCCCCCATGGAGCCAATGCCAGTGGGGTGCGCCCCCATGGAGCCAGTGGTCCAAAGTGGTAGCCTGGGCGCTGGGCTGGGCTGGGCTGGGCCATTACATAAAAGGCGCCTTTTATGTAACGGCCCAGCCCAGCCCAGTGTTGGGAAATGTGCCCTAGGTCAATCCATTAACAGTCTTTATGAATACATTTTAGTTAATAAAATAGAGGATTTCATTTGCTGTTTATTATAATTGATTTGCATGTTTACATTATAATAAGATCCATGGGTATTTACAGAAATATCCTAAATGTCCCTAGTCGATTATTATACTGGGAACTATAATGAATTAAGATTAGTGTGAGTCTTGATTGATGATCATACGATGATCATATGTATAGGAATACGAATCAAGATTATGAGTACTTGCTAGGGAACAAAGTACTGGACCGACCCACTGTGAGAACATCACATGGATTAAGTCATAGTTGTTTCTCATGATAGGTATATTTTTCAGTCCTCGACTTGAGATTACCAGAGACTTCAACATTAGGAATACAAGAATTTGATGCAATCAAACGTTGTCTTTAGGATGATTATAAAGGTTGTGATTGGTTCTTGTGTGAATAATGTGGTGAAGTTGTGTAATCGAGATAGAATTTGTCCTCTCATATAAAGAGAGATATCAAGTGGATCCTCGATGTGTTAGATCTGTTAAAAGGCCTAGTCTAAGTGAATTGATATTGATCAATGTCACTTAGATGTTTTCGATCTACCTAGAAATCGAGACTAGTACGATTGAACATGTTGGATGACAATTCCATGCCTTATGTTTGATCAAAAGGATATCGTGTGACAAAAGGATGTTATATACACTATTGATTAGGTTATATCGATTTGATATTCGTACAACTTGGGTAGTCATAATGTCTTGAGGCCGCTTTATGACTTGTATACCAAAATGTGTTTTGGTACACCGCCAATGTTGTATGAGCCTATGGGTCGCACATCGAGAATGGTTTTGCGAGATTTTAAGATGTTTCGAAAAATGAATTTTATATGATAAAATTTATGACGAAACGTCCTTGTAGTGTATTACACTTATACTTCTTTAAGTAGGGGTATATGTATAATTTACTTAACCGTTTATATACAATGGTTGTATAAATAGACGCTTTGAGTTAGAATACAAGTTTTTTAAAAGGTCATTTTCGTTTTAAGAAATGACTTAGAGTTTTTGGTATCCTCTTGATCGTTTTGGAGAGAAACAAAAGGTTTGGTATTCTCTTTATCAAATCTTTCATTTAGTAAAACCGTTAATCCCTTAAAGATTGTTTAAGTGAGAGGTAATTATGATTAAGTTTTCATAGTTTAAACATGTTTTAATGGAATCAGATTAGGATCTTGTTGGGGTTTTTTTTTTCAAAATTGTTTTGTAATCTCCGCTGCGCATAAACCCGAAAACCCAACACCTAGCGCCCAGGCTACCACTGGACCACTGGCTCCATGGGGGCGCACCCCACTGGCACTGGCTCCATGGGGGTGTACCCCACTAGAGCCAGTGGTCCAGTGGTAGTCACAGGCAGGGTGGCCCTACCCCATCCGTGTCCCCCCACACGGTTTTTTGTCTCCCTCGACTTAAACCTGGGTCCTGAGGGATAAGATTCCAGATTTCACGAGTCGAGTGGCGGTTCGGCACGAAGGCACGGATTCTCTCTTCAGCGATTAAGCGTTCTAAGCGAGAGTAGTACCGGGATGGGTGACCTCTAGTGATACTCGACTCGTGAAACTGGAATCTTATCCTCGGGCCCGGTTTGGTCGAGGAGGCGAAAGACCGTGAATGGGGGACACGGATGGGGTAGGGCTTGTACCACCCTACCGTGACTAGCAAAACCCACGTGGAGCCTTCCATGGAGCCCCATGGAGCCGGTGGTCTGTGGTAGGAATTATGGCGTTTTAAATTCATTTAGTCAAACCAACCCCCAACAAACGCGTGCCTAGCGCACCTCTTCTAGGGCGTTAATGTTCTTGGTGAACAGTGACGTGTTCTCCAGTTCAGGTGGCGTGCTGGGGACCCTGTCCAGCGAGTTCGAAACCCTGAATTCCAGCAAGGAATTCTGGCATTTTCGACGCTGGTGGCCACCTCCTTCGCCTTCATCAACCCCATCTTCGACTCGTGGGGGAACAACCACACTCTAAATAAGCTAAAGGCACATGCATTCAACAATTTACTCTACAATTCAAAGTACCCTCATGCATGCAAAGTTTTCCCCCAAAACACAAACCTAACACCAAATCAGTTTAAAAAACCTTACTTGGGTGCTAGTATATACTTAAATACACCTAAATACCTCATAAAACCAATGAGAAATCTTGAAACTTTTTTTAAATGGAAAATCCCCAAATTTTAACTTCATTTTAATGAAATTTTGGAATATAGGAAGGTGATGAAGATGATTACCTTGGTCCTAAGCACTCAACCCTTGATCTTCTAGCCTAAACCTTTGATTCCCAGTTTAAAAAGTCCTCCCCTGGCTATCAAGAATTTGCATGCATGGATGGTGATTTTGATGAGACAATCCATCAAGTTGTATTTATACTCTTGTTGTAATCTAGTGTGCATTACGCATCTCGAGGTCTATCCTATGACCTCTCCTTAACTTTCAAGCTCCTTGTTGACACATTTTCCTCACTTATTTATCCTAGAAACCCCCACTCTAATATCATCTCAATGTAGATCTATGGCCTAAATAAATTGTTCAAACTATAAGTCCTCCTTAATTTACTCTCATTTAATTACTTAATCACATTAACTACCTATGGTTAGTGTATTAAAAATATTTGTTGACCTATTGGTGGTCCCATTAACCCTCGTTTACCTGGCGTCCGATGCCCACATTCGCACACAACTCGAGGCGGTTCCTAGCATGTGCCGAATCGTCAAAACTGTCGAACTTTAATAACTTCGGGTATAAGGTACATACATACATCACACTAGGCATCCATTACACAAAAATAATATATTACTCGGTTCCCGAGTCGAGGCTTGGTCTGTTACTCGCTCTCGGGCCACGTGCGGGTTGGTAACCTCGATTACAACCAAAATCTAGAATTAGAAATTTGGCCTATGAAAAATATTCCTACAAAATGAAAATTTCATCCTCGAAATTCATCTTGACTTGATCATTATTTTCTCTAAACTCTGGAAAATTTTCATTCTTATTATAATCACCCCTGCCAAAATTTTCAAATGATACGAGCCCCAAAGCCCGTATTTCTTATCTATCACATGTAGGTCCACCGACCACTTCAACTTAGGTTTACATACCATGGTTGGTGTGTCACACTCAATGATCTACATAAACATTACACGTCCTATACGGTACTTTGGTCATAGTACTTAAGAGGAATTTTACTAGGCATAACTTTCTAGGGAGGTTCAAGATGTTTCTTATTCACATAACACTACTCCTATTCATTTCATTACGTTTTCTCTATTAAGTCACAGACTTAGTCGGCTCTCCCTCGACCGTCTAATTACAAACTCTCTTATAGATTAAAAAAGTGCATGTTATTGTTATATTTAAGTCAATCAATTGATGCAATATTTATAAGCAAATCAAGACTTACCCTTGACTCGATCACGTACCGTAGCTAGGTCTGGTCCTGCAACTGCATGAGCTCTCTCTTTTGTCATGTGTTGTAGTGTCTCTGCTGATAGCTCGCCGGCTGCAGATACTATCGCACGATGTGTCCAACTTGACCACACCTATAACATGTGGTTGTCTCCTTTGATTAACAAATGTAGTTCGAGTCCACCCCTGTCCCTACGTATCGCGATCTCTGTCGCCAAATGTTCGCAATGTCTGCAGAGGTGGTAATGCTAGTCTAACTGATGGTGACAAGACGGGTGGGGTTGAGTAAGATACATTTGCGCCGAGTGGTATCACTAGCCCTGAACCCTGGAATCTCTCGTTCCCTGTTCTCTCTCCCTTAATTTTTTGTCTTCGCCTCTCAATGTCATATCCTTGCTTCAAATAATAATGTTTACTCAAAGCTGTCCCTTCAACAACTCTACTCAATAGTAGGTCTCGTGAGAGAGTGCGTGCTCGTACATCTCACTGAGTGCCTTAACACCTGTGCTAACCACAAAATACCCAATGTCTGGCCTCAAATCATCCCTAAAGTGTTGTGCATATTCTAACTTGTTCATGACCAAGTCCCCAACAACTTGCCTTAGATATTTGTACCGGTTTCTATACTGCATGATAGATTCGTCGGACTCCTACCTTAGATTCATGAACTCCCTCCTGAGCCTCATCGTGACTTCTAGCAGAACGTACTGTTGATAGAACTTCTCCTTGAATGCTTTCCATGACCCAAAGTCTCCATTAGTAGCTATTGTCATGTGGTACCAAACACATGTACGTCTCTCTGTAGTGTCTACAACAACAACTCTATGCGCAATCGATTCTTCGATCCCCAGTATCTTGTGAAGCTTCTCCTAAGATGACACCCACTTCACGATTTTCTCAAAGTTCTTAACTTCATTAAGATATTTTGGTTAAAGTCTGATGAAGTCCTTCACCAATTTAATCCCAACTAAAGTGTTGGAAGGCATGGGTGTGGGAGTGGCGTAGACTTAGTAGGAATAATGACCAAAGTTGCAATCACCATTGCACCACTGAATAATGGGCATCTCTAGTATCGGTGCGGTCGCTGGGATAGTAGTCGCTATTGTAGGCTCTAATGAAATGCAACAATCGTAGTAGCAATGGCGATAGTTTATGTAAGCACAGTGATGTGTGCTGTCATGAAAGTCATAAAGTTAGCCAACTGCTAACCCTATGCCGCAACTCTGTCAAACTATCCCTGAAAGTCCTCAACCGATATCGAGTGTTGGCTAGTGCTGGCGCTAACATCTTTGCCCTGCGCACTAATCTGCCATCGATGTCTACATGTCAACAATGAATCTCGATATTAGTTACTACGCAAGTATCATGTATGTATACATAAACAACCGAATATGTACATATAGCAATCCCCAATTTACTTTCACTCCATTCCTAACAAAATGATTTTTTGGCAAGGATCGTTTGGTTTCCACTTTTAAAGGTTGTGTCTTATTCGATTTTATGTATTACTTATCGAGAAAGTTGGCTTTGATACCAACTTTTATGACTTGAATCCCTAAACACGGCACCGCCCTAGCCTAATCTAGTAATTAAGCCCTAATCTCATCAACGTAGGACTTAACTATGTATTAGTCGTCCTTTTAACCTATTCACCACGTTCTTTGCGTTCAGGATAAGCAATACACGTGTTATACCTTTATTTAATTTAGGCTTAATTAAAACTCTTCAACAAATTATTAAAGATCGCGAAAGTCTTAAAGGTATATTCAGAAGAAATACAATTTAAACCCTAAAATGGAAATTAGGAATCACGATTGCATGATAATAAATTCAGTAATAGATGCATCAGTTCGGGAGTCTAGTATCTCATCCCAAATATATAGCCAAAAGTACATGAAAGACATAAGTAAATAAATACATCAAAATACCGAAACCTACATAAGTCAAAGGTATCCGTACGCCGAAGGCTCAGAGATAGTCGATAATATTCTTCTTACCTGGCCTGCTAGTCGACAAATCTGCACCTAGTGTCATAAAAATGTCAGTGAGTACAGTAAAATAACACTAAACCAGAATACACATTTATCCACATTTCAAAACACAAGAAATATGTATTTAATAACATAAAATAGAGAATGATTGTTTGAAAGAGAAAACATGCTATAAATACCATGAGAACACAAGTAAGACCGACTTGAATATAAAAATACTTGTAATGTACATTAGTACTACCCTTATTGGTTTTAGACCTCTGTCCTAACGACCTCATGTAATTGGTTAGTACACGTGCACTTTGTATTACCCTAATTTGACACATATTGACCTCATATAATAGGTCAGCACATGTGCACTTCTTACTACCCTAATTTGGCACACATTGACCTCATGTAATAGGTCAGTATACGTGCACTTTGTACTACCTTAATTAGTCGTGGATTTCATTTAACAACCTCATGCAGAAGGTCTATAACACTAATTGAATAGATCCCGACACCCCGTGTCGCATACCCCATGAGTCGCGTACATCTATTTAAGTATTTAAGGAAGGATAGCGACAAAGAACAATTAGTAATTCAAAAAGGAATGTCATAAACTAATTACTCCAAACAAGAGCAGATCATATAACAAACATGACATTTCTAGTACAAAGGTATAACACGTGTATTGCTTATCTTAAACGCAAAGAACAAGGTGACTAGGTTAAAAAGGTTGACTAATACATAGTTAAGTTCTATGTGGATGAGATTAGGGCTTAATTACGGATTAGGTCGAGGCGATGCCATGTTTAGGGATTCATGCCGTCACAATAAAAGTACAACTAATCAAATAGCTCATAGTCAATTTTAATTCCCCAACTCTCCTTACTTACCAACTATGATTTATTTCAGGATCATAGGGTTTCATTGTAAGTTCAACCATTGTCCTAACTTCCGCTGGTTTATGTCTTAATGGATTGTGATTTAAGTTAAAAGTCTAGTATTAAAACTTCAACTCTAATACCTGTTGGACTAAGTGGTTTATCACTCACATTCACTTGAGATTTTGATATCAACAAACAATGTGAAATGGTATTAACAAGTTTATCAAGTATTTCACTATATCAAACTTTGTTAGATTCACAAGTTCCAATGAAGCCAAACTTTTCAAGTTCAAAGGAAATGGAAGAAATAAGACTTGGCTCATACAAGGAACCAAGGACCTGGAAAGACATGAAAATTATATGTACATCATTTGTAAGGTATATAAGTTCCATTCCTATAAGTCAAATGCATTAGAATCATGCATTCCATAAATTTGAAGTTTTAAAGAACCTAAAGTTATAATTTTTGTGATTTTCAATTTTGTGGGTTTTAAAATATTTTAAATCATTAAAACATGTTTTATAACATGTATTTGAGGTGTTTGAACTGTTAGAATTGTTTTTGAATGCACCAACATATGTTTAAATGACTTTTGGATTGACATAAAAAATATTTGTAGAAAAGCTCCTATGTTTTTCATAAAATCGGGATTGTTGATTTTCGAGGTTTGTGAAAATATCTGGGATGTCTAGACATGTTTTATGGACCCTACTAAACATGTATAAAGTGATTTTAGAGGTTTAGTAGAGTTATTGGGTTGTTAGGGGTCATTTTACAAAACCAAAAAATAATTATTTTAGGCCCTCTTTACCCAGCGTGCTAGATGGAAAACCCAGTGTGTTATGCAGTAAACAACCAAAAATTACCTAGCGCGCTGTGTAGTAAACTGCTAAAAATTTATCTAGTGCGCTGGTCAATTTACCCAGAGCGTTGTGCAGTAAACTTAATGTTTTTTTAAAAAGTTTCCAGTGCGTTGGATAGTTTACCTAACACGTTGTGCAGTAATCTATCAACTTTTTTAAAGTGTTGATCCACATATTTAATTTGAATTTGAGAATCATTTTGGGCCCTTGGATCATATATAACGATCATATGGGCATATAAAGGGTTTGACGACATACCCAAATAATGAAGAACACAAAATACACAACTCTTGTTCCTACACCTTCCAAAATTAAAGTTTATACTTAAATTCGTCAAATTTGTGGACACAATCACTTGCAACTTTTGAGGGCTTATATTTGGATCAAGTTGATGTTCTAAAGCATACAACTCGTGCTCCAAATCCGATTTTTTAGAATACATACTTGGGTTGTGTGGTTTCTTGATTTCCTATACTTTTTAAGCTTAATCTATACTTTGTGACTAGTATATTGTTTGAAAATCGTTTATTGTGTTATTGAGCATACTTGTCTTGAGTTTTGAACTTAAACTTGATCTATTTGAGATTAAGACATATTTGAATAAGTTGTTGTGCTTAATCTTGATTTTTGACAAAACCTCTTGTTCATTTGATTTGAAATCACACACGTTTTCATCGATACTCTTTTGTCGATTTCTTGACTAAGCATTGTGCATAACTCACTGATTTTATCATCATCTTAATCGGAGTTCATTCTTACATGCATAGGAGTGGTTTAGCTCTAGGTGGCTTGTAAGAATTGGACTTTTTGCCATTTTACTTTGTTAAGCAAAACTTTCATTGTATTTGAAAAGAATTTTGATTGAAAGATTTAGTGGGATCTAGGTCAAAAGGAAAGACCTAGTCGAGGCTAGGCATAAACCCTAGTTAAGGCTAGGTAGGGAGAAATCCTAGTTGAGTCTAGGTGGAAAATTCTAGTTGAGTCTAAATGGTTGTATAAGACCTTATTGGGGTAAGACATCTTGTAAAATACCTAGTTGAGGCTAGGCATTCATTAAGCTTGTGGGCTTAAGGACATTCACTTGTTGGTAGTATAAGTAGGTGGTTGAAAACCTTGCGAAAACTATCATCAAAATCGAAACACCAAAAACCACGCTAATTCCCAATTCGGAAATCTAAGAAAAGAGGGGAAGAGAATGAAAAAGAGAAAGAAAAAAAAAGAAAAAAGAAGAAAAAAGAAGAGAACTCACTAAGCCTTAATTAAGCTCCCCCTCACCTAGTCGATCTCCCCTCTATTGTTATGTAACAACCCCAGGAAACCACAAATTGGGCCTCACCCGCATAAACCTACATAGACCCCCGAGCCAGTCTCCGACGAGTCAATGCAAGCCTAGTCAGTCATTAACTCACTAAATTATTCATTAACATTACTTACTATCTCATTGTAGTTAACTCTTTTTGATTTCTTTGACTCTATCAAGTTACTATTTATCCCTAATATTGTAAGATGTGTAGCGAAATTGTTCTCAACAATATATTAAACTTAATTAAACAAATTAAAACTCAAGGTAACCTAGATGTGGAAAATCTTGTCATAATAAACATCTATATATATATATATATATGATCAACTGAAAATCCAACATAAATATATACATGTATCATCAAGTGTTAAACTTCCCCAAGGACTTCAAAAGATAAAAAAATATGAAACATAGCCAAATATAAAACAAAATAAACACTTACTGAGTAAGAGCAAATGCAACTGGCTCTGAGCGTGCCTTAAAGAATATCACCAAGTATAGGCGCCTTGCCTCGACTCGTTGCGGATATGCACCCACCGTCATAAAAAGGATGGTGATTACAAAAAGTAATAGTAAAGAAACACTAATAGGGATCTCAACATAAATTTTGAATATCCATAAGCAAAAGTCCATAAATCATGCGATATTAAAGGAAATGGAAATAGACAACAAAGTGCATGATAAACAAACATAGTGAACACAAAAAATGATAATTAAGTGATCGAGAAGCAAATAGATAGGCAAATAGGTAATCCTAATCAAACGGTGGGTCACAAGACCTCCTCAGCTTACAGTTGACACAGTGGGCCCGTAGGTCACCTCCACTAATCAACTATGTGCGATCCAGTAGGTCCGAAACTCATCCTCCACTGCTTGACACAATATGCTAGGATAAGCCACAGACAAGGCCACCTACTAAATCCATAACATACTATTGAAGGAAACGCCACAATCATATGCCAGATGCTAAATCTTCTCGATAGGCTCAAATGAGAAGCCACAAATGGTGTCACTGCTAAACTCATCGAGACTCCTCTCTATTGGTGGATTACCTAAACCCAATGTCACTCGAATTAGAATAGAGTATAAATAACCAGTCAAGAAATAAAAGAGAATTCATGTTGATGCTATTATTGTCTTTACTCACCTCGAATCCCGCTAAAGCAACTCTCCCGTAGCTCCACACGTTCCTTAATGTCGATCCCTAATTGATTAGCCAGTACTCTGCTGGTTACCTAACATTCATTTAGGTTCAATTTCATTAATTTTTCCAATTTTTCATAATTTTATTCATTTGTACAATTTGGTCAATTACCCGGGTATTGGGTCATATTTGGACCTAATAGGATACTCGACCAAAGCCCCGAATCTTCAAAAATTTCTAAAAATTTGGTATGTGAACAGTGTCAAGCCGTGGGTGGTGTGGTAGGGGTGAACACCCAGTGATGTCACTTAAAGCGTGGGGACAATGTCCTTGTCCCAAATGTCGTGACCAACATCGTGGGGCTTTAGGCTCCTCGGCATCTTTGGTGGCGTCAAACACAATTAGAGAATTATGGGGTTTTCAAAACCCCAGCTTGCATTGCCATGTTTTGAGCCCATCCCAAACTCGTAGGGACCTCCAACAAACCCAAAACCACATCCAATACATACCAAACATGTTCGAAATTCAAAGTCTAAAAATTTGACAAAAAACCTCCAAAAATCATTAAAATTTCCATCGCTTTTCCAATCACCTTTGCAACCCCCAATTGAAGTCTCCAATGATCACAAAATCTCAACATCAAAACACCACAAACCCAGAAAAAATTAGTGTACCAAGGGTTGTCCCCAAAATTTCAAAGAAAACCCGCAAAATAGGCATCAAAACGAAGAGTATCAAATGGAGATCCAAGATCTAACCTTTTCTTACATGTTTGCTCGATCCTTTAGTGTCAATCTTAAGTTGAAAACCACAAACCCTAGCCCAAATCTCATTTACATTGGAGAGGAGAGAGAAAAGTTGATACAAATCAACTAACACACCCTACACACACCCCTAGGCCCATCCAATGATTTCTAATCACACCAGCCCACCCCTTAAGTGGCTCCATTGTGTGACTCATGTTGACTTGGTCCATTATTCCTATCCATTTTCAAGCAAAAATATCAATTTCTCGAGCGTTTCCATACCCGAACCGTACAACGACTCGCACTATCCTATGCTCATGATCATACCAAGGTACCGGACACGTAACACCTCAATTAATTATTAATTTAAATTACACTTTGTTAGTGTTTTAATTCAATTATCCTCCTGGACAGCTAAATACTCGTCAACTATTTGCCCGAACACCTGTATTGCATGTTTTTCCAGGCCAAACTCAATCCACAACGCAAATCACAAATGTCTCTTTAAAACTTTGTAATTAACATTCGGGTAGTAAATAAATAGTGTAAAATACCAGACAAACATAAAATACCTTGATATTGACTCCCAAGGACCGAAACAAGTACACCACGAGGGCTGGGCCCATAATACGACCCTAAAATGACATGTAGCACGAGTTAAAATTTTAGGGTCGTTACAGTCTCCCCCCTAAATGAGAATTTCATCCTCTAAATTAAATGAAAATATAGGGTAAGACTTACCGAAATCAAAACAAATACAGTAAATGCTTGTGCATATAGTACTTGAGCTCCAGGTTAGTTCTTTGTTCTCGTGATGCTACCACTTGATGAGAACTGAGGGAATCTCCTTGTTCCTTAACATCTTCACTTTCAGGTCCATAATTTGAATAGGCTGCTCATCTTAGGTGCCTTCCTCCCTCAGATTAGATCCACTGTTGGTCGTCTACCCTCTTTTGATCTATCCAGTCAAAGCATCGATACATGCAATACGGGATGAATCCAGACCAACTGAGGCGATAACTCTAACTCATATGCAACCTTGCCTATTCTCTTTATCACTATGAATGGACTTATAAATCTTGGCACAAGCATACCCTTGATCCCAAATCTCTTATTACCCTTTAGTATAGAGACCTTCGGATAAATATAGGCTAGGCTCCCACATCATACTCCAACTCGCCATGGTACTTGTCATAGTACTTTTGTCTCACTTGCGCACCCCTTAACTTAAATTTGATAAGTCGTATCTTCTCTGTGTGATCCACCAAAATCTTTGGCCCAATCATTGCCACGTCCTCGAGCTTTGCCCAACAAGATGGAGATCTATATAGCTTGCCGTAGAGTGCCCCAAAAGGTGTCATACCAAACCGGCATGATAAATGTTATCGTAAGCAAACTCATGTAGATGAATATATTCCTCCCAAAAACCGCCATACTCTAACACACACATCCTTAACATGTCCTCAAACTACTGGATCAGTCTTTCTGACTGTCCATTAGTCTGTAAATGATAGGTGATGGCGAGCCCCAAGTGTAGGGCTTGAGTAGTAATAGCTTCACGGATCAAAACATAAATGCAAAGAATTAAAATAACTAATCTATTACTCAATCAAGATATAAACTTTAAATAGGTGTTCAAGACATAAGTCGTGAATATCGAACTCAAGGTATGGTTAAAAGCTAATCTATTGCTCGATAAAGACATAAAGTTAGGAAACTTTAATTTGGGTATCTAAAATGGAAATTAAACTAACTAATTAACTAATTTAAGCTAATCACTAATTAAGATAACACTAAATGCAAAGAATTAAAATTGATTTTAAAGAGATGGAAAAATAGTTATAGGGAATCTATTCACCTAAGTTGTATCCTTTCGATCCAATGCAATTAGAAAACTACTCAATTCACGTGTTCATAGGCAAATTTCATAAAATTCACTCCATCCCGAGGTTTTGGTGATGGAGATTCTGGTGGCTCACTTAGACTTCGCCGGTCGGCGCGAGTAGTGTAAGTGAGCACCGAACTAGACATCAAATTCTAAAGCCTCCTTATTCAATGGTTGTCGGTCGACGTACACATTTTCTAAGGTTGTGTTTCCCCAAGTTCGAGTCCTAAAGCCTAATGGTCATGGTGACTTCCTAGCCCTATTATCTACACCCACTTGATCAAGGTAGACATAGCATAGCACACAAAAATACACAAATCAACATATTGAAAAGATATAAACAATATATTTACATTGAAATTGAAATGAGTCCAACTTAGTGTAACAACCCCGAATTTTTAACTGACTTGTATTACACGTGTCAGGATTGTGACCCGACTACGTGGATACTGGATGGTATTTCAAACTTCGGTAGTCGACGCCGAGGTAATTTTATGATTCTTTGACTTTGTGTATTAGTATTATAGTATTCTATGGGTCTCGAGCCGTTTGGGCTATGTTTTAATTGAGTGAGATGTCGCCTAGTTATACAGGGTTTTTCGGGAACCGTTTTAGTGGATATTATTAATAAACAAAGTCAAATGAAAAACATGACCTAAGTTTAGGAAAATAAAATTTTAACAATAAAGTATAATAAAAGCATGAAGGAATTTATTCAAATCCTAAGAGTGGGACCGCCTCAAGAAGCGTGTCGAACGCGGTACACGGTGTACCGAGTAGGCGAGAATTTGTGTAACCTTATTGGTAATTTAATAAAATTAATGGGTTAATATAGGATAAGATTGTTAAAGTGACACAAGTGAGTGAGGAGAGCCATTGGATGGTCATAGAGATGGGGATATGTGTTAGATTAAGAGGATAAGCCAAATGACCCATAAGGGTAGCTGGCCAAGGGTTGGACAAGTGAGAGTTTAAGGGCAAAAGGGTCATTTCACCTTAAGTCACATATATAAAAACAAATGAAACCCTAAAACCCTAATGTACACTATTCATCATGTCCTCCAAACTACCACCGTCATTGTTCACTCCTCCCTCTCGCCACTGCCACCGCCTCCCACCTACGTCACGGACCCCGACGAGGTGAATCTCCCTCTCTTTCTCCCGATCTCTCTCGTTCTCTCTCTTTTTGTCATTCACTCTCGACTGATCTCCTCCATGCTCTCGGCTCCCTCACGTCACAGTCCTCCCACCCTTGGCTGGACAACCACCACTGCCACCATCGACGAACTTGACGTCCCAACACCCACCGGCGATGTCGAGGTGAGCTTCACTCCCCCTTCTTCCCTTCTTCTCTCTTTTTGGTTGGTACACTCTCTCACTCTCAACCGCCTCCTTCCCTCGTTCTCCAGTCACCACTGCCACCACTACGGTGCTGGAATCACAGACGATCACCGGAGACACCAAGGCGAGCCACCTCGACCGTCTCTCTCTCTCTCCACTTTACTCACTGTGTTCACGTCATTTTTTTAATGGATTGTGGGACTGTTATGGTCGATTAGCATCACCGTTTTGGGGGTGCTTGACCGAGGGTCGACCTCGGCGGCATTTGGCCGGGGGTGACCCCATGTGAGTTTGTGTTGGAGTGCGTAGATGTAGTTGTGTGAAGTGTATGTGGATTGTTTTGGTGCATGTGGGTGACGGTTTGGTGAAACAGTGTGTGTGGGGTGGTTGTTCTATATGTATGTGGTGTGGCTGTGTATGTGTGCACACCCCAGTTGGGGTGTGGGTGTGTGCACTATAGTGGGACTGTTTATGAGATGTATGTGTGTGAGTTTCGATTAGCATAACAATGTGTATAGGTGGCTGTTTTGGTGTGGATTTTGTGTAAGGGGTGTACACTGTGTGTACACCGCAATGGGGTGTATACAATAGTGTGTGTACACCACAGTGGGGTGTACACAACAGTTGTATATGGTGTGCATGGTGGAAATGTGTATATAACATAGTTTCAAGTAATAAAGTGATGTACTAATGCAAGTGAACATGGAAAATCACAGTGGGGTGCACACAACAACGGGGTGTGTGTGCACAAAACAACGGTGTGTGTGAAGTGTTAGTGTGCACACCAGTGGGGTGTACACATCAATTGTGTGTGTGACCATAATGTATATTATTGTATGTTTGAGAATAAGTAAACAAGATTATAAGTATAAACAGTTGTTTTAAATGAATATGGACTTGTAATAAGGCCCAACAAGGGCCCAATCCACTCATTTTAATATAAGTCCATAACAAGTCTCAATTGGTGTGTATATGGGTTGTGTAAAACCCAATAAGAGTTTAATATGATAAACACAACTTAAGGCCCAAAACAAATACATAAAATGTAATAATGAACCCATATGTCCAGGCCCAATAATTGTCCACATATTAAGCCTACTTAGATGGATATAGGCTTAATACATGGACCCACCAAGAGCCTAACCAGTGTATAAAGGACATCAACGATAATGTGGGTTGCATAAATTGAAGGAATTGAAACAAAGTTCATGAGTACTAATCCTAAACCTATATTCGGGACTTAAATCGTTTTCAAGTAGTCAAGAAACACGGGAAGCGCGTTAGAGTCTCGGAGTGAGTACCGGGTCACGCTAGATCAGGTAAGTACATGCATGCCTCGTATGTATGTACGTTAGTAGACCAGTAAGAAAATAACATGTGATTTATACATTCTCTGTTTATTGCTATTGTTGCATAGATCCTTTGCTTGATATTCCATTTCGATTTCCTTGGTTGTATGTTCTTGGCATGAGTGTGTGTCTCGAAGGTATCATGTGGTCCCGCACTAGCTGGGACAACGAGGGTGCCCTCTGTAAGGGTAACTGACCACCCCTAGTGATGTGTGTACTGGGTACTGGATTCGAGAGGTGTTGCGATGCCTCTCGATTTCACGCTGCGCTAGTGTTGCGACATTGCCCGGGGAGATCTTGCAAGATCCTTGCCGTATTGCTGTGAAATAGACCACTCATGGGCCTCTTTTGAATCTTAGAACATGCAAAATATCGATTGTTTATCTTTCAGTCTCTTTATCATGCATTTGATTTATCTACTTTCCAATTATTTCCTTTCCGCATGATACTTAGACTACTTTTCTTGTTATAATCATAAATTACTGTTACATTCTTCTGGTACTACTAGCAATTTTATTCAGTTACTCACCGTCTAGTTTGTGACGGTGGGTGCAGATAGAGTGGAGAGCAGCAAGGGCAAGGGGCTCTGCCTAGGTGATATACTTTGAGGATTTACAGCGACATCTGAGAGACTTTATAGTAGGTGATTATATTTTATTTGCTGATGTGTATATCGTTTTATACTTATTTTGTTGGGATTATTGAACTTGGTATATCTTTTACGAGACTGGTATCATGTATATATGCCTATCGAATTGTTCATGAATACCCGGGGTTTTCCACACTTATAGAATTCCTAATTTCCCTTTGATTGAGTTATTTCCCTTTGTTATAATTGTTTTAGTCTTCCGCAGTGTATTAATGCAATAACTCTTTCATAAATTACTGAATTGATTAAATCGAAGGCTGACTAGGCTCGTCAGGTTGCCGAGTGATGACTCGGGGCCTGCACGGGTTTAGGCCGGGCGTACCCAATTGCACAGAAAAATTGGGGCCGTCACACTTAGGGTCGATAGACCCCTAGAACAAAAGGGATTACCCCATAAACGAGTTCAAATTATCAATTGACATGTTATCAACAAAAGAAATCATGATTCAATACCTTAAAATATGTTGAAAAATCCAAAGTGAATCAAAATCCCTTAGCCTTTCCAAGTCTTTGACAAAATGAACAATAATAAAGAGGGGTGCTAGTGTATGTTGTGTGTTGGTATGTTGTAGTGTGTATGTTGTGATGAGGTGTGTGTGTAGGAGTTGCTGGAAATAAGGTGATGTTTGGTGTTGGTGAGATGAGTAGTTGTGAGAATATGAAAAACTTGGTGAAGAGAAGAGAAGAGAATGGCGGTAATTGGTGTTGGTGGTTATTGTGTGTGGAAAACGTGGTGTTGGTTGTGTAATGTGTGGAAATGTGGCGGTGTTGTGTTGGTGATGTGGAGAGGTGGCGGTGTTGATTGCATAGTGAGCGAGTTTTGGTAAGGTGTCGATCGGGGAGAAGTGTAGAGAGGGTGTGAGAATGTGGAGAATTGGTGGCGGCTATTGGTTTGGTGAGAAAAATTTGGTGTTGGTGATGGCTTGGTGTTGGTCAATGTATGGTGTGTGGAGCTGTTCTGTTGGTGATCAAGAGAGAGGAGTGGATGTGTTTAGGGGTGGCACTGTATTGTTTGTCGTGTTTCAAAGAAAACGTGGAGGGAACCCTAATTGAATGTGAATTTCCATTCTTGCCCCTTGCTGCTTCTCATCTCTTCTGATCTCTACAACATTGCATGTCTCGAGGCAAGATCTATGGCAGCTGAAGCACCCCAGCTTTAAAGGCTACACTTAGCCAATTCTTCAATAATTTCAACTTTAGGCTCTCCAATGCTTTGGCATATCAACCAATCACCATCTTAGCTTCAAATGGATCCCACACCATTGTCTTGGGATGCATGCTAGCACACTTAACGATGTGAATACCAAAAATACTTCAAAAGAACTCGATTTTATTCTTTTTAATCAACAATGCCTACAAACATTAAATAAACAAAAATAAGCATTCATGAACTTAAATTGGAGGCTTTGACACATTAAAATGTACTAAATACACATAATATTGGGGCACAAATATATAATTATCAAATACCCCTAAACTTATTGTTTTGCTCGTCCCGAGCAAATGGTTTTCTAAGAAACTAAATGACTAATGCAACTAGACTCCTAATGAATGCATATCTATGAGCTCAAAATATAAACACAAACACAATATGAATGACATGATTAAATGTAAATTACCTAATGATCCTAAACCCAAAAATAAACAAAAGTGAGAATCCTTTGGTTTCACTAGATACCAAATTGACGCAAGACTCAAGAGAATTGGGAGACTAGAAGTTATTAAGAACTTAGGCCCGACCTTCACAAATATCACACTTTCAAAACCTTAGACTCGGTCAAAAGCCAAGGCTATCAACTAATCATGAGTTTTTTCAGCCTATACACTCAAGCCGCAAGTTAATGATATTATGATAAGGCATTAAAATGCATAGAAATCTCATAGGTGAGACACTCTCCACTAATGAAGACTTAGCACATGCAAGAGTCAAATAGGACTTTTATTTGGGTTGTAATGTGGCTTGGCTTGGCTTGGCTAACAATGAAAATGGATTATTATGGATTCAAAAATTGTTGGAAAGACACCATCAAATACCCCCAAACTTGGGCTTTTCTTGCATTTTGACTCACATAAGCACTTTTTCAAACAAATATTTAGTCTAAACTAGGCTTCCTAACAAATAGGAAATATGGATATGATGAAGGTTGTGTGGTTTATTGAGTTGAATGATAGGTGCCAACAAAAACATGGTACAATAGGCTAAAAATGGCTAACTAGTGGAAATGATGATAGGTGGGAAATGAAGGTTGTGTGGTTTATTTCGCCTTGAGTGGAGTGCAACCTTGTTCTAGGACCCTAGAGATCTAACTTTTTCCACTTGCATAGTTCGGACCTTCTTCCCACTTTGGTGTATCCCTCGTAGTAGACCTTACGGCTTAACAATGATCAAACTGGGTCAAAGACATGACAAAGTAAAGTCTCTTACATCATCCTAAGTCCGCTTATCAATGGCATACATAAACAAAATCCACAACCAAATGACACTAAAGCTAAGTTTGGTAAACTCTATATGCAATGAAATGGTCGTAAATGCACTATAAATGCATGAAACACATGAAACATATCATGTTTATTAAAAAAAATATATGCATGCTATGAACAATATGAATGAATGATGCATGGAATGATGAGAAAGAATGATGGATAAATTAGAAGAACGCGGTAGATAAAAAGATGAAATGAACAAGAACAAAGGGAAACACCACCATTACAATCTATAGCAAGCATTGGCTTAAAAAAATTTAAATGATATTACCTGTCAAGCATGCATTCCCAAAAACATCCAAACCATCATTTCACAAACTGTATACCCCCAAACTTAGTCCAAACCTTGTCCTCAAGGTTTAAAATAAAGTCGGAAGTCAAACATCCACATAGACAATAAAATAGAGTGACATGGAACAAGTGATATACGATGAGACAAAGAGAGAATGAATGCAAAGTGTAAACTAACTACAATGCAAGTAAATAAGTGACAAAGTCTCCAAAACTAGTAAAATGACAAAAACAAGTCTTATTTGAGTTTTTTTTTAAATTCTTGAGGACTTTTGGAATACTTTTAAAAACCGTGACCTGATAAGAGCAAAAACTAATGAATAGAGGACTGACTTAAAAAGTTAAACCAAATCATGTGAGCCCGAAGTCAATTTTCCAAAAAGAATGCTCAAATCATGTTGAAAAGCGATCGCATAGTATGCAACCCATAAAAATTGACCACAAGAGACTAAAAGTGTTACAATCATGTCAAGTATAAATCATTAAAACTCAAGAAAAGTTTTTATGCATGCGATTTCAAAAAAATGCGCAATAAATCTCACTCGTATAGGCAACAGTTCCATAAAACATCTCGCGGCTCATACAAACATATAGAACATCAAATGTACCGTAACTTTCAACAAGATATGTGTGTGGTACGGCGGTGCCTTTCATGGCATCATCCTTCTTGTTGAAATGAAGGAAAGGAACCCGTGGGAGTGGACCATGCTTGCCAATTTAAAATATACCTGACAGATGTGCACTTAGATAGTCTTGCTTTCATTCATGATAGCCTCACGCTCCTCCAAAATTGGATCTCATCATATTCCTTAAGGTTTGTGGTTTCCTTCAGTTTACCAATTCAATGAACATTCACCCGGCAATTGGTATCCGACCTGAAATATTATAAGACATGAGTCAACCACATACTCAAAACAAGGAATAATGTTCTTTTTTTTTTTCTTTTTCTTAAAGTATAATTGAACTTAACATAACAATCGTTGAAAATATCAACAAATGAACCCTTGGGTGCCTCCCAGTAGTGCTAAGTTTTTCGTCCTCAGCCTGACACCTGTGAAAGTCAATTGGGAGTGACTAAAGTGTCACTCCTCTCAAATGGACCATGAAACCGCTTCAGATTTTATTGAGACACCATTAAAATATGTCCTTTGTTGTTTTGAATCTCCACTTTGCCCTCCTTATCACTGTGCTTAACTTTTAGTGATTCGTTCCA
Source organism: Stephania japonica (assembly GCA_039657345.1). Lineage (NCBI taxonomy): Eukaryota > Viridiplantae > Streptophyta > Magnoliopsida > Ranunculales > Menispermaceae > Stephania > Stephania japonica. The sequence continues at coordinate 14,714,293 of CM077564.1, read as the reverse complement.
TTTCGGTCTCAAGCCCCATTGCAGAGTCTTTAGTTTGTGCTTAGAGAGGACCAGTTGTCCTTTCTGAAACATGTCATATTTTTTCTCCAGTTCATGGAACAACATAATATTTTCAATTGCATGACTTGTAGGCAAAATTGGAGGCGAGTCCTTCAGGGAATTTTTCAGTACATAGGATTTTTCTTCTTGAACTGAGAATTTTTCTTGCACTTCTATCTTGTGAACAAAGATAGAGCTAATGTTCTCAACTTAGTGGCCTAACTCATCTATTTTTTGACTTGACTTCTCTTGCACATTTTTAACTTCACAAGCCTTTTCTTTCATTTTAGTGTTCAGTAAAATGGTGTTGATCTCCTTAATGGTATGACATGATTGACCAATCGTCATCCGCTGGAAATCATCTTGAGCACTCAACACGCTACTCTTTGACCCCACTCTCAGTGTAATTTCTCCACTATCAACATTAATGAAAGTGCGAGTAGTCGACAAAAATGGTCTTCCGAGTATCAGTGGCACATTTTCTCCCTATTCAAAATCTAACACCACAAAATCACAGGGGAACACAAACTTATCAATCTTAACAAGTACATCCTCTGCTATACCCCTTGGCTTAGACAACGAGCCATCTAGCAAAGTGTACATTGAAATCAGTCTGTCTCAACTTGGTGATTCCCAATTTCTCAAATAAAGCCAACGGTATCAGATTTATACCCACTCCTAAATCAGACAAAGCTTTCTCAGATTGTTGTGGACCAATAGAACATGAAACCCGAGAATTGCCTAGATCCTCCACCATTTTCAAAAGCTGTGTTGGAAGTGATGCATTAGAAGTTTCCACTGCATGTACCGTCTTAACTTCATCAAACTTCACTTTCTTCTTCTCATTTTGAATCGCAAGTTGTGGCTCTTTGCTTTTTTCCTTGTTCTCCACTGTTAATGCATGACATTGGTCATGAGCTTTGCTACTTGAGCCTTCCCTCAGATTCACTAATGTGTTGCTAGGAAATTGCCCTTCTTGACGAGAATTCATTGCCATGGCCAACTAACCAATCTATCTCTCTAAATTTTGATGGATTGATTCTTCTCATCTTCTATTCTCTTCAAAGTATGCTTGAATCCTTCCATTTCCTTCTTAGTTCGCTCATGTCACTCCAATTGTTGACATCCATAGCCTGCAAAAATCTCTCAATTGACTTTAACGAAGTCAATTCCTCGCTCTGCCCCAGTCTGCCTTGTTGCTCAAATCCTGGAGGTGGCCTCAATGCATTATCTGATTTACCATATGAGAAATTTGGATTATTGTGGCCTAAATAGTATCTTTAAGGCACCATAGCTTTTTGCCCAAAATTATTCCCATAGCCTTTATTGTTCATATAGTGCACTTCCCCATGTTCCGAATTTTGTTGCATTTGATCTAACGGATTCACCGCCAAAGCTAAACTGTTCACATGGTGAGGACTAGACAGTTGTTAGCTTGATTTACCCATTTGAAACTTAGCCATTTGACTTGATAAATTAGACAATTGAGCCAAAATAGCAGTTTGTGTGTAACAACCCTCAATTTTAATCCGACTAGTATTGCACTAGTTAGGACCGTGACTCGGCCACGTGCTACTAGACAGTATTTTGAACTTCAAAAGTCGACACTGAAGTAATGTTATGTTTCTGTGATGTGTATTAGAATTGTAGTTCATTTCGGGTCTCGTGCCGTTTAGACAATTTTTAGATTGAGTGAGGCTTCGCCTAGATAAACGGGGGAGTAAAACATCGTTAAAATACAAATAAATGAATTATTGGATTATTTAAATAATTATTTAAAGGAACAAGGCCAGACTACGCGCGCAAGGAGTCGAACCGGATCGAAGAACTTTGTTTGAATGCGGGGAGTTGGATAGATACGCGACATACAGTCTATGGGATATGGATTGTTAAAGTGACACAACTGTAGTTTGAAGAGCCCTTAGATCAGCCTCGAGATGCGTGAATAGGTGGAGATGAATGGCCACAAATGAGACAACACATTACTTACTTTACTATTTAAATACTATTCACCATCTCCTTTATATATATATATATACACGTTTTTTATCATCTCTCTCATTCTCTCCTCACCACCGTCTTCACTCTCTCACACCACTCCTCCACTCTCTCCTCCTCCCTAGTTCACCACTGCCGACCACCGGATCTAGAGTGTCAGAGCCCTCACCGAAGGTTCTCTTCTCTCTCTCTCCCTCTCCTTCTTTCTCTCACTGGTTTCGAACTGTTCTTTATCGGGGCGGTTCTGGTTAGCTAGAGTGACGGCTATGGAGGTTGGAAACGACCCTAAGTGGCAACTAGGGCCTTGAAGACACCCTAACTCCACCACGTTGAACAGTAGCATGAGTTTGAGACGAGTTGTTATTTTGTATTGTTGTGTCTGTCCGATCAAAGAAGGGGCTGCTGCCGCTACTGGGACTCGTCGGGGACGACCCACGGTAGCTCACCGGAGCCTCGATGGTCCTAGAGCACCTCCCATAGATGATGATCATGGTTGGTGTGGCCGAGATTCACTGGTATTTTAGTATCATTTCTTTTCAACACTATTTTTGTAATTGTGTTTGGAGTGACTGTTGGAGTCGCTGGGGTGGTCAGGGATAATCATGGGTGGGTCCACCTGGCCCACCGGAGATCCTACATCCTTGGAGTGTCACTGGAATGGTGTGTATATGTGTATGAGTCTTGGTTTGTGCAAGTGTTTGTTGTTGTGTTCATATGGACTGTTTTGGTTTGCCTCGCTGGAAAATCTAGCCCATAGGCGGCGCCGCCACTTGGCTACTATTATCGGGGATGTTGGGGACCAATCTAGCTCCATGCTTATGTCTCACGACTCTCAGAGTGGCTCAAAACAGTGGCATTTGTATGTGTTTTATGTTGTTTTCGTTAAGTTTTGTTAATGTTTTCTTCTCGTTGGAAACTACCATCATGGCAGCGCTGCCATCGACGCGAGGACATAGGGGGATTGTTGGAGACCTTACCATGTCCATCATGGAGTCTCATAGCCCCCGGAGCGTCTCTATTAGTGGTGGTAAGTTTTGTGAGTGTCATTTCATGTGATGTCGTTGTTGCATGTCTCGTCTCAAACTATCGTGTATGGTCGGCACTGCCGTCGAACGCCATGACTAAAAGAGTGTTGGGGATCACAATAAAACTCTTGTGTATGTCCCATAACTCCCGGAGCGTCCGTATCGATGGTGATGAGTCGTTGTAATGGCGAATTCATGTGTGAGTACTTTTATCATGTCAAGTGATTGTTGACGTTATGTAACGCACATCTACGACTTTTCCATTTCGTGTTGGCACCCTACGGACGTTGGACCACACTTACGAGTCTCCCTACTCGCCAGTGTATGATTATTTTGAGCTCCTATTGTGTCGTTACTGTCGAGCGATATTCATATTGAGTTTTTAAGTCAATTGGATGGTAGTGACGTCATGGTCACGTCGCCAGTCCTCGAAACTATGATGTGACCTATTAACGACCGAGCCGAGCCTAGCCTATAATTCATGAGTAGGCTTACATGCATTATGATTATCGATGTTGTGATATCCTAGTCGTGGTTGTTATTGTGGTTTTCAAGTCCGAGAGAGAGTACTCATATTTCTACTTGATTGTCGAGTTATTCGAGTCATTTAAAACGGTAGGAAAATGCTAAGAGTATCAACCTAGGATTAGTTAATGACTTGGCCCATTTAATTGGAGTTTTTGACTTTGTCAGGTAGCGGGAAACTTGGGGATACATGCTAGGAACGCGAGAGTGTTGTTACGTGGATTGCGATAGTTCAGGTAAGTACACTTACCTTAAAGCTTGTATACGTTAGTAAGCCAGTTAAGAAATTCTCATGTGATTCATTATCATTTATTGTTATTCTTGCTATTATCCATTTTTGGCATTCAAATTCCCTTATTTGCTTGGTATGTGTGTTCTTGGCATAAGTGTGTCGATATAATGTCATGTGGCCCGCACTGGTTGGGGAAACTTTATCAGAATTACTACTTCCCACAGTGTTGTGTAAACCTGGTTACTGATTGTGAAGGTGTCATGTGGCCCGCACCAGTTGGGGAAACACGAGCCACTCTCTGCAGGAGTGTCTGGCCACCCTTGGTGTTATGTGAACCTGGGCACTGGATTGTTGTGGTTATTGTTGTGAATATTGACCGTTTATGGCCTCTTTTGACTCTTAGAACACGCATGTTTTCAATTGCTATCACTTCAGTCTACCTATCATGCACTTTGATCTATTTATATTTATGTCTTTAAATTACTGCATGATATTTAGACTGCTTTACTTGATATTCATAAATTACCGTGAAATTCTTCTGGCATTACTTTCGATTTCTTTTAGTTGCTCACCGTCTAGTTTGTGACGGTAGGTGCAGATATCCCGGAGTGCAGCAAGGGCAAGGGCCCTCTATTTGGTGATTTTCTCTGAGGACCTCTCAGAGTACGTGACTTCAGGACTAGGTTAGATTGATTCATGTTTATTGCTTTTTGTATGATGTTTTATATATACGATGTTGGTTAGTGAACTGGGGATCACTTTTGAGATGTATACTATGAACACTTAGGGTTTCTACATTTACATAGATTTCCTAAATTTCGTTTGATTGAGTTATTTCCCAATACTTGTTTAGTTTTTCCGCTGCGTATAATTGCAATAAATCTTTCATAAAATGTTAAATTGATTAATTGGAGGCGGACTAGGCTTGTCAGGCTCACTGAGTATCGACTCGGGACCTTCATGGGTCTAGGCCAGGCCTACCCAAATGCATTGGAAATTTGTGGTCGTCATTTGAATCAACTTCAAATATGCCCGATGCTTTCTTAGATGATTGTTTTGCTCTTGGTGGGGAGAAAGTATTCATCGACATTGTTTTAATAAGCTCACATGCCTCTTCTTCACTCTTGGACAATAAGCTACCACCAGATGTCGCATCAAGCAAGCTCCTTGTGTTGTGAGCAATGCCATGGTAGAATATCTGCAAGATAGACCATTTCAAAATTCCATGTCCTGAACACTTGCAAAGTAACTCCTTCAATCTTTCCCATGCTTCACCAATTAACTCTGTCTCATCTTGCCTAAAAGTAGTGATTTCTTGCTTTCGTTCCGCAACTTTCGACGGTGGGAAAAACTTTTGGAGAAACCTTGCATTGATGTCGACCCATTACATGATACTTCCTTGGTTCAATCATTGAAACCATGCATTTGCTTTCCCTATGAGAATGAATGGGAAGAGCCTCATCCTGATGATCTCCTTAGGCATATTGTTGATGTGGACAGTGTTGCATCTTTCAAGAAAAATCGCAATGTGTTCCACGGATCTTCACAAGGCAAACCATTAAACAAGCTATTCTGCACCATATTGATCAACGAAGGCCTCTTAACTCAAACCCTTGTCCATTCGTTGGTAACACCATCACACCATTGTAAGTCTCTTGCATAACGAGTGTGAAGTAATCTTGAAGGCACCTTTGCCCCCTCGGGCTTTCGTGCTCACCTTGATTTTCTGCCATAGTAGCTTTTTTCTGTTTTTTTTCTCTTAGTCTTTCTCTTTACTTGTGTTTGCTCTTTTAGATTTTGAATTGTGAGACTTAGATAAGGGTCGTTAGAAACAAGATCACTTTGTATGGACGAAAGAAACCTGAAATGAAAACAAGAAAAGATCAAGTACAAAAAGTTATTCAAAGTAAACTAAGCTAACTAAAAAACTAAAAAATAAATCCTAAACAAAATACCCCAATCAAACTAAAACTAGCTACCATCCCCGACAATGGTGCCAAAAACTTGATGGCGAGCCCCAAGTGTAGGGCTTTGCGGTAGTAATAGTGACTCGAACCGGTGTTCGAGTCGCGGATATCGAACCCAAGGGACAGTTAAAAGCTAATCTATTGCTCAATCAAGACATAAAGTTAGGAAACTTTAATTTGGGTATTTGAAATGGAAATTAAACTAACTAATTAACTAATTTAAGCTTATCACTAATTAAGCTAACACTAAATGCAAGGAATTAAAATTGGTTTTAAAGCGATGGAAAAATAGTTATAGGGAATCTATTCACCTAAGTTGAATCCTTTCAATATAATGCAATTAGAAAACTCTTCAATTCATGTGTTAATAGGTGAATTTCCTAGAATTCACTCCATCCCGTGGTCTTGGTGATGGAGATTCTGGTGGCTCACTTGTACTCCACCGGTTGGTGCAAGTAACGTAAGTGAGAGCACCGAACTAGACATCAAATTCTAAAGTCTCCTTATTCAAAGGTTGTCGATCAACGTACACATTTCCTAAGGTTGTGTTTTCCCAAGTCTGGGTCCTAAAACCACAACGGTCATGGTGATTTCCTAACCCTATGATCTACACCCACTTGATTACGGTACACATAGCATAGCACACAAAAATAAACAAATCAACACATTGAAAACATATAAACAATATATTCACATTGAAATCGAAATAAGTCCAACTTAAGGTCTATAGACGCCTAGAACAAAAGGGATTACCCCATAAACAAGTTCAAATTATCAATTAACATGTTAAGTACAAAATAAATCATGATTCAATACCTCAAAATATGTTGAAAATTCCAAGTTGAATCAAAATCCCCTAGCCTTTCCAAGTCTTTGACAAAATGAACAATAATAAAGAGGGCTGCTAGTGTGTGTTGTGTGTTGGTATGTTGTGGTGTGTATGTTGTAATGAGGTGTGTGTGTTGGAGTTGCTGGAAATTGGGTGATGTTTAGTGGTTGTAGAATTTGGTGTTGGTGGTTATTGTGTGTGGAAAACGTGGTGTTGGTTGTGTAGTGTGGGGAGGTGGTGGTGTTGTGTTGGTGATGTAGAGAGGTGGTAGTGTTGAGCGTGGTGAGCAGTTTTGGTAAGGTGTCGGTCATGGATAAGTGTAGAGAGGGTGTGAGAATGTGGAGAATTGGTGGCGGCTGTTGGTTTGGTGAGAAAATGTGGTGTTGGTGATGGCTTGGTGTCGGTCAGTTTATGGTGCGTGGAGCTATTCTGTTAGTGATCGAAAGAGAGGAGTGGATATGTTTGGGGGTGACCCTGTATTGTGTGTCATGTTTCCAAGAAAACATGGAGGGAACCCTAATTGGGTGTGAATTTCCAGTCTTGCCCCAGTTGTTTCTCATATCTTCTGATCTCTACAAAATTGCATGTCTCGAGGCAAGATTTATGGCAGCGGAAGTACCCCAGCTTTAGGCTATACTTAGCCAATTCTTCAATAATTTCAAGTTTTGGTACTCCAATACTTTGGCACATCAACCAATCACCATCTTAGCTTTAAATGGGTCCCATGCCACTGTCTTGGGATACGTGCTAGCACGCTTAACAATGTGAACACCAAAAATACTTCAAAAGAACCCTGGTTTTATTATTTTTAATCAACAATGCCTATAAACATTAAATAAACAAAAATAAGCATTTATGAACTAAAATTAGAGGCTTTGGCACATTAAAATGTATTAAAAACACATAATATTAGGGCACAAATATATAATTATCAATAGGTTGTACTGAGGTCCAACCGCATGCCAAACTATGCCTGCATACTTTGTCTAATCTGCGATGTAAACTGTGGCCCTTTGTTTGACATAATTGACTATGGTACACCATGCAGTCGAACTATCTCTCCCTCGTACAAGCTTGCCATGTTATCCGCTTGATGTGTGGTAGAAATCGGTTTGGTGTACAAACTTCATCAACCTATCCATAATCACCCATATACTGTCATGTCAGTGCTGAGATCAAGGTAAGCCCCTGATGAAATCCATATCAATATGCTCCTACTTCCAGCGAGGAATGGGAAGTGGTTGTAGTAATCCACTTAGTCTCCTGTGCTTAGTCTTAACTCACTGGCATACCTCACCCACCTGAACATAGTCACTAATATTAGTCTTCACCACCGGCCACCAAATAGACGATGCATATCATCATACATCTTGGTCTTGCCTGGATGAATCAAAAACGTGAGCGGTTAGCCTTTTGGAGTATCTCATCACATATCTCAGCCATTGATGGAATCCACAGTCTCCCTCTAAATCTCAGGCATGAGTCTATCGACTAGCTCCACTCCGAATCATCGGAACTATGAGCAAACTCACCGTACCTCTGATACTACTCATCAGCTTGTTGACCATTAAGTATACTCTAAGTAGACAATGTTTGAGTCCTCAAGTGCCCATAGATCAACACTCTAGTAATGGTTGATATATGAATCGAATGCATCACCTCGACTGCCTCGATTAAACCATACTCGTGTGTCATATGGTACGTAACAATCTTTAAGTCTGACCTTTACATCTCGATGCGTCTGCTACGACATTGGCCTTCCTTGGGTGGTACTCCAAAGAAAAATCATAATCCTTGAGGAACTTAAGCCAATGCCTCTATCTCATATTTAACTTCTTCTGAGTGAAGAGGTACTTCACACTCTTATGGTTAGTGAACAACACAAATCTCTCTCTACAAAGATAATGGTGCCAAATCTTCAGTGCAAACACTATTATGGCTAACTCCAAGTCATGTGTAGGGTAATTCTTAGGTAATCACTTTACTATCCTGCATCAAGACACAACCCAAACTGACCATGCAAGCATCGATGTTCACCTCAAAATCTTCCTTGACTCAGGTAGTACCAACGCTGGTGCGGCAGTCAAGCGTTCCTTCAAAGTTTGGATAGCCTGCTCACAACTATTATCCTACTGAAATCTGACTTCCTTCTTTGTCAATTGTGTCATAAGTGCCGCAATCTTCTAGAAGTCTTGCACAAATCGTTTGTAATAACCAGCCAATCCTAGAAAACTATGAATATATGTCACTGATCTTGGTGTAGGCCAATCAATAACTGTTTTAAACTTAGCATGGTCTATTGACACTCCACTAGGTTCGATGATGTGCCCAAGAAATTCTACCTCTGTAAGGCAAAACTCACACTTACTAAACTTGGTGTACAGTCTATGCTCCCTCAGAGTTTGCAAAATCATCCTAAGGTGCTCATCATGCTCCTCACGAGTCCTAGAATAGATCACAATGTTGTCAATGAACAATATGAAAAATCTATCCAAATAATTTCTCAACACCGATGCATGAGATCCATGAACATCGCTGGGGCATTCGTCAGCCCAAAAGGTATGATGGTGAACTAATAAGGCCCGTATCTCATATGAAAAACTAGTCTTCTCTCTGTCCTCTACTCTAATCCTTAACTAATGGTAGCTAAATCTCAAATCAATCTTCAAGAACCATTGTGCTCCTATCAGTTGGTCGAACAAGTCATCAATGTGAGGTAACAGATACTTGTTCTTCATTGTCACCCAATTTAACTGCTTATAGTCGATACACAATATTATGATATCGTCTTTCTTCTTAACAAGCAAGACCGATGCGCCCCAAGGTGACATGCTGGGGTGAATAAATCCTAACACTAACAACTCATCAAGCTGGCCTCTTAACTCCACTAACTCCTTAGGAGCCATCTGGCATGACAAAATCGATATAGGTTTAATTCCAGGAACCAAATCAATAATAAAATTGATTTCTCTAGTTGGTGGTAATCGGGAAGCTCTGTAGGAAACATATCTGGAAACTCGCACACAACCGGTACCTCATCAATCCTAGCCTCAACTCTCACTGTCGTACTTAAAATACTTACAAAAGTCTCAACATTAACACTCGTGGCTACCATGCCTTTGGTAACTCGCAATTGAGTTGCATCGTCGTGAAAAGTAAACTTTTGCTATCAGAGAATCGAAATGTGACGGTCTTACCTAAATAATCAATCTATGTGTGATAAGGATCTAAACAATCCATACTCAATAACGCATCAAACTCTAGAAATTCCAACACTCAAAGATCAATCGCTAACTCATGTCCCTATATCTTTACAATACGACGCTTACTTATCATGCTAGGGTAGATCTTGTAACGACCCGAAAAATATGCTATGTCTATATGGTTTTGTGTAGTACCTATTTATACTCGTGTCTATATGATAGGACGATGACGTCAGTGTACGAGTAGGGTTCGCCTCAAAAAATGTATTGAACGATGGTCGGGCGAATGAGATATGGGTACATGGTGTCGAGGAAATGATATTTGTGGGTGACCAACAAATAAAACACAATAATTAATTAACCCAAGAAAGGGTTCGGGTCATTAATATTCTATTCGTGCGCGACGAGGTGAGTCGTGGTGCAATTCAAAGATGGAAACGTGGCCAAGAATCATCGCTTGTCACCTAGAGGAGTCACATAGGTGTGTTAGCCAGCTGAGGAAGTGGAAGCAGTGGTGGTAGCTGGAGCGAATAGGAACGGGTGGATGGGCCAGGGATACACATTGGGAGTTGATGAAAAAGATTTGTTTAAACTCTCTCTCTCCTTACCTTTTTCATTTTCATCACTCTCTTAGTTCTTTCTCATTCTCTCGTGTCAGGGAGGTTGGCGATATGGGTTTTGGAGCTCGTAAAGGCGCGAAGAGGTAACAAATGTTGTGGTTGAGGTAAGATCTCAACTCACTACTTTGTTCTCATCATTTTGACGTTAGTTTCAGTGGTTTTGGTCGAGTTAGGATTTCAGTGTTGGATGGTTTTGGGTGTTTTTGGTGGTTTTAGATTGGTAACGACGTCCCGAGGAGTTTGGTATAGGCTCGGAACACGGCGACACGAGCCGGGGTGTCAAAAAAACCCCAGACTCTCGTTTAGTAGTCGATGTCACGAGGGACATCGTGGATTCTGTAAGCCACAATGTCAGTCACGACGTCTGGATTAGAGAAGGTGGTAATGTTCATGCTTTAAGTGACGTCACCAGGGATTTTCCCCACAGCACCACTCATGACATCTGGAATAGTGTCAGTTGATATTTCATGTTTTAGGCGACACCGCCGGGACTTTTGGCCACGGCGTCACTTATGGTATCACACTGTTCACAACAATAAAATTCTGAATCAATCGATAATGAAAACTTTGGGATTTCTTTTGGGTAGCTATATGGGTTCAAATATGACCCAATACCCAAGGAATTGACCCAAAATAAAGGAAAATGGATAAAATTATGGAAAATGGGGGAATTATAGGGAAATGGAAATGGAACTCTAATGTAACGAAATTGGATTTGAATGATTACTAGGTGTATTGGAGACTGGTGATAAGCGTACGGGGTCATTTTAGGGACGTTCGAGAGTTACGAACACAACGTTTCGTGTTATACTATGTGAATTGTAAGTAAAACAATTCGAAACATTTATATAATTTCATTTGTGCATTTACTTGGTTGTTATCCTTGTTTAGTTTTGAATATGTTATTATTATCGCTATATCATGGCTTGAACTCTATTTTGATTGTGTGGTTCAAGAGAAAGTGAGAAAACATGATTCTTGGAGGGATGGGTTACCTTGGGTCATACCCTAGCACCAGGAACTCGGGATGCACGATACTATTTTTGGTTCTATACAGGATGGGAATTACTTCACTATATTATTGGGGAATTCTGCATTCGCGTGGATTTTAGGATGATGTAAATGTACCACGTCCTAAACTCTGAGTTCGGTAGGGTTCTCCCTCGACTAAAGGAGAGTCTGGTAGTTGTTTTCCCTAGACTCAAACGACTGTTTCACTGGTAGGTGAAGGTCACCCAAGAGGGGGGTGAATTGGGTTACCGAGTAGTTATCACCTTTTTAAAACTTTATGCATAAATAATAATGATAATGCATACACCAATGATAAATATCAATGCTATGCAATCAAGAAGGGGGTAGGAAAGATGGAAATAAGACACGTGATTTAGAGTGGTTCGATCTAACCGATCTACATCCACTACCTAACCTCCCCGGTTAGGATTTTCAAACCCCACTTATATTATCGATAAGTGTTACACCCTAAGCCAACTAGCCTAGTAAATGCCTAGCCTCAACTAGGCCTTTTACACGATGCCTTATTGCAATAAGATCTTATACAACCACCTAGCTGCAACTAGGATTTTCCCACCTAGACCCACCTAGGACTTTTCCCACCTAGTCGCAACTAGGATATATGCCTAGCCTCAACTAGGTCTTCCCTTTCGACTTAGATCCCACTAAATCTTACAATTAATATTTGATTAATACAATGAAATTACACTTTACAAAGTAAAGTGGTATCAAGTTTAAATACAAGCAAACCTCCTAGAGCCTAACCACTCTTATGCATGCAAGTATGAAAACAATTAAGAAATGCAATTTTAAAACTAATTTTATGCAAGACTCAAATATGAAACCGTTTTAAATAGATTGATGAGAACAAAACCGGTTTCAAATCCAAAGAACAAGAAGTTTGATAAAAGTCCAGTTTAAGCACAAACTCTTGTTCAAATCAGTCCAAGGGTTTAATGAATCAAGTTTAAGTGCAAAACCCAATACAAGTGTGTTTAACAACACAACAAGTAATTTTCCAAATCAATTACACAAGAATATTTAATTTAAGCACAAGAAAAGCTAGGGAATGGACTTTCTTACAACCCCAAGAAGATGACTTGAAAATCAGTTCTGGAGAGGTTGTTGTACTCCTTAGAGTGCCTCAAAAGTACTGGTTTTGATATTGAATGAACAGCCTCTAAGTGTAACTTGAAAACCCCAAGCTCCTTCTCTTGAACAATTTAAGCACAAATATTTTTCTTTGATTTCAAAACCTAATTTGTGTGCCTTATATGTTTGGGAGTGTTGTATATATTTATAGACCAATATATGACCGTTGTGTGCATCCAAGGGCCGAGATTTGATCAAAAATTCGAATTAAAGTGAGTTTTTCAGCTTTATAAAAGAGCTGTCAGGAATGCAATTAGCGCGCTAATTTAATGACCTAGCGCTAACTCTGCACATAGCGCGCTAATAACAGTATTAGCGCGCTAATAACAGTATTAGCGCACTAACTGCAGGGACCTTAGAATAATTAATTTTGTCCCTTGTGTTAGCAACCCTTTAATGCGTTCGAGACCCAACAAACCCTAATATAACATATAATACATGTTTGTTTTGGGTCATATGGCCTATTTGGATGGGCCGGATATTTTCACAAATCCCGAAAATAGAAAATCTCGGTTTCATGATTTGCGAGTGACTTTTCTGCAAATATACAGTTTTCTTTTCAAAGACTTTTCAAAAACAAGTTTTTCTTTTTCAAAAGCTTTCACAATGATTTTCAAAATGCAATATTAACATACACATATAGTTTAACATTGTTTAGACTTATAGGACCGAAATCTTCAAGTAATCACTTGACATTTGAAAATCTATTTTAAAATCACGATATGCATGAACTAATGCAATAGGCTTGCTTAAGTGAACTTGAATACCTTACATCAATTTACAACTTGTGGCCTTGATCTTTCATCTTCATTCCTTTATGTATGTCGAGTCTTGAACTTGTATAGCTTGAATGCTCGAATACCCATGATTTGATATTTCGCAACCTTTGACAAAACTAAAATACACTTGATAAAACTTATTAGTATATTTTCACCTTGTTTGTTTCCATCAAAATTCCGGTCGGAGTTAGTGTGACAAACCACTTAGTCCAACAATCTCCCCCTTTTTGATGATAACAAACAATGTGAACTTGACAAGCATAAAACATAATACAAGTGTATGAACATCACATTAATGGTTATACAAAATTTATACTCTTTCAAGTTCAACACTCTTTCTCCCCCATTTGATAACATCAAAAAGTGGGGCACAGATAAATCATGATACCATTAGAAAGGCTCCTCCCCCGTTTTATGAAAATGATACCAAATAAGTGCTCCCCCTATCGATATGTATCAAATGAAAGCTTAAGGAAATAATTGAGAATCTAGGCTCCTTTATCAACATGTATGTTTCAGTTTGTGATACCATATAAATTTCTCATTTTAGGTACATGTCTTACCCCCAAAAGAATAGATACCAACAAAAATGGGTATAAAGTCTCCCCCTATCAATGTCATTCACATTATCTAAAAGTCTCCCCCAATATAAAATAATGGCTTTAACACATGACTTTAAAACATAGTGAATGTGAAGTTTGTCTGGTCAGGGGGTATTAGCGCGATAATTGATGGACCTAGCGCGCTAATGGAAATACCTAGCGCGCTAATTCCTCTCTGGAATTTTGGAATTAAAATTTTTGAGTTTTTGACGCACAACTCCGATTTACCTCAAACTTCATGGACACTTCATTAACATCATATAAAGATGATTAAAACACTTACAGCATGTGTAGAAGGTCCGATTTATGAGAAATACCTAACTCAAATCGTATCAATGACTTTAGCCTAAAAGTGCTTGGCTACATTGTAATAATTCATCATGGTCCTACATAAAAAGTATATGAAATGCAGTCATAACATCAAAAATAACAGTGTATGCATGCTATGTGTATGTGACTAATGCAAGACCTATCATGCTTAACTCCTATATATCAATCTATTGTTTTAGCACATTCATGTTCCAAAGTGAATCTAATTCACTCTATGAATCCTGGACTTTGGTAACCATACACCTTTGTGTTTCATAACATGTGTACTATATACATTCTTTTCTACCCATGCAAGATTACCTCTATTGGACCTATTTAGGACACATTTTCCATCATTATGAGATCTATTGCATTTTAAGCATCTCTTAGACTCGGCCAAAAGCTTTCCATAGCTCAATAGGCTTGCACCATAGCCTATGCCTTTCTTGTTGAGTGCACGTCGTTGTACGCCCAACATCATGTCAAACATTTTGGTGCCACTTGTGAACTTGGTCACCGTAGTGGTTAAGTCCTCTATTTCTTTTGCTAAGCCATTTTTCTCATTTATGGCCAATTTTAAGTCCTGTTGGAGATCATCAATAATCTCATTTTGAGATTCAATCTCACTAATGGCTTTGATCAAACTCTTTTTGAGTTGTTTGGTCTTTTTGTCCTCCTTTTCTAATTCATTCCTAAGGTCATGAATAATAGACATTTTATCCAATGCATTTACATCATCATAATTGAACGAGATAAAGTCACTTACCTCACTCCTCGCCATAAGACAAAGGATGGCCTTCTCATTTTCTGACTCGGAGTCGGAGCTAGATGATGATGATGATTCATGTCTCTTGCTTCTTCTCAAGTACTTGCATTCCGATGCTTTATGTCTCGGTTTGCCGCACTTATAGCAAAGCATCTTGCGTGACTTACTTGCGTTGTTTGCAACTTTGTACTTCTTCTCGTACTTGTCTCTTTTATATGTTGCCTTCTTGAGCTTTCTTGATAGCATGGCCACTTCTTGTTCAATAGAGTCACTTTCACTTGAGCTCACATCATCTTCGGTCGATAGGCAAGTAGCTTTTAAGGCATGCTCCTTCTTTGACTCTTTCTTGGTCGATCCACCAAGTGCTTCCAATCTAGCACGGTCTTTTAGCTCAAATTCATGGACCGTCAATTCTCCACATAGTGTATCAAAAGAGTAATCTCCAAGATTTTGAGCCGATTGAATAACATACTTCTTCGAATCTCATTCCTTACACAAGCCTCTAAGGAACTTGTACACCTAGTTCTCTTGATCATAATGTTTGCTAAGGTTTTTGATTTCATTCAAGAGCTTTGTGAACCTTGTAATGGCCGTGGCTATGTCTTCATGGGGCTCCACTCGAAAAGTCTCATAATGTTCTTCAAGAATCCTCAACTTGGTGTTTTTGACTTGTTGTGTACCTTCATAATGCACTTCAAGTTTTTACCACACTTCCTTAGCCGTTTGACAAGCACTAACTCGATTGAATTCGTTCTCACTAAGTGCACAAAACAAATGATTCACGGCTTGATCATTTGAGAGCTCGATCTTGATCTCCTCGGCGGTGTATTCTTTTAAGGACTTGTTCGGTGGAGAGTAGCCATTTTCAATTGCATCCCACAAATGTCTACCTTGTGCTCTAATGTAGAACTTCATTCGAACTTTCCAATGAGCATAGTTTGTCCCATCAAAGTAGGGAGGTCGAATGGATGAGTTGCCTTCCCTAAGGCGAGAAAAATTTAGAAATTGCATCCTTGCACAAAAACACTCAAAGATACGTTCGTAACACTTTGAGCAATAACCCGCTCTGATACCAATTGAAGGTCACCCAAGAGGGGGGGTGAATTGGGTTACCGAGTAGTTATCGCCTTTTTAAAACTTTATGCACAAATAATAATGATAATGCATACACCAATGATAAATATTAATGCTATGCAATCAAGAAGGGGGTAGAAGAGATGGAAATAAGACACGTGATTTACAGTGGTTCGATCCAACTGATCTACATCCACTACCTAACCTCCCCGGTTAGGATTTTTAAACCCCACTTATATTATCGATAAGTGTTACACCCTAAGCCAACTAGCCTAGTGAATGCCTAGCCTCAACTAGATCTTTTACACGATGCCTTATCGCAATAAGGTCTTATACAACCACCTAGCCGCAACTAGAATTTTCCCACCTAGACCCACCTAGGACTTTTCCCACCTAGTCGCAACTAGGATATATGTCTAGCCTCAACTAGGTCTTCTCTTTCGACTTAGATCCCACTAAGTCTTACAATCAATATTTGATTAATACAATGAAATTACACTTTACAAAGTAAAGTGGTATCAAGTTCAAATACAAGCAAGCCTCCTAGAGCTTAACCACTCTTATGCATGCAAGTATGAAAACAATTGAGAAATACAATTTTAAAACTGATTTTATACAAGACTCAAATATGAAACCGTTTTAAATAGATTGATGAGAACAAAATCAGTTTCAAATCCAAAGAACAAGAAGTTTGATAAAAGTCTAGTTTAAGCACAAACTCTTGTTCAAATCAGTCCAAGGGTTTAATGAATCAAGTTTAAGTGCAAAACCCAATACAAGTGTGTTTAACAACACAACAAGTAATTTCTCAAATCAATCACACAAGAATATTTAATTTAAGCACAAGAAAAGCTAGGGAATGGACTTTCTTACAACCCCAAGAAGATAACTTGAAAATCAGATCTGGAGAGATTGTTGTACTCCTTAGAGTGCCTCAAGAGTGCTGGTTTTGATATTGAATGAACAGCCTCTAAGTGTAACTTGAAAACCCCAAGCTCCTTCTCTTGAACAATTTAAACACAAATGTTTTTCTTTGATTTCAAAACCTAATTTGTGTGCCTTATATGTTTGGGAGTGTTGTATATATTTATAGACCAATATATGACCGTTGTGTGCACCCAAGGGCTGAGATTTGATAAAAAAAATTCGAATTAAAGTAAATTTTTTAGCTTTATAAAAAAGCTGTCAGGAATGCAATTAACGCGCTAATTTTATGATCTAGCGCGCTAACTCTGCACATAGCGCGCTAATAACGGTATTAGCGCGCTAACTGCAAGGACCTCAGAATAATTAATTATGTCCCTTGTGTTAGTGACCCTTTAATGTGCCCGAGACCCAACAATCCCTAATATAACATATAATACATGTTTGTTTTGGGTCATATGGCCTATTCGGATGGTCAGGATATTTTCACAAATCCCGAAAATAGAAAATCTCGGTTTCATGATTTGCGAGGGACTTTTCTGCGAATATACAGTTTTCTTTTTAAAGACTTTTCAAAAACAAGTTTTTCTTTTTCAAAAGCTTTCATAATGATTTTCAAAATACGATATTAACATACACATATAGTTTAACATTGTTTAGACTTATAGGACCAAAATCTTCAAGTAATCACTTGACATTTGAAAATCCATTTTAAAATCACGATATGCATGAACTAATGCAATAGGCTTGTTTAAGTGAACTTGAATACCTTACATCAATTTTACAACTCGTGGCCTTGATCTTTCGTCTTCATTCCTTTATGTATGCCGAGTCTTGAACTTGTATAGCTTGAATGCACGAATACCCATGATGTGATGTTTCGCAACCTTTGACGAAACTAAAATACACTTGATAAAACTTATTAGTATATTTTCACCTTGTTTGTTTCCATCAAAATCCCGGTCGGAGTTAGAGTGACTAACC
The DNA here is from genome assembly GCA_039657345.1 of Stephania japonica. Classification (NCBI taxonomy): domain Eukaryota; kingdom Viridiplantae; phylum Streptophyta; class Magnoliopsida; order Ranunculales; family Menispermaceae; genus Stephania; species Stephania japonica. The sequence continues at coordinate 14,696,254 of CM077564.1, read as the reverse complement.
ACTTAGTCCAACAGTAGGGAACTACTTGCACCTTTCCTTTGTTTCCTGAACACTCATTTATCGTTGATATCTCAATGATTCATTATCATGTTTTCTTGTATTATCTTGGTGATATTCACACATGATACTCGATTTGTTATTTATTTGACATTTGAAATTATGTTGAGACTCTATTTGGTTATTATTATTCTATTTTTGTATTCACCATCATTTTTATGATGGTAGGTGCAGATTCATTGTATTTTAAGGCCGAAAAAGGAAAATGACTAGAGATAGGCGATTAAAGTGGAGGACTATTGAGGATCAAAGCTTGCTATTAAGTAGGTTTCATGTATTATATGTATATGTTTTAATAATACTGGGATATGGGTTGTGAAAAATGTTGGGCATGTATACTACATTGTATCTCCTCTGACTTGATGTTGGTATGCATATGTTGGGTTTCACACTCTAGGTTGTCCTAACTAGTATCTTAATAGTATTTATATTAGTTTGAGTTTAACTTGCTTCAGCTATACTTTGGTACTTTGGATAACTCACTAATATATAATAACTCAATGTAAATGACTTAATGAATAGTAAAGAGTAAGGAAGGCTGACTAGGTTTACATTGATTACGCGAGTGTTAACTCGGGGTCACATAGGTCTAGGCCTGATAGAGCCCAATTTAAGGTTGTGGAATTAGGGCCATTACAAATCCTGTCCCCCAACAACTGTGCTAAGGACCAAATGTCTCTCTAACATAATTGGTCTTAACCCTAACTCATCAACCATGCGCCCAGAAATAATGGAAACAGTCAAACCAGAGTCAATCATAACATACATCAAACGACCACAAATAGAAATCATTGTTGGTCATTTGAGGTTCATGCGCAGCGGAGATTTCAAAACTATTTTGAGAAAAACCCCAACAGGATCTGAATCTGATTTCATTAAAACACGTTTAAACTATGAAAACTTAATCATACCTCAGTCGCAAATATACCTTTCTAAAGGTTAATCGATCTCTAAGGCGCTGCCAACAACGAATGCCCTCTATCAGCAGTCCACACACGAACAGCGGCTGAGATTTAAAGTGCTAGCTTTGAGACAATACCAAACCTTTTTGTTTCTCTCCAAAACGATCCAGAGCATACCAAAACTCTAAGTCGTTTCTTAAAACGAAAATAGAGTTTCGGCCCTTTTTAATATTTCTTGTACTTGTATTCTAACTCAAAGCGTCTATTTATACAACCCTTGTATATAGACGGTTAAGTAAATTACACATATACCCTTACTTAAAAAGGTATAAGTGTAATACACTACAAGGACGTTTCTGTCATGAATTTTGTCATAAAGTTCATTTTTCCGAATCATTTTAAAATCTCGCAAAACCATTCTTAGTGTGCAATCCAATAGGCTCATACAACGTTAGCAGTGTACCAAAATACATTTTGGTATACAAGTCATAAGTGGCCTCTAGCAAGACATTATGACTACCCAAGTTGTGCGAATATCAAATCGATACAACCTAATCAATAGTGTATATAACATCCTTTTGCCACACGATATCCTTTTGATCAAACATAAGGCATGGAATTGTCATCCAATATATTCAATTGTACTAGTCTCGATCTCTAGGTAGACAGAAAACATCCAAGTGACATTGATCAATATCAATTTACTTAGACTAGGCCTTTTAACAGTTTAACACATCGAGGGATCCACTAGATATCTCTCTTTATATGAGAGGGACAAATTCTATCTTGATTACATAACTTCACCACATTATTCACACAGTAACCAATCACAACCTTTATAATCATCCGGTTAAAGACAACGTTTGATTGCGTCAAATCACTGTATTCCTAATGTTGAAGTCTTTGGTAATCTTAAGTCAAAGGACTGAATAATATACATATCATGAGAAACAACTATGACTTAATCCATGTGATGTTCTTATAATGGGTCGGTCTAGTACTTTGTTCCCTAACAAGTACTCATGATCTTGATTCGTATTCCTATACATATGATCATCGTATGATCATCAATCAAGACTCACACTAGTCTTAATTCACTATAGTTCCCAGTATAATAATCGACTAGAGACATTTAGGATATTTTTGTAAATACCCATGGATCTTATTATAATGTAAACATGCAAATCAATTATAATAAACAACAAATGAAATCCTCTATTTTATTAACTAAAATGTATTCATAAAGACTATTAATGGATTGACCTAGGGCACATTTCCCAACAATCATACCCTCAACTAGGTGTCGAGTTGCTTGAGGATCTGGCTCAGCAACAACATGTGCTCGCTCTATGTTTTCTGTTGTTGGCGTGATGCTACACTCTGCCGAATATCAACAGGTCGGGGAAACTTTTTGATGAAATGTTCCACCTGTCCATATCTATGACATGCTCTAGCAAGTCTCTGTCATGAGTAGTCTTCACCTGCTCGATCCCTGACTTGACATCTGCCCTTCTATGCACTACCCTTGCCTCTGCCCCAATCATCTCTAGATTTTTTTGTCATGGCCTGAATTTCTAACCCTTGTTTGAATTCCTTAATCAGGATCTCCGATCCATGACGTGGGACCCGTGTAAGATACGCACACCGACCGAGGCACATGGTCGAGGTATATTTTATATTTGTTGTGATGTATGCCTAATGTATTGTAATTATGTAGACTAATTAAATCGATTCATGTAGTTATAGGCGTTAAGATGCCAGCAGAAATGACAAGCCTCGAGTTACGTGTGTCGGGGACCAGATAGCTAGTCTTGCGATAAGTCACATTTCATTTTATGTGATTTAAATGGTTTAGTTCATAGCCTAAAGTTTTAATTAATGCAAATCAAGTTGTAGCCTATGGTTTGAACTATAGTAAAATAAAAATAAAACCAACGCATAGATGTGCCTCGAGATGCACATGAGCACACACTTCCAAGAAAGCTTGTGTCCAACTTTGTGTTATTGGCTGATTTAGTGGATTGTTAGGAGCCATTTGAGACCCGTGAATTCCTTAGTGGTGTGTGAACACACATTTGATGAAGTTAAAAATATATATATATACAACACTTGTATTTTTCCTACATTTGCATGCTAAAAAACAAGTAAGTTCTCTTCAAATAATTGATCAAACAAGAGCTAGGAATCCACAACAACCCTTGGTAAAGATCTTATCACTTTCATAAATTCAATTTTATTGAGTTTTTGGTTCTAAATTCCTAGGGCTTTCATGAGTAATTAGTTTCAAAGAGTTAATAGAGTTATTTTGACTCATTTTGAGGCATCAAATGGGTTCCCCAAACTTGATTTTCGAAATTGAGGTTTTTGGTCAAATTGGGGTTTGTTTAATGAAACTATTTTTTCTCAAAATTGAGGGTGTTTAAGTGTTCATCTTGAAAACTAATTTCATTTTCAAATTCCTTGTAGAAAGTTACTTAGGATAACATCAACAAGTTTTAAAATCAATTTTGATTTCATCAAGTTTTAGTGTTCTTCACATTTAGATGAAATGCATGCATGGATCTTCATTTTTGTTGATGTTTTTGATGAGTGAATGTTTAAATACGAAGTGCCTGGTGTATGTTGTTGTTGGGGGATGATTCTAGACCCTTGGTGGAGGAGAACAAGGGTCTAGGGGTTGTTGGAGATGAATGCCCGAGTGCAGGAAACCCAAAAAACCATCGCAGGTTTTGAGTTATTGCACTCAACGCATTGGACAATCCAGCTAGCGGCTAAGGGCAACCAGGGTGCAAGGGAATTTCTCCAGCGCGCTGGGTGTTCTGGGCAGCAATATTTCCTGCAACTCCTCAACCATGTTCTTGCAACACATTAAAACCCAAACCACAAGCCTAAACCCTCCTTAACCGATCCTAAACCACTTTAACATATGTCCAATTACCCAGGGGCATAGGGAAGTGTGCTGGGAGTCCGAGAGCATGAGTTTGGGCGTCGGGAAGGCTAGGAATTAGCTAGAAATTACTTGAGGGTGAGTAATACCAATGATGTGTCTATATACATTTCATATATTGTTATGGTTTCTTGTTAGTCTTTTAAACTATATGGTGCCTTTGCATTCCAATATCATGACTTGTGTTGCTATTCCTTAAGTGTTAAGTTTTATTGTCATGATACCTTATCAATTGATATTTGTTGAACTCATATCTATGCCTTATGTCACATATCATTGTTTGTTGGTATTTGAGTTATAAATAGCATGCTATTAGGTGGTTAGTTTCAATGTACGTCGGGGACTTAGTCTCACGAATAGTGTGCTTTGCATAGCACTTAGTCTTGACATCTAATACTAACTCGAGTCTTTATTGATAATAAAATAGTCATAGAATCTAGGGTCCATTGTACCAATTAGATATGAGCGACACATGGGGTCACTGGACTTCGAGGATGTCGACACTCTCTAATACACTCGTGCAACTTACGATGTAATGAACCGAGGTGATCGGTGTGAATTGAGATACTGTGAATATAAATGAGGTGTTTGAGAGAGCTAATGCCCTACGATAGTGGAACAAGGCTGATATGATGTAACTTACGACCGACCGGACCTAGATCATTACTACTTAGCATGTGTCAGTCTCGTTTGTGCATACCCGATATTTTCTAGCATATTTTATTTAGAGCAATTCTTGGTTATCTATTTTGCTTTTAAATACCGTTCTTTTCTTTTATAAATGTGGATACATATATCATTGGGAGTTATTGTTATACTTTTGTACTTACCATTCTTTTTATGACGGTGGGTGCAGATCCGTGAGCAGAAGCCGAACAATGAGAAGATTGACGACTACCTCTCAGCCTAGAGTGTAGTATTGTCTTGACTTGTAAGTCTTTTTATTTATTTTATATTATTACTGTTGTCATGTCTTTTGATACTGTTGGGTTGAGCGATACATCCCCTACCTTTTGACTTTCACTCTGTCTATATTCGCCACTTTGTTATATATATATATATATCACATAATCATTTTTTCTTAGTTTCCACACTTAGGAGTTAATATATATTGCATCCGCATAAATAGTTAAGACTTATGCAAATTTTAACAATTTAGTAAAAGTTTTAATTAACCCTAAACTTTTTATAACAGTGTAACTAGTGTATTATTTATCTTAAACATGTATAAGTTGGCAAATGGGTTAGAAAGGTTAACTAATATGTAGTTAAGTCCTATGTGATTGAGATTAGAGTTTAATTAAGGTATTAGGCTCGGTGGTGCTCTAGATTAGGAAAGAGGCCATCACATGCTGCACTTCTTGTAGTGCCTCTAGTGGTCGACTAAGCTAACTTAGTGCCTGAATAGGTGCGACAACATATGCCTGAACGGGCTGCAATGACTGTGCAACTAAGGCTACATTCTGAACTCTACCAAGTTGATGAGTTTGCCATCGGTTCCTCTTCCTCTTGCCTCCTGAGTGGCCCTGACCCCGCTCGCCCTATGCCTCTCGGGGTTAATCATATATATGATAGCCTCACAACCCACAAACTAGGCCACCCTAGGCCTAAACCTATGTGGACCACCGAGCCAGTCTTCGACGAGTTAACACAAGTTTAATCAGCATTAATTTACCAATTATTCAATACATTATTCACTTACTGACCCTGGATCACTCTATTTAGATTCACCTTAATTCTATCTAATCAGTTATCCTCCAAATTAGTTAGATATGTAGCGGAAACTTAATATACTAACTTAACCACAATTTGAAAAATATACAACTTGATTAACCTAGATGTGGAAAATCTTGTCCAAACAACATCACATGTATATAACAGATCAACTGAAAACCCAAAATGAACATATACATGTATCAATAGTCAGGTTCAACTCCATAAAACTACAAAATATCAAAACAAATGGATACATAGTCAAAATATACAACAAAAGGACAAAATACCTACAAAGTGAGCAAAGCTAATGGCTCTGAATGTGCCTCTGAGGATATCGCCAAGCATCGGCATCTTGCCCCTACTCTTCTGTGGATCTACACCCACCATCATAAAAAGTATAGTGAGTACAAAATATAACAGAAACCAACAACAATACATATCTCAACATAAATTACTAAATTCTCAATAATCACAAGTCTATGAATCATGTAGTTTATAACAAGAAATTGAAATAGATAGAAAATCGCATGATAAATAGATTCAACAAGCACAAAAAATGATAATCAAGTGATTGGGAAATAAACGGATAGGCAAATAGATAGTCCCAATCAAACCACGGGTCATAAGACCTCATTAGCTTGCGATCGACATATTGAGCCTAAAATCGCCTCCCCTGCTTAATCATCCTATACGAACTAGTGGGCCCGAAGGTCACCTCCACTAAACGCACACTCTATTAGGAAAAGCCACAGACAAAGTCGATTACTAAATTCAAACACACTACCGAAAGAAAGGCACAGTCACAAGCCGGATGCTAAATAATTTCGATAGGCTCCAACGATAAGCTATTTTGGCCTAAATTTCGTTGAGACATCTCATCACAAACTCCTAAAACCTGAGACTAGAATGGAATACAAAGGGCTCGCATTTCGGAATAATCAATCAAGAAATAGAAAAGTAATCATGTTGATTCTAATGTTGCCTTTACTCACCTCGAATCCCGCTAAAAACACCCTCGCGTAGCTCCACACATTCCCTAATTAGTTGCCAACACTTTGCTCGTCACCTGATAATTATTTCGACCAATTTCCATTAATTTTCCCTAATTATTCCAAGTATTCCTCAATTTTCTCAAGTTTGACCTATTTTCTATAATTTTTTAAATTATTGCTCCTTTGCATAATTGGGTCTCTTACTTAGTATTGGGTTGCATTAAGACCCATTACGATACTCGAGTGAAACCCCAAAATTTTCATGCAATTTAAAAAGTATTTTTCAATATTTTTCTGACTATTTTTATCAATTTCTCGCTTTATGAGGCAAAAATCTTGACAAAAGTCTCGTCACGAATTTCAAATTCTTCATTTTAAAAAAGTCCCAAATTTCTATTTATTTGGTCAAAATATAATTTTTTAGGATTTTTCTTTATTTTTCTAGAATTTTTCCTGATTTTTCTTAAATTTATTTCATTTATAAATCAGATTTATTCTATTTATTATAAATAAATAAATATATTATTATTTGATGGTGGGTCCTCGGGTCGGGTAGGGTCCGACCTAACCGGTACGCCTTAATCGAGTCGGACCAAGTTGGCCCAACCGAGTCGGGCCCGATTGACCCAACTGAGTCGAGCCCGATTTAGCCAAACTAGGTCGGACTTGGGCCAACTCGACTTGACCCTCTTTCTTCCCCAACTCACAGAAACGAACTGGAATTTTTCCTGTTCTTCTCTGCCTCCAATTTTTTTTTCTTTTTCTTTTTCTTTTTCTGTTTCTCATTTCCTTTCTTTTCTACAACAAACAACAACGACATCAACATCAACAACCCCAACACCCACCAATTAAATCCAATTTCTTCCAAAATCAACAACTCAACAACAACCTTAACTATAATCAATAAACTCACATTCGTTAACTCGATCTCTTCTTCAATCTCAACAATATCCACACGTTCGATCAACCGATCTCCCCATCGATTCCTTCTTTCTTTCGATCGAAATGTGAGAATGGGGTGTCGGTGGTGTTTTTAGAGATATTTTGGATCAAATGACCAAAATACCTTATTCCTTATCCAAAATTTCTTCTCAACCAAATGCCCTTCTTGGTCATTTCACATTTTTTCTTTTACTTATATATATATATATAATTGTATTTCGCGCCTACAATTTCATTTTGTGCGCCAACGAGTTCACTTGGGCGTGCACCTTACCATTTGACCCACGCGTGTCGCCCACGACCCTCGCATATCACTCGATGCCCACTAATTTATTATTTAATTCTATTAATTATTTTCATTTGTAAATGTCAATGTTTTTATTCCATTTCGTCCCTCGGACTCTTAAATACCCATATAATTAACTTGATACTCGTTTTACGCGTTCTTTCGTACTGAACTCGTTCTATGGTACTAACGCACACTCACCACGTCCTCACACATTTCGATATTGACTTTAATGTTTGGTAATAAATAAATAATACAAATCACCAAGTAAACATAATATACCTAGGTGTCGACTCCCGAGGACCGAAATAAGTACACCACGGTTAGCTAAACCCACAATACGACCCTGAAATGTCACGTGGCACGAGTTAGAATTTTAAAGTCATTATGGTGTCCCTCCCTTATTGAGAATTTTGTCATCAAAATTAAACAAAAATACAGGGTAAGACTTATCGAAATCAAAATAAGGGAAATGCTTGCACATATAGGACTCCATCTCCCAGGTCAGTTCCTCGTCCCCGTGAAATTGCCACTTGACGAGAACTGAGGGAATCTCCTTATTCCTTTTTATCTTCGCTTTTCGATCAATAATCTAAATAGGCTGCTTCTCTTAGGTGATGTCCTCCCTCAAGTCAATTTGACTCAGGTCCACCGTCGGTCGTCTGCCCTTTCTTGATCTATACAGATGAAGCATCGATATGTGAAATATAGGATGAACTCTTGCTAATTGAGGTGGTAACTATAGCTCATACGCAACCTTGCCTATTCGTTTTTTCACTCTGAACTAACCTATAAACCTCGACACAAGCTTACCCTTATCCTAAATCTTTTGTGACCTTTCAATGGAGAAACCTTTTGATATACATAGTCTCCCACCTCATACTCTTACTCGCCATGGTACTTGTCATAATACCTCTTCTGCCTCTTCTGAGCACCCTTCAATCGAAGTTTGATCAGTCGTACATTCTCTGTGTGATCCACTACAATCTCTGGCCCAATCACTGCCACATCCTCTGGCTCCACCCAGCAAGATGAAGATTTGCATGGCCTGTCGTAGAGTGCCTCAAACAGTGCCATACCAATACTGGCTTGATAACTGTTATTGTAAGCAATCTCACACAGATGAAGATACTCTTCCCAAGAACCACCATACTCTAACACACACATCCTTAACATGTCTTCCAACACCTAAATCAGTCTCTCTGACTGATTATCGTTTTGTGGATGATAAGTTATAGTGAGATCCAACCTCGTGCCAAACTGTGCCTGTATACTCTACCAAATCTACGATTTAAACTACGACCCTTTGTCTAACACGATTAACAATGGTACTCCATTCACTACTATCTCTCTCATACAAGCTCACCAACCTATCCACTGATGTGTGGTAGAAATCGGTATGAAGTGCACATACTTCATCAATCTATCCACAATCACCTAGATATTGTCATGTTTATGCTAAGACCAAGGTAACCCATTGACGAAATCCATAACGATATGCTCCCAGTTCAGCGAGGAATGGGAAGTGGCTGCAATAATCTACCAGGCCTCCTATGCTCAGCATTAACTTGCTGGCATATCTCACAACCTCTAACATAATCAACAACACCGGTCTTCATCCTCGGCCATCAAAATAGACGACGCATTAGCATATATCTTGGTCCTACTTGGATGAATCGAAAAACATAAGCGGTGAGCCTCCTGGAGAATCTCATCACACAACTCAACCATAAATGGAATCCATAGTCTTCCTCTAAATCTTAGGCAGAAATCTGTCGACTAACTCCATTCGAGATGATCTGAACATTGCGCAAACTCACTATACCTCTGATACTACTCATCAGCCTACTGACCATCAAGTGCACTCTAGATAGAGACTATTTGAGTCCTTAATTGCCCATAAATCAACACTCTAGAGCTGGTCAAGATATCAACAAAATACACCATCTCGACCGCCTCGAGCAATCCATACTCATTTGTCATGTGACACCTCATAACCTCCGAGTCAAACCCTCTTCAACTCAATGCGTCAGCTACAACACTAGCCTTCCCCGGGTGATACTTTAACGAGAAATCATAATCCTTGAGAAACTCTAGGCACCGTCTTTGTCTCATATTCAACTCTCTCTAAGTGAAGAGGTACTTCAAACTCTTGTGGTCAGTAAACAACACAAACCTCTATTCGTAGAGATAATGACGCCAAATCTTCAGTGCAAACACCACTGCCACCAATTCCAAGTCATGTGTAAGGTAATTATTCTCATGAATCTTTAGCTATCGAGACGCGTAAGCTATCACCCTACCATCCTGCATCAAAAAATAACCCAAACCGACCAAATAAGCATCGGTGTTCACCTCAAAACCCTTCCCCTAACTTAGGTAATACTAGCACTGGTGTTGTAGTTAGTCTCTCCTTCAAAGTTTGGAAAACCTGCTCACATCATAACTATCATCCCACTAAAATCTGACTTCCTTCTTCGTTAACTGTGTCATCGATGCCATAATCTTCGAGAAGTCCTGCACAAATCGTTTGTAATAACCATCCAATCCCAAAAAACTTCAAATATCTATTATTGATCTCGATGTAGGCCAATCAACAACTGCTCTGACCTTAGCAGGGTCTACTAACACTCCGCTAGCTCCACAATGTGACCTAGAAATCCAACCTATATAAGCCAAAACTCATGCTTACTAAACTTGGCATACAGCCTATACTCCCTCAACGCCTATAAAATTGTCCTGAGGTGCTTCTCACGAGTCCTAGAATAGATCAAAATGTCGTCAATGAACACTATGACAAATCTATCCAAGCACTGTCTCAATACACGATGCATGAGATCCATGCACATCGTTGGGGCATTCGTTAGCCTAAATGGGATGACAATAAATTGATAGTGTTTTATCTCTTGCAAAAAACCATCCTCTTTTTGTCCTCTGTTCTAATCCTAATTGATGGTAGCCATATCACAAATCAATCTTCGAGAACCACTACGCTCCAGTCAACTGATCGAACAAGTCATCAATGCGAGGTAATGGATACTTGTTCTTCATTGTCACCCGATTCAACTATCTGTAATCAATATATAATCTAGGCTGTTGTCTTTCTTCTTCACAAACAGACCGACGCACCCCAAGGTGACATACTTGGGTGAATGCAACTCCAACAACTCATCCAACTGTGATCTTAACTCCTCCAACTCCTTAGGAGTTATCCAGTACGGCGAAATGGATATTGGTTTAGTTATGGGAACCAAATCAATGATGAAATCAATCTATCTCGTCGGTTGTAATCCAGGAAGCTTTGACGGAAACACGTCCGAAAACTAAAGGTTTCTCTAACCTAATCGGGTCTCAACCCTAACTCATCAACCATGCGCTCAAAAATAAAGGAAAATTGAACCGAGTCAATGAAGACTCGACCCTGTGAGTGGAAGCGAGGAGGTATTGTTCGACCCTGTGACTGGGTGCGGTAGTGTCCAAGGAACTGTAGAAGAGTTAGTCAATGGTGGAACTGATGGGGAAGTGTGCAGTTTGATGAACCGGGGATGTTACTCGGGATTGTTCAATTTCGAGGACGAAATTTTCCTAGTTGAGAAGAATTGTAGCGACCCAAATTATTTTAATCAGGATTAGTGTTAATCACGGAGATTAACGGGTTAATTCGGGCGTTACATGAACAGCTGGGCGGACTTGGATATGAGTACCCAAGTTATATTATGTTATTTGTGTATGTTGTATGTCTATTATTGTGATGTGGGAATTTATTATTATTTATATAAACATCACATGTGTGTAAGTTGATATCGGGCAAGGTTACGAGTTGGGTATATGTCCCGAGGTGCATGTCGGGGACATGGTATCAGGTACGGGATAGCCTGGGTACAGGGCATAGTTTGTCGGGTAGCTTGGAGAGTGAGTTGTGGGCATTCAACAACGGATTCAAGGTAGTCTATCCTTTCTAAATGTGAATTTTTGATAAAAACGTAAGTTTTGTGGGTTAAGGATAAAAAGGATTTTTGGATAAAATCACCACTGTTTTTGTTGGATTTGGTGTTCTTGTGGTTAAATTTGATAAAACACATCGTTTTGAATCAATTTTGTTGAAAATTGGTGATAAATTTGGAAATTCAGATTTCAAACATGCACACTTTAATCCTTTATTTTTGGTCGAAAACTGGTTTAATTAATGTTTTGGAGGGAGATTTGATGTTATTGGAGTGTATGTATTGATCTTATGATGTTTGTGAGGTGTTAGGAACCAATTAATCCCAGAATTAGTTTTTGGATTTTCTGGGTAGCGTGCAATTAGCGCGCTAGGTGATGAACACTAGCGCACTACTTACGTTGGGGAAGATGATGTACAGTGCCGAAAATCAATTAGCGGGCTAATTGACCTGACTAGCGCTAATACCAGAACCCCTGAATTTTTTAAAAAATGAAATCGAACCTAATGGATAACCAACCCACTTAATTAACCAATAAACACTATAAATGGACTTTAGCGACTGGGGAACCATAGCTCAGACACCGGGGAGCTAGGCGGGTCGGATTGACGAGTCCGGGAAGTCGGAGTGCATGTTTACAGGTGCGTAAAACCCTTGAGAAAATTACACTTTAATTTATGGCGTGCATTTTATCGATTATCTTATCGTATACGGTGACTGTTAGTGGTCACGCATGGTTTTTCATCTTGGTTATGATTACACGCTTAAGCATGGGCTAATCTGTGACGGCGACCATGTAGATGAGAGTAAAATGTACCTACAACTATCTCAAGGGATTAAGGGTACTCTTAGAACTAAAAAGCTTGGAAAGGAATATGCTCGTTTACTGAGTTGAGGTGTAGTTATTGTAAGCCTGTTATTAAGCACTGGTTTGTGCTAAGAACTTCGGTTTGCTATCACATGACCGGCGGGTCATGGTTTTATCTTGATTAAATGAGTGATGATTTATTTACCTATTGATTTTACATTCGAGCCATTTGGTTAAATTATTTGTTGGATTTTGGATGTCTTATATTTCCAGTTGATGTGTGATTGATGTGATGCTGTGATGGTTATTTACTGCCAGCCATGAGGATATGATTCCTGTTGTCTGGGTCATATTCACATGTCTCGCAGGTTATCGAGGTTTTCATAATTATCATGTAGACTTCTCTTGGGAATTTACTCACTGGGCTCGTTGCTATATGTGTCGAGCAACTTAGCGCAGATCCTGGTAGGAGCAAGAGCAAGGGAAATGAGGTACTTGGCGACTATCTCTGAGGCCGTTGCTGCTGACAGCTCGTGTTTTGACTACTTAATATGTATGTATATATTATTTTGCTAGGTTTTGGGAACTTTTATAACTTTATCACATGTATATGGATTACTGTTTACTTCGTCTCAGTTATATACATAGTGTTTATTTTCGGGTTTTCCACTACTTAGGATTAATAAATTCTCATAAAATACGAATTAAATGCCTCTGCTGTTATTATTATTACCTAAACTACTAGATGGTTCGGAGAATTTAATATTTCAATATAGTAGGATTAGTTAAACGGAGCGTCACTTCACGAGCGCGGACGTAAAAAGTGATGACGTGTCCGATGACGTGACAACCCGTGTTAGGCTTGCGAGCGGAGGGCGTGGGTCACAGGATGACCCTGGGAGATTGGGGCCGTCACATTATGTCCCTCTATCTCTACTATACAACGCTTACAAATAATGTTAGGGTATATCTTGTCCCCAAGTACTGTGCTAAGAACTAAAGGTATCTCTAACCTAACTGGTCTCAACCCTAACTCATGAACCATATGCTAAAAAATAAAGGAAAATCGAACTAGAGTCAGTGATAGCCTGTACTTACTCTCTAGTCTATTTTTAGTGCGGTGATACACTCTGCTGAACCCCAACAAGTTGTGGATATTTGCTTATAAAATGTCCCAATTGCCCGCACTTAAAGAATGTATTCAAAGACCTCTTCCTCTTATTCTTGGAACAACCCTGTCGTACCACTGCATTGATCATTGTTTTGAGCATGACATTCGTGGTCGAAACTGATGGAGTGGCCTGAGGTGGAGCCGAACTCACATCACGTACAAGAGCTACTGTTATTACGGATAGAGATGATAACTGTTGTGCCTGTCCTCTGATAATATCCAATATCTCATTCATTCATCGTCCCTTAGACTCTACTCTTTAAGTCCACGACTGAAACTCACGTGCCCAGGTCACAAAAATCTCCTGACACCTCTTGTGGTAGATATCAAGCTCCACCCAGTCACGGAATTTGGCTTATCAGCCATTGCGGTATGCATTAGCAAATGGCGAGCATAAATCAATCTTACGTAACGATATATTATAATACAAATTAAAATTTAACATGATCAAAATAATGTGTCATTCCCCACTTCCCAACTATGCTTGAGTTATGTTATTAGAATTTCCACACTAAGTTCATTTGCTTGTGTTTTATGCTTATTCAGAGTCAAGGTGATAAACCTTTAGGCTCTATATCAGGTTAAAGAATAACCTACACCTCGTCCTTAGGTTCCACAAACCTAAGCTCTGATACCAACTATGACGGTCCCAACAACCACAAACTGGGCCTCGCCCGGCCTAAACCTACGTGGACTCTCGAGCCAGTCTCCGACGAGTTAACTCAAGTCTAGTCAGCATTAATTTACTAATTATTCAATACATTAATCACTTACTCACCCTGGATCAATCTCTTTAGATTCACCTTAACTCTATCTAATTAGTTATCCTCCAAGTTAGTTAGGTGTGCAGCGGAAACTTAATATACTAAATTAACCCAATTTTAAAAATATACAACTTGATTAACCTAGTTGTGGAAAATCCTATCCAAACAACATCACATGTATATAACAGATCAACTGAAAGCCAAAATAAACATATACATGTATCAATAGTCAGGTTCAACTCCCCAAAGCCCCAAAATATCAAAACAAATGGACACATAGACAAATATACAACAAAAGGACAAAATACTTACAAAGTGAGAGCAATGCTAATAGCTCTGAGTGTGCCTTAGAGGATATCGCCAAGCATCGGCATCTTGCCCCTACTCTTCTATGGATCTGCACTACCAACATAAAAAGGAAGGAAAGTTCAAAATATAACAGTAATCAACAATAATAGATATCTCAACATAAACTACTGAATTTTCAATAATCACAAGTCTATGAATCATGCAGTGTATAACAAGAAACTGAAATAGATAGCAAATCGCATGATAAATAGATTGAACAAGCTCAAACAACAATAATCAAGTGACCAGGAAATAAACGAATAGGCGAATAGATAGTCCCAATCAAACCATGGGTCACAAGACCTCATCAGCCTGCGATTGACACAATGAGCCCAAAACTATCTCCCTTGCTCAATACACCCTATACGAACCAATGGTCTTGAAGTTCGCCTCCACTAAAAGCACACTCTATTAGGAAAAGCCACAGATAAAGTTGGCTATTAAATTCCTAATACACTACTAAAAAAAAGCTACAGTCACAAGCCGAATGCTAAATCATTCCGATAGGCTCAAACAAGAAGCCACAGTCTAAGTCGATTGCTAAACTCATTGAGACTTCTCATCACAGTCGGACTACCTAAACCTTAGGTCACCTAAATTAGAATGGAATACAAAGGGCTCGCATTTCAACTCAATACCGGGTAAGAGACCCAATTATGCAAAGGAGCAATAATTTAGAAAATTGTAGAAAATGGGTCAAACTTGACAAAATTGACGAATACTTGGGTTAATTAGGGAAAATTAACTGAAATTGGTCGAAATAATTGTCAGGTGACGAGCGAAGTGTTGACAACTAATTGGGGAACGTGTGCAGCTACTCGAGGGCGTTTTTAGTGGGATTCGAGGTGAGTAAAGGCAATAATAGAATCAACATGATTACTTTTCTATTATTTAATGGTGGGTCCCTATTTCGTCGATATAAATTTTCGGGTCGGGTCCGACCTAATCGATTTAATTTATTTATTATAAATATATATATATTTATTATTTAATGGTGGGTCCCTGGACGGATCGGTCCGACCTAACCGGGTCGACTCGAGTTGGCCCAACCGAGTCGGGCCTGGTTCGGCCAAACTGAGTCGAGCCCAGTTCGGCCCAACCTGGTCAGACTTGGGCTAACCCGGCCCGGCCCTCTTTCTTCCCCAACTAGAGAGACAAACGGGAATTTCCATTTCGTCTCTGCCTCCATTCTTTTTTTTCTTTTTCTTTTTCTTTTCTTTTCTCTTTCTCTTTCTCTTTTCATTTCTCTTCTACAACAAACAATAACAACATCAACATCAACAACAACAACACCAACACCACCAATTAAAATCAAATTTCTCCCAAAATCAACAACTCAACAACAACCTCAACTATAATCATCAAACTCACATTCGTCAACTCGATCTCCTCTTCGATCTCAACAATCTTCACACTTTCGATCAACTGATCTCCCTCTCAATTCCTTCTTTCTTTCGATCGAAATGTTAAAATGGGGGTCGGTGGTGTTTTTAGAGATATTTTGGATCAAATGACCAAAATACCCTCATCTTTATCCAAATTTTCTTCTCAATGAAATGCCCCTCTTGGTCATTGCACATTTTTTCTTTTACTTATATATATATACATTTATATATATATTATATATATATAATTGTATTTTTGCACCTACAATTTCGTTGTGCACGCCAATGAGTTCACTCTGGCATGCACACTACCATTTAACCCACGCTTGTTGCGTGACCCCATGTATCACTCGACGCCTAATAATTTATTATTTAATTCCATTAATTATTTTCATTTGTAAATGTCAATGTTTTTATTCCATTTTTGTCCCCGAACTTTCAAATACCCGTTCAATTCACTCGATACCCGTTTTATGCGTTCTTTCGTACCGAACTCATTCTATTGTACCAATGCACACTTACCATGTGCTCACACATTTGGATATTGACTTTAATGTTCGATAATAAATAAATAATACAAATCATCAAATAAACATAACATACCTCGGTATCGACTCCCGATGACCGAAACAAGTAAACCACGGCTAGTTGACCCACAATACAACCCTGAAATGTCACATGGCATGAGTTAGAATTTTAGAGTTGTTACAATATCCCTCCTTGGGATGTGTCCTCGTATATGCCTCCCTCGCCAAATTGCGGTCATAAGCATCTTGTAATGTGGGAGGTAGAGTAGTGATCACTGTCCCTCCGATAGTTGGTAATAATCCCTCAGTAAAGTAATAGACTTGATCTTTGCCTTATAAGCTACTCCATCTGCAAATGGAAGTAAATGTTGATATTTGCCCTATAAGCCAACACCAACTCTCCTGATGCCTAAGATACGCATAAACTCATCTCTTTTGGCTATCATAGTTGATGGTGGATAAAACTTATGACTGAAATGCTTCTTGAAGTCTAACCAAGTGGTCGCTCTCCATGTGTGGCTACCAAATTGTCCCACCATATATCTACATCTCCAGTCAAAAAAATGTTGCCAAAGTTGACGGTCTTCATCCCCAACCACTAAAATAGACAACGCATATCAACATACATCTTGGTTCTGCTCGGATGAACTGAAAAACATGAACGGTGAGCCTCATAGAGTATCTCATCGCATAATGCAGCTACTGATGGAATCCACAATCAACCTATAAATCTCAGGTAGAAGTTTATCAACTGACTCCACTTTGATGATCAAAACTTGAGCAAACTTACTATACCTCTGATACTGCTCATCAGCCTGTTGACCATCAAGTACACTCTGAATGGAGACTGTTTGAGTCCTCAACTACCCATAGATCAAAAATCTGGTGGTGGTTGGTATATCATCTGACTGCATCAACTCATCGCCTCGAGTAATCCATACTCGCATGTCATATGGCACGTCACAATCTCCAAGTCTAACCATCTATGACGTAATGCATCTGCTATGACATTAACCTTCCCTGGGTGGTACTCCAATGAAAAATCATAATCTTTGAGGAACTTAAGCCAGTGTCTGTCGCATGTTCAACTTTCTTTGAGTGAAGAGGTACTTCAATGAAAAAATTCTTGTAGTCTGCAAATAATACAAATCTCTCCATATAGATAATGATGCCAAATCTTCAGTGCAAATGCCATTACCGCTAACTCTAAGTCATGTGTACGGTAATTCTTTTTGTGAATTTTCAGTTGTCGAGGCAAATACCAAACCGACCATATAAGCATCGATGTTCACCTCAAAACCCTTCCCTGACTTTGGATAATACTAGCACTGGTGTAGTAGTTAGTCTCTCATTCAAAGTCTGGAAAGCCTGCTCACTTTAGTCATCCCACTAAAACCTGACTTCCGTTTTCATCAACTGATAGTTTATAATAACAAGCCAATCCCATAAAACTACATATCTACCACTAATCTCGGTGTAGGCCAATCAATAACTGCTCTGACCTTATTAGGGTCTACTGACACTCGGCTAGCTCCAATGATGTGCCCTAGTAATTCAACTTATGTAAGCCAAAACTCACACTTACTAAACTTGGCATACAGTCTATGCTCCCTCAAAGTCTGCAAAATCATCCCGAAATGCTCATCGTGCTACTCACGAGTCCTGGAATAAATGAAAATGTTGTCAATGAACACTGTGACAAATCTATCCAGTATTATCTCAACATACGATGCATGAGATCCATGAACATTATTGATGTAATGACCTTTAAATATAATTTGTGCCAAGTGTCGTGTTTCAGACCGTGACTTGATAGTCGTGACTTGTCATATTGCATAAGCCTCGGGAGTCGGCACCGAGGTATATTTTATTTTTCTTTGATGTTTGTACTATTATTTATACTCGAATGTGAACTATATATGTCCTAAGTACGTGATTTTGTTTTGTTTATTGCCAAGGATTTATGTGTGAAGTTTCGCTTGGAAAAATGATAATTTTCAGGCAAAAGTATAATATGGGGATTTAAACACCAAAAGTGACAATTAGTGAATTATAAAAATTAATAAATAAATAATTAATATGCGAATGCGTTATGTCCGAGAATGCACAATGTGCAAGTCATGAGGTGATACGAGTCTGATAACGCGAGGTGTGAGTGAGAATTGGTTAAGTTAGGGACGAGAGTCACCTATCGAAGTCACAAAGAAGTGTCATAGTTGGTGGTTAGATTGAAAGAGAGACACAAGATATGCCTCGAGATACATGTGTATTAGATGAAGATGAGGAAGTATATAAACTCATCAAATTTTCTCTCTTTCCCTATATCATTTTGATCAAAAGAGAGAAACAGATTTGGGACGTTGGGTTTCGGACGTTTCGCGTTCGGATTCACAACGAGGATTGACTAACTACACTTTAAAAGGTAAGATCCTGACTCCTCTCGTGATTCCTTACATTTTGACACCAGTTATGTAGGTTTTTGTTGCGATGATTTAGAACGATTTTTTATTTGGGATTTCATATTATTATGAGTTTTGGTGATATATTAGTGATCAATTGGTTGATCAAGGAGGGTTGGTGTGATTGTTTTGAGTATTTGAAAAAGTTTGAAATTTTTGGGACTTTTGGAGATTTTTGGATTAATTTTTGAATTGGGTGTTTGTTGAGATTTTGACACAAAGAGAAGATTTTTTTGAATAGTTTTGGATGTCCCAAAGAGTTTGATAGGCTCGAAATGCAACAACGCAAGCCGAGGTTTCAGAAAACCCTGGATATGAGTTTAGGGTGTCATGCCTTGAGGGACGCCGTAGAGAGTTTTCTCCCACGGTGTCGATCACGACATGTAAACCAAAGACGAATGGGGAGATTGACATTTTAGATGACGTCGTGGGCTAAAAACCTGGTGGCGTCACTTGTAGCGTCTCAGCTAGTGAGGTTAAAAATTGCTGTATGTGATGTCGTGGGATTTAACCCTTGGCGGCATCACTTATAACGTCTAGAATAGTATCAAACTAATTTTTCAAATAATTTTCAAAACTTTTGGGAAACTTTAGGGGTTTATATGATTGTCAGGGATTTTGGAAATCAAATTGAACGAGTTAGAGCTTCGTGAGGATCGGTGTTTTGTGATTGGATTGAGGTACATTAGTAAGCCAATAAGTAGGTGCATAGTAATTCATTTTCCATTATTGTTGTTTCTATTAAATTGAGCCATTTGTTGGAATTTTATTCTTATATTCCTTGATTGAGTGTCTTTGGCGTAAGTGTTGGGTTTTGGGGTTCATGCGCAGAGGAAATTTCAAAACAATTTTGAGAAAAACCCCAACAGGATCCGAATCTGATTCTATTAAAACACGTTTAGACTATGAAAACTTAATCATACCTCAGTCGCAATACCTCTCTGAAGGTTAATCGATCTATAAGGCGCTGCCAATGACGAACGCCCTCTACTAGCTGTCCACACACGAATGGCGACCGAGATTCAAAGTGCTAGCTTCGAGAGAATTTCAAACCTTTTGTTTCTCTCCAAAACGATCCAGAACATACCAAAACTCTGATTTGTTTCTTAAAACGAAAATTGAGTTTTGGCCTTTTAATAATTCCTTTTTTTACTTGTATTCTAACTCAAAGTGTCTATTTATACAACCCTTGTATATAGACAGTTAAGTAAATTACACATATACCCCTACTTAAAGAAGTATAAGTGTAATACACTACAAGGACGTTTCTGTCATGAATTTTATCATATAAAATTCATTTTTCTGAACCATCTTAAAATCTCGCAAAACCATTTTCAGTGTGCGACCCAATAGGCTCATACAACGTTAGCAGTGTACCAAAACACATTTTGGTATACAAGTCATAAGCGGCCTCTAGCAAGACATTATGACTACCCAAGTTGTACGAATATCAAATCGATATAACCTAATCAATAGTATATATAACATCCTTTTGTCACACGATATCCTTTTGATCAAACATAAGGCATGGAATTGTCATCCAACATGTTCAATCGTACTAGTCTCGATTTCTAAGTAGACTGAAAACATCTAAGTGACATTGATCAATATCAATTCACTTAGACTAGGCCTTTTAACAGTCTAACATATCGAGGGATCCACTGGATATCTCTCTTTATATGAGAGGGACAAATTCTATCTCGATTACACAACTTCACCACATTATTCACACAGTAACCAATCACAACCTTTATAATCGTCCGGTTAAAGACAACGTTTGATTGCGTCAAATCACTGTATTCCTAATGTTGAAGTCTCTGGTAATCTCAAGTCAGAGGACTGAAAAATATATCTATCATGAGAAACAACTATGACTTGATCCATGTGATGTTCTCATAGCGGGTCGGTCCAGTACTTTATTCTATAATAAGTACTCATGATCTTGATTCGTATTCCTATACGTATGATCATCGTATGATCATCAATCAAGACTCATACTAGTCTTAATTCATTATAGTTCCCAAGTATAATAATCGACTAGGGACATTTAGGATATTTCGTAAATACCCATGGATCTTATTATAATGTAAACATGCAAATCAATTATAATAAACAGCAAATGAAATCCTCTATTTTATTAACTAAAATGTATTCATAAAGACTGTTAATGGATTGACCTAGGGCACATTACCCAACAGTAAGTGTGTCGTGAAGGTACTCATGAGTTCATATTAGCTGGGATAATGTGAACACTTCTGCAGAAGTGTTGTCTACCCACCTAATATTGAGTTTCATCCCGAGTACTGGATTGTTGTCGATTTGTTGTGGATGTGGAAATGGTTATGGATGTGGAAATGGAAATGGTTGTGGTTATGTTGTGGGTATGTTGTGGCTATTGACCACTTATGGGCCTTTTTTGACTCGATAGACACTCGAATATCATAGAATCACTTGTTAGTTTGTTTATCATGCAATTTGTGTTATTTTCAGCCTTTCAATATTGCATGATTCTTAGACTATTTTATTGATTATTCATAAATTATTGTTTATGTTCTTCTGGCCATACTTTCAATTTTATCACGTACTCACCATCTAATTTGTCATGGTGAGTGCAGATAGGATAGAGACGAGCAAGCAAGGTAAGGAGTAATGCTAGTGACTTCCTTTGATGATTCTCGGAGCGGTTCTTTCCTTTACTCTACTGTTAGTCTTGTCTTTTGATTTGTGACTATTGAATATTATGTTTTTTGTAATACAATGGGATATATTTTGGAATTGAGTGACAAGGGATATCATGTATTACACATTGTCACAATTTTCACCAAATTTACATGTTTATCCATTCTCAGGGTTTTAACACTATAGGTTGTTTCTTGATTTCCTCTTTATTAAGTTATTTAGTTGATTATAATTGATTTCATTTGTGAATTTTTAATAAATATATAATCCTATAACTCAAACTGTTAAATTGTTAACTAACTAATGAAATGAGGATTTGAGGCAACTAGGATGCGTGACGTCGTAAGTGTGGACTCGAGGGTCTCGTAAGTTTTAGCAAGGCGGGGCCTAATTTTATGGGGAATTGGGGCGTCACATTTAGGGCATTTGTCATCCCTAAAAGGCATAACGGTGAACTGATAGTGTCCATATCTCGTATAAAAAATAGTCATATCTCTGTCCTCTACTTTAATCCTAAATTGATGGTAGCCCGATCTCAAATTAATATTCGAGAACCATTGTGCTTCAGTCAGCTGATCAAATAAGTCATCAATACGAGGTAATGGATACTTGTTCTTTACTATCATTCGGTTCAGATGCTTATAGTCGATGCATAATCTGCAAGCTATCGTATTTCTTCTTCACAAACAAGACCAGCACGCCCAAGGTGACATGCTCGGGTGAATGAAACCCAACTCCAACAACTCATCAAGTTGTGATCTAGCTCTTCTAACTTTTTATGAGCCATCGATACGACAAAATCAATATAGGTTTGGTTATGGGAACTAAATCAATCATGAAGTCGATCTCTCTAGTAAGTGGTAATCCGGGAAGTTCTGTAAGAAACATGTCCGGGAACTCGCACAGAACTGAGACCTTGTTGATACTAGCCTAAACTATCCCTATCGTAGTCAGAAAACTTGCTAAAGTCTCAATCTCACTATTTGTGGCCACCCTACCTC
Source organism: Stephania japonica (assembly GCA_039657345.1). Lineage (NCBI taxonomy): Eukaryota > Viridiplantae > Streptophyta > Magnoliopsida > Ranunculales > Menispermaceae > Stephania > Stephania japonica. The sequence continues at coordinate 14,673,326 of CM077564.1, read as the reverse complement.
TGGTAAGTCGCAACTGAGTCGCACCGCCATGAAAAGTAAACTCTTGTTGTTCGAGAGTCTAAAATGTGAGAGTCTTGCCGAAGCAATCAATCTATGCGTGATAAGGACACCAATCCATACCAAATAACACATCAAACTCCAGAAACTCTACCACTCTGAAATTAATCGATAACTCATATCCCTCTATCTCCATTATACAACGCTTACATATCATGTTAGGGTAGATCATGTCCCCAACAATTATGCTAAGAACTAAAGGTCTCTTTAACCTACCTGGTCTTAACCCTAACTCATCAACCGTGCACCATGAAATAAAGGAAACAATAGAACTAGAGTCAATCATAACATACATCTAATGACAACAAATATAATCATACCATCAATGAGATGTCGAGTTGCCTGAGCGTCTGGCTCATCAACAACATATACACATTCTTTAGTTTCGCTGTTGGTGTGGTGCTACTCTCTACTAAAAATTTGTAGGTTATGGACACTCTTTGATGTAATGTCCCAACTGTCCACATCGATGGCAAGCTTCCGCAGGTCTCTGTTGGAAGTCACTGGCCGTGGGCACTCTCTGACAAGGTGACCCACCTATCCACACCTATAACATGCTCCAACAGGTCTCTATCCTGAGTAATCTCGCTCGGCTCAATCCTTGACCTAACATCTGCCCATGTTGTACATTACCCCTTCCTCTACGCCACCATCTCTGGACCGCTGCACCTATTGTAGTTCCTATGGTGGTCAACTAGGGTAACTCGGTGCTTACGTAGGTGTAGTGACTTATGTCTGAACTAGCTGAGATGATTACGCCATTAAAGCTACACTACTAGGTCTGAAATGCCATTGGTTCTCTTCTTCTTGCCACGCCATTGGTTGCCTTTGCCTCTTGGGGCTAATCATATCCCTCATCGGGATGTGTCCTCAGGTATGCCTCCCTCGCCAAACTGCGATCATAATATCCCTTTGATCGCTGATAATAAGCTCTCAGTAAAGTAATAGACTTGATCTTGGTCTCGGTCAGCTACTACATCAACAAATGGAAGTAAATTCTGGTATCTACCCATATAAGCCATCACTGACTCTCCTAATGCATGTTGGATATGCATACACTCATCTCCCTTGGCTATCATAGCTGAAGGTGGATAAAACTTCTGACTAAAATGTTTCTTGAAGTCTAACAAAGTGGTCGTTTCTCCATATGTGGATACTAAATTGTCCAACCACATCTCTGCATCTCCAATCAAAGAAAATGCTACCAACCCAGGTTTCCTACTATACTCGATCTTGAGAAGTCTCTAGACCTTTTCATGACTATGAATATACAAATTCGCATCATCTAACTCGGACCGCCACTAAAATTTTTCGAACTTCTTATACTCGCGAGTCCATCTCACCTCCAATGTCAGGTGTGTATCAATATCATCCTGAGCATGAGGTACCACGATAGTCTATACTGGAACAACTACGGTGATAGGTGGTATAGGTACTACACTAGTAGTAGGAACTGATGGAGTGGCCTGAGTGTAGCCGAACTCGCATCATGTCTAGGAGCTACCGCTGACATTGATGGAGATGACAACTGTTATGCCTATCCTCGAAAATATCTAGTATCTCATCCATTCGCGTCCCTAAGACTCTACCCTATAAGTTCATGTATGTAACTCACGTGCCAAAGTCGCATAATCTCTTAGCACATACTGTGGAAGGTGGAAATGGCAATCGACCATCGCGATCTGTAATAGCAAATGGCAAGCCTCGATCAATCTTAGTTAACGATATATTATAATATACGTTAAAATTGAACATGCTAAAAATAATATACCATTCCCATTTCCCAATTAATGCTTAAATTAAGTTCTTAGGATTTCCATACTATGTTCATTTTATTGTGTCTTATAATTATTCAGAGTTAAGGCGATAAACCTTTATGCTCTTATACCAACTATGATGGTTCTAACAACCACAAACTGGACCTTGCCCGGCCTAAACCTACATGAACCCCCGAACCTGTCATCGACGGGTCAACGCAAGTCTAGTCACCCCTTAACTTATCAAATTATTCAGTACATTATTCATTCACTCGTTCTGGTTAACTTTTTTTTAATTTTTTGCCTAGACTATATCTAATCATCATTCATCCTCAAATAAAGTTAGGTGTGCAGCGAAATCATTTAAACACCAACTTTAAAAAAAATTAAAACAAGTTTACAACTCAGATAACCTAGATGTTGAAAATCCTATCAGAAAAATCATAACATGTATATAAGTAATCAACTTAAACCCAAAACAGAAATATACATATGTAATCAAGTTTTCCAATTCCCAAATGACCCCTAAAAGATCAAATCGAATGAATACATAGCCAAATATACAACAAAATAAACACCTGTTGAGTAAGAGCAAAAGAAATGGCTCTGAGCGTGCCTGAGAAGATATCGCCAAGCTTAAGGGCCTTGCCCCGACTTGTCTACGAATCTGCACCCACCGTTATAAAAAGGATGATGAATACAAAAAGTAACAGTAAACAACAACAATAGGGATCTCAACATAAATTCTAAATCCACAATAACCAACAAGTCTATAAATCATGCGGTATAAATAAAGAAACTGAAAGAAATAATAATTTGCATGATAAATAGATTCAAACAAGCTCAAACAACGATAATTAAGTGTTCGGGAAGCAAACAAATAGGCAATAAGGTAATCTCAATCAAATTATGGGTTATTAGACCTCCTCAACTTGCAATCGACATAAAGGGCCCGAAGGTCGCCTCCACTATTCGTTACTCTTTATGCGATCCAATGGGCCCGAAGGTCACCTCCAATGACCATACATTATTCTAGGAAAAGCCACAGACAAGGTCGCTTGCTAAATCCCTAACACAACACCGAAGGAAAGCCATAATCAAATTTTGGATGCTAAATCCTCTCGAAAGGCTCCAACGATAAGCCACAAACTATGCCAACTACTAAAATTGTTAAAAGTCCTCTCCACTAGTGGATTACCTAAATCCTAAATCACTCGAACTAGAATGGAGTACAAATGGCACACATTTCAAGGAAATAACTAGTCAAAAAGTAGAGAATAATTCATATTGATTCTTTAATTGCCTTTATTCACCTTGAATCCTAGTAATACATCTCTTTCGTAGTTTCACACGTTTCCCAAAGTTAATCCCCAATTTATTAATCAATGCCTCAGCTGGTTACCTGACATCTATTTAGGTTCAATTTCCGTTAATTTTTCTAATTTTCCATAATTTTATCCACTCTCATAATTTTATCCAATTTTAAAAATTGGATCTATTTGGATACCCGAGATATTCCTGAAGTTTTTCAAAAATAAAAAGTGTCACTTGTGTCACGCCGCAGTGGGGTCGTGGGGATCAGTCCCTGGTAGTGTCATTTAAAATGTTGGTCTGGGGTGCCCACTGCCTTAGACGTCGTAAATGGCGTCGTGGGGAACAACCTTCCACTACGTCCCTCGCGACATCAAGACCATAACATTAATTCAGGGTTTTTGAAACCACTTGGCTCATCTCGTCGCATTATGAGTCTATCCCAAACTCGTAGGGACCTCGACACAAACCCAAATCATCATTCAAAACTTGTCAATACGTCCAAAAACCCCGATACCAAAATTTGCAATGAATATCCCCAAAAATCTACTAAAAATGCTTAAAAGTTCTATACCACCAATAACAAACTTAGCAACTTAATGGATTCATCCCATGATCACCAAAACCATTAATAACTCCCAGAAAGGCTCAAAGATCCTAGCATGGTTTGCAAGAAATCGTTATGGAATTTCTAAAAACAAACATTAAAACGTGGAGAATAAAGAGGTGAGTCGAGATCTTACTTTAATACGCATTGTTGTTCGCTCCGTGATGTCGATCCAAGCTCGAATCCGAGGCTCATCCAAAGGCTCATACACAAAACAACCATCAACTCTCATGACATACATAGGTGACTCCTTGACTTGGTCTCTTGACCTTACCCATTTCTAACTCAAAACAATGCACTCCAAGCATTCCCGCACCCAAATCGCACCATAACTCGCACCGTCGTGTGCTCACGGATGCACCAACATACCAGACACTTTACACAACATTTAATTATTATATTTAAATGTATTTTGTTAGTGTTTTAGTCTATTTAGTCCCTCGAACTCCTAATTACCCATCACAGTTGCCCCCCCCCGTAACACATGTTTTTTCGAGCCGAACTCATTCTTTAACACTATCGTACACTCACATATGTCCTCACACGTTTGGAACATTATAATTAACATTCAGGTAATAAATTATAGTATAAACCACCAGACAAATATTGCATACCTCAGTGTTGACTCTCGAGGACCGAAACAAGTACACCACGGCTAGTTATGCCCATAATATGACCCTGAAATGACAATGACACGAGTTAGAATTTTAGGATCATTACACTCCCTCTCACACTTTTGTATGTTTTTCTAATCTTTTGTATTATTATATATATGTTTTGTTATATGGGTTATACTTTGGTTTGTGAGATGTACTTGGACATGTATATGATTCATTTCCTTTCCTTTGCTTATATTACATGTTGGTTGTATATGTTCAGGGTTTCCACACTCTTGGTTTCCTGACTAATTGATTTAGAGTTTTCAATTTGTTTGAGGTTTAAAAATGCATCCACATAATCTTAAATAACTTACAAATTTTGAATAACTTAACATTAATTATTATAAACCTTTTCTTAATTAATGGATAATGGTAAGAAAGGTTGACTAGGCTTGCGTTGACTTCGCGAGGGTTGACTCGATGGTCCACGTAGGTCTAGGTCGGGTGGGATCCAGTTTGGCTGAAAACTGGGGTCGTCATAGTTGGTATCAGAGCTTAAGTTCTAAATAAGAGGCTAGGTCGGACTCTTAGATATTCATAACTAGCATAGGACAAATAAATAAATAAGTTAAGACACAGTTGGAACATAGAGTGGAACCTTATGATCATGACGTAAAGTCTTAGTTGGGAAGTGAGGAGAGTTAAAGAAATTAAAATTGGACTATATGAGCTATTCGATGTATCGTATACTACTATTATCGATAGTCATGTCCTAATCGAGAACTTGCTTTCGTTGCATATTGCATTGGTCATTCATCTCGAGACCAACGATAGCGGTTCAGGGGATATTCATGGGAGGCTAAGATGAGGTATCCTAGCAGGTTACATCTCATGGCCAACACCTTTAGAGATCCTAAGGATATTGAGGACATGTGTTGCACCATCACCTTCTACTTGGCAGCACCTGTTATTCAGGGTGGGAGTGCACCTACTGTACCAAACACTTTAGGGCTCCCTATTATGTAGGCAGGTTCTGTGATAGTTGAGGACGTACAGGTTTAGGTTGAGATAGTAACACCCCTACCATCTACACCACTTGAGGATACGATGACTACGCCCACTGATACGAATATTTAGGAGACAGCTGAGGCGAGAAACAGTCTCGCGAGTTCTAGCAGCATCATTCTGAGAAGTTTCACGGTGGTACGAGTCTCGAGGCTACGCAGAGAAGTTTATGAGGAGCCACGAGAAGATTCACGATGTCTTGTTACAACGGACCACATGAGGCAAAGCATCTTGTCAGCTTTGTTGTTTATAGAGGTTGATGCTTGTTTGCGTAGTATGGTGGCTACAAAAGGAAGCCCAAGGACTGAGCTGAGCTTATGGAAAGGTTCAATCAGAAGTATTTTCCTCCTTGATTAGTAAAATGAAGAGGACAAAGTTCTAAAACATCAGGTAGCTACATGGTGAGACAGTGATGCAGTATATAGGGTGGTACTTGCAATTAATGGAGTATGTCGAGGGCATAGCCAATTCAGACGATGATCGGGTCTACTCATGCCACGTGTCAATTTAGGTCGTATGTGGGTCCACTTATCGTGATATAGTTGTCCAATTCTCGATCATCGACACCAAGGTATATTTTTTTCGGTGTTTATATTACATATTTTATTACCCGAATATAAATTCCAATGTCCCAAACGTGTAAGAAAGTTTGTGTGCGAGCGTTGGTGTTGAGAAACGGGTTTGACTCGAGAAAACGTTATTCATAAGTGTCGGGCGAGCTGTTGGTGGGTAATTAGCTGTCCGAGGGGATGATGGAATGAAAACATTGACAAGATGCAATTTAATTAATAAATAAATGTTGTGTAATGAGTCTGGTATGTTGATATTTTTGCGAGCACACGATGGTGCGTAAGCCGTGATGCATTTCGGTCCGGGAACACGAGGTTTTGAGTGGAAAATGGTTAATTGATGAGTGCAAGTCACCCAATGGAGTCATAATGTTGAGTGAGTAGTTGGTGGCTAGTATGATTAGGGGCCAAGGGATGAGCCTCGGGATACATACGTGGATGATAATGAAAGGTAAATATAAAAGGAGAAGTCATTAACTTTTCTCTCTCCATTTCTTCTTCTCATCAAAATGAATCGGATAGAAGGTTCAGTTACGAGACTTTGGGAGCGAGAATCGACATCGAGGAGCGAACATCTACACGTGTTAAGGTGAGATCCCGACTCCCCCATACGATTATCTACATTTTGACGCTTATTTTGAATGTTTTTCTCACGATGATTTCGGACATCGGGTTGGGAGTTCAATTTTTACTAGATTTGTTGATTAATTTGTGATAATAGGAATGAGTTGATGGTGTTGTGATGATTTTTTTAAGGATTGGAAATTTTGTGTATTTTTGTGGAATTTTTGGGGATTTTGGACGTTATTTTGGTACCGAAGGCTTTCGAACATTTTGACAAGGTTTGTCGATGGTTTTGGGTTTGGTTAGATCTTACGAGTTTAGGATAAGCTCGGAATGCGCGACACGAGTCAGAGTTTCAAAAAAAGTTAGTTTTCTGGATGGGATGTCGTGAAGCACAAAGCCCCACGGCGTTAGTCATGGCGCCCTGGGCAGAGGCCCTGGGAATTCACGCTTTAAGTGATGTCGTGGATGGATATACCCTACGACGCCACTCACGACGTCTGGGACAGAGGGATAATGGTTTCACCCTTTAAGTGACAATGTAGGGTTATGACCCCCACAACGCCCCCTGTGGCTTGGCTTATTCATCATTCCAATTTTTAGAAAATTTTCGAAAAACTTTGGGGATCTCTTGGGTATTCAAATGGGTAATTACACTAATGAATAATTTATAGAAAGTTTTAGTAAATTGGAGGATAATTAACTGGAAATTACAATTATTTGACTATCAAGGGAATTTAGTCATTTATGGATACACGAGGTTTCGTAGGAGGCGAGTCGGGATGTATGAATGCGTGTTTAGCTTCAAATACAGGTAAGTAAACCAGTAAGAAATTTTATAGTTAGTTTCTTGAGCTTTAATTTATTATTGTTATTGTTTTATTCCTGTTTTGGAAATTCCATTCATTTGAGTTGTCCGAGGGCAAGTGAGTCAACGTGATCCTTTGGAGAATGGGTTATCTAATGTAAAATGTCAAAGCCACGAACTCGAGATGCACGATACTTGGTTTTGTTTCTATACGGGGTGAGAGTTCTTATATGGACTACCAGGGAATCTCATCCGCGTGGACTTTAAGATGGTGTGAGTGTACCACATTTTAAACTCCGAGTCTTGTAGGTGTTTTCTTTGACTCAACGATAGTTTGGTCCGAACTACTTGTGCCTCTCTATATATTGTTTTGAGAAACTCATTTTCGATTGATTTAGTTGTTGACAATTTTTACTTATTCATGCATTCCCTATACCTTCTTTTCTATCAGCATGAATATAAATTGAGTTTTATTTCTAAATGTTGTATGTATGTCTTGCTTGGCATTACTTACCTGGGCTCGTCATTCTCGTGTTTGATTGAGTGTAGATCTCAATGCAACAAGGGGAAGGCTCCATAGTTAGGGGACTTGCTTTGAGGATATGGAGCGACTCTCCTATTGACTAATGTAGGTTACTTTTTGTATTACTATAATTATATATATGTTTGAAACTTCGGGCTATGGCTTGAGAGATCTTGGGCATGTATATCTTGACGTGATTCTCCTCTGACTTGTTTATTGATGATATACATATGTGGGGTTTCCACACTCTAAGTTGTCCTGACTAGTGTCTTAGAGTTATCATTTAGTTTGAATTTTATCGATTTTGCATTTCCTTTGAATAATTGATTAAATTGATTAACTTAACTATTAATTGCTAAATAAAAGAGTAAATGGTAAGGAAGAGTGACTAGGCTTGTGTGACTCAGTGAGACTGGCTCGGGCATTCAGGTAAGTCTAGGCTAGGCGAGGTCCAGTTTTAGGGTTGTGGAATTGGGATCGTCACAGTTGGTATTGAAAGTCACCCAAGAGGTGGGGTGAATTAGTTACCGAGTGGTTATGCCTTTTTAAAACTTTATGCTTAAATAACAACAATGACACATAAACCAACGATAAATAATTGTGCAATGCAATCAAGAAGGGGGTAGAAGATATGGAAATGAGACACACGATATGTAGTGATTCGATCCAACCGATCTACATCCACTACCTAACCTCCCCGATTATAAATCTTGTGGAAATTAATGTATTGAGGTAAGTCCCTTAGGGCACTCTATTGGGATGATTTAAAACCCTTTGGGATGGAATTAGTGTCAAGGAGTTGTTGAAAGCTTTGTGGTGAGTTTGGAGAAGAGAAGGAACCTTTTGTATGGATTTCTAGTCTAGCACCACTGGTATAAAACCCACGATGTAAATGACCCAAAAAAATATGTTGTCTGTGTGATGACATGTATTACCTATTTATATGCACGTCTGTGTGACAAGACGGTGACGTTGAGTTGCAAGTAGGGTTAGCCTAGGTAAACGTGACAAACGGGTATCGGGTGGACGAAATATGGGTATACGAGTCTAGGAAACAATTTTCATCAACGACTGGAAAATAAAATACAACAATAAATTAATTTGGAAATATATTCGGGTCGTTAGTAATTCCATTTACACGTGCAACGGTGCGAGTTATGGTGCATGCCAGGTGCAAAACACCCGAATTAGGTCCAACTATTTTTGCAAATGAGATAAGGACAAGGGGAGAGTTTTAATGTATGTCACAAGAGTGGTTGAGGCTTGTGTAGATGAGAGCCCTTGGATGTGCCTCGGGATACATAAACACCTCAAGATGAGACCCACCTATAAATAGGTGGTCAACTCTCTCTCTTTCATTTTCTTTTCTTTCTATCTTCTTCACAACAACACGAGATGAGGTAAAGGGATTTCGATGATTTTGTTGCAAATCGACACTAAGGGATCATGCCACAACACAAACGGAGGTAAGATCTCGACTCCTCGTTTAGTAATCGTCCTTTTGGCGGGTGTTTTGTAGGATTTTGTTCAATTGTCGAATTTTTGGTGGGTTAAGTTTCGTGTTTTTATAGTGATTTTGGATGAGTTAAATCCCTATGAGGTTGGGATAGGCTCAGAACACGATGCGAGCCGGGTTGCGAAAACCCGACAGTCATATTCTTTATATGATGCCTCGAGGGACGCCATGGAACCGAAGGCCCCACGGTGCCAACCCACGGCATCTGGGGCAGGGGCTATCCTACCCCACGCTTTAGATGGCGCCGCCAGGGTTGGACCCCCATGGCACCATCCACGACGTGGCACTGTTCATCAGGCCCAATTTTTGAAGATTTTCATAAACTTCGAGATTTATCTAGGGTATCCAAATGAGTCCGAATACGATCTAATACCCAGGGAATTGACCCAAAATAATGGAAATGAATAATCTATGGAAAATAGGGAAAATTAACGAGAAATTACAATTAAATAATAAATAAGACTCTAACGAGACCAAATTGAATCCAAACTAATACTAGGTGCTTATTGGACTGGTGGCAAGCGTACGAGATCAGTTTAGTGATGTGTGAGAGCTGTTAGCACGAAGTTTGCATTGTACAGTGAGTAAAACTAGTGGGAATATTTATATTCTTTCATTTGTGCATTTAAATTGGGTTGTTATCTTTCTTGAGCAGTATTTCTTGGTGAAATATGATTTCTTGAATTCTATTTGTGGTATCTATCTATGGTGGAATATCGACTTTGTTTTCTTGGATTCCAAATGAGTGGTCCAATGCAAGTGAGCCATGGTTACTTTTTTATATGTGATATGAGCTTTTATCTAGGTGTTGATGGTATCTCCCAATTGAGTGTACGTTTGGGGCACTTATCCGAGTCCATGGATATCTCATAGTCGCAAAGGTTAGGGATGATAGGTTGTGTTCTCGTCTTAAACCCGAGTCGACTAGGCTTTTTCCGCGACTCAACAACCTACTAGTCGAGACTACTTGCGTCTTTCATTTGTTTTTCTGGACACTCATTTATCATTAATATCTCAGTGATTCATTCTCATGCGGACTTGTATTATCTTTGTGATATTCCTGCCTGATACTCTTTTAACCATTTATTTGACATTTGAAATTATATTGAAACTCCACTTGTTTGTTACTGTTATCCTTTATACTCACCGTCCTTTTTATGACGGTGGGTGCAGCCCCATTATACTGTAGGGTCGACAAGGGAAAAGAACCGGAATTAAGCAATTGAAGTTGAGGGCTGCTAAATGACCTCCTCTTGCCTATAATGTAGGTACTTTGTATTATATGTATATGTTTTTAATACACTAGGATATGGGTTTGTGAGAGATTTTGGTATATGCATTCCGTATTTGACTCTCCTTTGACTTGTTATACTGTTTGCACGTATACATATGGGTTTCTTCACTCTAGGTTGTCCGGACTAGTGTCTTAGGGTTATTCAGTTTAGTTAGAGTAGAATTTGCTTCCACTGTACTTTGATTAACTCAACAATTAAATAACTTAATAAATGGTAAATGGTAAGGAAGGCTAACTAGACTTGTGTCGATTCAGCAAGGTTGGCTTAGGGGTCCACACAAGTCTAGGCTGAGGTGGAGCCCAATTTTGGGGTCATGAAATTTGGGGCCATCACATGTTGTGAAATGTGCCTTAGGACAATCCATTAATAGTCTTTATGAATACATTTTAGTTAATAAAATAGAGGATTTCATTTGTTGTTTATTATAATTGATTTGCATGTTTACATTATAATAAGATCCATGGGTATTTACAGAAATATCCTAAATGTCCCTAGTCGATTATTATACTGGGAACTATAATGAATTAAGACTAGTGTAAGTCTTGATTGATGATCATACGTATAGTTATACGAATCAAGATCATGCGTACTTGTTAGGGAAAAAGTACTGGACCGACCCGCTATGAGAACATCACATGGATTAAGTTATAGTTGTTTCTCATGATAGGTATATTTTTCAGTCCTCTGACTTGAGATTACCAGAGACTTCAACAATAGGAACATAGTGATTTGACACCATCAAACGTTGTCTTTAACCGGACGACTATAAAGGTTGTGATTTGTTACTATGTAAACAATATGATGAAGTTGTGTAATCGAGATAGAATTTGTCCCTCTCATATAAAGAGAGATATCTAGTGGATCCCTCGATGTGTTAAACTGTTAAAAGGCCTAGTCTAAGTGAATTGATATTGATCAATGTCACTTGGATGTTTTCAGTCTACCTGAAGATCGAGACTAGTACGATTGAACATGTTGGATGACAATTCCATGCCTTATGTTTGATCAAAAGGATATCGTGTGACAAAAGGATGTTATATACATTATTGATTAGGTTGTATCGATTTGATATTAGTACAACTTGGGTAGTCATAATGTCTTGCTAGAGGCCGCTTATGACTTGTATACCAAAATGTGTTTTGGTACACTACCAACGTTGTATGAGCCTATTGGGTTGCACACTAAGAATGGTTTTGCGAGATTTTAAGATGGTTTAGAAAAATGAATTTTACATGATAAAATTCATGACAGAAACGTCCTTGTAGTGTATTACACTTATACTTCTTTAAGTAGGGGTATATGTGCAATTTACTTAACCGTCTATATACAAGGGTTGTATAAATAGACGCTTTGAGTTAGAATACAAATACGAATGATTAAAAAGGCCGAAACTCTATTTTCTTTTTAAGAAACGACCTAGGGTTTTTGGTATGCTCTGGATCGTTTTGGAGAGAAACAAAAAGGTTTGGTATTCTCTCGAAGCTAGCACTTCAAATCTTGGCCGTCGTTCGTGTGTGGACTGCTGATAGAGAGCGTTCGTTGTTTGCAGCACCTTAGAGATCGATTAACCTTCAGAAAGGTACATTGCGACTGAGGTATTATTAAGTTTTCATAGTTTAAACGTGTGCTAATGGAATCAAATTCGAATCTTGTTGGGGTTTTTCTCAAAATTATTTTTGAAATTTCTGTTGCGCATGAACCCCAAACACCAACAGTGGTATCAGAGCCTTCGAGTTTGATTCCATTAAACTCATTGCATGTTTTCTTATGATATATGATTGAAAGCATGTTAATAGTTGACGTATATGTGATATACATAAGTTTTCTGTGAGATTTATTATCATGTTTTGTGTATATGATATATATATTCGTGATTTAATTGAAATTAGTTTCGTACATGCTAGTAACCATGTTAGGTTAATTTGAATAATTTTAATGAATTGAGTTTCGTGTTCTATGATCCATGACACCATTAGGTTTGATTGGGATAGTAGTTCATGATTCAATTACATGTTTGTGATTATTTGGATGAAGATTGAAATTGCAAATAATAAATTTTCGAAATTATTTATTTATCTTGTTATATCTATTTTGTTATGAAGTTTCTATTTGATAAAGATAGATAACAAATTAGATTAGGAGATATAAGAAAAATCGATTTCGTTATCCCTATTGGATAGGAGATAAATATAGAGAAGTTTGTTATTGGTGATATGCTAGGATTCAAATATCTAAAGTCCTAATTGGATTAGGATAAGATGATTAGTTAGATGTGGGCTCGAGTTAATTAAAAATGTTTTAATTGACTTAATTTTGGATGAATTAATGCATAAATTTAGTATAGTAAAATCAGCAAAAAATATGATTTTCTATAGCGAATTTCGATTTTCGGAATTGAGATTCGTCTTCTAAAAAAAAAAGGGGCGCGCCTTGTACCGTCCATTGACGACCGGTCAATGGAACCATCGCTCATTGACGACCAATGGGATCGCCGTCTAACTAATCCTAGCGCACGGAAATTCTTTTATTAGTGAATAGTATAAAAATTTCCTAAATTGTTTAGTGGTTCTACAAATCAATAAAATATATGATATTTCACTGTTTACTTAAAAATCACTAAAACTGAATAAAATCCCTCTATTAAATCTTAAGTCTTGTGCCATTCAATTTTAAACACATATCAAGGCCTCGATCGCACTAATATAGTTTCAGCCATAGCTGGGTGTATTGTGTTATCTTGGTGTGACAAGTTGGGTAAGAGTTACCTAAATGTTTAAATTGGTCCGACTTAATAAAGCTATCAAAATAGTTTTGGGCTTTGGGTATATGATGAGATAAAAACATGCTTAGACATAAGATGTCTTGTATCTCATAAAAGTATCTAAAAATTACATAAGATGTAATTGGTAATTGTTACCTACCTAAATAATCTAGTTCTGTGTTTCATGCCATAGCTGTCATAGAATTAGGCGAAATATGGATTTTACTCCCCTAAATAAACAGTATGTTTTAGGAAGGTTGTTAATTTAGTGGGAGTCTATTCCTCTATGCTAAAATAAACTCTGCATAATCTTTATTGTAGATCAATGGCATCTTCAAGTAACATTAATCCCCTGTCACTGCGACCTATCCTTGAAAATGATAAGCTATCTGGGACTAACTTTCTTGACTAGTTCAGAAACTTGAGAATCGTTCTCAAGCATGAACGCAAGTTGTATGTTCTGGATGCTCCTATCCCTGAGGACCCACCAGCCAATGCTACGAAAGCTGTGAAGGATGCGCATAATAAGCATGTCAACGATTCTACTGATGTTGCATGCATTAGGCTGGCAACTATGGTTCCTGAACTTTAGAAGGATATGGAACTAATGGAAGCCTACGACATGGCTGTAACGCTGAAGGAAATGTTCCAACAGCAAGCTAGGCAAAAAAGGTTCGAGACAATCAAAAACATGCATTCTTGTAAGATAACTGAGGGTGCATCAGTTAGTCCTCATGTTCTGAAGATGAAGGGCTATGTTGACCAACTTAATAGACTTGGATTTCCCATAAACCAAGAGTTGGCTATAGATTTGATCATAAATTCATTACCAGAGAGTTACTCACAATTTGTGATGAACTATAATATGAATAATATGGAGAAATCAATTTTAGAGTTGCATTTGATACTAAAAACTGCTGAACAAAATATCAAGAAACCATCTAGTAATGTGTTGATGGTCCAAAACGGAAAGGGAATGAAGAAGAAAGGCAAAGGCAAGGCTAAAGTTGTCAAGGCTGCTGCTGCACCTGTCGCAAAGCCTGTGGAACAAGTAAAGCCCCAGCCTGTTCCTGCTTCAAAGCACCAAAAGGAAAAGGAAGAAAATTGTCATTTCTGCCATGCACCTGGACATTGGTTCAGAAATTGCAAACTCTATCTGGAAGATCTAAAGAAGAAAAAGTGTAGTGCGACTACCACCTCAGGTATTTATGTTATTGAAATTAATTTATCTACTAGTGATTCCTGGGTATTGGATACCGGATGTGGATCTCACATTTGAATAAATGTGCAGGAACTCACCAGAAGTAGGAAGCTGAAAAAGGAGAAGTCATCCTGCGCGTAGGGAATGGAGCAAGAGTTGCCGCCCTTGCAGTTGGATCATATGACTTAGTCTTATTTAGTAGACTTATTTTAACTTTAAATAATTGTTATTATGTATCTGGCTTGAGCAGAAACATGATTTTTGTTTCATGTTTGGATATGGATGGTTTTGATTTTATTATTGCGAATAATAGATGTTCAATTTCTCGTAAAGGCATTTTTTATGCAAATGTTGATTTGTGTGATGGTCTTTATATTCTAAGCATGAAAAGGTCCACTGATACTCTAGTCTTTAACATAAATACAAAGAGATTCAAGTCAAACGATTTGAATCAAACCTATCTTTGGCATTGTCGTCTCGGCCACATAAATGAGAAACGCATAACGAAGCTCCATAAAGATGGACTTCTAGATTCATTTGATTTGGAATCATATGAAACATGCGTATCTTGTTTACTAGGCAAGATGACTAAAAGTCCCTTTACTGGACATAGTGAAAGGGCAAGTGATTTATTAGGTCTAATACATACTGATGTATGCGGTCTTATAAACACAATGGCTAGAGGAGGTTATCAATACTTCATTACATTTACTGATGATTTCAGCAGATATGGTTATGTATATCTTATGAAACATAATGCTGAATCATTTGAGATGTTTCGAACATTTCAAAATGAAGTGCAGAATCACTTGGTAAAACTATGAAAGCACTCCAATCAGATTGAGGTGGTGAATATTTGAGCCAAGAATTTGATGATCATTTTAGAAATTGTGGGATTGTCTCACAATTAACTCCACTAGCAACTCCATAATGGAATGGAGTTTCTGAAAGGAGAAATTGAACCTTATTAGATATGGTTCGATCTATGATGAGTCGTTTGGATCTTCCATTATCCTTTTGGGGTTATGCATTACAAACTGCAGCTTTCACTCTAAATCGAGTTCCTTCTAAAGTAGTTGATAAAACACCATATGAGATAAGGTACGAGAAGAGACCTAGTTTGTCTTTTTTTAAGATTTGGGTTGTGAGGCTTACGTAAAGCGACAAGTCTCAGAAAAACTAGCACCTAAATCTGATAAGTATTTATTTGTGGGGTATCTTAAGGAAATAAAAGGATATTACTTTTATAATCCCGCTGAGAACAACGTGTTTGTTACTCGGTATAGTGCCTTTATGGAAAAACAGTTTATTTCAAAAGACATTAGTGAGAGAGAAATAAATCTTGAAGAAGTTCAAGAATCACAAATAAACACTGAACCACTACCAAAAGTTCAACAACGTTCTGAACCAGTTGAACCTCCGCAAGTGACACAAGGCCCACGTAAATCTGGTAGGGTAAGACATGAGCCAGAGATATTCGAATTTCTCATTACTGATAGTCGTGATGTGTTGCTTATGGATCAAAATGAGCCCACCACTTATCAGGAGGCTATGTCTAGACCAGACTCAGATAAATGGCTAAGTGCCATAAATTTTGAGATGCAATCCATGTATGATAACCAAGTTTGGTACTTGGTTGATTTATCTGAAGGTGGTAAGACCATTGGATGTAAATGGGTTTTCAAGAAGAAAACTGACATGGATAGCAATGTGCATACTTTTAAAGCAAGACTTGTAGCAAAAGGTTTAAGGCAAACTTAAGGTGTTGATTATGATGAAACTTTTTTGCCAGTAGCCATGCTTAAATCCATAAGAATTTTAATTGTCATTGTTGTATATTATGACTATGAGATATGGAAAATGGATGTAAAAATAGCATTTTTTAATGGAAAGCTGCTTGAAGACGTGTATATGACACAACCTGAAGGTTTTTTACATCTTGAGAATTCTAGGAAGGTATGCAAGCTTCAAAGTTCCATTTATGGATTAAAACAAGCTTTTCGAAGTTGGAATCTTCGTTTTAATGAAGTAATCAAGGATTTTGGTTTTATTAAGAACGAATATGAGCCTTGTGTATACAAGAAGGTCAGTGGGAGTGTAGTTGTTTTTCTAGTACTGTATGTTGATGATATATTACTTATTGGAAATGACATCCCAACATTGCAGAGTGCCAAGTCTTGGTTAGGGAAGTGTTTCTCAATGAAAGACTTAGGAAATGCAGCCTGTATCCTAGGGATAAGGATCTATAGGGATAGATCTAAGAGGCTAATCGGTCTAAGTCAGAGTGCTTACATAGACAAGGTGCTGAATAGGTTCAATTTGCAAGACTCTAAAAGAGGATTGTTGCCAATGTCTCATGGCATAAGTCTCAGCAAGACTCAATGTCCTAAGACAAATGATGAGCGAGACCGTATGAATAAGATTCCATATGCATCTGCTATTGGATCTATCATGTACGCCATGCTATGCACTTGGTCGGATGTATCATATGCTTTGAGCACTACAAGCAGATATCAGTCAGATCCAGGTGAGAGTCACTGGATAGCTGTAAAGAACATCCTTAAGTACTTAAGAAGGACTAAGGAAGTGTTCTTGGTCTATGGAGGTTTTGAAAATGATCTAGTTGTAAATGGTTACACAGATTAAGTTTTCAAACTGATATAGATGATTTTATATCGCAGTCTAGATATGTGTTTACTTTGAATGGGGGTGCAGTAAACTGGAAACGTTCAATGCAAGAGACTGTGGCAGATTTTACAATAGAAGTTAAGTATATTGTAGCGTCCGATGCAGTAAAGGAGGCAGTTTGGATCAAAAAGTTCATTTCTGAACTAGGTGTGGTTCCAAGTATTGCTAACCCCGTTTGTTTGTATTGTGACAATAACGGGGCAATAGCACAGGCCAAGGAACCTAGATCACACCATATATCCAAACATATACTCAGGCGTTTTCATCTCATCAGAGAAATCATTGAGAGGGGAGACGTGAAGATTTGCAGAGTACCTACTGAAGACAACATTGCAGATCCATTGACAAAGGCTCTTCCACAAGCGAAACATGATGGTCATGTTAGATCATTAAGCATTAGATGCATGAATGATTGGCCCTATAGCAAGTGGGAGATGTTAGGAAATGTACCTTAGGTCAATCAATTAATAGTCTTTATGAATACATTTTAGTTAATAAAATAGAGGATTTCATTTGTTGTTTATTATAATTGATTTGCATGTTTACATTATAATAAGATCCATGGGTATTTACAGAAATAT
The DNA here is from genome assembly GCA_039657345.1 of Stephania japonica. Classification (NCBI taxonomy): domain Eukaryota; kingdom Viridiplantae; phylum Streptophyta; class Magnoliopsida; order Ranunculales; family Menispermaceae; genus Stephania; species Stephania japonica. Next base: position 14,655,424 of record CM077564.1, on the reverse strand, counting down.
CCTAAATGTCCCTAGTCGATTATTATACTGGGAACTATAATGAATTAAGACTAGTGTGAGTCTTAATTGATGATGATACGATGATCATACGTATAGTTATATGAATCAAGATCATGCGTACTTGTTAGGGAACAAAGTACTAGACCGACCCGCTATGAGAACATCACATGGATTAAGTCATAGTTGTTTCTCATGATAGATATATTTTTAAGTCCTCTGACTTGAGATTACTAGAGAGTTCAACATTAGGAACATAGTGATTTGACACTATCAAACGTTGTCTTTAACCGGACGATTATAAAGGTTGTGATTGGTTACTATGTAAGCAATGTGATGAAGTTGTGTAATCGAGATAGAATTTGTCCTTCTCATATAAAGAGAGATATCTAGTAGACCCCTCGATGTGTTAGACTGTTAAAATGTCTAGTCTAAGTGAATTAATATTAATCAATGTCACTTAGATGTTTTCAGTCTACCTAGAGATCGAGACTAGTACGATTGAACATGTTAGATGACAATTCCATGCCTTATGTTCGATCAAAAGGATATCGTGTGACAAAAGGATGTTATATACACTATTGATTAGATTGTATCGATTTGATATTCGTACAACTTGGATAGTCATAATGTCTTGCTAGAGGCCACTTATGACTTGTATACCAAAATGTGTTTTGGTACACTACCAACGTTGTATGAGCCTATTGGGTCGCACACTAAGAATGATTTTGCGAGATTTTAAGATGGTTTAGAAAAATGAATTTATATGATAAAATTCATAATAGAAACGTCCTTGTAGTGTATTACACTTATACTTTTTTAAGTAGGGGTATATGTGTAGTTTACTTAACCGTCTATATACAAGGGTTGTATAAATAGACGCTTTGAGTTAGAATACAAGTACGAAAGATTAAAAAGGGCCGAAACTCTATTTTCGTTTTAAGAAACAACTTAGGGTTTTTAGTATGCCCTGGATCGTTTTGGAGAGAAACAAAAAGGTTTGGTATTCTCTCAAAGCTAGCACTTTAAATCTCGGCCGCCGTTCGTGTGTGGACTGTTGATAGAGAGCATTCGTCGTTGGCAGCGCCTTAAAAATCGATTAACCTTTAAAAAAGTACATTGCAACTGAGGTATGATTAAGTTTTCATAGTTTAAACGTGTGCTAATGGAATCAGATTTGGATCCTATTGGAGATTTTCTCAAAATTGTTTTTGAAATTTCCGCTGCGTATGAACCCCAAACACCAACATCACATACAGTGTCACCCACGGCGCCTAGAAAACAAAGGGAAGAGGTTGCTGGTCGGGCACTACCGGTGTCACCCACGGCGTCACCCACAGTGCCTAGGCAGTAGGGCTACCCAAATGGCGCCATGGAAGGCGTCGTGACTAATAAAGCATCACGGCATCGTGGGCAAAAATTAAAAAAAAAATTATGAAAAATAGGAAAAAGGGGATTTTGATTCCAACTTCAAACGAGACTTAGACCAAGGGTTTTCGAGTAGTTGTAGGACTCATTGAATAAGAAATTAACTCGAAATGGAATTATTTGAATGCAAATTTGCTCGGGATTGTGTTAGGAGATGTAAGGAACTCGGCAAGGTTAGGAAACATCGGTCAAAGTAAGTGGGACTCGAACTCTTATCAATTATGCATTGTAAAATATTATATTTAGTGCACTTAGTTTACGGATTGGGAATGAGGCAATGTACCGTGACTAATTGTTTTATTAAACTTGTTTTAAATGTGAAAATGCTCAAAAATATGTGATAAGGCAAACCGGGTTTGAAGGATGTAAAGGTACGCCTTGGCAATATAAATGTCATTTTTTACATCCTCATTCGCCATAGCTACCTATGTCGATATTCTCCTTTTGGAGTTGGCAGCACAATCGATCATGAAATAACCAGCTGAATAACACGTAGCTCAGCATGTGTATTAAGTGCTTGCATTCTCGAGAGGTGTGGGAGTGCGACTCTACTTTAAAAATCAAAATTACAGGTCACGTGAACTATTGCAATTGACAATGGTCGTCCACCAAACATCTGCCTCCCCCTGTAGCAAAGATGAGATCGTCGCTCTCATATGATACTCAGTCGCAATGATAGTATGAATCTTCTACTGATGCTTCAGGAAAAGCTCTACTGCTGCTACATCTGTACCACTAAAAAACTAAACTGGGTCATGCCGCTTTAACTCTCTCCACTGCCTCGCCTCAGCAGTGGCTTTGGGACTCTTCTCCAGAGTCAGGACAAGAGTAGTCTCTGTAGCAGCTACGGGTGTCATGGTGCCTCCGCAGTTTAGACCGGATGTGCAACAACCTCAGTCTGTGCTATCTATGCAACTGTCATCCCTAACATCATTGTAACCGGAATCAATGTTGTGGAAGCTGTAGCCACTAACGTCTCGGTCCCCTGAATAGTCGAAATGGGTAGAAATAGTGTAGTCAGGGCCGATGGTCTCGTAGTAGCCGGTGCGGGTGTCCTCAGTGACCGCACTAACTCCTCAAATCTCTGGTCCAGCGTACCGGCTATCTAAGTCAACGTGCATATCTCCTCAAGGCATTATGACAAAATCATGCAGATACCATCGCTCAGACCTGTCTGTTCCACCATCCTCATCTGAACAAGAGAACGAACTTTTTGGATTAGTTATTGCTACCGCATACCATATAGTACAAATGACAATCATACTATGTACAAATATCACATCCGACTTATACCAGTTCATCCTTACACACCAAACTAAAGTTCTAATTAGGATCGTAAGGTTTTCCACTCTAAGTTCAACCATTCATAATTTTCGTTGTCTTAATCGTTTGTATTTTAAATTAAGAGTCAGGTCGTTATAACCTTAGGCTCTGATGCCAACTATGACGGCCCCAATTTCCCATGTAATTGGGTACGCCCGGCCTAGACCCGTGCAAGCCCCGAGTCAAAACTCTAGCCAGCCTCCGTTCATTTAAGTTATCCAATTTATAAAAAAGTTATTACAAGTTAACGCATCAAAAAGTAATCAAATTATAGTACGGGAAATATTTCAATCAAAGGGAAATTTAGAAATCTATAAATGTGGAAAAACCCCGAGTATTTATGTACAATCCGATATGCATAGATACATGATACCAATCTCATCAAAATTTCAAGTTCTATAACTCAAAACAAACATATATATGGAAAACGACATACAAATAAGCAACTAATAAACCTAATCTAACGGTCTCCCAAGTCCAGTCGCTAAGTCCTCAAAGTAGGTCACCTAGATAAGGTCCCTTGCCCTTGTTGCTCATTAGCATATCTGCATCCACCGCCACACACTAGACTGTGAATAACTAAAGAAATCGAAAGTAGTGCCAGAAGAATATAACGATAATTTATGACTTAACAACACGACAATCCAAATATCATTCGGTAATTGAATGGCAGGAATGTCAATAAATCAAAGTGCATGATAAACAGACTGATAGATAGCAATCAAAATTTATTTGTTCTAAGAATCAAAAAAGGCCCATGAGTGATCTAATTTCACAGTAATACGGCAAAGATCTCGCAAGATCTTCCTGGGCAATGTCGCAACACTAGCACAGCATGAAATCGAGAGGCATTGCAACACCTCTCGAATCCAGTGCCCAATACACAACACTAGGGGTGGTCAGTTACCCTGCAGGAGCCACCCTCATTGTCCCAGCTAGTATGGGACCACATGATACCTTTGAGACACACACTCATGTCAAGAACACACAACCAAAGATATAGAATAGAATACCAAGCAAGAGATCAATTCAACAATAACAATAAATAAAGGATTTATAAATCACATGATATTTTCTTACTGGCTTACTAACAAACACACATATATACCACATGTGTACTTACCTATCTAATGCAATCCCGGTACCACTTCGCGACTCTAATGCATTTTCCACGAGCTCCCGACTACCTGGCAAAGGTTTGAACCCTAAATATTGGGTTTATGGTCATTAATTTATCCTAAAGTAAAACCCCAAGGTTGTCCCAAAGTTTGATTAAAAATTAGTTTGAAATAGATTGAAAATGAGACGAAAAGAATGTAATGCCTTGTAATCCGTCGTGATGACTTAACATGTGAAAACGTTTCACATAGACTGATTTTGATAAACCCAATACAAAATCGTGGTCCTTATGCTCAAAATACGATGTCTTGAGTCACCAAAACACTCCCAACCGTGGGCCCTTATTGAGCAAAAAAAATTTCACCCACCAACACACAAATACACCACACAAAAACAAGATTCATGCAACATACACATGCTCGTGGCTTGTTAGACTCAAGAACGCCTCCAAGGTGTTTTTCACAACTCAACGTCTCATGTACACATTAAACCCATGCATATATACATCTATGGGTTTTTCCTTTGGCCCATATGTCTTGTTGAGTCCTTGTTGGGCCTAGACACCTTAACTATTAAACACAACTCACATACAAACCACAGTGGGCCTTTTCACCAAACAATCCCATTGGGCCCTTGTTGGGCCCAAACACCAAACCTATACACACACACACCATATGCCTCAATACAACACACCAAACATATGTATACAAACCGTGACTCACACACACCAATTTCTCAACTGTCAAAACATACACACGAACTACCCACAACTGCTACATATTAAGGGACCACCTCCAGGCCAGTGGAGACATCGGAGGAGCACCTGGACCAACCTCGACCGGAGGCCGAACCTACCTCCACAACGTGAACAAAAATAGTTGCCAATAGCATAAATAACAGTGAGAATATCAACCCAAAAACTCGTCAAAAAACACCACATCTTCGTCGCGTATGTCATCCTCGGGATCATCGAGACACCCATGGCTCGTCTACGCCCAAGTTCCCTATCGGAGCAACCCCACGGTGATTGAAACAATGAGTGTGTATGCAACTAGTGAACACCACAAAAGAGAAAGACGAGAGACAGACGAGAGAGATAGAGAAGAAGGAAGAGAGAGAGAGAGAGAAAGAGAGATACTTACTTACTCAGGTGACCAAGACACCTCCGGCGAGTGTCCGACCCTCCAGTGCTGTTAAGGGAGGTGGCGGCTTGACAAGGGAATAGGAAAGGAGTGGGAGAGAAGGGAGAGAACGATGGCCGAGAGAGAGATGCTTCAACTCCAGCGACTGTGGGTTCTTCGACCACCACTGGTCTCGTCAGAGACTGGGACGTTTAGGCAAAGTGAGTGGGAAAGATGAGGAGAGGGGAGGCTCGGTGGTGAGAAAGGAGGCTAAGATGTGGGGAGGGTGTACCCTAAAACCACTAGAAAAAATGAATAGTAAAGTTAGGGTAGGTCCTATTTATAGACCCTTATTTTCATCTCAAAACCTACACATATCTCGAGGACAATCCTCTTAATTGAGTTGTGTCACTTTAACAATTCCTTATCGCATAGCCCGTGTGTTGCATAGCTAACTAACTCCTACTTTCAAACGACGTTCCTCGGTCCATCTTTCCTTGCCCCGACTCCCGTAGTGCGTGTAGTTTCACCCAGTCTCGTGAATTATTTATTTAAATTATACAACAATTCATTTAATTGTATTTTTACTGTATTTTACTCCCCCGTTTACCTAGGTGAAGCCTCACTTAAACTAATATTCGCCCAAACGGCTCGAGACCCATATTACACTATAATACTAATACACATATCAAAGAGTCGGTGTTAACTCCCAAAGTCTTAAATACTATCCAGTATCACATAGCTGAGTCACGGTCCTGACAAGTGTAATACAAGTCATGTTAAATTTGAGGGTTGTTACAATCTCCCCCACTTATTAGAATTTCGTCCCCAAAATTAAACTAACAAGTAAACTAAATTACAAACTTACCGGAATCAAACAGGTAGGGAAAGTGCTCGCACATGTAAGACTCTAACTCCCAGGTTTGCTCCTCGCCTTCGTGAAATTTCCATTTCACGAGAACCAAAAGAATCTCCTTGTTCCTCAGTGTCCTGACCTTCTGGTCAACAATTTTAATCGGTTGCTCCTCATATGTGGCATCGTCTCGCACATGTCGATCTGGATCAAGTCTACCGTCAATCGCTGCCCTCCGTTTGACTTGTCTAGTCGAAGCATCGACATGTGGAATAATGGATGAACACCGGCGAGCTCTGGCGGTAACTCTAACTAGTACGCAACCTTATCAACCCTCTTCACAATCTTGAAGGGACCGATAAACCTCGAAGCGAGCTTCCCTTTGATCCTGAACCATTTATGACCTTTCAAAGGTAAGACTTTCAGGTATACATAGTCTCCCAAGTCGTACTGAAGCTCATCGTGATACTGATCATAGTATTTCTTCTGCCGCTCTTGGACACCCTTAAGTCTCTAATGAATCTGTCGTACCTTCTCAGTATGGTCAACAACAATCTTAGGACCAACTATCACAACATCTCTTGGGTTAGCCCAGCAAGAAGGTGATCTACAAGGCCTACCATAGAGCGCCTTGAACGGTGCCATATCGATACTCGCCCGATAACTATTGTTGTACACAAACTCGCACAAATGAAGGTACTCTTCCCATGAACCACCGTACTCCAAAACACACATCCTGAGCATGTCTTCCAACACCTGGATCAATCTCTCGGACTGTCCATCTATCTACGGATGGAATACCGCACTCAACTCCAGTCTGGTGCCAAACTGAGCCTGCACGCTCTACCACAACAATGAAGTGAACTGCGCCCCTCGATCTGACATAATCAACAATGGAACTCCGTGCAATCTGAAAATCTCGTGCTCGTAGAGGATGTTCAGTATGTCAACTCGATGTGTAGTGGATACCGATATGAAATGAGCAGATTTCATCAAGTGATCCACAATTACCCAGATGTTGTCGTGACCACAAAGAGATCGGGGCAAACCACTGACGAAATCCATAGCAGTGTGCTCCCACTTCCATTGAGGAATAGGTAGAGGCTGCAGCAATCCTCCAGGTCGTCAATGCTCAACCTTTACGCGTTAGGATATCTCATACGCTCGAATAAACTCTGACGCATCAGACTTCATCCTTGGCCGCCAAAAGAGACGTCGCATGTCAATGTACATCTTTGTTCGACTCGGATACACAAAAAAGGGGAACAGTAAGCCTCCTAAAATATCTCGGTGCTCAAGTCAACCGCTAATGAAATCCAAAGTCACCCACGATACCTCAAGCAAGATTCTATCGAACGATTCCAATCTGGATACTCTAAACTATTTGTCATCTCACTATAACACTGGTACGACTCATCGCCCTGTTGTCCCTAAAGAACGGTCTGCAATGAAATAGCCTACAACCTCATCTGACCACACATTTGTGTCCTAGTAGTCGTCGGCACGTCCACTAAACTCATTATCTCGGCTACCTCAAGTAACGCATACTCGTGAGTCATACGACTTACAACTACCTTTGCATCAGATCCTCTGTAGCTCAAAGCATCAACAACAACATTGGCCTTCCTATGATGATACTCAAGTGCGAAATCATAGTCCTTCAGGAATTCAAGCCAACGCCTCTGTCTCAGATTCAATTCCTTATGAGAGAACAAGTACTTCAAGCTCTTATGGTCTGTATACAAATCGAAGCGCATGCGCATACAAGTGGTGCCTCCAAATACGATCACCACCAACTCTAAGTTATGGGTCGGGTAGTTCCTCTCATGAACCTTCAACTATTAGGATGCATAAGCAATAACTCTGCCTTCCTGCATCAGCACACCACCCAAACCAATCTTCGACGCATCGGTATACACGATTAAGTTTTTCCCATTCTCGAGCAATGCTAAGACAAGCATGGTCGTCAATTTCTCCTTCATAATGGAGAATGCTTGTTTACACTCTTCATTCCAATCAAACTTTGCGTTCTTTAGAGTCAATTTCATCATCGGTGCGGCGATCTTGGAGAAGTCCTGCACGAATCGGTGATAGTATCCTGCTAACCCCATAAAACTACGAATATGTGTCACGGTAGTCGGATTAGGCCACTCGATCATGGCTCTAATCTTCTCTAGATCAATGGCAAAACACCATCAACTTTAACTACGTGCCTAAAAATCTAACCTCTGGCAGCCAAAACTCGCACTTACTAAACTTAGCATAGAGTCTATGGTCCCTTAGAGTCTGCAACACTGCTCGAAGATGTCCATCGTGCTCCTAACAAGTCCTAGAATAGATAAGAATATCGTCCATGAACACAATCACGAATCGGTCTAGGAAATCCCTCATCACTGGTGCATCAAGTCCATGAACATCATCGGCGCATTAGTCAAACCAAACGCATGACTATGAACGGAAGTGACCATATCTCATGTTGAATGTCGTCTTCTCTTGATCCTCAGCCCTGATCATGAGCTGATGATAGCCTAACCTTAAATCTATCTTAGAAAACCACTGTGTTCTGGTCAACTGATCAAACAAATCATCAATGCGCGGCAATGGGTACTTATTCTTCATTGTAACCTTGTTCAGTTGTCTGTAGTCGATACAAAGTTTCAAATTATCATCCTTCTTCTTCACAAACAACACTGACGCTCCCCATGGCGACATACTAGGACTGATGAATCCTAACTCTAATAACTCATCTAGCTGACTCATCAGCTCCTCCAACTCTTGAGGTGCCATCCTATAAGATGGTATCGAAATCATTCTAGTCCCCGGGACTAAGTCAACAATGAAATCGATCGTCCTCTGCAGTGGTAATCTTGGCAAATCCTGTGGAAATACGTTAATGAACTCGCACATGATTGGTACGTCGAATATGTTGATCTCCTGCCTCACACTAGTACTCATGACGCTTGCAACAGTCTAGACCTCGCCACTCATGGCCTCTCTGCCTCTGGTGATCAGAAGTAATGGTGTGGTACCCTAAATGTTGATCTCCATACCATCTGCCAATGGAATCTTGATTGTCTTCTCGTAACAACCGATTTGAGCATGGTACGTTCCTAACCAATCCATGCCCAACAACGCATCGAACTCAAGAAACTCAAGTACCCTCAAGTTAACAGGAAACTTGTAGCCCTCTATCTCTACTGGACAATCAACACACAGAAAATTCAGGTATATTTTGTCCCTAGCAGCCATGCTAAGGATCAAAGTTCTACTAAGTATAACGAGTCTCAACTCTAACATGTCTACCATACGTCCAGAAATAAATGAAATAGTGGAACCATAATCGAACATGGTATGCATGAATGTACTACAAATAGAAATCATACCCTCGACTAGGTTTCGACACGCCCCCTGATCTGCTCAACTGCGGCCTGCACCCACTCCCTCTAATGCTGATGGTACTGTGTCTGCGTCCTCTCAGGTTGAGTACATTGAGCCTGGATATGGCCAACTTTGCTAAATTTATAACATGTACGCGTATCATGTGTGCCCTGAGTCTACCCCTATCCTTGACTCTGTGTAGATCTCTAAGTCTAAATCTGTCTTGACCTCTGTGTCTGCCTCTGTCTACCCCTCTGCCAGAATCTCTGCTCACAGTAGGTTATCCCTATGACTAATGTATAGGTCTCATAAGCTGTGGAGGATGACTCGCAAGGCTCACTGGTGGAGTCGTCTATGCCGGTTGAGTAGGTGGTGCAATGGATCTTACACTCAGAGCTCTGGAATCTCGGTAACAAAGTTTGTTCTTCCTCCATTTCTTGTCCTGATGATCCTCTAATCCGGTCTCTAGTCTAGCCGGTCTCGCCTTTCTCTGGGTGAGAAATCAAGTAACTTTCTCTCGCCAAACTCACTCATATGCTCTCTGTAAAAGTCTATGACTCAGTAGTGACCACTGAACCTCCAATAGCAAGTAGCAAACCATTAGTGAAATAGTAAATACGATCGATCTCTAAATCTGCCGACCGATATAAGGTAATAGCTGGATAAACCTACCCCCATGTATTCCATCACTGGCTCTCTTGTAGACTGTCGTAGAGAAGTGAACTCGTTCCTCTTCGCTCGTAATACCGTCGATGGAAAGTACTTTAGATTAAACTGGGTCTTGAAATCGATCCAATCTCTTAGAATACCTCGAGTAGTGACAATGGTCATCCACCAAATCATCTACCTCCCCCTGTAGCATTTATGAAGAGATCGTCGCTCTCATATAATCCTCAGTCGTAATGATGGTATGAATCTTCTAGTGATTCTTAGGAAAGCTCTGCCGCTGCTACATCTGTACCACCGAAAAACTTAACTGGGTATGCCACGTTTGAACTTTCTCCACTACCTCGCCTCAGTAGTGGCTCTGGGACTCTTCTCCGAAGTCGTGATCGGAGTAGTCTCTGTAGCAGCTACGAGTGTCGCTGGTGCCTCCTCAGTTTGGACTAAATGTGCAACAACCTCCGTCTATGCTATCTGTGCAACTGTTGTCCCTAGCATCACTGTAACCAGAATCGGTGCTGTGAAATAGCCATTGGCATCTCTGTCCCCTGAGTAGTCGAAATGGGTAAAAATGGTGTAGTCGGGGTCGATGGTGTCGTAGTAGCCGGTGCGGGTGTCCTCAATGACCGCACTAACTCCTCAAAACTCTGGTCATGCGTAGCGGCTCTCTAAGTCAACGTGTATATCTCCTCAAGGCATCGTGACAAAATTATGTCGATATCGTTGCTCGGACTGTGTCGATCCACCATCGTCATCTAAACAAGAGAATGAACTTCTCGGATCAGTTATAGCTAACACATACCATATAGTACAAACGATAATCATACTATGTACAAATATCACATCCGACTTATACCAATTCATCTTTACACACCAAACTAAAGTTCTAATTAGGATCGTAAGTTTTCACTCTAAGTTCAACCATTCCTAATTTTCGCTATCTTAATGGTTTATGTTTTAAATCAAGAGTCATGTCGTTATAACCTTAGGCTTTGATACCAACTGTAACGGCCCCTAATTTCCCGTGCAATTCGATACGCCCGACCTAGACTTGTGCAAGCTCCCGAATCAAAACTCGACAAACCTGACAAGCCTAGTGAGCCTCCATTCATTTAAGTTATACAATTTATGAAAGAGTTATTGCAAGTTAACATAGCGGAAAAGTAATCAAACTATAGTATGGGAAGTAACTAAATCAAAAGGAAATTCAAAAATTTATAAATGTGGAAAAACCTCGAGTATTCATGTACCAATCTCATCAAAATTTCAAGTTCTATAACTCAAAACAAACATATATATGGAAAACAACATACAAATAAGCAACTAATAAACCTACTTTAATGGTCTCCCAAGTCTGGTCGCTAAGTCCTCAAAGTAAGTCACCTAGACAAGGTCCCTTGCCCTTGCTGCTCTCTACCCTATTTGCACCCACCGTCACAAACTAGATGATGAGTAACGGAAGAAATCAAAAGTAGTGCCAGAAGAATATAACAGTAATTTATAATTTAACAACAAGATAGTTCAAATATCATGGGGTAATTGAATAGCAAGAATGTCAATAAATCAAAGTGCATGATAAACAGGCTGATATATAGCAATCAAAATTTGTGTGTTCTAAGAATCAAAAGTGGCCCATGAGTGGTCTAATTTCATAGTAATACGACAAAGATCTCGCAAGATCTTCCGGGGCAATGTCGCAACACTAGCGCAGCTTGAAATCAAAAGGCATCGTAACACCTCTCGAATCCAGTACCCAGTACACACAACATTAGGGGTGGTCAGTTACCCCTATAGAGGCCCCTCGTTGTCCTAGCTAGTGCGGGACCACATGATACCTTCGAGACACACACTCATACCAAGAACACACAACCAAAGATATAGAATGGAATACCAAGCAAGAGATCAATTCAACAATAACAATAAATAGAGGATGTATAAATCACATGATATTTCCTTACTAGCCTACTAACATACACACATACATAGCACATGTGTACTTACATTCTAATGCAATCCCTATACCATTCCGCGATTGTAATGCATTTTCACGTGTTCTCAACTACTTGGCAAAGGTTTGAACCCCAAATATTGGGTTTATGGTCATTAATTTATCCTAAAATAAAACCCAAGGTTGTCCTAAAGTTTGATTGAAAATTAGTTTGAAATGGATTGAAAACGAGGAAAAAAATAACGCCTTGTAATCCACCGTTATGACTTAACATGTGAAAATGTTTCATATAGATTGATTTCGATAAGGAAAATGATAATCTAGCACACAAAGTGTGCGTCCCAAGTGTGCGCCTAAAGTGAGTCATTTTATCATTTTCCTTTCGATAAACCCAATAAAAAAAACCTTGGTCCTTGTGCTCAAAATAAGATGTCTTGGGTCACCAAAACACCCCAACCATGGGCCCTTATTGAGCCAAAAACATTTCACCCACTAATACATAAATACACCACACAAAAAAATGAGATTCATACAACATACACATACCCGTGGCTTGTTAGACTCAAGAACACCTCCAAGGCATTTTTCACAACTCAACTTCTTATGTACACATTAAACCCATGCATATATACATCCATGGGCTTTTCCTTTGGCCCATATGTCTTGTTGGGCCTAGACACCTTGATTATTGAACACAACTCACATATAAACCAAAGTGGGCATTTTCACCAAACTGTCCCATTTGGCCCTTGTTGGGCCCAAACACCAAATCCATATACACACAAACCATATGCCTCAACACAACACATCAAAATGTGTATACAACCGTGACTCACACACACATAACTCACACACACCATCTCAAGTGTCAAAACACACACTCACATGAACAACCCACAACTGCTACACATTAAGGGACCACCTCCGACCAGTAGAGATGTCGGAGGAGCACCTTGAACCAGCCCCGAACCGGAGGTCGAACCTACCTCCACAACATGAACAAAAACAGTTGCCAATAGCACACATATAACAGTGAGAATAACAACCAAAACTCGTCATAAACACCACATCCACACCGCGCATGTGAGGTCCTCCAGGAACGTCGAGACACCCATGGGTCGTCTATGCCCAAATCTCTATCGGAGCTACCCCACAATGATCGAAACAGATAGTGTGTGTGCAACCAGTGAACACCACAAGAGAGACGAGAGCGACAAAGAGGGAGGGAGAAAGAGAGATATTCACTTACTCAGGCAACCGAGACACCTCTGGGGAGTGTCCGACCCTCTAACATCGTTGAGGGAGGTGGCGGCTTGTCAAGGGAAGAGGAGAGGAGTGGGAGAGAAGAGAGAGAACGATGGTCGAGAGAGAGATAGACACTTTGACTCCGGCGACTGTGGGTTCTCCGACCACCACTGGTCTCATCAGATATTGGGACGTTCAATTGAAGTGAGTGGGGGAGATGTGGAGAGGGGAGGCTCTGTGACGGCCCCAATTTCCCCATGCAATTGGGTACGCCCGGCCTAAACCCGTGCAGGCCCCGAGTCATCACTCGGCAACCTGACGACTCTAATCAGCCTTCGATGTAATCAATTCAGTAATTTATGAAAAAGTTATTGCATTTATACACAGCGGAAGACTAAAACAATTATAATAAAGGGAAATAACTCAATCAAAGGGAAATTAGGAATTCTATAAGTGTGGAAAACCCTGGGTATTCATGTACAATTCGATAGGCATATATACATGATACCAGTCTCATAAAAGATATACCAAGCTCAATAATCCCAACAAAATAAGTATAAAACGATATACACATCAGCAAACAAAATATAATCACCTACTATAAAGTCTCTTAGATGTCCTGCAACTCCTCAAAGTATATCACCTAGGCAGAGCCCCTTCCCTTGTTGCTCTCCACTCTATTTGCACCCACCGTCACAAACTAGACGGTGAGTTACTGAATAAAATTGCTAGTAGTACCAGAAGAATGCAACAGAAATTTATGATTATAACAAGAAAAGCAGTCTAAGTATCATGCGGAAAGGAAATAACTGGAAAGTAAATAAATCAAATGCATGATAAAGAGACTGAAAGATAAAAAATCGATATTTTGCATGTTCTAAGATTCAAAAGAGGCCCATGAGTGGTCTATTTCACAGAATACGGTAAAGATCTCGTAAGATCTCCCGGCAATGTCGCAACACTAGCGCATAGCGTGAAATCGAGAGGCATCGCAACACCTCTCGAATCCAGTACCCAGTACACACATCACTAGGGGTGGTCAGTTACCCCTGCAGAGGGCACCCTCATTGTCCCAGCTAGTGCGAGACCACATGATACCTTCGAGACACACACTCATGCCAAGAACATACAACCAAGAAAAACAGAATGGAATATCAAGCAAAGGATCAATGCAACAATAGCAATAAATAGATGATGTATAAATCACATGTTATTTTCTTGCTGGTCTACTAACGTACATACATACGAGGCATGCATGTACTTACCTGATCTAACGTGACCCGGTACTCACTCCGAGACTTTAACACACTTCCCATGTTTCTCGACTACCTGACAGCGATTTAAGTCCCGAATATAGGTTTAGGATTAGTATTTAGTTTTATGATAATTCTCATAAACTTTGTTTCAATTCATTTAATTAATGCAACCCATATTATCGTTGATGTCCTTTATACACTGGTTAGGCTCTTGGTGGGTCCATGTATTAAGCTTATATCCACCTAAGTAGGCTCGATATGTGGATAATTATTAGGCCTGGACATGGGCTCGTTATTACATTTTATGTATTTGTGTTGGGCCTTACGTTGTGCTTATCATATTAAACTCTTATTGGGTTTTACACAACTCATATACACACCAATTGAGACTTGTTATGGACTTATATTGAAATGAGTGGATTGGGCCCTTGTTGGGCCTTATTATAAGTCCATATTCATTTAAAACAAATGTCTATACTTATAATCTTGTTTACTTATTCTCAACTTACAATAATATACATTATGGTCACACACACACAATTGATGTGTACACCCCACTGGTGTGCACACTAACACTTCACACACCCCGCTGTCTTGTGCACATACACCCCGCTGGTGTGCACCCCACTATGATTTACCATGTTCACATGCATTAGTACATTACTTTATTACTTGAAACTATGTTATATACGCATTTTCACTATATACACCATATACAACTGTTATGGACACCCCATTGTGGTGTACACACAGTGTTGTGTACACCCCACTGTTGTGTACACCCTTTACACAACATTCACACCCTACAACAACCACATATGTACTCATGTAAATCGAAACTCACAGATATACATCTCATGAAAACAATCCCACTAAAGTGCACACACCCACACCCCCAACCGGGGTGTGCACATACTGACCGTACGCACCCCACACATATAGGACAACCACCCCACACACACACATTCACCAAAGCCGTCACCTACATGCACAACAGTCCACATACACTTCAAATAATCACACCTACACACTCCAACAAAAACTCACATGGGGTCACCTCCGGCCAGCAGCGTCGCCGGAGGTCGACCTCAGTCAAGCACCCCCCCCCCAAAACCAATGGTGACACGTAATAGCAGTCCCACAAATCCATAAAAGGAATAACGTGAGAACAGTGCGAAGAGCACAAAACAGTGGAGAGGGGGAGAGAGAGAGAGAGAGAGGAACAGTCACCTTGGTGGCTCAGGTGGTGTCCGAGGCTTTCAGTGCCGTGAGGGTGAAGGTGGTGGCGGTCCGGACAGGGAGTGATCTATTGGGAAATGTGCCCTAGGTCAATCCATTAACAGTCTTTATGAATACATTTTTGTTAATAAAATAGAGGATTTCATTTGTTGTTTATTATAATTGATTTGCATGTTTACATTATAATAAGATCCATGGGTATTTACAGAAATATCCTAAATGTCCCTAGTCGATTATTATCTTGGGAACTATAATGAATTAAGACTAGTGTGAGTCTTGATTGATGATCATACGATGATCATACGTATAGGAATACGAATCAAGATCATGAGTACTTGTTAGGGAACAAAGTAATTGGATCGACCGCTATGAGAACATCACAAGAATTAAGTCATAGTTGTTTCTCATGATAAGTATATTTTTCAGTCCTCTGACTTGAGATTACCAAAGACTTCAACATTAGGAATACAGTGATTTGACGCAATCAAACGTTGTCTTTAACCGGATGATTATAAAGGTTGTGATTGGTTACTGTATGAATAATGTGGTGAAGTTGTGTAATCGAGATAGAATTTGTCCCTCTCATATAAAGAGAGATATCCAGTGGATCCCTCGATATGTTAGACTATTAAAAGGCCTAGTCTAAGTAAATTGATATTGATCAATGTCACTTAGATGTTTTCAGTCTACCTTGAAATCGAGACTAGTACGATTGAACATGTTGGATGACAATTCCATGCCTTATGTTTGATCAAAAGGATATCGTGTGACAAAAGGATGTTATATACACTATTGATTAGGTTATATCGATTTGATATTCGTACAACTTGGGTAGTCATAATGTCTTGCTAGAGGCCGCTTATGACTTGTATACCAAAATGTGTTTTGGTATACTACCAACGTTGTATGAGCCTATTGAGTCGCACACTGAGAATGGTTTTGCGAGATTTTAAGATGGTTCAGAAAAATGAATTTTATATGATAAAATTCATGACAGAAACGTCCTTGTAGTGTATTACACTTATACTTCTTTAAGTAGGGGTATATGTGTAATTTACTTAACCGTCTATATCCAAGGGTTGTATAAATAGACGCTTTGAGGTAGAATACAAGTACGAAAGATTTTAAAAGGGCCAAAACTCTATTTTTGTTTTAAGAAAAAATTTAGAGTTTTGGTGTCCTCTGGATCGTTTTGGAGAGAAACAAAAGGTTTGGAATTCTCTCGAAGCTAGCAATTTGAATCTCGGCCGCCGTTCGTGTGTGGACAGCTAGTAGAGGGCATTCGTCATTTACAGCACCTTAGAGATCGATTAACCTTCAGAGAGGTATTGCGACTGAAGTATGATTAAGTTTTCATAGTTAATTAAAACGTTTTTAATGGAATCAGATTCGGATCCTGTTGGAGTTTTTCTCAAAATTGTTTTGAAAATTCCGCTGCGCATGAACCCCAAAACCCAACATGATCTGTCACCGTGGAGGTCGAGAGCATGAGAAAAAGAAGAAGAGTGAACTGCCATAAGGGAGAAAGAGAAGAGAGAGACGGAAGAGAGGAGCTCACCCAACGTCGTCGGTGGTGGGGGAGGGACGTCAGGATCGGCGACGGTGGCGGTGGTGGTTTTCCAGCCGAGGTTGGGACGACTGTGACGTGAGGGAGCCGAGAGCGTGAGCATCGAGAGGAGAGGAGAAAACTGAGAGTGAGTGATAAAAAGAGAGAGAACGAGAGAGATCGGGGAGAAAGAGAGGGAAACTCACCTCGTCGTGGTTCGTGATGTCGGTGGGAGGCGGCGGCAGTGGCGAGAGGGAGGAGTGAACAGTGACGGTGGTCGTTTGGAGAAGAAGATGAATAGTGTGTTAGGGTTTTAGGGTTTGCTTTTTTTTATATATGTGACTTAAGGTGAAATGACCCTTTTGCCCTTAAACTCTCACTTATCCAACCCTTGGCCAGCTACCCTTATGGGTCATTTGGCTTATCCTCTTAATCTAACACACATCCCCATCTCTATGACCATCCAATGGCTCTCTTCACTTACTTGTGTCACTTTAACAATCCTATCCATATTAACCTATTAAATTAACCCCATTAATTTTATTAAATTACCAATAAGGTTACACGAATTCTCGCCTACTCGGTGCACCGTGCCCCGCGTTCGACACGCTTCTCGAGGCAGTCCTACTCCTGGGATTCGAATAAATTCCCTCACGCTTATATTATACTTTATTGTTAGAGTTTTATTTCCTCAACTTCGGTCTTGTTTTTCATTTGGCTTTGTTTATTAATAAAATTCACTAAAACGGTTCCCGAAATACCCCGTATAACTAGGCGACATCTCACTCAACTAAAACATAGCCCAAACGGCTCGAGACCCATAGAATACTATAATACTAATACACAAAGTCAAAGAATCATAAAATTACCTCGGCGTCGACTACCGAAGTTTGAAATACCATCCAGTATCCACGTAGCCGGGTCACAATCCTGACACGTGTAACACAAATCAGATAAAAATTCGGGGTTTTTACAGTCTCCCCCATTTATTAGAATTTCGTCCTCGAAATTTAAACTAATAAGTAAAACTAATTTACAAACTTACCGGAATCAAACAGGTAGGGGAAATGCTCGCGCATATAGGACTCTAACTCCCAGGTCAACTCCTCGTTTCCATGAAATTGCCATTTCACGAGCACCGAAGGAATTTCTTTATTCCTCAACGTCTTGACTTTGCGGTCAACGATCTGGATCAGCTGCTCCACGTACGTAGCATCGTTCTGCAACTCGATCTGGCTCAAGTCTACCATCGGTCATCGCCCTCCACTTGACTTGTCTAATCGAAGCATCGAAATGTGGAATACTGGATGAACACCGGCGAGCTCTGGCGGTAACTCTAACTGATACGCAAACTTACCGACCTTTTTTACAATCTTAAAAGGACCGATAAACCTCGGAGTGAGCTTCCCTTTGATTCCGAGCCATTTGTGACCCTTCAGAGGTGAGACTTTCAGGTATACATAGTCTCCCAAGTCGTACTGAAGCTCATCGTGATACTGGTCGTAGTATTTCTTCTGCCGCTCCTGGGCACCATAAGTTTCTGACGAATCTGTCATACCTTCTCAGTATGATCAACAACAATCTCAGGACCAACTGTCACAACATCCTCTGGCTCAGCCCAACAAGAAGGTGATCTACAAGGCCTACCATAGAGCGCCTCGAACGGTGCCATACCGATACTCGCCGGATAACTGTTATTGTATGCAAACTCGCACAAATGAAGGTCCTCTTCCCATGACCCGCCGTATTCCAAAACACACATCTTGAGCATGTCTTCCAACACCTGGATCAACCTCTCGGACTGTCCATCTATTTGTGGATGGAACGACGTACTCAACTCCAGTCTGGTGCCAAACTGAGCCTGCATGCTCTGCCATAATAACGAAGTGAAATGCGCCCCTCGATCTGACACAATCGATAACGGTACTCCGTGCAATCTGACAATCTCGCGCTCGTAGAGGATGCTCAGTCTGTCAACTCTCTGTGTAGTGGATACCGGTATGAAATGAGCAGATTTCATCAATCCATCCACAATTACCCAAATGCTGTCATGACCACGAGGAGATCGGGGCAAGCCACTGACGAAATCCATAGCAATGTGTTCCCACTTCCATCGAGGAATGGGTAGGGGTTACAGCAATCCTCCAGGCCGTCGATGCTCAGCTTTCACGCGCTGGCATATCTCATACGCTCGAATAAACTCCGACGCATCAGATTTCATCCCTGGCCACCAAAAAAGACGTCACATGTCCGCGTACATCTTAGTTCGACCCAGATGCACAGAAAAACGGGAACGGTGAGCCTCCTGAAGTATCTCGGTGCGTAAGTCAGCCGCCAATGGAATCCACAGTCGCTCACGATACCTCAAGCAAGAGTCTGTCGACCGACTCCAATCTGGATACTCTGCACTGTCTGCCATCTCACTGTAATCTTTGGTTCGACTCATCGCCTTCTTTGTCCCTCGAGAACGATCAGTAGTGAAACGGTCTCGCAATCTCATCCGACCACACATCGTGTCCTGGTAGTCGTCGGCACGTCCGCTGAACTCATCATCTCGGCCGCCTCAAGTAACGCATACTCGTGAGTCATACGACATACAACTACCTCTGCATCAGATCCTCTGCGGCTCAAAGCATCGACAACAACATTGGTTTTCCCAGGATGATACTCAAGTGCGAAATCGTAGTCCTTCAGAAATTCAAGTCAACGTCTCTGTCTCAGGTTGAGCTCCTTCTGAGTGAACAAGTACTTCAAGCTCTTGTGGTTTGTAAACAACTCAAATCGCACGCCATACAAATGGTGTCTCCAAATCTTCAACGCAAATACAATCGTCGCCAACTCTAAGTCGTGGGTCGGGTAGTTCCTCTCACGAACTTTCAACTGTCGGGATGCGTAAGCGATAACTCTGGCCTCTTGCATCAGCACACCACCCAAACCAATCTTCGACGCATCGGTATACACGACTAAGTCTTTCCCGATCTCGAGTAATGCTAAGACAGGTGCGGTCGTCAATTTCTCCTTCAGAGTACAGAATGCCTGCTCACACTCTTCGTTCCAATCAAACTTCGTGTTCTTCTGCGTCAGTTTCGTCATTGGTGTAGCGATCTTGGAGAAATCCTGCACAAATCGGCGATAGTAACCTACTAAGCCAAGAAAACTACGAATCTGAGTCACGGTAGTCGGAGTAGGCCACTCAATCACAGCTTTAATCTTCTCAAGATCAACGGCAACACCGTCAGCTCCAACTACGTGCCCTAAAAATCTAACCTCTGGTAGCCAAAACTCGCACTTACTAAACTTAGCGTAGAGTCGGTGGTCCCTCAGAGTCTGCAACACTGTACGTAGATGTCCCTCGTGCTCCTCACGAGTCCTGGAATAGATGAGGATGTCGTCGATGAACACAATCACGAATCGATCTAGGAAATCCCTCATCACTCGGTGCATCAGGTCCATGAACATCGCCGGCACATTAGTCAATCCAAACGGCATAACTGTGAACTGGAAGTGACCGTATCTCGTGTTGAATGATGTCTTCTCCTGATCCTCAGCCCTGATTCTGAGCTGGTGATAGCTTGATCTCAGATCTATCTTAGAGAACCACTGCGCTCCGGTTAACTGGTCAAACAAATCGTCAATGCGTGGTAACGGGTACTTATTCTTCACTGTAACCTTGTTCAATTGCCTGTAATCGATACAAAGCCTCAAACTACCGTCCTTCTTCTTGACATACAACACTGGTGCTCCCCATGGCGACATAGTAGGACTGATGAAGCCCAACTCTAGCAACTCATCTAGTTGACTCCTCAGCTCCTCAAGCTCTCGGGGTGCCATCCTATACGGTGGTATCGAAATCGGTCTAGTCCCTAGGACTAAGTCAACGATGAAATCTATCGTCCCCTGCGGTGGTAATCCTGGTAGATCCTCGGGGAATACGTCAGTGAACTCGCACATGATCGGTACATCTTCTATGTCAACCTCCTGTCTCACACCAGTACTCATGACGCTCGCAACAATCTCGACATCGCCATTCGTAGCCTCTTTGCCTCTGGTGATTGGAAGTAACGGTGCAGTACCCTGAATGCAAATCTCAGTACCGTTTGCCAACGGAATCGTGATCGTCTTCTCGTAGCAACTGATATAAGCATGGTATGCTCCTAACCAATTCATGCCCAATAAGGCATCGAACTCGAGAAACTCAAGTACTCTCAAATCAGCCGGAAACTCGTAGCCCTCTATCTCTATCGGACACTCAACACATAGAAAGTTCGGGTAAATCTTGTCCCCAGCAACCGTGCTAAGGATCAAGGGTCTACTAAGTCTAATGGGTCTCAACCCTAACAAGTCTACCATACGTTCAGAAATAAACAAAACAGTCGAACCAGAATCGAACATGGTATGCATGAATGTACTACAGATAGAAATCATACCCTCAACTAGGTTTCGGGACGCCCCGGATCTCGCTCAACCGCTGCCTGCACCTGCTCCCTTTGGTGCTGATGATGATGTGTCTGTGTCCTTTCAGGCTGAGTACACTGCGCCTGGATGTGGCCCACTCTGCCGCATCTGAAACATGTACGTGTATCCTGTGTACCCTGAGTCTGACCCTGTCCGCGACTCGTGTAGTCTCTCGAGTCCGAGTCCGATACGCACGACCTCGTGTGTCGTCTCGTCTCACCTCCTCTCGCGAGAATCTCGGCTCATCAGTGAGACGGTCCTCGTGATCGTCTTTGTATGTGTCTCGTAGGCTGTGGAGGATGACTAGCAAAGCTCGGCACTGGTGGAGTCATCCGTGCTGGTCGAGTAGGTGGTGCAGTGGATCCTACACTCGGAGCTCTGGAATCTCGGTAACGAAGTCTGTTCTTCCTCCGTTTCTTGTCCTGATGGTCCTCTGATCTAGCCTCTAATCTGACCGGTCTCGCCTCCTCAGGGTGAGAAATCAGGTAGCTCTCTCTAACCAAACTCCGCTCGTATGCCTTCTGAAGAGTCTCCGGCTCGGTAGTGACTACTAAACCTCCAATGGCGGGTAGCAAACCCCTCAGTGAAATAGTAGATGCGATCAGCTTCTGAATCTGCTGATCCTCCCGCATAGGGTAATAGCTGAATGAATCTGCCCATGTAATCCATCACTGGCTCTCCCTCCACCGATCGTCGCAATGAAGTGAACTCATTCCTCTTCGCCCGTAACACTGTCGGTGGGAAATACTTCTGATTAAACTGGGTCTTGAAATCGATCTAGTCTCGCGGAATGCCTCGGGTAGTGACAATGGTGGTCCACCAATCATCTGCCTCCCCCTAAAGCATGGATGAGGAGATCGTCGCTCTCATGTGATCCTCGGTCGCGATAATCGTATGAATCTTCTCGTGATTCTTTAGGAAAAGCTCCGTCGCTGCCACGTCCGTACCACCGAAAAACTTAACAGGATCGTGCCTCTTGAATTCTCTCCACTGCCTCGCCTCAGCAGTGGCCCTATGGCTCTTCTCCGGAGTAGTGACCGGAGTAGTGACGGGAGTAACCTCTGCAGCAGCAACCGGCGTAGTCGGTGTCTCCGTCGCTCGTACTATCTCGACTTGTAACAGAAGTGTCTCCGCCTCGGTTTGTGTACCTGTCGCAGCAACTGCTCCCTCAGGAATCGTCGCTAATGGAATCGGGGCGGTGGAAGCCATAGCTACTAGAGTCTCCGTCCCCTGAGTAGTAGAAACAGGCCGCAAAGGCGTAGTCGAAGTCAATGGTGTCGTGGTAACCTATGTAGGTGTCGTCAGTGACCGCACTAGATCCTCAAATCTTTGTGTCCAAGCGCGAAACTCCTCCGAAGTAATAAATCGAGAATCAGTCGTCCCGCTGTCGTCGCTCGGACCTGCTTGATTCGCCATCGTCGTTTAAACAAGAAAACGAATTTCTCGAATCAATGGATAGCTACCGCATACAATATATTACAATCAACAATCGTAATATGTATAAACATCACATCTAACTTATCCCAACTCATCCCCCCAAACTAAAGTTCTAATTAGGATCGTAGGATTTTCCACTCTAAGTTCCACCATTCCTAACTTCCGCTGTCTTAATGGTTTGTGTTTTAAATTAAAAGTTAGGTCGTTATAACCTTAAGATCTGATACCAACTGTGACGGCCCCAATTTCCCCGTGCAATTGGGTACGCCCGGCCTAAACCCGTGCAGGCCCCGAGTCATCACTCGGCAACCTGACGAGTCTAGTCAGCCTTCGATGTAATCAATTCAGTAATTTATGAAAGAGTTATTGCATTTATACACAGCGGAAGACTAAAACAATTATAATAAAAGGAAATAACTCAATCAAAGGGAAATTAGGAATTCTATAAGTGTGGAAAACCCCGGGTATTCATGTACAATTCGATAGGCATATAGACATGATACCAGTCTCATAAAAGATATACCAAGCTCAATAATCCCAACAAAATAAGTATAAAACGATATACACATCAGCAAACAAAATATAATCACCTACTATAAAGTCTCTCAGATGTCCTGCAACTCCTCAAAGTATATCACCTAGGCAGAGCCCCTTTCCCTTGCTGCTCTCCACTCTATCTACACCCACCGTCACAAACTAGACGGTGAGTAACTGAATAAAATTGCTAGTAGTACCAGAAGAATGTAACAGAAATTTATGATTATGACAAGAAAAGCAGTCTAAGTATCATGCAGAAAGGAAATAATTAGAAAGTAAATAAATCAAATGCATGATAAAGAGACTGAAAGATAAACAATCGATATTTTGCATGTTCTAAGATTCAAAAGAGGCCCATGAGTGGTCTATTTCACAGTAATACGGCAAAGATCTCGCAAGATCTCCCCGGCAATGTCGCAACACTAGCGTAAGTGTGAAATCGAGAGGCATCGCAACACCTCTCGAATCCAGTACCCAGTACACACATCACTAGGGTTGGTCAGTTACCCCTGCAGAGGGCACCCTCGTTGTCCCAGCTAGTGCGGGACCACATGATACCTTCAAGACACACACTCATGCCAAGAACATACAACCAAGGAAAATAGAATGGAATATCAAGCAAAGGATCAATGCAACAAATAGCAATAAATAGAGGATGTATAAATCACATGTTATTTTCTTGTTGGTCTATTAACGTATATACATACGAGGCATGCATGTACTTACCTGATCTAACGTGACCCGGTACTCACTCTGAGACTTTAACACACTTCCCGTGTTTATCGACTACCTGACAGCGATTTAAGTCCCGAATATAGGTTTTGGATTAGTATTTAGTTTTATGATAATTCTCATAAACTTTGTTTCAATTCATTTAATTAATGCAACCCATATTATCGTTGATGTCCTTTATACACTGATTAGGCTCTTGGTGGGTCCATGTATTAAGCTTATATCCACCTAAGTAGGCTCGATATGTGGATAATTATTAGGCCTGGACATGGGCTCGTTATTACATTTTATGTATTTGTGTTGGGCCTTAAGTTGTGCTTATCATATTAAATTCTTATTGGGTTTTACACAACTCATATACACACCAATTGAGACTTGTTATGGACTTATATTGAAATGAGTGGATTGGGCCCTTGTTGGGCCTTATTACAAGTCCATATTCATTTAAAACAAATGTCTATACTTATAATCTTGTTTACTTATTCTCAACTTACAATAATATACATTATGGTCACACACACACAATTGATGTGTACACCCCATTGGTGTGCACACTAACACTTCACACATCCCGCTGTCTTGTGCACACACACCCCGCTGGTGTGCACCCCACTATGATTTACCATGTTCACATGCATTAGTACATTACTTTATTACTTGAAACTATGTTATATACGCATTTTCACTATGTACACCATATACAACTGTTGTGTACACCCCACTGTGGTGTACACACACAGTGTTGTGTACACCCCACTATGGTGTACACACCCACTGTTGTGTACACCCCATTGTGGTGTACACACAGTGTACACCCCTTACACAACATTCACACCCTACAACAGCCACATATATGTACTCATGTAAATCGAAACTCACACACATACATCTCATGAAAACAATCCCACTAAAGTGCACACACCCACACCCCAACCGGGGTGTGCACACACACATCGTACGCACCCCACACATATAGGACACCACCCCACACATACACATTCACCAAAGTTTGTCACCTACATGCATAACAGTCCACATACACTTCAAATAATCACACCAACACACTCCAACAAAAACTCACATGGGGTCACCTCCGGCCAGCAGCGTCGCCGGAGGTCGACCTCCGGTCAACACCCCCCCAAAACCAGTGGTGACACGTAATAGGAGTCCCACAATCCATAAAAAAATAACGTGAGAACAGTGCAAAGAGCACAAAACAGTGGAGAGGGAGAGAGAGAGAGAGAGAGGGACGGTCACCTTGGTGGCTCAGGTGGTGTCCGAGGCTTCCAGTGCCGTGAGGGTGAAGGTGGTGGCGGTCTGGACAGGGGGTGATCTGTCACCATGGAGGCCGAGAGCATGAGAAAAAGAAGAAGAGTGAACTGCCATAAGGGATAAAGAGAAGAGAGAGAGGGAAGAGAGGAGCTCACCCAATGTCGTCGGTGGTGGTGGAAGGACGTTAGGCTCGGTGACGGTGGCGGTGGTGGTTGTCCAGCCGAGGTTGGGACGACTGTGACGTGAGGGAGCCGAGAGCGTGAGCGTGGAGAGGAGAGGAGAAAACCGAGAGTGAGTGATAAAAAGAGAGAGAACGAGAGAGATCGGGGAGAAAGAGAGGGAGACTCACCTCGTCGGGGTCCGTGACGTCGGTGGGAGGCGGCGGCAATGGCGAGAGGGAGGAGTGAACAGTGACGGTGGTGGTTTGGAGAAGAAGATGAATAGTGTGTTAGGGTTTTAGTGTTTGGTTTGTTTTTATATATGTGACTTAAGGTGAAATGACCCTTTTGCCCTTAAACTCTCACTTGTCCAACCCTCGGCGCCTACCCTTATGGGTCATTTGGCTTATCCTCTTAATCTAACACACATCCCCATCTCTATGACCATCCAATGGCTCTCATCACTCACTTGTGTCACTTTAACAATCCTATCCATATTAACCTATTAAATTAACCCCATAGGCAATCCCGACACGAGTGGTGGGAGTTGGCTCGGTGGTAAGAGAGGAGGCTAAGATATGGGGGTGTACCCTAAAACCACTAGAACAAATGAATAGTAAAATTAGGGTAGGCCCTATTTATATACCCTTATTTTCATCTCAAAACCCACACACATCTGAGGACAATCCTATGGATCTCCTAATTGAGTTGTGTCACTTTAACAATTCCTTATCGCATGGCCCATGTGTTGCATAGCTAACTAACTCCCGCATTTAAACGACGTTCCTCGGTCCGTCTTTCCTTGCTCCGACTCCCGTAGTGCGCGTAGTTTCACCTAGTCTCGTGAATTATTTATTTAAATTATACAACGATTCATTTAATTGTATTTTTAATGTATTTTAGTCCCCCGTTTACCTACGCGAAGCCTCACTCAGACTAATATTCGCCCGAATGGCTCGAGACCCGTAGTACACTACAATACTAATACACACATCAAAGAGTCAAAAATTACCTCGGTGTCGACTCTCGAAGTCCGAAATACTATCCAGTATCATATAGCCGGGTCATGGTCCTGACAAGTGCAATATAAGTCAAGTTAAATTTGAGAGTTGTTACACTACGTTGATCTCGTGGGGGTTGACTTGGAGGTCTACATGGGCTTAGGCCGGGTAAGTCCCAATTTTGTGGGGAACTGGAGCCGTCATAATATATATTGGCATTGTTCAGTATTTTGTGTAACTTTTTTGCTTGAGTTAGTTGACTTGTCATTAGTTATTGGTGTATGTATGAATTATTTGATATTCATGGATGGATTTGAGTAACGTAAGAATTAATCTACTAATTAGTGATTTTTTTTATTTTGTAGTTTCAATTCAAGTGATTATTTGTGTTTTTGTAATGCTTTTAAAACTACGAAAAAGATCGGAGCGATGACATACCATTTGGGACGATCATAAGTTCTTGCAAACTAGTTTTAGACCCGAACATTGTTCCGAAATACTATGAATCTATATTTATTTTTTTATAAAAAAAAGTTGTTTAAAAATCAAATATAAAATATATGAATCTATATTTTTCTATTTTTTTATAAACGAAGTTGTTATTGTTTAAAAATAAATAGAAAATAATGTACTTAGACTATTAATTAGGATACTTATATTAATTAAGCTATTAATTAGGCAAATTAATTAATACACCAAAACATTAATATCAATTCTATGTAGAGTTGACATGTGTCAACATGTACATAGCTTTCTTTTATATATATATATATATATATATATATATATATATATATATATAGATAGATGAATTAAAAAGTTGTTAATCTAGTTAAACCTATATTCAACAGTTTCACAACAATCTCAAATATTTGAGGCGCTCATTGCGATGGTTTTTTAACTAACGATCTGTGAAATTGTTTTAGAACCACAAAAAAAACGTTTTTTGTTGTAGAGAAATTAATGATGATCCACATTTGAACAATTGTACGGAACGTTTTTTTTTTTTTTTAATATATCAAATGTTATGATACCTAAGAAAGTCATTGCTATGAACTATGAACTCTTTCCCACATTTTTCGTATTGTGAACCTTAATGAATTTATGTACTTTGAATTTTTAAATTTATAGATAATATATTAGAAATCAAAATATTTGAAAACTTAAATATATATATAATTCATTTGCAACTTTTTTTATTATTAGAACAAAGTGATAAAATAGACTTCGACTCACATAAAAAACTAGTTAATCTAAAATTGACAAGGAAAATGTTAAGTGTACATACTTGTCACACATAGCGATTATGTGTTGTTCAACACATCTTGTACGTGTATCTCGAGGTATATCGACAACGACTAATTATCATGTATGACAGTTGGGTACCTCTAGCATCTCCCAATTGACAAATTTGTAGGCACATACAAGAGGTTAATGAATGTAAACCATTGTGGATAGGTATGGGCAAATCGCGGTTTGGTGGTGAAATCCATCAAACTGCCACCAAACCGAGGTTCATGGTTTGGTCATTTTACGAACCACCACCAAACTGCAAAACCCTAAAAACCATTACTAAACCAACCATGGTTTGTGCGATTTGGTCGGTTTGGTGTTACGATTTTTCTGCAACACCAAATCCATCACCACAAACAATTAAACACCAAATTGAAACACACATTCATCCAAACCAACCAACCCTACAATTATAATCACAAAATTAATGAAGTGATGAGTTAAGGATGGACGAAGAGATACCGCTTGGAGCACTTGTAAGGGTTTGCCTTTGTTGTTGAGCTGTCAAGCTAAGTTAACCAAGGTCTTGGATCATTGTCGTTATCGTTGTTTTTGTGTAAGTCGACTCTGAAGCGGAAGTCGTGTTCAGTGAAGGACGATGTAGGTTTCGATATGGATCTGCCGATGAAGTGGTCATCAAGCGTCGAGCCTTCCATCGTCGCAAATCTACAAGCCGGTGACGAAGACCACGTGAGGGAGAGTGGAGGTGAGGGCTTTAAGCGAGAAGAGAATAGCAAAGTAGTGAGAAGGAAACAGAGGGTGGTGGAGGACTAGGGGGCTTCGACGGTGGACAGCAGGTGGCAGCGACAGACAGCAGAGGGACTGGCATCAATGGAGAGAAAGAGAGGGAGGCATGAAGGAGGCGGAGAGAGGGGAGGGAGGGAGGGGTTGGGAGGGAGGGAGGTGGAAACGAAATGAAATTGGTGATGTAAATGTGTTTAGTTGTTTCCTTTAGGGTTTAAGGTGTGTATTTGGTAAAATTCTTAAAATGTCCTTCGGTTTGGTGAACCGCGGTTTTCGGAAAGATGAAAATCACCACCAAACCGCGGAATTGCAGTTTTCAAGTTCTCTAAACCACCCCTAAACTGCAAATTCAAAAAATTAGACCAAACTAAGCGGATTAGGCGGTTTGGACGGTTTAGACAGATTTTCACAAAATCGATGCCCCACCCCCACAACCCCCACCCCCACCCCCACCCCCACAACCCCCACCCCCACCCCCACCCCTAATTGTGGATGGCCTTAAAGCCCACACTCACACTCACACTCACACTCACACTCCCTCCGCTTGAGTCATGAGAGGGGCAAATTGGGGAACTAAAGAAGAATACTTGTTTATAAGGGAAAGAGCCCTAGTATGTCCGATGTCTTCCTCTTCTTCTCCATATATTGCTCGACGAAGAAGTCGAGCGAACGTCCTCCCAGTTTCACTCCAGAAGTTCGACCGCCATAGCTCTTCTCTCTCCAGGCGCCCCTAGAAATCTCTGCATTTATCCATCTCTTGTACGTTTAAGTCATCATCGCATTATTCTCTCAATTTTAGGTTTTGTTCTTTGGTATGCTAGATTTTGTTCTTTGATTTACTTAAGTTAGGTTTGCTCTTGTACGTTTAAGTCATCATCGCATTATTCTCTCTCTCTCTCTCTCTCTCACACACACACACACAAACACAGTTATTGCTCTTTTTGTTTATACTTTTCATGCAACTTATCTTCACGTTATTGAGTATATGTCTGTAAACCAAACAGGGCCTTCATTTTGTAGATTCAATCTTTTGGGGATTTCGTTCGGCCGATCAACAACAATGACAGCTGCATCTGTAATCGCTCGAAGATCATCTCGTGTTCGACAAATCTGGAGGTCGACGAACACCAACTTCTCTACCACTCCAACTCCGCTTCGATCGAATCCACTGTTTCAACAGAGCAATCGAATCTTCGGTCATGGATACATGTCCAGGTAATCGAAGAACCGAATATTTCCTGACCAAATGTTGCTGATAGCAATGTGTGTGATTTGAGATTTGTTTTGGTGTTTGAAGGTTGCGGCGTGAGTCGACGGTGTTCTTGAGTTCTCTCGTTCCGTTTCACAGCGCCACTGCTTCTGCTTGTCTCGTTTCCAAGCTTCCTGCCGAAGGTAGCGCGTCGGCTGAATGTGAGTTTCTCCTTCATTTGAGTTGAATTGTATTGTTTCAATTTTGCAATCTCATTTGGATTGGAAAGCCACTGCCTTTGTTAGGGTTCTAGGCAAATTATCGGAACCGATTGTCTCCAAGTCTTAGCCAATATATCATCTTTCATATGATGTAAACCACCAGTATCCTACATGCGATTAGTCTATGTTCCTAGAACTGATTTGAGGAGGGGGGACTGTTTGATGATTGCTTGGGATCTAGGGTGGTAATGAAATTATCATAATGTATACCTTGATGCTATCGGCAATTAGGAGTCTTAGTTTACATTTCTGCTTAATTTTATCAAGAAATTACGAATATGGTGTCTGGAAAGAGGCTGACTTCTGTTACGTTCTTGTGAAATGACAGGCAGATTTGCTAATTATGTTAGTCCCTACTGATGGAGACTTGGTTCAAATTGGCCCGCCTTCCCTGGAAAGGATTATTTAAAGATTAAAGGAAAAGAAAAGAAAAATAAAATCTGGACTTTCAAAGAGGTCGACATGTTTTTATCTCCCTTGTCGATCCCTGATTGAGGCTTTTGTTTAGAACGTGTTGGAGATAATTAGTAATATGCTAATTGATGTTCTATTTTTCTTATTTAAATGAATTCAGATTGAGTTTACTGAGCTCCACTGTGCAACGCTGCCAATATTCAAGTCTCATATGATCCTTAAAATCTGTTATATGGTGGTACGAATTAAGAGGGCATCAGATGAAATAGTTTCAATGTTCTTATGAAAAGTAGATATGAGCACTGAAGCTAATAGAAATTTACTTTGTTAATTAAAGACCCATAAATCTTAATGCTTCATTTCCTCCAAAATACTCGCCTATGTCCATACTAGTCCCCATTGAGCATATAGTGTTGCATGGGTAAATCCTTTTTTCCTTCAATTTTCTTTTTACACTGCAGACCAAAATTTTCTTGTTACATTGAAACTTGTTTTCATAGTTTATATACCTTAAATGTACTGGTGGAGTACATTAAAATTAAAACGGATGTGCCGCTGTTTCAGTATTGAATTTATGGTTGATAGAAGTATTGGTAATTAGCTAGAAAACTTGCTTTATTGCTTCTGTGGTTAGTCCAGTCATTCTGATTGTTGTATTCATTTAATCTCCATACATATATAGGTAGGCAACTGCTGCCATTACAAAACTTCATTTTTAATTCATTGCCATCCTGTATCATGGATTACATCCTATCCTTTGAGATTTAAGGCATCTATAAGCTCATACATGGTACAAAAAAGTAAGATTCATTAAAAAACTCAAATTGCCAAGATTGGCAAGGAATATAATAAATATTCAAAAAGTAAACTTACATCAAACAAGAATATCAGGCCTGGTTGCAATTAAATGAAGCAAGCTATAATACTTCTATATAGATGTAAATTTACCTTTTCCCCAGCATCATCTTTGTGTAGGTTCTCATTTTGCAGTAGAGTGCAAATAGGCTTGGAATTCTCATTTTGTGTAGCATCATCTTTGTGTAGCTACAATACTTCTGCTGGTCAATGAAGATTCCTTTGTGACAGAAAGTAGAATGATGCTTGTGAACGGATTGTCTCCAAATAATCTCTCTTTTAATTAAATTTTGAGGACGAAATTTTTATTAGTTGGTAAGATTAGTCTATGTTACTAGAAAAAAATCTTCATGAGTTAAAACCCATTGGCACAATTTGACCTGAAGATGAGTATGTTTTCAAAATTGACAAAGGAGTGAGAATGATGCTTGTGAACGGATTGTCTCCAAGTCTTAGCCAATATATCATCTTTCATATGATGTAGACCACCAATATTCTACGTGCAATTAGTGTTCGCTTACATTTCTGCTCAATTTTATCAAGAAATTACGCATATGGTGTCTGGAAAGAAGCTGACTTTCGTTATGTTCTTGTGAAATGTGAAATGACAGGCAGATTTGCTAATTATGTTAGTCCCAACTGATGGAAACTTGGTTCAAATGGGCGCGCCTTCCCTGACAAGGATTCTTTAAAGATGAAAGGAAAAGAAAAGAAAAATAAAATCTGGACTTTCAAAAAGGTCGACAGGTTTTTATCTCCCTTGTCGATCCCTGTTTGAGGCTTTTGTTTAGAACGTGTTGGAGATAATTAGTAATCTGCTTATTGATGTACTATTTTACTTATTTAAATGGATGAAGATTGAGTTTACTGAGTTCCACTGTGCTAAGCTGCTGATATTCATGTCTCTTAAGATCATTAACATATGTTATATGGTTGTACGAATTAAGTGAGCATCGTTTCTCAAAAAAAAAAAAAAAAAAATTAAGAGAGCATCAGATGAGATAGTTCCAATGTTCATATTAAAAGCAGATGTGAGCACTGAAGCTAATAGAAATTTAGTTAATTAAGGACCCATAAATCTTAATGCTTCATTGCCTCAAAAATACTTGCCTTATCCCGGTTGAGCATATGGTGTTGCACGGGTCCTTTTTTCCTTCAATTTTCTTTGAGGCTCACTATGGGCACCCCACCAGTTATTGTGGGCATCCAAAAAATTGAGGTGAAATGACAAAAATACCCTTCATGAGCACACCACCTCAATTTGTCAAAAACTCTCTTGAGCAATGCACCCCCCCCTTTCCGAATCCCCTGAACCGAGGCACCCCACTCCGTCTTCCCTGCCTCTCGCTCTAGTAAATCTATGCTCTCAATTTCGTCGTGTTGCTCTATTCGATTTGGTTGTGGTGAAGGTTGTACACAAGCTAGGGTTTGGATGTTTTTTGTTAGTTAACTGTTGTTGCATTTTGTATGATGTTGTGGCGTTTGTGTGTTCTTCGTTTTTTTGGTTTTATTTTTTTGGAATCTCGTGTTTGTCATCCACACAGAGTCGTAAATACATAGGAATTATCGGTCACACCCAAACGAGTCTTATTGATAAGTCTCAATTAAATCATGTCGAGCCTATAGCATTAGTCTCATTAGGCTAATGAAGGCAACCCTTTAATGAGGGCGCCCAAAAAAATAAAGTGAACACTCGATCGAAATTGCCCCTCCTTCCTAACAGACGCACTCTTTTGTAGAAATTTCCCAAATTCCTACAAAAATGCAAAAACTAACTTCCCTACACCTCTCTCTAGGCACGAGCCAAAAATCCCAGTTTTCTTCATTTTCCCTCTGTTTACTATTGGATTTTTGTTCGTTTGATTCGATTTGGGTGGCTTTTGAAAGTTGGCGAAGCATGTGTGGAAGCTAGGTTTAGGTTTTCACGTGATTTGGGTGGTTTTGAGGCTGGTGAAGCAGGTTTCAATCTCTGGAGGCAGTACTTCAAACTATGAAAGGTATGTTTAGAGTCGAAATTGCATGACCTGTTATCTTTTGGTTAGGTTTTCGCGTGTTATGCGTTGGCGGGTTTCGTTTATTGAAACCTGTGATTTTCGGTCAGACAGGCCCGTGACTCGTAGTGCATTGTTGATTATACTCAACCAAGACATATCTTTCACGTTTCATTGGCTAACCAACGAGAGTAAGATGAGTTTATTTTGAATATGGTAAGGCTTGGTTCATACCAACTGAGATTTCCATTTTAGCCGCCAGAATTTCGTTGTGAAACCCCGTCTTGAAAATTGATGGAAGCACAAATTTGCAGCTCTTGGGATCTCTATGGTAGCTTCCTCAAAAAAAATGGAAATAAACTCTTTTTCTTCTTCTTTCTAGGCTAAATGCGTGATCAAACCATTTCATTGTTTCGTTACTTAACTCAACTGCTAGAACAGCAGGTTTTTTGCGGTTTGTTTCATCGACTTGATTGTTAACTGCTGTTGAACTTGTCCAAATCTTAATAATTGCCATGTAAACGATGAGAAGAAACAAATTTCATGATATGTACCAGTTTGATTTCAATGAAATGTTACGTTTAGAATTTCCTTCTACTATCATTTTTTTCCCCTTCTTGGAGTTAGAATTTGCCCTGCCAGAAGAGCCTTTGCTTCTGCCAATCACAAAAGAAAAATACTAAAATGACCCTTTTTGAGACACCTCGGATGGAGACCCGATGATGGTGTTCATCCATTCACAAAATGGTCCTCGGGCCTCTGAAACAACCTTACCAAGTCCAATGAGTCCTGATTTTGGGCATCTCGCAAGGTCTGCAAACAAATCTAATTCTTGAGTTGGACTCTGCATCACTGTAACTTAAGCAAGGATCTCATTAGGTTGATGGCATTCAGAGAATTATTAGTCGTTGGCACATCCACAAATATTCATTGTTGGGAGTTAATAGCAAAAAAAAAAACACCGAACTTTATAATTTTTTGTAAATCTAGAACAAATTTTGTATTTTTTTAAATTTATCATAAACTTTATATTTTTTTTTCACACGCAGCGTAATTTGAGCTTAATTAAGGCATTTACCAATCAAGTTTAATATAATTTGTTCACCCACTAGTACGAAAAAAACTGCAAGAAATCGAGGATCTGATGTGTGGGGCGATTCTCAATTTTTCAAACCTCGTACTACAGCAACCATGACAATGAATATGTAGACATTCGATGGGCGGTGTGGGCTCAATTTTTCTTCCTCATCAATCTCATTGTCCTCTCTAGTCTGCATATCAGATTTATGTTCTTTGGTTAACAAAGCGAGATCGTCGAATCGCTTAGATCTAGGACTAATTGTGTTGAGTTAGATTGATTATGTCATTTAATTATGTTTTTTTTTTTTTGTTGAGAAATGTCATTTAATTATGTTCAAATTAGGACGTGTGATATTCCTACAAAAAAAAAAAAAAAAAAAAAACTTAGGACATGCAATACATTTGAAAAAACATATAAAGTTTGTGATAGATTTGAAAAAATACAAAATTTGTTCTAGATTTGCGAAAAACTCAAAAGTTCGTGTTTTTTTTGCTACTAACCTATTCATTTAAAAAAAGTTGTTCCTATTAAACTGCATCACCAATGGTAACTAAGGAAGAGCAACATTAACACATCTACCACTAAAGCTAGAAAGCTTCTTCCAGAATAATAGTTCATTAATCTACTGAAAAAAAAAAAAATAGTTCATTAATCAATTGATAAACGAATGACAGAATATATATTTCCAGATTCAGAAACAGTACAAAGAAGGGCCCCCTTAGTTCTGGTTTGTAGCAGCAGCACTAGTGGAGGCCACAAAATGCTTGAAACTTGCAGAGAATTCGGCCCTTCAAGGAGATTAATGTTGAGGAGCTATCAATCACGGCGGACACCACTTTTTGAGAATTAAAGAGTAATGGAAAGCTTCCCATTGATGGGACATTGTTAGAGAGATTCCAAAAATATATATGGTGGATCACAATTATAGAGTAATCAGATAGAGATTTATTTCCTGGTATCCCAGCACAAGTTCTTAATCCAACTAAGAGATGTCGAATAAAAGGAATATATTTGATTTCTTTCAAATTCAAATCAGTATTCTACATTTGCACAAAATTAATTCCATACAGGTGAGAACTCTTCAAATGAAGTATGTTGCGTTGGTGAATAATACCTATTTCGCGAAATTTGTAAAAGAAGTTTCCAGCATACGATCGAGCGCGCCTGTGCTTCTAACATTGTGATTAATTCTAGTCGCCTTTAAACTGGCAATAAGAGATTCCCCAATAGCACCCAAACCATTTCTTCCAACCAACTTCACCCCAAAGTCTCTACTGAATGCTTGGACTCTGTTAGCATCTCCATCTATCTCATTCAGCTGCATAACCTGTCTCCTCAAAATCAAGCCATACAAGTAAAGGGAACCGTTGCTCAGCTTCTCTCCACCAAATCTCACTCGCGCCAAACATACGGAATCATCATCTACTGATCCTGGATCGAAAAGAATAGAAAAGCTCCCAAATGACAGGTTGGGAGCCTCGAATAGCTCTTTCAAATCATCATATTCCCCTCCATCGGTGTTGATGTCTTTGAAATTGTTATAGTCTTTAGCATTACCGAAATTTTCATAATGAATTGAAGACCTTCTGCTCGCCGCCCTTGATATATTCGCAGCCTCTCTAAGCCCACTAAGAAAAGCTCCATGCATCGTTGCAGGATACCGTCGGTTGGTAGCCTCTCCAGCAAAAAAAACTCTCCCGTCCCCAACACTATCAGCAAGAATATCGTAATCATCTCCTGAAGCTCCGACTGCAACATAAGAATATGATCCGTAGGTGAACTTGTCCTTCCCCCAACGAGTACAAACAACTTGCAGAGGAGCAGGAACTCGAATTCCTTTAGGAGCAAAAATACCTCTTAACACATCCAAGACCCTTTCCACAGCCTCAATCGGAGACATCTTCTCAAATTTAATTGCTGATTCTCCTGCGACTAGTGCCACTAAGAGAGGGCCACCCGAAACAGAAGAATAGCTGTAAAACAGAAAGAACTCGCCTCTCATACTCGAGTCCTCTGTCAAATGCCCAAAAGTATCGATGCTCCCGCCCCAAAAATCATAAGGAAATAACATTGCGACCTTGTTCAGCAACCCAAAACCTAGCCTCTGAATTGCTTCCTGCTTTGGCGTTGGAAGCTCAGGCACAAATCGGATAGACCCTCTCTT
This sequence comes from Stephania japonica, assembly GCA_039657345.1. Taxonomy (NCBI): domain Eukaryota; kingdom Viridiplantae; phylum Streptophyta; class Magnoliopsida; order Ranunculales; family Menispermaceae; genus Stephania; species Stephania japonica. Next base: position 14,618,704 of record CM077564.1, on the reverse strand, counting down.
GAGAACACCCAATGGCACAGTACACAAAACCATGTCCCCTCTATACACCTGCCCGCCAGCATACACCATCACACCATCCATTCCGTACTGTATTGTTTCCACATTTCTATCGTAAAAAATTGGGAGATTCTCTGCAAGTGCCCAAATGAACCTCCCATTCCCACCAGGGATAAAACAATGGTCTCCACCCATCTCATATGGATCATCCTGATCCCAAAACGACATCGATAAATCAGACAACAACGAAGCATTTGCATATTCCAAATTCGCGAGATGCCAATTCAATAACATCCGTTCTTGCGACTCGACTGCGACCTTAAAAACCCGCCTAAAGGTCTCATATGCCGAACCTAACGACATATCTGCAGTCTTAACCTCATCAAGCATTGCCTGCCTAATCTTACACACCTTATCCAATAACTTATTAAAGGAATTCTCAACCCTAGAATCCATTTCAGGATCAACAGCTTTTCCATTAGGTAAATACAATGGGCAGATATCACGCACCTTATGCAAAGGAAACCCTAATTGCCTCGCGAGAACTCCCAGCGGATTCCCATTAATTCCAGTAAGCACACTCCCGCCGAGATCCGCCGCCGCCACCACAACTCCATCCCCACCGCTCATCTTCTTCGTCCTAACCCGCCCGCCGGGCCTATTCCTCCCCTCCAAGATCACAACTTTAAACCCTAACGATATCAACTGCCGCGCCGCAGTCAACCCCGCAAGCCCCGCCCCTACGATTATCACATTCGCCTTCTCCGCGCCATCGACCGCTGCCCTAGCGAAACAAGCTTCTTTAATGGCCGGCGCGAGGCCGAAATTGATGTAGCCGTGCTCGAGAAGGAAATTGTAGGCCGAGCCGACTAGGGCACTGTGCTCGGGCCTTATAGACTCCAGCGCGTGCTCTCTGGTCAGCCAAACCGACACGTTCGATCGCCAACGAGCGAGTATGTGATTCCTCACAACAATGTAGTTGGCTTGATCAGCCCCTCCAATTACTGCTACCACATTCGATTCAATCTCTTCCTCGGTGAGGGAGTCGACTGGGAAGCCCACCGAGATCGCGATTAGGGCTTCGACGTCGACTTCGCGGGCGAGGTCGGAGAACTTGCTGCGGCGCCGGTGGTGGTTCTTGGAGGAGGAGGAGGAGGCGGCGCTTTGGTTGATCTGGAATTGGAGGATCTCGTCCATGACCTTGTCGTCGTAGACGCTGTTGGATTTGGGGTGGTGGTGGTGGTGGTGGCGGAGGGCGCGGAGGCCGTCCACCGCTGCGGCGGAGGGAACCATCTCGGGGAACTGCTTCTTCCTCCGGCGGCGCTTCCTGGGTGGGGGAGAGGCGTCTCCGGCTGGCGGCGGAGGAGTGTCGTCCTGCTCCTCCTCCTCTTGTGGGGTGTGAGTTTCTGTTGAAGGGGAGGGTTGGAGTTGTTCATGATTTTCTGGTAATGGTGGTTCGGATTGTTGGGGAGACTGTGCTTCCTCCTCCATTATTGCGTTGTTTTCTGTGCTTCTTGTTGGGTTGGTGTGTAAACCGCCGCTGTGGTTTTGGGCACCAGAGAGAGAGGGAGAGGGAGATGATGATATGAGCACCGGTTAGGTGTAGGAGTCCGTGGACTACTGCTGAAGAACGGAGAGAGCGATATGGTTTAATTAAGTGTAACTCACTATTTACTAAGTGCATCCGATTATGTCGATTATGTATGGCATCCTCGAATTCAAATTTTAATTTATAAATGCACCCAACATTTTTACCAAAATACCTCTTAATCTAAACCGAAGCACCCAACTCCAAAACCTTAGTCGAGATATCTATTTTAAGTTCGACGGCATATGGTCGAGACTTATCCTCCAGACTTAATGTTGTCCACCAAACCTCTTTAGTGAGATTTAGTTGAGAACTGTCGACTTAAAGGTTTGGTGGGTTTCGACCGATTATCTAATTAGAGGTTCGACAGGTTGTGACCGACTCTCCAATTAGAGGTTTGGTGGGCTCTGACCGACTCTCCAACAAGATATTCGAACTTGAGAGGTCGAACCACTCGATGATGCTTACAAATCGCAAGAAAAGAGTGTGTGGAGGGATGATGATAGGGTGTACAAAATGAGAAGAAAGTGTAGTGGGGTGCACTTGTAACAACCCAATTTTAATTAAGCCGTTATTATGACGTGTTTGTAGACGTGGATGCTTCACTTTAGATATATATGATCAATCATACGAAACAATGATAATATTGAGAATGAATTCATACATAGAATCCAAGCTGGATGGAAGAAATGAAGAAGTGCAACTCTGTGATAAAAATATGCATGCCAAGTTAAAAGGAAAAATTTATAGGATCGCAATTAGGCTAACTATGCTCTATGGAAGTAAATGTTGGACGGTAAAGCAACAACAATTACATAAAATGAACATAACAAAAATGAGGATGCTTAGGTGGATATGTGGTAAAACTCGTAAAGAAAGGATAAGAAATACACAAATTCAAAGACAAGTAGGAGTAACATCAATTGACTCAAAGATTAAGGAAGGGCGGTTGCGATGGTTTGATCACCTGCAAAGACGACTTACATATGCCCCGATTTGAAAACTTGACTTAATAGGAACTGAAGAAATTTAACGAGGTAGAGGTAAATTGAAGTTAACTTGAGATGCATTAATTATGAGGGATTTGAATGGTTTGGAAAGCTCACCATCAATTACATTAAACCGAGCACAATGAAAGAGTTTGATCCATATAGCCGACCCCAATTAATTTAGGACTAAGGCTATGTTGTTGTTGTTGTGCAGACGTAGATGCTAGCTCAGCACCTCGTGGACCTGCAGTTAGGTCAGGGTGTGCCCGAAGTAGGTAAATAGATTATTTTATATGTTGTTTGTTTAATTCGTGATGTATGTGTTTAGTTATGGTTGATTACATCGCGATGTGTGTATTTATATTGTTATTGATCATGCGAGATAGTGTGATGGGTATTCACCTCGATTAGCGTGTAGACATGGGTGCAGGGTAAGCAAATGACAGTACACTAAGTTGAAAAATAATACACACATAAAAATGAATTAAAATAAATTAAATAATTAATATAAAGCGTCGTTTAGATGGTTATGACCGGTGTTGTGTGCAAATGGCACGAGTTTACGTGTGGGATTGGGTACCGAAACGCCCGAGAATTTAGTTTATTGGTGATGAGAAGGATAAGATAAATGGCTCAAGTTACCATTTAAGTTACTCAAAAGTTGACTTATTGACCTAATATAAGCCAATCAAGGTGCATTGGGATCCGAATACCACACTTGATGAAAACTTGACTATAATAGTCATTTTCTCACCAACTCACCACCCTTTTTCTCTCATCTCACCCAAAATCCAAAAATTGGAAATCAAGAGGAGGGTTTTGTGGACTTCAAGTGATCATTTGGAAGATCATACGATGTGGAATCGACGGACCAAGGTTAAATTCGAGCTCTCCTTACAAATTTCTATGTTTTGGGTGTATTTTTTCAAGTTTTGAAGTGGGTTTCGGGGATGTGAATCTAGCAAACAAGTTTTCAAGGTGTTGCCATGCTTTTGGGATAGATTTTTGGAGCAACAATGAGGAATTTGTTGAGTTGTTGTTGTGGTGATTTTTGGTTGAATTATTGATTATGTTTTTGACTGAATTATTGGGTTTTCTTCAAAAACTAGTTTCGTTAGTGTTTTATGGTCTATCATGGTTGGTTTGAAGTTCCATGAGGGGCTGGGACGAGTTCGAACCGCGGCGACGAGTCGAGGTTGCCGAAAACCAAATTAGTGCTTTTCCGGCTTGGACGCCGCCAGGGACATCGTGGAGAGTAAATCTCCACGCGTTTCCAACGTTCAAAAGTGAGACACCCCACCCCACGCATTTTTGGTCATGCCTCGATTGACCCATGACAGTGTGAGTCATGGCGCCAAGGGCACTAACCCCACTGTCCTGAATGTCGTAAGCATTTGCTCACGGCGATGCCTTCCACGACGTTTAGATAAAAAATTAAATAAAAATCAAAATTGAATTTTTTTATTTGGCCTAATGGGGTTTAACTTAAGGATCATTACCAAATATAATGTGGATTAAAATGATCAAATTGATATGTAAATGGGAAAATGGGAAAATTCTGAGGTTTGAGTAATTAAACAAATTATTGAAAATCATGTATTTGGGACTGTTTGATTGGTGATTGGGCATGCATTTGGTGGCATGATTGGACGGTATCATGTTAATTGGAGTGCGGTTTGAGGTGTGTAGTATCTCAATTGAAATCTCTTGAGTATTTACATGCTTTTATATTTGAATTTCATTCAATTGTTCAATTATTCCTTTCCTGTTGTGGTTATATAGACGATTGCTAGGGTTTTCCCTCGTCATGTTATTCCTTATGCGTATGTCCATAGACCACAACACGTGTTGCCAGGGGTCTTGGTGGATAGTTCGACCCGAGTATCATGAAGAGGCATGTGTAAGTGCGCCGTGGGACCACGTCGGCCATCGAGAGGACCCGGGGCTAGCCATGCTAGAAAGCTACTTGTTGGCAATGCTCGCAGTGGAGTCGAAGTATGATGCTAGTCTGACTTAGGCTTAAATACACACTTTGAGCTTATCTATTATTTATTCATGCGATGAGCACAGTTGCATGTTTATTTTCTCGCATGTTTATTTAATAGCTTGTTAAATTCCTGTATTTATTTCCATACTTACTGAATTTCCTTGGGAATACCTACTCTGGACTCTTCATCTGCATTTTTGTGATGGCTTGAGTGCAGATCCTGGTACGAGTCGCGGCAAGGGCAAGCTAGCCGACTACTTGTGACTTTCGGACTACAGGCCGGACTTGTACATTCGTATATATATATACACACGTACTCTACTATGGGAACTAAATATATATCCATATCATAGGTACACTATTTAGAACTATTGGATTTAAATTCAACATATTAATCGAGGCGACATAAATGCACAAAATATTTAATGTACAACACATTTTGAGGGGCATGACATGGGTATATATTTGGTCTCCATTGTAAAATTTCCCAATATATATATATTTGTTTCGTTTTTATGTTGGGTTTTGGGACATTATGAGAGACCCATGACATATACTTTGACATTTTGAGGCCTTTGATATTAATATCTATATGATGCATGGTTTATAGTTTTCCCCATTAGGCAAATTAGCTATCAACATGATACATATGTTTTACTTTAATCTATCATGTCTTTAAGTCTTTTGCTTATGCTTGTTGATATAATAGATTATTTGAGTTCAATAATGAATATAAATGATAAAATGATTATAATTTGAGGTTTTAAATAATATTTGGTGAATTAGTTTAATATGGGACACAGTTGGTTGCTACGTGGCTGGTTGTTGCCCCGTATGGCACCCGTGACGGGACTCGGTGGATTCAGGGATATTACATCACTAATCACAGTAAGAGGCATAAGGGGCATTTCGTAGTAGGATTGACCTTTTTTTAAGTTTGACTTTTTCTGGGGTGAACTTAGTCGAGCTCTTGTTGGATTGATGCAACTTTGGTAAGGTTGTAAATAAAAGTATTATAACAAGATTAAAATAAGTCATTTTTTAGGTGAATACCATAAAGAATCCGTATTAAACCAACTACTCGGGCTTAATCCATGTCAGCCCGTAATTGAGGTGAAGAGCTCCCAACAGTTGGCGTCTTTATCTGTAGGACTCGAACTCGAGCTACAAGTTAGGAACTCGAGTGCCAAACCACTCAGACCAACCAGTCATTAATAATAAGAGTTTGGTTATTTCATACCCTATCATTCTTGTAGCACCCTACAAAAATAAAATAAGAAAACTTAAGTTTGCTCGTGAAATGTCTTTCTTTTTTCTACGTGGTATCTTGCGCCAACTGCATCGACTAATTCACTTTCGGGCACTACCAAGCCCCTTATGAGGTGGCCCTTCCAATTTAGTTTTTTTCATTCACAAGACTCAAACTGAGACCTTACTTAAAGGGACCAAGTCCCTTACCACTTAGCCCAACTAGTTTTTAGTACATGAAATGTTTTATTATCCTCAAGCCATTCTTCTCAACTCCCTTTAGTTATGTTTCCCACACATCTCTTTCGACAACCGACATGCACCTGTCATAGCCCAAATTTCTAATCCTACATTTTGGTCATAATCAGGGTCACCAACCCCGTGATGTGGGACCCTGTGACGACCCCTCTCCTAATCTAGGGCATCGATCTAATCACGCAATTAAGCCTAAATCCTATCCACGTAGGACTTAACTATGTATTAGTCAACCTTACAACTTATTCATCTTGTTTCTCGTGTCTTATTCAATTTATGACATTTAGTGTTAATTCAAAATTTTATTAACATAGTTAATTATTAGCGGAAGTCTTGGTCATTTAAATAAGTGAAAGCTTTATACAATGTGCGAAAGCAATTAGAATTTTATGCGAAAGCCATTTAAAATAATCCTAAATGTGAAAACTTAGAAATGACATCATATATATAATAACCTCAAAATACAATAAAATAGTCTAAGTCTAATCAGGGAACTAATGCTCAATCCAAATATACATTTTAAATGTGTAAGAAAGACATATATAACATATACAAACAAAATACCAAAAGAAGACCTACTGTTTATGCAGTGTCGTGGTGCTGGCTTAGAGATAATCGTCTATCTTCTCAGCCTGTTGGTAATCAATTTTGCACCCATCATCATAAAAAGGACGGTAAGTACAAAAAATAAATAGTAATCCCCGATGACAAGTTTAAATTGCATTTCCAAATATAATCGACTGGTATTTAAAAACATATAACTAGAAAAGCTGAAAATAAACCATATGCAAGTAAATACCAAAGTTAAACAAGTGAAACTAACAATAGGTTAAGTAGTAGTGAATTAGGTCTAGTGGTAGTGAACCACATCACTCCGATCCCTATAATCATAAAACATAATGGATTATAAGCCAAATGTTGCCAGGGACTCTATCCCCCGGTGAGTAGACCACCTCAGGGACTCTAATCCTAAGTGTCATACAATGTCAAGAAACTTGTACCGACCTCCCCAGGGACTCTAACCCTATGAATAGCGCACATCTTGATCGAGCACGGGTCCTAATTTCAAAAACTACTTTTTATTTAAAAAAAAAGACCAAATATGGAATGTCAAGGCATAGGCACACCTACCCACCTAAGCAAATAGGAATACAAGTCCACATAAATGTTTCATATGATGTTCACTAGCCTAATAGCATGCTATTTATCATTTATTTCACATTTAAACAACAAAAATAGACATAGCATGAGATATAGTCAATGAACTAAATCAAATAAATGAATATCATGCAAACTACTCTCAAGTGAGCATAGAAAACAAGAACACATGACATTAGAATACAATGGTAAAAATAGTCCCAAAAGACTATGCAAGATTAGCAATTAACGGAAATGAAATGCCAAGCAATTCCTTGTGTTAATTCATTGACTCTATTTCTAATACCATGTTGTTCCTTGCTGTTTTTAATGATTAAATTTATATATAAATAGCATGCTACTAGATTATAGGAATTATGAATAACTTTATGGACTTTGTACTCACTTTAATTTATTTATCAACTTGCCCATATACTTTGATAAATCTATAGTTGAGTCATTTTTTAATACATAAATTAGTTTTAGCATCTAGATCCCTTACTCGATCGAGGTGTACGCGACTCACGGGGTTCGAGTCCCTGGGGAGGCTTGGCACATATTGCTTGGCTTTGTTTGACACTCGGGGTTAGAGTCCCTGAGGTGGTCAACACACCGGGGTTAGAGTTCCCTGGTGACACTTGGGTTCGAGTCCTTTGTGATATGATGATTATTAGGTTGGTGTGTCGCGGTTCACTACCAACTAGACCTAGATCACCACTACTTAGCCCAGTGTCAGTATCGCTTGTTTATCTCTAGTATTTACTTGCATATGATTTACTTTTTATTCTTTCCAATTTATATGCTTTTAAATACCATTAGAATGTTTAGAAATGTGAAATAAACTTGTCATCGGGATCACTATTATTTTCTTGTATTCACCTTCCTTTTTATGACGGTGGGTGCAGAGTCGTCGACCAGTAGGCCAGGCAAGGAGAAGATCGACGATTACCTCTGAGCCAATGGCGCGACATTGCTTCAATCTCGTAGGTCTTTTAGTATATTGTTGTATTAGTTACTTTATGTCTTTTCAGGTTTGCAAAATTTTAATTAAAAACGAAAGAGATATCACAATTCTACCAAAACAACTCAAGTTTGAAACAAAGTTAGAAAATTTACTAATCTATAACAAAAAGTTAGAAAATTTATTTCTCTTAATCTATAACTTCTTTTCAAAGTAAAAATTATTAATTTACTAGCAATTTTGGCTGAATTCTCTTGAAGTCAAAGTTGTAAATCATCTAGCATACCAAAAAATATCATACTAAAAGATCAGCTCATTCCGATAAATATTGAGGAAGTTGTGCCCTTTCAAAGTATAGCCAATTTTTCATGAATATAATTGGTTCTTCTAGCAATTTTGGCTGAATTCTCTTAAAGCCAAAGTAAGCGCAGAGAGGGATTGCGAGCTCGACGAGGTTGTCGCGAGGGGGTGAGGTGAGTTGTTGTGGTTGTTGATGTTGTTTGTTGGTATGGTGGTTCGGTGGTGGAGGTGGGGAGGAGCCCCTCCCTCCCAATCCATCAAATAAAAAAAAATCGAACCATGGAGCACCTGGTTCCCTGGTTCGATTGGGGAAGAAGGGGGGCACACATGCGGGCTGCACTTGTGCACCCCCACCCAAACGGGCCGGGCCTGGTTGTACAGACTCGGATGGGTCGGGCCGACCCGGTCCTAGACCAAGCGGGTCAAGCCCAGCTGGCCCAAACCCGGTCAGTTCAGTTGGGCTGAACCGGGTCTAACCGAACCGGACCTCGTTCAACCCAACAAAAAAATACATTTTTAAATTTTAAATAAAATAAAATACAGAAAAATAAAGAAAATAGCTAAAAATTATGGAAAAATTCAGAAAAATCTTGAAAATATTAGAAATTAGAAAAATGGTTCATAAATGAGTTTTGGGACTTTCTCGGGATTTTGGTGAGATGTTGTCGAAGTTTTTACCTCGTAAAATTGACAAAATATACTCAATTGAAGCTAATTTAATGACAAACGGTATTAGGTACATTCGAGTGATAATTTTAATTGTCGGATGTTTATTGGAGCTAGACTGGGGTTTGGTTTTCAGGACGCAGAGTGCGGATTGATGTGTGTAGTATCTCAACTGAAATTGCTTGAGTATTTACTTCTTTTGACATTTGAATTCAATTTCTTTCATTTCAATATTCTACTCTGGTTATGGCTATATGGGTGAACGGGTTGAGCGGGGCTCCCTACGTTCCATTCTTGTGTGTATGTCCACTATACCATAACACGTGCTACCAGATTAGTCTCAGTGAATAGCACGACCCGAGTATCACGTCGTGTCATGTGACGGTGCGCCGTAGGTGTAACGTCGTCCATCGAGCGGATCTAGATACTGGTCGTGCTTGAGTAGGACTCGCCGACAGTATTCTGTGGAAGAGTCCGAATTATGGTGGTAGTCTGACCCTAGGGGCTAGGAACACACTTTAAGCTTTTCATATTATTTATTCATGCGATGAGCGCAGTTGCCTGTATTTATTTTCACATGTTTATTTAATAGCTTTATTTAAATTCTAGTATTTACTTTCAGTATTGCTCACTTAATTTTCTTGGGAATACTCACTCTGGACTTGTCATCTAATTTTTATGATGGCTTGAGTGCAGATCCTAGTACGAGCAGGGGCAAGGGCAAGCTACCAGAGTACCATTGATCTGAGATTGCCTGACTCGTACGTTTGTCTTATATATATTTTGTTTCATTTTGGGTTTGGAGATTTTGAGATATTTTGAGATACCTTGTATATATTGATTTTTTATGACTTCAGAGGTATTTATAGTTATATATGGGTTTTCCACTTTAGGTTTATCGTTTGTGTCATACATATTTAGTATTATTATCCGAGCAAATGTATTGATAAGGCTTCCGTTGTGTTAATTTGAGGATTTCATGATGACTTAACATATAATTTGATTTCAATACAACTTAATCAGTAAATTGATAATAGATATGGTTAAAAAAGATAAAATGATAGATATAATCCAATGTAAAGCACAACTGTTACTGGTAAGATAGACTGTGGGTCCGCATTGGCCCCCGTGGCTGTCTATTTGGAAAATGGGTCCGTTACATTTTGGTATCAGAGCCTAAGTTTAGTAAAACCTAAGGCTCGAATTTGAGGAAAAACCTAATCATAAAGCTATTGAATATGCTTTAGATGTGGAAACTCAAAGGAATTGCCTAAAGTCTTAGTTAGGAAGCAATGATAGATGGGTAGAAATTAGGGATATACATGTTATGTTTTTGTTTGTATATTACCTACGTTACACGTATATTCATATTGAGGCACGTTATTCGATGCAGATACCGATAGACGAGCAGCCTCGAGGTACGACTCAGCCAGAGGTTAGGGATACTAGTGATCCCACTAGGACGATATTGACATTAGAGTCGTTAGCGCGGACGGTTGATGATAGGTTCGCACAGTTGTTGGATTTATTGAGGACTCGTAAGACTACGACAGCTTCTACTACAGTCGTAACTGCACCATTGGTTACTACTCTTACAGTTGTTGCTCCCACTACTGTTGAGACTCAAGGGCAAGTTGCAGCATCTAAGACACATGTTGAAAGGGCTACATCAGTGGTTGTTCCAGCGAAGACTACGTTAGTTGTGTCTCCTTCGACTACCGAGCAGCCAGCTGTAGCGTCTTCATTAGGGAGTTTGATGACAGTGGAGGCGAGGAAGTTGAAGGATTACCTTATATTCTCTCCAGGATACTTTTATAGAGTCGGAGACACATAGATAACTGGGAGGTGGCTATTGGCTCACGAGAAATTACACGAGATGTTATTGGTTAATGAGGTAAATAAACCGAGATTGACTAGTTATTGCCTGAGATCTACTGCTGCTATATGGTGAACCACCTATAAAGCGACACATCCAGCAGTTACTACTTGGATTGATTTCAGAACATTTTTCATGGATGAGTGTATACCTATGGAGGCCAGGATTCGATTGAGAGAGGAGTTCTTGACACTAGTTCAAGGCGATATGTCTGTTACCAAATATATGGAGAGGTACAGATATTTGTTGTCTTACTCTATGGATCTGGCAGAGACTGACAGGCTGCGATCTATATTACTTTGTCTGAGGACTAGATGAGAGGATAGCTACCATAGTTGTTTCCAGTGGAGCGACTACTTTGGCTCAAGTATACGACAGGTCTCTTTCTCAAGAGACTTATATAGTACAGAGTGCTAGTAGATTAGCGATTCAGACTGCGATGCAGCGTCAGCAGAGTCATCCAGTTCAGGGTTCTCGGTTTGATCAGAGGCTAAAGAGACAGAGGAGAGATCAGGGCCAACAAGGACAGGGCCAGAGACCTCGTAGAGGTAGAGGTGATTAGCATTCAGATCAGGGTCGCAGAGGCGACAAAGATCATCGGGATGATCAGGATAGACACGATGATCGCGAGGTAGCATATTCTGCGGCCTTTACACCAGTTGATCAGCCGAGATAGCAGCAAAAATAAGATAGTGGTTAGGGTCAAAGAGGCCAGAGCCGAGGTCAGAGTCAGAGGACTACTGGCAGATCAGACACTCGTGCTTATTATCGTTATGGTTAGGTGGGACATCTTATGGCAGAGTGTACCAAACTAGTGCCAGTATCATCACAAATTGATCAGGCTAGAGATAGGACCCAAACAGTTGCTTTTGGGGTTGCACAGCCAGACCGGGAGGCGACCAGACAACTTGTTGAGGGTGTGTTATCTATCTGTGATACTTTTATGCATGTCATATTCAATTCAGGCAGCACACTTTCCTTTATATCTGGACATACGGTAAGATTATTAGGGTTAGGTTCAAAGACTTTATATACACATCTTGTTCTCTGTACGGTAACTGGGGATAAGATTTACCCTAACCGAATTTGTCGAGATTGTGTGGTTGAGATTGAGGGATGTCAGTTACTAGCTGATTTGAAAGTATTAGAGTACTTGGAGTTCGATGCGATGTTAGGTATGGATTGGTTATCGTCTTATCATGCACAAATTGACTGTTTTAGCAAGACAGTGACATTTTACATCGAGGGGATTCTAAAGTTTTCATTTGCCAGAGCTGCATCAGCATTACCTATCACTCGAGGTAGACTAGCTATGTCGTAAGAGATAGAGGGGTACGCGACTATGGTGGAGCCAGAGCTTAGGACAGTGATTAGGGTTAAGGATGTCCCGGTTATTTGCGAGTTTTTCGACGTGTTTCTTAAGGATTTGCCAGGATTGCCACCACCGAGAGCTGTTGAGTTCATTATCAAGCTAATTCCAGGGATAACCAATTTACAGCAAGCCGCATAGAATGTCAACATCGAAGCAGGTGGAGTTGAGGACCTAGTTAGTGGAGTTACCGCAGAAGGAATTCATTCACCCTAACATGTCACCTTGGGGAACTCCAATTCTTTTTGTGAAGAAGAAAGACGATTCGATGCGAATGTGTGTAGACTACAGGAAGTTGAATCAGGTTACTATTAGGAACCGTTACCCACTTCCCAGGATCGATGACTTGTTTGATCAATTGGCAGGAGTCAAATTATTCTCGAAGATTGACCTAAGATCGAGATATCATCAGTTGAAGATTCGACCGCTTTTAGTACGTAATATGGGTTGTACGAGTTTACAGTCATGTCATTTGGGTTGACTAACGCACCGGTGATCTTCATGGATTTGATGCGCATGGTGCTTAGGCAGTTTTTGGATCGGTACGTCATAGTTTTCATCGACGACATCCTGATTTACAGCAGGACTCGTGTGGAGCATGAGAGGCATCTCAGGGAGGTGTTGGCGACGCTGAGAGAGCACTGACTTTACGCCAAGTTCAGCAAGTGCGCATTTTGGCTGAGTGAGGTGAAGTTTTTGGGGCACGTCATCAGCAATCAGGGTATATTAGTAGATGGTGACAAGATTCGAGCTATTATTGATTGGAAGACACTCGATTCGGTATCTGATATCCAAAGTTTCCTAGGTTTAGCAGGATATTACAGGCGATTCGTACAGGATTTTTCATTGATTGCGGCGCCGATGACGAGGTTGACCAAAAAGAATGTCATATTTGACTGGTCACATGAGTGTGAGGATGCTTTCTGGGAGCTGAAGAAGCAGTTGACTTATGCACCAATTTTGGCATTACCTGTGGCAGGTAAGGGTTTCTCGATTTACACTGATACGTCAGGCACTGGGTTGGGTTGTGTGTTGATGCATGAGGAGAGCTATCCAGTACACGATTTGGAGCTTGCGACAGTCGTATTTGCACTAATGGCTTTGAGGCACTATTTGTACGGTGAAAGGTTCGTAATATTTATCGACCACTAGAGTTTGAGATATTTGTTCACTCAGAGGGAGTTGAACATGTGACAGCGGAGATGGCTCGAGTTACTAAAGGACTACGATTTTGCTATTGAGTATCATCTAGGGAAAGCGAACGTCGCAGCTGATGCGCTGAGTAGAAGTAGCATCGAGAGTCAGACGGGACTGCAGCATATGACACACGAGCACGGGTTTCTTGAGGCTACGTTGGTGTTATGTGTGACAAAGTCTATTGCTGAGCTACACATTTGCAGCCAGATACGAGTTCCTACGGTGTCACTAGAGCGGGTTGCTGAGTTGTAGAGAACTGAAGGCCGGTATTTACAGATCAGTGAGCTGGCTCAGGGTCCGGGGTGCACAGAGTCGTCTGAGGGTTCAGACAGGTGCTTGAGACACAGGGGTCGTTTGTGGATACCGAAGGTACTGAAGCTCAGGGACAGTATTCTTGAGGACTCACACCGGTCGCGATTTACAGTTCATCCTGGTCGGACCAAGATATATCACGACCTTCAACAATTATTTTGGTGGCCAGGGATGAAGGCTGATGTGGGGAGGTATGTCCGGAGTTGTCATATTTGCCAATAAGTGAAGGCTGAGCACAGAAGACCAGTAGGGTTGCTACAGCCGCTTCCCATTCCTCAGTGGAAATGGGAACATGTGACAATGGACTTCGTCAGTGGCCTACCGCAAACTACGATGAGACACGACGCAGTTTTGGTAGTTATCGACAGGTTAACGAAGTCGGCACATTTCATATCGATTGCCATGAGATATTCAGTTACACAACTGAGCATTATTTTTGAGAGAGAGATTGTCAGATTGCACGGTGTACCGGTCTCCATTGTTTCTGATAGAGATCCGAGGTTTACTTTGAGGCTTTGGGAGAGTATGCAGGAGCAGTTTGGCACTCAGCTACAGTTTAGTACTGCGTACCATCCTCAGACTGATGGGCAGTCGGAGCGGTTGATTCAGATTCTCGAGGATATGCTCAGGGCGTGTATTTTACAGTTTGGTGGATCGTGGGAAGATTATCTGCCATTGTGCGAATTTGCGTACAACAACTATTAAGCGAGTATCGGGATGCCACCATTCAAGGCACTATATGGTAGGCCCTACAGGTCACCAACATGTTGGGTGGTACCGAAGGATACAACAGCTATAGGACCTGAGGTTGTTGTGGATCACACTGAGAAGGTGAGGAAGATTAGACAGAGACTTTAGACAACACAGGATAGACAGAAGAAATATGCGGATAGGTATTACGGGGATCTGAGCTACGAGGTTGGAGACATGGTGTACTTGAAGGTTTCGCCCTATAAGGGTCATCAGAGATTTGGCATTAAGGGTAAACTGGCACTAAGGTTTATTGGACCGTTCAGAGTTGAGGAACGTGTCTACAGAATGGCATACCGTTTAGAGTTATCGCCACAGTTAACAGGGGTACATCCAGTGTTTCATATATCCATGTTGAGGCTAGCTAAGTTAGGACCGAGACCTATAGTTGATATGCGTCAGATTGAGGTGCGACCAGATGTGTCATTTGAGGACCAGCTTGAGCAGATCATGGATAGGAGGGTTCACACTTTGAGGAACAGGGAGATCCCGAAGGTTTTAGTTCGTTGGCAACATCATGGAACTGAGGGACTCACCTGGGAGCTCGAGTTTACTATGCGACAACGGTATCCCCATTTATTTGCCAGTAAGTATTTAAGTTTAATTTAAATTTCGGGACTAAATTTCACCTAGTTGGAAAGAATTGTAACGGCCCGAATTTAATTCACCATTATTTGTGACGTATTGCAGACATGACGGACAGCTCAAACACCCGTGGGATCCGCAGCTAGGCTAGAGCGCTCCTGGGGTTAGGTAAATAGTTATTTCGTGTGTTGTTTTGTCTAATTTTGCGATGTTTATGTTAAAATAGGTTAAACGACATCATGATGTGTGTAATTATATTTCAATTGACGTGTGAGATTGTGTGTTAAGTATTCACCCCGATATGCGTGTCGACGCGGGTACCAGGTAGGCTAAAAGACGAAATATTAGGCCTGGGGAAATAATTCACACATTAAATGAATTAAATGTGACAAAATAGTAAATTGGTAGGCGCCTAGGGACATGCGGGGTCATGGTCGACACGCGTAGGTGGTACAGTAGTGTGCACGCCCGAGTACGCTCATTGGCGCACACGTCGAAATTGTATGCGCGAAAATATAGGCGAATATATATATATATATATGTAATTTAAAAAATATATATAAATATAAATATATATATATATATATTAAAATCAGAAATTAAAAATAATTGTGAAATGACCAAAAAGGGAATTAGATTATGAAGGATGAAGATAAGAACATAGGGACATTTTGGTCATTTGACCCCAAAATTTGATAACCACCACCACCAACACCACATTTCTCACCATTTTCGATCGAAAGGGAGAGAAGGAGAAAAGAAAGAGAGAGGGATCGCGGAGAAATCGTGAGCTCGACGAGGTCGTCGCGAGGGGGTGAGGTGAGTTGTTGTGTTGGCTTGTTGTTGTGGTTGTTAATGTTGTTTGTTGGTGTTGTGGTTCGGTGGTGGAGGTGGGGAGGAGCTCGAGAGCTCGAACGAATTGCAAGAGCAATTCGTCCGAGGAGGGAGACGACACCCATGTCGTCTCCCCTCCCTCCTAATCCATCAAGTAAAAAAAAAATCTAACCAGGGAGCTCCTAGTTCCCTGGTTCGATTGGGGAAGAAGGGGGGGCACACGTGTGGGCTGCATGTGTGCACCCCCCACCCAAAAGGGCCGGACCTAGTTGCCCAGGCTCGAACGGGTCGGGCTGACCCGGTCCTGGCCCATGCGGGTCGGGCTGAGCCGGCCCAGACCCAGTCGGTCCGGTTGGGGCGAACCGGGTCCAACCGAACCGGACCCGGTTCAACCTAACCAAAAAAAAAAACTGTTTAAAATTTTTAAATAAAATAAAATACAAAAATATAAAGAAAATAACTAAAAATTATGGAAAAATTTAAAAAAATCTAGAAAAATATTAAAAATTAGAAAAAGAGTTCATAAATGAGTTTCAGGACTTTCTCAGGATTTTGGCGAGATGTTGTCGGGGTTTTTACCTCGTAAAACATAAAATTGACATAATATACTCAATTGAAACTAATTCAATGACAAATGGTATTAGGTACATTCGAGTGATAATTTTGATTGTCGGGTATTTATTGAAGTTAGACCGGGGTTTGGTTTTCAGGATGCGGAGTGCGGATTGAGGTGTGTAGTATCCAAACAGAAATTACTTGCGTATTTACTTCTTTTGGCATTTGAATTCAATTTCTTTCATTTCAATATTCTACTCTAGTTATGACTATATGGGCGAACATTGAGCGGGGCTCCCTCTGCTCCATTCTTGTGTGTATGTCCACTACACCATCATAGCACGTGCTACCAAATCGGTCTCAGTGAATAGCACGACCCGAGTATCACGTCGCGGCATGTGTCGGTGCGCCGTAGATGTAACGCTGGCCATCGAGCGGATCCAGATACTAGCCCTACTTGAGTAGGACTCGCCGGTAGTAATCTGTGGAAGAGTCCGAATTATGGTGGTAGTCTGACCCTAGGGGCTAGTTACACACTTTCAGGTTTTCCTATTATTTATTCATGCGATGAGCTCAGTTGACTGTATTTATTTCCGCATGTTTATTTAATAGCTTTATTTAAATTCCAGTTACTTTCAGTATTGCTCACTTAATTTCCTTGAGAATACTCACTCTTGACTCGTCATCTGCCTTTTGTGATGGCTTGAGTGCAGATCCTAGTACGAGCAGGGGCAAGGGAAAGCTGCCAGAGTATCGTTGATCTGAGATTACCTGACTCGTACATTTGTATTATATATATTTTGTTTCATTTTGGGTTTGGGGATTTTGAGATATTTTGAGATGCCTTGTGTATATTGATTTTTTTGTGACTTCAGAGGTATTTATAGTTATATATGGGTTTTTCACTTTAGGTTTATGGTTTGTGTCACACATATATAGTATTATTATCCAAGCAAATGTGTTGATAAGGCTTCCATTTGTGTTAATTTGAGGATTTCGGGATGAAAGTTAAATGACATGTATATGATTCATCTTCAACCTTATAAAATATGAAATCAATAAGCCAAAACCATTAAACACATATTGGTTATACATGTAAACATTTTTATCGAAATCAAATCGAATGAAGAGTAGAAGTTGTTACTTATAGTTTGAGCCTTTGCAGTTTTATCCTCTAAGTTTAGCTCCTCTTGAAGTCCCAAAAGTTCAGCACATTCTAGCTCTCTTTGTTCTTAAAAATTCTGAAATTTTTTTATCTTGTTTGCATGAAAACCAAACTTTGTCTCTTATATATTTAGATTAGCAAGTTGATCAATTAGCAAATCCTTAATTTACTAAGTTAATCACTAGGACAAGTGTCCTCTCTCAATGCCACTTGTTCTCACATGAAGAATGCATGTCTCCACTAACTAGTTACTATTTAGTTTAGGATTCCTACATATCTTCATTTTCTCCATGCAAATCAATGGTCTCCAATTTGTTTATCCAAACTATAGTCCATTAATCATATAAATTGAATTTACAAACTTAGACACCTAAATTCACGTGGTTAGTGTATTTAGTCTCATTGTAGACACATTAGTGGTCCAACTAATCTTTGATTACTCGACACCCTGTGCCCACGCCCTGACATGCATCCTATGTAACTCCCCGTCACACCAACTCGTCCGGTATGGCAACATTCATACATAAATGTGATTCAATATAATAAATAATAATTTTAAACACGCAAAATAAACAAGCATTAACCATAATTAACACATACCATAGGCTCTCATGTCCGAGTCAACCGAGTTGTCCCCTTAACGCCTGAATTACAACCGTTAATTCCCAAGATTAACGCTAATCCTAGTTTAATTAATTTTGGTCGTTACAATTCTTCCCTACTATGGAAAATTTTGACCTCCAAATTTAGATCAAAATTTAGTTTACCAAACCGATCCTTCTTTGAACACACCTTACACCCTGATAGTACCACTACCAACACTGAACTTCTCTACAACTCATTGGATACTCCTATTACTCATGTACCCATTACAGGGAAAATATTGTTTTACCAAGATACAAGCATGTGCCGATAATGTGATAAAAAACCGTCATTCCCCCGACACCTCCGTAACCTGCAGCTCAACCTAATCTCGTACCTAAGACATGTTAACCCAATTACTTATCACCCGGTCAACTGATAACCTCTCCTATCGTGTGTAACAACACAATAGACCTTGACAGGTCATACAAACCACAACAGACGACCACGCATGCATAACATAAACAAAACTTACAATTTATTTATATTACTTACCCTGAACCCGTTGTTAGGACGTATCCCCGCTTGGCTCAATCGCCATGTGCATCGGTTCTCGAGTCTACACCGGTGTCACTATTAGAGATGTCACCAATCTCAATGGACTACCTCATGTCCTCATCAGAAACACCTAATCCCACATCTTGGTCCTACTTGACCACTATTTGACCACTTGACCCTGATCTTGATTCCTAGATCCTTGTTATCAACCTCTCTAATCCTAACTTTGTCCTTGTTGTTGCACTAATAATGCTGTTATTGCATACACTCTATTAGTCTGGATGACCTCTCTACGACCTTAACCGTACCATCTTCCCCTTTATCATACCGTTCTTTCTTTCACCTACGGCCTCTACCGTACTATCTGTCCTCATTATCGTAGCGCTATTTCTTTCGTTTTGGTCTAAAAATCCTTTCTCAGCCTCAGTTGAATCTTGATCGAAATGTGCTTTGTTGTAGGATGCTCGTCTGGCCTCTATGCTTCTTTTGTACCTCTCCTTTTAGTCCTCGTATTTATTTGTCCAGTCATCACTTTGTTGAAACTTTACCGCTGCACAAACCAATACTATACTTAGTATGTCAAGCCATCTTGAAAACCTTAGTGAATAATCTCTTCAACAACTCTGCCTCAGCATAGCGTACCACATCGCGCGTATTGTTCAACTGTCTGTCAACATCCAGTTATCTGTCCATCGTGCTTGATGATCAATATCGTGCGCACCGTATCAACTTCAATATACGTATATATAATTTATATACAATCGAAAACATAACTGTAGCGGCCCCATTTTCCATTGGCCACTACAGCGTGCACCGCGGGCCCACAGCCTTGCCAACTCGCCATCCAGCTGTGTCCCACGGCCACTCATTACCCATTACCAATCAATTATTCTTTTAATATAGTTTAAAATAGCTTATGGACTCGTTATAACCATTTAACACCAAATTATGCAGCGGAAGTCTCAAATTATTAAATGATACCAAATGTGACACGTTTAAATATCAATTAATCTAATGTGGAAACCATACCAAAAATGTAGTCCATTAAATAATTATCCAGTGTGATCCTCAAAGTCACAAACAACTAAAATGTAACTCTCACAACCTATACCCAACATAAAACAAATAAATATATACAAACAACCAGGCGTATAAGAGGAGTAGTTCATGTCTTCAGTCACAGATAATCTTTATGTGTCTTCTTGTCCCTACACATATCAAATCCTGCACTCAAGTCACCCAACACATATAGTGACGAGTCCAGTGAGTAAACTCCCAATGAAAACTATCGAGTAAATAATAACAGATTCAGAAGCCAATAAACGACATTATCAACACATGCAAAGAGTATGGACAGCCATAAATCCCTGCGTGTGTAGGTAACAAGTGTACAAGATGATCAACAAATAATCATAATGAAAACAATATGCTCAACAACAGTTCTGATAAAACCAGATAGAAATAGAACGCGATCTCACATACTAGATCATACTTCGTCAATCCGAGCGCCCAGAGGAACACATCACACCTGGGATCCACCCGGACCACTAACGGTGACCGAAAACACTCACAAATCCACCGGACACGTGCACCCCGCTACTCGGGTCGCTATCCACCGGCGGCGCAAGTACACGTGCTACAATCTAGCATGCTTGATCATGTGCTACAACCGTCCCGAATAAACTTCGATAATGAAAACAAATTCAACACCGACCAATACACGATCCCCATGAGTATGTACAGCAACAACAACAGTATATGCAAGAATTGAAAGAATTAAATACTCAAATGTGTTTCTGTTGGGGTTTACGCACCTATACCGCACTCCAATTATCAGGTCTAGCTCGAATAAATGCCCAACAAATCAAAATTTCCACCCGAATTATACCTAAGATCATTTGTCATTAAATTAGCTTCAATTTGATATATTATATCAATTTTTACATTTTACGAGGTGAAAACCACGACAATATCTTACCAACATTCCAAGAAAATCCAAAAATTCCTATATGAACCCTTTTTCCAATTTCTCATATTTTTCTAGATTTTTCAGAATTTCTTCATAATTTTTTTTAGCAATTTTCCCTATTTTCCTGTGTTTTATTTTATTTAAAATTGTTTTTATTTTAATTTCTTTAAATAAAATAATTAAATAGAAATATTAATTAAATAATATGGGGTGGGTCCCCTAAACCGGGCTTGACTCGACCCAACCGGGTCAAACCCAGTTCGGTCCACCCGAACCGGGTTTGGGTCTGGCCAGGGCCAGTTTGGCCCGGCCCACCCGAGATGGGCCTTGGCCGGTCTGGCCCAGCCCAGGGGGTGCACGCACGCACGCGTACGTGCCCCCCTCTTCTTCTTCTTCCCAGAGGCGCGCACAGCGCCTCTGGATCGCCTTTTTTTTCTTTCTTTTGATTGAGAGGGAAGGGGAGACGACACGGGAGTCGTCTCCCTCCTCGGACGAACTGCAAGAGAGCAGTTCGTCCGGGGTCGCGAACTCCACCTCCACCACCGAACCATCATCATCACCACCACCATTCAACACAACGCACAACAACAACACTAATAACACAAACTCACCTCGACTCCTTCGCCTCTCCACGAGCTCCCGACCTCGATCTCTCGATCTCTCTTCTTCTTTCGTTCATTCTTCTCGGATTCGATCAGCAAATGGGGAAAATGGTGGTGTCGAGTGTTGTTTATCAACATTTTGAGATGAAATGACCAAAATGCCCCTAAGTTCTTATCCTTTTCCTTAAAAAAACAAATACCCTTTTTGGTCATTTCATAATTATTTATTTATTTTTCTGATTTTAATATATATATATTAAATTACTTATATACATATATATATAAATATATATATATATTCGCCTAAACTTTCGCGCCTAAAATTTTGTCATGCGCGCCAACGAGCGTACTCGGGCGTGCACACTATTGTACCACCCACACGTGTCGACCACGACCCCGCGTGTTCCTAAGCGCCCACCAATTTACCATTTTATCACATTTAATTCATTTTATGTATGTATTATTCCCCTCGGCTTAAATTTCGTCTCTTAGTCACTCAAGTACCCGCGTCGACACGCATATCGAGGCGAATGTTTAACACAATCTCACCCGTCAATAGCAATATAAATACACATATTACGATGCCATTTAACTAATTTGGACCTATACATTGCAACTTCACCACTAGAGCACACAATACGGACTGTAAACCCTAGCCGGTCGTGCTTCGTCTTCACTAGGGACCCACGAACGTCCCCGCTGGCGTCCAAGTCTGCAATTTCATCATTAATAACGGCCATTGAAAATTGGGCCATTACAGTTCTTCCCAACTAATTTGAAATTTCGTCCCGAAATTTGAGATAACTAACATCTCTTCTCAGGAACCGCAATACTGATGCAACTACCCATCAGGTCAACCAATCTAAACAAACGTTGGTGAGCTAATCAAAGAAGAATCCTGCACCAACCGCCAGTAATAGCCTGCAAGTCCCAAAAAACTACGAATATTTGAAACCGACTCAGATGTCCTCCAATTAATAATCGCTTGAATCTTGTCCCCATCGACAGATATCCCTCGACTACTGATGACATGTCCGAGAAACTTCACCTCACTCAACCAGAACGCACATTAACTGAACTAATCGAACTCAAATCTAGGTGAACAAATCAACTTGTCACTGGTGAACCGATCAACTAGTCGTCCACTAACTCCTGGTGTACAAATCAATCCCTGGTGAACTCATCAACCAGTCCATATCAACCAGTCCCTAGTGAACACATCGACCAGTCCCTGATGAAAACATCAACCAATCCCACAACAACCAGTTGCAAATGGACTCCTGGTGAACTAATCAACCAGTTTCACAACCTCCTGTTGAACACATCTACCAGTTTCACAACCACCTCCTGGTGAACACATCTACCAATCTCACAATAACCCTAGTGAACACATCAACTAGGACATGTTGGTTCAAAAATAAACCAACCATCCTATATGCAACGAATGCATGAAAAAAAAATTAGAAAGCGAAAATATAAAATGACGACGTACCTAGGGCGTGTTGTCATGTCGTCTTTCTGACAGAATGTGTCATTTCATAAGCTCTCTCCCCGGTCGGTGGAATCTCTGATACTGGAGAGGCTCCACGACAATTTACACTGATGTGACCTCTTTGTCTGTACCGATAACACTTACGTCTGTCACTGACTCCAGAGTGTCGGTCCTCAGAGCGCTGACCCCAACTCCGGTCCCTCTGATCTCGATCTCTACCTCTCTGGTCCCGTGGGTAAAACCGTCGTGATGTTGACATCGCATATAACCTATCACCCCTATCATCACATCTACACTGCTGATCCCGTGGTCTATCCTCATATTGGGGTCTACTGTTGTGGTGATCACTCCCACTATCTCCACCTAATGAATCTCTCTGTCTCTCAAGTCTCTGGTCAGACTGTGAACTCTGGCCAGACCTATCCCCAAGCTCACCCCTGTGTCGTAGGTATGTCTCACGAGCCAATGCCCTATCATAAACAATCTGTAACGTCTCCGCACCAGTCGCGACTATCACCCCACCAATCCTCTCATCCAAATTTTTGATGAAGTAGTACATTTGAAGCCTCTCCGTATTCGTCACGTCTATGGCATACATCATAAGGTACCTGAATCGGTCCATATACTGAGAAACTGACATAGTACCTTGTCTCAGTGCCAAAAACTCCTCTCTCAACCTCAGCTGTACCTCCGTGGGAATATACTCATCTAAAAACAGTTGTCGAAACTCTGCCCACGTCGACGGTATGGAGTGAGTGTCGGTGTAAGTAGTCCACCAAATCACTGCCTGACCCCTCAAACAGTACCCTGAGATACGTGCCTGATTTGCCTCGGGTACCTCTAGCAGCTGATGTAATCGTCTGTGTGTCATCAACCAACGTCCTGCAACCTCAGGATCACTGACTCCAGTAAAGTATGTAGGGTTAAACCTCATGAAATCTTTCCCCATCTTTGCTGCCTCTGACATCCTACTCCTGGCAGTCGAAGCCACTACCTGCTGCTCTGTAGTAGTAGGCGTCACCTCAGTAGTCTCAGCTGGTGCTATAATAGGCTCAACTCTATCACTGTCTCTATCACAGGTGCTTGTGTGTCAATTACCAGTGCAATCACTGCCGAGTGGTAGACGTAACTAACTCAGCAGTGGGTGCTACTGCTGGTATCCTCAAACTCCGGATATACTCCATCAACTCAGCCATATGTGCCTGCTATAGTAACAGCTGCTTCGTCACTCTCTGCACCATGGCTCGTAAATCTGCTGCTTCGCTAGTAGTAAGACCATTAGTCTCCCCAACCTCCTACTGTGTGGTCGGCAGAGTAGTAGGAGTCTGTCCGTCCATCATAAACTGCATAACCAACGTGCATTGGATCGGACTCAATATATACGCGTATAATATGTAGTACAATAAAAACATACAAGTATATAAATTTCCTAAATCTACCCGCCTCACATCACTTCCCAACTAAGGCTCTGATCATTCACTTGTGGTTTCCACATCTAAATTTATTAAAGTTTATGCTCTTATTCAGTCTCAAATCAAGCCTAGGGTTTCACAAACCTAGGCTCTGATACCAAATGTAGCGGCCCCATTTTCCATTGGCCACTACGGCGTGCACCGCGGCCCTATAGCCTTGCCAACTCACCATCCAGCTGTGTCCCACGGCCACTCATTACCCATTACCAATCAATTATTCTTTTAATATAGTTTAAATTAGCTTATGGACTCGTTATAATCATTTAACATCAAATTATGTAGCGGAAGTCTCAAATTATTAAATGATACCAAATGTGACATGTTTAAATATCAATTAATCTAATGTGGAAACCATACCAAAAATGTAGTCCATTAAATAATTATCCAGTGTGATCCTCAAAGTCACAAACAACTAAAATGTAACTCTCACAACCTATACCCAGCATAAAACAAATAAATACATACAAACGACCAGGCGTATAAGAGGAGTAGTTCATGTCTTCAGTCATTGATAATCTTTATGTGTCTTCTTGTCCCTGAACATATCAAATCCTACACTCAAGCCACCTAACACATCGGTGACGAGTCCAGTGAGTAAACTCCCAAAGAAAACCATCGAGTAAATAATAACAGATTCAGAAGCCAATAAACGACGTTATCTACACATACAAAGAGTATGGACAGCCATAAATCCCTGCGTGTGTAGGTAACAAGTGTACAAGATGATCAACAAATAATCATAATGAAAACAATATGCTCAACAACAATTCTGATAAAACCAGACAGAAATATAACACAATCTCACATACTAGATCATACTTCGTCAATCCGAGCGCCCAGAGGAACACATCACACCTGTGATCCACCCGGACCACTAACGGTGACCGAAATCACTCACAAATCCACCAGACACGTGCACCCCGCGACTAGGGTCGCTATCCACCGGCGGCGCAAGTACACGTGCTACAATCTAGCATGCTTGATCACGTGCTACAACCATCCCGAATAAAACTTCAATAATGAAAACAAATTCAACACCGACCAATAACCCGACCAATACATGATCCCCATGAGTATGTATAGCAACAACAACAGTATATGCAAGAATTGAAAGAATTAAATACTCAAATGTGTTTCTATTGGGGTTTACGCACCTATACCGCACTCCAATTATCCGTTCTAGCTCGAATAAATGCCCAACAAATCAAAATTTCCACTCGAATTATATCTAAGATCATTTGTCATTAAATTAGCTTCAATTTGATATATTATATCAATTTTTATGTTTTACGAGGTGAAAACCTCGACAATATCTCGCCAACATTCCGAGAAAATTCCAAAATTCCTTTATGAACCCTTTTTTCAATTTCTCATATTTTTCTATATTTTTCAGAAGTTTCCATAATTCTTTTAGCTATTTTTCCCTATTTTTTTGTATTATATTTTATTTAAAACTGTTTTTATTTTAATTTATTTAAATAAAATAATTAAATAAAAATATTAATTAAATAATATGGGGTGGGTCCCCTGAACCGGGTTTGACCCGACCCAACCGGGTCAAACCCGGTTCGGTCCACCCGAACCGGGTCCGAGTCGGGCCCGGTCTAGGTCCACCGGGTCGGGCCAGGGCCGATTTGGCCCGGCCCACCTGAGATGGGCCTGGGCCGGTCTGGCCCGGCCCCGGGGGGGCACGCACGCGTGTGTGCGTGCCCCCCCTCTTCTTCTTCTTCCCAGAGGCGCGCACAGCGCCTCTGGTTCGTCTTTTTTTTTTCTTTCTTTTGATTGAGAGGGAAGGGGAGACGACAAGGGAGTCGTCTCCCTCCTCGGACGAACTGCAAGAGAGCAGTTCGTCCTTGCAGTTCATCCGGGGTCCCGAACTCCACCTCCACCACCGAACCATCATCATCACCAGCACCATTCAACACAGCGCATAACAACAACACCAATAACACAAACTCACCTCGACTCTTTCGCCTCTCCATGAGCTCCCGACCTCGATCTCTCGATCTCTCTTCTTCTTTCGTTCCTTCTTCTCAGATTCGATCAACAAATGGGGAAAATGGTGGTGTCGAGTGTTGTTTATCAACATTTTGAGATGAAATGACCAAAATGCCCCTAAGTTCTTATCATTTTCCTTAACAAACAAATACCCTTTTTGGTCATTTCAAAATTATTTTTTTTTTCTGATTTTAATATATATATATATATTAAATTACTTATATACATATATATATAGATTCGTCTAAACTTTCGCGCCTAAAATTTTGTCGTGCGCGCCAACGAGCGTACTCGGGCGTGCACACTATTGTACCACCCAGGCGTGTCGACCACGACCCCGCATGTTCCTAGGCGCCCACCAATTTATCATTTTATCACATTTAATTCATTTTATGTATGTATTGTTCCCCTCGGCTTAAATTTCGTCTCTTAGTCACTCAGGTACCCGCGTCGACACGCATATCGAGGTGAATGTATAACACAATCTCACCCATCAATGGCAATATAAACACACATATTGCGATGTCATTTAACTAATTTGGACCTATATTGATAAGTCATATTTTGTGTAGTATTTATTAGGTTTATTTATATATTTTATGGTCAAGTCTCCAAAATATTAGTCTAAATGTTTGTATTTGTCATTTTCAGGTATTATGAACTATGCGATTAAAATTGAGGTGAAAAACTATGTTAAATGGAGTTTTCATATGCCCGGATATGTTCTACATCGAAAAGCGTGAAAGCATGCATCTCGAGACAGAATAGTGGGACCCATACCCAAGGAGTGCACGTGTTGGAGCAAGCTAGAATTTGTACGTGATATGCT
The DNA here is from genome assembly GCA_039657345.1 of Stephania japonica. Taxonomy (NCBI): domain Eukaryota; kingdom Viridiplantae; phylum Streptophyta; class Magnoliopsida; order Ranunculales; family Menispermaceae; genus Stephania; species Stephania japonica. The sequence continues at coordinate 14,591,431 of CM077564.1, read as the reverse complement.
TATGGAATATGTGGAATTAATGATTATGACATCATGATGATGTCATCAACATGTGATAAGGTATATAGGCATGTTTGGCAGTTAATAAGTTGGAGATGGTAGCATGTATGGCGGTGCATGATAATATGCTATGCAAGGGTTTACATGATGACACGTGGTACAATAATGGAGATGTGCGCACATAATGCAAGAAAACCGTGAGCCACACCAATTGTGTTTTAATGATTATCCTTGAAGAGTGTGTTGCATCAACAAATTAATTAGGAATGAATTATGTTTCGTTATAGCAAGAAATCCGCGTGAATAGAATTAGGAATAATATATAGTTCGAAGGACACTCTCGACTTCTCCTTATCTCTCTCCCTCTCCATTCTTTTTATTTTTCTTTGTTGTTTGAGTTCTTCAACCATGAAGGGCTAAGTTCATAGCCTAGTCCAGACTGCGAGGGAGGTTCGACTGCGCATATTCAATGAATTTGTGAGATTTATATATTTTAATTTCAAGCTTTTCTTTATTATTTTATTTTCTTTGGTATTGTTTGAACAATTGAGGTTAAACGCCAGTTTAAGCACTGATTTACATGCCAGTGAGTTATAAGCACCCGTCCTTGTGCAATAAGACCACATTAGTGGCAATTGACCTTACTAATTGATTAAACCCTTTTGGGACTAGTTGAATACTATTGAAATCTAGGCTAAATCGGATACACGAGTAATCCGATTGTCTAGGTAGCCTTCATGAATCAAAGTAATGCGACCAACGTGTTAAATCTGGAGCACTAGCGATCAGTTTGAGTGTTTAGTTAGGGAAGTAGTCAATGGTCATACCTTGGCTGCCGATATCAGGAAGTGCGAGGAACCGAGTATATTACCGGGTCTATAACTACACTAAAATAATTTGATTTGTATCTTTTGACATAAGTTGACGACCAAATTTAATCTTTTTATCAAACCAAACTTGTATGTCTTGACCTAGGTGTTATTTTTATTAATTGTTTTTAACTTTATTTTAATTGCTTTGATTTGTTTTGTTTATATTTAGATTAGGTAATTAACGCATTTTAAATCTCCTGATTTTTTTTGTTATTTTTTGACCTCATAAAGAAAACCAATCTTTTTAGGATCGACCCTTTACCACTATTTATAAAATAGTTGGTTTAGGTTTATATATTTTATTTACGCGTTCGGCATGCGTCAATTTTTGGCACTTTTGCCGGGGACTGGTTTTTTCTTTCTTCGGTATTTTTTAATTTTTTTATTATTTGTAGTTTCTTTATACCCTTGTCTCTAGCATGTTTGCAAGAAACTCCACCATGTCCTCCTCTTCACAATATTTTTCTAGTTGGCCATTTGTTGTGCAACAAGAACCTATCAAAGCTTGTGATCTTTATACGGGTTGTCATCATTTTCCTAATGTATGTCCCTTTGACTACTGGAGTAATTCATCACCTCAGCCTGACATATATAGCTCCATGCGGAATCAGCCTTCAAGGGATATAATAAGGTTTCTTTTAGAAACTGAGCAAGATATGAACCTCACCGAGCAAGAATTAGACCAATGGATTTAACAAAAGGAGGGATTAAGAAGCTGAAGAAGGTATAAAGTCGATTCTCCAGAAGATATTAGCAGAGACCTTGAATGAGGTTACACCAGTTGAGGACTATTGGAATGAACCAAAGGAAACACTTGTAATTTCTCTACATCAGCCATACATTGAAATTGAACAGAGCGCATATGAAGAAGTTGGAAAATATATTGAAGGTGTTTCTGAAAGGCCGGAGTAGCCACAAAAAGAGAGTAAGGAAGACCAACCTCTGGTGTTGGTGAAGCCACCCACCCTCCCATGCATATTTGTTAGACCTTACAAGGGGTGGAAGTAAAGGAGTGTTCACAAATTTTCTACACTGTCGACATCTTTGTGTTGGATTGTCAAGGTGAAAAAGAATCTTTTGTGCTAGATGTTCTGAATGAGCTCCTAATTCTGAAGGAGGGCATGCATGCTGCATTGCCCAAATATCTTGATGCGTCGTTTTTTGTAGATATCTCCAAAGGAGTGGGCATCACGTAATGAATCACAACAAGTCTAGCAAAAACTTAAAAGAAAGGCGCTCATTGGGAGGCAGCCCAACTTTATTTTTTTTATTTTATTTCCTTTTATTTTATTTATAGCAATAATTTTAGTTTAGTTTCGTTTTTAGTTATTTTAGTTTTAATAAAACACTAACTTCCATTTCTTGGATTTTTTCAGGTGCTAAGGTTGATGCATGAGCACCAGAGACACTGGAGCATCCTAAATTTCATTTGGTTTGACTTTGGATTATTATTTTTTTAGCATAATTTGAGCACTTTTAAGACGTTAGCTGATTTTTAAGATTTAAGTGTTTTAAGACTTGATTGGATTTTTATTTCCAAAACCCTTAACTTAATTATACCATCTTATTGATTTCACCCTTAGTTGAAAGACTTCGGGCTTGCAAGATTTGGTTGGGTTCATTTAAGTTAACTCCTCTACTTATTAGTTCTTGCTCTTGTTATAATTATTTTTGTTTCCTTAGTCACCATACATGAGAGCTTTTGTTCATTCATTAGTTTTTGGAGACTTTTTATAAAAATAATTACATGAGTTTGTATCATCTTCTTATTATCTACTTATTCGTGTTCTTTTTCACCACTTTTCTTGCTTTTGTTGTGTGGATTCCTTGACTTGTTTTGAACCTTGAGGATAAGATTCGAAATAAGTTTTGGAGTACTTTAGGACTTGTGGATTGAGTTGGATGGTTTTCTATGCGAAAGATTGCATATGAGATCGTTTAAGTTTTTTCAATTATATGCGGTTATATGCGATTGATGGATGGCAATGGCAGCGTTTGGTATCATTCATTCTCTCATTTCTTCCATTTATTTTCCCTCCATACTTCTCTTTCTCATGTTATTAGGAGTTGATACAATTTCATGCATGCATTTAGTATAGTTATTATTATTATTATTATTATTAGACATGTGTCTATCTATGTTTGTTCTTACATTTAGACCATACATAGTGTCATATGTTGCATATGTTGCAGTTAGAGTCACTCGAGACTTTGTTCGTGTCTTTGGTTGTAGATGAGTACATTATAGTTGCCTTTTTGACTTAAAATTTAAGAGAAACTAGGAAAAACATTCAATCAAGCCGTAGCCTGATATTTTTATGATTTCATGATTAGGGACTTAGTATGGTGGTTAAGTCTTGTGCTAGATACCAAAATGTTGAGAAGGTCAAAATTGTGCAAGTGATAATATTTTAACCCACATTGGGGACTTTGCTTGATTATAGTGAAAGTAAAAAGGGCTAACAGGAGTTTTTTAATATTGAGAATCCCACAAGTTTCCATAGGAAATGGAGCAGGGAAACTTGTGGTGGGAAAAAGTGAGAAAATCGGTCCATAGGAAATGGAGCAAGGACCATGTTACTTGAAAAAAAGAAAAAATGGAGAAAAGAATAGAGAATATAAAAAAATAAGAATAAAGACGGAAGTTTATGAAAACTCCTCAAATAAAAAAAATTTAGCTCGAGTGCTTTTACTAAATTAAGTGGGATTTTAAACTTGCGTGTTTTAATGTATAGACCAAGAAAACTCATGAGTAGTTGATGGCCTTTGTCTTGACCACATCTTTGTCTTGAAAGTGTGATCTTAGTTGTGCTTGGGTTGCGGTCTTGACATATCATAACTTCAAAATTTCTTGAGTGTCTTGTTTGCTTGGCGGTTATGTAAACCAAAAGGACTCCATGAATTTTTGAATCGAGTATAGGATTAGTTGAGTCAGTATATATTTATATAGTAGTCTAGTTTATTTGTATTTTGATATTTACACCTTTACTCGGGACATGCAATATCTTAAGTTTTGGGGTATTTGATAAGTCATATTTTGTGCAATATTTATTAGGTTTATTTATATATTTTATGGTCAAGTCTCCAAAATATTAATTTAAATGTTTGTATTTGCCATTTTTAGGTATTATGAACTACACAATTGAAACCGAGGCAAAAAACTGTGGTTAATGGGTTTCCATATGCCCAGATATGTTCTACATCGGAGCGTGAAAGCATGCATCTCGAGACAGAATAGTGGGACCCACTCCCAAGGAATGCACGTGTTGGAGCAAGCTAGAATTCGTACGTGATATGCTTATGGAATATGCGGATTAATGACAATGACATCATGATGATGTCATCAACATGTGATAAGGTGTATAGGCATGTTTGGCAGTTAATAAGTTGGAGATGATAGCATGTGTGGCGGTGCTTGATAATATGCTATACAAGGGTTTACATGATGACACGTGGTACAATAATGGATATGTGCACACATAATGCAAGAAAACCATGAGCAACACCAATTGTGTTATAATGATTGTCCTCAAAGAATGTGCTATATCAACAAATTAATTAGGAATGAATTGTGTTTCGTTATAGCAAGAAATCCGCGTGAATAAAATTAGGAATGATATATAGTTCGAATGACACTCTCGACTTCTCCTTATCTTTCTCCCTCTCCATTCTTTTATTTTTCTTTGTTCTTTGAGTTCTTCAACCATGAAGGGCTAAGTTCATAGCCTAGGTAAGACTGCAAGGGAGGTTTGATTACGCATATTCAATGAATTTGTGAGATTTATATATTTTAATTTCAAGCTTTTCATTATTATTTTATTTTCTTTGGTATTATTTAAACAATTGAGGTTAAATGCTAGTTTAAGCCTTGATTTACATGTCAATGAGTCATAAGCATTGTGCAATAAGACCACATTAGTGGCAATTGAACATACTAATTGATTAGACTTTTTGGGACCAGTTAAATATCATTGAAATCTAGGTTAAATTGGACACATGAGTGATCCGGTTGTCTAGGTGTAGTGCCTTCATGAATAGAAGTAATGCGACTAACGCGTTAAATTTGGAGCACTAGTGATCAGGTTGCGTGTTTGGTTAGGGAAGTAGTCAACGGTTGTACTTTATATGCCGATATCAGGAAATGTTAGGAACCACTATGCTACTGGGTCTATAGCTACACTACGATAATTTGATTTGTATCTTTTGACATAAGTTAACGACCAAATTCAATCTTTTTATTGAACTGAACTTGTATGACTTGACCTAGGTGTTATTTTTATTAATTGTTTTTAACTTTATTTTAATTGTTTTTATTTATTTTGTTTATATTTAGATTAAGTAATTAACGCATTTTCTCTAAGTCTCTTGATTTCCTTTTTGTTAATTTATTGACCTCAGAAAAAAAAAACAATCTCTGTGGGATCGACCCTTTACCGCTATCTACAAAATAGTTGGTTTAGGTTTATATATTTTATTGACGCCCTATCACTACGCAACTCAAGTTCACTTCCAAACTAGGATTCTATATCATTATCTTTGGGTTTCCACATTTATGGTTTGTTTATTATGTCTTATTATTTTTCATTTAACTTTTCCCGAGGCTCCATCGAAAACTCACTCAGTCGTAAGTCCTACAACCTTGCCATGTCACTGCCTCATTGCATTCCATGAACCTCTGACGTTCGATGCCACGTCAGATTCCTTGATATTTTTGCTAACTCGTTAACCAATTATTGGATCATTCCTTTAGTTGATTTTTTTTGAGGAACCTTTAGTTGATTATTAAGTTAGCATTTTATGTGTCATTCCTTATTCTTATACTAATGACTTGTGTTTTACAGAGTTATATAACATTGAAATAAGTGGAAGACTTATAGTAGAGTTTAACATTTATGTTCATAAAAGTTTCAGTAAGTATGTCATGTCCTACTGTGGAAAAATCAGAATAATACACTGTATATGAGGCGACAATAGTAAACATATACATGTACAAGTCTTTTAATAGTCCCCAGTGACCTAATATAAAACATAATATCAAAATATAGCACGTAGGAGTAAGTCATGGATTGTAGACAATCAGAGGTAGTCACCCAGTTTCTCCTTGCCTCTGGTCGTACTCGCATGTGCACTCAGTCATCCTAACAAATACAAATGACGAGCCCAATGAGTAAACTCCCATAGGAAACATCGAGCAGATAATAATAAAAGCCAATAAATAGGTTAACTACAAGCAATTATAAATAAACACACGCATAGTTAACAACCATGAACCTAAATGAGCATGGAATAACACCAATAAATACGATAGCCCAATAAAACTAACAAATTTGAGTCGTGTAGCAGACTAGACCATACTTCGGAGTTATGGATCTCACTAATGGGTTTTGTCCAATAACCTCCATTGTCCCATCACCTTAATCCTCGCCTATTAGCGACATGTGCATCATAAATAGCTTGGGTTGTCATTCACCGAGTGTCGGGTCACATGTGATAAAGTCTAGCGTGCCCTAAGTCCGTACTCACATCACAAAAACCAAATTCAGTGAAAAATCACGCAACCAACCATTCAACCAAAGCAAACATGAGTATAGAATATGAAATGAATGACAAACAGTAAATGAACCAACTGAAATAACATGAATAGTAAGGAGAAGAGATGAATCAATTAAATGCTCTAGATGTGTTTTTGTTGGAGTTTACGCACCTCAATATGTGCTTCGACTCCATTGCTCGCGAATCTGACCCCACCTAGCTCCCGATACCTGAGCTATAGTCCTTAGTACCATATGGTTCGTTTAAAGTGATTTAAGTGCATTATACATGTTAAGTTAAGTTTAGAGTCTTAAGCCGCAAAACAACCCCTTAAGATTTAATAAAATTTTAATTTGTGTCTTATGTTGCAGTGCAGTTTTGAGCATGAAAACGTTCAAAACTCAAAAATTTCTATAGGAAAAGGTTGTTGATTTTTGTTTTAGCTTTTGAGAAATTTTGATTTAAAATAAAAGAGATGTCGCAATTATACAAAAATAGCTCAAATTTGAAACAAATTCGACCAACAAAGTTAAAAAATTTATTTCTCCTAATCTATAAATCTAAAAATTATAAATTTTGGTCAAAAAGTATGGCATACTCAAAAACAACATACTAAAAGTTCATCCCAATCCGATAAATATTGAGGAAGTTATGTCCTTTAAATTTTGCCCAATTTTTCATGAATATAATTGGTTCTACTTGCAGTTTTGGCTCAACTCTCTTGAAACCAAAGTTATAAAACATGTATATGATTCATCTTCAACCTTAGAAAACATAAGATTAGCAAGCCAAAACCATTCAACACATCTTGGTTATACATGTAAGCATTTTTATTGAAATTGAATCGAATAGTAGAAGTTGTTATCTATAGTTTGAGCCTTTATAGTTTGATCCTTCAAGCTTAGCTCCTCTTGAAGTCCCAAAAATTCAGCAAATTCTAACTCTCTTTATTCTCAAAAATTATGAAATTTTCTTCTCTTGTTTGCATGAAAACCAAACTTTGTCTCTTATATACATAGATTAGCAAGTTGATTAATTAAGCTAATTCTTAATTTGACTAAGTTAATTACTAGGACATATATCCTCTCTCAATGTCATTTGTCCCACATGAAGAATGCATGTCTCTACTAACTAGTAACTATATAGTCTAGGATTCCTACACATCTTCATCATCTTCATGCAAATTAATGGTCTCCAATTTGTTTGTCCAAACTATAGTCCATTAATCCATATCAATTAAATTTACAAACTTAGACACCTAAATTCATGTGGTTAGTGTATTTAGTCTCATTGTAGACACATCAGTGGTCCAACTAACCTTCAACTACCCGACACCCTGTGCCCGCGCCGACATACATCCCTAGGTAATTCCTTGTCACACTAACACACTTAGTATGACAACATACATACATGCGATGCAATACAATAAATAATGATTTAAACACTACAAAATATATAAACATCATCCATAATTAACATATACCCTCGGTTCTCATGTTCAAGTCAATTGAGTATTCCCTATAATGCCCGAACTACGACACTTAATCTCGAGATTAATGTTAATCCTAGTTTAATTAATTTGGGTCATTACAAATAAACAGGTAATCATGATCAATATAACTTAAAAAATATTTATTAAATTAATGTAAAACAGTTAAATAAACAAACAATTCAATCACATGAGTAAACTCCGACTTAAACCAGTCGATACAATAAAACAAAGGTAGAATCATGCGCTACACCACATAAATGCTTTTAGGCTTATAGTGACTAAATCCCAACTTTAGTAACTAGACAAACCCCTCCAAATGCTATTTCATGTGAAGGGAACCCCTAATCCCTCCTAACAGTCGTATATATATTCTACTGACATCGACACGAGCGCTATCACAAGTAAACTCGTGCAAGAGATCTAGCCACAACTAAGAATGAAAAAATGCATGATCACCAACAGTCACACATGAAATAATAATTGATAAAACCATGCCATGAATTCTTGTTAAGCATTCTCAAGGGTTTTACGCACCTTATACGTGCTCCGACTCCCTAGGACTCCCGAATCCGACCCCGTTTAGCTCCCGATACTCGAGCTATGGTCCCTTACTCTCTTGAGGTTCATTTGAAGTGATTTAATTATGTTAATTATATTGAGTTAAGTTTAGAGTCTCAAGTCCCAAAACAACCCTTTAAGATCAAATAAAGTTTCAATTTTTTTCATGTGTTACAACACAGTTCTGGGTATGAAAACATTTAAATCTCAAAAACTTTCCACATGAAAAGGTTGTTGATCTTTGTCTTAGCTTTTCAAAAAGATCTGGTTTGCAAAATTTTGACTTAAAACCATAGTGAAATATTGCAATTCTACCAAAATAACTCAAATTTAGAAACAAATCCGACTAGAAAAGTTAGAAAATTTATTTCTCCTAATCTATAACACCAAAAATTGTGAATTTTGGTCACAAATCATTTGACATACCCAAAAATAACATACTAAAATATTAGTCCAATCCGATAAATATTGGGGAAGTTATGCCTTTTCAAAATTTGGCCAATTTTTCATGAATATAATTATTGGGGAAGTTATGCCTTTTCAAAATTTGGCCAATTTTTCATGAATATAATTGGTTCTATTAGCAAGTTTGGCTCAATTCTTTTGAAACTAAAGTTATATGACATGATTATGATTCATCTTCAACCTTATAAAGACATGAGATCAAAATCAGCATAGGCATGCAAACCATTTAACCGTAGGTGGCTCCATGGCGCTTCATAGGCACTACTAGTAAGCATTTTTATTGGTAAATCTGACTCGAACTCGAGGGGTTAAGACCAGGTACCACTTGAGCTCCGGTGGGGTTTGGGTCGGCCGTTACTGACATGTAAGCATTTTTTATTAAAATAATGAGGAGTATAAGTTTTTACCTATAGTTTGAGCCTTTTTAGTTTGATCCTCCAAGCTTAACTCCTCTTAAAGTCCAAGAAATTCAACACATTCTAGCTCTATTTGCTCTCAAAGACTCTGAATTTTTCTTCTCTTGTTTGCATGAATACCAAACTTTGTCTTTTATATACTTGGATTAACAAGTTGATTAATTAAGCAAATCCTTAATTTGACTAAGTTAATTACTAGGACACATGTCCTCTCTCAATGCCACTTATCCCACATGAAGAATGCATGTCTCCACTAACTAGTTACTATTTATTCTAGGATTCCTACACATCTTCATTATCTCTATGCAAATCAATAGTCTCCAATTTGTTTGTCCAAACTATAGTCCATTAATCTATATCAATATGATTTACAAACTTAGACATCTAAATTCATGTAATTAGTTTATTTAGTCTCATTGTTGACACATCAATGGTCCTATTAACCCTCAACTACCCAACACCCTGTGCTTGTACCCCGACATGCATCCCTAAGTAACTCCCCGTCATTGCCAACTTGCCTTGTACGATAACATACATACATGTGAGGCAATACAATAAATAATGATTTTAACACTGCAAAGTAAAAAAAAACATCATCTATAATTAACACATACCTTCGGTGCTCATGTCAAGTCAACCGAGTTGTCCCCGTAATGCCCGTAATCGTAACGCCCATAATTGTAATGCCCGAATTACGACCCTTAATCCCTAAGATTAACACTAATCTTAGTTTAATTAATTTGGACCATTACAATATTTGTTGTAATAATCAAAAAGAAACTTGTAGTACTCATTTCGTACTATCCATAGACTCCAAGAACACTTAAATCAGATCACAAATGGACAAGCTATGAATTTTTCAATACTGCCTATTGATTAGACAAACTTTATTTATTACGAACTATTAAAACTACTCTAAATCAATATTTTGCAATTAAAGCTTCAAATCTCAACAACAAACACCACGAAACCACTGATACTAACCTCAAAATATTCCTACAACCTATTGAGACAATTTTGACAAAAACAATAATCAATTCATCCAAATCCTCTATGTAAATCAAGTTCTACTATAAAAACATTATTAAAACAATTATTAACTAAGTTGTATCAATTAAATTTTCCAAAGCCCTTAATTGATAATTTATCAAATTTCTACTACAAAAACCTTAATGTCAAAATCTCGTGAAAGAAATCGAAAAATTGCAATAATTCAACTGAATCGAAGAAAATGCCTTGAATTGAGAATTTATCAAATTTCGGGCTGAATACCTTGTTTCCACCATGGAAACATAGCTCCAACTGACCGTCTCGTGATGTTCTATAGTGTTACGGAGAGAAATGGGAGTAGAAAATTGAATGTAAGGAGATTACGGAGCGAAAGAAAGAGCAGAGAGATTTAGAAGCTTAAAACTAAATCATTTACCAACCAATTTGGTGGCCCAATGGTTTGGTATGGTGTTTAGGAGTGAAAGGTCATGAGTTCAAGTCTTGGTGAATGCAATTGTTTCTTTTTATAAGAAAAACTAAAATCATTTTATTTGTTTGATTTTTTTATTTTTATATATAAACCCTCGATAAACAGCTTAATTTCTTTTTATTTATCAATTCTCAAAATCCTATTTTTGACATGCTTTAATTTTTGGTGCTTGTGTAGGATCTAATTTTTTACCAAATTGAGTCAAACTCTCGACAAAATGCCTCAACTCGCTAACATGTCCATAACACTAGTTTTGGTCACACTAAAACTCAAAAATATTAACTTTATAATAACTTTGTCTATGACATACCAAACTCTTATGAACTAATATTCTTGCTATCTTAACCAAACTTGAGCCAATATAGACTCAATCTCAACCTTGACCAGCGCTAATCAACACGAAACTTGAGGTAAGTTATTGTACCAACTTCATTCTCATTTTACACTACCACCGATTCTAACTATCACACATACCGAAGCAAAATCCTTCGTGATACTTGACACTTGATTTATGAGTTTTGAACTACTAATTATATATTTTCACTCGTGCCCTTCAAATACGCACCTGCAACCCCGATTATGACAAATTGAGGACAAATCTCAATACTTCGACTTCGCGGCGAAATACCATATAATACACACACTAGGCATTCACCAACTAAAAATAACATTAACATAGTGATTTCCTTTTTTCACTGATCCGAGTCCTAATCAACAACACATGTCATGATTAAGACCCACTAATCTCGTATTAAATCTAAATACATGTATTTATTTGGAAAACTAAATACAAGTTTATTAAAATCAGGATTTGACAATAAAGATGTTTAGTCGTGGAACGTTGAAACGCCACTTAGAGCATTTCTAATGGAATTTGGATTATATGTCAATGTGCGCCACCTAGGAATAAATAGACATTGTGATGAAAAAAACGTCTTTAATGGAATGTGTATTTCAAATGTCTGGCTGACGTGGATTGACTTTGTTTATTTTGAATGTTACTTTTGACATTTAAATTGACAACAATGTTGAATAATTGGTATTTTCTTAAAATATTTACTTATTTTATTTAGATTTTTATTTTCATGTTTTGATTAATAAAATTACCAAAAAAAAAATGCTTCCTCATCAATTGAGCCACAATCCACATCTACCATTGTAGACCTATTTTGAAGTCAATATCTATTTCAGCCACATGGGATGGACATCCTCTCCATGTTGAAATTTCATGCCTACAATCCATATTTACCATTGGAGATGCTCTTATTGTCTAACCACTTTCTTCCATACAAGTTTTATTGGACTTCTCGAGGTACACTAAAAAAAGTAAGGTACATACAAAAAATTGATTACAATGAGTTACCCAAACTACAAAATTGGTGTGCAAATAGGGCCTTAAAATACCACTTCGACACTTGGGTCCCCTAAGTAGTGGTCACCGAGTTCGAGCTTTACTTATAGAGTCCCCTCTATTGGGAGAGTCAAAGTCTCTTATGAGCGTACTGAAGGTCACCCAAGAGGGAGGTGAATTGGGTTACCGAGTGGTTATCGCCTTTTCAAAACTTTATGCTTAAATAGTAACAATAGCACACATACCAACAATAAATATCTATGCAACACGCAATCGAGAAGGGGTAGAAAAGATGGAAAATGAGACACACAATATATATAGTGATTCGATCCAACCGATCTACATCCACTACCTAACCTCCCCAGTTAGGATTTTCAATCCCCACTTATATTATCAATAAGTGTTACACCCTAAGCTAACTAGCCTAGTGAATTGCCTAGCCTCAACTAGGTCTTTTACAAGATGTCTTATCGCAATAAGGTCTTATACAACCACCTAGCCACAACTAGGATTTTCCCCACCTACACTCACTTAGGATTTTCCCTTACCTAGCCTCAACTAGGATTTGTCTAGCCTCAACTAGGTCTTCCCTTTCGACTTAGATCACACTAAGTCTTACAATCAAAGTTTGATGCGTACAATGAAAGTGTGCTTTACAAATTAAAGCGGTATAAGTCGTTCTCCTCTCACAAGCCAAATGTAATCCTAAAATGAATCAATGCAAGTGAGACTTTTCTAATTGAGATGCCTTATAAAATTAAGTTTTTATAGGCTAACTCTCTATATTGAAACCAATCAAAAAGAGTATAGATTAAGCTCAACTTGGTTCCAATAAATGACTAATTGATGCACAAGTAAAAGATGCAATTTTAAACTCAAGTTGTACAATCAAAACCTCGGGTCACAAACAAGTTTGGATTAAGAACAAGACCTTAAAAATATGTTGCTAAAACAACATAAGCATGAAACCACAAAATCAAATATAGATTAAGCACAAATAGGTTTCAAGTCAATATAGTGCACTATGAAAAATCACTATTAAGTTCAAACAAGTGCACTCAATATTTCGGGTTCATAGAAAATCAAGTTTAAGTGCAAAAACCCTTTTTGTTGTGTTTTACATACACTTCAATGAAATTAACAACAATGAATATAAATTAAGCTCAATATGGTTTCAAGTAATTTTCATGCACTTTGAAAATCAAGTTTAAGTCCAACAAGTGCAAATTAGTCTTAGGATTTATGACATCAAGATTAAATTCAAAATTCAAGACAACTATTTCTAAAAACACCACAAATGATCTCCAAGTAATACTCCAAACAAAAAGTATAGATTAAGCTAAAAAAGAGTAGGAAATCAAGAAATCTTACAACCCAAGTGTGAAATCCAAAAATCAATTTTAGAGTAGTTGTTGTAAGCCTTAGAACACCTCCCTTATGCTGCCTTGATCGGCAAATCGATAGCTCCGAAAATCAAGCGTATGTGATAAAAAATCTACCCAAATGTGTGTAAAACTTGGATTTTTGAAAGTGTAGGAGCACAAGTTGTGGTTTTTGGTGTTCTTAGTGTTTGAGCAAGTAGTCAAACCCTTTATAAGCCCATATGACCGTTACATATGATCCAAAGGCCCAAAATGATCTCCAAATTCAAATTAAAGATGTGGATCAATACTTTAAAAAAGTTGTCAGGAAACTGCACAACACGTTGAGGGAAATTGTCTAGCGCGATGGATAACACTTAGAAAAATTTTTTGTCAGGACACTGCACAACACGCTGGGGGAATTAGAAAAAATTTTCTATCAGGACACTGCACAATGCACTAGGAAATTGTCCAACGTGCTGGGCAACACTTAGAAAAATTTCTTATTCACTGCAAGGTGGCTTTTAAATAAATAACATTTCAATTTTTCAAAAATGACATCCTAACACTTCTACGACTCTACTAAACCATTTGAAATCACTTTATATATGTTTAGTAGGGTCTTAAAAACATGTCTAGACATCCTGGATGATTTCACAAACCCCGAAAACCAAAAATTTTGAAGTTTCATGAAAACATAGGGGCTTTTCTACAAATAATTTTAATGTCAATCCAAAAGCTATCTAAACACATACCGATGCATTCAAAATCAATTCTAATAGTTCATACACCTCAAATACATGTTATAAAACATGTTTGCATCATTTAAAAACATTTTAAAAACTTCGAAATAGAAAATCACAAAAATCATAACTTTAAGTACTTTGAAAAAATGAAACTCATGGAATGCATGATTCTAATGCATTGGTTTGTAGAAATGAGACTTATATACCTTACATGACTTGTACAACTTGTGGTCTTGTCTTTTCGGTCTTTGTGTCTCCTTGTATGAACTTAGCGAGTTTGACTTCTTGAACTTTCTCTTTGAACTTGTGCTTCAAGTTTGATGTTCGAAACACTTGACAAACTTTGACTTGTTCGTTAGCTTGTAGAAAGTGATTCAACTTTACACCATCTCGAGTATTTGAACTTGTGAAATTCTTACAAAGTGTTGACAAGTGATCGTGGGAAACATGGTACAATCATCAAACGTCAACGCCGAGGTCATTAGTGTTTTATTTCACATTGCAATTTCAAGTTTTTAGCATAAAAATTACAAGTGGAACAAAGTTAAAAAGTGATAAAAGCATTTAGGCCAACACGCGTGTTGGCACTTAAACTGCAAGCAACCACTGGACTGGTGTGGCTGGAGCGGCGCCAGAGGTGGCGATTTTCGACGAACCGAGGTAAGATTCAAACTCTCCTCATCGTTCTCTACGCGTTGGTGCGTAATTTGCTTGTTTTCGTCGCAGTGAGTTTTGGATGCCACGTCGAAACTTCAAAATTGATCGAAGTTTTCGATGTCCCGACGATCCCCGCGACAATTAATAAGTTATTTACAAAGGTTGTAATCGATTTGGGTGAGTTTTGAATTTTTGGCAAATTTTTGAAGATTTTCAAGTATTTTTCGTTTGGATTAAAATGATGGTGATTAATGGTGGAAATGAGGTGTTGATGAGGGTGGATTGTTGAGTTGTTGTTAATGTTGTTGTAGAAGAAGGAAAAGAAGAAAACAAAGAAAAAAAAATGGTGTTCTGTTCATTTTCCAGCGAACGAACGAAGAAGAAGATGGTCCGACCCGGTTGGACCGGGTCCGACCCGGGTTGACTGGGTCTGACCGGGTTTAACTCGGGTGGACCGGACCCGATCTGGTTGGACCGGGTCTGACCCGGTCAGGGCGGTGCAGACCCGACCTGTGACTCACCCACATATTATTATATTAATAAATAATTATTTATTTCAATTAAATATATTAAAAATTATTTTAATTGAAATAAATTCTAAAAAATTAGGAAAAATTCAAGAAAAATTCTAGAAAATTCTAGAAAATTATATTTTCATCAAATAAAGAGAAATTTGGAAATTTCTATGAAAAGTGAAATATTCGGGAATTTTAGCGAGACGTTATGTCGGGGTTTTGCCTTGAAAAGCGTGAAATTAGCAAAAATAGCTAGAAATTTGGAAAAAAAATCATAGGAAATTAAGGAAATTGATATAAATTGCATTATCAAGATTTTTGTACACACGAGAGCCGTAAGGGCTTGTCGGAGTCCGTGTTAGCGCGAATTAGCTTGGATCGAGGTAAGTAAACCAGTGAGGAACACTAAAGTTATTTCTTGAGCTTTGAATTATTTATTGATATTGTGTCAATACCTTTTTGATATTCCATTTATATGAGTTGTCCTAAGGCAAGTTTGTCAAGCGTGATCCTTGCAGAATTTCGGGCTTGCGATGTATTATACTGGGGTTTACGGCTGGGGATACGTGATTGGTTGTAACGACATGTACAGGGTGAGAGTTCTCCACTAGATTGTTGGGGACTCTGTACTCGTGTAGGGGTCTTAGAGGAGATTCTGTCCTCGACTCTTAGCCTTTGAGGAGATTTTGTCCTCGGCTTAACGACTTTAATTGGTCGGGACCACTTGTGCCTTTCCATTGTATTCTGGGACACTCAAGTTCGATTGCTTATTTATTTATCCACAGTCTTTATATATTCATGCACTCCCTATCCTTTTTTTTTTTTTTCTATTTGCATAAATTGACTGTTCATTTATTTAATTCGAAATGTTGTATTTATTGTTATTCCTGCTTAGCATTACTTACCTGGGCTCGTCATTCTTATGTTTAACCGAGTGAAGATCCGCAGTCAAGCAAAGGAAAGGCCGTGCAGTTAGGCGATATACTTTGAGCGGCCCTCCTTTGCTGACATAGGTGACTTTTTGGTTGTATTAGTTACTTATATTGTTTTTTTTTTTACATAGGGTTATGGGTTGAGAGATTTTTGGATATTATGACTTGGATGATACCCTCCTTGTTTTACATGATATATATGATATACGGGGTTCCCACACCCTAGGTTTTTGTCCTAACTTAGAGCTTTTGAAGTTGATTGAATAGTTGAGATTAATTGCTTTTGCTTATTCCTTTGATAACTTGCTAATTAATTAACTTCACTTTCAAATGATTGAATGGTAAAGATAGGCTCACTGGCCCCGCGCGACTTGGCAGGATTGGCTTGGGGGTTCGAGCGGGTCCAGGCCGGGCGACGCCCGATTTTAGGGTTATGGAATTTGGGGCCGTCACAGTATTCATTTAGTCAAGAATCAAGTTATGGGATGATTTGAAAAATAGGACTCGAATGAACAAAAAATACATCCTCCGGTCAATAATATAAGTCGTTCTAGTAAAAACCTTTTGTTCAAAATTGTAAGTTATTTTGGAATTCAAGAGTGTATTTATTATTTTTTACCCATTTTATCTTTATGCAATCCAAACATTTATGATTCTTGAATTCTTTCATTCATTTAATGTCAAAGAACATATATATAAATTACACTCGTAATTAAAACTATCTTAATTTTTATGTCTTTATTTTAAACGACTTACATTTTTGACCAAAGAGAGTAATAAAGAAAAGAGTTGGAAATTCTACTAGGAAAATGCTAAAAGTAACTCACTTTAGACACCTAATGCACTCAGTGGGTGTATAGCCATGCGATACACCTCAAGATGCGCGCTTAACACCTTGAGATGTGTGCACACTCTTCTCGATGTGTATCACATGGAGGGTCATCCACTTGAACTCACTAGGTGCCCAAATGAGTGTCTAAAGTGGGTTAAAAAACATTTTCTACAAATAGATCAATTGAGTCAATGACAGATTGGAAATGTGTGAGTCATTAATTGAACGCGAAGATTTGTGTGCACATCTGTGATGTACATCGGACGAACAACAAGAAAGAGTGTACAAATTTTGGTGTAAGTTTAGAGCGTTATAATCTTAAACCGTATCTTTTTGTCAGGAACACAAATATCATAGTTTATAGATACACACATGCTTTCCGTCCAACTAGGTCCAAAGTGGGGCCCACATCCGCTAATCCAACGGTCGTGATGCGGCTGCAGAGTCGAGTGTTTGGTGCCCAAAATATAGTGAAGTCTTAAGGCGCTCAGCCACTTATTAATTCTATCGAGTTGGGGCGTGAGCGAGGGCGGCCTCTCTCTCTCTCTGCTCTCTCTTTTTCCTTCCCTACCAAAGTGCTTCTCAGGTTGGTTTTCTCAATCAAAGTCCCAATTTTTGTTGTTTTTGGTTGAAGCATTCAGACCTAGTTGGGTTTTTAATTGAAAGAGTTGAATCCTTGTTTCTGGATTTGATTAGAAGTGTTTTGACCTATTTTTGATGTGTTGGTTGTTGTATGGATTTTGAAGCAGTTTGATTGTTTGTTTTGGTGTCAAAATCGTTTTTTTATGTGGTAGAATAGGGTTTGCTTCATTCATTCATTCATGTGTGTGTGTGTGTGTGTTTTTTTTTTTTGGATAAGCCTAACATGATGCCTAGTTTGTCTATATTTGATACTGAGCACAAATGTGTCTCTTATATGTTTAAATTATATTTTAATTATGTTGCCTTTATCGGGGAATTAGAACGTATCTCTTTTCGGGGCGGCGAGATTATGTAAAGATGGTTGGGCTATATTGTAAATATTCTTCTATTGTGCTGAAGTTGATACAACCAGAATTTTAAATTGATATTTTGGTTCAGTTAATTTCCTCTTTGTATTTGATTGACATATCATATTGATTTCCACAAACTTGTAATATGAACCTTGGAGATGCCATTCGACGATAAAATTGAAATAGTTTCTTCGTTCTCCTTGGTTTACTGAGGAGAATATAATCATTTTTATTATTTAAAATTCGTAGCTGCACATTTAGGGTTTTCTTGTTTTTGATGTACACATGATTGGTACTCTCTTAAAGTTATTTTTAAGTCCATGTTGCTTTTGATGTGTGATTTATTGAGATGGGAGCAATCATTTATTTGTCCAGAAGCAAAAATTGTGGTTACTTATCTTAATTATATACTTGCAGAAAAGCTGTGACAGGGATAACTTTCTCATAAGCCCAAGTTTTTTGGTGCAATAAAGCTTTTGATGGCTATTGTACCTTGTGGAAGTACATGGGTAGCCCAGTGGGGGTTTCGACCAGAAGTAATGTTAAGACCCTCCATTGCAAATAAGTATGGGTGAGCATTTCTTATGTTATTTCTTTTTTTTTTTTTTTTTTTTTTTTTTTTTTTTTTTTTTTTTTCTTGTTAGTTACCCATGCTTATGTGTACTCAAAGCAATTGTTGAAGTGATAAATTTGTCTCTCAAGTTTGTCATTATTGATTGATGCTTATATCATATTATCATTATCATTTAGATTGTAGTTTATGTCAAATTAGACAGTTGGAAGTGTGTAAATGAAGGAATAAATTAAGAAAATAAAGTAAATAGAGAGGCATGACTAATTATGATTAATTAGTAAAGGAAGAATTTCCGTTCAAGATGTTGGAATGGAACCTTATCGATTGATTTAGAACTCTAGAAAAGCAACTAGTGAGCTCTCCTAGAGTGTACTAGTATCACCTTTACAAATGAAATTATCATATCCGTTCTTTTCAAATATTAAAGGCAAAGAGCTACCTTGAGGTTTGGGAAAAGGAGGTTGGCTCTCTACCACATTTGGACATATTAAACTACTCTCGAACCAACAATTTAAAACTAGTTTCAAACTCTGTCCAAGTCTAACAGACCATGTATAGACTATGGCCCTATCAAATATAATCTGGAATATGTTTGATGATTTGTTCATGACTAGTTTGGATCATTGGTTGTAAAGCACTGCTTATGCTCTGTGAGGAAAAAAATAATCTAGGTGTTGAGTAAGGTATGTAAGAGGTCACTAGGCGTCAATTTAGGCGCCAACACATGGCATTGTGTTGCTTCATTTTTTGAGAAACAATGTTTCATTTAGAGACGTTACAAGTTTTTTAATCTTGAAATTCATTTACGTGATGATACACAAAAATTAGAAAATGTTATTATGTTTCATGTGTCTCTACATTCAATTGGAGAATGTTGTGGTGCAACATTTCATATGCTTCCATTGATAAAATATAAATTTGACTTCTATCATTATTTTTAAATGTTGAAAAGTTCAGAAAAAATTTAGGAGTATGCATATAAAAATAAAATAGAAATTGGACTTCTTTGTGGCAATTATCAAGATTGTTCTTGGTTAGATTTAGGAGAACACGTTCAAAATCTAATATCACTAATTTGAGGCTTGATTGTATCCTATGTGTCTGTGGTCTCGATTGGAAGGGGAGAAATCTTGTTTAGGGGACAACGATTATGTGCCTTAATCTATTAATTGGTTTTCTTATTTCATCTTCCTTATTATTTTCTATTTTCCTTGGGTTTTCTCCCGACAATTTTTAGACAATATTTCTCCACCCATGGCTTCTACTTTTTCATTGGATGGAATCATTCCCTCTGAATCCAAATCATGAATCATGATTTGATCTATCTCGAGCATTTAAATGGAAACAATTTCACCCGTTGGCAAAAGAAACTCATATTTTTTTTTTGGATATTTCTAAAGTATTCTTACATATTAGATCTCGAACCACCGCTCCCTGTACCATCACAAATGGTACAATTGAAAGCAGCCTCTCATGTTGGACGATGTTAAGTGTTGCACTGCCATGTGTCGGCGCTGCAACACTCATGAAATGTTGCTTCTCACACCATGAGACAGTATACATTGCAACCCCATGTGTTGGCGCTGAGACAACCCAATTTGTTTATTTTGAAATTAAATTCTGACTTACGCGTTCCTTATGTTGTCACCAAGTTGTGATTCTACAATGTAATCAGGCGCATGATCTTAACTCAACATGAAAAGAAGGCACAAATGTGTCATGTTTTGACCTTAACCATATATTTTTGAATTTGATTTCTCAAACTCAAGAAATATAGTGAGATACTTGTGATGCTTGTGATCTAATATGAGCCAATGTTCTTTGTTTGCCACATTTTATACAAGAAATAATATTCAGGATTTGGTCAGATCTGATAATGTACTTTTTAAGTTCTTATGTTTGAGGATTGATTCATGTTTTAGAATGTAGATACATTGCTTATTTCTCAAGGACTTGTAGTATGTAATAATTACTTTTCAAGATGAAAGTTTTCTTAATTATTTATGGTATTTCCGTGTTTCCTGCAGTGTAAAATGCTTGAGATCATCAAGTTCGAGCTTTCTATCTCAAGATTCCTTTCATTCATTATTTAATACAAGAATGTCCCAAAATCCTCGTCATATCAGGGGAGCACGATTTGTTGTTAGAGCTGACAGTGTGAGCAATTTTCTTGGATGCATTGTTTGTTATATGCTTTACTTAAAACAGGACATCATTTGCAATGCCTTATTGTACTCAAGTATGGTTTATTTTTGATGTAGGATTATTATTCTGTTCTTGGGGTGTCAAAAAACTCCAGCAAATCTGAAATAAAGAGTGGTAAGTATGAATTCCTATTATTTTTCTATGCAAAATTGTACTTCTCAAGTAGGGAGTGTTTGACAAAGTATAAAAAAACAGTTTTTCTTATTTCACTTTTTAAAAATATATATAAATGTTGTATATATCATAAAAAGGATGAAGGAAAATATTTTAAACTTATGTGATTTATGTGTGTCCAAGTACCTGAGTCCACAAATTTGGACACTTTTAGCTGTGTACCCGAGTCCATAAAATTAGAGAATAGCCAAATCTGACCACTAGTCACATACCCATACCTAACACTTGTACCCGAGTCCGGGTAATATATATCAACTATATAAAAGCATAAATATGTGATTTCTGAGTGGTAAGCAAAAATACTGATTTGCCCTTTTTAATGTATTATGTGTTTCTCTCTTTTTTAATATATTATTTGTGTTGAGGTTTTGTAATTCGATTGATGGTTTTGTTTTACTAATCCTATCATGGTTACAATTGTGTAATTAGATTCACCTATTTTTAAGGTGAGTTTTAGAATTGGCTAATATATTGCCAAATTAATCAATTAATTTATATGTAAGACTTTTTGTTTTTATTTGTGTCGAGATTTTGTCATTCGATTGATGGTTTTGTTGTACTAATTCTATCATAATTACAATTGTATAATTAATTAGATTCACCTATTTTTAAGGTAAGTTTTAGAATCGGCTAATATATTGCCAAATTAATCAATTACTAACTTATATGTAAGACTTTTGTTGCAATCAAGTAGTCATAGAAGCATTAATTGGACAAGGTAGAAATTTGATTTGCTTTCATAAGAGATGTAAAGAACTGTCTTTTTTTTTTGGAAAAGAGAAATTGTCATTAATTATTAAAATCTCGCGAGCATAGCGAGCTCGCTCAAATGTGCGTAGCACATTAAACAAACTAGTATATATATATAAAACGAGGGAAGAAGTAGAATTGCTTGTGGTCTTCATTGCCTAGCATCTCTTCAAATTGAGCTATCTTCTAGTTTGTGTTTGCATGAGTAGTGCTCGTTTAGTAACTAAGAAAAGGTGATTTACTTATTTATTATTGGCAAAACCCATCCTTTGGTCCTTGAACTTTCAACATTTTTTGCTTTTGGTCCCTGAACTTTCAAAACTACACATTTGGTCCCTCAACTTTCCAACCAGTGCATGTTTGGTCCTTTTCTTAATTGGACAGTCAAAATTGCTGATGTGGCTAATTGACCGACCACGTGGCTTACTAAATTGGCCACATGAACCATTCATCTATGAACCGACGGTTCGCATATACCTAATCATTTTTTTTAAACCCAACTTTATAAAAAAAAAATTGCGTTACAAAATCCCTAATCGAACAACCCTAACAACCCTACTTGAGGATAAACATAAACAACATCAAAGATAAAAAGATAAAAAAGTAGTAATTTTTTGCCAATCATTCAACCCGACAATATCTATCAGCTCATCCATGAACAATCAACATTAATAGTCACAATCCTCACAATTGACACCACCGCCGTGCCCCGCCCATCATCATTGACAAACCCATCTTGAGAATCATCACAAGATGAAGAACACCCATCTCTAGTTATGAAATCTCTCTCTATTTCAACTGATTTTCCACCATTAACGACAGAGGTTGAAGAGCTGAAGCAGCTCATCTCGAGATTCACGACTCTTCGATTCCACAACATGTGCGAAGAACTGGTTGAATTGCATTGTTGCAACTACCCTTCATGGGAATTGAATAATTGAGGTTGAAGGTTGGGTTGAAATCGAAGTTTTTCGATTGGAAAGTGATAAACAAAGGAGTGTGTTGTTCTGTTTTGATCTATTTGTATTTTGATTTTTTTTTTATATATAGTTGGGTTTTAAAAAAACTGGTTCGGTTCATGCGAATCGCCGGCTCATAGATGAACCGGCGACGTGGCCGGTTCAGTAAGCCACGCAGTAGGTCCAGTTAGCCGTGCCGTCAATTTTGACTAACCAATTAACAAAAGGACCAAATGTGCACTAATTAGAAAATCAAGGGATAAAATGTGTAGTTTTGAAAATTTAGGGACCAAAAGATGGGTTTTGCCTTTATTTTTTGTTGGTGGTGGCGGGTGGGTGGGTTACTATGTTACCTGGACTCGGGTGCGGGTGTCGGGTACGGGTACGAGTCTAAAGGTCGGACCCACATATTCTCTAATTTAAGGACACGGAGACTCGGCAAAAAGTGTCTAAAACTTGCGTGACATATGCTTATATATATGTAATAATATATATTACATATATGTAATAGCTTATACACCTATATTTTTTCTCATTTTTCATTTCTTACTCTACACTAGAAAGTTCTTGTTAAGTTTTTTTCTTTATTCTCTTACATTTTAAATCTTTTTATGCAAAAAGCTCTTCAAATGGAGTATCCATGTCTTTTTAAGTGTCAGACTCGTTTCAAGTGTCCGACACGGGTACTTTGGGTTAGAGTGAAGGGTCCGGGTAACATAGGTGGGTTAATATGAAAATAAATATAGGGAGTGACTATTAGTCCCATTTAATTTTATGTTATTTGTAGCCTCTAATAAATTAGTAAATCATTATAAGTGTCCCCCTCAATTAAAAGTGAATGCCCCAATATACCCTTATCTTATGTGTGCCCCCCACACTAACCCCAATTAGTAACCTTTCTTCATCACCCTTGCCCGAGCCCCTCCTTTGTCGCACTTGCATTCTTTTTTTTTTTTTCAGAACACTTGCATTTTCATTTTCTTGACATCAATTATCTTCATCTTTCTGCGTGGTTTTCTTCTTGGCGGCCCTCCCGCATTAAAGTCTTTCTTCCGGTCCTCCATCACCACACAACCCTAAAATTTTCTTATCTGCCCCACACAAATCACCACCTCCGCCTCCTATCATTTACCTCTTCCCAACATCATCACTCTACATCGTGTTCTTCTATGCCACCCTCTTTCCCTAATCACCTTCTTAATCCTAATTATCTTCTTAATGATCTTCTTTTGCTCCTGCATCTACCCCATCTTCATGCCGTTGTAGGACAGGGTAGTCGCACAAAGAATGAGTCGTTTTCCCTCTTCAACATCGGATTCTAAGTAATCCGTTGCCAAATTTAACAGCAGATTCTGAATTATCCGCTTGATCCGTTACCCTTTTTTGCAGTGGCTCTCCTTCCTGTATAACAACATATTTATATGAATATTTATAGGATCGAAAAATCATCATAAACACAAAAATACGCTAAAATCTCTTAACTTATTTCAACTTCCTCCAATTTTTTTTAGAAAAGTTAGTGGATTAGTGGAAGGTCTTCGGTGAGTTGTTTGAATGTAGGGAATTGGGGTGTGGAGAGTGAAAAGTTTAAATAACAAGGTTATCTGTGTAATTTTTTACAAGAGTATTTTAGTTCAAAAAAAATATCAAATTAAATGGGGGCTGATATATGGTAAAGGGGCGCTAGTAGTTGCTCCCTAAATATATTTGTTGGAATTTTCATTTTTATGTTAATTGATGAGAAATGTGTTAATTATCATAGAATAGTTTGAGTCTTTTGGAGTTCTTAACTCAAAAGTAAAGCTATCAATAAATTATTTGGACCAACTTGAGATGTTTTTAAAAATTGCGCATTATTTGAAGTAAAATTGTATTAATGGCTTGAATTCTCTAGGAGATTCTATTTTGACTCTTTGAGGATATCCGAGACGACGTAGTTGAGAGCAAAGAGGGGGGTCACCTCTTTATTTTATTGATAGAGAAAATGGGAGATACAACGCAAAGAGCAATAAAGATACCCTGAGAAAGAGTGAATCACTCTTCTCCTTAAGACCAGATGGTCTGAACCCCAAAACCACAAGATACAAAATGCTCACATGATGAACAATGTCATCTCATATACTCTCAACAGTCAACATGCCCCACCTACTGTTCTCACATGCGTAGAAGCTTTACATGCTTCTAAGACTCTATACACCATTATGTGAGTCCCACCTAAATTAATTTTGAACGACCTGTCAGTGTTATTGAGGCGCAACACACCTGAGTTGCGCCTTGAGGCTAGGCGCAACCCATTGCCTCAACAACACTAAGGCGATGGGACTTCAACAAGGCGTACGCCTTGCCGTGCCTGAGAACAACTCCAAGGCGCATCGAAGCGCACGCCTGACCCATTAATCATTTTTTTTGCTTTTATGTTTGGGGTTTTTTATGTTAATTCAGTTCTATAAACCATGGATTTACCTTATTGGATAAAGATTTAAAAGAAAAAGAAACTAAGAAAGGGAGGGAAAAAGTCGATTAGACAATTTTCATAAAAAAAAACTACTTAAAGAGAAGATGGAAAGTTTGCATAAAGAAGGAAAAAAGAGTGAAATTTTCAAAATCTATAAAAGTAGGAAAGTTTGCGTAAGGAAAATAAAAACAACAACGAAACATCAATACAAAATATAAAAAGAACGAGGAAATAAATTACTAATCACAATGCTATGCTATTGTCATGATTTTCTTTTCCTATCATAATGTTCTTATTTTATTTTTACATAATGTTTGACACTTTGATTTTTCATGTTTATTGGTCTTCTTTTTCCTTATAAATTTTTAGTTGTTCATCATTTTAGTAAGATACAATATTTTATATAATATATGCATAATTTGTTTTTATTCTATATTAATAATTAAGTACAATTGGCTTCACACGGGCGTGCACCTCGCCTTATGCCTCATGCATTTTAGGCAACCATCACCTCAAGTGTGCCTCTCGCCTTCGATAACACTGCGGCATGTACTTGGGCTGATCCCATGCGCCCGAGTCGCTTCTTGTGATAAATCTTCTCGATGGACTTGGGTTTGCGCTTTGCCTCGCGGGCCTGAGATTTTGGGTTGTCATCAATATCCTAGTTTGGAACTAGAAAAACTAAGATGTGAAGGCTCAGGCTGATGATAAGGGTCGCCATTAGGGTATCTTGATACAATCCTTCAATGAAAGTTCCAAGAGCGAGGAGGTTGACAACATATTTGGATCAACACGTATTTTCATCAAAAAGATGTGTTAAAGATGACCGTTGTGTGATTACATTATTAAATCATACGGTTCTAAACCTAAATTAGGTGAGTTTTTAGTTAGGACAAAATTTATTATTTACATTTTTTTTAGATTGTGTTTTTTTCAAAAGTTTATTAGCCTATAAAACTATAAAAGGCATATATATTTTTCCATTGAGGAGGTTGATTTTTGAGTAGTTTTTTTTTTTTTTTTTTTTTTTTTTTTTTTTTTTTTTGTCAAAGGATTTTTGAGTATTGAGTTGTACTTTTGTGAGAGCATTTACACCCTTGTTTGTGTCTGAACTTCTCAAATCCATTGAGGATTTGTGGCGTTCTTGATCTTATCAAGCAAAACCTTGCTTGTGGTGATCTATACATCGAACTTATCAGGCAATCCTTTGCTCGTAGCGTTTGACACTGTGGCTTTACAAAGGTATATTAGGCAATCAAGGCTTTCTTGGGAATTTTGTGGCCAACATGTTACTCAACTTGGAAAATACCAAAATAGTTCTGTGATGAGTGTATGGCTGAAAGAACATCTTTATAATGAAGCTGCGTCATAGGCAGTGGCGGAGCCACAACTAGTGTAGGGAGGGCCATGGCCCCCTTGGCTTTCACCCCACCCGTTATATGTTATATAGGGGTTGCGATGTTCCATTAAACAAAATAGCTGTGCCCCCCCCCCCCCTTCTCAAGTGGCGTCCCGATTGTATTTTATTTTATTTTATTTTTTTCTCACAAGTTCCAATTGCTAATTGTTGTTTTGAATAAACATATTTTGATTACATTTTTCAGAAGTCATTTTGATTAAATTTTTGGTTCATTGTTTCACTAGAAATGCAATTCTAAACTCAACAGCAGTTCAAGCCACACTTGATATTCTTACACTAACAAATAAGGATATAACAAAGCTATCATTTTGAAATTAATTGGGACCAAACTTGTATGAATCTACTATTTCTATTATACTCTACTTACATTTAACTTCATTCTTATAAAACAAATTAGATAATATATCTCTATACATTCATGCAAGGATTAATTTATAGGTGTTCAAGTACGAATATTTACAAATGTCCACAATATTTTTTAGGAAAATGCTAAAGTGACTCACTATTGACACCACTAGGAGCACGCACCTTGATTTTTATTGCTTGAGAGAGCCTGAGAAAAAGAAAGTTTGAATTGTGAATTGAAATACGTTTATGTAAAAAAAATAAATTGTGATTATCCGTGGTTATCTAGGTGAGCCTGACTATTCCTACGTGGCTCAGTGCAATTGACCTAAGTGTGTGTACTCCAGTGAGACAAAAATTGCGATTGAGAGAAAATTAGAGACATTTACATCATAACAGTGATAATTATGTAAATTTCTATCATGATTATTTTCAAGTGTCATGTACATTGTTTTTTTAACTTCGACCATACACAAAGGTTGGCCCCCCCTCTACCTTGAGGTTGTCTCCGCCCCTGGTCATAGGGACCTTGAGATTGGGTTACTAACTTGAATGAGGAGGATGATGGTGTAATCGAAGCCGTCTAGGAAGTGAAGAACAGTAAAGTAATCAAAATGATGATTTTTTATTTTTTATTTTTTTTTTCCAACAGGAAACGATGAATCTTGAGGAGCAAGCATTCACGAATCTAACTGACTATTGTTAAGAGAGTCACCATGGCTAGGCCAAAAAATACTATACATAATGCATACATGCATAGTATCTAATTTTTACCAAAAAACCAATCGTGTATCTTATGCTTATGAAAGCATCACCCTTCTTGGCTCTAACTAAGGCATCAAGCGTCTATAACCAGTGAGACCTATGAACATAGCACAGCCTATCATCAAGAAAAAAGTCCCACAATAAAAATGACTTGGCAACGAGGAGGGTACAAGCATGCATACAAACTGCATTATACTGGGTGAGGATGTTGCCAAAGTCTGAAATTATTGAAAGTGCTAAACTGGTTAAAATGCTGCAAGTCCCCCAAAGCTCTGCGTCATTTGGAGAGAACTAGTTCCTGCATATTTATATTTTACATATCAATCTATTTTTATGAAGTTCATTTCTAGCTAATACAATTTTTAAGACAAGTTGTAGCTCAAAGCCAACATGCTAGCTGCGTACTAAATCTTTAAATGATTAACTTTTCGTAACTGATTTTGACTGGGGTGTTCCTTAAAATAACCTTTTTTTTCCTTTTTGTTTTTTTTTCTTTTCCAAATGTGCCTTGGAAGATCTTCATGACTTATTGATTTTGGTCAAATATGATCCACATTGAGCACAATTTGTGCAAAGCTGGCATCTTTTCATAATTAAATGTTAGATGCCCGATCATGAGCAAGGGAATGGATGGCTACTTGAGCATCTTTCCGCATTGGACAAATCAGGAAGATCAAGATCCTGTCCTTGTGCGATGGCATTGACATAGACAACGATAGAATCCAAGCTGAAGGTAGACATGAATGTGAACACTCATTTTGGACTGAAATGAATTCGACTTCATGAGGTCAACTCGTCCAAATAAAGTTGGCATTGATGAAATGTTAAGCCCTTGTAGATAGCATAAGAATATTAGATTGGATGAAGACAAATGAGTTTGGAACCAGTCTACCAGAAGATGCGAAGCTCTTGACCTTGCCACAAACTGGCATCAAAAGCTTGAACTTGTTGAGCTTGGTATTTGGTGAAGGTCAAATCAACCAATGTGCGGGTTTAATCTCAGTTACCTAGACTCGTCTGTTTGGGTGACAGTGTCCAATGTTTAAGTACACATGTCTAATGTTTTGACACTTTTAGTTGAGTCCCCGAATACTGAAAATTAAGGAACAATTGAGTTCGACCTAGACTTGTATTCCCCAAGTCTCTACTATCATGCAAATTGTTTGTAAATCATTATTCTTTTTTGTTCTTTTTAAATATTTTTATTATTAAAGTCAATAAACTTGAAATCATTTCAAGACATGGAATTCTTCCCAGAATAAGTTTTCTTGATTTATACTTGTTCTTTGCAGCAGTGTTCATTGGATGCCTTATTCTTGAGTGGAATATACTTTATTTTTTAGAACAAGTGGAATGTACTTTTAACTGTATATATGTTCATCTGTTTTAGTGGAAGATGGACATGAGTATTTATTTATATTGATCTTCACCTTTTAGTATGTCAATGTAAATTTGCAATGATCAGCTACTAATATCTGATTTATTTTCTAATGTTCTCACAGCTTATCGAAAGCTCGCAAGGTCTTATCATCCAGATGTGAACAAGTAAGTAGATATATTTTGTGTATTATTATTTATTCTTATTTTTTGGATACCAGCAGCAATATCTATACTAGGATGCTTTTTCTGATGGTAAATTATATTTTCATGCATTAACATGATGTCAACTTGGTGTTAATGACAATGACAAGGATGGCCCTTTGTAGTTGAGGTGCAATGCAGGCACAGGAAATCATAATGAAGATAATAGTTGATGCATTTGTTATTGACAATATTTAAATTTCGGAAGAATACTTCAAATAAAACAATATTTTAATTTCTGAAAAATACTTCCAAATAAAATAATTTTGATGACTCAAAAAAAAAAAATTGTGCTCATTTTAATCTTTCAGAAGTTAGATCATCTGTGACCCTTGCTAGGCTAATCAGCTTACTTTTAAATGCCACACCATTAAGAGCTTTTGTTACAGGGAGAGATCTTGTGGGTGTGCTATTCACCTAATTGAACTTTAAAAATTCTGTAAACCAATAGTGCCTATTTTTAGTTCAGGTATCTTAATTACACTCTGTTGATGTCTCTATTTTGCACATGAATAAGGGGTCAAAGCTGGAAATTGGTTGCTTAAGAGGATTTTGGAGCCAATCCTACCTGTAGTGAAATGAGCTACATTTCCAAATTATATCTGTTGGAGAAAAGTATTACTTGTATTTCCTTTATTTTTTCAAGAATATATTGACTAAAATGCTTCTGCACACATTAGTTTGGTCGATTCAAGTTAGACTGATAGGATCAACATCCCCTTCAGTTGAAATATGATGCATATAATTATTTAAATGAAATTCAGTTATCATATTTTGAAGGATACATGTTTCTATTTTTATTTTATCTTGTATTAGAGTTTTTCAGTTTAAGGGGGTTTACTTTATTGTATGCTACAGGGATCCTGGAGCAGAACAGAAATTTAAGGAGATTAGCAATGCATATGAGGTAAGAGTTGATTTGACTAGCTCAGCATTGCATTTCCTGGCCGTGTGCTGAGCTCTTATATGATTAGTACACATGTTATACAGGTCTTGTCCGATGATGAGAAAAGATCCTTGTATGACAGGTATGGAGAAGCTGGTCTGAAAGGATCTGGTATGGGCATGGGGGTAAGTCCTATTTAAAATTTTTCTTGAACATATATATATTTTTTTTGGAGAAAAAAGATAAAGAAAAACCAGACTATTATCACCTATAATGAGGGCTTTTTAAGTTCTTTCATTGTTGCAAATCAGCATGTAGTTGCTCAATGCAGTTTGTCTTAACTACAGGATTTTAGCAATCCCTTTGATATCTTTGAGTCACTATTTGAGGGCATGGGTGGCATGGGTGGGATGGGTATGGGTGGCGGCAGAGGTTCCAGGAGTCGAGTCATGGACGGTGAGGATGAGGTATACAATCTTCTCTTGAATTTCAAGGAAGCTGTTTTTGGGGTGGAAAAAGAGATTGAAATAAGTAGATTAGAGAGCTGTGGCACTTGCAACGGGTCAGGGGCGAAACCAGGGACCAAACCATCCAAGTGTACTACATGTGGAGGACAGGGTCAGGTTGTTTCATCAGCCAGAACTCCATTGGGTGTCTTTCAGCAGGTGATGACTTGCTCAGCTTGTGGAGGAATGGGAGAAACTTCTGTTCCATGCAACACATGCAGTGGAGACGGCCGAGTGAGGAGAACAAAGCGAATAAGTCTGAAAGTTCCTGCTGGTGTGGACTCTGGGAGCCGTTTAAGGGTCCGATCAGAAGGTAATGCTGGAAGGAGAGGGGGTGCACCAGGAGATCTCTTTGTCATTATTGATGTAATACCAGACCCCGTTTTGAAACGTGATGATACCAGCATCCTTTACACGTGTAAAGTGTCTTATGTTGATGCAATCTTGGGGACAACAATTAAGGTCCCTACTGTTGATGGCATGGTTGATTTGAAGATCCCTGCTGGGACGCAGCCTGGTACTACACTTGTGATGGCAAAGAAAGGTGTACCTATGCTCAATAAAAGTAATTTGAGAGGTGATCAGTTGGTGCGTGTGCAAGTTGAGATTCCAAAAAGGCTGAGCAGCGAAGAAAGGAAACTAATCCAAGAGCTTGCCGACCTCAACAAGTCCAAAACTGCAAATGCAAGAAGATAATCAATGGGGCACCAGCATTTTTCTGACTGTCTTCTTCAAGGACACAGCTATTCAAATGGCATTTGCTTTTCATGGAGCTCAGAGAGGTATCTATTATACCATAATTTTATTATAGTGTCATTACTACTGTCAATGTAGTGGTTAGGTAGTCATTGTTGCCAGTTTTCCTATACTGTATACAAGTAGTAGGAAATAAGTAGAGTGGGATTTTAAGTTTTTTGTCTGCAGCGTCGGGATAATTTTTGATAAACTTTTTATTACCCAAGTTTAGAATGTAAGCGGCAGCTATGTTTTACCAATATGCACACTTAACCATGTCTCTGTCAAAAGAACTTGTTCAGTTGTTATTCCTGCAAAAGGGAGTTCGAACATGCATCAAGTTTAAGTCGTATTTTGTTTGCCAAAATCATTGCTGATTGTTTATTACATGTATGTGGCATGCATTCTCAATTTTTTTTTGTTGATCAAAATAATATAAGTTAATTTGTTATCAAAATAATGCAATTTAATTTATTATTAAAATTAGCGGTTTTAAATGTTTGTTGATTAATTTTGTTCCCATTTTACACTTGTATTACCGTGTTCTTTATTTTCTTTTCATGTGGTTGACTTTGTTTAGGTAGCAAGTCTGGTTGATACAAAACTGTGTTTGTACCTTGTGCATTAAAAATCAGGAGCTAAGTAACCTTTTATTTGGTGTTACCAATACATGAAGGGTTTAGCTATCAATTCATGAAGTGCCGCCGGATTGATCACTTGGTTGCAGTAGGTTTTGTACCATAAAATTCTATAGTGAACTTACTGTTGAAGAAATGTGAACAATCTTAATTGCCCATCTTCCTTTATTGGAATTATTGCAGAGCAAGAAGTCGTTTATGAGTGGCCAAATGAAAAGATTAAATTTCCTAGAAATGGGATTAGAACATATATACCTGTCCAGTTATTGCATGATTGTGAACCTTGCTAGAGCACCCATGAGGTTTTTCAGAAAGGATATTATTCCAAGCCTGTTTTCAAGTGGTGATCAGACATATGTTAAGAATAGTCCCACATCCACATCGGATATTAAATAAATAAAAGAAAGAGTTATAAGTTGGGATTGAAGACACCATCTTCCCTTGGCATTTTAGTAAAGCCTCCACTACGAACCTTAAGTCCTCACTCATTCACACTCTCCTTCCAAACTTGGACTTGGGAATTCAATCATGCAAATTCTAATACAGACAAAGAATTGATTAAGGCTTAGACTTGTATCATGCTAACTTGTGCTGATACCTACTGATGAGTGCCATATTGATGTTGATATCATTGAGGATGAACAGGGTCTAATCAACACCTATAAGAGGCTTGTAGGAGCTCCTTATTCCAACTTGCGCGATTTGGAGGGATTAACTTGGCTAAATTACTGCAATCGTTTGATCGTGCAGTTGCCAAATGTTGGATGGTATGAGCATCTCCAATGCACAATGTGGATTGCACTTGTGGAAAATTGGCATTTCATCAATGTGAAGTTAATGTTTATTCTAGGTTTCTAGGTGGCAAATAGTTGCACGAGAAAGATATTGAAGCCAAAATATAGTCTTGAATGCATACATAAATCGTTCCTTTATTTTACTGATCAGGCTGTAGTTAACCCCTAATATCCCAAATTTTGATTGTATTTGGTTATTCTAAAAGAAAATGCCAATGTGGCATTGTAGCATCTTTTGTCACAATACCTAGAAGTAGATAGTGGGGTAGACATCTCTATGATGGGTTAGTTGCTCGAAGCTTCTATGAGGTTGTAGGGTTTAGACTAGCTTTTATTTCAGAGTTCATTCAGGTTCTTCTAATCTGAATGTTTTTATATACATGACAGACAGGAACTTGAAGTGTGGTTAAATGAGGTTGAAATGCAAAGAAAGAGAGCTCAAAACCTCTAAGAAGTTTCTCTTGCCTACAAAATGAGGAATTTTTCTCCCAGCATCATATTGATGTTTGTCTTTTTTAAGGAATCAATCATGCCCTTTTATTTAAGAAAATGATAATCTAACACACTTTAAGTGCACACTTGCACACTTTAATCTGACAAAACACCATAAATGGCTAAAAAATAAAAGTGTGGCCCGGAATGTGCGCTTAAAGTGTGTTAGATTATCATTTTCCTTTATTTAATTGCCCTCCACGACTGTTCCAGTACTACATATATGTGCTCTCTGATGTAATGACCTGGGGTCGTCTTATATATGGTGAAGGTGGCTTTAAATGTGAAGCTGACCACATTATAAAACTACCATCTTTCTTATACTCTCTGTGATAAGGTATTTCTCTGTTCTCTCCCCATGGGCCCTAGGTGTTAAGACTCATCTTTTCAATTACCAAAAACAGTTAAGGCAGTTGGCAGCATAGATTAATGACATGATTTTGGGTGAGTGTTGTGCCTCAACTAACACATTCTCAAGCTTTATTACCATCTACCATATATATGTTTTTCCAACAACAAAATGTAACACAATTTTGAATGCATGGTTGCATCGATAGATGACTACTCGATATGCATCAAGATCCGGGTCATGTGTATCTCTGTGTATCAACAGATTGCAATGACCATTTGTGATGAATTGTCACTACTGCGTTAGCGCATCAATTCTAGTTATTTACAACTTTCTTCTTTGCCACATCAAGCCCACCAAATCTGCAGCTAGATTCTAACTATAAGTACCCTAAATGGAGCAATATCAATTTCCATAGAGTAGTGTAGCAAAGGCACTGCAAGGTTCATCATATGGCGTTCAAGCCTATAATGTGTGGTACTTCAACCCCTTCATCTCCTATTGTGGATATGGAGACCTGCAACCTTCATCCTCTTCCATTGCTCGACTTCTTGCTTAACGCACCGGCGTCTCAAGTACCTGAGAACAAGGAGACATTGGGTGACGAAGAAGCTGGCTGTGAAGCCACAGTGGCCTTGCACATTGGCCTCCCGAATGGTCATTCAAGTGTCTATGAGAAGTGTATTGATAACAGAGGCGCGACGAGCACTGTAGATGCCAAGAACTTTTGGATACCAACAGCAGCTCAGATACTGGTTGGGTTCACTCATTTTCATGTCACATTTGCAAGAAAACCTTCAATCGTTACAATAATCTTCAGGTATTTGAGGCCATTTTTGGTTGGTCTGTGATCTTGATATAATTTTCTTTTCGATAATAAATAATGTCAATTCTTTGACAAAAAACTGTGTAGGATAGTAACAAGAGCTTTGGTTAATTTCTATGCATTGTGTTGCACGTTTTGTGCATTCTAATGCGTACACCAAAGCCATGTTTGGTATGTGCAAACCAACTTAAACTATCTTATCAACTAGATTATAATCTACTTAAATAAATAAGTTATGTTTGGTTAGTAACTTATTTTCAAAATAAGCTAGATGATCAGTTACAATTATAAACACTATCCCCACTAGTGTTTCATTTTTAAGACACATTCTAGTTTTACGTTCCAATTTTGCCCATTTTTTTATGCCCATGTAAATAGTCGATTCTTGACCAAAAAAATAACCCATGTTCATTTATTCTTTTGGAAACAAAATAGGGAATATATATAATTAATAAAAATACGTGTATTGTGCAAGTGCGATAGTGCAATGGTGATAACAGAATATATGCAAAGTAACATGATACATTTTTGCACAATTAAGGTCACTTGCACATTATTATAGTTTACAATATTTTTTTTGATCTCTAGTTTACAATATTATTTTTGTGAAGAGAATATTATATATTAATAGATACTTTTCTTTCACCAAAATAATATATATATAGATTTTTTTTTGTCACTATATATAGATACTTATTTGATCTATTGTGAAGTAACATCACTTAATATTACTAATTTACTATGGAACATTATTATTCAAAAAGAAATATGTTTAATATAAACATATGGAACATGACATGTTACGATGGCTATCTAAAAACATTAATATTACACTATTCTACATACATATGGAACATACCATTAATATTACTATTTTTTATCACTTACTATTACTAATTTTCTTGAGGCCAATATTACTAATTTTTATTATATATATATATATATATATATATATATATATATATACATACTCCAAAGTAGAAAAATGTTAAATATCATATAGAATTTATAATAGTAAATTTATTTGTGTATGTAATACAAATAATAGTTAATATAAATGTCATTTTTACGAACAAAAAGAAAGTTCTTTTTGTATCATTTTACATTTATCAGCTACTTGATAAGCTACTTGATAAGCTATTTCTTACAAACAATTTTAATTGATCGAACCTTAGATTATCGGTGACGTGGGGGAGACGTGGATGGTGTGGGCCGAGTGCCCACACTGTTTATCGGGCCGTTACATAAAAACCATCCGCGTCCCCTCTCCTCCCACCCACGTGCACCCGCAAGTCTCTCACGTCAGCGCGGTTTCTTTCGCCCCCAAGGTTCGAGCCCGGGTCCTGGAGGCTTAAGAGCCCTATCACCGAGATTCAACTAGATTATACAAGCTATCAATTTTAATTGATCTAGATTATCAACTAATAGTACTACCTTTTGCCAAAGATTATCAACTTTCAACTAGATTAAAGACTATTATAATACCAAAGACTAATACATTTCAATGTGCCAAAACATAACATATTAAACTTGGTTATTTATTTCCATGTTACAACCACACACTAGTGAGGTTCAATGTGCCAAAAGTCACCAGTCAAGTGGACAATTCACTGGTTTATGGGGTTTCTTGAGTGAGAGGTCGGGAGTTTGAGCGTTAGAGTGGGCAAGTTGTAGTTTCTTTCTTTTCCAAAAAAAAAAAATATATATATATATATGTATAGAAATGGGCCACACGTCACAACAAATTAAACATTTGGCTTCTGGCGCATACAGCAATACAAAAGTTTTGAAGTAAAAAAAACAATGCAAAGTTTCTTGTGTAAGATTGTAATACAATTCAATGTAATGGCAATAAA
Organism: Stephania japonica; assembly: GCA_039657345.1. Classification (NCBI taxonomy): domain Eukaryota; kingdom Viridiplantae; phylum Streptophyta; class Magnoliopsida; order Ranunculales; family Menispermaceae; genus Stephania; species Stephania japonica. The sequence continues at coordinate 14,554,920 of CM077564.1, read as the reverse complement.
AATGTAATGCATTAAGATGTGTGTACCATATGTATCTCAAATAAATTTTGGCTGCGGCTATTCACACCCCACTTTTTGATTTTCGTATCCCATTTTTGAATTTTACTTCATCGTACCTCACTTTTTTTTTCTTGAAATTTCAATAGTACTCTTGCTCACCCATCACCCTCACCTTCACCCTAATACACCTAATCATCTCTATTTCTCGGTTTTAGCTATTGTAGAGCAATTGTATTAAGTCACCAAGTGTCGTATGAGTGTTTTTTTGTTGAACAAGGTTGGATGTGGTCGCACGGTGTCTTGGAAGTGAAGAAGTGTTGTCGCAGGATTCGGACGCACATGGCCGAGACCTTTAAAGAGGTATCGGCCGTCGGACGCACATGGCCGAGACCTTTAAAGAGGATCGACCAACTCCGACTGAGACCTTTAAAGAGGTATCGGCCTACTCCAACCGAGACCTCTTTAAAGGTCTCTGCCGACTTCGATTTAGATTGTGAACATAACTCAGTCATTAGTGGGTGACAAAGGGATCCAGTTGATATCTTTTAGAGCTGTCGACCTTGTGTCTCCGAGACCTTTTTAGAGGTGTCGGCCTTGTGTGCCCGACACCTCTTCAAAGTTGTCGTCCCCGTGTGTCTGACACCCACGAGCAACAAGAACGAACAAAAAAATTTCAAAACTCCCTAAAAAATACATGAAAATGAAAAAAAAAATACTTAATTTTGCTTGAAATCGTTTGATATTTTCGATTCCATTGAAACTTTGTACCAAAAATGTAAAATGAAGCCCTAAACGCAACAACAAAATTACAAGCAATATGAAAAAAAACTCCAAAAAATCTCAAAATTGACACTAAATGAAATGAGGAATGCACTCACGTGTCGAATCAATGTGGTTTTGCTTGAATTTTGTCGGATTTGAGTTGATGGTGGTGAGGATGTGATTGGAGAGATGGGTGACTGGGGTATGGGTGAGTAAAACCGTTTTAGTTGGATAATTTCATTGGGGGTATGAGAAGCAAAAAGTGGGGTGCGAATAGGCGGGACCTAAATTTTTCCTAAAGTAGTTTAATGAAAAAACTAATTGATCTACTCATCGTCAACTTTATGGTTTAATTAATTAGATGCACATGTGGGGACATGGGTCGAAGTACCGCAAAGGCCCGGAGTCTCTGAGAGGAGCTCAACCAAGACCAATGTTGAGCCTCCCTTGCTACTGCTGCACCGAAGGCTGCAGGAACAACATCAACCACCCGAGAGCGAAGGTGCTGAAGGACTTTCGGACGCTGCAAACGCATTACAAGAGAAAGCACGGGCTGAAGCCCTTCATGTGTCGAAAATGCGGCAAGTTGCTAGCGGTGAAGGGCGACTGGAGAACCCATGAGAAGAACTGCGGGAAGCTGTGGCTGTGCGTCTGTGGGTCGGACTTCAAGCATAAGAGGTCTCTCAAGGACCATATCAGGGCGTTTGGTTATGGCCATGGTGCATTTAACAGTGTGGACAACTAACGTATAAGTAATTAGACTAGGTAGCTCATGCACGTAGTAGTTTCAGCCTAATTTATTTTATGCATGCATGTATGTTGCACCTAAATTATGTGTGTTAGGGAAGTGTGTTATGGTAACTTATGTTATGTTTATATACAAAACTAGATGCAGAGGCGAACGTGGTAGTTGGGGGCTAAGGTCACAAATATAAAAAGAGCGAGAGGCAAACATATGCAGGAGTACATTCACCCCCCATCTCAAATCACATGCATAAGATTTTTTTTTGACGGACCAAATCACAATAAACAAGGAAATAAAGCCTGCAAAACATACCTTCGCAAATCCTATGGACTAATCAAAAGTAGGAAAGACTTCTTACAAGGCAACTTTACATTATTCAAGAGTAAAAGATAAATAGTAATAATGGTAAAAAAAGGTTCATAAGTACATCAATAATTACTCTAACCAGTACCAGACTGATATTTGCCATGCTCTTTTACACCAAGTAACAAATCCAAGACAGTTCTAAGACGATGTTTAAACGAAAATGCTGATAACATTACACAAATAATATTGGATTTATTTCATTACTAGGAAAAGAATGATTCAAGTGAGCGATGTCTCATCTAATTCTTTTCTTTCTGAGCCGCTCTGCTACTATGAATGCAAGCTCGAGTGCTTGGGAGGCATTGAGCCTCGGATCGCAGTGCGTGTGGTAGCGCAAGGAGAGGTCATCATAGGTGATAGTTCTTGACCCTCCAACGCACTCTGTAACATTCTGCCCGGTCATCTCAAGATGAACTCCGCCTGGGTGGCTTCCTTCTTGCTCATGAACATCAAAGAACGCCCGAACTTCGGCCTGCAGACACATGATACCCAGTGAAATGATCAGCAAAGGGTTTTTTAAATGTTCTTATCCTATTTAAAAAAAAAAAAAAAAAAAAAAAAAAAGACCGAGCGAAAACAATGTAGCACAAAGAACTCATGCTTTCGATGCAACTTATGAGACTAGTTCAAAAATTAGCAAATAACAGATGAAGAAACTTCACCAGAATAGCATCGAAGGGGCGAGTTTTAAGACCGCCAGGAGCCTTTATGGTATTCCCATGCATGGGATCAGAGACCCATGTGACAAATTGCCCCGAGGCTCGGACTGCCCTGATCAAATGAGGGAGTTTCACTCTCATGTTCTCAGCTCCCATTCTTGTGATAATTGTTATCCTTCCTACTTTGTTTTGAGGATTCAGGATCTCTATGAGTTTAACTAGCTCCTTAGGATCCATCTTGTCACTTACCTGCATCACAAACAAAAAATTCCCTGAATTTGGCAGCTTAAACAATGGGAATAATAACCCAAGTCATGATTGCCCGGATTTTCACATAGGCATGATCCTTCATAAGTGAATAACATCAACGGAATATGGACAATGGCAAAAGAAAACGGGCACAACTAAGGTGGCTCTAGGTCTCAACTGGGCCATTACCAGGGGATTTTAACCTCAAATAATAACCAAGCTCATTTACTGGGTCTGCCATGAGACTTCTCTGCAGTCTTATATATCGGTTAATAACTCCACCTATGTAGAACAATATGTGCACTACATAGCCGGTCCCAAATCCGGATAAAGGACTCCGAAGCACATTTTCCATACCGAAAAATGGGTAAGGGGTCTCAAACCCATTTTCATACCCGAAAAAAGAGAGAGGGAGGCCCCAAGTCCATTTTCTAGTTTTGAAAAATGGAGGGTTGCGATAGGTTGACAACCAGCATAAGACTTTAGTCACTCTTCATGAAATGGATCAAACACATATAAATGTTGGGGGCGTTCCCACCTAGAGACATGCTGCATTAGATTAATGGTTTGGAAAGCTCACCATCAATTGCACTAAATTGAGCACAATGGAAGAGTTTGATCCATGTAGCCAACTCCAATAAATTTGGGACTGAGGCTATGTTGTTGTCATTGCTTTTGTTGTTGTTGTACCAATTAATCTATATATGAATAGATCGAGGCTAAAACTTTACTTGTTTAAGGTTGTACAACATAAAATAGCTTACATCAACTGTAAATTATCATCACATGTATTTAAGAGTTCATTTATTTCTATTATCATCTAAGCATGCCATGTCCATCATGGACAATTTACATAGGTATCATCTCATAGCCTTAACAACACCTAAATTCTTATAAAACACAACCCAATTTTCAAAGGTTATATTCATGCCAGTCCCCAAAAATGAATTTTCTAATGATATGCTACCATAAAAGCAATAGAAGTGCCTACCAAGGAAAAGCAATAGAAGTGTTTGAAAAATAAAAATAAAAATCAATAAAAGGGCAATTCGTATACCTTGATTCCAAGAGGATTAGCAACTCCTCTCAAGAACTCAACATGGGCACCATCCAACTGCCGAGTTCGTTCTCCAACCCAAAGCATGTGAGCAGAGCAGTCGTAGTACAATCCAGATGTAGAGTCCTTCCTAGTAAGAGCATGTTCGTAGGGCAAGTGCAAGCATTCATGAGACGTCCAAAACTCAGTAGTAGTCATGATTGGGTGATCAATGGTGAGCCCAGCCGCAGCCATGAATCCTAGGGCTTCATCCACACGATTTGCTAACTCTTTGTACCTGCAGGATGCCAGGAAATATTAGAAACTACTACAATCTTGAGCAGATAAAAAAAAACAACCTTTGGTAATTGAGGGAACACAACTTGTATATACACCCTATACATATTTGTCAAAAGAACTCTCAAGTCTTATGTGCGACGTGAGATTTGAAAACGCCTTAAAACAATTTTGTTGTTCTCATACCATTATTTTTTTTATTGAAAATGCCCAATCAAAAACCAGAACTACGCTGATTAAAGTGGTTCTCTTGTGGATTTGGTCAAACACAAGCATCCTTATCATACAAGGAAAGTGATTAACACGCTTTTGATTGAGTAGCACATCCTATGCAAGGTGAGATTAGAAAATGATACAAATAATTTGATTGTTTTCACACAAGTTTGTTACCGTTGCAGGCTTGCAGCACTAAATAAAAAACCACAACTACCCTGCTTTAAGAGCTCCACTAGTGCAGAAAAGACAACAAAAACATTCTTACCCGTATATAGTACAAAAATAGTTCTACTAATCATAATCATTAAGAAATCAAAGAAAAAAATAATCTGAAAAACAATTAAAGTTTCTTTTTTCTCCAATGCAATTAAGAGTTTAAATTGTAATAAATTGATATTTTTGCATAGGAAGATCAAATTAACAAATTGCTCTTCAATAGCTTTCCAACCAACCTACCTATCACCCTGCTCGCTATTTTGTGTGAAATCAAGATTCCACTGAGTGACTCTCTGCATTGCAGCATATCCTCCAGTAGCGAAAGCTCTAAGAAGATTGAGAGTTGATACAGATTGTGCATAAGCCCTAGTCAACCGATGCGGATCAGGTGTCCTAGACTTCTCATCAAATGCATCACCATTCACATTATCTCCCCTGTAACTCGGCAACTTCACTCCATTTTTCACCTCAAAAGGGTCCGACCTTGGCTTTGCAAACTGGCCCGCCATTCGCCCAACCTGAGCACCAAATTTGCCCAAAACCCACATTAAATTCAACAAGCAAAACCTCATAAAATCAAAGGAATTTTGCTTGTACTACAACTTCTTCAAAAAAATTGTTTTTTTCCTTTGAAAAATGTTATACTATTGGAAATAAAAATCAAACCTACAATCATATGTACCTTTTACTCGAAAATTTATCATGTAAACATCTATACTAATAATTTCAAGATACATTAAGAACAATCTATAATAATAAGATCACTTCAAATTGCATGCATACATCCAAATTTTCCAGTCCAATAGAAGAACAACGAACACCAAAATCACCTTAAAAACATTCAAACATGACAAATTATAATAATTTAAAAAAAAACCCCATTAAACTAGCACAAAAAAACTGGACTAACTTGGGACACATTAATGTCAAAGCCTCTCAAGTGAGATGGAAAAGACATCAATTGCCAAAAAGGCAAGAACTCTGAGAGATCTGAAGTCAAAATTTTAAAAATAAAATAAAAAAATAAAAATGGAACGCATTAATTAGTAGGGATCTAAATGATTTGGAAAGCATGGCACCATCAATTAAATTAAATTGAGCACAATAGAAGAATTTAATTCATATAGCCGACCCCAATTAAGTTTGAGATTTGAGGTTATGTTGTTGTTATTGTGGTTGTAAACTAGCACAAAAAAAAAAAAAAAAAAAAAAAAAAAAAAAAAAAAAAAAAGGAGTAAAATCCAACCTTGACAATAGGCATCTGTGCTCCAAACATCAAAACAACACTCATCTGCAAAATAATCCTGAAAGTGTCCCTAATGTTATTAGCGTTGAATTCCTTGAAGCTCTCAGCGCAATCCCCTCCCTGAAGCAGAAACGCCCTGCCCATTGCCGCGTCCGCCAGTCGCTCCTCCAGCTTCCTCGCCTCGCCCGCGAACACAATCGGAGGGAACGATTCCAGCGTTCTGAGCACCGATTCGAGCTCCTGCTTATCTGGGTATTCAGGGAGTTGCTGTGCTTTCTTCTGCTTCCAAGAATCTGGGGCCCAAGGCTTCAACGGCCCATCACCGTCCGATGAAGGAGAAGGCTTGGCTGGGGAGGCGGCATGGACGGCTGAGATGGGCCTCGAGATGGTGGGCTTGGTGAGTTGGGCTGGTTTGGGGATTGGGATTGGGGTTGGGGTTGGGGTTGGGCGGAGAGAGGAGGGAGAGGAGGGGTTGTTGAGGAGAGAGTGAGTTCTGAGAGGGGATTTTGTGGAGAGAGCTGCAGAAGTGCTTGCAAGAGCCATTTTTGGTTCTCTCACCTCTCAGCTGTGGTGGTCTGTTGAGAGAGAGAGAGAGAAACCAAATGATTTAGATTTTATAGGTCTACTTTGAAGGTTTGGTTTATTTATTTATTTTTAATAATAACTCTTTGCCTACCTACCAGTCTTAAAAATAAAAAAAAAAAAAAATAAAATAAAATAAAAAAATAAAAAATAAAAAAAATATCCCCCCCCCCCTCATTTGAGAGGACCATTGCCAGAGAGGCTTTGACACAAATCTCCAATCTTAAATGAAGTATGTTTGGACATTTTAAAGTTAACATTTTTTGAAGTTTTTGAAAATGATCAAATATTTTAGGGAGTAGCTAAACGGACCCCGATTTTTGCTTAGAGGACCCTGTTTTAGTTTTTATGAGGAGTTACAGTTCTACCCATAAAGTATGTGACCAAGTTATACCCTTTATATATAAAAAGGGTTTTTACTTCACCAAACCCCACCATCTCTTCTCCTTCACCGACTCTCACTTTAAAAAATCCCCAAACCGACTCTAACACCCTCATCTCTGGTGGAGCAAAAATGCGTGAATCTATACGTAATCGACTTGGTATATCCGTTCTTTCCTTGTTTCTACTTGTTTGGTGGGTTATCTTGTGTTTTTTTGCCATTATTTTCACAGTTTTGTTGTTGTTAGTTGTTTTTTTTAGGGCTTTCGAGTTGTTGATTTCCATATTTTTTGGTGTGAAATGTCGAAGGAGTCTTCAAAATGAAGCCACCTCGACAATGAAGAGATATTTTTATGGTTTTTTATTAAATTCTTTCATCGAGGAATAACCTCCATTTAGGTTGTTGTTTTTGTGTCATTCAGAGTAACAAGGGGACGTGTTAATTATCATAAACTCTGATAGATATAGGTACATTTTGATTTACTAAAATAACCAGTGTCACCTATGGTTACGGTGCATGTAAGTCGTAATTCTTAGTTAATTATCGACTATGTTTGGCGACACTCATCTTGCAGTGTCATACATGCTTCCGAGACACCCGATTCTTCGTCGAGTTTTTGTCTCGTTGTCATTAGTTCTTAACTAATTTTTGTTTGTTTTGGTTCTTGTAGGGTGCTACGTGCGATCCAACATGTACATTTTTGAGTCATTCCCAGACTTAACGAAGAACTTTACACCGGTTGAGCCTTTTAAGTGTAGAGAGGATGTATTAACTTGGGCTCAAAAGACTGCTAGGCAGTGTGGTTTTGTAGTGATTATTTTGAAGTCTGATACTGGTGGCACTGGTTAGGGTAGGCGAGCTAGGTTGTCAATAAGTTGTGAGAGGTATGAGATATTTGAAGTGAAAATCGCAAAGGCAAAACAAATGTTAAACAAAATGGAGGATAAGAACAACGATGACAAGAAAAAAGTGGTTGGATCGAAAAAGTGTGGATGTCAGTTTAAGATCAATGTGAAGCATGAGCTTGATAATTTTGGCGTGGATGTCCGAGTTGTGTGTGGGGTACACAACCATGGCTTCACTAATTCTTTGATTGGGACACTCTTATGTTGAGATGCTTATTGTACCCGAGAAAGACATTGTACGAGACATGAGCAAGACAAGTGCCCGACATTGGGAAATTTTAAGTAACATCAAGCATAAGAACAAGGACAATGTGACTATTACTTAGATATCTCTTTATATAAGAGGGACAAATTCTATCTCGATTACACAACTTCACTACATTATTCACACAAGTAACCAATCACAACCTTTATAATCATCCGGTTAAAGACAACGTTTGATTGCGTCAAATCACTTGTATTCCTAATGTTGAAGTCTCAGTAAAAATGGTGACCAATGAAATCTCAAGTCGAGGACCTGAAAAATATACCTATCATGAGAAACAACTATGACTTAATCCATGTGATGTTCTCATAGCGGGTCGGTCCCGAAAACATAGCTTTGTTCCCTAACAAGTACTCATGATCTTGATTCGTATTCTATACGTATGATCATTGTATGATCATCAATCAAGACTCACACTAGTCTTAATTCATTATAGTTCCCATGAGCAAAGATATAAATCGATTAGGGACATTTAGGATATTTCTATAAATACCCATGGATCTTATTATAATGTAAACATGCAAATCAATTATAATAAACAATGACAAATGAAATCCTCTATTTTATTAACTAAAAATGTATTCATAAAGATTTGTTAATGGATTGACCTAGAGGCACACATTTCCCAACATCTCCACTTGCTCTAGGGCCAATCATTCATGCATCTAATGCCTAATGATCTAACATGACCATCATGTTTCACTTGTGGAAGAGCCTTTCAATGGATCCGCAGCGTTGTCTTCGCATGGGTACTCGCAAATCTTTACGTCTCCCCTCTCAATAATTTCTCTCGATGAGATGAAAACGCCTGAGTATATGTTTGGATCTGTGGTGTGATCTAGGTTCCTTGGCTTTGTGCTATTGCCCCGTTATTGTCACAATACAATACAAACGGGGTTAGCAATACTTGGAACCACACCTAATTCGAGAAATGAACTTTTTGATCCAAAGCTGCCTCCTTTCTTCGCATCGACGACCGCAATATACTCGCCTTCTGTTGTAGAATCTGCCACGTCTCTTGCTTCGAACTTTTCCTACTTTGCGCCCCATTCGGAGTAAACACATATCCAGGCCGATCGAAATCATCTATATCGCAGTTTGAAAGCTTGCATACGTGTAACCATTTACAACTAGATCATTTTCAAAACCTCCATAGACCAAGAACACTTCCTTAGTCCTTCTTAAGTACTTAAGGATGTTTCTTTACTCTTGCTATCCGGTGACTCTCACCTGGATCCGGCGATATCGCTTGTAGTGCTCAAAGCATATGATACATCAAAGCCGTATAAGTGCATAGCATGGCATACATGATAGATCCAATAGCAGATACATATGGAATCTTATTCATACGGTCTCGCTCATCATTTGTCTTAGGACATTGAGTCTTTCTGAGACTTATACCATGAGACATTGGCAACAATCCTCTTTAGAGTCTTGCAAAGAAATTGAACCTATTCGACACCTTGTCTATGTAAGCACTCGACTTAGACCGATTAGCCTCTTAGATCTATCCCTATAGATCCTTATCCCAAGAATATAGGCTGCATCTCCTAAGTCTTTCATTGAGAAACACTTCCCAACCAAGCCTTGACATTCTCGCAATGTTGGGATGTCATTTCCAATGAGTAATATATCATCAACATACAAGTACCCGAGAAAAACAACTACACTCCCCTCGACCTTCTTGTATACACACAAGGCTCATCTTCGTTCTTAATAAAACCAAAATCCTTGATTGCTTCATCAAAACGAAGATTCCAACTCCGAGAAGCTTGCTTTAATCCATAAATGGATCTTTGAAGCTTGCATACCTTCCTAGAATTCTCGGGATGTATAAAACCTTCGGGTTGTGTCATATACACGTCCTCAAGCAACTTTCCATTAAGAAATGCTGTTTTTACATCCATTTGCCATATCTCATAGTCATAATATGCAGCAATGGCAATTAAAATTCTTATGGATTTAAGCATAGCTGCGCGAAAAAAAGTTTCATCATAATCAACACCTTGAGTCTGCTGAAACCTTTTGCTACAAGTCTTGCTTTGAAAGTATGCACTTTGCCATCCATGTCAGTTTTCTTTTGAAAACCCATTTACATCCAATGGTCTTACCACCTTCGAAGGTAAATCAACTAAGTTCCAAACTTGGTTGTCATACATGGATTGCATCTCGGAGTTCATGGAACTTAGCCATTTATCTCGAATCCCTGGTCCAGACATAGCCTGATAAGTGGTGGGCTCATTTTGATCTATAAGCAACACATCACGACTATCGGTAATGAGAAATCCGAATCTCTCGGCTCATGTCTTACCCTACCGATTTACGTGGGCCTTGTGTCACTAACGGAGGTTCAAGCTGGTTCGAACGTTGTTGAACTTCCGTGTGGCGGTTCGTGTTTATTTGTGATTCTTGAACTTCTTCAAGATTTATTTCTTTCCCACTAGTGTCTTTTGAAAATAAACTGTTTTTCCATAAAGGCACCATATCGAGCAACAAACACTTTGTTCTCGGCGGGATTATAAAAGTAATATCCTTTTGTTTCCTTAGGATACCCCACAAATAAACACTTATCGATTTAGGTGCTAGTTTTTACGAAACTTGTCGCTTTACGTAAGCCTCACAACCCCAAATCTTAGAGAAAAGACAAACTAGGTCTCTTCCCATACCATATCTCATATGGTGTTTTATCAACCAGCTTTAGAAGGAACTCGATTTAGAGTGAAAGCTGCGCAGTTTGTAATGCATAACCCCGAAAGGATAATGGAAGATCCGCATGACTCATCATAGATCGAACCATATCTAATAAGGTTCGATTTCTCCTTCGGGGAAACTCCATTCCATTGTGGAGTTGTCGTGGTGGAGTCAATCGGGAGACAATCCCACAATTTCTAAGATGATCATCAAATTCTTGGCTTAAATATTCACCACCTCGATCCGATCGAAGTGCTTTGATAGTTTTACCAAGTTGATTACGTACTTCATTTTGAAATGTTCGAAACATCTCAAATGATTCAACTTTATGTTTCATAAGATATACATAACCATATCTCTGCTTTGAAATCATCGATAAATGTAATAAAGTATGCGGTAACCTCCATACAGCCATTGTGTTTATAGGACCGCATACATCAAGTATGTATTAGACCCAATAAATCACTTGCCCTTTCACTATGTCCAGTAAAGGGACTTTTAGTCATCTTGCCTAGTAAACAAGATACGCACGTTTCATATGATTCCAAATCAAATGAATCTAGAAGTCCATCTTTATGGAGCTTCGTTATGCGTTTCTCATTTATGTGGCCAAGACGACAATGCCAAAGATAGGTTTGATTCAAATCATTTGACTTGGATCTCTTTGTATTTATGTTAAAAAGACTGGAGTATCTGTGGACCTTTTCATGCTTAGAATATAAAGACCATCACACAAATACAACATTTGATAAAAAATGCCTTTACATGAACATCTATTATTAGCAATAATAAAATCAAAACCATCCATATCCAAACCAGAAATGATCACACATAATAACAATTATTTAAAGTTAAAATAACATAGATAAAACTAAGCATATGATCCAAAAAAATGCCTTCCCTACGCGATGAAATCAACTTTCTACTTCGGTGAGTCCACATAATAACAATTATTTAAAGTTAAAATAAGCACATTTATACAAATGCTCCATTCCCTACGGAGGAGATCTTTCACATCCAAATGTGAGGTATCCAATACCCGGGAATCACTAGTAGATAAATTAATTTCAATAACATAAATACCGAGGTGGTAGTCGCACTACCCTTTTTCTTCTTTAGATCTTGAGATAGAGTTTGCAATTTCTGAACCAATGTCCGAGGTGCATGGCGAAATGACAATTTCCTTCCTTTTCCTTTTGGTGCTTTGAAGCGAGGCAGTGGGGCTTGACTTGTTCCACGAGGCTTTGCTACGGGTGCAAACAGCGACCTTGGCAACTTTAGCCTTGCCTTTGCCTTTCTTCTTCATTCCCTTTCCCTTTTGGACCATCAACACATTACCGGAGGGTTTCTTGATATTTAGTTCAGCAGTTTTGAGCATCAAATGCAACTCTGAAATTGATTTCTCCATATTATTCATATTGTAGTTCATCACAAATTGTGAGTAACTCTCCGGTAATGAATTTAGGATCAAATCCGTAGCCAACTCTTGGCTTATGGGAAATCCAAGTCTATCAAGTTGGTCAACATAGCCGCCTTCATCTTGAACATGAGGACTAGCTCGACGCACCCTCAGTCATCTTACAAGAATGCGGGTTCTTGACTGTCTCGAACCTTTCTTGCCTAGCTTCTTTGTTGGAACATTTCTTCAAATGCTGGCGATTCTGACCATGTCGTAGGCTTCCATTAGTTCCATGTCCTTACGAAGTTCGGGAACCATAGTTGCCAACATAATGCATGCAACATCGGTAGAATCGTTGACATGCTTATTATGCGCATCCTTCACGGCTTTGTAGCATTGACTGGTGGGTCCTCAAGGATCGGAGCATCTAGGACATACAACTTGCGTTCATGCTTGAGAACGATTCTCAAGTTTCTGAACCAATCAAGAAAGTTAGTCCCAGATAGCTTATCCTTCTCAAGGATAGATCGCGAGGACAGGATTATTGTTACTTGAAGAGGCCATTGATCTACAATAAAGATTATGCAGAGTTTATTTTAGTATAGAGGAATAGACTCCCACTAAATTAACAACCCTCCAAAACATATCTTGTTTATTTAGGGGACTAAATCCATATTTCACCTAATTCTATGATGACTACGGCATGAAACACGAGAACTAGATTATTTAGGTAGGTAACGTTACCAATTACATCTTATGTAATTTTAGATACTTTTATGAGATACGGGACATCTTATGTCTTAGCATGTTTTTATCTCATCATATGCCTAAAGTCCAAAACTATTTTGATAGCTTTATTAAAGTGGGACCAATTTAAACATTTAGGTAACTCTTACCCAACTTATCTCACCAAGATAACACAATACACCCAACTATGGCAAAATTTGAAACTATATTAGTGCGATCGAGGCCTTGACAAGTGTTTAAAATTGGATGGCAAAAAACTTAAGATTTAATAGAGGGATTTTATTGAGTTTTAGTGATTTTAATTAAACAATGAAATATCATATATTTTATTGATTTGTAGAACCACTAAACAATTTAGGAAATTTTATGCTATTCGATCTTCATCCAAATAATCACAAACATGTAATTGGATCATAAATTACTATCTCAATCGAACCTAATCATATTAGTTTCGAATTAATATTCGTTAGACTTTACAATTTAAGAAACTTAAATTAATGTAACCTAAATATGCATACCGAATTACGAGATTTCATCCATGCATCAATACACAAAAATAAAGATTATACCTAATGGTGTCATGGATCACGAATACGAAATTCAATTCATTAAAATTATTCGAACCTAACATGATTACTTACATGTATGAAAGCGATTTCAATTAAATCACGAATATATGTATCATATACACAAAACATGATAATAAATCTCATAGAAAACTTATGTATATCACATATACATCAACTATTGTCATGCTTTCAATCATATATCATAAAACATGCAATGAGTTTAATGGAATCAAACTCGAAGGCTCTGATACCACTGATGGGTTTTGGGGTTCATGCGCAGAGGAGATTTCAAAACAATTTTGAGAAAAACCCCTACAGGATCCGAATCTGATTCCATTAAAACACGTTTAGACTATGAAAACTTAATCATACCTTAGTCGCAACGTACCTTTCTGAAGGTTAATCGATCTCTAAGGCGCTGCCAACGACGAACGCCCTCTACTAGATGTCCACACACGAACGGCGACCGAGATTCAAAGTGCTAGCTTTGAGAGAAAAAAGATCTCTAAGGCGCTGCCAACGACGAACGCCCTCTACTAGATGTCCACACACGAACGGCGACCGAGATTCAAAGTGCTAGCTTTGAGAGAAAACCAAACCCTTTTTTTTTTTTTTTTTTCTCCAAAACAATTCGAACATACCAAAAACCTTTTTTGTTTCTAAAACGAAAATAGAGTTAATGGCCCTTTTAATTTTTCGTCCTCAACTATGTATTCTGACTCAAGGCGTCTATTTATACAACCCTTGTATATAGACGGTTAAGCAAATTACACATATACCCCTACTTAAAGAAGTATAAGTGTAATACAATACAAAGACGTTTGTCATGAATTTTATCATATAAAATTCATTCTTCCGAATCATTTTAAAATCTCGCAAAACCATTCTCGATTGTGCGACCCAATAGGCTCATACAACGTTGGCGGTGTACCAAAACACATTTTGGTATACAAGTCATAAGCGGCCTCTAGCAAGACATTATGACTACCCAAGTTGTACGAATATCAAATCGATACAACCTAATCAATAGTGTATATAACATCCTTTTGTCACGCGATATCCTTTTGATCAAACATAAGGCATGGTATTGTCATCCAACATGTTCAATCGTACTAGTCTCGATCTCTAGGTAACCGAAAACATCCAAGTGACATTGATCAATATCAATTCACTTAGACTAGGCCTTTTAACGAGCCTAACACATCGAGGATCCACTAGATATCTCTCTTTATATAAGAGGGACAAATTCTATCTCGATTACACAACTTCACTACATTATTCACACAAGTAACCAATCACAACCTTTATAATCATCCGGTTAAAGACAACGTTTGATTGCGTCAAATCACTTGTATTCCTAATGTTGAAGTCTCGGTAATCTCAAGTCGAGGACTCGAAAAATATACCTATCATGAGAAACAACTATGACTTAATCCATGTGATGTTCTCATAGCGGGTCTGGTCCAAGACTTTGTTCCCTAACAAGTACTCATGATCTTGATTCGTATTCCTATACGTATGATCATTGTATGATCATCAATCAAGACTCACACTAGTCTTAATTCATTATAGTTCCCAGTATAATAATCGACTAGGGACATTTAGGATATTTCTATAAATACCCATGGATCTTATTATAATGTAAACATGCAAATCAATTATAATAAACAGCAAATGAAATCCTCTATTTTATTAACTAAAAATGTATTCATAAAGACTGTTAATGGATTGACCTAGGGCACATTTCCCAACAGAAAGTTTATAATGAAAGGGCCAAGTTGAGAAAGATTGAAACCGACGACAAGAAAAAGTTGAAACTTTTACTCCAACAGTTGGACAAGCACAAATATATTGAGCAACATGCTTTTAGGCCATGCACGTATGGCATGAGAGATCTATTCTTTGCCCACCCCAATTCAATGCAATGCCTTCATTGTTTTCCTTTTGTATTGATCATGGATTGCACTTAGTACCCACTCTTTAAGATCATAAGGGTCATATCGACATACGTAACCTTCCTAGTGGTACACGTTTTTTTTAGCTAAGGAGACTAGGTCTGACTATGCATGGGCATTTAGACAATTGAAGCCATTATTGGATGAGTGGCAACTCCTAAGTGTTGTTTTGATGAATAGGGACTTGAGTTTGGTTGCAGAATAAGAGGATTAGCTCCCTACCGCTACCTACTTACTTTGTTCATGACATGTGAATAAGAGTATTGTTACAAAGACAAAGGATCTATTCTTTGAAGAGGAGGACTATAACTATTGGTATGAGATGTGGATTAACTTGGCGCACTCCCAATAAGGCAACTTACAATGGTCGGCTTGCGAAAAAAGAGGATAATTATGGTAGAGTCCCGGGGTTGTTAGACTATGTTAGGGACACATGGTTATGTCAAAAGGAGAAAGTTATTATGCTTAGACAAACAAGGTATTGCACTTTGGGAATGCGCCTACTAATTGGGTGAAGGTGCCCATAATGTACTTAAGAAAGAGCTTGGGACATCACATGGACATTTTGGGGATGCTTTCAAATCAATACACAAAATTCTTACCCACTAGCAGTGTAACTTGGAGTCGTCATTCAATCGCTCCATGCACCTAGTGGCACACGAGTATCAACACCGCTTGTATAGTAACATCTTAGGCTTTGTGGCCCAACATGCATTGGATGTAATTAGTAAGGTGGAAAAACAGTTAGTGTGGGTGTTTTTTATTTTTTTTTTTTATTTTTTGGTAGGAAACCCTTTTCTCTTTCTTCTTTTATTAAATGGCAGTAAGTTTTACTTATCGGGAGGGAGGCTTTGAGTTTTCCTCTTCTTGTAAGGAGGTTTGAGTTTTTCTTCTTTTTATTGTGAGGTTTTGGAGTTTTTTTTTGCAAGAAATGGATCGATGGTGCTCGTGGAGCATGCAAGCCAGGAGCCGTGAACGACATAAGTTTAAACTGTCAAGGGCTCGACAACTCTCAATTAGTTATTAATTTAGGGATTTAGTTAAGATCGAATAAGCCATATGTTCTTTTTTGTTTTTATGAGATTATTGTTGCTTATAAGTATATAGAATGGCCGATTAAATACATTTGATAAACGTATAAGTTGTACATAAGTTTGCAAACTTTTGGCAATGTCACTTTGATCCCAATTTGTGAGAAAGAGCTGCTATTGATGTAATTTATTGTTAAATTAGATGTAATAGTGAACAATTTTTATGAATGAATATATTTTCGTCAAAAAAAATTGACACAAAGATTAGGAGAGACGATTGTGATGGTGTGGACATCTCTAAAGATGACCTACAAACACCCCCACTAATAAACTCGACTCAATCAAAATTCGGCATTGTAAGAGAAACTGAAGCTATCACGGGAATCATTGATTAAAAGGGATTTTAATAATTTAAAAAATAAACCATTAATTGTAGTAAACTCGAGTGAAATGGAAGAGTTTGATCTATATAACCGACCCCATTTAATTTTGGATTGAGACATTGTACTGAGACTTTAATTTGTTGTTGTTCTACCTAAAAAATGGTCAAATTCACTCTTGGTTGTAAAAAATTATTTTACTTATTTTTTACATTTGGTCAAAAATTAAACTTTCTTATTTTCTTCAAAATAGTCATCAAATATTTTAAAATTTTCACTCGTGGTCATTTCATCAATCTTTCGTTAAATGCTTGTTTAGTAATGCTGACGTGGGGATGAATTGACACTAATGTGCCGCTAACTTGGCTAGGACATCAAATTTACTAAATTAAAAAATAGATATTAAAATTATTTTAAAAATCATATTGACATTTGTTATTTTAAAAAAATTAAATAAACTTGATTTTATTAGAAGAAAGTGAATTTGTTGCTCAAGCCACGTCAACATCATGTAAGTGCCACATTAGTATCAATTTATTGTCACATCAGCGTTAATTATCGACCATTTAAAGGAAGATGGATGGAAAAACATGAGTGAAACTCTTAAAAAGTGTGATGACTATATTACAAAAAAAAAAAAAAGTTGTCTACAAAATAAAAAATGGTGTCTCTATGTGTACCCCACATAAATGTAAGGGTAAACCATCAAATTTGGGCACCCCAAGTATTTATTTGGGCACTCTTTGTAATATTTGATATTTTAAACTATCCTTATGATTTACAAGGGCACCCCACTACCAAAACAACACAAACGACACTTACGGTGGTTAAAAAGATTTTTAGACTATGAAATTGTAAGGTTGCATCGTCTGTGGTGAAGGAGGTCATTGGAGTCGGAGGTGTAGATGGGGTTGGGGTGGAACCGTGGGGTGCACAACGAGAGTGGATATGTGAGGCATTGTTTGGTTTTCTAAGGGGTAAGTGAGTAATTTTTTATGGGGCATAATTGAAATTATGGGGCCAAAAAATTATAGTTTGCTCTTATAATTATGTGGGTGCACATAGGGGCACCCAATAAAAAAAGTTTTATGACTAAAACGTAAAATAGATAAAGTCTTTTTAGCATGAGTGAAATTGACTCACCTAAAAAAATATATAAAAGTGATGTGGCAAGTAAGAAAAAATTAAGAAAAATATAATGATCACATCTTTTGTCATTAATTTTATTTGTGAGATCTAGATAACAACAAATAAAAAAAATTACATGATAAAATCTATGATAATTACTAATAAATAAAAACTAAATAAAATATCTTAACTAATAAATGATATTTATTCATAATACTCTCCCCAAGTTGGATGTCAAGCTTGAACAAAAATATTTGAAGCTTGAACAAAAATGTCTTCAATCAAAGTAAATTAATGAGTCGCGAACTAAAACATGGTAACTTGAGATTTGTCGGTGAAGATGTTGACATCGATCATCAACATTATAAAAACTTTGAATTGAAGAAAAACATCCAAAATGAATGTTGATAGAATTAATGGATTATCAAGTCGAATGGACAACTAGCTAATTTGGATAGGCATACTAGCCAACTCAAATCCGACGAGGCATAGACAACCTTGAGACTTTTTTTTTTGATAGGAAATAAATAATTTTGCACCCACTAAGATTTGAACCCATGACCTCTAACTTTCAAATCTCATACCATACTATTAGACCACCCAATTGGTTGCCAACTTGAGACTTGACAACAATGGATCAAAACGAACATTAAATGAAGAAAACATTCAAAACAAATGTTGATTTATTGACAATCCGTTGTTTAATAAGGGACTGGATAACGATCGATTGCAAATCATCATGATCAGGCCGAAAATATAAAATGATTTGATTTTGAATGAATGGAAAAAAAAACAAGAACATATAATGATCTTTTGATTGAGAAAAATGTAAGATAACATTCTGACTTTGAACAATAAAGATTAAATGAAATGAGAAAAGTAAGACAAATCAGTGTGGAGCAGAATGCTTTGATACAATAACAAAAAAATTAAGAAAAAATAGAATGATCACATCTTTTCTCTTTAATTTTTTTTTTGGTGAAATCTTTTTTCCTTAATTTTTTTTGTTCATAGATGCACACACATATATATATGGTTTAGATATTAGATCTAGATAACTACAAATAAAAAAAATTAAATAATAAAATCTATGATAATTATTAATAAATAAAAGTTAAATAGAATATTTTATTTAATAAATGATATTTATCCGTAATAGCACGTGAGAATTTGTAATTCTATTAGGCCAAATTAATATGATTGAATTAACAATTGTAAACGTGCTTCATCACAAAAATAAAAATAAAATAAAATTGTAAATGTGCCAGTCAAGACGTATCGTCATTTTGTCCGTTACTGCAAAATCTCTAGACATGATGCACGTGGTCTTGGCCGATGGCTCATGTTTTCTTGTAAGTTATTTTTTTAAGCCCTTTCTTGTGAGTTATCAAGTGGTATATGACTATTATTTTGTAACGTTATAGCGTGAAAGCATGTTGACTCCTTTTTTTGTGTGCAAGTATGGGAAGCATGTTGATTTTGCCAGAGGGATTTTTATTTTTTATTTTTTATTTTTTTTATTTGTCAAGTGCGGGTATTTATTGAGATTTAGTTTCCACATGGTGTAAATTGGGAGTAACTCCTATTAGCCATCTACACACTAAATCTAATTTTGTTGGTAGGTGTAATAATAGTGATATTAGGAGCTACTCAATCAGGTTGATTTCATAATTCGACGTTGAACCCATTTCATAGAACTTCATATAGTTGAAAAGAAAAGTTAACTAAGTTACTTCTACTTGAGTTAAATCTTTTTTATTGAAAAGTTTTTATATATACTTTCGCCTTTCTTTCTTTTATATATATATCTTTTCTTTTCTCCTTGTATCTATTTTAGTTGTACGGTATCTACTCCATTTTCTTTAGATTTCACTTTTTCTCACTTTTTTCAACAATCAAGTTCTCTGCTCCATTTCCATTAAACTTGTAGGACTCCTATTTTAATTTAAAAACTCTTGTTAACATTTCTCAATTTTACTTTTATCTAGCAAGTTTTAATTCCAACTTTTCTTTTCACTCCATGCTTATCTCTTCTCCTTTAAGCATTAAGTCTCTTTTTACTTTAAACTCAAGTAAGATTCATACTTATTATATAATTCTTTAGAGATCTAACTTTTTCTACAAGAAGTGTTTTGGTTTTCTCTTTGCTTTTGTTTCAAGTACACGACCTTCCTAACTCTAAGTCTCTAATAATGTAATTGTACCATTGTTAACAAGTCTTATTTTCTTTAAAAATTGTTAGTGTCGTCATCATTAGTTAAGATTATGATCGACTAGTTGGATTGTCATCATGTTGATCAGGTTGTTAGTTTGGTAAATGACTCATCCATATATAGTATGTTTCACATGCTCAAATCAGAATATAAACTTTGGGTGATTTGGTTGAGATATTTTGTTATAACACGAAGATTAGATCAGTTATAACAGGGCTTAAAATCTAGCGGTGGCAGATGGTTTAGATTCATACTTATCCATAACCAAAGGAGAAATAATTGAAGATTGGTGCAAATTTAGAGAGCGATTTACCCACATGATTCATGAGAAGAATATGGAAGTTTTAGAGGATCAAGATGATCGGATTCTAGTAGTTGTTAAGATTTGAGAAGTCTTGTAAATCATCTATATATTGTGTCAAAGTAATGAGTTTGTACCTTAGATCATTTACTTTGTATTGAAAACGTGTTGTTCATTTCTTTGTCAAGATGTAAACACCAAGGGGACTTGGTCGTTCCAGTGAGGGGGAGCCTCACAGTGCAAGTGGGAGACTTATATTCCATCGAGGGGAACTCGACACACCGAGTGAAAGCTTGGGTATTTCAGTGAGAGGGAGCCTCATTCCTGCAAGTGGGAGACTTGCGTAAAGTCCATTGTGAAGGTGAAAGGTAGTGTAGTAAGCCCAGTGAGGGATCACTAGTTCGGGTGTTGCATAAATCTATAATTCTTTTATCTTAGTGGATTTTACATCTGGGCGTGCCCCTGCAGACGTAGGTCGTGGAATGAACTGCGTGAACAATCTCTTGGTGTTCTGGTTTAATTTGTTTTACTACTTTCATTTATATTCTAGTATTTTCCCTGTTACAACATACTACGTTTCCTGTTGTAAAATGCATTGGTTCAATAATTTCAATTTGTATAAGAGCATGCACTGCTTAAACTCCATTTCTTTACAGACTATAGTGAGGTCCGGATACTAACCAAATGTGTCAGGGAAATCAATCAGATCAACCAGAAGGTGTGTCAAACATAATGCCGCCATTGCTTATCAATATCAATTGCACTTATTGGAAGGCTCGCTTGGAGGGATGTGTTCTCCAAATTGATGTTAAGTACCAGAGAGCAATTCATAATGGGTATACACTACAACTTGAATGGACAAAAGCCGAAAAAGAGCTTCATGAATGCAAAGCCAAATTGGGGCATACAAAACCAATAGAGGAGATAGGACTTTGTCTTTGTCCTATGTAACAACAAATAGTACAAACTCTAGTTTATTTTTATAATATTTTTTAATTTTATATAAAAAATCGAAAAAAAGGAGTAAAAGTACCATTACTTTATTTATTATATTATCGCCGTTATTATGCTTAACGAATTTTATGATCAGCATGTTTTGATCAAGTTATTCATTTTTTTAGTTGTGTTTATCTTAATTGTGAGTTGGTGAGAGATTTAAGGGGGTAGTTAGCATTGAGTGACTTAGTGTATATCCAAGGCTAATTGCTCTCTATCTTTCGATTTGGGTTACTCTTTATCTCTTCGATTTGGGATTCCTTCTTATCATCACTTTTGCGATGGAGTTCTTGTTATTTTTTGGATTGTGTTTCTTCTATGATTTTCAGTTCCATAAAGGGATTCACACCAATCATTGCGGATCGACCACAAAGTGCACCTATAAGGGAGATTCGGTCTCAACTTTATCTTCAGAACCAGATGATGATTAGAACTATGAAGTTCGATCATTTATTCTTGTTGAACGAATGTTTTCTCCATCTGAGCCTGATCAGATAGATGTTGAGAAGCCATGCATGTGACAAGGAGGAGAGGATTCACTGGGTTACAACAACGAGGCCAAGCCTGTTGTAACAAAAACTTAACTAAGAAGAAATGGGTTTTTGATGCTAATGTTATTGTTTCCGCTGCTACAAAGGTTCTTTATGGTCCTACTGTTGTTAATGAACCTCCTTAACCTCCTATGAACCATCTTAGTTTGATAGTGATGGTGGTAGTGATTAAGTTTGATAAGTGTTCATTTATGCATGATTTATTGTAGGTTATTAGTAGTTAATGGACTATATTTATCTTATTTTAAAGTGATAAATGTGTGTTTGATGTATTTTAGGGATTTTATATGAGTTGGGCATTTTTGGGACCGAAAGTGTGTGTTAGACCTAATTGATGTTGTTTAGTTCAGAAGGAATAACTTTCACATTGAAGTCGGAATGACTTGTCATTAGTCTTGTTGGAAAGAAGACTTCGAGACGGACATTTTTTTCTCTAATAAGAATCATGAAATTCGGACTCAAAATGGCACAAAATCGCAGTATAATTCATGGCCTAAACTTCTGTTCGAAAATTACCTCAAGCGAATGAAATCGTGCCACGTCAGCTATATTCTCTCTTCACGCGTCTTCTTCACACGAATTCGCGCTCTCGCGTGCGCTGCTGGGGACATGTGACAACAGCCCAACCCATCTCCAACACGTTGCATCGCCACTTCTTCTCCAATGAAATCGCACCACGTCAGCTTCTTTCCACTTCCTTCCAATCAGTTGCATGCAGACATATGGCGACTCCTTAATTCCCAACTCAACAAACTCTCTCTATCCTCCGTATGTGCGTACAAAAATTAGAGATTTTGAGGGTTTTAACCAACTTAAAATATTCTTATAATACCAGTAGCCTCTAAAAAAGAGGGGAACCTTGTTTTTAGTTTTGTTTAGTTATAGTTTAATACTAGGGTTTACTTTTAATTATATCTAGCTAGTTTCTTCTTTTAGGTTGAAAGTGGATCGGTCAAGCCTACAACTTGGGCATCTTTTATGAGGTTTATTTATTTTTAATTATTATTGATTCTTTTCTGTGATTTAGTTTCTTTGGTATTGTTTGAACATTTGAGGTTAAACACTAGTTTAAACCTTGATTTACATGTTAGTGAGTCGTAAGCATGTGTCCTTGTGCGACAAGACCGCATTTAGTGGTAATTAACCCTACTAATTGATTAGACCCTTTTGGGACCGATTGAATACTATAAGAATCTAGGCTAAATCGTGAGCACTACCGATCCGGTTATCTAGATGTAGTGCCTTCACGAATCGAAGTAATGCGACAAATGCGTTAAATCTGGAGCACTAGCGATTAGGTTGCGTATTTGGTTAGAGAAGTAATCAATGATCCTACCTTGGCTATCGAGATTAGGAAGTACGAGGAACCGAGTGTGTCACCGGGTCTATAGTTGCACTAGATCATAGATAAATTTCATACTTTTCATGAACCGACAATTAATAAAATCAATCCCAAGTTGTATGGCGAGACTGTGAAACTGAATACCTAAATTCATTTCCATTAGATTTGTTCCATTTAATTTCTATATTTTTAAAATATTTATATATTTTCTCTAAAACTATAATTTCCTTTTTTGTATTTTTCTTACCTAAGAAAGACACCAATCTCTGTGGGATCGACCCTTTACCGCTATCTACAAAATAGTTGGTTTAGGAAATATATTTTATTGACACGTTCGACGCGTCAATTTTTGGCGCCATTGCCGGGGATTGGTTTTTCTTTCTTTGGTTTTTTTTGTTGTATATTTATTTATTATTACTTTTTATTTTTTTGTATCTAGCCCCTTGTTTCTAATACTTTTACAGGAAATTTCTCAATGTCCTCCTACTACCATAATTATGATCGATTTGAAGACTCATACTATCATGGTGTGAATGGGGTAGGTATGTCACATATGGGCATCAAGTTTCTAACTCGCAATCTTTTATACAATAGGTCGAGGCTTTTGATTTTTGTCGGGAATACTTTCATCCCACGTATGTTTGTCCTTACCATCCGAGGTATGGAAATCATCATGGTTCTAGCTATGCATCGCTACAACCCGACTTCTATATGTCTAGGCCAAGTCCATGGATTCCTCAACAAGAATGGAGAACCATCGAAGACATTGAAAAAGATATGATATTCGAATGGCTTTCTCCAAGTACTAATGCATGTCCCTCTGACAACTAGAGTAATTCATCACATCAGCCCGACATATTTAATTCTATGTGGAATCAGCCTTCAAGGGATGTAATAAGGTATTGTTTGGCGACTGTGCAAGACATGAACCTCACCGAGCAAGAATTAGATCAATAGATTGAACAAAGGAATCAAGAAGCTGAAGAGGAAATAAAGACAATTCTCCAAAAGATATCAGCTGAGACCATGAGTGCAATTCCATTGGAGAGTGTTGAGGTGCATGAGGTTACACCGGTTGAGGACTATTGGAGTGAACAAGAGGAAACAATTGAAGTTTCTTTATATGAGCCAGACATTATCATTGCACAAAATGAAGCGTATGAACCGAGAAAGAAATTGACGTCATTTCAGAAAGGCTGGAGGAACCGCAAAAAGAGAGCAAGGAAGACCAACCTCTGGTGTTAGTGAAGCCACCCACCCTCCCATGCATATTTGTTAAACCTTACAAAGGGGTGGCCATAAAGGAGTGTTCGCAGATCTTCTACACGGCTGACACCTTTGTATCAGATGACCATGATGCGATAGATTCTTATGTGTTAGAGGTCTCGGATGAGCTCCTAAATCAGAAGGAGGGCATGTCTGCTGAATTGCCCAAAGCTATAGATGTGCCATTCGTTGTCGAAATCTCGAAAGGAGAGGGCATCATGTGATCATTCACGACAAGTCGAGCTAATGACTTTAACCAAAAGCGCTATTGGGAGGCAACCCAATTTTTTTTTCTTTTATATTTTTTTTTAGTTTGCTTATTTTTATATTTGTTTAGTGTACTCACCATTATCCCATATTTGACCATGTGTTTGATACTCGTTTATTGAAGCACTAGAGTTAAAAGCCCGATATCACTACTGAGGCTCCATGGCTGGTATATATGGTTAGTTTGATCGAGATTTGGTAAGTTCTAGGTTTTAGACTATTAATTAGTTTTTGAGTCTGCTGAAGGTAATTAGATGTATATTCCATAGATTTCCTGAGATGAGCATTTTTGTCACCGTGCTTTATATTTTATGAGATATATTAGTTCATTAGGTTTTGCATATTCATTTTAGCATGTCATTTCCCCATTACTTGTTTCTTTCACTTCCATGTTCTTTTCACCTCTTTTCCTTTCATTTTGTAGTTCATATCCTCATTCTTGTTTTAAACCTTGAGGACAAGGTTTGGGATAAGTTTTGGGGTGTTTCACGAATAGTAGAGTGTTGGATGAATGGATTAGCGCATGACAGGTATGTTCGTTTTATTATTTTTATGCTTATTCCATGGGTTTGGTAAGTTATGGAGGTGTTTTTCTTTTCTTTCACCTCATCTTCTTGTTATGACATGCTATGCGTTGTATCATTTAGGTTTGTAGTAGTTTATATTAGTTTATACATTTTTGTAGTTATTTAGAAGTATTATTGAGTCTATGCATGTTTAGGAATATATTTTGTTGCATGTAGAGTTGCCTAAAACCTTGTTAAGTGTTTTTTATTGTGGACATGAGTTCAAATTAAGCTACTTTTGATACTTGAACCTTTTTGAATATTATGAGTTGTGCTTAATTTAAAGTGATATTCAACATCTATGAGGTCGCTTATTAGAGACCTAGTATGAAGTTTGGGCATTGTGCTAGAGACCAAAGAGGTAGGCGTCCAATTTTGCAAGTTTTCAGATTTCTAAGGTGTTAGAACGATAATGTAGCTCATTTGAGACATATGACTTGACTACTTTTTGGGGAATAATTTAGACTTGAACATGCATTGGATGACTTGTTTAATTATAGTGAAAGTGAGAAAGGTCAACAAGAGTTTTCAAAAAAAATTTAGAGAGTCCCACAGATTCCACAGAAATGGAGCAGAGAATCTTGTGGTGGGAAAAAGTGAGAAAAATGGTTTCCATAGGAAATGGAGCAGGGACCGTACTACTTTTAAAATTTTTGGAGAAAATAGAATGTATATACGCATAAAGGCAGAAGTTTATGAAAACTCTTTTAAATTAAAATATTTGACAAAGTGCTTATAGCTAGATCAATTGAGTTATTCCAATGTGTTCATCATTTTAATATTTAAGTCTGATTGTCTCTCTCAGGTGTGTTTAGTCAACATTAATGGATAGTGTGTTGCATTTTTCGTTTATAGTCCATTTTTCGGTGTTGATGCACCATTTATAAGAAATTCTGGACTTGTGTGCTTTAATGTAATGACTCTGTAAATTCTTGAGTAGTTGAAGGCTATTGTCTGGATTGATTCTGGTTTTTGAAAGGGTGATTTTCACTGATGTTTAGACTCCGTTTTCACACTATTTGACTCTAAACTTCTATTATGTGATGGTTGATTGAGTGACATATTTAAATCAAAAAAGAACTTAAACTTGACTTGGTGAAGGGCATATAGGTTTGTTAGGATTAGTTATTGTAGTATAGGAGTAGAGTATAGTTTTCATTTATTTCTTTACTCGGGACAAGCAAAGTCTAAGTTTGGGGGTGTTTGATAAGTGTTGATTTATGCATGATTTAGTGTAGGTTATTAGTAGTTAATGGACTATATTTATCTTATTTTAAAGTGATAAATATGTGTTTTATGTATTTTAGGGATTTTATATGAGTTGGGCGTTTTTGGGACCGAAAGTGTGTGTTGGACCTAATTGACATTTGTTCAGTTCAGAAGGCATAATTTTCACATTCGAAGTCGGAATGACTCTTCATTAGTCTTGTTGGAAAGAAGACTTCGGGACGGACATTTTCATTTCTCACAAGAATCACGAAATTCGGACTCAAAGTGGCACAAAATTGCAGTACAAGTCATGGCCAAAACTTTTGTTCGAAAATCACCTCCAACGAATGAAATCGCGCCACGTCAGCTATGTTCTCTCTTCACGCATCTTCTCGCACGAATTCATGCTCTCTCGTGCTGCTTGGAATACGTAACAACAGCCCAACCCATCACGAACGCGTCACACCACCACTTCTTCTCCAATGAAATGGCATGATGTCAGCTTCTCTCCACTTCCCTCCAATCAGCTGCAGACACGTGGCGACTCCTTAATTCCCAGTGCTCAACAAGCTCTCTCTATCCTCCGTATGTGGGCACACAAATTGGGGATTTTGAGGGTTTCAAGCAACTTAAAATATTCCTATAAATACCAGTAGCCTCTAAAAAAGTGGGGAACCTTGTTTTTAGATTTGTTTAGTCATAGTTTAGTACTAGGGTTTACTTTTAATTATGTCTAGCTAGTTTCTTCTTCTAAGTTGAAGGTGGATCGGTCAAGCCTATGACTTAGGAATCCTTTATGAGGTTTATTTATTTTTAATTATTATTGATTCTTTTCTATGATTTATTTTCTTTGGTATTGTTTGAACTATTGAGGTTAAACATTAATTTAAATCTTGATTTACATGTTAGTGAGTTGTAAGCACCCGTCCTTTATGCGACATGACCACACTAGTGGCAATTGACCATACTAATTGATTAGACCCTTTTGGGACCGATTGAATACCATAGGAATTTAGGCTAAATCGGGAGCACTAGCGATCCAATTGTCTAGGTGTAGTGCCTTAACGAATCAAAGTTATGCGACCAATGCGTTAACTGGAGCATTAACGATCAGCTTACATATTTGGTTAGGGAAGTAGTCAACGGTCCTACCTTGGCTATCGAGATTAGGAAGTGCAAGAACCGAGTGTGTCCTTGGGTCTATAGCTGCACTAAATCATAGATTAGTTTCATACTTTTCATGAATCGACAATTAATAAAATCAATCCTAAGTTATATGGCGAGGCTGTGAAACTGAATACCTAGATTTATTCCAATAGATTTCCGTTTCATTTAATTTCTTTATTTTTAAAATATTTATATATTTTCTCTAAAACCCTAATTTCCTTTTTTTGTATTTTTCTTACCTAAGAAAGACACCAATCTCTGTGGGATCGACCATTTACCGCTATCTACAAAATAGTTGGTTTAGGAAAAATATATTTTGAACCTTTTTGAATATTATGAATTGTACTTAATTTAGAGTGATGTCCAACATCTTTGAGGTCACTTATTAGAGAGCTAGTATGAAGTTTGGGCATTTTGCTAGAGACCAAAGAGGCAATCAGTCCTATTTTGCAAGTTTTCAGATTTTTAGGGTGCTAGAACGATAATGTAGCTCATTTGAGACATTAATTCATATGACTTGACCACTTTTTGGGGAATAATTTAGACTTGAACATGCATTAGATGACTTGTTTGATTATAGTGAAAGTTAAAAGGGTCAACAAGAGTTTTCAAAAAAATTTAGAGAGTCCCACAGATTCCATAGGAAATGGAGCAGGGAATCTTATGGTGGGAACATGCGAGAAAAGTGGTTTCCAAAGGAAATGTAGCAGGGACCGTACAACTTTTAATTTTTTTGGAGAAAATAAAATGTATATACACATAAAGGCGAAAGCTTATGAAAACTCTTTTAAATTAAAAGATTTGACCGAGTGCTTATAGCTAGATCAATTGAGTTATTCCAATGTGTTGTTTCACATTTTCATATTTAAGTCTGATTGTCTCTCTCAGGTGTGTTTAGTCAATATTTATGGATAGTGTGTTGCATTTTTCGTTCATAGTCCATTTTTCGGTGTTGATGCACTATTTATAAGAAATTCTGGACTTGTGTGCTTTAATGTAATGACTCTTAAATGCTTTAATGGATTGATTCTGATTTTTGAAAGGGTGATTTTCACTGATGTTTGGACTCTGTTTTCACACTATTTGATTTTGAACTTCTTTTGGGTGATGGTTGATTGAATGTCATATTTAAATAAAAAAGGAACTCAAACTTGACTTGGTGAAGGGCATATAGGTTTGTTAGGATTATTCATTGTAGTATAGGAGTAGAGTATAATTTTCATTCACTTCTTTACTCGGGACGAGCAAAGTCTAAGTTTGGGGTGTTTGATAAGTGTTGATTTATGCATGATTTAGTGTAGGTTATTAGTAGTTAATGGACTATATTTATCTTATTTTAAAGTGATAAATATGTGTTTTATGTATTTGAGGGATTTTATATGAGTTGGGCATTTTTGGGACCGAAAGTGTGTGTTGGACCTAATTGACAGTTGTTCAGTTGAGAAGGCATAACTTTCACATTCGAAGTCGGAATGACTTTTATTAGTCTTGTTGGAAAGAAGACTTCGGGATGAACATTTTCATTTCTCACAAGA
This sequence comes from Stephania japonica, assembly GCA_039657345.1. Taxonomy (NCBI): domain Eukaryota; kingdom Viridiplantae; phylum Streptophyta; class Magnoliopsida; order Ranunculales; family Menispermaceae; genus Stephania; species Stephania japonica. Next base: position 14,525,681 of record CM077564.1, on the reverse strand, counting down.
ATCACGAAATTCGGACTCAAAGTGGCACAAAATTGCAGTACAAGTCATGGCCGAACTTTTGTTGAAAATCACCTCCAGGGAATGAAATCACGCCAAAACGTCATTTGTGTTCTCTCTTCACGCATCTTCTCGCACGAATTCATGCTCTCTGTGCATTGATGTGGAATACGTAACAACAGCCCAACCCATCTCCAATGCGTCACACCACCACTTTTTCTCCAATGAAATGGCGTGACGTCAACTTCTTCTCTTTCTTCCCTCCAATTGCAGACACGTGGTGACTCCTTAATTCCCAGCGCTCAACAAGCTCTCTATCCTCCATATGTGAGCAAAAAAATTGGGGATTTTAAGGGTTTTAACTAACTTAAAATATTCCTATAAATACTAATAGCCTCTAAAAATAGGGGAACCTTATTTTTAGTTTTGTTTAGTTATAGTTTAGTACTAGGGTTTACTTTTAATTATGTCTAGCTAGTTTCTTCTTCTAGGTTGAAGGTGGATCGGTCAAGCCTACGACTTAGGAATCCTTTATGAGGTTTATTTATTTTTAATTATTATTGATTATTTTCTATGATTTATTTTCTTTGGTATTGTTTGAACTATTGAGGTTAAACATTAATTTAAATCTTGATTTACATGTTAGTGAGTCGTAAGCACCCGTCTTTGTGCGACATGACCACACTAGTGGCAATTGACCATACTAATTGATTAGACCCTTTTGGGACCGATTGAATACCATAGGAATTTAGGCTAAATCGGGAGCACTAGCGATCCAATTGTCTAGGTGTAGTGCCTTTATGAATCAAAGTTAATGCGACCAATGCGTTAAATCTAGAGCACTAACGATCAGTTACATATTTGGTTAGGGAAGTAGTCAACTGTCCTACCTTGGCTATCGAGATTAGGAAGTGCAAGGAACCGAGTGCGTCACCGGGTCTATAGCTGCACTAAATCATAGATTAGTTTCATACTTTTCATGAATCGACAATTAATAAAATCAATCCTAAGTTATATGGCGAGGCTGTGAAACTGAATACCTAGATTTATTCCAATAGATTTCCGTTTCATTTAATTTCTTTATTTTTAAAATATTTATATATTTTCTCTAAAACCCTAATTTCCTTTTTTGTATTTTTCTTACCTAAGAAAGACACCAATTCTCGTGGGATCGACCCTTTATCACTATCTACAAAATAGTTGGTTTAGGAAAAATATATTTTGAACCTTTTTGAATATTATGAATTGTACTTAATTTAGAGTGATGTCCAACATCTTTGAGGTCACTTATTAGAGAGCTAGTATGAAGTTTGGGCATTTTGCTAGAGACCAAAGAGGCAATCAGTCCTATTTTGCAAGTTTTCAGATTTTTAGGGTGCTAGAACGATAATGTAGCTCATTTGAGACATTAATTCATATGACTTGACCACTTTTTGGGGAATAATTTAGACTTGAACATGCATTAGATGACTTGTTTGATTATAGTGAAAGTTAAAAGGGTCAACAAGAGTTTTCAAAAAAATTTAGAGAGTCCCACAGATTCCATAGGAAATGGAGCAGGGAATCTTGTGGTGGGAACATGCGAGAAAAGTGGTTTCCAAAGGAAATGTAGCAGGGACCGTACAACTTTTAATTTTTTTGGAGAAAATAGAGTGTATATACGCATAAAGGCGGAAGCTTATGAAAACTCTTTTAAATTAAAAGATTTGACCGAGTGCTTATAGCTAGATCAATTGAGTTATTCCAATGTGTTGTTTCACATTTTCATATTTAAGTCTGATTGTCTCTCTCAGGTGTGTTTAGTCAATATTTATGGATAGTGTGTTGCATTTTTCGTTCATAGTCCATTTTTCGGTGTTGATGCACTATTTATAAGAAATTCTGGACTTGTGTGCTTTAATGTAATGACTCTTAAATGCTTTAATGGATTGATTCTGATTTTTGAAAGGGTGATTTTCACTGATGTTTGGACTCTGTTTTCACACTATTTGATTTTGAACTTCTTTTGGGTGATGGTTGATTGAATGTCATATTTAAATAAAAAAGGAACTCAAACTTGACTTGGTGAAGGGCATATAGGTTTGTTAGGATTATTCATTGTAGTATAGGAGTAGAGTATAATTTTCATTCACTTCTTTACTCGGGACGAGCAAAGTCTAAGTTTGGCGGTGTTTGATAAGTGTTGATTTATGCATGATTTAGTGTAGGTTATTAGTCGTTAATGGACTATATTTATCTTATTTTAAAGTGATAAATATGTGTTTTATGTATTTGAGGGATTTTATATGAGTTGGGCATTTTTGGGACCGAAAGTGTGTGTTGGACCTAATTGACAGTTGTTCAGTTTAGAAGGCATAACTTTCACATTCGAAGTCGGAATGACTCTTTATTAGTCTTGTTGGAAAGAAGACTTCGGGATGAACATTTTCATTTCTCACAAGAATCACGAAATTCGGACTCAAAGTGGCACAAAATTGCAGTACAAGTCATGGCCAGAACTTTTGTTCGAAAATCACCTCCAGCGAATGAAATCACGCCACGTCAGCTGTGTTCTCTCTTCACGCATCTTCTCGCACGAATTCATGCTCTCTCATGCGCTGCTTGGAATACGTAACAACAGCCCAACCCATCTCCAATGCGTCACACCACCACTTTTTCTCCAATGAAATGGCGTGACGTCAGCTTCTCTCCACTTCCCTCCAATCAGCTGTAGACACGTGGTGACTCCTTAATTCCCAGCGCTCAACAAGCTCTCTATCCTCCATATGTGAGCACAAAAATTGGGGATTTTAAGGGTTTTAACTAACTTAAAATATTCCTATAAATACTAATAGCCTCTAAAAATAGGGGAACCTTATTTTTAGTTTTGTTTAGTCATAGTTTAGTACTAGGGTTTACTTTTAATTATGTCTAGCTAGTTTCTTCTTCTAGGTTGAAGGTGGATCGGTCAAGCCTACGACTTAGGAATCCTTTATGAGGTTTATTTATTTTTAATTATTATTGATTATTTTCTATGATTTATTTTCTTTGGTATTGTTTGAACTATTGAGGTTAAACATTAATTTAAATCTTGATTTACATGTTAGTGAGTCGTAAGCACCCGCCTTTGTGCGACATGACCACACTAGTGGCAATTGACCATACTAATTGATTAGACCCTTTTGGGACCGATTGAATACCATAGGAATTTAGGCTAAATCGGGAGCACTAGCGATCCAATTGTCTAGGTGTAGTGCCTTCACGAATCAAAGTTATGCGACCAATGCGTTAAATCTGGAGCACTAACGATCAGCTTACATATTTGGTTAGGGAAGTAGTCAACTGTCCTACCTTGGCTATCGAGATTAGGAAGTGCAAGGAACCGAGTGCGTCACCGGGTCTATAGCTGCACTAAATCATAGATTAGTTTCATACTTTTCATGAATCGACAATTAATAAAATCAATCCTAAGTTATATGGCGAGGCTGTGAAACTGAATACCTAGATTTATTCCAATAGATTTCCGTTTCATTTAATTTCTTTATTTTTAAAATATTTATATATTTTCTCTAAAACCCTAATTTCCCTTTTTTGTATTTTTCTTACCTAAGAAAGACACCAATCTCTGTGGGATCGACCATTTACCGCTATCTACAAAATAGTTGGTTTAGGAAAAATATATTTTGAACCTTTTTGAATATTATGAATTGTACTTAATTTAGAGTGATGATGTCAACATCTTTGAGGTCACTTATTAGAGAGCTAGTATGAAGTTTGGGCATTTTTTGCTAGAGACCAAAAAGAGGCAATCAGTCCTATTTTGCAAGTTTTCAGATTTTTAGGGTGCTAGAACGATAATGTAGCTCATTTGAGACATTAATTCATATGACTTGACCACTTTTTGGGGAATAATTTAGACTTGAACATGCATTAGATGACTTGTTTGATTATAGTGAAAGTTAAAAGGTCAACAAGAGTTTTCAAAAAAATTTAGAGAGTCCCACTGATTCCAGGAAATGGAGCAGGGAATCTTGTGGTGGGAAAAGTGAGAAAATGGTTTCCAAAGGAAATGTAGCGAGGGACCGTACAACTTTTAAATTTTTTTGGAGAAAATAGAGTGTATATACGCATAAAGGCGAAATTTATGAAAACTCTTTTAAATTAAAAGATTTGACCGAGTGCTTATAGCTAGATCAATTGAGTTATTCCAATGTGTTGTTTCACATTTTCATATTTAAGTCTCGATTGTCTCTCTCGGTGTGTTTAGTCAATATTTATGGATAGTGTGTTGCATTTTTCGTTCATAGTCCATTTTTCGGTGTTGATGCACTATTTATAAGAAATTTTGGACTTGTGTGCTTTAATGTAATGACTCTGTAAATTCTTGAGTAGTTGCTTTAATGGATTGATTCTGATTTTTGAAAGGGTGATTTTCACTTGATGTTTGGACTCTGTTTTCACACTATTTGATTTTGAACTTCTATTATGTGATGGTTGATTGAATGTCATATTTAAATCAAAAAAGAACTCAAACTTGACTTGGTGAAGGGCATATAGGTTTGTTAGGATTATTCATTGTAGTATAGGAGTAGAGTATATTTTCATTCATTTCTTTACTCGGGACGAACAAAGTCTAAGTTTGGGGTGTTTGATAAGTGTTGATTTATGCATGATTTAGTGTAGGTTATTAGTAGTTAATGGACTATATTTATCTTATTTTAAAGTGATAAATGTGTGTTTTATGTATTTTAGGGATTTTATATGAGTTGGGCTTTTTTGGGACCGAAAGTGTGTGTTGGACCTAATTGACAGTTGTTCAGTTTAGAAGGCATAACTTTCACATTCGAAGTCGGAATGACTCTTCATTAGTCTTGTTGGAAAGAAGACTTCGGGATGAACATTTTCATTTCTCATAAGAATCACAAAATTCGGACTCGAAGTGGCACAAAATCGCAGTACAAGTCATGGCCAAAACTTTTGTTCGAAAATCACCTCCAACGAATGAAATCGCGCCACGTCAGCTATGTTCTCTCTTTACGCATCTTCTCGCAAAATTTGCTCTCTCATGCGCTGCTTGGACATGTAACAACAGCCCAACCCATCTCGAACGCGTCACACCACCACTTTTTCTCCAATGAAATGGCATGATGTCGCCTTCTCTCCACTTCCCTCCAATCACCAGACACGTGGTGACTCCTTAATTCCCTGCTCAACAAGCTCTCTATCCTCCATATGTGAGCACAAAAATTGGGGATTTTGAGGGTTTTAACAACTTAAAATATTCCTATAAATACTAATAGCCTCTAAAAATAGGGGAACCTTGTTTTTAGATTTGTTTAGTCATAGTTTAGTACTAGGGTTTACTTTTAATTATGTCTAGCTAGTTTCTTCTTCTAAGTTGAAGGTGGATCGGTCAAGCCTATGACTTAGGAATCCTTTATGAGGTTTATTTATTTTTAATTATTATTGATTCTTTTCTATGATTTATTTTCTTTGGTATTGTTTGAACAATTGAGGTTAAACACTAGTTTAAACCTTGATTTATATGTTAGTGAGTCGTAAGCACCCGTCCTTATGCGACAAGACCACACTAGTGGCAATTGACCCTACTAATTGATTAGACCCTTTTAGGACCGGTTGAATACCATAGGAATCTAGGCTAAATCGGGAGCACTAGCGATCCGATTGTCTAGGTGTAGTGCCTTAACGAATCAAAGTAATGCGACCAATGCGTTAAATCTGGAGCATTAGCGATCAGCTTGCATATTTGGTTAGGGAAGTAGTCAACGGTCCTACCTTGGCTATCGAGATTAGGAAGTGCAAGAAACCGAGTGTGTCACTGGATCTATAACTGCACTAGATCATAGATTAGTTTCATACTTTTCATGAATCGATAATTAATAAAATCAATCCCAAGTTGTATGACGAGACTGTGAAACTGAATACCTAGATTCATTCCCATTAGATTTCCATTTCATTTAATTTCTATATTTTTAAAATATTTATATATTTTCTCTAAAACCCTAATTTCCTTTTTCTGTATTTTTCTTACCTAAGAAAGAAACCAATCTCTGTGGGATTGACCCTTTACCGCTATCTACAAAATAGTTGATTTAGGAAAAATAAATTTTGAACCTTTTTAAATATTATGAGTTGTACTTAATTTAGAGTGATGCCCAACATCTTTGAGGTCGCTTATTAGAGAGCTAGTATGAAGTTTGGGCATTTTGCTAGAGACCAAAGAGGCAAGTGGTCCTATTTTGCAAGTTTTCAGATTTCTAGGGTGCTAGAACGATAATGTAGCTCATTCGAGACATCAATTCATATGACTTGACCACTTTTGGGAAATAATTTAGACTTGAACATGCATTGGATGACTTGTTTGATTATAGTGAAAGTTAAAAGGGTCAACAAGAGTTTTCAAAAAAAATTTAGAGAGTCCCACAGATTCCATAGGAAATGGAGCAGGGAATCTTATGGTGGGAAATGCAAGAAAAGTGGTTTCCAGAAGAAATGTAGTGAGGACCGTACAACTTTTAAATTTTTTGGAGAAAATAAAATGTATATACACATAAAGGCGAAAGCTTATGAAAACTCTTTTAAATTAAAAGATTTGACCGAGTGCTTATAGCTAGATCAATTGAGTTATTCCAATGTGTTGTTTCACATTTTCATATTTAAGTTTGATTGTCTCTCTCTCAGGTGTGTTTAGTCAACATTTATGGATAGTATGTTGCATTTTTCGTTCATAGTCCATTTTTCGGTGTTGATGCACCATTTATAAGAAATTCTGGACTTGTGTGCTTTAATGTAATGACTCTTAAATTCTTTAGTAGTTGAAGACTTTTGTTTGGATTGATTATGATTTTTGAAAGGGTGATTTTCACTGATGTTTGGACTCTGTTTTCATACTATTTGATTTTGAACTTCTTTTGGGTGATGGTTGATTGAATGTCTTATTTAAATAAAAAAGAACTCAAACTTGACTTGGTGAAGGGCATATAGGTTTGTTAGGATTATTCATTGTAGTATAGGAGTAGAGTATAATTTTCATTCACTTCTTTACTCGGGACGAGCAAAGTCTAAGTTTGGGGTGTTTGATAAGTGTTGATTTATGCATGATTTAGTGTAGGTTATTAGTACTTAATGGATAATGGATTATATTTATCTTATTTTAAAGTGATAAATGTGTGTTTTATGTATTTCAGGGATTTTATATGAGTTGGACATTTTTGGAGACCGAAAGTGTGTGTTGGACGTAATTGACAGTTGTTCAGTTCAGAAGGCATAACTTTCACATTCGAAGTCGTAATGATTTGTCATTATTCTTGTTGGAAAGAAGACTTCGAGATGGACATTTTCTTCTCTCACAAGAATCATGAAATTCGGACTCGAAATAGCATAAAATTGCAATACAAGTCATGGCTAGAACTTCTGTTTCAAATATCACCTCCAGGGAATGAAATGTGCAAAACGTCAGTTGTGTTCTCTCTTTACGCATCTTCTCGCAAGAATTCGCACTCTGTGTGCATTGATGTGGAACTGATAGCAGCCCAACCCATCTCCAGCGCGTCACACCACCACTTCTTCTCCAATGAAATCGCGCCACGTCAACTTCTCTCTACTTTCTTTCCAATCAGCTGCAGAACACGTGGCGACTCCTTAATTCCCAACACTCAACAAGCTCTCTCTATCTCTATATGTATGTGCACAAAAAATGGAGATTTTAAAGGTTTCAACCAACTTAAAACATTCTTATAAATACTAATAGCCTCTAAAAAAGAGGGGAACCTTGTTTTTAGTTTTGTTTAGTTATAGTTTAGTACTAAGGTTTACTTTTAATTATGTCTAACTAGTTTCTTCTTCTAGGTTGAAGGTGGATCAGTTAAGCCTATGACTTGGAAATCCTTTATGAGGTTTATTTATTTTTAATTATTATTGATTCTTTTCTATGATTTATTTTCTTTGGTATTGTTTGAACAATTGAGGTTAAACACTAGTTTAAACCTTGATTTACATGTCAGTGAGTCATAAGCACCCGTCCTTGTGCGATAAGACCACACTAGTGGGAATTGACCCTACTAATTGATTAGACCATTTTGGGACTGGTTCAATACCATAGGAATTTAGGCTAAATTGGGAGCACTAGCAATGATCGGTTGTTTAGGTGTAGTGCCTTTATGAATCGAAATAATGCGACCAATGCGTTAAATCTAGAGCACTAGCGATCAGGTTGCGTATTTGGTTAGGGAAGTAGTCAACGGTCCTACCTTGGCTATCGAGATTAGGAAGTACGAGGAACCGAGTGCGTCACCGGGTTTATAGCTGCACTAGATCATAGATTAGTTTCATACTTTTCATGAACCGACAATTAATAAAATCAATCCCAAGTTGTAGGGCGAGACTGTGAAACTGAATACCTAGATTCATTCCAATAGATTTCCATTTCATTTAATTTCTTTATTTTTAAAATATTTATATATTTTCTCTAAAACCCTAATTTCCTTTTTTGTATTTTTCTTACCTAAGAAAAACACCAATTCTTGTAGGATCGACCCTTTATCACTATCTACAAAATAGTTGATTTAAGAAATATATTTTATTGACGTGTTCGGTGCGCGTCAAATAGATATGAGTAGGATAGGCTAAGAAATGAGCAAGAAAGGTAGGGAAGAATTCATGATATACTGAATGAATATAGTAATTTTATGGTGTTTGTAAATCATCAAAGAGATATAGTGAGATACCATAGGTATAGAGGCATGAGACCTGCTGATAGGCCTATCAAATTTCAGAGGCACCGAACTACATGTTTGATTCAAAAGTGGTGCAGAATAGAAGAATGGAGCATCATTTGACACCATCTTTTGAAGGAGCAGATGTTAATGATTATGATGATATGATGATGATGATGATAATGAACACTTCTAAAGTTTGAATCTTAGGATTTTTTCTAGACCTTGGGGAGATGAGAGGATATATTTTTACCATTATTTTTGGGATATTTGATACATTAGTAGTTTAGACCATTTTTATGTTTTAGAAGAAATATTTATGTATTTATTCATATCATATATTTATCACCACATATTTGTGTTTTTAGTGTATTTGATATTTTGGTTTTTTTTAAACCTCGAGGACAAGGTTTGGTTTAAGTTTGGGGCATCAACACTATGGATAGTAGTAAGAATGATGAATTAATGGTAAACACTGCAGGTATGATTGAAAATTTTTATTTTTGAAGCAGTTGAAGAGGAATGTATGTTTTCAAAAAAAAAGAGGAATGTATGGTAGTGTATTTCGTTCACTTATCATGTTCTTTTCATTTCTTATCATTTCATTGCATATATATAGGGTTCTTCTACAATGGAGCCCAAATATATACCCATGTCATAGAACTTCTTTAAAATATGTTGTGCATTAAATGCTTTGTGCATTTATGACGTCTCGATTAATGTATTAGATTAGAATCCAATTGTTGTAAATAGTGTACCCATGACATGGGTATATATTTTGTTTCCATGGTAGTAGTACCATATATATATATGTATATATATATATACATATATATGAATTGCATGCATATAGGTGGTTTAGATTAGGTTATATATAGTGTATAGTAATATATAATAAGTAGAGAATACCATTTAAAAAGTTCATGCCTTTAATTGAGGATGAGTAAGAATTAAAGTATCTTGTTGATGAGAAACTCAAGACACTATTATTATTTTTAAAATTACTGAATCAATGAATGGATACATACTCTCTACTTTGACACATATATATAATTCTACCACTTGCAGGAATGAGGCTTCCCTTCACTGGAATACCTAAGCTTTCACTCGGTGCGTCGAGTTCCCCTCGATGGAATACAAGTCTCTCACTTGCACTGTGAGGCTCCCCTTCACTGGAACACCTAAGTCCCATTAGTGTTTACATCTTGACAAAGAAGTGAACAACATGTTCACAATAAAAAGTAAATGAATTAAGGTACAGACTCCATTACTTTTATACAATATATAGATGATTTACAAGACCTTTCAAATCCTAACAACAACTAGAATCCGATCGTCTTGATCCTCTGAAACTTCCACATTCTTCTCATGAATCATGTAGGTAAAATCACTCTATAAATCTGCACCAATCTTCAACTGTTTCTTGTTTGGTTGTGGATAAGTATGAATTGAAACCATCCGCAACTACCAGATTCTGAGCCCTATTATAACTTATCTAATCTTTGTGTTATAATATAATATCTTAACCAAATCACCCAAAGTTTATATTTTGATTTAAGCATGTGAAACATGCTTTGGATTAGTCATTTACTAAACTAACAACCTGATCAACATGATGACAATCTAACTGGTCGATCATAATCTTAAAAAATGATCACGACACTAACAATCTCCCCTTTGTCATTATGTTGATCACAAGGTAAAAGAGGTAAAAGAGCATATATGATATCAATCAACTGAAGGACTTAGTTAGAAACTGAACCAACTATCTTCTTGCTCCACATAAAGAGTCACATAAGATTATCTTCAATATGTTCAGTGCTCTGTCAATAATAATAAAATTAGGAAAGTAAAAATATCCTTGCTGATGAACTTCTACATATCAGGAACTTCAGTCTCGGTTGTAACAACAATAAGTTCAGTCATCTTGTTGCAACGACTTCAACATCTTCATTATAATGTCTTCAATAAGAACAACTCCTTTCAACTACATACTCTCCCCCTTTTTGATAGCATAATGACAAACATCAGGGAGAAGACATACCGACTCTTCACAGAGAAGGAGGGCACATATCTTGCACAAATGTCAATAAAGACTTAAAAAAACAGCATCATCCTTTGACTCCAAATCAACAGAGTCAAAATTGATTGCAACAGAATTAAAGGTTTCCTCTATTGCAACAGGATAATGGGATACATCATCATCCCTCGTCTTTGGCTTCTTCGAGGGTTTTTCAATTAATCAATCCTCTGTATATCAGTAAGAGGAACAATGTTTTTTAAAATCTTTAGAAGCATGAAGATCATCATGCACATCAGTATGATGCTTAACAACATCATCGCAAGTACCTTCAACAACTGACTTGTTAGATTCCTGATTCAGATCAACTTGAGGATTAGATTCTTCAAGGGGATGACCTTCGGATTGCATTCGGGAAGAACTTTGATAAGTGTTCATTTATGCATGATTTAGTTGTAGGTTATTAGTAGTTAATGGACTATATTTATCTTATTTTAAAGTGATAAATGTGTGTTTTATGTATTTCAGGGATTTTTATGAGTTGGGCATTTTTGGGACCGAAAGTGTGTGTTGGACCTAATTGACGTTATTCAAATCAGAAGGCATAACTTTAACATTCGAAGTTGCAATGACTCATCATTAGTCTTGTTGGAAAGAAGACTTCGAGATGACATTTTCTTCTGTCACAAGAATCATGAAATTCGGACTTGAAATGGCACAAAATCGCAGTACAAATCATGGCCAGAACTTTGTTCGAAAATCACCTCGGCGAATGAAATCGCGCCACGTCAGTTGTGTTCTCTCTTCACGCATCTTCTCGCATGAATTCGCACTCTCGCGTGCGCTGCTATGGACACGTGACAACAGCCCAACCTATCTCAGGGCGTTGTCACACCACCACTTCTTCTCCAATGAAATCGCGCCATGTCAGCTTCTCTCCACTTCCCTCCAATCAGTTGCAGACATGTGGCAACTCCTTAATTTCCAAGCACTCAACAAGCTCTTTCTATCCTCCGTATGTGTGCATAAAAATTGGGGATTTTGAGGGTTTCAACCAACTTAAAATATTCCTCTAAATACCAATAGCCTCTAAAAAAGGGGAACCTTGTTTTTAGTTTGTTTAGTCATAGTTTAGTACTTGGGTTTACTTTTAATTATGTCTAGCTAGTTTATTCTTTTAGGTTGAAGGTCAATCGGTCAAGCCTATGACTTAAGAATCCTTTATGAGCTTTATTTATTTTTAATTATTATTGATTATTTTCTATGATTTATTTTCCTTGATATTGTTTGAACAATTGAGGATAAATATTAGTTTAAACCTTGATTTACATGTCAGTGAGTCATAAGCACCCGTCCTTGTGCAACAAGACCACACTAGTGGTAATTGACCCTACTAATTGATTAGACCCTTTTGGGACTAGTTCAATACCATAGGAATCTAGGCTAAATTGGGAGCACTAGCGATCCTGTTGTTTAGGTGTAGTGCCTTTATGAATCGAAGTAATGCGACCAATGCGTTAAATCTGGAGCACTAGCAATCAGGTTGCATATTTGGTTAAGTAGTCAACGGTCCTACCTTGGCTATCGAGATTAAAAAGTGCGAGGAACCGAGTGCGTCACCGGGTCTGTTGCTGCATTAGATCATAGATTAGTTTTATACTTTTCATGAACCAATAATTAATAAATTCAATCCCAAGTTGTATGGCGAGATTGTGAATCTGGATACCTAGACTTCTATCCTTTCATTAGATTTCCTTATTTTTGAAATATTTATATTTCCTTATTTTTGTATTTTTCTTACCAAAGAAAGACAAAAATCTCTATGGGATTGACCCTTTACCGCTATCTATGAAATAGTTGGTTTAGAAAAAATATATTTTATTGAACGCGTTCGGCACGTGCGGAGGATAGAGAGAGCTTGTTGAGTGCTGGGAATTAAGGAGTCGCACGTGTTTGCAGCTGATTGGAGGAAAGTGGAGAGAAGCTGACGTGGCGTGATTTCATTGGAGAAAAAGTGGTGGTGCGACGTGCTGGAGATGGGTTGGGCTGCTATCACATGTCCATAGTAGCGCACGCGAGAGTGCGAATTCATGTGAGAAGATGAGTGAAGAGAGAACACAACTAACATGGCACGATTTCATTCGCTGGAGGTGATTTTTGAACAAAAGTTTTGGCTATGACTTGTACTGCGATTTTGTGCCACTTCGAGTCCAAATTTCGTGATTCTTGTAAAGAAGAAAATGTTCGTCTCAAAGTCTTCTTTCCAAACAAGACTAATGACTAGTCATTCCGACTTCGAATGTGAAATTTATGCCTTCTGAATTGAATAACTGTCAATTACGTCCAACACACTCTTTCGGTCCCAAAAACTCCCAACTCATATAAAATCCCTGAAATACATAAAACACACATTTATCACTTTAAAATAAGATAAATATAGTCCATTAACTACTAATAACCTACACTAAATCATGCATAAATGAACACTTATCACTCAACAAGGATTCATGATACCATGCTATATCCTCCCTATATTGTCGTCTCATCTTAGCAATCCACAATCTATATTGTTGTGGATTCAAATCCTCTGTGGTGGAATACGTGCCTCAGGAGGTGGAGGTGGGGGTGAAAAAACTTTAGGACCATTCAAGTCCTGCTCTCCCATCATAGGGTCTACAAACTCGTAGCCCTCAACATATGGTTGTTGTTGGTTCTTTTCCTCCTCTTCCTTAAAACCTTCATGTCTCATTTCTCTAGCAAACTCTGTTGTTGTTGCTTCTATTATTTCTCTCTTTTGGGCTTCTAAAGCTAGCAATTCTTGATCTTCTCTGGTCGTCTCCTTTCTCTCCCTTTCATCCTTGGAATCCTTATATCCATCAAGTGTCTGCAAAGTATACATAAAGAGTGTGACCATTAGTGTTTGGGCCTCAATATCAAACTCTTCATCTTCAATTAATTGCACTCCAACCTTCAAGCACAAGCTAGGTTATGAGGATTGAGAAATCAACTTGTTGTCTCTTCCGACAAAATAACATCCCTTAAGCTCTTGTAGATTATCTCCCCCACATTGATCTTCCCATTCTTTGTGATCTCATATAAACAAACCGCCTTGGGTTTGTTTATCTCACGTTGCTGAGTAGTCGGATATAAGGAAGTGATCATGAAGTATTGGCACATCCTATAGATCTTCCTAACACTCCATTTCAAAATGTGCCCACGCACACTTCTAGCTCCCATAATCCATCCCTCTGTCTAGGTACTACCAATGCTCTCTTAATGGCCTTAGTGGGATATAGTGTGTGTTCGTGGGTATGTATGTTGGTTTCCATTCAGATTCAACTAATTTAAACCATAAAATTGGTTTATTGACTGCTCGATAAATGGAACTAATACTCCTCTCACCCATATTAGATCTCATTTCCTTGTAAACTTTGCATTCGCATAAAACTCCAAAATAATCTTACACAATCCATAAACTTTATTCCTCCTATAATATTGCATGAGTTGTTGCCATTCTCATTGCTTAATGAAATAGTTCAATTTTCTATCAGACTTGGTCGGGAGGCTAATCCCTCTCTCACAAATAAATTCCATATTCTCAATTTCCACATATTTATCCTTAGCATATTAGCTAATGTAGAACTTAAACCTATATCTTGTGGGGACACTTTCCGATTTAACTTTGAACGTAGGCACCTCATTATCATTAACCCTAGCCTCAGTAGCTTGACTTGTTTGCTTCCTTTCCTTGTCATACTCACTTCAAGCACACAATACACTAATTTCAAACAATTGGCTTCAAATCACCTAAAAATCAAAATTTCATTTACAAAGGTCATTCACATGCCACACATTCATAAGGACTAATACTAATATGGCAAATCTATAATGATACTCTAAATTCATACACAACCTCAACTCATTCATCAAAACCCAATTTTCCACAATTTATTCAATGTTGATTTCAAAAATAAAAAATTCAAAGCATAATTCATTCATCAAAACCTAATTGAATTTTTACCTCAATGTCGAACTACTTTCCGATGAAGAACACTTCTCCAAGCTACAATCAATCAATGCCCTCTCACTATGCTCACTAATTTCTCCCCTATTGCACTCTTTGCTCACTCTACCAAATTTGATGCTCTAGTTTTCCATCTTATGCAAATCAACAATGCACTATCCCTTGATGTTCACACTCACTAGGAACACTAAAATCACTCTTAAAATTTCTCAAACTAAGGTTCTAGAGGGGTTATTGCTCGGTTGGTAGGGTTTGGAATGGGTTTGAAGTTTGTAAGAATGGTTGACAATGATTTTAAAACCGTGTCCTGAGGTTGATGTCGTCTAGTTATACAGGCGGTGTCGTGACGGCGTGGTCACGATGTCAATACCCCCAAGAGTTCATTTTCTTCTAATTTTGGCGTTGTTGCGGCGCCATCTATCTCAACTCACATCGTCGTCATATCGTCAAGTTGTCCTTGAATAAGAATTTAAAATTTGTACTTACCTCCCTGCTGGTGTTTTCATGACGTTGTGTATTAATAGACACGATGCCATGACAACGTGAACACCCTATTCTTAATAAAAATTTTCAAGAAATTTACCCGTATTCTTGGTGTTTTACATATTCGATATTATTCTGACTCCTTGGTACTAGTATATCATTGCTGAGTAGGTAAAGACTTGTCCATTTCAATGAAAATCACCCAGTAAATGGTATTTCCTACAAAAATAGCACAAAAATTCTTCAAAGTTAGAAAAATGCAACTAAAACGTTTCGAATTGTTAACTAATACTTAAAATTTTAAATACTGAAATTAAAATCACAACTCTCTAATGAGCACCATGATACACCTTCAATGTTGTATCTTTGCACAATCTTGTTCTTGCATGCTTCCTATCCTTCATAAACCTTATGTAATTTGGTACGCCTTGCCATGCTTCGACAAAAGAGATTGTCTTTGTAATCTTCTGAACTATCTTTATGCAAATTGTAATTCTCTCATCATTCCATTGATCTTGCAATTCTTGTTGAAATGGTGTTAGTGATACTACAAATTGATTGTCCCTAGCACAAACTCTGTATTGTATGATCCTAAGAATTCATTGTTTTCATATTTCATTATTGTTTCAAACTTCTCTAGATCAACATTACTATCATGCTGCTTAATATCATCAATATGAATCTCATCTCTAATATGGCCAAGTGAATCATTTGGCTCGAAACATCAACAATGTTGCAATCCTCTTGATTAGGCTTCTCTATTTCTTCATATACTTCATAAAATGTTTCCTTGCTCGGTAGCAACTCCTCACTTGGTTCTCCTTGGACTCAATCACAACCTTGTGTCTTGAATTTATAAATATTTCAATTTCCTCTAAATTCTTTTCCAAATTCAAGAATGCTTGATCATCTTCTTCTACCTCCAAATTCAAGAATGCTTGATCATCTTTTCCAAATTCTAAATTATTTTCCTCTAAACTCTTTTATAAATAATGTAATTTATAAATGCTTGATCATCTTCCTTTAAATCTCTATCTTTCCTCATACTTCTTGAGATCATGGTCGCTCTACTCAACAATTTTTCTTATCATTTGCTCTAGAGACATAAGAGACGATTTTTCATCCATCTCTTGATCTTGTCGAGATTGCCAATTGTCCTGCGAACTCCATGATGATTATCTGCATACCCCCAAACTTATTCTAAACCTTATCCTCAAGGTTCAAGAAAGTAGGACAACCAATACACATTCCAAAAAGAACAAGTAAAATCTAATAATGAAAGATAAGAAATGAAATGAAATTAAATGAAACACACATATATAAGAAGATGATAGTATGCAAAACAAGTGATGTGTAGTGTAGTGTGTCAATATTACAACATAAATGTATCAAAGTATTTCCACAATACATCAAAAGCTCATACTATCTCTCTTTAATTCAGGTGACTAAGGAAAAATCTCAGTGCAGTAACATATTAAGAGCAAGAACAATCAAAAGAGGAGTTGGCTAAAAGGATTTCATCCAAAATTTTGAGCACAAAGTCTTTAAACTAAGGATAAAATCAACAAGATGGTGGAATACAATCTACGATGTTGGGTTCTACTTAAAGACTTGCTATTAATACGACGATTTAAGTTGGGTAAGATTAATGAGATGGTAAAATCCCAACCAAGTCTCAAAACATGTAAATTTGAACATTTGGTCAATTTCCTAAAAATGCTCTATCATGCTAACAAAAATGTAATCAAAAAGTCAAATATGACACCAAACATAAAGTATACTCTCATTTTTCCAGTTCTTTTCCTTCCATACACCTAAAAAGTGCCAGAAAATCAAGGAGTTTATCAAACATCTAAGAAATTAAAAATTAAACTAAACTGAAATTGAAATGCATAAAATAAATAAAATAAAGCTGGGTTGCCTCTCGACAAGCACCTTTCTTTTAAGTTTTTGGCTAGACTTCGCATGAATGATCATGTGACACCTACTACTCGGAAGTATTCTTGAACAAAATGACTTCATCGTGGCCTTGAGAAATGAAATTGGCACGCCTTCATTCAAAATTGGGAGCGTATCTTGGATCTCTAACACATAAGTTTCTGACTTATAAAAAATGTCTAACACAAAGGTGTTAGCAGTGTAAAAAATTTCAACATGCTCTTTTTCTTCCACCCTTTTGTAGAATTCAACTCGTATGCATGGCATGGGAAGTGGTTAGCTTTACCAACACTAATGGTTGGTGTAGCATCCCTGAACCCAATTAGGGTGATACCTAACCTAAAACCTTAATTAAGCCTTGGTACACCAACCAGACTTAACTAAAGCCAAAAACCTCTCAACAATACCTAATAAACACAACCTGTATGCCTTGATAATCGAACAATATTTAAATCTAAATGCAGCGAAAATCAAAACTTTTTTTTTCGATAATTACAAGATATCCAAATATCGGATAAACCTCGGTATAAAAACCATACCCCAACCTTGTTTATTACAAATTAGTAGACTTGATCTTGGGCTCGGGTACCCGCTTAGCTCGCCCAAGCTCGTGAATAAATAACTGGGTTTGAGCAACCTTTTTCAAGAAAAGCTCGACTCGGGCCTAGCCTAGTTAAACCCACTTTTAAATGGGTTGGGCTTTTGCCACCTTAAAAAGCCCAAGCCTAGCCTAAATATAAGTTTATAATTAATATATATTCTAAAATATCAAGTGTTGTAGGAAACATTTGAACCTAGGACCTAATGCATACATTAAGTGATACTTACCATTTGAGCTACTTCTCATTTTTGCACAATGAATATACTATATACATATGGAAACACATATGTTGTTATAAAAGTCTATAAAAAGTTTATTAAATGAATAAATAATTTATTTTTTATATTTTTAAATATTAAAATATTTATTCTTGAGTTTGATGGGCGGGCTTGGGCTTTGCATTTTTTACATGGGTCCTACTTGGGCCTATATATAGGCCCGCATATATATAGTGGGCTAGGTTTGGGCTAAAGTTCTTAGGCCTAGGCCTAGTTGGGCCCGGCCCGAGCCCGACCTAAACCTGACCCATAAACAGGTCTACAAATTAGTAACTCAATACAGTATACATACAACATGATATATCAATACATTGTAGAGAAAACTATAAACTCCTATAAACTCTTGCTCTTATTCGTTCTTGAGTCGAAGTACATGTTGTTAACCTAAAATATTAATTAGGGAATGAACACTCCTACTTGCTCAGTAACTGATGCACGTAATCACATCAATTATCAACTAATATCAATTAATCAATGAATAGTAATATGAATTTAAAACATATCTATTCAAGCATTGAAAATGATATAAAAAATAGATAACAAAATGCAAGTCCAAGTAAATTGCAACCGTAGTTTTGACTTGTAATTTGAGTTTTAAAATAGAGTTGTACTCCCACATCTCTTAAGAATGTAACCTCAATATCCCCACGTTGCGCTACGTGTTATTTTGCTAATTGATTCTAGATTGATCATGCCACCAACTCTAACTGGAGAATGCCGACTCAGGTAACTCTAGCTATTGAGGATTAAAGAGCGAAATTTACTTCCCAGGCGAGCCTTTACATTCCTCAGTCCCAATCTGTTTTGTTGCACATTTTTTAGCATTTTTATTTTTACAAACAATTAAGTCACAATATATTGCCCCATTCCCAATCTACAACACTATATGAACTAAATATACTAATTTACTTGCATAATTGATAAGAGTACGAGTCCCACTTACCTGTACTAAATTTTCTAAGTTTTTACCAACTTACACGACTCTCTGAATCTCAAATTTTTTCCCATTAGTCAAGAACCTAAAATAGTCTAATCATCATCAATTCGAGTCAAATACCCTAGAAGTACTGGAATGCCCCAAATCCTTCACAAATTAATAGAAAACTTCCTCGAATCATCTGGAAAGTCCTCTAAGGAGGTCTTACACTAATTCCCATCTTCAATAACAACAATTAGCTAAGAATTCACACGAATGCATCATCAATTCCTCAAAAATACCAAAACCAAATGGTTCTAATGAATCCCTCTGAGATCATTAAACATAGGGAAATCAATTACCACAACTCACAACACTAAAACCACAACATGAACTTTACCAAAGCTTGAAAAGAAAATAAAAGGAAGATAAACTCACCAAATCAAGAGGAAGAAGATGAAGATCACTCTAGTGATTCCCTTCTCTTCTTCTCTGATTTCTCGAGCTGTCCATCTCTCTCTGTCCCTCATCTCTCATCTCTTGATCTCTCTGTTTCAATCTCAATCGAAATGTGAGAATGGTAAGACGGTCTTGTTAATTTTGAATATATATAATATATATATATATATATATATATTTTTCTCAAGATTTGTGATCCAAAATGACACCTTAAAGTGACACATATCGTGACTCATTTTCTCATTTTTCTAATTTATATATGTATAAGTGAGCACGTGAAGCAAAAATAAATTAAGTTTGAGTCATATTTAGATGATATAAATAATCCTACTACATTTTTTTAATAAAGAAAGAAAATAGAAGAGGGCTTAATTAGTATGTATGGCTATGATCATGAAATTAGTTTACTGCAAATGCAACGATTGAGTTGCCAATGCAATATAGTATTACTTTTGATTTTTGTTTTTTCTGTCATTAAGATATCCAATCGGTAAATCGCTAAAGACTCACATTACAATTAACACTTAATATATTAGAAGGTTCAAATGATCAATGTTTTCACAGAAGTAGCCCTAACTACAATCACCAAACAAACAAAAACGAAGCCCTTCTAGGCATTAATGATAGATCAAAGTGCATTCCTAGATCAAAGAATAATAGATACCACAGACTTGCTTAATTCCTTGCATATCTATGCACATGCATCACATGGATTTCAAAACGCAATGTGTGATGTGCGATAGGCGATGTACATGTAGCAATGCCCCAATCGGAAAATTGGTACTCCGCAATTGCGGATCAATATATGGGGACTATGTAATGACTCAACGTGAGATCTCAATCCTTTTAATCCATTGTTAATCAACCAACCGCCACTACTCAAGGCAAATTTTCGAGGAAGTGATCTCCTGTTTCTTATATTTGTTAGCAACATCACCTACAATAATAAAAGAAAATTAATCAGTAAACCAAAAATTATTAATGCATAAAAGTAAAAGTTTAGCAAACCCACTTATGTAGTTTGGATTTGGCTTGGTATAGCCTATCAAAGTTGACTGGACCCAGAAACTTTTAGTCTCAGTTTCTTGTTAAGATATGAGATTGTGCTCGCAAGATGCTAATTTCCAAGCCTCTTTTCTA
Source organism: Stephania japonica (assembly GCA_039657345.1). NCBI lineage: Eukaryota > Viridiplantae > Streptophyta > Magnoliopsida > Ranunculales > Menispermaceae > Stephania > Stephania japonica. The sequence continues at coordinate 14,505,111 of CM077564.1, read as the reverse complement.
TTATTCATCTGGTAGTGCTCTAGGAACCTATGTTTAATCAAATAAAAATCAACCCAATTGATAAATGATAAGATTTAAAAAAAAGTAGCATTTCTGACTATTAAAATTGATTTACTCATTACGATAAGTCAAAATATATTTATTTAAAAAAAAAAAACTACCCATGATTGATTGTTGCAAGTATGTTCACGTTCAGAAAAAAAAATGAAAATTGAGTTTTATGGTACATGCCTTAGTGCAGAGATAAATAAAAAATAAAATTGAATGGATGACAGCTTGATGGAGACCATGCACTGAGCCCAATAGCCATTGTTATAAATGAATCGAATCACTTAGAGCCATGTGACCCTCATAGTTATTACTAAAATCGATTCAATGCAACCCAAAAATCTTTTTATTCTTCTTGTTCGTTCTGCCTGCTCTCTCTTCTCTCCCTTCTCGCCAAACCCTGAAATCCACACCATCGCCGCCACGGCCATCGTTCCTCCGCTACGACCACCACCATCATTGATTCGCCAACACCACCACCACCCTAGACCCGACAAAGATATGTTGATACGAACCGTAATTCCTGTCTCTTTCGATTCTCAATTTCTTGATCAAATATTTTTTATTGAAAGGATCGAACATTGGACTGAGCATGTCATTGTCGAGAATGATTTTCGGTTTCATAACTTAATAGAAGAGAGAGAGCAAGAAGATGGGGGAGAGGCGGTTTCTATTTTTATGGTTATTTTGTCGACCATCAAAGCCGTTAATGAGATGTGAAAGAGAGAGAAGAATAAAAAGGATGCAGTTAAGATAATTATATAAAGAAACTAAATAGGAGAATGATACGTACCTTGAAAGAGTTTTCAAAATTTCAACTTCCCCTTGTGTGTATGTTAAACACAATTACGTGACTACCCTCAATTTCGATGGTTTAAAAAATAAATTGGAGGGCATACTTGGGAGTTATGGTGAAAAAGGCTTCACCTACCCAAGAATCCTCATTATAATAGTATATATATATCTTTGCGCATAAAATCCCGTTTTGAACCCTAACGAGCACCCTCTGGCATGCACACTATTGTACAAGTCACGCTTGTTGCCTACAACCCCGCGTGTCACTATATGCAAACCAATTTATTATTTATTTTCATTTCAATACATATATATATATATATATATATATAATTAAGCCATGCGCACTAATGAGCACCTTCGGGCCTGCACACTACCCCACGACCCATGTGCATCTCCCTTGACCCACATACATTATTAGGCATCTCATAATTTGTCAATTATTCAATTATATGCTAATTAATTCCATTAAACGACAATACAGTCCATACAAACACCAAACTACACACAAATCCATGCAAATGCTGATCAAGACAAGACTGACTTAACCACGAGCCCCAACTCGGGTTAATTAGGATTTAGATTAACACAAATCAGTTGTTTAAGGTAACAAGTTGTTACAGTCTCTTCAATTTAAGACAATTTCGTCCTCAAAATTAAAGAAATATACAAGTCACGAATTGTTTGGAAGAGAAATGGAAATTACTATTCCATTTAAGCTCATGTTCCTAAGTCACATTTTCATTCGCTTTATGTATGTAGTTACACCACCATATCACTAAAACAAAGCTTTTTCTTAATTGTACTTTTAAAATAAACGTAACTGAGTCGCAAAATAACTATCAGCTTTAATCGAAAAGTAGACAACTAAGGTAACCTTCGGCTCTTGAGAATGAAGGTGATAGATCAATAATTAGACATGTTTTATAGTGTAATTTAGGTTGATTTTAGATGAAAATGATGATATTACATTGGGTATTCTCTTATTTTTGTGATTTCAAGTTATAATTAGGAAAAATGAAGAAATGGAAGAAAATTGAAGAAAAGTCAAAGAGTCAATTGGAAAGAAGCCCAACGAATTCAGAGCGAATTGAAAATGAACTAGGAATTTTTGGAGGAATCGTTAGCAGAAAAGTGTTCAGGGAATGTCCAACGAATTCAATAATGCACAGGATTCGCTAGTAAAATCGGTGAAGAATAGAGAGAAAAACCTGGCGATTAAGTCAACGAATTGAGCATAAAATGGATTCGTTGGAGTTAGTGACGATTTTTTAGACATGAATGAAGAGTTTGAGTTTATCTAGGATTTGTACAAATTATGAAACTATAAATAGGACCTTAAGGTTTAAAATAGAGGACCTTCAATAGTCTATAATTAATAAATTGAGGAGTTCAATTAGGTTTTAATCAATTTCAGTTTTCAATACTTTTGGAGTTTGATTGAAGATTCCAAACTTATTTTAATAGAGGTATTTTACATTAATGTCCTTTATTTATTCAATTGTGATGTTTATTTCCATCATGAGTGAGTGGTTCATTAATATAAACAATGCTAAAGCAGATTGTATGATAGTTGTAGTTATGGAATATTGTACTTATTGCTTTAAATATATTCATATACGTCAACCACGGTTTTAATAAGTTGTCTTTGCGTACTACGATTGAAGAAGAATTGTCTTATATGCGTAGTCTAGAATGTGTATTGTGATATGATGATTCTACATTTGTCTATAGTTATTGACAATAATTATAGAAGTAGTAACTAAGATTAATCTATAAGGCTTTATGAGTAGATGTCTTAGATGATTGTATTCTAAGTTTTTTATTATACGACTTTAGTTAATATTAGCTTAGATTAGACATGATTTTTATGGAGTGTTAATGCTATAATATACTCTTATATTAATTGTGTGTTATCCAATTATTAGAGTAACATGGGTAAGAATATGACTTTTTCATTGATAAAAGAAAAATCGGTGGTTAGCTAAAGGCTATCAACTTATATGTAATATTAGGTTTAATGAACTAGTGATTCCATGATTTAACTATAACTAATATGTAATAATATGTGATAAGAATGAATGTTCAGAGACAATCCGATTTAATTACATTGTTTAAGTGTGTTTATTTAGATATTTTCATATATTGATTTCATATTATTAATTGTGTTTATTTAAAGTTAGTTTGAATTAGTTTAATTAGTTTGATTAGTTTAGTTGATTGTATTAGTTTAGAGTTAATAGAAGTTTAATTTCCACCTAATTAAATTAACTAAATTAAAATACACTAAAATAAATAAAACCTATTTCCTAATAAGTTTGCAAAATCCCTATGGAGACGATATACCACTTACCACTACTACAAATTATAGGAATATATGGGAAGTTATTGTGCACTTCGACACTGCATATAATTTTTGGTGCCATTGCCGGAGATTTTTAAATCATTTCTTAAGACTTTAGAAGTTGTATGGTCCTTCAGTGTTCTAATTCCACAAGATCTCTACAACCTTTTGATAAGTCAGTATTTATAGGTTTAATAGTATATTTTAGTATAATTTAGTGTGGAAGTTTATAAAATATATATCTAATTATATTTACTTTTGGTTTTTAGGTGAAACGGAGTGCATGGTTGAATCCGGGGTGAAAAAATACTCAAAATAGAGTATTTATTTGCATTAATCGGATACCGCGGGAGTTTGTCTCGAAATATACCGTGACAGTAGGATAATTGGTGTGCAGCATTGCCATGTGTCAATACATTACTAGTCCAGGGAAGCAGTGCCACGTGTCAACGTGTCATTCGTCTAGGCAGCCACGTGTCGCCTCCCCATTCGCTGAGCCGCGTCATGGCAGCTGCTAGTCAATAGGAGCCGCCACGTAAGCAAACCAGCAGCGCCTCAGCCAACAAGAAGCAGCCACGTCACCTCTCACAAGTTCTCTTCAAGTCCAAATCGTCGATTTGCCTCGAGATGCGTGCGGGCGTGTCTTCCAGAACTTCGGTGATACTCGCGCGACTTTCTTCTGCCAGCTGTGCGCCACGTGTTGCCGTCCCGTTTGTCCAGCGCTTCACTTTTCCACCCTCCAACGAATGAGATCTTGACATGTGTTACGGTCCCCCTCACAACACGTCACAGATTCCAGTCTCAGCCAATTTGCTCACGCCACGTCAGTCGGTCACAACGCTCTCCTCCAATCACCTTCTGACATGTCAGCAACACCCAAAATTGACCCAATCAAATGCTGGTACATGTCAAGGACGAAAATACACCCAAAAACAGTTTTCTCTCTCTTCCATACACTAATTTTAGTAGTTTTATACATTAGAACTTTAGGGTATAAATAGGACAGCTATTATTCATTGAAAAGACTCTCTCTCTCTGTGCATTATTTTGTGAGTAGCCATGTTCGGCTAATCAAGCCATTGCCTAGGTCGGAGGTGAAGCAATTCAAGATTATGGATTCATGGCATAACTTGTGAGATCTTTTATTTTATTATTTATTTAATTTAATTTCTTCTATTTCATTGTTGTTGATTTTAATGAATATGATTTAAATCTAGGGTATGTATATGGCCAGTACATGCTTTTAGGCGAAAAATCTATAGTTAATTGACTCATTAGTATCCGTAATTGTACTTTTGAGACAATATAAGTAACAAACATTCACCCGATTGCCGTCAAAACCTTTTGGTTCTTGAGTATGCAACAATTGAATCTAGGTTAAATCGGGAGCGGACGCGATCCGGTTATCTAGGATTAGTATTCCCATAGAAGTTTATTACTGCGGTTAATGTGTTAAATCTTATGGAGGATGTCTAGGGTTATGCATTAATTAGGGAAGTAGTTAGTGGCGGATGTCCTAGCTATCGAGATTAGGGGAATTAGGAATTTCTGGCGGATGTCGATTTTCCATAGCTAATCTAGGGGAACTTGAATTAATAATTGTTTTGGGAAAGATTGACGACCATGATGCCATTGAATCTTGATCTTGTCTTGTGGAACCATAGACTTAGGTATTTAAATTAATTGTTCGTAGTCCTAGATATTTATTTTAGTTATTTAATTTATTAGTAATTAGATTAATTAATTTAGTTATTTTCTCTAAACCCCCATTCTCCTTTCTTTTAGAACCTTAGAAAGACTACCAATCTCTATGGGATCGATCATTTGCCACTATCTACAAATAGTTGGTTTAAGAAAATATTTTATTGACGCGTTCGGCGCGCGTCAATTTTTGGCGCTGTTGTCGGGGATTGGTTTTTCTTTCTTTGATTTTATTTATTTATTTATTTATTTGTAGTTACTTTATACCCTTGTCTCTAGCATGTTTGCAGATAACTCCACGATGGCCTCCTATTCCGACAATTATAGTCAATTCAAAGATTCATACTATGAAAGTATGAATGAGGTAGGTATGTCAAATTATGGACATGAATTTTCTAATTGGCCTTCTTTTGTGTAATAGGTTGAGGTTTGTGGAATTTGCGGAGATAATACTCATCCTACCGATGTTTGTCCTTACGAGCCTGAATATGAGAATTATCCTTATTCAGGTAATGCATCACCACAACCCGACTTAAGTTATCCCTTTTCCAGCCCACTTACTCCTCGACAAGATAAGCAATCTCCTGAAGATATGTTCAAAGAATACTCCTCTGTCAATCAAATGTTCCATCAAGACATATTACAATATCAGGAAAACTCCACCATGGCCGCCTCTTCACAACATTTTTTTAGCTGGCCCTATGCAGTACAACAGGAACCTATCAAAGCTTGTGATCTTTTTAGTGGTTGTCATCATTTTCCTAATGTATGTCCCTTTGACTACTGGAGCAATTCATCGCCACAGCCTGACAAATATAGTTCCATGCGGAATAGACCTTTAAGGGATAAAATAAGGTTTCTTTTAGAGACTGAGCATGACATATACCTCACCGAGCAAGAATTAGACCAATGGATTCAAGAAAAGAATCAAAAAGTTGAAGATGAAATAAAGTTAATTCTCCAGAAAAGATGAACGAATACCATAAGTACAATTCCATTAAATAGTGTTGAGGTGAAAGATGAGAAATATATGAGTGATTACGAAGAGTCAAAGGGGGAACTTGAAGTATCTTAATTAGAGCCGGAGATCATTATGGCACAAACTTACGAAGAAGAAGCCGAAAAAGAAATTGAAGTCACTTTAACAAGGCCGGAGGATCTACAACAAAAGAGCAAGGACGACCAATCCTTTGTATTGGTAAACCTACCCATCCTCCCGTATATATTTGATGATTTTAACATGGAGGTGGATGAAAAGGAGCGTTCGAAGTTGTGTTGGATGATTCAGAAATTATAGATTCATATGTGTTCGAAGTCCCGGATAAGCTCCCATTTCTGAACAAGGGCGTTTCTGTTTCACTGCCCAATGCTAAAGAGAGAGTCTCATTCTTGGATACTCATTATTGGAAGGCATCACGTGAAGACAACATACGCCAAGTCGAGCCAAAGACTTTAAACAAAAACGCTATTGGGAGGCAGCCCAAATTTTGATAAGTATTATTTAGTTTTTTTATTATTTTATTATTTTTATTTTTTATTTTTTATTTATTATTATTATTATGCATGAACTTATATCATTTCCTTCTTCTTATCACTATCATGCTCTTTCACCATTTTTGTTTGTTTGTTTTTTTGTTTTTTTTGTTTTTTTTGTGTATAGAGCACTTAACTTGTTTTGAACCTTGAGGACAAGGTTCGGAATAAGTTTAGGGGTATTTTAGGGATTGTGGATAGTGTTGGATGGATTTTCTTGCTAAAGACCGCAGGTATGATTGTTACTTTTTTAAAAAATTATGCGGTTGAAGGATGGTAATGGTGGTATTATTCCCATTCTTTTATTCTTTCCATATCTTTTTCTTCTGTTATTAATACTTCCATATTCCATTTCATTAGGATATGATACATTTTCATGCATGCATTTAGTATAGTTTTATTAGGAGTAGACATGTGTCTATCTATGTTTGTTCTTGCATTTAGACCTTACATAGTGTCATATGTTGTCATATGTTGCATTTAGAGTCACCCGAAACTTTGGTTCATGCCTTTGATTGTGGATGAGTATATTATGGTTGTTTTTTGACTTGAAACTCAGGAAAAATTAGGAGAAATATTTAATCAAGCCGTAGCTCAACATTTTTATGATTTCATGATTAGGGACTTAGTATGATGGTTAAACTTTGTGCTAGATACTAAAATGGGAAGACGGTCAAATTTGTGCAAGTAATAGTGTTTTAATTCATATTTGATAATCTGCTTAATCATAGTGAAAGTGAGAAGGGCTAACAGGAGTTTTCTTAATATAGAGAGTCCCACAGGATTCCATAAGAAATGGAGCAGGGACCGTACTACTTGAAAAAAAAATATATTATGGAGAAAAAGTAGAGTGTATTTATTGAATAAATAAAGGCGAAAGTATATGAAAACTCCTCAAATAAAAAAGATTTAGCTCGAGTGCTTTCACTAGATTAAGTGAGATTTTAAACTTGCATGCTTGAATGTATAGACCAAGAAAACTCATGAGTAGTTGATGGCCTTTGTTTTGACTAAATCTATGTATTTAAAGTGTGATCTTAATTATATTTGGGTTGCAAGTCTTGACATATTATAACTCTGAAATTTCTTGAGTGGCTTGTTACTTGGCAACTATGTAAATCAAAGGTACTCCATGAATTTTGAATTGGGTATAGGAATAGGTATAGGTATAGGTATAGGTATAGGTATGAGTTTAGTTTTAGGATTAGTTTAGTTAATGCATTAGGAGTTTAGTTTAGTTTGTGTTGTCAAATATACCTTTGCTCGGGACGTGCAAAGTCCTAAGTTTGGGGGTATTTGATAAGTCAGTATTTATAGGATTTAATAGTATATTTTAGTATAATTTAGTGTGGAAGTTTATAAAATATATATCTAATTATATTTACTTTTAGTTTTTAGGTGAAACGGAGTGCACGGTTGAATCGAGGCGGAAAAATACTCAAAATAGAGTATTTATTTGCATTAATCGGATCCGCGGGAGTTTGTCTCGAAATATATCGTGACAGTGGGATAATTGGGGTGCAGCATTGCCATGTGTCAATACATTACTAGTCCAGCGTAGCAGTGCCACGTGTCAACGTGTCATTCGTCCAGATAGCCACGTGTCGCCTCCCCATTCGATGAGCCGCGTTATAGCAGCTGCTAGTCAATAGGAGCGCGCCACGTAAGCAAACCAGCAGCACCTCAGCCAACCAAAAGCAGCCACGTCACCTCTCACAAGTTCTCTTCAAGTCTAAATCGTCGATTTGCCTCGAGATGCATGCAGGTGCTATCTGCTAGAACTTCGGTGATACATACATGGCTTTCTTCTGCCAGCTGTGCGCCACGTGTTGCCGTCCCGTTCGTCCAACGCGTCACCTTTCCACCCTCCAGCGAATGAGATCTCGACATGTGTCACGGTCCCCTCACAACACGTCACATATTCCAGTCCCAGCCAATCCGCTCACGCCACGTCAGCCGGTCACAGCCTTCTCCTCCAATCACCTTCTGACACATCAGCAACACCCAGAATTGACCCAATCAAATGCTGACACGTGTCAAGGACGAAAATACATCCAAAAACAATATTCTCTCTCTTCCATATACTAATTTTAGTAGTTTTATACATTAGAACTTTAGGGTATAAATAGGACAACTATTATTCATTGAAAAGAGTCTCTCTCTCTGTGCATTATTTTGTGAGTAGCCATGTCGGGTTAATCAAGCCATTGCCTAGGTCGAAGGTGAAACAATTCAAGATTATGGATTCATGGCATAACTTGTGAGATCTTTTATTTTATTATTTATTTAATTTAATTTCTTCTATTTCATTGTTGTTGATTTTAATGAATATGATTTAAATCTAGGGTATGTATATAGTCAGTACATGCTTTTAGGTGAAAAATCTATAGTTAATTGACTCATTAGTATCCATAATTGTACTTTTGAGACAATATAAGTAACAAACATCCACCCGATTGCCGTCAAAATCTTTCGGTTCTTGAGTGTGCAACAATTGAATCTAGGTTAAATCGGGAGTGGCCGCGATCCGGTTATCTAGGATTAGTATTCCCATAGAAGTTTATTACTGCGGTTAATGTGTTAAATCTTATGGCGGATGTTTAGGGTTATGCATTAATTAGGGAAATAGTTAGTGGCGGATGTCCTAGCTATCGAGATTAGGGGAATTAGGAATTTCTGGCGGATGTCGATTTTCCATAGCTAATCTAGGGGAACTTGAATTAATAATTGTTTTGAGAAAGATTGACAACCATGATATGCCATTGAATCTTGATCTTGTCTTGTGGAACCATAGACTTAGGTATTTAAATTAATTATTCGCAGTCCTAGATATTTATTTCAGTTATTTAATTTATTAGTAATTAGATTAATTAATTTAGTTATTTTCTCTAAACCCCCATTCTCCTTTCTTTTAGAACCTTAGAAAGACTACCAATCTCTGTGGGATCGATCCTTTGCCACTATCTACAAATAGTTGGTTTAAGGAAATATTTTATTGACGCGTTCGGCGCGCGTCACCTTTTGATCTTGAGTTAGAACATATAATCGAAAATTAAGGCATCAATAGTCTAGGAAAAGTAGAATTACTAGGATGAATAACAATAATAATAATGATGATGATAATATCATCAATAATAATAATAATAATAATAATAATAATAATAATAATAATAATAATAATAATAATAATAATAGATACCTTACTTTCACGCAAGCTAATTAGAATCTTACAACTTATGAGCCAATGCGTATAACATACCCTGAAAGATTTCCTAAATTTGAAATTAGATCTGGATTCATTAGTGCTTAGCTAACTTCTATGGTACAGATATTAAAGACCCTCATAAATTTACAAGGGAATATTAATATAAAGTTAGCTGGATGAAACCTAAAGAAGGTACCCTATAACAAGTTAAGCTTAAAGCTTTTCCTTTTGTATTGAAAAATCAACTCCTATTGAAAGCTTTTTTAGATGAATATATGCCTGCAAGAAAAATTAGCTCCTATAGAAAGCAAATCACAGTTGCAAAGATGAAAGAAAATGAAAACTTTAATGAATTCTGAGATAGGTTCCAAAGATTAATTTCTTCGTGTCCACAACATGGATACACTCAAAGAGCAGTATTAGAATAGACACTGTTTATGGGGGTTCTTTATTTGAAACAACACCTACACTAATTGCCCATTGTCGAGGACTTACTAGTATGTGTTATTTTGATATTTTGCTTACATTTTGGGTATTTGGGAGACTAGAGAGACACTGTACATGTATATATTACTGTGTTATGGTATTGTCGCCTGTATACAGAGTACTCCCCCGGGTTTTCCACATTAGGACTTATGCTCTACTTTGCAATGAAATCTATATATCATCACTGTATTTCTGTTTATTTAAGACTTCCATTTTTAAATATTGGTTATCTATTTGCAACTCCATTAAATACAACTCAACACTCCAGGAATAAGTAACCTGAATAACTGGTGAATCTAAGTGATGAAACGACTAACTAATAAAATATATAATAACGTGTAAATCATTAACCATGATACAAGTTAGCACACAAATCGAGGTAGATGATGTGGGGATAAACATTGTGGATTGTGGGACTCATCAATTAGAGAAGACATGGCAGTGCAGCCGGGCCCGCAAGCAGCGAGTAGCAGGCCACGAGGTGGCCTTGAGATTTGGGGTCGTTACTATTGCTATCAGAACGAGTGTTCTAAGAACCTTAGGAATTAAAATGAAATAGCATAAATCTTAAACATATGTAGATGTGGAAACCCGATGATGTTACCTATATGCGTATGTATACCAAGGCTGATCAAATGCATGCTTCTTGATGCAGATCACTATGAACGGATAGTTGACTATGCCTCTGGAGACAACATAGAGTAGTGATACTACTAGAGATCCCTCGATTACAATGAGTGTGGAGGAACGTATATTGGCACAGGAAACTCAGATGGTGGAGGTACTACGTTTACTTTGGGATCAGTCAATCGCACTTGTAGCATTAGCTACTGCACCCAGAGTTTCACGAGTGGTAATTGTGCCCACAAAGACAGCCGTCGCCATGGCTATCCTACAGACACCTATTCAAGCAGTTGTTTCAAAGACACTGGCAGAATTGGTTATGCCAGTGATAGTACCACTAGAGACACTAACACCTACGACTTCAAAGCAGCTAGTTACCACCACTACGTCTGAGTATTCTTTGATAACAAAGGTGAAACTACTAAGAGATTTTCTTAAGTCTTAGCGAGGATTCTTTTTACGGAGGTGGTTATCTAGAGGCAACAAGTAGATGGCTCCTATCTCATCATCTACTGTATAGGGGTGATGATGACTGAGGAGAGGATTCAGGCACGACTTTCTAGGCCTGTTTTAGGGGAGATGTTACAGTCTGGTGGATCACGCATCAGGAGATACATCCATACTTGATTACCTGGGCACAATTCAAGAAGCTCTTCTATGACTAGTATGTACCGATGGAGGTTCCTTTGAGATTGAGGGAAGTGTTTCTTCATTTGAGGCACGGGAAATCAGTCAGTGATGTAATACATGGAGTGATACCGATACCTACTGCAGTTTGCGATGGATGTAGCAAGGAAAGAACGACTACATATATATTACTTCACCTAGGGTATCGACGAGGTTATTGCTAGTGCGATTGTCTCATCAAAGGCTCAGACTCTACAGAAGATGTACTGCCGAGCATTGATACGTGAGACATTCCTCCTGTAGAGGGATGATAAGCGTATTATAGTGACTTATAAGAGGCAGACTAGAAAAAATTCTTGGTCGTAAAGGAGGCCGATGAGACAATGGGATCATTTAGAAAAAGGCCATAACTATGATAGGCAGGGCAGAGATCGTAAAGATGATCGTTGGGATGGAAAATTCAAATATCAGGATAGGCAACCATTACAAATCATGGCACCCGCACTAGCGCCGCAACAACGAAAACAACCTCAGCAATATGATAAGGATAGGGATCAGGGTGGTTGTGACTGGGGTTAAAGAGACCAGGGTTAGGGTCGGTGATCCAAAGATAAATAGTTTGAGAGGTAGGAGAGGCGTCGTAATATCATGCTAGTCCCAGAAAACTCAGGATATCAGAAACGAACTCAGGTGTCCTCTAGTCGATAATAACTCTGATCTTCTCTATATCCACATAGATGCCCTGATTGCTGATGACGTGACCTAGAAATTTCACCTCACTAAGCCAGGATTCATACTTGTTGAACTTTGCATACATTCGTGTAACGACCCCAATTTTCCCAAGAAATTGGGTACGCCCGGCCTAGACCCGTGCAGGCCCCGAGTCATCGCTCGGCAACCTGACGAGCCTAGTCAGCCTCCTATTTAATCAATTTAGTAATTTATGAAAGAGTTATTGCAATAATACACAACGGAAGACTAAACAATTATAACAAAGGGGAAATAACTCAATCAAGGGAAATATAGGAATTCTATAAGTGTGGAAAACCCCGTGTATTCATGTACAATTCAAAATGCAAAGGTACATGATACCAATCTCATCAAAAATTTTCAAGTTCAATAATCCCAAAGCATATATATGAAACGATATACATAAAAGCAAAACATAAGGAAACCTACAAAATAATCTCCAAGTCCAGCCGCTAATCCTCACAAAAAGTCGCTTAAGCAGGGCTCCTTGCCTCTATTGTACTCTGCTCTATCTGCACCCACCGTCACAAACTAGACGGTGAGCAACTGGAGAAAATCGAATGTAATGCCAGAAGAAGATAACAGTAATTCATGATATAACAAGTAAAACAGTATAAATATCATGCGGTAATAGAAAGACAAGAATTTAAATAAACAAGATGCATGATAAACAGACTAATAGATATCAATCGAAAGTCAAGTGTGTTCTAAGGAATCAAAAAGGGCTCATAAGTGGTCTAAATTATAGCATAACGGCGAAGACCTCGCGAAGTCTTCATAGACATCGACACAAGCGAAGGCACAACTATGACGGGAGGGACTCAAACCCACCCACCCAGTATTCGGTGTCACACGGTCACTAAGGGTGGTCACACACTCGTGCGCATGAGTGCCCACGTTTTATCCCTCTAGTGTAGGTCCTAGTACTTTCGAGACGGAACACTTACGCTAAGAACACACAACAAAGAATGGAATGGAATACCAACAATAGAGCATAATGAAACAGAATGAAAGATAATGAATCACATGGCATTTTTTTACTAGCTTACAAATAGAACATTAGCTTATGGCAAATGTACTTACCTGACAACGCAACCCGCGAATAACCACTCTCGTGAATCCTAACGCGTATCCCCGAGTTTCCCGCCACCTGACAAGGTCGGAAACTCTAATTAATGGGTCGAGTCATTACTAACCCTAGGTTGAATCCCTAGTGTTTTTCCCATATTTTTAAGGACTCAAACAACTTGACGAAAATCGATTGAAAAATGAATATTCTCTCTCGGGTTGAAAACCATAACATATGTAAGCCTAATCACACATCTTAGGCTCGGCTTAGTCGTAAATAGGTCACGCCATGGACTCAAGGATCGGCGGCATGACCACGACATCATGACCATTCGTCAACTTTAAACACAATTAAAATGAAAAATTGATATGCATGAGAATAACATCATATCACCACAACCAAAGAGTACTCAACATACGTGTCTATCCTTACGGCTTGACAACTAACATCAAGTATGAGTTCTCATTATCATGGAAACTGAATTCACCAAAAGAAAAACCGAGACCTCAAAACGGATCGGGCATGAACATGAAACAAGACCGAGACTCCACTTAACCATGTTCATGATGACTTGCTGGTGTTGTCCGACATTGGGAGGGAAACACCATGGCATAGGCAAACCGGGGATACCCTCACCAGATCGTAAAACCACCATTCACGACCATAAACAAAAACAAAACCCTACGGAAAAACCAACATGAAATCATATCAAAACGACTCATCACCACGGGTCCGAACACTTCAGAGGTTGCGAGACACCAGCACAAGGTTAGCATGGTCCTCGACAACCCCACGAGCGGCGGTCCGGCCAACAACGATCGTTATATGCGATTGCTTCCGGCGAGAAACACAAAATAGCGAACATTGAAAAATTTATAAAACAGTGAACACCACTCACAAGCTATTGGTTTTGACTCTAGGGCGACGTAAACATAATCATGAGGACCCCCCGACAGTCCACCAGGGCATGGCAGTCGCCGGCAGTAGCGCCGTCCTCGTGACAGTCTGTGAAGGGATAGAAAAAAAAGAAAAACTAGTGCACACAATAAATCCAACGTCTCCATACAACCTGTACCGCGAGATTGGATGCTCTGGGACTATCGAGACTCCGGTGAGACACTGTCGAGTCGTCTCCGTCCAGTCCCCAGGTCATCGCATCAACCTTCACAGCAGTGGCCAACCGCCACTACACACATACACAGTTCAATGAAACAGTGAGATGAGAGAGAAAAAGAGAGATCGAGAGAGATAGAGAGAGGTAGAGAGAGGCTTCCGGTGAACGGAGTGACCTTCGACTACCCCGAGGTTGGCCAGGGACGGCGGTACAGTGAGGCCGTGGAACATGGCTTGAGAAGAGAGGGAGACCGAAACGAGAGAGCTCGAGAGAGATCACTGCCGAGAGGGAGAGAGAGAAAGAGAGAGAGAGGTAACGGACCTCCGGTGAGGGTTCCGGCGAGAGGCCGAGTGGGGAGAGTGGGAGGGGTGGTGGCAGCGGTGTGTGAAGAAGAAGAAGAAGGTGAATAGTAAATTAGGGTTTCCTCCTTCATGTTGCCTTTATATCCATTTAATTGGTCAAATGACCTTTTTGCCCTTCCACTTATTTCATACACATTTTAAAACAGCTACCCTAATGAGTCTCTTACCACTTCATCTCATGTCAACACACATACAAATCTCGATGAAAATCCAGTGACTCTCCTCATTAAGCTGTGTTACTTTAACAATTTCCATCATGTAGTCCGTATATTGTGTAGTTAACCAACTCCCGCATTCAAACGACGTTCCTCGTCCCGTATTGCCTTGCCCCGACTCCCGTAGCGCGCGTAGTCTTGCCTTGTCACGCCAACTAATTAATTAAATTAATTAAAAATTCATTTATTTGTATTTTAATAGTGTTTTAAATCCCTCGTGTACCCGTAACTTAATTTTCCTACTCGTTCACTGACTTTATTGTTCGGTCACTCAAATACGAGTATAAATATATAATACACATCATCATTCACAAATAGCAAAATTTTCGGGTCGTTACAATTCGATTCTGAAGCCGAAGGTTAAAACTAAGGTCAAGATTAAGGATTTTTGATAGTTAGAGAGTTTATCGACGTATTTCCCAATGATTTACCAGGATTACCAGGGATAGACAGTTAAATACTAGGATTAGGGTTGGTAGTCAAAAAGTTTATCGAATGTCTGTAAAGTTCAACAAGTGTAACTTCTGGCTGAGTGAGGTGAAATTCCTAGGACATATCATCAACGATCAGGGCATCTCTGTGGATGTAGAGAATATCAGAGTGATTATCGACTGGAGGACACCTGAGTTTGTTTATGATATTTTAAGTTTTCTGGGACTGGCAGGATATTACATGCGATTCGTACTTTTCCTCGATTGCAGCGCCGATGACGAGACTGACCAAGAAAGATGTATGTTTTAATTGGTCAGATGAGTGTGAGTAGGCTTTCTGGGAGCTAAATAGGAAGTTGACTTTTACACCAGTGTTGACAATACCTGAGTCGTGGAAAATTTTGTCAATTTACACTGATGCTTCAGGGACTGGGTGAGGATGCGTATTGATGCATGAGGGCCAAACAGTAGCTTATCTTTCCAGACGATTGAAACCCCATGAGTATAACTATCTAGTGCACGACATGGAGCTTGCAATAGTTATGTTCGCACTGAAGGATTGTCTTCACTATCTCTACGGAGAGAAGTTCATCTTGTTCACAGATCATCAGATTTTGCGATATATTTTCACTTATACAAATGTGAACATGCATTAGAGGAGGTCGCTAGAGTTGTTGAAGGACTACAAATTCACCATCGAGAATAACCTTGGGAAGGCGAACGTCGTAGCTGACGCGTTGAGTAGATATGGGATCGACATACAGAAGTTGTTCGACGCATGAGACATGAGCACGAACTATTAGATGCAGCGTCAGTGATGTGTATTACATAGATTCTTGTTGTAGACGAGCCGCATATATGTTGCCAATGAGAGTTTTGACGGTATCTCTGAAGAGGGTGGCTGAGTGTTAGAGGGCTGATAGGCTATATAAGCAGTTTAGTGGGTTGGTGTTAGACCCTAAGTTTACAGATTGGTCAAAGACATCAGATCAGTGCTTAAGGTGTAGAGGTCGGTTATGGGTACCACTAGTGCAGGAGATACGAGATGGTATTATAGATGACACCTATATATCTAGTTCACAGATCATCCTGGCAGAACCAACATGTACCATAACTTGAGGAGATTATTTTGGTGGTTGGGATGAAGGCTGATGTCGAGAGTGTATGTCAGGAGTTGTCATATCTACCAACAGGTTAAGGTTGAGCATAAACGACCGAGAGGCTTGTTGTGGTCGCTGCCCATTCCATAGTGGAAATGGGAGAACATCACTATGAATTTTGTTAGTGGACTACCACAGACTTTGAGGCGACATAATGCAATTTTGGTGGTGATTGACACGCTAACGAAATCGATACACTTCATTCCAGTTTTGATGAAATACATGTTCCCATAGCTGAGCATTTTGTTTGAGCGGGAGATTATTAGATTGCATGGGGTGCCAGTTTCCATTATGTCTGACTGAGATCCCAGGTTTACTTTGAGATTATGGTAGGCTATACAAGTGTAGTTTGGTGCCAGGTTGCAGTTTGGTATGGCTTACCATCCTTAGACAAATAAGAAGTAAGAGAGATTCATACAGATTCTGGAGGATATGCTTAGGGCTTGTATATTACAATTTGGAGGTTAGTCGAGGACTATTTGCCACTATGTGAGTTTGCTTATAAGAACAACTATTAGGCAAGTATTAGGATGCCACTGTTTAAGGAAATACGTGGGAGGCTTTATATATCACCCGTGTGTTAGGCATAGCCGCAAAATACAGTTACCATTAGGCCGGAGATAGTTGTTGAACACACAAAGAAGATCAGACAGATATCATTTGGAGTTGCCTGCGGAGTTAGCTAGGGTGCATCTGACGTTTCATATTTTGATGTTGAGGCTAGCTAGGTGAGGATCAAGACCGATAATTGACGTGAGACAGATTGAGGTGCGGTCTGATAAGACTTACGAGGAGCAGCCGTTGGCGATCTTAGACCGTATGATTCAAACTCTTAAGAACAAGGAGATCCCTAAAGTACTCAGTCGTTGGCTGCATCACGGGACATAGGGACTCACCTAGGAACTCAAGTTGACTATGCAGGAGCGTTACCCTCAGCTATTTTACGGTACATTTTTTTAAGTTCACCGAAATTTCGAGATGAAATTTTCCCTAGTTGGGAAGAGTTGTAACGACCTATTTTTATTTACGTCATTATTATTAACCTATTTCAGACTTGGATGCCTGTTCGGATCCACGAGGATGCCACAGATAGGCTACGGATACGCCAACCTAGGTACACTAGTTTAATTGTATGTTAGTTGCTAATTTGCGATGTTAAATTATTATTTTATTGATTTTTGCATTGCATGTATGTATTAATATCGACTTGATGTGTGAGATTGTGTGATGAGTGATCGCCTCAAAAAAATGTATTGAGATGGGTATCGAGCGAGTGAAACACGGGTACATTAAGTCTATGAAAATAATATTTATAAATAACCAAGGTAAATGTAAAAATTTGTTAAAAATAAAACCATAGGCCAGACCATTGATCGAATAAATATATCATGACATCTTACGATGCGAGTCGAGGTGCGAGACAAGTGGAAACCGGAGGATAAATGAATAAGGACAAACTTTGAAGTTTCCTAGTAGAGTTATTAGAGAGAGTAGACAGCTCAAATAGGGGTCTTATGATTTCCTCGAGATATGTGCCAAATTTGGGATTAGATCAAGTGATAAAAAGGTGGTTGGTGGAATATTTATTATCACTACACAACCCACTCCCCCTCACCACCGTCCACTCTACTCCCTCTCATTTTCTTCTCTTCTTCTTCTTCTTCTTCTTCATTTTACTCTATTTTTTGTTGGCTTTCCATTATCAAGCTCGGTCATCTCTCTCTCTTTATTGGCACACTCAATTTTTTTCTTGGCTCCAACAACACCTCTATAATAAACCTAAAGTCTAACTCAAGCCACACATCATTTTAGGTTGTACATGAGCCCACTTGTCGTGATACTTGTATCAAATTCTCGGTCGTCGATGCTGAGGTATGTTATTTTTGTTTGGTGTTTGTATTATTTATTTATTTACCCGGATGTAAATTCAAATGACCCAAATGTATGAGGACGTTTGTGTGTGCGCATTGCTATGAAGAAAAGGGTTGAACTCAAAAAAATGTATGTTATGGGTGCCGAGTGAATGGTTGTCGGTTATTTAGCTATCCGACGGAAACATTTAAATTAAACACTGACAAAATAAAATAAAATATCATAATTAAATGTGGTATGACGTGCTCGGTACATTTGTATGTCCTTGAGCATGCAACGGTGCGAGTTGTGTTACAGTCCGGGTGCAGAAATGCCCGGGAAAGCTTGTGTTGAATTAAGAATGAATGCGAGTAATTTAAGTGTGTCAAGGTTGATTTAGTGAAGTGTGAAGGGTTGGTGGCTGGTGTTAGGAAAAGAATCGTTGGATAGTCTTCAGGATGCGCACGTGAAAATTGATGCAAGTGATAAATATAAGCTGCCACCTTTTTTTTTCTCTTCGTTATTTTTTTTTCTCATTTCTCTCTTTCGCTCACATGAGAAATGCAAGGAGGAATTCTCAATGGATTTGGAGCTGGAACGACGTCGAGGAACAACCAGTCATGAGTATAAAGGTAAGAACTCGACTCACCATGAGGTTATCGTCTTTTTTACACTAGTTTTGTAGGTTTTCATTGAGGTGTTTTCAAACGTTATATTTGAGTTTCAATTTTCTTGGGGTTTTGCATTGTTGGGTTGATAGTTGGATAGGTGTTGAGCTCAACCGTAGGGTTGTTTTGGTTATTAGTGAAGTATTGAATTTTTGGGGATTTTTGGTTGATTTTTACTTTAATTTTCATATCGAGGAATTTATGGCAATTTTGGTGGGTTTTGAATGATGCTTTGGATGTAAATGGACATCCTTATGAGTTTAGGATAGGCTTGAAATGCGGCAACACGAGTTGAGGTGTCCAAAAACCTCAGATTCTCATTCAACAATCGACCCCGTGAGGGACGCCGTGAAGCCTGAAGGCCACGACGTCAATCATGACGTCCTAAACAGAGAGTTTTGTAAATTGACGCTTTAAGTGACACCGTAAAAATTTTTTCCCGCGGTGCCACTCACGGCGTAACTCCATACTCACTAAGCTGCCAACTAATCGATGCCTGGGTCAACGTGCATCATTAGGCACGTCATTAACCTTGATTAACTTTTCTAGTAAGTTAGGTAGATTTAATGTACAACATAGCTTAGGATTATAATTGAATTTTTATTAAATCAACTAACCCATATTACTCCAATAAATCACCAAATTCATCCCATCCTGCGTTATACGCATCTTGAGGCACTACTCGCTGCTCTTGCAACATACGCGAAACACGGTAAATGAAAAAATACTAGTGCAATTCTATATTTTTAATGTAAAATACACACATAGACACATCACAAAAATACCAATAAATTATACCTCAGTTGAACTTAAACTAATCATAATTTGTTCAAATAATTCATAGACTATTAAAGACAACTAATTTGTAACGATTCATAATCTCAGCTCTATGTTTAATTAAATTCCTATATTATAAGACCTGAAAATTAATGTGAAATATTAAAAAAAATATATATTAGTGATACGTATAATGACGTAACATATGAACAATATAATTTATGTTTAAAGTAAATTAGTGTTAAAAAACCTAATCCATCTACAATTATTCATGTTTTTTCAATTCCTTATTATATTCATGATATGAAAGCACAAGAGATAAAAATAAAAATAAGAAAAATTTCACTCAAAAGTCTAATGGGTGAAGACAAATAAATTGATAACTTTTTAAAATAAAATACGATTATTCAAGATTCTTGATCTTAGTTTTTCTATAACTTGAAATGCGCATGCAATCTCAAAATGCTATTTCTATTTCCTATGACTCTTGCTTCAATATATGCTAGAAGTTGTCATAAGATCAATGCATGCTGATAATATTTTAATAACTAACATTTGAATGATGGGTCTAAGATGTCGTCTTGAGCACCTTTCTCTTCTTGTCGATAGCTTCTGTTGAGATTCAGTCATCGCAATTTATAGAAGCAAAGTCATCACTTGAATAACTCGAGTTGGGCACTTGTGATGATACATAATTGTACTTTTTCAATAAGTATGTTAACACCATATCCCTCCTCATTTTCTTTGAGTGTGAACTCATATGTCCTCCTAAAGCTTGAGTCTTAGTGAAAGACTTTTTGCAAATCCTACAAGCATAAAGGTTACCTTGGTTTCTCTTATCACATGGATTCTTTGTCCCTTTTATCTTATTAACAAGTGATGGAGTTTGAGTGCTTGGGACATCGACACAAGAAGACAATTGAAAAGAAGATAAAGTATTGGAGTTAATTGGAACAAAATCGATTGGATTAATATCTTGGTTTGGTTGGTAGAATTCACTCTCATCAAAAAATAAGGCTACATTGTTGACAGAATAAGAGACGCAATAGGGGTTGGAAAGTGTTGGAAGTGTGAATTCCTTTGACAAGCCTTCATCAAACCAATCTCCTTCAAATGCATCAATACCACCATCCTTTTGGTTCATCATGTTAAGACAATAAAAAATGAGTAGCGATCCTAATACTTAGATGAATGTAGAGAAGGGGTAACAATGACAAATATATACACATAGTTACATCTACACATATATTAAAGTTGTTTTAATGAAGGTAACACCATATTTGTCCTTCAATGAAATATGAGATATCGAATCTGAATAAATATGTAGATTATTAGTAGTATTCTAAAGGGGTGCCATATAACTTTAATTCTAGCCTTCTATCTATATCAAACATGCATTAAATTGGTTGTGTTATTATACTAAAATATGAGATTTACGATAAAACATCGTCATATAAGAAAAATTATGACCAGTTCAAAGACGACAAAGACATAAAAAGAGAACTCCAGTTGAGAAATTTTGTTTATTATTTACACATCTTCACATAAAGAAAAATGCAATTATTTTTGTTGTAGGAAAATTAGTAAATTGAATTAAGCTCTAACTATTTGGTCTCTTTTCAAATATGTTATATGGGTTAAAAGTCATTTTTTTGAAATTTATATTTATCTACGTCATAATAATATACTTTAAGGAAAGTCGTTTTTTCCTTGGTTTTCTCAAAATGAAGCTTTTAATTCTATTTACTATGAATAAATAAGGAATAATTAAAAAAATATAAGGTAATAAAATGTAATATTTTGAATTTCTCGAGCTCATTTACGCAAAAGATCTTTTACCATATATAATTGAATTTTCTTAAAACGAGGTTTAGTATGCATGCACTTTCACTATTCAAAATTTATATCATTTAAATTCCTACTACATTTGCGAGATTTTGTTTTAAATTCTCGAATATCGTATTTATTAGATAATTAATTTATTTTGTTATAAAAAAATACACATATAGTAATCTATTTTTTTACTTATTTTTATTATTTACAAATTTAAAAAATATGTGACTTGGACTCTCATCAACAAGGATAAGCGCAAGAGAATTCTATAAGACAAAGATGTCGAATAAGTTCTCAAGGGATCACAACCTAACCAAAAATCATTGTAGTTAATATGATTTAACCAAAGTGAATTGGAAAAATTACCATCAATGTAAGAGTCCCTAAACATTAGGGCATCTGATCGGCCTAGATTATCCAAATTCATTAATAATCTAGTCAACCTCTTTGAAATACGTGTCAAATCTTACCTCAAATCTCAATTTTTTCATATTCATTTCAAGTCCTTAATCGTACATAATGGATCAAATTAGGAAATTATTTTCTAACTCCTTAAACTTCTATTAAAATTTCGGCAACATCTTCTATGTAAATTAAACTACCAAAAATCTCCAAAATTTGTAAAACAACATGGTGGGAATTGATAAGTCAATAATTATACAATGTTTTATAATATATTTTAAGGTTATTTTAGATGTAAAAAGCTATATTACACTAGGTTTTCTCTTGTTTTTGTGATTTCAGGTTATATTAAGGTAAAATGAAGAAATGAAAGAAAATGGGATGCAAAGTGAAGAATTTGACCAACTGGAGAAAAATTTCAGCGATTCCTCAACGATTCACAAAATACTCTATGATTCGATGTATAAATCGGTGGGCAACATAGAGCAATTTTATGAGGAACCCACCAATTATCCAACGATTCACTTAACAAAATGGATTCGCTCAAGATTTGTTAATGTTGTCCACGAGAATATTGGATTAAAACTAGAAATCAGAGTTCTAATATAATATGTGCTACTTAGATTACTATATATATAGACCTAAGGCTTCAAAATTAAGTATCCTCTAAGCCCTTATTTATTATTTCAATTGAATTTAGCCAGCTTTCATTGTTCTTACTTTTGAAGACTCTTTGGGGATTCAAGAAGTTTATAATAGAGGTTTTTTTTTTATTAATGTCTTTCACTTATTTTATTGTGATGTTTTCTTTTAATATGTGTGAGTAATTTATTAATCTAAACAATTCAACATGAACTAAACCGATTGCATATTAGTCATAATGTGACGACCCCTTTCCTAATCTATGGCACCGCTCGGCCTTATCTCATAATTAAGTCCTAATCTCAATCTCATTGGACTTAACTACGTATTAATCAACCTTTCTAACCTATTTGCCAACTTACACGCATTTAGGATAAATAATACACAAGTTAAACCGTTATACAAATTTAGAAGTTAATTAAAACTTTTTTTGAATTAATGAGAGTAGCGGAAGCCTTAACATTTTATGTTGAAGCAATTAAATAAGTCTTATGTGTAGAAACCAGGAAATAATGATCTTGAGAAATATATAACAAAGTGGCAAATATAGATAGTGTGAAAGTCATACAAGGTTGGGGAACTATCGCTCAACCCAATATACAACCCAACAGTATATTAAGACATAATAATAGTTATAATACAAAATATCAAAAAGACCTACAAGTCAGGACGGTATCGTAATCGAGGCTTATAGGTAGTCGCCAATCTTGTCATTTCTGGCCCCTGCTCTACGAATCTGCACCCATTGTCCTAAAAAGGACAGTGAGTACAAAAATATAACAGTAACTCCTAATAATATTATCCACATTTCCAAGAGAAAAGAACGGTATTTAAAAGCATAATAGGAAGTCAAGGAAATGCACTAAGTAAAGTATGCTAGAAAATATCGAGTATGCAAGAACAAGACTTACACAGGCTAAGTAAAAATGATTTAGCTCCGGCCAATCGTAAGTTACATCATGTCAGCCTTATTCCTCCATCGTAGGGCGTGAGCTCTCTTAAACACCTCATAAATATCCATAAATGTCAATTCTTGTCGATCACCCTGGTTCATTACGTCCCGTGTGTCGCGTGAGTGTAATGGAGAGCGCTGACATCCCCAACGTCCAATGACCTCGTGTGCCGCTCGTCTCTATTTAGTGCAATGGACCATAGATTCTAAAACTACTTTTGTTATCAATAAGGACTCGAGGTTTGGATTACATGCTAAGAGTAAGTACTATACAAAGAACACTATTCAAGAATACAAATCCCTATCTTATATCTAATATTGACTACCTAATATCATGCTATTTACAACTTAAATATCAACAAAACAGCGAGATAAGACATATAGCATACAAATGAGTTCAACGAATACCAATCAATAAGATATCATGTCAACAAAGCTAAACACTTGAGGAGTAGCAAACACAAGTCATGATATTGGAATACAAGGGTATAATATAGTTTAAACAACCCAAAAAGAAATTATAAGGAAGAATGAAATGTAAACAAGTATCTTATCGGTATTAATCACCAACTCATGCAAATTTCTTAGTCAATACGGCCTCTCGACACCCAAACTCGCGCACGTGAACTCTCAAATCACTCTCATAGGCTTTTGGTGTGTTTAAACATGTATTAAAGTGTGTTTAAGTTGGTTGGTGTTGGTTTAAGGGGTGTTAAGACATTGCAAAAAAATTGAAAAAGTTGAAGAAATTCTGCTGATCAAGCCACCTAGAACTTTGTAGAGAATCCCTAACACGTTGGGCGCAGGGAGCGCGCTCTATGATCTAGGAAACCAGGAATTCTGCAACAAGAATTTTGGGTTTCCCTCATGAAGATGGCATTCTCCATCACCACTAGAGCATTGCTCCCCTTCGCCAAGGGCCCAGAACCTCCTCCATAACAACATACACTAGGCACTTCATATATTTCATCAAAATCAACTAATTAGACATGCATTTCATCAAAATTGGGAAAATAACTCTCAAGTTATAGGAAAATCATATCTTTAGTAAAACAGATCCGATTTAAGAACTTTTTTATGGTAGATTTAGTAGAAAATCACAAGAATTCCAAATATGCAATTAGATTTTGAAAACAAACATGTCTTGAACACTGAATATTTGAAAATCAAAATCATATAAGAAACCCCAATTTTGTGTAAAAACCCAAAGTTTCAAAATTGGGTTTAAGGGATTCAACAAATGCTTCAATTAACATATGTAAACAACAAATCAAAGTTTTTTTGAGCAAATCTCCACCCCCTCTATGATCTACGGTTCTATTCCATGCAAAAGAAAGGATTGAAGTGTAGAAATAATACCTAATGTGTTGGCTTGATTCCTAGCTCCTTAATGACCAATTTGTTGATGAGATTTTTTTCTTCTTTTTCTCTGAATCAGGACAGTAAGTATCTCACTTCAGCTCTAGAATTTTCTTTGACTTGCATGGAATGAGGAGTTGTAACTAAAGTGTTGTATATATACAACTTTAAATCCCCTAATCATGGTCATTCATTTGGTGACAATTTTCCCATCATCTAAGTAAATTAAGGGTCATAAATTTCTCCATCCATCCAATAAGTTCAACTCACTAGCTCCAAATATGACACAAGTTAGAAGGAGTCTGAACTCAGTGAATGAATGAATTAATGGGTGATGGGATTGATTACGAAATCTAATTGGAACTACTCAATGTGTTAGAGATTGATTATGAATGAGTAGTGTCCAGATTAGATGTTCTAATGGGAATTGTGCTGGACGTATTAAATTTTGAAATAAAGATCTGATTCAGGTGAAAGGTTAGGCAAGAATCATTCTGAATATCTCATAAATCTCTTTATATTATTGATATAGGCAATGTCATATCATATTTGGGTATACGAACAAACTATAAATTGTCTAAGATGATGATATAGTAAGGTTATAAAGAGATATAAGACGTATTCAGTAGATGATATTGAGTAGTGAGACCTAAAAAGTTAGGTAGATTCTTGTCTATACCCGATAAAAGAAAAAGAAACACGATTGTAGATTTTGTGATGTGAATAAGACGTTAGCACAATGATAATTTAAGTTGTAGTTGATGAGGGAAGCTAGTCTGCAAGATTCTTGTCAGTGAGAGCATATGTTATGATTGAAAGGCTGGAGCAAAATATTTGTATGGGAGATGTGAGATGGTATAATATTAAAATGTTCTGGATAGAGATCCGAGACTTGCTTCCACTGATTGAAGAAGTTCTTGATATAAATTGAAAATCAGTCTCAATGTCGATATAATATATTTCCTTCGTGTTGACGAAGAGATTGTGTTACTAATCCTAATCCAACGAGTATGATTGAACTTGTGTCTCATCATGACAATCACTGAAAGAATCGATTTACCTTTGTAAGTTTCTTTAATGATCTTAGTAATCGAGGGGTTAGAGAATGAGGTATGATCATTCTTATATTACCATAGAGGTAAGATATAAGAATGAAAAATATTGTGCTAGAATGAATGAAGTAATAAAGAACTATACATCAGAAATAGAGTAGACTAGGTAATATATAACTATAATATAAAAGAAATGAATAATATGAGGTTAAAGTTGTAGTGTATAGATTGACGAAATCTATAAGTTTCTAGCAAGTATCGAAAGAGATTGATGAGAATGTGGTGTGGTTGACCTTGCCATTCACCAATGGGTGGAATGGAGGTAGGAGACACACATATATTGACCTTTTTGTTCATTTGTAGTGGACAAAGGTAGGAGACATGATAATTGTAGACCTTACCTTTCAGTCATGGGATGAACGAAGGTAGGAGACATAATACTATTGATCCTGAATGGATTTGTCAATGCTTAAGCTACAATAACCCTTAAGAAAAGAGAAAACGTGACAAATATTATAGGTTGTTGGAGGTATTAAAAGATAAAATGTTTCTTTTGAAAAATCTCACATATGAACAAGCTTAGTAGATTCGGATTAAACTAAATTATTCTTCAAAGTAAAGTTGAGATAAGCTTTGTGCTAGTAATCGGGTGGTGTAACCACATATACTAAACAAGTAAGGAATGAGAAAGCTAAGGAATGAGAAATATAATGGAATAGTGAACTCCATTACTCTTTGAAGTCATTAGTGATTTGTACGTACCTTTAATTTTGAGGGCGAAATCGTTGCTAAAATTGGGGATACTGTAATGACCCGTTATCTTAAGCATATGATTAGTGTTAATTCGAATGGTAATTAATCCGAGTTTGGCTCGTGGTTAAGCCCAGTTTGTCTCGATTAATGCGTGCGTGAAATTGTGTGATGTATTGTGTTTGTTTGGTGTGTATTAGTATGTATAAATGAATAATTGAACCAATGAGGGTATGCCTAATACCACGTGTGGGTCAAGGTGGACACACCTGAGACACAAGATAGCATTGACGCTCGAGTATGCTTGTTGCAGGGAGTTACATAGTGTGGATGTAATTGTAGGCGTAAAGATCTATATATATTTGTATATGTTTGGATATATATAAATATATATTAAAATAAAACAATAATAAAATAATGGTAAATGGTCGAGTGTCGAGTGACACGCAGGTCACGGGTGACGCGCGTAGGACGTACAGTGGTGTGCACACCCGAGGGTTCTTGTTGGCGCGCCAATCGGAATCTCAGGCGCGATATATCGATATATATATATATATAAATTGGAATATATAAATATATATAATAAAAAAAATCAGAAAATGGGAAATTACAGTTAGGGGTAATTGGTGTGAAAAGAAAAGAAGATAGGCTTGGGGGCATTTTGGTCATTTGCCAAGCCAACCGCCTCTCTCTCCTTTAAATTGAAAAAAAAACTAAACGAAGAGAGAAATGGAGCTGAGAGAGAGATCTTGGAGAGGGAGGAGAAGAGTTGGGCCTTAGAGAGTCAAGGCGGGCTCGAGGAGACGGGTGAGTTGTTGTTGGTTATTGTTGTTGTTGCAGTCATTGCCATTGATGGTGGTAGGTGATATGGGAGGTTAAGGCAGGGAGGATCGCCTCCCTGCTGGTTTGTGGCGGTTGAGCTGGGGTTGGGTTGAGAACTAACCCCAGCGATAGAAAAACAAAGAATAAAAAAAAACAAAACAAAGCACAGCACGCTCTGTTTTGTGGGAGAAGATGACCCCAAACCGGGTCAGTTCGGCTCGGTTGAGCCGAACCCGGTTCGGCCTGATTCAGGGTCAAATAAAGAAAAGAGAGAAAAAGGAAAAGAAATTATGGAAAAATCTAGAAAAATAGGAAAAAATATGGGAAAATAGTATTTTGATCAAATAAATAGAAATTGAGGGATTTATATGGAAAATAAGGAATTCAAAAGTCGGAGGAGACTTTATACCGAGGTTTTTACCTCGAAAAATGTGAATTGCTCAAAATAGGTTAGAAATTAGGTCTTGAGATTTCGAATTCGAATGGGACTAGTTTAAGAGTGTTGAAAAATGAATATTAGAATTAAGGTGATGACAATTGGTTTATTTAGGTAATGGATCGCTGTGGAAAAGTTTGAGGACTCCGGGGAGTCGTACATGTCGGTAAACGAAGAAAGCTTAGGACAGGTAAGTGAGACTCGTACTTTTTATCAATTATGCAATGTAAATTAGTATTATTAGCGGACGTAGTATTCAGGATGGGGAATGGGCAATGTACCATGATTTGGTTTTATTTTATACAAACTGTTTTGAAATGAAAAATGGATTCAAAAAGAGGTTTGGGGGGGGGGTTTGGGACTGTGGTAGAGTTGCTTCCCATCACCTCGTCCCCATAATTATCTCGATCAATGCTTTTCATTTGATTTGGCGGCTCGTAAGTCATAAACCAATAAGATGAGTAGTGATTGGTTTAGCGATGATGAGGGAGTGCGACTCTATGTTTTATGAGTTGGCAACACATTGACAAAAATTGGTTAGATGCCCAATGACTGGTTCTTGAAGATGTGAGAGGCGACTCAATTCAAATACTGAAATTGAAAGTACAAATCATGGGTACATTGCAATAGACCAACGAACTTGCATTTATTTATGTATTGATTATATTGATTCAAATGGTCTTTTAAATATGCATTGGTTGCACGTTGTTATATTTTATTCTTGAATATTAATTGATAATTGATAGTTAGTATGGGAGTCACTTACTGAGCATGTAGGAGCTCACCTACCTTAAAATTTCCAGGTATGGATGCACGTTAAGACTTGAAACTTAGGAAAGGAGAAGATCAAGAGTTTAGTATCTTCTCTATGATGCACTGAGTTTTCATGTTGTATATATATATATTACATTGATTTATGATTTTGTAATAATTAGGGTAGGCATGTGAATTTAATACCTAAGATTATATCGGATTTGTGTATCTTATAATTATTGAAAAAGTTTTAATTTTTTGGTTTGTTTTGTTTTATTTCGTTTATTTAATAGTAAGGTATACATGTTGTTGTCAGAAATTTTGATAAGGCTACTGGCTCTAATTAGGTTCAATCTGGTTTATCGGGGTTTAATTAGGGTTTCAAGCTAAATATTCTCTAATTGAGATTAGGGCATGTTACAAAAAATTAGTTCGTATAGGAAACAAATTAGTGATGCTAAGATGGAAATTGAAGAGACTTTTGGTGAGTTTTGGGATAGATGCCAAATATTGATTTTATCATGTCCACAATTGAAAAAGTCTTATTAGAATACTTCTATGAAGAATTGAACTATTTAAAATAATGGTTACTAGACGCAGTTTGTGGAGGATCTTTATTTGAAAAAAAAAAAACAACATTAATGAAGGAAACTATTAGCAAAATGGCTAAACAATCTAAACAAAATGATGATAAGAAAGGAACAACAAAGAAAATACTTTATGAAATCAATAACAAAATAATGAACACATTAGATGATAAGTTTGATGAGTTAAAAAACATAGTTAAGTTGTTATTAAAAGATAGATCAATTCAAGTGAAACAATGTGCTTTTTGTAATAAAATCAATCATCTAGATGATGAATGCTCTCTAATGCAAGAAAACAAAATTGAATAAGCTAATGTAATAATGAACCATTACGTTGGATTTACTAAACCAAATTATAACTCTGATAAATATACAAACTATTTACAACCAAATATTGGAAGTGGTTTAAATAATCGAAGTTATCAAAGGTTTAAGTCACCAACATTAACTGAAAGAGTCATTCCATTGGAAAACTCAAAAAAGGAAAAAGATCAAAGGATTTAAGCTTTAACAAATGATAATATTGAAGGTCACCCAAAAGGGGGGTGAATGGGTTACCGTGTAGTTATTGCCTTTTTAAAACTTTATGTGTAAATAACAATGATAATGCATACACCAACGATAAATATCAATGCTATGCAAGTGAATGTGGTAGAAGAGATGGAAATAAGACACACGATATATAGTGGTTCGATCCAACTGATCTACATCCACTACCTAACCTCCCCGGTTAGGATTTTCAACCCCCACTTGTAATGGCCCAATTAATAATTGTCATTATTTTATAACGTCATTGTAGACGTGGACGTCAGTGGGGATTCGTGGGTTCCACAATGAGGCTAGAGTATACCCGTATTAGGTAAATAGTATTTTGTGTGTTGTTTTGTTTAATTTTGCGATGTTTATGTTAAAATAGGTTAACGACATCGCGATGTGTGTAATTATATTTTAAATTGATGTGTGAGATTGTGTGTTGAGTATTCGCATCAATATGTGTGTCGACGCGGGTACCGGGTATATTAAAGACGAAATTTTAAGTTGAGGAAAATATTACACACATTAAATTAATCATATGTGATAAAATAGTAAATTGGTGGGCGCTTAGTAACACGCGGGGTCGTGGTCAACACGCGTGGGTGGTACGGTAGTGTGCACGCCCAAGTACGCTCGTTGGCGCGTACGACGAAACTTTAGGCGCGAAAGTATAGGTGAATATATATATTAAAATCAGAAAATAAAGAAATAATTATGAAATAACCAATAAGGGCATGAACTTTATAAAGGATTGTGGTTATGGATAGGGGCATTTTGCTCATTTCACCCCAAAAATTGTTGATAATCATAATCGAAACCCATTTTCATCACCGCCACCACCATTTCATCCGAGAAGTCGAAACCAAGAGAAGAAGGATAAGGGAGAACGAGAGGAAGATCGAGGAAGAGGCGAGGTGAGTCGTTGATGTTGTTGTGTTGTTTTTGTTGTTATTGTTGTGTATTGTTGGCGGGAGTTGGTGTAGGGGTTCGGTGGTGGTGGGGTGGAGCTCGGGAGCTCGGACGAACTGCAAGAGCAGTTCGTCCGAGGAGGGAGACGACACCCATGTTGTCTCCCCTCTCCCTCTCTCTCTCCCAATTCGGTTAAAAAAAACTTTTGGAACAGAGCATTCTGCTCTGTTCCAATGAAGAAGAAGAAGGTTCGGCCCGGTTCAGGGTGAACCATCCCTAATTAATTAATTAAAAAAAAATAACAGTTTTTTTTTGTTAAAAAAAAACTTTAAAAATTCATAAGAAAAAATTCAGATAAAATAGGAAAATTTTAGAAAAATTATATTTTGATCAAATAAATGAATTTTGGGATTTTCTTGGAATGTTGGCGAGATATTGTCGGGGTTTTTACCTTGTAAAATGTAAAATTGACATAATATATTAAATTGACGCTAATTTAATGATAAATGGTAATAGGTATAATTCGGGTGATAATTTGATTTGTCGGGTGTTATTGGAGCTAAGCCAGGTTTAGTTTTCGAGACGCGGAGTGCGGATTGAGGTGTGTAGTATCCCAATTGAACTTCACTTTAGTATTTATTGTTTGACTTATTTGAATTCAGTCATGTTCCTTTATTCCTCTAATTCCTTATTATTTTACGGTGGTTGAGTACCCTCACATGGTGTCTTTATGGTAGTTGAGTTTACTCCTACTCGGTGTCTTTACGGTGTAGAGGTCACTCCCCACCTGGTGTGTTTCGTTGCGGGGCATAGGGTCCGCTAAACCATAGCACATGTCTAGGCATACACCGGTGAATAGGCTACCCGAGTATGATGGGCATGTGTGGGTGCATCGTGGATACGCGCCGGCCACCTAGAGAGTCCAGGGTCACCCGTTAGAGGTATCCTCACGGGTCGTGCCTGGCAGATAGCCCGAAGTATGGTTTAGTCTGGCTTTGATTGTGCACGCACTTTGTTTCACTGCTATATTTATGCATGCGATGATCTTCCACAGTTGCCTGTATTCTCTTGTTCTGCATGTTTATTTATAGTATTTTAAATTTCAACAATTTATTTATGTATTTACTTGGTGAATTTCCTTGGGATTACTCACTCTGGACTCGTCATCTGCTTTTTTGTGATGGCTTGAGTACAGATCCTGGTACAAGTCAAGGGAAGGGCAAGCTTGAGGACTACATCGATTGACTACAATTGCCCTACTCGTACGTTTGTTTTTAATTCATTGTTTTATGATGGGTTTTGGGGTATGAGAGATAGATAGGACTTGTATAAAATTTGTAGGTTATATATTTTTGATATTTTGAGGATCTCAGTTGATATGTATATGATGTATATATTTTGAGATGGTTTCCACCTTAGGTAATATGCTCATAAAACACTTTTATGATTTCAATTTTTAGCTGCGTAGTTTGAGGTTAAATGTTAAATAAGAACCCTAGGCTAACTTAAATCGATAATTATTAAAACATAATTCAAAGTTAAGAGATATTTGATTATATTGAATTCACGAGTGGTCGTGGGACACAGCTAGATGAGTTGGCAGGGTGTGGGCCCGTGGTGCACGCCGTAGTGGCCAATGGAAATGGGGCTGCTACACCACTTATATTATCAATAAGTGTTACACCCTAAGCCAACTAGCCTAGTGAATGCCTACCTCAACTAGGTCTTTTACACGATGCCTTATCGCAATAAGGTCTTATACAACCACCTAGCCGCAACTAGGATTTTCCCACCTAGACCCACCTAGGATATTTTCCCACCTAGCCGCAATTAGGATTTCCCTCTCGACTTAGATCCCACTAAGTCTTACAATCAAGATTTGAGTAATACAATGAAATACACTTTATAAAGTAAAGCGGCACCAAGTTCAAATACAAGCAAGCCTCCTAGAGCCTAACCACTCTAATGCATGCAAGTATGAAAACAATTGAAAAATGCAAATAGATAACTGATTTTATGCAAAACTCAAATATGAAACCGTTTCAAATAAGTTGATAAGAGCAAATCTGGTTTCAAATCCAATGAACAAGAAGTTTGATAAAAATCAAGTTTAAGTGCAAAGTTTTATCCAAATCAGTCCTAAGGTTTAATAAATCAAGTTTAAGTGTAAAACCCAAGACAAGTGTGTTTAACAACACAACAAGTGATTTCCCAAGTCAATCACACAAGAATATATAATTTAAGCACAAGAAAAGCTAGAAATGGACTTTCTTACAACCCTAAGAAGATGACTTGAAAATCAATTTTGAAGAGGTTGTAGTACTCCTTAGAGTGCCTCAAGAGTGTTGATTTTGATGTTGAATGAACAACTTCAAAGCATGACTTAAAAACTCCAAGCTCCTCCTTTTGAAAAATTTGAGTACTTTTGTTTTTCTTTATTTTTCAAACCAAATTTTTGTGCTTGTGGTTGAGAGTGTTCTATATATTTATAGACCAATTTATGACCGTTCTAGAGATCCAAGGGCCTAGAATTCATCAAGAATTCAAATTAAAGTGTATTTTTCAGCCTTTTAAAAAAGTTGTCAGGAATGTAATTAGCGCGTTAATATAATGACATAGCACGCTAACTCTGCACATAGCGCGCTAATAACAGTATTAGCGCGCTAACTGCAGGGACCTCAAAATAATTAATTTTGTCTCTTGTGTTAGCGACCCTTTAACGCGTCCGGGACCCTACGAACCCTCATATAACATATTATATATGTTTGTTATGGGCCATTAAGCCTATTTGGGTGGTCCAGATATTTTCACAAATCTCGAAAACGAAAATCTCGGTTTCATGACTTACGAGGGACTTTTCTGCAAATATGCAGTTTTATTTTCAAAACCTTTCAAAAACTAGTTTTTCTTTTTTGAAAACTTTCACAATGATTTTCAAAATGCGATGTGAGCATAAACTCATAGTTTGACATTGTTTAAACTTCTAGACCGAGTTAATTTTTAAGTTTCACTTAAAAGCTTCAAGTTATCACTTGACATTTAAAAATCAATTTGAAAAGCTCGATGTGCATGAACTAATGCAATAAGCTTGCGTAAATGAACTTGTATACCTTATATAAATGTTACATCTCTTGGTTCGATCTTTTATCTTCTTTTCCTTTATGTATGCCGAATGTTGAACTTGAATGGCTTGAATACTCGAATACTTGTGATGTGATGTTTTGCATCCTTTGACGAAACTGAAATACACTTAATAAACTAATTAGTATATTTTCACCTTGTTTGTTTCTATCAAAATCTCGGTCGGAGTTAGAGTAACTAATCACTTAGTCCAACAAATATTGAACTGAAAAACCAATTAAGTGAAATGAAAACACAAATGAGTCCGTTTGTCAACCATGTGAAACTACCATCTCAACCTTACCCTAGTTCAGGTGCAAATGCAAATACTATTACTCTAAGAAGTGGTAAGCAGATGGAGGAACCTAAAATACCAGACTATATAGCATCTCAAAAAGAGATGGAATGTCACAACCTAAATTTCTAAACCTTGTTTGATTCCTTGATCATGATCATCGACCCGTGACGTGGAAAAATGTGAGATACGCACACCGACCGAGATACGTGGTCGAGGTATGTTTTTTATTTGTTGTGATGCTTTCATAGTGATAAGTATGTGTAGAATTATTATGTCGATAATTTCAATTATAGGCTTCAAGACGTGAGCGGGGACGTGCCTCAAGTTGCGTGCTAGTCGTGGGACTGGGTAGCTAGTCATATGGCGAGTCACATTTTACTTATGTAATTTAAATTATTCATTTTATAAGCCTAAAGTTCTATGTAATACAAATCAAATTAGAAAAAGCCTATAGTTTTGAATAAAAATCAATACACATAAACTAACCTAGTACACACACCAATGAAGCTTGTGTCATACTTTGTGTTACTTGGCTCAAATTAGTAAAATGTTGGAGTGAGTGTATGACATTAGATTGCATGGAGATGAGGTTGTGCCTATTTGATGAAACTTAAAACTATAAAAACAAACCATTAAGTTGTAGCTTCAATTGCATGCATTATTAAGCGAAAATTCAGAGCTGCAACTACCTAAAAAAATCTAGAGCTGTAATAAAAGCTTGCTGGTTTCTTTGATCAATTGGAGTTAGGAGAAGAGAGGTTCATCATTTAAGAGAACCAATTATGAATCAAACACCACTACCACCCAAGGTATACACCTACACACTTACACTCCTAAACTTATAATTTGATTGAGTTGTACGCATGATCAAAGGGGTTTTGCATCTAATCAGTTTTAAATAATTTGTTAAGTCATGTTTGCTCAAATGAAAACATTGATTTAGGTTTGAATTTCTAATTTTCAGATTTTGCAAGTTTTGCCCAAATTTAGGGGTTTTCATATGAAACTGAAATTTGGATTTTGGTCTTTAATGCATGTTTATTTTTAAAATCTATTTCTATTTTTGAATTCCTTGTGGAAAATTACTTGAGATAGCATTAAGGGCTTCAAAAATCTTTTTTTTTCACAAATTACGAAGTTGCATTTGGCAGTGTTCTTCAAGTGTTTGAAGAAATGCATGCATGAATCTAGTTTTGATTTGATTAAAATATTAAAGTGACTGTCTTGTTTAATGCTTGGAGGATATGTTGGACCTTGGTGGAGGTGACTAAGATCTAGGAAAGGGTGTAAGAGAGGAATCTTGAGTTGCAGGAACCCATAAATCAAATGCAGATTTTTGGGTTACCCCACCCATCACGCTGGACATTCCAGCTAGCATATTGAGGACACTAAGCGCGTTCGTGATTTTCCCCAGTGCGTTGAGTGTTCTGTGCAACTGAATCTCTGCAACTCCCCTTCATTTTCCTACAACACATTAAGGCCTTAACCAATAGTCTAAACCTACTTTTACCGACCCGAAACCACTTTAAAACATATTGAACAACTCCAGGAACCTAAGGGGAGGTCTCAAGAGTTTGGGAACATGTTTTGGGGAATTGAGAAACCGGAATAGCTAGGAACTTTATGTGAAGGTGAGTAATACCAAATTGATGTCTTTATTTACATCTCATTTTATTGTTATAATTTCTTGCTGGTCTGATTTAACTATGATATGCTTTTGTATTCAAATATCATGACATATGTTTGTACTCCTCAAGTGTTGAGTTTTGTTGTTATGGTATTCTATTGATTGGTATTCGTCGAACTCTTTCTTATGGAAAATGTCTTATCTTGCTGTTTTGATCAATATTGAGTTAGAAATAGCATGTTATTAGGTACTTATCCCTGATGTGTGTTGTGGACTTGTACTGGTGAATAGTGCGCTTGCATGGCACTTAGTTTCAACACGAAATCTTAACCCCGAGTTTTTATAGATAACAAAAGTAGTCTTAGAATCTAGGGTCCATTTCACCAAACAGAGATGAGCGACACACGGGTTCACTGGACTTCGGGGATGTTGGCACTCACCACTACGCTCGCGCATAATGAATCGGAGAGATTGGCGAGAATTGACACACTATGAAATGAGGCATTTGAGAGAGCTCACACCCTACGATAGTGGAACAAGGTTGATGTGATCTAACTCATAGCCGACCGAACCTAGATCATTACTACTTAGCCTGTGTCAATCTCATTTATGCATACCCGATATTTTGTAGCATATTTTATTTAAAGCAACTATTGTCTACCTTTAATGCTTTTAAATACCATTCTTTTCTTTTGGAAATGTGGATGCAAATATCATTGGGAATTACTGTTATATTTTGGTACTCGCTGTCCTTTTTATGACGGTGAGTGTAGAACCGTCGAGTAGTAGGCCAAGTAAGGAGAAGATTGCCGACTACCTCTGACCCTCGAGTAGGATACTGTCCAGACTTATAGGTTTTTGTTATTTTGTATTACTATTGTTATTGTATCCTTTGATACTGTTAGGTGGTATATTGGATTGAGCGATAGTTCCCCGACCTTTCATTACTTTCACATTGGTTTTATTTTTGCCATTTCATCATATATATCATGTGATCGATATTTCTTGGTTTCTATACTTAGGATTTATTATATTTCTTTCGCATAAATTATTTAAGACCTCCGCTAATTTCAACAATTCAGAAAAAATTTTAATTAACTCTAAAATATATATAATAATTTAATAAGTGTAATACTTATCCTAAATGCATGAAATTTGGAGAATAGGTTAGAAATGTTGACTAATACGTAGTTATGGCTTATGTCGCTAAGATTAGGCTTAATTACGGGATTAGGTCAAGCGGTGCCCTAGATTAGGGAAGGGGTCACATGGAAGTTGAACTAGAACAAGAAGTTGAAGTACATGATAGTAAAATTTCTTAAGAGAACAATCAAAATCCTGTTAAAATCAAACCAATTGTCGTAAAACCACCATTCCCTTATCGTTTGGAAAACAATAGAAATGCTAGGAAATTAAAAGAAGAAAAGGAAATTGTAGACACTTTAAGGAAAGTGCTGCTTCTTAATATACCATTATTCGAAGTTGTCCTGAATCCATCCAAATATTTCAGATTTTTAAAAGATTTATGCACTAATAAAATTATAGGAAATGAAAAGGTAAGTCTAAGAAAGAATGTTTAAGCATTAATCCAAAAGATGTTACTTTATAAATGTTTTGATCCTAGAATAATTTGTGCCCTATTTACAATAGAAAACATAAGAATTTCTAGAGCATTGTGTGACCTAGGAGCATCAATTAATGTCATCCTCTATCAATCTATTTGCAAATAACAACAGTACTTTTGGAAGAAACTAGTGTAGTAATACAATTATTAGACAGGTTGACTGTTCAACCAGCAGAAGTCATGGAAGATGTATTAGTTAGGGTTAATGACTTAGTTTTCCCTGCCAATTTTTATGTCTTAGACATGAAAGAAGATTACTTATCTAGTAAAACTTCTCTTATTCTAGGACGCCCGTTTTTGAAAATTGCAAAAGCAAAAATAGACAATTCAAATGGAACTCTTACCATGGAAGTAGATGACGAAACAATAAATTTCAACATCTATGATGCCATGAAGTATCATATGGATGTTTATTTCGTATGTACAATGATTGACAAGTGTCGAGCGTGCACAATAAATATTTTGTGTATTTATAACTTGTAGAAGTGATAAGTGAGATCGTCTCCACATGAATTTCACAAACTTCTTAAGAGAAAGGGTTTTAAGGACTTTTTATTTTATTTATTTAGTTTAATTAAATTAAAAACATAAATTAAAAATATCTAATTATACTAAAGCAATTAATTAAAATAATTAAACTGAACTAACACAATTCAAATTAACTAATTCTAAATTCAATTTAAATAATAAATATGAGACAAATATCTAAACAATAATCTTGAACAATGAAACATAAACTGCGTTTTACATCTGAACATATATAGTAATAAAATCATATTCATAATTATATCATATCATGAAATATTATTAGGTCATAAAACTTAGGTCATAAGTAAGTTTAATGGCCTTTGCAAGAAATTAGTTTTTCTTTTATCAATGGAAAAGTCATATTATAATCTTATCAAACTTAGCATCTCGAAAGCTCAAAATAACTAAGAGTAACAAACAAATTTACACTTTATGAAAACATTTTCTATTAAGCTAATGCTATCGAAAAAGTTGTATAAATATCAAACTTAGAACACAATTCACCTAAAACATCCAAACAATAAAAGTCCTATTTGAATTAATCCTAGTTACTACTTCTATGTTAGAAATAGAATTAGAATATTAATATCACAATACACGTTCTAGGCTATGCATGCAATATAAAGTTTCATTGATTGTAATAAGCAAAAACAATTTATTATAATCGTGAATTAACGTATACGAATAAGATTAAAGCATCAAGCACAAATATTTCATAACTAAGACTATTGGGTTTTTGGGTTCATATGCAGCAGAAGATTCAAAACTATTTTTGAAAAACCCTAACAAGATCGTAAATAAGTTTCATTAAACAAGATCTACAAAAGTAAACCATACCTTAATTCATGATTTTCTTCTTTGATTGTTCGAACTCCAAGACATTCAAGCGTGTCCTCTATTAGAAATTTACACATGAACGATGATCGCAATTAGAAGTACTAGTCGCAAGAGAGATAGAAAACGTTTTTCTTTCTGTCCTAAAATCAAGAAAACTCTAAAATAGCAAAAACGATTTTTTTTTTCATTTTAGGGTATAACCCTTTATTTATATGTGTAGATAAGTCTTCACTTAAATCCTATTCGTAATACAATTATTGTATTTAGGCAGTTGAAACATATTACACATATATCCATATTAATAAGTTATTATAAAACAAATCATAAGGGCTTTTATGTCATAAAATTTATCATATAAAACTCATTACTCTGGATCAATTGAAATTGCATAAAGCCATTCTTTGTGTGCGACCTAATAGGTTCATGCGACGTTTATAGTGAACCAAAAACTATTTTGGTACACAATGAAGGTCAACCAAGAGGGGGTGAATTGGTTTACCGAGTAGTCATCGTCTTTTAAATATAATTCAATAATCAAGATGTTATATGCTCACCAAAATGCAAATATGGATGCTATGCAAGTGAATGGGGTAGAAGAGATAGAAATGAGACACATGATATATAGTGGTTCGATCCAACCGATCTATATCCACTACCTAACCTCCCCGATTAGAATTTTCAACACACATTTATATTACCAATAAGTGTTACACCCTAAGCTAACTAGCCTAGTGAATGCCTAGCCACAACTAGGTCTCTTACAAGATGCATTATTGCAATAAGGTCTTATACAACCACCTAGCCGCAACTAGGATTTCCCCACCTAGACTTAACTAGGAATTTCCCCTTACCTAGACTCAACTAGGGTTTATGCCCAGCCTCAACTAAGTCATCCAGTTTGATTTAGATCTCACTAAGTCTTACAATCAAAGTTTGATGAATACAATGAAATACACTATACAAAGTAAAGTGGCACCAAGTTCAAATACAAGCAAGCCTCCTAAAGCCTAACCACTCTAATGCATGCAAGTATGAAAAAAAATGAGAAATGCAAATATATCACTGATTTTATGCAAAACTCAAATATGAAACCATTTCAAACAAATAGATTAGAACAAATGCCGTTTCAAATCCAAAGAACAAAAAGTTTGATGAAAATCAAGTTTAAGTGTAAACTTTTATCCAAATCAGTCCCAGGGTTTAGTAAATCAAGTTTAAGTGCAAAACCTAAGAAAAATGTGTTCAACAACACAACAAGTGATTTCCCAAGTCAAGCACACAAGAATATAAAATTTAAGCACAAGAAAAGCTAGGAAATAGGACTTTCTTACAACCCTAAGAAGATGACTTGAAAATTAGTTTTGGAGAGGATGTAGTACACCTTAGAAAGCCTCAAGAATGCTGGTTTTAAGATTGATTCAACAGCCTAAAAATATTCCTGTGTTCTTTACAAAACTCCAAGCTCCTCTTGAAAACTTTGAGCATTTGTGTTTTACTTTCTTTTCAAAAGTAAATCCTTTGTGCTTAGTTGTTTAGAGTGTTCTATATTCTTATATATTAGTTTATGACCGTTCTAGGGATCTAAGGGCTGAGATTTTATCAAAACTTCAAATCAAAGTGTGATTTTTTAGCTTTATAAGAAAGCTGTCAGGAAAGGAATTAGCGCGCTAATTTTCTGACCTAGCGTGCTAATTCTACAATTATCATGCTAATAAAAATATTAGCGCGCTAATTGTCAGGGGCCTCAAAATAATATTTTTGACCATAGAGTTAACGACCCTTTATCACATCCGGGACCCTATCAAACCTCATATAACATGTTATACATATTTGTTATGGGTCATATAGCCTATTTGGGTGGTCCGGATATTTTTACAAATTCCAAAAACGAAAAATCCCATTTTCATGACATGCGAGTGGCTTTTCTACAAATATGCAGTTTTCTTTTTAAAAACCTTTAAAAAACAAGTTTTTGTTTTTTGAAAACTTTCACAATGATTTTCAAAGTACGATATGAACATAAACACATAGTTTAACATTGTTTAAACTTATAGACCGAGTCATGTGTTAAGCTTCACTTAAAACTTCAAGTAATCACTTGACATTTGAAAAGCTCGATGTGCATGAACTAATGCAATAGGCTTGCGTAAATGAACTTGTATACCTTACATCAATGTTACAACTCGTGGTTCAATCTTTCGTCTTCTTTTCCTTATGTTTGCCGAATCTTAAACCTGTTTGGCTTGAATACTTGAATATTTGAGATGTAATTTTTTGCAACCTTTGACAAAATCGAAATACACTTGATTAACTTATTAATATATTTTCACTTTGTTTGTTTCCATGAAAACCCCAGTCAGAGTTAGAGTGACTAACCATTTAGTCCAACAATCTCCCCCTTTTTGATGAAAACAAACAATGTGAACTTGACAAACATAAAACATAATACAAGTGTATGAGCATCACATTCATGGTTATACACAAAATTTACAATCTCTCAAGTTCAACAACCTTTCTCCCCCTTTTGATACCATAAAAAAGTGGGGCATATAAAATCATGATGCAAATAGAGAAATAACGAATGAATGACTCTAATAAATAGTGTTCAAACACATCCTCCCCCATTTTATAAAAGTGATACTAAATTAGGACTCCCTCAACATGCATGTCCAAATTAATGATACCAATATATTTTTCATTTTAGGTACATGTCTCACAAAAAAAAAATGGTTAGATATCAACAAGAATGGATATGAAGTCTCCCCCTATCAATATGCATCAATATCATTTACACTATTTATAATTCTCCCCCAATATAAAATAATGCATACTTGAACTCAGTTGTGGCTTTAACACATGAGTTAACAACATAGTAAATGTCTAGTTTGTATGGCCAAGCGGCATTAGCGCGCTGATTACATAGTTAGCGTGCTAATGGGTCATTTAATTAATTTGGGCCAGAGCAGCATTAGCGCGCTAGATTCTACAATTAGCGCGCTAATTGCTCTCTAGAGTTTTGAAAATAAAAATTTTGAATTTTTGATACACAACTTTGATTCACCTCAAACTTTATGGACACTTCATTAACACCATATAAACAGGGTTAGAATAACTAAAGCATGTGTAGAAGATCCAATTCACGAGACATGCCTAACTCATGTCGTGTTAATGGCTTCGGCCCAAAAGTGCTTAGCTACATTGTATTCATTTATCATGGTCCTACACATAATGCATATGAAATTCAAGCATGTCATCACAAATAATAATATAAGCACGCTATGTGTATGTGACTAATGCAAGACATATCATGCTTCACTCTTATTCATTTATCTATCATTTAAGAACATTCATGTTCCAAAGTAAATCTAATTCACTCTATGAATCATGGACTTTTGTACCCATACACCTTTGTGTTCCATAAAATGTGTATCATATACATTCTTTTCTACCCATGTTAGTTTACCTCTATTGGTCTTATTTAAGACACATTTGTCAATATTATGAGATCTATTGCATTTGAAGCATCTCTTAGAT
The DNA here is from genome assembly GCA_039657345.1 of Stephania japonica. Lineage (NCBI taxonomy): Eukaryota > Viridiplantae > Streptophyta > Magnoliopsida > Ranunculales > Menispermaceae > Stephania > Stephania japonica. Next base: position 14,462,752 of record CM077564.1, on the reverse strand, counting down.
TCGGCCAATAACTTTTCATAGCTCAATAGGCTAGCACCATAGCCTATGCCTCTCTTGTTGAGTGCATATTGTTGTGCGCTCAACATCATGTCAAACATCTTAGTATCACTTGTGAACTTGGTCACCGTGGTGGTCAAGTCCTCTACATCTTTTGCTAAGCTATTTCTCTCATTTATGACCAATTCTAAGTCATATTGGAGAACATCAATAATCTCATTTTGAGATTCAATCCACTAATGGCTTTGATCAAGCCCTTTTTTAGTTGCTTGGTCTTTTTGACCTCTTTTTCTAACTCGTTCCTAAGGTCATAAACATTAGGCATATCATTCAAAGCATTTACATCATCACAATTAAAAGAGATAGAGTCATTTACCTCACTCCTTGTCATAAGACAAAGGATAGCCTTCTCATTTTTTGACTCGGAGTCGGAGTTAGATGATGATGATGATGAGTCGTATCGCTTGCTTCTCTTCATATACTTGCATTCCGTCATCACGTGTCCCTGGTTTGCGATACTTGTAACAAATCATATCGCGTGATTTGCTTGCTTTGTTTGCACCTTTTTACTTCTTGTACTTGTCTCTTTTGTATGTAGCCTTCTTGAGGTTTCTTGATAACATAACCACTTGTTCAATGGAATCATTCTCACTTGAACTCACATCATGTTTAGCCGGTGAAAAAGTAGCTGTCAAGGCATGCTCCTTCTTTGACTCTTGCTTGGTTATTCCACCAAGTGCTTCCAATCTAGCATGGCCATTTAGCTTGAATTCATGGACTGTCAACTCTCCACATAATGCATCAAAAGTGTAGTCTCCAAGGTTTTGAGCCGATTGATAGCATACTTCTTCGCATCCCATTCCTTAGGCAAGCCTCTAAGGAACTTATACACCGAGTTCTCTTGATCATAATGTTTGCCAAGGTTTTTGATCTCATTAAAAAGCTTTGTGAACCTTGTGATGGCCGTGGCTATATCTTCATGGGGCTCAACTCAAAAAGTCTCATAATGTTCTTTAAGAATCCTCAATTTAGTGTTCTTGACTTGTTGTGTCCCTTCATAATGTACTTCAAGCTTTTCCCACAAATCCTTAGCCGTTTCACATGCACTAATCCGGTTGAACTCATTTTCACTTAGCGCACAAAATAAATGATTCATTGCTTGATCATTAGATAGCTCAAGTCTTGCCTCGGCGGGAGTGTAGTCATTTCCAACCTTGTTTGGTGGAGAGTAGCCATCCATGACAGAATCCCACAAAAGTCTACCTTGTGCTCTAATGTAGTAGAACTTCATTCGAACTTTCCAATAAGCATAGTTGGTCCCATCAAAGTAGGGAGGCATAACGGATGAGTTGCCTTCCCTAAGGCTAGCACTTTGAGCAATAACCCATTCTGATACCAATTGAAGGTCACCCGAGAGGGTGGTGACTTGGGTTACCGAGTAGTTATCGCCTTTTTAGATATAATTCAATAATCAAGATACTATATGCTTACCAAAACGCAAATATGGATGCTATACAAGTGAATGATGTAGAAGAGATGGAAATGAGACACACGATATATAGTGGTTCGATCCAACCGATCTATATCCACTATCTAACCTCCCGGTTAGGATTTTTACCCCCACTTATATTACCAATAAGTGTTACACCCTAAGCTAACTAGCCTAGTAAATGCCTAGCCTCAATAAGGTCTTGTACAATATGCCTTATGCAATAAGGTCTGATACAACCACCTAGCTGCAACTAGGATTTTCTCCACCTAGACTCACCTAAGAATTTCCCCTTACCTAGCCTCAACTAGGGTTTATACCTAGCCTCAACTAGGTCTTCCCGTTTGACTTCAAACCTACTAAGTCTTACAATAAAAGTTTGATGAATATAATGAAATACACTTTACAAAGTAAAGCGACACCAACTTCAAATACAAGAAAGCCTCCTAGAGCCTAACCACTCTAATGCATGCAAGTGTGAAAACAAATGAGAAATGCAAATACATCACTGTTTTTATGCAAAACTCAAATATGAAACCGTTTCAAACAAATCAATTAGAACAAATCTGGTTTCAAATCCAAAGAACAAGAAGTTTGATGAAAATCAAGTTTAAACTCTTGTCCAAATCAGTCCCTAAGGTTTAGTAAATCAAGTTTAAGTACAAAACCCAAGACAAATGTGTTCAACAACACAATAAGTGATTTTCCAAGTCAAGCGCATAAGAATATATAATTTAAGCACAAGAAAAGCTAAGAAATAAGACTTTCTTACAACCTCAAGAAGATGACTTGAAAATTAGTTTTGGAGAGGTTGTAGTACACATTAGAAGGCCTCAAGAATGCTGGTTTTAAGATTGATTCAACAGCCTCAAAATATTCCTTGTGTTCACAAAACTCCAAGCTCTTCCTCTTGAAAACTTTGAACACTTGTGTTTTTCTTTCTTTTCAAAACAAATCCTTTATGCTTAGTTGTTTGAGAGTGTTTTATATTTTTATATATTAGTTTATGACCGTTTTAGGGATCCAAGGGCTAAGATTTCATCAAAAATTCAAATCAAAGTGTGATTTTTTAGCTTTATAAAAAAGTTGTCAGGAAAGAAATTAATGCGCTAATTTTCTGACCTAGCATGCTAATTCTGCACTTAGCATGCTAATAAAAATATTAGCGCACTAATTGTCAGGGGCCTCAAAATAATATTTTTGACCATAGGATTAACGACCTTTTATCACATCCGGGACCCTACCAAATCTCATATAACATGTCATACATGTTTGTTTTGGGTCATATAGCCTATTTGGGTGGTTCAGATATTTTTGCAAATTCTGAAAACAAAAAATCTCATTTTCATGACATGCGAGGGGCTTTTCCGCTAATATGCAGTTTTCTTTTCAAAAGCCTTTAAAAAGCAAGTTTTTGTTTTTCAAAAACTTCCACAATGATTTTCAAAGTACGATATGAACATAAACACATAGTTTAACATTGTTTAAATTTATAGACCGAGTCATGTGTTAAGTTTCACTTAAAACTTCAAGTAATCACTTGACATTTGGAAATCCATTTGAAAAGTTCAATATGCATGAACTAATGCAATAGGCTTACATAAATGAACTCGTATACCTTACATCAATGTTACAACTCGTGGTTTGATTTTTCTTCTTATTTTCTTTATGTTTGCCGAATCTTAAATTTGTATGGCTTGAATATTTGAATACTTGAGATGGAATATTTTACAACCTTTAACAAAATTAAAATACACTTGATCAACTTATTAGTATATTTTCAGCTTGTTTGTTTCCATCAAAATCTCGGTCGGAGTTAGAGTGACTAACAACTTAGTCCAACACACAAGTCATAAGCGATATCTAGAAAGACATTATGACTACTCAAGTAGCATAAATATCAAAATCGATACAACCTAATGAATAATATATATCATATCCTTTTTTCGTGTGATATCCTTTGATTAAACATAAGGCATGCAAAGTCACCCTTAATGTTCAATCGTACTAGTCTCGATTTTTAGGTTGAGTGAAAACATTCAAGTGATATTGATCATATCAATTCACTTGGAATTGGCTATTTAACAATCTAACATATCGAGGGATCCACTGATATCTCTCTCTTTACGAGAGAGACAAATTTTATCTTGATTGAACACCTTCACATATTGCTCACATGATAACCAATCACAATCTTTATAATCGTCTGATTCACGACAACGTTTGATTGTGTTAAATTACCATGCTCCTAATATTAAAGTCTATGTTAATCTCAAGTTGAAAAACTAAATGATATACCTCTTAAGAGTAACACCTATGACTTAATCCATGTTGTGTTCTCACAGCAGGTCGGTTATGTACCTTATTACTTAATAAGTACGCATGATCTTGATTCGTATCCTTATACTCATGATCTTGATTCGTATCCTTATACGCATGATCATCACATGACCATCAATGAAGACTCACACTAGTCTTAATTCATTGTAGTTCCCAGTATAATAACTGAGTAGAGACATATATGATATTTCAACAAATACCCATGAAACTTATTATAAGGTAAACGTGTATTCATTTATAATAAAATGACAAATGAAAGCCTCTATTTATTAACTAAAATTATAAGATAAACAATATTTGTAGATTGATGTAGGGCACATGCCCCAATAACGAGTAAACTGTAATCCGATTTAGTTCATGTCCGGATATTGTTTAGATTAATAAACTACTCACACATTGAAATTAAACATCCCAATAAAATACCTTTGAATAAATACTTGAATCTTTTTTTTTTGAAAACAAATACTTGAATCTTTAAAAGCAAAAACAACGAAAAATAAACTAACTCCTTAACTTTTTAGTTGATAGACAATTGAGAACTATCAAAACAAATCTAGGGCATTGAGGGAACTTAATTTCAAAGCAATATGGTCTTATTTGTAGTATTCTAAGTAGTAAATATCCTAATATAACTCAAATTTATAATTTTAATCTAATATTATCGTGGTCGACATCAATGAATGTATAGAGAATCCTGTTTCTTCATAGATTCACTGGTTAAATCGGCAGGAATGCGTCTCTGCTAATCACCAATTTATGTAGTGATTCTTAGTTCATTTCTTCATTCGATGTTGATTCATTGTGACTTTTCGCTGCCGATTTGTACAACGATTCTTAGTGTATTCTTGAGTCACTGGAGATTCGCTGTGACTTTTTCTGCAGTTGACCAAATTCTTCACTTTTCTTTCATTTTCCTTCATTTCTCTATTTTTCCTTAATATATCATGTGGTCACAAAAACAAGAGAAAACCAAGTGTAATATAGTCTTTTGTATATAAAATAACTCAAAATATGCTATAAAATATTGTCTAATTATTGACTTGACAAATAGCCCCAAACTTAACACTTTGTTTTCCTGAGCAAAGGAATATTATCAATTATATTCTCTTTTCATTTTTTTCTAATTTTTTAATTGTTTAACAAAATTTTTAAACAAAAGTGATTATTAAATAGAAACGAATATTACCCTCATAGAAATAAAAATTATAATAGACTTAAAGAAATTAAGAACAACCCCTTATTGGTAACTTAACTCATACCTCAAAACTTAAAGTCCAGTCAATACCAAGGCCAATCCTCTATATAGGTTTTTTGCATTCTCGACAGACAAGCATCAAGCTTATGGTGACTAATATAGAATCTTAAGATACAAAAAATACTAAATCAATTTAATTTTTTCAAAAACAACCACGATTAGAGTCAATAGGTCTTGATTTTTAAGATACCAATAAATAAAATATCATTATCATGTTTAAATGTCAAAAAAAAGATACTTCACTTAATGTAGTTATAAGCACTCGAGCTAAATCATTTTATTTGAGGAGTTTTTATAAACTTTCAACATCTTTCTTTTTTTTCTACTTCCCTATATATTTCTTTATATTCCAAATGGTTCCTTACTCTATTTCCTTTTGATACTGCTATTATTTTTATAGGAATTGTTTCCTCATCTTTTTCCAACCACTAGATTCCCTTCTCCATTTCCTATGGAACTTATGGTTGTCTCTATTTTTTTGTCTTATTGTTATTTAAACAAAATAAAACCTTTAATTGAATCACAGAAATAATATAAAATAACCACAATTGGAGTCTTCAATGTATTCTCCTTCAAAAGCTCTTCCAACTCTCTCAATATCTTCACACAACTCTCTCAAGTCTTGAAATCTAGGGTATTGTTCTTTAAAGTTATCAATTTTTTGTGTTAACCACGTCCTAACAACTATTTATACTCTTAAATTTACTTAAAGTACAATTAGAAACCCTAAATAACAATCCTCAACGAATTGCAAGTTTAAAACATTCTAATTTCTTATTTGTCTTGAAGTCAATGTTGTCCCCATATTGTGTGCACATAATGGGTGCGCCACGACTACATCAAGCTTTGTATTTTTCTTTTATTCGACACTGCCTGTGTAAGTCCATGATATCGCCAGTTCACCTCCACTGCATCACCTACTCTTTGCTCATCGCTGTGTGTTCACTTTCCCAAGCCCCCTGCTTTGCCCACTGCTGCATTACATGAGAAAGATTAAACTTCAATTGGAACCGAATCCCCAACAATGGCGCTAAAATTTGATCACATGTTGTGCATGTCAAATAGAACGTGTATTTAGGTTACCAATCCTATAAGAATATGGTAGTGGTACGTACGAGGTCAAATCCACATAATTTAGTCAATTTATGTTTAATGGTACTGAAAGTAAAGAAAAGGGGGTTTTGAAAAAAGTTCTATTAATCTAAAATAAACAAGAAAGTAAATAATTGAAATTTAGAGGGAATAAGTCATACCTAAAGCCAATGATCCACAATCTAGTCATATTGTTGTTATCATGTTTTGTTTCATCGATTTAGAAAGATAAATTTAAAATCCATTTTCCTAGATCGGTTGTTCTCGGTAGACAAGATAACCGCGCTCTAAATACTTCCCTAACTTAATCATAAAACTTGGGCAACCGCTCTCAAGATTTAATATCCGCCCATGAAGTCATGCTTCTAGTATTTAGGTCTTGAAAACAAGATTTGGCTTTTCCACCGAATGAGAATGGGAAAATTCTTTTCCTAATTATTGTTTTGAAGTGCTAGCTTCGAGAGAATACCAAACCTTTTTGTCTCTCCAAAACGATCCAGAGCATACCAAAAACTCTAAGTCGTTTCTTAAAACGAAAATAGAGTTTCGGCCCTTTTAAAGTCTTTCATACTTGTATTCTAACTCAAAGCGTCTATTTATACAACCCTTGTATATAGACGGTTAAGTAAATTACACATATACCCATACTTAAAGAAGTATAAGTGTAATACACTACAAGGACGTTTCTGTCATGAATTTTATCATATTAAATTCATTTTTCTGAACCATCTTAAAATCTCGCAAAACCATTCTCAGTGTGCGATCCAATAAGCTCATACAACGTTGGCAGTGTACCAAAATACATTTTGGTATACAAGTCATAAGCGGCCTCTAGCAAGACATTATGACTACCCAAGTTGTACGAATATCAAATCGATACAACCTAATCAATAGTGTATATAACATCCTTTTGTCACACGATATCCTTTTTGATCAAACATAAGCAATTATTTCCTTCGTGACTCCAACAATGTGAATAGCATTACACTTCTCTAGAAAGTTCTCCACATGTGCAACTGAATCTTGTTTGACAACCCACTGAATAAGCTATTTTGCACCATGTTGATTAGAGATGAACTGAGTTCGAATTTAGTGGTGTTGGTTGGAAGCCTTATCACTCCATTATATGCGTGACGGCCCCAAATTCCGAGGCCGCCCCGTGGCTCCCCATTTCTCTTGCTAGTGCATCAGAAACCTCTGCCACGTCACTAATCTATTTAATCTACCTGTCACTCTTGAGTTTTTGAGCTATTTAATTCAATAATTTACAATTTTACAGTGGAAGTCTAAATTTAACCAAAAGAAATATATATAATTACTATTTATCCTATAGTGGAAATCCCATAAAGTACTGTACATATGGCGATCAACTATACAGTTAATATATACAGGTACAAGTGTGAAATATAGTCTCCCAGTTTCCAAAATATTATACAAAATATCAAAATATATTGTTATCACACGTACCAGCAAGCCTCGGCGTAGGTAAGTCAGATGTAATCGCCGAGAATCCCCTTACCCTTGCTAGTACTAGGATTTGCGCTCAGCCATCACAAAAGGTAGATGACGAGCCCAATAAGTAAAATCCCAAGGAAAACCACCGTGCATCATAACTTAAGAATGTAATTGAAATCAATAAATGGTGTTAAATAAACATGTGGAAAAGAAGGAAAATGCAGACAACTGCCCAAAGCTCATCGCATGAATATAAATATAGAGTATACACAAATGGGGGTGAACCAGCTATCCAAGATGTGTACTGAGGACCAGGAGCCCTGTCGTGGCTCACACCATCGACCCTAAATTGTGTCCTAAACCACACATCTATCAAGCAACCACACATTCCCCAGATACATAGATGGGAAAACTCAACCATCCCAGTAAGAATGGACTCGCAGAATATCAACAATTTACAGCTCAAATGAAATAGCAATAAGTAAACGCAGTAGTGGTGTTCAGTTGGGTTTTACGTACCCAAAAATACGTATACCGACTTCTCGGACTCGTCGATCGCACCCCACCTAGCTCCCCGATGCCCGAGCTATGGTTTCTCAGTCCTTGAAGTCCATTTATAATGTTTTATACTTTTTGAAAACATATTATATAATTTTATGATATTATATCATATTTCTAATTTTTCAATTATGGTACCTCTTCCGGCTATGTCGGAGTTCCAAAAATACCCGAAAAGTCCTGAAACCACTTTTCTACCTTTTTCTAAATTTTTCATATTTTTTTAGAATTTTCTTTAATTTTTTAGATATTTTTCTATTATTTTCCCTATTTTCCAAAAAAATAATATATATATATATATATTATTTAATTTTTATTTAATTTAAAAATTAAAAATTATTTTTTAATTGGGGGGCCCACCTGGACCGGTTCGGTCCAGGAGGTTGGACCGACCTAGGCCAGTCCGGCTGGTTCAGGGGGACGTACGCGCGCCACACGCGCGTGCGTCATCCCCTTCCAAGAGTGATTCGTCTCTGGTTTAAACCAGAAACGAATCCGTCTTTGTTTTTTTCTTTTCTTTCCTTGCTGCCTTCCTCTACTCTTTTCTCCATTCCTCTTCTCCCTCAATCCATTGAAGACCTTCAAGACCTCAAAATTTTACCACAAATCCACAAATACAACACTCAATTCCCAGTCAACATGCATGTAAATAAAAATCTGAAATTACCCAAAATTTTCACCAATCCATGCAAATCTGAATAAAACTATTGTAATTCATCATAAGAAACTCAAAAACCTCCAAGATGACCTAAAAAACCATTAAAAATCAATGTATACATGAGAAATTCGAATTTCACCAACAACCCATTTTAATGGAAAATTCAAGAACAATGAGGGATTTATTACCTTGTATCTCCGTTTTGATGCCTAAATCACATCTCCAAAGCTCGAATTTACCTTCCCAACACTAGATCTCTCATTGATCTCCCAGTAATTTTTGAGAAATGTTTTGAGAAATGGTTTGATTTTTGCATGTTTGATCGATCAAAAGTATATAATATAGGTGGTTGTCTAATCTACTGTGTACACGCATCTCGAGGAAAATCCAACAGCCACTGATCACCTTGTGTCACCCAATTCTTGATCACCCTATCATGACATTAGCTGTCTTGTTTTGGTCTATTGTTAATATCGAGAACAATCAAAAGGGCGATGATTTATTAGTTCAAACTATAGGACTTATTTATTTCTAAATTGATTCAACTCATAAAACCTATTCTAGTCATCAATAAATTCCATAAATTTGTAAATAGGGTCACACTAACTTCCTGACTACCCAGCATATACCCCGAGGCGGTCCCACACTTAGTGTATCTAATTGAGTTATAACTTATCCTAAAGTTATATTTAAATTTCATTATATTTAACTCCTAAACTAGAGTCATGTTATATTGTTTAAATCTAATCAAACCCTAATGCCCGGCCTCATCGCTATCGAACCCCCGCGTTGGCCAGTCTCACGACACGAAACCCCGACGCTCAACCTCACCTAACAAGTAAATATAGATATACACCTGTGATGAATAATACATTATAATAATAAATAATATTAATACATCACAAAACTCATAAAAACTCCAATACGCAGTCAATCCCTAAGTCTAGGTCCTGCCTAGTCTATCTGCGGCGCCCACGTGTCGTCTGAGCTGGCCTCTAATCTGAAATTAATTAAAATAACGGTGTTAATAAATAACGGCTCGTTACAATTCTTCCCAACTAAATGAAGTTTCGTCCCGAAATTTGAGTTAATATAAGACGTATCGTGGAATAACTGGGGATAACGCTCTCACATGGTTGACTCCAACTCCTAGGTAAGTCCCTCCGTACCGTGATGCTGCCACCGTATGAGTACTTTCGATATCTCCCTGTTCCTGAGAGTCTAGATCTTACAATCTAATACTGTCAATGGCCGCTCCTCGTAAGTTGCGTCTGGCTGAACATTAACCTGTCGCACATCAACCATGGGTCGTGGCCCAGTCCTAACCAATCTCAACATCGAAATGTGAAAGGTAGGATGAATCCCTGCTAACTCCGCCGGTAGATCTAATCTGTATGCCACACTGCCAACCTTCTCTGCAACTCGATAAGGTCTAATAAATCTCGGCGCCAGTTTCCCCTTAATCCCGAACCTCTGTTGGCCCTTCCAAGGAGAAACCTTCAGATAAACCATATCGCCAACCTCAAAGCTCAGAGTCTCATGGTATCTATCCGCGTATTTCTTCTGTCTATTTTATGGCGCTCGAAGCCTCTGACGAATCTGTCGAATCTTCTCTGTGTGATCAACAACTATCTCCGGCCCTATCGTAATTGTATCCTCCGCTCTGCCTAACACGCTGGTGACCTGTAGGGCCTCCCATACAGTGCCTCAAATGGCGACATCCCGATACTAGCCAGATAGCTGTTGTTGTAAGCAAACTCACACAGTGCTAAGTAGTCCTCCCACAAACCCCCAAACTGTAAAATACAAGCCTTCAACATGTCCTCTACAATCTGTATCAATCTCTCTGACTGGCCATCTGTCTGAGGATGATACGCCATACTAAATTGCAACCTAGTGCCAAACTGCTCGCATCGCTCCCCAGAATCTCGAAGTAAACCTGGGATCCCTGTCAGATACAATAGAGACCGGCACCCCATGTAGTCTAACAATCTCCTGCTCGAACAGTCTGCTCAACTGAGGAAACGTGTATCGCATCGAAACTGGTATGAAATACGCCGATTTCGTCAGTCTGTCAATCATTACCCAAATTGCATCATGTCGCTTGGACGTCTACGGTAATCCACTGACAAAATTCATGGTAAGGTGTTCCTATTTCCATTGAGGAATGGGTAACGGATATAGCAATCCGCCTGGTCGTCTATGCTCCGCTTTCACCTACTGACATATGTAACACCCTCGAACATAATCGCCAACATCAGCATTCATCCTTGGCCACCAAAACAATCTCCACAAGTCGTGGTACATCTTGGTTCTGTTTGGATGAATTGTATAATGTGACTGGTGAGCATCTTCTAATATACTATCTCTGATCTCTAGTACCGTTGGTATCCACAGTTGGCCTCTATGTCGTAAACATCAATCTCCTGTCTCTGTCCAATCAGCGTACTCAGGATCCCGTGCCAAACCACTGAACCGCTCACAAAGCCCATCAGCCCTCTGACACTTCGATACCCGCTCTAATGACATTGTCGGTACTCTCATCTGACCACAAATCTGAACATCGTGCGTAGTTGCAATGTCCAATATACTCATAACTGATGCTGCCTCCAACAGTTCCATATGTCGAGTACTAGTCTGACTGTCAACTCTGTATCTACTCAAAGCATCTGCCACCACATTGGCTTACCAGGATGATACTCAATCGTGAAATCATAATCCTTCAGCAACTCTAACCATCCCCTCTGACGCATATTCAGATCTCTCTGTGTAAAGATGTCGCGTAGGCTCTGATGATCTATGTACAGAACAAATTTCTTTCGTAGAGGTAGTGTCTCCAAGCTTCAGCGCAAACACAACTGCTGCAAGCTCTAAATCATATACGGGGTAGTTACATTCATGTGGTCGTAATCGCCTGGATAAGTAAGCCACTGGTCGTCCTTCCTGCATCAGAACACATCCCAGTCCAATTCCCGAAGCATCAGTGTAAACTGTCAAACTCTTCCCTGGCTCAGGTAATGTCAATACTGGTGCGAAGTCAATCTCTTCTTCAACTCCAGAAATGCCTGCTCACACTCCTCAGACCACACAAAAGGAACATCCTTCTTCGTCATCCTCGTCATCGGTGCTACAATCGTGGAGAAATCCTGTGCAAATCGGTGGTAGTAACCTACTAAACCCAAGAAACTCCGTATCTCAGAAACATTCTCTAGTCTATTCCAGTCAATCACTGTTCTAATCTTGTCTCCCTCCACAGAAATGCCTTGACCGCTGATCACATGTCCCAAAAATTTCATTTCCCTCATCTAAAATTCACACTTACTGAACTTCGCATATAGTTGATGCTCTCTCAACGTCGTCAATACTGATCGAAGATGACTCTCGTGATCCTCTCGCGTCCGACTGTATATCAATATATCGTCAATAAAGACTATCACATATCTATCCAAGTAAGGTCTCAGCACTCGATGCATCAGATCCATGAAAACTGCTGGAGCGTTCATCAACCCAAACGGTAACACCGTAAACTCGAACAACCCGTATTTGGTACTGAAAGCAGTCTTCTTGATATCCTCTTCTCAAATCCGCAACTGGTGATATCTCGAGCGTAAATCAATCTTTGAGAGAAACTGTGCACCCGTCAGCTGATCAAACAAATCGTCGATCCTCGAAAGTGGATAACGATTCTTGATTGTCACCTGATTCAGCTTTCGATAATCTACACACATCCTCATCGATTCATCCTTCTTCTTCACAAATAATACTGGTGCTCCCCACGGTGACATACTGGGATGAATGAAACCCTTCGCTAACAAGTCCTCTAACTGTCTCCTCACCTCCTCCTGCTCTATCGGTGAAATCCGATAAGGTATGCTAGATATAGGTTGGGTCCCTGGTATCAACTCTATAATGAACTCTATCGCTCGTGGTGGTGGTAATCCGGGTAAATCATTTGGAAAAACATCGACAAAATCTCGGACTACTGGTACATCCTCAATCCTAACATGCATTTTATTCTCGGACTCAACAATCGTTGCGAACTCCTCCATCTCCTGAGTAGTCGCTAATCTACCTTTCGTAATAGGTAACTCCGACGCAGTCCCGCTCAATGAAAAGTCTGGCAAACCTGGAATACTAAACTCTACCCTCTTCCCGAAACAGTCTATCCGTGCATGGTACACCGATAACCAATCCATCCCAAAGAAGTGCGTCAAACTCTAAGTACTCCAGTACTCGAAGATCAGCTGGCAACTGATGTCGGCAACCTTAATCATGACGTCCCGAACTATCCCGTTAGGGTAAATCTTATCCCCAACAGCCGTGCTGAGAACAAAATGGGTCTCAAGTGTGTGTGCAACTAACCCTAACTCCCCAACTAATCGTCCAACAATAAACGATAAAGTACTACCCGAGTCAAACATAGCATGAATGAATGTGAATAGAAAACGTACCCTGACTAGCTGCCTAGTAGCTCCCAAATCTGGCTGTGCCACTGCATGCACTCTGTCCTATCCGGACCCTAATCACATTGTAGCGATGGTGCTCTGCACTTGAACCTCAAGTGTCCTCTCTGACCGCACCTAGAACATTTACGCACCTCTCGCCTCCTAGCCTGCCTATCATCAGATCTCTGACCCTGACCCTGGTCCCTCTAACCCCTGTCACGTCCACCCTAATCCCTACCCTGATACTATTGTTGAGGCTGTTGTCGTCATTCTTTGCTGTGCAGTGCATATATGGAGCAACGCATGCACCGACCTGTCATCCCCTCTCCGCTGCTCTGGACGCCTATGTCGTCAACCCTGACCCTGCCTCTATCGATCAGACTGATCCCTCAGTCTCTTCGACCTCTGATCAAACCGAAAACTCTGCCCACTGTCTATCAGCTCATCCCTAGGTCGTAGGTATGTCTTACGCGACAATGCTTTATCATATAGAGCCTGTAAAGTCTCAGCTCCACTCGCAACTATCACGCCACCTATCCTCTCATCCAAACCCCTGATGAAATAATATAGCTGAAGTCTCTCAGTGTTTGCCACATCCATGGCCTCACATCATAAGGTACCTGAATCGGTCCATGTACTATGATACTGTCATGGTGCCCTGTCTCAATACCATAAACTACTCTCTAATCCTCAATTGCACCTCGGTGGGAATATACTCATCCAGAAACAACTGTCGAAACTCAACCCATGTAAACGATATGGTATGGATGTCGGTGTAGGTCGTCCACCAAACCGCTGCATGGCCTCTCAAATAATACCCTGAAATACGTGCTTGATCCGCCTTTGGTACCTCTAATAACTGATGTAAGCACCGGTATGTCATCAACCACCGTCCTGCAACCTCTGGATCAATAACCCCAGTAACGTAGGTGGGGTTGAACCTCATAAAGTCTTTCACCATCTTCGTTGCCTCTGACATCTTAGTCTGGCAGTCGAAGCAACAACCTTGTGGCTCGGTAGTAGTAGGCGTCACCTCAGTAGTATCGGCTGGTACCACAACAGGTTCAGCTCTCTTTCTCAATGTCTCAGTCCCTGCTAACTGTGTGTTAACTGTTAGTGCTAACGCGGCTGGAGTGGTAGGTGTAACCAACTCAGTAGTTGGTGCCGCTGCAGGTATCCTCGAGCCTCATAAATACTCCATAAGATGTACCATCTGTGCCTGCTGCAGTAACTGCGATCCGTAACTCTCTGCACCATGGCTCGCAAATCAGTTACCTCTCTGGTGGTATGATCACTGGTCTCCCCAGCCTCTTGTTGAGTAGTCGGAGAGGTAGTGGTAGGAGTCTGTCCGTCCTTAGTAGTCTGCATCGATTTTCGTGTCCGGATCAATTCCCAATATACGTATACGTATAGTATATATAAATACAACAATACATATATCACATAACAATCCTAACTCTACCTGTTTCCATTGCTTCCCAACTAAAAGTTCTAGGCAATTCGTCGGGTTTCCACATCTAATTTTTGTTTTTATGTTCTTTCCTTAACTTATTTTATTTAAAGCCTTATCGAACCTCGCTCTGATACCAAATTGTGACGGCCACAAATTCCGAGGCTGCCCCGTGGCTAATCATTTCTCTTGCTAGTGCATCGAAAACCTCTGCCACGTCACTAATCTATTTAATCTACCTGTCAATCTTGAGTTTTTGAGCTATTTAATTTAATAATTTATAATTTTACAGCGGAAGTCTAAATTTAACTAAAAGAAATATATATAATTACTATTTATCCTATAGTGGAAATCCCGGAAAGTATTGTACATATGGCATAAACTATACAGTTAATATATACAGATACAAGTGTGAAATATAGTCTCCCAGTTTCCAAAATATTATACAAAATATCAAAATATAACTGTCATCACACGTACCAGCAAGCCTCGGCATAAGTAAGTCAGATGTAATCGTCGAGAATCCCCTTACCCTTGCTAGTGCTAGGATCTGCGCTCAGCCATCACAAAAGGCAGATGACGAGCCCAATAAGTAAAATCCCAAGGAAAACCACCGTGCATCATAATTTAAGAATGTAATTGAAATCAATAAATGGTGTTAACTAACATGTAGAAAAGAAGGAAAATGCAAACAACTGCCCAAAGCTCATCGCATGAATATAAACACAGAGTATACACAAATGGGGGTGAACCAGTTATCCAAGATGTGTACCGAGGACCAGGAGCCCTGTCGTGGCCCACACCATCGACCCTACAACTGTATCCTAGATCACATATCTATCAAGCAACTACACATTCCCCGAATACATAGACGGGAAAACTCAACCGTCCCAGTAAGAATGGATTCGCAGAATATCAACAATTTACAGCTCAAATGAAATAGCAATAAGTAAATGCAGTAGTGGTGTTCAGTTGGGTTTTACATACTCAAAAATATGCACTCCGACTTCCCGAACCCGTCGATCTGCCCCACCTAGCTCCCCGATGCCCGAGCTATGGTTTTCCAGTCCCTAAAGTCCATTTATAGTGTTTTATACTTTTTGAAAACATATTATATAATTTTATGATATTATATCATATTTCTAATTTTTTAGTTGTGGTACCTCTTCTGGCTATGTCGGGTTCCAAAAATACTCGAAAAGTCCCGAAACCACTTTTCTACCTTTTCTAAATTTTCCATATTTTCTAGAATTTTCTCCAATTTTTCTGATATTTTTCAATTATTTTCCCTATTTTCAAAAATATAATATATATTATTTAATTTTTATTTAATTTAAAATTTTAAAAATTATTTTTTAATTGGAGGGGGTCCACTGGACCGGTTCGGTCCAAGTGGTTGGACCGACCTGGGCCGGTCCGGCCCGGTTCAGGGGGACGCACGAGCGCCGCACGCGCGTGCGTCATCCCCTTCCCAGAGACAGATTCGTCTCTGGTTTAAACTAGAGACGAATCCGTCTCTTTTTTTTTTTCCTTGCTACCTTCCTCTACTCTTTTCTCCATTCCTCTTCTCTCTCAATCCATTAAAGACCTTCAAGACCTCAAAATTTCACTACAAATCCACAAAAACAACACTTAATTCCCGGATCAACATGCATGTAAATAAAAATCCAAAATTACCCAAATTTATCACCAATCCATGCAAATCCGAATAAAACTATTGTAATTTATCATAAGAAACTCAAAAACCTCTAAGATAACCTCAAAAACCATTAAAATCAATGTATACATGAGAAATCGAATTTCACCAACAACCCATTTTAATAGAAAATTCAAGAACGATGAGGGATTTATTACCTTGTATCTCCATTTTTATGCCTAAATCACCTCTCCAAAGCTCGAATTTACTTTCCCTAACACTGGATCTCTCATTGATCTCCCAATTTTTTTAGAAATTTTTTGAGAAATGTTTTGAGAAATGGTTTGATTTTTGCATGTTTGATCGATCAAAGATATATAATATAGGTGGTTGTCTAATCTACTGTGTACATGCATCTCGAGGGCAATCCAATGGCCACTGATCACCTTGTGTCACCCAATTCTTGAACACCCTATCATGACACTAGCTATCTTGTTTTGGTCTATTGTTAATCTCGAGAACAATCAAAAGGGTGATGATTTATTAGTTCAAACTATAGGACTTATTTATTTCTAAATTGATTCAACTCATAAAACCTATTCTAGTCATCAATAAATTCCATAAATCTGTAAATAGGGTCACACTAACTTCCCGACTACCCGGCACCCCGTGCCCCGTGTCTGGCACGCACCCTGAGGCGGTCCCACACTTAGTGTATCTAATTGAGTTATAATTTAGCCTAAAGTTATATTTAAATTTCATTATATTTAACTCCTAAACTAGAGTCATGCTATATTGTTTAAATCTAATCAAACCCCAATGTCCGGCCTCACTGCTACCGAACCCCCACGTTGGCCTGTCTCACGACACGAAACCCCAGCGCTTAACCTCGTCTAACAAGTAAATATAAATATACACCTGTGATGAATAATACATTATAATAATAAATAATATTAATACATCACAGAACTCATAAAAACTCCAATACACAATTAATCCCTAAGTCTAGGTCCTGCCTAGTCTATCTGCGGTGCCAACATGTCGTCCGAGCTGGCCTCCTAATCTAAAATTAATTAAAATAACGATGTTAATAAATAACGGCCGTTACAATATGTCTCTTGCACTTCCAGTTTTAAGTAGTCTCAAAGACATCTTTGTCTTCTTTCCTTGTCTTGCACTACCAAATTACATTCACGTTGATTGTTTCCTTGGACCAAATTCTGATTTTGGTTCTTCGGTTGATTGTTCGCCATCCTAGCTCCTTTTTTCTTATTTCCTTTCTTTTCAAAAACTTGATGTGTGCAAAACCAACCACAATTATAACGGTTCACTTATAGTAATATTGTGATCAACAAAGTTTGAACATGGTCGTTCTTTTGGGAAAGATGTATGTGGACACAAATGTTCAGTGAAGTTTACTTTCTTACTATGAAGATCCCATTTTATGAATGAGTTAAACTAAAACTATTCTCTTATATCAAAGCAATGTTAATTGATTATGTTCTTATATGAAGAAAACTTTTAATTCACAACTTCATCTAGGTAATGAAATACTATGCTTTTCCAAACCAACTTCCTTCATCTCTCTTATGTGTGTGTAATTAGAATAGACAGATTTTCTTAATATTCACTTCAACCTACTATCGTGGTGAATAGTAGAACTCCACCTATAGATGTGAATAATATAAGTCTCACAAAATGTTAAGTACCAAATTTTTAGACTTATAAACAATTAAGTTTACTATCCATGTCTCCCTAATCAACAACTATTTATCATTGTTATATGTTTCATAGTTGTATTGTTCACATCTGGCTTAAAAGCTCCACACCCATAGTTACTTCTAAAATCCCTAATCAACAAACACGTTATCAAGATGTTCATAACATTAAGCGTAGAATCAACACATATTCTAACCCTTATGCATTAAAAACATTATAATCATTCATACTTTTGCAAAACATACATACGATAGGATCCATTGATTCCTAAGATAAATAGAAGACATCATCATAAAAAACACACAAATCATAGAATTCATTGTAATCAAAGATAAAATCAAATAATAACTTCGATTAAATCAATGAAAATAATATTGAATTACCAAACTTGGAGTCTTCAATGTATTCTCCTTCAAACTCACAATAATCTATCACAGCTCTCTTGAAAATCTAAAACTATGATATTGTATGCTATTATATGGTTATTGTATAGGTTTACCCTTACATTCTTAAGACTACTAAAAGTACAATTAGAAACCTTAAATAACAATCGTAAATGAACTAGAAGTCCAAAACTTTCTATTTTCTATTGTCCAAGTTATCAGTTAAGTGCTTGACGTCGCATGCATTGTGTGACTGCGTCGAGATGGCGCCAACCTTTCTCTGGTATTTTTTTCTCGGTGCTCCTCAATGTCCATTTGGCACTATCCATGTAACCCCATGACACCATGACTGTGTCAGCTTGGTCTTGTCTTTTTAGCATTGTCTCCATGCCACTAGTGTACACCCACGACGTCAACTCTCTTTTTGTATTTTTTCTTCTCTTTTCTTCATGAAATCCTTCTTTTGTCTCTTTTATACCTTTTAGACCTGAAAACACACAAGCACCATTAATTGCAACTCATTCCAGGATATTTAAACTAATTATGCAACTAAACTAGTCCTATATATAAGTCCAATTATGAACTTATCAGAGAGCAGACTCGTGGGAGGGGGCCCAGTTTATGGGGACTAAGGCCATCACAGTTGGTATCAGAGACTAAAGTTTAACATCTAGTTCTTAATTTACCAATATCCAACATAAGATACAAACTAGTAGTAGAGTTAGGACATTGTTGTAACTTAGAGTGGAACCCTATGATCTTGACTTGGAGTCTTAGTTGGGAAGTAAAGAGAGTTAGGAGAACTAAAATTTGAACTATATATGCTATGTGATGTTATTGTATTACACTACTATCGATAGTATATACTAATGAAGAACTCACTATCTTTTACAGATCGTGATGGCTGATCAACTTAGAGCTAGCGATGCTAGTGGCACTTCTGATGTACAGGGGAGGCTAGATGAGGTGTCCAAACTAGTTTAATATCATAGTCATCAGTTTGAGTAGATCCTCAAGCTATTGAAGGCACAAGATACACCGTTGCCATCTACATAAGCAACATCCATTACTCATTAGGGGAGTGCGCCTATGGTGCAGGCCACTTCGGCGACTCTTATTGTACCAGAAACACCCATCATTGTTGACATAGTGTCGGTATAAACTAAGACGGTACCTCCCACACCACCTACACCGGAAAAGACTACATCAACTACGACCATAGAGATGAATACTAAGGCGACAACCGAGGCAAGATAGACTAGAGAGTTTAAGAGGCATTATCTAATTGCATTTTATGGGGGTACAGATCTCGAAGCAACAAAGAGGTTTATGAAAAGCCATGAGATGGTACACGACATCTTGGCTACTCCATAACATATGAGATTGACCATATCATCGAGATTGATGTTTGGATAGGTCGATGCTTAGTGGTGTTGTAGGTGGCTACCAAGGGTAATCCCAAATATTGGGTAGAGTTTAAGAGACGATTTAATCAGAATTAGTTCCTACCTTCAGTCTTAAAGTTGAAGAGGGTCGAGTTTCATAACATCAGATAATATACTTGAGAGTCAGTGATGAAGTATATAAGCATATACTTACAGCTGCTAGAGTATGTCAGGGGCATAGCGAACACAAACGTCGATCAAGTGCACTACTTCATGAAGGGTGTACTGTACTGACTACTGAGAAAGGGAGCTTTCAGAATGCATATGAAAGGAGCCAGGCCAGAGAGACATATTTGAGCACACACCCTAGTGAGGTCATAGTTGCACCAACACTACTATAATCGGAGTACAGATCAAGCCCTAAAAGGAAGAGGAACAGGTAGTTTAGGCCTAGAAAGTTTTGAGCACAACGTGTGGGACTACTAGCTTCACATGCATAGCCAGTGCACATCGTGCCAATTTCGTACGCTCCAGCTCTAAGTTATGCCAGTCTACAACCACTGGGAGCCCAGTTAATACCACAACAATTTTATAAACGTACCGATAATCAAGGCAAGAGTAGAGGCAGGGGCAGGGGACATGGACATAGACTTAGTTAGGGACAAAGTTTTAGTCAGACGCAAGGATAGGGACTAGAGGATTCAAACAGGGCCGGAATTCCACCAAGTGCCAACTTTGTGAGCACTTGTCCACAGAATAGTAGAGGACAGTCGTAGCAGAGCAAAGAGTAGGTTCATGTCATTGTTGCAATGGATCAAGTTGCCATACAAAACTTGATTGAGGGTATAATTTACATTTGCAATCGATTTATGCATATCATGATTGATTCAAGGTATACAGTGTCATTTATTTCTGGTCATGTGGTTAATGAGTTAGGATTGAGACCCATTAGGCTATAAAGACCATTGATCATCAGCACAGCTGCTGGGGACAAGATATACCCAAAATTTTATGTGTTGACTAAATAATTGAGATAGAGGGACATGAGATGCTGGTAGATTTGAAGGTATTGGAGTTCCTAGAGTCTAAGGCCATGTTAGGCATGGATTGGTTAGTCGTGTATCACACATAGATAGATAGCTATAGTAAGGTTGTTACAATTCAACTTCTAGGGCAGGCAAAGTTCAGTTTTAAGGGACTTTGACTCGATTACTGATCACCTGAGGTAGAGTGGCCACGAGTTTAGGTATTGAGATATTTGCTAGCATCATAAGTACGACAAAGAGAATTGAGACTAGGATGGAGGAGCTACATGTAGTATGTCAATTTTTGAACATTTTCCCCAATATCTATCAGGATTACCACCACTTAAAGAGATTGACTTCATCATCGATTTGGTATCGAGAACCAAACCTATATTCATTTTGTCGTACAGGATGGCTCTTAAGGAGTTAGAGGAGTTGAGGACCTAACTAGATGAGTTGTTAGAGTTGGGATTCATTTAAATGATTATATCACTATGGGGGCGCCAGTTCTGTTCGTCAAGAAAAAGATGGCAGTTTGAGACTTTGTATCGATTATCGAATGCTTAACAAAGTCACAATGAAAAATAAACATCCACTCTCGTGCATTGATCATTTGTTTGACCAGCTTAGAGGAGCATAACAGATTTCGAAGATTGACCTAATATTCGAATACCACTAGTTGAGGATAAGGAATGAGGTTAAGGAGAATACATCATTTAGTAAGAGATATGGACACTACTTGTTTCACCGTTATGCCATTTGGGCTGACGAATGCACCCACAATGTTCATGGATGTTATGCACTAGGTCTTGTAGGCATTCTTGGACAGATTTTTCATAATATTTATTAATGATATACTCATCTACTCTAGGACTCGTGAGAATCACAAGGGGCATCTTGGACTAGTGTTACAAACTTTGCGAAAGCATTGACCATGCGCCAAGTTTAGCAAGTGTGAATTTTTGCTGTCAAAGGTTAAATTTTTGGGTCACGTAGTAAGAGCTTGCAAAGTGTCAGTAGACCTCGCTAAGATTAGGGTAGTGATTGATTGGCCGACACCAGCTTTAGTGAGTGACATTCATGGTTATTTGGGTAAGGTAGTCTATTACCATCAGTTTGTGTAGTGCTTCTATAAGATTGTAACACTGATGACCAGACTAACAAAGAAAGATGTCGAGTTTGACAAGGATGACAGTTGTGAGAAAGCCTTACATTGAAGAAGAGATTGACTACAACGCCTATGTTAGCACTGCCAGAGTCATGCAAAGGTTTAGTAGTACACATAGATGCTTCGAAGGTTGGTTTGGGTTGTGTGTTGACGTAGGAGGGGAATGTTATTACATATTCGTTCTGACAGCTCAAGAATCATGGGAAGAACTACCCTACATATTACTTGGAGTTAGCATCAGTGGTCTTTACATTAAAGATTTGGAGCCATTATCTTTATGGAGAGAGACTTTTCTTGATTACTAACCACAAGAGTTCGAAAATACCTTTTTACTTAGAAAGAGTTAAATATGAGACAAAGGCGTTGGCTAGAGTTCATCAAGGATAACGATTTCTCCTTGAAGTACCAACTAGGGAAGGCCAATGTCGTAGTAGACGCATTGAGCCGGATAGGATCAAACTCAGAGATAGTGACTTGCCACATAACATGTGAGTATGGATTACTCTAGGTAGTTGAGTTGATTCATTTGTTTGATATAATGACCACTACTAAAGTGTTGATTTGTGGGTACATTAGGACTTAGATAATGTCTATTCAAAGTGTACTTGAGGGTCAGCATGCAAATGAGCAGTATCTAAAGTTCAGTGATTTAGCTTAGAGTCCCAATCATCCAGAGTGTATTCAGTTAATAGACTCATGCCTGAGATTTAGAGAGAGATAGTGGATTCCATTAGTGGTTGAGATACGTGGCAAGATACTTCAGGAGGCTTACCGCTCATGTTTTGTGGTTCATCTAGGTCAGATCAAGATGTATGATAAGCATCGTCTATTCTGGTGGTCGGGGAGGAAGACTAATGTTAGTTAGTATGTTCGAGCATGTGAGATATGCGAGCAAGTTAAGCCTGAGCATCGGAGACCTAGAGGACTATTACAACCACTTTCTATTCCTCGATGGAAATGGAAGCATATTGTTATGGATTTTGTTAGCGTATTACTCGATCTTAGTGCAACCATGATAGCATTAGGGTGATTGTGGATAGGTTGATTAAGTTCATGTACTTTCTACTAACCTATACTACACGCCGAGTGGGTGAACCAACCAGTTAGTGCAAGCGAGAGATAGTTCACTCCATAGTGTTCTTTTATGGATTATGTTAGACAAAAGGTTGCGGTTTACATTGCAGATCAGGCAGAGCATGTAGCGTAGCTTGACATTCGATTGGATATGAGCAGAGCCTATCATCTACAAATAGATGGACAGTTGGAACGATTGATTTAGGTGTTAGAAGATATGCTCTACATGTGTGTGCTTAAGTCAGTGGCTTTTGGGAGGAGTATCTTCATCTGTGTGAGTTTGCATATAATAATAGTTATTAGACCAGTATTAGGATGACGTCGTTTGAGGCACTCTACAGCACATGATGCAAATGTCCCCAGTTCTCACGTCTACACGCTACTTAAAGCAAATACCCGTCACACTATCTCGCTTGGCATATACAATATAAACACACAACATTGCGATGCAAATAACCTAGTTTGAACAAATACATTACATGTTAGGTTTAAGGGTTAATACGCAGCGAAAAATTTAAAACAATTTTGAAAAACCCCAACAAGATCGTAAATAAGTTCCATTAAACAAGATCTAAAGAAGTAAACCATACCTTGATTCATGATTTCCTTCTCTGATTGTTCGATCTTCAATACAATTAAGCGCGCGTCCTCTATCAAAAATCCACACACGAACGGTGACCACAATTTGGAATGCTAGCCCCAAGAGAGATTGAAAACGTTTTTCTTTCTCTCCCAAAATCCAGAGAATACGAAAATTGGAAAAGCATAATTCTTATTACGCTTTGGGTATCACCCTTTATTTATGTGTAGATAAGCTCTCACTTAAAATTCTATTCGTAATACAACTATTGTATTTATGATGTTTAAGTAAATTCAAAATACAACTATTGTATCTATGTTATTTAAGCAAATTACACATATACCCCTATTAATAAGTTATCATATAACGAGTCATAAGGGCTTATATATTATGAATTTTATCTTATAAAATTCAATACTCTGGACCATTTGAAATTATGCAAAGCCATTCTTTGTGTGTGACCCAATAGGTTCATGCGACATTGATAGTGAACCAAAACCATTTTGGTACACAAGTCATAAGCGATCTCTAACATGGCATTATGACTACCCAAGTAGCATGAATATTAAATCGATACAACCTAATGAATAACGTATATCATATCCTTTTGTCATGTGATATCCTTTAATTAAATATAAGGCATGGAAAGTCACCCTTAATGTTCAATCGTACTAGTCTCGATCTTTAGATAGATTGAAGACATCCAAGCGACATTGATCATATCAATTCACTTGGATTTGGCCATTTAACAATCCAACACATCGTGAGATCCACTGATATCTCTCTCTTTACGAGAGCAACAAATTCTTTCTTGACTACACACCTTTACATATTGTTCACATGATAACCAATCACAATTTTTATAATTGTCTGGTTAAAGACAACGTTTGATTGTGTCAAATTACCATGCTCCTAATATTGAAGTTTATGGTTATCTCAAGTCGAATGACTAAATGATATACTTATTAAGAGTAACACCTATGACTTAATCCATATGGTGTTCTTATAGCAGGTCGGTCCAGTACCTTGTTCCTTAACAAGTACTCATGATCTCGATTCGTATCCCTATACGTATGATCATCACATGACTATTAATCAAGACTCACACTAGTCTTAATTCATTACAGTTCTTAGTATAATGGCCGACTAGGGACATTTAGGATATTTCAGCAAATACCCATTGATCTTTTTATAAGGTAAACATGCAATCACTTATAATAAAATAACAAATGAAAAACTTTTTATTTTATTAACTAAAACTGTAAGATAAACAATATTTGTAGATTGACCAAGGGCACATGCCACAACATCGCAAAATACAACAAAAAATGCACAAAACGGACTGTGTACCTAATCCGAATGTGCTAAGACCTAGCTGCAGGGTCACAAATTTTCGAGTTGTCGTCCACATCTGTAATGACGTCATAAATAATAGCAATTAATAATTGGGTCATTACACTTTCACGGTGTCGAATTTTCCTTCAAACTTTTCATGTCTTGTGTTTTTACTAAAATAAGGTTGTGTAGAGATTTTTGAGTGTTTTGAGGTTTCTAAATGGGTTTTCGGCCAAGATTTGAACTAAGCTTTCAAATAAACTATAACAAATTGATTTTCGGTTTGGGCAATTTTGAGGTTAAATGACATCAAAAACCAACCAATTTTTTTGAATACATGATTATTATGTATTTTCATTGCTCACTGATTTTTCATATTATTTCAAGATGTTTAACATGGCTTTCAGTACATGCTTGTGTTTAAGGACTTGTAATTTCATAAAGAGTCAATATTGCAGTTGATTTTGCTAAATCGAGTTTAAAACAACTATAAATGGTTTTTATTGAGAATCTACGTTTAACATGAGCCAAAAATATCAAAATTTGTATCTTGGGTATCGTGAAGCTTTTCCAAGAGTTTTTGACCTCGTGTTGAGTCATTTTTTAGAAAGCTTTGACTAGGAATTTGACAAGAAAACTAGTAATGGAATAAACTAAGTGTATGAAGCTAAAGCAAATTATTAAAACCCTAACGCACTTAGAACTAATCCTATTGACCACCAAGGACTTGATAGACTAGAGTGGGTGTCGGGGATTAGTTTTGGGTCATGTCAGAACCACAAGAGTGCGTGTTAGCATCGATTCGAGGTAAGTAAAACAAGTAAAGGAATACACAGTAATTCATTATCTTTCATGCACTCATGTATTTGTTACACACCCTTTTATGGACTTCCACTCCCTATCGAGTGTTCGGTGCCAAGTGAGTCAGGTGATTCACGGGTATGGCGACCGATTCATAATCGAAACCACATTCGGGGTCACTAGATTGGTACATCATGGATGGGAGGTGAGAATCTAGGGCATGTAGATACCCTACGTCTACAGTAGTTTGGGGAGACAACAAGCTCTGTCACGCGTCCCCTTGACATGAGTCTACCCGGCACTGATACAACTCTAAAGGTTCCAAGCTGTGGCACCCGCATTCGATGGACCCGAACCACTTGGGCACCTCTCATTCGATTCTACGGACGCTATATCACCTTTGTTTCTATTTTACAGTCTTATTTTCATGCAATTCTCTTATTTACTGCTTTATTTACTTACCTTCTGATCTTTATACTGTTTTATTTATTCTTGAATTACTATTTAGATCCTTCTGGCTTTTACTTAATGAGCTTGCCATTTGTTTGATGACTAAGTGCAGATCTGTAGCCAAGCAAGGGCAAGGCATTTGTAATAGGTGAGTTACTCTACGGACTTTGGAACAACCCTCCTTTTCTCACTTTTGTTAGTTCTTTTGGTATTGTATTACTTAAAAATATCATGTTTTAACACACTTGGAATATTTTGGGGTTATGAAATATGTTGATACATGTATAATGTTTTCATCTATACACGTCACTTGATATGCATGTTATTTATATATATGTAGGGTTACACCCTATAGGTTGTTCCCAAATTTATTTATATTGAGTGATTTAATTCATTAAGTTAACTCTGCCTAGGGGTGGCAATTCATGTTGGTGAGTCGTAAATGTGTCGTATCGTAAACAGGTCATGACCCATATAATGCAAACCCATGATATGATATATTTATTAATCCCACCAATGGGCTTCTCCCACCCCCTCCACTGACCTTTCACCTTAGTCCGTGCAATGGCTTAGCGTGCCAAATCCCATAGCACACCATCCTGAAAAATCTCCGATGAAGAAATCTAACCAACCAACCAATAAACAAACCAACAAATGATTGAATAGGGAAATGAATAGTAAGAATAATAATTGAATGTACTAAACCAACTAGATACTTCATATGTGTTTCTATTGGGGTTTACACACCTCAAACCGCATTTCAAAGTCTTAAAAATACCCAGTCCGATCTCACTCACATCTCGAGATGTACACCTAACACCCGACTATAGTCTCCTAAGTCTGGTATATGAATAAATCATTTTAAGTGAATTAGTGTCAAATTAATTTATTTTATATTGTGACAACAAAAAATAGAATTTTATTACAATTTTTTGTTGTGGCACATTTTTTGGGTTACACCATGGTACCAAACACCCGAAAATGTTCGAAACCCATTTCCCAACTCTTTTATGATTTTCAACATTTTCTCTGATTTTTTTGGAGTTTTTCATAATTTTCTAGCTATTTTTACCAATTTCACGCTTTACGAGGTAAAAACCCCAACATAAAGTCTTGTCACAATCCCGAATACTTCACTTTTCATAGAAATTCATTAATTTCTATTTATTTGGTCAAAATATATTTTTCTAGATTTTTTCTAATTTTTTTGGAATTTCTAGCAAATTTTCCCTTTTTTATTTTATGTTTTGGTTAGGCAGAACCGGGCCCGGTTTGACCCAACCAGACCGCTTGGGTCTGGGACGGCTCGACCCGAACTACTCGAGCCAGGGCTGAGTTGGCCTAACCTGCCAGGCCTGGCCAACC
Source organism: Stephania japonica (assembly GCA_039657345.1). Lineage (NCBI taxonomy): Eukaryota > Viridiplantae > Streptophyta > Magnoliopsida > Ranunculales > Menispermaceae > Stephania > Stephania japonica. The sequence continues at coordinate 14,435,092 of CM077564.1, read as the reverse complement.
AGGGCCGGACCGCTTGGGAAAACCCTGGCCTAGAAAAAAGCTAGGCTTGGCCCACTGGCAAGTCGCGTGTGTGCTCCCTTCCATAATTGAACCAAGGACCCATCCTTGGTTTCAATTTCAATTTTCTTTTCTTCAACATCAAAACAACAACAATAACACCATCAACAACAACCAAAACCTCCATTAAAACCTTTTTTCTCTAAAAATTATCAACATCATCAACCACAACCATTAACACCCAATTTCCTTCATTTTAATGGAAAATTGGAAGGAAATTGAGATGTTTACCTTCATTACTTGATTTCTTAGACAATTTCCCTCCAAATATACCAAGAATTCACACTAAAACCCTCTTTTCCACTATTCAATTTTCGGATTTTGTGTTTGGTTCATGAGAAAAGTGATCAAACAACTTTACAAAGTCAATACTTATCAAATTAATCCCATCTAATGTGATACACGGATCTCGAGGACATATAGTGGCCATTATTTGGGCCATCAAACTCACATTATTGACTCTAATAGGCCACACACTCCTTTGCTTTTATCCTCAATTATTGGTTTTTGGGTGTTTCGATTCTCCAATAGTGCACCGCGACTCGCGTCGTCACCTATTTTCTCGATAATTTTGGCTAGGCAATGGGTTCAAATTAATTATTTATCACATTTTATTTATTTATTTTATGTAATTATTTCCTTACTTAGTGTACTCGTAATTTGCCTGCCCGGTACCCACGTCAACATACTTTTCGATGCAAATACCTGTGACGACCCAGTTCCATAACCCTAAAACTAAACCACGCCCCGCCTAGACTTACGTAGACCCCGAGTCAACCCTCGCGCAATCAATGCAAGCCTAGTCAACCTTACCTTAATTTCATTCTTTACTAATCAATTTAAATGAGATTTAGTAATATTAGTGAGTTATTCAATGATAAGCGGAAGCATTTAAAATCCTCAAACTAATAAAAACAACCTCAAGACATAAGTTAGGTCAACTTAGATTGTAGAAACCCTGCATATGTATACCATTAACCATATGTCATATCACAGGAGAGTATATCATATTATACATGCCCAAGATCTCTTATACCTAAATCTCAGTGTTAACAATATATACAGTAATATAAAAGAAATCAAACCTACATCGATAACAAAGAGAAACAGTTCCAATATCCTTAAAGTAGGTCACCAAGCTAAGGAGCTTTTTCCTTGCTCGACTATGGATCTGTACTTAGTCAAACACAAGAATGACGAGTCTGGGTAAGTAACAACAAGCAGTATGTTTACAGTATTTTGAAAGTAAATAAACAGCTTATATTCGTGTTGATAGAAAGAAAAGTACAGGGATTGCATGAATAAATAAAGACTAGAAGTAAATCTGAATCAATAAAAATGAGTGTCTAGGAAAATAATAGAAAGATGCAAGTAGTCCTAACCTAAGAAAAATTTGTTGAGTCATTAGAATATTACCTATAAGACTCAGAGTTTAGGACGTGACACACTCGCACCATCCTAAAGTCGACACGAATGCAGAGTCTTCTGCAATCTAGCAAAAACTCTCATCTCGTAAAAATCACAAACAATATCATGCATCCTGAGTTCATGGCTCTGGACTATTACTTTAAATAACCCGTCCTCCCAAGGATCACGTTGGCTCACTTGCTCTTGGACCACTCAATCCGATATAGAATTTCAAAAGAAGAATAGAGTAACAACAATAAGAATTTAAAGCTCAAAGAAATAACTGTAAATTTTTCCACTAATTTACTTACCTTTATCTAACGCTATTACGCACTCATACGCCTATAATTCGTTCCTTACGAACTCCCCATATAATTATTATTGTCTTACAATTCATGTGGACTAATTAATTACCCAAAATCCATTAATTATCCCATTTTCACTAATTCTATTCATTTATATATTTGGGTCAATTACTTGAGTATTAGTTTGTATTTGAACCCATTTAGATACCCAAGAGATCCGTAAGTTTTTTTGAAAATAATGAAAATTGATCTGATGAACAGAGTCACGCTGTGAGTGGCGCTGTAGAGAAATTTCCTGGCGGCATTACTTAAAGCATGAGACCACAATCAACTCTGGTTCAAATGTCGTGATCAACTCTGTGGGTGAAATGCTTCACGACATCCCTCGCGGCGTCGGTTATTGTTTGAGAATCCGGGTTTTTTCAACACCCCAGCTAGTTTCGCCATCCCTAACTCATAGGGACGCTCATTTATACCAACTAACATTTGAATCATTCAAAACAGTGTTCTATAACCTCGGTGTGGAAATTAACTCAAAAATCAACTATAATTCCTAAAAATTACAAAACCAAGCCAAACACCCAAAACAACCGCATGGTTATGCTCCACACCGATCAAATACTCCATATAAATCATCAAAACACTCAGAAAACTAAATTCCCGAATTGGTATCCGAAAATACTATGATGAAAACACTCAAAAGACCCTTCAAAACGATGAACACCAGTCGATGAGTAGAGATGTTACCTTGGTTCTCGCATTTCGTAGCTTCTTGGCATCGTTCCAATGAAAACTCCCGTACTAAAACCATACATTCCCACGAGAGTCGAGAGAGAGAGAGAGAGTGATAAAAACTTAAGAAGTTGTGAAACAATAAGCAGCTGATGTATATACATTTTATCATTTCATCAAATCCATGCACGTATCCCCAGGTACATCTAATTATTCCTAATTCGCACCGACCAACAATCTAACACATGGCTGACACACAACGGTAACACAACTGGGACACTCCTTGTGACGGTGCCATATGGCCTAATCTTGCAATTAAGCCATAAACTCATCCACGTAGAACTTAACTATGCATTAGTCAGCCTCTTTAACTTATTCGCTAGTACTTCGCGTCCAGGATAAGTAAATAAACGTGTTGTTCTCTTATTAAATTTAAGGTTAGTTACAACCTTTTTAACAATGTATTATTACATCGGAAGACTAAACATTTTAGCAGAAGCATTTAAAGATGAATCCTAAATGTGGAAAAAAAGGAAACACGATCACATGATAATAACATTGTAAACATGAATCAGTCGGGGAGTCTAGTTTCTCAACCCATATATATATATACACACATTCCAAAAATGTAATAAAGAAATAAGTAATAATTACACAAAAAATCCAAAAGACCTACAATATATATAGTAGGGTCAGGCCACTAGTTCAGAAGTACTCGCCAATCTTTTCCTTATCGGGCTGCTAGACGATGGATCTGCACCCACTATCATAAAATGGATGGTAAGTACAATAAAGTAGAAAGTAAAATCTAAAGATTCTATAATACATTTCCAAATATAATGAAAGGCATCGACATCATATAGTAGTAAAGAGGTACTGAAAACAAGCCTATGCTAGATGATACCACAGTTAAACAAATTAATCGAACCAAGACAAAGTAATCATCCACTAGTAGCGCACTCAGGTACCACCCTGTTGGTTATAAGTTACGTCACATCAACCTTAAGTAATAGTCACCCTATTGGTCATTGAGATCCTCATGTGATCAATGGGTGGAAACTAGTGCAGTCTAGTATTAATTGGTTGGTCATGAACTACGTCATTTCAACCACAAGTGGTAGCTTAGTGTCAGTAACTTGTATGAGTAAGGGTGTATTCCCAACAATTCATCTACACTAATAGCATGCTATTCAACAATGAATCAATTTATAACTTCAACAAGGAAGCAATATATATAGGGATGAAATCAATGAATCTTAACAAGGCATAGCATCATGGTAAAACATCCATTAAATTGATAGAATCAAACACAATTCATGATGCCCGACTAAAAGGCACAAATCAGTCTAAAAGGGGTTGTAAAATAGTATAGGGATGGAATTGAAATGAATAGAAGTACCTCGATAGATTTACTTACAAAACACGCAAAATTCATAAGTTCTCTGACCTCCCGATACTTTAAAACTCCACGACTCGCATCCTGTTCCTTGAAAATTCTCCTTAAGAATTTGTTTATGTTAAACTTTAATTTATTAAGACAAAGACAATTTTGATATATCAACTTGTGAGTTGATTTCAGTCACCAAAATGTTTAGATTCAAAGATTTGGTACAATAACAAGTTTTTAGGAATCTGTCTTAGCTTTACGAAACTATAAGGAACACACGATTCCAATTAAAAATGAGAGAGATATAAAACTTCAACGACAATCGCTTAAAACTATTTTCAAGTCCGACAAGCAAATTTGAACAATTTATTTCTTCCAAACTAGAATTTCCAGTAAGTATTTCACTTCAGCCTCATTTTTTCTCTTCTTTGCTTTGTTTTGCATGAGAATAGAGAAAACCTTTTATAGTTGTAGTCAAGTTTAATTACTCACTTAACTTAATTGAGTCATAGATTGAGAGACACTTGGAATTCATGGTGACACCTTGCACTCCTACTTTTACAAGTGTCCTACCTTTTTTGCATGCATACAAACACTTGTCCCATATGAAGCCTTAAGTCTCCTATTTATATTTTTGAACAACTTATCTTGACCATTCATCTCATGTGAATCAATGGCTCTCAATTGCTCTATCCAACCTACTAATTAATTCTTTCTAACACAAAATTTGACATCAATCTCACATGGATGGGTTCTAGCTCGCATAAATCTTGAGGTATATCAATGTGTGTTGTATTTTAAATTGGAACTATAGGCTACAACTTGATTTACATTGATATAAATGACCATAGGCTATGCAAATAATTCATTAAACATATATAAATGAATTATGAATTGCTATAATACTATCTAATCGATCCCACAGCTTGCACATAACTCGAGGCATTTCCCTGCATGTGCCGAATCGACGAAACTATCAAACTTAATAAATTTCAAGTATAAGGTACACACATACAATACATAAGCATTCACCACATCAAATATAAAATATACCCCGACCACGTGCCTCAATCAGTGCATGTGGCCCAACATAGGTCCACATCACGAGTCGGTGACCCCGATTACGGCCAAAATTTAAGATTAGAAACTTGAGTCATGACAAATATGACCAACAAAATGGAAATTTCATCCCTGAAATTAACTCTAACTAAATCTCTATTTTCTTTCCATTTTAGCAAATTTATCATTCTTATTATAATTACCCTAGCCAAAATTTCAAATGGTACTAGCCCTATAACTTGTATTTATTAATTACCTCAAGTGGGTCCACGACCACTTCGACCTGGTTTACATGAATCCACACACAGCTACCACATACTCATCACAACAATATATGGCATTTTGGTCATAGTACTCAAGAGGAATTTTGCTAAGCATAACTTTCCCCAAAGTTTTAGGTGTTTCCTATTTGGATAACACTACTACTCATTTCATTGCGTTCTCAACTCGTAAACTACGGACTAAATTAGTTCACCATCAACTGTCCTATCATCATTTCTTTCACAAATCAACAAGAGACAAATGACTACTATGTTCAGGTAAAGACAGTCTACACGAACTGCGAAAATAAATAAATAAAGCTTACCCTCCATATGGTTGCACACCGCCTCTGGGTCTTGCTCCTTTCTTAGTGCCACTTGGCCTCAATCAATCACTGAAGAAGTCATCTACTAGTAGCGCACTCAGGTACCACCCTGTTGGTTATAAGTTACGTCACATCAACCTCAAGTAATAGTTAGATCACTAGTGCACCCAAGATCACCCTATTAGTCGTCGAGATCCTCATGTGATCAATGGGTGAAACTAGTGCAGTCTGGTATTACCCTGTTGGTCATGAACTACGTCACTTCAACCGCAAGTGGTAGATCAGTGTCGCTAACTAGTAGGAGCAAAGGTGTAGTCAAGTGTGCCCGCAACATCACAAAGACCTCAATCATTTGCTGCTCCTAAGCAATGACCATGTCAGTCCCATATCACATGTGCCTGCAGTACTGCTACTATTGCAACCATCTCCGCTCTCTAGCTAATCTCTCATCGTACTCCACAAGTCGATCGCGATCGAGAATCAACTTCTACGTACATATTGTATATATACATATAAAATATAACATGTATGCATACCAATAGCCCCAACTCACTTTCGCTCAATTTCCAACAAAATAGTTTTCTAGGCAAGAAACCTCTGGTTTCCACATCTATGATTTGTATCTTATTCAAGTTTTTTTTTTACTTATCAAGAACGTTGTCTCTACTACCAATTATGAAGTTGCTATCCCAATTTTTTGACATCTCTACACTTTGTCCCAAAGGTTCTAATACCTATGCTCTGATACCAACTGTGACGTCCTGAATCCCTAATCATGGCGCTGCCCAGCCTAACCCCATAATTAAGTCATAATCTCATTCATGTAGGACATAACTACGTATTAGTTAACCTCTTTAACTTATTCCCCTAGTCCTCCGTTTTCAAAATAAGTAAATACACGTGTTGTTCTCTTATTAAATTTAGGGTTAATTAAAACTTTTTTAACAACGTATTATTTTAGCAGAAGTCTTAACATTTTAGCAGAAACATTTAAAGATGAATCCTAAATGTGGAAACCAAGAAAACACGATCACATGATAATAACACCATAAACATGTATAAATCTGGGAGTCTAGTCTCTCAACCTATATATACATCCTATAAGTGTAATAAAGACATAATTAATAATTACATAAAACATCTAAAAGACCTACAAGATATGCAATAGGGTTGGGCCACTAGTTCAGAGGTAGTCGTCAATCTTCTCCTTATTGGGTCTGCTAGACGATGGATATGTACCCACCGTCATAAAAAGGATGGTGATTACAGTAAATTAGAAAGTAAAATCTTGAGATTCTATACCGCATTTCCAAATATAATGAAAGGCATCGACAACATATAGTGTTGGACTAAATGTTTTATCACTTATATTCACCCGAGATTTTGATGTCAACAAACAACGTGAAATGGTACGAACAAATTTGTAAAGTATTTCAGTGTATCAAACTTTGTTAGATTCACAAGTTCCAATGAAACCAAGCTTTTCAAGTTCAAGAGAAATGGAAGAAATGAGACCAGAAAAGCTTAAGAAGAGGTTGAGACAAGGAAAAACATTAAAAATATGTTTGAAGTCATGTACATCATTTGTAAGGTATAAGCATTCAATTCCATGGGCCAAATGCATTAGAATCATGCATTCCATAAATTTCAAGTTTTAAAGTTATGATTTTTGTGATTTTCAGTTTCGAGGGTTTTAAATTGTTTTAAATCATGAAAACATGTTTTATAACATGTATTTGAGGTGTATGAAGTGTTAGAATTGTTTTTAAATGCACCGGCATGTGTTTAAATGGCTTTTAGATTGACATTAAAAATATTTTAGAAAAGCCCCTATGTTTTTCATAAAATTGGGATTGTTGATTTTCGGGGTTTATGAAAATATTCGGGATGTCTAGACATGATTTATGGACCCTATTAAACATGTATAAAGTGATTTAAAAGGTTTAGTGGAGTCGTTGGGTCGTTAGGGGTCGTTTTACAAAATAAGAAAAATAATTATTTTCAGGCCCCTTTACCCAAGTGTGCTGGGCAGAAGACTCAGTGTGCTGTGCAATAAACAGCCAGAAATCACCCAACGCGCTAGCCAGTCTACCCAACGTGTTGTGCAGTAAACTGTCAAAAAATTACCCAACGCAGTGGCCACTTTACCCAACGCATTGTGCAGTAAACTGAATGTTTTTTAAAAGTTTACCCAACGCGTTGGGTAAAAACAGTTTACCCAGCGCGTTGTGCAGTAATCTGACAACTTTCTTAAAGTGTTGATCTATACCTTTAATTTGAATTTGTAGATCATTTTGGGCCCTTGGATCATATGTAACGATCATATGGGCATATAAAGAGTTTGACCACACACCAAAATAACTAAGAACACCAAAGCCACAACTTATGTTCCTACACTTTCAAAAATCCAAGTTTTATACAAATTTGGGCTAGATTTTTTGATCACATACACTTGGTGATTTTTGGAGCTATCGATTCGCCAGTCCAAGCAACATTAGGGAGGTGTTATAAGGCTTACAACCACTACTCCAAAACTGATTTTCGGATTTCACACTTGGGGTTGTAAGATTTCTTGATTTCTACTCTTTTTAGCTTAATCTATACTTTTTATTTGGAGTATTACTTGAAAATCATTTGTGGTGTTTTTGAAAATAGTTGTCTTGGATTTTGAACTTAATCTTGATGCGATAAATCCTAAGACTAATTTGCACATGTTGGGCTTAAACTTGATTTACAAAGTGCGTGAAAATTGCTTGAAACCATATTGAGCTTAATCTTTATTCATTATTGTTGGTTTCATTGAAGTATATGTAAAATACAACAAAAATGGTTTTTGCACTTAAACTTGATTTTCTATAAACCCGAAATATTGAGTGCACTTGTTTGAACTTAATAATGATTTTTCATAGTGCACTGCATTCACTTGAAACCTACTTGTGCTCAATTTATACTTGATTTTGTGGTTTTATGCTTGTGTTGTTTTAATAACATATTTATAAGGGTCTTATTCTTAATATAAACCTATTTGTGACCCAAGGTTTTGATTGCATAACTTGAGCTTAATATTTCATCTTTTATTTGTGCATCAATTAGCCATTTATTAGAACCAAGTTAAGTTTAATCTATACTCTTCATAATTGGTTTCAATATTGAGAGTTAGCCTAAAAAACTTAATTTTACAGGGCATCTGAATTGGTAAAACCTCACTTGCATTGATTCATTTTAGGATTGCATTTGGCTTGTGAGAGGAGAACAACTTACATCGCTTTATCTTGTAAAGCATACTTTCATTGTATTCATCTAACTTTGATTGTAAGATTAGTGAGATCTAAGTTGAAAGGGAAGACTTAGTTGAGGCTAGGCATAAACCCTAGTTGAGTCTAGGCAAGGGAAAATCCTAGCTGCGACTAGGTGGGAAAAATCCTAGGTGAGTCTAGGTGGGGAAAATTCTAGTTGAGTCTAGGTGGTTGTATAAGACCTAATTACGATAAGGCATCTTATAAAAGACCTAGTTAAGGCTAGGCATTCACTAAGCTTACGGGCTTAAAGACATTCACTTGTTGGTAATATAAGTGGGGGTTGAAAATCTTAACCGAGGAGGTTAGGTAGTGGATGTGGATCGGTTGGATCGAACCACTATATATCGTGTCTCATGTCCATCTCTTCTACCTCATTTTTGATTGCATTGCACAATTACGTATCGTTGGTGTGCGTGTGTATTATTGTTGTTAGTTAAGCATAAAGTATTAAAAAGGCGATAACCACTCGGTAACCCAATTCATCCTTCTCTTGGGTGACCTTCATATAGTAGTAAAGAGGTATTGAAAACAAGATTATGCTAGATGATACCACAGTTAAACAAATTAATCAAACCAACACGAAGTAATCATCTACTATTAATGCACTCAGGTACCACCCTGTTGGTTATAATTTATGTCACATCAACCTCAAGTAATAGTCAGTATCACTAGTGCCTCTAAGATCACCCTATTGATCATTGAGATCCTCATGTGATCAATGGGTGGAAACTAATGCAACCTGGTATAACTCTGTTAGTCATGAACTACGTCACTTCAACCGCAAGTGGTAGCTCAGTGTCACTAACTAGTACAAGTAAGGGTGTATTCCCAACAATTCATCTACATTAATATTATGCTATTCAATAATTGATTAATTTATAACTTCAACAAGGAAACAATATATATAGGGATGAAATCAATGAATCTCAATAAGGCATAACATCATAATAAAATATCCATTAAATGGATAGAATCAAATGCAATTCATGATACCCAATTAAAAGGCACAAATCAGTCCAAAAGGGATTGTAAAACAGTAAAGGGATGGAATCGAAATGAAGAGAAGAACCTCGACAAATTTACAAACAAAGACGTAAAATTCATAATTTCTCCGGCCTCTTGATACCTCAAAGCTCCACGACTCGCATCCTATTCCTCGAAAATTCCCCTAAGAATTTGTTTATGTTAAACTTTAATTTATTAGAATAAGGACAGTTTTAATACATCAATTTGTGAGTTGATTTCAGTCACCAAAATGTTTAAATTCAGAATTTTGATACAATAAGAAGTTTTTAGAAATATGTCTTAGCTTTTCGAAACTATAAGGAATGTGCAATTCCGATTAAAAACGAGAGAGATATGAAACTTCTACGACAATCACTTAAAACTATTTTCAAGTTCGACCAGTAAATTTAAACAATTTATATCTCCTAAACCATAGCTCCAAAAATCATGATTTTTATACTAAAGACTTAATGCATACCCAAGAACATCATATTAAAATATGAGCTCAATCCAATAAAAAATGATTGAGTTACTCCTCAAACAATAAGGCATTATTAAAATAGTGAAGTCCTAAAAATTCAGATTCAATACCAAAGTTGTTGAGGGTTTTTGAACAGAACAATATTTGCATTTCAAAATCATTCTATAGAAAAAATTGTTCTCCTTTGAGTTAACTTTCCAATTCCACTAGAATGAGTTCATTTCAATTTAAAATAAGAAAGTTATGACCAAAACACCAAGGCTGATTTGAAATGGTAACATGCAGAATTTCAGCTTTTGTTTCAAGAATACATGCAAACTTTGAGAAATCATAACTTACTCAAAAATAAACTAAATCAAGAACTTATTTATATCAAATTGAGTGGAAAAACACAAGAAATCAAAATATGTACACTAATTACGAGAATTCTCACATTTACTCTTTTAAAAATGGCCCAAAACCAAAATGGGATTCAAATCAATTTTATTCAAGAACTTCCAATTTTCAAACCTCAAGCTTAGTGATCTAAAGACTCTTCAATCAACCAACCTTAAAAGGACTCAAATTTAATTTATTTACCAAAAGCCCAAATGATGCATGCTTGGATTTATAAAGAATTAATCAAAGAAAAGCATAAAAATGCATACCTATGGTTCTCGTTGAACCTCATATGTTTGATTTTCAAATTGAGCACCTAAAACCATTCTTGTTTTCTTCCAAACCAGAATTTTCAGCAAGTATTTCACTTCAGCCCCATTTTTTTCTTTTTTTGCTTTGTTTTACATGAGAATAGAAAAAAACCCTTTATGGTTGTAGTCAAGTTTAACTACTCACTTAGCTTAATTGAGTCATAATTTGAGAGACACTTAACATTCATGGTGACACCTTGCTCCCCTACTTTTACAAGTGTCCTACTTTTTTTTTTGCATGCACTCAAACACTTGTTCCACTTGAAGCCTTAAGTCTCCTATTTATATTTTTGAACAACTTATCTTGACCATTCATCTCATGTGAATCAATGGCTCTAAATTGCTCCATCCAACCCACTATTTTACTCTTTTTTACACAAAATTTGACATCAATCTCACATGGATTGGTTCTAGCTCGCACAAATCTCGAGGCATATCAATGTGTGTTGTATTTTAAATTGGAACTATAGGTTACAACTTAATTTACATTGATATAAATGACCATAGGCTATGCAAATAATTCATTAAACATATATAAATGAATTATGACTTACCATAATACTATCTACCAGGTTCACGGCTCGCACGCAACATAAGGCATTTTCCCGCGCATGCCGAATCGACAAAACTATCAAACTTAATAAATTCGGGTATAAGGTACATACATACAATACACTAAGCATTCACCACATCAAATATAAAATATACCCTGACCACGTGCCACGGTTAGTGCACTTGGCCCAACGCAGGTCCACATTACGGTCCACATCACTGATCGATGACCCCGATTAAGGCTAAAATCTAAGATTAGAAATTTGGGTCGTAACACTTCCTCCCATGCAATCTCTTCAATACACACTTTCCCATCATTTTTAGACCAGTTCGCAATACGAATAGCACTGCCGTGTACCCACGAATATACCAAGAATCGAACATGTTACCCAACGTTTAATCATTATATATTAATGTATTGTGTTAGTGTTTTAATTACATTTGCCCCCCGGACAATTAAATACTTGACCATCATTCGCCTCGGCGCCCGTAAAACACCTTTCTTTGTCTTAATGCTCACCCTCAACCATCATCACACATTTGGGACATGGGAATTTAAATAATACAAACACCGAATAAAAATAACATACCTCGATGTCGACGACCGAGAATTGTTCACACGCATCACGACAAGAGGCCCACGTATGACCTAAAATTACATGTGGCACGAGTTAGATTTTAGGGTCGTTACAATACCTGTCACACTATCTCATTCGATTTATTAGTATAAACTCTTACATGCGATGCAATAAGACATAAAATATAATTAACACTGCAATTACGTAATCGATCAGACAAAATGACTATTCATGCCCAGTTAAACTTGTCCTAGCTTGTCCGAGGCGTTCTCGTGGACCTGAGCTGGCATTCACATTTGAAAATAACTTAAATGGCGGCGTCAATAAATATTGGTTTGTTACAAGCACTCTTGTACCAATCTTCAAAACCAAATGAGATATTCAAAGTTGTTCAAACTACCGTGGAATTAAAATTATGATTCATACTATGAGACTTTGGGAAAGGATAATTGACAATAGACTAAGAAAAGAACAACAATATCAGATAATCAATTTGGCTTCATACCTGAAAGGTCAACTATGGAGGCAATTTTCCTTGTAAGAAGATTGATGAAAAATATAAAGAAAAGAAAAAGGATCTTTATATGATATTTGTAGATTTAAAAAAACATATGATAGGGTTCCTAGAGATGTTCTTTGGTGAGTTCTAGAAAGAAAATGAATGCATGCTAGATACATAGACATGATTAAGGATATGTATGAGGGAGTAGTATTGAGTATAAAGACATTTGGAGGAACTACAAAAGAATTTTCCATTACAATAGGAGTACATCAAGGATCGCCTTTAAGCACATATCTCTTTACTCTAGTTATGGATGAACTAACTAGGCATATTCAAGAGGATTATTTTATTTGCAAAAGAAATTATTTTAATGTACGAAACAAGAGATGGAGTGAATAAGAAATTAGAACTTTTGAGGAATACATTAGAATGTAAAGGCTTTTGGTTAAGTAAGACGAAGACTGAATACATGCATGCACTGTGAGTTTAAAAATACTAGACAGATGTTGGGTTTAAAAAGGTGAACTGAGGCACGCCTTGAGGCGTATGCCTCAGTGATTTTTCATAAAATATGCATTGAGGCTTAAGCCTTAGTAGACTAAGGCGTACGCCTTAATAAGGCATGCACCGAGGCGTTAAAAGGCTTAAGCCTCTTTTAGGGAGGCATTTTTTAATGTTTGTTTTCTATTTTGTTTTACTTAAAGTACAATTTAATTACAAAAATACCATTAGACCCAATGACCCATTGTGTCTTAACTTCTAAAACCCTAAAATCCCATCAACATTGATCCCATCTTCTTGCCTGTTTTACGACAGACTTCCCTGCTCACGGTGGACTCCTTCTTTAGATCTTCTTCTTTTTTTATTTTTTTATAATAGGCAGCAACACATCGTTGCCCATTGCTGCCCTAAACCCTAAACCCAACAATAACACATGGATAACAACACATCTTTGTTGTTGATGTGTTGTTGTTGGACAACAACACATTGAAAGTTGTCATGTTTTTTTTCTAGAAAATTTAATGTTGTCATGTAACTCATGTTGATTTGTGTGAAATTTGGGGTTTTATTTCAGAATCTTATTAAGCACTACTATTTGTTTCTAATAGTTGCATACTTGCATATGTGAATGTATTTATTATGTTTATATAATTATTAATAGTATTTTATATCTTATTTTCAAAGATTTACTGAGGCTTACACCTCGCTTCTCTTGAAAAAAATGCCTCAGTTACGCCTTTATAACATTTAAATATTGAATGGAGTAGTAAAATTAGGGGAAGTAGAAGTTCCTAAGGTGAAACACTTTAGATATCTCGGATCAATCATACAAAATGATGGCAATATTTAGAACGATATTACGCATATAATTCAAGCTGGATGGAAGAAATGGAAAAGTGCAACAAGTTTGACCTATGATAGAATATCCCTACCAAAGCTAAAAGGAAAATTTTATAGAACCGCGATTAGGTTAGTTATGCTCTATGGAAGTGAATATTGGGCGGTAAAGCTACAAATGAACGTAGAGAAATGATGATGCTTAGGTGGATGTGGTAAAACTCGTAAAGATAGAATAAGAAATACAAAAATTCAAAGACAAGTAGGAAACCAATTGACAAAAAGATTAGGGAAGGGCGGTTTGTGGTTTGGACACCTACAAATACTTCCACTAGAAAACTTGACTCAATAGAAACTGAAGAAATTCGATAAGGTAGGATAGACCGAAGTTAACTTGCGATGCATTAATTAGGAGGAACTTGATTGGTTTGGAATGCTCACCGTCAATTGCACAAAATTGAGCACAATGGAAGAGTTCGATCCATATAGCCGACCCCAATTAATTTGGATTTAGGCTATGTTGTTTTTTTGTTGTTGTTGTTATTGTTTTGTTGTTGTTGTTGTTGTTGTTGTTATTGTTGTTCTTTGATTCATTAAGTTAATTCATGCTGCTTAACTTGTAAACTTATAATTCTTAACTAACTCAACTTATAATCTCTAAATGACCTACAATAATAGAAAAGAATGCTGACTAGGGCATGCGTTGACCTTACGAGAGCTGACTCTAGGGTCCACGTAGGCTTAGGTTGTGGGGACTGAGGTTGTCAAATACATCATTTAAAATCAAGGATTTCAACATATACTCTGCAACCAATCCATGTCTCGACAATGGTATTTACATCCCAAACCAAAAATACGATTCTCAATGGAAATGACAAATAAAAAAAAATTCAAAAAAGCTTAAAAGGTTTAATTATAAAACTATTTCACAACAAACTTTTTATTTAAGCTTTAAATCCATGAAAGAGTTAATTAAGAAAAAAAAACATTGTGATATGAGTTCATATATCATTTGATGCTTGATTAGGCTCCTTCAAATGATTGGGAGATACACTAATCATTCCACATAGTTGCACTGTTGTAGTCTAGGCTTCCATTATAGAAGTATGCAGAATTCAATAGGATTTAAATAACTAATACAAGTCCAGAACAAAGTTATTAAGAGGAAAAATCATTTCAAAATGATTACTACAAGTGGAACATCAAATTGATCAATTAAACACTTACTACACTATTTCCAATGATTCAAATCATAGAAGTCAAGAAGCTTTTATGAAATAAAGAACTTCACTATAATCATCATAAAATGCACTAAAAATTAAGCCTAAAGAAAGAAAAGCTAAACTAGTAAAATAGAACAAAGACCTTACTCACCTCCAACCATTTGAGACTTAGAATCAAACATCAACTTCAAAACACGAATCACGGCCAGACAAAGCACTTCAGAGACCAACGAATCCCTCTCCGTCTAATTGAGGTCAACCAAACAAAATGATTTAGGGTTATGAACAATCCTGTAATAACCCTCAAAATTTAACCCGACTTGTGTTACACTTGTTAAGACCGTGACCCGGCTATCGTGATGTATTGAGTATTTTAGACTTTAAGAGTCGACACCGAGGTAATTTTATGTTTATCTGATGTTTGTATTAATATTGTAGTTAATACGAGTCTCAAGCCGTTTGGGCGACTGTTTAGTCTGAGTGAGGCTTCGCCTAGGTAAACGGGGGAAGTAAAAACAGAAAACCTTAATAAATGATTATGAATAATAATTATAATATTTTAATTGAGCCGAAATGCG
Source organism: Stephania japonica (assembly GCA_039657345.1). Classification (NCBI taxonomy): domain Eukaryota; kingdom Viridiplantae; phylum Streptophyta; class Magnoliopsida; order Ranunculales; family Menispermaceae; genus Stephania; species Stephania japonica. The sequence continues at coordinate 14,419,314 of CM077564.1, read as the reverse complement.
GGAGCGACGACGAGTCAATTAGTTGTGAAATATGGGCCGAGGAGCGTGGGATCAACATGGGAGTTGAATAGTTAAGTAACACCAGAGTCACTTAAAGGAGTCAACAAGTGGAGTTAGGAGTGTTGGACAGCTTGCAAGGGAGTGTGTAGGATCTACCTAGGGATAAGTGTGTATAGATTGATCAAAAAGGGTCTTATATAAGGGTTTCTCTCATCACTTTTCCCTCATTTCTCTATTTCCTTTCTCTCCCCTCACCTCTCCTCTCCTCCCCTTCCACTCTTCTTTACTTGGAGAGCAAGCCACCATAGGGGGTGGTGCTAGACGGTCGGAATCCTCACCGAAAGTCTCAACTTCTTGTTGGAATATAGGTGAGAACCTTGTTCTTTCATCTCTTCTTTTATTCATGTGTTGTTGCTCTTTTATATTTGGGATTGTTTATTCAAGTTTTAAATTTATTGCCATGATCAAAAGTGACTTGCCAGATACAATCCTGGTGTTCCACAGGTGTCTCGGCGACCCCCGGAGTGAGCAAACATGCGACTTTAAGCCGATGTTGTTGATGGATGTTGGGTTTTATTATTATTGTCGGCTTTAAGCTGGTGTTCCACAGGTGTCTCGAATCCTCAGACATTACCAATGTATTTATGAAAATCCAAAGCCGATTTTGGATGGTTTTGGGTCCAATGATATGTTGTGGATGATCGCCAAGGGTGGCGTGATGGTTTGAGTTGGATTTGAGTTGTTGTAATTTTCCAGTTTTAGTTCGAATCGATGCCGTGAAGACGCCGCACACTCACTGTGTATGGAGGCATCTCCAAAACATCAAAACGTAGTTGGGTTTTGTTCATCTAAAGCCGCGAGAGACGCCGCATAGTTCATTATGTTGGCGGCATCCCTCGCGTACATGAGCAACAGAGAAGAACCAGTGACACGGCGTGATTACACCGTGAGAGACTTGAACTCGATGGCATCACCACGGCGTACCATGAACTATATGTTCGAGATTTCGCCGCCTAGACGCCGTGAAGAAGGAACTTCACACGGCGTCTCTTACGGCATGTTGACCAGGGAATGTTGGAACATGTTTTCCCATACTTCGTGAGGACACCGTGGCCTTGAAGGCCTAGCGGCGTCCCTGGCGGTGTGTCAACCAATGGGGAGAATTTTAACGTCGTAAAGGTGCTGTGAAGGCGTCGTGGGGACGTCCTTCTAGACGGCTTCACCCACAACGTTTCAGGTAGTACCTCAACAAGAATTTATGAAAACTTATAAGAATATCTAGGAAACTTTCGAGGTTTATCTTAGGTTATATATTGACCTTAAACCCTATCCATTGTGGTTCAAAAACCTTTGTTAGGTAGTTGAAAACCCATGGGAAATGCGTTAGAGTTGCGAAGTGATACCGGGATTACGTTAGAACAGGTAAGTAGACATGTGCTATGTATATGTGTATGTTAGTAGGCCAGTAAGGAAATATCATGTGATTTATACATCCTCTATTGATTGTTATTGTTGAATTGACTCATGTTTGGCATTCCATTCTATTCCTTGGTTGTGTGTTCTTAGCGTGAGTATGTCAGTAAGGTATCATATGGCCCGCACTAGCTGGGACAACGAGTGTACCACCTGCCAGGGTACTGACCACCCCTAGTGTTGTGTGTACCTGGGTACTGGATTCGAGAGGTATTGCGATGCCTCTCAATTTCAAGTTGCGCTAGCGTTGCGACGTTGCTCGAGGATCTTGCGAGATCTTTGCCGTATTGCTATGAAATTAGACCACTTATGGACCTTTTTTGATTCTTTGAACATGCATGTTTTCGTTGTTATCTATCAATATGCTTATCATGCTCCTTAAACTGTTTAATTGTCTATTTCTTTCAATTACCGCATGATATTTAGATTGTTTTGTTGTTAAATCATAAATTACTATTATATTCTTCTGGCACTACTTTCGATTTCTTCAGTTACTCACTGTCTAGTTTGTGACGGTGGGTGTAGATAGGGTGTAGTACACGTAAGGGCAAGGGCCCTGCCTAGGCGATTTCCTTTGAGGAAATAGCGGCTGGGTTGGGAAATCATAGAGATTAGGTTATGTTCTTTTTTTATCATATGATGTTTTACATATATATATATGGTTTGGTTCTTGAACTTGGGATGTGATTGTTTTGGATATCATGCACACACTTATTAGGTTTCTATTTATTGTACATGAATATTTCTCATTTATGAGGTTTTCCACACATTTATAGATTCCTGATTTCCCTTTGACTGAGTTTATTGCTCGTATTGTTAGATTAATTATTTTCTGTTGCGTTTAACTTGCAATAACTCTTTTATAAAGTGTATAATTTAAATGAACGGAGGCTGACTAGGCTCGCCAAGCTTGCCGGGATTTGACTTGGGGCTTGCACGGGTCTAGGCCGGTCATACCCAATTGTATGCGAAATTGGGGCCGTCACAATTGGTATCAGAGCCTAAGGTTATAAAGACCTGACTTTTTATTTAAAACATGAGCCATTGAAACAACGAAAATTAGGAATGGTTGAACTTAGAGTGGAAACCTCTACGATCCTAATTAGAACTTTAGTTTGGGGTATGAGGAAAAGTTGGGATAAGTCAAATTTGATTTTTGTACATATTATGAGTGTGGTGTGTACTATATGGTATGCAGTAGCTATAACTGATCCGAGAAGTTCGTTCTCTTGTTCCGATGATGATGGCGGATTAGACTAGTTTGAGAGACGACAGGGACACGTCTGGCATACGTTATGTTAGCACGGATGATGTACATCTCTTGACACAGGGTCACGACTCAGGACTAGCGAGTGGAAGAGATAATTACGGTTGCTGAGGACACCCGTTACGGCTACCACGACACCATTGACCCCGACTACACCTTTTCCACCCATTTCGACTACTCAAGGTGTAGAGACGCCAGTGGCTACAGCTTCCACAGCACCGATTCTGATTACAATGATGTCAGGGACGACAGTTGCAGAGATGGCACAGACAGAGGTTGTTGCACCTACAGTGCAAACTGAGGAGGCACCAGTTACACCCGTAGCTACTGCAGAGACTACTCCGGTCACTACTTCGGAGAAGAGTCCATAAGTCACTGCTGAGGCAAAGCAGTGGAGAGAATTCAAGAGGCATGACCCAGTCAAGTTCTTTGGTGGTACAGACGTAGCAGCAACAGAGCTTTTCTTGAAGAATCATGAGAAGATTCATACCATCGTCGCGACTAAGGATCACATGAGAGCGACGATTTCTTCATCCAAGTTACAGGGGGAGGCAGATGATTGGTGGACATCCATTGTCACTACCCGAGGCATTTCGAGAGATTGGATCGACTTCAAAACCCAGTTTAATCAGAAATACTTTCCACCGACAGTGTTATGGGCGAAGAGGAATGAGTTCACTTCTCTAACGCAGTCTACAGGAAAGCCAATGATGGATTACATTGGCAGATTCATCCAGTTGTTGCCTTATGCAGGAGGATCAGCTGATTCAGAGACTGGTAGGATCTACTATTTCACTAAGGGATTGCTACCTGCAATTGGAGGATTCGTGGTCACTACTGAGCCGAAGACTTTATAGAGAGCATACGAGTGGAGTCTAGAGTGAGAGAGTTATCTGATTACTCATCCAGAGGAGGCTAGACCAGTTAGACTGGAAACCAGATCAGAGGATCATTAGGATAAGAGGCGGAGGAAGAAAAGGTTTCGTTACCGAGATTCCAAAGCTCCGAGTGTAGGATCGGTTGCACCACCTACTCTATCGGTATAGACGAATCAACTAGTGCCGAGCTTTGTGAGTCATCCTCTACAGCCTACGAGACCAGTATAGCAGTCACAGGGACAATCTACTATGAGCAGAGATTCTAGTAAAGGAGGTAGACAAGGGCAGACATAGAGGTCAGGATAGATTCAGACCCAGAGATCTACACAAAGTCAAGGATAAGGTTTGACTCATGGAGCACAGGAGACGTGCAATTGTTACAGATGGGGCAGGTATGACCACATCCAGGCTCAGTGTACATAGCTAGAGAGGACACTGCCACAGCACCATCAATACCAGAGGGAGCAGGTTCAGGCCACAGTTAAGCCGAACTAGGGGGCGTCCTGAAACCTAGTTGTGGGTATGATTTCCATCTGTAATACTTTCATGCATATTGTGTTCGATTCCAGTTCCATTGTTTCCTTTATTTCTGGACAAATGGTAGATATATTAGGTGAGACCCATTAGACTTAGTAGACCCTTGATCCTTAACACGACTGCTGGGGATAAGATATACCTAAATTTTATGTGTGTTGATTGTCCAGTACAGATAAAGGGCTACAAATTTCTCGTTGACCTGAGAGTACTTGAGTTTCTTGAGTTCGATGCGTTGTTAGGCATGGACTGGTTGGGAGCATACCATGCTCAAATCGATTGCTACGAGAAGACGATCACGATTCCGTTGATAGATAGTATAGAGATTAACATTCAGGGTACAACACTATTACTTTCGATCACTAAAGGCCACGAGTGGAGTGATCGAGACCGTTGCGAGCGTCATGAGTACCGGTGTGAGACTGGAGATCAACATATTTGACGTACCAATCATATGTGAGTTCACTGACGTATTTTTGAAAGATTTTCCATGATTACCACCGTCGAGGGTGATCGACTTCATCGTTGACTTAGTCCTAGGGACTATACCAATTTCGATACCACTGTATAGGATGGCACCTCGAGAGCTGGAGGAGTTGAGGAGTTAGCTAGATGAGTTGTTAGAGCTGGGCTTCATCAGTCCTAGTATGTCGCTATGGGAGTGCCAGTGTTGTTTGTGAAGAAGAAGGGCAGTAGTTTGAGGCTTTGTATCGACTACAGACAGCTGAACTGGGTTACAGTGAAGAACAAGTACCCATTGCCATGCATTGACAATTTGTTTGGTCAGCTGACAGGAGCATAGTGGTTCTTGAAGATTGATTTGAGATCAAGCTATCATCAGCTCAGGATCAGGGATGAGGATCGAGAGAAGACAGTGTTCAGTACGAGATATGGCCACTACTAGTTCACAGTCACGTCGTTCGGTTTGACTAATACGTCGGACATGTTCATAGCGAGGCAAAGCAAAACAGCAAAACATCTTAGAGTTCGATTTTATTTTATTTTATTTTTTTGCAAACATTTTTTATTTATTACTTAAAAAAAGAAAACTCGACTTTAGAGCGTTGAAACACTCCAATAGCGCTCTTTTATAAGGGATTATTGATTGATATAATAAAATTAATAAATAAAAAGGTAAATGATTTAGTATATCCTAACTTTTAAAGTTTCTTACAAATTTATCTTAATTTTCAATTTCTACAAATATATTCTAACATTTTGAAATTGTGTAAATTGTATCATATGAAAAAAAAAAAAAAAAAAAAAAAAAAAAAAAAATTGAGTTAATTTAAGATTACTTTCAACCATGTTGTTGCAAGTGGGGGACCGGCGACGTAGGTGGCTAGTCTCAACAGCCACGACGTCGCCAGCCCCTAGTTACAGATATGGTGTTGGTGGTTTGTGCGGCGCTAGGATTTTGTTGGACACCGAGAAGACTATCCATAATATATTTACTAAATGTCAATAAGCATTGACGAAATCTTCATATTTTAATCAGATTGTAAATGTCAAATATGAACCAAATTGCAGAGAAAGGCGGTGTGTGCAATTTTGTTCAAATCAAGATCACTCTATATATTTAACTAAGATCAAGATCACCGTATAAGCATGGTTTCCAAAATTTAGCAAGACTTAATCAATTAAATGCAAAATAAAAATTTCAAACACTTTTTGTTTACTTCAAGTGGAGTCAAACAATTCAACCTCTCCAAACTTTGTCTTTTAACTAGTGATGGCTCATCTTGCACCAAAGATTATTTGGCAAAATTTGCAAAATTTCAAGGCAAAATTTCAAACACTCAAGTACCCACAATGATATTTGACAAAAAAAAAAAAAAAGTGTCCACAATGATGTGAAAATACATTATAAGTACATACCAATAAAAAATAAAAAATAAAAAAGCTAACAAGAATATCTAAACACAAATTTGACCAATAGGTTTGTCCATTGAGTGTCAGTATGCTTGTAATTGCTTCTTATGAACTTGTAATTAGGACAAGATTGTCTTTTAGTGAGGCAAGTATGAAATTGCCTATTTAATCATAAGCAATTTGCATCCCACCCCCCTTACAAGTGCATCTCTAGAAACCAAAAGATGAAAGCATACATTACATTATTGGGCATGGATAAAGTTTCTACTCAACTGTATCTCAACAACGTAGTTTCAATTTTAAATTAATTAGAGTCGGCTAACTCAACTATCTCTAAAAGAAAAGATGAGTGTTAAGGTAACTCACTACGAACACGCTATAAACACGCACCTTTTTTTTTAACAATTTTGTAATCATAATAAGAGTCCATAGTGGATAACCTTAACATTATCTTCAAACACAAAATTGTAAAAAAATAAATAAATAAATAAATAACATGGTGCGCGTACTCTTAGTAAATGCCAATAGTGGGTCTTTAGCATCTCTCCAAAAAAAAGTTACACAACCGGCACCAAGCTATGTACTATCAGTTCGATAATACAAGAAACATTGTTTCAATAATAATTTCAGGGGCAAGCAAAAAGCTAACATTGCTATAAAATTTACAATCACAATTTGTTTACATAAATCATTTACACGAGATGTGCTCCACTCTCCAGGCCTCTAGTATATGTTACTGCTGTTTATAGGGAGTGTAACAGCTCTGGTCTCTCCTCTGACTCCCTTGAAGATCCTTTAGTGCTCGCCTTTTAAAACCCGATTGCTTCTCTGAATTGCCTGACTTGACGCATTTCATGCTTGTGATGTTCTCTTTCATGTCGAAAGCGAGCTGATCATGCTCTTCAAATGACTTCTTACACTCCTTTGGGTTCATGCTGGCTCTACCTCTCCATTTTATTGTAGATGAAATATGCATCTTTCTTAACTGACTGTTGATGTCATCCATAACAACTTTTACCTCTTCCTTAACAACTGAACCTGGAGTTGATCCATTGCTTTCTTCCTTTTCGACAGCTAAAGGGCTTCTAAAAACGGTTGCATTGTTATCGTTCTCTCTATCCGTTGAATTTGCATTACATGCCTCATTTGTTCCAATTTCTGGAGATGAGAGTAGTTCCGCTTTTCAATACATTTTATAATTTAAGTTGAAAGTAGAGTAATTTATCAAGATTAGGGAAATTAACTTTACCTTGATCCTCAGCTTGATCAACTTGTAAATGAGGGAAATCCGCATTGCCAGTGCAATCTTGGAGGAGCTCAAGGTCGTCTCCTGAGGAATAACAATAGTGTTACTTTCAGTTGTCAAAGAAATCATATACATGTACAAGTGACAGAAAATTTTTATCTTTTCTTAGTCCTTCAATATCAACACAGATGTTAGCAACAATTACGTGCACACACCTCCGCCATCAGCAACATTGATAAAAGAAACAAAAGATTTTCTCATTCCAGAATCATCTGTGTTACAGACAACTTCAGACTGAAAGTCACTTTCCGCTGCATCAGGATCAAAAGAATAAGAAAATTTTATATCAGATTTTCATGTATATTTAAGAAAGAAAGTTTCAAGAAGACAAAACAACATAATGAAATGTACTTATCTAATCCCTTACCTTCACACGGTGAAGTTCTAATGGACCCTCCTGAAGCTTTAAAACTTTCCAAAGAAGACTCCAAAAAGTTCTCAGTTTCTATCAAGTCCTCAAAATCAACTGTTCTTTCCTTTATTTCAGCTCCGGAATAATCAAAGATGGCATCACCAAGAACAGCATTTTCAGAGTCATTTGCCCTACAGTATTGTTCTGTATCAAGATCCTCATTGGTACAATGATTTTCAAATACTTGACAAGCATATTCTTGATCTCCAAAATTCTCTGATGCATCAAAATTACATGTTGGTTTATCTAAATCTGCTTTCATATGAACTTCATTGCTGCCAAGAAGTTTATGGGCACCAGAAGATATTTCTGTTGGAGACGACGAAGTTTCTTCCTCTAACAAAAAAATTCTAGAATCCATAAAGATGCAGTTCTCTTCCACCATGGCATTTGAATGTTTTTCTGTGATTTTGGCATACGCAGGAGGCTCTTTTTGAGTAACGGCAACTGCCATACCATCATGCACTTTTCCATCGTAGTCTTCATAATCTGCAACCTCCAAGGTACGAGACGACATATCTTCATTTTCTGCATCCTTTATGAGGCTCAATTCATCAACTGCAATAAGATCAATCTCAATTTAGTTCAAGGATACTCTTATATCAACAGAAAGAAGAAAATAATTTCTCAATAATAAAGTTACCATGAGACGTAAACGGACTTGTAGGTTCAATTTTATTGATGTCGCGATTGTCTTCATCTTCTATTGTGTCTCTGCCTTTTGAATATTCTGTACAATATTTTGCAGTCAAAGAAGCTGATGCCTCCTCATTATTATCCTCTTCAAAGTTATTTAAACAACTTTGCACCTCTGCTTTGACTTCTGGTGCACTAGAAGCCTTGGCTTCAAGCATTTCTTCCAACATCAATTCAGTAAGTTTGATTCCCTAAACTGCTCTATTGCAACTTCATTTTCTTCCACTATACGATCACTTCCCTTCTTTTCTGAAAGTTCACCCGAAGTTTCCAGTTTGAAAGTTTCCGACAGTTGAACATTTTCAAAGAAGCCTTCAAAAGAAAAGTTTCTGCTGACAGATTGAGCAGACACTTCCGCATCAGAAGCACGTTCAACATCTTCCAAATCATTAGCAATTGCTTCACTTGATACTTGTGACTCGCTATGGTGATGGCATACAATTGAACCAGAACCTAATACAGAGTGATCATCCAGATTTCTTCCTGCAGAGCCTGAAAAGTTGGAATTGTTACTTCATTTCAAAACTACTATCAAGTAAAAAAAATTTGGTATTGTACTAGTGTTAATTCTTCACTATCTCATAATTGCATTTGCTAGGCAAATTTGGAAAAAAAAAAAAAAAGAAAAGAAAAAGGGAAAATAGTAGTATATATAATCCACATAATCATTAAAAAAAAATCAAACGTCATAACTTCATTAAGAAGTTTAACAAGGAACCAAAGCGATTAAAGACTTCCATCTAGATTTAATATGCAAGTTCCCACCCAGAAAACCAATTTGTGCTAAATATTTTAGATAAAGGAAAATAACAGTTTAGGTGAAAGCTGACTTCAATATAAATGCCACCAGTGAACAAAGTGCAGTCCAGTAACAATGAAATTCAACTTACATGACGATGCGTGCATTTCAAAAGTTGAACGAAGCCCAGAATCATTGATTATTGACAGTTCAGCAAGAACACTTTCACAGGGTAGTTGCAGGACTGAACTTGCCTCTGCTGGTTCATCCGGTTCCGGCTCATACTCGACCATGTCTTCCGTTTTATCTTGATCCTCAGAAAATGTGGTGTCATCCACATGTCCCACGCCATATCTTTCCTCCTCCATGTTATCAACAAGCTCTGTCAATGTTGGTTTTGTCGATTCTTCTGATTTTTGTGCAATTTGGGATATGTTTTCCAATTTAGAATCACATCTCTCAGCATTTTCTCTCTCATTCTGATGTGTAGTGCCTCTATGCAAGCCATTCTCATCCATGATAGCTATGTACTCTCCCAAAGAAATTCCGGCGTCATTCTTAACCTCTTTGGCTAGATCAACCAAATGCTTTTCTGCCTCATCAACCGCAGTCCTTTCATTAGTTTGCGAAATGACTTGTGAAGTATTGTAAATTTCCTTACATTCAATGCAATCCACATGTCTGGCCCCCTCAGTATTCAGGCAAGTTCCACTTGCAGCATGTTTACGCACCTCACACACATTGTATGGAACTTCATTTCTTGGAACCATCGTCAAATTATCAAGAATAGGTTCATCTATAGTATGCACAGATTCTTCCTGGTCAGCAACATCTCCTCTGTGATTAAAATCATTTTGATCATCAATTGCTGACCAGTGGTGTCTTGGCTCAGTATGCTGACTGGAAAAATTTTCATTCCAATGCCTATCGTCTGTTGAAACTTGAAACAGTTATTAATTTAGTTTCGTAATGACAAGATTTCAAAAACATCCAGTAGTTAATTAAAAGAAGCATAGTGAAAAAGCTTTTACTTACCCGCACTACCACTTTGCTCGGTTGAAAAGCAATCTTGAAAAGGCTCGACACGCTCAATTTGTGGTTGAATAATAGTACCAACTCCACAATCAGCTGCATATGTACCACCTACGCAATCAGTAATTTCTGTTTGGGCTAAATTATCCTTCAAAGTTCTGTTGTCTTCAAGAATAAGCTCATTAGAAATAGGATTAGCATGGGCATGTCCCATTCGTCCTGAACCATCCATGTCCACCATCTCACTTGAACAAGTTGATTCGAATGCACCTGAATGCTTCCCCTCCTCAGCCTGGCACTTCAATATTTTCACAAACGCAATTCTCTTCAATTTCTTCCTCATCCATTTGATTATCTTCATTAAATGAAAAATGAACTGAAATTAATAAAAACAGTATTTAGTAGACCGGGAGAATCAATCATGATATGGGCAAAAAGATTTAACTTACAAAGGTCAAAACATACCTAGAGAGACAAGTGATTTGGTGCCGCCGACATGGCTATCTTCATTTATATCATTTTGTACACGAAACTCTGATTCTTTTCCCATTGCAGCTGCAAGTTCACTACTTTCCTCTGTAGGTTTCTTTGCTGATGCATCTTTCTCCTCTTGTGTGTTGAAAATCGCCTCCCCCTCCACAATTATTGAATCTTCAGTAACCTGTAAATCTATTTCATGCTCATCAAGTGTAAACTTAATTGCTTCATTAGCTACAGGACCAGCTTCCGATTTGTCAACAATTGTGGAGACTTCATTTCCACAACACTGAAGCAATACACCTTCCTCATTTGAGTCTCCACCTTCCTTATGTGCCTCCACAATGTCAAATGCACTTACTCCGAGTGACTTAGATAAACCATCAGCTTCTTCACATTCTACAAAACTCCCTTCACTAACAAAACCTTTATGATCTTCAAGTTCAACATCTCCATCAGTGACACAAAAATTTGTGCCTGCTTCAAGCTCATTCACGGAAATCTTGCCATATTGCACATTTCCTGCAGACATTATTATTGTTTCCATTAGCCAATAATAAAACACAAGTTCAGAAGTTGTGCTTAGTCGAATAAAAAGTTGTAAGAAAGCAATGGAAATCCTCTCACCGTGATGCTCTGATTGCTGAATGCCCATTCCACCACTTTGAATCATTTGAGGAACTTCTTCATCAGCTTTGTCCTGAAACACTAACTGTCTAATTGATTCAGGAGTATGTCTATCACTTTCAACATCATTACCATTGGCCACAACCGAAGAAAAATGCTTAGACTTCATTGCATGTCTTTCATCTCGAGATCTGCCTCTCTCACAACTTAAAGCTACGTCAGTAACTGTTTCATCTAAAAGTTGTTCACCTTCTATGGCACGCTCATCAGAGACATCATGAACAACATCAATAATTGGTGAAGCTCCACACTCCACATTATCGTGCTCCACAGATTTTTCCAGTATTTCCATATCCCCTTCCTCCACAAAGCCTACGTCATTCTCACAGGCAAAGTTCTCGCCGGACGTTGCTTTGTCCTCCAAATTAGTCAAAACATAGTCTGCATTGAAAAGATAAGTCTTTGAATCTGGAAAACAAAAAAAGCTTATACATGAAGTGCTTAGAGCTTACCTTCTGGTTTGATAAGTGTTGTGTCAATGCTACAAGTATCATGATTGTCACTTATTTCACCGATTTCAGTGGATTCCTGGGACTCGTTGAGCATCATAGAAGCCTCCTCTCCACAATTTCCATTGATAATTTCCTTCACTAAAGGGATGGCGTGATTCATGATTTCTTTCAGTTGGTCCGAAACACTGGGAAGACTCAGATTATCTGCCACTGTCACTGTAGGTTCCTTCTCCATCAGAACTACATTGTCACAATGGCCCTGATTGCCCTGCTTATCTTCATCTGCATTGATCAAGTGATTAATCGGTGAGGTTTCATCATTATGGACAATATTCTGAGACTTGTTCGATCTACTATCCTCCGCAACGAGAGCATCTGGTAAAGAATCTTCTACTTCCAAAAGAGGCTCCTCTACTTTCTTCCCAACCTTGTTTTGCCCATCAGAGTCATCATTTCTCGAAATAGACTTGTATATATAAGTCTTACGACGAGATCTCCTTGGAAGGCCTTTAGATTCAGTCAGCATCTTCCTTTTAGACTGAGTTATATTTTGATCCTTAGAAACCAGAGAAGACATTTCATGGCTAGGTTGAGGTGCATTACAATTTCTAGGATCTTCAAACAGCAAAGCTTGTCCATCCTCTTCTTCAGGCTGAACTACATTTTCACTCTCATGTTCAACATTAGGAGCGAAAGATACGCTTTTAGGAGCTATGCGCTGAGATCTCCTCTGAGGCTCTTGATAGTTAGATTTTTTCTTGCTACCTTCCACCTTTGCCTCATATTCACTGTCAGACACCAAAGCAGTTGAGTTGCTCTCATGGGAACTTTCTCCGATAAGTTCATCCAATTGAACAGAAGGTTTTTCCGAAATTTCAGCTCCAGCTACCAGTTCAGTCTTTGTCGAAAACTGCTTTCGTGAACTCACCATGTTCAATTGCTTCACTGCTTCTCCAGTTTCCAATGTGTTACCAATTTCTTCTTGCCCCGTGACACATAACTTTGTTTCATCGCCAAGGGTTTTCCTCTTTTCTACTGCATCCCCATTATCCGTCTTGTTTGATCTTTTCTTCACCAATTTCTTCGCCACAATACCAACATCTTCAACAAATTCCTCCATGTTCTTCCTTTCTTCACTAACTACCCCCCTCTTAGTCTTTCCCACCGGATTTGTATCCGTTTTCTCGGGGACCACCTCAATTTTCCTGCGCCTCAGACTTCTTGTCATTGGCACAATATTTTCTTTGCCAACATCACTATCAGTCTTCTCCCTTGTCCTTGTTGAACGTATATCGATTCTTTCAGGGCAAAAATCTTCGATAGTCCTGCTCCTCAGAGATCTTCTCACCACTACATCATTCTCTAGAACTACAGTATCATCAGAAACTCCATCGCCAGACAAGCTCGAACCGCTGCGTGCCTTGTCACTTCCACAAACACTTTCTGTGCTATTCTTACCGACCCTTGATTTCTTCCTTCTCCCCAATGGCTCCTCCAGCACCATAGATTTTCTAACACGAGACCGCGTTACTCGAACCGGAATGTCCCCCTTTCCCTCCTCTTCGTCTAAATTACCCGTTGCGGCACTACTCGGTATGGGAATTTCAGGTTGAGGCTTCAGAATCGACTTTCTTCGCGTCTCCTTGGTCACTCCTTGCACTCTGTCATCTGAATCACTCCCCAAATCAATAATTTCAATCTTTCTTTCCTCCAAACAGAATCTCACCTTCTTCGCTCGCTTAGCTACGACCCCAGAACTATTCTCACTGACTACCTCTCCCGAACTCCCTACCGACTTCGTTTCGTCCTAAGACAATTTTTTTCAAAAAAGAAAAAAAAAAGCAAAATTTTCACCACTCATCAAACCCCAATTTCAAATACAAGAAACAAAACAACATTAAATCAAAAAAAGAAAATTTTGTACCTTGAAAATCAAAGAGAGACTGTCGGCCATCTGAAGATTGGTCTTGTTGGCTGGCAGATTGTGCTTCTTGCACAAATCTTGAAGTTGTCTCCTCTTCATGCTATGAAAATCCATCTCTTTCTACACTTCAGAGAGCAAATCGGTCAATAAAATCAACGATTTTGCGAAGAACAGAACTTAAAAGTGGAGATTGGAAGCGGAATTGGTCACATTGGGAGAAGGAGAAGAGAGAGTGAGTGAGAAAACGGTTTGAAATTTTTTGAATTTGAAGCGCCATTTGCTGAACTGCACAAACGGATAATTTAAAAGTAAAGTAGATGCCACTTCTTGTCCTACAAGAATATGGCACGTGGAGAGATTGTGGACCACATGATGAGGGTTCATCTTTCGAGGCTTGATTAACGGTTCAGAATTGCTATCTTCGAAATAAATGTAACTTTCTCCACGTGAAACTTTTATGAAGCACATCCCCTAACAAAAAAGAATGGAAAATGATAAAATGTCTCACATTGAGCACACATTTTGAACGCATACCCATCTTTTAGCTATTTATGGTTTTTTCTTATCTCCCCAGGTGTGGGCCCCACATCTAAGAAAACATCATAAATGATTATATAAAAGATAAGGGTATGCGTCCAAAATATGTGTTGAAAGTGCGTTAGTTTATCATATGTAGAAAATGAAATTGCGACACCACTTTGTCTAGATGAAGGTGTATCGAGAGTGGATAATGAGTGTGTGTCATACATGGAGCTTAACCACACCACACCACAATGTGCCATTGCCCACAATAATAGACCCAACGATTTCTTAGATCTCTCATCAACTCATCACTCCTCTCTATCTCGTGCATTTCTTCACCCCAAAAAACTTTTACCAGGTTTTGCTACCTTATGTAGATCGATTTCTAGGTTGAACAATGGCGAATTGGTGCGATTTTCATGCCATAAGCGTTTGAAATTGTCGAGACTTAAAGAAGCAACTTCTCACTCGATTCCTTTAGGTTTTTGCTTAAAAGTTGTATTTTTATTCTCATGGTCCATTTGTATATTTTGGTTGTATTTATATGCGATTTCGTCAGTAAGATTTTGATTTAAATTGAAACCTATGTTTAGTGTTGGGCTTTCGGTTTGGAACCATCTCACAAGGTCAAGACCCATTGAGGAGGTCTTAGTTGATAAGGACACACTTAGTATGATATATTTTTATAGGATAACATAATGAGTTGGTAAAAAAAAATAGAGGAATGCTAAGGTGACCCATTAGAGGCACACCCTAAGGACACGCGCTCACGTGGCACCCATGTGGCGCGAGTGGGACCCACACGAAAGCAATTTCTCTCTTTGACCCGATTTTCTTTTTATAGATTGTGAAAAAATAGTCATTTCACTCCTTTTTGTCACGACAGCTTTAGTCAGACCTAACCGACAAAGCATGACAGCCACATTAACTATTGATTTATGGTGAGAATTTCAAATTTTTTGGGTGGGACCATAAACCTCCATTTTCTCTTCTCATTTGGTCCTTCTCTACCCTAGAAGAATCTTTCAAGAGTAGAGAAGAACATTGAAACTTGGGACCATTTGAGAGTCTCAGCCACAAATGACTGAGATGAAAGTGAATAACAAGAACCTTCTCATAACTGGGACGCCAGAGCAAGAAAAAAGTGGTGAGATTTACTCCTTTTTATCTTTTGTTGCTAGGTTTTTAGGGCCTCTTTGTACATTGAGGCTTCCATGGGGCTTTTAAGGATGGGAGTATTTGGTGTGACTGGCCATCGGTAAATTTTATTTAAAACATATTATGTTCTGGAACGTGGAGTTTTCGAGTTTAGGAATTTCTTTTGGGGCACTTGTGTGGTTGTGTAAGTACGTAGTGAATCATTCTCCTCTATTCTAACACTTAATTGTTTTAGAGTTTAGTTTTGGTTTATCTCAATCTTGTTCAATTTGTATTAGTGTTTTATTTTCCAGTAAGAGCTTAAGACTAGAGTCAAAGGATTGGAATGGAATCCAGCTTGTGTATGGGCGGGGGTGTTGTAAATGAAAGTGATTTGAAGAGGTGATGCCATTTCTTTTTTTTAAGGTTGTTGTTGTATGTTGTATGCAGTTTGTTTAGTTTAGGGTTACGTGGAGTATTTTTGACTTTGGCTTGTTTGTGCAAATCGTTGTGAACTATCACTTTGTGTTGTCGATGTTATGATTTCCAATTTGCGCAAATCTTTGTGAACATCACTATTCACTTACAGAATCCAACTTGTATAGAGAGTTGCAATCGACTGTGCCTAATTCGAATCAGTTCCTTAAAGACCTAAATTGCAACCAATAAAAAGCTTATTTATTTCACCCATGTAATCCAACCTAAATCATTATTATGGGATTAATGCAATGTTGTTGTTTCTCCTTTTTAGTGATTGATATGAGTATTTCATTGCATTATTAATTTGATCATTAGCTATTGCATTACAAAAAAAAAATTGAGTTCACGATTGTGGTTGTTGTCGATATGGTTGCATTCGTTCAATTTATTTTGTTGCACACTGATCATTTGAATGATGTTGCAAAGCAACAATCGTTGTGTCTACAAAACATAAGCAATAGTTTTTACCCTTGTAGTTATTGATCTAATAAATTGCATTGCATTGCATTATACTATTTGAATTGATCAGTATAGTTTTAGCCGATTTTGATGTAGTCAATCATGGAGCGTATTGAATTTATCTGATAAATTGTATTGCAATTTGACCATTTTAATGACTACATCTCAATGGCCTTTCGTGAGGAGGGGCGTTGGAATTGCGGGAGGCTTGGCCATTTTGTAGCAACTTGTTCGTGGAAAGAACAATGCCCATATTGCGTAACTGGACTCAGGGTGGAAAGGTGTGTTAAGAAATAAGGTTTAACAAGGATCGACCCTTCACGGGTTGCACTAACTCTAAATGTACATTTTTTGAATGGGCCGACCTCCCTTTTTGTAGAGCATCTCCAACCACCAATTCGAATACACAACATCATCCATCCACTATGGTTGAGGAAGGCAATACCTCTACAAGTGATGGTGCATTTGCAAGAGCAATATGTGGACATCAAGTTGACTCATTGGCACAACTCTTGAATGAGTCATTGTCCATCAGCCGTTCCTACAGATGAGTGAAAGTGAAGTCAACTGTATCCGTCAAGTTTATTACGCCAAAATAATGATATCTCTATTGTGATCACTTTGTTGTTTTATAACATTCTTGTAGTTTTTTGCATGCCTTTACTATTGACTCAAACTTAGCTTCAACCAGTTTCGTTTAACTTGTGCACCAAAATGTCTTTTGTTGGAAATGTGGTAATATGAGATCCATGATATAATGAATGAATATGTTGTGTTCCATTGCATTTTTCTTGATTTAGCATTTGACACCAAGTAAATATGAAATTAGAGCTTAGTAGTAGATCATCTATAAAAGGTGGACAAATTTTGTAAATGTAATGTATGAAGCTTTGTGTGTTCAATTCCATTTCTTTATACTCTATTGAAGAACATTTGAAACCAATCAAAATACAAATAAGGGCTTAAATGTATGTAGTGGTTGGGTTGAAGTTCAAGAACTCATCAACATAAGTTCCCGCAAAAAAAAATGAACTTAAAGAGATATTGTAGTAAAGATACGTGAATATTACCTAACACCAACAACAAATTCATATCATTACTCATACTCAGTGTTCAAAAAGGTAACTAAAAAAAAGTGGTTTGTCCATCATTGACACATGCCATTAACCATGTTCTAACCAAACCATAACAATGTTCAAAAGGAAACAAAAATAAAGTAGTTTGCAACATAACAAACTTAAATGTATTTCAAGACATTGGAGATGAGAGTGAGAGATAGAGGGTAGAGTCTTCAATTTCCTACTTTGTATGGAACAATGGCCTTCTCTTTGTCAACTGCTTCAAGTGTAGCATGTACTTTCATCGGGACCTCATCAGCACTTTTATCTTCACTCTAGCCTGTTGCACCAACTGTAGTTGTTTCATTCAGATGCGACTGCTCTAAATTTATTTTAATGGCTTGAAGAATCTTCATCCTTAGTTTAGCCCCATGTGTAGTCTTTCCAATTTATCAACTCGCGACTCAAATGTACTATAACTCTACATTAAGTTGTTGATGAAGCGTCGTTCAAATTCTTCAATCGCTTGACTTACAACATACTCCATGCTTTTCGTCCCTTCTCGGGTCATTTCTTCCACTCTTTGTTGGACCTCTGCAATCTTTGATGATATGGCATGTTCCACATCATGTTGTATTGCAGTTAGAGCCTATTATATGGCTTGTTGCATTACATGAACAACCTACTTCATTGCGTCACTGAGTGGATGTTTCTGTTGCATATAACACATTAAATATTAGTTTCATGAGATATTTATTACAACAAATGAAGCCTCAAATATGATTCAAGTTAGCCAAAAACACAATTTAAGTGACACATTGAATAAGTTTCACTTACCCCCGGTGTTGTATTTATGGGGTTGGGTGTAGGTGCATGTACATCCTGCAGGGTCTGGTTTTTTGGGGAATTTGTTCTAAGTTTTGGTGGCCCTCAATCACATCCATCTCAGTCTTATCAAGCTCACAATGACCTCCCATCCATTCATTACCAAATTGCACTGTTCAACAAAGACCAATACTTAACTACACAAGAAAAATAAATGACATAATTTAATTAAATAAACATGAATGTAAGGAATTTACCATTGTCAATGTACTGTCCCCATTCTTTATCTATGTGATCTCCTTTAATTTCAATGCCAACCATATGTTCCTCCACAATTTCTAGAATTTCATTATCCCCCTGTTCAAGCTCTTCTTCTCTATCTCCTCTAATCGACTCATTTTCATCTTCTAACTCCTTATTCTTGTTGTTGTCATGTTCCTGCTGCCCTTCAATTTCATTCTCTTCATGTCGGACCTCAATACCCTCTCCAATATCCTCACCCTCTACCTCAACACCTTTCCCAACCCCTTTAATGTCATTCTCATCATCCTCAATGACTTCGTTCCCACAATCATGTTGCCCTTCTTCTACCTCATCATTTGCTTCCTCTTCTACGTTAGCTGCCTCACTTTCATTATTGGTTGCATCACTCTCCTCATTAGCCACCTCAATTCCCACCTCATTCTCTTCTTCATCTTCAAGTAACACACTTGACTTTTTCTTCTTTTTTTGAGGTGATCTATTCCTCTTACCTGTAGTGGTCTTGTTTTTGGCATTCGGAAATACACCCAATTTCCACTTATCTTTTTGTAACTCATCTGACTAGAACTCTCCAATCACGTCTTCCCTATTAAAAACCACATCTTTGATTTCCTCCTTTGTTGGTGATGGCACTATGGCACTAACAAATAACTTGAATAAGTGGTTGGCATATGCAAGACCTCTTGAGGGATCGATAATGGTCTTATACATAAAGTTGATGATTATATGAGCTAGATCAACCTTAACCCCTCTCATGATTGCCCATACAAGGAAAACATTAAAGTGGTTTATCCATGTCATACCACCAATTCTAGGGGTGAGCACATGGGAAACTTGGTGATGAAGTAGGCGTGCCTTAACCTCAACATCCTCTATAGCTGGTTTTTTTTAGGTTAGTAGGGTTTACGCCTCCACACATCAATCGTAATGCTTCATTGTGGTTATACCCTTCCACTACACTATCCAAATCATCGAAGTTATCAATTTTGAAGGACCAACTATACAAATATGATGAGAGGATAGTGTGGTCTTCATTGGTGGAGGACAAATATGCATAAAACAGTCAAGTATACTCTAAATTAACAAGCATTTTCAAGTTTACAAAATTTAACCAACCTAACTTTTCAAACATAGGCCTAACAGGTATATCAACGCTATCGAAATAAATGAAATTCAATCTTTTGGTTTCCAATGGAATTCTGTCGAGATGAAAGGTTTCTCGAGCTGTAATCATCATTACAATGTTCATTATCTCATCCAGCAAGTTGCCCCCACTCCGTCCATCATCTCCGTCATCATCAATCTCGAAGGGATTCTCATAAGACGTCTTTGGCAATTGTGTGACGCGCATAGACTTCAGTCTTAAGCTTTGGCGAATGTTGGATGCCCCTTTCTCCATCTTTGGGACTTTTTTTCCATCTTTAGGACTAATAGAGGTGGGCCCTAGTTTTTTCTTTGAGAGGTTCTAGGCTTACTGTTATCTTGTTTCATCTCCACTATTTGTATAGGGTTGAAAGTGTTTGGTGGGAAGGGTATGAACTGCAGTGACAATGAGAATGATTCAAAGTATAGGTTGGTATTTTCTCTATAAGGAAAAAGCTTTCAATGGCAATGAGTGGGAGAGAATGGTTTAGAGGAGAATGGTTTTCAAGAGTAATGAGAGAAGGGTCGAAATGCAAGTTGGTGTGAGAATTCAAAGTGAAATAACCCTAAATTAATGTATGTTAATTGCAATTGTTGGAAATTAACCACAACAATTATGACCACTGCCCACCATGACCAATAGAAAATCTCCACAACTCACTCCACTATTTTTTTCTTCTCGTCCACTAGATCCCATTTCTAAAATTTCACTAACTTCATCCAACAAATCTCATTATGCTCACATAATGTAAAACGTCCTCCACCCACCCATAAAAGAAGGAATCACAAGTAAATGTATAACTACTTAATGGCTCTCATTAAATCTAACTAACAAAAGTTTTTTAATCATGTAATAAGAAAAAACCTAAAATAAGAAAAAACCTAAATGTAACAAATATACAAATGCCTTTTGCCACACTACTAAATATAACAAAAAAATGGTATCAACACTGTAAGTAATTATAGGTGTTTCATGTGACACCTTTAGCAATTGACATTAATATAGCATTAAAAGTAAAACAAATGCCAATACATCTTCATAATATGTGTAACCCTTTTTTTTTCAAAAAATAACATTCAAGTAAATCAACCACTACATAGAGTTGCAACAAGGGAAATGTGACCAAGTAACAGTTAATAAAAGTATCATTGTGCATAACCTAATACAAACTACTCTGACAAAATATTACACCTAAGTAACTTGTGACTTTTTCGTCAGGGGAAAGAAAAGTAACAAGTGTCTTAAAACTCTAACAAAATCCAACAAAATAGACATGCATGCAATTCTATCTTAATACAAAAAAAAATTACATAATTACAAAACTTGATGTGACTCCATTGGTTGGCTTATGCCTTGAAGAAATTCCTGTGAAACGAACGACATCGCCCAATCTTTGGTGTCCAATACACTAGGGTCACACATAACTAACTTCTCAACCTATTTGACATGCATGTATATTTTGTTACGTAAACAAAGATGAAGGAGATTCAATATGATGGAAATGTTCCCAAATTCATTCTACTTGACTTGACCACTTACTTTTTCTCCATCCTCAAGCTCAAGACTTGACTTCTTCGTTGCATGCTTGCCACGCCCCTTTTTTCCTTGGACTCCTTCATCACTCTTTCCATAACTTTTCTTACGACCATTTTTTCCTTGGACTCATTCAACACTCTTTTCATGACTTTTATTATGCCCCTTCACACCATTCACTTCACTTTTATCCTTACCTTCATATTTTTTTGCATACACAAACAATTAGCTCAACCCTTAAGTTGTCGTGCTTAAATAACAAACTAAAAGAACAAATTTAAATAACAAACTTAAATTACAATTGTTAAAGTATAAAAATAACAATCTTAGTCATTCAAATTGTAATTATATGTCACCTTCTTTGTTGTTTCTTCTTTGATGTGATCGGAAGCCGATTTATTTCTACTCGTATGAGGGCATCCTTTCCACTTATGAGGTCTAGGATTCTTTATATCATGAAATCCCTTCAAAGTGAGTGTCCTAGAACGAGGAACTTCCATAGCTTCATTATTGTTATCTTCGTCTTCCATGAGTTGCAATTACAATTTATTAATTGTTTCAAAAACTAACTTCATCTTCCTAACACTAAGGTTACCTCAATCAACCATTCGAGAGAATCGAGATAAGATTGCATCATAACGTTCAAGAACGGTGCTTGCGGTACAATCCATCTCCTCGATAGTTCTCTCACGGTCATAAATACATTTGAAATCCTTCCTCTACCTGTCCATTACGTATTTGGGAGGTATCAACGAAATGTCACGTTCTATGAAGGCACAGAGAGCATGAGCACAAAGAATGCCTGTAAATTCAAACCCTCTACACATGCAGTGAACTTCTGCCTCCTCATTATAAAACACTATATGTGTTCGAGGCTTTTCATGTTCACATCCTGAGGGAATGGTGAGGTCTCGCACCTCATAGATACAATAGCCGAGGCCCTCTATATCCTTTTTTGCTTTGCAATTTAGTCTCCTCCTCTATTCGACTTGAAATTTATAAAACATTTTGTCGGTGTATATCTCACGCATTTGTCATTCATATGGCACATGAGCGAAGCACTCACGTTCTTTATGGTAGGTACCAAAGTCCTTCCAATCTTCATTATCATTCTTTCTTTCAACAGACAGTTCATACGAACTAATAAATTGCTTCAAACTAGTTTTGAGGTCCAAATATCCATCAAAGAAAAAGTTCATACTTTCGTTCCTTTGGGTGGTAGACATCCCCGCCCAAAATACATCTTTCACATACACCGGAACCTACTTATGCCTAATTTTGTACAATGTGCTCAGCCAATACCGACTACAATCCCCTAATTGAGATTTCTCCATCATTTCACTCCAAGACTATTCAAATTCATCTGAAGTGATTGAATCGTAGACATCATTCTTCACCCTCCAAATAATTTGTTCTCGATCTGTCCTCCAACTTTCTCAGGCGATTTCTTCATTATGTGCCACAAACAAAGCCTATGACATGCATTTGGGAATATTTTTGTGACAACTGCACCTATAGATGGACATTAATCTGTTAAAATAACATTTGGTTCTTTTCTCATGCACTTTGGCCATGTTTTGAACAACCATTCATAAGTGTCTTTACTATCATCAGCAAACAAAGAACATCCTAACAAAATTGACTACCTGTAGTGGTTGACCCTGATGAATAGTGCGAATGGCATATCATACTTGTTAGTTAAGTACATTGAGTCAAATGAAATCACATTTCCAAAGTACGTGTAAGCGCTTCTTGACCTTGAATCGGCCCAAAAGACATGCCTCAGTTGATTGTCGTTGCCTAGTTTCATTGCATGGAAAAAGTTCGTATTTTGTTCCTACTTATTCAAGAAATGTTGAAGGATAGCCTCTGCATCACCCCCTCCAAGCCTAAGTTTACATGCTCTGTCAATGTGATTTCTGATATCCTTTTCTCCGTATGTTAACTGATCAATCCCACCAGCACGTATCGACTTTGTCATAAAGGACTTGCACACTGAAATTCCTACTTTATCATTCCAACCTATTCTTTGTTGTCTCACTGATTCGTCGGTTAGAAAGGTAAGAATGAGTCTTGGATGGGCACACTGCATGATTATGTTCAAGGAAGGACTTTGTAATGAGCCACATCCCAACTGCATATAAACGTACTGCCACCTACACCTTGCAGTTACATCGCGAATGACAACCCAAAAATCTTGTCCTATTTTTTTTGGATGCCCGTCCCTAACATATGCATATACCCACTTGACGACGATGCCATCCTTTTTATGTGAGGACCTTGTTATCACTGCAAACCTTCATGTTCACGTAACACTTAAATGACAATTTTGCCTCTTCATGACTACTAAAGACCATTCCTACTTCAGGGGTCTTTGCTTCAATGGTACGTTCAACTTCATCATCGCTACTCGCTTCATCTGTGTATTCGATTTTATTTTGATAATTCCCTTCATTTGTATCCTCCCCCTTCATTTGTATCCTCCCCTGTTTCTGCATTTTCCTTTGAATAAGGGTCCAACTATGACATGCCCTAATAAAAATGAACGGTTTGCAAAGTTAAAAATACAAAATAGAACTGTGCCTAAAAGAAAGGAATTGCAAATGCCTATCAATTTGGGGCCTTAAGGCACATAAAGCATATGACACCCCAAAACCCATTCCATTGGAACTTATGTTCCACTGGTGCATCACAATAATGCAACCACAAAAAAATTGAACCAACTAACCCCTATCTCAACCAAAGATGGTTGCAGTAACTACCTGACCCTACAAATTTTTCACTAAGAGTAAATGCAACATTCAAATAGTAGTAAATGCGAAAGGAAAGTAAATGCAGTTCTAATGCAGTCACATGCAACAAAATTTGTTTCAAAGAACATTTACGAATGGCCATTCACACCCAATACTTCCAACTATAAAAGCACATGAAATCCCCAATTGACAAGAAGTCCTAAAAACCTAGCAACAAATGAACAAAAGTGCGAATTTCACCTCTTTTTCCATAATTCTCGTGTTATTCACTTTCACCTCAGTCAACTGTGGTTGAGACTCTCAAATGGTCCCAAGCTTCAAATTTCTTCTCCACTCTCAAAAGATTCTTCTAGGGTAGAGAAGGACCAAATGAGAAGAGAAAATGGGGTGTTTATTGTCAGTCTCTGGTTTGTACCCACCAAAAAAAATTGAAATTTCCACCATAAATCAACAATTAATGTGGTTGTCATGCTTTGTCAGTCAGGTATGACTAAAGCTATCCTGACAAAAAGTAGTGAAGTGACTATTTTTTCATAATCAAAAAAAGAAAATTGGGTCAAAGAGAGAAATTGCTTTCGTACGGGTCCCACTCGCGCCACATGGGCGCATGTCCTTAGGGTGTACCTCTAATGGGTCACCTTAGCATTCCTCAAAAAAGTATATGATATATTTAGCTTAACTAAAAAGTAATTTGAATATAGAGATGGTTGTTATTTCGACCCATCTGATCCCTATCCAATATAAATTGATCGCCCATCATTTTTTAAAAACATTATCAATCCACCGACAATAACAAAGAATTACTAAAAATATCCTTGATTGCACTATTTTTCCTTTGACCTCTGGGTTAGTGGTTGGGGCGCCCTCCTAACTCTACGAAATTAGTCGAGCCTTAATTAGGAGGGGCTAAAGCGGTTGGACACTTATGGTTATTAAAAAAATACCCTTCACAACCAACTTTACTTATTGATCAAAATCACCACCCTATTCCCTTTCATTTCACCTTTCTTCATTCTTTCCATGCACTAACCACACCCCTTTAACTCTCCTCCATGAATGCACAACCCTGCATTTACCTCTTCCATGAATTGCTCAACCCTGCCCCTACTTTGCTTGCTTGCATTTCCATTTGCTCTAGTTATAAACTCGTTTTTTTTTTTACTTATCATTGGTTTCAGTCCTTTGTTTTAGTAGGATGCAAGTTTTTTTTTTTATGTTTTTTGAATGAAAAGTTTTTAAGGGAAAAGGAGACAGAGACCCTAGAGCATTTTATTAACTGAAAAGAGATGAGAAACATTACAGGTGGGTATCCCACCTTAAGATGTGCTCCGTCCTTCATTTTAGTAGGATGTACGTTTTTTTTTATGTTTTTTGAATGCATATAATTTTTTAGGGAAAGGAGACAGAGTCCCCATAGCAATTTATTAACTAAAAAGAGATTAGAAACATTACAGGTGGGTGTCCCAACTTAACATCTGCCAATGAGAGATGTACAAGGGTGTATCAACTCTTGGGTGAACAAACTTTGATAAAAAATACATTGAGAGACCTAAGAGCAACAAAATAGGAGCATACAGGCTTAAACATGAATGATTGTGTCCCACTTTCCTTGAAGAGATTGACGATCCCAACCTATAAATTGATGATCGTCGTGAAGCCAAAGACTTGCAGAGCGTTTGATGTCATTCCATACCTCATCAAGGGATCGAGCCTTGGTTTTAAAAATCCTCCCATTTCTCTCTTGTTGCATACCTCCTCATGACTTTTGCCTCCCCATGAATAGAAGTTTGTTATCATCCAACAGCTCATCAACAGAGATGACATTTAACTCAAAATAGAAACGTGACCACAACATCGTAGTGGTCATGACAAGAAAAAATGATCAATAGTTTCAGAGTATCTTTATATAGAGGGGACAACAATAAGGGGAAAGGGCACAAGAGGGCCAACGTCATTGACGAACTTCACCACGTTCACTTAATGTTTGAAAACTAGCTAGCAAAAGAACTTTACTTTGTTAGAACAATCATTCTTTCATAAGGATTTGAAAGGGGCGATGATTTGGAAGCTCGTACCTTTAGAGAGATAAGCGAACATGGATTTGACAAAGAGAGAGCTCTCATTGCTTAAAGGCCAATAAAGTTCTTCGAGAATTGTGGACCGGAGCTGGACGGTGTTGAGTTTGCCCAAGAGCTCGACAAGATCATTTAGGTCCATGTTGGGCACTCTTCTCAAAAGGTAGACGACCAATCGATGTGGTTAGGCTGAGATGGAGAGGGAAGGGCAGCATCTGAGACTCGGATAGATTGATTCTATGAGGCTTTTGTTGGAGATGTTGGGATAGTCCTACATGGACTGCTTATAAAGAAAAAATAAGGGTCATAAGTGTGGAGTGGACACTCCATCTTGCCTTGGCATTTTGGAGTGAACCCTACTTCACACTCGTAGCTCATACATAAAACTAGTCATGTGATCAAAGGTTCTGCCTAAGCCATTTAACGTGCCAGAAATCTACTCATTCTCCATTGCTGAGGACAATGCTTGTGAAGGAGTTGAAAAGGGATGGTGCTTTTTATGGGATGTGTCCAAGGTCTCTCGGATCCCAATTATTTGCCTGAAGGCCATATTTGCTTCTAATAATGGACGTCCATAGAGAGTCATGTTCCTTTGGGATTCTCCATAGCCATTTGGATGTGAAGGCCTTGTTTCTAGCTAGGAGATTACCAATGCCCAGTCCGCCTATGTCCTTGGAACTGGTGACCTCTTTCCAGGCCATGAGAGGGGATGATTTGTTGTCTTTGAAGTTTTCCCATAAGAAACGCCTTATAAGCTTTTTGATCTTTTTAGCTACCCCCTTGGGTAATTTGAAAACTAATAGGAAATGTATTGGAGTGGCATTTAAGACTGATGAGATCAACGCAACTCCTCCGCCTTTGGATAAGTAAGTTTTGTTCCATCCTTCAAGTCTTCTGGTAAGTTTTTCCAAAATAGTGAACCAAAAGCCTTGGTTCCGGGGGAGACCACCTAAAAGGAGGCCGAGATACTTAAGGGGCCATGGGCCGATAGAGATGCTAAGGAGAGTGGCAAGTCGTTGGACATTGTCATCACCTGCATTAATACTTGCGAGCAAACTTTTTTCCTTGTTTAGTTTCAAACCAAAAGCTAGGACAAAAACCTTCAACAGTGAGCATAAATTTTTGACTTTATCCCTCTTCACCATCGATAAATAAGAGAAGATCATGGAAAAAAGGAGATGTGTAAGGTGAATGTGTTCTCGCCCTATTATGAAACCCTTGATGATTCTGGCCTCTTTTGCTTGTGTCATCATTCTTGAAAATACGTCGACCACTATAATGAAAAGAAAGGGACACGTGAGCATCCTTGGCGGAGGCCACACTTAGCTTCTATGCGTTATTGAGGTTTGCCATTTATAAGGATGGAGAAAAAAACTGAAGAAATGCAACTTTGGATCCAGGAACACCATTTCGAGCCGAAACCCTTTTCATGAGAATGTAATCTAAGAACTTCCGATCGACATGGTCAAAAGCTTTGGCCAAGTCGAGTTTTAGGATGAGCCCTTTCTTGCATTTTCTTTGATATCCATCAACTGCTTAATTGGCTATGACAAATCTATTAATTGGTCACCTTCTACGAAAGCCCCTTGCTCCGGGGCAATGGTGAGTTGACAACATGTTTCAATATGCCAGGTATTACTTTATATATCACTTTGTAAATGGAGGTAACCAAACTAATGGGCCGGTAGTGAGATGCTTTGGAGGCGTTGCTTTTTTTTAGGATTAGGCAGATAAGAGTTTCGTTGATAGTGGGGTGGATGAAACAAGTTTGGTGGAATTCATGAAGTGTGGTCATGATGCTCTATCGAAAGACTCCCCAACATTCCTTTAAGACTTGTAAAGAGAATCCATCGATCCCTGGAGCCTTGTCGCCTCTGCATTCTGAAATAGCCTTGCAAACTTCTTCTTCAGTGAAGGGAAACTCTAATATGTCAGCTTCAGTAGGTGAAATCGCTCCCCAATTGATGCCATCAATGTGCCAAATGTTTTCCACAGTGGAAGCATAGAGATTGTTGAAATACTAGAGAAAGATTTTGAAGATAAGATTGTTATTTTCTACTAGGCGGTTATTTTCCCTTTCGATTTTTCTGATGGAGTTGTTTGCCCTTATTTGACTCAACATCTGGTGGGAAAATTTTCTGTTTGCATCACCTTCTTTAATCCAAGTGATTTTTGCTTTTTGGTAGACCATACAGGCTTCATGGAAGAGGACCTGATCAAGAGCATGCTTTAGGCTAGAGAGGTGATTCTTCATGGATGCATTCCAAAGTTCAGGAGGAATTTTGTCCAAAGAGTCGATTTCAGCTAAGAGTTTTGTTTTTGTAATCCCACATGGCTGAATTGTGATAACCCTCCCCCGATACTTGTGCCCAAGTACCTGAACCCGGTTCCGAACAGCGTTCATATGTCTGCCAAATAACTATAAACATTCATTAACAAAACAAGGTCCATCGAAAGTTCCCGAAGTAAATCTACTAAAGGGAATTTGGGTTTAACCTACCCAAAAGACCTATTTAAAATACAACCCAAGTTTAATAGTTCTGAAAACGAATATATAGATAATATAGTGCATGGCTCACATTAAGAGAGAAGGCTACAAGCTATTGCCTTTCCTTTGTCTCGATCTAGCGCTAACGTGCATACCTAAGATGTAAGTGGTGAGAGCTAAAGAACCAACAGAGCTCAGTAAAAGAGAAGACTCATTTACATATTAAACATGCAAGTAATACCTAGTAAATAAGTAAAGTCTATATGGAAGAACAATCCGATCATTTACATCAATTAGGAAGTAAGGAACATACTGTTCATACTCTTTCACAAGTATCACTTCATAAACTACGTCATGTAAATCATAGGGTACATTCTTGCTCATCATATATATCATAAATCATGAGATAATAGAATAAGCAAATTCCATATTTGCAAGTATCAAAACTTGATAAGAATTAGCATGGAGACCGTTTTAAAGCTTCTAAAACAAGTTCTAAGGTTCATTTAAACATGGTATAAAATATTCCTTGATAGCATGTTCGTAAAGTTCATTATTCCATCATCACAACATGAAAACATAACTTTTGCATCCATATTAAGTATCAAATACCATCATTCGTAGCACACAAGTATATTCGAAGAATTCACATTTCATTTTATAAGCATGCATTCATTTCATATATGAGAACATTCATCATTCATAAACAAGATAAGATCTACAAGTCATACATGAAAATCGACAATATCGCAAAGGGTTGAAATGCAATAGTTAGATAATAATATAATTCATTATTCTATTCAATGCATCCTAATCATTAATATGAATCTGATGACCGAAACTGTGACGACCCCCGTACCCACAAACTGAGCCCCGCCTGGCCTAAACCTACATGGACCCTCGAACTAGTCTCCGACGAGTCAACACAAGTCTAGTCAGCCTTAACTTACCAAATTATTCGTTAACATTATTTACTTTCTCTTTGTGGTTAACTCTTTGATTTCCTTGACTCTATCAATTTATTATTTCTCCTCAATATAGTCATGGTGTTCCTCACGAGTCCTAGAATAGATCAAAATGTCATCAATGAACACTATGAAAAATCTATCCAAATATTATTTCAACACTCGATGCATGAAATCTATAAACATCGCTAGGGCATTCGTTAGCCCAAAAGGCATGACGGTGAACTGATAGTGCCCGTATCTCGTGTGAAAAATATTCTTCGAGAACCATTGTGTTCCTATTAGCTGGTCAAACAAGTCATCAATGTGTGATGCCCCAAAACCACATTGGTCCGCCACGGGAGCCACGCGGGCCCACAATTGGCCACGCAGCTGCTAGCTGTGTCCCACGGCTAGCTAGTCACTGTATTTACCTAATTGTCAAGTTAATTATTGATATATTGAATGTGTGAAAGCTTTTGATTACCATAACTGAGCATTACTAAGTTAACCATGTTACACCTATAGTGAAAAACCCGGAAGTACTCAATATATAGGCGACAACTGCCATCAGTGAATATTTATATACCAGTACTGAAAATGATATAGTCACAAGTCCTCAATAATAATTAATAAAAAAATTTAATACTAACACACATACCAGTAGTTCCTCAACATTGGACAAGTAAAGATGTGTCGCCTGTGATCTCCTTGCCCCTACTGATACACAAGATCTGCGCTCAAGCCATCACAAGAGGCAGATGACGAGCCTAGTAAGTAAAATCTCAAGGAAAATCACCGTGCATTATTAAATAAATAAATAGCATCCAAAGATAGCATTCGATAATCATGCAGAAAAGAAGGAAAATGTAGGCAACTGCTCAAAGCTCATCGCATGAATATAAAATACTAAGAAAAATACAAAGCAGATATGATCCCAGCTGACTAAGCTATGTACTTTTGACCAAGAGCCCTGGATATGGAATCTATCAATCCCTCCGACTGTGTCCTAGTGGTATTAGCCCTATTGGCGTACATCGAACACGTGAACCAGAACTCAACTTGGGATAGCATCTATCGAGGCCGCGAACACGCGCAACATACTTAACAAGCGACCCCAACATCTCACAGATGCTTAGGCGGGAGTAACCTCAACAAACCCAGTAAGAATAGACTCACAGATTTATCAAGAATAACAACTCAAATGAATGGAAAAGTAAATGCAGTAGTGGTGTTCAGTTGGGTTTTACATACCTAAAATCGTGCTCAATAACCCCGAAACACCCCTCCGTCCGATCCTCGACTCCAAGTATTGTCCCGTGACTTGAGATTGATTTTCGGCATTTTATGGTTAATTAAGTAGGTTTATTGTTAATTAGGCTCGATTGATATTTTAGAAATTTATGGGTTCTGGTCCCTAGTGCGCTAGGCATAGTGGCCAGCTGTAACAACCCTCAATTTTAACTCGACTAGTGTTGCAGTGATACTACGTGATACTAGACAGTATTTTGAACTTCGGGAGTTGACTCCGAAGTAATATTATGTTTCCGTGATGTATGTATTAGTATTTTAGTCTAATATGGGTCTCGCGCCATTTAGGCGAATATTAGTCTGAGTGAGGCTTCGCATAGGTAAACGGGCGAGTAAAACATAGTGAAAACACTAATAAATGAATATTTGTATAATTTAAATAAATAATTCACGAGACTCGGTGAAACTACGTGCGCTACGGGAGTCCGGACAAGGAAAAACGGACCTAGGAATGTCATTTGAATGCGAGAATTGGTTAGCTACGCAACATACAGACTATATGATAGAAATTGTTAAAGTGACACAATCCCATGGGGACAGCCATGGGACCAACCTTGAGATGTGTGTGTGTTTTGAGATGAAGATAAGGGGCTATAAATATGACACCATACACACCCACTTTACTATTCAACTACTATTCATCATCTCTTCACAACCGATCTACTCTCTCTTCTCTCCTCTCTCACCACCACCCCTCTCATTTTCCTCTCTCCGTCGACGAGCAGACCACTGGTCCCCGGGACCCCAATGGTGGTCGATCTCGCCGGAGACACCAAAGGTCGCCATAAGTGGTGAGCTCACTCCTTGAAAACTCGTTATTTCTTCTTATTCATCTCAGTCCTCCTCCCCCCTCGACTGAGCACACCACTGGTCGTCAGAGGCCCAAAAGTGGTTGGATAGATCGCCGAAGGTTAGTGAGTCTCTCTCTCTCTCTCTGTGTTTCATCTCTCTTATCTCACTGTTTCATTATCTTTGAACTGTGAGTATGATGGCTGTTGGACGTTGCTGCGGTGGTGGTGATGACCGGAGACAGGTCAGAGGTCATACCTAGTCGTACACTAGAGTCTCAACAGTCTTAGAGCCCCAATACGTGGCAGTGTTGTAGTGGAGTGTTGTTTGTTTGTGTATGTGCACCACTGTTGTGTCGACGACTTGTCCCACGGAGGGGGTGTTCTGCCATGACGGGGCGGGTCGGAGATGATGCTCGGAGGGTCGCCAGAGCTTCGATGGTCCCAGAGCACCCTCTCTTGGCGTTATCAGTGTAGGTTTGTTGTTTTTGTGTCAGGGGACTGTTTTTACTATTTCTTTTGTTTAACTATTTTGCTCCCTGGAGTGCCACCATAGGCGGTGCCGCTGCCGTCGAACCGTCGTGACATGGGGGTTGTCAGAGACCATATCATGTTCATGTTGGTGTCTCAAAAACCCTCGAGCATTCAAAATAATGGTGGTGAAGGTATATTGTTTCGTTGATTTCATGTGATGAGGTCGGGACATTTTTTGTTATTTCCGATTGATATAATCGGAACTGGGGAGGGTACCTCCGGCTTCCCCATGTCGGGGTGACTCTTCCTTGACATCGAACAACACAAGCGAGACACCATGGAGGTCACGGTTGTATTTGTTAATTAGTTTTTATTAGGATTTGGCCATGGTGATTCTTATTTGTTTATACAAACTGTTTTGAGGCTTCAATTTTTATATGGTGAACTAGCTTCTCAACCTATCAAGGGCGATTGTTTATCTTGATGATCACACGCCGTGTGAGAGAGGTATAAGGACTTATGGTTTAGGGTTTTGGTTTTTGGTGTATGTTTCGGTTTGTAGGAAAATGTGTTGTTACGTTCAGGCGGTTTGATTTATTGTCATGCTTGTTCGTTAACATTTCCTTTGGGCGAGTTAAATGGTTGTGATGTCTTGGTCACGCCGCCGGTCCTAGATGCCATGGCATGACCTATTTACGACTGAGCCAAGCATACGATTTATAAGTAGGCTTACATGTGTCATGGTTATCGATGTTGTAATATCGCAATCGTGGTTATTATTATGGTTTTCAAACCCGAGAGAGTATTCATCTTCCTATCAACTTGTCGAGTCGTTTGAGTCCTTAAAACACTTGGGAATACACTAGAGTTTAACCTAGGGTTTAGTTAATGACTTGACCTAGTAATTAGAGTTTCCAACCTTTTCAGGTAGCGAGAAACTCGGGGATACGCGTTAGGACTCGTGGGAGTGTTGTTATTCACGAGTTGCGATTAGTCAGGTAAGTACACTTTCCTTAAAGCTTGTCTATAATTTGTAACCTAGTATGCAACAGCTCGTTATAATTATAACGCCGTTATTTAATTATTTCAGATTATGACGCCAGCTCGGATGGCACGTGGACACTGCGGATAGGCTTGGTATGACCTGAACCTAAGTATTGACTGTGTATTGGTGTTTTCCTGAGTTTCTGTGATGTATTAGAATTATTATATTGAGATTTTAATCATCATAGGTGTATATTTGAAAATTTATTGTCGAAAGAGGTTGAGCGCTGGGGTTTCATGTCGTAGGACACGCCAACGCGAGGGTTAGGTGGTAGTGAGGCCGAGCGTTAGGTTAGATAAGATAAATCATAACATTTATGACTGTGGTTGAGGATTTAAATTAATTGAATTTAAATATAACCTTATGCTAAGCTCAAGGAAATCAATTAGGTACACTGAGTGTGGGACCGCCTCGAGGTGCGTGCCAGACACGAGGCACTAGGAGCCGGGTAGTCGGGACATTAGTGTGACCATATTTACCATTTTATGGAATTTAATTGATGACTTAGATAGGCTATAGGTGTTAAATCAAATTTATATATACAAGTCCTATAGTTGTAACCAAACAAAACAACACACTTAGAATGATTCTCGAAATGCACAACAGGGAGATTCAAGACAGATTGTGTTGGGATAAGGTGTACAGGATTTGTGTGACACGGGCTTAACAAGGGTTGTCCAATTTACCTCGAGATGCGTATGAACGCCAGATTAGAATAACATATATAAATACGGGTTGATCGTGAGACATGCAGAGGAAGCATTTCTCAACAAAAATTTATGAGGTTCCGAGGAGAAAAATCGTGATTAGGGAACACAACTGAAAGGTTTGAGGTTGGATTGGGAAATCAGACCACGAAATATAAGGTAATCTACTCACCAATTCCTTAATTTTCTGAGAAATTCATGTTATTGGGTAGGTGGAGGTTCAAACTGATTTTTGATGAATTCGTCACTGTTTTGCTGAAATTGTTGTTTATGAAGTTAGTTTTGATGGATTATGACAATTCGAATTAGAATTGGGGAAAAAATGAGTGTTTTGGTGAATTCGGATTTTGACACAATCACACTTGATTTTCGATTTTGAATGAATTACTTGTTTAATGGGTGTTTTGAAAAAGAATTTGATGCTATTGAAGTGTGTGTGTTATTGTATGATGTTGTGATGTGTTTAGGGACTAGAAAAACCAGAAATTCGTTTCTGGAAATTCTGGGCAGCGTGCAATTAGCGCGCTAGGTGATGAACACTAGCGCGCTAATCACGCTGCGGAAGATGATGAACAGTGCACGAAGATCAATTAGCACACTAATCATCCAGCATAGTGCGCTAATACCACCCTGAACTTTAAATAAAATATGAAATCGAGCCTAACTGATTATAAATCTATTTAATTGACCAATAAACCCTGGAATTAGATCTCAGGAGTTACGGGACAGTAGTTGGAGTCGGGGACTAGTCGAGGGTTGGACCGGGGGTATTTTCGAGATTTTTTAACGCAGTTTGAGGTACATAAAACCCAACTGAACACCACTACCGCATTTACTTATTGTTATTCATTTCAGCTGTAAATTATTGATAATCTATGAGTCCATTCTTATTGGAACGGTTGAATTTTCCCGTTTATGTATCCGGGGGGTTGTGTGGTCACTTGCTAGGTATATGGCCTAGGACAAAGTTGTGGGGTCGATGGCGTAGGCCACAACCGGGCTTCTGGTCCTAAATACACACCTTAGTTAGCTAGTTCACACCCATTTGTATATATGTGCGTTATTATTCATGCGATGAGCTTTGAGTAGTTGTCTGCATTTTTCCTTCTTTCTGCATGTTTATTTAACACAAATTATTGGTTGTCATTTACATTCTTTAATTATGATGCACAGTGGTTTTCCTTGGGATTTTACTTACTGGGCTCGTCATCTGCCTCTTGTGATGGCTTGAACGCAGACCTGGTGTATCAGTAGGGACAAGTAGGTCACGGGCGACACATCTTTACTTGTCCGATGTCGAGGACCTACTTGTATGTGTAATAGTATTAAATTGTTTTATCTATTATTATTGGGGACTTGTGATTATATCATCTTCAGGACTGGCATATAAACATTCACTGATAGCAGTTGTCGCCTATATACTGAGTATTTTTGGGTTTTCCACTATAGGCTGAATAAATTAACTTTATATAATGCTCTTTTGGTAAGATTAAGACTTTCGTTGTAAATTGTAAACTACTAAATTAAATGACACGAAACTCAAGAGTGATAAGTGAAATGGATAGACGAGTGACGTGGCAGAGGTTTTCGGTGCAGAGCAAGGGAAGCAGCTGACCATGGGGTGGCCTCGAGATTTGGGGCCGCCACAGTTGGTATCAGAGCAAGGTCGAGAGGGCCTTAAATTAAATAAGTTAGGGAAAGATAATAAATTTTAAAACAAATTATATGTGGAAACCTGATGATTTGCCTAGTGTGACGACCCCAATTTTTGAGGTCGCCCCGTGCAACAGATACCTCTCCAGCTCATGCACCAGAAGTAACTGCCACGTCATTTCTCTATCCCATTATCTAATAACCTCGAAATTATTGATATTTATCCATAAGTAACAGCGGAAGTCTTGTGATTTACAAAATGTTTTATATTAGTTTACATTATTCATCCTATAGTAGAAAACCCTGTTGTACATGCATATAGGCGATCAACTATAACAGTAGCATACACAAGTACAATAGTGATTTTGGTCTCCTATCCAAAAAATAATACAAAATATTAAAAGAATAATTACTAGCAACGCACGTACTAGCAGGCCTCGGCGTAGGCAAGTCAGATATAATCACCAAGGATCTCCTTGCCCCTATTGGTACTAGGATCTGCACTTAGTTATCACAAAAACCAAATAGCGAGTCCAGTAATTAAAATCCCAAGGAAAACCACCATGCATTATAATTTAAGAAAATATAAATGCCAATCAATAAATTGTGTGAATTAAACATGCGAAATAGAAGGAAATTGCAGATGACTGCTCAAAGCTCATTGCATGGATGTAAACACAAAGATAATCAAATGGGAGTGGACCAACTATCAAAGATGTGTACTGAGGACCAGGAGCACTATCGTAGCCTACACCATAGACTCTACAACTGTGTCCTAGACCACACACTCACTAAGCGACCACACAACCTAGGATACATAGACAGAAACTAAATCGTCCCAGTAAGAATGACTCGTAGATTATAAATAAATTTACAGCTCAATGGAATACAATAAGTAAATGCAATAATGGTGTTCAATTGGGTTTTACTCCTTAATCCGCGCTAAAAAACCCCCGAAAATACCCCCGATCTGATCCCCGACTAGTTCCCGACTCCAATTACCGTCCCAAGCCTCCTAGGATTCATTTATGAGGGTTTAGTGTTAATGAAATGGGTTAATAACGGTTTAATCAGATTTCAAGTGAAAATTCTAACTGTTCTGGCAATTAGCATGCTAATAAGATCAATTAGCGTGTTAATTGATCTTATTCACTGTTCATCATCACTTTCCAAAGCGTGATTAGCACGCTAATTCCATCACCTAGTGCGCTAATAGCGCTCTGTCTAGTATTTCCATATTTAAATTTCTAAGCTCCAAACACCTCACAACCCATTAAATCCATTCCTACACTTCCACAACACATCAGTGACACCAAATACATCACTAACTACGAATTTATCAAGTTTAATCCCCAAATTCAAATAATCACAAATTCATGTCCAAAACCCATTTTATCAAAATCATCCAACTTCTCTCAAATTTCATCAAATCCACAAAACCATGTAATACTAAGCTTATGAGCATGAAATCTCAACAAAACACAGTGTTTAATTCCCGCAAAAATTCGTTTGAACCCAATTATCCAACAAAACCAAAATTTCATAAAAAAAAACCCAAGTTTTGATGATTCAATACCTTTGATCATGTTGTTGAATGCTTTGATTCACTCTCTCCTTACTCCAGTTGATGATCTTCTTGCTCTTCTTCTCTCACCGATTTCTCTCTCAATTTCACTCTTCCTTCATTGTTTGACCGATCAACCAATATATATAGTTGGTTTTTGATCTATTGTGTGCACACATCTCGAGGACAATCATGTGGTCACTGATCACCATGTGTCACTCCAGCTTCTTGACACCTTATCATAACACTAGCTACCTCATATCTCCCTATTATGCATCTCGAGAATAATCCGAGGTGTGCTGATTTATTTGGCTACAACTATAGGATTTGTATTTATCCTTTGATTCCACTTATAATAATTATCTAAACCCTCAATTTAAATTCCATAGATTGTAAATAAGGTCACATTAGTTTCTCGACTACTCAGCACCCTGTGCCCCGTATTCGACACGCACCCCGAGGCGGTCCCACACTTAGTGTACCAATTTATTCATTTGTTTAGCCTATAGTCACATATGAAATTCTTGCATTTAAATCCTCAACCATACTAATATAATATTGATTGAATTTAGTCTAACCCCAACGCCCGGCCTTAGAGCTATAAACCCTTGCGTTTGCGTGTTTCCCCAACTAAAACCTTGGCTCTCAACTTGCTCGACAAAATAATGTAATTACACACCTGTAATGAATTGTACATAAATGATATAAAAATACATCACAGAACTAGCCAACCATCAACACAAAATCAGTTACCTAAGTAAACTCTCTGGTTTAGCCTATCCATGGTGTCCACATGTCATCCGAGCTGGTGTACTAATCTTAATAATTAAATTAACGGCGTTAATAAATAACAGGTCGTTACACCTAGAACTTTTAGTTGGGAAACAACAAGGAATGGGTAGTTGATAGAGTTATATGTATGTGTTATGATTCTACTGTGTACTAGATATGTATACACATACCCATAAAGAATTACATACGACGCACGTTTCTCGGTGCAGATCAGCATGGATGAACAGTCTACTACCCCCTTAGAGACGAGACAAACTGGCATTGTTATCAGGAGTTCATAAGCTACAGTGAGCTTTGAGGATCGAGTAACAGCCCAAGAGGCTCAGATGATAGAAGTACTCCGAATATTATAGGACCAAGGCGTCGCGATTTCAGCAATGGCTGCATCACTCACGACTTAGCCACCAGAGTGACAAAGACCTTATCCAAGATTTCATAAAGGAGAGGGTCGATAGGGATTCGCAAATACAGAGATGCAGGCTGGGCAGAGTTTGGAAGCAGTACCAAAGCAGGGATACACTGAAACTAGAAATGATAGAGACTAGTCTGACAGACAAAGACAAGATCGTGGTTAACGAGAATAGGCGTCCGAGCAGTAGAGAGAAGATGAGAGGCAGGTGGTGTATGCTACTGCACCTGCACTGTCGAGCATCATCGACATCAACCTCAGCAGCAGCACCAGAATAAGGATCAGGGTAGCTAGGATAGGGGACAGAGGGACTGGGGTCAGGGTCAGAGATTTAGTGATAGGAGACTAGGAGGAGAGATACGCGCAAATGTTATAGATGCAGACAGAGAGGACATCTGAGGGATGTTTGCCAGGCACCGATAGCCGTAGTCGCAGAGTATCATAGGAGGCGATGACGACAAGCTGTAGATAAGTCGCGACATAAAGAGGTTTAGGACAATAAATACAAGCTAATGAGGAGTGAGAGCATGCAGTGACCAACGACTACGATTAGGACACCAGATGCGCCTAATTCTGCTACACCAGGTACCGGAGGTTCATGGGAGAGACTGTGACATGTTCCGAGATGTACTCACTATCGAGTTAAGGGACATATACATTGGGAATACGCATTGTTCTGGATGGCACCGGTATTTGTAGAGCCGTTGCATGTTCGGGCTCCGGGTTCAAAATGTTTATGAACAATACGTTAGGGTACTTAGAAAAAAAAAGAGTCAACTATATTTTTGTGTAAATTATGGAAAAAAAACCAACTCGCTGGTAGTGCTATGTATAAAAGGAAGAAACTATCAGGTTGTTTTCATTATGATATAAATGAAACCTAAGGATTTTTGTTAAAATATATGTATAAGATAGGTACATTATTGAGAATGGTTATTTGTTCAAACATAGTAACATGAGTGATAGTACCTCTAGGGTAATTGGAAATTCAAGGAAAAAGGCAGGGACCGAGGATTACGAGAGTCATCTGCGATTTGTATTTACGACATTGAGGGAGCATAGACTGTATGCGAAATTCAGAAGAGTGAATTTTGGATGAGGAAGGTGAAGTTTCCGGGGCATGATTATCAACGGTCAGGGCATATTCGTTGAGGGAGACAAGATTAGAGCGGTGATTGACTGGAAGACACTAGAGACTGGTTTCTGAGATACGGAGTTTCTTGGGTTTAGTAGGATACTACTGTCGATTTGTACTGGATTTCTCCATGATTGTGGCACTGATGACGAGGCTGACAAAGGAGGATGTTCCTTTTGAGTGGTCTGAGGAGTGTGAGCGGGCATTTATGGAGTTAAAGAAACAATTGGTTTCTGCACCAGTGTTGATATTACCTGAGCCAGGGAAGAGTTTGACAATTTACATTGATGCTTCGAGAACTGGTCTGGGACGAGTTCTAATGCAGGAGGGACGACCAGTGGCTTACTTATCCAGGCGATTGCGACCATATGAGTGTAACTACCCCGTACACGATTCGGAGCTTGCAGTAGTTGTGTTTGCGCTGAAGGCTTGGAGACACTACCTATACGGAGAGAAGTTTGTTCCTTACACAGATCATCAGAGCCTACGTTACATCTTTACACACAGAGATATGAATATGCGTCAAAGGAGATGGTTATAGTTGCTGAAGGATTATGACTTCACGATCGAGTATCATCTTGGTAAGGCTAATGTTGTGGCGGATGCTTGGAGTAGATGCGGAGTTGACAATCAAACCGGTACTTCGACATATGGGACTGTTGGAGGCAGCATTAGTTATGAGCATGTCAAACATTATAGCTACGCACGATGTACAGATTGTGGTCAAAGGAGAGTACTAATAGTGTCACTAGAGCAGGTATCGGGGTGTCAGAGGGCTGATGGGCTTTATGAGCGGTTCAGTGGATTGGCACAGGATCCCGAGAGCACTGATTGGACAGAGATGTCGGATCGATGTTTGCGGCACAAAGGTCGACTGTGGATAGCAGGGGTGCCAGAGATCAGAGATAATATATTTGAGGCACTCACCAATCGTGCTACACAGTTCATCCAGGCATAACCAAGATGTACCATGATCTACGGAGATTGTTTTGATAGCCTGGGATGAAGGTTGATGTTGGAGAGTATGTTTCGGAGGTGTCATATATGTCAGCAGGTGAAGGCGGAGCACGGCGACCAAGTGGATTGTTGCAGCCATTGCCGATTCCTCAATGGAAATGGGAACACCTTACCCTGGATTTTGTCAGTGGGTTACCATAGACGTTCAGGTGACATGATTGTGATCTGGATGGTGATAGATAGACTAACGAAATCAGCGCACTTCATACCAGTTTTGATGCGATACACGTTTTCTTAGTTTAGCAGATTATTCGAGCAGCACAGGACAAGCAAAATAAGTATGCAGATAGATACGGCGGGAGTCTGAGCTATAGGGTTAGTAAGGCCAGAAGGTTCAGTAGTTTTGAAAACAAGACAGTTGCAGATGTCAACGACGATCAGACAGAGTCATCAGAGACATTATTCACACAAGATGGAACATGCGTGAGGTGAAGGGCTGGTGGGGTGTACCCATTGGTGGAATCTTAGATGGAAAAGATTCTAAGTGAAGGACCAATTGATACGCACATTGGTGGAATCTCAGATGGAAAAGATTCCGAGTGAAGGACCAATTGATACACACACTAGTGGAATCCTGACGTATTGGAAGCAAGTTCAGTAAAATTTTCAGTCAACCGAGAAGATGTGTCAAGAAAAATTCATAACGGTAAGGTCATGTGTGATGTCCACCTATAGCCTAGATAGGATACTCGACCGGCCAGAGGGTATGAGAGGGTATGACAATGTCCAAGAAATAGTATAAGGGTTTGTTAGTAGGGGAACTGGCAGGGAGTGTTTGGGTTCACTCAATGTGTAAATTGATGAACCGAATGTACTCGAAGTGTTCTAATTTGGAGGACAAAATTTTCTTTTAGTTGGGAAGAATTGCAACGGCCCGTTATAATTATAACACCGTTATTTAATTATTTCATATTAGAATGCCAGCTCGAACGACACGTGGACACTGCGGATAGGGTAGGTATGACCCGAACCTAGTTATTGACTGTGTATTGGTGTTTTCCTGAGTTTATGTGATGTATTAGAATTATTATATTGCGGTGTTAATCATCATAGGTGTGTATTTGAAAATTTATTGTCGGACGAGGTTGAGTGCAGGGTTCATGTCGTGGGACACGCCAACGAGAGGGTTAAATGGCAGTGCGGCCGGGCATTGGGTTAGATGAGATAAATCATTACATTATGACTGTGGTTGAGGATTTAAATTAATTGAATTTAAATATAAACTTATGCTAAGCTCAAAGAAATCAATTAGGTACACTGAGTGTGGGACCACCTCGGGGTGCGTGTCGGACACGGAGCACTGGGAGCCAGGTAGTTGGGGCGCTAGTGTGACCATATTTACCATTTTATGGAATTTAATTGATGACTTAGATAGGCTATAGGTGTTAAATCAAATTTATATATATACATAAGTCCTATAGTTGTAGCCAAATAAATCAGCACACTTAGGATGATTATCGAGATGCACAACAAGGAGATTCAAGACAGATTGTGTTAGGATAAGGTGTACAGGATTTGTGTGAGACAAGCTTAACAAGGGATGTCCAATTTACCTCGAGATGCGTGTGAACACCAGATTAGAACAACATATATAAATACGGGTTGATCGTGAGACATGCAAGAGGAAGCATTTCTCAACAAAAATTTGTGAGGTTCTGAAGAGAAAAATCGTGATTAGGGAACACAACTGAGGGGTTTGAGGTTGGATTGGGAGATCAGACCACGAAATATAAGGTAATCTACTCACCAATTCCTTAATTTTCTAAGAAATTCATGTTATTGGGTAAGTGGAGGTTCAAACTGATTTTGATGAATTCATCACTGTTTTACTGAAATTTTTGTTTGTGAAGTTAGTTTTGATGGATTATGACAATTCGAATTGGATTTGTGGAAAAAAAATGAGTGTTTTGGTGAATTCAGATTTTGACACATGTAAACTTGATTTTCAGTTTTGAGTGAATTACTTGTTTAATTGGTGTTTTGAAAAGAAATTTGATGCTATTGAAGTGTGTGTGTAACGGTCCGAATTTAATTCGCCGTTATTTGTGACGTATTGCAAATGTGGCGGACATCTCAAACACCAGTGAAACCTGCAGCTAGGCTAGTGCGCGCCTGAAGTTAGGTAAATTGTTATTTTGAGTGTTGTTTTGACTAAATTTGCGATGTTTATGTTAAAATAAGTTAAATGACATCGCAATGTGTGTAATTATATTTCAATTGACATGTGAGATTGTGCCTTAAGTATTCGCCTCGATATGCATGTCGACGCGGGTATCGGGTAGGCTAAAAGATGAAATACTAGGCCAAGAAAAATAATACACACATTAAATGAATTAATTGTGATAAAATAGTAAATTGATAGGCGCCTAGGGACAAGCGGGGTCGTGGTCGACAAGCGTGGGTAGTACAGTAGTGTACACGCGCGAGTACGCTCGTTGGTGCGCACGACGAAATTGTAGGCACGAAAATATAGGCGATATATATATAATTTAAAATATATATGTATATATATAAATATAAAATATATATATATCAAAAAATAAATAAATAATTGTGAAATTACCAAAAAGGGTACTTGTTTGTTTAGGAAAAGTGGATGAACACAAGGGCATTTTGGTCATTTCCTCAATCCAACCTCCTCGTTCTTCTTCGATAAATTGGAAAACAGAGAAGAGAGAGAGACAAAATGGACGAGGAAGAGAAGGGAGAAGGAGAGGGCGATGGAGGATTTCGAGGAGATCGCGTGGTCGAGACGTCGAGGTGAGTGGTGTTGTTGGTTTGTTGTTGTTGTGGTGTTCGTCATTATTGTGGTAGTGGTGATGATTTGGTGGTGGTGTGGTGGAGCTCAAGGGCGCGGACAAACTGCTCTCGCAGTTCGTCCGAGGAGGGAGACGACTCCCGTGTCGTCTCCCCCTCCCTCCCAATCCATTGGAAAAAAAAATAATTAGAGGCGTCTGTGAAGAAGAAGATGGGGGGAAGGGGGCACGCACGCGTACGTGCACCCCTGGGCCGGGCTGGACCGGCCTAGGCCCAACCCGGGTGGGCGGGCCAGGCCGAATCGGCCCTGGCCCAACCCAAGTGGACCTGGACCGGCCCGACCCAGTTGGGTCGGGTTGGACCCGATTCAGGGGACCCACCCCATAATATTTAAATAATATTTTTATTTTATTATTTTATTTTATTTAAATAAATTAAAAACAGTTTTAAGTAAAATAAAATACAGAAAATAGAGAAAAATAGCTAAAAATTATGGAAAAATCCAGAAAAATATGAGAAATTAGAAAAGGGTTCATAAATGAGTTTTTAGAATTTTATCAGGATTTTGGCGAGATGTTGTCGGGGTTTTTACCTCGAAAAACATAAAATGAACATAATATACCCAATTGAAGTTAATTCAATGACAAATGATTATTAGGTACATTTGGGTGATA
Source organism: Stephania japonica (assembly GCA_039657345.1). NCBI lineage: Eukaryota > Viridiplantae > Streptophyta > Magnoliopsida > Ranunculales > Menispermaceae > Stephania > Stephania japonica. The sequence goes on along the minus strand of CM077564.1, from coordinate 14,375,560 downwards.
ATTTTGATTATCGGGCGATTATTGGAGCTAGACCAGGGTTTGGATTTCATGACGCGGAGTGCGGATTAAGGTGTGTAGTATCCCAACTGAAATTAATTGAGTATTTACTCTTTTTGGCATTTAAATTCAATTTCTTTCATTTCAATACTCTATTCTTGGTTATGTTTATATGGGCGGACGTTGAGCGGGGCTCCCTCCGTTCCATTCTTGTGTGTATGTCCACTACACCATAGCACGTGCTACCAGATCGATCTCGGTGAATAGTACGACCCGAGTATCACGTCGTGGCGTGTGTCGGTGCGCCGTAGGTGTAACGCCGGCCATCGAGCGAATCCAGATGATTGCCCTGCTTGAGTTGGACTCGTCGGCAGGATTCTGTGGAAGAGTCCGAATTATGGTGTAGTCTGACCCTAGGGGCTAGGAACACACTTTGAGTTTCTCCTATTATTTATTCATGCTATGAGCGCAGTTGCCTGTATTTATTTACGCATATTTATTTAATAGCTTTATTTAAATTCCAGTATTTATTTTCAATGATGCTCACTTAATTTTCTTGGGAATACTCACTCTGGACTCGTCATCTACCTTTTGTGATGGCTTGAGTGCAGATCCTAGTACGAGCAGGGGCAAGGGCAAGCTGGCAGAGTACTGTTGATCTGAGAACTTCTGACTCGTACGTTTGTATTATATTTATTTTGTTTTATTATGGGTTTGGGATTTTGAGATACTTTATGTATATTGATCTTTTTGTGACTTCAGAGGTATTTATGGTTGTGTATGGATTTTCCACATTAGGTTATTGGTTTAGGTTACACATTTATAGTATTATTATCCCCGAGTAAATGTGTTAATAAGCCTTCCGCTATGTTATTAAGGATTTTAGGATGCTTTAACATATAATTTGATTTCAATACAATTTAATCAGTAAATGAACAGTTAATAAGGTTTAAGAAGATAAAATGGATAATATAATTCAATATAGAGCACAGCTATCGCTGGTAAGACAGACTGTGGGTCCACATTGGCCCCCGTGGCGGTCTATTTGGAAAATGGGCCATTACATTTTGGTATCAGAGCCTAGGTTTAGGAAAACCTAAGGCTCAAATTTGAGGAAAACCTGATCATAAACCTATTGAATAAGATTTAGATGTGGAAACCCAAAGGAATTGTTTAAAGTCCTAATTGGGAAGCAATAAGAGATGGTTAAAAATTAGGATATACGTGTTATGTTTTTGTTTGTATATTACTTACATTACACATATATTCGTACTGAGGCACGTTCTTTGATGCAAATACCGATGGACCGACAGCCTTCAGGTACGACTCAGCCAGAGGTTGGGGATACTAGCGATCCTACTAGGTCGACATTGGCGTTAGAGTCATTAGCATGGACAGTGGATGATAGGTTCGCACAGTTGTTGGATTTATTGAGTACTCGTGAGGTTGTGACAGCTCCTACTACAATTATAGCTGCACCATTGGTTACTACTCCTGCAGTTGTTGCCCCTACTACTGCTGAGACTCAGGGGCAGGCTGCAGTATCGAGACACATGCCGAAAGGGCTTTACCAGTGGTTGTTCCAGTAGAGACTACGCTAGTTGTGACTCCTTCGACTACCGAGCAGCCAGCTGTAGCGTCTTCATCAGGGAGTTTGATGACAGTGGAGGCGAAGAAGTTGAAGAATTATCTTAGATTCTCTCCAAGATACTTTCATGGAGCCGGAGACCCAGAGATAGTCGGGAGGTGGCTATTGGCTTATGAGAGATTACACGAGATGTTACTAGTTGATGAGGTGGATAAACCGAGATTGGCTAGTTATTGCCTGAAATCTGCTGCTGCTATATGGTGGACCACCTATAAAGCGACACATCTTGCAGTTACTACTTGGGTTGAGTTCAGAACATTGTTCATGGATGAGTATATACCTATGGAGGTCAGGATTCGATTGAGAGAGGAGTTCTTGACACTGGTTCAGGGTGATATGTCTGTGACCGAGTATATGGAGAGGTACAGATATTTATTGTCCTACTCTATGGATCTGGTAGGGACTGACCGATTACAGATATATTACTTTGTTCGAGGACTGAATGAGAAGATAGCTACCACAGTGGTTTCCAGTGGAGCAACTACTTTGGCTCAAGTATACGACAGGTCTCTTTCTCAGGAGACTTATATAGTACAGAGTGTTAGTAGATTGGCAATTAGAATGCACTGCGGGGTCAGCAGAGTCATCCAGCTCAGAGTTCTCGGTTTAATCAGAGGTCGAAGAGACAAATGAGATATCAGGGTTGACAGGGATAGGACCAGAGACCTCGTATGGGTAGAGGTGATTGGCAATCAGATCAGGGTCGCAGAGGTGACAGAGATTGTCGGGATGATCGAGATAGACTTGATGATCGCGAGGTAGTGTATTCTGCGGCAGCTACATCAGTTGATCGGCCGAGATAGCAACAAAGACAGGATAGAGGTCGAGGTCAGAGAGGCCAGAGCCGAGGCCAGAATCAGGCACAAAGTCAAAGGACTACCAGCAGATCAGACACTCGAACTTGTTATCGTTGTGGTCAGGTAGGATATCTTATGGCGGAGTGTACCAGACCAGTGCTAGTACCATCACAAACTGATCAGGCTAGAGATTGGACCCAAACAGCTGCTTTTGGGGTTACACAGCCAAACCAGGAGGCAACCAGACAGCTTGTTGAAGGTATGTTGTCTGTCTGTGATACTTTTATGCATGTTATGTTTGATTCTGGCAGCACACTTTCCTTTATATCTAAACATATGGTAGGATTATTAGGGTTAGGTTCACAGACTTTAGATAAACATCTTGTTCTCAGCACGGAAACTGGGGATAAGATTTATCCTAACCGAATTTGTTGGGATTGTGTGGTTGAGATTGAGGGACATCAGTTACCGACTGACTTTAGAGTATTAGAATACTTGGAGTTCGATGCGATGTTCGGTATAGATTGGTTATCGTCGTATCACGCACATATCGACTGTTTTAGCAAGACGGTGACATTTCACATCGAGGGGATTCCAGAATTTTCATTTGCTGGAGATGCATCAGATTTACCGATTACCAGAGGTCGACTGGCTACAACTCGGGAGATGGAGGTGTTTATGGCAGTAGTTGAGCCAGAACTGAAATCGAAGGTTAAAGTGGAGGATATTCCAGTAGTGTGTGAGTCCCCTGAGGTGTTCCCCAATGATTTACTAGGTTTTCCTCCTCCTACAGTAGTTGAGTTCATTATTGAGTTGATTCCGGGACGCAGCCGATACATAGCCGACCGTACAGGATGTCAACATTCGAGCACGGGGAGTTAAGGTCCCAGCTAGAGGAGTTGTTGCAGAACGGTTTCATTCATCCCAGTATGTCTCCTTGGGGCGCACTAGTTCTTTTTGTTAAGAAGAATGATGGATCTATAAGGATGTGCGTAGACTACAGGAAGTTGGATTAAGTGACGATTCAAAATCGTTATCCACTTCCTAGGATCGATGACTTGTTTGATCAGTTGGCAGGAGCCAAATTCTTCTCGAAGATTGACCTCAGATCGGGATATCATCAGTTGAGGATTTGAGAGGGAGATATTGAGAAGACCGCTTTCAGTACGCGATATGGGTTGTATGAGTTTACAATCATGCCATTTGGGTTGACTAACACGCTGGCGATCTTCATGGATTTAATGCACAGGGTGCTCCGACCGTTTTTGGATCGATATGTCATAGTTTTCATCGACGACATCCTAATTTACAGCAGGACTCGTGTGGAACATGAGAGGCATCTCAGGGAGGTGATGGTGACGCTGAGAGAGCATCGACTTTACGCCAAGTTCGGCAAGTGCACGTTTTGGCTAAGTGAGGTGAAGTTTTTGGGGCATGTCATCAGCGATCAGGGTATATCAGTAGATGGTGACAAGATTCGGGCTATCATTGATTGGAGGACACCTAAGTCGGTTTCAGACATTCGTAGTTTCTTGGGACTTGCGGGCTATTACAGGCGATTTGTACAAGATTTTTCCTTGATTGCAGCGCCGATGACGAGGTTGACCAAGAAAGATGTCATATTTGACTGGTCGCAGGAGTGTGAGGATGTTTTCTAGGAGCTGAAGAGGCAATTGACTTCTGCACCAGTTTTGGCATTACTTGTGGCAGGAAAGGGTTTTTCGATTTACACTGATGCGTCAAGCACTAGGTTGGGTTGTGTGTTAATGCAGGACGAACATCCAGTGGCCTATTTATCGTGACAATTACAACCACATGAGGAGAGATATCCAGTGCACGATTTGGAGCTTGTGGCAGTCGTGTTTGCACTGAAGGCTTGGAAACACTATTTGTATGGTGAAAAGTTCATACTATTTACCGATCACCAGAGTTTAAGATATTTGTTCACTCAGAGGGAGTTGAACATGAGACAACGGAGATGGCTCGAGTTACTGAAGGACTACGATTTCCCTATCGAGTATCATCTGGGGAAGGCGAACGTCGTAGCTGATGCGCTGAGCAGGAGTGGCATTGAGAGTCAAACGGACCTGCAGCATATGACACATGAGCACGGGTTGCTTGAGGCTGCGTCAGTGTTGTGTGTAACATAGTCTATTGATGAGCTACATATTTGCGGACAGATACGAGTTCCTACGGTGTCTCTAGAGCTGGTTGTTGAGTTGCAGAGAACTGAGGACCGGTATTTACGTATCAGTGGACTGGCTTAGGTCCAGGGTGCACAGAGTGGTCTGAGGGTTCAGACGGGTGCTTGAGACACAAGGGTCGTTTGTAGATACCGGAGGTACCCGAGCTCAGGGATAGTATTCTCGAGGACACACACCGGTCACGATTTACAGTTCATCTTGGTCGGACCAAGATGTATCATGACCTTCAGCGATTGTTTTGGTGGCCAGGGATGAAGGCTGACGTAGGGAGGTACGTTCAGAGTTGTCATATTTGCCAGAAGGTGAAGGCTGAGCACAAAAGACTAGTTGGGGTGCTACAGCCGCTGCCCATTCCTCAATGGAAATGGGAACAAGTGACCATGGACTTCGTCAGTGGCCTACTGTAGACTACAAGGAGACACAACGCAGTTTAGGTAATTATCGACAAGTTGACAAAGTCGGCACATTTCATATCGATTGCCATGAGATATTCAGTTACACAGTTGAGCACTATTTTCGAGAAAGAGATTGTTAGATTGCACGGTGTACCGGTCTCCATTGTTTCTGACAGAGATCCGAGGTTTACTTCAAGACTTTGGGAGAGTATGCAGGAGCAGTTTGGCACTCGACTACAATTTAGTATTGCGTACCATCCTCAGACTGACGGGCAGTCGGAGTAATTGATCCAGATTCTCGAGGATATGCTCAGGGCGTGTATTTTACAGTTTGGTGGATCGTGGGAGGATTAACTGCCATTGTGCGAGTTTGCATACAACAATAGCTATCAGGCGAGTATCGGGATGCCACCATTCAAGGCACTATATGGTAGGCCCTACAGGTTACCAGCATGTTGGGCGGCACTAAAGGATACAGCGGCTATAGGACCTGAGGTTGTTGTGGATCACACTGAGAAAGTGAGGCAGATTAGAAAGAGATTTCAGGCGGCGTAGGATAGACAGAAGAAATATGCGGATATATATCACAGGGATCTGAGCTACGAGGTTGGAGACATGGTGTACTTGAAAGTTTCACCTTGGAAGGGTTATCAGAGATTTGGAATTAAAGGGAAACTAGCACCAAGGTTTATTGGACCGTTCAGAGTGGAGGAACGTGTCGGCAAAGTGGTATACCGTTTAGAGTTATCGCCACAGTTAACGGGGGTACATCCAGTGTTTTACATATCCATGTTGAGGCTAGCTAGGTCATAACCAAGACCTATGATTGATGTACGTCAGATTGAGGTGCGACCAGACGTGTCATTTGAGGAACAGCCTATGGAGATCATGGATAGGAGGATTCAGACTTTGAGGAACAGGGAGATCCCGAAGGTTTTAGTTCGTTGGCAACATCATGGAACTGAGGAACTCACCTGGGAACTTGAGTTACCATGCGACGACCGTATCCCCACTTATTTGCCAGTAAGTATTTAAGTTTAATTTAAATTTCGGGATGAAATTTCACCTAGTTGGGAAGAATTGTAACAGTCCAAATTTAATTCGCCGTTATTTGTGACGTATTGCAGACGTGGCGGACAGCTCAGACACGCCGTGAGACCCGCAACTAGGCTAGTGCGCGACTGGAGTTAGGTAAATTGTTATTTTGAGTGTTGTTATGACTAAATTTGCGATGTTTATGTTGAAATAGGTTAAACGACATCGCGATGTGTGTAATTATATTTCAATTGACGTGTGAGATTGTGTCTTAAGTATTCGCCTCGATATGCGTGTCGACGCGGGTACCGAGTAGGCTGATGTGCACACCCAAGTACGCTTGTTAGCGCACACGACGATATTGTAGGCGCGAAAATATAAGCGGATATATATTTATATATATATATGTGTGTGTGTGTGTGTGTAATTTAAAATACATATGTATATATAAATATATATATATCTATATAAATCATAAAATAAATAAATAATTGTGAAATTACCAAAAAGGGTATTTGTTTGTTTAGGAAAAGTGGATGAACACAAGGGCATTTTGGTCATTTCCTCAATCCAACCGCCTCGTTCTTCTTCGATAAATTGGAAAACATAGAAGAGAGAGAGACGAAACGGAAGAGGAAGAGAGGGAGAAGAAGGAGAGGGCGGTTGTAACGACCCAGAAATTTGGTTATTTATGGATGATAATGCATGTATTAGTATATTAGTATTTTACGAGTCTCGAGCCGTTCGGGCTATATTTTAATTGAGTGAGGTGTCGCTAGTTAAACGGGATTTTCGGGAACCGTTTGTGGACATTATTAATAAACAAAGTCAAATGAAAAACATGACCTAAGTTGAGGAAATAAGATTCTAACAATAAAGTATAACATAAACATGAGGGAATTTATTCGAATCCCAAGAGTGGGATCGCCTCGAGAAGCGTGTCGAACGCGGGACATGGTGCACCGAGTAAGCGAGAATTTGTGTGACCTTATTTATAATTTAATAAGGTTAATCTAATGGGTTAATATGGATAGGATTGTTAAAATGACACAAGTGAGTGAGGAGAACCATTGGATGGTCATAGAGATGTGTACATGGGTTAGATTATGATGATGAGCCAAATGACTCATAAGGGTAGCTGTCCAAGGGTTAGGCAAGTTTAAAAATCAAGGGCAAAAGGGTCATTTCACCTTAAGTCACTATTCACCTCTGGCTGGAGGTGACCCATGTGTGACTGTCTTGTGAGTGTTGTGTGTGGACTGTTTTGTGAGTGTGTGTAGACGATTTGGAAGTGTATGTGTGACGGTTTTGGTGAGTGTGTGTGTGTGGGATGGCTGCTCTATATGTATGGGTGTGTGGCTGTGTATGTGCACACCCCAGTTGAGGTGTGGGGTACCATTTGGGATTGTTTTCATGAGATGTATAGGTGTGGGTTTCGATTTACATAAGTGTATATAGGTGGCTGTTGTAGGGTGTGAATGTTGTGTAAGGGGTGTACACTGTGTGTACACCACAATGGGGTGTACACAACAATGGGTGTGTACACCACTGTAGGGTGTACACAGCACTATGTGTACACCACAGTGGGGTGTACACAACAATTTTATATGGTGTGCATGGTGAAAATGTGTATATAACATAGTTTTAAGTAATAAAAGTGATGTACTAATGCATGTGAACATGGTAAATCATAGTGGGGTGCACACAACAGCAGGGTGTTGTGTGCACAAAACAACGGTGTGTGTGAAGAGTTAGTGTGCACACCAGTGGGGTGTACACATCAGTTGTGTGTGTGTGTGGTGTGACCATTAAGTACATTATTATATGTGTGTGAATAAATAAAACAAGTGTATGGACATTTTAAATATTAATTGTGGGCTTGTGTTGAGGCCCAATAAGAGCCCAACACACACCCAACACCTATTACAATAAGGGCCCAACACACAAGGTAATGAGGGCCCAACACACATCTAACCCACATTACAACAAAAGCCCAATACAATAGGTACAACTTAAAGCCCAAATACATATATAAAATGAAGGGAATAGCTCATATGTACCTAAGTCCAACAAGTGTCCACCTATTAAGCCTACTTAGGTGAATATAGGCTTGACGCATGGACCCAACAAGAGCCCAACCGGGCTATAAAGGACATCAACGATAGTATGGGTTACGTTAATTGAAGGAATTCAAACCAGGTTTATGGGAATCACCCTAAAACTAAACATGAACTCTAAAACAACATTCGGGGTTTGATTCGTTGTCAGGTAGTCGAGAAACACGGGAAGCGCGTTAAAGTCTCTAAGTGAGTACCGGGTCACGCTAGTTCAAGTAAGTACATGCATGCCTCGTATGTATGTACGTTAGTAGACCAGTAAGAAAATAACATGTGATTTATACATCCTCTATTTATTGCTATTGTTGCATTGATCCTTTGCTTGATATTACATTCCATTTCCTTGGTTGTATGTTCTTGGCATGAGTGTGTGTCTTGAAGGTATCATGTGGTCCCGCACTAGCTAGGACAACGAGGGTGCCCTCTGCAGGGGTAACTGACCACCCCTAGTGATGTGTGTACTGGGTACTGGATTGGAGAGGTGTTGCGATGCCTCTCGATTTCACGCTGCGCTAGTGTTGCGACATTGCCTGGGGAGATCTTGCGAGATCTTTGCCGTATTATTGTGAAATAGACCACTCATGGGCCTCCTTTTGAATCTTAGAACATGCAAATATCGATTGTTTATCTATCAGTCTCTTTATCATGCATTTGATTTATTTACTTTCCAGTTATTTCTTTTCCGCATGATACTTATGCTTTTCTTGTTATAATCATAAATAACTGTTACATTCTTCTGGTACTACTAGCAATTTTATTTAGTTACTCACCGTCTAGTTTGTGACGGTTGGGTGCAGATAGAGTAGAGAGCAGCAAGGGCAAGGGGCTCTACCTAGGTGATCTACTGTAAGGATTTGCAGCGACATCTGAGAGACTCTATAGTAGGTGTTTAAATTTTGTTTGCTGATGTGTATATCGTTTTATACTTATTTTGCTGGGATCATTGAACTTGGTATTTCATTTGTGATACTGGTATCATGTATATATGCATATCGAATTGTACATGAATACTTGGGGTTTTCCATACTTATAGAATTCCTAATTTCCCTTTGATTGAGTTATTTCCCTTGTTTATAATTGTTTTAGTCTTCCGCTGTGTATTAATGCAATAACTCTTTCATAAATTACTGAATTGATTAAATCGAAGGCTGACTAGGCTCGTTAGGTTGTCGGGTGAGGACTCGGGGCCTGCACGGGTTTAGGCGGGCGTACCCAATTGCATGGGAAATTGGGGCCGTCACAGCGGTGGGGGATTTCGAGGAGATCGCGTGGTCGAGATGTCGAGGTGAGTGGTGTTGTTGGTTTGTTGTTGTTGTGGTGTTCGTCGTTGTTGTGGTGGTGGTGATGATTCGGTGGTGGTGTGGTGGAGCTCGAGGGCTCGGACGAACTGCTCTCGCAGTTCGTCCGAAGAGGGAGACGACTCGCGTGTCGTCTCCCCCTCCCTCCCAATCCATTGGAAAAAAAAAAGAACCAAAGGCGTATGTGAAGAAGAAGATGGGCCTGGACCGGGCCCGACCCGAACTGGTCCAGGTGGACCAAACCGGGCCTGACTCTGTTGGGTCGGGTCGGACCCGGTTCAGGGGACCCAACCCATAATATTTAAATAATATTTTTATTTTATTTTATTATTTTATTTAAATAAATTAAAAATAGTTTTAAATAAAATAAAATAGAGAAAAATAGCTAAAAATTATGAAAAAATTCTGAAAAATCCAAAAAATATGAAAAATTAGAAAAATGGTTCATAAATGAGTTTTTGGGATTTTATCATAATTTTGGAGAGATGTTGTCGGGGTTTTTACCTCGAAAAACGTAAAATGAACATAATATACCCAATTGAAGCTAATTCAATGACAAATGGTTATTAGGTACATTTGGGTGATAATTTTGATTGTCGGGTGATTATTGGAGCTAGACCAGGGTTTGGATTTCGGGACGCGGAGTGTGGACTGAGGTGTGTAGTATCCCAACTGAAATTAATTGAGTATTTACTCTTTTTGGCATTTGAATTCAATTTTTTCATTTCAATACTCTATTCTTGGTCATGTTTATATGGGCGAACGTGAATGGGGCTCCCTCAATTCCATTCTTTTGTGTATGTCTACTACACCATAGCACGTGCTACCAGATCGATCTTGGTGAATAGTACGACCCGAGTATCACGTCGTGGCGTGTGTCGGTGCGCCGTAGGTGTAACGCCAGCCATCGAGCGAATCCAGATGCTTGCCCTGCTTGAGTTGGACTCGCCAGCAGTATTCTGTGGAAGAGTCCAAATTATGGTGTAGTCTGACCCTAGGGGCTAGGAACACACTTTGAGTTTTTCCTATTATTTATTCATGCGATGAGCACAGTTACCTGTATTTATTTACGCATGTTTATTCAATAGTTTTATTTAAATTCTAGTATTTACTTTCAATGATGCTCACTTAATTTCCTTGGGAATACTCACTCTGGACTCGTCATCTGCCTTTCATGATGGCTTGAGTGCAGATCCTAGTATGAGCAGGGGCAAGGGCAAGCTGTCAGAGTACTGTTGATCTGAGAACTCCTGACTCGTACGTTTGTATTATATTTATTTTGTTTTATTATGGGTTTGGGATTTTGAGGTACTTTATGTATATTATTTTTTGTGACTTCAGAGGTATTTATGGTTGTGTATGGGTTTTCACATTAGGTTATTGGTTTAGGTTACACATTTATAGTATTATTATCCGAGTAAATGTGTTAGTAAGCCTTCAGCTGTGTTATTGAGGATTTTAGGATGCTTTAATATATAATTTGATTTCAATACAATTTAATTAGTAAATGGGCAGTTAATAAGGCTTAAAAAGATAAAATGGAGAATATAATTCAATTTAGAGCATAGTTTTCACTGGTAAGACAGAATGTGGGTCTGCATTGGCCCCCGTGGCAGTCTATTTGGAAAATGGGTCGTTACATGTGTGTTGTTGTATGATGTTGTGATGTGTTTAGGGACTAGAAAAACCAGAAATTCGTTTCTGGAAATTCTGGGCAGCGTGCAATTAGCGCTCTAGGTGATGAATACTAGCGTGCTAATCATGCTGGGGAAGATGATGAACAGTGTCCGAAGATCAATTAGCGCGCTAATCATCCAGCAGAGTGCGCTAATACCACCCTGAACTTTAAATAAATTATGAATCGAGCCTAACTGATTATAAATCTATTTAATTGACCAATAAACCCCAGAATTAGATCTCAGGAGTCACGGGAGAGTAGTTGGAGTTGGGGACTAGTCGAGGGTTGGACCAGGGGGTACTTTCGGGGTTTTTTAGCGCGGTTTGAGGTACGTAAAACCCAACTGAACACCACTACTGCATTTGCTTATTGTTATTCATTTGAGCTATAAATTATTGATAATCTACGAGTCCATTCTTTTTGGGACGGTTGAATTTTTTCGTCTATGTATCCGGGGGGTTGTGTGTTCGTTTGCTAAGTGTGTGGCCTAGGACACAGTCGTGGGGTCAATGACGTTGGCCACAACCGGGCTTCTGGTCCTAAATACACACATTAGTTAGTTGGTTCACACCCATTTGTATATCTGTGTGTTATTATTCATGCGATGAGCTTTGAGTAGTTGTCTGCATTTTTCCTTCTTTCCACATGTTTATTTAACACAAATTATTGGCTATCATTTACATTCTTTAATTATGATGCACGGTGGTTTTCCTTGGGATTTTACTTACTAGGCTCATCATTTGCCTCTTGTGATGGCTTGAGCGCAGACTTGGTGTATCAGTAGGGACAAACAGGTCACGGGCGACACATCTTTACTTATCCGCTGTCGAGGACCTACTGGCATGTGTAATAGTATTAAATTGTTTTATCTATTACTATTGGGGACTTGTGATTATATCATCTTCAGTATTAGTATATAAACATTCACTGATGGCAGTTGTCGCCTATATACTGAGTACTTACAGGTTTTCCACTATAGGCTGAATAAATTAACCTTATATAATGTTCTTTTGGTAAGACTAAGACTTCCACTGTAAATTGTAAACTACTAAATTAAATGGCACGAAACTCAAGAGTGACAAGTGAAATGAATAGATGAGTGACGTGGCAGAGGTTTCCGGTGCAGAGCAGGGGAAGCAGATGACCACGGGGCCGCCTCGGGATTTGGGGCCGTCACACAGTAAGAAAATGCTATGTGATTCATTATCATTTATTCAGATTCGTTATGCTCAATTATTGGTATAATATTCCATTCCTTGATTGTGTGTTTCTTGGCGTAAGTGTTTCGTCTCAAGAGTACTAGGACTTGCACTAAAGGGATAAAACGCAGGCACTCTTATACAGGAGTGTGTAACTACCCTTAATGACTGTGTGACACTGAGTACTGGGTGGGTGGACTTGTGTCCCTCCCATCATAACTGTACCTTTGCTTGTGTCGATTCCGGGAAGACCTCGCGAGGTCTTCGTCGTTATGCTATGATTTAGACCATTTATGGGCCTCTTTTGATTCCTTAGAACACACGTGAAATTTGATTGATATGTATTAGTGTGTTTATCATACACTTGATCTATTTAAATTCCTATCTTTCTATTTATGCATGATATTTACTTGATATATCATGAATTACTGTTATATTTTTCTGGCATTACATTCGATTTCTCAAGTTGCTCACCGTCTAGTTTGTGACGGTGGTTGCAGATAGAGCGGAGTGCAGTAGAGGCAAGGAGCCCTACCTAAGCGACTTTTTGTGAGGATTAGCAACTGAACTTGGAGACCTTAGTGTAGGTCTATTATATCTTTTGCTCAGTTGTATGACATTTTATATATTTATATATGCTTTTGGTCATTGAACTTGGGGTTATTTCGATATTGGTATCATTTACTAATTCATATCTCACGTCTGTGTGTACATGAGTATTTCGGGGCTTTCCACATTATAGATTCATAATTTCCCTTTAACTGAGTTATTTCCCTTATGCTAGTTTATTTACTTTCAGCTACGTAAAACTTGCAATAACTCTTTCATAAATTGTATAATTGATTGATTGGAGGCTGACTAGGCTCGCCAGGTTCGCCGAGTACCGGCTCGGGGACCTATACGAGCTTAGGTCGGGTGTACCCAAATGCAAGGGGAATTTTAGGCCGTCATAGTTGGTATCAGAGCGCAAGGTTATTCAGACAAGACTCTTGATTTAAAACACAAGCCATTTAAACCAGCGGAAGTTAGGAACAGTTGAACTTAGAGTGGAAACCCTATGATCCTTTTTGTAACTTAGATGGGGGAGTTGGGGATAAGTCGGATTTAACTTCGTACATATTATGTTTGTTGTGTGTACTATATGGTATGCTGTAGCTATGTATTGATCTGAAGTATTCGCTCTCTTGGTTCAGACAGCAATGGCGGATCAGGCAGGTCCGAGCGACGACAGCAGGACGGCTAATTCTCGGTTCATCACTTCGGAGGAGTTTCGCACTTAGACATGAAGATTCGAGGAGTTAGTGCGGTCGTTGACGACACCCGCACCAGCTACCACAACACCTCGACCACGATCACACCTATTCCACCCATTTTGACCACTCAGGGGACGGAAACGCCTGTAGCTACAGCTTCCACAACACCGATTCCGGTTACAGTGATGCCAGGGACGACAATTGCACAAATAGCCCAGACGGAGGTTGTTGCACATCTAGTCCAGAATGAAGAGGCACCAGTGACACCCGTAGCTGCTGCAGAGACTACTCCAACCACTACTCCGGAAAAGAGTCCCAGAGTCACTGCTGAGGCTAGGTAGTGGAGAGAGTTCAAGAGGCAATCAAGTTCTTTGGTGGCACAGACATAGCCGCGGCAGAGCTATTCCTGATGAATCATGAGAAGATTCATATCATTATCGCAACTGAGGACCACATGAGGGCGGCAATTTCTTCATCTATGCTACAGGGGGAGGCAGATGATTGGTGGACGACTATCGTTGCCAACCGAGGCATTCCGAGAGATTGGATCGATTTCAAGACTCAATTTAACCAGAAGTGCTTCCCGCAGACTGTTCTTCAGGCGAAGAGGAACGAGTTCATGGCACTGAGACAAAGCACCGATGAGTCAGTGATGGACTATATGGGTAGGTTTATTTCATTACTACCTCATACTGGAGGATCCGCAAATACTGAGGCTGATTAAGTTTACTACTTTACCGAGGGTCTACAACTTGTAGTCGGAAGATTTGTTGTTACAACTGAGCTAGAAAGTTTGTAGAGAGCATACGAGTGCAGTTTGGCGAGGGAGAGTTACTTACGCATCTAGAGGAGGTTAGGGCAAACAGAGCAGAGACCCGATCAGATAGTCACTATCAGCAGGACAGGAAGAGAAAGAGGAGCAGATGGGTTACTCGTGAGCAAAGACGCAGAGTATAGGATCTGTTGCACAACAGACCACACGACTGGTACCGACCGTTTCACCCGTGCCGAGTTTTGTCTGTCATCCACCGCAGCCTAATCGACAAGACCAACAGTCGCAGAGACAAACTACCGAGAATAGGGATACTGACCGAGAAGACAGGCAGAGGAAGACGCAGAGGTTTAGTCAGACCCAGATTTTGGGTTCTGCACAGGGACGAGGCTAAAGCCAGACTCAGAGATTGTAGGATACCCGCACGTATTACAGGTGTGGACAGGTCGGCAACATTCAGAGGGAGTGCCCTCAGCCAGCGAGAGCACCACCACAGCATCACCAACACCCAAAGGAGCGTGTTCAGGCTGTTGTTGAGCCAGACCAAGGGGCGCCTAGACACAGTGTTGAGGGTATGAATTTCATTTGCTGTACTTGCATGCATACCACGTTCGTTTCAAGTTATGATGTTATGGTTGACATGCTAGGGTTAGAGCCTGTTAGACTTAGTAAACCCTAAAATTTTTAGCACGTTGAGCTGGGATAAGATATACTTGAACCCGATTTGTCTTGCATTCTGGTAGAAATAGGTGGTTACGAGTCGCTAGTAGACATGCGAGTACTAGAGTTGTTAGAGTCGAGACCTTAGTTGGTGCGAACTGGTTATGAACATTACATGCTTGGATTGGTTGATACAAGAAGATGAATTGGAGACCTTCGCAAGTGTCATGCGTACTGGAGCAAGACAGAGGTGTCGGCTCGAATTCTTAAAGGATTACAACTTCTCGTTTGGGCACCATCCGGGGAAGACTAACATTGTTGCTGATGTTTTGAGCCGCAAAGGATCTGATGCTTAGGTAGTCGTGTGTCAAACAACCCACGAGCATGGCCTACGTAAGACAGCCGAGTTGATGAGTTCAGCGGACGTGCCGACGACTACCAGGACACAAATACGTGGTCAAACGATGTTGCAGACCATCTCATTTGGCATTATACGTTAGGGATAACAAGACGATGCGTCATACTAGCGGTGCAGTGAGATGGTGGATAGTTCAAATTGCCCACACAAGAGTCAGTCGACAAACTCATGCTAGAGGTATCGTAGGCGATTGGGGTTTTTCATTGGTGGCTAATGCGTGTGACGAGGTACTTCAGGAGACTCACCACTCCCGTTTTGTTGTATATCCGAGTTGACCTAAGATGTGCGCTGATACGCGACATCTCTACTGGTGGCCAAGGATGATTTCTGAGATGTCAGAGTTTGTTTGAGCGTGTGACATGCCGCGCATGGAGGTTGGGCATTGACAACCTAGAGGACTGTTGCAGCACCTACTCATTACTCGGGGGAAGTGGGAATATATTGATACAGATTTCATCAGTAGTTTTCTCGATCTCCTCATGGTCACGATAGCATCTTGGTAATTATGGACAGATTTGCGAAATCGACAATACCTTTACTTGTGCGAGGTTGCGCACAACAACAGTTGTCAGACGAATATCGATATGGCACCGATTGAGGCGCTCTATAATAGGCCTCGTAAATTTCCTTCCTACTGGACTGAGCCAAAGGATGTTGAGGCAGTTGGACCTGAAACTGTTGATGATTATGTTGAGAAAGTACGGTAGATTTGCCTGAGACTTAAGAATGCCCAAGAGTGGCAAAAGAAATACTTGACGAGTATTACGATGAGCTTCAGTATGATTTGGGGGAGACTACGTAGATCTGAAGGTCTCTCCACTGAAGGGTTATGAACGGTTCGGAGTCAAGAAATGACTCGCTTCGAGTTTTATCAATCTCTTCAAGATTTGTGAAGAGGAACAGTAAAGTTGTTGGCTTAGCTTACTTATTAGGTAAATTTTGAGGACGAAATTCTAATAAGTGGGGGATACTGCAACAACCCTCAATTTTAACCCGACTAGTGTTGTAGTGATTAGAATCGTGACCTGGCTAGGTGATACTAGACAGTATTTCGAACTTCGGGAGTCGACACCAAAGTAATATTATGTTTTCGCTATGTGTGTATTAGTATTTTAGTCTAATATGGGTCTCACACCATTCGGGCAAATATTAGTCTGAGTGAGGCTTCGCCTAGGTAAACGGGGGAGTAAAACACAGTGGAAACACTAATAAATGAATATTTGCATAATTTAAATAAATAATTCACGAGACTCGGTGAAACTACGCGCGTTACGGGAGTCAGGACAAGGAAAAGTGAACCTAGGAATGTCGTTTGAACACGAGAGTTAGTTAGCTACGCAACTAACAGACTATATGATAGAAATTGTTAAAGTGAAACAATTCAATGGGGACAGCCATGGGACCAACCTCGAGATGTATGTGTGTGTTTGAGATGAAGATAAGGGACTATAAATATGACGCCACACACACCCACTTTACTATTCAACCACTATTCATCATCTCTTCACAACCGATCTACCATCTCTTCTCTCCTCTCTCACCACCGCCCCTCTCCTTCTCCTCTCTCCGTCGACGAGCAGACCAACGGTCCCCGGAACCCCAATGGTGGTCAATCTCGACAAAGACACCCAAGGCCGCCGGAAGTAGTGAGCACATTCCTTGAAAACTCGTTATTTCTCCATATTCATCTCGGTCCTCCCCTCCCCCAACTCAACTTAGCACACCACAGGTCGTCGGAGGCCCAAAGGTGGTTGGATAGCTCACTAGAGGTCAGTGAGTCTCTCTCTCTCTCATCTCTCTTATCTCACTGTTTCATTTTCTTTGAACTATGAGTATGGTGGCTGTTGGCCGCTGCTGTGGTGGTGGCGATGACCGGAGATAGGTCAGAGGTCCTACCTAGTCGTACACTAGAGTCTCGACGGTCTTAAAGCCCCAATATGCGGCGATGTTGGGGTGGAGTGTTGTTTGTTTGTGTGTGTGCACCACGGTTGTGTCTACGGTTTGTCCTACAGAGAGGGTGTTCTGCCGTGACGGGGCTGGTCGGAGACGATGCTCAGAGGGTCGCCGGAGCTCCGATGGTTCCAGAGCATACTCCCTTAGCGTTATCAGTGTAGGTTTGCTATTTTATGTTAGGGGACTGTTTTTACTATTTCTTTTGTTTAACTGCTTTGCTCCCCGGACTGCCACCATGGGTGGTGCCGCTGCCGTCGAACCGTCGTGACATGGGGGGTTGTTGGAGACCCTATCACGTTCATGCTGGTGTCTCACAACCCCCCGAGCGTTCAAAACAATGGTGGTGAAGGTATATTGTTTTGTTGATTTCATGTGATGAGGACGGGACACTTTTTGTTATTTCCGATTGATATAATCTGAACTGGGGAGGGTACCTCCGGCTTCCCCATGTCGGGGTAACTCTTCCTTGACATCAAACAACACAAGCGAGACGCCATGGAGGTCACAGTTATATTTTTTAATTGGTTTTGATTAAGGTTTGGCCATGGTGATTCTTATTTGTTTATACAAACTGTTTTGAGGCTTCAGTTTTTATATGGTGAACTAGCTTCTCAACCTATCAAGGGTGATTGTTTATCTCGATGACCACACGTCGTGTGTGAGAGGTATAAGGACTTATGGTTTAGGGTTTTGGTTTTTGATGTACTTCTCGGTTTGTAGGAAAATGTGTTGTTACGTTCCGACGGCTTGATTTATTGTCATGCTTGTTTGTTTACATTTCCTTTGAATGAGTTAAATGGTTGTGATGTCGTGGTCACGCCGCCGGTCCTAGAGTCCATGGCATGACCTATTTACGACTGATTCGAGCCTACGATTTATGAGTAGGCTTAAATGTGTCATGGTTTTTGATGTTGTGATATCACAGTCGTGGTTATTATTGTGGTTTTCAAACTCGAGAGAGTATTCGTCTTCCTATCAAATTGTCGAGTTATTTGAGTCCTTAAAACATTTGGGAATACACTAGGGTTTAACCTAGGGTTTAGTTAATGACTCGACCCATTAATTAGAGTTTCCAACCTTGTTAGGTAGCGGGAAACTCGGGGATACGCGTTAGGATTTGCGGGAGTGTTGTTATTCACGGGTTGCGATTAGTCAAGTAAGTACACTTGCCTTAAAGCTTGTGTATGATTTGTAAGTCAGTAAGAAAATGCCAAGTGATTCATTATCATTTATTCAGATTCGTTATGCTCTAGTATTGGTATTCTATTCTATTTCTTGATTGTGTGTTTCTTGGCGTAAGTGTTTCATCTCAAGAGTACTAGGACCTGCACTAGAGGGATAAAACGCGAGCACTCTTGTACAGGAGTGTGTGACCACCCTTAGTGACCGTGTGACACCGAGTATTGGGTGGGTGGGTTTGTGTATCTCCCATCATAATTATGCCTTCGCTTGTGTCGATGCTCGGGAAAACCTCGCGAGGTCTTCGTCGTTATGCTATGATTTAGACCACTTATGAGCCTCTTTTGATTCCTTAGAACACACTTAAAATTCGATTGATATCTATTAGTCTATTTATCATGCACCTGATCTATTTAAATTCTTGTCTTTCTATTTCCGCATGATATTTAGACTACTTTACTTGATATATCATGAATTACTGTTATCTTCAACTGGCATTACATTCGATTTCTCAAGTTGCTCACCATCTAGTTTGTGACGATGGGTGCAAATAGAGCGGAGTGCAGTAGAGGCAAGGAGCCCTGCCTAGGCGATTTTTTGTGAGGATTAGCAGTTGGACTTGGAGACTTTAGTGTAAGCCTATTATATCTTTTGCTCAGTTGTATGACATTATATATATATGCTTTTGGTCATTGAACTTGGGGTTATTTCGATATTTGTATCATGTACTGATTCATATCTCACGTCTGTGTGTACATGAATATTTCAGGGCTTTCCACATTATAGATTCCTAATTTCCATTTGATTGAGTTATTTCCCTTATGTTAGTTTATTTACTTTCCGCTGCGTAAAACTTGCAATAACTCTTTCATAAATTATATAATTGATTGATTGGAGGCTAACTAGGCTTGCCAGGTTCGCCGAGTACCGGCTTGGGGACCTGTACGAGCCTAGGCGGGGCGTACCCAAATGCAAGGGAAATTTGAGGTCGTCACACAAGCGTACTGGGTGGTCTAGTTATGTTCCTAGGCGTTGGGTCTCCAGCGCATTAGGCAAAATAGCCAGCGCACTGGGCGATTATTCGCCCAGGAAGGAGACTCCCAACACCGACGGAGAAGAAAATGGAGAACGCAAGCCCTACTTTGATTTTCGCGTCACCCCTACGGTTGTGTTTCGTCTTCGCAGCAACTCGGTCGATCTTTGCTCTCATTCTAGGTATTGCTTCTTCTAGGTGGTGGTCGGAGGGGATGTGCGGTCAATCTTCACGTCGCACCGGGTTCAACTCGATTTGTAAGGTAAAATATTGTTTATTTTTTCAATTTTGTATTGTTATGAATAATTTTGGTGGTTGTGTATGTTTTGTAAGTGTTTTTGATCGAGTATGTTGGTCGATTTGTACGTTGTTGATGGTCGATGCTCGATCGGTGTATCGTTCGGTTTAAGGTGGCCGAACAATGCATGTTCAATCAGTCTATGCTGACCGAACAACATAGTAGTGTTCAAAACTTAGTTGATGAATTGAATGTTCTTATTTTTTTTTTAATTTTGTAATTTTGTGGAGCAATTTTGGTTGTTGTGTGTGTGTTGAGCAAGAGAGCTCAAACCACATTTTATAGGAAATCGAAAGAGTTGAGATGGGTTACGGGGGATAGTCCAAGAGTTACATGACAAGGCACCGCAACACATGCCCTTGACGTGGTAGGCCAAGAATTGTCAATTATCAAGAGACAAACAACTTCGGTCATATACGTCTGATAAAAAAATATGTGTTCGGTCATATAACATCGACCTATTGATGTGCATTTTGATGTGTCCAATCGATTATTATTTAAATTGAATTAATAATGTTTATTTTGGAAAATTAAAATTTGAATTTGATTTAGGTGTAGTCAAGATAGTCAGTCGAACACAAATTTCTCTACAAAATGGTAAATCACAGTATTAAATTGGACCCTCAATCAAGAATCACAAGAAAATTCAAAAATAACTCTAAAAATAGTTGATTCGATCTAGTGTTACCGACAGAAACTCAATAGTTTGGTCATAGGTGACCGAACATGCATGTTTCAATCAGTAATGCTTAACTGAACATAAGCCATTTGGTTAGCCATATCAGGCCAAACCAGAGGAATTCTTGGTTTGAACAAAACAAAAAAAAAAATACAAGAAAAAAATACAAGTGTTTGTTCGGTTATAGGTGACCGAATAGACATGCTTCAATTGGCCTCGACAAACCGAGCAAAAACCATTTGTTCGGCCCTGCGAGGTCGAACCAGAGTCGTAATCCTTGGTTTGAACACGAAAAAAAAATTTTAATGAAAACTCAAGAAATTCTTCTTCATCTTACACATCTGTATCTCCTACACGTCTATCCTCTATTTTTATGGTAAATAGCCACCAAACAACGCAAACAAACAATGCCCTAGCAAGACAAAAAAATTTGTTCAAACTCTATAAAATGCATTCAAAACAGTAGAGAAACATGATTTTTCAACAAGCTTACGATGGTAGTGGAATCAGAAATCGCAAGTTCACGTCGCCGGTGGTCATCAGAGGGGATCGTTGGAGTGAAGGTGATATTTGTGTGGGGTACACAATGTGAAAACGAAGAAGGGACTTTTTGGAAGTCTAGTTAAAAAAAAAAAAAAAAAAGTAGTTTGCACATGGACCGTTTTGGTTTTTTTTTTTTCGTTTTTTTATTTTTTTTTTTTTTAATTTTTTGCCTCACCTCACTCCGTTCCTCGAGTGGAGCGGCTTGCACGCAACGAAAGCCCATTCCATGGAAGCTTATCGCCTCTGTTTTACACTCTCTGCAACAACCAAACTTTCATTTAGAAGAAGGCCATCACCCTCACAAAACCCTCTCAAATCCATCTCTGCTTTCATCCCTCTCTCCTCATCTATCTCTTCCACTTCACAAAACCCATTCTTTCCTCCCTCTCCAAACAAGACCTTCACCAAGCTCTGCTCAACAAGGCGACCAGAGAGCTTCGACGAGGCCGCATTCGAGGCCGAGAGACTGACCCTCGACGCCAAAGCTCGAAAATCCATGGCCGAGATATCAGAACAAGAGACGGCAATGCGAAGCACAGACGCAGAGAGCGATAGCAGCGTTGGAGAAGACGAGAAAGCTTGGAAATGGAGAATCCGAAAGAGGGTTTGGGATCTGATGGAGGCCGAGAACATTGCGCACAACCCTCGCCCTGTTCATCATCGGATACCCAATTTTGTGGGCGCTGCGGACGCCGCGAAAAACGTAAAATTTTCGATTTTTGATTTAAATTTTAGGGCAAAGTTCAATTTTTTTGATTTATTGATTCCATTTTGTGGTTCAACAGATTTCACATTACTGATATTTTGTGGGTTCTGGAAGTTAGGTGGATTGGAAGTGTTCAAGTTGGCGAATTGTGTTAAGGTTAACCCGGATTCGCCGCAAAAGCAAGTCCGATTCCTGACACTTTCAGGTTGATATTGAATTTAAATGGGAGAAGGCTGGGTGTTGAAGTGTGGTTGTTGGCAATAGTCATTGTTGAAGTGTTTATTTGTAAATTAAAAACTTTGATATTGCAATTTTATAGGTGGGAAGAAGTTGCTGACTCCACAACCGCGTTTGAGAACGGGGTTTTTCTCGGTGCTGGAATTGTCTATGTTAGCTCCTGGAACCATCAATGAAGCTTGTACATCAGTTGGAGTTGCCAAGCATGGAAGGCCTATTGGTTTAGATGAGAAGATCAAGGTAGATCTAATTGTAATTGGGTCTGTGGCAGTTGATCCAAAGACAGGAGCTCGACTGGGTAAGGGAGAGGTAACACAGTAACACTGTTTAATCCATGATAAAGTTATTTCCTGTTATCGTAGTTTTAATTGATTGGTTTTCACCCATCAAGATTAACTATTGAGAGCATATTCTTCATAAAAGGTTGAACAAAATGATACCAGTAAAGGCTGAAATGGTTTTATGCAGTCCTGGTATTATTTTAAATCTCATCTAGTGTATTTACAATTTTAAGTTTAAACAGGTTAATAGATGATTATTTTCCATTGGTTGGATAAAATAAATGCTGAAATCTAGAGCAGCAGCAAAGTGGAAATTCATCATTAGTTGCTAGAAAAATCTCTTTGAGTGTTGACAGCATTTTCATCGCCTTTTAATTCATATTGTGGAAATACCTTTATTGGACAGCCTTTCCCTTGTTAGTTAATTCCACATGCAAGGAACTTGTCATCCTCCAAACTTTCAAATCAATATTTTCCTCTAAAAATGATTCTTGATTATAGAATTGTAAATGCGGAAGAGCTTATTTTGCCCATATGTTGGCACTTAATTTTTGAACGCAATACTAATATTCGTACTCTAATGACCAATATGTAATTTGTTCTGATATACTTGGCAAAAACCACAAGATGAATTAAAACTCATCCAATTTTTCGAGTCTTTGTTTTCATTTTTTCTCTTATTACTTTGCATGCTTAAGTGACCCATATGTAATTTGTACCACAGAGAAGGTTTTTCTTCTCTGCGAGAGCTACAATTTTTTGCCTTTCCTTTGGTGGAGAGATTAGCGAGCGTTAGGGCTTTGTCTTTCTTTTTGTGGAGGTTTTCTCTCGGATGACTACCATCGTGAAAGTTTTTTTCCTTGTGTTTAGGGTTTTTGTATAGTGCAGTTGTTGCCTGAGTTTGTTTGCCTTGGCTTAGTCTCTACTGTGATCAGTTGAACTTGAGTGGAGGTGGGCTCCTCTCACCAATCTTCTCCATTTAAGACCTTTCCATCTACACTTCATTCAATTTGATTTCGATTTCCCACTCAAAACCCCCAATAAGGTACACTTCTTCTCTGATTCTCTGTCTAGAAAGTTAGCAACCATTAGAGATGTTGATGGTTGCCAAGAAGAAAGAGGCGATGGGTGCGGCAACAATGCTACGGATGGGGCTGGCGGTGGCAGGGAGTTCGACGATTTTTTTTTCTTTTTGGTTTAGGGAGGGGAAGGGAAGAGAAGAGAAATGGGAGAAATGAGGGTCCCACATTAGTTGACGTGGAGCATGCCACCTAAGTGTGTAACCTCAAGTGTGTCACTTTAGTGTGTTAATGTAACTTCTCCCTATTAAATATGCCCAACCTTAATTGATTTCCACGCTTTGATCACTTTTTAAACATTTCTTCCATTCCTTAACAAAAGAAAAGGTTTCTCTCCCATATACATTGATGTATTAACCTGGGTGATTAATCTTCATCAAAGTGGAGACGACAAATGCGTTGAAGCGGTGGTAACAAAGGCCATCATAGAGGGTTGTTTGAGGGACATTGGTGTTTATCTTTGCATTTACTCTGACGTAGAGACTATGGTGGTTGGGGTTTTAGGCTAGCTATGTTTTATAGAAGTGCATGTTGGGCTATAAAGAAACAAACACATAAAATAAGCATAGTTGAAATGAGGATGCTTAGGTGGATGTCTGGTAAAACATGTAATGATAGAGTATGAAATCCAGAAATTCAATGAAAAGTAGAAGTAACACCAATTGACACTGATTAGGGAAGGGAGGTTGCGGTGGTTTGAACACCTTCAAAGATGACCTACAAATGCTCTTGCTAGAAAAGTCGATTCAATAGAAATTGAAGAAATTTGACAATGTAGTGGCAGACTAAAGCAATTTGGGACGGATTGATTAGGTGGGATTTAAAGGATTTGGAAAGCTCACCACCAATTGCACTACATCAAGCGCAATGGAAGATTTCGATCGATCCATGTAGCCGACCCAATGAATTTGGGATTCAAGCTTTGTTGTTGGTTAAATTGCTTGAAATGCATCAGGGAAGTGTCTCCAACTCCATTTGGATTGATACTTATGTACTATTTGAATGATTAATACAAATCGCCCTGGTGCCTAGTGGAAAAAGAAGTAATGTGGTATTCCCCAATGAACTATAATCTAATTGTACATTTATTTGGGCGAACATTGTCCATTTTTTAGAGAGCATGTTGTTGGGCCCGAAGCACAAAAAGCTCTTTTCACATTAAATAACTTCACATATAGGTTTGTCATATGTTAGGTATGAAAACTTCCTAGAAAAAGCTGCACGTTTGTTTTTTTTTTTCATCTATAAAATTGCATATGAAGAATTCTTTCTTGTCGTATGTTAAAAGTAGTTCCACATTGAGTATTCAAGTGAGAATTGAGACGGTGAGGGTTATAAGTTGGGATATGGGTACTATCTTGCCTTGGAATTTTGGTGTATGCTCTCTTCCTAACTTGAGCCCCACTCACACTCATTCTCTCTCTTGCACTTGGACTTGGGCATTCTATCCTACAAAAGTTAATATAGCATCAAAGCAATGGATAAATAGATGCGCAAGGTTTCAATCCATTGATGTAAAGTCTCAAGTTGGCAAATGCCCCTTTGGACTCGTCTCAATTGCCTAATTGCTCAAAGTTGGCCAATGATCCGTTTAATTTTAGTTGTCTCAGTTGGCTAGTTGCCCGCTGGATTGGAGGTGATGCCCATTAAATTTGAAGGATCCAAGTAATTCAAGTCTCAATTTGACTATCTTTCATTGGACATGAGAGAGAGTGTTAAGAATAGTCCCACATCGGATATTCTCGAGAGTATTGAGAGAGTTATATGTTGGGATATGAAACACGATCTTGCCTTGGCATTTTGGTGTATAGTCTCTCCCAAACTTGAGCCCCACTCCTTTACTCCCTCCTCCTACACTTACTTGGGCATTCCATCCTGCAAAAATTTAATATGGTATCAAAGCAATGAACAATGGATGCCTAAGGTTTCAATCCAAGTAATATCAACTTAGTAGGCTATACTTTTTGTCTTTGTTATCATCCATTGTTGTCAAGTTTCGAGTTGGCTAAGAACCATCCCTAGTTTGCAAATACTTCGTTAGACCGTCCTAGTTGTATAGTTGCTCAAAGTTGGCCAATGCCTCGTTGAATTTGAGTTGGCTATTTGCCTGTTAGGTTTGAGGTAATGCCCGTTAGACTTGAGGATCGAATTAATTCCAGTCTCAATTCAAGTCTCAACTTGGCTATCATCCGTTCGACATGAGTGGGAGTCTTAAGAGTAGTCCCACGATATTCAAGTGAGTGTTGAGAGGGTTATAAGTTGGGATGTGGGACACTATCTTGCCTTGACATTTTGGTGTATGCTGCCTTCCTAACTTGAGCCCCACTTACACTCACTCCATCTCCTACACTTGGACCTGGGCATTCCATTTTACAAAATCTAATACCATTTAAGAGTACTTTAAGCTGTAGAATTAAGTTTTTACCATACAAATACTGCAATTCCATTAATGAGATTCGTATTAACGAAGTATAAATGATGGGTTTCCATGCAACTGATATCCCTAATTGATTTCAAAATGGGTTTCCATAGAGCTGAAACTCTTCTTTCTCCTTGAAATATGATAGTTATTTTATTGTTTCTGCACCATGAAAGTTGAAACAAAATCTCGTGTTGAAATCAATATTTATTCTATTTTCCAGGGCTTTGCTGAACTTGAATACGGAATGTTACGGTATATGGAAGCCATTGGTGACACAACACCAGTTGTCACTTCTGGTATGGATGTAATTTCTATATTCATGCTTTTCTAAATATTTCGAGTTTCAAACTCTAGTCTGAAATCAACTTATCCCATGTTGTACTTTTAGCTTTAAATCATCAAACAGAAATTTCCCGGATATCTTTCTTCCTATACCTCTCTATTTTTTTTTTGTCAAATGTAGTTGCTGGTTGCTGCTTATGCATTCAATTATTGATTCGTGTCTCCGTTTTTGGAGAAGAAAGAATAGAAAGAATACACTTATGTAACTCACTTTTGGAATGTCACCCTTATAGTTCAATTTACTAGTCTCGATCTCCGGAAAGACTGAAATTGTCAAGTGACATTGATCCTATCAATTCACTAAACATGGCCATTCATGTTCAAAAAATTTAAATTCATATCTCATTTTGTCGAACCTGTTAATCAATCAGACTAAAAATGAAAAGAATAGAAAGCTTTTCATTCATCACCGTCTTCGCAATCCAAGTATGAAAAAAACTTTAAATCATCAATAATCTTTGAAATAGTTTGTTAAATCATCGAGTATCAACCCCCAAAATTATTTTTGAGCCTTTAAATCCATTTGAAAAGATTTTGAAGGCACGACCACTACTTAGGATGTTACTTTAATTGTTGTCTCCCAAATCGCCTAGATAGTAGCTTCCAATTTTGTTGTGAGAATTTTTTACCAAGAAGTGCCATTTGGCTGAAAAATGAGTAATGATGAGCAATGGGAATCAATGAGCTATATTACTTGGACTCTTGTGCGGGTTTCGGATGTGGGTATGAGTCTAAAGGTCGGACCCACCTATTCTCTAATTTAAGGATACGAAGACATGGCAAAAAGTGTTTAAAAATTGAGGCACTTATGCTTATATATGTAATAACATATATATAATAGCTTATATACCTATATTATTTTCTCATATTTTATTTTTTATTCTACAATAGAAAGTTCTTGTTAATTTTTTCTTTCTTTTGCATTTTGTATCGTTTTATACATAGAGCTCTTACAAATGGAGTATCCATATCTTTTTAAGTGTTGGACTTATTTCAAGTGTCCGATACGGGTACTTTGGGTTAGAGTGAAGGGTCTGGGTAACATAGTCAATGAGGTACTAGGAATGGCTTTAATAGTAAAATGTTTAAGAGGATCTGGAAATAATCTAATAGATCCAAGGCTTCTAGGAAAGGAGCAATTTTGCCGCTTTTCTGATGAAAGAAATTGAAAAGGTAATGGGATGATTCTGGTGAGAAAGATGATCAAACTTGTTAGTGGCTAAAGGTTCATTCCCATGAGAATCTCTCAAAAACGTCGATTGATCTTGTTTGTATTCCAATGAGCAGTTTTAATCCTAATTGGGAAGTGTGTACACAGGGTTAGTCATTACATTATCCACTGCTAATCCAATTAATTATATCAATTTGACTTATGGCGTTAATTCTACAGCCTTTATCTTTTTCATGCAAACGTTCTTCCCTGTTTCTTGAAATACTTGAAGGCAGGGGTGATAGCAATGCATCACTTGATGAAAATGCTAGTGCTTTTGCTTAGCTCCATAATTTTGAGGAGGGGCTCGACAAAGTTTTATGCTGTTTTCCAACCAACCCAATAAAAAGACTTCCTTTTCCTTTTGAGTTTTTGACTGGTGTAAAGAACATAAAAAATTCTTGTATGAGTCAATTATGCTCTAGGGTTGTGAAGTTTTAACGGTGGAACACTTAAGATCCCTTAAGTTGAGACTATTATGCTATATAAACTTCAGGTCTAGTATTTCGTGCAAAAAGTTCTTTACTGTCACTTTTTTTTTTTTTTTTGGGGGGGGGTGGGGGGGGGCTTTTTACAACGATTCGCTGCTGAATGTTTTAGCTTTGCTTACTGATGTGCAGTACATGATAAACAACTGGTGGATGACATTCCTGCTGAGAAGTTGTTGATTCACGATGTTCCAGTCGATATTATCTGCACTCCTACTCAAGTCATTTTCACCAACACTTCAATTCCGAAGCCTCGAGGTGTGACCCGGTTACTTTCTACTTGGTCCAAATCATTCTCTTTTTTTTTTTAATACGTACATGACTAGCATGATTCAAATGTTTTTCATTACAAAGTTATGGTTTGCGAGTTTACTTATTAGAACCAAATGATTATGTAGGAATTTATTGGGAGAAGCTTTCTCCAGAAAAGTTGAGCCAAATTCGGATTCTCAGAGAGTTGAAACAACAGATTGAAAGAGAAACTGGAACAAAGCTTCCATGTGGACCGTCAGAAAAATTACCACCCACTGCCAAAAGGAATCGTTGAGATTCATTTATGCCTATTACACCCTTTTGTTCCTTATGTAAACTAAAAAAAAAAAAGGAAAGAAAGACCAGGAATCTATTGTATGAGTATTTTTAGTGAAGCGCATAAGAGTTATTTTTAAAGAGAGTTCAAAAAAACTATATCGCTGGGATGCCTTTAGCGTGACTATCCTACAATTACAAAGTACTCTTTCCTCCAAATTGCTTTTGTTAAACTAGATTGGAGATCTAAACATGAAAAGCAGCAAGAACAATCCAAACCCCAATGATCCTCCAAAACTTCATTGAAATTTCCGTTGAGGTCATCGCCCTCAAATTCGAGGTCAGGTGATCATGCAGGTCTGGATGGAAAATCAAGGGTCTAAAGAATAACTTGTCTTCATTTCAAGTTCCTCTTTGTATCTCTCGTATGTGAGACTGCAAACCTTGGTCATGAAATTACTTCTGATTCCCCTTTTGCTGTTTAAAGGAAGAGAGTTCATTGCTATGGAGAAAACACAATTGCTGATCAGCCTAATCTGTCTAAGCTATATTACTTTTCATGGGTGAACTTATTGATACTAGATTTCCCGTAGCCCTTATGTCTTGCGTTATCAATAAGCAACACTCATTCAATTGTTATTTTGATCATTTTGATAATAAGAGTTCAATTTATTTATTATTATTATTTTATTTTTATTTTTTTACTTTTGTTATAGGCTCTGAAATAGTGATATTTATGGTAATTCTATTTTAGGATCTCTACGAACGAGAGTAAAATTTGGAACTGAGAAAAGCTAAAACACCCCCAAACTCACGCATTTCTTGGACCAAGTTGTACAAATTTATTGACAAAAGCTTAACCGCAAACATACAAAACGCAATTTCTTCTGTTAAGACTCAGTTGTAGATGAAAGTTATAAATAGTAGAGTAGAATTCATTTTGAATTGATTTACACATCAAAATGGATTTTTAAAAGAATACTGAAATTTTACGTTTCGATGGCTTAATGATACTGACAAAAAAGAATTGGTAGAGCATAATTGAATTAATTTTAGGGTAGTGCTAGGGTGACAAGGACACCTAGTTATTGGTGCCCCTTAAATATGCATCAATTTGTCCATGCACAAACATTTATGCACAAATCAATGGACACTAAGAAGCGGCTGTCTAAAAAAGGGTCACCGAATCATTTTCCTTTATTTTATTCATATTACTAAAAGCCATTATTGATTGTCATTTCTAACAAATATTCAAAGTTATTCTCAGATCTCACTATTGAGCTTGAGAATGGAGCTAATAACTTCCCCTACATGCGCGCAACGTTGCTCAACTATTTCTGCGAGCACATTTCCAAGTATCTTCTTACCTTCTCACAAAGTTCTGCATGGTAATCCCAACTTTTTCGCGGTTCTCCGAAGGTTGTCAATTGTCATACAACAATCTCCACAGATCTGAGCCACCATTCGCCTATGTTATTATGCTCATGATGAGCTACCATTTACTGCATACTGTACTAATATCTGAAAAAAAAAATTGTGTACTATTAATGTGAACAGAACCCATTTTTCAAAAAGAATACTTGCAATGTATAACATTTAGCAGTAACTATTACAATCATTTGTCTTTCGTCCATGTATAATACCTGCTGCTCAAGAACAAATTCAAACTAATTAGCTAGAATCAGTATCATACATTGAATACTTAAGTACCTTAAAATCAAATATGCACTACACAACCAAAACTTAATTAGGGTAAAAAAGAAATACATGTATGATTTACGTACAAAAATATTTAAGGCCTACTCCTTACGAGCCACTACCAAACTTGGCTTCATAATCCTTCGGTAGCTGCAGTAAATAAAACTCTTCAGTAATAGGTCTCAGAAAAGCAAAGGTTTAGTACTGACCATAAAAACCAATGAAAATTTTGAAAAATACGATGCAAGGTCCATTTCTCAAACTTCTACTTAAAGTGCATTTCATGTACAACAACGGGCCTTAGTCCCAAGTAGTTAGAGTATGACTACATGGATCCAACATTCCATTCAACTTGAGTTAATGTTGTATATGATGTGATTTGCTAATCTTGTAAATTTTATATTATTAATGCATCCCGAGTAATCCTAGGTCTACCTTAATAGTAAATACCTTCAAATTCCTAACATCTACAACATCAAGTTTTCTAAATGGGGCATTGGCATTTGCAATTTGTCTTTACATGTGTCCAGTTCAAACCACCACAATCGTCTCTCTCATATTTTTTTCATTATTAACACTACCCCTACTTTTCTTTATGGGAATGCAACTCCAATAAAAAGTCTTTAAATCCTCACCGAATATGCATAATCAGCAAGTAAGAAATTCAAACAATTTTAACTCATCGTAGTCCATGGAAGTTCATTCATTCTAATCTCACATCTTTTCAACAACACATTTCCTTAAAGGTTGGGGATGGGTCATCAATTCATTTTGGGAAGAAAAATGGCTAGGAGATGAATCACTTGCATCTAGATTTCCCAATCTGTTTTTTCATTCTATGCATCATAATGAGTCTATATCCCATTTTGTTTCTCTTCCGCATGGGCTTGGAGAGAGTTACTTAGGTTGGAACCTTTATTTTCCAAATAGATTTCCTTCGAGGTTTCACAATGAAAAAAACGAGTTGTTGAGTGTCCTAAGCCAAGTTACACTCCACCAAATAGGGAAGATAAAAAAAATTGGGATCTTGACCCCTCAGGCCTTTTTCAAGTAAGTCATTCTTTACATTTTTGATTGAGGGATCCAATTCACTCACGCATCAAGCATTTCAAGGACTCTGGAAGGCCACAGTTCCATCCAACAACAACAACAACATAGCCTCAGTCCCAAATTCCACAGTTCCATCCAAAGTAAAATGTTTTGTGTGTATTGTATTACATGGTGGTTTGAATACAAGTGATGTGCTCCAAAGAAGAATGCCACATTTGGTTATTTCACCTCATTGTTGTTTTTGTGTTTGATGGCAAGCGAACAATCTTTTCTTTCAATGTCACATAGCGTGTCATGTATGGAATAGATGGGATATTTTTTCAGGTGGACTTATTGCTAACCCGCACTCTTTGTTAGAGTCAATTTTGGAAGGAATGACAGGAAAAAGCAAGAGGAAACACATCATCGAAGTAGCATCATTGGCAATTCTATGGGGTCTTTGGCTTGAGAGAAACAAAAGGCTTTTTGAAGACAGAAAATTCAGTGGAAGAGTTATGGGATTCAACAAAGATGATGGCAGCAAGATGGATCTCATGCAGCAAGTATGGGGCAGGCTATTCAGCTACAGATTGGTATCACTATTGGCGATGAATTGCTTAGTGATAGAGAGTTAGTACACAACAGTTCATTTTTTTTCTTAGTTATAACTTAGTATTATGTTTGGTCATAAATGTGAGCATGAATGAGGCAATCTTGATTTAGTTGATGTAATGATTTTCATGCTCATGTACTAAAATATGATGTGTTAGAGAACTCCTGGTCCTCTAAATTTTAAATTATTAATATATCCTTGTTTACTATAAAAAAATAAATAAAAAATAAAAATAAAACAATTTCCACAATAGCATCCCAGGCCATGCAACTATTCAGAAGATCGATTTGAAAAAGAAATGGCAGAACACTGGATCAATTCCAAGGCGTGGAGGTCCCGTTAAGTCGGATTAGTCCCTGGTGAGTAGAGTGGTACAGGCATGATGCATTTGTTCAGAAGCGTGCAGCGTGAGTATGTGTGGGTATTGTAAGTACGTTTCGTGTGCTCAACGAGTGGAGAATAGTTGGGGGTATTAATAGGACTTGTGTCTCTGTCAAAGTTGTCAAATCGAAATCGAATCGTAAATCATAAATCATACGATTTTACTAATTTTTTAAAATACACTTGTAAATACTTCAAAATATATGTATAAATTTATATTTTTAATGTATTTATGTAAATTAAACTGAATATATAGTATATTAATTTCTTTAATGTCTTTACTTTAGTCTTTACCATTTAAAGTGTAATTTAGCCCCATAAAAATTGATATTTATGGAAAAAAAGTAACATAAAGACTAAAATGCTTGTTTTGACCATACGTAGGCCCCAACACCCCCATATAAGTGAGAATAAAGACTCTCTCAGTGAATAGTTTAATACTTGAATTAGGGTTTTGAATATGCTCTTCTTTTCGGCGAATTTCGGCAAATCTACTTCTAAACTCTGTTGGCTTTCATCTCCAATTAGGTATTAAATTAGGTATTATGTATTCTGTCTCGCCCTCCCTCCCTCTCTCTTTCTCGCCCTCTTTCTCTCCCTTCCTCTCTCATTCAATCTGTTTTCTGCCAAAAAAAGTCTCTAAACTATCCAGCAAATGGCCGAATCACATTCTTCGTTGTGAATCGTACGATTCACAATGGAATCGGTCGATTTTCTTTAGATTCGATTTTAAAGGGTTCTTAACTCGTTTTACATTTGATCCGAGTTGAATCATATAGTTCGACTCGTAAACCAGACAATGGAATCAGTCTGATCGGAGAAGGAAGCTTACAATCCAGGGCAGATTTGACAGATCCGCCTGTTCCAGAGGAATTGGAATCCTAGGGTGACGAACGTGTAGATCTGGGGGTGACTCCTTACAAATCTGGTTCAAAAGTGAGGAAGATCAAGATATCGACATGCAACTGCGAGAATTTGTTGGTGTGGTTCAACAAGGCGAAGCATTACTTCGAATTCCATGAGCTCGCAGAAGAGTCGAAGCTACGAGCGGCGCGCATCTGTCTAGATGGCCCCAGCTTAGATTTGGCTTCAGATGGCCGAGAAGAAGAAACCCTTTACGAATTGGCGAGATCTGAAGGAGCAGTTGATCTGTCGTTTCATGGATGTTGATCCATTGAGTTTGTCGCAACAGTTATGTTCGATTCGATAGGAAACCACGATCGCCGAGTACAAGGAGTGTTTTAAGTTGTCGCATCTACAACTGGAGGGCGTCACAGAGAATTTCGTGATGGCAATGTTCTTAAATGGGCTATTCGAGCAGATCCGATTAGAGGTTATGGTCAATCCTCCCTAAAATCTCGACTGCCTCGTTGATCGAGCAACCCAGGTGGAGAGGAAGAACCGATATGGAGCGTCAGTTGGGTTGAGGACAACGGATGGACAGAGGGTTGAGTCGGCTCATAGTTCTTCATACAAAAGTGAGCCCAAGCCCACTGGGTGGGTTACCATACTGTCACAAGCCCAACCGAGACACTGGGCCTGGGCAATAAAGGGGTTCTGCTTCTAGTGGGCCCACACATAAGTCCAAGCCACATCCTCTAGGCCTTCGAGTCCAGTTGTTTCAAAGGCAATCACGCCCCAAACATCTCCACCCAGATTCAAAAGGCTTACTAAAGCAGAGGCTGAGGTCCGCCGCAAGCAGGGGTTGTTTACCGTTGTGATGCAAAGTGATTTGCAGACATAGATGTCAACGAAAGGAGATGCACGTGATGTTGGTTGACAATGATGAGGACGAAAGTGTTGTAGCTGCTGAGGTGTTAACTTTAGAGCTTTCAACTCTTGTCGTGGAGGGTCGACTGACGTCTCGAACCATCAAAATCAGAGGGCGTGTGGGTACAACAGAGGTAGTGATATTGATCGACAGTGAAGCTTCCCATAATTTCATCTCCCCCGCCTTGGTCGTAGTACTCAAGTTACCAATTACCGCCACACCAAAGTATGGAGTGTTGGTTGGGGGTGGAACACAGTTGCCTGGGTCTGGTGTATGTAAGGAAGTTCAAGTGAAATTTCAGGGCATGACAATCCCTACGGAGTTCTTTTCCATTCCTATGGGGGTTCTGATCTGATATTGGGGATTGAATGGTTGATGTCTCTGGGAATGACGGCAGACAACTGGCCAAATCTAACTATGTACATTCGCCAAGGGGGCGAATAGGTTTCCATCAAAAGCGATCGCACTTTACATCGCGGATTGATCTCGTGTAAGTCAATTCAACGTACTTTTGATTTAGTTTCAGGTTGTTTTTTGCTTGAATGTTATGGTGTGGACTCATCTAATGCGGATCCTCTTTTCTTGCCACTGATTCATGTGTTCAAGACATTTTAGCCTCTTTTGGGCCTCTACTCGAGTTGCCCCAAGACCTTCCACCAGATCGGGATTGTGACCACTCCATCATCCTCAAGGAAGGGTCAGAACCAGTATGCGTTCGCCCCTATCGATATCCTCAAATACAGAAGTCTGAGATCGAAAGGATGGTGTCGGAGATGCTCTCAACCGGAGTGATATAGCCAGCAACAGCCATTTCTCAAGCCTTGTCTTGTTGGTGAAGAAAAAATATGGGAGTTGTAGATTTTGTGTGGACTACCGAGCTCTGAATAAGGCAACTATCCCGGATCATTTTCCAATTACCAACATTGATGAATTGTTGGATGAGCTACATGGAGCCTGTCTCTTCTCAAAGCTGGATTTGCGTTTTGGTTATCACCATATTCGAGTTGTGCCAGAGGACGTGCCCAAGACTGCTTTCAGAACTCACGACGGCCATTACGAGTTTTTGGTGATGCCATTCGGTCTTTCAAATGCTCCAGTGACTTTCCAAGCCTTGATGAACACCATTTTTCATGGATTGCTCCATCGTTTTGTGCTTGTGTTCTTTGATGACATCTTGGTCTATAGCCGCACCATGGAAGATCATTGCCACCATCTCACTAAAGTGCTATCTATCCTTCAGTCCAATTCCCTCTTTGTCAACATCAAGAAGTGTTGTTTCACCCACACGTGCCTCGATTACTTGGGCCACATTATTTCCCAAGAAGGGGTGCTTGTAGATCCGTCTAAAGTGCATGCCATGGACGACTTGCCTCTCCTTATGTCCCCAAAAGAGCTTCGGGGGTTTTTGGGCTAACGGGATATTATCAGAGGTTTGTGAGAGATTATGGGAAGATAGCTGATCTTCTCACTCAATTGCTCAAGAAGGATGCCTTTGCATGGACCGACGAGGCCTCATTTTCTTTCGCCCAGTTTAAGACAACAATGAAGGTTGTTCCTATATTGATGTTACCCAATTTAGAAGGATTGTTTGTGATCGAGACCGACGTGTCTGGAGTTGGTGCGAGGGCCGTTTTGTCACAAGAACCTATTGCTTTTTTCAGCCAAGCTCTCACCCCGATCTCGACGAACGCGAGCTCATTGCGATTGTGTTGGCTATCTAGAAATGGCGGCATTATCTCTTAGGTCGCAGGTTCTTGGTGTGTACCGACCAACGAAGTTTGAAATACTTGTTAGAGCAAAGAGAAATGGCCCCTAAATATCAACGATGGCTAGTTAAGTTGTCGGGGTTCCATTTTGGCATCCAATATAAACCAGGATCTTCAAATGTGGTAGCCGACGCCTTGTCTCATTTTCCTTTTCCTTCGGAGGAGTCCATGTCTGCGGACCCCTTCTTGGTGTCAGTCCTTTCTTGTAATGATGAAGCTTTTCTGATGGCTGAGGTCTCGGAGGATCCTCTTCTTTCGACCATTCAAAGTGCCCTACTCAAGGATGCATCTGACAAACCTGGTTGGTCCCTTGTCCACAATCGCCTCTACTACAAAAACAGGTTAGCGCTCCCTATTTCCTCCCCCTCAAGTCTAAAATATTAGCTGAATTTCACTCAGGGCCCATCGGGGGTCATGGAGGGTTTTTGAAGACTTATCGTCGAATAGCTATTGAGTTGTGTTGGATAGGCATGAAGCAGGACATCAAAACCTTCGTGGAAGCTTATGATATTTGCCAAAGGCACAAATATGAGACCCTCGCACCAGCTGGACTCCTTCAACCACTGCCCATACCCACAATAATCTGGGAGGATCTCTTTAAACTTCATTGAGGGGCTACCGTATTCACATGGATTCAATTCGATACAGGTGGTTGTTGACAGGCTAAGCAAGTACGCCAATTTCCTTCCACTCAAACATCCTTACACAGCCAAGACAGTGGCTAAACTCGTTCTACGGGGGTAGTGCGTCTCCATGGTTTCCCTAGAACTATGGTTTCGAATCGCGACAAGATTTTTCTGAACCACTTTTGGAGGGAGTTGTTCCGTCTTCAGCGAACTCAACTGAATCGGAGTTCAGCATACCATCCTCAGAGTGATGGACAAACTGAGGTTGTCAATCGTTGCCTCGAAACCTATCTCAGGTGCTTCATTAAACAACGTCCCAAACAGTGGTCTAATTGGCTTCATTGGGCGAAGTTTTGGTATAACACTTCGTTCCATTCTTCCTTAAAGTGTTCTCCTTTCTAAGTTGTGTATGGTCACGAGCCACCTCCAATTATCAGCTATGGTATCACGTCGTCTTCCAAGCAATCCGACATAGTGGCGATGTTACAGGCTCGAGATCAGACCTTGTAGGAGCTTTGAGCTCAGCTGGTGGTTGCCCAAAACCACATGAAACAACAGTCTGACCAGGGGCATCGCGAGATGGTGTTCATGAAGGCTATATGGTGTACTTAAGCTCGGCCTTATCGTCAATCTACTGTAGCTCGTCGCTCCAACATGAAGTTGAGTCCCCTCTTTTATGGGCCTTATAAGGTACTTGGGAGGATAGGATTGGTGGCATATAAACTGGAACTTCCTCCTTCCTCGATCCATCCAGTCTTCCATGTCTCACAGTTACGACGTGTTGTTGGATCCACTCCTCCTTTTCCAGCTGATTCCCTCACTGCCCCACTAGAACTGGAAAATGTCTTGGCTTATCATTGCTCTTCGACTGGTCCTGAGGTGTTAATTAAATGGCTTTCTCTGCCAGAATTGAAAGCTTCCTGGGAGCTGGTGCGGCATGTGAAGAAGTCGTTTCCTGCGTTCCACCTTGAGGACAAGGTGGTTGTCCTTGGGGGAAGTATTGATAGCATCCTAGGCCATCCACCTATTCAGAAGACCTATTTGAGAAAGAAGTGACGGAACACTGGATCAGTTCCAAGGCGTGGTGGGCCCACTAAGTCGGGTTAGTCCTGGATGAGTATAGTGGTACAGGCGTGATGTGTGCGTTCAGAAGCGTGCAGTGTGAGTATGTGTGTATTGTAAGTACACTTCGTGTGCTCAACGAATGGGATAGTTGCGAGTATTAATAGGACTTGTGTGTCTCTGTGTGAGCATCTTGAAAGTAATTGTATTTGGGTTTGGGTTTGAGAGGAGAGAGTCTCTCCGTTCTCTGGGTTTTGGGTCTCCCCACTCTTGAGTGTGTATTCCCTATTCGTTCTATCAATAAACGCTAGAGGCGACCCCCTCTTTGATCGAATCTCTATCACATCCATATCAGATGCAATTTTTCACAAAAAGAACAAATAAATAAATAGAAGGTTATGGATCTAAAAGTAACAGCCAGAGAAGTATAATACCATAAAAATTGCTGAGATCTGCTTGCGGGCAAACCATCTCATGTGCATCGCTCTCTGAGCATTTACTGCAGCAGCTACTGTCTCAAATTGCAAGTAGACATGACCTGAACTATTCCTGCAAATGAAGAGAACAAATCAATAGTGTAAGCATTCACCAATTTCATACATAAATACATATATAAAAAGACACATATTCAGCTCATTTCCAAAAATTAACTGAAATATATTTAATTGCTAAAAGCCTAAAACTGAGCTCCGTAAATATCTTAACTTCAAATGAGTACATATTCAGGTTTAGCATCCCAAAGCACAGTTCAGTTGAGGCAGTAAAGTTTAATTAAAATTAGTGTTTTCCTGTTATAAATGTATGTGTCATTCATGCAATTTTACTAGGTAATGTCTTTTAACTTTAGTTGAAAAAAAAATAACTTGTCGAAAACTATAAGACATCTCGCTTTGTTGGAAGCAACTATGGGCCTAGACCAAATTGTCGGGAGTTTGTAAATGGCATTAAATTCCATCATCAAATTAATTGAGCCCGAATTAAAATCCACTCGATATAACAGCATGACCATCTGACAGAATTAAAATACTATACAAAATACAAATTATGGGAAAATAAACTTTTGAGCATTCAACATTAAGACTTGCACAAAAACCCAAGAGAAGCTTCCGAAATCCAGGCGAAAAAAAAGGAAACCAAAACCAACTCAAATCTGAGAATGTTATTCTCTGCAAAGATTAAAACAGATTTGTGACCTTTGAGGTCTAGTGTAACGTCAGGAGAATTATGTGGAAAGAAGACTCGGCAGACCATTAAGGATTTCAGATTGACTGTGTTCAGTATGAATATTTGCTCTGCACATGGAATTATATATAAAGGGACACGGAGAAACAAATGTGAATGTTCCAGGTCTAACATAGAACATGTCAAGAGAGTTTTTTAATGATAATAATAATATTGCTCCGTTTCAAAAATTCCCAACGCAGCAACCAACTTTCACAAAGCAAGGCAGCTCATATTCCAATTACCAAAAGGTAGACGTCTTTCTTTACTCTTTTTAGTAAATTGAAAACTTCAATCAAGATTCAAGAATACTCATTTATATTTCATTAAATGATCTTGTACATCGTCTTTTATCCCTAAAAAGTTAGCAACTAATTCAATCAAGCACTAAGAGCAACATCATTGGGGAGGAGAAAGAATCTGTTTACACTGTTCAGCCAACCCACACCCATCACGTCTGCCTGCGTGGGCCCATGGATCTCCACTGGTACTGACACTACCCACCATAGAGGTGTGGGGTTTTACTCTAAATGGCCACGACAAGATAGGAGAGAAATCCATACTTGTATCTTTCAATCTAAAGTAGCCTTTTAATTGATTTGGAATGATATTTCAGTTCACACATTCCCAACATGTCTGTTATGCAAGTAGCAGCTTAGAACTTCCAAGAAAAGTATACTTATTCTGACTGTCTATTGCATCAAAAACACAATAAAAGTAGTGCTCAACGATTTATTTATATTTATTTATTATCATTATTTATTTTTATTTTCTTAAAAGAAGTCTAGTCAATTTATCAATTACAAGCAAGAAAGCAATATTAGGGATTGAAAATGGAGGAAGCCTTTTACCAGGAAAAGCAAGTATCCATAGTCGGAAAGAACTACTAGTAGGAGATTACAAACGTCCAATTGATAGGAATTTTAGGCATGGCCTCATTTGAACATACTAATGGTCTCCATGCCTGTGGTGGGGACTTTTCTTCAACCATAAAAGAAAGAATAAAATGCTTCCTCACTTGGCAAGGTCAATCAACAGCCACATGAATATATATATATATATATGGGAAATTCTACAATGGAGACCAAATATATACCCATGCCATGGGAACCCCTCAAAAAGTGTTGTGCGTTAAATGCTTTGCGCATTTATGTCGCCTTGATTAATGTGTTGGATTTAAATCCAATGGTTCTAAATAGAGTACCCATGGCATGAGTATATATTTGGTTCCCATAGTAGAAGTACCCTATATATATTTAGAACATGAATACATATCCTTTACTCAGGGTAAAAGCTTATTTTCTCGCTAAAAGGCATAAATAAGTCATTAATAATATTAAGACTAGATAGCCACAACGAATTGGTGTGAGGGTAAAGCTGTTGAGATCCACATGCACTGAGGGCCAAAAGATCATGAGATCAAGTGATGAACTCTTGCCATCCACTAGCTCTAGTGGGATTAGCCGAGCCTATGTATAGCAGGGCTAGAAAAAGGTATGGAGACCCATGATAATGATAATGAATAATAATATAAAACTAGATAAAATAGA
This sequence comes from Stephania japonica, assembly GCA_039657345.1. Taxonomy (NCBI): domain Eukaryota; kingdom Viridiplantae; phylum Streptophyta; class Magnoliopsida; order Ranunculales; family Menispermaceae; genus Stephania; species Stephania japonica. The sequence continues at coordinate 14,335,394 of CM077564.1, read as the reverse complement.
CAACTACCAAAGTGAGCCAGCAGTCATCAAAACCCATTTTCATAGCTATCATGCATTGGTTCCGTCCATAATCCTCCCCACACCCTAATCAAACCCGATGCTACGAAATTGTTACACCATATTAGATCTACATCTACAATCCATAAATAAGCAATTATCTCGTTGATAATCCTAGCCATCCTTCTTTACCTCATACATTGGTAATGAGCAGAGAGGAGGTACTTAGCAGCACAAAAAAACAACATACATGATTCTACTTCTACACCAAGACCTTCAAGGAAATAGCTAATTGAAGAAACGTCAATATAATGGACAAAAACTTTACTTACTTGTCCACATAAATATGCTTTACTGGGCCAAAATTTGAACACTCATCCTGAACGTCCTCTTTGATGTCAATATCAAAATCAGGTTCCATCTGCAACAATAATTTAAGCTCAATATTGCAACTAGTGAAATCCTTTGTTAGACAAAAAAATAGTATTATAAACCTCATCAGCAGGATCAAACATATTTTTTAAGAGTAGACAATTGCTTGGATTTCCAATTGGTTCTGTAGCTGGAGAAGGAACCAATAGAGCTGGAAAAGCTGTAGAAGGAATGGCAGCTTGTGCAGTCATAGGCATGCTAACAGCTTGTTGACTTGATCCATTAAGTAAGGGTACCCCCAGAGATCCAGCAATACTGAGCAGAAACATGGATAATTAGATGCAATGAATCTACGAAGAAAATAAAATTTGTATACATAGCGTAAGAAACAAACCTAGTGGCAGTGCCAGTGCGATCTAATTTCTGCATAAGCATTGCTCTTGACTGAGCATTCAAAGCCTGCATGGGAAAATTTGACATAACATTAACCAGCTTGTTTAAGAGCTTTCAGAATGATAAGCATCCAAATGCAGAAAACCTTTTTCAGTTTGCCGAAGCTTCCTTGAAGCAGTAGAAATGGTTCAAACCCTTTGATCAGGATTTATCCCCAGTCATAAATACAGTGGAAAGGTTGTACCAAAAAAAAAAAAAAAAATACAGTGGAAAGGGAACTCAAACAACAGGTTTTTCCAAAAAACCTAAATCCTCTAAAGTTTTAGATGTAGAACCATCTTCAAATAGAAAACTGCCCAACCAATTATAAACCAAATTAAATGGAATCTCACTCACCAGACCACCACCTTCGTCATCATCGAAGTCAGCTGCATTTGCTCCTACAGTTTGCACTCCAACATGATCCGTAACAGCAGAAACCTGGAGAAATAACATGAAAAGTGTCAAGGTATGTTCTTGATGCACGCCTAATTACCGACAATATCCATCCCAGTAAAACGGTAGGAATATCAACACTAGTTGAAAAATAAAAAAAGAGGGGATCAAAGTATAATTTTGTTGAAGGTTATAAACGAAAACAAATATACCTTGATAACCCGTCCAGCAATCTCTAACTTGCCATTCAGACTTAGTGCTGCCTTTGCATGCTCGAGCTGAGCAAACTGAAAGGAATAGATGGAAATAAGCACCATGAATCAAAATTAGATCAGCTTTACAATTATCCACTTCAAGGTTAACTTGTAACTTGTAAGAGGTTGGCTTATACTTGAACAAACCCAAAGCCCTTGCATTGTCCAGTTTCCAGATCAAGGGGTAATTGCACAAGCTCCACAGGACCAAATGGTTCAAAAACCTACAATAAACATCAAACAGTTAACATAAACATTCTAAAACATCAAATAGTTGAAAGAAATGTCCCCTACAAATCATAATAACAACACAAAGCTACATCCCATCGTCAACAGAATAACCATGCAAGCATGCTCAATTTGGAAAACAATAATAGTGCTTTGCAAGAGCACAAATTTTAACAGTCACACATTAGAAATCTGTTGAGGTTGCATTCATGCATAAACAACTTCCTGATGGTGAATTCACTAGGCATATTTGGGTACAGTTGTATAAAATATTTTTTCACATTCCAAATATTCTGCCTCTGTAGAAGGAGAAATAAATAACCAGAGTCACAAGGAGTTAGTAAATAAAAGAGGAAAAAAGATACAGAAGAATGCAACTTAACTACCTATTAATAATTTATGCCACTACAATCCAATCAAAAATCAGGATAACAATATGCACTTTAAAATCTCAGGAAGGATAAAAAACCAGTCATTGTACCAAAAGTGCAGCATTAGAAAATTGGCATGATCTGGAGAAAGGAATTACACTAATTTGAAAGTACTAGAGAGTCAACGTAGGTATCCAAGAAGTAAAACAGGGTATTAGATTCTCACACCCAATGATCCAAATTAATGAGGTGACCTTTTTTAAGGGATAATAAGTGAAGTCAAACAAACATGAAAGTCATACCAACTTCATATCAAACTAGGAGTCTAGAAACGGATGCAAACAAGAGGAGCGGTATCATTCAGGAATCAAGGCACGCCACACAAAATATTATAATCCAAAGAAATTTATAAAAATAAAACATGTAACAACCAAAAAAATATAATAAGAAATAAAACATGTCAACCTCATTTCATATACTTCAACAGAGTAACTAATAATGCTTTACTTGAACTATTTCACCTTCTAAGGGATAAATGCATCACTATTGATCATTTGAGACTTATAAACCTGAAACCCTTAACCCTAGGAAGATGGATGAAGGCATATTTCCGGTTCCAACAAGATGCCTACATTCCAGCCAAGGACAACTAAGATATTTTAATTAGCTTCAGCAATTCCAGTAAAGAAGAGTAAGATCCAATCAAAATATGTGGTTAGGCCAAAGAATAGCACCAGGCCAGGGTGCCACTATGCCTGCAGTCAACCTGCAATTGCCATAGACTAACAAGGCAAGTTGTCATAAGTTTCACAACCATACTAGCTCTCTCACATTGGTGATTAACCAAGCAAAATGATAATGTCAGTCCCTCTTGAATTAAATTATCGCAAGGTTTCGCAAATTCAATTGAGATTAAGGAAAACATATAGTAAGGGTGTGTTCGGTAACTCTATTTGTTAACTTCAACTGCTTTTTTATCAAGAAAAAAAAAACTTTGAAGTACTTATTTGTTGAGACTTTTTATATATAACAAAGTGTCCAGATAAAAGCTTGTACCTTTCAAAGAGTTTGGTAACAATAATGTGAAACCACCTTTTAATAGAAGAGCATTTGACAGCAAATTAGACACTTAATGATTTTGCATTAGAAGAGCAATTCATTTATAGAGAAATCACTAGGATATCTCTACACGAATACAGGACATTTCTGTCTTTTACAAACCAACAATTTCATTGATAAATGCCACAAAAAAAAAGGACCATGCAGGTCTAAGGATAACAATAGAACGTGGACCAAACCCAAAAAATAACGCATTAACAAAAAAAGACGACACGATGATAGAGCAAACAAAGTGAAAAAATAATTGTGACTTTCATTTCCTTGATAAAAAAGAAAAGAACCAAAAACTGCAGCTTAAAAAGTGAAAAGGGACTTGCAATCCCCCAATCACCAAGAAAAAAAAGGACAAATAAACAATGACAAGTTCAATTTCTTCACTAATCAGCCAAATTCTAACATATAACTCAACCATTCATAAGAATCACAACTACAGAGGGAGGCAGTGGAGCTTTCAAAGAAGGAAATTACTGAATTTTGCAAATGAGAAAATGATGAGATGGATGATCGAATTACAGAACAGAAGCAACTGAGTACGAATTGAGAAAGAATTTAGGAGATTAAAAGAAAGCTTATTGATTTCAAGAGATCAAAAGTTCATAGAACACAGGGGTAAATAGTCAGAATAATCCCAAACTTTCAACATTTTAAAGCAAATATAAATATAATTAAAAACTGATTTGCCAAAACAATTATATACATCATATTATTCTAATAACATAAAATCGTCATCATGCAATAAAACATAAAGCAAGCATATTATGCTATTATAGCAATAATAATTAGGTAAAATCTGAAAGTTACTCATGTTTCTGACCAAAAAAAAAAAAAGAAACACTCATGTTCACCTGTCGAAGCAGTTCTTCTGTCATGTTGAAATGCAGGTTCCCAACATATAATTTTCTAGCAACAGCTCCAGCCCCGCCTGCTCCACCAGCGGCAGCAGTAGACTGAACAAGATTCTTTTCAGCTTCGGATGGTTTAACCATGACAGGTTGACCAAGAAGCTGATGACCAGAGAGGGCTATTGCCATTGGCACTGACATTGCATCATAAAATTCAATATATCTGCAATACCAAAGGTGTACACTACATTACCTTCTTTTTCTAATTTTAATAGAATATCATGTGAAAGAAGAAAAATCAATCTACATATTGAACGTCTTTTACCCTCTCATTCCTATGGCAGAAAATAAAATTAGGAACAGTAAATTTCATGTGTTGAAGCATATCAATTACATACCGATAATCCAAAATAGCTAGCACTCAAATTCAATTATCCAAAAGAAAATAATTGCGAGATCAAAATAAAATTAAGAGATGAATTTCAGCAAAAACTTAGAACATTTTAAGGTCAGTAGGCTTACTAGGAAGTCCGACTTCAAAAAGAAATTTGATGGTAGTTAAAACCAAACTATTGCTACATAAATTGCTTCATCTGGAGTTCATATAGCTAAACATTTTGATCGCTATCAGACCCATTGCATTTTAACATTTAAAGGACATAGAATTAGCAAAAAGGTAAACCTACCCTCAAAAACAAATTAAATAATTGATCCTAATTTATGAGGTGCACTAAATCGAGCACAATGGAAGAGTTTGATCCATGTAGCCGACCCATATTAATTTGGTAATGAGGCTACGTTGATGTTGTTGTATCCTAATTTATGAGGCAGAATTACTGTTAACTATTTATCATTAGCTATGAATGGATTTAATTTATCATTTCAATTGGGATATTTAGCAGTATCGAAAGAGCTATGATTTCTCAGATTTAAAAAGCTACAAAAATAGAAGTATGTCTTATTCATCTCATCCTAGAACATATATGTTCATTTTAGTTCTTCCTAGCCCACTCACAACGTTCATGAAAAAAATTTAATTTGGAGTCCTAGAAATGCAAACTCTTTAGTTGTGACATTACTCAACCTTCATTTTATCAGTTCAGAACTAGAGTTACTCAAAACATGACATACTGTGACCTGGAGCAAGAAAATATAACATGCACTATTATTACCAGATTTAAGCACTAACTGTTATCAAAAGATTACAACTAATCCTATTTCCATTTTCCCAATACATCGAGTTGGCTTTATTGCACTCCTATAAATATAAACTAAGATTACAATATAAAGAAAAGCACAAAAAAGAAGGGGTAGAAATAACTAGTAGAGATATAGTTGCAGAAAGTGGAAATCAACATACCCAACTCCTTTTGACCGCCTTGAGTTTCGATCCATTATCAGTCGAACATCTCTCACCTGCAAAACTAAAACTTACTGTTCAAACAGTGGGGAAAAGAAAAACAGCTGCATATATGACAGGTACATCAAGGTGGAACTTGACATGCATTACACAGGACACCACCAAAGACAGGCAGTGCATAAGACTACCAGCCATCCACTCAAGTAGCACTTTCGAACTCACCCTAAGAAATACATTCTGCCGAGACACATCAGTCAATATATTATGCCTCATCAAAGGCAGGGGAGCTTTATTGCAATAAGAAGCAAATGTACCTCAATTGCATGCACTCAAATTGTTTGGAACGGTGTCTCATGCATCAAGAGCCTCAATAGTCTGAACATTAACGAAGCAATGAACAACTTAAAAGGACAAAATGCAAAATAAAAAAACTTTTTATGATCACAATATTCCAAAGTCCAAGTAGCATACCTGTGATTACATGAAATACAAAAACGCAATAAAAACCTAATAACCTAATAAAAAAATCATGCCACGGTTATTTTGAGAATGTAATGATTAGACGAATAGAAGGAAAAAGAACTTTGAACCACTGACCTTGCCAGCCTTTGAGAAGAACTCGTAAACATCTCTTTCAGTCGCCTTCAAAGGCATCTATCATCAATAGTGTATAAAAAAAAATCAAAAACCATAATTAAAAAAAATCAAATCAAGGATTGCAAGGCGTTAAGGCGATCCCAAGGCGATTTCCCTGGTCTAGGAGCGGCGCCTAAGCAATGCCTAGACGAATAAAATAATATTTATTAAGAGGTCCGCGTATAAGTATTTATTTATTTATAGGTACTTAAATAACACTAATCATCTATTAATCAATGTGATTATTACTTAACATACACTTCTAAATACTAATAAGTCTTTAGGTCCATATGTAACATCAATTGTGTCCAGATTTCATGTTCAGGTAGGTATTTTGTAATCAAACTTAATTGTAAATAGCCCCTTCAAATTTCTAAAAAATACTTAGAAGGACACCGCCCGCCTAAGGCACGGCCTACGCGACGCCTTGCAATCACTGAATCAAATACTAAAATGCAGACAACAATGATACCTGGTAAGCAAAAACAGTTCGTTGATCCCTCTCTGGGTCTGCTTCTGCTTCAACTGCTTGTTTCTTCTCTTTAAATCTCCTGCATTCATGTTTATAGAGTGTAACAACAGAAGCCAAGTTAACTTCCAGCCATTTCATTTCATGATTAATGCTTACAAACACACGTAAAGAGTGAATATAAGCATGACTATGCTAGCAGTAGCCACTAAAAAGAATTTACAACAAAGTACAGATGATATTTCAGCAGATTCATAACTGAACCTATCAGATTATGCATAAAAAATATGAAAAGTATAAAGTGTACAACTGCTAGACTTGAAGCCGCATGGCAAATAAAATATAAATTCAAAGAGAGAGTACAAAAAAGCAAATGAATGGTACAAACACTAATTAGAACAAGCCAAGTACTTAAGGTTGTCTTTGGGGGGCCAATATGCATTTTCATTCTTCTCTAATTTTATTATACCTGTTGTCGCTCCATGAAAACAAAACTTGTTGGATACTGGGGAATACACCGCTATTAGAAAATATCCCTGAAACAGTGACTACGAGCAGCAACTTAACTTCTCTATTCCAATCTCCGATTGGCTACCACCCATGTGCGCTCAGCCATTGAGAACCCACCTTTTGTTCTAGCTATTAACTAGTGCTATTGTGTGGGTTTACTAACAAACTTAAAATAGAACAAAACCAATGCGGGAAAGAAGAATTTGAAACCTTATGAAATACAAAGTTCACAAAAATCCCCTACATATTTCAAAAGGTATTGTTGGGATATTTTATTCGGATACAATGCAAAGATATTGGTGTCTTTTGGGCTATTAACCAAAACTATAAATAATGGGATCAATCTCATAGAATGAATGTGAATCTTTAAGCTTCTACCAGCCAAGAATTCTCAAGTAAGCAGAATCTCTAGGGACTTAACCACCAGTCTTTTTATAAGTCATTTCCGACCAAAAAACGAAAAAAACAAAGACTTAACCATCAGTCTTACGCGAGTTGTGCCCCATTCCATATCAATTCACATTGGTGTGTACCATCAAATGCACAATGCAAATTAATACGACATCCTTCTATTGTGGTTTTGCACTTTAACAACATAGGAAGTACGTCATCATTTTAAAAGTGCTCCAGGAATCAGCTAGTGATTTGTTATGACCAAGAAGAACTTGAATATTTCTATCAACCACCACACTGTGGAACTCGTATCGACACTAGTCTCATTCCCCTTGATGTATCAAAAGCTAATTCTAGAGCAGTAAACTCTTAACTCCGTAGTACAATAATAATATGTTTGGTAAATTTCCATGGAACTACACCACCACCAAGGGTGAAGAAATAACCATTACTAGATTTTGTTTCATTTGAACATAAAATTCAGATAGCATTACCATATCCGTTGAACAAAACAAGAAATTCACTATGCATAATACCTCTCAAATGTATTATTACTCTCACTAATGCAGTTCAAATACTCGTGATTGGGGTTATGTGTGCATCCACTCAATCTACCCACAACATTTGCAACATCAAGTCATGAAAAAACTCATCAAATAAAGCTACATAGTATTTTTTACCTCAATTTTCATAGTTTTTTATAAAAATAAAAAATAAAAAAAAACTCCTAAACTTGCTTGTGCTAAACAATAATATTTCTATTTGAAGTAAAAAATAAATAAATAAATAAATAACACTTCAATTATTTTCTCTTTGAATTGGTAGACATGCTATCTTGGTTTGTTTTGATTCAAAAACATATCTCACATTTATTCATGAAAGAATTATACATATAATAGAGTTATAACCAAGTTGTTGCATTTCATTAATATATATAGCTCTTTCCCACAATATATATAAGAATCGCTAACATGACCATAATTATAATAGCTCCTTCCCACAAAATTATAATGTTGTATCATTACGACCTTGTCAGATTCATGTGGCACTTTCACCCCACTTCACCCAACATCCACAAAGACAATTACTTTGGATGTGGGGAGCATGAAGCACATCATAAAGTGCTAGAATCATGCAAGTGTGAGCGTAAGAAACACGTTGGCTTTCTTGATAACCAGGGCAGTGTGAAAATCAATGGGATAGATTAACTCTTCACCTTCTCAACTTGAGGCTCAGAGAACAAAGCATCCTTGCTTGCACAGGAACCAGAGAATATCACCCAATGCTTCACATATGTGATATGCCACGAGGTTAACTTGAGGCATGACCGCAAGAATATTATCATCTGCTAAAACCAAATTTGCATTGATTTAGTAAGGTTATAATTTCCCCTAACCTTTTTTTTTCTACAATATTATGCAGGATGAGTGTGATTTTTACAATTAGCCTACCTCACGTTGGTTGTAGCTCCGTCCATGGGTCTAAGTCCGTATTTCTAATTTTTTGGATGGCAATTCAAACAACTTAGGATTAGTGACGCCATGACCACCCCGTGCATGCCTAAGATTGAAAAAACATGTTTTTGCCACCTATTGAAGATGTCCCCATCAAATACCTCTAACTTTGACATGTTTGAAAAAGGTTTCACACAATGAATGGCAGGCATTAGCGGTATAGCGAGAAGTATGATGTCAAGGCCGCACAATGTTGGGGACGACAATAGTGGCATCTGATGTAGCATCAGTATTTGCGACAATAGAAGTTGTCCTCGGATTTCATTGAATGGATGTGGTTCTTGGGCTCAAATGCATCTAGAGTCGCCAAGTGAGACATTCGGCTCACAAACTATAACCCATCTCCACAACAAGCTCCTCAACTAGACCCAATCCATCACGCATTTCCTATTCCTAAAGGTATGTAAAGATTAAATAACGTATGACTTTTTCATCCCTTTCTTCTAGTGGTTAGGACATCATCTTTTCATGTCAAAGACAAGGGATCAATCCCAAAATCCCATTACGAGGATAGCTGAATAATTAGCCTAGTCCTAGAGACACTGACAGCACACACACCACCACCACCAACACCAACAGTAGGCTTCACAATAGTGAACATGTATGGCGACATCAACATCAAAATATGTCGATGAAGATATCCTAGAGATTGTTAGATATTGGAACAGATGCTAAGTTGTGTGAGGCGTGTAGTCGAAGTCCTTAGGGTTATTTATTTCACCAATAATGTTGTATCCCTCAGGATCCATCAAACCTTCTATTTGTGGAACAAGATCAAGAACAAAAGAAACAAAGAATGACATGAATCCCCAAACGAGAACAAAGAACAACGTGCACAAGGAGAGAAAGGAAGAACGAGTGTGATTTTGTCATATGGTGTTCAAGTCGAGGCACGCTTCTATTCATAGAGAACAAGGCAACAGAGAAGGACTTGGTCACACGATACGTGTGCACCCACGTGTCCATTAACATTAAGAAAAAGGCTAGTGACATTAATGGTGTGTTCGGTTGTGATGACTATTTGGCTAGTCATATGATTAAAGTTTAGTCCAATGTTCGTTTAGGCGGACTAAATTGTGAAACGGATTATATAGTCTTGTATCCATTTAACTAAATAAAGACAACCAAGACCCACTTACTAATTAATCCAACCCAACCGAAAATTTCATTTCCAATTTTGCCCTCACTTGTTTTAAACACATTTAGTTCATTTCCTCCCCTCTCCTCTTCGAACTCTCGCATTTGCTCTCCTCTGCGAACCAGATCCGTGACATCTCAAGCTCCGCCTCCTTTGTGCATCTCTCCATGCCTTACCCTCAACTGCCTTACTCCTCCTCTGTGCATCTCTGAGAATCTTCTTCTCTCTCCACAAAATTGTAAGTCCCCTCCTCCCATCTAGAGTTTGATTCACATCGTTGTAGAGAAGCAAATCTCCACCATTGACGCACCTTCTTCAGATCGCGAGTGAGGGATTTGGGGTGTTGAGTGCGAGTGAGGGAGTTCGGGTTTTAGGGCTTGAATGATCGAGATTGTGTGCGTTGGATATTTATATAGGGAGGGGAAGAAATGTAGTTTGAACTAAACCACTTAAACCCCAATCAATCCAACCGAACAAGTCCCCAATTTTGAATTACCCTTAATTCATAGCCAACTAATCCAATGCAACTTAATCCAACCCCATCAAGACAAACCTATCAACCCAACCAAACACACCATAACGACGAGGAAATCGGAGAAAAAAAGAGCTGACCTACAATATACCACGAATATACGACGAGGAAATCGTATTGTGTGAGCAAGGGAGGGAGAAAATTGGTGGATTTGCACTTGGTTTAAGTCATCATATCCACGAATGTGAATGAGAGATCCATCTCTCTTTCTAGATCTCAACTAGTGCTACCGTGTGGGTTACTACTTATAAACCAAAAATGGAGTTTGAGTGTAACCGAAGTGGCAAAAATAGTAATTGAAAAACCTTTTTTGATCAAGATAATTAGAAAATCTTTAGAAATACAAATTTCAGAACAACTCGTTGTTGAAGCAAGTTCGTAGTAACTATGGACTCTCCATTCATGTGTAAGCATCGATATAGACATGAAGATAACTTGTGAAAAAGCTTCATGTTTCCAGCTGACATAAAAATTAAGGTCAACTATGGAATCTAATCACAATATACCTCAATCGTGCAGCAACTAGTACTGAGAGAGCTTTTAGCAACTTGTTGCCTAGACACTTGTACTTCACTGATTTAGGTTTAATTAATATACATATAAAACCCTAACAATCAACTATATACAATGGTGCGAGTTCAAGCCCTAAACCAAATCTTCAAGAGTACTGATAAACATGAATTCAATATGTTTCAAGAGAAAGAATGTGAACTTTAGATAGTACCTGCTATCCCTCTCGCTTTCTCGTTCTCTTTCTCTCGCATCTCTGTCTCTACTCTTCTCCCTGAATTCTTCCCTCTCAACATCCCCATCGCCACTCTTGTGCCTTCTCGACTGGCTAATGCTCCTCCGAGACCTCTCCCGCTCCCTCTCCTTCTCCTTCTCCTTCTCCTTTTCCTTCTCCTTCTCCTTCTCCTTCTCCCTCTCCCTCTCCCTCTCTCTCGGTCTGTCCTTCTCCCTATCAACCCTCTCGCGGTGCTCCCTCTCTCTCCCTCTCTCGGCATCTCTACCACCGCTCTTGTGCCGATCTCTCTCCCTCTCTCTCTCGTGCCTATCCGAGCGAGAAGAAGACGACTTGTCTCGGTCGTCGTGGTCCCTTCTCCCGCCATTCTCAGCTTCGTTTCTCGATCTCTTGCTCTTACTGTCCATCAACAGCTCTTCGTCCTCCTCGTCCTCTCTCTTCCGTGAACTCCTACGGTGAGACTTCTCGGCTCCATCTCGCTTTCCCGAAGAAGACGAAGCATTGTTGCGATTTGTGGTGGTCTCTTCGACCGACTTCTCTAGGTATTCGTACTCGTCGAAATCCATTATGTTGAGGAGTGGAAGGGTTTGAGAAATTCTGAGCCCTAGAAAATGCAGGGAACGAGAGGCACAGAGTGGTGGTTTGGGTTTTATAGTGCTAGGAGTCGGTAGTTGTCCAAAACAACAGTACTCCAAGAACCCTAAAACTCGATTTTCTCTATTTTTCAGGGCGAGGAGAAAGGCCAAGATATCAATAAGATTTTATTCAACAAAAAAAAAAAAAGATTTTCTTTTTTGTTTTTTTTTTTTTTTTTTTTACGAAAAGATATTTACTATTACATATGATTTAACAATAAAATTACATCAATAGTATCTATTTTCCTTCTCTTTGAGATCAAATCAACATTGCCAAAGTTTGCAAACTTGTGTGCAACTTATACGCTTATCTTTTGTAATTACAATAATATAACCATAACGAGAAATAAAACTTCCAACAAGAAAAGACGAACAAAAACTTCCGACGTGAGAAGACAAACAGAGACTTTCAACAAGGGAAAACATCAACAACTGACACAGATCCATACATAAGCATATAGAAGTGGGGACGGAATTGAGTGATAGCATATGATGTGTATGTGGAGGAGAAGCAAGTGGTGCCAATGATGAATCTAACAACTGCTGCAGCCGAATGAAACGGAACATTTCATATATGAATAGATTTGACTTTTATTAAATAAATAAAAAAAAAAAAAAGATCAGTGGTGGTTCAAATTAAGGAATCACAAAAAAACAATCAAATGCTCCAAACCCTAACCGCTTCCTCAATTAAAACATTTTTTTTATTAACCTTCAATTGCTAGGACCAGACATAGAATCAAAAAGTACATTAATTTACTAATTTTATTTGTTCAAAGAACCCCATAACAATCAAGGACTACTCTCTACGACATTTGGCCCTTATGATAATACACAAACATTACTAGAACCACATAATAAATAGAGTTGGCAATTTGAGTCATGAAACGTTGAACACGACACGATACAACACATAATAAACATGTCATGGATTTGACATAAAGTAGGTCTGGGTCATAAACAAGTTAACGTGTTTATATACGGTTAATAAAACGAGTCAATAATATGTTAACCTGCTTGACTCGTTTATAACTCGCTCAACACGATTAAGGGATGATGTATAAATAATAAACATGTTACAATAAATAAATTATTACAAAATTCATGACCTAGTTGAATATGTATTCACCTATTTGAGTACATGTGAATAACATAATTTATTTTTTATTTGCAAACATCTTTTTCCATACTTAACTTTATTTTTAATGGAAATATTTATTTTACTTTTAATATATTATTCAGGTTTAAAATTTTATTAATAATTATTTATTAAAAAATATGAAAATTTACACGATTTTTGTAAGATTCTTGTTGTCTTTATATATATTATTTGTTACGAGTCATTTTCCCTTCATTATTAACAATAAAGAGTAAATATTTGAATGAAAAAGTAAAGTAAAACTTAAACTACATCTTCATTATAAAAATTATAAAAATTTATAATTATGTTCATTTAAATTTATTCATATAGATATTTTTAAAAATGTAGTAAACAAATTATAAAAATTTAAGTAAGTTTAAATATGTAAATAAAATATTTAATAAACATGTGACACGAATATCGACATGTTTATAATACGGCCTATTTAAACACGAAAACGATTAACACGATTAATAAACATGTCATATCATGGGTTTGCATTATATAGGTCATTACCTGTTTACGACACGACACGTTAACGACTCTTAATACGAATCTACCCCTAATAATGAATAACAAAACTTCTCAACAAGGAGAAGAAAACTTAAAACTTCCTAACGAGGATAAGACAAATAAAAAACTTCCAATAGAGAAGACAAACTAACTATTAAATGAAAAACTAAAAAATAGACCAACACAGTTGCCGCACAAAAACCACATATGAACGTTAAAGAAGATGTACTACAATAAGGATGGAACTAATTTTTACAAATCTAACTAGATTTATAGTTTATTGGATAAATAAAATGCAAAACGATATGATTAGAACTACAATCAATTGAAATGGAGGATCGGGGTGGTTTAAGATAAAAAATCACGAGAGAGAATCAAGAAAAAAATTTAAAAGTTTTTGGAAGAAAGAAAGTGGCGACTTCCCCATGCCTTACATTAATACTCGATGTTTTTTTTTGGTGAGAGGTTTTTTTCTTAAAAAAAAAGTTAAGCTAAATAATTAGTAGGTCTCAACTAATAATTAGAAATAGTTAGTAAGCATTTCACATTTCTTAACACCCCTATGTAGGGCTAGCAATTTAGTATACGGACGCACCAACCCGATTTTGACTGACCAAGAATAAAAAAAGGTTTGGATAATATTTTAACAAATTTAGGTCGGGTTTGGACAATGACCTGTTGTTCAAATTCAAAATTGGACCAGGTCTAAACATGGCCTTGTAAACTCGAACCCAGCTTAGACCCGATTCGAATTTTAAATGGAGTTAAAAATATCTTTAATATAAGAGTATATTAAAAGACTTAAATAAATTAACAAACATAATATACCCTAATGCATATAAAAATTAATGTACTAAAGATATTTTTGATTGTAGAATGAATTAAGTTTTATTTTTTTATACTTGAATAATTGTTTTCTTAACATTAAATGTTAAATTACATGAATTTGACGTTACTTTTCTAAATTACATCACGCGATATTATATATGTGCATATTTTAATATTTGAATAAGCTTTAACATTGGAAATTAGTTTTCAAAATTGCGACAAGTCCAGATAATTGGATAAACCAAATTTTAAGCAAAAAGGGTTTAGACAAGCAAGTTTTGTCCGAATTTAAAAATGAGTCGAGTTCGAACAATGAATGTACTTCTTTATAGTAGGGGTTGTCCGAACCGGACTGTAATGGCCCCAAACCCCTGAGGCCCGTCAAGGGTGCCACATAGTTGCCTTTTATGTCCCACGATCATCTAATTCCACAAATACCATTTAGAACCTCAAATAATAATAATTATTGCTATTTATATTAATTATCGGACTTCAATCATCTGTTATATTAACAAGCATTAGTGAAAGCCTTTAAGACACGATAAATTAAAGTAAAACATTCATCTCATGTTAATAGAGTATTTACCTAATGTGGAAAACCTGTAAACCACACATCATATAGATATCAATATAAAAGCCTCAAAATATAAAGTATATGCCATAAGTCTCTCTCAACATCCCAAAACCTAACATAAACGATAACAAAAATTGTATATGTATATATATACAAACATATAAGTTCGGCCTGTAGCCTAAAATTCAAAGGTAATTGGCTAGCTTGCCCTTGTCATGACTCGTATCAGGATCTGAACTCAAGGCATTACAAAAAGGCAGATGACATGTCTAGAATTAGTATTCCTAAGGAAATTCAATGAATAATTACGGAAATAAATGCAAAATATAACAAGCTATTAAATAAATATGTGGGAAAATAAATAAGCAACTGTGCTCATCGCATGAATAAATAATAGAAAAACTCATAAGTGTGTGTATAAGTCTAAATCAGACTAGCACCATACTTCGAACTCCCCACGAGCATTGCTTACGAGTAGCACTCTAGCATGGCTTGCCTACGGGTCTTCTCGATGGCCAGCGTAGACCTACAATGCACCGCATGTGCCCCGTCATGATACTCGGGACAAACTATCTATCGAGACCCCTAGCAAGATGTGTTATGGACTAGTGGACATACACACAAGGAATAACACGACGAGTAAACACCCTACCAAACGTCTATATAGCCACAACAGGAAAGGAAGTAATTGAACAATTTAATGGAATTCAAATATAATGAAAGAATATCTTCCTCTCCTTTTCTCATTAACAGAACTCAGAATATATACACCAATTACATCAATCAGTAGCATGATCCTAGGCTAGATAATTGGAAACTAACCATATACAAAGACTGATTCTAGGCTAGAGAATAGGAGGCTAATCAATATATGGAAACTAACAATATATACTATATTTAACACAAAGACTGATTCTAGTCTAGAGAATAGGAGGCTAATCAATATATGGAAACTAACAATATATACTATATTTAACACACCCCCGTAGGCGAAACGGGAGGTTTACAGATGTTGAGACTGTTACGAAAATCTTCAAACAATACTTGCGGTAGACCTTTGGTAAAAATATCTGCAATTTGATAACGGGACGGCACATGAAGAACACGAACTTGTCCGCGAGCAACCTTCTCTCGAACAAAATGGATATCCATTTCAATATGCTTTGTACGTTGATGTTGAACTGGATTACCCGACAAATAAATAGCACTTACATTGTCACAGTATACTAAAATGGCTTTTTTAATCGGACAATGTAACTCTAAGAGAAGATTTTGGAGCCAACATGATTCGGAAACCACATTGGCCACCCCACGATATTCGGTCTCGGCACTAGAACGAGACAATGTGGGTTGATGTTTAGAAGACCATGAGACCAAGTTGTCTCTCAGAAACACACAATACCCGGATGTAGATCTTCTCGTATCAGGGCACCCACCCCAATCTGCATCAGTGTAAGATACCAGAGTAGAAGAAAAAGATGGGTACAAATGAAGACCATGATCCAAAGTACCCTGAACATATCGAATAATCCGTTTGAGAGCAGACATATGATCAACCCTCGGATCATGCATATGGAGGCAAACTTGTTGGATGGCATAAGAGATATCTGGCTTGGTGAAAATGAGATATTGTAGAGCCCCTGCAAGACTCCAATACAGAGTTGGATCATTAAAAACAGTACTAGCAGTAGCACTAACCTTAGGCTTAGTGTTAACCGGAGTAGCAGACGGTTTACATGATGACAATCCTGCACACTCAATTATTTCTTCGGCATATTTGCGTTGTGAAAGAAACATACCACCCTTATGTCGAGTCACCGCAATACCCAAAAAATAATTCAATTGACCAAGATCCTTCATAGCAAATTCAGAACTAAAAAGGTCCATAATGGAGCACCGGAGAGCATGAGAAGAAGCAGTAACAACGATATCATCAACATATAATAAAATGTAAGCCATATCTGATCCCTTGCTGTAAATGAACAAAGAGTTGTCACATCTACTATTGGTGAGACCAATAGATGTAACAAAATCAGCAAAGCGCTTATACCAAGCCCGAGGAGCTTGCTTAAGTCCATACAAGGACTTACACAATAGGCACACATGATCTGGACGGGTATGATCCCTGTACCCCAATGGTTGATGCATATAAACTATCTCTTGAAGCGTACCATGAAGGAAGGCATTTTTGACATCGAACTGATGAATCGACCATGCTTTAGAAAGAGAGATGCTAAGAACGATACGAATAGTTGCCAGCTTGACAACCGGACTAAACGTGTCACCACAATCAATGCCAACCTGTTGAGTTTTTCCATCACATACAAGACGGGCTTTATGCCTCTCAAAATCACCGTTAGAATGAACTTTATGAGTAAAAATCCACATAGACCGAATAACATTAACATCAGGTGGACGGGGCACCAATTCCCACGTCTTATTTGTAATAAGAGCATTATATTCATCATCCATAGCCATTTTCCAATTCTGGTCACGAAGAGCTGCCACCGGATTACGAGGCAAATGAGACCTTGAAACTGTGGCATGTAAAGCTTGGTATTTTGGATTTAGTTTAAAAATACCATGCTGGTTTATAGTGACTATAGTGGGTTTAGGAAGAGGAATATTGGGAGTAGGAGCTACGGACTGGGCATGCGGGGAGTGGGCTTAGTTAATAATTGGGAAGGGTGGGTCTGCTGGGCCAGGTGAAACTGGATCTGGATCCTGTTGGGCAGGTGTGTAGGCCTGGGTTGGCGTATGGGAAAGAGGAGTAGTAGATTTTTTAAGATGATTTTGCACATAAGGAGATAAACCATTATCCAAATAATCATATGTATGGGATGATGGGGTATGTAATGACGCAAAAGGAAACACATTCTCATCAAAACGGACATGACGACAAATGATGATTTGTCTAGAGGATAAATCGTAACATTTATAGCCACGGTGATTAGGTGGAAAACCCAAAAAAACACAAGGAGTTGACCGAGCTTGTAATTTATTGATTTTGGTGGAAGGAATAAGAGGATAACAGAGACACCCAAAGACCTGAAGATGAGAATATGTAGGAACCCGTTGATATATGCTCGGAAGAATATTAAGGAGGTATGTTGCCATTTGTAATGCATGATGCCAAAATGAAGGAGGAAGTGATGCATGAGAAAGTAGAGTACGAGTGATATTATTGATAGACCGAATTTTTCGTTCGGCCTTCCCATTTTGAGAAGAGGTGTGAGGACAAGAGAGACGAAAAAACATTCCATTTGTCTTACAGAAATTCAAAAATGGTCCATTATCAAATTCCCTCCCATTATCACATTGCATAGTTTTAATATTACGTTCAAATTGGGTAAAAATATGAGCTTGAAAAATAAAAAATTTGTCATAAACCTCTGACTTTTGACCCAAAGGAAAAGTCCATAAATAATTCGAAAAATCATCCAATAATAGCACGTAATATCTATGCCCCGTAACTCGAATAGGAGAGGTCCAAATATCACTATGAATTATATCAAAAGGTAAAGACGGACTGGAACGAGAAGACATAAAAGGCAACTTAATATGTTTTCCGAACACACAAGAACGACAAATACTAGAAGTAGAGTTTCGAGTACAATCAATGCTTTTATTGGCCCGAAGAGCATCGAAAATAAAAGCACCCGGATGACCCAAACAATCATGCCAAAGTGATGAAGAGATGGCTGTAAAGGTGGATGGAGTAGTTTGATTATAAATAGAGTTGAGAGGATAAAGATCACCCTAGATATCACACTTCAGGATAGGCGTCCCCGTCTGAAAATCCTTCATAGAAAACTCAAAAGGATCAAATTCAACAGATACAGAATTATCAGTAGCGAATTTCCGAACAAAAATAAGATTTTTGATTATTTTGGGAACTTGAAGGACATTATTCAAGGACAATGGATGATTAGGGGTGGGCAAACATGTATGACCATAACCACGAATAGGAATTGAATGACCATTTCCGACAATAATACCAGTATGATGATTGCTCAAATTAAAATAAGACGAGGGATTACCGTTCGAGGGGGTCATATGTGATGTCGCACCGGTGTCCATATACCAAGATGAATCGGGTGGATTTAGAGCCATGGTATGCATAGCAGATGCAATGTCCGTAGGAGCATAAGAGCCAGACTACCCATTGAAAGATGGAGCCATAGAAGCCTGGTAGGCTTCTTGGTGGGGGCGAGGGCCCAATACCCCAGGCCCACGGTTTGGAGCAGGTGGGCGAGCCCAACCTTGAGTAGGCATGGGGCAAGGAGGAGCAGCCCATTGAGGCCAACCCCAATGAGGAGACGGAGACCACCCCCAATTCGAAGCCTACTGCTGATGGCGTTGCGAGCCGCCCTTGCCGAACCGACCACCAGAGCCACCCTTGTTGTGCTTGCCTCCACCATTGCCGCGGCCACCGAAATTTTTCCGACTCGGATTGTTCTGCTTCCGGCCAGAATGTTGCTGCCCCTTCCCTTGTCCCGTATGAGAATGAACAAAGGAAGAATCATCGTCCTCATTTGATGCAGCTACCATGGCGGAGTCAGAAGCCATAGTTGCCTCCTTGGCTAACCCGGACTCTTCAAGAGTCAGCATTGAACGGGCTTGATAAAATGTAGGAAAGGGATTACTTTGTCGGATCATCGTACCCACACCACGGTACGGAGCAGTAAGACCTGAGACAAGTTGGAGCACAAGACGATTGTCGGACACCGGAGCCTCAACATTCTTCAATTGATCGGCCAGGGACTTAAGCCGTTGACAATACGCCGAGGCATTAGGAAAGTGTTCCATCTTAGTGGTGGAGAAATCATGTTCAAGAGTGACTGCACGAGAATGTTTATTGTCTTGGAATATGTCCCGTAGAGGATTCCAAGCTTCCATTGTTGTAGCATCTGGTTCAAGAATGGTGTGCAAAAGGTCGTTAGAAATCATGGCATATATCCATGATAAGACCGTGGCATCAAGGGTAGACCACATGTCGTCATCTCCCTCAGCAGCCGTCTCCTTGCTTTGATTAGAGGGGATGATGTGATGTAAGACCCTGTTTGAACGTGCATGGACCTTAAACAACTCCGCCCATGTTAAGTATTGTACGTTCTCTATCTCAAGAATAATAGGAATGTGATTCCTAATGTTAGAGAAAGCAAGAGCTGGGTGAAAGTGTTTGGATGGAGACATCGTCGCCCGAGAAGAAGCACGACAGAGAGATCTATTGCAGTGGCGGTCGTGAGGCAGTGTGTGATAGCCACGGGTAGGTGCGGGCGTGGGGACGCGCGCGACGGACCTTGGACGGCTAGAGACGCGAGGGAGGGACGGCCAGAGGCGGCTGGCACCGAGTCTAGGTAAGCGCTGGATCCGGATGACGCGGGCGGCGGATGGGCACGCGCGGTGGTGGTCGGCGCAAGACGCGCGTAGCCGAGAGGGGCGCGAGGCGGAGCGGCCGGCGGCGGATCCGGTCGAGCGGGATCTGTAGATCTGGACGACGCGGGCAGCGGATCTGGGCACGCGCGAGAGGACGACGGCCGATGAAGACGGCGCACAGGCGGAGCCGAGAGAGGGGCGGCCAGAGGCGCGGGCTTGGGGACGCGGTCGGCGTACACACATAGAGGGGAGACGCGGATTGGCAAGGCGAGCGCGCGGAAGCAGGAAGAGGAAGCAAGAAGAGGCAGAAGGGAGGGGAATAAACCCTAGACTGCTGATACCATGAAAGAATATCTTCCTCTCCTTTTCTTATTAACAGAACTCAGAATATATACACCAATTACATCAATCACTAGCATGATCCTAGGCTAGATAATTGGAAACTAACCATATACAAAGACTGATACTAGGCTAGAGAATAGGAGGCTAATCAATATATGGAAACTAACAATATATACTATATTTAACACAAAGACAGATTCTAGTCTAGAGAATAGGAGGCTAATCAATATATGGAAACTAACAATATATATATTATATTTAACATATAAAAGCATGTAATTACGTTAGAAATTTCAATTGGGATACTAAACACCTTAAACCACACTCCATGTCCCGAAACCGATCCATGATCCGTCTTCGTTATATACCCGACAATCGTAATATCGCTTGAAATCACCTCATATCATTTACCATTGAATTAGGTTGTATTTATGTAAATTTAGATAGGCATTAAACTTATTTTTCCCAAAACAACCCTTTAAAACTATCATGTTTTGCACTCAATGGCTGGAGGGATTGCCCAATGTGCTAGGTGTTCATCCCTATCCTCATCCTGCCCAAATTGTCCAGAGCGTTAGGGCCCCTAGCCAGACGCGCTGGACTGGTTTGAACTCAAAATTCCAACAGAGGTGGAAATTGGAAATCAAACCCCATGGCCTACCCCATATGTCGTCGACCCCATCCTCACCTCGTGGGGGATAATCAACACTTCAAAAAATGCCAGAGGCATATCCAAACACATAGATATGTCAAATTAAGAGATGCAAAAATCCAAACTTTGAAAATCAACACTTAAACTTAATAAACTTGAAACCCAAGTTAAACATCAACAACAACATGATATCCATCACCAATACAACTCAAAAACAACCCAATACCAGTGAGCATGCATCGAATCTTGGATCCACACCAACATCAACAAAATTACAACAAAAAGATCAAGAAAGTTAAGAGGATTTTGAATCCACCTTGTTTTATTGATTTCCCAAGCTTAAGCTTCTCAAATCACCAATCAAAGTGCATGAAGCCCTTGCCTCTCACTTTGTATTTTCGGATTAGAGAGTTGGAGGTGAGAGAAAAGGTGGTGGGGTGACTTTAAAAGTCAATATATATCATCTAAATGATGACCCCTCACATATGTATCCCTATGCCCATTTCTTGGATACCAATAACTCCATAACCAACACAAAAGACACTAATTATGACTCCAATGTATGACTCTCCTTTGTATACAACATATAAAGTCACCTCTCGGGCATTCCAATGCCCAGTGTCGCACCATAATGCGCAACATAAGCGAACTATTGTGCCACTAATCATCATATTGGCTTTTTATATTCAATATTTATCTCATTTTATTCATTTCTTATGTGCATTAATTCCCCAACCTAGTATTTTATCATTTGCTTACTTGGTACCCGCGTCAACACGTATATCGAGGCAAATACTTGTCACACTATCACATAAGTTAATACTAATATAAATACACACATCGTGATGCTATTTAACATATTTAAGCATAAACATTATAAATTATATAAAACATCACGTAAATAACTACTTACCTAACTTGGGGCGTGCCCTGAAACTTGGGGCGTGCCTTGAAACTTGGGGCGCGCCCTGACCTTACTGTGAGGTCCACAGGGTGTTGAGGTGGCGTCCATGTCTTCAAACACGTAATTTATAATGGCTTAATTAAAATTAGGACATTACACCGACCCCGTTCGGACTTGAAGTTTTGCCACCCCTTACCTAAGGTGAGCCTCTGTAACCTTAAACTTACAAAATAGATGTGCAGGAGCCGAATCTTTGAAACTCCTTGATTTTAATGGTACTAAGGTCAAGGAAAGGTTTTACAATGAATTTCAAAACTCATTTAAGAAGATAAACTCCAATTTTGATTTCCAAGATTGCATAAAATGGATTATAAGGTTTTTCGATTCAAAATGTGTTGCCACTTGAAATTTCACTTTGATGAGTTTGATTCTCGTTTAATTTGGCCAATTTATGTTGCATGTATGTATATATGTTAATATTTGAGATCATTCGATTATAACCAAAGATTTTATGGTGTCATTATTATACATATAAATAGGTGGTATGTACTCAAGAAAGATAGACGATAAAGATTATTCTCTTTTAGAAAATATCATGGTATGAGAGAGGTTATGGGTAAGATTTTTTTCCTCTCTTTTAGTCGACTTCGTGGTGCTTTTGTGGTGAGAAAACTTTGTGATCTTCATTGTATGCTTGCTAACATCTGTTCATTATGTACTCCTTTTCGCTTTGTCGTTCACACTTTCGTTTATGTTTTGTTTTCAGTTTCTCCGCTTCTCTAACAACCTCAGTTCCCACAAGTTGGGCCCCATGCGCCTAGACTTACATGAACCCCCTAGTCAGCCCTCGTGAAAAACACAAACCTAGTCAGCCTCTCCAATTGCTACATTCCTATTAGTTTACTATTTTAGAATTGAGTTATTAAGTTATGCAAGTTTTATTAATTATGCGTGAAAATAAACTTAAGCAAATTTAAATAGCACAAGAAAATAAAATCGGAACAACTTATAGTGTGGAACCCTGCAAATATAGATATTCATACATATCTAGTGACAAATTGTACGAAAGTGCGAATATACATGATATCATCTCCCTCGATCCCAAAATATCCTAAAGTTATAAAAAATAGTGTATAATCAATAATCAAAAAAAACACCGAACCTACTAGTATGCAAGAGGAGAAATTGCTTCAAGAGTCCTCAGATGAAGTCAGCAATCAACGATCCTTTCCCTTGGTTGTCTTTGCTTGATCTACACCCACCGTCATAAACTAAATAATGAGTCAAATAAAGTAGAAAGAAATAACCAAAAGGATCTAAATAGTAATTTATGAATAATTTAAAAGTAATTTAAGGATCATGTGGATAATTAAAGATAGATAAATAATGGAAATATGCATGATAAATAAACTGAAAGGTAATCACAATAATAACGAGTGTCTAGAAATTAAGAAGGCAAACTAAGTGGTCTCAATCCATCAAGAGCGGGTGCCAAATCTCGACTTCCAAGAATGACTTTACAAGTTGACAACTCAATCAATATGGCGTAGAGGGATCAATGGTACCTCGAATACCACACCCACATCAGTAACCTACAATCTAGTACTCAGGGTAAGGTCACGTTTGGCCTAGCAGCCAAATCTAGGTTTTGGGGTTCATGACTGAGATTTCAAAACTAAGAAAAACCCCAACAGAACAATCGATTCCATTAAAAACACGTTTATACTATGAAAACTTAATTTACAAGTTGACAACTCAATCAATATGGCTAGCTTCGAGAGATACTAAACCTTTTTGTTTCTCTCCAAAACAATCCGAAAGCATACCAAAAACCCTAAGTCGTTTCTTAAAACGAAAATAGAGTTTCAAACCATTTTTAAATCAACTTGTATTCTGGTACAACCTTGTATATAAACGGTTAAGTAAATTATATATATACTACTTAAAGAAGTATAAGTGTAATACACCCAAGGACGTTTCGTCATGAATTTTATCATATAAAATTCATTTTTCAACTCAACCATCTTAAAACAAAACCATTCTCTGCGACCCAATAGCTCATTCAACGTTGGCGGGTACCAAAACACATTGTGGTATACAAGTCATAAGCGGCCTTTAGCAAGACATTATGACTACCCAAGTTGTACGAATATCAAATCGATACAACCTAATCAATAGTGTATATAACATCCTTTTGTCACACGATATCCTTTTGATCAAATATAAGGCATGGAATTGTCATCCAACATGTTCAATCGTACTAGTCTCGATTTCTAGGTAGACTGAAAACATCTAAGTGACGTTGATCAATATCAATTCACTTAGAATAGGCCTTTTAACAGTCTAACACATCGAGGGATCCACTGGATTTCTCTCTTTATATGAGAGGAACAAATTCTATCTCGATTACTTCACCACATTATTCACACCCAAGCGCAACCTTTATAAGGCCTTAAAGACAACGTTTGACTCAAATCCTAATGTTGAAGTAAAATAGAGAAAAATATACCTATCATGAGAAACAATTATGACATAATCCATGTGATGTTCTCATAGCGGGTCGGTCCAGTGCTTTGTTCCCTAACAAGTACTCATGAACTTGATTCGTATTCCTATACGTATGATCATCAATCAAGACTCACACTAGTCTTAATTCATTATAGTTCTCAGTATAATAATCGACTAGGGACATTTAGGATATTTCTGTAAATACCCATGGATCTTATTATAATGTAAACATGCAAATCAATTAAAATAAACAGCAAATGAAATCCTCTATTTTATTAACTAAAATGTATTCATAAAGACTGTTAATGGACTGATCTAGGGCACATTTCCCAACAACACTTGCATGTAATGGACACGTTTAGCCAGCTAGCACTAGACCCAAGAGTACCTTCCCAACGCATAAAGGCCTTAGACACTCATCCAAGAAATAGAGAATGAAGTTCCAAAAGAAAGCTCATAACAAGAACAAGATAGAATTGTACAATGAATTACTATGCATTCCCCGTCTAACTTTACTTACCTCAAACGTTGCGAAAACTATCTCCGTAGTTCCTACATGTCCAAAGTCGATCTCCAAAGGCACGCACCAGTCCTCTATATCCATGGTATTCATTTAGGTCAATTTTGGTTTTGTTAGAGTTTTATAAACTCATTTTATTGCTTCATCTCAATTTATATTATGGAGTCCAGTCATGACTCAAAAATACCTTGACCGACCCTGTTACATTCTCGACTATCATTTAAAAGCCCTTAAACTTTCGGGGATCCATTTCATAAGTGTTAGGGTGATTTAAAGGTATTTGTTCATATTTGGATTAATGGGAATCCCCATAAAGAGACCCAAAAAGTTCGAGGAAAAATTGGACAAAAGGTTCAATTTTATTTTATTTTTCTCCATTTTCTGTCATAGGTGGCACCGTGGGTACAAAACCCACATCGCCACCCACTGGGAATCTGGGCACCAGATCGATAGTTAGGTTTTCTTTTGACAAAACCCCTGCCTTTATTACCATGTTTCGAGCCTATTCCATACTCTTAAGGGCTTTCAAACCTACCAAAGGGTACTCCCAAATTGTTGGGAAATGTGCCCTAGGTCAATCCATTAATAGTATTTATGAATATATTTTAGTTAATAAAATAGAAGATTTCATTTGCTGTTTATTATAATTGATTAGCATGTTTACATTACAATAAGATCTATGGGTATTTACAAAAATATCCTAAATGTCCCTAGTCGATTATTATACTGGGAACTATAATGAATTAAGACTAGTGTGAGTCTTGATTGATGATCATACAATGATCATACGTATAGGAACACAAATCAAGATTATGAGTACTTGTTAGGGAACAAAGTGCTGGACCGACCCGCTATGAGAACATCACATGGATTAAGTCATAGTTGTTTCTCATGATATGTATATTATTCAGTCCTCTGACTTGAGATTACCAGAGACTTCAACATTAGAAATACAGTGATTTGACGCAATCAAACGTTGTCTTTAACCAGATGATTATAAAGGTTGTGATTGGTTACTATGTGAATAATGTGGTGAAGTTATGTAATCGAGATAGAATTTGTCCCTCTCATATAGAGAGAGATATCCAGTGGATCTCTCGATGTGTTAGACTGTTAAAAGGCATAGTCTAAGTGAATTGATATTGATCAATGTCACTTGGATGTTTTCAGTCTACCTAGAGATCGAGACTAGTACGATTGAACATGTTGGATGACAATTCCAAGCCTTATGTTTGATCAAAAAGATATCATGTGACAAAAGGATGTTATATACATTATTGATTAGGTTGTATCGATTTGATCTTTGTACAACTTGGGTAGTCATAATGTCTTGCTAGAGACCGCTTATAACTTGTATACCAAAATGTGTTTTGGTACACTGCCAACGTTGTATGAGACTATTGGGTCGCACACTAAGAATGGTTTTGCGAGATTTTAAATGGTTCGGAAGAATGAATTTTATATGATAAAATTCATGACAGAAACGTCCTTGTAGTGTATTATACTTATACCTCTTTAAGTAGGGGTATATGTGTAATTTGCTTAATCGTCTATATACAAGGGTTGTATAAATAGATGCTTTGAGTTAGAATACACTCACGAAAAGATTTAAAATGGCCGAAACTCTATTTTCATTTTAAGAAACGACTTAGTGTTTTGGTATGCTTTGGATCGTTTTAGAGAGAGACAAAAAGGTTTGGTATTCTCTCGAAGGTAGCACTTCAATTCTCGGTCGCCGTTCGTGTGTGGACTGCTGATAGAGGGCGTTCGTTGTTGGCAGCGCCTTATAGATCGATTAACCTTCAGAAAAGTACATTGCGACTAATGTATGATTAAGTTTTCATAGTTTAAACGTGTTTTAATGGAATCAGATTCGGATCCTGTTGGGGTTTTTCTCAAAATTGTTTTTGAAATTTTCGCTGCGTATGAACCCCAAACACCAACAGTGGTATCAGAGCTTTCGAGTTTGATTTCATTAAACTCATTGCACGTTTTCCTATGATATATGATTGAAAGCATATTAATAGTTGATTTATATTTGATATACATAAGTTTTTTGTGAGATTTATTATCATGGTTTATGTATATGATACATATATTCATGATTTAATTGAAATCAGTTTCGTACATGCAAGTAACCTTGTTAGGTTAATTCGAATAATTTTAATGAATTGAATTTCATATTCTGTGATCCATGACACCATTAGGTATAATCTTTATTTTCGTGTATTGATGCATGGATGAAATATCTGTAATTCAGTATGCATATTTAGGTTACATTAATTTAAGTTTCTTAAATTGTATAAGTCTGAATGTTAATTCGAAACTAATATGATTAGGTTCGATTGAGATTGTAGTTCATGATTCAACTACATATTTGTGATTATTTAGATGAAGATCGAAATTGCAAATAATTAATTTTTGAAATTATTTATTTATCTTGTTATATTTATTTTGTTATGAAGTTTCTATTTGATAAAGATAGATAACAAATTAGAATAAGAGATAAATATCAAGAATCTTATTATTGGTGATATACTAGGATTCAAATATCTTAAATCCAAAATAAATAATTAATTTTTCAAAATTATTTATTTATCTTGTTATATCTATTTTGTTATGAAGTTTCTATTTGATAAAGATAGATAACAAATTAGATTAGGAGATGTATACAAAATTGATTTCATTATCCCTATTGGATAGGAGATAAATACGGAAAAGTTTGTTATTGGTGATATGCTAGGATTCAAATATTTAAAGTCCTAATTGGATTAGGATAAGATGATTAGATAGATGTGGGCTCGAGTTAATTAAAAATGTTTTAATTGACTTAATTTTAGATAAATTAAGGGGTAAATTTAGTATAGTAAAATCAGCGAAAAATATGATATTCTATAGCGAATTTCAATTTTCGGAATTGAGATTTGTCTTCTAAAAAAAAAAAAAACGGGGCAGCGCTTCTGTACCATCACCACTTGACCACCACGACCACCGTCTAACTAATCCTAGCGTATACGAAATTTTTCTATTAGTTAATAGCATAAAATTTCTAAATTGTTTAGTGGTTCTACAAATCAATAAAATATATGATATTTCATTGTTTACTTAAAAATCACTAAAACTGAATAAAATCTCTTTATTAAATCTTAAGTCTTGTGCCATCCAATTTTAAACACTTATCAAGGCCTCGATCGCACTAATATAGTTTCAGGCTATATTTGGGTGTATTATGTTATCTTGGTGAGATAAGTTTGGTAAGAGTTACCTAAATGTTTAAATTGGTCTGACTTAATAAAGCTATCAAAATAGTTTTGGGCTTTAGGCATATGATGAGATAAAAACATTCTAAGACATAAGATGTCCTGTATCTCATAAAAGTATCTAAAATTACATAAAATGTAATTGGTAACTGTTATCTACCTAAATAATCTAGTTTTGTGTTTCATGCCATAGTTGTCATAGAATTAGGTGAAATATGAATTTAAGTCCCCTAAATAAACAGTATGTTTTAGGAGGGTTGTTAATTTAGTGGAAGTCTATTCTTCTATACTAAAATAAACTCTGCATAATCTTTATTGTAGATCAATGGTCTTTTCAAGTAACAATAAACCCTTGTCACTACGATCTATCCTTGAGAAGGATAAGCTATATGGGACTAACTTTCTTGACTAGTTCATAAACTTGAGAATCGTTCTCAAGCATGAACGCAAGTTGTACATTCCGGATGCTCCGATCCCGAGGACCCACTAGCCAATGCTACGAAAGCTATGAAGGATGCGCATAATAAGCATGTCAACGATTCTACTGATGTTGCATGTATTATGTTGGCAACTATGGTTCCTAAACTTCAGAAGGACATGGAACTAATGGAAGCCTACGATATGGCCGTAACTCTGAAGAAAGGTTCGAGACAGTCAAGAACCTGCATTCTTGTAAGATGACTGAGGGTGCGTTAGTTAGTCCTCATGTTCTGAAGATGAAGGGTTATGTTGACCAACTTGATAGACTTGGATTTCCCATAAGCCAAGAGTTGGCTACGAATTTGATACTAAATTCATTATCGGAGAGTTACTCACAATTTGTGATGAATTACAATATGAATAATATGGAAAAATCAATTTCAGAGTTGTATTTGATGCTCAAACCTGCTGAACAAAATATCAAGAAACCCTCTAGTAATGTGCTGATGGTCCAAAAGGGAAAGGGAATGAAGAAGAAAGGCAAAGGCAAGGCTAAAGTTGCCAAGGCGTTGCTTGCACCTATCGCAAAGCTTGTGGAACAAGTCAAGCCCCAGCCTGTTCCTTCTTCAAAGCACCAAAAGGAAAAGGAAGGAAATTATTATTTCTGCCATGCACCTGGACATTGGTTCAGAAATTGCAAACTTTATCTAGAAGATCTAAAGAAGAAAAAAGGTAGTGCGACTACCACCTCAGGTATTTATGTTATTGAAATTAATTTATCTACTAGTGATTCCTGGGTATTGCATACCGAATATGGATCTTACATTTGTATAAATGTGTAGGAACTCACCTGAAGTAGGAAGTTGAAAAAAGGAGAAGTCATCCTGCGTGTAGGGAATGGAGTAAGAGTTGCTGCCCTAGCTGTTGGATCATATGACTTAGTCTTATCTAGTGGACTTATTTTAACTTTAAATAATTGTTATTATGTGCCTGCCTTGAGCACAAACATTATTTCTGTTTCATGTTTGGATATGGATGGTTTTGATTTTATTATTGCGAATAATAGATGTTCAATTTCTCGTAAAGGCATTTTTATGCAAATGCTGATTTGTGTGATGGTCTTAATATTCTAAGCATGAAAAGGTCCACTGATACTGCAGTCTTTAACATAAATACAAAGAGATTCAAATCAAATGATTTAAATCAAACCTATATTTGGCATTGTCGTCTCGGCCACATAAATGAGAAATGCATAACGAAGCTTCATAAAGATGGACTTTTAGATTCATTTGATTTGGAATCATATAAAATGTGCGTATCTTGTTTACTAGGTAATATGACTAAAAGTCCATTTGCTGGACATAGTGAAAGGGCAAGTGATTTATTAGGTTTAATACATATTGATGTATGCGGTCCTATAAACACAATGGCTAGATGAGGTTATCAGTACTTTATTACATTTACTGATGATTTCAACAGATATGGTTATGTATATCTTATGAAATATAAAGCTGAATCATTTGAGATGTTTCGAACGTTTCAAAATGAAGTGCATAATCAACTTGGTAAAACTATTAAAACACTTTGATCAGATCGAGGTGGTGAATATTTAAGCCAAGAATTTGATGATCATCTTAGAAATTGTGAGATTGTCTCCCAATTGACTCCACCAGCAACTCCACAATGGAATAGAGTTTCTGAAAGGAGAAATCGAACTTTATTAGATATGGTTCGATCTATGATGAGTAATGCGGATCTTCCATTATCCTTTTGGGGTTATGCATTACAAACTACAGCTTTCACTCTAAATCGAGTTCCTTCTAAAGCGGTTGATAAAACACCATATGAGATATGGTATGGGAAGAAACCTAGTTTGTCTTTCCTTAAGATTTAGGGTGAGGCTTACGTAAAACAACAAGTCTCAGAAAAACTAGCACCTAAATATGACAAGTGTCTATTTGTGAGGTATCCTAAGGAAACAAAAGGATATTACTTTTATAATCCCGTTGAGAACAAAAGTTTTTGTTGCTCGGTATGGTGCCTTTATGGAAAAATTGTTTTTTCAAAAGTCACTAGTGGAAGAAAAGTAAATCTTGAAGAAGTTCAAGAATCACAGAGAAACACTGAATCGCTATTGGAAGTTCAACAAAGTTCTGAACCAGTTGAACCCCACAAGTGACACAAGGCCCACGTAAATCTAGTAGGGTAAGACATGAGCCAAAAAGAGTCGGATTTCTCATTACTGATAGTCGTGATGTATTGCTTATGGATCAAAATGAGCCTACTACTTATCAGGAGGCTATGTCTGGACCAGACTCAGATAAATGGTTAAGTTCCATAAATTCTGAGATGAAATCCATGGATGATAACCAAGTTTGGTACTTGGTTGATTTACCTAACGGTGGTAAGACCATTGGATGTAAATGGGTTTTCAAGAAGAAAACTGACATGGATGGCAATGTGCATACTTTTAAAGCAAGACTTGTAGAAAAATGTTTCAGGCAAACTCAATGTTTTGATTATGATGAAACTTTTTCGCCAGTAGCCATGCTTAAATTCATAAGAATTTTAATTGCCATTGCTGCATATTATGACTATGAGATATGACAAATGGATGTAAAAATAGCATTTTTTAATGGAAAGCTGCTTGAGGACGTGTATATGACACAACCTGAAGGTTTTGTACATCCTGAGAATTCTAAGAAGGTATGCAAGCTTCAAAGATCCATTTATGAATTAAAACAAGCTTCTCGGAGTTGGAATATTCGTTTTGATGAAGCAATCAAAGATTTTGGTTTCATTAAGAACGAAGATGAGCCTTGTGTATACAAGAAGGTCAGTGGGAGTGTAGTTGTTTTTCTGATACTGCATATTGATGATATATTATTGGAAATGACATCCCAACATTGCAGAGTGTCAAGTCTTGGTTAGGGAAATGTTTCTCAATGAAAGACTTAGGAGATGCAACCTTTATCTTAGGGATAAGGATCTATAGGGATAAATCTAAGAGGCTAACCGGTCTAAGTCAAAATGCTTAAATAGACAAGGTACTGAATATGTTCAGTTTGCAAGACTCTAAAAGAGGATTGTTGCCATTATCTCATGGCATAAGTCTCAGTAAGAATCAATGTCCTACGACAAATGATGAGCGAGATCGTATGAATAAGATTCCATATACATCAGCTATTGGATCTATCATATATGCCATGCTATGCACTCGACCTGATGTATCATATACTTTGAGCACTATAAGCAGATATCAGTCAGATCCTGATGAGAGTTACGTGATAGTAGTAAAGAACATCCTTAAATACTTAAGAAGGGCTAAGGAAGTGTTCTTGGTCTATGGAGGTATTGAAAATGATCTAGTTGTAAATGGTTACACAGATGCAAGTTTTCAAACTGATATAGATGATTTCAAATCGCAGTCTGGATATGTGTTTACTTTGAATGGGGGTGCGATAAGCTGGAAAAGTTCAAAGCAAGAGACTGTGGCAGATTTTACAATAGAAGCTGAGTATATTGCAACGTCCGATGCAGCAAAGGAGGCAGTTTGGATCAAAAAGTTCATTTTTGAACTAGGTGTGGTTCCAAATATTACTAACCCTATTTGTTTATATTGTGATAATAACGGGGCAATAACGCAGGCCAAGGAACTTAGATCACACCACAAATCCAAACATATACTCAGGCATTTTCATCTCATCAAAGAAGTCATTGAGAGGGGAGACATGAAGATTTGTAGAGTACCTACTGAAGGCAACATTGCGGATCCATTGACAAAGGCTCTTCCATAAGTGAAACATGATAGTCATGTTAGATCATTAGGCATTAGATGTATGAATGATTGGCCCTAGAGCAAGTGGGAGATGTTGGGAAATGTGCCCTAGGTCAATCCATTAATAGTCTTTATGAATACATTTTAGTTAATAAAATAGAGGATTTCATTTGCTGTTTATTATAATTGATTTGCATGTTTACATTATAATAAGATCCATGGGTATTTATAGAAATATACTAAATGTCCATAGTCGATTATTATACTGGGAACTATAATGAATTAAGACTAGTGTGAGTCTTGATTGATGATCATACGTATAGGAATACAAATTAAGATCATGAGTACTTGTTAGGGAACAAAGTACTGGACCGACCCGCTATGAAAACATCACATGGATTAAGTCATAGTTGTTTCTCATGATATGTATATTATTCAATCCTCTGACTTGAGATTACCAGAGACTTCAATATTAGGAATATAGTGATTTGACGCAATCAAACGTTGTCTTTAACCGAACGACTATAAAGGTTGTGATTGGTTACTATGTGAATAATGTGGTGAAGTTGTGTAATCGAGATAGAATTTATCCCTCTCATATAGAGAGAGATATCTAGTGGATCCCTCGATGTGTTAGACTGTTAAAAGGCCTAGTCTAAGTGAATTGATATTGATCAATGTCACTTGGATGTTTTCAGTCTACCTAAAGATCGAGACTAGTACGATTGAATATGTTAGATGATAATTCCATGCCTTATGTTTGATCAAAAGGATATTGTGTGACAAAAGGATGTTATATACATTATTGATTAGGTTGTATTGATTTGATCTTTGTACAACTTGGGT
Source organism: Stephania japonica (assembly GCA_039657345.1). Classification (NCBI taxonomy): domain Eukaryota; kingdom Viridiplantae; phylum Streptophyta; class Magnoliopsida; order Ranunculales; family Menispermaceae; genus Stephania; species Stephania japonica. The sequence goes on along the minus strand of CM077564.1, from coordinate 14,301,789 downwards.
AGTCATAATGTCTTGCTAGAGACTGCTTATGACTTGTACACCAAAATGTGTTTTGGTACACTACCAACGTTGTATGAGCCTATTAGGTCGCACACTAAGAATGGTTTTGCGAGATTTTAAAATGGTTTGGAAGAATGAATTTTATATGATAAAATTCATGACAGAAACGTCCTTGTAGTGTATTACACTTATACCTCTTTAAGTAGGGGTATATATGTAATTTACTTAATTATCTATATACAAGGGTTATATAAATAGACGCTTTGAGTTAGAATACACTTACAAAAAGATTAAAAAGGGCCGAAACTTTATTTTCGTTTTAAGAAACGACTTAGGGTTTTGGTATGTTTTGGATCGTTTTAGAGAGAAACAAAAAGGTTTAGTATTCTCTCGAAGCTAGCACTTCAAATCTCGGTCGCTGTTTGTGTGTGGACTGCTGATAGAGAGCATTCGTCGTTGGGTAGTGTGCCTTAGAGAGATGATTAACCTTCAGAAAAGTACATTGTGACTGAGGTATGATTAAGTTTTCATAGTTTAAACATGTTTTAATGTAATAAGATTCAGATCTTATTGGGGTTTTTCTCAAAATTGTTTTTGAAATTTCGTTGCGTATGAACCCCAAACACCAACACAAATAACCTAATACAACAACAAACCAAACATCCTAATAATTTATCATGAAAATTCCATAAATTTCATAAACATCATCAAAACAACACCAACACATACCTTCACATGATGAAATAGACTACATCAATACCTTAATAAACCATAAATCAATGAGTTTTAGTTTTCACATTTGTTTACCCATCAAAACTCCAAAATCTAAGCTCAAAATGTGAGAAAATCGAAAGGGAGGTTGGATCTCACCTTGTCGATCTTGCTAGCATGATTCAACGCCTCTAAACCCCCACAAAGTTCACAAAATCCCTCTCTCACACTCTCAATTTTCATATATGGTTGTGTGGTGAGAAAACTTTGATAAAAATATCTTAAGTGTTGCTTTTATACTAAAATTCTCATAAGGTGTGTTGCACACATCTCGAGGACATCCAATGGCTCTAAATAGAGTTGTCTAACCACTTTAATTACTCCAATTGGACACATACTTGTTCCGATCCATTTTGACTTTTTGGTTATCGGGTATTTCGCGCATCGTCACGCAATGCAAGACGTGTCAAAATTCAAAATTTTCAATTCAAATGCTTTCGGCTATGGTTTAATACTCATTATTACTTTTCATATTTTTCTTTTTTATTTATAAAAATCATTTCCCAATTTTGTATACCCATAATTTGCCTGGTATTTGAATTGACACAATTTCCTAGGCAAGATAAATAAAATGAAATAATATATTTCGACATTTGGATTCACATTCGGGTATAAATAATTAGTATGATAGCCAAGGAAAAATAAAATATACCTCAGTGTCGACTCCTGAGGCTTAAACATGTACGTCAAATCACGACACTCCAAGTCACAGTCCTGAAACATGACACTTAGAATGGGTTAAAATTGAGGGTTGTTACAACCTTCTCAACTTATTAGAATTTCGTCTTCGAAATTAAATTAAACTTAAACTTAAAATGAAAACTCACTTGAATTAGAATAAGTACGGAAAATGCTTGTGCATATAAGACTACCTCCCAAGTTAGTTCCTCGTCCCCATGATGTTGTCATTTAACGAGAACTAAAGGTATTTCCTTACTCCTTAACACCTTCACCTTTCAGCACACAATCTGAATTGGCTACTCCTCATTAGTAATATCATGTTTCAAGTCTATCTGGATCAGATCTATTGTCGGTCGTCGACCTTCTCTTAACTTGTTAGTCGGAGCATAAAATATGAAACACTGAATGAATCTCAGCGATCTGAGGTGGCAACTCCAACTCATAAACAACCTTGTTGACTTTCTTCTTAATTTTGGATGGACGAGTGAACCTCAACGCGAGTCTTCCTTTGATTCTAAACCCTTTGTGACTTTTAGAGGCAAGAACTTCAAATATACATAAGCTCCCTTGTCATACTTCAACTCGTTATGGTACTTGTCATAATACTTCTTTTGTCTTTCCTGAGCACCCTTAAATGTTGACGAATATGTCGTACCTTCTTAGTGTGATCCATAACAATCTTTGACCTAATAGCTATTGTATCCTCAGACTCCTCCCAACACGACAACGATCTATAAGGCCTACCATATAGTGCCTTAAATTGTACCATCCTAATACTGGCCTGAGAACTGTTGTTGTAGTTTAACTCACATAAATGAAGGTACTCATCCCAAGATCTTCCTTACTCCAGTACACACATTCTGAGCATATCTTCTAGCACCTGAATACGTCTTTCGAACTGTCTGTCTGTTTGTGAATGGTACACCGTACTCATAAAGCCCGGTGCCAAGCTGTGTTGGCATGTTATGCCACAATAATGAAGTGAACTGCGGTCCTTTGTTTGACACTATAGATAATGATAACTCATGTAATCTATTTATCTCTCATTCACATAGGCTGTTTAATTTGTCTATTATGTATGTAGTGGAAATTGGTATAAAATGTGCAAACTTAGTCAACCTGTCCACAATCACCGATATGCTGTCATGTCCGAAAGGAGATCGAGGTAACCAATTGACAAAATCCATGGCAATATGCTCCCACTTCTATTAGGGAATGAGAAGAGGTTGCAACAAACCTCCAGGTCTCCTATATTCAGCTTTAACTCGCAGGCATATCTCACACGCTTTAATAAACTCTGAAACATTGGTTTTCATCCCTGACCATTAAAAGAGACGTCGCATGTACACATACATCTTGGTCCAGCTTGGATGAACATAAAAATGCAAACGGTGAGCCTCCCAGAGTATCTCAGTGCAAATCTTAGTCACTGATGGAACCCACAATCACCTTTGAAATCTCAAACAAGAGTCTGTCGACCGACTCCAATCTTGATGATCTGGACTTTCTATCATTTCGCTAAAACACTGATAATGCTCGTTAGCCTATTGTTCCTCAAGGATACTCTGAATAGAAACAGTCTGTGTTCTCATATGCCTAAAAATATGTGTCCTAATAATAGTCGGTATATCAAACAAACTCATTATCTGGTTGTTTTGAGTAATGCATAATCGTGAGTCATATGGCACACTACTACCTTTGCATTTAGCCCTCTTTTGCTTAAAACATCTGCTATAATGTTGGCCTTCCCCATATGATAGTCAAGTGAAAAGTCATAATCCTCAAGGGATTTTAATCGTCTCTGCTTCAAGTTCAATTCCTTTTAGGAGTATAGGTACTTCAAACTCTTATTGTGACAACCCTAATTTTAAACAAAATAAGATATACTATGTTTGTGTAAACTAGGAAACCCTAACTCACTTAAAAGCTTATGGGGCCTACAAATTAAGATTAGGAGGCATTAGAGTTTGGAGTGGCCAACACTTTTGATTTTGAACAAACCAATATGGAAAGTAAGAATTAAATTTCCCATTAATTGAGGAGAGCGTTACTTTCGGAAAGTAAAGGTTTCAAATCTCATTATTTGGGAAGTTAGAGGTTTTAAATCTTGAAACCCTTGATTGTTTTCTATGAGAGTTGAGAGAAAGGAAACGTAAAAGAGAATTAAGGAAGGCGTGATTTGGGGAGTAAATTTAGGATCTTGATTGTTCTCTTTTTAAAACAATAAACGTATGCGGAAAGACTTCACACAAAACGAGAAGAGTCGAGAGGGGAACGAGGGAGGCGATCTTTGGAGTTCCTCGCGTTAGGTAATCTCTTTTAATTTAGTTTTTAAATTTGTTCTATTGATGTTGAGGTTTAATTGGGTTTTATATCGATCCACTCAAGTATTGTGTGAGATCTATATGTTATTAAGATATTCAAACAAGTTTCCCTGTTGATTGAAATTTTTTTAAACTAGAAAAGTTTCATCGAAAGATTTATTATCGATTAAAAAACATAAAATAAAATAAAATAAAATTGTGGGTTTTCAAATATGAACGAAGAAGAAATTCTTCAAAATGTTTTGAATAAGTATTTCTAAAGGTGCTTTTTGAAAGATTTTCAAAATTAGTTTTATTATAAAAAATTCAAGTTAACTTGTATAGTTAATAAGCATTTAACATATTTAGGTTGATTGAACTTCAGAGTATTCTCGTGAGTGCAACAAGACATTTAGAAATTAGCGTACTAGATAAGTTGGGATTTAAGTTATTGATTTTATTATTATTTACCTCTCTACTAGACTATATGATAGGAATCATGTAAGTAAGTCATGTGGGTAGATCAGGGTGCATTGTTAGACATTGTATGTAGACAACTTAGTGGAGTTTGCTAGAAGTCCTTGCACCATATGCTACCAATTCGATCAAGAGTTCGGGATAGTTGGACCATATAAGGGAGAACAATGTAGGGTAGCTTGCTCAGAATGAATATTTAATAATTGAGAATAAGAATAAGATCCAATGTTCTTAATAAATTTTGGTAGTAGGTGTTATGTCTAGTTGGACAAGATGTGGACTTGGTGATAAGTGAATCTTGCACAGTGTAGGGAATGGAGTGTTGACACCGCTACAACTATAGTAGGGGTCATTCTTCATGAACTTTAGTGTGTTTGAGAATTCTATCACAGTAGCTCATACATGTCTAGCATTTGCACATTTTGATGCATTATTAAATACTTTGTTTATATACTTTCTTGCTTATTCCTTTCATCATATTAAATATTTGCAAGTCATGCATTTCATTTAATTTTGCATTTACTAATGAAATGTTCATTACGCCGTAACTTTACTCGACTTATTGAACACCGTTGAACTATTTATGCTCACCCAACATTTTTTCCCCACAGGTTCTTCGTTGAGAGTCGACAAAGAGAAAGGAATAGCTCTGGTTATCTAGAGGAGTATCTCTGATTTGGTATGGTTCGAGATCGAACCATTCAACTTGTTTTTATTTATATTTATTATCATGAGGTTGGGATTTAAACAATTTGAACTAAAGAAGTATTATTCTAGTTGAGAACTTTTGAAGGCCATAAATAGCTTTTACGTCAAAACTTTGATTAAGTTTTATTTAATAATATTCCTTTGGGATTATGATTCATTTATTAAATTTCAATTATGGATAAATGATAATGAGTTAGTGTTGAAAGAAGGCTCACTAGTTTGATTCATAACTTAACGACCGAGTTGGTTAGCAAGTTATGAATTAGGCTAGGCCGGTCGGAATTCATTTGAGAAATGGGTCCTGACACTTATGGTTAGTGAATAAGGCGACCTTCACATTATACAAGTAATGTTGCGCCAAATCTTCAAAGCAAACACCACATCGACCAACTCTAAGTCATGCGTAGAAAATTCTTCTCATGAACTTTGAGTTGTCAAAATGCATATGAAATAACTCTGCCCTTTTGCATCCACACAATACCCAAACCAATCTTTGATGCATCGATATACATAACTAAATCCTTCCCTGACTTAAGCAACACTGAAACTGGTATGGTGATCAATTTCTCTTTCAAAGTTAAAAATGCTTGCTCGCAACTCTTATCCCAGTCAAAGTTCACATTCTTTTGAGTAAGTCGAGTTATAGGTGCGACAACTCTAGAAAATCCTGCACAAAACAACGATAATAACCAGATAATCCTAAAAACTACGAATCTCGGTAACTGTAGTTGGTGTAGGCCAACTGGGTCCTCAGTTCCTCCAACTCTCGGGGAGCCATCCTATACAGTGGTATAAAAATGGGTTTGTCCCCATAACTAAGTTAATGATGAAGTCAATCTCCCTAGGCAAGCAACAGTCCTTGTAAATCTTGGGATTTGACTCTCTGTGTCAAGGTCTGAAACTCCTCGACACTCACGAATCAAGGATCTGTGACCCTACTATCATTACAAGGCCTAGGCTGATCTATCATCGTGATTTGCAATAGAAGGTGAATATTTGAATCAATATATAGCTACTACATATATAATATAGTACAACACAACAATTATAGCATATGGCATCAAGTTTTACTTTTCCCCAACTTTCCTCACTTCCCAACTAAGATTCTAAGTCAGGATCATAGGGTTCCACTCTAAGTTTCAACCATGTCCTAACACTATAAGAAGGAAATCATAGCCTAACAATTGGACTCAAAAAATTAGGTTATGGCGACTCGTATTACGGGTAGACAAGCAAAACACCCGATAATCGAGAATTTGAATAGTCAAACAAGATAAGACTAAAGAGGTGGGTGCCTCATTAGTGTCATTAAAGTAGTTGAATTGCCTCATTATGAACCACAAGATGTTCCTAGGGATGCCCATATTGATACTTGATGAAACTAAATTATAAAAGGCAAATTTTGGTAAATTAACCACATCTGCTCACACATATACACTCAAATCTAAGAGTTGGAGATTGAGGAGAGGGTTTTGATGAACTTTTGATGACTTTGAGAGGCTTGTGAGTAGGTATGCAAATGGGTAGGGTAATACCTATAGGTGACGGGGATTTACCCTAATGGGTACGGGTATGGGGATTTTAAATGGGTATGGGACTAGGATGTGTATGAAATCTCAAACCTACATGGGTATGATTATGGTGATGGATGATAAATATACCCACCCAAGGGGATACCCATAGATGACCCTTATAGGGGATCCTGATACCCAATGGGGATATCCATGAGGATTACCTATAGAGATCCCCATATATCAATTATACACCATATGATATTTATTATTTATACACCATATGATATTTATATATAAATATAATATAATATTACATAGTTTCCACCCGAAACATTCATTATACACATGACAAAAATCCTTAAGGAGATTTTGAATTGGTAACATTTAGAAATTAGAACTTTAATTGCATTATATGTTATACTTTATTTTTGTTGGAATTTTAACAATTGTGTTGTTATGTATGTATTTTTTATTCCTTATTTCTTATAATTCTTTTTTTTTGAAGAAAATTAAGTGGGATCGAAGAATATTTTCCCTATGGAGATTCCCTATCCCGCGAAAATCTCCATGAAAATCCCCATGGGGAATGAAATGGGTAAAATATTTTTCCCATGGGGATTCCTCATACCCACGGTGATTTGATGGGTATGGGATGAGTACGAAAATTCATCCACATATGGGTATGGATATGTGTATGGGTGATAAATTTTTTAGTGGGTACGGGTATGGGAATGAAGTCCCCATCCCCTACCCTACCCATTTGCATCCCTACTTGTGAGCAATCAACAACATCAATTAAGGTATGATCGTAGTTGTTCTATCAATTCTACACATTTTGAATTAAATTTTGGGGTTTTGATGAAAAAATGGGATTGAATCTATGTCTCACTAATGTGGTGGTTTGATGAGGTATTTTTATGGTAGTTTGCTCAATTCAATGTATATGTATTGGCGGTGTTGAAGAAATTATTGAATTTTGACATGTATTTGTGAATTTTGATGAAATTGGTGATTTTTTATAATAAATTATTGGTGTAACGAACCGAAAGTTTGGACTATGATTATATGGCTTGGTGTAGTACCTATTTATACTCGTGTCTATATGATAGGACAATGACGTCTAACTACAAGTAGGGTTCATCTTGAAGAACGTGTTGAATGGGGGATCAAGCGGACAAAATATAGGTACATAATGCCGGGGAAACGATAATTATGGGTGACCGGCAAGTAAAACGCAATAATTAATTACTTTGACAAATTGTTCAAGTCGTTAATATTCGATTCGTGCACGACGGGGTTAGTCGTGGTGCGGTCGGGAGGTGGAAACGTGGCCGAGGATCGACGTGTGTCACCCAGCGGACTCACCATTATATGTCAACTGGATGAGGTGTGTTGAAGTGGTGGTGGTAGCTGGTGTAGTTGGTGATCGTCGGTTGCATTTCGAGATACGCATCGGGGAGCTGATGAAGAGAAGAGGATAAACTCTCTCTCTCCCTCTCTCGACGTTTCTCTCTCTCTCTCTCTCTCTCTCACACACACATACACACACACACACACACACACTCTCTCTCTCTCTCTCTCTTTTTTCTCTCTTTTTCATTCTCTTCGTATTTAGAAGAGTGGCGACGGGGAATTCGAGCTCGTGACAATGCGGAGCCACGACAAACACATGAGTTGAGGCAAAATCTCGACTCACAACACTTCATTCTTGTCATTTTGATGTGTTGAGTGTTCTTGTCGGAGTTGGGAATGTGGTGGAGTTCAATTTTTGGTGTTTTTGGTGGTGTTAGGTTAGTAATGACGTCTCGAGGAGTTTGGGTTCATTTGAGAGAATACCAAACCTTTTTGTTTCTTTCCAAAACAATCCAGAGCATACCAAAAAACCCTAAGTCGTTTCTTAAAATGAAAATAGAGTTTCAGCCCTTTTTTTAAATCTTTCGTACTTGTATTCTAACTCAAAGCGTCTATTTATACAACCCTTGTATATAGACGGTTAAGTAAATTACACATATACCCCTACTTAAAGAAGTATAAGTGTAATACACTATAAGGACATTTCTGTCATGAATTTTATCATATAAAATTCATTTTTCTGAACCATCTTAAAATCTCGCAAAACCATTCTCAGTGTGCGACCCAATAGGCTCATACAAAGTTCGCAGTGTACCAAAACACATTTTGGTGTACAAGTCATAAGCAACCTCTAGCAAGACATTATGACTACCCAAGTTGTACGAATATCAAATCGATACAACCTAATCAATAGTGTATATAACATCCTTTTGTCACACGATATCCTTTTGATCAAACATAAGGCATGGAATTGTCATCCAACATGTTCAATCGTACTAGTCTCGATTTCTAGGTAGACTGAAAACATCTAAGTGACATTGATTAATATCAATTCACTTAGACTAGGCCTTTTAACAGTCTAACACATCTAGGGATCCACTGGATATCTCTCTTTATATGAGAGGGACAAATTCTATCTCGATTACACAACTTCACCACATTATTCACACAGTAACCAATCACAACCTTTATAATCGTTCGGTTAAAGACAACATTTAATTACGTCAAATCACTGTATTCCTAATGTTGAAGTTTCTGGTAATCTCAAGTCAGAGGATTGAAAAATATACCTATCATGAGAAACAACTATGACTTAATTCATGTGATGTTCTCATAGCGGGTCAGTCCAGTACTTTGTTCCCTAATAAGTACTCATGATCTTGATTCATATTCCTATACGTATGATCATCGTATGATCATCAATCAAGACTCACACTAGTCTTAATTCATTATAGTTCCCATTATAATAATCGACTAGGGACATTTAGGATATTTCTGTAAATACCCATGGATCTTATTATAATGTAAACATGCAAATTAATTATAATAAACAACAAATGAAATCCTCTATTTTATTAACTAATATGTATTCATAAAGACTGTTAATGGATTGACCTAGGGCACATTTCCCAACATCTCCCACTTGCTCTAGGGCCAATCATTCATGCATCTAATGCCTAATGATCTAACATGACCATCATGTTTCGCTTGTGGAAGAGCCTTTGTCAATGGATCCGCAATGTTGTCTTCAGTAAGTACTCTGCAAATCTTTGTCTCCCCTCTCAATAATTTCTCTGATGAGATGAAAACGCCTGAGTATATGTTTAGATCTGTGGTGTGATCTAGGTTCCTTGGCCTGTGCTATTGCCCCGTTATTATCACAATACAAACAAACGGGGTTAGCAATACTTGGAACTACACCTAGTTCAGAAATAAACTTTTTATCCCAACTGCCTCCTTTGCTGCATCGGACACTGCAATATACTCAGCTTCTGTTGTAGAATCTGCCACAGTCTCTTGCTTCGAACTTTTCCAGCTTATTGCACCCCCATTCAAAGTAAACACATATCCAAACTGTGATCTAAAATCATCTATATCAGTTTGAAAACTTGCATCTGTGTAACCATTTACAACTAGATCATTTTCAAAACCTCCATAGACCAAGAACACTTCCTTAGTCCTTCTTAAGTACTTAAGGATGTTCTTTACTGCTATTCAGTGACTCTCATCAGGATCTGACCGATATCTGCTTGTAGTGCTCAAAGCATATGATACATCAGGTCGAGTGCATAGCATAGCATACATGATAGATCCAATAGCTGATGCATATGGAATCTTATTCATACGATCTCGCTCATCATTTGTCCTAGGACATTGATTCTTGCTGAGACTTATGCCATGAGACATTGGCAGCAATCCTCTTTTAGAGTCTTGCAAACTGAACCTATTCAGTACCTTGTCTATGTAAGCACTCTGACTTAGACCGATTAGCCTCTTAGATCTATACCTATAGATCCTTATCCCTAGGATATAGGCTGTATCTCCTAAGTCTTTCATTGAGAAACACTTCCCTAACCAAGACTTAACACTCTGAAATGTTGGGATGTCATTTTCAATGAGTAATATATCATCAACATACAGTACCAGAAAAATAACTACACTCCCACTGACCTTCTTGTATACACAAGGCTCATCTTCGTTCTTAATAAAACCATAATCCTTGATTGCTTCATCAAAACGAAGATTCCAACTCCGAGAAGCTTGCTTTAATCCATAAATAAATCTTTGAAGCTTGCATACCTTCCTAGAATTCTCAGGATGTACAAAACCTTTAGGTTGTGTCATATACACGTCCTCAAGCAACTTTCCATTAAGAAATGATGTTTTTACATCCATTTGCCATATCTCATAGTCATAATATGCATCAATGACAATTAAAATTCTTATGGATTTAAGCATGGCTACTGGTGAAAAAGTTTCATTATAATCAACACCTTAAGTATACCTGAAACATTTTGCTACAAGTCTTGCTTTGAAAGTATGTACTTTGCCATCCATGTCAGTTTTCTTTTTGAAAACCCATTTATATCCAATGGTCTTACCACCTTCAGGTAAATCAACCAAGTTCCAAACTTGGTTATCATACATGGATTGCATCTCAGAGTTCATGGCACTTAGCCATTTATCTGAGTCTGGTCCAAACATAACCTCCTGATAAGTGGTGGGCTCATTTTGATCCATAAGCAACACATCACGACTATCAGTAATGAGAAATCCGAATCTCTCTGGCTCATGTCTTACCCTACCAGATTTACGTGGGCTTTGTGTCACTTACGTTGGTTCAACTGGTTCAGAACGTTGTTGAACTTCCAGTAGCGGTTCAGTGTTTATTTGTGATTCTTGAACTTCTTCAAGATTTATCTCTCTCCCACTAGTGTCTTTTGAAATAAACTGTTTTCCATAAAGGCACCATACCGATCAATAAACACTTTGTTTTCAGCGGGATTATAAAAGTAATATCCTTTTGTTTCCTTAGGATACCCCACAAATAAACACTTATCAGATTTAGGTGCTAGTTTTTTTGAGACTTATCGCTTTACGTAAGCCTCACAACCCCAAATCTTAAGAAAAGACAAATTAGGTCTCTTCCCGTACCATATCTCATATGGTGTTTTATCAACCGCTTTAGAAGGAACTCGATTTAGAGTGAAAGCTGCAGTTTGTAATGCATAACCCCAAAAGGATAATGGAAGATCCGCATGACTCATCATAGATCGAACCATATCTAATAAGGTTAGATTTCTCCTTTCAGAAACTCCATTCCATTGTGGAGTTGCTGGTGGAGTCAATTGGGAGACAATCCCACAATTTTTAAGATCATCAAATTCTTGGCTTAAATACTCACCACCTCTATCTGATCGAAGTGTTTTGATAGTTTTACCAAGCTGATTCTGCAATTCATTTTGAAATGTTCGAAACATCTCAAATGATTTAGCTTTATGTTTCATAAGATATAAATAACCATATCTGCAGAAATCATCTGTAAATGTAATGAAGTACTGATAACCTCCTCTAGCCATTGTGTTTATAGGACCGCATACATCAGTATGTATTAGACCCAATAAATCACTTGCCTTTTCACTGTGTCCAGTAAAGGGACTTTTAGTCATCTTGCCTCGCAAACAAGTTACGCACGTTTCATATGTTTCTAAATCAAATGAATCTAGAAGTTCATCTTTATGGAGCTTCTTTATGCGTTTCTCATTTATGTGCCCGAGACGACAATGCCAAAGATAGGATTGATTCAAAGACTGAAGTATCAGTGGACTTTTTCATGCTTAGAATATAAAGACCATCACACAAATCAACATTTGCATAAAATGTTCCTTTACGAGAAATGGAACATCTATTATTCGCAATAATAAAATCAAAACCATCCATATCCAAGCATGAAACAGAAATGATGTTTCTGCTCAAGGTAGGTACAAAATAACAATTATTTAAAGTTAAGATAAGTCCACTAGGTAACACTAAGTCATATGATCCAACAGCCAGGGCAGCAACTCTTGCTCCATTCCCTACGCGGAGGATGACTTCTCCTTTTTTTAGCTTCCTACTTCTGGTGAGTTCCTGCACATTTATACAAATGTGAGATCCACATACGGTATCCAATACCCAGGAATCACTAGAAGGTTTCTTGATATTTTGTTCAGCAGTTTTGAGCATCAAATGCAACTCTGAAATTGATTTCACCATATTATTCATATTGTAGTTCATCATAAATTGTGAGTAACTATCCGGTAATGAATTTAGGATCAAATCCGTAGCCAACTCTTGGCTTATGGGAAATCCACGTCTATCAGGTTGGTCAACATAGCCCTTCATCTTCAGAACATGAGGACTAACTGACGCACCCTCAGTCATCTTACAAGAATGTAGGTTCTTGACTGTCTCGAACCTTTCTTGCCTAGCTTCTTTGTTGGAACATTTCCTTCGGCGTTATGTACCATGTCGTAGGCTTCCATTAGTTCCATGTCCTTCGAAGTTCGGGAACCATAGTTGCCAACATAATGCATGCAACATCGTAGAATCGCCGACATGCTTATTATGCGCATCCTTCACGGCTTTCGTAGCATTGGTGGTGGGTCCTCGGGGATTGGAGCATCAGAACATACAACTTGCGTTCATGCTTGAGAATGATTCTCAAGTTTCGAACCAATCAAGAAAGTTAGTCCCGATAGCTTATCCTTCTCAAGGATAGATCGTAGTGATGAGGGGATTATTGTTACTTGAAGAGGCCATTGATCTACAATAAAGATTATGCGAGACTTTATTTTAGTATAGAGGAATAGACTCCCACTAAATTAACAACCCTCCTAAAACATACTGTTTATTTAGGGGACTAAATCCATATTTCACCTAATTCTATGACAGCTATGGCATGAAACATAGAACTAGATTATATAGGTAGGTAACTGTTACCAATTACATCTTATGTAATTTTAGATACTTTTATGAGATACATGACATCTTATGTCTTAGCATGTTTTTTTTCTCATCATATGCCTAAAGTCCAAAACTATTTTGATAGCTTTATTAAGTCGGACCAATTTAAACATTTAGGTAACTCTTACCCAATTTATCTCACCAAGATAACACAATACACCCAACTATGGCTGAAGCTATATTAGTGTGATCGAGGCCTTGATAAGTGTTTAAAATTGGATGGCACAAGACTTAAGATTTAATAGAGGGATTTTATTCAGTTTTAGTGATTTTTAAGTAAACAATGAAATATCATATATTTTATTGATTTGTAGAACCACTAAACAATTTATGAAATTTTTATGCTATTCACTAATAGAAGAATTTCCGTACGCTAGGATTAGTTAGACGGTGGTCCATTTGCCTGGTCAATGAGCGGTGTCTACGGGGCAAGTGCCCCATTTCTTTTTTTTTTAGTAGACAAATCTCAATTCCGAAAATTGAAATTGGCTATAGAAAATCATATGTTTCGCTGATTTTACTATACTAAATTTACCCCTTAATTTATCCAAAATTAAGTCAATTAAAACGTTTTTAATTAACTCGGGCCCACATCTAACTAATCATCTTATCCTAATCCAATTAGGACTTTAGATATTTGAATCCTAGCATATCACCAATAACAAACTTCTCCATGTTTATCTCCTATCCAATAGGGAAAATGAAACCGATTTTGCATATATCTCCTAATCTAGTCTGTTATCTATCTTTATCAAATAGAAACTTCATAACAAAATAGATATAACAAGATAAATAAATAATTTCAAAAAATTAATTATTTATAAATAAATAATTTCGAAAATTAATTATTTGCAATTTCGATCTTCATCCAAATAATCACAAACATGTAATTGAATCATGAACTACTATCCCAATCGAACCTAATGGTGTCATGGATCATAGAACACGAAACTCAATTCATTAAAATTATTCAAATTAATCTAACATGGTTACTAGCATGTACGAAACTAATTTCAATTAAATCACGAATATATGTATCATATACACAAAACATGATAATAAATCTCATAGAAAACTTATGTATATCACATATACATCAACTATTAACATGCTTTCAATCACATATCATAAGAAAACATGTAATGAGTTTTATGGAATCAAACTCGAAGGCTCTGATACCACTGTTGGGTTTTGGGGTTCATACGCAGCGGAGATTACAAAACAATTTTGAGAAAAACCCCAACAGGATCCGAATCTGATTCCATTAAAACATGTTTATACTATGAAAACTTAATCATACCTCACTCGCAATGTACCTTTCTGAAGGTTAATCGATCTCTAAGGCGTTGCTAACAACGAACGCCCTTTATCAGTAGTTCACACATAAATGGCGGCCGAGATTTGAAGTGCTAGCTTCGAGAGAATACCAAAACTTTTTGTTTCTCTCCAAAACAATCCAGAGCATACCAAAAAATCCTAAGTCGTTTCTTAAAATGAAAATAGGGTTTCAGCCCTTTTTTAAATCTTTCGTACTTGTATTCTAACTCAAAGCGTCTATTTATACAACTCTTGTATATAGATGGTTAAGTAAATTACACATATACCCCTACTTAAAGAAGTATAACTGTAATACACTACAAGGACGTTTCTGTCATGAATTTTATCATATAAAATTCATTTTTCTGAACCATCTTAAAATCTCGCAAAACCATTCTTAGTGTGCGACCCAATAGGCTCATACAACGTTGGTAGTATACTAAAACACATTTTGGTATACAAGTCATAAGCGGCCTCTAGCAAGACATTATGACTACCCAAGTTGTACGAATATCAAATCGATACAACCTAATCAATAGTGTATATAACATCCTTTTGTCACACAATATCCTTTTGATCAAACATAAGGCATGAAATTGTCATCCGACATGTTCAATCGTACTAGTCTTGATTTCTAGGTAGATGAAAACATCATAGCATCGTATGATTACATGACTCATACTAGTCTTAATTCATTATACAATATAATAACGAGTAGGGGGTGTTGTAAAAACAAATCCCAAATGAAATCCTTTATTTTATTAACTAAAATGTATTCATAAAAGTTAATGGATTGACTAGGGCACATTTCCCAATCGAATAGCCTTTGAACGTGGCGACACGAGTCGGGGTGTCGAGCATTTTTCATGAACCACGTGGAGCGTGAGCCACGTCACGTCATCGTGACTAAGAAAGTTGGAGAATTCACACTTCAAGTGACGTCGCTAGTGATTTTCCCTACGGTGCCACTCACGCCAGTAGGAATTTGACATTTTAGGCGACGCAGCTAGGATTTTTGGTCAAGGCGTGACACTGTTCACATCACTAAAAATTTGAAAAAATTTATAAAAACTTCGGGGATTCTTGGGTATTCAAATGGGCTCAACTACAACCCAAAATCCAGGGAATTGACCTAGAATAATGGAAAATGAATAATACTTGGAAAATAGAAGAAATTATGATAAAATGGAAATATAACTCTAACGCAACCAAACTAGGTTTAAATGATTACCAGGTGTCTAGGAGACTGGTGATTAACCTACGGGATTAGTTTGGGGATCGTTTGGAGCTGCAAAAATGAGGTACCATGTGTATTATGAGTAAAACCAGTGGAAACTAGAATATTATTTTATTTATGCAATTAATTGGTTGTTATATTTCTTGAGCATTATTTCTTGGTGAAATATGATTTCTTGAGTTCCTTTTATGGTATCTATCATTGGTGTATTTTGGCTTGGTTTTTCTTAGATTCCGAATGAGTGGTCTTTCGGGTCTAAGCGGGCGATATGGTGATCAGGGTTGCGATGAGTTTGTGTCTCACTCATTACCATGATTACACAGATGTTTGGACTTGACCAAATCCACTGGTTAGGGTTGGGAATTGAAAAGTGAAGCTATTGAGTAGTTGTCTCACTCTAAATTAGTGGGTAGTTTGTTTAAGTCCAGTATATGTCTGGGAAGTTTGATTATTTACTCTGTGTGGCAATTTGATGGATTTAAAACACTTAGATGCCTTTTTGCTTTGTGCTTTCAACACTTATTTATCGTTGATTTCTCAGTAATTTATTATCATGCTATCTTTTACTATCCTTATGATATTTACGCATGATACTTTATTAACCGTTTATTTGACTTTCGAAATAATATTGGATATCCATTTGGTCATTACTGTTATACTTCTGTACTCACCATCCTTTTTATGACAGCAGGTCCAGGCTCATCATATCGCAGGATAGAGAAAAGCAAAGGACCAACGATAGGCGATTGAAGTGAAGGGTTATTAGGTAATCAAAGCTCACCTATTGGGTAGGTCCCATGTATTATATGTATATGTTTTGAAAACATTGGGATATGGGTTTATGAGAGATCTTAGGCCTATATACTATGATGTAATCTCTTATGACTTGATGTTGGTATACATATACGGGTTTCCACATTTTAGGTTATCTAGACTAGTGTCTTAAGGTTATTATTATTAGTTTGATAATTGTAAGGCTTCTGATATTATCTGATGACTCACTGATAATGAATGACTCAACTTAATTAACTTAATAGATGGTAAATGGTTAGGAAGGCTAATTAGGTTTTACGTGGATTGCACGAGTGGGGACTCGGCTAATTAGGTTTTACGTGGATTGCACGAGTGGGGACTCGGGGTTTACGTAAGTCTAGGCCTGGCAGAGCCCAATTTAGGGTTGTGAAATTGGGATCGTTACAAGAAGTATTTGAGCCGAAGTTTTAAATACTTGACTCTTGATTAAATCACTAACATAAGACACAAATAAGCGGAAGTTAGGACAAAGATCAAACTTAGAGTGGAACCTATGATCCTGACTTAAGGATTAGTTGGAAAGTGAGGAGAGTTGAAGAAAATCTAAAACGAGATTATGAGCTCTTTGATGTGTTGTATACTATTACTATAAGTAGCTATAGTCTGATTAAGGATACATTTTTGTAACAAATTACAATGGCAGATAAGCCAGAGTTCAGTGATGGAGGTGCGAAGGATTCTCAAATGAGTATGGAGGAAGTATTTCAATTGGTTACATTGCATGGCCACAGTTGGAGGAGATTCTTTGACTTCTGAGAGCACATGATACAGTAGTATCTCTACTTCTGTAGTATCGATTACCTAGGGGGAAGGTACACATGTTACGTCTATTGATATGACTATTAAGATGACTGTTGAGGCGAGATAGTCTCGTGAGTTTCATATATACCATCCAAAAAAGTTTCTGGGTGGTATAGATCTCGAAGCTGCAAAAAAATTTATGTAAAGCCACAGGAAGATTTATGATATGTTAGCCACACCGGAACACATGAGAGCTTTGATATCATCAATGTCCATGTTCGAAGAGGAGGACACTTGGTAGCGTAGCATGGTGGCTAGAAGGGCAAGCCTAAAGATTGGGCTGAGTTTAAGGAGAGATTTAATGTGAAGTATATTCCTCATTTAATCTGTAACTTGAAGAGGACCGAGTTTTAGAACATCAGACGAATGATCGGCAAGATAGTGATGCAGTATATGGGTCGATACCTACAACTGATGGAGTTTGTCGGGGCATAACTGATACTGAAATAGACCATGTCTATTATTTTGTGCATGGTCTGTTAGAGTTTATTGGTTTTAAGGTGGTGACTACTGCTTAGAAAAAGTTACATGAGGCATACGAGAGGAGTATGGCCAATGAGTTGTATGTGAACATGCGTACGAAGTATCAGTTGTGCCGTTAGCATTATCACATTCGGAAGGTAGTTCAGGTAATGGTAGAAGAGGAAGAGTCATAAGGATGATATGGAGGCAGTCATAGTACCGATAGGTGTAATATCTATGATAGCAATTCTTTATACTCCAATGAAAGGGTCGTTAGGTGATCACTTCAGGGAGTATAGATGGGGCAGCAACAACCGTACAGTACCCAGAGTGGATGCAGTGGATCGCAGGGAGACGACGGTGTTACTATTGTAGGCAACGGGGACACATCACTAGCAATTGTCCTCTAGTGGCGAGGGTGCCGCAGGATATCACTCAGTTGCATGTGCAAGAGGGAGCACAAGTTGATACAGATCCTATTTTAGCGCGATGCAAGGCCCGAGGGCGGAGTAGGATTTATGTTTACGTTTCAGTATGGCTATATTATTCTGGGGGTCTGTAGTTTAGATCTGACCTATGAAGACACTAGGTGAGTTAGGGGTTAGAATAGACTCTGAGTGAGTCAGTCTTGGAATAGATTATGTGTGAGTCTGTGGTTAGGAGTACTCTGTGAGAGTATTAGTGGTGAGGAATTCTGTGTGAGTAGTACCGTGAGCTACGACTCTGTGTGAGTCAACTTTTAAAGGGAGAAGTTAACTGTGTGTGAAGCTACTGACTCTGTGTGAGTCTAACCTTTGAAAGGATAGAAGAACTTTGTATG
Organism: Stephania japonica; assembly: GCA_039657345.1. Classification (NCBI taxonomy): domain Eukaryota; kingdom Viridiplantae; phylum Streptophyta; class Magnoliopsida; order Ranunculales; family Menispermaceae; genus Stephania; species Stephania japonica. Next base: position 14,283,027 of record CM077564.1, on the reverse strand, counting down.
AGTATGCAGTGAAAAAGGCTATATGCTAAGACTTTGTGTAAGTCTAGAGGGGATAGGGTTGTGTGTTGGGACTCTGTGTGAGTCTAGACTCTATGTGAGTTTGAATAGAGGTTCAATATGATTCTAGGTTCTGTGTGAGCTTAATCTGAGTGGAGCTAGGTGCTCTGACTTTGAGTAAGTCTAGTATTGAGTAAAAGATTGGCTAGACAGTATTTCCCCTACGTGTATGTTTTATTAATATTTTACTTGAGATAAATTTAATTTCAAGGACAAAACTCTTATTAGTTGGGAAGACTATAATGATTCGAAAGTTTGGGCTATGATTATATGACTTGGTGTACCTATTTATACTTGTGTCTGTGTGACAGGATGATGATGTCTAACAACGAGTTGGTTTTGTCTCGAAGAACGTGTTGAATGGGGGATCGGGTGGATGAAATATAGGTACATAGTGCCGAGGAAACGATAATTGTGGACGATCGACAAGTAAAACACAATAACTAATTAATCCAATAAATGGTTTCGGTCGTTAATATATGATTTGTGTGGGACGAGGTGAGTCATGGTGCGGTCGGGAGGTGGAAACGTGGTCGAGGATCGATGCGTGTCACCAACGGAGTAATCATTATGTGTCAACTAGTTGGGGTGTGTCGAAGTGGTGGTGGCAGCTGGTGTGGTTGAAGATCATTGGATGCGTTTTGGGATACCCATTGGGGAGCTGATGAATAGAAGAGGATAAACTCTCTCTCTCTCTCTCTCTATCTATTGATGTTTCTCACACATACATGCACGCACACTCTCTTTTGTATTTCTTTCTCTTTTGTTCTCTTTGTATACAGAAGGGGCGATGGTGAATTTGAGCTCGCGACAATGCGGAGACACGATGAACACACGAGTTGACGTAAGATCTCGACTCACCACTTTGTTCTCATCATTTTGACGTGGGTTTTAAGTGTTATTGTATGAGTTGGGAATTTGGTGGAGTTCGTTTTTGGTGGTGTTGGGTTGGTAACGACGTTCCAAGGAGTTTGGGATAGCCTCGAACTTGGCGACACAAGCTGGGGTCTCAAAAAACCCTATATTCATGTATTGGAAGTGACGCGGTGGAAACTTGTGAGCCACAACGTCAGTCACGGTGTGTGTAACCTAGAAGGTTAGAGAATTCACGTTTTATGTGATGCCGACAAGGAATTTCCACACGACACCACTCACAACACTTGAAATAGAGCCAGTGGGAATTTGACGTTTTAGGTGACGCCACTAGGATTTTTGGTCACGACATGACATACGACATGACACTGTTCACAACACTAAAATTTTGAAAAAATTTATAAAAACTTCGGGGATCTCTCGAGTATTTAAATGGTCTCAACTACAACCTAATATCGGGGAATTGACCCAGAATAATGGAAAATGAATAATACTTGAAAAATGGGAAAAATTATAATCAAATGGAAATATAACTCTAACGTAACCAAACTGTTGAATGATTACTAAATGTCTAAGAGACTGGTGATTAACCTACAAGATCGATTTGGGGATCGTTGAGGGCTGCAAAAATGAGGTACCGTGTATACTGTGAGTAAAACTAGTGGAAACTTTAATATTATTTCATTTGTGTAATTACTTGGTTGTTATCTTTCTTGAGTTGTATTTCTTAGTAAAATATGATTTCTTGAGTTCTTTTTGTGGTATCTATCCTTGATGTATTATCGGCTTGATTTTTCTTGGATCCCTAATGAGTGGTCTTTTGGGTCTAAGTAGGCGATATGGTGATCACAGGTTGCGATGAGTTTGTGTGTCTCGCTCATTACCATGATTACACAGATGTTTGGACTTGATCAAATCCACAGGTTAGGGTTGGGAGTCGATAGTAGTTAACTGTGTTATGAAGCTATTGAGTGGTTGACTCACTCTAAACTAGTGGGTAGTTTGTTTAAGTTCAAGATATGTCTGGGAAATCTGGCTATTTACTATTTGTAGCAATCTGATGGACTTGGAACGCTTAGATGCCTTTTTGTTTTGTGCTCTCGACACTCATTTATCGTTGATATCTTAGTGATTTATTATCATATTGTCTTTTATTATCCTTGTGATATCTATGCACAATACTTGATTAGCCATTTATTTGACTTTTGAAATGATATTGGATATCCATTTGATTATTACTGTTCTACTTATATACTCACCGTCCTTTTTATGATGGTAGGTGCTGGCTCATCGTATCACAGGAGAGAGAAAGGCAAAAAACTAGCGATAGGCGATTGAAGTGAAGGGTTATTAGGTAATCAAAGCTCGCCTATTAGGTACGTCCTATGTATTATATGTATATGTTTTGAAAACATTGGGATATGGGCTTTTGAAAGATCTTGGGCTTGTATACTATGATGTAATCTCCTTTGACTTGATGTTGGTATACATATGCGAGGTTTCCACATTTTAGGTTATTATGACTAGTGTCTTAGGGTTATTATTATTAGTTTGAGAATTGTAAGACTTCTGCTATGATCTGATGACTCACTAATAATGAATGACTCAACTTAATTAACTTAATAGATGGTAAAGGGTAAGGAATGCTAACTGGGTTTATGTGTATTGCATGAGTGGGGACTTGGGGTTTACGTAAGTCTTAGCTTGGCGGAGCCTAATTTAAGGTTGTGGAATTGGGGCTATTACAGTTGGGATATTGTATTGATTAATGAAGTTGTTAATGATGTGGTTGTGGTGTTATTTGTTAGAGAAAGAAAGAAAGAAAGAAGGAAAGAAAGAGAAAGGGAAAGAAAGAAAACAAAGAATGAAAAAAAGGAAGAAGAAACAGAAGCATTGATGTTTGGTGCCCATAGTCTGGGCCAGCTCAGGCCTAGCAGGCTGGACCGAGTTGGGCTCGCCCAACCAAGTTGAACTAGGCTTCAGCCCTGACCCATTTTAGGAGCGGCCAAATAAAAAAAATAAAATATATAAAAATATATAAAAAAATAAAATAACAGTAAATCATATAAAAACCAAAAATTTCAATAAAATTTAGAAAATTTAGGAAAAAATAGAAAAAGGATGAGGAGATTATAGGAAAGTTGGTCAGGGGTTTTTATACTGAAAAATCTCTTGAAAAATGTGCAACCACCATGAACTTCTTTTTTGGAAATATTTTGGAATTTAAAAAAGTAAACTTTACCAAATAGGCTCAAATACCAGGTGGATTCCCAAACACTTGATGGATTGTATTATGATAATCAAATACACCAAGTCGAGCTAGGGTATTTTTGAGGTTTAATTGAATTATGAAATTTAAATTGAAATGAGACAATAATATTAGCAAATAATTTGCTAATACAACCAAATTTGATCCAAATGAATAACAAGGAGTTAGAGAGTTATTGACGAGCATTTGGGGGATTGATTTGGCGGCGTGAGAGATTCAATCAAGAGAGCGTATCATCATGAATTATAGGTAAGTAAACCAAATAGGAAATGCACAATTATTTCATTGAGCTTTAAATGTTATTGTTTATTGCTTCAATATCTTTCTCTTGGAATTCCTACTATATTTGAGTGTCTGAGGGTCAAAGATTAAGCGTCCTTGAGGAGTGGTCGTCGGCTACCTACCGGAGCCATGACCTTGAGGCATTACTCTGGTTAATTGTTTTGTTTGGGGCGAGAGCTCTTATCCGGATTACCATATATATCTCTCATCAACGAGGGTCTAAGTACAACAGGCGTTGCTGCGTCCTGGGGCCCGAGTCTGCTTGGCGTTGCTGCGACTCAATAACCCTAACCCTATGGCACCTGCACTCGGCGATTTGACTACTTGGCGCCTCTATATTTATTTCGAGACATTCATTTATCGTTGTTATTGTTCATTTATAGTCTTATTATTATTCATACGTTCTTACAACTTCTCTTCTATCTACATGAATTTAGGATACTTTATATTATTTCAAAATGTTGTTTAGATCCTATTGACATTATTTACTTGGGCTCATCATTTTTGTGTTTGATTGAGTGCAGATCGTAGTCGAGCAGGGGCAAGACAACATTATTAGGTGATTTTCTTTGAGGACATTGGAGCGACCCTCCCTCTTTTATTTTTATATGTTTTCTTACTCTTGTACTACTTATGTATATTGTTTTTACCACATCGGGATTTTGGATTATGAGACGTATTGGGACATGTATATGGATTTCATTTACTCTATTTACTTGATATACATGATGTCTTTATATATGCAGGGTTCTACACTATAGATGGTCCTGACTTTATTGATTTAAAGTTATTTTGTTTAAGTTAATCGCTTCCGCTAAACTAGTAAAACTTGCAAATTTTGAATCACTTAACTTATAAATTTTAAAATTCGTTGCTTAACTTGTTAATAATGGAAAAGAAGGCTAACTAGGTTTGCGTTGACTTTGCGAGGGTTGATTTGGGGTCCATAGATCTACATGATTAATGCAAATGTAGTATTATGTTTAGTAAGCACAAATCTAAGTGAGAATTGAAGAAAGCAAACAAATTGACATTGAAACTACAAAGGCATTCAACCCGAGATCCATTAATCCTTAGGAAATAGTCGATTACCCCATATAGGGGTTAATTACAACATGAAACATCAAAAAAACTAAAGTAAACATAGATTCAAGCTTCAAATCAAAGATGGATATTTTGGTCCAAAAAGTTAGCACAAACCCTAAAACCTTCTAAAATATAGGCTTCATGCACCGACACTTGGCTCCGATGCCTAGGTGAGCACATAGGTGTCACCCAGGTGCCAGCACCTGGTGATTCTAGTTTTTCTCTATTTTCAATGCTTAGGCGTCGGCCAGGCGTCATGAGCAATTTTAAAATTTCTCTTATCTGTACGTCTTGCTTTCCTTGCCTCCTTGTCACTCTTTCTTTGACTCCTTTTTGATTCGCTAAACCCTCTTAATCATCTTTTTGCCTATTAAACATATAAAAATTATGAATGATGACATATTCACTATTATTGACCCGAATTACCAAGGAACTCCGAGGTAAAAAGTAAGTAAATTATGCTACACAATAAATACCCCTAAACTTGAGACTTTGCACATCCCAAGAAATGAGACATAAAATAAAACAATGCACTATATTTAATCTAACTAAACCAAACTGCCTAAACTTTATTTAACAAAATTGATTCAACATTCAAGCACACAAGGTATATGCAATTATTTTCATCTTTCAACCTTAGTCGCGCCGTCTAGTCTCAAATTCAAACCAAATTCTAACTCACTTTGAGACCTTTCAATTGCCCTAGTACCTAATCTTTAACACAACATTCATAACAATTCACTTTCGATAATCCAAATGAAAGTCCCGAAGATCGATCACCTAAAAGAAAAGCATTAGTCATCAATTTGAGTCTTTTTCACAAGGTTCATAACTCCTAAAACTGGTTTCTAAACCTTCATAAAAATCTAAAAAGAATTCAAGAAATATAATATTTTTTGACAAGGAAGTGTGTTGCACATTCTAGGGAGTGCGCTTTCTCTTCAAGTCATTTGAATATCTCGATGAGGGAGTGCGCTACCTATTTTGGGGAGCGCACTTTCTCATTGGGCTTTTAGATTTGCTACATTGTGCAGCATTTCCAACTAATCTAAAGCCAATAAAAACTCCCAAAAACACTCAAGAGTGCCTCTATTAAGGTTTTACAACAATAAACAACATCAATAACATCGAATACCATCAATTTTATCAGATTAATCAATTAATTCATAAATTTATCTATGAAACATAAAAAACTTAAACAAAATCAAGCCTCATTTCATGACAACATATTTCAATTCACTTTATGTAATGACCGAATTAATTAAACCGAATTTAACATTAATTATGATGATCAACAGGCAGAGATTCGGGCCTATGTGTAAAACTCGATTGACTTGAACATGAGAATCGAAGGTAATGCAAAAGGCCCAATATTTATTAATCACATTTATTTGAAAACCTCGGACTAGGATACCAACCCAAATTGAACGTTGACACCGTGGATAGGGTTAGGACAAGTCAGACTAGACAAAAATAGTTATTTTTGCGTTATGGTTGTTTTATTACGGTGTTAAATTGATTAATTTTTATATTCCATCGCATGTGTGTACTAGATTGTTGATATATCGAGCGAGATTGTGCAATGGAGGTTCGCCTTATAAAGCATGTCGACAACGGTATTAGGTAGGCGAAGTTCGGTTACAATAAACTAGAAATGTCACATAAATAATTGAAGCATAACTAAGGTAATGTGACAAGTTAAAGGAATATGTAACCTTAAATTAAGTTAATTTAGTCAAAACAATGGCGTAACTACATAAATTAATTCTCCGTTATTAATGACGTATATGCAGACATGGCTGACAACTCAAATTCTCGTGGAACGTACAAATAGGCTAGGGCACGCTTGGAGTTAGGTAAATAGTAAATTTTGGTATTGTTGTGCATTAATTTGCTTTATGTGTAATTAAGGTTATTGACATCGCGATGTGTGTATACTATTGTGTTATTGATGTGTAAGATAATGTGATGGGTATTCGCCTTGATTAGCATGCAGACACAGGTTCCAGGTAGGCGAATGATAGTAAACTAGGTTGGGTAGTCATATACACATGAGAAAAGATAAAATACAATTAATAATCAATAAATAACGCTGCATATGCATTCATGGCGAGAGAGTACGCGAGGGACGCGAGGGTATGTGCGGGAGTTGAGTATTGGAACACTCGAAGGTTAGTTGGTTTGAAGGAGCAAAGACAAGTCAAGGGAGAATGTTATCCACCTAAGTCATCTAAGGTGGACCAATTAACCTCTAAGGAATCAATGGATGAAGTTAGGGATGCGGGGGACACATTAGATGATTGTTGAAGTATAAATATCAAGTTTTTGTTAAACCTACCACCTTTTCTCCCTCCTTTCCTTCTCTTGAATGAAAATGGGAACTTGTGAATAGGGTTTGCAAGATTTTAGGAGCACATTTAGAGATCCAAATGACAAGGAATCGACGATTTGAGGTGAGAATCTCATTCTCTATCTCATTTCCAACATTTTGGTCACAAAAGTCCGGGTTTTACGTGGGTTTCAGTTATGGATTTGAGCACACTGAATTGGGCAGTGTTGCTATGGTTGGGGTGATGTTTTTGGATCAATTTTGGGGATTGTATTGAGGTTGTTGTTGTGGTTTTGGGAAGAAAATAGGGTTTTTGATCAAATTTGTCATGGGTTTTTTATTAAATTTGTTAGGGTTTTAGTTACGGACGATTTTTGTCGAGGGGTTATAGTTATAGATGGTTTCTATATGTTTGTATGCGATATTGGGACGGGTTTGAACTGCGGCGATGTGTAGAGAGGGGCTTAAAAACCACTAATAGGTGTCAATGGTTCAGACGTCGCCGAGGCGCAGGGGGAGAAAACTCCTATGGCATCACCTAGATGTCCAAACCAGAAACAAATTTATCATCCACGCTTTAGTTCACGCCGTGGAGTTTTGTTCTTAGCGACGTGGCAGAGGCACACCGTGGGACTGTTGAACATGCAGCGCCACCTACGACATTTGGAACAGAAAATTTAATAAAAAATTAAAAATAAATTTTCTAAAATGGGTTTAATTGGGGTTTAATTGGAGGGTTTTAATCAATTAAATGGGGATTTAATTTGATAAAAATGGACTTAGTTAGGATTTGGAATTTGTGGAAATTTACAAATAATTTTGCTTATCAGGCTTTGAATTGGTTGACGGTGATTTGACATGCATTTTGGGGCATGAATTGGATGGCATTGGGATTAGTTGGAGTGAGGTTTGAGGTATGTAGTATCCCAACTGAAATTACTTAAGTATTTACTTCTTTTGGCATTTGAATTCAATTTTTATTATTTTAATATTCTACTCCTGGTTGTCTTTTTAATGGACAAACGTTTAGCGGGGCTCCCTCTGTGCCTTTTCGGTGTGTATGCCCACTAGGCCATAACACGTGTTGCCAGATCGATCTTGGTGAATAGGGCGACCCGAGGATCATGTCGTGGCACGTGTCGGTGTGTCGTATGTGTAACGCCAACCACCAAGCGGATCCAGATACTAGCCCTGTTTGAGTGGGACTCGCCGGCAGTACTTTGTGGAAAAGTTCGAATTATGCTTCTAGTCTGGCCCTAAGCTCTAGGAACACACTTTAAGCTTTCACTATTATCTATCCATGCAATGATCACAATTTTCTGTATTTATTTTTGCATGTTTATTTAATAGCTTTATTTAAATTCTAGTATTTACTTTCAATATTGCTCACTTAATTTCCTTGGAATACTCACTCTGAATTCATCATCTGCCTTTTGTGATGGCTTGAGTACAAATTCTAGTACGAGTCGAGGCAAGGGCAAGCTGTCTGAGTACCGTTGATTTAAAGATTGTGAGTTTGACTTATAAGTTTGTATTATATATATATATTGATTTCATTTTGGGAACTTGGGATTGAGAGATGTTGTAGAACCTTATATATTTGATATTTCAAGACCTTAAAGGTACATTTTCTTGATATATGATGGTTTCATAGGTTTTTCACACTAGGTTTATGGTTTATATTACATGATTTGATGTTTATTACTTGAGATAATATGATTTTAAGACTTTCGCTGATACTTTAAGGTTTTGGAGATAATTTAACCGATAACATGAGTATATCAACAATTTAAACAATAACTTGTGGCATATGGTGGTTAATAACGATTAAATGGTAGATATTATTCAATGTGAGGCACAACAAGCGTTGGTAATCCAGGCTGTGGGCCCACATTGGTCCCCATGGCGGTCTATTGGAAAATGGGCCATTATAAATGGGCTATGACACACCTTTAGATGCATGCCAAGGCGAGGTATTGGGCGCCAAGTAGTCGGGGGTTAATGTAACCCAATATGATGATTTATAAACCTAATTTGAGTACCTAAATATATTATTATGATTTCCAATTGATCAAATCAATCCTAGGACTATAGTTCAAATAAATAAATCATGGGTCATTGGATGATCGTCTATATGATACTATTTATGGACTTCTAAGCTGGATGTGTCACCAATGTATGTCAACAAAGTTTTGGACAAACTAAATAGAGGCCATTAGATGGTCCTCGAGATGCGTGTTATACAATAGACTATAAGCTAACTATATATACGTATTAGATGAGTGGGTCAGATAAATATGCAAACACTTAACAAACAAAAAAAAATTCAGCATTTTAAGAGAGCAAGGAGGGCTTTGTGGCTGAAATTTTTAGGATCTAGTAAAGTGTGGTACAAGAATTTACTTGACACTCAAGTTTAGAGCAAGGAAATCAAAGGAACCAAAGCTAGGTAATGATCACTTCCTCATTTTTCAAGTTTAATTCATAAAATGAAATGCATGTATACCCAAATTTGGGGCTTTTCTAGTTAAAGGATTTTAATGATGCTTTGAGGTTCAAATATTTATTTATAACCTATAAATTTTGGAAATTTGGTTGCTAAATGAGTTATCAAAATTAATTTTAATGGGTTCATGTTCTTGAGACTTTTCATAAAATACATGTTAATCTTGTCAAATTGATGCATGGTTTATGGTTCATATTGGAGTATTTTAATGATTTTTGTTAATAGGAGTCATCGAGGTCAAATAGACCCACAAGGAGCAATAATTGCTTGAATTGGGTTGAGATATGGGGTTGAAGTTGTAGTTATTTTCGTGTTGATTGGAAAAGATGATGAATAGTATTTGTACCCACAGGACGTCTATGCTCACAGGAATGCCTTTACCCACAAGGGATTTATGTGCCTACAAGGGACGTCTATACCCATAGAGATTGTTGTACCCACAAGAGATATATATATCCACGAATCTCTTATATAGACTTCTGTACCCACATGGACATTTGTACTTGACAAGGATTTCTATATCCACAAGGTAAGTTTGTACCCACAAGGGTTCCACAAGGATTTATGTACCTACAAGGACTTCTATACCCACATGGACTTTTATGCTCACAAAGAATTTTATGCCCACGAGGGACGTTTATGACAACAAATATAGTAACAACAAATCTTATTACAACTTTGCATATTAACAACAAATCTTATTACAACTAAGCAACATAATGGGTATCTAAGACACCTTTAAATTGACTGCAAGGGACTCAGAGACTATATCACGATAGTTAAGGGTGTGATGGGGGCATACAGGGGCATTTTTGGGGATTGGAGAGCATGTTTGAGGTGCATCAAACCCTTGAGAATGTTGTAATAAATTCAGTTCATCTTTATTACTTTTTCCAATTGACGAATTTCTTACTTTGCTAATATCTTGATTTACTATGCTTCTTCTCGTATTGCTACCATTTATAATTCTTGGCTTTATATTCTATACCTAATGTTGTATTTGAGACGGTAGGTTATGTTTACTCCCACCGAAAATTTTAGTATATGTTTATGGCATACTAGACTACAACACGTGTAGCCAAACCATCGGTAAATGGTAACTGAGTCGCCTTCAGGTGCACGTATCGGTGGAATGTAAGATTAAGCTAACCGCCGCGAGGAACCAGGTGAAAGAATAGTAGGAACACCCACTGAAGGGATCTTGGGGATCCGAAGTACAATTTAGTCTGACCAACGTAGTGTTTCTCGTTGATTTATCTGTGGTTATATTCATGCATGCATGTTAAATTTTTTTATGCTTTCAATTCTTTACTTGTTGCTCTGGTTTCTTTAATGCTCTACATTCTTGGGAATATGTTTTTTTGTTGCCAGATAGCATATTTGCATGTCTCATGGTATTATTTGATTTCTTTGCTGAATTTTATGTGGACTTCTATTAGGATTTTACTTGTTGGACTCATCACTGCATTTGTTGGGTGACTGAGTGCAGATCTTTCTATGAGTAGTGGTGAAGGGAATCTTGGGGCGACTATCTCTTTTTGCTAACGATCTTGGACATACTCGTAGGTCTTTATATTTTGATATTTTGCTTTATTATGGATATAAGGGGACTATGAGAGACACTGTACATGTATATACCTAGTTTTATGCCTTTTGTTACCTTATATACATGGTACTTTATTTCTGCATGTTCCACAATAGGATGTTTGATATGTAAGGTTTCTGCTACATTTTATTAACTATTAACTATAAAACTCTAAAAAACAATACCAAATGTTTCTTAAATAATTCAACCGAATAACTGGTGAACCTAAGTAAAGAAAAGGTTAGCTGATGAAATAATGAAATAATGAAATAATTGGATTAACTTTAATTAACTCAAGACAAGTTAGCACGAACTTTGAGGAGTTTGACGTGGCACTAGACGTCAACAACATGAGGGACCTAGCAGACATGATGTGGTAGTTCTGCAGGACCCACGACGCACCATGTGGCGGCCTTGAGATTTAGTGTCGTCACAGTTGGTAACAGAGCAATGGTTCATGGAACCTATAGAATTAAGGAAAGAGCATAAAACTTAATAAAAAAATTGTAGATATGGAAACCCGATGTACCTACCTTATAACTCTAGTAGGGACATGATATGAGGTGGGTAGAGTTTAGGGGTTGTATACATGTTATGTTTCTATGATAAATGTACAAAACGAATATATACGACAAGGCTGATCTGGCGCATGTTTCTTGATGTATATCACAATGGACGAACAAAACTCTAGACCCACAGAGTTAAGATAGACTAAAGACCCCACCTGGGGACTACGACCATAATGAACACACTTGTTTAGAACTTTGATGACCACTTTGTGGGAAAACACGCATATTTGACTGAGATTCTGAGACTACTTAGAGCGCATACGATTTATCAGTTCGGTTAGAGATACATAGGATGATTGAGGCTGATGTTGCAAGGCATGAGACTCATATAATGACACCCATAATACAGCCAGAGACGATGCTGGCGAAGCGTATCACTGAGGATGAGTATAGGAGGAGGATCGACAGAGGACACATGAGGAAGCATAGGTCGAGAACTGCAAGATCACAAACAGATCGGGAGTAGGATCGAGTACTTATACCTCCGACGCACCATGAAATGAATCAGAGATAGAATTCAAGGAATCAATTTGTAGATGTTTTTGATGCGGCCATTCGGGTCATATGCGAAGTGAATTGTGATAGCTCTAGTTCCATAACCTAAAATTGGACCCCGCCTGGACTAGACTTACGTGGCTCCCCAGACAATCTCATGGAGTCAACAAAACCCTAGTCAGACTTCCTTACCATTTACCATTTATTAAGCAAATTTAAGTGAGTTATACAAGGTAGTGAGTTATCAAAGTATAATGGAAGCATTAAAATCTCAAACTAACAAAATAACCTCAAATACACACTAGTTAGGACAACCTAGAGTGTGGAAACCCTGCACATATATACTATTAACCATTACATCAAGTCATAGGAGAGTAATATCCATGTGTACATGCTCAAGATCTCTCGTACCTCATATCCCAATGTGAACATAACAAATATATACATAATACAAAATATACCAAAACATACGTCGATGACAAAGGGAGAACCGCTTCGGTATCCTCACAGTAAGTTACCTAACTAAGGATCCTTTCCTTTGCTCGACTGTGGATCTACATCAGTTAAACACAAGAATGATGAGCCCAAGTAAGTAACGCTAAGCATGATGTTTGCAATATTTCAAATTAAATAAATAATCTATATTCATGCCGATAGAAAAAAAGGTACAGGTAATGCATGAATAAATAAAGACTGTAAATAAATATGAATTAATCGAAAATAGGTGTCTAGGAATCAAATAGAGAGGCGCAAGTAGTCTTGACTAAATGGTCATTGAGTTGAGGAAAAACTCCTACAAGACTCGGAGTTTAGGACGTGGTACAGTTACACCATCATAAAATCCACACAAATGAGAAGCTTGGCAATCTAGCAAAGAACTCTCACCCCGTATAGAACAAAAATAGTATCGTGCATCCCGAGTTCTTGACTCTGGCATATTACCTCAGATAACCCGTCCTCCCAAGGATCACTGTCACGGCCCAATTTCCTAATCTTGATTAACTTGCTTAATCAGGATCACCGACCCGTGACGTGGGGCCCGCATGAGATGCGCACATTGACCGAGGCACGTGGCCGAGGTAAATGTTATATTTGTACTGGTGTATGCCTAGTGTTGTGTATGTGTGTAGACTAATTAAGTCAATTTTTGCAAACCATAGACGACGAGTTGACGTGAGCTGGGACACGCCTTGGAGTGCGTGCAAGTACGAGTACCTAGTGGAATTACCGGGGTAGCAAGAGTAGGCTAGGAAATAACAATTTATTTCAAATCTACCTTAACATAAATTAAGCTATTTAATTTAGTTGGAAAATACGACGTTCGACGCACGAGGAAAGCGCCTCGAGTTGCGTGCAAGTCGGGACACCAAGTGCCGGGGAGTTGAGAGTCGGTGTGACCATTTAGATAAATTTTATAAATTTGTGTGACAAATTAATTATGGTCCATATGGGATTAATGTACATTAATCGATTTAACCTATAGTTATTTAATTAAGAAATCACATTTTGATACCCTATAGTTTGTAATGAATTAAACTAACCTTAGGATGGACCTTGGGATCCGTGCTGCCACACACTCCCATGATGGGAGTCACCCAAGTTGTGTCACATGAGAGGCTGGACTGCCTAGTTAGTAGCCATTAGATTTACCTCGAGATGCGCAATGTACACTAAATCCCATCAACACATATATATACAACTTGATGAGAAAAATTTCACTATTTACATGCAAATCACATAGAACGGAAGAGAGGAGAAATTTTGGAGGATTGAAGGAGATCAAACACGAATTGAGGAGCTGGAGTGAGGATCAAACCCAGGTAACTCCTTAAGATTATGGATTTTCCATTAAAATAGCTTGAAGTTTGATTTATTTCATGAAAATGAAAATTTTGGATGGGGTTACTGTTTTGATCAAACTCTTTGTGGATTTGAGGTTTGGGTAATGCCAATCGAGGTTTAAACTGATTATAACGAGTTTTTACTGAAATCCGGGTAGTTTGTGTAAAAAAAAAAAAAAAATATCGGACATGCATGTTGGCGAGAGGTTTATTGTTGTTGATGTGGTTTTTGATATAAAATTTTGGTCTCTTGAGGTGTTATTGGATCAGTGATAGAGGGAAGAAGAAGAAGAAAAAAAAAAAAAAAAATCGAAATCGAAACCGAGAGACGCGCGTTGCGTCTCTGGACTTTTTGGGGAAGTAGATGCACACGTGCGGCGCACGTGTGCATCTCCCCCCATTTGGGCCGAGGCCGGGGGACTGGGCGGGCTCGCCCATGAGCCGAGCCGGCCCAGCCTGGCCCAGCCCAGAACCGAGGTCGGGTCGGGCGGACCCGACCCGACCACAAGTCGGGACTGGATGGGTCGACTCGACCCGAGCCCCGACCAAATAAAAAAATAAAAATAAAAAAAAAAATAATAATAATAAATAAAAATAAAAAAAGATATATATATATTATTGATTAAATATATATATAATAAAATAAAATAAGATATATTATTATTAATTAATTAATAATAATAATAAATTAATATATATTTATATATTTATATATATTTATATATATTAATTTAATTTCGGGAAAATAAGGAAAATAGTTGGAAAATTCCTAAAAAATGGGAAAAAATTATAGAAAATATAAGAAATTGAAAAAAAGGTAGAAAAAATAATTTCGGGACTTTTCGAGTGTTTTTGGTACCCCGATATAACTCGAAAAATATGCCACAATTAAAGATTGACATAAAATTCTATATTTTAGTTAAATATCATGAATCCACTTATAGTGGCTTTAAACCAATTTAAAATGATATAAAAATGAACCTCGGGAACTAAAGGAAATTCTTGGGAGTTCGGGTGCACGAGTCGGGGTGTCGGGAATGGGATAGCTAGGACTACTGCGTTGACTTGTAAGTGAAAGCTGTGGGAACTCTTTACTTTATTTCATTCCAGTCATTTATAAATTTTCGGTCTATTTGTAGACTAGCTAATTTATTTCCCACATCATGCTTTCCTTGTTTCTATTCATATTGAATATCGATATAGCATGATGCCTTGTTTATTATATCATTGACTCCATGTTTCATTATATGTTCAATTTTTGTCTTGGAATGTAGTAAATGGATATTTAGAAAATGCATGCTATAGGGTTATATGTTATGTTGGACTTGTGTTCTACTTCCCTTGGGGCTTTGTAGCCTAACTTATGTTGAAATCGTAACATTTTAGGATATATATTCTTGAAAACTAAAGTAGGGATTATCTAGTGTCCATTGCACACGAGATGCGCGGATTCACGAGGATTTCGGTCTTTCGGGGTCTCGGCACTCGCCACTACACTTGGGCGGCACACGTGGCATGGACCACGGGGTTGTCGGCAAGTATAAATGATTTAAACACGCGAGCACAGCTCGCCATTTGAGGTTATTAGAAAAAAAAAAGGAGAGATTATTATCATATGTTGAGCACGGCTCCATACGATAGTGGAAAAGGCTCGGTGATAGTTCTCATAGGCCGACCGGACGTAGATCATCTCGACTTAGCTGTTTGTGTCGGTTGTGTATCGTTAACGTTGGTATTTACTTGCATTATTTATTCAAAGCATTTCTTGACTACATATGTTTTTAAATACCTTTTGTTTAAATTGGAAATGTAGTATTAGATTTCCCAGTTATCACTTAAATATTATCATACTCACCGTCTAGTTTGTGACGGTGGGTGTAGATCCGTCAGCAAAGACACCAGTAGGGCAGGAGAAGATCGGCGACTACCTCGAGCTCCGAGCGCGTATTTGCCGTACATGTAGGGTACTTTTTTGTATTATGTTTACTTATGTCTTTATCTTTTGGGATGTTATTGGGATGAGTGTTAGATTACCCGACTTTTGGCTTTCACTTTGTTTATATATGTTCGCCGTTTACTTGCATATATATGGTGATCGTTATTTTCCTGGATTCCACACTTAGGATTTATAAAAAAAAAATTTCCGCTAAAATATTGAAGATTTTCGCTAAATAAAATAATTGTTTAAACAAGAGAACACAGGTGGTAAAGGCTGACTAATTCGTAATTGGGTCTTATGTGTCGTGATTAGGGCTTGATTACGGGATTAGGCCGGGCGGTGCCCTAGATTAGAAGCGGGGCCGTCATAGTTGGTATCAGAGCTTAGGCTTTAGAACCTTAGGGACAAAACATAGTGTTGAATAATGATTTTGATACCAATTTTCCTGATTGGTATCAAAGATCATTTATCAAGGAGTAAAGCATAAATTTGAATAAAATACACACCCTAGAAGTGGAAACCAGATGAACCTTGCCTAGGAATTATTTTGTTGGGAATTGAGTGAAAGTGAGTCGGGAATTTGTATATATATGCTATCTTTTTCAATATGTATACGTATATACGTGGTAGACTTCGTAATAGTTGATAGGAAATCGTTATCCACATGCAGACGACGATGACGGATGCACGCGAGACAGGCGATGTGGGTGCTAGTAGTAGTCGGCCCCTATTACATCGTCGACGACAACTATCGAGAGGTTGGCGGATCGAGTAGCGGCACGAGGACGACGAGATGGCTGATTTCATGACCTTCATGACGGCACGAGTCACCGCACTTACTCGTGCGTCGCCCTACTCTCTGCGACTACCACACTTCCGACGACCAGGACCTACTCTTGCACCATCCACCATTCCAGCCGATCGCATCCATACCGGTACACTCCTATTATTTAGGGCACGGTAGTGACGCCGATCTTTTCCGATAGTGACCGTTTCGACGCAGAGGTAGCGTGATGACTCGACTCCCACACCTACACCTTCGGGCTCGGCGGTGGGGATTCGGTGGTGAAGGACTTCTCGCCTTCGGCCGGTGTACTTCGACGGGGAGAGAAACTTTGAGAAGATTGAGGGATGGATATTATCACGGGAGAAGCTACATCGGATTTTGGGGATCGAGGATAGACTACGCCCAGATTTGTCTTCTTATACGCTACAAAGAGATGCCGACGTCTGGTGGCGCACCACCATAGCTACTGATGGGGACTTTGAGTCATGAACGGCCTTTAAGGCCAAGTTTTATCGCAGTACTTCCCCGCCGGCAGATCATGATGAGGTTGAGGAGAGAGTTTATGAGTTTGAGCGAGAGAGCGAGATGAGTCAGTTATGGAGTACCGAGATAGATACGGGTATCTGAGGCAGTTTGCGGGGGATTTGGTCCGAGATGATTTGGGAGATGTGTATCATTTTGGGGCAGGTCTGAGAGCAGACATTGGCTATCACGTAGTCAGCACGGGCGCTAGGACACTCACCGAGATATACGAGCGTGCACTTTCCCACGAGACCTACTACCTTGGTGTAATAGCTGACAGGGCAGGCTTAGGGCAGAGATTGACGTTAGAGCAGGTCGAAGATTTTGAGAGGAGACGGCGGAGTGGCAAGGCACCCAGGACATGGGATAGAGGCTTCCATAGATCGGGGGTGACTTCACGTTTCACATCGGTGGTACCTCAAGTGTCTTATGTCGCGTCGACACAGAGCTCAGGGGGAGGACGTTCCTTACCACCACCACCGATTAGGACAGCATTACCAGCGCCAGAGAGACTTGCTCTTCCGGCACCATCAGCACCACGACAACAGTCACGCGGTTTTCAGAGTGGAGACAGTGAGTCACGCGGGCAGAGACTATGTTATCGTTGCAGACAGTCGGGACACATTGCTGCATACTGTCCACAGCTGACGAGTACGAGTAGGCCACGTGGCGAGGGACATAGGTTTGTTACCATTGTAGGCAACCAGGGCATACCGCTGAGTATTGTCCTCAGTTGACGTGCATGTCACTTAGTGACGCACACCCGCCTTTGCGAGAGAAAGCCCACGTTGTTGCAGCTCCGGATCCCGAGCAGACGCAACAACCTATGGCGAGTATGAGTTATTTTGCATATTAGCGTGATTTTATTGTGTTCGGTCTGTAGTTTATGTTCGACCTGAGTGAACTCTAGGTGAGTCTGAGTTAGAATAGACTGTAGGTGAGTCAGTTGTAAATGGTGACTCTAGGTGAGTCAGGAATTAGCGGTGGCACTAGGTGAGTCAGACTCGGGGAGACTCTGTGTGAGTTAGTTAGTAGAATGTGCTCTATGTGAGTAGTGGTGAAGAATTTTGTATGAATACGCCCTTCGAGGTATGATAGATATTTAGTTGTGTGCGACGACTCTGTATGAGTCAATTTTCGAAGGGGAGGAGCAAACTATGTGTGATACCCCTAACTCTGTGTGAGCCCTGACTCTGTGTGAGTCTTAACCTTTGAAAGGATATCTTGTTGTGTGCAGTGACTCTGTGTGAATCAATATTTCAGAGTGGCAGACGAGGCTGTGTGCTAGGACTTGTGTGGATCTAGGGGAAAAGGGGTTGTGTGCCAGGACTCTATGTGAGTAAGAATAGGCTGTGTGTCAGTACACTGTGTGAGTTTAGACTCTGTGTGAGTGAGAGTAGACTATGTGTGAACTCGTGTGAGTCTAGACTTTATGTGAGTCGAGTAACTGTGTGCATAGATTTATGTGAGCGGGTTTTGTGTGAACTTGAGCGGAGTCACATGTTTTGACTTTAGGTGAGTCTACGGTTTGACGGAAAATGATATCGAGTTTGTGTGCACGAATTCCATGTGAATCCGATGTCTACCTTATCACTCTAAGTGGGTCCGTAAATTCAGACAAGATATCGAATCGTGTACGTATTACGTATGAATCGATATCTGCCCCAAAAGGATTCTGTGATGAGTCCGTAATTTCTGAACGACCATGAGGCGGTTAGGTTAGTGTGTGCCCACCAAGTAGAAAGTTAGTATCACATATTCATGTTGGAACGGGTCCACGTGAGTGAGGTTAAAGGGATGGGGAAAATAGTTACATCCCTGCGGTGTGTGCTTTAGTAAGGTTCCTCGAGTTAAATTTAATTTCGAGGACGAAATTTCCATTTCGTTGGGAATATTTGTCACGGCCCAATTTCCTAATCTTGATTAACTTGCTTAATCAGGATCACCGACCCGTGACGTGGGGCCCGCATGAGATGCGCACATTGACCGAGGCACGTGGCCGAGGTAAATGTTATATTTGTACTGGTGTATGCCTAGTGTTGTGTATGTGTGTAGACTAATTAAGTCAATTTTTGCAAACCATAGACGGCGAGTTGACGCTGTTTGGGACACGCCTTGAGTGCGTGCAAGTACGAGTACCTAGTGGAATTACCGGGGTAGCAAGAGTAGGCTAGGAAATAACAATTTATTTCAAATCTACCTTAACATAAATTAAGCTATTTAATTTAGTTGGAAAATACGACGTTCGACGCACGAGGAAAGCGCCTCGAGTTGCGTGCAAGTCGGGACACCAAGTGCCGGGGAGTTGAGAGTCGGTGTGACCATTTAGATAAATTTTATAAATTTGTGTGACAAATTAATTATGGTCCATATGGGATTAATGTACATTAATCGATTTAACCTATAGTTATTTAATTAAGAAATCACATTTTGATACCTTATAGTTTGTAATGAATTAAACTAACCTTAGGATGGACCTTGGGATCCGTCTTTGCCACACACTCCCATGATGGGAGTCACCCAAGTTGTGTCACATGAGAGGCTGGACTGCCTAGTTAGTAGCCATTAGATTTACCTCGAGATGCGCAATGCACACTAGATCCCATCAACACATATATATACAACTTGATGAGAAAAATTTCACTATTTACATGCAAATCACATAGAACGGAAGAGAGGAGAAATTTTGGAGGATTGAAGGAGATCAAACACGAATTGAGGAGCTGGAGTGAGGATCAAACCCAGGTAACTCCTTAAGATTATGGATTTTCTATTAAAATAGCTTGAAGTTTGATTTATTTCATTAAAATGAAAATTTTGGATGAGGTTACTGTTTTGATCAAACTCTTTGTGGATTTGAGGTTTGGGTAATGCCAATCGAGGTTTAAACTGATTATAACGAGTTTTTCTTGAAATCAGGGTAGTTTGTAAAAAAAAAAAAAAAAAAAAAAAAAAAATATCGGACATGCATGTTGGCGAGAGGATTATTGTTGTTGATGTGGTTTTTGATATAAAATTTTGGTCTCTTGAGGTGTTATTGGATCGGTGATAGAGGAAGAAGAAGAAGAAAAAAAAAAAAAATCGAAATCGAAACCGAGAGACGCAACAATGGCGTCTCGGAATTTTAGGGAAGAAGATGCACACGCGCGGCCGCACGTGTGCTTCCCCCCATTTGGGCCTGGCCGGGGGCTGGGCGGCTCGGCCCATGAGCCGAGCCTCGGCCCCCGCTGGCCCGGCCCAGAACCGGTCGGGTCGGGCAGACCCGACCCGACCACAGTCGAGACCGAGTCGGGTCGACCCGACCCGGCCCGACCAAATAAAAAAATAAAAATAAAAAATAAAAAAATAATAATAAATAAAAATAAAAAAAGATATATATATATATTATTGATTAAATATATATAATAAAATAAAATAAGATATATTATTATTAATTAATTAATAATAATAATAAATTAATATATATATTTATATATTTTTATATATTTATATATATTAATTTAATTTCGGGAAAATAAGGAAAATAGTTGGAAAATTCCTAAAAAATGGGAAAAAATTATAGAAAATATAAGAAATTGAAAAAAAGGTAGAAAAAATAATTTCGGGACTTTTCGAGTGTTTTTGGTACCCCGATATAACTCGAAAAATGTGCCACAATTAAAGATTGACATAAAATTCTATATTTTAGTTAAATATCATGAATCCACTTATAGTGGCTTTAAACCAATTTAAAATGATATAAAAATGAACCTCAGGAACTAAAGGAAATTCTTGGGAGTTCGGGTGCACGAGTCGGGGTGTCGGGAGGCCGGATAGCTAGGACTACTGCGTTGACTTGTAAGTGAAACTGTGGGAACTCTTTACTTTATTTCATTCCAGTCATTTATAAATTTTCAGTCTATTTGTAGACTAGCTAATTTATTTCCCACATCATGCTTTCCTTGTTTCTATTCATATTGAATATCGATATAGCATGATGCCTTGTTTATTATATCATTGACTCCATGTTTCATTATATGCTCAATTTTTGTCTTGGAATGTAGTAAATGGATATTTAGAAAATGCATGCTATAGGGTTATATGTTATGTTGGACTTGTGTTCTACTTCCCTTGGGGCTTTGTAGCCTAACTTATGTTGAAATCGTAACATTTTAGGATATATATTCTTGAAAACTAAAGTGGGGATTATCTAGTGTCCATTGCACACGAGATGCGCGGATTCACGAGGATTTCGGTCTTTCGGGGTCTCCTGCACTCGCCACTACACTTGGGCGGCACACGTGGCATGGACCACGGGGTTGTCGGCAAGTATAAATGATTTAAACACGCTGAGCACAGCTTCGCCATTTGAGGTTATTAGAAAAAAAGGAGAGATTATTATCATATGTTGAGCACAGCTCCATACAGTAGTGGAAAAGGCTCGGTGATAGTTCTCACCGCCGACCGGACGTAGATCATCTCGACTTAGCTGTGTCGGTTGTGTATATCGTTAACGTTGGTATTTACTTGCATTATTTATTCAAAGCATTTCTTCAACTACATATGTTTTTAAATACCTTTTGTTTAAATTGGAAATGTAGTATTAGATTTCCCAGTTATCACTTAAATATTATCATACTCACCGTCTAGTTTGTGACGGTGGGTGTAGATCCGTCGAGCAAACACCTAGGGCTGACTCGGGGCCGTCACAATCACGTTGACTCACTTGCCCTCAAACCACTTAATCCGGAATGGAGCTCCAAAATAGGAAACATGGTAATAATAATAATTTAAAGCTCAATGAATTAAGTGTAAAACTCCTCACTGGTTTACTTACCTATATCCGTACTAATACGCACTCACACGCCTGACAATCTGTCAAATCAAATCCCGAATGCCCGTCAATGAACTGCACCCCTGGTAGTCATTTAATTGCAATTTCTCGTAAATTATCCTCCAATTTACCCAATTTTTCATAATTTTTTTCATTTGTTTAATTAGGTCAATTCTTTTGGATATTGGGTCGTATTCGAACCCATTTGGATACTCGAGAGATCCCCGACGTTTTTCAAAAATTTCAAAAATTTATGTTTGTGAACAGTGTCACACCGCATGTGGCGCCATGGGGTCAAAACCGGGGTCGTCACTTAAAAGGTAAAATCCCATTTCTCATTGTCTTAGACATTGTAAGTGGCACCGTGGGGAAAACTCTTAAGGGTGCCACTTAAGGCGTGAAATTGCAAAACTCTCGGCTCCGAATGCCATGATCGACACCGTGGCCTTCAGGTCTCACAACGTCCCTTACGGCATCGATTTCTGAAGGAGAATTCGAGGTTTTTCGACACCCGGCTCGTGTCGCCACGTTATGAGCCTATCTAAAACTCATAGGGACGTCCATATCAGCTCAAACCACCATTCTAAACATATCAAAATGTCCACAAATTCCCTGATATGAAAATTAACACAAAAATCAACAAAATCCTCCAAAAATTCAATTCATCACCAATAACCATAACAATACCATGGTTAAGCTCCATATTCATCAAGTCATCTACACAACACAACAAATTGCCCAAAAAACTAAATCTCCAACATAACATCCGAAAAGACCATGACAAAACCCACAAACTAGCATTAAAAGGTAGAGAATTTTATGGTAAGTCGGGATTTTACCTTTAGTAAACCCTTATTTCCTTACTTTTATATACTTGATCTTCCTTAAGATGTATATTTTGTGTATCTCGAAGTTGATATGGTGGTTCTAAACCATTCCAGCAATCCCTTTTCCTAGATTGTCACTTAGCATTTATTTGTGTTCATTAAATCCTTGTTGAGATTTCACATACACATCTCAAGGTGTGATGCGAGCCCCAAGTGTAGCACTTCGTGGTAGTAATAGTGCCATAAACTATTATTTGCATCAGTTTATCAAATTCATAGGGACGATGTTTTGCTAATCTAAACTCCAATCAAGAAATAAAGTTAGGAACCTTGGTTTGGGTTTTGAACTGTAATTAAACTAAATTAAACTAACTAAAGAACTAAAACTAATTGCAAGGTACTTAAATTGATTTTTGTAACAATGGATAAGTAGTCAAAGGGAGTTGACTTCACCTAGGTTATATTCCTTCTTTCAAATTTCATCTCAAGGTGCCAATTCAGGTGTAGATAGGCGAATTTCCTTATGCTTTCACTCTACTCGCCCCAAGGTCTTTGTAATAGAGATTCTAGTGTTGTGTTAGGATTCTGGCACGGTCGGCATGAATAACGTAAATGCTTTATCGGATGAAACATCGAATTTGAATGCCTCCTTTGTCAACAACTATCGGTTGACGTGTCCCATGTTTAAGGGTTGTGTTTCCTATTTCCAAGTTGAGAATCCCGAGGTCATAGGTATGTTCAAACCATAAGATCTAAACCTACTTTGCCAATGCAAGTTCAGGATTACAAACAAGAACAACACAAGTCAACACCATAGATTGAAGAAACTAAGAGAAATTACATTATATTTGAAGGAAATCCAACTCGAGATCTATTAATCCCGAGACAAAGAGTGTTATCCCATATTGGGGTTCAATATATTACAAAACAAGAAGAAAACTAAGGAATCAATGAAAGCAAACCTCAAAATTTACGTAGAATCATAAAGTTTGTATTAAGAACCCTAGTATCCAAATCTCCTTCAAATCTTCTCCAAAGCTTCTCCAAAGCCAAAAACAAGTTAAAGATCTTAAAACCTTAATTGTATGACTATTTATATCCTCGGGGGAAATTTGGTTCGAAAACTAGCTAAAAATTACTATAAATGGTGTTATGGCCGCATTGGGCACTGGTCTAGGTGCCTAGGTGCCCGTGTGGCTAGCCTACATTCTACATATAACTCCCGCTTTGCATCACGATTTTGGACCACTTAGAGGCCAAATTGGACAAAGCTAGGGAGACTTGAAATTGCTCAGCTTGGAGTGTTATTTCTAACCCAAGGAACCTTAAGTCATTTGGATTTGAAATGAGGAGATATGGCCAAAACGTTGAAGGTTGGTTAAAAAGACTTTGTCGAAACTTAGCCGATTTAATCTCGTTCTTGCTCCAAACTTGTACTCTCATCCTGAGACCTCAAAACACATCAAACCATGTGGAATATCATCATTTAATAACTCACTTTCGGCCTTGTTTTTCATCTTTGCACCCATTCCTTGTTCACCTTACTAGACCCGCCAAATCATTAAAAATTTTTAACCTAACATACACACAAAATGCACTGGTTTAATATGAATTTGATATTTATTTAATTGAATTACTAAGTAACTACAACTTAAAATTAGATAAAATATGCTAAGCATCAAGGTACATTAAGTGTTGAATAACCTAAGGAGACACAAACCTTATCCTGACACCAATCTTGACACACTTATAAATCTTAAGACCTATCCAAGAGTTTAATAAATTCAATTGATTCAATATATTTTAAGTTAGGGACTTTGATTTATGTAATCAATTTTTTTATTTTAACAAGCCACCAAACACAATACAATACGCCAATGCACTCACACGCTAATCGAGATATGTTGGGCTTAACAAAGAATCTAAGTCAGGTTAATTAGGATTTATACTATCTCTAATCACCTAGTTAAGTGTATGGGTTGTTACAAAGGCGTTGGGCCTAAATCTCAAGAAAAATAATGAGATTCTTCTCCTAACTCCTCACAACCAACAACACATTCCAAAACAATTTGGGACTACTCAGAATTTAGGTCTTAGAGTCCATGTACATCAAACCACAATATTTACAAAAATATATGATCAATATGCATTTAGTTCATCAATTTACCATCAAAGCTACATCAATTGAACTCTGAACTAAGCTAGAGGTGGTTGATATAATTTTGTCTTAACTTAGAAATGCAGAATACATAACATTTTATAATTTTTGCTTGAGTTTAACTAAAAATCATAAAAGAAAGTGAGAAAACTGACCATCACAACTTGATCTTTAGTTTCCAGAAAGAATTGAGCCCTAAGGGTATAGTTCCTCTTCTATTCTCACCTAACTACTCCTCTTTATGTCACTTCTAGCAAGATCTAAACTCAACAAAAGATTTTGCAAGAGATCCCTTCTTTCCTGTTGAATTATCTTCTTGATCCCCTTCTTCTCAAAATTGGTTTTGCTTAGTGTTTAGGAAAGAAACCCAACCATCTATCAATTCTATCGTTTGTTCATCTCTAGATCAACCACATGTATGTCAAGGTATTTTAAAGTTCTTTATGTTGCCAACAACTACAACAATTGGTGCAACTATCCCTTTGATCTTCCTAGGATTCCACCAAGTCTCCATTACGAGGATAGTGTATGCAAGTGAAAGACAACTTATTTCAACTGTCTATCCTAGTGATGATTTTGAGCTATGTATCTCGAGACAAATCAAAAGGTTCTTGACTAACTAAACCAAAATATATGAATCAATAGATTTCTTTACAACTTAGCCATTATATGCAATGTAGTATCTATTACACTATGCTTGTTGAAATGTTGTAATAGATTGGCTTACCCTCTTGGGTTAGGAACAATGAATGTGCCTTTATAGGCTTCAAAATAAAAAATAGAGAGTTGCTATTTCAACTCATCCACTGTTTCTTTCCACCCTTTCTAAATAGCCAACCTAATTAAAATTTGAAATCTTATAAATCCACTTAACCATATATTTAGAATTCCTATCCCATCCTACTCTTTAAATGATTAAACCATGCACAATGTCTCACTCCTCAATCTATGACACATAAATGTCTCCCTCCTCACTCTCTAATCGAGTGAAGTAATATTGATTCTTATTTGAATCAACAAGTTGTAGAAGTTGTATACGTAAGAAATAGATTATAAGCACTTGGACCAAAAAAATAAAAAAGATTAGAAACACAACTTTTAGAACCCAATAATAAAGGAAAGGATTTGCAGTTCCTGTTCATTATCTCTGAAGTGGAAAAGGTCCCCTTTAATGGCACCCCATTGAATTAATATATTGATATCTAAAGTGCATCAACATCCCCTATTGTGATAGGTTTGTGAATACTTTTTGAATCAAGCCTATGTTCAATCAAACTATTGTGATTCTCAAACTTTCCAACTTCTCTTTAAAAGATCAATTCAGAATTTTTGTTCTTGATCATCTAGGCTTCAATTTTCTTCCTCATTAACACATAACTTTTCAACAAACTCCTTTAATGTTCAAAGGGCACTCTGGGCCCAAAAGAACAGAGCTTTCTCAAATTAGAGAGCCAAGCCAACAACATTCGATAAGTTCAACGAAGATTCCTTGATCGAAACCATCATAACAAGTTTCTCTTTGATTGGTCGAATCCAAAGATGAAATGGGAGATGAGTTTTTGAGAATCTGAGAAGTTTTTTGAGATTGAATCATCCCCTACATATCAAAGTGTTTGCCACGACCAAAAGGGTGTAAGTTGGTTTTAGGTTAGGGTAATATTGAATATTTTAAGTATAAATTAAAATTTCTCACATTGGGCGGGAAGAGATGGTTGATGGGTTGCAATAGCAACACACACACACACATGTATATATATATATATCAACTATATAGAAGAGCGAATAAACAATTCTTTAGTTGTAAGTAAACATACTCGTTTGCCCTTCTTTATTTTTGCACTCTTACTTCCCCAAGAAATAGGCAATTCCTTTTTCTTTTCATTTTATCCGATTCTACCCACTTTTAATATGCAACATGTTAAAACAACAATTGACTAGCCTATTTACATTATACTTGGACACCTCATCTTATCTCAAATTAAATTGATTATTCTATTCGAAAGTTTTTATGTTATTGTATAACATAATTGATATAATACTTATTAGAACTATTAGTGTATATTTGTCATTGATCCTATTTTAAATTTTGTATGTACATATATTTGCTATTAATCCTTATATATATTAAGCGATTTATTAATTTGCACTCTTCGAATAATAACAAGTTGTTAAAATTATATTACAGCGAGCGTAGCGTGCGGGTTCATTAGCGCGTGGCTCCTAAAAGACCTAGTATTTATATACACACATACACATCGTACACTCAATCAAACACATACATGCTACTCGAGTCACTATATTGATCAAACCTATTCGAGTTTCCTTATTACATAACATATTACATAATCCATATACAAAAAATTATAACTTTGATTAACTAGCCTCCCAATACATGTCTAAGACTTGCTCGTTGCTCTGATGTCAATCTAGATGGGAATTTAACTTCAAATTTAATCCTTAAATTGCCCTTTTTTCTTGGCTCTTTCGCAATCGGCATCCCTTCTTTAGTAATAACAAGTTCAAAGCCTGGTTTCACTATATCTGTTAAAGGGATTGTTAAATTACGCCCATCTAATGTTGCGAGATTTATAGTGGCTCCAGTTAGAGCCTCAGCTAGAGACACTTTGTAAGTTAAAAGTAGATCGTTGCCATCCCTCTTATAGAGATTGTGAGGTTTCTCGTCAATAACGAATACAAGATCAGTAGGTAGTTGATTTGGTTGTTCATTCCCCTTATCTGGGAAGGTTATCTTTGTCCCATTTTTCCACCCTGGTTTCACATCAATGGTTAGTATCTCTGACTCATGTATTGATTGCCTGCAAGAAATTTGTTTGAACATTACCATGAGTGTGATAATATAAGCATTTAGAATAATAAGTGTAGCTTGATTCATTTATATTTGCATTGAAATTAATAGAAAATTAAAGCACAATGAAAAGATTATGCTCATGTTCAATAAGAACCATAATCAAAATATATATTTAATAATAATATATAGCTTTAAAAAGATACATAGTTTTCTTTTTATTTTTCCTTTCTTTATTTCTCAATTAAAAGCATTTTTTGTATATAATTGTAGAAGTGGTGTTTTAAAATACTATAAAGACATCAACCAATACCAACAATTTCTAGGCATCTATTTAAGAATAATCCTTTGCAATTTTTTATATTTAAATTGTCAAAAATAACAACATATATGAGATTGCACATTCATTTAATTTTATCAAAAACAACATCAACATATATTAATTGCTTAAAACATTAATCTATATAAATTCTCTTGCTTTTTTTTATTTAAATTGTCATTTTTTTCTTTACCTTACAAAATGAATTTTACATAATTAAAAACTAGAGTTTAGATATAATAGGATATGTGACGTGAAAATCTTAAGAGATTATACATTCATTTTCTAAATGAGATTGCACATTCATTTACAATGATAAAATACATCTTAAATAGGGGAAATACTTATTGAAAATTAATAAAAAGAAATGTCTTTAGGACAAATAAAGAATCAATATGTCAAAAGCAAGACAACAAAATCCACCCATTTAAATAAATAAACTATAATGTGATTGCTCAACTTGACTTTTTATTTAAATAATTCAGTTTAACTTTTTAGTAAATGTATATTTGACAAGAAGAAAAGATGTGTGATTATTACCCATAAATATCAGTAACATTTCTTGAAATCTTCATTTTTCTTGTAGAACCAGAGTACAACTCCTCCAAGCTACAAGGCAACATGGTCTCCACAGGTGGGGGTTTCCGTGGCTGAGGCATCTTTCCTGATCCTTCATTATATGTCCGAAAGACATTATCACTTGTATTAGCACTGAACCCCCAAACATCCCCCCATCTGAATTAAACCTCATTGACCTCCCTGGGCCATTAGTGCTAAAATCAAAAGGGTCATTACCAAAGAATTCCGCAAATATGTCCTCAGCATTACGAGGATTAAATTTAGATCCATCTGAAGAGCCATTGTTAAATGAACCAGGTGGAGGTATCCCCTTCAATCCTTCTTCTCCATATTGATCATATATTGTTCTTTTTTGTGGATCGCTTAACACCTGTAGTTTAACTTAAAGTTAACAGTAAAAAGGGAGAAAATTTTTGTGCAATCAATCATCAATATCTCACCTCATAAGCCTCTGAGATTTGTTTGAATTTTGCTTCTGCATCCTTTTTATTATTTTGATTTTTATCTGGATGCCATTTCATGGCTAATCTCCTGTAAGACTTCTTGAGATCATCCTCTGTTGCATTTCTGCTCAATTTTAAGATGTTGTAATAATCCACCCCCATCTTAATCTTAAATTTATCCCTTTTCTTATTTCTAGTGGAATAAGAAAAAAGGCCTAAATCCCAACAACAATACAAGACCTTGAAAAAAATCAAAATCAATGTGTTTGAATACTAAAACTTTTTTAAGCAAAAGCTAATAATTCATCCATTAATTAAATTCATTTCCAATCTTATTCCTTATCCTTTTCGTCTAATAATTTGACCACTTTGTCTTCTACAAAAAATTAATTTCTTCCTCCATTTAGGTTAACAAAAATGTCAATCAAACTCAAAGATTCTATGGTCAAGAAATCGAAAAAAATGATCGTGGTTGAATTGCTAAATAATCAAATACCATCGCAAATAATGAATAAATTGCTGAAAGAATTTCGAAACTCCTACAGAGAAGATAAAAATTAGAGAAAAATTCATTTACAATGAACACAATATCTCTGATGTCTTTGCAGAGAAAGAAAAATTGAACCACATATTAACTTTGTTGAGAAAATGGACGGCTTGATGTGCAATAACTAAAGATATCGAAATTAAAGGAGAGAAATGAAGGTGGAATTGTTTCGTTAAAGGTTCAAATTGAAAGATGGTTTTATGTATTCTCATAATCCCGTGTTTCACTGTATAATCATGCAACTGAGACGTGATGTTCAGATTGATTAGCTTTCTTTGATTGTGATTTATTTGCCCATATGTTATATGATAGCAAAAATATTCCAATGAAATCATTTCAACTTCTTTTCTTTTATGTTTTTAAATTAAGTAATATGATATTAATACAATTGCATTATAAATATAGGTCCTTTTTAAGGCAGAGAAGAGTTTTTCTTTTTCAAAATTAATTGTATCAATCTAATAATTAAAAGCATAATTTAATTATTTAAGTTATTTATTTAGTCTGTTTGCAAAAAAAAAGTTCTTTATTTAGTCTAGAATATATTTATGCTAAAATTTTATTAAAAAGATTATTTAGAAAATATTACTTTAAGGAGAGAGGGAATTACTCCCCCTGTTCTATAATATGCATCACATTTGGTTGTGCACAAAAATTAAGGTAATAATTCATTTTTCCTAAAAAAAGGTAATGATTCAGCATCAATAAGATTTTGAAGACTAAATTACCCTCTCATAAATGACTTCACTTATTATGAGTATATTGTATACAAAAATATGACTAATCGTGTTATTAGCTAAATATAATGAGGTTAGCTAATAAAAAAATAAAATGAGGTTAGAATTGAAAATAAAGCATTAATGTTTTTTTGATTTCCTAATATGACGCATATTATGGAACAAAAAATTCAAAAAATATGCCGCATATTGTGTATCGGAGGTAGTACTAAGTAAAAAATCTTAGCTAAAATCAATTACATACCTATCTCCTTCTTATTACTTGTTTTTCTTTTTTTGTCATAAAATTATAATATTATATTGTTGGAAAGTTGATCCAGTGTCAAACACACCAATAACAATCTCCATTTATAGACTACTATGGATTTGCAGTAGTGGTAAGCAGGGTCCAATCCATAGAGATTGGGACCAACTTTTAAGTCGGAAAAGGGAGGTTTTCAAACAAATAAACTAAATTAAAATCAAGTTGCAATTTAAAATAAAATGCAATATTAAATTCTTATGAAATCAATATCAAGAAGAATCGAGAACAAGGAAGACAAAAGACTGATGCTAGTATTGAAGTTAATCATTGATTCAAAGATCATTTCCCTGAAAAATCTCATAGACAGGCTATAACAATTGATCTATTGTTGATCATCTCATTTTCTTTAAATTAATGGCAAGAACAAGAGACACAACCAAATTATAACTAAATTATAACCCTAAGAGCTCAAAAGTTCAAGAATTTAACGACATTAAACTCCATGAAAACACATATCCTAAGCAATAGTTAGTTAAGCATCATTACTCAATCTATATCTCAAAAACACCTAAAACTTCTCGAAAGAGAACAATAAATGATCCTAGACTCTACCAATGTAACATCCTTTACTGTAGGGCAATAAAACTACTAGATATGATTTTCAACTAAACCAATGTATACATGCACTTACATAACGAAAAAACGAAAAAGACTAGATTTAAATGCAAGTTCAGAATCTCTTAAGCATAGTGAAGTCAAGATTACGATATTCAAACCAAAAATACTTCAATTAAAAGAAAAAGTATCTCATAAAATCAAACTTACAGTCGTGCCTTCTTCTTGATATAGAAAATGATCTTATCCAACAACATCTATAAGAATCTCAATAATTCTTTAATAAAATATGTAAGAAACACTGAAATCTCTTGAATTTGATGACAATGAAAACCCTAGAACTCAATGGAATGGAGAGTCCTAAGAGTTTACCCCGACTCTTTATTTATGTTAATGTATATGTGTATATTAGGGCTAGGTCCACTTGACCCATGTACTCTTGTAACAATATACATTGACCTTATTGGTGTTCTAATAAACCATTAATTATTTTCCCAAATCCTAACATGGTATCAGAGAGAGGTTTTCCAAAACCCTAAATCACCGAATCACTTCTTCGACCTTTCGTCGTTGTCGGCTTGTCGTCGTTGTCAATATGTCGCCATTGTTTGTTAGATAATCCTGTTCTTGCATGTTCCCCATGTTGTCTAGACTTCGCCTTGGCTGAGATTTGCTCGTGTCTGCTTTGGGATCTCTATTTTGCGTCTGCAGGATTATTTGTGTGTTGCATCAATTGGTCTATCTTCGTCGCTTGTGGGATTGTTTGTGTGCAACCTAATATATTGTATTAGTTATGTGTTTGTGAGATCGATCTCAATCTATGATTTTTTGTGTTATTCATGTGCACACCGCCCACCGTATCCATGGAAATCAAGCTTTCCCGATCAAAGACATTTTATTTGTTAATTTATCTTTTGTGAAAAAAAGGTGATTGCTATGGGGGCAACAAGCAATTGCATCAATTCCTTTCTAGCCGTGCGACCTCCTCCGTGTGCATCTGTGTGCTTGGTGCTTCTACTTCGCTAGTGAGATGATTGTATTTTTGGATATCCCTCAGTTCAAAGGTTATACTATTTTAGCTACACTTTCGACTGCTCAGTCAGGTATAAATGACTCATCTTAGATATTGGACTCAGGTGTTTCTTTTCATTTGACACCTTATGCTTCCTGTCTCTAGTCTTGCTCTCATATAATGAAAACTCTTGTGATCAGATAACTAATGGTAACATTTTACCAACTTCTCTTCATGGCACTTTTCGTACTCAATTTACTATCCCAGATGTTACTCATGTTCCACAACTGTCATTGAATCTTATTTATGTCGGTTAGCGTACTGATATGAACTATTTTGTTGGGTTTGATGACTCTGCTTGCTACATGCAAGGTCATCGCCATAAAGGGACATCGGGGTTGTATGTGCTTGATTATTTGTATCTTCCTATTTCCAATAATATTCATGACTTTCCCTTGGCCTCATGTTTTTTATTACTTTTCCTCAATGGCATCATCGTCTTGGTCTTCTTTGTGGTTTACGTCTCTCTACTTTAGTTCATTAAGGTGTCTTAGGTAAGGTATCTGTTGATACAGAGTTTGTCTGTACGGGTTGTAAACTTGGCAAATAGCTACAACTGCCTTACCGTTCTAGTGTGTCCCATTTTGTTGCTCCTTTTTCTTTAGTTCACTCTAATGTATGGGGCCCTGCTCCATTTGTTTCTAAATGAAGTCATAAATATTATGTTATCTTTATTGATGATTTCTCTAGATACACTTGGGTCTATTTTATGAAACATCGTAGTGAACTTCTTCGCATTTACATGTCTTTTACTTATATGGTTCAAACTCAGTTTTCTACTAATGTTGAGATTTTTCACTTTGACTCTGGAGGTGAGTACTTATCCCATACCTTCCATCATTTTTTTATTTGATTTCCTTAACTTTCGTGCCTAGGCACTCATACTCAAAATGTCATTGTAGAACGCAAGCACCATCATATTATTGAGAATGCACATACTCTTATTATCGCTTCTCATGCTCCACCACACTTTTGGGCTGAGGCGGTATCCACTTCTGTCTATCTTATCAACCTTCAACCTTCTTCCCTTCTTTAAGGGATTTGTCTAGGTGAATGCTTATTTTCTTCTCCTCCACGCTATGATCGTCTTCGTATCTTTGGTTGTATTTGTTATGTTCTTCTTCTATCTCGTGAATGCACTAAACTTACTGCTTAGTCTATTGAATGTGTCTTTCTCTCGTTATAGTCTTAAGCATTAGAGTTATTGTTGTTATGATCATTCTGCTTGTCGAATGCGCATTTCTCGTGATGTTTCTTTTATCAAGGTTCGTCCTTTTTATTTTCTCCTATCTCCACGCTATCCCCATCCCCTATTGAGGCTGTGCCTTTTCTTTTTCTTCAAAATTCCAAGTCGTTTGTACCGATCATCTCTATCCCTACACTTGTCGAGTCCTTAATTTCTACTTTTCCTTATCATTATTCTTGACGATGATCAACATGTTTCTACATATATACAACCTCTCCCTCATTCGACTACCACTAATGAGGCTCCTGCTGAGGATCCTTCCACATCGCTACTGCAACCTCCCCTATTCCACGATATGATCTTCGTGATCCCGGTACTATCAATCCTCCTACTCATTTTGGTCTTGTTGCTCATGATGTACATGAGCTCGACACTTATCGGGAGGCCTTAGAGGTGCCTAAGTGGCAGTTGGCTATGATAGAGGAGCTTCCTGCCCTAGAGCGCATTGGCACATGAGAAGTTGTTCCTTTACCATAACATGTTGTTCCTATCACTTGTAAGTGGGTCTTCAAAGTGAAGACTCGCTCTGATGGATCTATTGAGCGTTATAAGGCTCATTTGGTTGCTCGAGGATTTCAACAAGAACATGGTCATGATTATAATGAGACATGTACTCCCATAACTTACATTACCACTGTTTGTACCCTTATTGTTGTGGTTGCAGTTCATCAGTGGACTATTTCATAGCTGGATGTGAAGAATGCTCTTATTCATGGCGATCTACATGAGGAGGTTTATATGAAACCTCAACCGAGCTTCTCCTGCCAATAGGTCATGTTTGCCATCATTGTCATGCTTTTCATGGACTCAAACAAGCCCCGCATGCTTGGTTTTGGGCATTTTAGCTCGGTTATTCTACAAGTTGTTTTTGTTACTAGTGAGCATGATCTAGCTATATTTGTTAACACTTCTTCATGAGGTCGAACTATTTTATTGCTCTATGTGGATGACATTATTGTTGCAGGTGACGATCCAACTTATATTGACTTTTTGAAGAAACGTCTCAGAGAGCAGTTTATGATGTTTGATATTGACCTCTTCGATATTTTTTAGGCATTAAGGTTACATCTACAGATGATAGATTTTACTTATCACAACAACGATACACTATTGATTTACTTTCTCGTTCTAGTATCACTGATGTTAAGACTGTTGCTACTCCCATGGAGCTCCATCTTTAGTTGCGACTGATTGATGGTAAACCTCTTTCTGATCCTTCTCGGTACATGAAACTTGTTGGCAGTCTCATATATCTTGCAGTTACTCGATCGAATACTTCACATGTTGGTCATGTGCTTAGCCAGTTTGTCAGTGCTCCTACTTCTGTTCACTATGCTCATCTTCTTCGTGTGTTACGCTATCTACTAGGGACATCTTCTTAAAGCTTATTTTTCTCTCGTGATAGTACTTTACAACATAAAGCTTATTCAGATTCCACATGGGCCAGTGATCATATTGATCAATGATCAATCACTTGTTATTGTATCTTTCTTATTACTTCTCTTCTTGCATGAAAGTCCAAGAAACAAATTGTTCTTTCTCATTCTAGTGCTGAGGTTGAGTTTTGTGCTCTCGCATCTACGACTGTTGAGATTATTTGGTTTTGTTGGCTTCTTTTTTATTTTGGTATTGTGGTGTTTGAGCCTACCTCATTATTTTGTAACAATATTAGTACTATTCAAATTGCTTTTGATCCTGTGAAGCATGAGTTGACTAAACACATTGGTGTTGATATTTTTTCACTCGTTTTCATTTTCATCATAAGACAATAGGTCTTCACTATTTATCTTCGGAGCTATAGATTGCTAACTTATTCACCAAATTGCAGAAGAGGGATCAACATGCTTTTCTTTTGTCCAAACTCATGATTGTTGATCCGTCTTGAGGTTGAGGGGGGTGTTAATATATATGTATGTATTATGGCTAGGCCCATTTGGCCCATGTACTCTTTTAACAATATATATTGACCTTATTGGTCTAATAAACCATTGGTATTTTCCTCAAATCCTAACAATTTATACTTTTTTGATAAGATGTGTGATGACCACCCTAGTTCCCACAAACTGGGCATCATTTGGCCTATACCTATAGGGACCCCTGATTAAGCTTTTGCAAGGTCAACACAAGCCTAGTAAGCCTTCGTTTCCATTATTATTATTATTATTATTATTATTATTAATTTTGTATTTTAAAGTTAATTCATTATGTTTTGGGTTATAAATTATTAAGCAACAAAAATAAACTAGCGAGTTTAATAACTCAAAAGATATAATGTTAGGACAATCTATAGTTTGGAATCCCAATGTAACATGATCTCATACATATAAGGTGGCACAAGTGCAGGAAATCATATACATGTATCACAAAGTGTCACTCAACCCATTAACCAGTTTACAAAGGACAAGATATGATATAAATATACAAAAGGAACCTACACATAGAAAAAGAAGAAGCCAATTTTGAGGAAAGCTCGGAGGAAGTCACCAATCACTTACTCCTTTCCCTTGTTAGATGAGGGTCCTGCAATTTTCACAACACATGTGATGATAATTTCAGTGAGTAAAGCCGAAGGAGTCTCAACATTAATTCTAGAATTTCAATAAAGGGTTAGCCGATATATCATGCAGGTAAGCATAAAGAAAAGCAATAGTAAGTGCATGATAGATCAAGAGAATTGAGCGATAAGATCACACATATATGGGTATCCAAGTGGTCCAAGTCCATCAAGTTGCAAAACACAGTTACAACATGACTTTCAAAGCAGGCTATGACTTAACTAAATGATCAACAATTTAGATTGTCCTTATCAACCGTAGCGGACACTCAATTGCCTCCACTGTAATGATCAGTTACCTTAAACACATGATTAGTGTTAATCCAAATCTTAATTAACTAAGTTAGGCTTGTGGTTAAGCCCAAATTAGTTACAATTAGCGTGTGTATGGAATTGTGTGTCGTATTGTGTTTGTAAGGATTGCATTAGTATTTATGGATGGAAATAAAATGAACAATTGAATAAATTATGGGATGTCTAATACCATGTGTAGGTCACGGATGACACACATGAAATGCGGGAAAACATTTACGCCCAAGTATGCTTGTTGGTATGTACTACATGATTGTAGGCATAATTATAGGCGTATATATGTATTTATATATATATATATTATGGAGTATATATAAATATATATGAAAATGGAAATAATTGATAAATGATGGGACATTAGACACCGTGAATGAATCACTAGTGAACCTGTGGGAGTTGCAAGTATGGGTGCACATCGAGTGGACTCGATGGAGTACACGAGGATCGAGAAATGGCGACCAAGTAAGGGTTGTAGATATATATATATATATATATATATTTTATATTAAGTTATATATATAAATATGTATAAAAAATATATAAATTATCGACCGAAATGGATTAGTGTGGCTGGCCAATTAGGTAGGGCGCTGGCTAGTGTGGTAAAGGGATAAATACTAAGGGATCCTCGAGATGACGTGACATGTATCTCGAGGCAATAAATTATTTAAATAAGTCACCACTACCTCTCTTCACTTATAAATTGAGAGAGAGAGAGAGAGAATGAGAGAACAGAAGGAGAGAGAGGAAAAAGAACGGGTCAAGGAGCGAGCTCGCATGTCGAGGCGCTTAAGGACGTCGAGGTGGAAATGATGAGGTGAGTGTGTTGTAAGTCCTCGTGTAAGGCCCTCTTTGAGGTTGCAAGGTGTTTGGACGTCATTTGGGTTAGATTTGGGAAAGTCGAATATGTTGAAGTTGCAATCGTATAGTCAACCAACGCGCTTGGCATTGGCCCTAGCGCATTGGCCGAACTGAGCACGATAGGGGTTGAGTAGCTGGACAACGCGTTGGGCACTGGCCCTAGCGCGCTATGACCAATGTGAACAGTGAAAATCTATTGTGGGTTGAGTTAATTTCATAAGCTTTGGGTATAGTTTGGAGGTTTAAACTAGTATATATTGGACTCGAATAGATACTAATGGGTATGACATAGGTGTTCGGGCATTGGGAAACGTGATGGAAATCGAAAAGCTAGGAAAACCCAAAATAAACCTAAGAAAACTCAGAACAGGTAAGTGGGACTCGTATCTTTTATCAATTGTGCAATATAAAATAGTATTATTACAACACGTAGTGTTATGAACTGGAAATGAGGCAATGTACCGTGATTTGAGTTGTTTTAGAAAAATGTTTTAGACTGACAAATGAATTCGAAAAGAGGTTTGGTGGGATGAATCGGCCTAGGGTTTGGAACTATGATTGGGTGGCCACCCATCACTGCGCCCCTAATGACTTAGAGTATCCCAATCAATGCTTTCCATTTGAGTTGGCGACACATCGGTAGTAAGCCAATCAAATGATCAGTGATTGGTTTAGTGATGATGTGGGAGTGCGACTTTATTTTCTTTGAGTTGGTAACATATTGGTTATGAACCGATCAAATGGTTAGTGATTGGTTCTTGACGATGTGGGAGTGCGCCTATGTTCTAATTTTGAAATTAAGAATACAAATTATGGGTACAGTTACAATTGACCAATGAACTTGCATCCGTTTATGTATTGTTTATATTGTTTCAAATGCTCTCTCAGATGTGCATTGAATTCATGTTGTTATACATATCGCCTTGATATTAGTTGATAACTGATGGATCTTATAAAAGTCACTTACTGAGTATGAAGGAGCTCACCCACCTTAACATTTCCATGCAATGAACGTGCGTTAGGATACAGGAAAGGAGAAGATTAGGGTCTAATATCTTCTCTACGATGTAATGATATCCTTAATATATATATATATATATTGTATTGAATTATGATTTTGTAATAATCAAGGTGAGAATATGAGTTTTAATACTGAGGTTTATTCCAGTTTTGTACATCTTGTTTATTATCGAAAAAATTTTAATTTTTGTTGTGTTTTGGTTTTAATGTGTATCAATTTTCAAGATATACATGTTGTTGTCAGGAACACGTACAAGGGTGATGGCTCTAATTAGGTCCGATCCGGTTTATCGGGCATTAATTAAGGCTTCTAACCAAGTATTGCCCTAATTGGGTTAGAGGATGCTACAGTTGGTGTCAGAGCCTAGCTTGTAGAGCTTGTGATTATTATTCTACAGATAAGTCAATGAAATAACTTTGATATAGTGGATAGCAGAGACTGAGTTTATCACTTTCGAATTGGTTTCGAATTCTGTGATAACTCTGATACAGTTTGGATTTGGAGCCTTAAGTCCGTACCTGTATGTTAAGTGGAAGTTTAAGTTAACTGACTTGGAGATTGGTTCTCAAGTTAAGGATAACCTAGGACTAAATAAACGGTTTTATCGATATTTTGGGGGTAATGAAAGATAAAAGCTTAAATTATGGTAATTGTGGAGCTTTATTATATCTATGCGATAGATAAAGTTATCCTGTCTTACCTATAATTGATTCTAAAAGTCTTATCTCACATATTTGACTTGAAATGTCAAAAGAATATTGGTGGCAAGGGTTCTTGGGAAGCTGAACTTTAGTAATGATACGATAAAGGAAGACAGTGAAACAATAATATGATGGTTTGTACCCATCAAGATCTTATGAGTTGAGAAAATATTGAGGATTGGGGTTTTTAGAAACCTAAATCCTAATGGTATAGATAAAGAAAGGAAAAGAGTTTATAGATATGTCTCCTATTAAATAGTCTCTAATGATTTTTATTCTCACCGATATTATTTGAGTAATAATAGTCAGTGTAGAAGGAATGATTAGTTCTAGACTTAGAGACATATGTCAGATGTAGGGACATTAAAAGGCGAACTAAACATTGAATGACTTATATTGGAACTCAAAGATGATGATTCTCTTTGATTAAGAAGTATACTAGTGTTGAGACTAGTTAATTAAGATGAAAGGTCATTCAATGAGAGAATCAGTGGTAAATGAAGAAAAGGAACCTAGTTGAGGTTGGGTAACCACTAGATTATGCATACTTCATGAGTGGTTATGAAGTATAAAATTTCATATATAGTGTTAGTCTATACTGGAATAGTGAGAAGAAGCCTATCGAGTATAGTTATGATGTAATCATACATATTGAAGGCAACATAAAATATGAAAATGTTTATTAGTGTTGTTGTGGTGTAACCACACTCAATAATGGAGCAATAAAGAGAAAGGAATGATGTTGTGGTAGACACATATATAGGGGAAATGAAACATGAGATTTCCATATTGATGTGTAGATCAATGCTGGGATGTAAGGAAATAAGTTTAATGGTGAAGTTACACTAAAAGTGAATATTCACAGCAAATGATTAGAGTTGAAGGATTATGGAAAATCCACATTGTTGGTCAACTCTATCTTGTCTGTTGAGCTTCTATCACTTTTATGGTAATTTCA
Source organism: Stephania japonica (assembly GCA_039657345.1). NCBI lineage: Eukaryota > Viridiplantae > Streptophyta > Magnoliopsida > Ranunculales > Menispermaceae > Stephania > Stephania japonica. Next base: position 14,243,074 of record CM077564.1, on the reverse strand, counting down.
TGTCGAAAAATTAAAGTTGACAAATTGTAGAAAATTAGTTGTTTTAGTTATGTGAGCCTCACAACTTGGAGGACCAAATTTAAAAGTTTAATGTCAACTTGTCAAAGAATCTTTTGGTATTGATGCAGAAAGATTAGAAGACATGATACTCTTGTCATCAGAGACATCTGAAATAGACAAGCAATGTATTTTAATTAATGTTGTAAGCTGAGAAAAACATTGCACTGAGCTAGTGAGATGTTCTAATGTGATCTTTTAGATTGTTACAGTGTAAATTGGAGAGAATGAGTTGCTAATGAATCGAAGGATTGGAGAATCCAAAGAATAAGATATGATACTGGGAATGAATGAAAATAGCAGTATATCAAGAGATTTGTAGTCACTGCTACTCATAACAGACAATTTTGAAAATCTTTAAGTTTCTACGAATGGTAACTCGTTTAAATACAATTATCATTCAAAATTCAAATGGTTTGGGTGAATAGTGATAGATCTTTAACAAAAAATTCAGGCTTGATTAACGAAAATTGTGATGTTAAGGTTTCAAGAAGTATGACTATTATAGTTGAAATCTTATCAAAATTGGGTTTAAAAGGATTCATCAATTACTTGATTTTCAATATCCAACCAATGATCAATTCCATTTTACTTTAATGTATTATAGGGATTATGTGAGTCTGGGAACTCAACTTAAATGATGAGTTAAATTAAATTAAATCATGAATGAATATTCATTTTTCCAGAGTTGACAACTCATGTGATTAACTAAATGAAACCAATAGCTCTCAAGAGTGATTGAGATTTGGTTATCATTGAGTTAAGATCAAAATTAAGGAAGTTAAGATCAAGTGGTGGCTTGATAATGTGAGAGATTATGAGGGAAAATCATGGAAACTCACTAGAGCTCATGTTATACGTTCATAAATGGAAAAAGTAGAGTTGTTGAACTCTATTGAAATAAGATTATCATTGTGTTGACAATGATGACATATTAAAAAGGGTTGAAGACTTAGCAAAGGCACAAACATTATCGTAAAGTTATGTGAACTTTGATAATAAATTGGTGTATACCAAAGAATGTGATTGCAAATACTAAGTTTCAACTATAAATCACTAGGATAAGTGTTGAATATGAATTGTGAGTCAAAGGAATTGACTGAGAGCAAGACAATTAGAGAATTGTATTATATTCAACACAGAATTAGGAAGGTAATGTCATTTTAGAAGGATTGAATGATACAAACAAGGTACACAGAGAGCTGTGGTATCATTGTGTCGTACATTCAATTGAACCAAGAGTGAAACTTGGAGTAAGTCATAAATGACACAAGGATGCCTTAGGAAGGAATTGAAATGTAATTTAACTACAATAATTTCTTTATTATTCTTAGATTATGGAAAAGTTATAGGTTTATCCTAATACTTTTATCCAAGTAGTTGTCTATTGGCACAACAAGGCAAAAGATTGTAGTTTATACTATGGTATAGTTCAGGAAGAACTAATATAAAAAATTGTGTTGGTAAGATTACCCAACAATTGTAAGACATTACTTGATGAGGAAAAGACTGGAAATATGCATTTTAAACAATGGATGGAATGAATTGCAAGGATAAGTCCTGCAGTTGAGACTTAATGTTATAAAACATGGGTTAAAATCCCAACTTAAGTGTGAATCCATTCAATTGGATAGACTGTGCAAGTTCAATCATTCATTATAGGGTATAGTTGTATCATATGAAAGGGCTTGAAGTTTGAAAGTCTTTTCATCATTCCTAAGATTCGAGAATCATAGAGGAATCATTAAAGGATATATGAGAAGGATGGAAACTAGTGAACTAGTGTAATGTGAATTAAGAAATCTTCAAGCTATGAGAGTTTGAAGAGTATAGTTTTTGGTCAAAGGGAAAGGAATTAAAGGTGAAATGAGTGACCTAAAATTTTGAAAGATGATGAATTCACTCAGAGGAATTGTCCATACAAAGTGATTGATGTTATCAATGCTTTGAATAGAAGAAAAGACATGAGGTGTAATTATAATAGAAACTTCTCGGTACTATCTCTTAGAGACATGTAATAGTGATGATGAAATGAAGTCCTGAAGGCATATCATCGACTGAGTTGTTAGAATTAATAATTATAGGTCTATTTTCTCTTTAGTTCTAATGGAAACTGAACTCGATGTTCGTTAATGGGTGATAAGATTGATAGGAAGTCTAGTTGGAACTACTCAAGGTGTTATGATTAGAGTAGTGGATAGTGTCCAGATTAGACGATCTAATGAGATTGTGCTGGACGTATTGGATAATGAAATGAAAACCTAGTTCAGGTAATATGTTAGGCAAAAATCATTTTGAGAATCTCATGCATCTCTTTATATTATTGAGATTATAAAGGAATATGAGATTTATTTAGTAAGTTGAGGCTGAATAATGAAACCTAAAGAGTTAGGTAAGTTCCTACCTATACTTGAAGAAAGAAAGGAAACATAATGGTGAATTATGTGATGTGATAAGACGTCAGCACAATGATAAATTTGAGTTGCAGTTGATAAATTAATCAAGTCTGCAAATTCTTGTCAGTGGGGATATGTATTGTTCTTGAAAGGATTAAGCAAAAGATATGTATGGGAGATGTGAGATGGCATGATGATTAAATTTTTGGATAGAGATCCAAGACTTGCTTCCAATGAGGGAAGAAGTTATGAACATAGTGAAAACCATTCTCAATCTCGAATACAATATATTTCTTTCGTGTTGATAAAGAAACTGAAGTGATAATCTTGATTTTAAAGAATATGATTTGAGCTTAAGTCTCATCATGTTTAACCACTTAAAGAATAGACTTCTCTATGTGAGTTGTTTAAAATGTGGTATGCTCAATCTTATTCTACCATGAGGGTAAGGATAAGAATTGGAGATAGTGGTAAGAATGAATGAATTTGGCCGTAAAGAACTACACAAAGGACATAAGGCAGACAAAGGGATATAAAACTACAACATTAGACAGATATGAACAATATGGCGTGAAATATAGTAGGTTGTAGTTCATAGATCGATGAAATCTATAAGGTTCAAGCAAGTATTGGAAAGAAATTACTAAAAAATTTGTTTGGTCGACCTTGCCATTCATCGATGAGTGAAATGGAGGTAGGACACACATATGTTGACCTTGTTGTTCATTGATAGTGAATAGAGGTAGGAGACATGATTATTATCGACCTTGTCATTCAGTCGTGGAATGAACAAAGGTAGGGGACACGATACTATTGATACTTGAATGAATTTGTCAATACTTGGCAACAACACTTTTGAGAAAGAGAAAACTAGATAAATGTCATAGGTTATTGGAGTTTTCAATGGATGATTTGAATCTTTTGAATGACTCACCTATTAACGGGCTATGTAGATTCAGATTAAGCTAAAATAATGGAGTGGTGTTGTTCAGTTACATTTATTATTGAAGTAAAGTTAAAAAAATCTTTGTTCTAGTAGTATGGTGGTGTAACCGCATACATTAGACAAGCGAAAAGAAAAGATAACTAAGGAACGAGAGTTATAATGGAAGAGTAAATTCCATTACTCTTCGAAACTATTGGTGACTCATATGTTGCCGTTAATTTCGAGGATGAAATTGTCTTAAATTGGGGATATTGTAACGACCCATTACTTTAAGCACATAATTAGTGTTAATCTGAATATTAATTAACTCGAGTTAGGCTCGTGGTTAAGTCAAATTAGTTACGATTAACGCGCGTGTGAAATTGCGTATCATATTGTGTTTGTATGGATTGTATTAATATTTATGGATGGAAATAAAATAAATTATTACATAAATTATTGGATGCCTAATACCATGTGTGGGTTACGGATGACACACATGAGAAACGAGATAGCGTTTACGCCTGAGTATGCTCATTGGCGTGTACTACATGTTTGTAGGCATAATTATAGGCGTATATATGTATTAATATATATTGTGGAGTATATATAAATATATATGGAAATGGAAATAATTGATAAATGATGGGACATTAGACATCGTGAATGAATCACGAGATGACCCGCGAGAGTCGCGAGTATGGGTGCACACCGAGTGGACTCGGTGGAGTGCATGAGGATCGAGAAATGGCAGCCAAGTAATGGTTGCATATATATATATATATTTATATTATATATATATATATATTATATATAATATAAATTATGGATCGAAATGGATAAGTATAGCTGGCCAATTAGGCAGTGCGTGTTGGTCAGTGGGGTAAATGGATAAATAGTAAGGGATCCTTGAGATGACGCGATGCGTATCTCGAGGCAATAAATTATTTAAATAATCACCACCACCGCCTCTTTTCACTTATAAACCAAGAAAGAGAAAACAACAACAGAGGGAGAGAAAAGAGAAGGAACGAGCTGAGGAGTGAGCTCGCGTGGTCGAGGAGCTCGAGATGTCAAGGTGGATGTGACGAGGTGAGTGTGTTGTTAATGTTATTGTTGTTGTTCTTGTTGTTGTTGTAGTTGTCGTTGTTGTGGTGGGTTTTAGTTGGAGAGTTTTGGTGATCGATGATCATTGTGATCATGTATGTATGTTGTAAGTCCTCGTGTGAGGCCATCTCTGAGGTTGTAGGGTGTTTGCCATCATTTGGATCAGACTTAGGAAAGTCGAATGAGCTGGAATTGTAGTCGTATAGTCGACCAGCGCGTTGGGCACTGGCCCTAGTGCTGACCAGTGTGAACAGTGAAAAAGTGTTGTGGGTTGAGTTAATTTTTGTAGGCTTTGGGTATAGTTTGGAGGTGTAAACTACTATATATTGGACTCGAATTGATACCATTGGGTATGACAAAGGTATTCGGGTATTGGGAAATGTGATGGAACTCGGAAGCTCGGAAAACCCGAAATAAACTTATGAAAGCTTAAACAGGTAAGTGAATTCGTATCTTTTATCAATTATACAACGTAAAATAGTATTATTATAGCACGTAGTGTTATGAACTGGGAATGGGGCAATGTACCGTGATTTGACTTGTTTTAGAAAAATGTTTTAGACTGAAAAATAAATTCGAAAAGAGGTTTGGCATGACGAATCGGCTAGGGGTTTGGAATTGTGTTGGGACGGTCACCCATCACCATGCCCCCAGTGACATGGTGTATCCTGATCAATGCTTTCCATTTGAGTTGGTGGCATATCGGTAATTAACCAATCAGATGGTCAGTGATTGGTTTAGTGATGATGTGGGAGTGCAACTCTATTTCCTTTGAGTTAGTGAAACATATGTCATGAATCGATCAGATGATCAGTGATTGGTTCTTGACGATGTGGGAATGTGACTATGTTCTAATTCCGAAATTGAGAATACAAATAATGGGAACAATTGTAATTAACCAATGAACTTACATCCGTTTATGTATTTTTTATACTATTTCAAATGCTCCTTCAAATTTCATTGAATTCATGTTTTTATACACATCGCCTTGATATTAGTTGATAATTGATGGATTTTAAGAGTCATTTATTGAGCATGTAAAAGCTCAACCACCTTAACATTTCCATGTAATGACATGCACTAAGATCCAGGAAAGGAGAAGATTAGGGTCTAATATCATCCCTGCGATGTAATGATTTTCTGTTTATATATATATATATTGTATTGAATTATGATTTTGTAATAATCAAGGTGGGAATACAATTTTTAATACCATTTTTGTATAGCTTGTTTATTATTGAAAAAGTTTTAATTTCTTCTGCATTTTGGTTTTAATTTGTTTATTGATTTTCAAGATATCCATGTTGTTGTCAGGAGCAAGTGCAAGGTTGCTGGCTCTAATTAGGTTCGATCCATTTTACCATGGCTTAATTAGGGTTTTAGATCGAGTATTGCCCTAATTAGGTTAGGGGATGCTACATTTACCATCTTAATTGTCGAATCCTAAACTGCAAACTTCGCACAATCTATAACCAATGTAGTCACGGTGGTACATATGATCACATAATACTTGTACCCCACCCGTGGCTACCATTCGACCACTTAGGCCTTAATCAACTTAATATAAGGGTATATTACGAAGATAGACAATGAATTGAATTTAGAATCACAAAGAATGCATGCATTTTACCAAGTAAGAAATGAATCACATAGATAAGTCCAAGGAATCGAATTACTACAGCCTACTTATAAAGACTTGAACAATCCTTAATACCAATGATTGGAATTATATATTATTACTGCAATTGGTAGTGTTTCATGTCCTTGGTTTTGGATTTTTTTATTTGATCATATTTCATTATTTAATTGCTTTAATTAGTTAATTATTTTATTAAGTTTAGTTTAATTATATTGAATTTAGTTGATTGCTTTATTCTTAATCCAATATTTTAGTTTATTAATAATTTAGAATAATAAGTAAATAAATAAAACCCCTTAAATATCATAAGAAAGCATAAAATCCTTGTGAAGACGATATCACTTACCTCTACTTAAAAATTAAAAGTATAAAAGAATAGGTGGGTAATTGATTGTACATGCTTGACACATGTCGTGTCGTCGGTGACCTCCCTTCATTATTACTCTGTTAGGTCATCCATCTAGTTTTAGAACCCCAAGTTGTTTGACCTGCAGTGTTGGGGGAGATACGAATTAAGCAAGGACAATAGGTGCTTAGTCTTAAGAACTCAACGTTGTTTAACTCGCAATGTTGGGAGAGGTACAAATCAAGGCTTACTGTCTGGTTTGTCATATCTAGTTGCCACATCTTTTGACTTTAAATGTATTCACATTCATTGTTTATCCTTATTGAATTATCATGATTAAGCAATGTTGGTTTTATCTTTCAATATATATTATGCTTTAATTTGTGCTATCTTGCATATGTCCGGAAATAATGATAGGTTTTATAAATCTAAATTGTTGCAAGCTAGTTATACAGATACTAAGTATTATTTGAATGATTGATGGCAGAGTGAACTACCGCTTTACTGAGCCCGTTGATATTGCTCATCCAACTTCTCCCTCCAGATACCTTAGTTGTGTTGCGATAGGAATACGAAAGTGAAGGATGAGGAATTATCGTGAAGCCTTCTCGTTTGTGTATGTAAATGAATGTATTATATTTATTTTTAGATCAATATATGTATGGCACATGAATTTTACTTAGGTAATTTTGTTATGACCTATTAATTGTTGTGGATCCTAGATTACTTCTTGTATCATATATCATGATGAACAGTTCAATTAATAATTGTTACAAATATTTTGAGATTTTTAGATAGCTTAAATACAAACGAGACTCTGTTAAGAATTCTATAGAAATTTAGAATTAAGGAAATTTAAAATAAATTAGTTTAACTTAATAAGCCTTGAACTAATTCTCTAAAAAATTTAATTGGCCTATAAAACAGATATTCAATGTATTGTAAGAAGACTTATTCACGGGCTTGGGTACCTGTCGACCTGCCCAAGCCCGTGACCAATGGGTTGGGCTTGAACAAGTTTTCTTAGGCCCAAGCTTACCTAGGCCTGATTTAATTTAGGCAAGGCATGGGCTTACTTGTAAAACACAAGCTTGGTTAAGCCCACCACTCATTTTTTTTTTTTGAAAAATATATGTTGGAGCCAAGGTTTGAACTCAAGACTCTTTGCATTGATGATTATTCTTTATCAACGTGTTACATCCATTTTTTATATTTTATTTCTATGTTAATATAAATATATAAAAATTCTACAAAATTTTACACTTCATTGTAATTTTATGGAAGAAACATTTTTAAAAATACTTATTTTAAAAAAATATAATTACTTTTTATTAATAAATGAATATATGGTGGGCTTAGGTTTCTTAGTTTTTGCATGGGCCGGGATTGGACTGGATCTGGGCTCAAGTACTTAGGCCCAAGCATGATTGGGCCCAGCCTAAGCTCGGTTAGTCCTAGTCCATGAACAGGTCTAATTGTAAGTTATTCTCGCACGTTAAGGCTTACTAAATTGTTGCTTAACTTGCTCGACATTCGAGAGGATAAGTGGTGGCTTAGGCCCGACGACTTGGTTAGGGAATTGAGGTCATCACAAGTACAATTGCAATTTATCATTTAAGTTACATCCATTATATATTATCTATATTGTTTCCAATGCACTGAATAACTATTTTTGGATTCATATTATTATTCATTGATTCATTGACTATTAGTAGATATGATATGTTTATGAGCATCACTTGCTAAACAAGTTAGAGTGCTTGCCCATCTTAACATTTTAGGTTCATTAGGAGGCGTTTGAGCGAAAGGAAAGGAGAAGATTTAGAAATTTTTAGCTTCTTGATGAGTAATTATTTATGCACTTTTATATAGGTATTTAGCTATGTAAATCAAGTTCAAAGTTGTATTTTATGGTTTTATATGTTTACTTTGGAGATTTATAGGGTATTTGAGTATTAGTGTGTAAATTAGACAAATTTGGGAAATAAGTTAACTATTAGTCAAAGTTTAGCAAATGTGACGCCGTGAGGAAGAACAGGCGGTGCCACAGTGAAGTCATGGCACCAAGCAAGGTGCCATAATGATGCCAGATTAGTGAAGACGACGCCAAATCATCCAACTGACGACGCCTTCCACGATGTCAGATCAAGAAATAGAAGTTCCAAGCTGACTTTATAGACTAAGACTTGCTATTTAGCTACCACATTGTGATTCGGTGCCATCCATTCATAATGGCAACGCCATGGTCTAACTTAACAGAATAGAAGTTTTGTAATTTTTAGAAGGTTCTTATTTCTCGAGGTTTCCTATTCTTGTACGAAGGCTCAACTATATAAAAGGACCTCAATGGAAGAAAACACATTGTAGTCAAAGAATTTTAGGAGTAGAGCAAGTTAGAGTAGCCATATTCGGCTAGGTTCTTTAACACTTAGGTCGAGGATAAAACTCTCTAGCCCGTAGTAGGTTGTCTTTCATATCTTGTTGAGATTTTCTATTATAATAGTGTTTTGATTCAATTTTTTATATTTATATTATTTTTTTTCACGATGTCTCAATGGTAGTTTGCGAGTTTATATATTCATTGCAAATCTCCAGGCATAAACCCATTGACATGCAATCAATCAGGTTAAGTCCATGATACCAACTGGGTTGAGAAGTGGCAATCACTTAGAGCAAGAGACCTAGCACGCCTATTGTTCTAAATGAGTAATATTGAAAATTAGGTTAAATCTTAAGAGTGGTTGTCTAAGGTTATCTAGGGGTGTTCCCATAGAGCGTTAAGTGTTGCTCACATCCTAAATCTTGAGAGTGGTTGTCTAAGGTTGTACGATGGAGTAAGAGAAGTATTTAGAGAGTGGTTGCCCTATCTATTAAGAATAGGGGAACAATGGTGTTGGCGACCCCGACACCTATAGCCTATCTAGAGAATCTTTTTTTAAAACCATCTTTCTAAATAAATGACATAAGATATGGAGAAAATAAAGGGCTAGATTGTGCATTCATGGACTTAGATATGTTTTATTTCTTTGATTTAAAACTTATTTACTTTCTTGCGTTTTATTTAGTTTCTAAGAACAACTTTTTCAAAACCCCCTTATTTCCCTTTTTATTTGTATTCTTTTTTATTGAACTTAAATTGACTAAGTCCTAAGGATTTGACATTGTGCTTACCACTACTACATTCTAGTAGGATTGGTAACTTTATACATGTTATATTTGACATGTGTGACACGTGATCAAATCTTGGCGCTATTGCTAGGGACTCGATTCCAATTTAAGTTTAATCTTTTTTTTTTTTCTTTTTGTTGTATTTGTTTTTGAATTTAGACCCTTGTCTCTAGCATATGTTAGCAGGAAACTCTTCAATGACCTCCTACTCCCCGAGCTATGGGCATTACGATAACTCATACTCTTATAGTATGAATGGGTTTTAGACATGAATTTTCTAATTGGCATTCTATTGAGCAAAAAGGTAATGTGGAAGCTTATAGAGTTTGTGCGGGTGTTTCTCATCCCACTGATGCTTGTCATTACTACTCGAAATATGAAAATTGTCCCGGGTGGAGCTATGCATCACCCCGACCCTAACTTCTACGAGTTCAACCCAAGTCTACAGATTCCTCAACAAGATGAACGTTCTTTTGAGGAAATCATGAAAGATTAGGCCTTAGACTATGAACAGTTCCATCAACACAGTCAACACTATCAAGAAAAATGGAACAACATCAGCACGAGGTGATTTCATATTGTCAAAATATGGAAACTGTAATTGGTCAAATAAATGCTAGCCTTGACAATTTGATTAGTGAAGAAGAGTTCCTTGTGCCTATACATTGTGATCAGAAAGAGAATGCGAGTGCGATTACATTGAGAGGTGTTGAGAAAATGAGTATTGGCTTGATTCAGAGGGTGAACTCGAGAGTCATCCATTGGAGCCGAACGTTATGATAGTACAAGTTCATGAAGAAGAAACTAAGAGGAAAATTGAAATTACTTTGGAAAGGCCAGAGGAGCTAAAAGAAAAGAACAAGGAAGATCAACCTCTGTGTTGGTAAAACCACCCGCTTTACTACGAATACTGGTTGAGTTTGAAATGGGGATGGAAGAGGAAAGACATTTAAAAATCTTATTTGTCGATGACACTTTCATGTTAGATGGTCATGATAAAACAAAATATTTTCTAATAAAGATCCCAGACAAACTCGAAACGATGAGGAAAACCATGCATATCACATCACCAAAGACAGCAGGGAAGCTATTTGTTCGTGACTTCTCCAAGTTAGTGGGTATTACATGATCTGTCATGATTAGTGGGGCCATCGACTCTAAATACTAGCGCTATTGGGAGGCAGCTCAGATTTTAATTTTGTTTTAGTTTTTTTTAGATTTTAATTTTGGTTTATCTATTTTGTCAGTATTTATCATTCATAACGTATTCTGTTAATCATATATATCCATCTATTTGCACCTTTTCTTTTCTATTTGGTATGACCGGCTTAATTTTGAACCTTGAGGATAAGGTTCGAAATAAGTTTGGGGTATTAGGTATGTAGATAGAGCAATTAATAAAGCCTCACAAGTATGAGCTTAATTTTAAAATTTTTCTTGCAACTTCGAGGAATTCACGGTGTTATTATTTCATTTTCATTCCATTTCTTACCTTTCATTTCATTCATCTCACTTAGAATTTAATACAATAATGCATGCATGATTTAGTTAGTTAGTTTAGATCTTTACTGTTTTATAGTCTTACCCACGAGTGAAACCTTGATTTCGATTATATAAGTAAAAACTTAGTCAAATTGCTTTCCTTCAAACTTAGAAGAATTAAAAGAGCTCTTACACCTACTTGACAACATAAATAAGAGACTTGGAGTAAGGATAAGTCATAGCTTGAGACTAAAATAGGTAGGTAGGATTATGAAAATATGACTAATCCACTTAGAGTATAATTGTTAAAGATTTAACACTTGTGAGGGGAAGAAGGTGGCTTGCTTACTATAATATAGGCTTGAGCTTTTACATTATAAAGTTACCTTAATTTTTAGCGAAAGTGAGAATAACAAGAGTTTTTAAATAAAAATATAGAGAGAGTCCCACAAGTCTCCCAAGAAATGTAGCAGGGAACTTGATGGTTGGAAAAATATTAAAAAATCGGTAACCATAGAAAATGGAGCGGGGACCGTACAATAGAAAAAACCATAATGAGGATGAAAGTGAGGATCTCTAAGTGAAAAGAAAGGTGAAAGTTCTTTAGAAAAAATATATAATAAAACTCCTATAAAAAGATTTAGCTCGAGTGTTTGTAGCTAGGATTAAGTGAGTTTTTCATTATCATGAATTAATAATAGCCTACCCCAAAATAAGCCATATGGACTCTTTTGAGTGTGAAAAATCTGCAAATAAGCAAAGTGTAGTGATAAAGTTCATTTAAAAGAACCCACCTAATAACGAGACCAATTGGATCTACTGCTTTGATGAAGAGACCTTGAAAACCTATTAGTAAGTTGAAGGTTATGGTTTTGAAATGCTTCAAGTTTTGAAAAAGTGTTGTTTTGAAAGGTGACTAAGTTTGAGTAATCAAACTAGCCTTTGAAAATTGTAAGTCTTTTGTTAAACAGATTGACCAAGTTTGGATTGAAAAGATTATATCATATTGCAAAATGGGTATAAAGTATATGACTGCCCGTTTCTTAATCTAGGGCATTGCCCAACCTAATCTCATCATTACCCTAATTAGAGTAACGTAGGACCTAACGACGTATTAGTTAGCCTTTTGTCCTATTAGTCTTGTTTTACATATTTTGGATAAGTATTGTTGTTCCTCGTTATTTATGAAATTTAGGGTTAATTAAAACTTTTTAGTAATTTAATAATTTTAGTGAAAATCTTAACTGTATAGCGGAAGCAATTACAATTGAACCAAAGTGTGAAAACCAGGGAAATAAGAACACATGTATATAAACATCAAAAGATGATAACAATGTGATAATCAAGTGTCAAGTCGGGGAGATAAATGCTCAACCCAATTTACAACCCAAAATGCTTCAAAAAGACATAACAATATCTTATACATCAAAATATTAAAACCTACAAGGTTAGAAATAGTGGTATGCCGAAGGCTCATAAATAGTCATCAATCTACTCGAAGGATCTACATCCACCGTCATAAACAAGACAATGAGTATAATATGTAATTTAAGTAAAACTTGAAGTTACTCGTCCCCAATTACAAGTATGACAAAATGGTATTTAAAAGCATAAAAACAACGAAGAGTTAATGAATCATATAACATGCTAGAAAATACTAGAGTTAAGTAAATGAGACTAACACTGACTAAGTAGTAATGATCTCGGTTCGGTCGGTCGTGAGCTACGTCACCTTAACCTAAAAATCCATGCTACTACCAAGGAATCTAACCCCAATATCACCAGGGACTCTAACCTCGGTGTGTCAACTACCCTAGGGAATCTAACTCCATGAGCAGCACAATATAAAGTAATAAGTGTCGACATCCCCAGGGACTTTAACCCCATGTGTCACGTACATCTCGATCGAATAAGGGGACCTAGATGCAAGTCCATACATTCATACATTCATAACTACACTAATAGCATGCTATTGAGACTCTAATCATCATATATATCAACAAGAAAAACATACAGCACAAGAATGAAGTTAATGAATGTGAAGCATTACGATACCATGAATGGAAAATTTATCAAAGGGAATAGAACAATAAGCAAGTCATGATATCAGAATTTCAAAAGATAACATAATTAAGATAGACTCAAAAATCAGATTTACAGAATGAATTGTAGAAAAATAACTTAACAAGTTTACTTACTAGTTAAGCAATAGTTTCTTAGCTAAATCGACATCCCGGACCCCAACTTACGTACCCGGAATCTCGAGATCTTCCCCTAAGCTCCTAGCATTGGTTTATGATGTGCTCAGGTTGTTTAATGTTGGTTTAAGCTAAACTAAGTGATCATGGAGATTAAAAAGGAATTGCAGATTTTTAGGCTGCCCAGAAGGCATAGCGCACTGGGGGATGGCCCAGATGCCTAGCGTGCTATGTGTAGCAATCCAAAAAATCTGCAACAAATTTTTGGGTTTCCCACTCGGGAATGGCCATCACCAACACCATTAGGCCTTTGTTCTCCTCCACCAGGGACAAGAACACACTCTTCAATCAACAAAATACCAAAACGTTTCGTATATATCATCAAAACATGGAATTTAAACATGCATTAATTAAAAAACTCAAAAACTTCTCAAAAACACCATGAAATTTTAAACACCATAACTTTTGATTTTTAAAATTGATTTTCAAAATTCTTTATAGCTAGACTTTCAAAATTTCATGATGAATCCAAATCCAGTGTTAGGTTTCAAAAACAAACTAATTTGGTAGCCCAAAAATCAAAAATTCAATTTCATTTCAAAAACCAAAACATGCTAAACCCAAAATTGGGGTCTTGGGAATGAAATTTGGTCTTCTATTTGATCAAATCAACATAATTAGAGCTTTAAAATCAACTATGCATGGAAGCCCTATGATTCCTGTTCATGTAACAACCTTCAAAAAATTTAACCCGACTTCTATTGTACTTGTGAAGATTGTGACCTGGCTATGTGATACTTTGGAGTATTTCATATTTTGGGAGTCGACACCGAGGTAATTTTATGATTATGTATTGTTTTGTATTAGTATGATAGTCTAATACGTGGCTCGAGCCGTTTGGGTGACCATTAGTTGAATGAGGCTTCGCCTAGGAAAACAGGGGAGTCGAAACACAAAAAAACCTAAATCAATGGATTTATGAATAATAAATATAATATTTTATTTGAGTCGGAATGTGGACACAACGACGAGCACATAACAAATGGGTTGTAGTGTGATTCGGGCCGAGGAGCATAAGATCAACAAGGGAGCTGAATAACTAAGTGACAACCAAGTCACTTAGTAGAGTCAACATGGAGAGTTAGACTTGGGAGACACTCCAAAGGGGGAGCTGATGGATTTACCTCGAGATGCGCACATACAAGTAGATGATGAGAGGAACTATATAAGGACCACTCCACCACTTGATTCTCTTTTCACTATTCATTTTTCTTCTTTCCTCCTCTCTCTATCTTCCTTTCTTTTCTTAGTGAGTAAGCCACCATAGGAGGTGTTGCTGGGTGGCCAGAATCCTCACCGGAAGCCCCATTTCTCATTAGAATCTTGGTGAGAACCTTGATCTTTTGTTTCTCCTCTCTAGTCTTGTGTTGTTTCTCTCTTTATTTTTAAGTTAATTATCTCATTTAAAATTAATCGTGATGACCAAGGGTGCCTTGCCGAAGTCGATTTTGTTGAATCACCGGTGTCTCGACATCCCCAAAGTGATCAACACGTGACATCAATGCCGATGTTGCTCTTTTATGTATTTTGTTAATTTTGTTGCATTTTCAAATTTAGTTGTTTATCTTGGATTTCCAATTAAATCCAGGCATCCCACGATGACTTGGAGTCGATTTTAGGTGGTCTTGATGCCCGGAAACATGTTGGCGTTGATAGCCTAAAGTGGGATTTTCGAATTGGTATATGCGATTTCTGGATTCATGGTTCTAGATAGACGCCATGGAGACGCCTCCAACACATATCTCTCATGGCGTTACTTACATATACATAAACCAGAGACATTGATTTCTTGTTGTCTGAGACGTTGTGGCCTCCTTGCACTACATGGCGTACACACGACGTGACATGAAATCTCGTCGTGTGATAGTTGTGTGTATGTACAGTGTGTGGGAGGAGAGTATGTGTTGAGAATGCCGTAGTGAAGTTTGTGGTTTTGTAGGTCACGGTGTCGAATGGATACTATTTGTGTTTTGGGTGTTTGTGTAATAATGCTGTGAGAGCCATTTTTGGATAGTTTGAGCCATGGCGTGAAGTATATGCGTATTCTTGATTGAGAAGCCGTGGGGACGTGGTCATGTATTGTGTGCAATGGCGTGAACAAGGTGTGGGTTATGTGTGCATTTTTGTATATGTGTTGTGAGACGTCATAGTCACGCTTTGGGCCCATAGGCCCACGACGTGACCCACGTACATCTGATCCAATAGGTTTTTTGCCTACTTTGGGGCCTGTTTTGGAACTTTTTAAAACCAGGTTGTGTCACAGGCTTTTATTGATTCTTACTAAACTTCATGAGTTCATTTTTAATGGGTTTTTACCAAAACTTTGGGAAGACATTGGGGTTCACCTTAGGATTAATTTCTAACCATAAACCTAATACTTGGATTTAAAACCTTTATCAAGTAGTTAGGAACCTAGGGAATATGCTTTAGAGTCGCGGGAGTTGTACCGTGTTGCGATTAGTCAAGTACACTCGCGGGAGTTGTGCTTTTGTATGATAGTAAGCTGGTAAGGAAATCTCATGTGATTCAGTATCATTCATTGCTATTTTGTTTTTATCCATTATTGGCATTCAAATTCCATTAATTGGTTGGCATGTGTGTTCTTGGCGTAAGTGTGTCGATGCAGTATCATATGGCCCACACTAATTGGGGAAACTTGGGTATTTCCTACCGGAATTACCATCAACCCTTAGTGTTATGTAAACTAGGGTACTGAATTTTGAAGGTGTCATGTGGCCGCACGCAAGTGGGGAAACGGGAACCATTTCTTGCAGGAGTGCCTGACCACCCCTAGTGTTGTGTGAACTTGGGCATTGGATTGTTGTGGTTATTATTGTGGATTTAGACCGTTTATGAGCCTCTTTTGACTCTTAGAACACAATTGTTATCATTGTTGCCCTCCAGTTTGTTTATCATGCACTTGATCTATTTACATTCCTGTCTTTCAATTACAACATGATATTTAGACTGCTTTACTTGATGTTCATGAATTACTGTTATATTCTTATGGCATTACTTTCGATTTCTCTCAAGTTACTCACTGTCTAGTTTGAAATGGTGGTGAAGATATCCCGGAGTACTCCAAGGGCAAGGGCCTTGCTTAAGCGACTTCCTCTATGGACCTCTCAGAGTGGCTCTACTTCAGGATTAGGTTAGATTTGGTTTATTGTTGATTGTTGGTTATATGAACATTTGATCTATTATGTTTTGTCTGTTGGGTTGTGAGACATTTGGATATCATATAACTTGTTATGTCATATCGATCATATTTGTACATGAATATATGTATTTCTAGGTTCCACATTAATAGATGTCTAATTTCCCTTGAATTAAGTTATTTCCTATACATTTTGTTTATACTTATAGTTTTTTTGCTGCGTAAATTGATAACTACGATAACTCACTTCATAAACTTGTTAAACGGATAAACGATGGTTGACTAGGTTCGTCAAGTCCCTCGAGATTGGACTCGGGGGCTTGCACGAGTCTAGGCCGAGTGTACCCAATCACATTAGGAAATTAGGGCCGTCACAATTCACAACCTATGAATTGTAATCACAAATTAGTAGGAGTGTCACCTAATGTTCTTGGATTGATCACCAAGTTCTTAAGTCTCAAATGGTTGATGATTTTCTCTCTTGAACTCCCATATTTTTTTCCAGCAAATTCACTAAGGTTCATTCTAATTTT
The DNA here is from genome assembly GCA_039657345.1 of Stephania japonica. Lineage (NCBI taxonomy): Eukaryota > Viridiplantae > Streptophyta > Magnoliopsida > Ranunculales > Menispermaceae > Stephania > Stephania japonica. The sequence continues at coordinate 14,226,006 of CM077564.1, read as the reverse complement.
TTTTGTTGCAAAGCATGCAAATGAGGAGGAAAGGTTTAAGTTTGGTTTTTATAGTTGGTTCTTCATCAAGTTGCCACATCCTCATCTCAAGGCAATATGTGTCCCACGACCATCTAACTTACCACATATTGTTTAAACATCAAATTATAATCATTATTGTTATTTAGATTATATTACTGGACTCCAATCAACTATTAAATCATCAATATCAGCGAAAGACTTAAGACATGATAGAAGACTTAAGACATGATAGATTAAAAGTAAAACATTCATATCATGTTATTGGAGCATAAACTAAATGTGGAAAATAAACCTCAAAATGTGCCAAAACATCAAAATGTATATCATAAGGTGTCTCACAATCCCAAAACCCAAGATAAAAGTGATATACATATAATAAAAACATACAAGTCCGGCATGTCTATCTCAGAAAGTCACAAGTAGTCGGCTAGCTTGCCCTTGCTATGACTCATACCAGGATCTGCACTCATCCATTACAAAAAGGCAGATGATGAGCCTAAAGTGAGTATTTTTAAGGAAGTTTAGTGAGTAAATATGGAAATAAATGGTGGCATTTAATAAGCTATTAAATAAACATGTGAAAAATAAGTAGGCAACTCTGCTCATCGCATGAACAAATAATTGTAAAAGATCAAAGTGTGTGTCTAAGCCTAAATAAGACTAGCACCATACTTTGGACTCTCCACAAGCACTACCAGCGAGTAAACTCCAACATGGTCAACCTCCGAATTCTCTCAATGGTCGGCGTAGACCTACATGATGCACCAACACGTGCCCATACATGATATTCGGGTCGAACTATCCACCGAGACCCCTGGTAACACGTGTTATGGACTAGTGGACCTACACACAAGAATAACACAACAAGGGAACACCATTCCAGTCATCTATATAGCCACAACAAAAAATAAAATAATAAAACAACTGAAATGGAATTCAAATATAAATAAGCAGGTAAATACGCAAAGAATTTCAATTGGGTCCGTGTCCCAAAGACCAACCCTCACTTCAGCTCCGCTAAACACCGACAATCGAAATACCGCCCAAATTCATCTAATACTATTTATCATTGATTTAGATTCAATTGGATGTATTTTATGTCATTTTATATAATCATTAGGGTCAAAATCCCAAAACAGCCCTAAGTATTTTGCCCTGATGAGCATTCAATGCACTGGAGGGATTTTATAGCGCGTTGGGTGTTCATCCCTACCCTTCATCCTGCCCAGATTACCTAGCGTGCTAGGCCCCTGGCCAACACGCTGGGTGATCGATTTCTAGATTTGCCAGTATAGTTAAAAATTGGAAATCAACACCATGGCCGACCCCATATGTCGTTGACCCCATCCTCACCTCATGGGGACTCACAACACTTTGAAAATGCTAAGAGGCAAAAATCAAAACATCATACAATCATCAATTTACAAGATCAAACCCAAACTTTTGAAAATCCAAAACTTGAAAGTTAATAAACTTGAACCCAACTGGAAACCAACAACAACACTCACCACACCATCATAACACCAACCCATTACAAAAACTACTAAAAATTAGTGATCAAACTCACCATCCCGAATTTAACACCAACACTACAAAATTGGTACCAAAAGAGAAATTAGAGGAGGTGATTACAAATCTAACCTTTTTTTGTGGATTGAACACCTCCATGCTCTTCAAATGATCACTCCAAGTTATCCAAACCTTGCCCAATACTTGTGATTTTCAGATTTGTGTTTGGGGAGAGAGAAAATGTGGTGGAAAGATAAGTCTTATTGACTTATATACAATCTAAGTGGTCTCTCATCACTTATCAATCCCAAGACCCATCTCTTGGCTACTAATTGAGCTATTTTCCATGCCAAATGACTCAATTTGTGACTTTAATACAAAACTGTCCCTTGTTCTTAACATATAAAGTCACCTCTTGGGCGTACCGACACCCGATTTTGCACCACAACGCACAACATAAGCGTACTACCACGCCACTAATCATCAAATTAGCATTTCATATAAATTATTTATTTCATTTTATTCATTTTCATTTGTGTATTAATTTCCTCGGCCTAGTATTTTGTCTTTTAGCCTACTCGATATAGGCGTCGACATGCATATTGAGGCAAATACTCGTCACAGTGTCTCACATGTCACTAACAATATAAATACACACATTGCGATGTTATTTAACATATTTAAACATAAACATTACAAATTATACAAAACGTTACGAAAAATCACTATTTACCTAACTCTGGGTGCACCCTGACCTAACTGGAGGTCCACGGGGTGTTGAGTTGTCGTTCACATCTGCAAATATGTCATAATAATGACTTAATTAAAATCGGGTCGTTATAGTTCTTTCCAACTAGGTGAAACTTTCTCCCAAAATTTAAAAACTAATTTAAATCATATCTAGCAAATAGTTGGGGGTAATGTCTACGTATAGTAGACTCGAACTCTCAGGTGAGTCCCTCAGTCTCGTGTCTTGCCAATGAACCAAAACCTTTGAGATCTCCCTGTTCCACAAAGTTTATATCTGCGATCAACAATCTCCACAGGTTGTTCCTCATAAGTGCCATCAAGTTGAACCTCTACCTGTCTGACATCAATCATTAGTCTCGGTCCCGACCTAGCCAGTCTTAACATCAACATAGGAAACACCGGATGAACTCAACTAACTATGAAGGTAACTCCAACTTATAAGCCACACTACCGACGCGTTCCTTGACCTTGAATTATCTAATAAATCTCGGTGCAAGTTTCCCCTTGATGTCAAGCCTCTGATGACCATTCAAGGGCGAAACCTTCAAGCAAACCACATTATCAACCTCATAGCTCAGATAATCGTTATACTTGTCTGCATATTTCTTCTTTCTATCCTGGGCTATCTAAAGTCTCTACCTAATCTACCTCACTTTCTCAGTGTGATCCACAACAACCTTAGTTCCTATAGCCATTATATCCTCCTGTGTCATCCAACATGCTGGTGACCAGTAGGGTCGACCATATAACGCCTCAAACATTGGCATCCAATACTCACTTGATAGCTGTTGTAAGAAAAATCACATATAACGCTAGATAATCCTCCCACGATCCACCAAACTGCAATATACAAGCCCTAAGCATATTCTCTAAAATATGAATCAACCTCTCTGACTGACTATTTATTTGAGAATGATAAGTCATATTGAACTGTAATGTGGTACCGAACTGCTCCTGGATACTCTCCCAAAGCTTCGATGTCAACTTTGGATCCCTATCAGATACAATGGAGACCGATACACCGTGCAATCTGATAATCTTTCTCTTAAAGATAATGCTCAACCGTAAGAAGGAATATCTCATCGAAATAGGTATAAAGTGTACTGACTTCGTCAACCTGCCGATAACTACCCAAATAACATCATGTCGCCTCATAGTTTGTGATAGGCTACTAAAAAAGTCCATGGTTACATGTTCTCACTTCCACTAAGGAATGGGAAGTGATTGAAGCAACCTAGTTGGTCTTCGATACTCGGCTTTCACCTGCTGACAAATATGATAACTCCTGACGTCATTACCAACAACAGTCTTCATCCCTGACCACCAAAACAATCATTGCAAATCATGATACATCTTGGTCCGACCAAGATGAGCAATGTATCGCTATCGGTGTGTGTCGTCAAGAATGTTGTCCCTAGCTCCGATACCGCAGGTATCCATAATCTACCCCTATGTCTCCAACACCCGTCTAATGTCTCAAACCAAACTGTGCACTTTGGATCCTGAGCCAATCCACTGAATTGCAAACACTGGTCATCATTCCTCTGCAACTCAGCCACCCGCTTTAAAGACACTGTAGGAGCTTATATCTGACAACAAATCTGTAGCTCAGCAATAGCCTCTATCACTGTTAGGGCATATGCCCTAGGTCAATCTACAAACATTGTTTATCTTATAGTTTTTAGTTAATAAAATAGAGGTTTTTTATTTGTTGTTTTATTATAAGTGATTGCATGTTTACCTTATAATAAGATCCATGGGTATTTGTTAAAATATCCTAAATGTCCCTAGTCGGTCAATATACTGGGAACTATAATGAATTAAGACTAGTGTGAGTCTTGATTGATGGCCATGTGATGATCATACATATAAGGATACAAATCGAGATCATGAGCACCTGTTAAGGAACAAGGTACTGGATCGACCCACTATGAGAACACCACATGAATTAAGTTATAGATGTTACTCTTGATAGGTATATCATTTAGTCCTTCAACTTGAGATAACTATAGACTTCAATATTTTGAGCATGGTAATTTGACACAATCAAACGTTGTCTTTAACCGGACGATTAAAAAATTGTGATTGGTTATCATGTGAGCAATATGTGAAGGTGTGAAATCAAGAAAGAATTTATCACATCAGTGGATCCCTCGATATATTAGATTGTTGAATGGCCAAGTTCAAGTGAATTGATATGATCAATGTCACTTTGATGTTTCAATCTATCTAAAGATCGAGACTAGTATGATTGAATATTAAATGTGACTTTCCATGCCTTATATTTAATCAAAAGATATCGCACGACAAAAGGATATGATATACGCTATTCATTAGATTGTATTGATTTTGATATTCATGCTACTTGGGTAGTTATAATGCCTTGCTAGAGACTGCTTACGACTTGTGTACTAAATTGGTTTTGGTTCACTACCAACGTTGCATGAACCTATTGGGTCGCACACAAAGAATGGCTTTGCGCAATTTCAAATGGTCCAAAGTATTGAATTTTATAAGATAAAATTCATAATATATAAGCCCTTATGATTCATTATATGATAACTTATTAATAGGGGTATATGAGTAATTTGTTTAAACAACATAAATACAATAGTTGTATTTCAAATTTACTTAAACATCATAAATACAATAATTATATTACTAATAGGATTTTAAGTGAAAACTTATCTACATATATAAATAAAGGGTGATACCTAAAACATAACATAAGAATTTCATTTTTCCAATTTTCATATTCTCTGGATTTTTGGAGAGAAAGAAAAATGTTTTCCATCTCTCTTGGAGCTAGCACTCCAAATTGTGTCACCTGTTCGTGTGTGATTTTTTATAGAGGACGCGCGCTTGAACGTCTTGAAGATTGAACAACCAGATAAGGAAATCAAAAATCAAGATATGGTTTGCTTTTATAGATCTTGTTTAATAGAACTTATTTGTGATCCTGTTGAGGTTTTTCAAAATTGTTTTGAATTTTTCGCTGCGTATGAACCCCAAAACCAACAATCACACCCAACACCAAAGTCACCACAAGCAAACCGTACTCGTGTGTCATATGCTGCAAAATCGTTTGGCTCTCAATGCCACTCCGGTTCAATGTATTAGATATTACGCTTGCCTTACCCGGATAGTACTCAATAGCAAAGCCATAGTCCTTTAGTAATTTGAGCCATCTCCTCTGTTGCATGTTCAGATCTCTTTGAGTAAATAAGTACCTCAAGCTCTTGTGCTCTATGAACATAACGAATCTCTCTCCGTAGAGATAATGCCTATAAGACTTCAGTGCAAACATGACTGTCGCAAGCTCTAAGTTGTGCAGTGGATAGTTCCCCTCGTGGGGTCTCAACCGTCGAGATAAGTAGGCCATTGGGTGTCCATGATGCATCAAAACGCAACCCAACCTAGTCCATGAAGTATCGGTATAAACATAGAAGCCTCTCCCTGCCATTGTTAATGCAAGCACTGGTGTTGTTAATATAAGCACTGGTGTAGAAGTAAGCTTCCTCTTCAGCTCCAAAAAAAGGTCCTCATACTCATCTGACTACTAAAATCTAACATCTTTCTTGGTCAATTTAGTCATTGGCATCGCAATTAATGAGAAATCTTGCACAAATTGCCTTTAACAACCTGCCAAACCCAAGAAATTGAGAATGTCAGATATAGACTTAGTGTCCTCCAGTCAATGATCGCCCAAATCTTGCCACCATCAACAAATACACCCTAACTACTTGTGACATTCCTAAGAAACTTTAGCTCGCTCAGCCAAAATGCACACTTGCTGAACTTGGCATACAATCTATGCTCTCTCAATATCGCTAAAACATCACTGATATGCCTCTCGTGCTCTACACGAGTCCTACTATAAATCAAAATGTCATCGATGAACACAATGACATATCTATCCAAAAATGGCCTCATAGCTATATGCATCAAGTCCATGAAAATCGTCGGGCATTAGTCAACCCAAACAGCATGACTGTGAACTCATACAAGTTGTATCTCATTTTGAAAGCGGTCTTCTCAATATCACCCTATCGAATCCTCAACTGATGATAACCTGATCTAAGGTCAATTTTCGAGAAGAACTTAGCTCCTACCAACTACTCAAACAAATCATCGATTCTAGGAAGTGGGTAACAATTCTAAATCATTACCTGATTCAACTTCCTATAATCAACATACATTTGCATAATGTCATCCTTCTTCTTCTCAAAGAAAACTGTAGCTCCCATGGAGATATATTAGGGTGAATGAAACCTTTCTGTAGCAACTCCTCTAACTAAGTCCTTAACTCATCCTGCTCGAATGGAGTCATCCTATAAATTGATTATAATAGGTCGCGTCCCTGGTATGAACTTAATAATAAACTCAACCACTCGGGTGGTGGAAATCATGGAAAATCATCTGGAAACATGTCTGCAAACTCACAAACCACTTAAACAACCTCAACCTAGATGACTGTCCTCGGCATTGGCTCAATACTAGTAGCAAATGCCACCATCTCCTTAGACGTTAATTGGTCTCTGGTGATTGGTAATGTAGTTGTAACTCTGGCAAATGAGAACTCTAGAATCCCTTCAATATCAAACGTCAGTCTTACAAAAACATTCTATTTGTGCGTGATATATTGATAACCAATTCATACCAAGCATAACGTCGAACTCCAGGTACTCTAACACTTGCAAATTAGCCAGTAACTGATGTCCCGAAACCTCAACAATACAATCCTGAAAATTTCGGTTAGGGTAAATTGTATCCCTAATAGTCATACTAAGGATAAGGTATGTATCTAAGGACTATATAGGCAACCCTAACTCTCCTACCATATGTCCAAAAATGAAAGACAATGTTCTGTCGGAATTAAGCATAATATGCATGGAAGTACTGCATATAATCAACGTACCATCAACAAGTTTTATGGTCCTAAATGCTACTGTGTGAGCCCTATCTATGGCTTGCTCAACTTGTGGTGGTGGTGAAATTGATATAGTACAATTAGCCTATAAATGTCCAGCCTGACCATAACAGAAACAAGTACGAGTTTCCCAACTCCTAGATTGTTTGGTAAAACTCATCTGACTCTGGCCCTAACTTTAACTTTGACCCTGGCCTCACTAACCTCTGTTTGGCATGTAATGTTGTCTATGTTGGTCAATAGGTGTAGAAACAGTCAAATATACCCCTTGGTAGTCATCATATCTCACCTTGTCATCTTACCGATCTTTATCCCCTCGACAACCCTGATCTGACTATCAATCACCTCTATATGATCTCTGCACCTATCCCTGTCTTCCCTGATCTCTCTTCAATCTCTTCGGTTGCTACTCAGACTGAGAACTCTATGTAGGCTAGCTCTGTTGTACAGAGGATGCTAGTCGACTGGCCTTATAAACCAGATAAGTCTCATATGTTAGGGACCTTTCATAAATCTCCAATATTGTACAGGTTCCACCAGACACAACAACATTCGCAATCCTTTCATCTAAATCTTAGACAAAGTAGTAGATGTGTAAGTGTTCTATCCCTGCCATGTCCATGTGTACTGCAATAAGTATATGAACCTTTTCATGTACTGCAACACTAACATGGTACCTTTAACTAGGGCTAGAAACTCCTATGTCAACCTAATCCTGACCTCCATCGAGATGTACTCATCCATAAACATCTCCCTTAAATATGCCTAAGTCATCGAAGGTGGATGAGTAGCCTCGTATGTAGTCCACCAAATTGCGGCCTCGCCTCATAAATAATAGCTGATAATTGAGGTTGGTCCCTCTGCTCAACTAGTAGTAGCCTGTAAAGTCGTTCGTGAGAAAGTAACCATCTTTTGGCTACCTTCAGGTCTCCTACTCCATAAAAGTAGCCTAGCTGAAACCTTAGGAAGTCTTTCACATTCTTGGCTTCTGCTGATATCGAACTACTAGACGTCGTCACCACAACTAGTTGCTCGGTAGTCGCCGTGTGATGACATTAGTTTTAGCTTAAACGACTACTAGTGCAACAACTAGCGCAGCTCCCTCATTAGTGTCTTAGAAATCACCGCCTTAACTTGTATCTACGATGTAGCAGGGGCTACGGCTACCAGTGTAGTTGTCGGTGCAGCTAGTGTAGTAGTCGGTGCCAACATCGCAGTCACATGACCTCTGATGAAATCCATGAACTCAGATATGTATGCCTGTTGCACGGCGAACCTATAATCAATACTCTGCGATAGCGTCTGCAAAGTCATAATCTCTCGTGTAGGATCACTTGTGTTGCCAACAATCTGGTTAATTAGTAACTGGAGGGTTTCCATCCATCGATAATCTGCATCGAGGAACGTGTGTTGATCAGGCTTGGTATAAATATACATGTATCATATGTAATGTGCACAAGCAAAAAATAACACGTATAACACCTCAAAACTACCCGCTTCACAATCACTTCCTAACTATGATTCTAGGCAATTCTAGTTTCTCTAACCTTAGCTCTAATACCAAAATGTGATGGCCCCAAACAACTTAGGTGCACCATAGGTGCCACGTGGGCCCATAACTAGCTACGTCATTGCCAACTGTGTCATACGGCCATCTAACTTACAACATATCATTTGAACCTCAAATTATAATAATTATTATTATTATTTAGATTATATTACTGGACTCCAATCATTTGTTAAATCATCAATATTAGCAGAAGACTTAAGACATGATAGATTAAAAGTAAAACATCCATATCATGTTATTGGAACATAAATGTAATGTGGAAAACCCATAATCATCATATAAAGTGAAATAAACCTCAAAATGTATATCATAAGGTGTCTCTCACAATCCCAAGCCTAAGATAAAAGTGATATACATATAATACAAACGTACAAATCCAGCCTGTCTGTCTCAGAAAGTCACAGGTATTCGGCTAGCTTGCTCTTGCTACAACTCGTACCAGGATCCGCACTTAGTCATCACAAAAAGGTAGATGACAAGTCTAGAGTGAGTATTCCTAAGGAAATTCAACAAGTAAATATAGAAATAAATGTTGAAATTTAATAAGTTATTAAATAAACATGCGAGAAAATAAACAGACAACTCTGCTCATCGCATGAATAAATAATAGTAAAAGCTCAAAGTGTGTGTCTAAGCCTAAGTCAGACTAGCACCATACTTCGAACTCTCCGCAAGCACTGCCATCGAGTAAACTTGAGCATGGCCACCCTCCGGGCCTTCTTGATGGCCGGTGTAGACCCCATGGTGCACCAACATGTGCCCCGTCATGATACTTAGGTCAAACTATCCATTGAGACCCTTGGCAACTCGTGTTATGGACTAGTGGACGTACATGCAAGAATAGCACGACGATGGCACACCCTACCAGTTGTCTATATAGCCACAACAAAAAATAAAATAATAGAACAATTGAAATGGAATTCCAATATAAATAAGTAGGTAAATACGTAAAAATTTCATTTGGGATACTACACACCTCAAACCGCACTACGTGTCCCGAAAACCAACCCCTGGTCCGGCTCTACTAAACATTTGACAATTGAAATACCGCCAGAATTCACCTAATACCATTTATCCTTGATTTAGATTCAATTGGATGTATTTTATATTATTTTAGATAGTCATTAGAGTCAAAATCCCAAAACAACTCTAAGTATTCTTCCCTGATGAACACTCAGTGTGCTAGAAGGATTTACCAACACGCTGGGTGTTCATCCCTATCCTTCATCCTACCGAGATTACCTAGCGCACTATGGCCCCTGGCCAGCGCATTGGGTGATTGATTTCCAACAGGGCTGAAAACTAGAAATCAACACCATGGCCGACCCCATATGTCGTCGACCCCATTCTCTCTTCATGGGGGACTCACAACACTTTGAAAATGCTAAAGGCAAAAATCAAAACATCATATAATCGTCGATTTACAAGCAAACCCAATCTGTTGAAAATCTAAAACTTGAAACTTAACAAACTTGAACCCCAACTTAAAACCAACAACAACAACACTCACCACAACATCATCAAACCAACACATCACCAAAAACTACCAAAAATAGTGATCAAACTCCCTATCCTAGATTTAACAACAACACCTACAAAATTGGCCCCAAAGAGAAAAAAAGATGAGGTAATTACAAATCTAACCTTGTTTTGTGGATTAAACACCTCTAAGCTCTTCAAATAACCACTCCAAGTTGTCAAACCCTTGCCCAATACTTGTGATTTTCGGATTTGTGTTTGGGGAAAAAGAAAAGGTGGTGGGGAGATAAGCCTTATTGACTTGTATACAATTTAAGTGATCTCTCATCACTTATCAATCCCAAGACCCATCTTTGGCTACAAATTGAGCTATTTTCGATCCTAAAGCACTCAATTTGTGATGTCAATACAAGACTCTCCTTTGTTCTTAACATATAAAGTCACCTCTCGATTTTCAAAAAAAAAGTCACCTCTCAGGAGTATCGACGCCCGATTTCGCACAACAACACGCAACATAAACGTACTATTGTGCCACTAATCATCAAATTAGCATTTCATATAAATTATTTATTTCATTTTATTCATTTTCATCTGTATATTAATTTTCTCGGCCTAGTATTTTGTCTTTTAGCCTACCTAGTAACTACGTTAACATGCATATCGAGGTGAATAATCATTACACTATCTCACACGTCATTAACAATATAAATACACACATCGTAATGCTATTTAACATATTTAAACATAAACATCGCAAATTATACAAAACGTCACGCATAAAATCACTATTTACCTAACTCCAGGTGCATCGTAACCTAACTACGGGATCCACGGGGTGCTAAGTTGTCGTCCACATTTGCAAACACATCATAATAATGGCTTCATTAAAATTGGGTGATTTCATAATGTTTTCTATTCAAATATAGGGTATTGTTGGAACAAAAGACTTGTGCTTTTGTTATAGTGTTTTGAAGAGAAAACTTTAGTCCTACATTGGAAAACAACAAAGCTCTTTCACACTCTATAAAAGAACATAACCCAACATACTTTGTTTTGGGACAAAGGGACAAAGGGTTGGAGACCTAATGGGTGCTTATGGGTATTAGATGACCTATATACATTTTAAGTCAAAAATGGGTCTTGGGCCTTTGGCTTTGTTATCAAACATAGAATTACTTTTTACTTAATATTTTTAATTTTCTGTAATAAATTTCCAAAATTAAATAACTATATATTGCAATTTTTCAACAGTTGTGACAATTGGAACCCAACTGATAATTTTATTTTTGTTTTCGAAATTAAAGAGTTGTGATGTTTGGAAGCAACTCTACAAAGTTTATTTAAGTTCGACTAGGACATGAATTTTAAACACTAAATTTTTGAAATCATTGTTTGTGGGAGAGAAAGAAATATAGTTTGACAGACTTTCAAATTGGTGATTTGAGAATTTGGAAGGGCATTCCGGTTGAATCCTGGGACAGATTTCTGAAGAGATTTTATCACTAAATCGGGAAACAATTCTATCTTAGGATATTGCATCAATGCAAGCCTCGGTTAGATATTTATTTGATCCTGTTAATTTATTTCAATTTTTTTATTGGTAGTATTTGAAATCATTACAGATTGTAAGTTATAAGAATGCTAATTGGTGTTGTTGTTGTTGCCTTGCTTTCATTTCCTTCTGTGTTGCGCTATGTAAGTTGAGAAAGAAATTGAAGGATTGTTGTAGAAGGAGGTGCATTAAATACTTGTTTTGACTTGTCTTTTTTTGTAAAGGGAGAAAAGGGTGCTGGAGTAGTGAAAGCATTAAATGCTTGTTTTCTTCAAAATTAAAGTCTGCAATTTAACCCATTGGAAAGTCGACCTTCACCCATCGTTTTGTCTTTTTTTTTTTTTTTGAAAATTGTTGAAAGCCCCTGCACTTGTCTTATTTGCAAAACCTCCCTTTGACTTTTGGAAATTTAGACATGCCTCCCTAAAAGTTCCAAAACCTGCATATGGTCCCTGTGTTGTTTTGAAAATTAAAAAAAAAAGTTCTCCATTTTGAAAAAGTGGCAGATAAATCCTTCAAATAGCTAGCACTTCTTCGTGAAGCTCTCGAATGCAAACTTCGAGGTAGAGAAATTTGATGGATAAAATAACTTTAGCAATGGGCAATATGAAGTGATAGATGCGCTAGCTCAACAAGAGCTAGATATTGCACTCGTGGAAAAGCATGTAGAAATGAGCGAGAAGTAGTGGCTGAAAATGAACAAGCAAGCTTGCAGCATAATTCGACTTTGTCTTACAAAAGATCATAAATATTTCGTGATGCGGGAAACTTTGGCTAAAGTACTTTGGCAAAGGCTGAAAAAAAGTATACAAGTAAATATATGGAGAATCGTCTCTATTTGAAGAATAAACTCTTTTAGTATCAGTATGTCGAAGGTATGTCAATGATTGATCACTTGGAAGGATTTAATAGACTTAGTATGAATTTATTAAATCTCAAAGAAGTTGTTTCTAATGAAGATAAAACACTTTGTTGAATTCTTTGCTCGATGAATTTGAGTTTTTGTTTTCCACTTTGATTTATGGGAAAAAGAAACTTACTTTTGAAGTGGTTTCAAATACTTTGTCTAAAAATGAAATTAGAAAACGTGATAGAGAGGCTACAAAGGGCACTTCATAAGCATTGATTGTTCATAGTAGATCTGGACAAAAAACCCATGGAAGAAGAAAGTCCCATTCATAGAAGAGGAGATCATTTTCATCTTAGAAGAAGACTCTTTCGAAAGATGAATGTGCCTTTTGTTGCCAAAAAGGGCAAAGGAAGAAAAATTATCTGAAGCTCCAAAACCAAAAAAAGAAAATTACATAAGTCGCACAAACTAATTATGCAGATTCTGACACATCCTTGGTTGGTTCATCATTCATTTGTCAATCTAACGAATGAATCCTTGACTCTAGTTGCACTTATCATATGTGTCCAAACAGAGACTACTTCTTCAGTTTTCAAGCTTTGGATGGTGGAACGGTTTATATGGGCAATGATCATGCCTGTAAAACAAAATATTCTATCTTAGGAAAACAGACATGAGTCATGTTTGGTAATGCAGTTCACCAAACACGAAGCACGCTTGATTATGCTCATTTTAGATGTACGGGGACCCGCAAAAAATGTTTCTCTTGGAGGCAACCGTTATTTCATTACCTTTGTAAATGATTATTCAAGATGGGTTTGGGTGTATCCATGAAGCACATGAACGAGGCAACCGTTATTTCGTTACCTTTGTTAATGACTATTCAAGGCAGGTTTGGGTGTATCCATGAAGCACATGAACGAGGCAACCGTTATTTCGTTACCTTAGTAAATGACTATTCAAGGCGGGTTTGGGTGTATCCATTAAGCACATGAATGAGGTGTTGAATATCTTCCTTTATTGGAAGATGATGATCGAGAAACATATTGGCAAGAAGATCAAAAGGCCGCATACGATAATGGTGGAGAGTACATCTTTATTTTTTAATAAGATTTGTCAGGACGAAGGCATCATTCGACATTTCACTATTCATGATACACCAAAATAGAATGGAGTATATGAATCGCACTTTGCTAGAGAAAGTGCAGTGTATGTTGTCTAATGTTGGATTAGGCAAGCAGTTCTGGGCAGAAGTTGTAACATATGCATGTCACTTGATTAATCGGCTACCCTCTGTAGCACTTGAAAGAAGAACACCTGTGGAGTTATGGTCTGGTAAACCTGCTACAAATTATGGTTTTTTGCATATATTTGGATGTCTAGCACATATATTCTCATGTGAAATATAGTAAGCTCAATCCAAGAGCCAAGAAAGGTTTATTCCTTAGCATCATTAATGATGTAAATAGATATTATATTTGGTGCCCAGAGGTAATGAAAACTATTCTAAGCGGAGATGTCACTTTGAACGAGTCAGAAATGTTAAAAAATGGTGACCACTAGTCGACTGATTGTGATGACCCGAATCCTTACTCGACCAGACTTAAGGGTAATTTAGTACATTATTACTAAATGTGTGTTATGGTTAATTGATTTAAAATGATTTAATTATGTTAATTGATCATATACTAAGGTTTGATACCTTTAGGATGATAACTAGCCTAAGATTATTAAACTTTGGGCCAAAACCAAGAAATAAATTAATACAAAGGAAATAGGGGCCCATAAGGGTAGTTTGGTAATAAAACAAGTTATATAAAACTAAAGAGCTTCAAACCCTAACCCTACCTATAAAAGAGCCTAGCCACATTGTCTCTTAAAGGTAATCATTTATTCTTCTTCCCCACTTCTTCTTTGCAAATCTTGGAAAGAAAAATAGAGGAAACCTACCAAATGTGGAGCTCCAAGTGGAATTCCCAGCGAGGGGCAGTGGCACACTTGCCATCGCCACCACTACCAAAGGGAAAGGTGCCCTTGCATCCCCTTCCATTAGTCGAGAAAAAGAAGAGGGTGGCGGGAGCCACCCCACTCATTCCTTCTCCGCCGTCAAGGGGCAGTGGCGACCAAGCAAAGAGGAGGGGCGGCTCTCGCCACATCTCACTCCCTCGTCAGCGCCACCACCACCATGGCGAGCACCTTGACATGCCACTAAAGGGTCTTAGCTAGGAAGGGGAGACCCTTCCTAGCCATCAAAGATCGAGTTGACTCGGTTAAACTGAGTCAACTAGGCCTTGACTAAGTCAATAAGAGCTAGCTTTCTCTTGTTGACTAGTTTGACTTAGTTTGACCAGATTAACTAGGCTTGACTAGCCTTGACTAACTTTGACCAATATTGACCAAGGAACTTATTGGTTCCTACAACACAATGAGGGTTAAATGAAGCATAGACTTCAACTATGGTATGCACCAGCACCCCAACGACAACGTTCGAATGTCGCCAAACCCATGGGACTCGCACTAGAGGGTCCCCAATGATAAATAAGTGGAAAATACGCAACTTTAAGTTAGAAAATGTATTATGTAATGATTGATATGATGTTTGTATTAATTTTCTAGAGTTGCACGAAGGCTCTCACCGGACCCGAGTACTTCAAGGATTGTCGTAGGCGCCGCGGCAAGACAAGGTAAGTGGAAGCTTTGCTTATACATTAGATGTGACTTGACTATTAGATATATATATATATATATGTAGAATCACTTGTTTTATCAAAGACTCGGGAATAGGATGCAAATAGTCTTTGGGATGGATTGCTAGATCTATGGTAATGTTTGTGAACTAATGTGGAGAATATGTGACTAAGGGGGGTGCTTGCTTTGTTTTATTTTTTGGCATTTTTGGTATTCTGAAGATTGTTATTATGAAGTTTTGAAGATTGGTGGTTGTTATTTTCTTACTGCTGAACTCTAAATTTGGCTATTGTGGAAGTTTGTTTGCTTGTTAAAACCAACTGTATATTTAGTTGTGACATGGAGCTAATGTGTGTGATTAAAGCTCTTCTTGATGATCAGAACTTTCGACGTATACAGGAAAGGGAGATGATGAAGGCGATTCATTCTCTCCTTGCACCACCTCGATAGTAATGAGGACGAGGTATACATTTCTCTTCCAATAATAGCCATTCTTATTTCGTAAAGGGGGAAAATTTTGGTTGTTAAGGAGAAATTTTTGTAGAGTTTTATTGATTTCTGACTATTGAAGGGACAAATGTTGATTTGGGAGTAGTTGTTGATTGAAGGGGAGCAATTTTTACTATTGTTACTTCTACTATATTTTTCGTTGTGGTGCTTTTGATTCAGTCATTGATGTGTGGTGACTATTCTATATTTTCATGAGTTTTGCAAAAGGCATGGTGTTCATCAGGAGTTCTCAGCACCCATTACTCTTTAGCATAATGGGAAGTGGAAAGGAATAACAAACATTTACAAGAGATTGCTAGAGTCATGCTTGCATCAAAAGAGCTAGCAACAAAGTTGTAGGTCAAGCTGTTAGCATTGCGTGTTATGTGATCAAAAAAACCTTTCTCTGTCTAATAATGCACAAAACACCATATGAGTTGTGAAAAGGTAAAAATTCTAACCTCAGTTACTTTCCCCTTTTGTTGTAAATGTTTAGTGTTAAATGACAGGGTGCCTCTTGGAAAGTTTGACAAGAAAAGTGATGAAGGAATGTTTTTGGGATATTCCTCAACTAGCCGAGCGTACAAAGTTCAACAAGAGCACCCAGAAAGTTATGGAATCTATTAATATTGTGTTTGATGACTCAACCTCTGCCATGAATACTTTTCAAAGTGAGAGTTTTGAGCTCTCTGCAAAGAAGGTGGAATGATGATGTTCCTATTGCAACTGAATCTGCTGCATCTCATACCTATTGCATCTAATCCTATATAAAATGGTGATCAGAATATGTCGTTGACTAATACAATGATGTCCTCAGTGAGTCGTGTGTTGGGTTTTAGGGTTCATATGCAGCGAAAAATTCAAACCAATTTTGAGAAACCCCAATAGGATTGCAAATAAGTTCCATTAAACAAGATCTATAAAAGCAAACTATACCTTGATTTGTGATTTTTTTCTCTGATTGTTCGATCTTCAAGACGTTCAAGCGCGCATCCTCTATCAAAAATTCACACATGAACGGTGACTACAATTTGGAGTGCTAGCTCCAAGAGAGATAGAAAACATTTTTCTCTCTCCCAAAATCTAGAGAATACGAAAATTGCAAAAACGAAATTCTTATGTTATGTTTTGGGTATCACCTTTTATTTATATATGTAGATAAACTCTCACTTAAAATCCTATTCATAATATAACTATTGTATTTACGATGTTTAAGTAAATTCAAAATACAACTATTGTATTTATGTTGTTTAAGAAATTACACATATACCCCTATTAATAAGTTATCATATAACGAATCATAAGGGCTTATATATTATGAATTTTATCTTATAAAATTCAATACTATGGACCATTTGAAATTGTGCAAAGCCATTCTTTGTGTACGACCCAATAGGTTCATGCGACGTGGTAGTAAACCAAAACCATTTTGGTACACAAGTCATAAGCGGTCTCTAACAAGGCATTATGACTACCCAAATAGCATGAATATCAAAATCGATACAACCTAATGAATAATTTATATCATATTCTTTTGTCGTGTGATATCCTTTGATTAAATATAAGGCATGGAAAGTCACCCTTAATATTCAATCGTACTAGTCTCGATCTTTAGATAGATTGAAAACATCCAAGTGATATTGATCATATCAATTCACTTGGACTTAGCCATTTAACAATCTAACACATCGAGGGATCCATTGATATCTCTCTCTTTACAAGAGCGACAAATTTTTCTTGATTACACACCTTCACATATTGCTCACATGATAACCAATCACAATCTTTATAATCATCTAGTTAAAACGTTTGATTATGTCAAATTACCATGCTCACAATATTGAAGTTTATGGTAATCTCAAGTTGAAGGACTAATTGATATACCTATTAAGAGAAACACCTAAAACTTAATCCATGTGGCATTCTCATAGTGAGTCGGTCTAGTACCTTGTTCCTTAACAAGTACTCATGATCTCGATTCATATCCCTATACATATGATCATCACATAACCATCAATCAAGACTCATGCTAGTCTTAATTCATTATAGTTCCCAATATAATGACCGACTAGGGACATTTAGGATATTTCAACAAATACCCATGAATCTTATTATAAGGTAAATATGCAATCACTTATAATAAAATAGCAAATGATAAACCTCTATTTTATTAACTAAAAACTGTAAGATAAACAATGTTTGTAGATTGACCTAAGGCACATGCTATAACACCGTGAACCATCAACTAGAGTACAGAAGGATCATCCTTTTTCAAACATCATTGGACCAATAGAACAAGGAGTTGTCACTCGAGAAACATCAAGAGTGAACTACAAGAAGTTGATCAGGTATGTTTGTTATATTTCAAGCATTGAACCTAATCTTTGAGAATTCGGTATGTCTTTCCCTGATAAGAGTTTATCGTTATGTTATCATAAAGAAGGAGAATATGTGACTAAGGGGGCGCTTGCTTTTTTCTGTGGCATTTCTAGTATTATGAAGATTGTTATTATAAAGTTTTGAAGATTGTCAATTCTAACTAGTGGTTATTACTTTTTTGCTGCTTAACTCTTATTTTGGCTATTATGGAAGTTTATTTGCCTATTATAACCAGTTGTATATTTGGTTGTGACATGAAACTGATGTGTGTGATTAAAGCTCTTCTTGATGATCAAAACCCTCATCGTATATAAGAGAGGGAGATGATGGAAGCAGTTCATGCTCTCCTTGCACCACCTTAGCAGTAATGAGGATGAGGTATATATTTCTCTTCTAATAGTTGTCATTCTTAATTCACAGAGTGGGGAGAAATTTTGGCTATTGAGGAGAGATTTTTGCTAAGTTTTGTTAATTTCTGACTATTAAGGGGATTGGTGTTGATTTGGGAGTAGTTGCTGATTGAGGGGGAGTAATTTTTATTATTGTTACTTTTACTATATTTTCCATTGTGATCTTCTTGATTCGATCATTAAAGTGTGGCCGACTATTCTGTATTCTTGCTGCTGCTATTTCTTATTCATGAGATCAAGCAAAGTTGATGTTTTTCTCTCTCGCAAGTAAAGCTGGTGATCTGTGAAGGGACTTATCATCTTGTTGCAATGAGGTGACACTTGAAGTTGTTACAATAGATTGGGAAGACTGTTGATATGACATGATTAATTTTTGTGTATATCATTAGTTTATCTTTTTTAACTTTCTTATATTTGTCTTGATCTTATTGGATCACAAGTTGTTTGATGAGACTATTGTTAGTAATGTGGAGATTATGGTTTAATTGGAAAAGTAGTTTCTATCTACTTGAACTACTTATCTTATATGGCTCTTTATATCTTAACTTATTTATTTGTTTGTAAAAACAAGAATGACAAAGATGGAGATTGTTAATGTCGTAGATGTTTGTCATCAGTTGTCTTAAAATGAGTTAATGATTCAATGTGGTTCACATTCTGATTTGGAGAACTATAATCGGTTAAGATTTGTTGTTATAACAAGAAGATCAATATATGTTATAACGAGGCCAAGAATTTGGTAGTTGCAGTTTGTTACAATCCATTCTTATCTATAACTAAACAAAAAGCAATTGGAGGTTGGTGTAGATTATTATAGCGATATATTACCCACGTGATTGATGAGAAGAATGCGGAAGTTTCTGAGGATTAAGACGATCGAATTCTAGTAGTTGTTAGGATTTGAGAGTCTTGTAAATCATCTATATATATCAAAGCAGAGAGTATGCATTTATTTCTTCTAACTTTATTTTATGCAACAAACATATGTATCCACTCTAATGCTTATCGAGTTGTAAACCTCCAAGGGGACTTGGGTGCTAGTGTAAGGGGGAGCCTCATTCCTGTAAGTGGGAGACTTGTTTGTAAGATCTAGAGAAGCATAGGGAGATGCTAGTAGGAACTCAATTAGGGAGTCACTAAAGGAGTCTTGTAGATCGTACGTGTTCAAAATGAATTTTGCATCTGGCGTGGCCCCACATACATAGGTCATGGTCTGAACTACGTGAACAATCTCCTAGTTTTGTGGTTTGATTTACTACCTTTGCTTATATTCTAGTACTGTTTAATTCACTGTTACAACATACTACATTTCATGTTGCAACATGCATTGGTTCAGTAATTTAAATAACAAACAAATGAAAATTGAATTATAATTGAATGTCTAAATCAATACATAATGGAGACAAAAGGAAAAACAAATCAAAGTGTCTAAATCAATACTTGAATACAATAGTCTTTTTTCTCCAATGTTGCCTGAGGAATGGTGCAGATAAGGATCTACAAAAGAAAAAACAAATCAAAGTGTCAAATAAATGGTATGTCTAATACAAATCTCAAATCATATGAAACAACCTCAAAATTTTCAGAAGCAATAAACTTATTATCTGAGTTAAAAGAAATTTGCCTTTGTTGGTGTGAATACGCACAGTACTCGACATCACATTTGCCAAGAACATCTCAAGCACAACTGCAGATCAAGTTTCAACATCGTAAGTATTCATATAACCACCAATGAAGAAAACAAAAAAAATCATAAACTCCACTCAGTACTAGTGTTAAACAATTATGGCAAAGTTTGTAGGAACCTATTTTGATAAATAGCCAATATAGCCCAAGATATTGTGTGTATGTAATGTAATACTAAGAAGGACAAGAAGCAACAGAAAGTTCATAGCACAAACTTAATAAAACAATGTATGATACACAAAATGTTGTTCCTACGCAATTTTGCAACCCAATTCAACTAAAAAGTAGCTAAAGATTATAGAACCATGTTAGACAAACTCTGGGCATGCAGTTCCTAAGAAGATAATGAACCAATAGTATTAAGAATGAATAAGAAACCAGATTTTACCTCATATTAGAAGCAACTACAAAATGTCGATAAAGCAAATAAGGACCGTATGGGTCATTCTATTGTTAGAAGCAAATTCTCATCACCACTTTTGTATAGATTTTGTTATAAAGTGAATAAATTAATTAACCTCAACTTGAATATGTTAAATATGAGACTAAGTAGAGAATAACGGCAACATAGCCTCAATCCCAAATTAATTAGGGCAAGCTACATGGATTAAACTCTTCCATTGTGCTCGATTTAGTGCAATTGATGGTGAGCCTTAAGTAGAGGGTAACTAGAAAGTTATAAAATAGGAAAAGTTAACTTACATGCTTGATCAAGAACATGTTTCTACGTAGCTTAATCAACTCAATGTTGATTGAACAAAAGTCCACTATAAATTCGACATTTCATTTGCATTCCATTGCCTCATGTAGGCACATTTCTAACTTGTCTATCAATAAATACATCATTCCTACATTCTATATTCTCATACATAAATTCATGTATATGTTCATGTTCTCAAATGGGCATGTTTAGGTGAGTGTGCTTTCTAAAAATTAAGCATATAGAATTTAAGAACTTGACATGTACCTTTTCATCTACACGTTTCCATCACCTTCAGGCATGTCCTTTACAAGGCCAAAATCTGATAGCTTAATTGTGTAATCCTGCAATGAATATGAAAGAAATTTCATTAATTATCTTTACTGCTAGTCGAAAAAATCAGATAGCCTATTGTGTTCATTTAGAGTATTTCTCGACTCATCAAAGATAGCGTCATTTTAAGTTTTAACAATTGAATTTCTTGAATAAACTACAATGAGTCAAATGACACTGTATAAATAACACCATGGTAGTAATTATATATACATACTCGTATATATCTATCAACTATATAAAAGTACAAATATGTGATTTCTGAGTTGTAAGCAAAAATACCAATTTGCCCTTTTTAATGTATTATGTGTTTCTCTCTTTTTAATATATTATTTGTGTCGAGCTTTTGTAATTCGATTGATGGTCTTGTTGTACTAATCCTATCATGATTAAAATTGTGTAATTAGATTCACCTATTTTTAAGGTGAGTTTTAGAATCGGCTAATATATTGCCAAATTAATTAATCAATTAACTTACATGTAAAACTTTTTGTTATTATTTGTGTCGAGATTTTTTTTGGTCAGATTTTGTGTCGAGATTTCGTAATTCAATTGATGGTTTTGTTGTGCTAATTTTATCATAATTACAATCGTGTAATTAATTAGATTCACCTATTTTTAAGGTGAGTTTTAGAATCGGCTAATATATTACCAAATTAATCAATTATTAACTTATATGTAAGACTTTTGTTGCAATCAAGAAATTAGTCATAAAAACATTAATTGGACAAGGTAGAAGTTTGATTTGCTTTAATAAGAGACATAAGAAACTGTTTTTTTTTTTAGAAAAGAGAAATCGTTATTAATTATTAAAATATCGCGAGCATAGCGAGCGGGCTCAAAATGTGCGTAGCACATTAAACAGACTAGTATATATATATATATATATATATATATATATATATATATGGGAAGAAATAATGAAAATACTTACAGAATTTTACAAGTTGTTTGAAGCTTTGAAATCCATATAAATGACAAGTTTCTCTACTTTGTGGAGGAAGGTGAGGCCCTTTGCAGCAGCATGGAAAAGAAAATTCAAAATGTTAATAATCAATGCTAATATGCTTACAAATCGGATATCAAATCTACTTACAAAAGGTTCAATGAATAGTAGTAAGATTAAACTTACAAAAGGTTTCTTCAAGCCAACCTCCAAAGACTGCATTACATGATGGGCACCTATAATTCTTCAAGCCAACCTCCAAAGACTGCATTACATGATGGGCACCTATAACAAAAAGTCACACTTCTTGTCAACAAAATTAAAAAATTCACTAAATAGAAAGTTAGCAATTGCAATATTTGTCGCACAAAATTCACCTCCACACAGATAAACTTATAAAAGAATACGTCTTTAGTCTCACTTACCAAGTCCAAGATGTAGAAAAATGTAATGTTTATCAAGGAATGTTCCACAAAAGATATATTGTTCTCATGTTTAAGGAATTCTAAAATGGAGTGTCTCGTGTTTCGATCCGTTGCAGCTGAACATTATTTGGGCGAAAAATGCAGCTATCTTATTTTGGAACTCCGCTTGGTTAGCTCAAAATGCTTTATTTTCTTTTGCAACTCCGCTATGAGGTTGTTATTAAGTTAACTTCTGTGCTCCTCCAGCTCTTGTCGCATAGTTGCAATAGTTTCAATACCTTGATCAAATCTACTCTTCGATGGAGGACGTGGCCATATCCAAGCCCTCGATAATATGTTGTGCCAGTCCCTAAACCTAAAACATTGAAAGCAACATTAATTATGCATCATGTCATAGTAGTTGGTTATAAACCTTGTGAGCTTAAAAAAAGAAGAGTTTGGCTAACTGCACCTCGCATTTTAGGAAGTGCACCCCATCGCTCGCCTTTTTTTTGTTATGCCAAAATTGTCCCTTATGAAAATAACTCATTTGCACCCAAAAAGTGCTCGGTTTCCCTACTTGTCCCCATACCCATAACATTTGATCGCACCTCACTATCACGAACCATCTTCTTCATCCGTCTCCTTCATTGTGCATACGCCGCTGGACCTCCTTATTTCGGAGCGAAACACACAATCGACACTATAAATATGTTGTTCACGTTTATTGGGTTAGAATTGGTGGAAATGTGCATGTTTAGGGTTTGTAATGTTTGTTTTGTTTGATTTTCTAGGGTTTTTATCTCTGTATTTTCAACTATGTTTGCTTCTCGAAATGGCCGAGGAACGTAGGATGGAAGACGAGATACCGCAAGGAGAGGTGATATTAACTGTTAATTCCCATTTCCTTCGCAAATAAGATTGGTTTTTATTTTTCTAGTCATTCGGTGGTACAAGACTGAAGATAGAACGTTATGGTCGTGTATATGATACCAAATCCAAGTTCCAACCTTGACCATGTGCCAATGAACTATAAAATTGATAAGATGAATTTGGATAAATTAGGTTCGGAGGTATGGTACCAAAATTAAGTCATGTAACTCGGGTACTAAAAACTGAGTAACATGAGTATATATCGGTACCTTCCCGCCGAATGAGAAATTTTTTAATTGTTTGGGTTAACATGTAGGTTTAGTTAGAGGTAACCGAGACTATTTGTCTAGCTCGGTTCCTTCTTATCGATTTCTCTTCGTTCCATTTGGTCTAAACCAACCGAAATATAATGTTTTACACATATTTTGTTGTTTTAACTTGACTTAATCTGATTTTATTTTTGCAATCATTTCCATCTTCTAGTGGATATCCAGACTTTTCTAGTCATTTTGTTCCGAAAAGCCCTTTCAAATCGAGGAAAGAAGCCATTACTTGGCTTCAAAGAGTAGCTATGAGCCTTAAGTTTGTGTTGGTGACTAAGAGATCTGATAGTAGAAGGGTTGGACATTGGGGAAGAGTTCCTTTGGGTTGTGAGTAGAGTGGCATCATTATGGGACACATATGTAGCTGTCGATGACCGTGTGAGGGGAGAAGGCTTCATCATAATAGGATCCACATCAACATCAACGAGCGATGGTGGAGATTTATTAGGAACACCATCAATAGTTGACTTGGTTGAGGATTCATGAACTTGAACTGTCTTTATTGTACATGATAATGTCATGTAGTGATATGTTTTGAACATGTTGTGATATTTTTTGTTATTGAATACTACTAGTGATGGAACAATGTGTCAAGGTGTTCATTTTTTTTACTTGGTTGTAATGATAATGTCATGCAGTTCGTCTCTTAATATATCTCTTGATATGTGCAAAAATATGTTAACTTATCAAATTGTAAATTGTTTTCAAAAACATTCAATGGCACAGTACCGGATTATGGAAGTTATGTTCGGTACCCATGGCCGAACTTATAAACCAATAGTCAGTGCCCCATGGCAAAACCATATGGTTACACACATGATGTCGGGTGCACTTTATAAAAATGTGGGTGCACTAGTAATTCGGTAGTGGAACGCTGAACACACCAACCTATATCTAGTATCTTAAAGCCGAACCAAAGGGTTTTAATAATAAATTGAGTATTATTGTTTATCTTATTTTGGAACCCTATACTCGAACCAACAGGTGAGGTTTTACTTCGAGGTGCACTTATTAAAAATTTGGGGTGCATTCATAGTTCGATCCTGGAATGCTCAACAAACCAATATATATCCGGTACCTTAAAGCTAAGCCATATGGTTTTATTATAAACCGAGTATTATCAGGTTAAGTATTAGGACAACAAACTTGTTTATCTTATTTTTGAACCCTATGCACGAACCAACAGGTGAGGTTTTATTTCGGGTGCACTTATTAAAAATTTGGGGCGCACCCTTAGTTCGGTCCTAGAACACCGAACATACCAATATATATCCGATACATTAAAGCCAAACCATAGGGTCTTAATAATAAACCGAGTATTATCCATGTTCGGTGAGAAGGCACCGAACCTGTTTATCTTATTTTGGAACCCTGTACTCAAACTAACAGGTGATGTTTTACTTCGGGGTGCACGTATTAGAATTTTGTGGTGCACTCGTAGTTCGGTCCTGGAACGTTGAACAAACCTACATATAATATGTAGCAAGGCACCGAGCCTGTATATATTATCTCGATTTCATGTGATCGAACCTACAAGTGAGGTTTTAACATTATGTCAGGGTGCACTTATTAAAAATGTGGGGTGCACCCGTAGTTCGGCCTTAAAAGGACGATGAAGACCAAATATATCCGATATCCCATGTCCAAAAAAAGTTAGCAATAGCAATGAGTATGGAAAAAATGGGGTGCACTCCTTATTCGGTGTTAGGGTGTTGAGTGAAATACTAAGTACCCGTTTGGTTAGAGTTATATGTAAGGTGTAGGGATTGACTTAGATATGACTGGTCTTTGTGAGAGATGGGAGTATGCATTGCAGCCAGTTTGGTACAAGTATGAACCCATAAGGAAAAGTGAGTAAAATGTCTAAAATGTTCTTATTTAATGCTACAACACCTACCACCTCCCACCACTTTAAGTATAGGGTTTTGTTCAAACAATGAGGGCATTTTTGACACTTCACCTCAAAAGTTGGGTGGGTTTATCTAATGACAGGGTCCCCCCTGTCATTTGGTAAGATGGTATATGGGGGTTTATGTAAGCCTATTGCTTACTTAACACTCCAACCAAACAATAGAGTTATCCCTTAATCCCAGGTTTAGCTAACCTAATACCCCAACCAAACAGGTACTAAGAGGTACGATTTGAACATGCTGACTTTAAGAAAATATGTTTGATTCGAAAAGGTCGAATCTGTAGAGAATACAAAAGATTGTCCAACTACAACAATAATGTTCAAAGTACAATATCAAAGTATATGCATGCCAATAAATACAACTGAATGTAAAGTTAAGTATCTAACAACACAATATCAAATACCAACCCCGATCCATTGAGATATACATCAAAGTCTCAACTTGAACATAAAAACCATCGAAGTATCAAAGTACAACATCAAATCAATTTATCTAAGAATGAACACGATCACTGTTGGGAAATGTGCCCTAGGTCAATCAATTAATAGTCTTTATGGATACATTTTAGTTAATAAAATAGTGGATTTCATTTGTTGTTTATTATAATTGATTTGCATGTTTACATTATAATAAGATCCATGGGTATTTACAGAAATATCCTAAATGTCCCTAGTCGATTATTATACTGGGAACTATAATGAATTAAGACTAGTTTGAGTCTTGATTGATGATCATACAATGATCATACATATAGGAATACAAATCAAGATCATGAGTACTTGTTAGGGAACAAAGTACTAGACCAACCCGCTATTTTTCATGGATTAAGTCATAGTCGTTTGCTAGATACCACTTATGACTTGTATACTAAAATGTGTTTTGGTACACTGCCAACGTTGTATGAGCCTATTGGGTTGCACACTAAGAATGGTTTTGCGAGATTTTAAAATAGTTTGGAAGAATGAATTTTATATGATAAAATTCATGACAGAGAACGTCCCTGTGGTGTATTACACTTATACTTCTTGAGTTAGGGTATATGTGTAATTTACTTAACCGTCTATATACAAGCGTTGTATAAATAGACGTTTTAAGTTACAATACATGAATGAAAATTAAGGGCCGAAACTCTAATTTTTGTTTTAGAAACAAATTAGGGTTGACTGGTACGTTCTGAATTGTTTTGGAGAGAAACTAAATGTTTAGTATTCTCTCAAAGCTAACACTTTGAATCTCGGTCATCGTTCGTGTGTGGACAGCTAGTAGAGGGCGTTCATCATTGGTAACACTTTAAAGATCGATCAACATTCTGAGAGGTATGATTTAGTTTTCATAGTTTAAATGTTTTAATGGAATCAGATTCGGATCCTGTTGGGGTTTTTCTCAAAATTGTTTCGAAATTTCCACTGCATATGAACCCCAAACACCATCAATGGTATCAGAGCCTTCGAGTTCGATTCCATTAAATTCATTGCATGTTTTCTTTTAATATATACATGATATATGATTGAAAGTATGTTAATAGTTGATGAATATAAAATATACATAAGTTTTCTGTGAGATTTATTATCATAGTTTATGTATATGATACATATATTCATGATTTAATTGAAATCAGTTTCGTACATGCAAGTAACCATGTTAGGTTAATTCGAATAATTTTAATGAATTGAGTTTCGTATTATGTGATCCATGATACCATTAGGTATAATCTTTATTTTCGTGTATTGATGCATGGATGAAATATCTGTAATTCAGTATGCATATTTAGGTTACATTAATTTAAGTTTCTTAAATTGTATAAGTCTAAATGTTAATTCAAAACTAATATGATTAGGTACGATTGAGATAGTAGTTCATGATTCAACTACATATTTGTGATTATTTGGATGAGGACCGAAATTGCAAATAATTATTTTTGAAATTATTTATTTATCTCGTTATATCTATTCTGTTACGAAATTTCTATTTGATATGAAATAGATAACAAATTAGATTAGAAGACAGTAGCAAAATTGAATTCGTTATCCCTATTGGATAGGAGATAAATGTCGAGAATTTTGTTATTGATGATATGCCAGGATTCAAATATCTTAAGTCCTAATTGGATTAGGATAAGATGATTAGTTAGATGTGGGCCTGAGTTAATTAAAAACATTTTAATTGACTTAATTTCGGATAAATTAAGGGGTTAGTTTAAGATAATAAAATTAGCGAAAAATATGATTTTCTATGGTGAATTTTAATTTTCGGAATTGAAATTCGTCTCCTAAAAAAAGGGGGCGCGCCCTTCTGTTCCCGTTCATTGACTCAGTCAAGATAACCACCGCCATTTGCCGAGCCAATGGGACCGCTGAATCTAACTAATCCTAGCGCACGGAAATTCTTCTATTAGTGAATAGCATAAAATTTCCTAAATTGTTTAGTGGTTCTACAATTCAATAAAATATATGATATTTCATTGTTTACTTAAAAATCACTAAAACTGAATAAAATTCCTCTATTAAATCTTAAGTCTTGTGCCATCCAATTTTAAACACTTATCAAGGCCTCGATCGCACCAATATAGTTTCAGCATAGCTGGGTGTATTGTGTTATCTTGGTGAGATAAGTTGGGTAAGAGTTACCTAAATGTTTAAATTGGTCCGACTTAATAAAGCTATCAAAATAGTTTTGGGCTTTAGGCATATGATCAGATAAAAACATGCTAAAATATAAGATGTCTTTATCTCATAAAAGTATCTAAAATTACATAAGATGTAATTGGTAACTGTTACCTACCTAAATAATCTAGTTATATGTTTCATGTCATTGCTGTCATAGAATTAGGTGAAATATGGATTTAAGTCCCGTAAATAAACAGTATATTTTAGGAGGGTTGTTAATTTAGTGGGAGTCTATTCCTCTATACTAAAATAAACTCTGCATAATCTTTATTGTAGATCAATGACCTCTTCAAGTAACAATAATTCCCTGTCCCTGTGATCTATCCTTGAGAAGGATAAGCTATCTGGGACTTTCTTGACTGGTTCAGAAACTTGAGAATCGTTCTCAAGCATAAATGCAAGTTATATGTTCTGGATGCTCCGATCCCTGAGCCCACCAGCCAATGCTATAAAAGCTATGAAGGATGCGCATAATAAGCATGTCAACGATTATACTGGTGTTGCATGCATTATGTTGGCAACTATGGTTCCTGAACTTCAGAAGGACATGGAACTAATGGAAGCTTACGACATGGCTGTAGTTGGAGGAAATGTTCTAACAACAAGCTAGGTAAGAAAGGTTCGAGACAGTCAAGAACTTGCATTCTTGTAAGATGACTGAGGGTGCGTCAATTAGTTCTCATGTTCTGAAGATGAAGGGCTATGTTGACCAACTTAATAGACTTGAATTTCCCATAAGCCAAGAGTTGGCTATGAATTTGATCATAAATTCACTACCGGAGAGTTACTCACAATTTGTGATGAACTACAATATGAATAATATGGAGAAATCAATTTCAGAGTTGCATTTGATGCTCAAAACTACTGAACAAAATATCAAGAAACCCTATAATAATGTGTTGATGGTCCAAAAGGAAAAGGGAATGAAGAAGAAAGGCAAAGGCAAAGGCAAAGGCAAGGCTAAAGTTGCCAAGGTTGCTGCTACACCTGTTGCAAAGCCTGTGGAACAAGTCAAGCCCTAGCCTATTCCTGCTTTAAAGCACCAAAAGGAAAATGAAGGAAATTGTCATTTCTATCGTGCACCTAAACATTGTTTCAGAAATTATAAACTCTATCTGGAAGATCTAAAGAAGAAAAAGGTTAGTGCGACTACCACCTCAGGTATTTATGTTATTGAAATTAATTTATCTACTAGTGATTCCTGGGTATTGGATACTGGATGTGGATCTCACATTTGTATAAATGTGCAGGAATTCACTAGAAGTAGGAAGCTAAAAAAAGGAGAAGTCACCCCGTGCATAGGGAATGGAGCAAGAGTTGCTGCCCTGGCTGTTGGATCATATGACTTAGTCTTACCTAGTGGACTTATTTTAACTTTAAATAATTGTTATTATGTGCCTTGCCTTGAGCAGAAACATCATTTTTGTTTCATGTTTGGATATGGATGGTTTTGATTTTATTATTGCGAATAATAGATGTTCAATTTCTTGTAAAGGCATTTTTTATGCAAATGCTGATTTGTGTGATGGTTTTTATATTCTAAGCATGAAAAGGTGCACCGATACTCCAGTCTTTAATATAAATACAAAGAGATTCAAGTCAAATTATTTGAATCAAACCTATCATTGGCATTGTCATCTCGGCCACATAAATGAGAAACGCATAACGAAGCTCCATAAAGATGGACTTCTAGACTCATTTGATTTGGAATCATATGAAACATGTGTATCTTGTTTACTAGCCAAGATGACTAAAAGTCCCTTTACTGGACATAGTGAAAAGGAAAGTGACTTATTAGGTCTAATACATACCGATGTATACAGTCCTATAAACATAATGACTAGAGGAGGTTATCAGTACTTCATTACATTTACTGATGATTTCAGCAGATATGGTTATGTATATCTTATGAAACATAAAACTGAATCATTTGAGATGTTTCGAACATTTCAAAATGAAGTGCAAAATCAACTTGGTAAAACTATCAAAGCACTTCGATCAGATCGAGATGGTGAATATTTGAGCTAAGAATTTGATGATCATCTTAGAAATTGTGGGATTGTCTTACAATTAACTCCACCAGCAACTCCACAATGGAATGGAGTTTCTGAAAGGAGAAATCGAACCTTATTAGATATAGTTCGATCTATGATGAGTCATGCAGATCTTCCTATATCCTTTTGGGGTTATGCATTACAAACTGTTGCTTTTACTTTAAATCGTGCTCCTTCTAAAGCGGTTGATAAAATACCATATGAAATATGGTATGGGAAGAGACCTAGTTTGTCTTTCCATAAGATTTGGGGTTGTGAGGCTTACGTAAAACGACAAGTCTTAAAAAAATTAGCACCTAAATCTGACAAGTGTCTATTTATGGGGTATCATAAGGAAACAAAAAGATATTACTTTTATAATCTCGCTGAGAACAAAGTGTTTGTTGCTCGGTATGATGCCTTTATGGAAAAATAGTTTGTTTTAAAAGACATTAGTGGAAGAAAAGTAAACCTTGAAGAAGTTCAAGAATCACAGATAAACATTGAACCGCTACTGGAAGTTCAACAAAGTTCTGAACCAGTTAAACCTCCACGTAGATCTGGTAGGGTAAGACATGAGCCAGAGAGATTCAGATTTCTCATTACTGATAGTCGTGATGTGCTGCTTATAGATCAAAATGAGCCCACTACTTATCGGGAGGCTATGTCTGGACCAGACTCAAATAAATGGCTAAGTGCCATGAACTCTGAGATGCAATCCATGTATGATAACCAAGTTTGGAACTTGGTTGATTTACTTGAAGGTGGTAAGACCATTAGATGTAAATGGGTTTTCAAGAAGAAAACTGACATGGATGGCAAAGTGCATACTTTCAAAGCAAGACTTGTAGCAAAAGGTTTCAGGCAGACTCAAGGTGTTGATTATGATGAAACTTTTTCGCCAGTAGTCATGCTTAAATCCATAAGAATTTTAATTGCCATTGCTGCATATTATGACTATGAGATATGGAAAATGGATGTAAAAATAGCATTTTTTAATGGAAAGCTACTTGAGGATGTGTATATGACACAACCTGAAGGTTTTGTACATCCTGAAAATTCTATGAAGGTATGCAAGCTTCAAAGATCTATTTATGGATTAAAGCAAGCTTCTCGGAGTTGGAATCTTCGTTTTGATGAAGCAATTAAGGATTTTGATTTTATTAAGAACGAAGATGAGCCTTGTGTATACAAGAAGGTCAGTGGGAGTATAGTTATTTTTCTGGTACTGTATGTTAATGATATATTGCTCATTGGAAACGACATCCCAACATTATAGAATGTCAAGTCTTGGTTAGGGAAGTATTTTTCAATGAAAGACTTAGGAGATGCAGCCTATATCCTAGGGATAAAGATCTATAGGGATAGATTTAAAAGGCTAATTGGTCTAAGTAGAGTGCTTACATAGACAAGGTGTTGAATAGTTTAATTTGCAAGACACTAAAAGAGGATTCTTGCCAATGTCTCATGGCATAAGTCTCAGCAAGACTCAATGTCCTAAGACAAATGATAAGCGAAACCGTATGAATAAGATTCCATATGCATATGCTATTGGATCTATCATGTACGCCATGCTATGCACTCGACCTGATGTATTATATGTTTTGAGCACTACAAGCAGATATCAGTCAGATCCAGGTAAGAGTCACTTGATAGAAGTAAAGAACATTCTTAAATACTTAAGAAGGACTAAAGAAGTGTTCTTGGTCTATGGAAGTTTTGAAAATGATCTAGTTGTAAATGGTTACATAGATGCAAGTTTTCAAACTAAATGGGGGTGCAGTAAGCTGGAAAAGTTCAAAGCAAGAGACTATGGCAGATTATAAACAGAAGCTGAGTATATTGCAGCGTTTGATGCAACAAAGGAGGCAGTTTGGATCAAAAAGTTCATTTCTAAACTAGAGGTGGTTCCAAGTATTGCTAGCCCTGTTTGTTTATATTGTGACAATAACGGGGCAATGGCACAGGCCAAAGAACCTAGATCACACCATAAATCTAAACATATACTCAGGCATTTTCATCTCATCAGAGAAATCATTGAGAGGGGAGACATGAAGATTTTCATAATACCTACTGAAGACAACATTGCGGATCCATTAACAAAGGCTCTTCCACAAGCGAAATATAATGGTCATGTTAGATTATTAGGCATTAGATGCATGAATGATTGGCCCTAGAGCAAGTGGGAGATGTTGGAAAATATGCCCTAGGTCAATCCATTAATAGTCTTTATGAATACATTTTAGTTAATAAAATAGTGGATTTCATTTACTGTTTATTATAATTGATTTGCATGTTTACATTATAATAAGATCCATGGGTATTTACAGAAATATCCTAAATGTCCCTAGTCGATTATTATACTGGGAACTATAATGAATTAAGACTAGTGTGAGTCTTGATTGATGATCATACGATGATCATACATATAGGAATATGAATCAAGATCATGAGTACTTGTTAAGGAACAAAGTACTGGACCGACCCGCTATGAGAACATCATATGGATTAAGTCATAGTTACTTCTCATGATATGTATATTATTCAGTCCTCTGACTTGAGATTACCAAAGACTTCAACATTAGGAATACAGTGATTTGACGCTATCAAATGTTGTTTTTAACCGGACGATTATAAAGGTTGTGATTGGTTACTGTGTGAATAATGTGGTGAAGTTGTGTAATCGAGATAAAATTTGTCCCTCTCATATAGAGAGTGATATCCAGTGGATCCTTCGATGTGTTAGATTGTTAAAAGGCCTAGTCTAAGTGAATTGATATTGATCAATATCACTTGGATGTTTTCAATTTACTTAGAGATCGAGACTAGTATGATCGAACATGTTGGATGACAATTCCGTACCTTATATTTGATCAAAAGGATATCGTATGACAAAAGGATGTTATATACATTATTGATTAGGTTGTATCGATTTGATCTTTATATAACTTGGGTAGTTATGATGTCTTGCTAGAGACCGCTTATGACTTGTATACCAAAATGTGTTTTGGTACACTGCCAACATTATATGAGCCTATTAGGTCGCACACTAAGAATGGTTTTGCGAGATTTTAAAATGGTTTGGAAGAATGAATTCTATATGATAAAATTCATGACATAAATGTCTCTGTGGTGTATTACACTTATACTTCTTGAGTAGGGGTATATATGTAATTTATTTAACCATCTATATACAAGCGTTATATAAATAGACGTTTTAAGTTACAATACATGAATGAAAATTAAGGGCCGAAACTCTAATTTTATTTTAGAAATGAATTAGGGTTGACTGGTACGTTCTGAATTAGTTTTGAGAGAAACCAAACGTTTGGTATTTTTTCGAAGCTAGCACTTTGAATCTTGGCCGTCGTTCGTGTGTGGACAGTTAGTAGAGGGCGTTCGTTATTGGCAGCGTTTTAAAGATCGATCAACATTCTGAAAGGTATGATTTAGTTTTCATAGTTTAAACATTTTAATGGAATCAGATTTGGATCCTGTTGGGGTTTTTCTCAAAATTGTTTTGAAGTTTCACTGCGTATGAACCCCAAACACCATCAATCACTACCTTCCTTTCTTTTTTTGGCCGATCAAGTTTAGCCTTAGACCGAATTTCACTGGTATTATCGTGCTGGGAAGTTCGAGTTTTCCTATACTTGTAGATGTAGTGGTTGTAGTTGTAGTTGCAGTATGGATGGGACCTTTCCCAGATAAGTACTTCACGACATCATTGGCCATTTGTTTCGCGGACAGAGTCGTAAAAAGTATAGTATTTTAACCGAATAATTAGTACGAGATATAATTTACAGTAGCAACAAAATAGCAAATAAACATATATATATTTTCGGACCCCAAATTCCCAATGACGCCCGCCTAGACCCGTCAAGCCTCGAGTCGGTTCTCGACAACCCCGACGAGCCTAGTCGGCCTCAAAACATCAAAAATTCAAGATTTATGAAAGAGTTATTGCAATTATGAAGCAAAAGTCAAATTCAAATCAAATATTGGGAAATAACTCTATCATTTGTTTGCAAAGGTACATGAACTCAAGTTTAATAATGGTATATCGGTGTACATAAAAGCAAAACATAATAAAAACCTATAAAATCTTTTTCGGTGAGCAACCGAATAAAATCGAATGTAATGCCCAAAGAAA
The DNA here is from genome assembly GCA_039657345.1 of Stephania japonica. Classification (NCBI taxonomy): domain Eukaryota; kingdom Viridiplantae; phylum Streptophyta; class Magnoliopsida; order Ranunculales; family Menispermaceae; genus Stephania; species Stephania japonica. The sequence goes on along the minus strand of CM077564.1, from coordinate 14,191,349 downwards.
ACAACAAGTAATTCATGATAATACAAGGAGCTAAATATCACGGAGATAAAAATGACAGAATTTAAATAGACAAGGTGCATGATAAACAGACTAATAGATATCAATCGAAATTCAAGTGTGTTCCAAAGAAATCAAAAGATCTAGTGTTAGCATAACGGCGAAGACTCGCGAGGTCTTCCGGCATCGACTGCGGAAAGAACCCATAGGGTGGTCACACACTCGTGGTAGTGCCGCGTTTTATCCCTCTAGTGGTCCTAGTACTTTCGAGACAAAACACTTATGCTGGGAATCACAAGAAGTATGGAATGGAAGGCCAACAAGTAAATAATAACAAACACAATGGCATGAAAATGAATCACATGACATTTTCTAACCGGCTTACAAACGTACAAATGCTTGTTTAAGGCAAGTGTACTTATCGAACTATCGTGACTCGTATGACAACTCCGAGATCCTAACGCGACTTCCCGATTTCCTATACCGAATTGAATAAATAGTACGAGCTATATTTTCACGTTTTTCGAGGCTAAAACCCCGACTATATCTCGCCAACATTTCCGAGAGAATCCCAAAACTCATTTATGAACCCATTTCCTAATTTATCATATTTTTCTGAATTTTTCAATATATATATATATTTGCTATTTTTCTTCTATACATATACATATTTATACATATATATACATACATATATATAGATATATATATATATATTATATTTATATATATAATATTTGAGAATGATGCACGTGTGCATCTTCTTCAAATTTGTTTCTCTCTCTTTTTTTTTTTTTTGACTCAGAGACGCAAGCGTCTCGGTTTTTTTTTTTTTTTTTTTTCGTTTTGAAACCGAGAGAGAGTGAGGGTTCCGGCGAGGTCGTGATCGGCCCGACGAGGGAGAGGGGCGGCGGTGGTGATAGGTGATTCCACTCGAGAGAGACCACCGAGAGCGTGAGAGAGACGACGAGCGTGGGAGGGAGATCGAGAAGAGAACAGCGAGAGTGAAATGAAGAGGGAGAGAGAGAAAATAGCAAATAAACATATATATTTACCTCCATCATATTTGAATCGATCTCATCTTAGCGCACACACACATCTCTAGGCCAATCTCATGGCTCCTTACCATTAGGTTGTGTCACTATAACAATACTAATCCCATAGCCCGTATGAATCACCAGATCGCGTTCCTCGGTCCGTATTTCTCCGTCAATTGGCTCGTCGTGTCCATTTTCTCGCCACATCCCGTTAACTAATTTATTAAATTAATTAAAAATTCGCAATAAATATAGGGTTCTCCACCATAATATGTGATCATTCAGTGAACCATGAAAAATAGTCGAGTTTGCAATCCTACTCCAGAACTACCTTATCTCCGCGACCTTCGGGTGATATGACATGATTATGGCACGTTTCCCACATCTCGGGTTGGAAGTTGTAATTGACAATGTACTTGAGGGTGGAATGCCCTCAACTAGCTCGAATCGGCTTGTAAGGAGGATCCGAAGTCCCTTGAACATGGCCAAATTGTCGTAGGAACCCGTCCGGGTAGTAAGGCTCAATCACATCCATATACCTGATGCAACCAGTGTATAATGCAAAGACCAGCACACCATTGGTCCTTACCTCTGAGTAAGGGTCCCTAACTCACCTAAACCAAATATATCATATTAAATGTTGTTCACAATAGCAACAAATTAAGAGAAAAATGATAATTTCAAAAGGTTAATCAAACTTCGGTTGGTCGTAAGATATCTAAGCTTCTGCGAATAGTATGAATGTAATCATCGCCCAATCCCTAGCGTGGTTTAGGGAGCCATCTACAAACACGAGTTAGGGTATCTGTGTACTTTGCATTTAACCATGCAAGTCCCAAATTGAAATGATCGTAGATCCACCCTAAATTATGGTAAACAATATTTGGTTAATTAAGAACAATGTATTAATTATCACTACTAGTAACAAAAATAAGTCCCAAATTCATGTTACCTCCAACAAAGTCAAGTAGCCGACAATCTAAGAGACATCAACACGTGATGCGGCACTGAGCTGATGATATAAGTAGGTAAGAGTAGTTACACCCCATGCATACTAACTAACATCGTCCAAAGTCTCTAAGAATGTGAGTAGTGCAACGAGGACCCTCTATCTAGTCTTGTCGGCAAACAATGTGCACGTCAACATGTAAAGTAAGTAGGCACGGGTCATGCACTCTACTTTCGAGTATTGATGGTTGTCTTCCTTCTTTAGACACCATCGCCTGCACAATCAAGATTTCCTAATGGTGAGAGTTGTTGACTTATCAAGCTCCTCCTCGACATCAACCTCTGACACTCCTAGCAATTTTTGGAGCAATGTAAGGTATTCCTCGCGATCAAGGCCATCCTCCACCGCAACAGCCTTTCCAGTTACTAGAATCTTTAAGAGCATGCTTACGTCCTCTAAAGTAATCTACATTTCACCAAATGGAAAATGAAATGTGTTTGTCTCAGGATGCCACATCTTCATAAAAACTGAAATCAACAACTTATTGCCCTTAGGGTAGGAGCAGACGGTGAGTGCACTTAACCCGAACTTTTGAATGATCCTCTGTAGGGCAGCAGTGTCAAGGTGGCAAGCCTACAAATCCATTCAGCCAGTAGGATACTGTAATTTATGCACTTTAACAATGGTCGATGCTAAAAGATCAATAAATAACTACATTAATAATACAATTTGATAAGGGACTAATTATGACATAAATACAATGCTATATTGGAAATAAAGTGTTACCTCATTCCGCCAAATCACTGCCACCACATGATCCTTGATGCTTAGTAACAGGGTTCGGTCGGATGGCCCACCCGCGAAAGGAGTCGACATGCCTTCTGTCGCAGCCTTCTTTTTGCCATGACCTTCTTAGCAACATCTTTCTTGTTATTAGCTACCGTGGCACTAATTGTTTTTGCACTAACTATCTTGCCACTGACTTTCTTACCCTTAACTAGTTCGCTACTTTTGGCACTGACTGTCTTGGCATTGGCACTAACCGTCTTGGCAATGACTCTCTTACCACGATCAATGTTATCAATTTTCTCACTATCACGATCATCGTTACCATAACCCTTACCATCAGACTCACGATCATCATCACTATCCTCATTAGCATCATCGCCAACATGGTCATCGCCATCGCCATCACCATCACCATCCTCTTCACTGTCATCATCTCCATCATCCCCTCCTTCGTTTTCTTTACTGGCCTCACCCCTACTTTCACTACTGCTAGACTCACTGTGGTCTCCATCACCGTCATGGTCTTCTTTACTAGTCTCACCATCTCCACTAGACTCGCCTCTTTCCATATCAGACTTTACATCTTTTGCACCATCATCTACATGTGAATGTCCTCCTCAACTTCTTCAACCATCACCTTTTGAGCACGTTTCACAACAGGTTGGTCCATTGCTTTCCTCTTCCAATAAGATGTTGTTTGGTGGTCCTACCACGGGAAGCAACTTCCTCCCCTCTTTTACTATTGCCAACACCCAATACCTCCCATGTAATAAGACTTTTCTTACGGGTCATTCCTCACTGTAAGAGCAAACATGTATAGTATCAGCCAATTTTATGTGTAGAAGAAACCAAAAAAAGACTAAAAATGCATTTTTACTATATGTACAAAGACAGTGTACCTAGGTAAAAACCTTACACTCGATACCTTGTAATCGAAATAATGTCCTACACACGGTGACGTAGCACCGAACCAACTCCTATCCCACCTTCACAATTACTTCTGCACTCATTTAATGAGAAAATGTCCTACACTCGGTCAATACCCATCGAATATCTGGCCATACATTCGGTTACTCCTAATCAAACATGAGGGCTATTGATTTGCTCGTATAGTTCAGTACACATATACCGCATATATCACTTAAACTAAGGGCGTACCAACTGACGTTTACTTAACACAATCCTTACCATTATACCGAACACGATGTATGCATATCATAATTTCAAAATCAGTACCTAATGATCGAAACAAAACATGTACACTCGGCCCTGAACCACTGAACATTAACAAACACAAGCCTCGCCTAGAAATCGATGGAAATTGCTACGGAATTGCTAATATAAACGAACAACAACATATAAACAACAATATCATCAAATTTAAGGGGTAACTAACTACACTAGTCGATCCTAGCACTTCGGTTCTCTTTTCAACTTCCAATCCACCCAAAACGTGACCAACGATACCAAATCTGATACAATCGATAATGGAGATGACAAAATCGGCGATGGTGATGACGATAACAACTTCAATTGATAGGACCACGCCAGGGTGAATGAAGTGTAGGTTCTTACGTTTCGAAGTGGAGGTGCAGTTGAAGTGCGTTGAAAGGGATGGATGGCATTTTGGGGCTTTCACACAAAAATTTGGGGTGCCCTTATGAATCGAAATTCAAATTAGGGGCGTGATGAAAAATTGGGGTGCACTTCCTAAAAGGCGAGGTGCATTTAGCCGGACTCAAAAAGAATTACATACCTTTATAGCAATTTCAAACACCCACATACACACACACATATATTCATCTTACCAACAAATTTAACATTAATTGTTGATTACTGTCACGAATGAATAAGAACTCGAGCATTTTTAACTCACCTGATTCGATGTTTGGTAAGTTTTGCAACTCATTCAGATAAACACTTGATGGACACAACTAAATGAGAGGAATCACGTAGAATTCTTATTCTAACTAATTAGCTTAGTTTTTCTATGTGAGTACGTACACAACTAGATTACCCATTTTGATGATATGCATATCTATAACCGAGTATACTATTGTATTAAAAGGAATAAGTAGACCAGAGAAGTGCCAAATATCTAAACTACAAGTGTTTGGACTTAATTAAAGGAAACATTTATATACGTAGATTATATATATATATGTATACATAGATTACATAAGTATACAAGGGAGCATGATAATCTAACACACTTTAGCCGCATACTTTATTTTTTAGCTTGTTTATGGTGTTTTGTCAAATATCGGGTCCACTCTTAGAGAGACAAGAAAGAGTCATAAATGGCTAAAAAACAAAGTGTGCACCCCAAGTTTGTGCCCAAAGTATGTTAGATTATCATTTTCCATGTACAAGTAGGGTTAACCTTAGCTGATTAGCCAGCTAGATTCTCATGAAGGGTTCTCATTCAGGCATGACTTAAGGCCTCTCTAGCATTGCAAGCCACAACAACACCAACAACAATTGAAACAACTACTACTACAACTAGTAGTACTACTAGTGCTAGTACTACTTATGTAGTTAGTGTAAGTTAAATTACTTATGAAATCAACCGTTCTATCTAACTTTTCTCTGCTTGGTGGCCTGAATTTGATCATCAATGAAATAAAACCAAATGAATACAAGTAGCATAAAGCATTTATGAGAAAAAATTATGGTATAAGAAAAAACAAAATAGAGTAAGTGCATACCTTTGTAGCAATATCATCACTAGTAAGATGCCGGCTTTCGCCTTATAAACTAGCAACTTGCATTTCAATCACTTCATTTTGAAATAAGAAATAAAATAGACTAATAAGTGCATCATATTTTCGCCTACTAAAGTACTATAATATATAATATCTTCATACATAGTGACGCTCCACTATAGCTCATTAATATCTCAGTTTTAAAATGTGTAATGGAACAATTCTATTCTTGATTGCTCGAGCCCGTCTCTGGATCTCTCTACATGTAAAACAATAAAAATTAACTTAGTATACATTTCCAGAAAAATAACACTATACAATATAAAAACCAAGAATCTAATGGCCATTCTAGATTAGATATTCGACTGATGAAGCCATTTTTGTTCTCCTACTTCAAACAATTGCTCTGGTATTCTTTTGTGTTGTCGCTGCTTGTCTTTCGTGTAGTTTTTATTCATCAACTTCGTTTTCTTTTTCAATTTTCTCAGAAACAAGGTCAAGATAGTGGCATCGGGCGTGGTACCTCTACTTGTAGAGCTCTAACATTTCATTTGAAAACTTCTGTTGAAGTTTTAATGCTTCCGCATGTAAGAAAAGACCTGGGAGACCATGGTCCATGGGGATCCTATCACCATACTCACCACTACCCAAACTGCAAGTGCAACAACTCTCTCTCTCTCTCTCTCTCTCTCTCTATATATATATATATATATATATATATATATATCTGCAAGCCACAAAAGTGTGTGTGTGTGTTTTTCAATTTATAAGGGCACCTCATTGTAATATTTTTCTCCCCTAAATACCCTTTTTGATTTAGAAGGGCAGTACACACCAATTCATCCAACCAAATCGAACCCTAGACCACTTCGTCTCATCCAATATCTTCGTCTCTTCCAATCTCTTCCAATAGAACCCTAAATTCCCTTATTTTTGCACCCAATTGACCGCCTCAACCATACTTCCAAATGATGCTTTGGAGATGAAGTCATTAGTGTCCTTATAGTCACTAAAATGTATTATTTCCTGCAAAAATAGGAGTATCAAAACATCAGGTGGGAACTTCAATGAAGACTAAAAAGGAAATAAAAAACTCTCAAAAATAGGAGGTTTGGCCAGACAGGACCGAACTAAATGTCAATGCCCAGTTTCCATTAACCGAACCAAATGTGCATGTTTGGTTATCAGCAACTGAACAGTTGAAACTTGTTCGGTTGCCTGTAACCAAACATAGAAGTTTGGTTCGACCCTGCGAGGCCGAACGAGAGTGCGAAATTGAGATTTTTTTAACAAAAAAAAATCGACAAACTAAGGAATTATTGCAATATTTACCTCTCCATGTTGCACATCATCATTCTCTATATGTTCATCCTCCATTTTCGATCGTCAACACCCAACTATGATGCCAAATGACTAAGCACTAAAAAAACCAAACAAAGGAGTTCAAACCCATCCATTCAAACCCATCCATTCAAAACAACTTCAAAGCCCATTTTCGTGCATCAAACATGAAGGAAAACATACTTCCAACAATTGTTACAATCTCTAGACTCAAAAAAATCAATGTAGTGTTGCCAATGGTCAGAGGAATTGGAGGCGATTTTTTGGTGTGCACAAATAGGACATGAAAGGAACCATGAGAGAGAGGTCAAGGGAGAGAATTTGGGTTTGTAAAGGGGTAAGTTGATACTTTCATATGGGCCAAAATATTGTGTTTTTTTAAAAAAAAATTTAGTGGTTTGCCCTTACACTTTTGTGAAAGGACTTATGATCTTGTCGCAACGAGGTGACACTAGAAGTTGTTGTACTAGAAGTTGTTGTAACAGATTAGGAAAACTGCTGATATGACATGATCAATTTTTGTGTATATCATTAGTTTATCTTTTAACTTTCTTATATTTGTTTTGATCTTATTGGATCACAAGTTATGTGATGTAACTGTTGGTAGCTATGTGGAGATTATGGTTTTATTGAAAAAGTAGTTTCTATCTGCTTAAACTACTTATCTTATATGGCTCTTTATATCTTAACTTATTTTATTTGTTTGTGACAACAAGAATTACAAAGGGGGAGATTATTAGTGTCGTGGATGATTGTCATCAATTGTCTTAAAATGAGTTAATGATTCAATGTGGTTCACGTGCTAATTTGGAGAACCATAATCTATTAAGATATGTTGTTATAACAAGAAGATCAGTATATGTTATAACAGGGCCGAAAATCTGGTAGTTGCGATTTGTTACGATCCATTCTTATCCATAACCAAATGAAAAACAATTAGGGGTTGGTGCAGATTCTGAGAGCGATATTACCCACGTGATTGATGAAAAGAACGTGGAAGTTTCTGATGATCAAGACGGTCGAATTCTAGAGTTGTTAGGATTTGAGAGTTTTGTAAATCATCTATATATATAAATATATCAAAGTAGAGAGTATGCATTTATCTCTTCTAACTTTGTTTTGTGTAGTGAACGTATGTGTTCACTCTAATGCTTATCGAGTTGTAAAGCTCCAAGGGGACTTGGGTGCTAGTGTGAGGGGGAGCCTCATTCCTGCAAGTGGGAGACTTGTTTATAAGATCTAGAGAAACGTAGGGAAATGCTAGTAAGAGCTCAATAAGGGGGGTCACTAAAGGATTCTTGTAGATTGTACATGTTCAAGATGGATTTTGCATCTAGGCATGGCCCCGCTGACGTAAGTCGTGGCCCGAACTACGTAAATAATCTCTTGGTCTTATGGTTTGCTTTACTGCTTTTTCTTACATTTTAATACTATTTAATTCCCTGTTACAACATATTATATTTCCTGTTCTAACATGCATTGGTTTAGTAATTTCAATAACATACAAATGAAAATCGAATTATAATTGAATGCCTAAATCAATACTTAGCAGTGACAAAAGGAAAAACAAATCAAAGTGTCTAAATCAATACTCGAATACAACAGTCCCTTTTTTCCAATGTTGCCTAAGTAGTACAGAGGAGGATCTACAAAAGAAAAAACAAATCAAAGTGTCAAATAAATGGTATGTCTAACACAGATCTCAAATCATATGAACAACCTCAAAGTTTTCAACAGTAAACTTATTATTGAGTTAAAAGAAATTTGCCTTTGTTGGTGTGAATACAGACAGTACTCGACATCACATTTTCCAAGAACATCTCAAGCACAGCTACAGATCAAGTTTCAATAGCGTAAGTATTCATATAGCCACCAATGAAGAAAATAAAAAAAAATCATAAACTCCACTCAGTATTAGTGTTAAACTGTTATTGCATAGTTAGTAGGAACCTATTTTGATAAATAGCCAATACAACCCAAGATATTGTGTGTATGTAATGTAATACTAAGAAAGACAAGAAGCAACAGAAAGTTCAGAGCACAAACTTAATAAAACAATGCATGATACACAAAATGTTGTTCCTATGCAATTTTGCAACCCAATTCAACCAAAAAGTAGCTAAAGATTATAGAACCATGTTAGACAAACTCTAGGCAGGCAGTTCCTAAGAAGATAATGAACCAATAGTACCAAGAATGAATAAGAAACCATATTTTACTTCATATCAGAAACAACTACAGAATGTCAATAAAGCAAATGAGGACTGTATGGTCATTCTATTGTTATAAGCAAATTCTCATCACCACTTTTGTATAGATTTTGTTATAGAGTGAACAAATTAATTAACCTCAACTTGAGTTTGTTGAATATGAGACTAAGTAGAGATTAACAACATAGCCTCAGTCCCAAATTAATTAGGGTCGGCTACATGGATCAAACTCTTCCATTGTGCTCGATTTAGTGCAATTGATGGTGTGTCTTAAGTAGAGGGTAACTAGAAAGTTAAAAAATAGGAAAAGTTAACTGATATGCTTGATCAAGGACCATGTTTCTACAGAGCTAAATCAACTCAATGGTGATTGAACAAAGTTCGCTATAAATTCAACATTTCGTTTACATGATTGAACAAAGTCCGCTATAAATTCAACATTTGGTTTACATTCCATCGCCTCATGTAAGCATATTTCTAACTTTTCTATCAATAAATACATCATTCCTACATTCTATGTTCTCATACATAAATTCATGTATGTGTTCCATGTTCTCAAATGGGCATGTGTAGATGAGTGTGCTTTCTAGAAATTGAGCATACAGAATTTAAAAACTTGATATGTAACTTTTCATCTACACATTTCCATCACCTTCAGGCCCTTCCTTTGCAAGGCTGAAAATACTTACAGAATTTAACAAGTTAATTGAAGCTTTGAATCCCTATAAATGACAGGCTTCTCTATTTTGTGGATGAAGGTGAGGCCCTTTGCAGCAACATGGAAAAGAAAATTCAAAATGTTAATAATCAATGCTAATATGCTGACAAATCGGATATCAAATCTACTTACAAAAGGTTTGATGAATAATAATAAGATTAAATTTACTTACAAAAGTTTTCTTCAAGCCAATCTCCAAATTAAGACTGCATTACATAATGGGCACCTATAACAAAAAGTCACACTTCTTGTCAGCAAAATTAAAAAATTCACTGAATAGAAAGTTAGCAATCGCAACATTTGTCGCACAACATTCATTTCCACAAAGATAAATCAATAAAAGAATATGTCTTTAGTCTCACTTACCAAGTCCGAGATGTAGAAAAATGTAATGTTTACTTACAGACATAAAAAATCAAGTTATGTTCCGCAAAAGATATATTGTTCTCATGTTTAAGGAAATTCTAAAATGGAGTGTCTCGTGTTTTCGATCCGCTGCAATTGAACATCTTTTGGGCGAAAAATGCAGCCATCTTGTTTTGGAACTCCTCTGTTTTGGAACTCCTCTTGGTTAGCTCAAAATGCTTTATTTTCTTCTTGCACCTCCGCTATGAGGTTGTGTGCACTATTAAGTTGACTTATGTGCTCCTTCAACTCTTGTTGCATAGTTGCAATAGTTTCAATACCTTAATCAAATCTACTCTTCAATGATGGAGGACGTGGCCCATATCCAAGCCCTCGATAATATGTTGGGCCAGTCCCTAAAACCTGAAACATTGAAATCAACATTAATTGTGCATCATGTCATAGTAGTTAGTTATAAACCTTGTAAGCTTAAAAAAAGAATTATATACCTTTTTAACAACTTCACACACACACACATATTCATCTTAGCAACAAATTTAACATTAATTGTTGATTACTATCACGAATGAATAAGAATTCAAGCATTTTTAACTCACCTAATTCGATGTTTGGTAAGTTTTGCAACTCATTCAGACAAACATTTAATGGACACAACTAAATGAGAGGAATTACATAGAATTCTTATTCTAACTAATTAGCTCGGTTTTTCCATGTGAGTACATACACAACTAGATCATCCATTTTGATGATATACATATCTACAACAGAGTATACTACTGTATTAGAAGGAATACGTAGACCAAAGAAGTGCCAAACATCTAAACTACAAGTCTTTGGACTTAATTAAAAGAAACATTTATATACATAGATTATGTATGTATATGTAGATTATATATGTATACAAGGGAACATGATAATCTAACATACTTTGGGCGCACACTTGAGGCACACACTTTGTTTCTTAGCTTATTTATGGTGTTTTGTCATATATGGGGCCCACTCCTAGGGAGACAAGATAGAGCTATAAATTGCTAAAAAATAAAGTATGTGCCCCAAGTGTGCACACCAAGTGTGTTAGATTATTATTTTCCATGTACAAGTAGGGTCAACCTTAGCTGATTGGCCAGCTAGATTCTCAGGCAGGGTTCTCATTCAGGCACGACTTAAGGCCTCTCTAGCAATGCAAGCCACAACAACACCAACAACAATTGCAAAACTACTACTACAACTAGTACTACTACTAGTACTAGTACTACTTATGTAGTTAGTGTAAGTTACTTATGAAATCCTGTTCTATCTAACTTCTCTCATCTTGGTGGCCTGAATTTGATCATCAATGAAATAAAACCAAATGAAGCAAACTGAATGTGACTTCATACAAGTAGCATAAAGCATTTATGAGAACAAATTATGGTATAAGAGAAAAACAAAATAGAGTAAGTGCATACCTTTGTAGCAATGTCATTCCTCGTAAGATGCAGACCTTTGCCTTCTAAACTAGTAACTTGCATTCGATCATTTCATTCTGAAATAAGAAACAAAATGGACTAATAAGTGAATCAGATTTTCGCCTACTAAAGTACTAATATATAATATCTTCATACATAGTGACGCTCCACTATAGCTCATTAATATCTCCAGTTTTAAAATGTATAATAGAACAATTCTATTCTTGATTGCTCGAGCCTGGTCTCTGGATCTCTCTACATGTAAAACAATAAAAATTAACTTAGTATACATTTCCAAAAAAACAACACTATACAATATAAAAACCAAGAATCTAATGGCCATTCTAGATTAGATATTCGACTGATGAAGCCATTTTTGCTCTCCTACTTCAAACAATTGCTTTGGTATTCTTTTGTGTTGTCGCTGCTTGTCTTTTTGTAGTTTTTATTCATCAACTTCGTTTTCGTTTTCAATTTTCTCAGAAACAAGGTCAACATAGTGGCATCGGGCGTGGTACCTCTACTTGTAGAGCTCCTAACATTTCATTTGAAAACTTCTGTTAAAGTTTTCATGCTTCTGCATGTAAGAAAGGACTTGGGAGACCATGGTCCATGGGGATGCTGTCAACATACTCACCACTACCCAAACTGCAAGTGCAACAACTCTCATAAATCATTTAGATCATCTCTACACACACACACACATATATAGGGCCACGCTATGTGCAAGCCACAAAAGTGTAAGAGCAAGCCACACATTAAGGGCACCCCCTTTCAATTTATAAGTGCACCCCAATGTAATATTTTTCTTCCCTAAATACCCTTTTTGATTTAGAAGGGCACTCCACACCAATTCATCCAACTGAGTCAAACCTTAGACCCCTTCGTCTCATCCAATCTCTTCCAATCGAACCCCAAATACCCTTATTTTTTCACCCAATTGACCGCCTCATCCATACTTCCAAATGATGCTTTAAGGATGAAGTCATTAGTGTAGTCCTTATAGTCACTAGAATGCATTATTTCTTGCAAAAATAGGAGTACTAAAACATCAGGTGGGAACTTCAACAAACACTAAAAAGGAAATAAAAAAACTCTCAAAAATAGACGATTCGGCCACACAGGACCGAACGATATGTCAATGTTCGGTTTCCATCAACCGAACCAAATGCGCATGTTTGGTTATCATCAACTGAACAGTCGAATCTTGTTCGGTTGCCTGTAACTGAACATACAAGTTTGGTTCGGCCATGCGAGGCCGAACAGAGTGCGAAATTGAGATTTTTCGAACAAAAAAATCAGCAAACTATGGAATTATTGCAACATCTACCTTTCCTTGTTGCACATCATCATTCTCTATATGTTCATCCTCCATTTTCGATCGTCAACACCCAACTATGATGCGAAATGACTAAGCCCTAAAAGAATTACACAAAGGTGTTCAAACCCATCCATTCAAAATAGCTTCAAAGCCTATTTTTGTGCATCAAACATGAAGGAAAACATACTTCCAACAATTGTTACAATCTCTAGACTCGAAAAAATCAATGTAGCGTTGTCGATGGTCGGAGGAATTAGAGGCGATGTTTTAGTGTGCACAAATAGGACATGAAAGGAACCGTGAGAGAGAGAGAGGTCGGGGAGAGAATTTGGGTTTGTAAAGGGGTAAGTTGGTACTTTCATATGGGCAAAATATTTTGTTTTTTTTTTTTAAAAAAATTTAGTGGCTTGCCCTTACACTTTTGTGGCTTGCACATAACGCAACCTCATATATATAAATATATATATAGGGTACTACTACCATGAGAACCAAATATATACCTATGTTATGGATACACTATTTACAATGGAGCCCAAATATATATACATGTCATGGAAACCCTCAAAATGTGTTGTGCATTTATGTCGTCTCGATTAATGTGTTGAATTTAAATATAATCGTTCTAAATACACTATTTGGTTCTCATGGTAGTATTATATATAAATATATATCCTTAGATAAAGCGCACGTCCATGTCGCCTCGATTAATGTGTTGGATTTAAATCCAATAGTTTTAAATAGTGTACCCATGGCATGGTATATATTTGGTTCTCATGGTAGTAGTATATATAAATATATATCTTAGATAAAGCGCACGTCCAATGGTTTATATACATAGCCATAGATGCAAATTTTTAGGTTGGTAACAATTACTTATCAACTTGATAATCATGTACATTCTATTACCAAACCAAGTGGATGGCTAAGTGATTCGATATGGGGTTGCTTGGGTAAAAGCTTGAGAGTTTGAGCCTCATACTAGGCAACTTGTGTTTCTTTCTTCTGAATAAAAGAAATATACGTTCTTCGAAAGGACAACTTTGTTCCGAATGCATGTATCAAAATTCATGTTAGTGATTCAAAATCAGTTAAGGCTTTCACTTCCATTGGTTCAAGTCCGACGCTTTGTGCATCAAGGAGCGCGCTCATGATCACTCACATCCTAATGTGCATTGAAGGGACGTCATTGTATTCCAACAAATCGATAGCAAATGAGCTCGAGTCCCTCTATTCCAAAAATCACAGCAAGTTCCAGTAAAATATAAGAAAAATTATGGAAACTATAGTAGATCCTCACAAATAGAAACACACAAACAGATTATAATCGATATCACAAGAACATGCAGCGTAGAGCAATTAAAATTGTAGGCAATCCTTCACTAAGTATGCTCTAATATTAGTTAAAGAGTTTTTACAGAAGTCTCGAGTGAAGGATTGCCTAAAGAGATCCCACAGTTGTCAATAAGAGATCTGAGTGCAGAATGAGTAGCAAAATATCAAACATACATTTACCAACGGGACTAAGTACGTGGCGATATGATTAGCAAGATATATAAGTGCCATTGTTAGAGGTGTAGTTCAGATGATGGTTATCTAACTAGATTCAAAACCAGCATTGCTAAGTAAGACTAAGAAGTAGACTCAGTGATTTTCTTACTATTTGGACTTGCTTTTGGGGTGTCAAAGGGTCTTAACTTTTTCCAAAGGAACAACTTCTTCGACGACCTTGTGAATGGAAATATCAATCAAGATTTCTCCGCCTCTTGCAATCCACTTAGCTCAAACAAGCACACATCCCCTACTTCCAAGTTGTTGTCCAATACGAAGTCTGCCCATCCCCCATCAAGTCCGATGAAAGTAGATTCTTTACCAGTGAGACGGACAGTCCATGTTTTGGGATTTGGAGGAACCGGGAGAATGGCAGCCTTAGTTTGATGCGGAATTTGTTCTGCAACAAGTTTTTTGGGGATAGTCTACAAACAAAACATTGAAATTGCTTATAATGCAGGAGTGAATATAAAACCAAAGCATAACGTACAACGTCATAAATCATTTTGGTGAAGGATTTAATCCCTTAATGAATTTAAGTACGTGAAGTTACTAAATCCGAAATTCATAAAGATGATTGAAGCTTACCAAAAAGAATTTCTTTTCCACATGAGTTGGGACCATTGTTGTAACGAAATTTGGCTTATATGAGATTACTTCTGCAGCTGATTGGAAAGCTTTCTCCTTCTCTTCTTTCGTCACAGGTCTTCTTTGTGATTTATAAATCAATCTGTATGATCTACTTGGAGATGATCCACCTAATAATTCAAACAATGAGACAAAATATTGTGGTGAGTCACTTTCACTTTCACCGCACACTTTGGTTGTACCCATCGTAACATCAAATTCTTATTATATGTATTTATATTCAAGTTTGATGGGACCACTCTAGTTAAGATTCAAGCTTAACACACATTAGAAGTTCAATATTCCAATGGGTGGGGTTAAAGTACTTGCTTTGATTGGGTTACGACTTCACATTGAAAAATTGAATGTGTTTTTTCAAGATTGAGTCCACTCAGAAATAATAACTCTCTAATCTTTTCCTTGCATAGGAAACCAACTTAATTACAACTTTGCCTAGAGCTTCTAATGACTCATCCATCTCACTAGAGATGCTTTGCCACAACACTCTACTCTTTCCTTCTTGCTTTTCCACTTTATTCATCAAACTAGCCCAATTTGTAAAGCCGACCCTAACTAATTTGGGATTAAGGCTTTGTTGTTGTCGTTGTTGTAGAAAAATACTAATATTATAAAAATAAATTAAAAGTTAAAAAAAAAAAAAACCTGAAAATATAACATATACCTATGTCTATATTCTGTTTCCTAATATCTTCCTTCAACTAGTTAGTTTACAAATCTTTATAAAATATAAAAAAACAAAAAACAAAACAAAACAACACCAAAACAAACAAAAAACACCAAAAAAAAAGGAAAACAAGGAGTGTAGTTGTTGAACCACATAGAGTCACCACATAGTGTGGTTGTTGAGAAGGAATGGATGCTTAATTAAAAAGTTTGAGTGAAGGAGGAGATGATCAGATGGCAGTAATGACAGTAATTTTTTATGGTAAGTAAAGCAGCTAGATGCTTTGTACCGATGCTTAAAGGACTAAGACAGATTACTATTTATAAGAATATGTTCAGTTGCATTTCTATGCTATCAGTATTCAGGGGTTGAGCCACATTTGGAAAACAAAGAGGCAATGCGACATACGTGGGATCGATGGAGTCCTTCGGATGCGCATTGAGATGTGTACTCTGCAAATCAGAATGCATATTTTAAATGCACGCTGCTCGACTGTTTTTTTTTTTTTTTTTTTTTTTTGAGATCTGTTTATTTTCTTAAATATACACACATTCTTACAAAAGTGTCATAGGCCCTTATACTTTGCATCCATATGTAAGGATACGTATTTTTAGTAAAAATCTAAAGGCCTACATATGTATACACTTTCACCGCACACTTTGGGTGTACCCATCGTAATATCAAATTCTTATTATATGTATTTATATTCAAGTTTGATGGGACCACTCTAGTTAAGATTCAAGCTTAACAATACAGATATACCATGATATAACAAAAGTTGATATTGGCTTGAATATTGGTTGGATTTTGACTAGTTGAGTTTTGAGTTGTTTGTTGAAGAAATATATAAATACGAAAATCAAAGTTAATGAATTTTGAATATTACACAAAGCATCAATTTTTCTATTCATTTAGATGTGTTTATATACAAATGTACAAATGAATTTATGGAAATATTACAATGAATCTCATGATTGGTTGATTGAAGCAATCAATATGATTGATTCGTGATTAATTGATTAAATTTTTGATTGGTTCAATCAATCAATATGATTCCTTGAATCAAAGATTGCTTCTACTGTGACGGCCTCAAATTCCCAATGCATTTGGTAAACGCCCGGCCTAGACTCGTACAGATCCGCGAGTCAGTACTCGGCGGTCTGGCGAACCTAGTCAGCCTCTAATTATCAAATTATAGGTTTTATGAAAGAGTTATTGCAAGTATAACACGGCGGAAGAAAATTTAATACTAAATAATTAATGGGAAATAACTCAGTCAAACGGAAATCAGGAATCTATATATATGGAAACCCCGTAAACGGGAATATTCATGTACAATAAGTCAAGGTCAAATAAGATATTACATGATATCAATCCCAAACTATAATCCCAGGTTCAATGACTCAACAAAACATGATAATAATAAAAAGCAACATACAAGCAACATACAAGCAAAAACATATAACCTACTCTAGGGTTCCTCAAGTCCAGCCGCTCACAAAAAATCTCCTAGGCAATGTTCCTTGCCTCTACTGCACTCCACTCTATCTGCACCCACCATCACAAACTAGATGGTGAGTAACTAAGAGAAATCGAAAGTATCAGAAGAATATAACAGTAATTCATGAATTATCAAATAAGGCAGTCTAAATATCGTACAAGAATAAAAGGCAGGAATTTAAATAAATAAGGTGCATGATAGGCAGACTGGATATAATAACAATCGAAACATGCGTGTTCTATGAGTCAAGAGAGGCCATAAATGGTCCAAAATCTACAACAAATCCATAACAGCGATGTCGCAACATCGAAACCCACAACAATCCAGTAAATGGTATCACACAATCACTAGGGGTGGTCAAACACTCGTGCGCACGAGTGCCTGCGTTTTATCCCTTCTAGTGCAGGTCACATGTACCTTCGAGACACACACTTATACCAAAAACACACATACAAGGACTATGGAACGGAAATGCCAACAAGTAGATTACAACAAACATGATAGAATGATAATGAATCACATGGTATTTTCTTAACTGGCTTACTAATGTATACAAGCTTTTAGGCAAATGTACTTACCTGAACTATCACAACCCGGGTACAACTCGCGTCCGTAACGCATATCCCTAAGTTTCCCGCTACCTGACAAGGTTGGAAAACTCATATTAATAGGTCAGGTCATCAACTAAACCCTAGGTCAACCCTAGTGTTCATCCCAGTGTTTTAAGTATTTACACAACTCGTCAAATCGCTATGAAAACGTATCCTCTCTCGGGTTTGAAAAACCATGACAATAACCACGACTATGATATCACAACATCGGTATCCACAATGCATATAAGCCTACTCATGTATCGTAGGCTCGGCTCAGTCGTATGTGGGTCACGTCGTAGCCTCGATGAGCCGACGACGTGACCACGACGTCATAACCAATTCCTGACCTTCAAACTCAAATCTGTAAAAAAAACATGACTCAAAATGACCATGCACCAACGAGTTTGGGAACCTCGTGGGTGTGGTCTAACGTCCATAGAGTGCCAACACGACATGGAAAGGCCATGTGCATGCCCTACGTCACGTCGACAACTACTCGACGAGATAGAAACAACTCATGCATAACTTTACCATTACGACTCATCACCATTGATATGAAAACTCCGGGGCTGTGAGACTCCATGACGGACATGGTAAGGTCTCCGACAGTCCCCCATGTCATCGCGTTGACGACAGTGCTGCCAAGACAGGTGATTTCCGACAAGAAGGTTAAACCACGAATATACATATGAATGACGTAATATAACAACAACGTCGTTGTTTTAGGCCACTCCAAGAGTCGTGAGACACAAGCATGAACTTATCTTGGTACCCGACATCCCCGGTCATGGTGGCACAGCGGTGGCGTCGCCCACGGCAGCGGATTCGGCAAGGAGGAGCATAACACACATGAAATGAACATAAACATAAAATTAAGACCAAACAGTCCAAACGCAACTGATTCGGAAACACCGAAGGGCAGCGAGGTACCAACAAGGGAAATCTATGGTCCTCGACAGCCTCTCGGACTTGGTGTCCGACCCGCAGAGCACTGCCAGTTGGGGCGATTTCTGGCGAGACATCAACAATAGAGAAAAACCAAATAAAATACAACACCTCACTACCATCACTGTTATGGACCACTCCGGGAGCCGTGAGACACAAACATGGGTTTAGCGTGGTCTCCGACGTTCCCCAGGTCATGGTGGTCCGACCAGCGGCGCCGCCCAAGCTCTGCAACTTCGGCGAGGCAGAAAAATGTCAACACATGTAGTAAACAGAGTATGGACAACAACTACTCTAGGTATTGAAATCCAGATGTCTTTCGGGGACATAGGAACTCCGATGGGCTAAGAGGGCCCGTCCCCGACTGTCCCCGACCACCGCTAGTCATCCTAGCAGTGGCCAGGACGCGACACAGCCACCAGTCATGAGTTTCGTTTGGGTTATCACCACACGTACGCCGTGAGGTTGGGGAGGAGATCTGCCACTACTAGAACTCCAATGGGTCGTCCCCAACCAGTTCCTGGTCGGACAGTAGCCCCCCCACAACCCACTGTGTGTGACCGAGAGAAGAGAGGAAATGATAGAGGAGAGAGAGAACACAGACATCCGGCGAGGTCTCCGGCGAGGGTCATGTTCGGTCACCAAGGGAGAGGGGCGGCGGTGAGAAGGAATAGGAGACTCGGGTGTGTGTGTGTGGAGGAGATGAGTGAATAGTGGATTGGGAAAGTGGAGGTGGGTCTTAGTTATAGTCCTTTTGTTGTAATCTCCACACAAACATGCATCTCGAGAAAAATCCGAGGGTTCTCTCACTTTGGGTTGTGTCACTTTTACAATTTCAATCCTATAGCCCATGTGTTGTGTAATTATCCAACTTTCACGTTGATCTTGCATTCCTTGGTCCATATTTCTCTGTCAATTGGTTCGCCACGCCCGATTTCTCGCCACGCCTTGTCAACTAATTAATTAAATTATCCAATAATTCATTTAATTAGGTTTTTACTATACTTTACTCCCCTGTTTACCTAGGCAGAAACCTCACTCATATTAAAAATCGTTCGAACGGCTTGAGACACGTATTAGACTATAATACTATTACACACATCAAAGAATCATAAAATCACCTCGGTGTCGACTCCCGGGGTTCGAAATACTATCTAGTATCACGTAGTTGGGTCACGGTCCTGATAAGTATCATACAAGTCGGGTTAAAATTTGAGGGTTGTTACAGTCTCTCTCACTTATTAGAATTTCTTCCTCGAAATTTACTAATAAGTAAACTAAACTAACGGCCTTACCATTCTTCTTTACAAATCCTAAAGACACCAATAATCCTCAGAGCGAGTCATTCCTTAACTCGGAACCATTCGTAACCTTTCAGTGGAGAGACCTTCAAGTGTACATAATCTCCCTGAATCATGCTGAAGCTCATCGTGACACTCGTTAAGTATCTCTTCTGCCACTCTTGGGCATTCTTAAGTCTCTGGAAAATCTACCGTACCTTCTCAACATGATCCTCAACAGTTCTAGTCTAACTGCCACAACATCCTCTGGCCAAGTTCAACAGGAAATGAATCGACGAGGCTTATCACAGAGCGCCTCAATTGGTGCCATACCGATTCTTACCTGACAACTGTTGTCGTGCGCAACCTTGCACAAGTGAAGGTATTGTAGATTCCACTAACTTGTCCACGATTACCTATATGCTATCATGACCATGAGAAGATCGGGGCAACCGCTGACTAAATCCATATAAATATGTTCCCACTCCCACCGAGGAATGGGAAGAGGCTGCAGTAGTCCTCCAGATCGTCGATGCCCAGTCTCTACGCGCTGGCATGTCACATGCTCGAACAACTCTAACACCTCGGAAATCATCCCCGACCACTAAAGAGATGTCGCATGTCAACGCACATCTTAGGTCGACCCGCATATACAACGAAACGAGAGCAGTGAATCTTCTAAAGTATTTCTTCACGCGCATCAGCCACCAATGGAAGCCCCAGTCGCTCGCGATATCTCTAGCATGAGTCTGTCGACCAACTCTAGTTTGGGAAATCTGAACTACCCGCCATCTCGCCGCACATCTCGTAAGACGCATCGTTTTGTTGTTCCTCGCACACAATACCAAATGAGACGGTCTGCAGCATCGCTTGACCACGTATCTGTATCCTGGTAATCATCGGCAAGTTCGCTGAATTCATCAACTCGCCGCCTCACATAAACCACGCTAGTGGTCCTCCGTGGCAATAATCGAATGAATCTTCTCATGATTCTTAGAAAATAGCTCCGTTCGCTTGGACATCAGTACCGCCATAGAACCTCAATGGATCATGTCTCTTAAATTCCCTCCACTGCTTTCGCCTCAGCAGTGACTCCCGGACTCTTCTTTGGAGTTGTAGTTGGAGTAACCTCTGTAGTAGCTACTAGCGTAGTCGGTGTCTCCACCGCTCGCATTATCTCAGTCTGTAACGGAGGTGTCTCCATCTCGGTCTGCGTACCTGGTGCAACAACCACTCGCTCGGGAATTGCCGCTAATGGAATCGAAGACGTAGATGCCGTAGCAATCGGAGTCTCTGCTCCTTGAGTAATAGTAGGTGGTAATAGTGTAGTCAAATTCAATGGTGTAGTGGTAGCTGGTACGAGTATCCTCAACAGTCGTAACATCTCTTGTAGTTGATGGTCCTGCGTCGAGACTCTCTGTGTCAAGGCATGCACATCATATGCGCTAGCATATCGTGTGTCGGACGTGCCGCTATCGTCGCTCGGACCAGTCTGATCCACCATCTTCGTCTGAATCAAAAGAGAGCGAACTTCTCGTATTAGTCTATAGCTACCGCATACCATAATAATACACTTAACAATCTTAATATGTATTAAAATTATCCGATCAACCCATTACTTTCCCAGTTAAGTTTCTACAGGATCATAGGGTTTCCACTTCTAAGTTCGACCATTCCTAACTTCCGCTAGTTTAATACCTTGTATTTTATGAATTTAAACTTGGTAGGCTCTGATACCAACTGTGACGTAGATTCTTAATTTCCGTTTGACTGAGTTATTTTTCATTAATTGTTTAGTATTAAATTTTCTTCCGTTGTGTTATACTTGCAATAACTCTTTCATAAAACCTGTAATTTGATAATTGGAGGTTGACTAGGCTCGCCAGACCGTCGAGTACCGATTCGGGGATCTGTACGAGACTAGGCCGAAATTTCCAAATGCATTGGGAATTTAGGGCCATCAAATCTACATTCCTTAATTCAAGGAATATTCAATACTCCCTCTCAAGTTGGCGTATGGAGAATTCATCGAAATGCCCAACTTGACGAGTAACAAGCTTTAATTAGGTCCTTGACGTTCTTCGATCCAGGAGTGCTTGTGATTAAAGGCTCTTCTTTGAATCCTTCTAATCGGCTTGTCTGATAAGCAACTCCTTAGTTGTTTTCTCGCCATGTCGTAAAGAATATAGTATGGAAAAAAACAACCATACTACAAATATGAGTATAGTATAGGAATATCTCTATACCATAATAACTACTTTCATTTGAAAGGTTCTTCTTTAAATCCTTTCAATCGGCTTATCTGATAAGAACTCCTCGGTTGCCTTCTTTCCAAGCCACAAAGAATATAGTATGGGAAAAACATCCATATACTACAAAAAATGAGTATAGTATAGGAAAATCTCTATACTATAATATAAAAATGGATTACTTTGTGTCTCTCTAGTTGGGAGGGACATTGCGGAGCCAAGTATAAACCTGCTCTGATACCATAATGAATTTTGAATATTACACAAAACATCAATTTTTCTATTCATTTAGATGTGTTTATATACACAAACTTACAAATGAATTTATGGAAATATTAGAATGAATCCCATGATTGGTTGATTGAATCCTTAATTGATTCAATCAATCAATATGATTGATTCGTGATTGATTGATTGAATTTTTAATTGATTCAATTAATCAATATGATTCCTTAAATCAAGGATTGCTTCTACATTCCTTAATTCAAGGAATATTCAAGTAATATGGGAGCAGTATCTCAGTTCTACTATGGTGTATGTTATTTGCAGATGATAATGTCCAACTGAGCGAAGAGCGAATATGAAATTAATTAAAACTTTCGATGAATACTTTAGACTTTAAAGGCTTTAATATGAGTAGGACAAAGATCAAATACATGCATTGAGTCTAAAAATAATAGATATCAAGATGATAAAGTAGTAAAATTAGGGGAAGTAGAAGTTTATAATAAGGTTAACCTTTTAAGATATATAGAATCAATCACCAAAAATTATTTTTAATATTAAGAATAATGTTTTACACGAAATTCAAGTTGGATGGAAGAAATGAATAAGTGCAACTAGTGTGATCTGCAATTGAAATATTCATTATAAGTTAAAAAGAGATTTTATTGGACCGCAATGGTTAACTATGCATTTATTGAAGTTAATGTTGGATGGCAAAAAGAAAAGTACATAAAATTAATGAACGCAATAGATATGAAGATGCTTAGGTGGATGTATGATAAAATTCGTAAAGATAGAATAAGAAATATATAAATTCAAAAAAAGTATGAGTTGTATCAATTGACACAGATTAAAAAAGGGCAGGTTTGATTATTTGGACACATTCAAAGACCCACACTAAAAAACTCAAACTCAATAGAAACTGAAGAAATTCGATAAGATTGATTATGAGAGATTTAAATAATTTGAAAAATACCCCCTCAATTGCACTAAATCGAACACAGTAAAAGAGTTCATTTCATGTAGCTGACCCTAATTAATTTGGGATTGAGGCTTTTTGTTGTTGTTTTTGTTGTTTTAATTACACAACACGTGCAAGTTGTCAAGAAACTATGACACTTTATAATATAAAATGTTGCGGCTCAACTTAGTTTTTTTCTTTAATTTACTGAAATATAAACTTTTGAAGTTATATAGAATTAAAACGCTTCATGAGTTTCGCTGTAAAATATATCACTCAAACTGGAAGAAAAATTAAAATCACAAAAAATCCCAGAACAGGTCAAATCACACTATTGGATAAATAATCTAATTCAAGTACAACCATTTTTGTATTTCCATCAATTCTTCTTTCTGCTACTACACTTAAATATTCAACCAATCTCCTAAAACATGAACATCAGCACCTATCAAAAGAATCAATCAAAATTTTGTGAAAACAAATATGAATGTGTCAGTTCCCAATATCTTCTTGTATCTACACTAACATCCAAATTCACTAGTAGTGTCCTCAGTTCAACTTTGAAAAAATTGAGATGACTGTCAATGGGCTGAAGCACAGCACTCTTCTACATCACTCAACCTCTCTATGTTACTCTCTCTCTCTCTCTCTGTGTGAATTTTTTTCTCAAAACCTTCTAAAACCAAGATCAGTCGCAATTCAAGCCGCATTCTTCCAACACAATGCCTCCCTTAGCCAAGAAGGGGTTGATCCGTACCCATAAAAGCGAGAATATGGCTGCAAGTAGAAGTGACCACACCAGAATGATTGTGGGAAGCCTATCCTGTTTGCCCATCACTCCCTTTAAGAAGGGGTAGAGATGGACAATAACCCAGAATGCGAAAAAGAGTTTACCAAACATGGGGCCCCATGACTCATAACCCGTGTTGATGGCGTCGGAGACTCCAACCATCACCCCAATAATGTTTATAATCAGCAATGTCATGGGAGGGATCAGCAAGGAAGTCCATTTGAATAGATAGAGCTCGGAAAATTCTCCATCATCCGCTCCTTTAGATGTGACTGTGAAGTTCGTGTTGACACCGGCCAAGACCTTTAGCAAACCTTGAAAGAGTGCAAAAAGGTGTGAAGAAACGCCACCAATGACCCAGAATTGTTCGTTTCTCCACCAGTCATCTATTCCTACCCCGCCCCATTGCATTTCAAGAACCCCCGTTGCAGCTATGGACAAGAATAGAGCCATGAAGACGATGCTAGCGTAATTGCTTATCTGTTCAATGAAAGGTAATTCTTTTCATTAGACAGTAGCATTCACATAAATAAACCAGCAGAAGGTTCAGAATTTGGGTCTTAAAAGAAATATTCTGAAAGGGGATTAGAAAAAAGCATTCTGATTAGATATGAGGAAAATATGAGCAATTCTTTCATGTTAAGGTTGGAAGCACTCATTCATCTATTCTATTGTATAAGCTATTTTACCTTTTTCAAGTATAGAAAGTTCATTATTATGGAATCGCAGGGCAATTTCCACAAGCTTCTACTCTTCGAATTCTACTGGGGGAGGATTTCGCTTGTATAACATAAAAAAAAACTTTTGCTTTTGAAACTATATTTTTTAAGCCAATGCTCATCTAGGTTGTTTACAAAAAACTCGAGAAAAAATTAGTTGGAGTCAGCTACATAGATCAAACTCTTCCATGGCACTCGATTAAGTGCAACTGATGGCGTGCTTTCCAAATCATTTAAATTCCCCCTAATCAATGTGTCCCAAATTAGTTTTGGTCTACCCCTACATCATCGAATTTCTTAAATTTCTATTGAGTTGAGTTTTCTAGTGGCATTTGAAGGCCGTCTTTGAAGGTATCCAAACTACCACAAACATTCTTCCCTAATCTCTGTGTCAATTAGTGTTACTCCTACTTTCCTTGGAATTTATGTGTTTCTTATTCTATCTTTACTAGTTTTACCACACATCCACCTAAGCATCCTCAATTCTGCTCTATTCATTTTATGTACTTGTTGTTTTTTTACTGCCCAATGTTCACTTTCATAAAGCATAGCTAGCCTAATTGCGATTATATAACATATTCCTTTTAACTTGCGGTGCTACAAAAATACTCAAAGAAACTTGCATCAAATATTGTAAGTTCTAATGTGTGATGAACAAGAAAAATGTATCCCCAAACACTAAAAACATACTCAACCACTCTTTCAAATCCAATTTCGTAATTTAGTTTTGATTTCTATACCAAATAGATCCTAGATGTACAAAGCAATTCCCATCTAAATCACTTCTTTTGAGCATATTTTCTTTATGTGCTTCCAAAAGATTGATCATCTGAATAAAAACCCATACAAACAACAACAAAATATCATGGAACTACAAGTTGAGGGAGGTACCTCAGGTATGATAAACTTCCCCGTGAGGAGGCAGACTGCTGGCAAAGTACAGTAGGCAATCAAAGGAATTGACGTCCATGGGTACACTACTGAATTAATGTACGAAAGGCGTTCCAACCATTTTAAGCCACAGTCATAGCCATACCAGATTGGGCAGTGCCTGCTCAAGAAAATCTCAACTGATCCAAGGGCCCACCGAAGAACCTGATGAAGGCGGTCCGAGAGATTGATGGGAGCAGAACCTTTAAATGCTGCCCTTTCGGGTATACAGTACACAGATCGCCAACCGTGACAGTGCATTTTAAATCCAGTCAAAATATCTTCTGTAACAGATCCATATATCCAACCAACCTGATTTAGAATTTTCAAGTCAAAGAGCAAAGAGTAAGATCAAGCATTGCTCACAAGAAGGAAAGGAAATTCATTGGGACATTGCAGGGGCTAATTGAATCCCTTACCTCTGTTCCCCACTCGGTTTTATCTTCATAACCACAACTAATAACATGTACAGCCTCTTTCAAAAGCAGAGAAGAATCGGCACCCTTAGGAATCCCACCATCTCTAGAAGAGTAGAAGTGATGAAAACAGGAGATTGACCAAACTTCTTCTCAAATTTTACCTGGGTCATCAGCGAGGATTTTTCACTATCTACTCCTGTGAGAGAAATAAGAATGTGATATTTAGCATCAGATCCCATTTCCTCATAGAAAAATGATAATCTAACACACTTTGGGCGTACACTTGGAGCGCATACTTTGTTTTTTAGCCCATTTATGGTGTTTTGAGTCTCTCTAAGCGTGGGTCCCACATCTAACAAAATACCATAATAAGCTAAAAAACAAAGTGTGCGCCTTAAGTGTGTTAGATTATCATTTTCCTTCCTGATATGGGCATCTTTTAATGTTATGGAGCACTAGATGTGAATTGACAAAGGAAAACAACTTCCTAACCCTGAATTTTAATGAGGGGTACTTGCCACAATTTCTTCTGTAAATCAACTTATAAAGGGTGTTGCTGTAATTAATAAGCATAGTTCAATTGGTTTAGAATCTGAGCCTAATAACAGTAATAATTTTAAGCTGTTTCCTACAAGGAATACATGATGTGAAAAATAAAGAACCATCTACCGCTATATCATCTTATAAAGTAACTGTGCTAGTTTCATATTATTCAACCATTAGTTTGGTTTTTAGAAAATAGGAGCTAAAATTTGGATGTCTACTGAAAATTAAAAGGTAGGATAGTTCCACTTAATTTCTATGCCATACGTCCTAGAATTAAGTTGTTTCAAATGAAAGCATAATTGTGAAGAAACAACCAGATGAGATTGTGGACATATAATATGAAATTTTATTTATGAAAGCATAAAGAGCATGCACATATGATACTAGGACATAAGATATTGGTATGTGTACATCGGCAGCCTATATATAGAAAAAACTATATGCATAATACCACTCTAACAATAACTTCTAACTTAAATCAAACTTCTAAATATAAATCCTAACTAAATATAAATTTCAAATTCTTTTAATTCTTTAGTTGGAGTCTAATTCTCAATTATATCCAACAAAAACCACCA
This sequence comes from Stephania japonica, assembly GCA_039657345.1. NCBI lineage: Eukaryota > Viridiplantae > Streptophyta > Magnoliopsida > Ranunculales > Menispermaceae > Stephania > Stephania japonica. The sequence continues at coordinate 14,163,872 of CM077564.1, read as the reverse complement.
TTAATCAACCTACAAAATCGCATAAGTTAGGTGTAATGGTTTCATACTATTCAAACCTTACTTTGATTTATATATATATTTTTTTAAATAGAAAGTTAAAGTAATTCAGATGCACAAGCAAAAAAAGGCATGTCAAATTCCCTCCTCACCTTCAATTCCCTCCTCTATCTTTTCAAGGGCATGTATCTGTCTTGATGACTCCCTCTTCTTTAACTTCTTTCTCTTCTCCTTGCGCTTTGCCCTCACTTTCTGTTTAGAACAACATGAGCAGCACCATTTGGGCCAACAATTACAAGTCTTTCCAGGGGGCTTCTCCTTGACAGGAGCATCATAGCCATACAAAGCCTGCCTTCTGAAAACACATCCAGTGCCGACATAAATAGGACCTTGGATTCCATCAAGACCTTTCATGTTTATCTGTTTTTTAATTAGGGGAACAAAACAGGGTCATTTCTTAAAAAAAAATAAAAAAATCACCATCATCTACTCCTAATATGATGTCCATAAGTCACATACATCGAAGAAGACAACATTTCGATTTGAGTATCTATCATGCCGATCAATGCCATCGAATCGTTGAGGGAACTGCACGTAACATACTTTCTTCCCTGTTGTTGGGTCCATCATAAAACACATGGCTTCTCTAAGTGCTGTGCTGTTGTTTATGTAATGATCACAATCAACATTTAGAATATATGGAGCATTGGAGATGATTGCAGAGACCCTCACCTAAATTATGATAAAGTAACAATCAAGAAAGCATGAATATAAACATCACTCTAGTATAAGTTCCATTTGATAAACTGAAAACTAAAGTAAATTAATTGCAGGAACATTTACCAGAGCATTCATGGCCCCAGCTTTCTTGTGGTGGTCAAAGCCAGGTCTCTTTTCACGAGAAATGTACACTAGTCGAGGCAATTCATTTCCTTCAACATCAGTGACATCATTGTTCCCAAGGAAAACCTGTCACAAATGGACTACAAATCATGATATATAGCCTTGGCCAATATGGCAAAAACTGTGGACGAGGACTACCAGCAATCTGAACAAAGAACTGATATGAAATAATGAAAAACTGTTGTTTCTAGCTTCAATAATTTTTCCATTATATTGTATTGGTTCGGCATTCTTGAGACATGGTTATCTTCAAAGAAAGTATATATATTCTAAAAGGGAATTATTACCTGTATCATCCCTGGATGGTTCCTAACATTGTTTCCAGGCCATGGAGTTCCATCCTGCATCGTCCAACCCTGCTCGGGAACTTTCTGTGCCATTGTGACCAACCCATTTATCCGAATTTTGAATTCTTCATACTCTCTCTATATACAAGCACAAAGATGAGATCGTAAAAAATCATTCCATTGACAAATTAGCATTAGGAGATAACCTGAAAAGCATTTTAACTAAAAAGTGTCTGATCTAAGTATCTAACTGCTGCCATACACAATCAAGGCAATAAAATATATTAACTAAAACAAGAATTAAACCTTCATCGCACGACGTTCCTTCACAAAGGATGCATCGATCTTGTCTTTCAGGTAGTCGATCTTTTGAGCAAAATACCATTCTGGTGCCCGAGGCTCAATCTTGAACTTTTTGCAGAATGGAACCCATTTTCTTGCAAACTCAGATGTCTCTGAGAGAGCTTCAAAGGTAAGCATGGCAGCTCCATCATCAGAGACGTAGCAAGCAACCTTTTCAACAGGATAATCCACAGCAAGGATTGATAAAACAGTGTTAGCTGTAATAAGTGGAGGTTCTTTCAGAGGATCGACTGTACTGACGAAAATATCTATATCAGCCAACGCAGATGGACTTCCTTCTTTTTCATACCTGGAAAACAAGGAGATAAGATAACATGTCACGAGGATGATAAACAAAAGAAAAGCAGAAGAATGAAATGTAAGGTAAGGTAGTGTTCTAATGCCTTAGTGATAATCGATCGAGGTATGTTTCTCGTGTAATTGGATACCACTTTGGGAACTGATCCAAAATCCATGAAACGGCAAACCATATTTCACAAATTACTGATGTCAACCACAGACCATACGCATTTTGGACAGGATGGAGAAGTCTGTAATGGAAAAAGAAGCCAAGAATCACGAGCCGGAGTAATATTATTAATCTGTAAGGATTAATTTTACTGAAGGAATTGGTATCTTCCTTGAAAGTGGCTGTCTGCCTTCATCTGTCCTGAAAACACATGCGCGACATTAGAATGCAAGAAATAGACAGGAGTTCAGATACTAAAAAAATCAACTAATATTAATTAAAGTTCAATGCATATTGGAACATGCAACAACAACCACAACAAAAACAACAACATAGCTTCAATCCCAAATTAGTTGGGGTCAGCTACATGGATCAAAAGCTTCATTGTGCTTGATTTAGTGCAATTGATGGGTTGCTTTCCAAACCATTTCCTCGTCAAGTATCAATTTATTTCATTCATCCTATATAGCCCAAACTGTTGCAAATGATGCAACATTCCAAATCACCTTTCTTCTAGAGCCACAACCTTCCACCCAATTAGTATCAAGTAAACTTGAATATTTTATGATGAGACCTGTACCATATTTATTCCTCTGAATAATATACTCCCTAAGGAGACAGCAAAGCACACAACAAAGTGATTATCTGCCCAGAATTATGCTACACATAAAGCACGCGAGGTGGAGATAGGAGTAAATCTGGCTTCTAATTTGCATTCAGTCTGCAATTTGCATCTTCCCCATTGCAATCGAGCCTCCAAGGAACTTTGCTTTTGATGGGATCCTACCTTTTCATAGAAAATGGCCGCGATGAAATTTGATTTGCTAAAAAAGATGGATGATTTGCCAAGAGGCTGCTCCCTACGACCATTTCTACCTGCTCTAAGGGTGGTTCATACCAATCATAAGAGGTGATTTCTCACATTTGAGATTTTATCGATCCTACGTTTATTCTAAAACTCCAGTTCCATGATGGAGGTTGGGATCTTGATAAGTTAACTATGGAAGTTGGAAAGCGAATAGAGCGATAGTCAGAAAGACAACTGTTCTAAGGGTCTCTCTCCTCAACACAATGACCCTCTTCCTACAATTCCCAAAAAAAAGTAGCCACTTCCCAAACTTGAAGTTTTTCTTTTTACTTTGAGTTTGATAAAGGATTTGTTGATAATAAAGAATGTAGGCTTTTCCAAGGTCACCTACTTGTTTGCATATTCATCGCATATGGATCCCACCCATTCGATGACAGTCCATACTTGCTAATATTCCACCTTCACCCATAACACTTGCATTTTGAAGGGAAATCTCTATATTTACTTTGAGGCTAAATCTCTATATTTACTTTGAGGCTACCTACGTTTTGCTCGCATATTGCCCAAACCAATATCTCTTTCTCCTTTAACTTGTAAACAACTTTTGACCTCAAAAGCTGTAGATGATTCTCATTTTGTACCCTAAAATAGAAAATCTATCATCTCTTTTCCATTACCACATTATGTCATGCCAAAAGAGTCAATAGAATACTTTCAAGCTTGTAGGTACCACATCTCTTCTATTTATTTTTCCCTAACCATCACTACCTCACAATGCAGGAAGTACACATAGAATAAGTTACAATATGAGGAAAATTCACAACATAATTTCATATGACTTGACAATATAAGAAAAATTGTTCCAATGTATACAACTAACATTAATTTCAGAACATGAATCTTGTTTTATTTGTAACAAATTTACTTTTTCTCGTATCCTCCCATTTAACATTCAGATAAAAAAGCAGAAGAGCATCAAACAAACCATAGTACTCTCCATAAAGAGATGAGAGAGGTAAACTCATACTTGGGTAAATCAGGATCGTTGGGTTCGCCCTCATAGTTTTCACCACCATTTCCACATTGCTTAAAAACCTGGAGCTTGTCACTCTGCCTTTTCTTCCATTCCTCGGTTCTATCTTTCCATGCAACACTACCATACCCATACAGTGCTAAATCTTTATTAGGATCCATTGGTCTCGGTTGCACTGCAGTATCGATAGCACTAAGTATATGCGATGCAAAGTAACAATCTCAAACAACTATAAACTGAGACAAAAGCAGAAATGAAAAAACTAAAAGAATCCAACTTACAACACATGGAGGATTCAGAATACAAACCGGATGAATCTGCTTTCCCCCACGACTCGAAATTGTTGGGATAATAAGAGCATGATTATTTGCCGATATTCCAGCATCCTATATTGCAAGACAAAATCAAGTTTCAAAATTGTGACTTACAAATTCATCAAGTGTGACACGCCACAACCACACATAAACACAAAAATTAAAACCATCACCTCATGATCATAGGTCAAGAGAGGGCCTTCATGATTCACATATGCCGAACCAAACTCCGAATAGGGCATTGAAAACTCAGATGCATTGGCCTGAAATCCACACACACTACCACTAACACTAGCAGAATCCGCAAAGTACTGTGTGTACCGATAACTTTGACTCCCAAAATCAAACTCATTGTCCAAATCATCAAACCCATCTTCTTCTTCGTCACCCTCAACCCTAGGACTGCCTGAAAACAAACAACAACAACATAGCCTCAGTCCCAAATTAATTAGGTCGGCTGCATGGATCAAACTCTTCCATTGTGCTCGATTTAATGCAATTGATGGTGAGCTTTCCAAACCATTTATATCCAAACTCATTAAAAAATCCCACTAAATTTAAGCCAAAAATAGTTGGCATAAAAAGATTATTCTGTAATCAGTTTAGTTCGGATACCGGGTGGTATTGACCGAAACGAAAAAGACTATTATGTATATGATTGTGACCTTTGATGCGCTTGTATCTGGTTTTGCATTGTGGGCAAGTTTGGTTGCCATCTCTTCTCTCATATTCATAGCAACTCCTACATACAGGGAAAGCACATTCATTGCAAGCAACAAAGAGCTCTCCTTCTAATGTGATCTCAATCTCATCACCACAAATCTGACAAATCTCCCCACTAAGCTCCGTCAGTGATTTCACCTGACACAAGTTTTCACAGTGTGGTAAATAAAATTGCACAAACAGTTCAGATTAAAAAGTAAAAAAAAAAATGGAAAAAAAACCACAAATGGGCATCTTTAAAAAAAAAATCATTAAAAAAATAAGACATGCAACACATGGTCTCCAAATCCGAACCAAAAAACCAAACGGGGTGAAACAAAAACTTATAAATCAAAATGGGTATCAACAAAATCAACCGATTTGATGAAAAAAATGCAACTTTTTTGGTGTTGTTTGTTCTTCAGAGTCCTTACTCGGTGAGTGTCGTCCGCATTGATCACAACAAACTCATTTCTGTTGTGAGAGCCCGCAACGAGTCGACCCATCACACATTCAAACCCAAATCTTCGATCACCCAAAACAGATCGAAAAACCCATCACTTTCCCTTCTGTTTTGGTGAGAGAGAGAACACGCAAGATTGATTGGTGGATTTGATTAGATTAAGATTTGAGAAAGAGAGGAGTGATGGAATGCAGTGAGAGTGAAAAGTTGATGATCGACTTTGTTGGGAAGGCCAGGTCTGAAGCTTTCCATCGTTGCCACGGTGTTGGGCTGTACCCAACTTCGATCGCGGGGTTTCTGGCCGTTGGATTCTCGTTTCGAAAAATTCTGTGAATCTAGCGAGATTGCGTTTCTACAGTTGTACTTTTGTAGTAATGGAAATTGGAAACCAACATTTGTCCAATTAATTAATGTTCTCGCGCATCTCCATGTAGGACTACTAATCTCGATGCATCACATATCGTATCATGCAATGTACGTCCATCGAGGTATTTTTTGGCGTTACATAAAAAAAAATTATTTGAGAAAAGTATGTTTTAATACTCCCTTACACCAAAAATATAAGACTTTTTGTTCAAAAAACACATATTAAAAAAGTTTAATTATGGTTAAGAGACTCTCAGGTAATATGGTAAAGACATCAATTACCAAAAAGGCAAGACTTTGAGATACTTATCTTAAAAAAGATCTCACCATTTACCAACTAATTGGGTGGTCCAATAATAAGGTATAGGGGTGGGCACGAAACCCGATGACCCGACTCGGGTCGGGTCACCCGACTCGGGTGGCGGGTGGCGGGTCGGGTAAAGTGGTTAAAAAAAAGAGTCGGGTCAAAAAACCCAACCCGTCGGGTATCGGGTCGGGTTTCGGGTATGATCAAAGTGCACCCGACCCGACCCGACCAAAATAACCCTAACTAAGCCCCAACTCTGCTGAGTCTGCTCCATGCTCATCGTCCCTATTCGACACCCTAACTAAGTCCCAACTCGCTTGAGTCCTGTTTTTTTTTTTTTTTTCATGAAACCGGGTCACCTGATGACTCGACCGACGACTTCGACCCTAAACGGGTCGGGTTTATATCGGTCCGCTTCGCTGTCGGGTCGGGTTACGGGTCATTTTTACAAAGACCCGACATGAGTCGGGTCGTCGGGGTATCGGGTCGGGTCGACCAACAAAAAAAATAAAAACTGTTGTAAACTAATTAAAGGTAAAGATAAAGAACTAGAAAGATAACAAGGGAAGAGATAGGGGAGAAATAGATAGAACTTTCATTCCAATATATGGTATCCATTACATAGATGTGAGCTCTTTATATAGGCCATCAAAGATCATAAGTTACAATTACATAATGGTGGAATGTGTAACCACTCACACATAATGATGGAATGTGTAACCACTCACACATAATGGTGGAATACAAATGGTTTGAATAGGAAGAGTCATCCACATCATTTCATTTACAACACTCCCCCTTGGATGACACTTGTTAAGAGATTGTGCCTCGTTAAAACCCTTACTAGAAAAACCCTGTGGAAAAAAATTCAGCAAAGGAAAAAGAGTACATTGTTCTCATCAATCTTGATATGGAGTATGATATTGATAGGATTGTCTCATTAAAAACCTTGCTAGAAAAACCCATTGGGATAAAACCATAGCGAAGGGAAAAAGAGTACAATACACTTATCAATTTTGATATGGAGTATTAATATTGTTAGGATTGCCTCATTAAAAACCTTGCTAGGAAAACTCAGTGAGATAAAACCATAGCTAAGGGAAAAAGAGTGCAAAACATTAATCAATAACTCCTTTTTATTCTCCCCCTCATGTTGACATGAGTGAAACATTTTATTATTTTGCAACAAATCTTTGCAAACTAAAATTTACTCTTTTGAGTAAAGTAAATTAATAGATGGAGAACTATTTTACTTGAAAATACTTGATTTCCAAATCAAGGCTAAGTTTTATTTTTCAAGTATCTTCCATCTTGAATTCCTTTTTCAAGTATTCATATGTTCTGATGATGTCGTCGTGGTTTTTCACTATATTTAAATCATCAACATACAAAACAATAATCACAAATCATGTTGAAGATCTTTTAATGAAGACACATGGACAAAATAGATTATTTACATATCCTTCTTTAAGTAAATAATCATTAAGGCGTTTGTACCACATTCGACTGGATTGTTTCAATCCATACAAAGATCTTTGTAATTTCATAGAGTGCATGTTATGAGGTTTTGATTTTATTTCATCAGATATTTCAAATCCTTCAAGAATTTTCATATATATCTCACTGTCTAGCGATCCGTACAGATATGCTGTAACGTCATCCATAAGATGCATATCTAGGCCTTCAGAAACTATAAGGCTTAACAAGAATCAAAATGTGATTGCATCTATAACAGGAGAATATGTTTCCTCATAATCAATGCCATGTCTTTGTGAGAAACCTTGAGCTACAAGTGTTGTTTTTTGCCTTGTAATCTCATTTTTTTCGTTTCTCTTTTGTACAAATACCCATTTATATCCAACAGGCTTTACGCCATTTGACGTTTGGACAATTGGTCTAAAAATATCTTGTTTCTTCAACGAGTCTAGCTCTGCTTGGATAGCCTCTTGCCATTTTTGCCAATCAGGTTTTCTTCGACATTTATCCATTGATCGTGGTTCTAGATCATCATCATTTTCACATATATCAAAGGACACATTGAAAGCAAAGATATCATTAGGAACAATATTATTTCGATCTCAAATCTTACCGGAGTTCAAATAATTTATTGAGATCTTATTATTTTCATCTTTTCCCTCTTTTTCAAGAGGTAATTGTTCTTTATCATAATCAACTTGTTCTGATAAATCCTTATCAAAGGATTCTTGTGTTTTCTCGGGAGTATTTTGATTTTGATTTATTTTTACTCCAATTTTCTTTTTCGAGGAATTGTGTCATTTGAACCAACCGGTCTTCCACGCTTTAAGCGTTTCGTTGGTTCTTGTGCATTTTGTTGCACAGAGACATCAATTCTTGCAAGAGCATTTACAGCTGGAATATGTGATTTTGTCACTTGTTTTGCATCATTAAATGCATATGGTAATTGATTTGCGATTTGTTGCAAATGAATGATCTTTTGAACTTCAAGTTCACACTGATTTGTTCGTGGATCATAATATGATAAAGTTGATGCATTCCAAGCAATTTTTCGCCATTCCTTTTAAATTGACTTCTTTTATCTCCCCTAATGGTGGGAAAATTGCTTCATCAAAGTGACAATCAGCAAAACGTGCAGTAAATAAATCCCCTGTTAAGAGCTCAAGGTATCTTATAATGGACGATGAGTTAAATCCAACATAAATCCCAAGTTTTCGTTGTGGACCCATCTTAGTTCTATGGTAGTATAGGAACATACACTGCACAACCAAAAATTCTTAAGTGTGAAATATTTGGTTGTTGACCTAAAATGAGTTGCATGGGGGAATGTTCATGGTATGCGATAGGGCCTATAACGAATGATAGATCTTTGCATGAAGAATTTGCATGTCCCCAAACTGAAGTTGATAACTTAGTTCTCATGATTAAAGGTCTCGGTAATTAATTGAATGCGTTTGATTAGAGATTCTCGCCAAACCATTTTGGGTATGCACATGTGGAAAGAATGTTCAATGGTAATTCCTATAGACATGCAATAATTTTTAAATGCTTGAGATTGAAATTCCCCGGCATTATCAAGACGGATGGTCTTGATTGGGTTATCAGGGAATTGTGCTCTTAACTTAATGATTTGCGCTAAAAGTCTAGCAAATGCAACATTGCGGGTCGAAAGCAAACAAACATGTGACCACCTAGTTGATGCATCTATCAAAACCATGAAATATCTAAATGGTCCACAAGTGAGGATGAATAGGTCCACATATGTCTCCCGAATGCATTTCTAAGAAAACGGGGATTCCACAACAATTTTACTTGGGGATGATTTAACTATCAATTTACCTTGAGAACAACTAGCACAATTATAATCACCAGCTGAAAATATTTTGTGACTCCTTAAAGGATGTCCATGCGAATTATTAATTATTTTTCGCATCATTGATGATCCTGGATGACCAAGCCGGTCATGCCATAAAATGAATGTCTTTGGATCATTAATTTTCTTATTTAAGACGACATTCGTTTCGACATGCCTTATATGAGTAAAATATAATCCAGAGGATAAAGCTGAGAATTTTTCTAACACTTCTTTTTTCCCATTTGAAACCAATGTGACATAGAGAAATTCTCTATTATTTTCGTTCATGGTTTCAATGTGATATCCATTTTGTCGAATATCTTTAAAGCTGAGTAAATTTCTTCTGAATTTTTCAGAGTATAAGGCATTGTCAATATGAATTATTGTTCCCTAGGCAACATAATATTTGCTCTTCTAGAGCCATTAATCAAATTAGAGATGCTAGATATTTTTTGAACATTAGCCTCAGCTAAGTTCAAATTCGATAAATACTCTTTATATTACAATGTACATGTAGTACAATAAGCAAGACATGCGTTATTCGCCTTTATTTAGCTAATAATTTGAACACATCTTAATGTGTCAATACTTAATTGAGCTATTTTTAATGGTAAAATTCATAATTTTGCCTTGATTTTGAAGGCATGGTAAAAGATCAAAAATATTTGGGTATGTATATGACAATATTTAGGCAACATAGCCTTTCGTACGTGACGAAAAAAAATGTCACAATTATGAGCTCTCATTGTCAATACTAATTTACCATTTCTAGTGGTGCACCACTTTTTATTCTGACTATCAATGGAATTGTCAATATGACTTTTACCATATCTTTTCACCTTTTCCACGTCCATAAATTTGTAATTGCGACCATGGTCATTATATGCAACATATGCTTCTTAATTTGAAGCGAAACTAATTGGACATAAGTGATATTATATTTATAATATCTTATTATTTTACTCAGCTACCACGAGACAAGGATTCAATCCATAATTAATAGTTAATGGATTGACGTGCGCGCTCGATAATTTGTTGCAGTAATACATCGAGGCGAGCCACATGGCCTTTATTTGTCTCATCGTTATATTTTTGCATAGTCTCAACATAGAGGTAATTGAAATTGCAGAATAATAAATGATATTTGACTGATATAAATTTTGTAGCGTGAGACCCAACCACTCATTTTGAGCCTTTTGGAGCATCACTAATTTTTGGCCTTGATATAGATAGCTCCATGAGGTGAAATGATAATATAAAGTGAAATATTCACTTTTCAAATCTCTAAAGAGTCTAAAGAGATATTTGACGAATAAATATTTATACCCATAGCCTTGCATAGATGTTTTATATATAATTTGAGCATCCCGTTGCCTTGACAAGTAATTATTTCCAGTGATATCAAGAGCAATAAATTCAAGTTTTTGAAGGTTTACCATAGTCTTCAAATATGTCAAAAAAATTGAGTAAATAAAAAATAAATAATATACGATTAAATATATGTTCACAACTTGATTATTAATATGCAAAATGTACTACTTGTATGAGTTGGTGGGACAACCTCCAGGTTGGGTGGTGAGACGAAGTCTACTTAAAAACCATGCCTCCTCGAACGGAATAACCCGTCTCCCTTTCAATGTTTAGCTTTACCGGGGACAAGGCTTACCCACTATCAACCCAAACTCATAACACTATTTGCAATATAAAAAAAATTAAGAATGGAGCATAATTAATCGTTTGTAGTATAGCGAAAAAACTAGTTATGTCACATATTGACTTTTGATTTCTGATGTAGAAGATCGTACAAGACGCAACTACAGAGCATACTCTCGTAGTGGTGACGTTATAATACAAAATATATGAATTAAGTTATAAATGAAATAAAACTCAAATTATGGTGCCTTTATATTTCATCAATAAAGAAATAAAACTCAAAATGAACGTTTCATGTCTTTTTAGAAATTCTAGCATGTAATTAAATGTATATACATTATTATGAGGCGTTTATTGCAATAATGGGGAGGAATTCAATGGTCTCCTATCTTTTAGGAAACCTAACTATTGTATAACATTTTATTCCATAATAAACACTTTCAAAACTGTTAAATACATTTATTCTTAAGAAAATTATTCATCTTCCTCAATTAATCTTAAGAAAACATCAACGAAATTGGGAAGCCAATACCAACACATCATCACCTACACACTTGATCGCCATATTAATTTGAACAATGAAAATTATTTTTCATTAATTTGGGATTTGTTGTATGGCTAAAAATATGGGTCATATTAAGGCCAAAGAGATTCGATGGGAGCAGTCCCCAACAACATATATGTTTGATTGGTGTGTTTTCATGTTGGTTTTCAACTTTCAAGAAATTGAGGACCAAACCAACCATAGATATTCACGGTTACCTTAAGAAATTGACAAACACAAACACATAAAAAACCATGAAATCAAAAATGATATTTTGTTACCTTCAAATCTTTGTTACCAAGACAATGACCTCCTTCCAAGCTTTGTCTCCTTAGAAGCTTTGTATATCTTTGATTAGACCTCTTTGTTAAGAGCAACATCGTGCTGATAACGTGTTGTAAACTAATTAAAGGCAAAGCCATAAAGGTAAAGATAAAGAACTAGAAAGATAACAAGAGAAGAGATAGGGGAGAAATAGAGAGAACTTTCATTCCAATATATAATATCCATTACATAGATGTGAGCTCTTTATATAGGCCATCAAAGATCATAAGTTACAATTATATAATGGTGGAATGTGTAACCACTCACACATAATGATGGAATGTGTAACCACTCACACATAATGGTGGAATACAAATGGTTTGAATAGGAAGAGTCATCCACATCCATTTCATTTACAACAATTTTTGTTACAATCTCGCCATGAGCAATCTCGATCTTCCATTGAATAGTACAGTGGACAACTATGTATTATATAGGCAAAACATATTTTTTGGTCCTTGAACTTTTATTAGTGTAAATTTGATCCCTGTACTTTTATTAGTGCACATTTGTCCTTGAACTTTTGAATTTATTCTTTTGGTCCATAAACTTTGAGTTTATTATGTTTTTGGAGGAAATTAATTTTTTTTCAGCTTTTATTGGTCGATGTAAGTTGTCCGATTCAGTAATATAAATCAATTTACTCTTCTTGACTAATCACGTAGCACTTTTGTTACCTATGTTGGCGAAATTTTACACTTCAAATGGTGGAAGGATTAAATGTAGATCTTTGTGAAAATTCAAGGATCAAATATGTAACAATAAAAGTTCAAAGACTAAAAGCATAAAAGACACAAAGTTCAAAGACAAAATGATGAGTTTTGCCTTTAGTAAACTTTAGAAACCAATTAAACTTCAAGAGGATCTAAATTATTCCACTAATATTCATAATAGACTAAAATGTGTAATGAAGATCTTACACTTATTATGTATATATAATTCAAAATATTTTAGTAGTCAAAAAAAGATTCACGAGATATTTCTATAAAAAAAAAAAGATTTACGAGATATGGACCTTATTCTCTTTAATTAGTGGATAGATAGATTTTAGCTACCACAGCTATTTCATAGAGGTCATTGGGTAACATAATTTAACATACAGTTTTGCAATGGAAGTCCCTAGAAAATAATTTGTGTACTTTATTACGTGGATGCATAGATTATGAAAAAAAAAATCTCTAACAAGTGTGATAAGCATATGATGTATGTCTGCATCAAAAATATAGACTTAATTTATTTATTGATTGATCAAAAAGAAACTAACTTATCTTGCGCTTTTGGAGAGAACCCTAACCTTTAAAAACAATACAGACTCACTTAAAAAAAAAGAAAAGAAAAACAGAAACAAAAACCAATGCAAATTCCAATTAATGCAATATACGCAACTCGTCAAAAACTAATTATAGATCAGCAGAACAAAATTAAAAGCCTTTCTTTTTTTGTTGCGCAAGTAAAATGGCAATCAAGCTTCCTAACCCATTGGATCATTTCGGGTGTCGCTGAGGATGCGATGGATCCTATTTCAAGCAATTTCTCAAGGAAAACAATTTTTGAATGAATGGAGGGATACTCCTTTATTGATATAAATTTATACAAAAAAGTTAAAAAAAAAAAGGGGTTTACAAAAGGTATGGGCTATACAAAAAGAATAAAAAAATGGTCTATATTGTTAAATCTCACGGTCGCACGTAGCATCGATAATATTTCCAACTTAACCACCTTTCAACTTTAGGTGTGGAGTTTTATCTCAAAACATCTCAGTACTAGATATGATGAGTTAATCACTTATATACTTCTTTGTGAAGTTATATTTAATCGACGTGGGACTAACTTTCGATCCACACATCTTCAACACTCCCCCATGGATCAAAGTCACATGATTCATGGGGCTTTTTTTTTCTCAACAAGTTCCTTTTGAACCGTCGGCTTTGATACCATATTAAATTCTCATGGTCGCAACGCACAAGCATGCGCGAGCCCGTAGATGTCCTTTGCTAGCACTAATACTATCCTTAACTTAACCACCTTTCAACTTTAGTGTGACGTGTAAAAGGTTTGTTTTATCTTAAAAGGCCTCGGGTGGCGGGTCGGGTAAGATGAGTTGAGAAAATGATTAATCACTTATATACTTCGGGTTTGGGTGTCATCATGGTTTTTAAGGATTTTTTATATTTGAAACTATTGATTAGGTTGTATCTTGTCTAGCGGGTCGGGTGACATTTTTATATCGGGTCACACATCTTCAACATATAGGTAGGAGGAGTTAATCACTTATATACCTAAGCCCCTTCAAATTAGTCCCTACCACCATCACTACTTACAAGGTGACGCCAACATTCTCATACACAAAAATAGCCAATGCAAAAATAGATCAAAGCTTGGTAACTTCGGAGATGAATTTGCTCTGAAGTTGAGCTAAGTTAATTATCTGGATAACTAGTTGGTAGTTTGATAAGCGAATTTGAGAGTATGCGACTTTAGTCGATGATTAATTACTAAAATTGGTCTTCGAGACTTCATTTCAAGTTTCACCGAATTTGGAGGTCAGTCCCTCTTAATTGTAAAATTGAATTAAGTAATTAGAGAAAGTACTTGATTAACTTAGCTAACAAAAGGCAATAATAAGAAGAATAGATTAGAAAGGGTTAGGTGAAAATAAGTGAATAGATTAGAATTCGATTGAGCCATTCTCTTTGATCCTTCTCATATGTTATCACTTATAAGAGCACAACTGCATACACATTCACACGGAAATCTTTGTGCATCTAATGGATACACACAAGCGCGTGCCCATTTTTGGTCACCTAGCTCTCCCCTTAACTATACGCCCACCAAGCTGAACAAAATAATTCGGACTTGAACGATCAGAAACCCAAAATCAGAATTGTATAAATATCAACATGAAGTATGGTTTAACAACACAACAGCTATTACACAAAAGTACACATTTCTGTATGCATGTCACGGTTGATGTAGGTATATAATAAAGGTATAACTTAACCCCAAGTATCAGTAGAAAAAAGGGACAAAAGAAGGACCATCAAGTAACTTATCTACTGTGGCTCCTTAGAGTTTAAAGGGGTCTCTGGCTGCTCCGCATTCTTCTCCTCCACTATAGTTCCCTTCGCTGCAAAAACGTTCCCTAATTGAATTCCGACACTAGAACCACCTCCGGAACCCACCGTGGATGAACCCACCGTGGATGAACCACCATTGGAACCTGATTGAGTTGTCGACCCGATAGCTGCTGTCCTCAGGCCCTTCTTCCTTGCTTTCTGAGCCCAACCAACCAGGCCTTGTTGTACATTCTCTTCAAATACCGCCTTTTTAAATTGACTTCCCATCTTCACAAAATTGAGGTTCAAAGACAAGGATAACAACGGTTTATTAGCATAACTTCATTCAAAAATTTGGAGAGAAACTTGGGGAATGCTTCAACCTACCTGTGTTACAATGGCGTAAAGCGGTAGGGTGCTGTAACTGCAGAGGACCTGAATGAACACTCTGGGACAAAAAGGGTAAAAGACATACAGATTGTATAAGGAAACGGAGTTCATACGTCCATTCTATTTTTTCGTGCTTAAACTATGATACGAAGCTAGTAAGAAAGCGTTAAAAAGATCTATAGGGGTCCTCAGACAAAAGATAAGAACCGTACCCAATTACAAGTCTTGGAACAATATAGCGAACTTGTCCCATGATGCAAGAGTCGAAACCAAATTGAACCTGCAGTCATGCGAATCATCAGCTTAAGACCACTCTAAATGAACTGAATACCTTAAATGAAAAATAAGGGAAGCTCACCAATATCCAGAAGAAAAATGCAATCTCAAAAGCATTTTGAAAGAGGATGATATGAATAAGGATAAGAACAATTCGTGGTCGATGGAACCAAAAGTGATCATCTGAAGGCTGAACAACTAGTTCTCCCTCAATGGCAACGTGTTTCTCAGCGACCTCATGCGCCAGCTGAGTGATTACATGTTCTAGCTTGGTACCAACAGCAAGCAGAAGCTGTATAGAGATCAAGTTAGTATGCACCAATATTATTATCTAGCAAGAGATGTAAATCATTGCAAATTGTAGAGCTAAGAAGCACACGCGAAACGCATGGATACAAAATTACCGCAAGGGGAATGAATGCTATCCAAAAGTATGTATGCCAACCTGCAGTAGAATAACAGCAAATGCAACCTTCAAAAAGAGATCTTAAGCATGATAGAAATCACATGTTGATACGACATTGAAATGAAAATGAGTACTGCTCAAGTAACCAAACATGCAGCACTTTCTTATGCAATAATGTGGTCAAACATATAGATACATCTTTTTAAACACATGTACATACATCCCTAACAAACCCATTATCTATTAAGAATAACTATGTCAAATGGCAATCTGATGATCCTATTCTAGAAATCACTTGGAGCCCAAATCTCTTTGCTTTACTAAACAACAGTAGCTACAAGACTTGGAGGCTATTACAGATCCAAAAGTCCTCTAACAAACATTACATCAAAATAGCTGATTTTTAAGAAAAAGCTCACCATCAACATTCAGTAACAAGAAAATGACCACGAATATCCAGAGATACCAACTGCAACCAAAACTCAAAATTCAGTAGCATAAACAAAAAATGGAGATGATGCACAGAAAGATTGTTATGGAAGAATAGAAAAATAGGTGTTCAATTCATTCAAGTATCAAAAACAACATGATGGGCAAACAATAGCTTTTGGGAAATGGCTTACAAGTGTGAAGTGAAGAGAGGAATAGTCCACAACAACAATTACCTTATACCGACGACTTTCTTAAAATCAGCTTCAAGGGCACGAATCATGTACTTGTGAAAATTGAAATTTGGGTTCCCCCTGCAGTGGGTCTATAAAGAAGTAGCCTAAGTAGCCGCTCACAAGTGCAAATTTTCACAAACGAAAGCCCATAAATATAGCTTACCATGATGAATCCCAGACGAAGTGTGATGTAATCTGCTTTTGTCACTGATGCATAAAACTGCTTGAAAAAGGAAAGCTGAAAGAAGCAACGTTCAGCATTTAGCATAAAATGAAAAACAACGGTTTAACCGCTTTATGATTAAAACGAAATTTAACAACAAATAAAATGGTCCTTTTTCATATTGTTCTCTGCTTGTTCTACCCTTATACTTCAAGACATAACTAATTATTCGAGGCTTCTTTGGAGTTTGGTGTTGAGGATGTTAGGATAGTCCCACACTGACTACTTAGAAAGAAAAATAAGGGTTATAAGTGTGGAGTGGACACTCCATCTTGCCTTGGCATTTTGGAGTGACCCACTTTCACACTTGAAGCCTATACATAAAATTAGTCCACACTCTCCGCACCTTGGATTGGGACCTATATTATAAAAATTGAACATATGGACACTAAATAAACCTGATGTTCAAGAGTAGATTAACCAGTCCTTTCAGTTAGTTGCCATAAAGGCAATAACTGAGATCTATTTTCTCAGTTCTTCCCCTCAGAAATAGTTTTGACTCTGGCTCATGAAGGACTTCTCACAGCATCAACAATTCAAACAAGTTGTTCATCCTAAAATTGAATGTTTATAAATCCATTCGCTTTTCTAGTTTGAACCTTCAATAAATTCCAAACAATTAAGATGAGCCCATTTAGGAGTTTCTTTCATCAATTTGAAAAACATCCAAATAGCTACGTGTCTGGATCTCCTTCAGAAATGCTTATAAAGATTTGCTGTGAGAACGACACAGTTTCCTTTGTTTCCTATATCCATAATTATGAGGGTACGATGCTCCTTATATTTTTGCATGTTTTGTCTTTGTTTTCTATCCTTCGCAAGCATTTGCCTAAAATATTTTCACCAGTTTTTTCAATTATGCCAATCTGTAATATACTCATTTTTTATTTTTTTTTAGTTTCCAAGAAACAAATGTAAGCTTCATGGTGCAAGTGAATACTAGAACCTGGATTATGTTCAATGCATCGGTTTATTTTATTTGAAACTTAACGAAAAAAAAAAAATGAACTGAAAAAATGAAGGAAAAGGAGAACAATCAGCAGCACCAAAAAAGGGAAAACAGTCACTGCTAAATGTAAGATCATCCAAAATAGACCAGGAATGATATAAAGTGACTCACCACCCAGCCCAGTAGAGCTGAATTTCTCCCAATACCAATAAAATGGTCACGGATAAAGGCATGATCATGGACATGGGTAAACTTATTGAGAACTACACATACAACACAATGCCATTAGATCTTGAAAATATAAGTAAATTTTAGGTATCTATCAAAAGACACGTGGAAAAGTAGACTCCAGATGAATTGCAAAGAGTTGCCAGTATTACCCTTGTTGGTATCATATTTATCTTTAGCAATAGAATCTTCCCAATGCTTCCATTGTCGTATCTAGTTCATGGCAGACACATGGAGAAGAATCAATAAGAAATACAGAATGAAATACATGAAATGGACAAGCACAACTCTAAACAAAGTACTGAATTCTTCATTACCTTAGCCCCTCCAAAAAGAACTGTGAGAACACAAAATGTCACATGGACAATAGCAAGCACAAAGATGAAGATGTGCAGATGATGCAACGCTTCAAGAGACATTAATGGAACCTTCCCCTGGAATAAAAGTAAGTATTATTAGATATTGCATTGTTGATATTCTTTATGAAAGAAACCAAACATATTCTAAGAAAATATGAATAAGATCATAAAAGAACTATAGTGACCGTGATGAGATTATTCAAGCTCAAACCTCATGAACTCAAAGTTTGAATAACAAAAGGACAAATTGGATTTACAAATATTTTCTCAAGAACCTGAGAGCCCCCTTCCTCAAACGTCATTGTCAAACCATTATAATGATCAAACAGTGACCAAATTAAATTATGGACAAAAAGCAAAAGGCTATATAGAAACCACATAATCCCAGGACTCATTTCCAATACAACACAAGATTGAGTTGAATGGAGAAAATATTATTTGGGCTACTTTGGAGGTGAAGGAGAGGCTAATAATAGACATCGAAAGGCACTTTGAATGTACATTAATTAAAGTTAAAAGATATATATTTTAATTAAAGAAATAATAATACTTGCTTCTCAAAATATTGCTGTTAGATCCAATATAATATTTTCAAAGGCACTTTGAATGTGCATTAATTACAGTTTTGCCTGTGGTTTTCACTTTCTTTTACGAAGATCGTTCATATATGATATGCATGATAAAAAGTTTCCAACAAATGAACCTTTCTAAGTTGTTTGAATTCTTTTGACATCTTCACTGTGGCTTTAGTCCAAACTTAGTATGGTGCATGTGTTGGAATAAAACTGTAGCAAAGGTTATTGAATCAAGTTAAAATACAAATCAGTGGGTAATAAGTTTGAAGTACAAATCTGAACGAAAACAGTTATATATAATGTACCACATAGTAGTAGAAGTCGTATTCAATTATCGGGTTATCAATTATAATTCTTTTTATCCTCATATACGGCGGGATCCTTGAATTTAATGTCATAAAAACATAAGCTTAGAATCACCAAATTCAGCCACTAGAATTTGGCGTCGAAGTTAATGATCCTAGTCCTCCAGTCTTTCCCACCAAAAACGACATAGTTCCCTTAAAAGTAGGGGATTGTCTAATGGAATATTATTCAAGGAACTAGCTTCTTCTTTAAATTAAAACCCTTCTATTCCTATAAAGAGAGTGAATTTCATCCAGGGCAAAATTTTTACTTTTCTAGTTACAAATTATGCAATTTCAAATCGGCAAATACTTTTCTCTCATAAAAGGCGGATTTCATAAAAACAAATGTCCCACCAAATCACACTTGACCTTCTACCTTTTGTTAGGAATCTTAGGTAAGAAGCATCACAATATTCACAACATAGTCAGAGCCTTTCGCCTTTTTTTGGGCCAAGAACAACCAACAACAAAAAGCAAGAAAGCAAAAAATATACTCAAATCAATCACTATTCTATTTGAATTTAAAACAACAACACTTGAATTGCTTGATTATGACTAATGAATCAAGAAAACTCACCTTGTTGGGGCAGTAATCGGGGTCGGCTTCGGCGAGGAGCCTCCTCCCGGTCCCGTGAACCAGGGAGCGGAAGAATCCGACTTGAAGATGCTTGGTAGCAGCGCCGCCATGGCTCCCCCCCTCATGTTTCTCAATCTTACAAGGGAGTAGGTGGTTAGTCCAGCCCTCAGGAATGCAGATTTTGGCAATCCTGCCTTGGAACACTGTCAGAAGCAGCGAAATGAACCCCAAAAGCATCAACTCTTCTTTCACTTTCTGCAGTGCCTCGAACAGCGGTTTCTGGTCCTTCTTCTTCAGAACCTGCAACGTTTCACACCCATTTTCATCAGTCTTAGGATAGTCTGGATATCGGGCGGTGGTGGGTTGTTAACTGTTAATTGTTAATCGTTTGGTATTGCCTTTCCAGCGTAGTGGAGGATGCGCTCGACGGCGAGAGAGATGCAGACGATGATGGAGCAGACGATCGCCACCACCCACGTCGGCGTGTACTCCAAGTCTCGACCCCCTCCTCCCCCGGCCATGTCTTCTCTCTCTACTTTCTCTCTCTAAAAAGTCACCAGAGCATTTGATTGAGATTGTTGAATGGACAGTAAGAGCGGAAATTTGAAGGAATTAATAGGACACGGAGAAGGGGTGGGTGGTGATGTTGGATAGTGAGAAATTACGAGACTTAAAATAAAAGAAGGGGAACCGCGTGGAGAGAGAATCTCAACGCAAAAATCAAACCTATTATTATTGTTGACATGGTGGTTCTGTTTTAATGTTTTAGAGTATTAATTAATTAATTAATTAATTAATTGAGTAGCATCTCTCTGGGTTTCTAGAGGGATTTGTGATTTTGAGTAGTACCGCCTTAATTAATGGAAAAAGAAATGGGGAAGACATGGTCCTTTTCTACTGGGTGGGGCCCACTGGAGTTTAGAGTAAGTCTAGAGTTAGAGAGACTAGAGATGTGAATGAAGAAATAAAGAAGTAAATAAAGGAAAATGTGGACATTCTGAAAATGTTTGGGTCGCACGTTTCGTTAGAGTACATTCACATGGGTGAGAGGATGGATATTAAAAAGAGTGAAAGACATGGGACAAGTTTTGGGACAACTTTTGGGGCTATGCCACAACGGGTCTACAAAACAATAGGCCAAGTTGTCTGTTTGGTCGTATTCAGTATTTCATTAAAAAATAAATCAGCTCGAATTGATTTGGATTTAGTTTTTGAGGCCTGGAGGAAGAGTGGGAAGTGTATTTATTCGACAAGTGACACCTTTTCCTTTTCCTGATAAAAAATCGGATGGCTACATGCAAACTACATTTTCCAAAGGACTATCACTTAATTTTTTTCACTCCACTTCCGAAAATGCTCTGAAATGAAATGACATACTTATCCTTTACAACTCCCACAATTACTCACATGCCCTTCTTCTCACGTTGTGCACTCCACACAAACACGACCTTCGACTCCGACGATCCCCTCTGACCACCTACGACACAAACTTGCAATTTCAGAGTCCATTACCATCGTAAGACACGATTTCTTTATGTTTCTTGCTAGAAAATCATGTTTCTCCACTATTTTCTATGCATTTTATAGGGTTTAAACAATTTTTTTTTTTTTTTTTGCTAGGACATTGTTTGTTTGTGTTGTTCGGTGACTATTTGCCATAACAAATGGAGGATAGACGTGTAGGAGAAATAGATGTGCAAGACGGAGATGTATTTTTTAAGTTTTCATTTAATTTTTGTATATATATATTTTTCGTGTTCAAACCAAGGATTCTGCCTCTAGTTCGACCACATAGGGATTGAACAAATGGATTTTGCTCGGTCAATCATGTCTGATTGAAAAATGTTTGTTCGGTCACCTATGACCTATCAAATACTTGTATTTTTTTTGTTCAAACCAACGATTCCTCTGGTTTAGCTTGGCATGGCCGATAAAATGGCTTTTGATCAGTCTCAAATGATTGATTGAAACATGTTTGTTCGGTCACCTATGACCGAACAGTTGAGTATTTATTGGTATCACTAGACCGAATCAACTATTTTCAGAGTTATTTTTGAATTCTTTTATGGTTCATGATTGAGGGTCAAATTTGATATTGTGATTTACCATTTTGCAGGGAAATTTGTGTTCGACTAACTATCTTGACTACGATAAGGACTTTAAGCCCAACAAATTTGTACGATCGATCGAACAAAATATTAAATATTAAACCAAAAATTGATCAACTCCAAATTACATACCAAATTCATCAACTCCAAATTATAACTTCATAGTAATATTCACCAAGAAAAAGCAAAAATCCAATTCATAGACAACTTTATAACTCCAAATCTACTCCAAATCCATAACAATTCCAAATTCAAAACAAGCGAATCTAATTCATAGACAACTTCATTGGAAGGTCTCATTGACGTTGTCATTGCCTTGCACTTTGACAAAGAACCTTCTGCCATTTTGGGAATCGAACTCTGGATGAATTTGTCTTCAACTGATGGGCATCGATCTCCTCTCGACTAACAGTCTTTTTAGTACGAGTCATACCTATTAGAATGACACAAATATAAACCCAACATTAACATTTAATAATTACTTCACCAAAATAAAAAATAGTAACATAATTATCATATTATTTGTCCAGCCAAGCCGGTTAGGAAAAATTAATTAAGATTGTTTTATTCGATTGGAGTACCCAAGTGAAAGACTTTTCATCGATCAACTACAATCGATCATAAAAATTTAAATCGATTGTGTGTGACCGAATGAGACTCGACAACCACTAAACACAAAACGAGTATAACATTCAATCGTAAACAACAACAAACTCATATACAACTACCAAAATTGCTAAAAAAATAGGAGAAAATTGAAGAAACATCAACATTCACGTAAACAACATAAATCGACAAATTGACCAAGTTTGACTGTATCACCATAATATTCATTGATCATCAAATCAAATTACAATATTTTAAAAAATAATCAATATTACACAAAAATTGGATTGATCGGTCATAACTGACCGATTGAACTTCATTTGTTCGGTTGCTTTCAACTGAACAGAACAAATTCAATCGGCCATGTGTGACCGACTGAGCCTAAACCAACAATACACACAAAATGACCACCCAATTCAATCGTAAACAACAACAAACACATACACGACAAACAAAATTACTCAAAAGCGTAAAAATTATAACATCAATTGAATAATTCTCAAGTTGACCTAGGTTTCACGTTCAAAGCACCAACTGCATGTCCGTTCACCATTCTAAGGAGTCCTAGGGCTCGAGTTGATGCGAAGATGCGTCCACTGTCACGTGAAGATCGATCGAACGGAGAAACCTAGGCCTTATGCGTCCTCGTCCTCCTTATTTTCTTTTTCTCGTCACGTTAAGGTTGAGGTTTTTGAGATTTTCGATTTGGGTCGGCCGACCCGATACCCGACGGGGGTCGATATAAAAATGACCCGCCACCCGACCCGCTGGACCTAAACCCGAACCCGACCCGGGTAGGGGCATTTTAGGAACTAATCAAACTTTTTGGGGTGCCCTCATCCATACATGGGGTGACCACATTATTTGGTTTGCTCTTAGTAAAAAGCTGTTTGCACATAGCCAGACGTAAAAAATATCCTAACATTTACAAGTCACCTCAATTATATCATAACCTTTAGAATTCATCAATTATATCCTAACCTTTTCGATTTACTATCAATTCTATTCTCAACTAATTTGGGACATTTTTTTCTTTGAAATCATTTTAATTATCTTTTAACTTTTCTTTCCTTGATCATCCACATTGATCAATTTACATCGAAATCGTTTAAGTCTCATGTTTAAATGAAGTGTATGAGGACTCACAAAAATAATAATTTATAAATCAATAATATATTAATACTCTAATTTAAATTTAGTTATTCGTAAATCAACAATACTAATATATATATAAAAGTGACATAAAACTTATAAGAAAGCTGTCCATAGTTGTTTGATTTGACAAAAGAACTATATACATTTTTTGTGTGTTGAGTAGGTATATTTACACACAACTATTTGTATTATATATATAACAAAAAATGTGTATTATATACATGAATACATAAAAAAAAAGAAGATTGAGTTATAATGCATATGTATGAATAAATCTTTAAATGACATGACAAGAAAGTTAAAGAGAATGATGTTTGGTCACATATTATGAAAGAAAAAATATACTCAAATTAATTGAGAACAAAATTGATAGTACATTGAAAAAGTTAGGATACAATCGATAAATTTCAAAGGTTAAGATATATATATATATATTTTATCATTAGGCATTTCTTCTTTGAATAGGATGTTTTGTCATCCCTTTTTCTTGACTTGAACTCCCCACTCTTCCAACAATATTATTAATACTAAAATCATTGGGCTACCTACTTGTTGATGTTTTTCTCACTTTTGAAAACCCATTCGAAGTGTCATCACATATATATATATATATATATATATATATATCAATCCATATCCATCAAAACATCAAAAAGGACCTTAACAGGTTATATACAAATCCAATAGTTCTCATGTCCTATAAACCCAACAGAAAACAAATAATATAAACAAATGTACAAGTAGGGAGTCGGCTGTGAATCTCAAGAAATTCTCTAGCTTGCCCTTCCATCTACTCGTACTAGGGTCTGCCCTATCCATTACAACAAAACAAATGACGAGTCCAAGGTGAGTAATCCTAAGGAAATTCATCGAGTAAATAATATAAATAAATGTTGAAATCAAAAGACTATTAAATAAATATGCTGAAGAAAAGAATCAAGCAACTGGGAAGGACCCTCACATGTATATCTAATAGTAATGAAATAAAACTGAATGCACGATCTAGGTTAGACTAGCACGATACTATGGACTATCATCCAGGCCCCGCCAATGAGTAAACTCAAATGACTGAAATCCCTGTTGTCTGTTTGGTAGCCGGCGTAGACCACGACGCACTAACATGTGAATAGAAAAATCAGCAGTCAGTCGAGCATCCACCGACATACTCTTATAACACATGTTATGGCCTAGTGTGCCACAATGCCAACATAATAGAATAACCAGCGGGAGTAAACTCAACCGATTGTAAATAAATAATGCCAATGTCCAATGCATGCCTAACCGCGATATGTCAAATATCTAAACAATAAATACTTAAAATGTCGAATAAACCTCAAACCACACTCCACTAACGCCAATGTCCAATGCATAAATCTAATTAATTCGAATTCTTGATAAATCTAATTAATTCCCAAACCTCAAAAATTATTATTCAATACCAAATCCTCGATAAAACACCTATTAAACCATCCATAAGGTTTATATAAACCCCTAGATAAAACCCCAATAGGCCAATTTATTTTCAAAATTTATTTTTCCACTACTATTCTGGACGCCGCCAGAGATGTTGCCGTGAACAAGAGCTTCATGGCGTTCCTCATGGCGTCTTAGGCATTGTGAACAAACATTGTCACGCTCCACCCCCATGATGCCATATAAAACGTGGGGTGGTAATTTGCCTCTGATCTGGATGCCGCAGGTGGCCCCACAGCCTCAAACACTCATGGTGTGCTGGCGGCGTCCGAGCTAGGGAAAATTCCTGGGGTTCTCAAACCCCCTCGACTCGTCGCTGCGGTCCGCGATCGTCCAAATCACTCATCAAACATCCAAAATACTATATTAAATCCAAACCCCTCGACCAAACACGTCCGAGATGCAAACCCCGAGTTTTCTTACCAAAACCCTAAAATTTGTTTGCAAACCATAGCAACCATAAAAAATAACACCAAAACCATTAATTGTTGCTTCAAATCCATCACTTAAAACCATAACAACACCACCACAGCTGGTGTGCTCAACTCACTGAAACCACACCCAAGAGGGGGGTGAATTGGGTGTGTCGAGAGGTTATTGCCTTTTTAAACTTTTTATGCACAAGTAACAACGAATGTCTATGCTATACAAGTGAATGGGGTAGAAGAGATGGAAAGCTACACACGATTTATAGTGGTTCGATCAAATGATCTACATCCACTACCTAACCTCCCCGGTTAGGATTTTTAACCCCTCACTTATATTCCAAATAAGTGTTACAACCTAAGCATACAAGCCTAGAATGCCTAATTACAATTAGGACTTCCTATCTAGTCGCAACTAGAAATTGTGCCTAGCCTCAACTAGGTCTTCCCCTTTGACTTAGATTCCACTGAGTCTTGCAATCATACACTTACAACAGTTTGCTGAAAAGAAATGAGATACACTTTATAATATAAAGTGGTATCAAATTCAAACACTAGCAAGCCTCCTAGAGCCTAACAACTCTGATGCATGCAAGTATGATAATGAATGGAAAATGCAAAGTATGTCACTGATTTTATTGCAAATTCCAAATATGAAATCGTTTTAAAAACCAATGTCTTAAAGCAAAACCGATTTCAAAGCAAGGAACAATAGTTTGACAAAAATCAAGTTTAAGTGTAAAACTCTTGTTCAAAACACTCTTAGGGTTTGATAAAATAAGTTTAAGTGCAAAACCCAATATAATGGTGTTCAAACACACAACAAACTGATTTTCTTTCAAAACACACAAAACTATGTAGATTGAGCTCAATAAAAAGAATCTAGAACAAGGACTTGCTTACAACCAAGAAGATGACAAAAGAGATCAGTTTTGAAGAGATTCTTGTACTCCTTTGAATGCTTCAAAGTGCTGGAATATAGTGCTAGTGGACAGCCTCAAGAATCTCCTTTGTCTCCTTCACAAAAATCAAAGTTCTCCTTTTGAATATTTTGAGCTTTTTGAGTGTTTGTGTTCCTTGTTGTAAGAAAACCATGTTCTTGGTGTTTTTATAGTGTTAGGTATCCCATTGTGACAGTTTATGACCGTTCTAGGGATCCAAGGGTCCAGAATTCATCAAGAATTCAAATTAAAGTTCATTTTCCAGCTTTTTAAAAAAGCTGTCAGGTAGGCAATTAACGCGCTAATACTGAGACCTAGCGCGCTAACTCTGCACTTAGCGCGCTAATGGCAGTATTAGCGCGCTAACTGCAGGGAGCTCAAAATAATTATTTTATCCCTTTGTGTTAGCGACCCTTAAACACGTCCGGGACCCAACCAACCCTAATGTAACATGTTATACATGTTTATTATGGGTCATTAAGCCTAATTGGATGGTCCGGATATTTTTACAAACCCCGAAAACGAAAAATCACGATTTCATAACTTGCGAGGGGCTTTTCTGCAAATTTTACAGTTTTCTTTTCAGATATCTTTCAAAAACAAGTTTTTCCTTTTTGAAAACTTCAACAATGATCTCCAATATGCAAATGTCCATTAACATATAGTTTCACATTGTTTAAACTCATAAACCTAGTCATATGTTAAAATTTCGTTTTGAAAGTTCAAGTAACCTCATGACTTTTGAAAAATGATTTAGAAAACTTGATATGCATGAACTAATGCATTTGGCTTGCGTGAAAGAATTTGAATACCTTACATCAGAATTACAGATTGTAGCTCGATCTTTCGTCTTCATTCCTTCACGAATGCCGAGTCTTGAACTTGTATGGCTTGAATACCCGTGATGTGTTATTTTGCATCCTTTAACAAAAACTGAAATACACTTGATATTAATTAGTACATTTTCACCTTGTTTGTTTCCATCAAAATCCCTATTTCGGAGTTAGAGTGACTAACCACTTAGTCCAACAATCTCCCCTTTTTGATGATAACAAACAATGTGAACTTTAAAAATATAAAGCATAATCTAAGTGTGTATTTCATTCAAGATTATCCATTTCATTTGTGCAAGTTCAAACACATCAACATTTTCAAGTTCAACCACATTTCTCCCCCGTTTGATAACATCAAAAAGTGGGGCCAAGCTCCCCCGTTTAGAAAATACAACGATGCATAAGAGAATCAATACAGGAACATATACGCTCCCCCTTACGCGATGCATATCAAAAGACAAAAGACGGAAGCGGTACACAATCAGATATGATAAATCATAGTGAAGCAAGAAAAAGCCATATATAAACTCAGAGATACGCAAAAAATATCATGATATAGATAGCATAAAGGAATGTGAACATAGTTGTGGCGTAAACATGAGCAAAAGAGAAATATGTAAGACATCAAAGCCTAACAGTTTGGAGCCTAGTGCTCACCTACATATATTGGTTCTATACACCTAAAAAGAACGACCAAATAGAACCTAATTCTGAACAAGCAATGAAAAGACTAAACACTCCGCCTCGAGGTTGATGGTCGACGTGCAGAACTGGAAGAATGATCATTGCGCACGGGGTAAGCTGGAAGTAACTGACCCTCAATACGACGAAGACGATCATTTTGATGCTGGATGCTCGCCTCGACGGTAGCGAAGGTCTGAGTCATGTAGGTGTGCAGGTAACCCAGCTGTGCAGAGACGTAGGCCGACGAGGGGGACATGTTTGGTGGAGGCGTGAAGCCGCCGAATGTAGAGGGAGGTGGAGGCGGAGCTGTCTCGTAGTGCTGCGGCGGCGGGGGTGGAACGGCGGAGTCATGATGAACTTCCTTATCACTATCATGGTCATTAGCGCCAGCAAAGCCTTCATCGTCATCATAGTCATCACCACCAAAACGGTAGCTGTACTCCAAGTAGTCGGGCGCATCAAACGGAGCAACCGGAGGGTCCGTAGGCAACAGAGACTCATAGCCGCCGTAATACCGACCATCCGGGATCGCATCTTCTCGTGTCCACCGCTGCCTGTCGCGCACGTAGCGATACTTCATGGCCTTCAGAGTGGCCATGTCGATGGTGTCATAGACAGTGAGGGGACGACCTCCTAAGGAAAGATCCATGTGGGCGGACTCCAAATAAGATGTGATGATATGGGCATACGGAAGATGACGACCTGAGCTGCACGTGCTCGTAATATAGCCAATGATAATGTGGGGCAAGCTGAGAGGGATGGCTCGAAACAGATGCCCAAGGATGAACATGTCAAGGAGAGTGACATAGTTCTTACTCCCACCTCGAGGAAGAATAACTTTGTGAAGTACTTTATGAAGGAGGTGGGGCATTAGTTTAAAATCGGTATCCGTTATACCGGTCGGATAGACAGTTAAGGTTCGTTTTGGCCGAAGAAATGAATTAAGAACTTCGAGACGATCAAAAGGCCAACTTAGAAATTTGCATACTACCGTAGTGGCAGGAGGGTGCAACGGAAGGTGAAGCCGTTGAGCGAGATTTTCAGGGGTAATCTCAATGGATCGGCCACCAACAGACGAACGTAGGACAAATTGGGTCGTTGTTTCAAGATTGGAGTAGAAAACACGAACCAATGGGGGGTTGTAATTGGCGTTATGGGCGCAAAAGGTGGTCCATCCTGCCGTATTGAAAATTTCCCGAATTGGGAGATGAGCCCTATCAAAGAATGCAAAATCGACAATGGCGGGTCGAAGGATTTTGGCATCCGTTAGTCGGGGAGCCACGGACTCGAGGACCGATGTGGCCTCATAGACGGATTTGGCGCGACCCTCACGTTGAGGGGCATTTGCCGGAGTGGGGGCGGGTTGTGAGGATTCTGACTCACTAGTGGAGGAGGAGGACGGTTGGACAACACGGCGTCGCGATGGACGACGAGAAGACGTGGCTTGGGTAGGACGAGAGGACGTGGTGGAGGCGGTTGGACGGGGATTGGTGGTGGCGGCCGGACGGGTGGAGGGACGGCGAGTCGACATTGGCAAAAAATGGAGAGAACGTAATGGAGAGAAACAAAGAACTTGAAGAAATTGACAAAGAGAGGTGAAAAACTTACCCGAATGAGGCGAGATGGTGGTGGAGACGGTGAGAGGAGAGGAGAGATGTGAGTGGTTTTTGGAGTTTAGGGTTAAAAATGAATTTATAAGTGACTTGGCCGAACGACATTAGCGCGCTAATGGAAGAATTAGCGCGCTAATGGGTCGATTCATATTCCTGGCCAGTACATCATTAGCGCGCTAATGACTGGAATTAGCGCGCTAATTTTCCTCTGGAAATTTTTGGTCACTCAACTGTTAGCGCGCTAATTTCCATCATTAGCGCACTAATTTCCCTCTGGAAATTTTGGACATGAAAATTTTGGATTTTTGACATACATCTCGAATTGACCTCAAACTTCTTGGACACTTCAAAAACACCATATAAATAGGTTTAGAACAACTAAAACATGTGTAGAAGGTCCGATTCTCGAACCATGCCTAACTCACGCCGAATCTTAGAAAATTGATCTCTAGGCAAGGGCTTAGTGAATATATCGGCTAATTGATCCTCTGTGGACACATGGACAAGTTTAACATCGCCCTTTTGGACGTGATCACGAAGAAAATGGTGCCTAATCTCAATGTGTTTCGTTCGAGAGTGTAACACCGGATTTTTCGATATGTTTATTGCACTTGTGTTATCACAGTAAATTTCAGCACACCCAACTAGGATTTGATAATCCTCAAGTTGTTGTTTCATGTATAGAACTTGAGCACAACAACTCCCGGCAGCTACATATTCGGCCTCCGCCGTAGACAAAGCCACGGAATTTTGCTTTTTGCTAAACCATGAGATAAGAGAGTTTCCTAGAAAATGACAGAATCCGGAGGTGCTTTTCCTATCAACTAGACTTCCCGCATAATCGGAATCAACAAAACTTTGGAGTTCAAAACTCTTGGTTTTGTTGAACCATAATCCTAAGTCTTGTGTTCCGCTTAGATATCGAAATATGCGCTTTACACATTTTAAGTGGGACTCTTTAGGATCGGATTGAAATCTAGCACATAAGCACACACTAAACATAATGTCGGGTCTACTAGCGGTCAAGTATAGGAGGCTACCTATCATTCCACGGTAAAGTTTAGGATCTATGGATTTTCCTAGTTGGTCTTTGTCCATTTTGATAGTTGAACTACTAGGAGTGTCACATGCTTTCAGATTTTCGAATTTGAACTTTTTAAGCATGTCCCTCACATACTTTGCTTGATTTATAAAAATGCTATGCTTGGATTGCTTTATTTGCAAGCCTAGAAAGTATGTTAGTTCACCCATCATGCTCATTTCAAATTCATTTGTCATCAATGATGAGAATTCATCACATAAACGTGTGTTAGATGTCCCGAAAATGATATCATCAACATAGATTTGAACGAGTAGCATATCATGTTTTTTAATCAAAATGAACAAAGTGGGGTCTAGTGTTCCTTTCTTGAACCCTTTCTCAAGTAGAAACGCACTAAGTCTATCATACCAAGCTCTAGGGGCTTGTCTTAGTCCATACAAGGCTTTTTGAAGATGATAGACATGGCTTGGATGTTCATGATTTTCAAATCCCGGTGGTTGTTCTACATATACTTCTTCATGGATGAACCCATTTAGAAATGCACTTTTAACATCCCTTTGGTATAGTAGAAAACCGTTGTAGCAAGCATAAGCAAGCAACATGCGAATTGCTTCTAGTCTTGCTACGGGTGCAAAGGCTTCCTCATAATCAATTCCTTCTTCTTGATTGTAGCCTTGTGCAACCAACCTAGCCTTGTTTCTTATAATTTCGCCTTTTTCATTCTTTTTGTTTCTAAAAACCCACTTGGTGCCTATGATTGAGTGATCCTTAGGTCTAGGTACTAATGTCCATACTTTGTTTCTAACAAAGTGGCTTAACTCTTCTTGCATAGCCATTACCCAAAACTCATCTCCTAAGGCATCATCTATCTTGGTGGGGTCGGTTTGTGACACAAAAGCTAAGTGTCCTTCATCTCTTTGCAATGTTGACCTAGTGATTATCCCTTTGTTTGGATCACCTATGATTTGTTGAGATGAATGACCGATGAGGAGTCTTGAATTCTTAGGCACACTTGTTTCGGATTCCTTGTTTGACTCAAGCTCTTGACTATTTGAGGTTTGTCCTAGAGTGCCATCAGCTTCATTGTCAATCCTCAATTTTTCAAGATTTTGCATTAATTTGACTTTGGGATCTACTTCATCAAATTTCACATGAATAGATTCTTCTATGGTTTTGGTCGATTTGTTAAATACCCTATATGCTTTGCTATGTGTTGAGTACCCTAGAAAAATGCATACTTTAGACTTTAGGTCAAATTTATCTAATTGATCCCTATCATTTAGAACATAGCAAGTACAACCGAACACCTTAAAATAACTTATGTTGGGTTTTCGGCCTTTCCATAGTTCATGAGGAGTCTTTTTCACTTGCTTTCGGACATTTACTCTATTTATAACATAGCATGCCGTGTTAATGGCTTCGGCCCAAAAGTGTTTAGCTATGTTGTACTCATTTAGCATAGTCCGACACATTTCTTGGAGTGTTCTATTTTTTCTTTCAACAACTCCATTTTGTTGGGGTGTTCTAGGAGAGGATAATTGGTGTGTATAACCTTGTTTATCACAAAAATCCTCCAAGTTCCTATTTACAAACTCACCACCTCTATCACTTCTAATGATGGTGATTTTGTACCCTTTTCATTCTCTACTAAAGCACAAAACTTTACAAACACATCGAACACTTCATGCTTGTGAGATAGAAAATACACCCATGTATACCTCGTAAAGTCATCAACAATGACAAAGCAATATGATTTACCACCTAGACTTTGTGTTTGGGTAGGTCCGAACAAATCCATGTGGATAAGTTCTAGGGCTCGAGTCACATTACTTGTTACTTTCGTCTTAAATGACGATATCACTTGTTTACCGAGAATGCAAGGTTCACACTCCTTATCTTTCTTAAAGGTGCACTTGGGTAGGCCCTTAACTAGATCATGCTTAGTCAATTTTGACAAATTTTCCATGCTAGAATGTCCTAGTCTACGGTGCCACAACCATGCATCACAATCACTTTGTGCACTCAAGCATGAAACATTTTGCATATTCATCTCATCAAAGTTGATGGCATAAACATTCTTATCTCTATATGCAATAAACAAAATTTCATGCTTTTCATTCCTAACAATGCATTTCGATGATTCAAACATAACATGAAATCCTTTGTCACACAATTGACTAACACTAAGCAAGTTATGTTTCAAACCATCAACAAGGTAAACATTAGAAATAGAAAGTGAATGGTTACCGACGGTTCCGAGACCAATAACTCTTCCTTTGTTGTTGTCTCCAAATGTAACCTTTCCACCGTCATGCCGCTTTAGCTCAATGAATTGATGTGCATCTCCGGTCATGTGTCTTGAGCACCCGCTATCTAAGTACCATGGGGTGCTCTTCCTTGCATCCTCGCCTTGTGCCATAAGACAAAGTATTGCCTTTTCACTCTCCGATTCGGATTCCGAACTTGATGATGATGAGTCATCCCAAGTTGCCTTGAAGCTCTTCTTTCCTTTCTTCTTGTCAAACACCTTCTTAGATTTGCACTCCGCCTTGATGTGACCCGGTTTGCCACAACCAAAGCATATGGTTTCATTTGACTTTCCTCCCTTCCTTCCACTTCGGAACTTCTTCTTATACTTGTCTCGCTTGTATATGGTCTTGTTGAGCTTTCTTGAGAGCATTGCTACTTCCTCCTCAAGATCATTATCATCACAAGATTTTTCATCTTCAATGATTTCTACCGATGGACTAGGGGAGCTATTGGCCTTCAACGCGATCTCCTTTCTTGAGCTCTTTGTACCTCTACTTAATGCTTCCAATCTTGCTCGATTTTTGAGTTCGAATTCATGGACCGTTAATTCTCCACACAATGCATCGAAAGTGTAGTCTCCAAGATTTTGTGCCGATTGGATAGCATACTTCTTGGCATC
Organism: Stephania japonica; assembly: GCA_039657345.1. Classification (NCBI taxonomy): domain Eukaryota; kingdom Viridiplantae; phylum Streptophyta; class Magnoliopsida; order Ranunculales; family Menispermaceae; genus Stephania; species Stephania japonica. Next base: position 14,130,169 of record CM077564.1, on the reverse strand, counting down.
CCATTCCTTAGGCAAGCCTCTAAGGAATTTGTATACCGATGTCTCTTGATCATAATGCTTTCCCAGATTCTTAATCTCATTTAACAACTTAGTGAATCGTGTGATGGCGGTGGCAATATCTTCATCGGATCCAACTCGAAAGGTCTCATAGTGTTCCTTAAGGATCCTCAACTTTGTCTTCTTCACTTGCATTGTACCTTCATAGTGGACCTCAAGCTTTTCCCATACTTCCTTTGCCGTTTGACAAGCACTCACTCGGTTGAACTCATTTTCGCTCAATGCACAAAATAGGTGATTCATGGCTTGATCATTTGAAAGTTCACTCTTGATCTCCTTGGCGGTGTATTCTTTCAATGGCTTGTCGGGTGGAGTGTAGCCACTTTCAATTGCGTCCCATAGGAATCTATTTTGCGCTCTTATGTAGAACTTCATTCTCACTTTCCAATGAGCGTAGTTGGTTCCATCAAAATACAGAGGCCTACTTGAGGAGTTACCTTCCCTAAGGCGAGCCGGATCTAGACTTTGCATCCTTGCACAAAAACACTCAAAGATACGTTAGTAATGCTTTGAGCAATAACCCGCTCTGATACCAATTGAAACCACACCCAAGAGGGAGGTGAATTGGGTGTGTCGAGAGGTTATTGCCTTTTTAAACTTTTTATGCACAAGTAACAACGAATGTCTATGCTATGCAAGTGAATGGGGTAGAAGAGATGGAAAGCTACACACGATTTATAGTAGTTCGATCAAATGATCTACATCCACTACCTAACCTCCCCGGTTAAGATTTTTAACCCCTCACTTATATTCCAAATAAGTGTTACAACTTAAGCATACAAGCCTAGAATGCCTAATTACAATTAGGACTTCCTATCTAGTCGCAACTAGAAATTGTGCCTAGCCTCAACTAGGTCTTTCCCTTTGACTTAGATTCAACTAAGTCTTGCAATCATACACTTACAACAGTTTGCTGAAAAGAAATGAGATACACTTTATAATATAAAGTGGTATCAAATTCAAACACTAGCAAGCCTCCTAGAGCCTAACAACTCTAATGCATGCAAGTATGATAATGAATGGAAAATGCAAAGTATGTCACTGATTTTATTGCAAATTTCAAATATGAAATCGTTTTAAAAACCAATGTCTTTATGCAAAACTGATTTCGAAGCAAGGAACAATAGTTTGACAAAAATCAAGTTTAAGTGTAAAACTCTTGTTCAAAACACTCTTAGGGTTTGATAAAATAAGTTTAAGTGCAAAACCCAATATAATGGTGTTCAAACACACAACAAACTGATTTTCTTTCAAAACACACAAAACTATGTAGATTGAGCTCAATAAAAAGAATCTAGAACAAGGACTTGCTTACAACCAAGAAGATGACAAAAGAGATCAGTTTTGAAGAGATTCTTGTACTCCTTTGAATGCTTCAAAGTCTTTGGAATATAGTGCTAGTGGACAAATGACCTCAAGAATCTCCTTTGTCTCCTTCACAAAAATCAAAGTTCTCCTTTTGAATATTTTGAGCTTTTTGAGTGTTTGTGTTCCTTGTTGTAAGAAAACCATGTTCTTGGTGTTTTTATAGTGTTAGGTATCCCATTGTGACAGTTTATGACCGTTCTAGGGATCCAAGGGTCCAGAATTCATCAAGAATTCAAATTAAAGTTCATTTTCCAGCTTTTTAAAAAAGCTGTCAGGTGGGCAATTAGCGCGCTAATACTGAGACCTAGCGCGCTAACTCTGCACTTAGCGCGCTAATGGCAGTATTAGCGCGCTAACTGCAGGGAGCTCAAAATAATTATTTTATCCCTTTGTGTTAGCGACCCTTAAACACGTCCGTGATCCAACCAACCCTAATGCAACATGTTAAACATGTTTATTATGGGTCATTAAGCCTAATTGGATGGTCCGGATATTTTTACAAACCCCGAAAATGGAAAATCACGATTTCATAACTTGCGAGGGGCTTTTCTGCAAATTTTACAGTTTTCTTTTCAGATATCTTTCAAAAACAAGTTTTTCCTTTTCAAAAACTTTAACAATGATCTCCAATATGCAAATGTCCATTAACATATAGTTTCACATTGTTTAAACTCATAAACCTAGTCATGTGTTAAAATTTCGTTTTGAAAGTTCAAGTAACCTCATGACTTTTGAAAAATGATTTAGGAAACTTGATATGCATGAACTAATGCATTTGGCTTGCGTGAAAGAATTTGAATACCTTACATCAGAATTACAGATTGTAGCTCGATCTTTCGTCTTCATTCCTTCACGAATGCCGAGTCTTGAACTTGTATGGCTTGAATACCCGTGATGTGTTATTTTGCATCCTTTAACAAAAACTGAAATACACTTGATATTAATTAGTACATTTTCACCTTGTTTGTTTCCATCGAAATCCCGGTCGGAGTTAGAGTGACTAACCACTTAGTCCAACACTCACACCCCCGTAAACCTCGTCAAAACCCGAGAAATTATGCCCGAAACGTAGATAACGAGATGGAGATCGAAGATCTAACCTTGTATTTGATTCCCTCTTGATTTAGCACCTCCAAATGAGCTCAAATCTTCACAAAACGCTAGCCAAACTTCCTTATTTTCATCCAAGTTGTTGTGAGGAGTGGGAGAAAAGGTGGTAAAAAATGGATTTTGGAGATATTTATACCAAGAATTTTCATCCAATGCATAACCCTATCCCAATGCTTGATCTAATGGTTGTGAGAGAGTCAAAAAGTCCACCAAATTAGACTTATTTGGATGACTTAAGTCTTGTTCTCAACCTTCGCAACACAAACACACCAATTCTCGGGCGTTCCGACACCCGTCTCGAACTATTGTGCACGTCTAACTTGACACTCATGTCATTCATGTATATACGCTATTTTATATTGATTATTTAGCATATTTTATCATTTATTGTGTGTATATCAACCCCCGACCTAGTGTGTTAACCATTTGCCTCCTCGGATATCCACGTCTACACGTTACCCGAGGCGAATAGCCATTACACTATCTCACTTGACATATATAATATAAACACACAACATTGTGATGTAAATAACCTAATTTGAACAATACATCACAAAATACAAAAAAAGCACACAAAACAAATTGTATACCTAATCGGGCATGCTATGACCTAGCTGCAGGATTTACAAACATCCGAGTTGTGTCCACGTTTGTAATGACATCATAAATAACAACAATTAATAATTGGGTCGTTACAGTTCTTCCCAACTAGTTGAAATTTCATCCCGAAATTTAAATTAAACAAAATTCTTACCAGCAAAAACTAAGGGTATCGACGCTGCATAGTAGACTCGAGCTCCCAAGTAAGTCCTTTAGTCTCGTGATGTTGTTATCGCACTAATAGCTTTGGTTTAGTCCTTTAGATACACCAAATCACCAATCTCGGTCCCGACCTAATCTCAACATAGATACATGAAAAATGGATGAACCCCCTCGAGATACATGTCCACACACGGTCCAATTCCTCTCCCCTTGATGCTAAACCTCTGATGACCCTTCCAAGGCCAAACCTTCAGATACACCAAATCACCAATCTCATAGCTCGGATCGAATATGTCTAACCTTCTCTGTGTTGTAGTCTCAATCGAATCTGTCTAACCTTCTCTGTATGGTCAACAACAACCTCAGGCCCAATAATTGTCGCATCTCTCTGGCGCCGCCCAACAAGTAGGTGATCTGCAGGGTCTCTACCATACAATGCCTCGGACGATGGCATGCCAATACTTGCTTGAAAGTTGTTGTTGTACACAAACTCGCACAACGACAAATACTCTTCCCAAGAATCCCAAAACTGTAAGATAAAGCCCGAGCATATCCTCCAGGGATTTTGAATCAACCTCTCTGACTAACCATCTATCTAAGGATAATACGTCGTACTGAATTGAAGTCTAACGTCAAATTATTGCTCCGCATACTCTCTCAAAGCTTCGACATGTAACTTGGGATCCCTGTTAGAAACAATCGATTTGGCACTCCGTGTAGCCTGACGATCTCTTGCTCGAAGATAATGCTCAACTGGAGAAAAAAATACTTCATAGAGATAGGAATGAAGTGTGCCAAATTCGCCAATCTGTTAATCACCACCCAAAATGCATCACGATGCCTCATAGTCTGCGGTAAATCACTAACGAAATCCATCGTGATGTGCTTCCATTTTCACTATGGAATGGGCAGCGGCTAAAGTAACCCGACTGGTCTCTTGTGTTCGACCTTAACCTGCTGGCATATATGACATACTCTGATGTACGAACCTACGCCGCCTTCATCCCTGGCTACTAGAACAAACACCATAAATCATGATACATCTTGGTCCTGCTAAGATAAACTATGTACCATGAATGGTGTGCGTCCTCCAAAATGTTGTCCCGTAGCTCCTGTACCCCAGGTATCCTCAACTTGCCTTTTTGTCTCAATCACTTGTCTGATGAACTAGACCAATCTGTGCAATCTAGATCCGAGCTAAACAAATGAAGAAAGCAAAATGTCCTTAAGCCTTTTGACACTCAGCAACCCGCTCTAGAGACACAGTAGGAACGTGTGTGTGATGACCCCAGTTTTCAAACCTTAAACTGGGCCCCAACCGGCCTAGACTTACATGAACTCGAGCCCATCTCGACAAATCATGCAAGTCTAGTAAGCATTTCCTTACCAATTACCATTCATTTACAAGTTTAAAACATTGATTAGTGAGTTATCATCAATATAGCAAAAACAAAAGCTCAAACTAATCAAATAATCACAACCATATTAAAATAAGACATCATAGAGTGTGGAAACCTCGCATATGTATATCATCATCAATGATCAGTTAGAGTAAAACAACATATCGATATACACGCCCAGAATCTCTACATACCCAAACTCATGTTCCAAAACAACATATATATATATATATAATAATATAAAAAGTCACCTAATCAGTCAAGTGGAAAGGCATGCTCCGATATCCTCAAAGCAAATCTACAAGCTCTACAGCGTTTCCCTTGCTGGTTTATGGATCTGCACTCCGTCAAACACAAGAATGATGAGCCCAGGTAAGTAATGCTAAAGCAAGATATAAATACAATATTTTGAATAAATAAATCAGTATAATTCATGTAGATAGAAAGAAAGGAATAGGGAGCACATGAATACACGAACTATAATTAAATCAATCGAATATGGAGTGTCTGGAATATGAAAATAGAATAGCAAGGAGTCTCGACCACAAGGTCGTTGAGTCGCGACAAAGCCCAATAGACTCGGGTTCAGGATGAGAACATGGCCTACCAGCCCTAACCCTTACGACTATGAAATATCCACAAACCTAGATAAGAGCCCCCAACGTACACATAATTGGGAGATATCAACAACGTTCAGATAAGAGCTCATATCGTAAATAAAAATAACCATGACTCACTTGCCAGTGGACCACTCAACCAACAAGGATTCCAATAGAATAAGGCGATAAACATAGCAATAACAACAAATTAGAGCTCAAGAAATAACTGTAAAATTCATTCACTGGTTTACTTACCTGTGTCCAAACTAACACGCACTCAACGGACCCTAACATGTCTCCTAAGACTTTCTGTGTGTCATGTTGATGTTTAAAATCCCTGATATTAATTTAAATTGTCATTGCCGTTAATTACTTCATTTTAACCAAATTTCCATAATTTTATTTATTCACCTAATTGGGTCGATTACCCGGGTATTAGATGTCGTATTCGGACCCATTTGGATATCCGAGAGATCTTCAAAATTTTCCAAAACTTCCAAAAATTGGGCCTGTGAACAGTGTCAATGCCGCCGGGATGTCGTGGAATTTTACTCCTGGTGATGTCTCCACACTACAAGAATCAAGGTCTTTTAGGACATTTGTAAATTGTCCTCTTAGCGCCTTTAGGACAATTTAGTCTACGTCCTAGATGTCGATGTAGTAGAAAGTCTATTACAAATAAGGAGATCTTAGTCGTCCTCGTATAAACATCCTCATTTACATTTTTTATGATATTGGTAAATGTAGTCATAAGTGCACGTTACGACATTTTTAAGCGTCTTGGTTTTACAAAACTGGTAAAGTCATTCTTCAAATATATCTTCTAATTGTCCTTATTTTTTTATTAGGTCATTTTATTGTTGTCGTTACAAGTCATATTTATTATAACGATTTTGTAAATGTCCTGTATCATAATAAAGATTTATTTGAAATTGTCCTCCTATACTCTATTATGCTTTTGTTCAATCATCCTAAAAAGTCTTCTATTATAACGACATAATCTTAATGTCCTCGTTTCCTACTAGGACAATTATGGGTATTGTCTTAGATTATCTGTTAAGGATATTTCATGTTATTGTTAATATCTTGTCTATTAGGTCAGTTTAAAACATCCTGTTTTACAACACGGATGTTTTCGCAAATGCCCTAAATTAGTCTATTAGGAGTTTTGCTATGCATCCTAAATAATCTTACTCAACAAAGACAATTTGTAAATGTCCTGATCTTATAGGAGGATTTTGGGTATTATCCTTATAATGTTAGGACATTGAAAAGACCTTCAAGGCTGTGGTTTTTAATGTTACCTGTAATCATTTTTTCACAAAAAAATGCACAATTCAAAGCACTCACATTGAAATAGAAAAAACGTTATATCTTCATAATATGGAAAAGTTACTAAATACAAAAGACATAAATTGTGATTCAAACTTGTTCTATATATCTCCAATACTACACAAACTAACAAAATGCCTTGTAGAAAGTGACCACTTTGTATCTTTTACAACACTCAAAGAGAAAAATAAACTCTATTTGAGATACAAAACAATAGAGTTACTTCATTAAAATGCAACTTTGAGATTGTAAGTTTCTAAAAGTACTTGGCGTCTCTAAGACCTGAAAAACATAAAGAAAACAAACATGAATAGGGAAAATATACACCTATTATCACAAGTACAATAACAATAATGCATATTCAAAACAACAATAAAGAATTGTACTAAAACTATAATATCAACAATAAATTATATAAGACAACTACATATTATCACAAGTAAAACATTACTAATCAACAACTTTGAAAGTGGTAATGTGACTATCATTCATGTGGAAGACATCATTCAAGGTATTGATAATTTCTAATATTACTAAAAACTAATTTACAAGATAATTTATGAGGAAATGAGATCAAACCTGCTTCACGACATGTGTTTGATTTGCATGATTCTTTTTCTTCGTACGTGAAAGTTGGTTTAGATCTTGTATATTTCAAACATACATAATAATATAATGAAGAAACTAAATGATGCATATTTCAAACAATCAAGTAACAAAAATAGAAGCAAGCATCATATATGCATCTATATGATGAGTTCATTTTAACAGAGTTCCCACTAAAACTAAGGGTTCCCAAAAATTACAAAACATGAGAGAAAGTTATTGCATTTTTAACATGTATAAAAAAATACTATAAATGGGTCGCAACAAATCGCAAGTTGTGTAGTTCATTAAAGCACTCTCACATGTCAAAAACTAAAATAAAATCTCATTTCTCTCCTAGATAGCATGAATAACATAATGTGATTAAATAGTACTTATCAAACAAAAAATCTAATCTAAGAGAATAATAAGTTTTATATGCTACATACAAAGTAAAACATACCTTAAGTTTCATATAAGAATAACATATTTTTTGGGCCAAACGACATTTGTTCCTTCTCTTCTAGCAATATAGTCTGATTCTATGTCTGGCCTATAAAGAAGGGTTGTAGAGTCAATGACACGTTCAATTCAAATTTTCTAATTGCCAATTCCCAAAGGGATATGATGTACGATTTCGGTAGGGTCAACACATGCAATAGAACCCTTTACAACTGCAACAGCTTTACCACTAATGCCATCAAACTTCAACAATTTGCACTTTCGATGAAGTACACATGAACTACCATCAACAGCTTGTTGTGTCTGCACTAAGAAATTCAATAAATATAAACAAAACATAACAAGTGTTCAACTACTTATGAATTGAATATTACCTTAGGTGCTTGAGTTGAAGTCTCCATTATATCCTCGAAGCTTTTATCTTGAGTCTAAAATAGAATGAAAAATAGTAAGTTTTAATTTATATATAAACGTAACAACTTAATTGAATGGAGGCTTTACCATGAACATTCTCCAAACTATATTTATATAATTTACCTGATTATTCTTTTGTAGAAGCATAGATTTTAAGAGTTCCATTTCTTCTTTAAGAGCTTTGAATCCTTTAACTTCCTCTCTTAATATCTTTATTTCTTGAACTTGACTTTGAACATTGTCTTCAAGCTCTTTCACTCTCCCATTTGTGTAAGCATTAGCATTAAGACTCGAAAGGGTAACACCATGCCCAATACCACGTACGCACCCATGTTGTTCATTACCAAGTACTCTAGCAATTGCATCTTCCTTTATATCATCTTCTAAAACTGGATTTGTCATGGATTGGTTGCATTCCTTAACTTTCTCCTATGAAACACAAGTATTGAGGATGTTTAATCATTTATAAGAGAGAACTATATCACATACAATGAAAGAGAGTACAAAATCTTACTCTTATTACTACCAGTATATCCCTAGTGGATTCATTTGCAGGTTGACCATTCATCTTAAGGTGCCCCAAAGTCCAGAGTTGGGTCCTTGAAAATGGTGGTGCTTTTGGATTTTCCATTGCCTTTAATTGTCACAATTTAATACAAATTAGCTTGTGTTGCTTCATTCATTTTCGACATGAAACTAATATATATTCAGGAAATAAGAGTAACCAAAAAGTATATATATACTTACAATCTCATGTTCTTTGCGAGCATAACCCTTTCGGCTTAAAGTATAGATTAGTTGACTTGTCTTTCTAATCTTCTTGAACTTGTTACTTTTAGCCTTAATAACACAAACCCAAAATATGATCATACAAATATAAATCTCTACAAAAAGAAAAAGATATGATCAAAAGATAAACATCAATAATAGAGTTACCTCAACCTCAGGAGATGTCCTCTTCTTAACATAAGTTTCCCATTCTGCTTCAGTGAATAAATTTGATGGACGAAGTTGTTTGTATGACATCCCTTTGTAATTCTTCTTCTTTGTTTTCATCAAAGCAACAATCAATCTAGATTTATATTGTCTCCAACTTCGTCCCATCTTTTGAAGCATGAGATACTTATGTGAATCGTCAATTAAGAACTTTTGTTGTATATATGTAACCAAATAAATACATCAAAAACAAAATTTAAAACCAAACACACACACACATGCTCCAAACGTCGATATGAAATTGCTCCCACCGTAACCATTTCCCACAATCTGTTTTTTGTAAGTGAATCGACTTTCGTCCAACTGGAAAAATCTAATGATGAATGCTCATGTGCAAGAACTCCCATATACGATGCGAGTTTTTTTGAATTTTATCCAACTATTTGACCTTTGTCATTAAACTCAATTTTCAACTTAGGGGTAAGGCCGTTAATTGATCTCATCAATGTGCGACCCTTCTTTTTCTTCGTCACAATAGTTGAAATCACTTGTTCATTACTTCCATTGCCATCGGATGTTGTTGTTTCACGAGATCCCTCCTTTGACATACTTTGACTTATGCTCCGAGCTAATGCAGTAAGAATCGCCTCACGTTGTTGTCCTCTAACATTTGATTTTGTCTTACTTGAAGCCTGCAAATTAAAATTTAATGATTTATTATAAGAAAACACCCGAAAACAAAATAAGTATTTATTATAAATAAAAAAGAATGTACTTACTTTGCTTTTTTTCATCTTCTCCTAACAGAATGCAATCCAAAAATCAATTGGAAGAATATAAGTAAGGCACCTGTAAAAGTAATGAATAAATACATACAAAATTCTTTATTTTAAAACATTAATATGATAGAGTAAGAAAAGGAAAACATATCCTATAGCAATAATGCTCATCGAAGCATTATTCTTACATTTAATAATCCACAAATATTGAACCATCAACATTAAGTCTAAACATCACATAAGATACAAAATTTTAACAATCTATAAATGTCATTCTCCCATCTATGCATCACATAGTGTACCATCAACATCAACTCTTAAATAAGGTTCCTCATCCACAATATTAATTGGAGAACTTAAAATTGAAGAGCTCAGAAAAATGTCGACGTTCTCATCATTTATGTCATAATGGCCAGTTGGAGGAGCTTGCAATACAACATACCAAGGAGACGAATCGTTTTCTCTAGAATAAAATACTTAGCTTGTGATGCCAAGACAAATGGATCATTTTCAAATTGATTATATCCATTATGTATCATTTACGTAGCAGGAAATAAAGTTCAGCAAACTACAAGCATTATTAAAGATGACACACGCATAAAACAAAGACCAAAAAAGAAAAGGTCATTATGACCAACTGATTAGATCATTGGTTTGTCATTCAATAGTTATATCATGCATTGTGCAAGATAATCAAATCTCTTTCATGCCTTAAACAGAGAAAGAGAAGGCAGACCAAATAAATCCATGAGCATAAAGTTTTTCTAATCTCATATCTTACACTTCAATTTGAGAATACAATACAACACATGAATCACAAACCTCAAAATATGATTCCAGTAATTATCAAGCCTTCAAGTGGTACCATAAATGATAAGACTGAAGTATTTCAAAGGTCATAAATTCTAGCTTTTTGGAGAATCAAACATATTCCTTGATCACAAAGTAAAAACAAAGAAATGCCACTGATGAGGATTTGAGTTCAAGCACACTATAGAGATTGCAACATTATCGATTTTACTATCACCATCCCTCATTTCATCCGCAGTGATACCCACCATAAAAGCAAGATCTTGACTTCATAAAGTCTATAATCTTAATGTTCACCCTTTTCAAGGCTATATAGCCTTCAGCTCTGTTCCGGATTTGGTGAATCCTGGAACTAGAATCCCATGAACTATTCTCTAAAACACATCATCTACTAATTGATATTTCATGTGCCCTAAAAATTCAAGATCTTGACTTCATTAAGTCCTACACAACAACTCCTTTAAATCCTTTGTTCAGATATTTTATGTGCCCTAAAAATTCAAATTGATATTCAAAATACAAAGCAACAAAAGATTTCTTAGAGAGAGCTTACCAGTATAGGAGATTGCTATCTCCACCAAAACACGTAGGACGTCGAGATATTTTGGATCTTGCAGCGTCGAAACATGACTAACTGAAACAGAGGTGACGTCGGCGAGATATGGCTGCGTGAGGGTTGCAGGAGAGGACGTCGAAGAGAGCTAGAGGGCAGTCGAAAGAGAGAGTCATGAAAGAAAGCGTTGAGAGAGGTGGAAGAGGGCTGCGAGACTTATGCGAGAGGAAAGGTAGGGAAGTTTGAGCGGCAACATGATTTTGGGGAAAAAGGTTAAAACACAAGTAACTTTTATAGGTTTATATATTTTTAGGGTTATATACATGTTTATTTATTTTTTTTTTGTGCAAACATGTTTTTAATTTAATAAGTGTGTTCAATTTCAAAAAAAAAATTAATAAGTGTGTTTTATTATATAAAACATAATGAAGCTGACATAATGATGCAGCGGAGATCTTCCAAACTCGACAGTGCGAATAATGCAATTATGGGTACAAGAACTAAACAGAAGTTCGAATTTTATTCAATATTACAACAAAAAAGGTGTTTTAAATAGCAAAACCCTAAAATTTGCTAAAAATAGCAAAATCCTAAAATATCCTAAACTACAAATTAGACGAAATAGGAAAGCTAAACGACATAAAAAAATGGAAACTCCTAATTATGTAATCAAATTAAAACTTACTAAAAATAGAAAAATTGCTAATTCAGAGGCCTAAACAAAGGAATTTGGCCAAAAAACGTCGTAGTCACAACGAAGTGGTAAGTATTGATCAGTACGTCGTTTCTAATAAAACCATGTCTTCAGAATTGCCGAATTTCGTAGTTGAACCATCCAAAAGTCAACCAAAATTATTTTCGGTCAAACTTTTTCAAAAAAATGTTCGACACTTCTTGGACTGCATGGCATAAGAAAAAAAATGTAATGAGACAAAATTAATATAGTAACTATGCACAAAAGTATTTATAATTTTTTTAAGCACAAAATATTTATAATTAAAATTTTAAAATTAAAAAAATAGGGAAACAAGTTAATACCATAAAAATAGGTCGAGTGGGTATAATTATATATAAAGTTTATATTACTATTAAATTTATTTTTGATAATAAAATTTAATTGCAAAAACTAGAACAAAAATATAAATATAAATAAGTTAATTATACAAGTAAATTTGTCTAATAAGACTTTTTGTATATTAAATTATTTTTTTTGTTTCCCACGAGGTATTTGGCGAACCGACTAATCCACGTTTAGGCATTGTGGGGCTCCATATAGGGGGGCGACCCTCTCAACCTAGGTTTTTTCCATTCGTAAGAATAGAACCCGAGACCTTACCGAAGGGGACCAATTAAACCAATCGGTTGTTGGTATATATTAAATTATTTATTATAATTAGTTCTTTATAGATTATATGCCTTATTTTTACTTTTTTAAAACTTATCATTTTTAGTGTGTTAAATTTAACGAACTAGTTGTAGACAAAAATGTGTCGTGTGATTGGAGTAGCTCTCTATCCACGTGGCTATCGATCTCCACAAAAATTGTTTAAGACTGTTGAATGAAATACTGTGTCTATATGTCAAAGCATCTCAGGTGAGATGGTAAAAACATCACTTGCCAAAAAGGCAAGGTTTCTGGAGATCGTGGTTCGATTCTGACGCAGCGTAAACGCTCAAACAAGGAAGAATCCTTAAAGTTTTGAAGAAAAAATAAAATTGAAATAAATTGATAATAATTGATAATAGTTGATTATGATTACAGCCCTAATCATGACTTTATATAGCCCATTAGAAACTCTAATCCTTCTACGACTCAAAATGTAATCCTTCTATGACTCAAAACACCTAATCCTTCTAAGACTCTAAAAATGACTTAAATAAATCATTCTATGACTCAAAACACCTAATCCTTCTAAGACTCTAAAAACGACTTAAATAAAGTAAATTGCGAAAACACCCTAACTGAATAAGAAAATAGAAAGTTCTCGATAGAGCCCTAACTCAATCGGACCCCTGGATAAAAAGTTACGGTCCCACAAAGCATCTGCAACTGCCATGACATCATTATCTCCCACCTGAGAAAAACTCGACCTCGAGTTTTCTGGATACAAAGGCTCATCATCTGGATAGAATGAAAAAAATTTCGCCACATTAAATGTGTTGGATATTCCCTGATATGCCCTTTCTGCAGCAACTTCTGCACCTTGTCATGCAAGACCTCACTCTCATTCGGACTCATTCTGTAATGTGGGAGGTTTGGCAAACTGGCGCCAGGAATCAGGCCAATGTGGTATTGAATATCGCGCATAGGAGGTAATCCATCAGGTAACTCGTCTGGTATAATTTCAACAAATTTCTCTAGCAATGGTTTGACCTGCCATGGTTTCTCAGAAACTGACTCCTTCTCATTCCCTATAAGGATCTGTCTCAGCACCAATACATGCACCACCTCTGACTCTTTAATGGCTTCGTCCATCTTACTCTCAGTTTGTGTCATTACAAGGAAAGACCGTTCCTCCACTTTAGAAGTTTTGGAACGGTTACTTGCCTTTAAAGGATGTAAGTTAAATGTCACTCCATCCTTCTCTAATTTATACACATTGTCTCTCCCAGCGTATTATGCATTAACATTAAACTGCCAAGGTCGTTCAAACAGCAGATGACAGGCATCCATATCTACCACGTCACAATATACCTCATCCTTGTAAGTACCAATGGAAAAAGGTACCCTGCAACACTTTGTCACTTGCACCTTCTCAATTGCCTTTATCTAGCCTATAGAGTACGGACTAGGATACTTCTCCATCTTCAGTTTTAGTGCCTCGGCTACTAATGATGTTCTCACAGCTTCCATTATCTATGATTAGTTCAAACACCTGGCCATTTAGTGCATCTCGTCCGAAACAGTCTATGCCACTGACTGCCGTCTTCTAATTTAGGAGTTAGCATCAATCTTTTCACCGCACAATTTTGTCCGTCTCCGTCATTATAATCATCACAATCATCATTTGCTCCATCAGGACTATAACAAATTTCATCTTCTTCATCTCGTTCAATCACATTAACCTGCTTTCTATTAGGACATTCATTAGATCTGTTACTAGACTGCCCATAACGATAGCACTTGCCCACAATAGGCTTAGCATAAGGATTTGCAGTTGCCTTTTGTCCCTCTTTCTGTTCAGCAGGTTTCTTTCCAGGTCCCTTCTCTTCCTTTCGTTTAGTACCTTGATTTCAGACCTAGGTGGGCTTACTCCGCTCTGCAAAACTCCTTGAAGTTTCCTCCTCGCTATTATTCCTCTGATAATTATCACTACCATATGTTCGCCGATTGCCCTCATATCGATTTCCACCTCTGTCCTGCATCATTAATTCAACCTTAATGGCTAAATTTTTTGCCTCGGTGACAGTTCTTATAACCTGCACTCCAATTTTCTCCCGAACTTATAGTTTCAATCCATCCAGGTATTCTGTAACCTAATGAACCTCGTTCTCCCTCAAATCATTCCTCTCAGCTAGTCGCATAAAATCTGTTGTATATTCATGAACAGATCTCTGACCCTACCGAAAACCCTGGTATTGTTGAAACAAGATATGCTCATAATCTGGGGGTAGAAAATCTCGCTGGTGTAACTGCTTCATTCTGTACCATGTTCAAACAGGCTATTTACCTTCCCTGTAACGCCTACTTTGCAGCCTCTCCCACTAGGCAGATGCTCCACTCTTCAAACGACATGCCACCAATTCACCCTTTTTTCTTGAGGAATTTCCATATACTCAAAAAATGGTCTACTTCGGCGATCCAATCAACAAAGTCCTCAATGTTCAGATTACCAGAGAAACTAGGAATATCCACTTTCAACCTGAAGTTGCCCCTATCATAATTACCCCTATCATAATAATCATGATTATGTTGATTATTATTGTTGTTATATCTGCCGCCTCGATCTCTCCTAACAGGTCTGCCCTGATCCTCGACCAGAACTATATCCTCCTCCTCGTCACTAGAGTAACCACCAGCAACTCGACCTCTAAAATTCGCAGCCACTGGTGCAATAAGAACATCGCCTCGTGCACGCTGATCTCTTGGACGTTGGTCACTATTACCCTCAGGTCTGTTGGCATTCACCCCAAGGGCGTCAAATCTAATAATCACCGCATCAAGGCGCTCGTCTATACGCCAGAATTGTTGATCGAGATTTCTCTCTAAGGTTCTGATTGTCGCCTCTTGAGCCTCCACTTTGGTTCGCAAGGCTTCAACATCCTGAACGCATTCGGAATGCCACCGCTTCCACCAGACATCGTTAGTACGAACGGAATTCACGCTCTGATACCAACTAACTCTGCGTAAATGCTCAAACAAGGAAGAATCCTTAAGGTTTTGAAGAAAAACCAAAATTGAAATAAATTGATAATAATTGATGATAGTTGATTATTATTACAGCCCTAATCATGACTTTATATAGCCTATTAGAAACTTTAATCCTTCTACGACTCAAAACGTAATCCTTCTATGACTCAAAACACCTAATCTTTCTAAGACTCTAAAAATGACTTAAATAAATCCTTCTATGAATCAAAACGCCTAATCCTTCTATGACTCTAAAAACGACTTAAATAAAATAAATTACGAAAATACCATAACTGAACAAGAAAATAGAAAGTTCTCGATAGAGCCGTAACTCAATCGAACCCCTGGATCAAAAGTTATGGTATTTTCATAATTTACTTTATTTAAGTCGTTTTTAGAGTCTTAGAAGGATTAGGCGTTTTGAGTCATTGAAGGATTTATTTAAGTCATTTTTAGAGTCTTATAAGGATTAGGTGTTTTGAGTCATAGAAGGATTACGTTCGAGTCGTAGAAGGATTAGAGTTTCTAATGGGCTATATAAAGTCATGATTAGGGCTGTAATCATAATCAACTATTATCAATTATTATCAATTTATTTCAATTTTGGCTTTTCTTCAAAACCTTAAGGATTCTTCCTTGTTTGAGCGTTTACGCTGTGTCAGATTCCCACTAAAATAAAAAAAATATTGTGTCTATATATATTTAAAAATGTTTGTACAATATTTCAATCCATATTAAAAGTATTTTAACAAAAATATTTAACAATAAATAAATGTATGTGGTATATGTATACAACAACAATTAACAATAATATAATCACAATACCAAATCAGTTACGGTCGGATACATGGATAAAAAATCTATCACTTGCACTCGTCTTGGTGCAGTCGACAACATGCTTTCCAAGTCATTTAATCAATGAATCAATTTAAATTAAATTAGATTAATTCAATTAATTCAATTCACCCTTGCATTGTTTATTTTTCTTCAACTATATATTCTAGTTATTTAGTCATGTTCTCTAGCGGGGCATTTATATGATGTCAATCACTGTTGCTCCAATTTTTTTATTTCTTTTATATCGATCGTTAAGAATTTTACCGCACATCTACTAAAATATCATCGATTCTGCTATATTACTTCCATAAAAGTCAAGTCTAATTAATTTTTTATAAAAAAATGCTTTTACTTCGGTAGGAGTATTTCGATTAATCATGATAAGTTTATTTAATATGTCAATGTATTCAAAATTTGAGCCAAATTTGTTTTTTTACAGAAGCCAAGTTTATTATACCCATAGTTGAGAATTTATTTTGGTTCCATCGTAAGATAATAATAATAATAATAATAATAATAATAATAATAATAAGTATTTCAATTTTTTAATAAGACTTTGGTTACAAATAAACCAACTTAATGAATGTTATTTGACAAAAAAAATCAATGAATGTTAAAAAAAGTATATATTATCTTAGGACATTTTTGATAAAAATATTGTAAGGTTTAAAAGGTAGGCCACCCAACCTAAATTTATCAGGACACTTGCCAAAATGTTCTAAAAACCTTTGTATTTAGGACATTTGGCTAAAAAGTATAGTAAAATCATTTACAAAGGACATTTATAAGTAAACGTCATCATTAAAAAGAGGAGATTGCAATAAAACGTCCTAGTAAAACTATTATGACATTTAGATTAAAACATAGTATTATTACTTGACAAGGACATTTAAAGTGAAACGTCATGACTAAAAAGAGGTCATTGCAAACAACACATCCTAAAAACATTTATATTTAGGACATTTAGGTAATAACATAGTATTATACATTTACGAGAACATTTACATAAAAACGTCCTGATTTAAAAAATGACATTTCAAATAAAATGTCCTAAAAGGAATTGGTGGGAAACTGATATTTTGGAGGGAACTGATACTACGACATTCTAGGAATGTTTTGAAAGTAAATTATTTAATGACTATTGGAAAACGTCTTTAAACATTCATTTGAGGACATTTTTATGTTAACGTCATACATTATACTTACAGATGCTATATTAAGGACATTTTTCATGCTAAATGTCCTTGTACACTATTTTTAGGACGTTCTCGTATAAACGTCTTTAATAAAACGTCCTCAAAGACCCCTTTTCTTGTAGTGCCACGGTGTGAAAAATGGGGCTCATTGCCCCACAGTCGTGGATGGCGCTGTGACCCCCTTGGTCTTGGCGGCATCCTCGCGGCGTGGGGCACTAGGTCTGTCTACCCTAGACGCTTTGAGTGACGCAATAAGTTGTTTGTGTTTATGGCGTCGCTCGCGGGGTTCAGCCCAGAACGCTGAGTTGGGGTTTTTGACACCCCGGCTCGCGTCCCGTGCTTCGAGCTTATCCCAACTACGTTAAAACCTTCATCACAACATCAATACCCCCTCAACTTGGGTAGAAATCTCTACAAACCGTTTGATTTTGAAAATCAACAAAAAATCCACAAAATTCCCAAAAATTCAGCAACTTCCCCAAACACCAAAACTATTTCACAATTCATCAACTATCCCTTCCATTCATCCCAAATCTAATAAAACAAACCATAAGAATCGATTTTCCCAAATCATTGTCCGAAATTATCGCGATAAAAAATCACCGCCAAAACGTAGATAAACTCGTGGAGAACCAAAATCTCACCTTAGATTTTGTGTTTGTTCTCTCCTTCGACGTCAAATCGTGGCGCAAACCCGAAAAACCCACAATTCTTTATGTTGAAACGATGAAGAGAGAGAAAATGAGAGATAAATGAGAGAGGAAAGTTGGTAGAAATGGGGTTTATATACTCCCCCTTCATCTCAACTCACACATGGATCTCGAGGCTCATTTCTTGGCCTCAATTCATTTCATCCACCAACCTTGACATATAAAAGTGACTCCAATAGGTGACACAATCACTCTACTTAGTGATTTCTAGCATAATACTTACGTTTTCAAATCCATTTCATACTATGACTCACTCGTCGTGTCGTCCCGGATGTACCAACGTATCGAACGCACTTTACACCTTTTAATTATTATTTATTATGTATTTTGTCAGTGTTATTACTTCATTTAAGTTCTCGGACTACTATTTACCCGACTAGCATTTGCTCGAAAACTCGTTATTTCACGTAACCCTCGAGATGAACCATTCCCCGTACCAACATGCACTCACTCAAATGTCCTCGCATGATTGGGACATTGGAATTATCATTCGGTAATAAAATATAATACAAAATACTGAACAAAAATAACATACCTGGCATCGATGACCGAGAATTGAACGATTGTATCACGACGAATGGCCCCATGTACGACCTAAATTAACGCATGGCACGAGTTAGATTTTAAGGTGTTACACTGTGTTTGACAATAAATTTGCAGCTCAACAAGAGCCTTAGTCAAATACATCACCGACGCTGCCTCTAACATTCCATGCTCATGTGTCATCCGTCGTAACACAATCTGACTCTCTATGTCACTCCGGTTCAACACATTAGTTACAACTTTCGCCTTCCCAAGATGGTACTCAATCACGAAGTCGTAATCCTTCAATAACTCGAGCCATTGCCTTTGTCAAATGTTCAAATCCCTCTAAGTGAATAAATACCTCAAGCTTTGGTGATCCGAGAACAATATGAAATGCTCTCCGTAGGGATAGTGTCTCCAGGCCTTCAATGCAATACACGACTACCATAAGCTCCAAGTCGTGCACCGGATAATTACCTTTTGTGGGGTTTCAATCCCCTAGATAGATACACAATTGGGTGTCCTTCCTACATCAACACACATCCCAACCCAGTACCAAAAGCCTTTAGTGTAGACTGAGAAACCTCTCCTTGCATTAGGTAATGCTAAAATTGGGGCGAAAGTCAATTTCCTCTTTAGCTCCCAAAATGCATCATCACACTCCTCGGACCACTCAAACCTGACATCTTTCTTAGTTAACCTCTTCATCAACATTGCAATCGAAGAGAGATCCTGCACAAACCGCCGATAATAGCCCACCAGTTCCAAAAAATTGCGAATGCTAGAAACAGACTCAAGTGTCCTCCAGTTAATGATCACTCGAATCTTGTCACCATCAATAGATTTACCTTTGACTACTGATGACATGTCCAAGAAACTTCACCTTACTCAGCCTAAAAATCACATTTACTGAACTTAACATATAACCTATGCTTTCTCAGTGTCAACAAAACCTCCTAAGATGTCTCTCGTGCTCCATACGAGTCTTACTATATATCAGGATGTCATCGAGAAACACTATCACATATCGATCCAGAAATGTCAACTCTGTGCATAAAGTCCATGAAGATTGTCGCGCATTAGTTAGCCCAAATGACATGAGTGTAAACTCAAACAAGCCGTAACACGTGCTAAAGGTCATCTTCTCGATGTCACTCTTTCAAATCCTCAGCTGATGATAGCCTGAGCATGAATCAATCTTCGAGAATAACTTGGCTCTTTCTAATTGGTCAAACAAATCATCAATCATAGGAAGTGGATAATGATTTCGAATCGTTACCTAATTCAACTTCCTGTAGTTCAGCACATCCGCATATACCATCCTTCTTTTTCACAAAAAGACTAGAGCGCCCCAAAAAGACATACTGGGATGAATAAAACCTTTTTGCAAGAACTCCTCTAGCTGGATCCTCAACTCTTCATGCTCGGATGCCGACATCCTCGTAAGGTCAATTATAAATCGGTTATGTCCCGGTATCAGCTCGATGATGAACTCAACTGCTCTAGGTGGTGGTAAACCTAGAAAATCATCGAGGAAAACCTCAGGAAACTCGCAAACAATTGGGATATCCTCAACACATAACACTATCCTCGTCTCTGGCTCAATTGCCGCCATGAATGCCTCTATATCCTGAGCTGTTGCCAAACGTCCTCTGGTAATTAGTAGAGCTGTCGCGACTCCAACAAACAAAAACACTAAAATACCCTTTATATCAAAAGTCACGGTCTTACCGAAATAATCAATCCGCGCACGATATGCTGAAAACCAATCCATGCCCAGTAAGGCATCAAACTCTAGATATTCTAATACTCGTAAATCGATTGGTAACTAGTGTCCTGCGACCTCTATTATGCAATCCTGACATATCCGGTTAGGGTATACCTTATCCCTAATACCATACTTAGAATAAAGTGTGTGTCTAATGTTTGTGTATGTAACCTTACCTGTCCTACCATGTATTTTGTAATAAAAGATAGGGTACTACCAGAATCAAACATAACATGCATCAAAACACCTTAAATAAATAACATACCATCAATTAGCTATCGAGTCACATCCCGATCCTGTTGAGCAACCTCATAAGCTATAGTGTAAGCCCTGTCTTTAGCCTGCTCAATTTGTGGTAGTGGTGGTGGTGGTGGTGGTGATGGTGATGTTGTTGGGCAATCAACCTTCAAATGCCCTATCTGATGGCACCTGAAGCATCGTTGCCTCTCCTGCCAACCTATATGTGCCAAAGCTTGTACTTGACCTTGACTCGGCCCTAACCTTGACTCTGACTCCTCTGTCCTCTGTTATGGCCTCCTCGGTCTCAGTCTAGTGAGTTTGCTGACTTGGCTGCTCAATGTCCAGGTTTAGCAACGTAGATTACCTGTCGGTTATCATGTCGATCCCTGTTACCCCGATGCCCTAATCATATTGTCCATCACCCCGACGACCTTGCTAATCCTGTCTTGCCTATCTAGCTGATCATTTCGGCCTCTACTCAGGTTGAGAACTTTATCCTAGCTGATCTGGATATGTTGAAGCCTCAGGTCGACTAGGCCTTTGCAATAAATAAGTCTCGTAGGCTAACTTTGGTCATAAATCTCCTATAAAGTATGAGCTCCACTAGACATAATAGCACTTGCAATCCTCTTGTCTAGAACACTAACGAAGTAGTAAATTTGGAGTCTCTTAGTACTAGCCACATCAATAGCATACTAAATCAGGTACCTGAACCTTTCCATGTATTGTAAAAAGACATGGTACCTTGTCTCATCGCTAGGAACTCCTCCCTAAGTCTCAACTAAACATCCATAAAGATTGCTCGTCTAGGAACAATTGTCTAAACTCTAGCCAAAGTCGTAGGCTCTAGATGAATGTCGATATATGTAGTCCACCAGACAGCTGCCTCTACTCTCTGTCAGTAACTGGAGAGTTGTGCCTGATCAGCCTCATCAAACTTCATTAGCTTGTGAAGCCGTTATGAATTAATAACCAGTGCCCAGCCAACTCTGGGTTGCCTACATCGTAGAAATATCTAGGGTTAAACCTTATAAACTCCTTTACCCTCCTCGCTTAAATGACATCACACTGCTTGACGTTGAAGCCACAACAGGTTTCTCGATAGTCGTAGGTATGATCACCATCATATCAACAGGTGCAACTACTAGCGCAATCCTCTCAACCAATATCTCAAACCCTGTTGCCTATGTAGTGACAACCGGTGCTAAAACTACCTGAGTAGTAGGCGTAGCCAAAGTAGTCGGTGCAGCAGTAACCACCCTATAACCCCTGATATACTCCAAAATCTTTGCCATCTGAGCCGAATACAGGACCTGGTGCTCTGTGTGTTGGGAAATGTGCCCTAGGCCAATTATATAAATATTGTTTAACTATTATAAGTAGATGCATGTTTCTTTTATAATAGTATCCATGAATAATTATTGTATTATTCTAAACGTCCCTAGTCAGTTATTATTAAGGAACAATAATAAGTTAAGACTAGTATGAGTCTTGATTGATAATCATATGATGATTATGTGTATATGGATATAGATCAAGATCATGAGTATTTGTTGGAAACAAATACTGGACCGACCCATTATGAGAATGCTACATGGTCAATGTATAAGTGATTCTCATGATGGTTATATCATTTAGTCCTTCGACTTGAGATCATCCAGAGACTCCAACATTAGGAGCATAATGTTTTAACATAATTAAACGTCGTCTTTAACTGGATGATTATAAAGATTATGATTGGTCATTGTTTGATTAATGTGTGGAAGTTGTGTGATCAAGATGAGATTTGTCCCTTTCTTTTAGAAAGAGATATCTATTGGGTCCATCGATATGTTAGACTGATAAATGGCCATGTCTAGTGAATTGATTGGATTAACGTCACTTGACAATTTCAGTTTACTCGAAGATCGAGAATAGTATTGATGCGTGTCGAGCGCGTCAAAATAAATATATTTCCCGATGAGATTACCAATAACCACAAAAACTGCAGTAGTGGCAAGCACGGGGTCGAACCACAAAGACCAAGTTTTCAACTTAGGTTCTAACCTATAACTAACCTAGAGTGTTCAAGAAAATGTCTCTAATTTTACTAAAAATAATAATTAAAATACAATGTAAATAAATCAATCAAAATAGAAAAGAACAATCCAAACCATCAGTTTCACAAATCTCTTCAATTTGGCATAATTTTAAATACAGTCTTCAATCTAATTAAAGCATGCAAATCACAAGTAATTTAATGTAGTTATAGACCCGTAATGTACGCGGTCTTCCTGATCGCTAGTGCTTCGGATTTAACGCATTGGTCGCATTACATCGATTAGTGAAGGCACTACACCTAGACAACCGGATCGCTAGTGCTCCCGATTTAGCCTAGATTCCTAAGGTATTTGATCGGTCCCAAAAGGGTCTAATCAATTGGTATGGTCAATTGCCACTAGTGTGGTCTTATTGCACAAACATGGGTGCTTACGACTCACTAGCATATGAATTGAAGTTTAAACTAGTGTTTAACTTCAATTGTTAAAATAATACCAAAGAAAATAAATTACTATGAAAAACAAATTAAATAAATAATAAAATAGATCTCACATATGTTTTATGCCAAAAAGAATGATTTGATCCACTTCCGGTTCAGACTGATGAGTTTTAGCCGGCCATCAAAGTGTAGAAAAAGAGGAGAAAATACTAGAAAACACTGAGAAAAGCATAAAACAATGTGTTCCCGACTCTCTGCAAAAAACCCTAATTAATACTCTTAAATTTGGGTCCCGGATGCCTATTTTCGAGTTTGGTGCTTGACACGTCCGCCGAGGACAATCGTGGCTATTTTTTGGTGTTTTTCGGACTCGCCACATGTCACGGTGTGATTGGCTAGAAAAGCGGAGTGTGCCGACGTGGCAGCGCGGATTGGAGGAGAGAGCGAACGCGTGACGTCTTTGGGACGTGCGGGCGGTGACACGTGGCGTCTTCGATTTCTTTGGAGTTGCCGACGCGTCTCTCGCTGGACGAACAGAGGCCGCCACGTGGCACACACGTGGGTTGGGAAAATCGCGCGACTTCGTGCGAAAATCGGGAGTGCGGTTGACGCGAATCTCGAGGTAGATCGAGCGGTCGGAGCGAGGCGCTAAGCCGTGAGTACGCGTGGCGCGCGCACGTGCGGACGGGCGACGTGTCTGTCATCCGATAGGTTGGACGGCCGTGTCGACGTGGTCGGTCCAATGGGACGCCGCCACGTGGCATGTTCAAATTTCATTTTACCTACTCTTGTGTATGCCCAAAACAACTCCTCCGTGTCCGATTTTGCAAGTGTATACTCTATTTTGAGTATTTTTTCGCTCCGGATCCAACCGTGCACCCAAAAAGTCCTGAAAATGACAAATAAAGATAATTAGGCCCATAATTCGGAGAATCAACACTAAAATCTATAAATAAACTATATATATTATGCATAAATAACAACTTATCAAATACCCCCAAACTTAGGACTTTGCACGTCCCGAGCAAAGGTGTAAATGGCACACAAACAAACAAACTAGACTCCTACTATAACTATGCATTGACTCAACTAAACTATACCTGATGCAAAAGTTCATGGAGTTCCTTTGGTTTACATAGTTGTCAAGTTAACAAGCTACTCAAGAAATTTCGGAGTTATGATATGTCAAGAATCGCAACTCAAACACAATTAAGATCACACTTTCGAAACAAAGATGCAATCAAGACAAATGCTATCAACTACTCATGGGTTTTCTTGGTCTATACATTAAAGCACGCAAGTTTAAAATCTTACTTAATTTTAGTGAAAGCACTCGAGCTATATCTTTTTTATTTGAGGAGTTTTCATAAACTTCCGCCTTTATTCTTTATTCTTTTTTTTTCTATTCCTTTCTCCATTTTTTTTTCAAGTAAAACGGTCCCTGCTCCATTTCCTATGGACCGATTTTCTCACTTTTTCCCACCACAAGTTTCCCTGCTCCATTTCCTATGGAAACTTGTGGGACTCTCAATATTAAGAAAACTCCTGATAGCCCTTCTCACTTTCACTATAATCAAGCAAATTCCTCAATGTGGGTTAAAATACTATCACTTGCACAATTTTGACCGTCTACCCATTTTGGTATCTAGCACAAGCTCAACCAACATACTAAGTCTCTAATCATGAATTCCTAAAAATGCTGGGCTACGACTTGATTGAGTGTTTCTTCTAATTTCTCCTAAGTTTCAAGTCAACAGGCAACCATAAAATACTCATCCATAACCAAAGGCATGAAACAAAATCTCGGGTGACTCTAGACCATAAAGACTACACTGAAAACATGCATGAACGTGTATCAACTCCTAATGGAATGAGAAAGTGTGATATGGAATGAAAAGAAATGGAAGAAATGGATGAGCAATATATATCAAACACCACCAATACCATCCTCTAACCACATGTAGCCGCATATATATAAAAAATTTAAACGATCTCACCTGCGGTCTTTCGCATAGAAAACCATCCAACTCAATCCACAAGTCCTAAAGTACCCCCAAACTTATTTCGAACCTTGTCCTCAAGGTTCAAGACAGGTTAGGAGGCATACATGAACATACAAGATGGTAAAAAAAAACATGGTAGATATAGAAGCAAGGAAATGATACAAAAGCATGCATAAAACTGACACTAATCCAAAATCCACAAACGAAATGAAGATGGGTAACCTTACCAGATCGCAATGTGACTAACCATACGTACAGACATGTGAGGAGCCATCAGAGCAATACCAGGCTCTCAAAATCCAGTGTGCAAGGTAGAGGTCGCAACACCTGTAAAAAGTCACAATGAAATAATAGTAAGAATACCACAGAAAAGAAGAAAATAAAATCAAAGGGATAGAAGCTTGGGGTGCCTCCCAAGAGCGCCTTTTTTTAACGTCGTTGGCTCGACTCAGTCTGACTCTCTCTCAGTCAAGGTACTCTACAACTGCTAGAGTCTCGCTCTCGATCTCGTGCTGTGGGAAGTTCTCATAGAACGGCTTCAGTCGGTGCCCATTCACCTTGAAAACTTTCCCTGTATCCTTGCTCCTGATCTCAACTGCACCATGTCCAAACACATTAGTAACAACAAAAGGTCCGAGCCATCGTGACCTTAACTTCCCTGGATGGAGAGTTAATTTAGAATTATAAAGCAAGACTTTTTGACCGACTACGAAAGTCTTACGAGATAAGTTGCGATCGTGGAACGCCTTGGTTTTATCCTTATAAATTCGAGCGGACTCGTAGGCATTGTTCCGGATCTCCTCCAATTCTTGGATGTCCAACTTTCTCTCTTTACCGAATTTGCGTCGAGTTTCATGTTGAGCTGTTTGACAGCCCATATAGATTTATGCTCTAACTCGACCGGCAAGTGGCACGATTTGCCAAAAACTAAGCGATACGGAGACATTCCGATTGGCGTTTTAAACGCCGTTCGATAAGCCCATACTGCGTCATCAAGGCGCGTGCTCCAGTCCTTCCGTGACGGGTTGACGGTCTTCTCCAAAATGGATTTAATCTCCCTGTTTGACACCTCCGCTTGGCCACTGGTCTGAGGATGATAGGCCGTAGACGTACGGTGTGTGACATTATACTTACGCAGGAGATTTTCAACCATGCGGTTGCAGAAATGGGTACCTCGATCACTGATCAAAGCCCGTGGAGCGCCAAAAGTTGAAAAAATTCGTGATTTCAAGAAATCGCATACAACTGACGAATCATTGGTGCGAGTGGCTTTAACTTCCACCCATTTGGACACGTAGTCCACCGCCAATAAGATATACAGAAAACCATGTGACGGTGGAAATGGCCCCATGAAGTCGATCCCCCAAACATCGAAAATCTCGCAGAATAGGATCGAGGTCAGTGGCATTTGATTCCTGTGACTCAGGGTACCGGTCGACTGACATCTAGCACAGGTCTTGGAGTATATATATGAATCATGAAAAATGGTGGGCCAGTATAGCCCACTCTCCAAGACTTTCATAGCAGTCCTACGTGGACCAAAATGGCCGCCGCAAGCGTATGAATGACAGAATGCCAATATAGATTGCGTCTCCGTCTGGGAAACACATCGACGAATAACCTGGTCTGAGCAAAACCTCCACAAGTATGGGTCATCCCATACATAGTATTTGGAATCACTCCGAATTTTATCCTTTTGGGCTCGCGTAAGATGAGGTGGAAACTCTCGTGTAACAAGGTAGTTTACCAGATCTCGCAAACCAAGGAGTTCCTCAAAGAATTGCTAAGAGATGTTCATCAGGAAAATCATCTCGTAGCGGGACAGGTGCTTCACCATTCTCGATACGACTGAGATGGTCAGCAACAAGATTTTCGGTACCACTTTTATCTTTAATCACGATGTCAAACTCTTGTAACAAGAGTATCCATCGAATGAGACGAGGCTTAGCTTCTTTTTTGGCCATAAGGTGTTTTAAGGCAGCATGATCAGAGTAGACGACCACCTTAGTTCCTAAAAGATAAGGCCGAAATTTCTCTAAGGCGAAGACGACAGCTAGAAGCTCCTTCTCTGTAGTGGTGTAATTCAGTTGGGCAGGATCAAGAGTTCGGGAAGCGTAGTATATGACATGAGAAGCGCGTCCGACTCGTTGCCCAAGCACAACACCCACAGCGTGGTTGCTGGCATCGCACATAATCTCAAAAGGTAGCTCCCAGTTGGGAGCTCGAATCACTGGAGTAGAGATGAGAGAGTCTTTGAGCGCATCGAATGCACTCTTACATGCCTTATCAAGATCGAAAGGCACGTCCTTCTGAAGAAGGCGACAGAGGGGTTGTGCAATTTTGGAGAAATCCTTAATGAATCGCCGGTAGAATCCGGCGTGGCCAAGAAATGATCGAATTTCTCGCACAGTCGTGGGGTAAGGCAACTTTTGAATTACTTCAATTTTTGCCGGGTCTACCTCCACACCCCTAGCATATACGATGTGACCCAAGATAAGACCTTGATCCACCATGAAGTGACATTTCTCGTAATTGAGGATCAAGTTCTTTTGGATACATCGGTGAAGAACCTTAGTCAAGTGGCTAAGGCAAAGATCGAATGAATCACCGTAAACAGTGAAGTCATCCATGAATACTTCGATGAAGTGCTCAACGAAGTCAGAGAAGATGCTCATCATACACCTCGGAATGTAGCAGGGTGCATTGCACGGCCCAAATGGCATGCGCCGTAGGCATAAGTACTAAAAGGACAAGTGAAGGTGGTCTTTTCTTGATCCTCAGTGCTACGGGAATTTGGTGAAAACCAGAATACCCATCCAAGCGAAGCAATAGTGAGACCTACTGCTAAACGCTCTAGCATCCGGTCAATGAAAGGCAATGGGAAGTGGTCTTTCCTAGTGGAAGCATTGAGCTTCCTGTAATCAATGCAAACTCGCCATCCATTTTGGATACGAGTTGGGACTAACTCACCTTGTGAGTTTGTGACCACTGTGATCCCCGTTTTTTGGGAACCACCCGAATGGGATCGACCCACTCTTCGTCGGAGATCGGGTAGATCATCCCGGCGTCAAGGAGCTTCAGAATCTCCTTTTAACCACATCCATCATTGGTGGGTTCAGTCTCCGTTGTGCTTCTCGTGAAGGTTTAGACCCTTCTTCCATATGTATCTGATGCATGCATGTGGAAGGGCTAAGACCTTTGATGTCAGCAATCGTCCACCCTAGGGCTTCTTTGAACTCTTGAAGCACATGAATCAACTTCTCTTCCTCTGGTAATGTGAGTTTGGTGGAGATGATCACCGGTAATGTCTTATTCGCACCTAAAAACACATATTTGAGGTGGGTAGGCAATGGTTTGAGCTCCAGTGTGGGTGCTCGCACCATAGAGGGGAGAAGTGTAGAGTTCGAAGTAGGTAAGTCGAGATAAGCTAGGGTGGGAAAATAGAGTGGAGCAGAGTCCAACTCAGAGATCAGCTCCTCAATTTCAGTATCGAGGATGAAACATTGCTTTCGCAAGGAATTGGTGTCAAGATGGTTCTCTAACACCACTTTCACATCATCACCTTTCATGAGAAAGGTATCCCTGGACAAGTGAGTCTACACTTGTCCAAGGCAAACACCATAGAAGAGGCATCGCAGGGGATGGCGCATCGCGTCATAGATGTTGAACTTAATAAGTTCACCATCAAACTCCATGGTCATAGCACCATTGTGAACATCAATCTTGGTCTTGGCGGTCTTAAGAAAAGGCACGCAAGCAAGACGAGGAGAAATGGGGACATGGTCGAGTCTTCATATCGATGATATAGAAGTCGGCGGGAAAGATGAGCTCACTAACCTTCACCAAGATGTCTTCCAAGACACCCACAGACGAACAACGGATCGGTCGCAAATGTATGACAATCCCAAGTATCCTTTAGGGGGCCGGCCTTCAATGTCTCATATATGGATAGTGGCATGACATTGATAGAGGCGCCGAGGTCGCACATAGCTTTCTCGGATCTCAACTTCACCAATTGTGCAAGGGACAATGAACATGCCCGGTCCTCACACTTAGTAGGCAACTTTTTGCGTAAGATAGCCGAGATGTTCTCACCTACAAGTGATTTTCTCGTTGCCTTTGAGGCGACCTTTGTTGGTGCATAGGTCCTTGAGCAGCTTAGCATAGCGGGGCATATGGGCTAAGGCATCAAGAAGTGGGATGTTTATCGCCACTTTCCTCAAGATTTCCAGAATTTCCTTCTCTTCTCCTGCCTTTTTATGTTGATTGAGGCGTTGAGGGAACGGGGGTAGAATCTTAAGAGAAGGTTGTGTTTCTTTATCCAAGTCTACCGTTTCAGTGTGAGACGGTTGAACCTCGAGCTCCTGCTCGACTTCCTTGGATTTAGGGGCCTCCTCCAACTCTTTGCCGCTACGAAGTGTGATAGCATTGACATTCGCATTTGGATTCGGGTGCGGTTGAGAAGGAAGCCTGCCTTTCTCATCCGTCCGCCCAACTTGTAGGGCCAATTGCCCTAATTGCACCTCGAGACTTTTAATGCTAGAAGCATGACTCGTGATGGTTTCATTTTTGAGTTGGGTCAATTCTTTAGAGAATCTGTCTTGATTAGCAATGAGTGTCCTCATCATCTCCTCTAAAGACCCCGAATTTTGAGCGGGTTGGGGTTGTGGAGGGAGGGGTTGTCCCCTTGGAACATACTGTGAGAAGTTCTGATTTTGTGGCCCATAACTTAAATAGGGGCTTTTAACGGCATGATTGTAAGTGTTATTAAAATTGTTGCCGTATTGATTCCTCGGTGGTCCTTGGAATCCGCCACCTAAAGCGTTCGCTTGCTCGTTCTCGAACAAGGTAGGACATGAGTCAGTAGAGTGGTCCTTGGCTGTACAGAAGCCGCAAGCTTTAACTTGAGCTTTTCCCGAGGTGAGGAATCGCTCCATGAGATCAGTGAGTTTATCAAGCTTGCTATTGGCAAGAATTTGACCCTACTCCATCGAAAGACTTCGTGAAGGTCCGTCATCCTCGTCATCAATGTAATGACGTGACTGACTTGCTATAGATTCGAACAGATCAAACATTTCCTCGGTGGTCTTACATCGGTAATCACCTCCACAGGCATTGTCAATCATCCGTTTCTCCAGGGGTGTGAGTCCCATATAGAAGAAACGAATAATGGAAAGGTTGCTTTGACCATGTTGGGGGCATTGCACAAGTAAGCGCTTATAACGACCCCAATAATCGCCAAAAGATTCGCCCCGTTTCATTTTGATACTACATATCTCTCTAGTAAGTTGGGAAGCTCTAGATTCAGGGAAGAACTCTTTGAGGAATGCAGAAATCATGTCGTTCCAATTTGTAATGGAACCGGGGGAAGATAGAAAAGCCGGTCTTGAGCTTTATCCTTTAGACGAAAGGAAAAGGCGAGAGTTTGACTTCGTCTTCATCGACTCGAGGGGGAATCATGGTCCTACATTTAGAATGGAAGTCCTTGATGAAAGTGGATCTGGATCTTCACGATCCAATCCATGAAAGACGGGGAGCAGTTAATGAAACCCGATCTCGAGCTCAAAATTGCCCCTGTGGCCGGATATGCGATGCAAGTGTGGATGATGGGCTAGGAGATCCTGTATCCCATCATTCGCCATCCCAATGGTAATGCGATGGTCGGCCGAGGTTGTGCCCAAGGATTAGCTTGTGGCCTTTATGGATGAGGATCAACCACTCTTTGGTCGAATGGTTGATAGCGATGTCTTTGCAGCCTTTCATTGTTCCACCGGTGGACGTGGCTCACTGGTGCGTCAAGCTGTTGGGGAGGAATAACTAGGGGTTCCTCCCGTCCCTCACGTGGTGCAACGTGTGCATGTGGGTTCCCGATGTGGTCAGCCATCGGAGGGGGTTGCTCGTCGTTCAGTTGAACTCTAGAGGATTGGTTCCTCTGCCTAGTTTCTT
This sequence comes from Stephania japonica, assembly GCA_039657345.1. Lineage (NCBI taxonomy): Eukaryota > Viridiplantae > Streptophyta > Magnoliopsida > Ranunculales > Menispermaceae > Stephania > Stephania japonica. The sequence continues at coordinate 14,098,947 of CM077564.1, read as the reverse complement.
TTGAGTTCCGACGGCAAGTCTTCTCGATCTCTGGATCAAAAGGGAGTAAAGATCCAGCGGACAACGATCGACGAAGACCGTGGGACATAAAAGTGAACACGAAAGAAATAAGAGAAAAGAAAAAAAACCTAAGTAAAAAAAAACTTGGTCCCCGACAACGGCGCCAAAATTTGATGCGTGTCGAGCGCGTCAAAATAAATATATTTCCCGATGAGATTACCAATAACCACAAAAACTGCAGTAGTGGCAAGCACGGGGTCGAACCACAAAGACCAAGTTTTCAACTTAGGTTCTAACCTATAACTAACCTAGAGTGTTCAAGAAAATGTCTCTAATTTTACTAAAAATAATAATTAAAATACAATGTAAATAAATCAATCAAAATGGAAAAGAACAATCCAAACCATCAGTTTCACAAATCTCTTCAATTTGGCATAATTTTAAATACAGTCTTCAATCTAATTAAAGCATGCAAATCACAGTAATTTAATGTAGTTATAGACCCGGTAATGTACGCGGGTCTTCGCGCTTCCTGATGTCGGTAGCCAAGGTACGACCGTTGACTACTTCCCTGACCAATTACGCAACCTGATCGCTAGTGCTTCGGATTTAACGCATTGGTCGCATTACATCGATTAGTGAAGGCACTACACCTAGACAACCGGATCGCTAGTGCTCCCGATTTAGCCTAGATTCCTAAGGTATTTGATCGGTCCCAAAAGGGTCTAATCAATTGGTATGGTCAATTGCCACTAGTGTGGTCTTATTGCACAAACATGGGTGCTTACGACTCACTAGCATATGAATTGAAGTTTAAACTAGTGTTTAACTTCAATTGTTAAAATAATACCAAAGAAAATAAATTACTATGAAAAACAAATTAAATAAATAATAAAATAGATCTCACATATGTTTTATGCCAAAAAGAATGATTTGATCCACTTAGGTTCGATGATGAGTTTTAGCTAGGCCATCAAAGTGTAGAAAAAGAGGAGAAAATACTAGAAAACACCGAGAAAAGCATAAAACAATGTGTTCCCGACTCTCGCAAAAAACCCTAATTAATACTCTTAAATTTGGGTCCCGGATGCCTATTTTCGAGTTTGGTGCTTGACACGTCCGCCGAGGACAATCTCGTGGCTATTTTTTGGTGTTTTTCGGACTCGCCACGTGTCACGGTGTGATTGGCTAGAAAAGCGGAGTGTGCGACGTGGCGGGCGCGGATTGGAGGAGAGGCGAACGCGTGACGTCTTTGGACGTGCGAGCGGTGACACGTGGCGTCTTCGATTTCTTGGAGTTGCCGACGCGTCTCTCGCGGACGAGAGGCCGCCACGTGGCACACACGTGGGTTGGGAAAATCGACTTCGTGCGAAAAACTGGGAGTGCGGTTGACGCGAATCTCGAGGTAGATCGAGCGGTCGGAGCGAGGCGCTAAGCGTGAGTACGCGTGGCGCGCACGCACGTGCGGACGGGCGACGTGTCGTCGCGATAGGTTGGGCGGGCGTGTCGACGTGGTCGGTCCAATGGGACGCTGCCACGTGGCATGTTCAAATTTCATTTTACCTACTCTTGTGTATGCCCAAAACAACTCCTCCTGTGTCCGATTTCTGCAAGTGTATACTCTATTTTGAGTATTTTTTCGCTCCGGATCCAACCGTGCACCCAAAAAGTCCTGAAAATGACAAATAAAGATAATTAGGCCCATAATTCGGAGAATCAACACTAAAATCTATAAATAAACTATATATATTATGCATAAATAACAACTTATCAAGTATATTGATTTATAAGGATGACATTCCATGTTTTAAGTTCAATCAAAAGATATCGCGTGACAAAAGGATATTATATACACTATCTATTAGGTTGTATTGATTTATTGATTTTCATGCAACTAGGGTAGTCATAATGTCTTACTAGAGGCCGCTTATGACTTGTGTGCCTAAAAGGATTTTGGTTCACTGCCAATATTGTATGAACATATTGGGTCGCACACAAAGAACAAACTTATGCGATTTAATATTATCTAGGTTGATGACTTTTATTTGATAAAATTCATTTTTGAAGATTCTTATTAAGTGTCCTAGTTTGACTAGGATCCAAAACTCTCTTACATTTCTAGTGTGACTAGAAAGTTAGTCTCTTAGTAAATCCTATTTTGAATAGGACTCTAATTGGAATTAAAGTATGACTTTAATTCTTATTTGAGTTTTAGATAAATTACAACTCTTATTAGATTAGTAATTGTACATTATCTATGACTTTATCCTTTTTAGAGTTGGACTTTATCTAAGACTCTATTTAGAGTATGACTATGAGATGGAGTTCTTTTGCAACTTGACCTATTGAACTATAAATAAGACATTAGGGTCAGAGTTGTATTATGAAAGAGACTTCCCGAGTAGAATTTTTGAGAGATTTTTCTAAAAGTTTTTTAATTCATCCTAGAATTTTTAGCGCTTGCACTCTCAGGATCGTGATCATCCATTTTGTGTAAATTTCGATAAAGGACATTCATCTCTAGCAGCGTCTTGAAGGAATCGATCAACAACAAACAAGGCAGACATGGAGTTGTGCTTGTTAAGGTATTATTTTTCTCTCTTGATATATCGGTTTAATGAAATCGATAGGATCCTGGTTCGAGGATATTCGAAGAAAAGGTTTCGAAAAAAATTTTGAAAAAAAATTGCTACACTTGATCCCGAAACCCAAACAACTTTGTGACCATCTGGGATAATGACTGTAGAGTCAAGTCTCTCTGGTGGAGTCACTAGTGTCACCGACCTCCGATTGAGTCGTTGGTTGAGTAACAGTACGAGACTGTCCGTCCATCTCAATCTGCGCCATAAAACATGCATCGGATTAGCTTAAGTATATACATATACATATGTATTATACAATCAAAACATATCATGTATATATAAACTTGAAACTACCGCCTCACTTCACTTCCCAAATAGGATTGTAGGCATCTCTTTGGGTTTCCACATCTAAAGTTCATTAAAGTTTATGCTCTTGTTTAACTCCAAATCAAACCCTATATTCCTTAAACCTAGGCTCTAATACCAAATGTAGTGGCCCCAAAATTTGAGGCCCTCTGTTTCATGTGACGGCCTACAACCCTACCTAAACCGGCCTAGTTATGTCCCAAGCGCACCAAATCATCTATCAATTAAATTACCACTAACTTTCCTTTTCATTAATTAAATAAGTTAGCATAATGACTCATTTTTCATTTGTCGAACCTCAAAATATTTAGTGGAAGACTTAAATAATTAAATCAAATAGAAGAGCATGTTTTTTCCTAGTGTGGAAAACCCATTCAAAGTGTCATCAACATATATATATATATATATATATGTATGTATATATATATATATCAATCCATGTCCATCAAAACATAAAAAATGACCTAAACTCGAGACACTGTGGTGCAATGGCATGGGTTGCTCTTCACTTAACCAAGTGGTGGGTGTTTGAATCCCCACTTGGGAATATAAAAGCAAATTAAATAAGCCCGGGTTAGAGGTTGCCACCCTTTGTGGTCCTACTCTCCTCGGAGTCGGAGATTAGTCAGGCGACGACTGGATACACCTACTTAAAGATAAAAAATGACTTCAATAGGTCATATACAAATCCAAAAGCCTTCTTGTCTCATGAACCCAACAGAAAACAAATAAGATAAATAAAGCGTACAAGTAGGGAATCGGCTATAAATCATAAGAAATTCTCTAGCTTGCCCTTCCTTTGCTCGTATTAGGGTCTGCACTCAGCCATCACAACAAAATAGACGCGAGTTTAGAGTGAGTAATCCAAAGGAAATTCATCAAGTAAATATTATAAATAAATGCTGGAATTAAAAGACTATTAAATAAACATGCAGAAAAAAATTTAGGCAACTGGGAAGGACCCTCGTATGTATATCTAATAGCAATGAAATCAAAGTGCGTGCATGATCTAGGTCAGACTAGCACCATACTTCGGAGTATCACCCATGCATAGCTAGTGAGTAAACTTGAACTGACTGAAATCCCTGTTGTTCGCTCGGTAGCCAGTATAGACCACGACGCACCGAAATGTGAATTGGAAAAATCAACAATCGGGTAGACCATCCACCGAAATACCCCTATAACACATGCTATGACTAGTGTGCACAATGCTAATGCAATAGAATAACCAGCGGGAGTAAACTCAACAGACCATAAATAAATACTGGAAATCTGAATAATTGAAATAATTGGACATGAATTCAAATAATCCAAGCAATAAATACCCAAAATGAATTTTAGTTGGGATACTACACACCAAAAACCATACTCCACTAACGCCAATGTCCAATGTGCAACTTAACCGCTTGTCAACTATCCGTCAAATCAACCTAAAGATTGAATTTCTGATAAGTCTAATTAATTCCCCAAACTTAAAAAATCATTATTCAATACCAAATCCTAGATAAAAACACATATTAAACCATCCATAAGGTTTATATAAACCTTTAGGTTAAACCCAATAGGCCAATATATTTTTAAAATCTATTTTTCTACTACTATTCTAGATGCCGCTCGAGATGCCATTATGAATAAGAGCTTCACGTGTCCTGGGCATCGTGAACAGATGCCGTCACGCTCACCCTACGACACAATATAATGCGTGGGGTGGTAATTTGCCTCTGATTGGACACCGCAGGTGGCGTCGTGGCCTCAAATGCCTATGGTGCGCCTAGCGGCGTCCGAGTTAGGGAAAATTCCTGGGGTTCTTGATCCCCCTCGACTCGTTGTTGTAGTCCGCAATCGTCCAAACCACTCATCAAACATCCAAAATACCATACTCAATCAAAACCCCTCGACCAAACACGTCCGAGATGCAAACCCGAGTTTTCTTGCCAAAACCCTAAAATTCGTTTGCAAACCATAACAACCACAAAAAATAACACAAAAACCATTACTTGTTGCTTCAAATCCATCACTTAAAACTATAGGAACACCACCATAGCTGGTGTGCTTAACTCACACCCCCGAAAACCTCGTCAAAACCCAAGAAACTATGCACGAAACGTACATAATAAAATGGAGATCGAAGATTTGACCATGTATTTGATTCCCTCTTGATCTAGCACCTCCAATGAGCTCAAATCTTCACAGAACCGTAGCCAAATTTCCTTATTTTCGTCCAAGTTGTTGCGAGGAGAGAGAAAAGGCAATAAAGAATGGATTTTGGAGATATTTATACTAAAATTTTCATCCAATGCATAACCTTATCCCAATGCTTGGTCTAATGGTTATGAGAGACTAAAAAATTCCACCAAATTTGACTTGTTTGGATGATGTAAGTCTTGTTCTCAACCTTCTCAACAGAAACATACCTGTGACGGCCCCAAATTCTAAGGCCGCCCGTGGCCAGCTACTTCTCTGCCTCAGCACCTGAAGTCTCTGCCACGTCACTCATACTCCTCACTTGTCGGACACCTTAGTGTGTCTTCTCAATTTATTCGTCAATTTACATATGGTTTAGGTTTAGCAATAAGCTAATTAACAGTTAAAGTGAACAACAACGAAAGTCTTTATATTTTAAAAATGAATACATGAAGTTTACTGATTTAACCTATAGTGGAAATCCTGGCAATACTGTACATATAGGCGATCAACTATAACAGTTATATATACAGGTACAGGTGTGAAACATAGTCTCCCAATCCTAAAATATCTACAAAATATCAAAATATAAATATCAACACACATACCAGCAAGCCTCGGCGTAGGTAAGTCAAATGTAATCGCCGAGAATCCCCTTACCCTTGCTAGTACTAGGATCTGTGCTCAGCCATCACAAAAGACAGATGACGAGCCCAATAAGTAAAATTCAAAGGAAAACCACCATGCATCATAATTTAAGAATGTAAATGGAAATCAATAAATAGTGTTAAATAAACATGCGAAAAGAAGGAATAATGTAGACAACTGCGCAAAGCTCATCGCATGAATATAAACACAGAAATATGCAAATGGGTGTGAACCAGCTAATCTTAGATGTGTATTGAGGACCATGAGCCCTGTCGTGGCCTACACCAACGACCCTTCAACTGTGTCCTAGACCACACACCTAGCAAGCGACCACACAACCCTCGAATACATAGACGGGAAAACTCAACCGTCCCAGTAAGAATGGACTCGCAGAATATCAACAATTTACAGCTCAAATGAAATAACAATAAGTAAATGCAGTAGTGGTGTTCAGTTGGGTTTTACATACCTCAAGCCGCGCTAAAAAATCTTGAAAATACCCCCGGTCTGACCCCCGACTAGTCCCCGACTCCAACTACTGTCCCGTGACTCCTGAGATCTAATTTCGGGGTGTATTGATCAATTAATTTGATTTATAATTACTTGGGTTTGATTTTCATATTTTAATTACAGTCCAGAGGGGTATTAACGCGCTAATTGATCTTGGGCACTGTTCATCATCTTCCCCAGCGTGATTAGCGTGCTAGTGTTCATCACCTAGCGCGCTAATTGCATGCTACCCAGAAATTCTGGAAACGAATTCTGGGTTTTCTTGTGTTCCAACACCCCAATTCATCCCAGAACTCATACGCACATTCTAATAGTATCAAATTACTATCTAAAACACCAATTAAACAAGATTTTACTCAAAATCCGTGAATCGAAGGATGCATGTAAATAAATTCGAAATCACTAAATCCCCTCAATTTTCCACAAATTCGATTTGATTTGATCTAATTCACCATAACTAACCTCATAAACCACAAATCAACCAAAATAGTGATGATTTTTGTTCAAAAATCCGTTTTAAACCTCAACATACCCAACAACCTGAATTTTCAGAAATTTAAGGAACTGGTGAGTAATTTACCTTAGCTCTTGTCGTTTGATCTCCCAATACAGCCTCAAATCCCTTCTTTGCTTCCCTAACAAAGATTTCCTTTTCCAGAAACCTGAGATTTTGTATTGAAGTGTGCTTTGGGTTTGCATGTCTTACGATCAAGGGGTATTTATAGGTTTTATTTTAATCTGGCGTTCACACGCATCTCGAGGCAAATCGAACAGTCCTCGTTAATTCGGTGTCACCAAATTCCTGAACACCTTATCATGACACTAACTGCCTTGAATCTCCCTGTTACGCATATCAAGAACTATCCTAGGTGTGCTGATTTTCCAGTTCAAACTCTAGAACTTGATTAATTCCAATTGATTTAACTTGTATAACCTATCCAAGCCCTCAAATAAATTCCATAAAATGGTAACTAGGGTCACACTAACTTCTCGACTACCGGCACCCCGTGCTCCACGTTTGACACGCTTCCCGAGGCGGTCCCACACTTAGTGTACCTAATTGATTTTTAGCCTTAAGTTATATTTAAACCTCAATAAATCAAATCCTCAACCTTAACATGCTAAATTAATTTGAATCTAATCAAACCCCAACGCCTGGCCTCACAACTACCATACCTTCGCATTGGCGTGTTCTACGAAATGGAACCTCGACGCTCAAACTCGCCCGACAAGTAATTATATATACACACCTGTGATGAATAATACCTCATAATAAAAATAATATTAATACATCACAGAACTCCGAAAAAACACCAAACACAATCAGTCCCTAGGTCCAAGTCATGCCTAGTCTATCCGTGGCGTCCACGTGCCATCTGAGCTGGCGTCCTAATATGAAATAATTACAATAACAACGTTAATAAATAACGACCGTTACACACCAATTCTTGGGTGTTCCGACACCTGTCCCGAACTATTTTGTGCGTCTAACGCGTACACTCGTTTCACTTATGTATACCTAATCTGGTGTGTTGCGACCTAGCTGCATGATCCACGAACATCCTAGCTGTCGTCCACGTCTGTAATGATGTCATAAATAACGTCAATTAGTGATTGGGCCGTTACATAAAAGGACATCAGCAATTGCTCTACATACCCCAGTTTTACAAAATTACCCAACTACCCCTCCATATAAAAGGGCTTTTACTTACTATACCTATCACGATCCAAATTTCTAATTCTAGATTTTAACCGTAATAGGGGTCACCGACTCGTAATGTGGCCGAGAGCGGGTATGTAAACCAACACTTGGCACAGAGCCAAGAAATATTTTATATTTTTGGTGATATATTCATAGTGCGTAGACTAGTTAATTCACTTTTATAAGTGTATGGGCATTGAGACGCGAGTGGGGACATGCCTCGAGTTACGTGTCGGGCACGCGAGGCACCGGGTGCTAGGTAGTCGGGGGTCAGTGGAACCACCTATATGACAACCAAGTGACTAAAGTACTAACCATATGTAAGTAATGTTCCTAAGTTTATCCAATTGATCAAAATCAAGTAAAAGGCATATGGTATGGACAAATGAATTGTAGAACATAGATTTTTCTAGTGATGATGAAGATGTGTAAGAATCCTAGACTAAATACTAATTAGTGAGTGGAGACATGCATTCTTCATGTGTGACAAGTGGCATTGAGAGAGGGCACATGTCCTATTAATAAACTTAGTCAAATTAAAGATTGCATAATTAATCTACTTGTAATCTAAGTATATAAGAGACAAACCTTTGTTACATGCAACGCATTCAATCAAACAAAGAAAAATGGGGCTGGAGTAAAACTTCTTTGCTAGAAATTCTAGATTTGTAAGTGTCTAAGAGATTGATCACCATCAACAACCTCTGCAACAACCATCCTTGAAGATCTAAACTCTAGGTAAATGTTCATAGCTACTTTGTTGTTTGAATTACATGCAATTGGAGCTAGGGATCATTGGGCTTTAGGTAAATTAGTTAAATTTGAGTCTTTTTAAGGTTGTTTGATCCCAAATTGAAGATTCTTCGAATTACCAAGCTTGAGGTTTGAAAATTGGAAGTTCTTGACAAAAATTGATTTGAATCCTGTTTTGATTTTGAGTTGTTTTCAAAGAGTAAATATGGGAATTTTCATAATTGGTTTACCTATTTAGATTCCTTGCGAAAAAGCAATAAATTTGCTATAAATAAGTTCTTGATTTGGTTCATTTTTGAGTAAGTTATGATTTTTCAAAGTTTGCATATGTTCTTGAAACAAAAGCTAAAATTCTGCATGTTACCATTTCAAACCAACCTATGTACTTCGGTCATAACTTTCTTATTTTAAATCAAAATGGACTGATTTTGGTGGCATTGGAAAGTTTTCTCAAAGGGGAACAACTTTTGTCTACTAAAAGATTTTGAAATTCAGACATTTTCTATCCAAAAACCCTTTGAATCTTTAGTGTTGAATCTAAATTTTCTTGACTTTACTATTTTGACAATGGCTTGTTGTTTGAGGAATAACTCAATTATTTCTAATTGGATTGAACTCATATTTTAGTATGATGTTTTTAGGTATGTGTTTAGTCTTCAATAAAAAAATCATGATTTTTGGAGCAATGGTTTAGGAGAAATAAGTTGTACAAAGTTGCTGGTCGGACATAAAAAAGTTTAAATGATTGTCATAGAAGTTTCATATCTCTCTCGTTTTTAATTAGAATCGCACGTTCCTTATGATTTCGGAAAGCTAAGACATATTCCTAAAAACTTTCTCTTGTAATATAATTCTGAAGTCAAACATTTAGGTGGCTGAAATCAACTCACAAGTTGGTGTATCAAAACTGTCCTTGTTATAATAAATTAAAGTTTAACATAAATAAATTCTTAGGGAGAATTTATGAGGAAGAGGACGTGAGTCGTGGAGTTTGAAGATACCAGGAGGCTGGAGAAATTAAAAATTTTGCGTGCTTTGTTAGTAAATCTATTGAGGTTCTTGTCTACATTTCATTTCCACTTACTACCGCTTTCTAGTCTATTTAGACAATGTGTACATTTGAAATCTCATATCATAAATTATTGCTTTGCTCTGCTCAATTATTGAGTGCTCTTATCATGATATCTTATTGTGACAATTTCATTGATTCCATTCCAGTTCTTTATCTATTTCTTGTTGTTTTGATTATTAATGGGATTATGAATAGCATGCTATTATTCGTGTAGATGAGTTGTTGGAATTGTACTTCGGTTGTTCACTAATTAGTGACACTGAACTACTACTTGAGGTTGAAGTGACGTAGTTCATGACCAATAAGGTAATACCAGACTGCACTAGTTTCACCCATCGATTACATGAGGATCTCAATTGCCAATAGGGTGATTTTGGGTGCACTAGTGATACTGACTATTACTTGAGGTTGTTGAGACATAACTTATAACCAACAGAGTGGTACCTGAGTACACTGCTAGATTATTATTACTTCGTCTTGGTTCGATTGTAAGTTGTTTAATTGTGGTATCTTATAGCATAGTCTTGTTTCATTATCCTTTCATTTCTTTATGTTGTTGATACCTTTTCGATATATTTGGAAATGTGGAATAGAATCTCCATATTTTACTTTCTATTTTACTGTACTCACCGTCCTTTTTATGATGGTGGGTGCAGATCAATCGACTAGTAGGTTCAATAAGGAAAAGATCGATGACTACCTCTGAACCAGTGGCCCGATCCTGCTTCAGTTGTTGTAGGTTTTTTTGATGTTTTATGTATTTATTACTTCTTTTGGGCTGTATATTTGGGTTGAGAGACTAGGTTCCCTGACTGATGCATAATTATTCTATCTATTATCATGTGATTGTGATTCCCTGGTTTTCACACTTAGGATTTATCTCATAATGTTTCCGCTATAATGTTAAGACCTCCGTTGAATTTAATGCAACTTCTTCTATAATGGTAAGACTTCCACTGTAATTAATATATTGCTAAAATTTCTTAATTGACTCCAAATTTCATTAATTGGTATGACTAGTGTATTACTTATCTGAACACGAGAAACAAGGTGAATATGTTGTAAAGGTTGACTAATATGTAGTTAAGTTATGTGTGGATGAGATTATGGCGTAATTGCGGGATTAGGCCAGGCAACGCTTTGTTTAGGAATTTTAAGCCGTTAAAATACCCCACTAATTGCTAAACATACCCCAATTTTGTGAAATTACCCAACTACCCCTTCATATAAAAGGGTATTTACGCACCATACCTCACTCACCCCGTACCACAGTCTCCTATCTCAAATTGCACTCACAAAAAATTAGCCAAATCCAACAAAATTCGAGCAAAAACACATGTATTCGACGTGGGTGCCTTCATCATATCTTTTAGTGCTGATTTAGAGGTTTTTTTTTTTTTGAGTCGTTTTATTTGTTAATTTGTTTTTGGGTTTAGGGCTTCGATTTGATGTTTGAATCTTGCAAAACCCACTATTTTTTTGGCTACAAAGTTTCGATGAAATCAAAAATATTTAGTGATTTCGAGCAAAACCCACTATTTTTTTGCCATTTTCATGTATTTTTTGAGAGTTTTGAAGTTTTTTATCGTTTTGGTCATTTGCGAGTTTCAGATTAACATAGATGACACCTCTAAAGAAGTGTCGGACGAATCGAGCTAGCACCTATAAAGAGACTTCAGTGAATTCCTTCGTCACCCTCTGAAACCAAGTTTTCTTCGCATTATCGGTTGGAGTTGGCCGAAACCTCTTTAGAGGTATCGGCCCGGTTCATCCGACAGCTCTTCGGAGGTATCGACTCTGTTCATCCGACATGCGTGTGCAAGGGTATTGGAGTGAGGGTGAGGTGAAGGTGAGGGTGATGGGGTATACGAAGTAAAAAAGTGGGGTACAATAAGCAAGGGGTATTGGAGTGAGGGTGAGGGTGATGGGTACACCAAGTAAAAAAAGGGTACAGTAGGCAAGGGTATTTTTAGAATTTTAAGAAAAAAGGGGGTACACTAAGTAAAAAGTGGGATACACGTGGAGTCTGTTTAATTGCTCCCATTTTTTTTGGGGGTGGCTAAAAGGATTCCAGTTTTTGCTAAACCGGCCCCATTACTACTCTGCACCTTAATTTTGAATTTTTTTACTAAACAAACCACAGTTTTTGCTAAGTAGGTCCCATTACTACTATATACCCTAATTTTGAATTTTTTTTGCTAAACAGACCCACCTTTTTTTTTTATGGAATTTAGAAATTACCCTTGCTTACAATGAAAGAAACCACTCTCACATCTTTCTTTCGTTCCATTTGAACCCTAATACCAAATACATTAATACTCATTTTTCTCGATATTATGGTCAATTTGAGCACTATATTGAGGTCGAGGGTGCATGAAGAAGCTTTTATTGATCGAACCCCACCAGATATATGTTTGGCAAAGGTCGAGGATAATGGAACCATCGCCGGAGTCATTACGTATTCTCAGTTGATTGGGCAAGTTTTTAACATTAAAAAGTTAGGGGTTTTTTATCGTAATGAGATTTTACGTATTTTTGTCGATTTAACCAGTGCTATTTATGTGTATATTTTCTACATTTTAGTGAAGTGTTTTAAGACAAACGGCCTTCACAGAGTTGAAATATTGCAATGTGATATGGCCTTGTCCAACCGAGTGGGGTTCTTACTTTCGAAATTGTGTGGCTGAGATCAACATAGGGTTTTGGTTATCCATAATTGTAACTTTTATAAAGCTTTCAATTTTATTTGATTGACACCCATGTAAATGATATCGATCATATAGATCCGAAGGTCATGAAATTTATGTTTTTTAACCTTTCTTAGGACTATTTAGGGTGTTGTTGTAGTAGGACTATATAAAGCACGATTTATTTCATTTTTAGGTATGGGGAAATCAAAAAACAAAGTAGAGAAATCTCCTATTATTAGCGGGGTGAGCAGTACCAATGCAGGTGATGGTAGTATCGCAACGTCCTAAATAGAGGCTGCCCATCCTGAAAGAAAGTGCCCGATTTCATCATACTGAAAGAAGAAAGTGGATGAGAATAATCCTATCCCTAAACACCAATAGTAAAGTAGACCAATGAGTGAGGTGCACCGGTAGAGACCGGAATTGAGCATGGGGGTGCAACTTCTTCTGTTGGAGATAGAGGTGCATTCACAGTTGTGGCTGGGACTAGGGAATATATTGAGCTTAGTTGTACACCATCGGGTGATGTTACAGATATTGAGACTAATGCTGAGATATTGAAGGTGTAAAGAGGAATTCACCGGTACATCGATATTTACGGAAGACGAAATGACCACTTCATTTCCTGGTGGCCTGTCCAATTTATCGCTCTTACCCTCATTTCGACACCATGTCTTGCTAGACATTTAGAGGAGTAAGGTACATATTTGTATGCCTTTGGTAATTTGTGAAATGTTTTAGTTCATTGTTATCTAACTCAGACACAATTTGTTTTGTAGGCTGGAGAATTCCAAAAGTGCATCAACCATGTTTCTCAAATTTTAGTTTGGGAGACTATCCAACGATATCCTGAGAAGGAAAGGGTGAAGAAGTTGATTGAGGACTCCGGCTTGGCACCTTTAAGTTATATCTCATATGATGGAAGTAATAGGGTGTTAATCTTTAGCATTTTTGAGAGATGGCAGCCTGAGACCAATACGTTCTACATGCCATTTAGCGAGATGACTACCACATTAGATGATGTGCAAGTTCTTGTTATGGTTCAGGTCATAAGAAAGTCAATTGTTGTCAAGTCTAAGGAGGGCATTAAGGTCACATCGATGGTAAGTCATTTGTTAGGGGTTTCATTCAGTGAAGTTGATGAAGAGATTAAGACTATGCTTGGCCTCATCGTGAGGTTGGCAGGGTTAAAGGTACGATTTTTAGTCCCAAGTAAAAAGAGGAAGAGGAAGAGGAAGAGGAAGAGGAAGAATCTGATGGGAAGAAAGGGAACTATGTATTTCCTCCCATTCAGTGCTTGGTTAAAGCCTATATCCTATACCCTACTGGAGCGACCTTTTTTGTGAATAAGTCTGGTACAAGAGTCTCCTCTACTCTCATTTATTGTTTGGAAGATGTGGACAAGATTGGTGAATACTGATAGGGTGGTGCGACACTTGCTTACATGTACCGTTAACTTAGCATTGCAAGTCGCGCAAGGGTCACTCAAATTTGTGGATACATGACTTTGTGGAGGTAAACTATTGAATCATTTACTTTGATTTTTATTACTTTGTTCATAACATTATTTAGTGCAGGGCTAGATGTACTTTCACATTCCATTCATCAAGTCGCGTATGCGTAATGACTACGAGATGGGAATTCCCCGCGTGATAAAGTGACACCATAAGGAGCTAAAGCTAACGTTAGATCTTCTGATTGAATTTAGGAGGCGACTTGATGGGATGTGGCCCCATGAGGGGGTGGCCCCACACTACACTACAAACAAAAAATATCTTAATTTAATATATGAAAGGTTTATAAATTTTTTTTCCCTAGGTACGTTGGGATACCTCTAAGAAAGGTGCACCTCCTATCCATGAAATGGTCTTCTATTCAGGTTTGATGAAGTTTTTGAATGTCATTAAACCACACAATCTTGCAAGGGTGTTAAGGCAAATGGGACACGTTCAAGGCATTCCAAAAGAACCATGCCGATCGATTTTTCCGAAGGGGTAGCCTAACCCATACTTACTCAGTGAAGTACAGTTACGACCCCCAATTTTAGGAGGATTAAGAGGGCCATCTTATTTCTAAAGAGTGACATGGTGAAAAGGCAAACAATTCATGGCAAGCTGCACTAAAATACCTTGAATGGTTTCAATCTGTGAGTCACCCATATGCTGAAAATCCTAAACATATAACGGGGGGGGGATGAGGAAAACGAGCCAACTTTGGTAGGAATCTAATTTATGTTTTGATATATTCATTTTTATGTCGGGTTGGGTGTATGTTATTTGTTACTTACTTTATGACCTTTTATTGATAGCGTAACCATAGGGTACTTGACGTTGCATTGCATTTCAGACCCATGCCGAATGCTACCATTATAGTTGTTAATGCAATCAGTAACGGACCCAATTCCCACAAATTAGGTCCCGCTCGGCCTAGATCTACTGGACCCTCGAGTTAGCCCTCACGAAGTTAACGCAGGCCTAGTTAACCTCCAATCGCTACATTCTCATTAGCTTAGTGTTTTAGGGTAAAATTATTAAGTTATGCAAGTTTTAATAATTAAGTAGTGAAAATAAACTTAAAAAATTTAAATAACTCAAAAAAATAGAGTTGGGACAACATACAGTGTGGAACCATACAAATATATAGACATACGTGCATATCATGTGATAAACAATAAGAAAATGCATAATACATGTGTCTATGTCTCTCAAACCTAAATATCTTATATGTCATCATAAACGTCATAAATACATAATCGCAATACAAAAATGTAGAACCTACGAGTATAGAAGAGGAGAAGCCACTTTGATAGTCCTTAAAGGAAGTCACCAATCACCGACCCTTTGCCTTACCTTGTTTGCACGGATCTACACCCACCGTCACGAACTAGATGGTGAGTATAGTAAAGTAAAAAGTAATAACCAGTAGGATCTAAATAGTAATTCATGAATAATTTAAAGCAGTCTGAGGATCACGTGAAAATTTAAAAGATAGATAAATAATGGAAAGTGTAGATAACTAGACCAAAATGTAATAACAACGATAATGAGTGTCTAGGAATTAAAGAAGGCAAACAACTGGTCTAAATCCATAGAGAGCGGGTGCCATTACTCGACTTCTTAGAACTGCGACTTTACAAGTTGATAGCTCAGTTCAGCATGGCTTGGAGGCATCAACGGTGCCCCGAATACCTCACCTACGTCTAGTGACCTATGATCCAGTACTTGAGATAAGGTCATGTTTGTCTATCTAGCACCAAACTTAAAGTACCTTCCTAATACACTAGGCCTTATACACTCAACCAAAAAATACATAATGAAATTCTAAAGGAAAGTGCATAGCGACAATAAGAAAAAAGAATAGACAATGAATTACTATGCATCCCCTAACTGGTTTTACTTACCTTGAATGTCGCAAAAATTGGCTCTCGTGGCTCCCACGGTCCCCAAACACCCGTCTCTAGACCACTAGATCCCTGGTATTCATTTGGGTAAGTTTTGGTTGTGTTATAGTGTTGTAAACTTGTTTTATAGTTTTATTTTAATTTAAGTTGTGGAGTTCAAAATGACTTAAAAATACCCTGACCTGATCCTGCCTTGCTTCTAACTATCGTACTATAGTCCCTAAGCCCCATGGGATCCATTTCATGTGTTTTAGGGTGATTTAAATGTGTTTGGATAAGTTTTATAACCTATGTCTTAAAACATCCCCTTATATGTTTATTTTAAAAATGTGTTTAGTCAGTCCTTAGCGCGCTAGGAAGGTTGTTTAGATGATTAAAGCAGGTATCACACTATGTATCCTAGATACCGTGCTACCTACGTAAAAATCCAAAATTCCAGATTCGGGAATTATGGTTTTTCGACACCCGTGGCCTCCTCCAAACGCTATCGAACCCATCCTCGACTTGTGGGGGAATCACAACACTCCCAAAAACCACAGGCAACTACAAATACATCAAACTATAAAAATTCATGAAATAATCAACTTTCCCACAATCCATCAATTTTCATAAAACGCATGAAATAGATACAATCAAGTGATGAACTTGTCTTCAAATACACATTAGAACAAAACGAAATCAGTGAGTTTAGTTTAAAATTCATTTTTCATCAAAACTCCTAAAACTTGGCTAATTTTAATGGAGATTTGAAAGATGATTATGGATCTCACCTTGATTGCTTGTTCGTTAATGATGATCTCAAAATCTCCAAGTTTTCTCCCAAACCCCCTCTCTCTCAAAATTTTGGATTTTTTGATGTGTATGGTGAAAAGTTGACCAAAAATATCAAAACTTTATATTTATCCTCTAATCTCATCAAGTGCTCATACGTGTATCCCTAGGACATCTTATGTCCCATATTTGAGTTGTCCAACTCACTTTAATAACTCGATGAGACACTTCAACACTTGGTCTTATCCTTTCATTTTTCGGTTATCTTGTATTTCGCACCACCAGTTCATATAGCGAAACACGCCCTAGTCTAATTTTTGATCAAATAGCTAGACTATGGTTTTATCATTAATATTTTGTCACATTTACCTCGGTTGTTTGTAAAAATCATTTTTCTAGACTTAGTGTATCCGTATTTTGCCCATGTTTTCCTAGGCAAACCTTACTCGCAAATTCAATTATAAAGTCCATTCACTTGGACACGAGTATAAATAGTTAGTACACATCATCACACAAATATAACATATTTTTGGGCCGTTATAATGCAATCGCAATGGCGGATGCGGTAATTGCCTTCTTATTTGGTGTTGAAGAGAAAGAGATGACCACTGCCATAACCACCCATAGCGATGGAGGTACGTCTATCATTCACGGGACATTCATCCCACATAACTCAAAAACTCGGAGAGATGTAGACCAAAATTATTGTGTTATTTCTCGTAGACTCACAGACAAAATTTGAATTGTTTAAGTTATGTTCATGTTGAATTTGGGTCTTTTTTTTACTGTTTTGGTGTTGAAGGTTCATTTGGGAACTTGATGCAAATTGTGTTAAATATTCTTGATTGTTGTTGGTAATCTATTTATGTGTTTGTTTTGTTTTGTTTCAGGCCCTACCGAACCCATTTCTTACAAAGCGGTTGGGTTATGCCGAAAGCACTTTACAAATTTGGAGCACAAATGACGCAACACACCAATACTAAAAATAAATGGGGTTTGCCAAGTAATTTGGTGGGGTATGTGTAACTGTTCGGTCAACAAATTGCAATAGGTATTGCTAACTTACGGTGATATTGTATTGTATGTTATTTTGAACAAATGAAGCAAATGAACCAAAAGTGAAACAAACACTATTTTTAGAAACAGTGGGGTACGACAAGTAAATCTTGGGGTACATATAACAAAACAATTAATCTTAACCGATATGGTTTTACAACTTACGGACAACAAAGACCGTAACACTATCGACAGGTTCGGTTGGAAACCTTTGTATCAAATCATTCTATAATTTAGTGGGGTACACCTGGAAAAATAGTGGGGTACGTACATGAACAAGGTCATACGTGACCGTTAATTTAATAAGGTCTGGACTACCTTGTCCGACACTTAGTAAAATACCTCGGTTGTCATTGTCCTTTGCATACCATACTTTAAAACTGTGCGATACACATAGCAAAAAGGTTACACTTAACCGATACAGTTTTACAACTTACAGAAAACATCGACCATAACTCTCTCAAATATGTTCTATTGGACAACTCCGTATAACATCATTATATGGTTCAGTTGGATACACCTAGCAAAATAGTATGGTACATACATGAAATGGTCATACATGACCGTTACTTTAAATAAGGTCCCTGGACTACCTTGTCAGACATTTAGTCAAACTAGTTAGTTGTCGAGGCCGTACCATATCATTCTTAAAAACTATGGGGATACACATAGCAAAAAAGTGGGGTATACACTTAACCGATACGGTTTTATAACTTATAGACAACATCGATCGTAACTTTCTCGAACATATTCGGTTGGATAGTTCCGTATAACATCATTCTATAGTTCAATGGGGTGTATATATACTTGGGTACATACACAAAAACGGTCGTACGTGATCGTTACTTTTAATAAGGTCTCGGACTACCCAGTACGATACTTAGTCAAACTAGTCGGTTGTTGTAAGCCGTACCATATCATTCTTAAAAACTGTGGGGATACACATAGCAAAATAGTGGGGTACACCCAACAAAATAGTTACACTTAACTGATACAATTTTAAAACTTATAAACAACATCGACCGTAACTTTCTCGAACATATTTGATTGGATAGTTCGTATAACATCATTCTATAGTTTAATAGGGTACACCTAGCAAAATAGAGGGCTACATACAAGAAAACAGATCATACGCGACTGTTACTTTTTATAAAGTCTCAGACTACCTTGTTCGAAACTTAGTCTAATATCTCAGTTGTTGTTGTTGTCACCTACCATAATTTTAAACCATAGGGCTCAGATAGCAAAATTGTGGGGTATAATAGCAAAATGATTACACTTAACTGCTACAGTTTTACAACTTATAGACAAAATCGATCGTAATTCTCTTGAACATTTTCGGTTGGTCAGCTTCGTATATCGTTATATGATTCAGTGGGGTACACCTAGCAAAATAGTGGGGTACGTAAACGAAAATGGTCATACGTGACCGTTACTTTTATTAAGGTCTTGGACTACCCTGCCCGACACTTAGTCAAACAAGTCAATTGTCATAGGCCGTTGATAAGCCAATATTTTGTGTTAAGTTTATATATATTTAATATGTTTTTGGGCCTAAAAATCTCTAAAATATTATACAAGTATCTCTTATATGTTATTTATAGGTTTATGGTGATTTAGATCAAAATCAAGGTGTGCAACAAGGTGTTAAGTAGACTGGTGGCTTTAGGGTTGCAACAAAAAGTGTGTTGCAATGATATCAGATGACTTAATTAGTATGACTCAAACATGGGAGTACACAAGTTGGGCATGTTGGTATTTCGTTTAGTTTTTGTAAAAATGATGTGCTAAGATCTACATGCATGGAAACTGTTAAGTGGTTGATGGTGACATCATTGTAATGTCGTGCAATATCTAGTAATCTGTCACGACCCAAATTTTTAACCTTTATTTTAATTCTTAATCAGGATCATTGATTCATGACGTGGGACCCGCGTGAGCTACATACATCGACCGAGGCACGGGGTTGAGGTACATTTTATATTTGTTGTGATGTATTTGTAGTGTTATGTAAATGTGTAGACTAATTAAGTCACTTCTATTTGTGTATAGGCTTCGAGACGCTAGCGGGAACACGCCTCGAGTTGCATGTGAGCCGTAGGACCGGGTAGATAGTGATGTGGTAAGTCTAAATTTATTTAAATATGATTTAAATGATTTATTACATAGCCTATGGTATTTATATTAAGTGGATCAAATTAGAAATCCTAAAGTAAAAATTAAAATTAATAACACATAGATGTGCCTTAAGATCGTGCTAGCACACTCTCCCATGAAACTTGAGTAAAAAATGTGAGTCACTTGGCTGAAAAAATAGTGGAGTTAGGAGTGCTTTAGGATCATTACATGGACATGGTGATGTGTCTGTACACTAAGATTAGAACCCAAGCTATATATACCCACACTTAGAGTTTTCCCTTCATTTGTACATCATCAAACCAAGAAAAATCAGTGTTATACCCTTATCAAATTGGAGTTAGAGAGCTAAATTCATCAATCAAAGTGGAGAGTCAAACACTTCTTATCATCTTAAAAGCTTAGGTAATGAATTTTCACAATTGTATACATCTAAGATTGGTGAATTTTGGTTCCATATCATAGCGCTTTTGGGTTTAATCAATTTGGAGGAGTCTTTACTGTTGCTTTGATTCATTTTGAAGCATCAATTGATTTTCCCCAAGCTCGATTTCGAAATTTGAAAATTTTAAAAACTATGGTTTTTGTTTGTGAAACTGAATTTTTGATTTATGACTTATAAAACGAGTTTGTTTTTGAAATTGAAAGTTCAATTTGGTTTCCTTGTGATTTGTTGATAATCCAACTACCAAGAACTTCTACAAAACATTTTGTTTTGACAAAGTTATAGGATTTTGAGTTTTCATGTGATCTTGAGTTCGTAACACATATGCATGTACAAATCTTGTTTAAATCTTATTTTTAATATTTATAATCGAAATGTCTGGTGTATCTTGTTGTGGAGGAGGTTCTGAGCCTTTGGCGGAGGGGAGCAAGGGTCTAGTGGCGATGGAGAAGGCCATCTTCATGAGGGAAAACCGAAATTTTGTTTGCACAATTTCTGGTTTTTCAGATCATGGAACACACTCTATGATCAAAGGAGCGCGCTCCCTGCACCCAACGTGCTAGGGATTCTCCCCAACGCGTTAGGTAACTTGAACAGCAAAATTTCTTTAATTTTTCCAATTTTTCTGCAACGTCTTAAGACCCTTTAAACCTACACCAATCGACATAAACCCAATATAATACATGTTTAAGCACACCAGGAGCCTAGGGGAGTGTTCCGGGAGTTCGGGTGCGCGAGTTTGGGTGTAGGGAGGTCGGATTATGTAGGAATTTTGCATGAACAAGTGAGTAATACTGATGGGATGTTTATTTACATTTCTTTCCATTATGCAACTATTTTGCAATATTGTTTCACTGTATATGCCTTATGCTCTCATATCATGGTGATTTATTGTTATTCCTTACTAGTTAAGCTCGGTTATCATGATATTATGTAGTCTTGGTAATCATTGACTCTATTCCTATGCTTTATGTCTTATATTGTTGTTTTGTTGGTATTCGAGTTATTAATAGTATGCTATTAGGTAGTCAATTTTTGCTTTAGATTAGGGACTTGTATTTTTGAATAGTGTGCTCCACATAGCATTTCGTCTTGATATGAAATCTAAACTTGAGTCTTTATTGATAACTAAAGTAGTTTTAGAATCTAGGGTCCATTGCACCAAACAAAGATGAGCGACATATGGGGTTAGTGGACTTCGGGGATGTCAATACACTCCATTATACTCGCGCGGCATACAACGTAATGAACTTGGCTGGTCGACGAGAAATGACTACTTATGAGGCATTTGAGAGAGCTCACACCATACAAAAATGGAACAAGGCTGATGTGATGTAACTCACGGTTGACCAAACCTAGATCATTACTGTTTAGCCCATGTTAGTCTCATTTATTTACTTATGGTATTTTCCAACATATGTTACTTAGAGCAATCCTTGGCTATTTGTTATGCTTTTAAATACCGTTCTTTTCTCTTGGAAATGTGAGTACATATGTCATGGAATTACTATTATTCTTTTGTACTCACCGTGCTTTTTTATGACGGTGGGTGCAGATTCATCAAACAACAGGCCGGGTAAGGAGAAGATCAACAACTACCTCTGAGCCTCGAGTGCACTTCTGTTTTGACTTGTATGTTTTGATATTTTGACGTATTACATATTGTTATGTATTTTGATACTACTTCGGTTGTATATTGGGTTGAGCGATAGTTCCCCGACCTTTTATGACTTTCGCACTATTTATATTCGCCACTTCATTATATATGTGACGGCCCCAATTTCCCCATGCAATTGGGTACGCCCGGCCTAGATCCGTACAAGCCCCGAGTCATCACTCGGCAACCTGACGAGCCTAGTCAGCCTTCAACTTAATCAATTTAGTTATTTATGAAAGAGTTATTGCAATAATAAACAGCGGAAGACTAAAACAATTATAATAAAGGGGAAAATAACTCATTCAAGGGAAGTAAAGGAATTCTATAAGTGTGGAAAACCCCGGGTATTCATGTACAATTCGATAGGTAAATATACATGATACCAGTCTCATCAAAATTTGCCGAGTTTAATAATCCCAAAGCATATATATATATAAAACGATATACATAAAAGCAAAACGTAAGGAAACCTATAAAATAGTCTCCAAATCCAGCCGCTAATTCTCACAATAGATCACCTAGGCAGGGTCCCTTGCCCTTGCCGCTCTCCGCCCTATCTGCAGCCACCGTGACAAACTAGACGGTGAGTAACTGAATAAAATCGAATGTAATGCCAGCAGAAAATAACAGTAATTCATGATAATTCAAATAAAGTAGTCTAAATATCATGCGGTAATAAAAAGACTGAAAATTAAATAGGCAAGATGCATGATAAACAGACTAATAGATATCAATCGAAAGTCAAGTGTGTTCCAAGGAATCAAAAGAGGCTCATAAGTGGTCTAAATCATAGCATAACGGCGAAGACCTCGCGAGATCTTCCGGGCATTGACACAAGCGAAAGCACGAGATATGACTGGAAAGGGACTCGAACCCATCCACCCGGTACACTCGGTGTCACACGGTCACTAAGGGTGGTCACACACTCGTGGCGCGAGTGCCCACGTTTTATCCCTCTAGTGCAGGTCCTAGTACTTTTGAGACAAAACACTTACGCCGGGAAACACACAACAAGAAATGGAATGGAATACCTATAATAGAGCATAACAAGACTGAATAAATGATAATGAATCACATGACATTTTCTTACTGGCTTACAAACGTACAAATGTTTTTTAA
This sequence comes from Stephania japonica, assembly GCA_039657345.1. Classification (NCBI taxonomy): domain Eukaryota; kingdom Viridiplantae; phylum Streptophyta; class Magnoliopsida; order Ranunculales; family Menispermaceae; genus Stephania; species Stephania japonica. The sequence continues at coordinate 14,075,856 of CM077564.1, read as the reverse complement.
GGCAAGTGTACTTACCTGAACTATTCGCAACCCGGTATTCACTCCGAGACTCTAATACGTTCCTCGTGCGTTCTCGACTACCTGATAAAGTTTTGAATCTCGAATATTAGTTTAAGGCTCGTATTTAGTCTTAAGGTGTTTGTTTTACAATCATTTGTTGATTATGACCCAAACCGTTGTGGATTAAACCATCTCTATGGTTGTTCCCCTTTTTTTTTACAAAACATAACTCTTGTTGGGTCTATTTATCAAGTTTTATACTCATCTAAGTAAGCCTTTGATGTGAATACTTATTAAGCCTAGACACATAAACTTATTCTTATATTTTACGCCTTCGTCTTGACCTCAAGTTGTATTTATTCTATTGGGCCTTTATTGGGCTTTACATAACCTATAAACACACTATTTGTAACTTGTTATAAACCTATATTATCATGAGTGTATTAGGCCTTAATTAAATCCATATTCATTTAAACAAGTATCCATACTTTTTATCCTTTTTATTTATTCTCAAACATTACATAATACACACATCCTACACACACATACATTTTCATTATACACACACATATACAATTGTTGTGTACACCCCACTCATCACACACCCCACTGTTATGTGCACACAACACCCCGCTGTTGTGTGCACCCCACTGCTATTTACACCCCATATTTACATGTGTTAATGTCACTTTATTAATTAAAACTATATAATATACATTAATCTATTCTTTTACACCCACAACCATTGTGTACACCTCACTGTGGTGTACACATACACGCTGGTGTGTACACCCCACAGTGGTGTACACATACCCCCATTCATGCACCCCATGTACACCAACCCACCACCAAACCATCATGCATACACCCCAAAAATTTACAAAACTCCATATAAAATCATGAACCGAGAGACAAGAGAGGAGGAGAGGTTCACCTAAGGTGGGACGTGGTGTCTTCGACGGCGAGGGAGGTGGCAGCGACGTGAAGCCGAGAAGAGGAGAGGTGAGGCCGAGAAGAGAGATCCGAGAGAGAGAGAGCAACGAGAGTGAGAGAGGAGAGATCGTGAGTGAGAGAGATAGAGATGGAGAGGCCGAGAGTGAGGGAGAGATCCGAAATGGAAGAGAAGGAGGGTGGGCGGCGGTTATGTTGAAGAAGAAGATGAATAGTGTAGGGTTTTGTTTATTGTTGTTATATTTATATGGTCAAATGACCTTTTTACCCCCAACTTACTTCCTACACAATATTTAAACCATTGCCCTTATGGGTCTTTTTACTTTTCTATTTATTTCTCTTTATTACACATTAAAGTGTGTAACCATTCTATTTATTTCTCTTTATTACACATTAAAGTATGTGTGTGTTGTCACTTGCATAACTCTCCACTTGAACACACCCACATCTCGAGGTCAATTTCATGGTTCCTCACCATTGAACTGTGTCAATTTAACAATTCCAATTCCATAAACCATATGTTGCGTAATTAACTAACTTCGGCGTTCAAACGACATTCCTCGGTCCATTTTTACTTGTTCCAACTCTCATAATTCGCGTAGTCTCGCCTTGTCTCGCCAACTAATTAATTAAATTAATTAAAATTTTATTTATTTGTACTTTTTACTCGTTTTTCTCCCCCGTTTAATTAGTCGAAACCTCACTCAATTAAATATCGCCCGAACGGCTCGAAACCCGTAAAATACTAAAATACTAATACACACAATCAAATAATCATAAAATCACTTCGGTGTCGACTCCCGAAGTTCGAAATACTGTCCAGTATTTACGTAGCCGGGTCACAATTTCTTACAAGTGCAACACAAGTCAGTTAAAAATTTGGGGTTGTTACAGTCTCCCCCACTTATTATAATTTCGTCCCCGAAATTAATCTAATAAGTAAACTAGATTAGCAACCCTTTCGCAACTCCTAACAAGATCGATAAAAACTCAAAGTGAGTCATTTCTTGACTCCAAACTGTTCGTGACCCTTCAGTGGAGAGACCTTCAAATATTTATAGTCTTCCGCAATTATACTGAAGCTCATTGTGATACTCGACAAGTATTTCTTCTGCCACTACTGGGCACTCTTAAGTCTCAAACAAAACTATTCACAACTACTCAGATGCTATCGTAACCACGAGGAGATCGGGGCAACCACTAACGAAATCCATATCAATATGTACCCAATTCCATCTAGAAATGGGTGGGGCTGTAGTAGTCCTCCAGGTCATCGATGCCCAGTCTTTACGCGCTGGCATGTCATACGTTCGAACAACTCCGACACCTCGGAAATCATCCCTGGCCACCAAAAGAATGTCGCATATCGGCGCACATCTTAGGTCGACCCGGATACATAACAAAACCAAAACGATGAATCTACTGAAGTAACTCTTCACACACATCAGCCACCAATGGAAACCCCAGTCGCCCGCGATACCTCTAGCATGAGTCTGTCGACCGACTCGTTTGGGCAATCTGAACCATCCACCATCTCACTGCACCACTGGTATGACGCATCGTTTTGCTGTCCCTCGCGCATAATGCCAAATGAGACGGTCTACAACATCGTTTGACCACGTATTTAGGTCATGGTAGTCATTGGCATGTCCGCTGAACTCATCAACTTAACTGCCTTACGTAAACCACGCTCGTAGGTTCACCAACCAAGGCTTCAAACTCTAACAACTCTAATACTCGCATGTTTACTGGTAATTTGTAGCCCCCTAACACTATCGAAATGTCAAGACTATGCACGTTCGAGTATATCGCATCCTAACAGTCGTGACTAGGATTAATGTCTGCTACGTCTAACGAGTTTACAACCCTACATGTCTACCAAGCGCACAACAATTAAGGAGTCGACGTAACTTACATCGAACATGATATGCATGCAAGTACCACAAATGAAAAGCATACCCTTATCAATGTGTCGGACGCCTCTGATGCGGCTCAACAACGGCCCTGAACACGCTCTCTCTGCATGCTTGGTGATCTTTGCGACGATGCTCTTGCTGGCTGAGGGCACTCCCTCTGAAGGTGACCGACCTGTCCGTATCTGTAACACGTACGGGTATCTTGCGACCTCTGAGTCTGACTCTGGCTTCGTCCCTGTGCAGAACTATGAGTCTGGGTCTGACTAGACCTCTGCGTGCTCCTCTGCCTACCTCCTTGGTCAGCATCCCTACTCTCAGTAATCTGCCTTTGCGACTGTTGGTTATGTCGATTAGGCTGCGGTGAATGACTGGCAAAGCTTGGCACGGGTGGAACGGCCTGTACCAAACATATGGTCGGCTGTGCAACAGATCCTCCACTATGCGCCCGATGCTCACGATTATCCCATCTGCTCCTTTTTCTCTTCCTGTCCTGCTGATAATGACTATCTGATCGGGTTTCCGCTCTGTTCGCTCCAACCTCATCCGGATGCGTGAGCAAGTAACTCTCCCTAGCTAAACTTCGCTCATATGAAATCTGCAAAGTCTCTGGCAGAGTAGTGACTACAGAACCTCCAATCGTAGGTAGCAAACCCTTAGTGAAGTAATAGACTCGATCAGTCTCGATATCTGCAGATCCTCCAGCATAAGGTAATAGTGCAATAAACCTACCCATGTAGTCCATCACTGACTCATCGGTGCTCTGCCTCAGTGCTAAAAACTCATTCCTTTTCGCACGAAGAACAGTCGGCGGAAAGTACTTCTGGTTAAATTGAGTCTTGAAGTCGATCCAGTCTCTCGGAGTGCCTCGGGTATTAATGATAGTCGTCCACCAATCATCCGCTTCCCCCTGAAGCATAGATGAGGAAATCGTCGCTCTCATGTGATCCTCGGTCGCGATAATAGTATGAATCTTCTCGTGATTCTTCAGGAAAAGCTCTGCGGCTGTTACGTATGTACCACCAAAGAACTTGACTGGATCGTGTCGCTTGAATTCTCTCCACTGCCTCGCCTCAGCAGTGGCCTTAGGGCTCTTCTCCGGAGTAGTGACTGGAGTAGTCTCTACAGCAACAATTGGCATAGTCGGTGTCTCCGTCGCTTGTACTATCTCTGTCTGTAACTGAGTTGTCTCCGCCTTGATCTGCGTACCTGTCGCAGTAACTGCTCCCTCGGGAATTGCCGCTAACGGAATCGGGGCGGTGGAATCCATAGCTACTGGAGTCTCCGTCCCTTGAGTAGTCGGAACGGGTGGAATAGGAGTGGTTGGGGTAGATGGTGTCACGATAGTCGATGCGGGTGTCGTCAATGACCGCACTAGATCCTCAAATCTCTGTGTCCAAGCGCGAAACTCCTCCGAAGTGACAAATCGAGAATCAGTCGTCCCGCTGTCGTCGCTCGGACCTGCCTGATCCGCCATCGCTGTTTGAAGCAAGAGAATGATACTTCGGATCAATACATAGCTACCGCGTACCATATAGTACACACAACAATCATAATATGTACAAATTTAAATCCGACTCATCCCGAACTCCCCCATCTAAGTTTTTAAAAGGATTATAGGGTTTTCACTCTAAGTTCAACCATTCCTAACTTCCGCTGTCTTAATGGTTTGTGTTTTAAATTGAGAGTCAGGTCGTTATAACCTTAAGCTCTGATACCAACTGTGACGACCCCAATTACCCCATGCAATTGGGTACGCCCGGCCTAGATCCGTACAAGCCCCGAGTCATCACTCGGCAACCTGACGAGCCTAGCCAGCCTTCAACTTAATCAATTTAGTTATTTATGAAAGAGTTATTGCAATAATAAACAATGGAAGGCTAAAACAATTATAATAAAGGGAAAATAACTCATTCAAGGAAGTAAAGGAATTCTATAAGTGTGGAAAACCCCAGGTATTCATGTACAATTCGATAGGTAAATATACATGATACCAGTCTCATCAAAATTTGCCGAGTTTAATAATCCCAAAGCATATATATATATAAAACGATATACATAAAAGCAAAACGTAAGGAAACCTATAAAATAGTCTCCAAATTCAGCCGCTAATTCTCACAATAGATCACCTAGGCAGGGTCCCTTGCCCTTGCTGCTCTCCGCCCTATCTGCAGCCACCGTGACAAACTAGACGGTGAGTAACTGAATAAAATCGAATGTAATGCCAGCAGAAAATAACAGTAATTCATGATAATTCAAATAAAGTAGTCTAAATATCATGCGGTAATAAAAAGACTGAAAATTAAATAGACAAGATGCATGATAAACAGACTAATAGATATCAATCGAAAGTCAAGTGTGTTCCAAGGAATCAAAAGAGGCTCATAAGTGGTCTAAATCATAGCATAACGGCGAAGACCTCGCGAGATCTTCCCGGGCATCGACACAAGCGAAAGCACAGCTATGACTGGAAAGGGACTCGAACCCATCCACCCAGTACTCGGTGTCACACGGTCACTAAGGGTGGTCACACACTCGTGGCCGCGAGTGCCCACGTTTTATCCCTCTAGTGCAGGTCCTAGTACTTTTGAGACAAAACACTTACGCCGGGAAACACACAACAAGAAATGGAATGGAATACCAATAATAGAGCATAACAAGACTGAATAAATGATAATGAATCACATGACATTTTCTTACTGGCTTACAAACGTACAAATGCTTTTTAAGGCAAGTGTACTTACCTGAACTATTCGCAACCCGGTATTCACTCCGAGACTCTAATACGTTCCCCGTGCGTTCTCGACTACCTGATAAAGTTTTGAATCTCGAATATTAGTTTAAGGCTCGTATTTAGTCTTAAGGTGTTTGTTTTACAATCATTTGTTGATTATGACCCAAACCGTTGTGGATTAAACCATCTCTATGGTTGTTCCCCTTTTTTTTTTACAAAACATAACTCTTGTTGGGTCTATTTATCAAGTTTTATACTCATCTAAGTAAGCCTTTGATGTGAATACTTATTAAGCCTAGACACATAAACTTATTCTTATATTTTACGCCTTCGTCTTGACCTCAAGTTGTATTTATTCTATTGGGCCTTTATTGGGCTTTACATAACCTATAAACACACTATTTGTAACTTGTTATAAACCTATATTATCATGAGTGTATTAAGCCTTAATTAAATCCATATTCATTTAAACAAGTATCCATACTTTTTATCCTTTTTATTTATTCTCAAACATTACATAATACACACATCCTACACACACATACATTTTCATTATACACACACATATACAACCGTTGTGTACACCCCACTCATCACACTTTGTTATGTGCACACAACACCCCATTGTTGTGTGCACCCATCGCTATTTACACCCCATATTTACATGTGTTAATGTCACTTTATTAATTAAAACTATATAATATACATTAATCTATTCTTTTACACCCACAACCATTGTGTACACCTCACTGTGGTGTACACATACCCCCATTCATGCACCCCATGTACACCAACCCACCACCAAACCATCATGCATACACCCCAAAAATTTACAAAAATCCATATAAAATCATGAACCGAGAGACAAGAGAGGAGGAGAGGTTCACCTAAGGTGGGACGTGGTGTCTTCGACGACGAGGGAGGTGGCAGCGACGTGAAGCCAAGAAGAGGAGAGGTGAGGCCGAGAAGAGAGAGATCCGAGAGAGAGAGAGCAACGAGAGTGAGAGAGGAGAGATCGTGAGTGAGAGAGATAGAGATGGAGAGGCCGAGAGTGAGGGAGAGATCCAAAATGGAAGAGAAGGAGGGTGGGCGGCGGTTATGTTGAAGAAGAAGATGAATAGTGTAGGGTTTTGTTTATTGTTGTTATATTTATATGGTCAAATGACCTTTTTACCCCCAACTTACTTCCTACACCATATTTAAACCATTGCCCTTATGGGTCTTTTTACTTTTCTATTTATTTCTCTTTATTACACATTAAAGTGTGTAACCATTCTATTTATTTCTCTTTATTACACATTAAAGTATGTGTGTGTTGTCACTTGCATAACTCTCCACTTGAACACACCCACATCTCGAGGTCAATCTCATGGTTCCTCACCATTGAACTGTGTCAATTTAACAATTCCAATTCCATAAACCATATGTTGCGTAATTAACTAACTTCCGCGTTCAAACGACATTCCTCGGTCCATTTTTCCTTGTTCCGACTCTCGTAATTCGCGTAGTCTCGCCTTGTCTCGCCAACTAATTAATTAAAATTTTATTTATTTGTACTTTTTACTCGTTTTTCTCCCCCGTTTAATTAGTCGAAACCTCACTCAATTAAATATCGCCCGAACGGCTCGAAACCCGTAAAATACTAAAATACTAATACACACAATCAAATAATCATAAAATCACTTCGGTGTCGACTCCCGAAGTTCGAAATACTATCCAGTATTCACGTAGCCGGGTCACAATTTCTGACAAGTGCAACACAAGTCAGTTAAAAATTTGGGGTTGTTACAATATATCCATGTGATCATTATTTCCCTGGTTTCCACACTTAAAAGTACTTTATAATTGCTTCCATATAAATCGTAAGACTTCCACTAAATTACGTAAAATGTTAAAAAGTTTTAATTAACTTTGAAATTCGTATAATAACGTGATAAGTGTAATACTTATCCTGAACACATGGAATGCGAGAGAATAGGTTAGAAAGGCTAACTAATACGTAGTTAAGTCCTACATGGCGGAGATTAGGGCTTAATTATGGGATTAGGCCATGCGGTGCCTTAGATTATGGAAGGGGCCGTCACAGTTGGTATCAAAGACTAGGTTCTCGATAAGTAAAATACAACTTTAATAAAATACAAATGTTAGAAGTGGAAACCAGACGATTTTTACCTAGGAACCATCAGTTAGAAAGTGAGCGAAAGTAAGATGGGGGTTGTTATATGTACTTGTTAATTTCCTACGTATATATAAGCGATATCTATGTAGTAGCTGATACTGAGTTCGCTGGCAACGTGCAGACACCATTGATGGACACACGCGAGAGTGACGACGTGGGTGCCAGCGACATCCAACCTCCTACTTTGGTTGAGGATCTTCAAAGGCTCTTCGATTGTGTTGCGGCTCATGGGCAACATTTGACTTACTTCATCACCATGATGACTCCTCGATTTTCTCTACCAATGCAAACATCAGGCCCCGCCACTACTACTACTACACTTGCACCACCGGTACTAGAGCTTGCCACTACTGCACTAGTGGCTCTAGTGACACAGAGTCTCCCGATCGTGATTGTTCTAATGGCAGAGACGGTTGAGACGACAAAGACTACCACACCTATGCCTCTTAGCACTTCAATCGGGATTCAACTAGCGAAGGACTTCATCAGACTTTTATGCAGTATATTTTAACGGAGTTAGAGAATTTGAGAAGATTGAGAAGTGGATGTTATCCCAGGAGAAGCTTCATAGGAAACTGGAGATTGGGGATCGACTACGCCAAGAGTTGTCATCATACACACTATAGAGAGACACTGACGTTTGGTGGCACCATAGACAACTACTAACTTCGAGTCATAGGAGGAATTCAAGGAGAAGTTCTATCTGTTGGGAAATGTGTCCTAGGTCAATCCATTAATAGTCTTTATGAATACATTTTAGTTAATAAAATAGAGGATTTCATTAGCTGTTTATTATAATTGATTTGCATGTTTACATTATAATAAGATCCATGGGTATTTACAGAAATATCCTAAATGTCCCTATTCAATTATTATACTAGGAACTATAATGAATTAAGACTAGTGTGAGTCTTGATTGATGATCATACGTATAGAAATAGGAATCAAGATCATGAATACTTGTTAGGGAACAAAGTACTGGACCGACCCGCTATGAGAACATCACATAGATTAAGTCATAGTTGTTTCTCATGATATGTATATTATTCAGTCCTCTAACTTGAGATTACCAGAGACTTCAACATTAGGAATACAGTGATTTGATGCAATCAAACGTTGTCTTTAACCGGACGATTATAAAGGTTGTGATTGGTTACTGTGTGAATAATGTGGTGAAGTTGTGTAATCGAGATAGAATTTGTCCCTCTCATATAAAGAGAGATATCCAGTGGATCCCTCGATATGTTAGACTGTTAAAAGGCCTAGTCTAAGTGAATTGATATTGATCAATGTCACTTGAATGTTTTCAGTCTACTTAGAGATCGAGACTAGTGCGATCGAACATATTGGATGACAACTCCATGCCTTATATTTGATCAAAAGGATATCGCATGACAAAAGGATGTTATATACATTATTGATTAGGTTGTATCGATTTGATATTTGTACAACTTGGGTAGTCATAATGTCTTGCTAGAGGCCGCTTATGACTTGTATACCAAAATGTGTTTTGGTACACTGCCAACGTTGTATGAGCCTATTGGGTCGCACACTAAGAATGGTTTTGCGAGATTTTAAGATGGTTCAGAAAAACTAATTTTATATGATAAAATTCATGACAGAAACGTCCTCGTAGTGTATTACACTTATACTTCTTTAAGTAGGGGTATATGTGTAATTTAATTAGCCGTCTATATACAAGGGTTGTATAAATAGACGCTTTGAGTTAGAATACAAAAAAAACACGAAAGATTAAAAAGGCCGAAACTCTTTTTTTTTTCGTTTTAGAAACAACTTAGGGTTTTTGGTATGCTCTGGATCATTTTGGAGAGAAAAAAAGGTTTAGTATTCTCTCAAAGCTAGCATTTCAAAATTCGGTCGTCGTTCGTGTGTGGACTGCTGATAGAGGGCGTTCGTCGTTGGCAGCGCCTTAGAGCTCAATTAACCTTCAGAAAGGTACATTGCAACTGAGGTATGATTAAGTTTTCATAGTTTAAACGTTTTTAATGGAATTAGATTCGGTTCCTATTGGGATTTTTGTAGCAAAATTGTTTTATAATCTCCGCTGCGCATGAACACCAAAACTCAACAGTATCAACAGTCTTCCCGCCAACAATTATGAAAAAGTTGAGGAAGGAATTCATGAACTAAAAGAAGAAATCTGATAAGTCTGTCATGTAGTATAGAGATCGGTATGGGTATCTGAGGCAGTTTGCTGGGGATTTGGTTAAAATTGAGTCAAAGGTTGTGCACCGCTTCAAAGATGGTTTGAGGCCAGACATTGGGTACTATGTGGTTAGTACATGCGCCAGGACATTTAGTGAGATCTACGAGCACGCACTCTCCTACGAGACTTGTGACGACCCTAGTTCCCCATAAAACTGGGTCTCGTCCGACCTAGACCTATGTGGACCCCGAGCCATTACTCATGAAGTCTATGCATACTAGTCAGCCTCAAATCCTCATATACGTCATTAAGTTATTACTTAAATGTGAAAGTTATAGAATTATAAATTTATCAAGAAATTCACAGCATAAATCACTATAATCAACTATAACTAAAAAATGGAAATAGGAAAAATAGATAACCTATCATGTGGAAACCTTGAGAAGTGGATAAACACATGCATGTCTGATGATCAAAGCTAAACAAAGTGATCATACATGATATCCCTAATATCTCAATCCCCGATATATGTCCTAGTGTTTTACAAAACATATAATACAATAATTACAGTCAAAAGAACAAAACCTACAGTGAGTAAAGGAAAGGATCACTCTGAGAGTCCTCAGAGGATATCACCTATCATCAACTCCTTCCCCTTGTTCGTCTCAGCTTTATCTGCACCACCATCTCAAACTAGACGGTGAGTTCATGAAAAATATGAAAGTAATGCCAGAAGAAACTAAACAGTAATTCAAGATTTATCAATTAAACAGTCCAAATGTCAAACGGTATTAAAAGACAGGAAATGTAACAAATTGCATGATAGATAGACTGATAAGCATTTCAACGAAATTTGAGTGTCCAAAGAGTCAAGAGAGGCCCATAAGTGGTCAATTTCTATGCAGTACAGCAGTACCACATTTATAGTCACAATAGTGACCAACAATCCATAGACACAACAGTGCCCAACAATCCAGTACTCGGGGTGTAATCCACTATTAGGGAGGTGGGATAACACCCCTGCAGAAGTGCTCACGCTTAGCCACTAATATGGACCCAAGAGTATCTTCATAACACATTTACGCTAAGACACTCAAGCAAGGGAATATCGAACGGAATTGCAACAATAGCTCAATTCAAATAGAAATGGCAATAATGGAAAATAAATTAGTGTATATTTTTCTAATCGTATGGCTTACTTAAATCGTAAAACTCGATCCTCGTAAAATTTCTAAGTTGATAACGTACAATCAATTAACCTAAATTTGAAAATCGCAAAACTTTCTAATTTACCCAATTTTCCATAATGATTTCATTAGTGTAATTGAGTTGATTTTTGGGGTATTGGATTGTATTCGAACCAATTTGGATACCCAAGAGATCCTAAAAATTTTCAAAATTTTTTGATAATTCACCCCTATGAATAGTGTGTCACACCACCGAGGTGCCGTGGTGTTCAACACTTGGCGGCGTCCCTGCAGCGTGTTTTCGTGGCTGACTGCCCCATCTACCGTGGGTGGCAGTGTGGGCATAAATGCCTACAACATCCTTCAAGCGTGGGTCTTGCACGCACAATCCGGTGTTTTTCGAAATCCTGGCTCGCGTCGCAGATTTTCGAGCCTATCCCAAACTCTTAGGGACGTCCAAAACAACCTCAAAAAGCCTTCGGTTCACGTTAAAATCTCGATAAACACCCCGATTCGTAAATCATACAAAAATTCTTCAAAAACCCCTAAAAATTCCAATGTTCTTTAAATACACAAACCAATCACCAATTCATCAATAAATCATCTGATTGATTCCAAAAACATCACTCAAACTCATTCTAAACATTTTCCTAAAATCTTGTCTGAAATCGTCGTGACAAAAACTCCCAAAATTAACGCCAAATTGTAGACAAACAGAGTAGTAGGGATCTTACCTTTATACTCGTGATTGATCGATCCTCGTTGTCACATTGACCTCGTGAAGTCCGAACCCTCTCTCTCTCTCATTGGATTGAAATGATAAAATAGATTAAGGAGAGAAAAGTTGATATATATACAACTCATTTCATCTCTTGTCGTGCATGAATCTCGAGGCACATCTTGTGTTCCTCCTTCACTCCATCCAACAACTATAACACCAACTCATGAGATCAATTGGTGACTATATTTTTAAAACTAATCCATTTCTCGCTCACAACGTTCGTTCTCAGTCCCCGTTTCACTTCACGACTCGCGTCGTGTACGTTCCCGGATATAACCTCGCTCTCACATTTTATTTAATTATTTATTATATTTTGATAATTCCCTAATTACTATTTTTTGGTGTTTAATTATCCGTATTATACCCTAAAATTTCTATTTTTCCTAGGCGAATCTCACACAAAAATCTGTGGCGATTAATAAAATTAAACACACACTAGGACATATAGTGTTTACATTCGGGTATAAATAATAATACAAACATCACGAAAAATAAAATATACCTCAGTGTCTACTCCCGAGGCTTGAGTACTATGACAAGTCATGACGGGTAGGTCATAGTCTTGAAAACACGAAAATGTCACCAATTAAATTTGAGGGTCGTTACAAGACCTATTACTTGAGCAGAGTCGCTGATGGGACAAGTTTGGGTTCGATGTTATCATCTGAGCAGAAGATAAAGTATAATAGAAGGCGACAAAGAGACAAGGGACAAAAGAGATGTGATAGAGGTTCTCAAGGGTTAGGGACGATCGCAGCTCATACACCTGCTGTGCCATATACATCGTATTTCACTTCGGCTTAGAGTTCAAGAGATGAACATCCTTTGCCACCACCATCTAGGCCAGTGTTATCGGCACCAGATAGACTTGCACATTTGGCACCACCAGCACCACGACAACAACAATAGGGTGGTTGTGGTCAAGGTAGAGGCTGAGGCTGAGGCCGTGATGGACTCCGTCTAGGATAAAGACCGTGTCAGGTTCAATAGCCCGATCAGTGAGAAAGATTACATGTTTTAGATGCGGACAAGTTGGGCATATGGTGAGGGATTGCCCACAGCCAATAGTAGTATACCCATAACAGGGCCAAGAGGGAGCCCACATGGTAGCTTAGCCAGATGCTAGCGCTACACTCAATCTTATTGAGGGCACGGTTTTTGTTTTCGGTAAGGATTTATATGTACTATTCAATTCAGGGTATACTATTTGTTTCATTATGGGTCGTATAATAGTCATCTTAGGAATAACATCGATTAGCATTAGCTTACATTTGATTTTGAGCACTGCGGCTAGGGATAGGGTTACGTTAACAATATCGTTGAGATATGTCTAGTTGAGATAGGCGAGATAGAATTTCCTACAAACTTTAGAGTTTTCGGGTTCTTAGAGTTTGGCGCATTGTTACGGATTGATTGGCTATTAGCATACCATGCTCATATGACTGTTACCATAAGGAAGTGATATTTAAGATCCCAGGGTGTCCGATGTTCGTTCATAGAGGTAATACACCGAGAGTCGGGACTACGAGAGGTCGACTTGCATCTAGTGAGGTAGATGGAGACTCTGGTAACATTGTATACAATAGCAGAGAGTCACCCAAACTTAAGGATATACCGATTGTTCGAGAGTTTCCAAAAGTTTTCTTGGAGGATTTGCCCGAAATACCACCGCCACGAGAGATTAACTTTATCATCGATTTAGTACGGCCCACCAGATCGATCTCGATACCACCTTACTGTATGGCCCCGAGAGAGTTAGAGGAGTTGAGAAGTTAGCTTTAGGATTTGGGGAAGAAGGGATTCATCATATCTTCTATGTCATTGTAGGGAACGCTAGTTCTATTTGTGAAGAAAAAGGATGGTAGTTTACGATTATGTATCAACTACAGGAAACTGAATAAGGTCATATTTAGGAATAAAAACCAACTTCCATGGATCCACGATTTATTTAATCAGTTGAGATGAGCATATTTTTCTCCAAGATAGACCTGAGGTTAGGGTATTATCAGCTTAGGATCAGGGATTATGATAGGTCTAAGACACGTTCAATACCAGATATGGACACTACCAGTTCAAGTTCATGTCATTCGGTGACCAACGCCCCGGCATGTTTATGGATTTGATGCACTTAGTATTATGATTGTTTCTTGACCGCTTTGTGATAGTCTTTATCGTTGACATTTGATTTATTCGAGGACAATAAAGGATCATGGGCAACACCTCAGGGAGACGTTGCAGATTTTGAGGGAGCATTGACTTGTGAATTTTGGCTTGCAGAGGTCAAGTTTTTTGGGTCACATTGTTGGGGCAGTAGGGATTGCAGTGGATATAGCCAAGATTCAAGCGATTATGGATTGGCCAGCACTGACATTAGTACTGGAGATCATGAGTTTTTTTGGGGTTAATAGATTATTATCGCAGGATTGTGAAGGATTTCTCAAAGATCACTTCACCGTTTAGTAGGTTGACACAAAAGGACGTCGCGTTTGAGTGGACTGAGAAGTGCAAGAGCGCATTTAATCTATTGTAGAGATTGTTGACTATCGCGCCAGTGTTGATACTGCTAGAGGTTGAATAGGGATTCCTAGTATACATAGATGCTTCTCATGCGGGACTAGGTTGTGTATTGATGCAAGGTAGTGGAGTTGTAGCTTACGCTTCGAGATAGTTGAAGATACATGAGAAGAACTATCCTACACACAATCTGGAGTGGCAGCAATTGTATTTGCGTCGTAGATGTGGAGACACCATCTATATGGAGAGAGATTCACACTCTTCACTTATCATTGATCATACAGAAGGAGCTGAATATGAGACAAAATAGATGGTTAGAGTTCTTGAAAGACTACGACTTTTCCTTTGAGTATCACCTAGGAAAAGCCAAGTAGTTGTAGATGCTGAGTAGGAGAGAGGCCAGAGATGTCGAGGTTGTCAAATGTCATATGATGCATGAGTACGAGCTTCTCGAGGCAACAACAACAACGTGTCTATAGATGTTCCTACAGATATACACGAGTTATGATTTGCGCACAGATGAGAGTATAAACCGTGTCTACATGAAGAGTGTAAAAGGGTCAAAGAACTTACAAGTTGTACTAGCTGTTCAGTGAGCTAGCATAGAGTTCAGATTTTGCTAACTGGGCAAAGATATCATATCTGTGTTTGAGGTTCAAGAGGCAAATTGTGGATACCTGAGTGTCGGAGCTGAGAGATGGGATTCTTTAGGATTCACACTGTTCTCGATTCACCGTTTATCCAGGCAAGGCCAAGATGTACCATGATATGTAGAGTGACTTCTGATGGCTTGGGATGAAGGCGAATGTATCGAGTTCATTAGGAACTGTGGGATTTGTTAGTAGGTAAAAGCTGAGCATCGTAGACTTGGAGGACTATTACAACCACTTCCCATTCCTCGATGGAAGTAGGAAGACATCTCTATGGATTTTCTTAAAGGACTACCGAGGCCCGCTAGGAGACATGATTTAATTTGGGTGATAGTTAACAGATTGACTAAGTCTACTCATTTTCTTCCAGTAGCAACACATTACACATTTGACCAGTTGAGCGTACTATTAGAGAGAAAGATTATCAGGCTACACGAGTACCATTGACGATCATGTTAGATAGAGATGTTACATATACGTCCAAGATGTGGTAGAGTATGCAGGATCAGTATGGTTCGCGGATACAATTCAACACTACTTTTCCTCCTCATAGTGACAGTAGAGTAAAAGACCGATTCATGTTTTCAAGGACATGTTACGACCATTGTGTGTTAGAGTTTGGTGGATCGTGGGAGGAGTACCTATCATTATGTGAGTTTGCTTACAACAACAATTTTTAGGCCAGTATCGAGATGGAGTTGTTTGAGGCTTTATATGGCAAACCGTGTCGTTCGCCATCGTGTTAGGTTGAGCCAGAGAAACGAGAGTTAATGGGGCTTGAGATTATTGTTGACCACATGGAGAAGGTATGACAGATTTGTTTGAGACTCAAGGGAGCCCAAGAGAGACAAAAAGTATACATACAAGTATCTCAACAATCTTACATACCGAGAGGGAGCTACGTCTATTTGAATGTTCCCCTCATAAGAATCTTTAGAGATTTTGGGTGAAAGGCAAGCTTGCACCGAGGTTCATATAGTCTTTTAGAATTAGGAAATTGGTTGGAAAGGTTGCATACGAGTTAGAGCTTCCTCTGTAGATATCAGGCGTTCATCCGGTCTTTCATATTTCGATGCTTTGACTGGCTTAGTCGAAGGCAGTGCACGACTAACGGTTGATTTGATTCTGATCAACTTGAGCGAGGATATTTCATATAAGGAGCAACTTATCTAGATCCTAGATTGAAAGGTACAATAGTTGAGGAGCAATTCTATCCCGAAGGTACTCGTTAAATGGAAATTCTATAACCATTCGAAACTCACTTGGGAGTGGGAAAACTACATACGAGACTAGTTCCCGTACCTTTTCGAGTCAGGTATAACCGTAACGTGAGTTTAATTTCGAGGATGAAATTTCTATTTTGTTGAAAATATTTGCCACGACCGAAATTTCTAACTCTTATTTTAATCCTCAATTAGGATCATTGACCCATGACATGGTACCCACATGAGATACATACACCGACCGAGGCACGTGGTCAATGTACATTTTATATTTCTTGTGATGTAGTCCTAGTGTTATGTATATGTGTAGACTAATTAAGTCACTTTTACTTATGTATAGGTGTCGAGATGCGAGAAGAGACGCACCTCGAGTTATGTGTGTAAGTCGTAAGACCGAGTAGATAGTGATGTGGTAAGTCTAAATTTATTTAAATATGATTTAAATGATTCATTACATAGCCTATAGTATTTATATTAAGTGGATCAAATTTGAAGTCCTATAGTTGAAATAAAAATTAATAACACATAGATGTGCTTCGAGATTAGTGCTAGCACATACTCCCATGAAACTTGAGTAAAAAATATGAGTTACTTGGCTGAAAAATAGTGGAGTTATGCGTGTTTTAGGATCATTAGATGGACATGGTGATGTGTGTGTACACTTGGATTAGAACCAAGCTATATATAACCAAACTTAGAGTTTCCTTTTCATTTGCATGTCATCAAACCAAGAAAAATTAGTGATGTACTCTTCTCAAATTGGAGTTAGAGAGCCTAATTCATTAATCAAAGTGGAGAGTCAAACACTTCTCATCAACTTGCAAGTTTAGGTAATGAATTTTCACACTTGTATACATATAAGATTGGTGAATTTTGGTTCCATATCATAGGGCTTTTGGGTTTAATCAATTTGGAGGAGTCTTTAATGTTGTTTTGATTTATTGTGAAACATCAATTGATTTTCTCCAAGCTCAATTTTGAAATTTGGAAATTTACAAAATTAGGATTCTTGTTCATGAAACTGAATTTTTGATTTTTGACTAAAAACGAGTTTTATTTTTGAAATTGAAAGTTCGATGATAAAACTACGCATGAATTAAAGTGTAACTTTCTCAAGGGTTTTACTGTAAATACACTCAGACTTTCCAAACTAGTAAATTCGACCCGCCTAGCTCTCCGATGCCCGAGCTACGGTCTCATAGTCCCTGAAGTTCATTTATAGTGTTTTTATATTATTTAAAAACACCTTAAATATATTTATAATATTATGTCAAAAATTATATATGATATTTTTCTTGAGTTATATCGAGGGTCCTAAAAACACCTGAAAACTCTTAAAACCACTTTTCTACCTTTTCCTTAATTTCTTATATTTTCTATATCTTTCTCTAATTTTTCTGATATTTTTTGACTATTTTCCCTATTTTCCATAAAATAGTATATAAAAATATAGAAATATATTTTTAATATATTTTTAATTATTGGGTGGGCCCACCTGAACCGGTTCGGTCCAGCTTAGGTCAGGGCCTCTTCCCAGAGACGTTTAACGTCTCTGGGTTCCTACAACTTTTTTTTGTTTCTTTTCCTTCTCTCCTTGCTTCCTCTTCACCCCTTCTCCATCACCGATCCATAACCACCTCAAAGAGGCCAAATTACACCAAAAACCACAGAATTAACAAGAATTTCACGGATTCTTCATGCATGTCCATTTTTCCTATTTGCACCCAAAATACCTGAAATTTGATTAAAACCACATCAAAGTCTCTATTTTATACATATTTAACCTCAATTTGTATAAACATCACTAAAAACAGTAAAAAACCCAGAAAACCGATTTGGATGGAAAATCCCTTTTTTGAATCTATTTTAATGAAAACTAGACAATTACCTTGGTTTGATCCTTAGGTTCACCTCTTTAGTTCCAATCTCTATTCAAATTCTCCTCTTCAATCATCAGTTTCCTTCACAGAACTCCAGATTCCTCTGGTTTGCAAGAAATGATTTGCATGTTGTGTGTTTTTCTCATCAATCCATCTATATATATATATATATATTGGGTTTCATCAATTGTGTAATGTGAACCTCGAGGCATATCTAAGGGTTCTATTTAACTTCAGTCCACATTTCTGGTGACACAAATAACACATTAGCCTTTGTATGATTTCCATCTTACACATCTCTATGCCTATCTTAAGGCCATTCATTTTTTTACTTCAACTATAGACATTGATTTAATTCAATTACTTCACTAACCTTAGGCATATTAATACCTACAATCATACATATTCATCACATTAACCCAATTGGAATCCGTACTAACTCTTAACTACCCAACGACCAATGCCCCATATCTCGACTACCCGATACCCAATACTCATACCCGACATGCACTTCAGGTTAAATAGCTGACTTGTAAACTTGTCCGACATCAACATACACACATGTGATGTTTATATAATTAATAATAAATTCCCACATCACAATAATAGACATTACAACATACACAAATATCATAAATAACATGGGTAATCATATTTGAGTCACCTAGTTGTCCACGTAACTCCCGAATTAACTAGTTATTCCCCGTGATTAACACTAATCCTGATTAAATTTAATTTGGGTTGTTACACCTGACATCTTTCTTAGTTAACCTTGTTATCGGCGTTGTAATCAAAGAAAAATCTTGCATAAATCCCCAGTAGTAGCCCGAGTCCCAAGAAACTACGAATGTCAATAATAGACTTAAGTGTCCTCCAGTCAATTATCGCTCGAATCTTGTCACCGTCAACTGAGATACCTAGATTACTAATGACGTGTATGAGAAACTTCACCTCACTCAGCTAAAAATCACATTTGTTGAACTTCGCATACAACATGTGCTCTCTCAGTGTCAACAAAACCTCTCTAATATGTCTCTCATGCTCCATATGAGTCTTGTTGTATCAAGTCCATAAAGATCGTATCGCATTATCGATCCAAATGGCATAAATCAAGTCCATAAAAATCAAACAAGCGCCAAAACACGTGTTCAAACAAGCGTCTAAAAGCCATCTTCTCGTTACCCTTATGTCTTTGATCAGATTGTCAATCACCTCGACGACCCTGTTGATCCTCTCTCTAATGATCTGGATGATCACACTGCCTTTTCGGCCTTTGCTCAGGTCGAGAACTCTGACCTGGCTGATTGGATAGGTTGAAGTCTCAAGTCTAACAAGCCTCTACAACAAATAAGTCTCGGAGGCCAACGCTCGGTCATAAATATCCTGTAAAGTACGAGCTCCACTAGACACAATAGCACTCATGATCCTCTTCTCCAGACCTCTAAAAAAGTAGTAAATCTGGAGTCTATCAGTACCCACCACATCGATAGCATACTGAATCAAGTACCTAAACCTCTCCATATACTGTAAGAAAGACATGGTACCCCGTCTCATCGCTAAGAACTCCTCCCTAAGTCTCAACTGGACCTCCATAGGGATGTACTCATCCAGGAACAACTGTCTAAACTTTGCCCCAAGTCGCAGGCTCGGATGAATGTCAATGTATATAGTTCACCAAACAGCTGCCTCTTCTCTCAAATAGTAACTGGAGAGTCGTGCATGATCTGGCTCCTCAACCGTTAGCAACTTGTGAAGCCACCTATGAGTCAATAACCAATGCCAACCAACTTTGGGTCGCCAACATCGTAGAAGTATTTAGGGTTAAATCTCATGAACTCCTTAACCCTCTTCGCCTCCACTAACATAACACGGCCTGATGTCAAAGTCACATCTGGCTACTCGATTGTAGTAGGTGTGATCACCATCGTATCCATAGGTGCAACCACTGGCGTAATCCTCTCAACCAATGTCTCAAAACTTTACACGAGCAGTAACTATTCGTGCAAATTGCTTTGTATGGTAGGCGCAACCAAAGTCGTAGTCGGTGCAGCAGTAGCCACCCTTTTACCCCTAATATACTCTAAGATCTCTGCCATTTGAGCCTGATGTGTAGGACCTAGTGCTCCGTAACCCTCTACGATAATGATTGTAGAGTCAACATCTCCATGGTGGGGTGACTAGTCTCACTAACTTCTGGTTGAGTCATCAGTTGAGTGGCAATAGGAATGTAACAACCCGAATGTAATTTGCCCTTATTTATGATGTATTGTAGACGTGGTGGATAGCTCAGACACTCGTGACTCGCAGCTAGGCTAGAGCGTGCCTTGAGCTAGGTAAATAGTTATTTTGCATGTTGATTTGACTAATTTGCGATGTTTATGTTGAATTATAGTAAACGACATCGTGATGTGTGTATTTACATTGTCATTGACGTGTGAGGTTGTGTGTTAAGTATTCGTTTCGATTTGCGTGTCGACGCGGGTACCTGGTAGACTAAAAGATGAAATATTAGGCCGGGAAAATAATACACACATGAAATGAATAAAATGAATAAAATGTATTAAATAATTATTTTGGAATGCCTATATGGGGTTTAGTATAATGGTTGTACGTGTAGGTTGCGTGTTGTGCGCGAAACAGGCGTCGGAACGCTCATTTGGGGACTTTAAATGATGTAAACCCAAGAGAGTCCACAAGTGTGTCATGTAATGAGTCATTTGGGCTGGAAAAGAGGTCCAATTATTGGCAATTTGGGTGTCTTTGGATGTGCATGTGGATTGGTTAATGGGATGAGATGAAAACCAAAGTATAAAAGCTCATTTTGACCTTTTTGTGACATCAAAGGTTCCACATTAGGTTTATGGTTTATATCACTCATTTCGATTATTAATATATGAGTTTATGTGTCGGTTCAGGGGGCCTACCCATATTAATTAAATAATATTTTTTTATTTTATTTAAATAAATTAAAAATAGTTTTAAATAAAATAAAATACAAAAAATTATGGAAAATGACTAAAAAATTATGGAAAAATTTTGAAAAATCCAGAAAAATATGAGAAATTAGAAAAAAGGGTTGAACAATGAATTTTGAGACTTTTTTGGGATTTTGGTGAGATGTTGTCGAGGTTTTTACCTCGTAAAACATAAAATTGATATAATATATTAAATTGAAGCTAAATCAATTATAAATGGAAATAGGTCATTTCGGGCGGTATTTTGGATATGGGGATTTGGAGGAGCTAGACCGGGAGTTTATTTGACGGGACGAGGAGTGCGGTTTGAGGTGTGTAGTATCCCAACTAAAATTACTTGAGCATTTACTTCTTTTGGCATTTGAATTCAATTTCTGTCTTTCGATACTTTATTTTTGGATTGTGTTTTAATGTGCGGACATTGAGCGGGGCTCTTTCCATGTCATTCTAGTGTGTATGCCCATTAGACCATAGCACGTGCTACCAGATCGATCTCAGTGAATAGCTCGACCCGAGTATCACGTCGTGGCAGTATTGGTGCATCGTTGGTGTAACGTTGGCCACCTAGCGGATCCAGATACTGACACTGCTTGAGTTGGACTCGCTGGCAATATTATATGGAAGAGTTCAAATTATGGTGCTTAGCTCTAGGAACACCTTTGAGCTTGCACTATTATCTATACATTCGATGAACGCAGTTGTATTTATTTCTGCATGTTTATTTAATAGCATTATTTAAATTTCAGTATTTACTTTTAGTATTGCTCACTTAATTTCCTTGAGAATACTCACTCTAAACTCGTCATCTGCCTTTTATGATGGCTTGAATGCAGATCCTATACGAGTAGGGATAAGGGAAAGTTGCGAAATATAGTTGATTCAGAGATACATAGTCTGACTTGTACATTTGTATTATAGATATTTTGTTTTCATTTTAGGTTTAGGGATGAGAGATACTTTGATACCTTGTATATTTTGATTTTTTGACATCTGAGGTAATTTTGGTTATCATATCACTACAAAAAATGGCAGATTAAGCAATGGAATATTCCGATGCTAAACCCTATTTTTCGTTGCTAAACGACTTAACAACGGAATTAGCAACAGAAAAGAAGCATCACTAAAACCCTTGTTGCTAGGTCACTTAGCGACGGAATTCAAATCTAATGCTAAATAGTAACAAAATATATTAAATATTTTTTTTAAATCCGTTACTATTTAGCAATGGATTAGCAATGAAACAAATTAAATATTTATTTTAAAAAAAAATTCGTTGCTATTCTGTTGCTATTTAGCAACGGAATATATTAAATATTTATAGCAATGGATTAGCGACGAGTTTTTTTTAAAAATAAATATTTAATATATTTTGTTGCTAAATAGCAACGGATTAGCAACGGATAGTATTAAATATTTATTTTCATAAATAAATATTTTGAATTAAAAAATAAAAATTTAAATAATAGAATAAATTGGTCCAAAAGTAGATATATTCATAAAAAATATTAAGAGTTTACAATAAAAGTCCTCAAAAAATTAAGTTTATATCAAACTAATTAAAATATCAACTAACTAATTCAAGTCATCATCGACACCGTTCTCTGCATAGTAGCTCTCAACATCGTCATGATTTTCGTGGCTCGAGAAGGCGGAGCATTAGAAGGTGGGGCCTGATGAGGTAAGGCATGAGAGGTGCTTGCCCCGGTATCGCCAAAGACCACACCAAGATGTTGTTATCTCATAAATGCAAGAGATGATGCATCGTCTCATCGTGCCTCCGTTGCGCCTCCTAAAGAATGGTGAGCTCCTCAGTCAACCTCAATACCTCCTGTGCTTGTGAAGTGGTAGTTCCTCCATTGCCTTAACGTGATCTCGCATATGACCTTAAGCCATAAACATGCCCTTTCTCATATCTGGCTGAAACCTCATAGAAAAGCTCATCCTCATCCACTGGCACGTCGAGAGATGCATGAGTCATCTCCTCAAGCCTCCTCTGATAGTCCTCCTACAAAAAGTAAAATGAAAATTCATTTACATACTTGTACAACCAAATCAATCTATATATAACAAAACATGTACAACCATATTATATTGATCCATATCTATACTATATATAATGGCAATCCAAAACCCATTTTTTCTCCATTTTTCTTCATTAAGAGCCCACGACACAAACATTAATTTTCTTAATTTTTTCAAAGTTGACTTTAGGCCTATAGCAATAATAGTTGCAACATTTTATATTGTAGTTGCAATTGGGAACATATATAGTTGTGAAATGGAGTTTAAAATTCCGCAAATTGAGTTGCCACCATTTCCATCCTTGAGGTTTCAAAGAAAATTTCAAATACCCTCCCAGGGGTCTTATATCAACTTCAAGCCATACATACATCAACTTCATGGAATCAACACATAAATTCAAGTCTTTTTTCCTTGACTTCATCGTATTAATTAGTTCAAAACTTGTTGGACATCCACACATCATAGATTTCCTATCATGAACTGAACTTAAAAGAGGCTATAATGAGTCTAATTAAGTCTAGAATCACAGTGTTAAGTCATTTATATCATTTCCCAAATAGTCTTTAAAATTGAATGGAAAATAATGAAAATAAAGAAAACATTTACCTCTCTTTTTATAAGCTTATAAAATCAGTTGAACTTGATTTCTTTTGAAATCAATTAACTGATTTTCCCTTGCATTCCATCCTAGTCCCTTTTCATCTCATAACCACAACCCCCCACATCTCATACATAAAATCATATGAAGAAAGATGTAGGAATAAAAAGGAGAAAAAGTGACGACTTTAAGGGGTGAAACATTCATGAAGATAAATAAAAAAAAGAGAGGATAGTTTCATTTTTAGTTCAAACCTTGTTGGACATCCACACTCCATAGATTTTCTATCATGAATTGAACTTAAAAGATACTCTAATGAGTCTTATTAGTCTAAAATCACAATGCTAAGTCATTTATATTATTTCCCACCTATAGTCTTTAAGATTGAATGGAAAATAATGAAAATAATGAAAAAATTTACCTCTCTTTCTAGAAGCTTATAAAATCAGATGAACTTGATTTCTTTTGAAATCAATTAATTGATTTTCCTTTGCATTCCATCCTTCAATTTGATCAGATCACTTATTTCCCTAGTCCCTTTTCATCTCATGGCTATAACCCCTTACATCTCATACATAAAATCATATGAAGAAAGATGTAAAAAAAAAAGAGAAAATTGATGACTTTAAGGGGTGAAACATTCATGAAGATAAATAAAGAAAAGAGAGGATAGTTTCATTTTTAGTTCAAAACTTGTTGGACATCCACATTCCATAGATTTTCTATCATGAATTGAACTTAAAAAAGGCTCTAATGAGTCTAATTAAGTTTAGAATCACAATGCTAAGTCATTTATATCATTTCCCACATATAGTATTTAAGATTGAATGGAAAATAATGAAAATAAAGAAAACATTTACCTTTCTTTCTAGAAGCTTATAAAATCAATTGAACTTGATTTCTTTTGAAATCAATTAATTGATTTTCCCTTGCATTCCATCCTTCAACATTCATGAAGATAAATAAAGAAAAGAGAGGATAGTTTCATTTTTAGTTCAAAACTTATTGGACATCCACACTCCATAGATTTCCTATCATGAATTGAACTTAAAAGAGGCTCTAATGAGTCTAATTAAGTCTAGAATCACAATGCTAAGTCATTTATATCATTTCCCACATATAGTCTTTAAAATTTAATGGAAAATAATGAAAATAAAGAAAACATTTACCTCACTTTCTAGAAGCTTATAAAATCAGTTGATTATAATTGGTTCACATACAAACTATACAAACTATACACCATACATCACAACAAGTGCACTCATATGCTAATTAAGACAAATCATATTTAACCATCAGCCTAACTTAAGTTTATTAGCATTTAGATTATCACTAATTACTCTACTCAGTTTTCTTCCATCTTTTCCACTCTATCCGCTTCAAGACATATCTTTGATCATGTTTTTCTTTAAGTTGTCTTTATGGTTGAATAATTTATGGGAAGCCTTGAAGCTATTAGTTATTCAAGAAGTGGAGGTAGCACCACCTCAAGTTATGTAAGTTTATGTCAATATCTTTTAGATTTCTACATACACTTGAAAGCCATTAGTTGGTTAGAAAAAAAAATATCTCTTTTCATGAATAATATTTTTCTTTGTCTTTGTTGCATTTTTCTTTGTTATGTGCATCAAGAAGTAGGTACAATCCCCAAAGGACAACAAAGAGAATATGGAGGAGAATTGGACTATAAATGATGCATAGAGAGCAATATATATTGAGCAGCAATGTACAAAAAATACCTATACTTTTGATATATATGAATGCAATTTCTATATCATTCTTTTTTGTTTTCTTTTCAATCCCTTAATATGCATATTGTTGTTTAATTGATGATCGACCCAAATTTGTGATAGTAAATTAATAAAATTAAATAAAAATGGTGGCTTACATTTAACTTGCGAGACCTCTCATCGACGAACGTGACTCGATCATGACGGCATGTGTGGGTGTGATTAAATAACACGTTCACTCCCACTGGAGCCCCTACCTCATTATCCTACAAAAGTTAAGTTGAAAATAGTGGTAATAAGTTAATTACTATAATAAGCATATAAATATTTTTATAGTAGTAGTTATTTAATAAACGATACTTACTAATGACTCTTTATGACATGCAAATGACTTCGGACCACCGGTATGTTTGGATATATCAGTTCCAGGTTCGTTCTTCTCACTCATTCTTTTCTTTGATGCTTGCTCAGATTTGGCCTTGTACTCTGGCGTAGCCCATTTGGCTTAATATCCATCTCAAACCTCTTATGTTAGGAAACTTGGCCTTTCATCAGGTTTTTTTGCGACATTCACTCATCAACGCTGAATATCTAGTCCCCGCTTTATGCAACCAGATTGCATAGAACTTGCATCTATAGCTCGATCCCATGTGAAGAAACGCTATAAAGAGAACAATTTTAATAGGTAAGCACTACAAAACACATTTTCAAGTCAAGATAGCTATAAATTGATATTAACTTACTTGCCAATCATTCCAATAAATCTGTCGTATGTGCTAGGGACTTTTTCCAAACGTATCCATCGGGGTGCATTTTACGTCTGAATGCCGCGCCAGAGGTACATGGCGATGATATTTCCAGGATACAACCTATTGAAGTTTTTAAGCATTAGTACTTTTCATATTCTACAAAAAATATTGAAATAATCTATTTATAGAAAAACTTACCTTTCCTTGTCATCTAAGCCCATAGGGATCTTTATGACTCTTCCATGCCTATCTCTAGGAGGCTCTGTTGGGACATCATCATCATCATCATGACCATCCAAGTCATCTAATATTGGCGATCCATTGGCAAGAGCAGGTATTGTGGCAGGAGGAGTAGTCCCCTGGTGAAGAGTAAGGTGGGGATAGAGGAGATCGGCTAGACGACGATCGAATAGATAATGACTGAGACGCCGAAAAAGTAGACAATGGTCTACTCGATGATGGTGCAATCATGCCACACTCGGGAATCCTCTGCGTAGGCTGGCGATGACTCAATGATGGTGCACGTGCATCATCCCTGGTGAGGATCGTACGATGATGGTCGATTGTCTAAAGGCCGACCATCGATATGCATAAGCCTAGAGCTCGAGGTGCACGTCCCTCCTAACGACGAGTCGACATCGACGTCTGTGTCTGGGGCTGTGATGATGACATGCGATGAGTAGTAGTCTGAGGAGGTATGGCAAGAGTCGCAGGAAGATGCTCGACTTAAGTAAAAGGAGCTGGCGTCGAGACCTCAGGATCGGGGGTGTATGAGCCCGATCAACCGTGGGGTTGTCGAATGTGATCGATCACGGCGAGTTACAACTATGTCTAAATTACTAAAATAAAGAGATCAATAAACATCAACTAGTTAATTTATCACTGAATGCTAGAATACAAGAAAAATGACATTTAAGGACTGGAATTTCCATGGCTAAATAAAAATCAAAGTTAGGTACTATATATGATTCGCAAACTAAAGAAATATATCAATTAAAAAAAGAATTATCTTACTCAATCATTCTCAATTGTAATTTAATTGTCACTATCTAACGACGTTTCTTCATCATTAGATTCCTTTACATCATACACGTGTTAACCGAATGGATCAACTAGATTTATATCACTCAGGTTGAGGTCCTCTTCAAAAGGAAATGATTGGCTTCATCATCTTGAAATACAACGTCAGCGGGGGGAACAACTTTTCTATGTGTGTGGAGATGTTTTCCTCGACAACAAACTCAGGTTGAAGCTTAGAAGCAACTAACCATTCATGACGATCTCCCTGCAAAGATGGGTAAGGTAGGAAATATACTTGACGTGCTTGCATGGCCAATATGAAGGGTTCATATTTGTTGTATTAATGATTTTTGTGTACATCAACCAACTTGAGTGAACGGTGAACTCATGTACCATTGCCCAGAGTCGGATCGAACCACTCACACTTGATAAAATGGTATGATAGCAACCACCATATTCAAGCTCAATGACTTCTTGAACTCGACCATAGTAGTCAAAGCCGTTGTCAGCATAGTTGGAGCCTTGTACCCAAACCCCACTATTATCGGTCGATCTGCTTCTTGACCGGTAGTTCATAGTGTTAAACTTGTACCCATTCACAAGAGAACCATGATAAATTGAGCATAAATGACTAGGGCCACGAGAAATATAGATGATTGTCTCATCATCAATATTATGGCATGCCTGCACAAAGCAATTGCGCATAATAATTTTTTATCATTAATAATTATTTAGTTTATGGTGTCTAATAAAATAAATAGAGTATAACATTACATATTCTTTGAACCAATGAGCAAAGTGCCGCTCAAGGCTCTCATCAACAGCAGAATCTGTAATGTTCAATACCTGTGCACGCAATTCATTGATGTATAACCTATAAGGAGTTGAATAAATATGAGAAGGCGAGTGTATTTAACTGAAGTTGTAGAATTTAAAAGATATGATAATATCATATATTAAATATACTTACGAGACATAAGGCTCAATTTTTGGACAATTAAGACATAATTGCAAGTAGCGATGTATTCTCTTTCCTCGAGGTATCGAGTGGTGTGCTTACTCGATGTTCGACCTCGATGTGTAAAAATGAAAAAGCTACCTAGAAAATTTGGTGTGGGCCCCATGCCACCATCATCATTGCAAGGCACTCGATCATGCGTCGTCACAACGTGGTCCTCGAAGAAATAAGAACAAAATGAAGTTGCTTTTTCCAATAGGTAAGCATTGCAAATCGACACTTCTACTTTTGTTTTGTTTCGAACATTTTTTTAAGATGTTGAAAGTACCTAAGAAACACATTTATGTTTCAAAACACTCGTTAACCGATGCAAGTAAAGTGTAGTTTTGAAACGTGAAGAAAACTATTTAATTTACCTTTCAAATGGATACATCCGCCGAAATTGTACTGGCCCAGCTATACGAGCCTCATAAGGCAAGTGTATGGGAAGATCGATGCTCCATCGAGTCAAAAAAACTTGGAGGAAATATCTTCTCCAACTTGCACAAGAATTTGGGAATGTCACGGTCTAATGCAGCAATATCAGTAAGTTTTATATTTCGGGCTGTTAGGTTACTGAAAAAAAGCTCAACTCGCTAATAGCTAGCCAAAATTTTTCGTCAAGGAGTTCTCGAAAGGCGATTGGTAAAAGTCTTGCATGAAAACATGACAATCATGACTCTTCATTCCAAATAATTGCAATCTTCTTTCATTAACACAATGACCAAGATTTGAAGCATACATGTCTGGAAAATGTATGCGTCCTACCCATTCGCAAAGTATTTTTTTCTTGATTTGTCAAGCGTAAAAATCGCCTTTGGATATTTTTCTGACATTGGGTCCATGTGCAAGGAAGGGCGGAGGCAAATTTCTTGTACGTCTAGCCTAGACTTTGTGTTGTCTTTGGTTTTTCCCGAAACACTTATCACTGTGTTGAACACTTTATCGAAGACATTTTTCTCGATATGCATAACATCTAGATTGTGCCTTATGAGATTAGTCTTCCAGTAAGGCAAGTCCCAAAAGATGCTCTTTTTTCTCCATCTTGTGGTTTTTTCGTGTCTTGCATTTGTTGCTTTCGCCCTTAGTTCAGTTACCTTCATCAGGCCCAAATATTCAATTTCCATCAATAATTGTTCGCCAGAATTTAACAACGGTGCTCTTTCATGTAACACACTTTTTCCTCTGCAAAAATTGTCTCTATCTCTCATAAGACTCGAACCCGATGGTAAAAATTGATGATGATAGTCAAACCAGGAAGTCTTCCCACCGTGTTTCAACTGGAACGCAGTTGTATCATCCATACAATATGGACACGCCATCTTACCTTGCGTGCTCCACCCCGATAGACTATTGTAAGTAGGGAAATTGCTCGATCCACATGAAGGCAGCTCGCATCGAAAAATTAGACTTTGAAGATATGTCGTATGTAACTGCACCATCTTATCACAAGTTTTGTAATTCTCTTACCATCGGTTATAAGAAAACGTCAATTTGTTGACCTGGGTGTGATGGTCCAGGGACGATTATAGTAAGAAACATAAACTCTTTTTTCATGCACATTGAAGGTGGAAGGTTGTAAGGAGTCAGTATCACCGGCCATGATGAGTATTGCTTTCTTGGAACATTAAAAACTTGAAAACCATCAGTGCACAACTCCAAACGAACATTTCGTACCTCAGAGTCAAACTCTTCATTAACCTCATTGAAATGCTTCCATGCAACCGAATCAGAGCAATGTTGCATGACATCTTCCGGTGAGTGGTGTTCCCCATGCCATCGCATATGCTATGCAGTTGTTTCTGATGCATAAAGACGCATCGTGGAGTTAACGGAAAGTAATACATTTGTTTATGCGCTTTTTGATTCTTTGACATGCCGGGCCGCTCTTGATCGTATCTGGAATTCCCACAAAACTTGCACCGCTCTAACTCAGAGTCTACACCCTAAAATATCATGCAATTGTCTACACAACAATCAATTTGCTCGAATGGCAAACCCAATCCTCGCATAAGTCTCTTGGTGTCATAGAAGTTTTTGACAAGCGAGTTTTCTTCTGGCAACATATCATGACAATACTGTAAGATGTCGTCGCAAGCTCATTCAGAAAAACGAAATTCTGCTTTCAAAGCCATTAATCTCGTCACTACAGACAACTTAGTGATTTTCTTACACCCTATCCATAATGGTTCATATCCCGCATCTGCCATAGCATAAATTTGTTGGGCTTCACGATTCGACGACTCTTCCATGTGCGTCCAATCAAAGCTTGGCCTCGTTGCGTTGTACATCTCGTGGTAGGATATCAAAACTCTAAAGTGTTGAGAATCTTCTTCATGAAAAGTTTCATGTAATCGGTTGTCTAATATCGATGGCTCAGGAACATCATCTTTACACTCTCCATGCTCGTACCAAAGGTAGTAGTCATGAACAAAACCGTGCTTACAAATGTGGTACTCAACTGTCTCCACGTCGCGATAATTACGAAGACGACATTTGGTGTGGTCGTACGGACACTTTATCAATTTCTCGCTTTTATAAGTGTAACATTTGTTTTTCGCAAACTCTATAAACTCTTTAATCTTTTCCACAAACTCACGGTGCAGTAGACCGTTTTGGACACAATTGTACATCCATTCCCTATCTATGGTAGACATGTCCTACGAAAAACAAGTTCGTTTGTTTAAAAAGTGTTATCAATTGGGCTTTGTAGGTCGAGTTTGGATAGTTGGTCGAATTTTTGTCGTCTAAATTCAACAGTAGTTGAGTTTTAAGATAGTAGATATTCGTCAATTCTCATATTAAACAATAAGTAGAACATTTTTCAATTCTCAAACTCCGATTTGATGTAAATGTGTGTTGCTCCTATGTTGTGTTAACTCCATTAGAGCGTAATCTTGATGGTTGCAATATTGGAAATAATTTTGAATGAAGAAACAGGGTCAACAAAGCAACAAAAGGATTTTAAGTAAAAAAGAAATCAATAGAAGCTTAAAACAAAATATATAACTATGAAAGAACTATTAAAATCAAGCCTACTTTAAGGATTTATTTGATTTCCTTATTTGAAGGTTTACGCTATGTCAAAAATAACAACTTTTATATACGAGGTTTTTATTTGTTCTTTCCAAATGCGTTGTAAAATATAATTTAGTTCTTATTTTGATAAGATCTTATACAAAGAGTCTTGATTAATAAGTGCTAAATAATTAAAAAGTAGAGTAACCAAAGACTACCTAAGTATTTATTGATTTCACTTATTCTCTACAATGAATTATTAATCACAAAATAACAAAATATTTACATTTGTTTTTTAATTCTTAATTTTAAAAGATAAATTAATCCAACAAAAATAAAATTCAAAAAACTATTTAAAAATGTTTATAAATACCTCTCAAGCAATATATATCAATCTCCTCCTCCACGCGTGATGGTGAGGACCATGCACAATACTAACAATAAAGTGTCACAAACAACAATTAATTAATATATTCTCACAAACTATAACAAAAACACAAAAAATCTATACTATTATAATGAGGATTTTGGGTAGTTGACGGTAAAGCCTTTTTGCTAAAACTCCCAAGAATACCCTCATTCAAGTGTTTTAGCAAAAATAGAAATAAGTGCAATTCAGTAATTTCAATCAATTTCAAATTTGTGTTGATGGTCCCTTCTCTAATTTATCTCCACAAAACTGGTGGTTTCAAATATACGGTTTCCTTTTAAAATCCAAAAATTAAGGAAAACCACTCCTTAGCGGTTATCAAATATATGCTTTTCTTTTAAAACCCAAAAATTAAGGAAAATCACTCCTTAGTTAGAGGAATGTGATTATTCTCTATCACTTTCATGGCTCTCTCTCATCTCTCACAGTTGGCACTTTTAGACGGTTTGGCAAGTCATGAATATCAAATTCTTTATCTACCACGTGCGTGTTAACATCGATCCATTTCTTTCTCTAATTACCACTGTCTACAACTTTGCAAGCTACACATCTCTTCTTGAAGTGCAAGCGTTGAGATTTAAGATTATAATTTTTGAAGTGAGCAAAGAGGTATTGGAAGGCATTTCTTGAAGTGCTACTCACATGTAAGGACATATTTCAAATATTTGAGATTAGAGATCTATACGCGAATCTTCTTTTCTAAATATTTTTCTTCAAATTTGCTATTTGAAACAGTTTAGGCGTTTTTACATCTAAAACATACTCCATCACTACTAAACCTACTGCTTCTATTTCTACTTGATGTGGCAGATCTGGTCATTTTAGATTTTTATTGTTGTGCATGGTTTATCAGATGTCAATGATCAATCACCACTACAACATGGAAGAAGCACAGGTGAAGAAAAAATAAATACAGGAAAGAAAATTAAGTAAAAAAATAGTTAAAAAATAAAAATAATACTTGTAGGAGAGGCACGCTAAGGGTGGGGGTGGCGCGGGAAGGGGGTGGTGCAAAGGGAGCAAAGCGTGTGAGGAGCAATGAGGGCGGGGGAGTGAGGGAGGGGAGAGAGAAGGGCAATAGTGAGGAGGGGGGAGAGGGTGAGGGAGAGAGAAAGGCGGTGGGAGTGAGGCGAGGGGCGAGGAGGAGAGGGAGGTGAAAGTGAGGAGAGAGAGAAAGCGGAGTGATGGAGAAAAAGAGAGGGTGGCGGAAGTGAGGGAGGGAGAGGCGGGAGGAGAGGGAGGCGACAGTTGTTGGGTTTTGGGGTTCATGCGCAGCAGAATTTTCAAAACAATTTTGAGTAAAACCCCAACAGGATCCGAATCTGATTCCATTAAAAAACGTTTAAACTAAGAAAACTTAATCATACCTCAATCGCAATGTACCTTTTTGAAGATTAATCAATCTCTAAGGCGCTGCCAATGACGAACGCACTCTATCAGCAGTCCACACACGAACGGCTGCCGAGATTTGAAGTGCTAGCTTCGAGAGAATACCAAACCTTTTTGTTTCTCTCCAAAACGATCCAGAGCATACTAAAAACCTCTAAGTTGTTTCTTCAAACGAAAATAAAGTTTCAGCCCTTTTTTTTAAATCTTTCGTTCTTGTATTCTAAGACAAAGCGTCTATTTATACAACCATTGTATATAGACGGTTAAGTAAATTACACATATACCCTTATTTAAAGAAGTATAAGTGTAATACACTACAAGGACGTTTCTGACATGAGTTTTATCATATAAAATTCATTTTTTTAACCATCTTAAAATCTCACAAAACCATTCTCCGTGTGCGACCCAATAGGCTCATACAACGTTGGCAGTGTACCAAAACACATTTTGGTATACATGTCATAAGCGGCCTCTAGCAAGACATTATGACTACCCAAGTTGTATGAATATCAAATCGATACAACCTAATCAATAGTGTATATAACATCCTTTTGTCACACGATATCCTTTTGATCAAACATAAGGCATGGAATTGTCATCCGACATGTTCAATCGTACTAGTCTCGATTTCTAGGTAGACTGAAAACATCTAAGTGACATTGATCAATATCAATTCACTTAGACTAGGCCTTTTAACAGTCTAACACATCGAGGGATCCACTGGATATCTCTCTTTATATGAGAGGGACAAATTCTATCTCGATTACACAACTTCACCACATTATTCACACAGTAACCAATCACAACATTTATAATCGTCCGGTTAAAGACAACGTTTGATTGCGTCAAATCATTGTATTCCTAATGTTGAAGTCTCTGGTAATCTCAAGTCAGAGGACTAAAAATATACCTATCATGAGAAACAACTATGACTTAATCCATGTGATGTTCTCATAGCGGGTCGGTCCAGTACTTTGTTCCCTAACAAGTACTCATGATCTTGATTCGTATTCCTATACGTATGATCATCGTATGATCATCAATCAAGACTCACACTAGTCTTAATTCATTATAGTTCCCAGTATAATAATTGACTAGGGACATTTATGATATTTCTGTAAATACCCATGGATCTTATTATAATATAAACATGCAAATCAATTATAATAAACAAATGAAATCCTCTATTTTATTAACTAAAATGTATTCATAAAAACTGTTAATGGATTGACCTAGGGCACATTTCCCAACATCTTCCACTTGATCTAGGGCCAATTTCTAAGGCCAATCATTCATGCATCTAATGCCTAATGATCTGAGCCTTTATCAATGGATCCACAATGTTGTCTTCAGGAGGTACTCTGCAAATCTTTACGTCTCCCCTCTCAATAATTTCTCTGATGAGATGAAAACGCTTGAGTATATGTTTGGATCTGTGGTGTGATCTAGGTTCCTTGGCCTGTGCTATTGCCCCGTTATTGTCACAATACAAACAAACAGGGTTAGCAATACTTGGAACTACACCTAGTTCAGAAATAAACTTTTTGATCCAAACTGCCTCCTCTGCTGCATCGGACGCTGCAATATACTCAGCTTCTGTTATAGAATCTGCCATAGTCTCTTGCTTCGAACTTTTCCAGCTTACTGCACCCCCATTCAAAGTAAACACATATCCAGACTGCGATCTAAAATTATCTATATCAGTTTGAAAACTTGCATCTGTGTAACCATTTACAACTATATCATTTTCAAAACCTCCATAGACCAAGAACACTTCCTTAGTCCTTCTTAAGTACTTAAGGATGTTCTTTACTGCTATCTAGTGACTCTCACCTGGATCTGACCGATATCTGCTTGTAGTGCTTAAAGCATATGATACATCAGGCCGAGTGCGTAGCATGGCGTATATGATAGATTCAATAGCAGATGCATATGGAATCTTATTCATACGGTCTCGCTCATCATTTGTCTTAGGACATTGAGTCTTGCTGAGACTTATGCCATGAGACATTGACAACAATCCTCTTTTAGAGTCTTGCAAACTGAACCTATTCAGCACCTTGTCTATGTAAGCACTCTGACTTAGACCGATTAGCCTATTAGATCTATCCCTATAGATCCTTATCCTCAGGATATAGGCTGCATCTCCTAAGTCTTTCATTGAGAAACATTTCCCTAACCAAGACTTGACACTCTGCAATGTTGGGATGTCATTTCCAATGAGTAATATATCATCAACATACATTACCAAAAAAATAACTACACTCCCACTGACCTTCTTATATACACAAGGCTCATCTTCGTTCTTAATAAAACCAAAATCCTTGATTCCTTCATCAAAACGAAGATTCCAACTCCGAGAAGCTTGCTTTAATCCATAAATGGATCTTTGAAGCTTGCATACCTTCCTAGAATTCTCAAGATGTACAAAACCTTCAGGTTGTGTCATATACACGTCCTCAAGCAGTTTTCCATTAAGAAATGTTGTTTTTACATCCATTTGCCATATCTCATAGTCATAATATGCAGCAATGGCAATTAAAATTCTTAAGGATTTAAGCATGGCTACTGGCGAAAAAGTTTCATCATAATCAACACCTTGAGTCTGCACGAAACCTTTTGCTACAAGTCTTGCTTTGAAAGTATGCACTTTTCCATCCATGTCGGTTTTTCTTTTGAAAACCCATTTACATCCAATGGTCTTACCACCTTGGGTAAATCAACCAAGTTCCAAACTTGGTTATCATACATGGATTGCATCTCGAGTTCATGGCACTTAGCCATTTATCCGAGTCTGGTCCAGACATAGCCTCCTGATAAGTGGTGGGCTCATTTTGATCCATAAGCAACACATCACGACTATCAGTAATGAGAAATCCGAATCTCTCTAGCTCATGTCTTACCCTACCAGACTTACGTGGACCTTGTGTCACTTATGGAGGTTCAACTGGTTCAGAACTTTGTTGAACTTCCAGTAGCGGTTCAGTGTTTATTTGTGATTCTTGAACTTCTTCAAGATTTATTTCTTTCCCACTAGTGTCTTTTGAAATAAACTGTTTTTCCATAAAGGCACCATACCGAGCAACAAACACATTGTTCTCAGCGGAATTATAAAAGTAATATCCTTTTGTTTCCTTAGGATACCCCACAAATAAACACTTATCAGATTTAGGTGTTAGTTTTTCTGAGGCTTGTCACTTTACGTAAGCCTCACAACCCCAAATCTTAAGAAAAGACAAACTAGGTCTCTTCCCGTATCATATCTCATATAGTGTTTTATCAACCGCTTTAGAAGGAACTCGATTTAGAGTGAAAGTTGCAGTTTGTAATGCATAACCCCAAAAGGATATAGGAAGATCTGCATGACTCATCATAGATCGAACCATATCTAATAAGGTTCGATTTCTCCTTTCAGAAACTCCATTCCTTTTCTTTTGGGTGTTTTAAAGCAGGAACAGGTTGGGGCTTGACTTGTTCCACAGGCTTTGTGACAAGTGCAGCAGCAGCCTTGGTAACTTTAGCCTTGCCTTTGCCTTTCTTCTTCATTCCCTTTCCCTTTTGGACCATCAGCACATTACTAGAGGGTTTCTTGATATTTTGTTCAGTAGTTGAGCATCAAATGCAACTCTGAAATTGATTTCTCCATATTATTCATATTGTAGTTCATCACAAATTGTGAGTAACTTTCAGGTAATGAATTTAGGATCAAATCCGTAGCCAACTCTTGGCTTATAAGAAATCCAAGTCTATCAAGTTGGTCAACATAGCCCTTCATCTTCAGAACATGAGGACTAACTGACGCACCCTCGGTCATCTTACAAGAATGCGAGGTTCTTGACTGTCTCGAACCTTTCTTGCCTAGCTTCTTTGTTGGAACATTTCCTTGACATTACTGAGTCATATCGTAGGCTTCCATTAGTTTCATGTCCTTCGAAGTTCGGGAACCATAGTTGCCAACATAATGCATGCAACATCGGTAGAATCGTTGACATGCTTATTATGCGCATCCTTACTGACTTTCGTAGCATTGGTGGTGGCTCCTCGGGATCGGAGCATCCAAAACATACAACTTGCGTTCATGCTTGAGAACAATTCTCAAGTTTCTGAACCAATCAAGAAAGTTAGTCCCAGATAGCTTATCCTTCTCAAGGATAGATCGCAGTGACAGGGGATTATTGTTACTTGAAGAGGCCATTGATCTACAATAAAGATTATGCAGAGTTTATTTTAGTATAGAGGAATAGACTCCCACTAAATTAACAACTCTCCTAAAACATACTATTTATTTAGGGGACTAAATCCATAATTCACCTAATTCTATGACAGCTATGGCATGAAACACATAACTAGATTATTTAGGTAGGTAGCAGTTACCAATTACATCTTATGTAATTTTAGATACTTTTATGAGATACATGACATCTTATGTCTTAGCATGTTTTTATCTCATCATATGCCTAAAGTCCAAAACTATTTTGATAGCTTTATTAAGTCGTATCAATTTAAACATTTAGGTAACTCTTACCCAACTTATCTCACCAAGATAACACAATACACCCAACTTTGGCTGAAACTATATTAGTGCGATCGAGGCCTTGATAAGTGTTTAAAATTGGATGGCACAAGACTTAAGATTTAATAGAGGGATTTTATTCAGTTTTAGTGATTTTTAAGTAAACAATGAAATATCATATATTTTATTGATTTGTAGAACCACTAAACAATTTAGGAAAATTTTATGCTATTCACTAATAGAAGAATTTCCGTGCGCTAGGATTAGTTAGACGGCGGTCCATTGTGGATCAATGGACGGGGAATAGGGGGCAGCGCCCCCTTTTTTTTTCTTTTTTTTTTTTAGAAGACAAATCTCAATTTCAGAAATTGAAATTCGCTATAGAAAATCATATTTTTCGCTGATTTTGCTATAATAAATTTACCCCTTAATTTATCCAAAATTAAGTCAATTAAAACATTTTTAATTAACTCGGACCCACATCTAACTAATCATCTTATCCTAATCCAATTAGGACTTTAGATATTAGAATCCTAGCATATCACCAATAACAAGATTATGATATTTATCTCCTATTCTAATTTGTTATCTATCTTTATCAAATAAAGACTTCATAACAAAATAGATATAACAAAATAAACAAATAATTTCAAAAATTAATTATTTATAAATAAATAATTTCAAAAATTAATTATTTATTTTGAATTTAAGATATTTGAATCCTAGTATATCACCAATAACAAGATTCTTGATATTTATCTCCTATTCTAATTTGTTATCTATCTTTATCAAATAGAGACTTCATAACAAAATAGATAAAACAAGATAAATAAATAATTTCAAAAATTAATTATTTATTTTGGATTTAAGATATTTGAATCCTAGTATATCACCAATAACAAGATTCTTGATATTTATCTCCTATTCTAATTTGTTATCTATCTTTATCAAATAAAGACTTCATAACAAAATAGATATAACAAGATAAATAAATAATTTCAAAAATTAATTATTTATAAATAAATAATTTCGAAAATTATTTATTTATTTTGAATTTAAGATATTTGAATCTTAGTATATCACC
The DNA here is from genome assembly GCA_039657345.1 of Stephania japonica. Classification (NCBI taxonomy): domain Eukaryota; kingdom Viridiplantae; phylum Streptophyta; class Magnoliopsida; order Ranunculales; family Menispermaceae; genus Stephania; species Stephania japonica. Next base: position 14,037,152 of record CM077564.1, on the reverse strand, counting down.
AATAACAAGATTCTTGATATTTATCCCTATTTTAATTTGTTATCTATCTTTATCAAATAGAGACTTCATAACAAAATAGATATAACAAGATAAATAAATAATTTCGAAAATTAATTATTTATTTTGAATTTAAGATATTTGAATCCTAGTATATCACTAATAACAAGATTCTTGATATTTATCTCCTATTCTAATTTGTTATCTATCTTTATCAAATAGAAACTTCATCCAAATAGCCACAAACATGTAATTGAATCATGAACTACTATCCCAATCGAACCTAATGGTGTCATGGATCATAGAACACGAAACTCAATTCATTAAAATTATTCAAATTAACCTAATACGGTTACTAGCATGTACGAAACTAATTTCAATTAAATCACGAATATATGTATCATATACACAAAACATGATAATAAATCTCACAGAAAACTTATGTATATCACATATACATCAACTATTAACATCCTTTCAATCATATATCATAAGAAAACATGCAATGAGTTTAATGGAATCAAACTCGAAGGCTCTGATACCACTGTTGGGTTTTGGGGTTCATGCGCAGCGAAATTTTCAAAACAATTTTGAGAAAAACCCCAACAGGATCCGAATCTGATTCCATTAAAAAACGTTTAAACTATGAAAACTTAATCATACCTCAATCGCAATGTACCTTTCTGAAGATTAATCGATCTCTAAGGTGCTGCTAACGACGAACGCCCTCTATCAGCAGTCCACACACGAACGGCGGCCAAGATTTGAAGTGTTAGCTTCGAGAGAATACCAAACTTTTTTGTTTCTCTCCAAAATGATCCAGAGCATACCAAAAACCTCTAAGTCGTTTCTTCAAACGAAAATAGAGTTTCAACCCTTTTTTTTAAGTCTTTCGTTCTTGTATTCTAACTCAAAGCGTCTATTTATACAGCCATTGTATATAGGCGGTTAAGTAAATTACACATATACCCTTATTTAAAGAAGTATAAGTGTAATACACTACAAGGATGTTTCTAACATGAATTTTATCATATAAAATTCATTTTTTTTGAACCATCTTAAAATCGCGCAAAACCATTCTCAGTGTGCGACCCAATAGGCTTATACAACGTTGGTAGTGTACCAAAACACATTTTGGTATACAAGTCATAAGCGACCTCTAGCAAGACATTATGACTACCCAAGTTGTACGAATATCAAATCGATACAACCTAATCAATAGTGTATATAACATCTTTTTGTCACACGATATCCTTTTGATCAAACATAAGGCATGGAATTGTCATCCGACATGTTCAATTGTACTAGTCTCGATTTCTAGGTAGACTGAAAACATCTAAGTGACATTGATCAATATCAATTCACTTAGACTAGACCTTTTAACAGTCTAACACATCGAGGGATCCACTGGATATCTCTCTTTATATGAGAGGGACAAATTCTATCTCGATTACACAACTTCACCACATTATTCACACAGTAACCGATCACAACTTTTATAATCGTCCGGTTAAAGACAACGTTTGATTGCGTCAAATCACTGTATTCCTAATGTTGAAGTCTCTAGTAATCTCAAGTCAGAGGACTAAAAATATACCTATCATAAGAAACAACTATGACTTAATCCATGTGATGTTCTCATAGCGGGTCGGTCCAGTACTTTGTTCCCTAACAAGTACTCATGATCTTGATTCGTATTCTTATACATATGATCATCGTATGATCATCAATCAAGACTCACACTAGTCTTAATTCATTATAGTTCCCAGTATAATAATCGACTAGGGACATTTAGGATATTTCTGTAAATACCCATGGATCTTATTATAATGTAAACATGTAAATCAATTATAATAAACAACAAATGAAATCCTCTATTTTATTAACTTAAATGTATTCATAAAGACTGTTAATGGATTGACCTATGGCACATTTCCCAACAACAGTGAGGGAGGGAGAGAGGGCGGCGAGAGTAAGGGAGAGAGAGAGAGAAAGGGTGGCAGGAGTGAGGGAGGGGGCGACGGGAGGAGAGGGAGGGGACGATGAGGGAAAGAGAGGGGCGGCGGAGGTCGGAGGGGGCGGGAGGGGGCGACAACAACGGTGGAGGGCGGCGGCAGCGTGGCGGAGGTGACAAAGAGCGGCGGGCGGAGGCAATAAAACCAAGCTTGAGAAATTAGGGTTGGGGAAGATGGGTGGGTATATATATTGTCCTTAACAACGGATATATTTATGTTGCTATTCCGTTGGTAATTCAACCTAGCAACGGAATAGCAACAGAAAACCTAGCAACAGAACTAATTTCGTTGCTAGGAATTAGCAACGGAATAGCTAGCAACGGATCCAATTCCGTTGCTAACTGAAATTGGAAAGTTGGGTGCGAACATTACCAACAGAATAGCGACGAAACGTGTTGGAGGAAACTTTAGCGCCAGATTTAGCAATGGAATAGCAACGAATTTTATTCCATTGCTAATTTTTCCATTGCTAGTTCGTTGCTAAAATCGAAACCCACTCGATGTCACTATTCCATTGGTTTTCTGTTGCTAATTAGTGACGAAGTTCATTCCATTTCTAACTTATGTTGCTAATCTTGTCTTTTTTGTAGTGATATTGGTTTTCCATATTAGGTTTATGGTTTATATCACTCACTTAATTTATTATTATATGAATAAATACGTTGCTAAGACTTCCGATGTGGATATTTGAGGTTTAAATAATGACTTGGCATACGATTAAAGTTCATTACAATTAAATATGTAAAATGATAATAATTAGTAAGGTTTAAAAGGATTCAATGAATGATATATTCCAATGTGAGACACAACTATCGTTAGTAAGATAGATTGTGGGTCCGCATTGGCCTCGTGGCAGTCTATTTGGAAAATGGGCTGCTACATTTTGGTGTCAGAGCAAGGCTCTGATGAGTCATAGGTTTCCTATACTATAAATTTGAGGAAAGCCTGATCATAAACCTGATGAATAAGCTTTAGATGTGGAAACCCAAAGGAATTGCCTAGAATCTTAATTGGAAGTGATGAGAGATGGGTAGAAATCAGGATTATACATGTTATGTTTTTTGTTGTACATTATAAACGATACACGTATATTTTTCCGAGGCTTGGACGAGAGGATCGCGAATGTTGTTCTGTTTGGAGGAGCATGCACATTACATAAGGTATAAGACAGGTCCCTCTCACATGAGACATATCTGACGTAAGGGCCAGTCGACCAACATCTTTTTTGCAATAGGCACAACCAATGCAGAGTTCTTGGTCTCATCAGAGGTGAAGAGACAGAGAGGAGATTAGGGCCAGAGACCTCGCCGAGGTGATTGGCAGTCAGATTAGGGTCGCAGAGGCGACAGAGATCGTCGGGATGATCGAGGTAGATGTGATGATCACAAGGTAGCTTATTCTGCAGCCTCTACACTAGTTGATCGAATGAGATAGCAGCAGAGGCAAGATAGAGGTCAGGGTAAGAGAGGTCAAAGCTGAGGTAAGAGTTAAGCTCAAAGTCAAATGACTACTGACATATCAGAGAGTCACACTAGTTATCATTGTGGTTAGGTGGGACATCTTGTGGCAGAGTATACCAGACCAGTGCCAGTACCATCACAGACTGATCAGGCCAGATATAGGGCCCAGACAACTGCTTTTGGGGTTACACAGCCAGACTGGGAGGCGACCAGACAACTTGTTGAGGGCATGTTATCTGCTTGTGGTATTTTTATGCATGTCTTGTTTGATTCAGGTAGCACATTTTCTTTTATATCTGGACGCATGGTAGGAGTGTTAGTAGATGCACAGACCTTAGATACACATCTTGTTCTCAGTACAACAGCTAGGGATAAGATTTACTCTAATCGAATTTGCTGAGATTGTGTGGTTGAGATAGAGTGACATCAATTACTAGCTAATTTGAGAGTATTAGAGTACCTGGAGTTCGATGCGATGTTCGGTATGGATTGGTTATCGACCTATCATGCACAGATCGATTGTTTTAGCAATACTTTGACGTTTTACATCGAGGGGATTCCAAAGTTTTCATTTGTAGGAATTGCGACAATATTACCTATTACTCGAGGTAGACTAGCTATGTCGCAGGAGATAAAGGCATACGTAGCTATGGTTAATCTAGAGCTTATGACAGTGATTAGGGTTGAGGATGTCTCAATTGTTTGTGAGTTTTCAGATGTGTTTCTTGATGATTTGCTAGGATTACCACCACCAAGAGTTATTCAGTTCATTATCGAACCGATTTTGGGGACTCAGCCAATTTACAGCAGGTCATATAGGATGTCAGCATCAAAGCAGGAGTTGAGGACCCAGTTAGAGGAGTTACTGCAGACGGGATTCATTCACCCTAACATATCACCTTGGGGAGCTCCAGTTCTTTTTGTGAAGAAGAAGGATTGCTCGATGCGGATGTGCGTAAACTATAGGAAGTTGAATCAGGTGACGATTAAGAACCGTTAACCACTTCCTAGGATCGATGACTTGTTCGATCAATTGGCAGGAGCCAAATTCTTCTTCAAGATTGACCTCAGATCAGAATACCATCAGTTGAGGATTCAATACGGGGATATTGAGAAGACCATTTTTAGTACACGTTATAGGTTGTACGAGTTTACAATCATTCCATTTGGCCTGACTAATGCACTGACGATTTTCATGGATTTGGTGCATTTAGTGCTCAGGTCATTTTTGGATCGATACGTTATAGTTTTCATCGACGACATCCTGATTTACAGCAGGACTCGTGTGGAACATGAGAGGCATCTCAGGGAGGTGTTGGCGACGTTGAAAGAGCACCGACTTTACGCCAAGTTCAGCAAGTGTGGATTTTGGTTGAGTGAAGCCAAGTTTCTGGGGCACGTCATCAACAATCAGGGTATTTCAGTGAATGGAGACAAGATTCGAGCTATCATCGACTAGAGGATACCCGAGTCTATTTCTGATATTCGGAGTTTCCTGAGTTTGGCAGGATATTACAAGCACTTTGTGCAAGATTTCTCACTTATTACAGCTCTGGTAATGAGGTTAACCAAGAAGGATGTCAGATTTGACTCATCACAGGAGTGTGAGGATGTGTTCTGGGAGTTAAAGAGACAGTTGACTTCTACGCCAGTTTTGGCACTACCTGTGGCAAGGAGAGGTTTCTCAATTAATACAGATGCGTCAGGCACTGGGTTGGGTTATTTATTAATGCCGGATGGACACCCAGTAGCTTATCTATCACAACGATTAAGACCCCACGAGGAGAGTTATCCAATGCACGACTTGGAGCTTGTGGCGGTCGTGTTTGCACTAAAGGCTTGAAGGCACTACTTGTACGGTGAGAGGTTCGTGCTATTTACCGACCACTAGAGTTTGAGGTACTTGTTCACTCAAAGAGAGTTGAACATGAGACAACGAAGATGGCTCGAGTTATTGAAAGACTACGATTTCGCCATTGAGTATCATTCAGGTAAGGCGAACGTCGTAGCTGATGCGGTGAGCAAGAGTGGCATCGAGAGCTAAATTGTACTGTGACATATGACACATGAGCACGGGTTGCTTGAGACAGCGTCGGTGTTATGTATGACAGAGTCTATTATTGAGCTATATATTTGATGTCAGACATGAATTCCCACGGTGTCTCTTGAGCGGGTTGCTAAGTTGCAGAATGTTGAGGGCTGGTATTTACAGATCAATGGACTAGCTTAAGATCTGGGGTACACAGAGTGGTCTGAGGGTTTAGAGGAGTGCTTGAGACACAAGGGTTATTTGTGGATACCGGAGGTACCGAAGTTCAGGGATAGTATTCTCGAGGACACACTAGTCGCGATTTATTGTTCATCCAGGTCAGACCAAGATGTGTCATGAACTACAGTGATTGTATCGGTGGCCAGGGATGAAAGTTGACGTGGGGAGATACGTCCAAAGTTGTCGTATTTGCTAGCAGGTGAAGGCTGAGCACAGGAGACCAGTTGGGTTGCTACAGCCGCTGCCCATTTTTCATTGGAAATGGGAACACGTGATCATGAACTTTGTCAGTGGCCTACCGCAGACTACGAAGAAACACGATGCAGTTTGGCTAGTTATCGTTAGGTTGACGAAGTCGACACATTTCATACCGATCACCATGAGATATTCGGTTGCACAATTGAGCACTATCTTCGAGAGAAAGATTATCAAATTGCACGATATACCAGTCTCCATTGTTTCTGACAGAGCTCCGAGGTTTATTTCGAAGCTTTAGGAGAGTATGCAGGAACAATTCGGTACTCGACTACAGTTTAGCAATGCGTACCATCCTCAGACTGACGGTAGTCTGAGCGGTTGATTCAGATTCTCGAGGATATACTTAGAGCATGTATTTTACAGTTTGGTGGATCATAGGAGAATTATCTGTCATTGTGCAACTTTGCGCATAACAATAGCTATCAAGCGAGTATCGAAATGCCACCGTTCGAGGCACTTTATGGTAGGCCCTGCAGGTCACTAGCATGTTGGGCGACACCGGAGGATACAATGGCTATAGGACCTAAGGTTGTTGAAGATCACATTGAAAAGGTGAGACAGATTAAGTAGAGGCTTCTGACGGCACAGATAGGTAGAAGAAATATGCGGATAAGTATCTTAAGGGTCTGAGCTACGAGGTTGGGGACATGGTGTATTTGAAGGTTTCACCCTGGAAGGGTCATCAAAGATTTGGCATTAAGGGGAAACTGGCACGAAGGTTCATTGAACCGTTTAAAGTTAAGGAACGCGCCGGCAGAGTGGCATACCGTCTAGAGTTATTATCATAGTTAGCGGGGGTACATCCAGTGTTTCACATATCCATGTTAAGGCTAGCTAGGTCTAGACCGAGACTTATGGTTGATATACGTCAGAGTAAGGTGCTACCAGACGTGTCATATGAGGAACAGACTGTGGAGATCATGGATATGAGGATTCAGACTCTGAGGAACAGGGAGATCCCAAAGGTTTTGGTTTGTTGGCAATATCATGAAACTGAGAGACTCACCTGGGAACTCGAGTCTACCATGCAATGACGGTATCCCCACTTATTTGCCGGTAAGTATTTAAGTTTAATTTAAATTTCGGGACGAAATTTCACCTAGTTGGGAAGAACTGTAATGGCCTGAATTTAATTTGTTGTTATTTAAGACATATTGCAGACGTGACGAACAACTCAGACACTCGTGAGACCCGCAGCTAGGCTAGAGCGCACCTGGAGCTAGGTAAATAGTTATTTTATGTACTGATTTGACTAATTTGCGATGTTTATGTTGAATTATAGTAAACGACATTGTGATGTGTGTATTTACATTATCATTGACGTGTGAGGTTGTGTTAAGTATTCGTCTTGATATGCGTGTCGACACGGGTATCGGGTAGACTAAAAGACGAAATATTAGGCCGGGGAAATAATACGCACGTGAAATGAATAAAATGAATAAAATAATTATTTTGAAATGCCTATATGAGGTTTAGTATCGTGGTATTACGTGTAAGTTGCGTATTGATTTGGGCTAAAAAAAAGGTCCAATTATTGGCTATTTGGGAGTTTTTGGATGTGCATGTGGATTGGTTGATGTGATGAGTTGAAGACCAAAGTATAAAAACTCATTTTGACTTTATCTAACACACTTTTCTCTCACTCGCTCACTCAAATCCGACAATCAATAGTGTTGGGGAAGCGTTTGATCCATTTTTAGTGAGGATTTGAAGGACTTGAATGTGGGAAATCATCAAAACAAGGTTAGATCTCTCATTCCCTCCACTTTCTCATCAATTTGGTGGTATTTTTTGGCATGTTTGTTGTGATCCGAGATGAGAAGTTTGATTATTGTTTTTGTGGGTTTTTGGTGAAGTTTTGGTGTTGTTGTGTTGTGGATTGGTGGTGATATTGTTGTTGTAGTTGTTGAGGAAGAAAAGAATGAAAAAAAAAAAGAAGAGGAAAAACATATACACAAATATGTCTCTATTTTCCAAGAAATTGGGGGGGCGTACGCACTCGTGTGCGTGCGTGCACCCCTGGGCCAGGCTGAGCCGGACTGGACCCGACCCGATTCAGAGGGCCCACCCCATATTAATTAAATAATATTTTTTTATTTTATTTGAATAAATTAAAAGTAATTTTAAATAAAATAAAATATAGAAAAATATGGAAAATGGCTAGAAAATTATGAAAAAATTTAGAAAAATCCAAAAAATATGAGAAATTAGAAAAATGGTTGAACAATGAGTTTTGGAACTTTTACCTTGTAAAGCGTAAAATTGATATAATATACTAAATTGAAGCTAAATCAATTATAAATGGAAATAGGTCATTTAGGGCGATATTTTGGATATCGGGGATTTGGAGGAGCCAGATCGGGGCTTATTTTACGAGACGAGGAGTGCGGTTTGAGGTGTGTAGTATCCCAACTGAAATTACTTGAGTATTTACTTCTTTTGAAATTTGAATTCAATTTCTGTCATTCAATACTCTATTCTTGGATTGTGGTTTAATGGGCGGACGTTGAGCGGGGCTCCCTCCGTGCCATTCCAGTGTGTATGCCTACTAGACCATAGCATGTGCTACCAGATCGATCTCGGTGAATAGCTCGACCCGAGTATCACGTCGTGGCAGTGTTAGTACGTCGTTGGTGTAACGCCAACCACCAAGTGGATCCAGATACTAGCCCTGCTTGAGTCGGACTCGCTGACAGGATTCTGTGGAAGAGTCCAAATTGTAGTGCTAGTCTGGCCCTAGGCTCTAGGAATGCACTTTGAGCTTCCACTATTATCTATACATGCGATGAGCGCAATTGCCTGTATTTATTTTTGCATGTTTATTTAATAGCTTTATTTAAATTTCAGTATTTACTTTCAATATTGCTCTCTTAATTTTCTTGGGAATACTCACTCTAGACTCGTCATCTGCCTTTTGAGATGGCTTGAGTGCAGATCCTAGTATGAGTAGGGCAAGGGCCAGCTTCCAGAGTACAGTTTATTCAGAGATACATAACCTAACTTGTACGTTTGTATTATACATATTTTGTTTTCATTTTGTGTTTGGGGATGAGAGATACTTTGGTACCTTGTATATTTTGATATTTTGTGACATCTGATGTAATTTTGGTTATCATATGGGTTTTCACATTAGGTTTATGGTTTATATCACTCACTTAATTTATTATTATCTGAATAAATATGTTGCTAAGACTTCCGCTATGGATATTTGAGGTTTAAATAATGACTTGGCATACGATTAAAGTTCATTACAACTAAATATGTAAAATGATAATTAGTAAGGTTTAAAAGGATTCAATGAATGATATGTTCCAATATGAGACACAGTTGTCAGCTGGTAAGACAGATTGTGGGTCCGCATTGGCCTCGTGGCGTCTATTTGGAAAATGGATTGTCACAAGGAGACTGACCATCCATCTCAATCTGCACTGCATAGCGTGCATCGAATCAGTCTCAGTTTCAGTATCATATGAATGCCACTTAGCTTGTCCACATTAACTATCGTCTCGTGTTTCTGTACCCACCTCGAGTCACGTGGTTGAAGTTGGTCCATGTATTTCGCATTCGACACAACAAGTTGGCGTAGGAAATGCTCGTATACCCATCCCTAAATAAGAATCAACAAAAGTAAAAAGAGTTAAAGTTGTGGATTTGTATTGGCTGGTTCACAAGTAATGAGCACGAAATATATACCTTGAGCAAAGTTATGTACTCTGCAATCTGCGATACTTCTACCCTAGTGGCTAACCCGAGATGACGGTAAAGATAAGCTAGAGCATCAACACCCCATGGGTAAATCCTGACTTCATCCAAGTTCTCTAGAAGTTTCAGTAATGCAATTGAAACTCGTGACCCACTCTTATCGGCAAATAGGGTGCAAGAAGGCAAGTACAATAAGTATGGACGTGCAGTGCATTCCACTGTAGGGTACGTAATAGGAGAATTGGAAGTACTGGCATTAGTGGTCTTAGACTTGGGTAGGCAAAAATGACTCTTCAGCCAAACTACTCGCACAGTGAGACCCTTTGTAATGTTAACCTCTTCCTTTGCTTTATCAAAGCAACCCTTAGCAACTTTGAAACTAACTCAATCGCCTCCTTGCGGGACTCCTCTATGTACCTTGAAAAATTCTCGACCGCCACCACCTTGCCCATCATTGGGATCTTCAGTAAAATGCTCACGTCCTCGAGCATGATGGACATTTCACCAAAAGGTAAGTGAAATGTATTGGTTTCCAACTGCCATCACTCGACAAAAGTTGAGATTAGCTCCTTATTGCCCTTCCGATAGGAGTAGTCTATGAGTGGAGCCAAACTCGACCTCTGAATGATTCTCTGTAGTCTATAGGTGTCGAGGTGACAAGTCTGCAAATCCCACTCAGCTATTTGAGCCCGTGGTTTATGCACTTAAGCAACGGTCGATGTTGCAAAAAGAAAAAAAAACATAATTCATAAATACATTATCGTATATGAATAGCGAGAGTAATAATTTGATTGAAGATGAAATGATACTTTTCCAAAAAAAAAAATACATACAACATTATTCCAAATTGCTGTCGCAACATGATCCTTAAAACCCTTCAACAGAGAGCGGTCAATAGGATTGCTAGGGAAATAAGCAGATGGGTCATCTTCGAGCTCCACAACATTCTCACGACACCACCGCTACTACTCCTGGTTGCTTGTGGTTAAGATGTGGTGGTTTCTTCCATTTCTGCCCTACATGCCTCATCGTACGATTGGTTGGTTAATCCCTATAGGCACCACCCCGACTACAGCTCCCCAAATGGACATGAGATGCCTCATCCTTGACCATATCCCTCACCAGCATGCAGCTTCGCCTTCTGATATGATGCAGTATGTGTCTTCCTCTTGCCACGAACAGCAAGAGCAGCAGGAGCAGAAGGACCAAAAGCCACATCCGACACTTCTTGTTGTGCTCTTGTGGACTCTCTATCGACATCGTCCCTGGAAACATTAGATTACCTTTGAGCCATAACTGATAAGGAAAGACATTGTAAGCATATAAATTCTTGTTCAGCAAAAACCCAACAAAAAAAACATTTTCAACAATGTCTCGGTAGGATATACCTAAGGTAATATCTCGGTATGACTAAACCGAGGCATTTATCCACCGAGATTGGACCTAAACATACGCCATAACAAAGTTTCGATTTAATGGTACCGAGAACACAAAAATATTCTCGGTTACTTATGTCCGAGATGTAATGGAAGTTTATATGGTTTAAGTGTCAATTGGCCTCATCCGAGAAATGCTCACAAGTCTTAAAAATGGATTTTCGAGATTAATATATCACATCACGGTCCTATGTGGCCGAGTATTGCTGGTGTGTAAGAAAACCCAGATATTATAGCATTTTCATGGAGGACTACAAGGAAAACCAACCAAATGAACATAAAATCGAACAAAAACACAAACTTACCTTAGTTTGCCTCTCGATTTCACACCAACCCCAAATCCAAACTCGTCCCACAAACCTTAGCCCCATAACACTTCAACTGGACAAAAAAATCGTCCAACTTGGAAAAACCTCAAATACGTGGGAGAGAACGAAGAAAATTGGGAGATTTGATTGATTTCGCCCCAAATCTTGATGGGAATGAGAGCATTTGTAGGAAATGTGGTTTCAAAACAAATCAAAATGGAGGTTACAGAGTTTCTTTTATCAAAATAGGTGGGGTGCCCTGAGAAATAGGTGACGTGCCTCAGCATTAGGGTTCAAGGGTATTTTTGTCCAATTTTTGGGTGCCCTTGAGAAATTTGATAGGTGTTGTGACGCCCTAATTCCACAACCCTAAATTAGGCTATGCCCGACCTAGACTTACGTGGATCCCGAGTTAACACTAGGGCAATCAACACAAACCTAGTCAGCCTTCCTTTTGTTACCATTTATTAAGTTATGTTAAATGTGAGTTATTCAAATTAGTAAGTTATTCAAAGTATAACGGAAGTAAATTCTACTCAACTAAATGAAATAACCTTAAAACACCTGTTAGGATAACCCAGAGTGTAGAAACCCCATATATGTATACCAAACCATAATATACATGCCCAAGATCTTTCACAAACCCTTTTCCCAATATTTGAAAATATATACGTAAAATACAGTGGACCTACCCAATAGATGAGATTAGATCACCTAATAATCCTCCACTTTAATCGCCTATCGTTGGTCCTTTATCTTTATCAATCCCGCAATATGACAATGTTACACCCACCGTCATAAAAAGAGAATGAGTACAAAAATAGAACAGTAATAACCAAATGGAGTTCCAACATAATTTGAAATGTCAAATAAATAGCTAATCGAGTATCATGCGTAGATATCACAAAGATAATAAAAGACAACATGATAATGAATTCACTGAGATATCAACGATAAATAAGTGTCGAGAGCACAAAGTAACAAGGCATATAAGTATTCCAAGGCCATCAAATTGCCACACACAGTAAACAACCAGATTTCCCAAATAGATTCTGAATTTAAACAAACCACCAACCAGTTTAAAGTGAGCCAACGCCTCAGTAGCGCACATACAGTTAACTACTAGCTCGACTCCTAACCCTAACCTGTGGGTTTAAGCAAGTCCAAACATCTCGTGTAATCAAGATAATGAGAGAGAGAGATCATGAAGCAGACTCACCGAACCCGTGATCACCATATCGCCTACTTAGACCCAAAAGACCACTTATTCAAAATCCAAGAAAAACCAACCCAACAATCCACCAAGGATAGATACTACAAACGGAATTCAAAAAATCATATTTCACCAAGAAATACTGCTCAAGAAAGATAACAGCCAAGTAATTGCACAATGAAATAATATTAAGGTTTTCATTGCTTGTACTCGCAGTACAACACGAAACCTCATGTTTGCTGTTCTCAAACGTTCCCAAACCGATCTCATACGCTAGCCATCAGTCTCCTAGACACCTAGTAATCATTTCAATCTAGTTTAGTTTGCGTTAGAGTTTTATTTCCATATTTAATTATAATTCTCCCCATTTTCCATAATTCTATCTATTTTCATTATTTTAGGTCAATTCCTCGGATATTGGGTCATATTCGAACCCATATGGATACCCGATAGAAATCCCAAAGGTTTTCGTAAATTTTTAGAAATTTAGTGCGGTGAACAGTGTACATCGTAGGTCACGCCATGGTCAAAAATCCTAGCGACGTCGCCTAAAACATAAATTCCAACATTCATTGTTCCAGAAATCATGAGTGGCATCGTGGGTAAATTCCCTGGTAGCTTCACATAAAACGTGATTTCTCAAACTCTCTGGTCTGGATGCCATGAATGATGTCGTGGCTTACAGGCTCCACGACGTCCCTCGTGGCGTCGACTATTGAATGATAATCCGGGGTTTTTCGATACCTTGGCTCGTTTCGCCGCATTCCGAGCCTATCTCAAACTCCTCGGGACATCGATACCAATCCAAAACTACCAAAACACCAAAAATCGAACACCACCAAATCCCAACTCGAACAAAAACACTTGATACTCACGTCAAACCGATGAGAAACCAATGGCGAGTCGAGATCTTACCTCAACTCGAGTGTTTGGTCGCGTCGTCGCGAGCTCCAAAACCTCGTTGAACCTTTCCAGTTTACGTGAGAGAGATGAGAAAGAATGAGTGAAAGAAAGTGAGAACAATGAAGGAGAGAGAGAGAGAGAGAGTTTATCCTCATCTTGATCTTCATCAGCTCCTAAGCACATATCCCAAGGCTCATTCGTTCGCTCCCGTTCGCTCCAACCGCCTCAACACGTTAACACAAATGTGTGACTCTGCTGGGTGACACACAATGTTCTCCGACCCTTTTCCATATCCCGACCACACCACGACTCGCACCGCGTGCGCGAATAGAATATTAATGACCCGAACTATTTATCGGATTTATTCATTATTGTATTTTATTTGTCGATCACCCACAAATATCTTTTCCCACCCCCAAGTACCCATTTTTTTGTCCGCCCGACCCCCGTTCAGCACGTTTTCAAGACGAACCCTACTCGTAAATTGACATCACCGTCTTGTTACACAGACACGAGTATAAATAGGTAATATATGTCATCACATATACATAACGTTTTTTGGGTCGTTACAGGTGCCCTTGTAAATGGGATGCCCTGAGTAACGACTAGGGTGCACATAGCGCAAATCTAAAAATATATTTGATAAAGAGTATGCTAAACACTTGTTACTCATTAAATGGATTAACCAACATTAATATACTCTAATGTATATAAAAATTAATGTATTAAAGATATCTTTGATTTCTAAATGAATTACATTTTATTTTTTTATACTTAGAACCATTGTTTTTTGACATTAAATGTTTAATTACATGAATTTGACGTTACTTTTTTAAAGTGCAACACATGAGATTATAATATGTGTATATTTTAACTTTTGAAGAGACTTTAAATATAAGAAGTTAGTTTTCAAGATTGCGATAAATCAAACAATCGTATAACCTAAATTTTAAGCAAATGACTTTGGACAAGCCTTGTCCAAACTCAAAACTAAGCCGAATCGGGATAATGACTATACTTCTTTATAGGAGGGCTTGTCCTACTTGTGATAATCTTGTGCTTGTCGGCAATTTAGGACCGTCGAATGTTATCCATGATCCATCCACCATTCGTTAATGTCTTATTTTTTTTTTGAAAATTCACCATTTGTCATTTTAGTAGCGACAAAATTGGAAATAGAAAATTCATCATATAGTCCTTATGCAGTGGAGGTTGTACTTACGTTTGTCAAAAAATTAACTAAATCCTAAAAAATCTGGACGCTTAGTCAATTCAATTCAATTGACAATATAAGAACATTAGAATATAAGAAGATCTTGAATGATAACGGTAGGTTGAGATCATAAATTGGCGTCACTTTATGGATGTTGGGAGTTTGTTTATCCAAAACACTTATTTTCACTAGATATATATTTAGGAAAATGATATTTTAGCTAGATATATATTTAAACTCAAAAATTTCAATGCACAATATGAATTGAGGCCTTGTTTGGTTCGTTTTTGTCAACTTACAGTATAAGTGGAGATAATTTCTTTGAGTTAACTCCCAGTGTAAGTTTAGTTTATATTTCATGTTTAGTTCAACTTTAAACTTACAGGGTTGTTACAGATTTTAAAAAATAGTAAAATTAGGGAATTGACATAAATACCCTTCATACATAAAAAAAAGTTCAGATTTTAAAAAACAGTAAAATAAGTAAATGGGGATTTGCAAGGGGCAATTGTGTCCATACTGTTGTCTTTTCTGATCTATATAACACTTTTAATTCAATCATAAATCATAAAATATAAACATACCTCCTTCCATTGCCAATAAACTTAAGAATGTTTTTTCCCTCTCTGCCTTCTTCCGTAATACCACTGTCCTTGATGGTGAGATCTCAATGCGGTTTTAAATAAGTCATATTCCAATAACTGTTTTACAGTTATTGGGTCCGTTTAATTTGAAGAGAGAGGAGAGGGAATTAAAACCCCCATACTCAAAACAATTATGCCCAAACTACCATCAAGTGTTGGGCCCAAAACATGAAGTACGTAACAACATAATATGGGTCACATATAATAGAGATTAATTAGGAAAAGATAATCTAACAATCTCCCACTTGACCCATGTTATGACTTGATGATTCAAAATAAAATATAATTGCGCACTTTTATTGAATCTATCAAATCACTTTTTCATTGAATTAAAATGATTAGATCATGGCGGTTTCAAGTCATTTAATCGACACGATTCCTTCCATGTATCACAATCAACTCAATCAGTATAACTTTAATAAGGATAATTCAACCCTCTAACCATAATGTTATCTCATTGAAATATAATGAAGGTAACAAGTACATGAGCAAAGACAAAGCTTTAATTGAATTCACAAGTGTCATGACAATAATATGAGCAATACAATTATAAATATATGTATACATACCACAATATTATGTTAACAAGGACTTGTCTATAATGCCCATACGTTCAATATGGCCAATAAACGTTTTGGGCGGTAATCCCTTAGTTAACGGATCCGCAATCATCAGATCAATACCAATATGCTCAATCGACACTCTTTGTTTTTGCACTTCTTCTTTGACAGACAAGTACTTCAAATCCATGTGTTTTGCACCTTTTGAATACTTGTCATTCTTCGAAAAGAAAACTGCTGCGGAATTATCACAGTATAGCTTTATAGGTTTAGCTATACTATCTATTATAGCAAGTCCTGACACAAAATTCCACAACCATAATGCATGAATAATGGCCTCAAAGCATGCCACGAATTCAGCCTCCATAGTTGAAGTAGCATTTACAGTCTGCTTCGCACTCTTCCATGAAACTGCTCCTCCAGCCAATTGGAACAAGTAACTGAATGTAGATTTCCTCGAGTCCACACATCCGGCATAGTCTGAATCAGAATACCCAATCACTTCGAGATGACTCGACTGTTTGTAGATCAACATGTAATCCTTTGTGCCTTGTAAGTACCCAAGTACTTTCTTTGCGGCTTTCCAATGATTAATTCCAAGATTACTTTGATATCAACCCAACATTCCAACAGCAAAACTGAAATCCGGTCGAGTACAAGTCTGGGCATACATTAAGCTCCCAACTAATGACGCATAAGGAATGCATTGCATTTGCTGACTTTCCAAATCATTATGAGGACATTGCATTAAACTGAACTTGTCCCCTTTCTGAATTGGAACTACTCCTGCAGAGCACTTGTCCATTTGAAATCTCTCTAATACTTTATTGATATATCCTTTCTGAGACAAACCTAACAATCCTTGCGATCTATCACGGAATATCTCTATTCCTATCACATATGATGCCTCACCCATATCTTTCATTTCAAAGTTTATAGAGAGAAATCTCTTTACATCATGTAACATAACAACATCATTCGCAGCAAGAAGAATATCATCAACATATAGAACCAATATGATAAACTTGCTCCCACTGATTTTCATGTATATACACCGATCAACAGTGTTTTCTACAAAACCATACGACGTAATGGTATTATTGAACTTAATATACCATTGTCCGGAAGCTTGTTTCAATCCATATATTGACTTCTTCAATTTACCCACCAAGTTTTCTTTTCCTGTGGTCAAGAAACCTTCGGGTTGGTCCATGTAAACTTCCTCTTCTAAGTCTCCATTCAGAAAGGCAGTTTTCACATCCATTTGGTGAAGCTCAAGATTATAATGAGCTACCAAAGCCATTATAATTCTTAAAGAGTCCTTCCTTGAAACTGGAGAGAAGGTCTCTTTATAGTCAATGCCATCCTTTTTATTGTAACCTTTGGCGACAAGTCTGGATTTATGTCTTTCAATATTGCCATGTGAGTCTCTTTTTGTTTTGAAGATCCATTTGCAACCAACTTGCTTTGCACCTTCAGGCAACTTGACTAATTCCCAGACTTTGTTGTCATCCATTGATTTCAACTCGTCTTTCATGGCACTAAACCATTTTTCAGAATCATCACATTTCATGGCTTGTTTGAATGAGACTGGATCTTTGTCAATGCTCAAATCACATTCATGTTCAAGTGAATAAACCACATAGTCATTTGATATTGTTAGTCGTCTTATCCTTACAGATCTTCGTAATGTTATTTCTTGTGGTTCTACTTGATCATTTACAACTTGTGCATCATTAGCTGGTTCATTAACAATAAGTTCATTTTCCTCATTTGGAACAATGATTTGTTGTCCGAGTTTATTGCATAACCTTAATACAACAAGAGGAACAATAATTTGAGGAGAAATGCTAGATGTAGGAGTTTTCAATTGAATTTCATGAATATCCACATTTCGTGGTTCTTCACTCCCACTGTTTTGGCCATTCTCTATGAACCGAGCATTACCAGACTCAACTATTCTTGTACTATGGTTAGGACAATAAAATATGTACCCTTTAGACTTTTCAGGGTATCCAATGAAGTAACCACTAATAGTCCTTGCATCAAGTTTCTTTTCATGTGGATTATATATCCGTACTTTTGCTTGACATCCCCAAACATGAAGATGTCTCAAACTAGGTTTCCTACCAGTCCAAAGTTCATAAGGAGTATTAGGAACTGATTTACTAGAAACCTTATTCAGTAGATATGCAGCAGTCTTTAAGGCATGCATCCACAATGATGAAGGTATAGTGTTACAACTTAACATACTCCTAACCATATCCATAAGAGTACGGTTCTGCCTTTCAGCTACACCATTTTGTTGAGGTGTACCAGGCATTGTGTATTGTGCACAAATACCTCGCCTTTTAAGGAAATCTGCAAATGGACTGGACATTGTCCACTTTCATCATATTTTCCAAAGTATTTCACCACCTCTATCGAGATCTTACCACTTTTACCTTTCTATCTATTTGCCTTTCTACCTCATTAATGAACACTTTTAAAATGTCCACCTGACCGAGACTTTTCATGCAACAAGTATAGATAACAATATCGTGAGTAATCATCAATAAAGGTGATAAAATACTTTTGACCACTCCAAGATGGAGCATCAAAAGGACCACAAATATCAGTGTGTATCAATTCAAGAGGCTCACTGCTTCTTGTGGCAGGATGTTTTGATATATGTTTGGTTTGCTTTCCCTTAATGCAATTCACACATACATCCCAGTCAACAAAATCCAATTGAGGTAAGATATTACTTTTCACTAACCTCTTTACTCTTTCTTTGGATATGTGACCTAATCTTTGATGCCAAAGAAAAGCAGAGCACTCATCATGTGCACTATGTTTATTTCCAATAACATGCTCAACATTAAACAAGGATTCAACAAATATACTATCAAGATTGAAACGATATAAGTTGTCAATTAAAATACCAGAACCATAATAGTATTTTTGTTTAAATAAACTAAAACAACTGTTTCCAATCTTTAAATTAAAGCCTACACAATCCAATCTTGATACAAAAACAAGTTTCCTTGAACATTCAGGAACATAAAGACACTTTTATAAATCCAAAAAGTATCCGGTATCCAGGATTAATCTGTAAGTCCCGATCCCTTCTATTCATGCCTTCATTATGTTCCCCATAAATAAGAACTTTTCAGTTCTGCTTATGGGATGGATTGAAAGGAATCCCTGCATAATATGTGAAACATGAGTAGTTGCACCAGTATCAAGCCACCAGGTATTATTAGGCACTTCAATTAAGTTTGATTCAAAACATACAGAAATGTAATGTATACCTTTCTTCTCAAACCATGCCTTTCATTTCGGACAGTCTTTCTTGAAGTGTCCACTCTTCCTACAGAAGTGATACCTCAGCTCCTTATGGATTCGACCCTCATGGACTTTCATTGGGGCTTTGTCCTTCTTTCTATCCTTCCTTCTTGGGATAGCTTTGCTGCTGGTAGCTCCATCATGCAAAGTGAGATGAACTGAGTGACTCGTCAGTTTCCTTAATCTCCCTTCTTCCTGTATGAGCATGGCCTTGATTTCTTGCAAGTTCCATTTTTCTTTTATGGTGTTGTAATTCACCTGGAACTGACCAAACTCAGAAGGAAGGCTGAACCAGAAATGATTCACTCACGTCCATACCCATTGCCTTAAGCTTCACTGCCAAATTAGACATACTAGTCACATGATCATGGATGGGCTGTGACCACTCAAATTTCTTAGTGGTCAACTCACTCATCAAGCTTCCCACAATGGACTTGTCAGCAATGTCCGATTGTGAGTACTCTTTTAGTTGGATCATGAATTCCTTTGCCTCGCTTGTCTTGGGCATAGATGGTTTGACATTTTCTGCAATCGTCATTCGCATCAAATTCAAACTTAGCCTATTAGACCGCTCCCAAGCCTCATATAAAGACTTTTCCTCTTCGGAGCTGGCCTCAGTAATGGCCGCGGGCTTTTCGTCTACAATGATTGCCAGGTCAAGGTCCATTACACCCAGTTGGAACTGGATCTGTTCAGACCAATCATTGTAGTTAAGCTTATTGAACTTAACCATCATATTACCCAAGGCAAACATATTAGAGGACGCTGCAAATATAACAAAATTATTCACATTAATGCTTTGAGTTAAATCTAATAGATTCAGACGTACAATACTTTTATTATGTATTTAAGTTCACCTTTGGGTGATACTTTAATACATAATTCATGCTATATCAAATTCTGAATAAGCATACTTTCATAGACAATCAATCATACTTAGGAAAATAAGTAAGATATCTTTGGATAATACATACTTATTTTAATTAAGTATGAAGATAAATCTCTTAAGTTTCATTAATTATAAGCAATGGTCCACCTTTGGGTGACCTCCTAGCGCTATAATTAATTGTTCTTAATTAAATATTTAAGATCTATTCAAGCTAGGCCACTTTGGTGACTAACAAGCTTTTCAATAAATAAACATTTAATTAAGCATACTCTAATTTTATTATTATTATTTTAATCAAGATATACATGACAATCATATGCATACATGCATGACAATAAGTTAATCAATTAATAATGTGACATACATTAATATGCATATATTAAATAATATATATATACATATATCACAAATTGCAATTGATATTATGTAATATGTATATGTACTGTGCATATCCATATACTCTAATCATATGCAATATGTATACGTGCATATCATGTAATTTGTATACGTTTTAATTTCTATGTAATTATATGATATTTCAATAAATATTATGTAATATATATCATTGATTCATTGATATCACTATAAACAACATGATAAGCATGACATCTACATGAATTCCAAATTTGTGTTTATCTACAGACTCTAAATTTGTAGACTTTACAAACACTTGTGTTGATATACAGAAAATAAAATATTTTCTAAGTAAGCCATTCAACGAAAAATAATAATAATACTAATATTAACGAAAATTGGGAAGTTTGCCGAAATCCAAAATCAACAATTTCGGCACCGGAATAGGTAAAACTTAAAATATATAAATTACCTTTTATACCCTTTTATACCCAAATTGAATAATCGACTTCAAGAATTATTTTCAACAATGTCGATCGAAATTAAAACAATAATGCGGAAACTACCATCAAGAATAAAAGTGTTCAACCATGCTCTGATACCAATGTTGTCTTTTCTGATCTATATAACACTTTTAATTCAATCATAAATCATAAAAATATAAACATACCTCCTTCCATTGCCAATAAACTTAAGAATGTTTTTCCCCTCTCTGCCTTCTTCCGTAATACCACTGTCCTTGATGGTGAGATCTCAATGCGGTTTTAAATAAATCATATCCCAATAAGCTGTTTTGAGTTATTGGGGTCCGTTTAATTTGAAGAGAGAGGGGAGGGAATTAAAACCCCCGTACTCAAAACAATTATGCCCAAACTACCATCAAGTTGTGGGCCCAAAACATGAAGTACGTAACAACATAATATGGGTCACATATAATAGAGATTAATTAGGAAAATATAATCTAACACATACAACTCTCGAGAGTTATCTCCCAGGGGAGAGTGGAGAGATATGTAACACCCCTCCCTGTAAGTTAGGAGATAACTTACTATTTATTCTCCTTTTCGAACTAGAGATCTAGAGTTTTGTTCCCCATGTACGGGGTGTTCTTGTCCATGAGGTTGGTGTCCTTTGGTGGAGTTGGTGTCACACCACCATATATACGTGGTGTTGAACTTTAGTTCTAAACGTCATTAAAATTTAATATCTATCATCCTCATTGCATGTAATAGATTGTTGTATCTTTTTGGGTTAGAACATTAATACAACCATGTTTGAAATAAAAAATGAAAAAAAAAAAAACTAATTGGACATAATCAGTGGATATAATTAGGGAGAAGATTCTAATTTTAAAAAAAATGTAAGTTTTTTGTTTTGAGCAAAAACAAAATCTTATTGTGTACGTCTAATAACTTTTTTTGGAAAATATTAGAAAGATCACAACCCTAAGATACACCCCTGTGACATGGTGCGTGGGCCTGCATTCATAGGAGCCGTCGTGCGCACCTCAAGATACACACCATACATATTATACACCAAAAACTATTTTACGCACACCCATTTTTACGTAGGGCCTACACGCCACATCACTGGGGTTACAACAAACTTTAAGTTTCTCTTTTTTGTTTGTTTAATTGGGGGGAGGGGGTTATTAACTTTTAGTTTTTTCAAATACACCACAAACATTTTATTTTATTTTTTTTTTTTTTTCAAATCTATCACAAATTTTAAATTGGTTTCAATATTCTTTCTCACTAATATAAAAAAGACCATAAAAATGAGATTCCAACCAGTTGCATACCTTACCATGTCTTAGATTGTTCTCCATTTTTTTTTTTTTTGCTTATAGGTAGATTTTAATATTGATTGGATCCATATGTATCGAACAAACACTATTAGGCCAAGCCTCTCTAATCACCTTCTTAATTTTAAAATCATGATACCTCACCATGGTTCAAAAAATGTCTTCCTCTAGAGTGAGTCGAAGAAAGCATGAGGTCTCTCTATATGCTGTCATTTTGAGGCATTTAAATTTTTTAGTTGTGCATAGAAATATAGTACAATGGTTAAAATAAGAGTCCGCTAAGTACACCCCAATTTTTAGAAAGTGCATCTCATTTTGCGTGGCACCCCAAATTCAAATTTCAATTACTAAGTGCACCTCACATTTTTACCAAAATACCCTTTCATCCGAATCGAAGCACCCAACTCTAAAATCTTGGTCAAGATATCTATTTTAGGTTCGGCGGCATGTAGCCGAGACTTATCAACTAGGCTCAATGTTGTCCAACCGAGCCTCTTTGGTGAGATTTAGTTGACAACTGCCGACCTAAAGGTTCGATGGGTTCTGACCGACTATCCAATTAAAGGTTCGGCAAGCTATGACCAACACTCCAACTAGAAGTTTGGTGGGCTCCGACCGACTCTCCAATAAGAAATTTGGACCTCGAGGTCGAACCCCTTGATGATGCCTACAAATCACAAATAAGAGAATGTGTAGGGTGCACTTAGTAATTGTAGTGGGGTGCACTAATCACAGTGAGGGCATAGGGGTCATTTCGTAGTAGGATTGATTTTTTTTTAAGTTTGACTTTTTCTGGGGTGCACTTCCTAAAAATTGGGGTGCACTTAGCCGAACTCTAAAATAATGATAGAGAAGGAAACTGTCAAAATATTGTAAACTGGACCAAAAAATTAAAGCCAATACAGGATTTGAGATAGATTTGGAAGAAAATAAATAAATAATTAAAGTTTGTGATTTATTAGAAAAACCTCAAATTAAAGTTTGTTCTAAATTTGTAAAAAATTAAACAGTTTGTGTAAATTAATGCATCAACCGAATAAATCTTGTTTTTATGTAGGTATATATTTGTTTAGTTAATTGTTTTGACTCTAGTTAATCTTTCTTTTTTTTTTTTTTTTGTCAAATGAGTCTAATTGATCTTTACTTGTTCATAAACAATCGCAGAAATGTTTAGGGCATCATGACCACGTGAACGATTAAAGTAGAACAAAATATAGAAATAAAGTAGGCCATAAAGTATCGGGCCAACCTGGTTACCTTATCATTTTAGTGTAAAGTGGTTGGTTAAAGTAAACAAAAAAAGGCATTTGTTCTTTATTAGATTGATTATTAATGATTAATTTAAATACTACACTTTTATTTTTAATTGTTGTATGAGGGGTCAATAAAATGAAATTCGGTGGCAGGACCTTTTTACTTTTTATGGCTTTTCAGAAAACTGATTTTTGTCAATTAATACTACATAAACATTGTTTTTTTTTTTTTTTGAAGAGACTATGTAAACATTGTTACATAGCATTGCTTTACAATCATGATTGCTTTATAAAAGGGAAGCTCTTCATCAAGGGGCCCTTACTCCGCTAGGACCACAACTATGAAATTGTTCTTCCCAAAGTGCGCGATCCGCATCAACACGTCCCTTTTTTTTTTTTGGGTTTCGGACAATGTCGGACCTCATATGAGGGGTGATCCCCCTAACCCAATTTTCCAACACCACCATTACCAATAATAAATCTTGTATTACGATCACATGCCCTTCAACCCATGAAGACCATGCACGAGCACAATTTTGGTCTTTAATATATAGAGGTTTCAAAACCCTTATCAAAGATGGGTGTTATTAAATGTCATATGAAAAATATGTTCGATGGGTCGTGTTTTAATTGCTAATACAGTTATTAAGTAGAGGTTGCTTAAAACCTCTATCAATTAGGTGTTATTAAATGCCAAAACTCTTCTTGTGATTAAAACACGACCCATCGAACACGTTTCTCACATGACATTTAATAACACTCATCTTTTATAAGGTTTTGTAACCTCTATTAAAGACCAAAATTATTCTAGTGATGTAATGGGCTATGCATCTCAGCCACCAAACTAAATATGGTGGTGGGTTATTAGAAAAAAGGATATCAAGAAAATAGAAATCTTACAAAAAGTAAACTTAACAATTAACAAAGTTATGCATAAAGTAATGTCGAATATTTGAAATGCCATAATAATCTAAATCAACATAACAAAATAAATATTAGCAACATTCAAAACCCATATATATGCTTACTCAGCTCAACATTACATTAATATATGATGAGGAGTAGTCAGGTTTTATCACAATATTATTGAACTGCACAAATTATATATAGTTTTGAGCTGCGTGGATATCTGGTTGATTCACATTGATGCTAGAGTTTTCCCACTAAACATACATTTACAAGAACAAAAAATCTATTTGGACTCTTAAAGTCTAGACTCATAGGAAGATTTTTTTGAAATTTTTACAAATATCAAAAGAGTGTTGCAAGTTGTTATTTCGAAATCCTTTATTACTTGAGAATGACTTTAAAATAAAAAAAAAAATCTCAAAAACTCTGCAGGAGTCCGGACTCATGAATCCAAATAGCACTACTCTTACAAGAAAAATAAATAAATAACACCTATATTGCCATCTTTTTGTTTGGTTTGGTCTTGTTTTTTAAAGCCATACCCCAAAGTAATGGGAACTTTTAGGCCTTGTTTGGCTCAGGGGAAAAGTTGAAGGAAATGAAATAACTTCAAAGGAAGTTCCAACTCACCTTATTTGGTTAGATATTTTCAAAAAACTTCCCTGAAAGTTTGACCTCCAACTTTCCCCATATAGGGAAAGATAACTCATTTAGGGAGATGAGTGAGTTATCTTCTTAAGGGAGAATTGACACTTTTACTTTCATTTAATGCTCTCTCTACATTTATTCCCTACAATCTCTCTCTCAAAAATAGTGTAAAGGGCATTTATGTCAATTACATAATTTTATTATATTTAAAATGTGAAACTTCCCTGGAAGTTAGTAAAATGAACCAAACGAGGCCTTAGTTTAGCTAGAAAGATTTTTGAACCATTAGATTCTAATCGAAGACATTAATTAAGGCGTCATAAATGCACAAATTATTTAATGCACAACACATTTTGAGGAGTTCCCATGGCATGAATATATATTTGGGCTCCATTGTAGAATTTTCTATATATATATATATAGGGTATATCAACTATATAAAAGAGCGAATCTTCAATTTTTGAGTGGTAAGCAAAATGTCTTTTTTGCCCTTGTTGTTGTGTTATTTTACATAATTGTTTCCAGATTTCGTTCATGCATTTCGGATCAAATCTCTCTCTCACTCATCCAAAATCATAATACTATATACATTGCGTTTATATATATACTTTCCGTTTTTCATTTTGTTTTAGTTTTTTGGTACTTATCAAATATATACTTATAAGATAATTATAAATAAGTTTTAAAAAAGGATAAATCTCGCATGTTATGTATAAATAACAATTGTAAAACAAGAAATTCTTCGATTTCGTTTTTTGGCACCCTCATCGAACTCAATTTCCATTCTTCCTCTTTCTCGGTTCTTCAATGTTTGTTGTTGTTGTGTAAACAGGAAAGGGTACCTCGAATCTTGGGACCACGACAGATGCGCGTCGTCACGTCGTCTGAACCCTAGCCTCTTTTGTAGACAAGATCAGCAAAAGAGAGTCCCCAGAGGTTAGCACTCCAACGCTCAAGTCAGATGGGAGGTCAAAAAGTTTTTTGGCGAGATGGAAATTGCACGTTCTTTTTTCTAAACCAACCTATGTATATATATACCACACTAAGTTTTATCCTTTTTTATTTATGTCAATCTCCAACTAGGAATCTCTATCTTGTTTGATTTTTGTCAATCTCCAACTAAGAGTCTCTCTATCATTTATGTCAATCTCCAGCTAGGAGTCTCTATCATATCAAGATTGAAGACTTTCTCATAGTTTGAGTTCATCTATAATATTATGTTTCCCGTGGACTAACATGTCCTTGAAAAGTGCAGTTTGAGCTTCTCGAGGCAAGTAGGATTCTCTATTCCATATCAGTTGCAATCCTCTTTCTTCCGCTTATTCTAAGTTAGGCCTTGTCATGTACTGTGTTTCGTGATCCTTGATCGATTCATTCATGTGTTTGTAGTTATACACCATCTCTTCTTTCCCCTCACGAGTCTCGCTCAACAAATCCTTCTTGCCAACCACGCCCTCTAGCAATCTATTGGTGTGTTCAGTTCGGTTTATAGGTTTGTCTTGATGGGGTTGGACTAAGTTGCATTGGATTAGTTGGCTATGGATTAAGAGTAATCCAAAATTGAGGACTTGTTCGGTGGAATTAATTGGGGTTTAAGTAGTTTAGTCCAAATGACATTTCTACCCCTCCCTATATAAATATCCAACATACACGATCTCGATCATTTAAACCCTAAAACTCGAACTCCCTTACTCGCGATCTGAAGAAGGTGCGTCGATCGTGGAGATTTGCTTCCCCACATAGACATGAAACAAACTCTAGATGAGATGAGGGGACTTACAATTTCGCGGAGAGAGAAGAATTAAGATGCTCAAAGATGCACAGAAGAGGAGTAAGGTGATTTAGGGCAAGACACGGAGAGACGCAGAGAGGATGCGGAGGTCGAGATGTCGCGGATCTGGTTCGCAGATGTGAGAGTTCGAAGAGGAGAGGAGAGGAAATGAACTAAATGTATTTAAAACAAGTGATGGCAAAATCGAAAATGAAATTTTCGGTTGGGTTGGATTAATTAGTAAGTGGGTCTTGGTTGTCTTTATTTAGTCAAATGGATACTAGACTATGTAATATGTTTCACAATTTAGTTCGCCTAACCGAACAATGGATTAAACTTTAATCCTATAACTAACCAAATAGTCATCCCAACCAAACACACCATATAAGTCTATAGTGTGGTTTGGATTTTTAGTGGGTGTTTGAAATATTTTTGTATTTTTGTATTTTTTATTTTTTAAATTAAGTGGGAATTAAACCATGATATCTCGATGTCTTGCCTTTTTGGCAAGT
Source organism: Stephania japonica (assembly GCA_039657345.1). Lineage (NCBI taxonomy): Eukaryota > Viridiplantae > Streptophyta > Magnoliopsida > Ranunculales > Menispermaceae > Stephania > Stephania japonica. Next base: position 14,009,707 of record CM077564.1, on the reverse strand, counting down.
GATGTCTTTACCATCTCAACAGATAGGCTTTGTCTTGAATTAAAGGTTGTGTTGGGTTTGTTATAATTGTTGTTATTGTGATTGTATAGACAACGCAAGACAAAACAATTGATTCTTTGCAATGAAATAATGTAACGTGTGATCTACCAAAAAAAAAAATAACGTAATGTATGCACTGCTTTGAGGAATAAATTTGCTATTTGCTTACAACTACATCTTTATCTTAGGGTTCTCATAAAATAGCCTTTTTTTTTTCTTTTGAAATCTCTTATAACATGGCTTAGTCATGCAATCACATTAAATAAAATATGTCTTTGTAATTCAATTAATTCCCGCAAGCATAGAGTGGACTCATTTATGAAACTAATATATATATATGTGTGTGTGTGTGTGTGTGTGTGTGTAGAAAAATTTTACAATGGTATCCAGACGAGGTTGACTATTCTCACAAAGCCTTAGTGGAAACGGATTGAGCGTACCTAGTGACTGGACAAAGTTGGCGTAACATGGAATCGAACCTGGACTGTGCACTAAACTCACACAATCTCAAGCTTGCACTTATCGTTAGGCCAACCCGTTTAAGTTTCGGGACTTGAATTTTCATCATGAGTAACTAAAAGCCATCCTCAACTAACTCGGACAGGTTGATCTAGTGATAAGGGCGAAGGCGGGACTATATGGATTAGGCGTGCAGTCACAAGTTTGATTCCCTACGACAAGAAAACATTAGGCTATTGGTGGTCTCTTTCTACAATCTTAAGGTCCATGTCACTAGTCAGACTAGATACCATAGTTAATAGATTAAAAAAAAAAAAAAAAAAAATCGTCCTTAACCTGTTATCTGTGATTTGAATTGATGTAATTGTGTGGTTTAGAGTAAATTATTTAGTTCCTAATTGTGACATTCGAACAACTTCACTAAAGTAGGACAACCACGTTTTGCTAGGTTGCATTGAAGCTGATCATACATGTTGGAGAACAGCCAATTATTACATGTGCAAGACATGTGAAACATTATGAAGTCCGCCATCTTGTCTTTTCCATTAATTGCGTTGGAGAGCACCTTTAGTTCAATTCAAGAGTAACAAATATATAGATCCAGGCCGTCCGGCATCTGTATTTTTAAGTTGGTGCCATGGCCGGTCAATGGAAACACAATTTTGTATTCATTTTCCGAAGAGAACAATGGTGGTGCTGTCTGCTGTTTCGCGACATACATTTCAAGACTACAATCTCATCCACAAAAATAGAGAAAGTAGTTTGTACCCAAAAAAAAAAAAAAAAAGTGCTAGAATGACAACCATTGTCATACCGCAAGATACATTGACTCACAGGAACAATCCATGTGAGCTTCGAGATGCATGCATACATAAATCTCAATGCATAACACTAAGGTCAAAGCTGCAAAAACGACTCTTGTGAGCCAATGTATCTTATAGTGTCACCTAGAGTTGTCATTCTAGTATTTTCTAATGACGTCAACATGCTGACTAATTCATATTTTGGTACCATTAAGCCTATAAAAAGCTCCATTATAAGGCTTTAATAAAACTTAAGGGGAACCAAATCTTTTACTACCATAACCAACCAATGGTTGTTGGTATTTTTTAGAGTTTGTTATTTCTTTAAGTACATTTTTTTTTTTGAAAATGACCCGTTGGTGGCCCACTTTGGACACCGACTTAGAAGCACCCACCTGTGGGCACTGTTCAATCGAGTGCAACTCAGATCTCGAGGTGTATCATGCACCCTCCACCCGATATATGCACTTAACTAGGTCCCTAAGTAGGTCAAGCAACTTCAATTTTCATTTTTTTTTTTTTTTTTGAGAAATAAACTGATTTCATTAGTGTAGCTCATTATAAGAGAATACAGCACTGGTTGTATTGATACAAGAGCTAAAGCCCAATATTTGGGACTTTGGTGACATCATGTGAGCTTTGCTAATAAGTCCGCAACCTTATTCGTTAGCATGTTGAAAAGACACAAATGACATGCACTAGTCAGTGTATGAACACCGAAAATCAAGAGCCACCACACAGGTGAGTGTAGATTGCACGTGTCTTTCCTAGGTTACAAAAGCACTTATTGTTTCCCCAATCCCTATAATATTATGGACTGCTAAGGGGAGAGATTTAGTATAACCCTTGCTATCAAAATGAGTATAGTTTAGCCAACTTCATGAAAGAAGTTGGAGCAACTTAGCAACGAGAGAGTTCCTATGCAAATAGCATCACAACTTGAAGTTAATAATCTCAATATTCCCAAGTGAAACCTTTTCAAACAAATCAAAAAATCAATCATCATCGTAGACTTGTTCATTCTTCTATTTAAAAATAAAAAAATAATAAAAAATAATAATAAAAATAAAAATAAACTCAAATTTTAATTCCTTTTTTTTTTTTTTGAAGAAAATCTCAAATTTTCAATGCCAATAAGAGATGCCTACTCCCCAACTTTATTTGAATTATGTATGATACGCATGCACAGTGGATACTAAACTCAACGCATAACCCAAAGGATCTAACAAAATGCTAATTCCAATTCCTATCTATAACTTCCCACGTACAAAGGTGCTAACTTTATTACTTTCATTCACATGTAGCAATAAGACAGTAACAGAAGTGGTGGTGACTTATTTTTGAAAAAAAAACATTTGCTACGCAGTAGTTGAAGTCTTTCTTTTTCAGAATTTATTTTATTTTGGTCAGCATATATAGTTGGAGCTAATCGGATAGACATTTAGACGTGATGCACATGTCTCAATGAACACGCAACCTCTTAATGTACTAACAAAAACATAACATCAATCCCAAATTAGTTGAAGTCGACTACATGAATCATACTTTTCTATTGCGCTCGATTTAGTGCAATTGATAGTGTGTTTTTCAAATCATTTGAACTCTTAATAAATAAATAAATAAATAAAATAAAATGTAGCCTCTTACGTACTAGTGCTGGTCAACCATCAACAACTTGTCCTATCAAAACAATCAACAACTTGCACAAGTGGAGGTAGAAAAGTTATTTGGTATAAATATTAATTCCATTACCATACATATGATAAAAAGAGGTCAATCATTTCTTAATAATAATAAAAATCCTTATTACAACAAGGATAACAAAGCCTCGTCCTCAAATTAGTGGTAGTTAAATATACAGATCCAACGCTTTCTATTCGGCAGTCGACTCAATATTGTGTACCCCAAAAAAAAAGTCAAGCTTTCATTACGTTGTGTTACCTATGCAAATATATTTTTTACATGTAATCAAGTCCCACTAGAAGCATAGGCTTGTTCAGAACTTTAAACACAGTAGTTACCAAAGATAACATTCCAGGCAAATGGTATACGCTAAATGCAACAAGCAACAATACTAAATTGTTTTCAGGCAATAGATATTGCAGTCAACCTCTTGAATGTCTAGAAACCATTGAGAACAATGGAATTGATTCAACAATAATAGCAAGACCATCTCATCACCAGATAATACCTACTTGACTCACCTTAAGACTCACTTTGTTAATGAAGACTTCGTCTCCTAGGCCGCGTCCTCATTTTCCAAAGCTTCCTCATTCTGCTTTTCTTGTTCTTCTGCAAACATAAAATTAAAAAACTCATTTGAATCACATATCTCGTAGGTAAGAATTTTGTTATTCACACCTTGATGCTACGAATCTTGTTTAAAAATTTTCTTCAATTTATTTTATTTTATTTTGAGGCCTAAACATGCATTGCTATTTATTTTAGGATTAAACATTTTAATGAAAAGCATCAACTTGAAAAAAAAGAACTAGAAGGAACTGAATGCAAGGAGTATAATAGAACCACCTGCTCTACACCGAACAAAAAAGAAATAAGGAAATGAAAAATATTGTATCAAGGAAGTCAAACATTAGAGTTTCTTTTAATTACATGACCAGTATTCATTATTAAACAATTAAATAAGCAAATAAATAAGAACAGGTAGATGAAAGTAGCCGCAGAAAAAACAAACAAAAGGTTAAATGGAAGAAGCAGAAAAGAAGAGACAATTCCCACGTCCGAAATAAGGAACATAACCGGATGACGGAGAAAGCAGTTTACATCATGATTTGGAAATGCCTTAAAAAATTTTACTTAATGAGAAAGAAAGAAAGAAAGAAAAGCGAGTTGAAAAATTCCCGATTTCACCAAGACAATAGTTGGATTGCAAATAAAATACTTTAACTCATCGCCCATAAAACTGATACACTAGAGGAAACTTCAACACAATGGAACATATTAAAAGAGAAGTTCCATAGGGACTGGAGTTTACATTTACCGCACCTTTGTTAATATCTAATATTATGAACATATGAGCTAATTTTTTTGATAGGAATGAACATAATTAACCAATTTGATTGACAGTGACTAGAATACAATTTTACATTGTTATAGACCTTTCCTGGAAGGCCTACACGTGGATCAAATAAAAGCTTTTTAGTGCAATGCCAGGTTGCCTGAATATCCAATTGATAGTAAAAAGACTATGGTGTTCAATGCGGTATGGGTAACAAGGTTGTGTTACTTGATGGCTATGCCTAATTCCAATATTGTTGAGACCACTTTGATCAAGGTTCTCTTCAGCCACCACCAGAATTTTTATTTTTATTTTTTTTTTTTTCAATTATTTGCAATGACAGCAGATCTTGATCGTGTAAAGAAAACAGATTTTGTAACCTATAAATCTTTCCATTGTGACTTAAAACTAAAATACATTCTAGCAACATAGCACTTGTAGATTGTAGTTAACATATATTGCCAACGTTGCTAGCACACATGCCTATGACAACAACAATCTGTCAGGATGAAAATCTAAAGGGGCAAACAAGCATGCCACAATGTTGTCCGATCTTACAGTGAGTGAAGATAAGCCTGTGTGCTATCAATCAATAGATGCTTCTGTTTATTCTCTATCGTTATATTCACACAGTTCCTTTTTATTTTATGCTACTTGTCACTCATGCAACAAGTATACAGCTTCACAAGTGAGAAGGTAATTGTTGATAAATCAAGAGTCCAGCCAAACGCACCCCAGCGTTTACTTAGAGCACCCCAGCAAAAAAGTCAAACTTAAAAAAAGGTCAATTCTACTGTAAAATGACCCTTATGCCCCTCACTGCGATTAATGCACCCCACCACCCTTTTCCTCTTGGTTGGTGCACCCCAACATCATCCCTCCACACATTCTCTTGTGATTTGTAGGGCATCATCGAGTGACTCGGCCTGCAGTTTCGAATCTCTTGTTGGAGAGCCGGTCGGAGCCCACCGAACCTTTAGTTGGAGAGCGGTCCAAGCCTGTCGACCCTTTGCTTGGAGAGTCGGTCGGAACCCACCGAATCTTTAGGTCGGCAGTTGTCAACCAAATTTCACCAAAAAGTTTAGTTGGACAACACCGAGCCTAGAAGATAAGTCTCGGCCATATGTTGCGCGAACCTAAAATAGATGTCTTGACCAAGGTTTTGGAGTTGGGTGCTTCGGTTGGGATAAAGAGTATTTTTGTAAAAATGTGGGGTGCCCTCATAAATTGAAATTTGGATTTGGGGTGCACTCAAAATCGGGGTGCCCTAAGTAAACGTTGGGGTGCATTTAGCCGAACTCTAAATCAATCTAACCATTGATCCCAATCTTTTGATTTTATAGGACAAATTGCCAGGCTCTACTTATCTCAAATGGGGACGGATCAAGGAATTTCCAAGTTGATAGGAATGTACCACAACAATTTTATGTCTCAAATGTTATATTTATAGTTTTGGTTTCCACATTAGCTCTAGACTCCGTAGTTAAGAGAGCACCACACCAGGATTCCATCAACATAAAAATTAAAATGACAAATAACAACCAATAAAGAAAAAGGATTGTCTCACCCATTAGTTGAAATATTGCCTTCTGAGTGCGCCTTTCAAGCTTATCAAGCTTTTTTGGACATCCCTCCGGAGGTCCCAGTTGGGCTTCTTTGGAGCAATATTCACAAATGGGTCCTGGAAGATGCAACTAGTTACTATACAAGGAAGATAGTAGTTGAATTCTACTAATCAGTAGTGATTGCAAGGCATCGCCTAGGCATGGCAATGTCCTTCTAAGTAAATTTTAGAAAGTTGAATGATAACAACTAAGTTTGACGATATGAATACCAACCAACAAAAAATCTTAACACAGTTAGCTTTATATAAAGACCTAAAGGCTTATTAGTAATAGTATCCTTAAAAATTTGAAATATGGGTTGAATAAGGATTATTGTGATTCATTGATAATTAATGTCAATTAAGGACCTATAAGTAAATAAATAATTATTTAGGGGCATTTAAATAAATAAATAAACTGCCCACTTAGGCACCGCCTAGATCAGGGAAATTTCCTAGAGATAGCCTTGGCCCCTTGCAATCCTTGCTAATCATCGTTGTTGGTTAGTGGAAAAATCATTATGTCAGTAAAGATCAAACCACCTCGGTCGTCTTGGAAGGCAGATTTGTGGTAGCAACTGGATCTTCAAACTTAGGTAGGACAGGTGGAGCTAATTTGCCCTCTTGAAGTTGTTTATCATGAGGCAAGTAGTTTCTGAACTTCATATTCAGATTCCTGGCAAAAAGTGATGGCTGATTAAGGTCACAGAGGTTATTATATGACATGAATCTTTGCCAATAAATGCATTATGCTAGTTTCAAACAATTGGAAAGAAGCAACACGCTAAGACTAGATAACCATTTATTTCCACAAGTGCAAGTAGTTGTAGAAGATCACCACACTCACATTTCTTCATCAGTTTCTGCAGCATCATCATTCTGCTCTTCACTTTCAACAGTTCCATCATCTGGCTTGCTCAAAAGCTCCTGAGCTTCTCTAAGAGCTTTCAGTCTTTCTCGTCGGGCAACAGCAGCTTGTTCAATTGAATCTTCTTCAGTTGTCATGACCGATCTCAAGCAACAAATAAACTAAATCAGTTGTTAAATATGATCTGATTCCTTCTAAAAAACAGCTAAAAAGAAGACAATAGTCAGTGTTATATTTAGTAATTTAGAAGCATTTCACCTAAATATACACAGCTAATTCATGTTACAATCAGACTAACGTTCAAAAGACGAGGCACTGTTTATAGTTTGGATCACTCACTTCTTGCAGCCATAAAAACTGTCAAGAAATAGCTAGTCATTTGAAATTGACACCACCATTCCATCCAAGAATCCAAATGGAATTTGTGTAAGCTAAACATAATATGACTTGAGTATTGACAAATTGCAAGCAGACTGTGACAAGAAAATTTAATAAGAACTGAATTGTGAAAAGCACGGAAAACCTATTTGGACAAATCAACCATTTTATACTTCCATTTGTACTAATAGCTAGTATTGGATGATTGTAGGTGTGCCAAACTAAAGACAGCTGATCATACTTCTATGGCGATGTAAGGTTTTTTGGCACCCCAGCCCCGGAATGTAAAAAATTTTGTACTTGAAGTTATCGAGGCACACATACTTAAGAAGGAAGCAAACCCCTCACTTGGGCTAAGAAGATGCTAGCGAATCTCTTTGTTACTTGATTAGGGACAAATATGGCATTCACTTCACTGGAACTATTTTATTTTTAGTTTCCAACAAGTCTATTTTTGATATATTTTAAATAGTTGAAAATAAAGAAATGAGCACAGTTAGTAAGAAAAAAAAAAAAAAGATGTTTGAAGTTTCAAGTGCAATGAGGCATTTGACTTGGGCACCATGTACGTGTCATTTATGATCCAAGCAAGCATACATAATAGCGAAAATGGTGGTGGAAAAGTAGAGGAGATGTTTCAGTTTTAATCCTAATAGGGTCAGCCGATGGAGTTGGAAGTTGGAGCCTTCAGGAAACTTTTCACACAAATCTTTCTTTTTTTATCTTATTGACAAGTGATAACCAAAATGATTCACTTTACCTGAAATCAAGGCCATTTGGAGTTATGCCTCCAAATATTAACTTTTTTGGTACCTTAATTACCATTGGATAAGCACAATGGATATCCTTCAAAAGAAAAGCCCAAATGGTGAGATGGTAACCAGAGGGAAGATGTGACAGGAATATTTCATGAACCGGACAGCTTGGGTTGCGCTAGCAAGGCATAGAAAATCTGGATGAGTGCGGTCCTTGCAACTATTTTGGCACTCTTGAGCAAGAGGAATTCTAGAAGTGTGGACAACAAGGAAAATAAGTCAACATAGATGGGAGAGGGCTAAATTTGTAAGTGCAGGTTGGGCTTCCAATTGTAAATTGGGTGGCAATACACTTCTGTTAATTAAGTACAGAATTGGGAAGATATTAGGCATCATTCACATAGAAATAGGAGCATTTAACCAGGAGATTTTGGTATGGGATATTAATGTGCAAATCCATAGAATTACTCTTTACAACAACGATCAACAATAGAAAACCCCTACGAAAAAACCTTGAGTGTTATAGCAGTTCATGGGCCCGGAGGGTGTTGGGCACACACGTGAGTATATAAATGGGGTTGGAACCCATCTTGCACAAAACCAATTAGCTTGTGCTAGGATCTAATCTACACTACTTATATACCACAACTTTTATTATTTTTCTGATGTGGGATTATATACTCCAACACTATAGAAATCCATGGGCCCAGAGAGCGTTGGGCCGCACATGCACATGTGGGTATCCAAATGGGGTTGGAGCCCATCTGGCACAAAACCAATTGGCTTGTTGTAGGATCCAATCTACACTACTTATATACCACACCGACTCTTATTATATTTTCGATGTGGGATTATATACTCCAACACTCCCCCTTAAGTGCACCTAGGCCTGAACTAGTTTTTACTTACCAAACACAAACCTACTTTTAGTGGTCGGGACAAACATACCTAGGCCTACTCTTATAGGTTTATAGGTCCACAAATGGGTCTAGACTCCACCACTAGCTCAACCAGGTCATCAAATATGAGCACAAGATCGTTCGCTCTGATACCATATAGCAATCCATGGGCCCGAGTGTGTTGGGCCACACACGCACACATGTGAGTATATAAATGGGTTGGAGCCCATCTTGCACAAAACAAATTGGTTTGTGCTAGGATCCAATCTACACCACTTATATACAACACCAACTCTTATTATATTTTCGATGTGAGATTATATACTATAACACACCTCCTCAAGTGCAACTAGGCCTGGACTAGTTGTCGCTTGCCAAATACAAACCTACTCTTAAAGGTCCGTACAAACATGTCTAGGCCTACTCTTATAGGCACTAAGTCCACAAACGGGTCTAAACTCCACCGCTAGCCCAACCAAGACTTCAAATACTAGCCTAGCATTGTTCCACTCTGATACCATATATAAATATATGGGCCCTAGGTCCATGCACACGAGGATATACAAATGAGGTTGGAGCCCATCTTGCACAAAACCAATTGGCTTGCGTTAGGATCCAATCTACACCACTTATATACCACACCAACTCTTATTATATTTCCGATGTGGGATTATATACTTCAACAAGTGTTAAGCGTAGGAATCTAATGCAAGTCACTAATACAATGGATCAAGAAGTGGGACCTCTTCAACAACACCTCAGCGTACTTAGTTGGGTAGGGGGGTGAGAAAGGTATCAAGTTGTCTTGATTGTAAGTGGGTGACTGAACTCTTGTGAGTTTGTGTTGAGAAAGCCGGGTGTCTTTCTCTGGTTTTTGGTGTTCTTTGCTTCTTGTACTTCGGTTTCCTTTTGATATAAACTCTATAAGATCAAGAATCTTATCAGAATCGTTCTTGGTTTCATGGGCTTTACATTATGAGTTTCACCAACCTTGGAAACCTCAACGAAGAATTTCCTCAAAAAAAAAAAAAAAAAAAAAAAAAGAAAGAAAGAAAGAAAGAAAGGAAGGAAGCGGAGATGGTGAACAGCTTGAGAGGTTCATTGCTTCTTTGAGAATTGATTGAAGAACTGTTTGATTTAAGAAGTTTTCCTTTTTATTCTTTACTTTTTGTGTGTGATTCTCTGTCTCTTTGGTTTGTTCTTGAATCTAGACAATTGAAATTTGACCGAATTTATAAATGACTCAATCATAACCACATATTTGAACAATGACACTATGATAATCTGGACCATTGATCTAATTTATAATAAAAAGATATGAAATCAATAAAATACTTTTGCATTTTAATAATACAAAAACTATACCACTTTTGGAACTTTAGTTAAATCAAATGCATTTCTCAAACCTTCTTTGTTTTCAAAAGTTAAAAAAAAAAAAAGTGCATAAACTGAATAGACACAAAGAAAGCACTCTACAATAGAGGTTGTAATCCAACATAGAATACCAAGGCAAAAATGTTACATCAAATCTATCTCTGGGCACGAAATTGATCGCAACCAATAATAACATGATCCTCATGTTCTTTATTACTATAACCATAGGTGCTTGAACCTTTTTCAACCCCTCCTTACTTTGGTTCGAGTATTCCCATGGGAGTTAGTCAAGCTCCTCACCCCCATAACTCAGGGAAACAAAGTGAATATAACGTAGCTATCAAGAATCGAGCTCATAACCTCTGCCTTAGTCAAAGTTTTAGTGCTCTTTTCTTTGCCTTAGCACCACATCCCTTGGGGGTCATGATCCTCATGTTTTGAGAAATCCTATTCAAAGGGAATCAATTGATTATGCGCATAATCAATTCATGAACTAAATGTAGAGTGAGACATTGATAGGGAAGGGCGATTACACAATAAGCCACACTATCACCTAAAAGTGTAAGCCTGGTGGTGGGAGTAACCGCCTCACCAACTTAAATAGGTTGTTGCCATACAAATTTTGAGAAGCCAAGTTTGTGCACTCAAATTTGAATAATGCACCATGAGAACCAATAAAATACGTTAACATCAGTTTTGTTCATTTTAGAACTCTTAATCGAGGGGCAATTTTTTTTTTTTTTTTTTTTTTTGAGATAATTGAGGGAGTAGAAGAGCTTTGCAACTACTAAATAGTCCTACTTGGCTCGAGCCCAGATTAGTCAAAGTTTATTGGTCGAATACCAGATGATTTCTTTTCAAAAAAAATATCAAATGGTTTAGACCAGTAAAAAAAAAAAAAATTTGTCAATATCTCCTAGCTAGTAGTTGTTTGTTTCAACTGTGGATGACCTCAAAACCTTTTGTCGAACATGGTTCCATCAGTGCAATTAACGTGGGTTACAACAGCAAGTCGGAGTAATTAATCTAACATTATCCTCCAAGACTGGTTCGGTGCTCTTTATCCTCCAAACAAGATTGGGTGGGCGCTCTTCATCCGGTAAGGAGAGATTGCAGTTTATGGCAAATCCAAACTTTTTTTCTTTTTTTGTCTAAACCATCGGAATTATCCAAGTAATCCAGGTTCATCCTGAGTCACGCACTATACAAGTAAGGGGTGCTCCTAATATTGGTATTTCCATTCCCAATAATCGAACAGTCGAACTAGAGTCACTAGTTAAGGACAACAACCCAAGATTACATTAATTGTTTTAGTTGAAACTTGAAAATAAAGAAATGAGCACAGTTAGTAAGAAAAAAAAAGATGTTTAAGTTTCAAGTGCAATGAGGCATTTGAACTTGGGCACCATGTACACATCATTTATGATCCAAGCACGCATACATAATAGCGAAAACAATGGTGGAGAAGTAGAGGAGATGTTTCAGTTTTAATCCTAATAGGGTGGGCCGATGGAGTTGGAAGTTGGAACATTCGGGAAACTTTTCACACAAATCTTTCTTTTTTTATCTTATTGACAAGTGATAACCAAAATGATTTACTTTCACCTGAAATCAAGGTCATTTGGAGTACTGTTATGCCTCCAAATATTAAGATTTTTGGGTGCCTAATTACCATCGGATAAGCACAATGGATATCCTTCAAAAGAAAAGCCAAAAATGGTGAGATGGTAACCAGAGGGCAGATGTGACAGGAATATTTCATGAACCGGACAGCTTGGGTTGCACTAGCAACGCATAGAAAATCAGGATGAGTGTGGTCCTTGCAACTATTTGGGCACTCTTGAGCAAGAGGAATTCTAGGAGTGTAGACAAGAAGGGAAATACAAATCAACATAGATGGGAGAGAGCAAAATTTGTGCAGGTTGGGCTTTCAATTGTAAATTGGGTGCCAATACACTTCTGTTAATTAAGTAGAGAGTTGGGAAGATATTAAGCATCATTCACGTAGTAATAGGAGCATTTAACCAGGAGATTTTTGGCATGGGATATTAATGTGCAACTCCATAGAATTACTTTTTACAACTACGATCAATAATATAAGGAAAAGTTCTTCTCACAAAAAAGAATCAACGCAAGAAAAGCTGAGAACAAGTTTCTTTTCAAGATTGCAGCTGGCAGTTTCAGCTGCACTAACTCAGCCATGCTTACAAACAGTGTACCAAGTCACTAATGCTTAGGAAGTGGCAAAGAATCTTCCAAAAAACACATCTATATGCAAGTGCAATTAGCATTGATTATCCTTTGCAAAATGGGTGCATTGCCTGCCTGGAGCATCTAAGATTCTAAGAACAAAAAGAGTTTTTATGAAGCTTTTCTCCTGACTTGAAATTGTACATAAAAGAAACAGTAGATAGAGGAAGTGATAGTTTGGGGAGAAAATGAGTATAATGACCATATTAATGTATTATTCAGCTTCTCAAATAAATCTACAAGCTTCTCGCACAAAGAATGCCTCAAATAACATAAAGTAATCACATTAATTCAAAATGGATGATCCGATGATGTCTTCTTCATATTCTATCACCATATCACGGATCCATTAATTCCTATCCTCAATTCCTCATAAGTTTTTGGTTTTTTCCAAGTTCTCAAAAAGTTTAAATGACAGGAAATTTTCTTAAGTTTTCTATTCTTTTTATAAGAAAGAGATAGACAGCAATTAATAGAGGCTAGGGCAGCCAGCAGAAAAGGGAAAAAGGAAGGCACTACTCTAGAGACATACAAGAAACCATCCTAAAAAATTAGAAGTGACAGACCAAGTACAAATCCGATATTTTCCAAAGCAGAAAACTCATCAATAGTCTAATTGGTATCCAAAATCCTACCAATGTATCAATCACGAAGAGAAAACAAATATTTTCACAGCTTGTAGACTTTAGACAAAATGCATATAAAGAAAAAATAAAATAAAAAGGACAACATCACAAGAACTCTGGTTAATAAATCAATATTCGATTGACTCAAAAAGAGTTCTCACGATAGTCTTAGCACATGGGTAGCTTTTTTTCTCCACAAATTCTTATCCCATCAAATTATTGGTACAATCAAATTGCGCCCAGACCAATCATAACTTTCATTATAAGTTTAAAGTGATCTTTTTGTTCAAGTAACGATTAAGATGAAATCGAAACAATGAGTCTCTTAAGATAAGCAGATTCATCTTGCAAGTGTGATCACACAGGTAGTTTCTACAAAAGATTGGACTAATGACATATATAACATAAATTATTGATGAGACCAGACCAATCATAACTTTCATTATAAGTTTAAAGTGATCTTTTTGTTCAAGTAACGATAAAGATGAAATCGAAACAATGAGTCTCTAAAGATAAGCAGATTCATCTTGCAAGTGTGATCACACAGGTAGTTTCTACAAGAAATTGGACTAATGACATATATAAATTAAATTATTGATGAGACACTACACAGTTAGTTTTCATCTTTCAAATTTTTAAAAATTCAATGAAGAATTTTCTAAATCTAGTAGGAAATGATGATCACAAGAAACATATTAGATCAGAAGAAAAATTTTAAAATTTTATTCTTACTAGTGATCCTTTAAGCTGTATTAATTTGACGACTAGAAAAGAAGCAGTAAACGAAGTGCTAAATTCACAAAAAAAAAAAAAGCTGAAATCGTCCAGAACAGTTAGTAAATATGTTGGAATTTGCAACTATGAACAACGTGTTCCCAACAATAGAAAACCCCTAAGAAAATACCAATCATTTGGGTGGCCCAATGGTTAGTATGGGGTTATGGAAGTAAGAGGTTGGGGGTTCGATTCCCACTGGGAGCAAGTTTCTTTCTTATCAAAAAAAAACCCTAAGAAAAAGCCTTGAGTGTTAAGCGTAGGAATCTAATACAAGCCCTACTCACGCTAATACAACGGATCAGGAAGTGGGACCACTTCAACAACACTTCAAGCGTACTTAGTTTTGGCGGGAACTAATGAGAGAATAAATAGATGTTGAGAGGTAGAGAAAGGTATCTAGTTGTCTTGATTGTAAGTGGGTGAACTATTGTGAGTTTGTCTTGAGAAAGCCTGGTGTTATTTTTGGTTTTTGGTGTTCTTTGCTTCTTGTATTTCGATTCCCTTTTGATATAAAATCTATAAGATCAAGAATATTATCAGAATCATGCTTAATTTCATGGGCTTTACATTATGAGATTCACCAACCTTACAGGAAAACCTCAACGAAGAATTTCTTCAAAAAAAAAAAAAAAAAAAAAGAAAGAAAGAAAGGAAGCAAAGAGGGTGAACAGCCTGCAAGGTTTGTTGCATCTTTGAGAATTGATTGAAGAACTGGTAGATTTAGGAAGTTTTCCTTTTTATTATTTACTTTTTGTGCGTGATTCTCTGTCACTTTCGTTTGGTCTTGAATCTAGACAATTGAAATTTGAATCGGATTAATAAATGACTCAATAAGAACCACATATTTGGACAATGAGACTATGATAATTGGACCATTGATCTAATGATTTTAATTTATAATAAAAAGATATGAAATTAATAAAATACTTTTGCATTTTAATAATACAAAAACTATACTACTTTTGGAACTTCAGTTAAATCAAATGCATTTCACCAACCTTCTTCATTTTCAAAAGAAAAAAAAAAAGTGCATAAAATGAATAGGCACAAGGAAATAACTCTACAATAGAGGTTATAATCCAACATCAGAATACCAAGGTAAAAATGTTACATCAAATCTATCTCTGGACATGAAATTGATCACAACCAATAATAACACTCCTCATTTTTTTTTTTTTATTTTTTTGATAACCATGGATGTCCAAACCATTTTTAGCCTCTCCTTAGTTTGGTTCGAGTAATCTCATGGGAGTCAGAGGTTTAGTGCTCTTTTCTTCACCGCTACACCACATCCCATGGGGACCATGATCCTCATGTTTTGAGACCTCTCATTCAAAAGTAATCAATTGATTATGCGCATAATCAATTGATGAACTAAATGTAGAGTGAACCATTGCTAAGGAAGGGCGATTACGCAACAAGCAACACTATCACCTAAAATTAAATAGGTCACCAATCGGCTATACAAATTCCGAGAAGCCAAGTCCGTGCACACAAATTTGAATAATGCACCATGAGAACCAATAAAAATATGCTAACATCAGTTTAGGTAACCAGA
Organism: Stephania japonica; assembly: GCA_039657345.1. NCBI lineage: Eukaryota > Viridiplantae > Streptophyta > Magnoliopsida > Ranunculales > Menispermaceae > Stephania > Stephania japonica. The sequence continues at coordinate 13,994,299 of CM077564.1, read as the reverse complement.
AACCCTAATTAGAGGTCACAAAACACGATTACAAAACAAAGCCCTAACAATTGCAAGTTAAAAGCCAAGTCGAGCTCACACGCTACGAAATCAAACACATTCAATCAAACCAAGAACCACACACAACGAAACATCTTTGTTGAACTTCTTTAATTTTCAATGATTGTTGAATATTCAATCTAATTAATAAGTTTAAACTGCGAAAAAGATTTGTACCTCGAAAGTTTTAGTTAGGCTGCAGAGAAGGAACGAAGGTCGATCGCAGCAGCGAAAGAGGAACAACGCTCGGCGAGCAGATGCAGAGTCAGAGAAGAGAGAGAGAGATGAAGCACTACCACCGCCAGAAAGTGAGATTGAGCAGCTATATGAACCCCATATGTTTTTTTTTTTTTTTTTTTTAAAAACATTGAACTCATGTTATGTATGGAAGGCTAGGGTTTTTTTTTAAATTCATGAAATAGAGATGATTTCTTTAAAATTACAAAAGTAATGTGTGTTATGAAAAAGTGTTAATGGTAGTTTGATTACAAGAATTACTTCTTTTCAAAATGAATCATTTGAACTAAATATTAAGTATATGGTTAACTCTTTTTGAAAATGAGTAATTTATGTAATTTTATCCTCAGTCGTACCCTCGCTCACTAAATTGAAAATATTACATATACATCAACCCAATCCACACTAAAACACACATTGGTGTATGTTCCACACTAAATTGAGGCGCATATAGACGACTCACACACCAATGTGCGTTTCGGTATGTCTTGTAGCATTCTCAAATCTAACACCATTTTCATTGAATTCCTCCAACAAATAATTTTTCAAGTACGCAACACAACGAGATTGACATTTTATTTTCACCTTTACACATTGTTAGGGAAACATGCATCATAAGTAATTCATGATAAGAAAAATGCAAATGACATAATAGTAAAGGCAAATTAAAAAATTCAAAAAATTGTATTTATTGTTTTAAAAGAGATAGTTAGTTTGGATATCTTATAGTTAATTCAAGCTTTTCCTCATAAATAAGAGAACTAAAAACTGGTCTCATTGTAACTTTAGTACTTGATTGCCTCTATCTCCATCTCCATTTCCATATGCATCATATATGAAAATTTGCATACAAGTAAGAGAAAAACAAATAGCAAAAAAACTCGAACAAATATACAAATCCAAGAAATTACCATGACATCAAAAAACTCATACAAAGGTATGATGCAGTTATATCGATGTCGACGTTGCTCCTCCGTAAGGCAAACCAGATGAACTCTATTTCGACTTGGATTTCTCCTTACTTGTACGTCTGGCAAGTTTGTTGAGCTCGGCGAGTCGACTGATCTTCTTCCTCATGTTCACTCGATTCACCTCTACTACTAATGATGTTAAAGATATGGGGTTGAACCATTCCAACATACTGGCTTCATGTATGTGATTGGGTGAAAGGAACATAAGGTGGCATGCCTAATAAGTGCATGAATGAGCCATCTCCACTATATATATAAAAAGAATTACATATATATCAAGTCAAAAAATGATCAAAATGGGGATTTGAGGCATGATCAAACTTTCAAAAAAAGATAATCAAAGATTATTCTTGTTCCTATATAAAAATGGAGCATCATACAGTAATTTTTCAAAATAATTTGAATTTTATCGTAAAGTTGTTCGGGGAGCCTTTTATGTATTATGTCAGATATCGAGGAAAAGTCATTCTGACTTCAAAAGGGACTCCTCTTAGAATCCCATCTTGGGAAAGGAAATGAGTTCATTCTAAGAAACTTAACTAAGGTCTAGATTTATACATAGAGAAAACCATGTGCAATGAAAAATGCAAGCACGGTTTGGGGAGGGGTTTTTCTCCTATTTTCTATTTTTCAATAAAAAAGAATTATCTACTCCATGCGACTAATTGCGGGTTCAAATCCCGGGCAACCCATTATCCTATTCTATACATATACATATAGAAAATTAGATAATTCCATAAAATAAAAAATAGAATAAAATAAGAAAAGAAAATACATTCAATTTTCAAATATATATATATATATATGGAGTCTTTTTTTTATCTTTTTTTAGGTATTAGAAAACATATATCATATTCAATTTCCCATTTTTTATCACTCAATTATTGTCTCTATGTTTTAAAAAAAATTATTTTACTACAAGCAATAAGCTATGACAATTACGGCTAAAAATTAGATTTTCTATAGCTTTAGATTTATTCCACCTTTCTTGAAATGCAATAAAAGACATAGGCATTACTTCAAAAAAATAATAATAAAACACATAAGTATCGATTTTAATTTAAAACTTTTGTAACATTTTGTTAACTACCGCACTTCTTTTTAACATTTTACTCTATAGCATTTACCAAAATCGTAAACTCGTTTAACATTCGCTCTTGAACCTCACTTTCACTTTGCAAACCGCGCACACTCCATGATCTCTCTGGCTCAATCGCTCGCTTTGATTAGTCATTCATATGACAATCCTTTAGTGTTCTTGATGGCTTTTTTCATTGGTAAAAGACTTGTGTTTCCTAGTGTTTATGAAATGCGTCGATATATATGTATTAAAAACTTTCTTTCTAGTTGTGGATTCTAATATTTTCTTTTTATTAAAAAAGTTATTTTTTAAAGCTCAAAATAATTAAAAACAGAGTTTTTTTTGTGCAAATAATTAAAAAAATAGAGTTTTTAAAGTATAAATACCATGCAATAAACAAATGCTACTTAACCACTTTTTCTTAAAAAAAAACTATGCAATTAAACAATATAAAAATAATAAAAAAATAAATAAATTTTAGTTTTTACTATTTCCCTCCTTGTTCTTTAATTTAGTATTCCCAGCTCTTCAAAAAAAATAATATTCCCTGTAAAAAAAATGAAGTTAGTTCTTTTATTCAAATGGAAACTAAATAACTTGCTAATAAAAAAATAATAAAAAATAACTAAATAACTAAAAACATATTCTTAACAAGAATTACGGGTGTAAACGGATTGTACTAATCCGTAGATTCGGTCCAATCTAAACCAATTATCACTAATTAGATCAATTTTTTAATCCCTTAGACTTGACTAGATTGAAAAATTATTAATTCAAGCTGGATTTGATTGGATTATGGATCCAACATTAAAAAATCGTGGATCCAATCCGATCTAATCCGTTTAGCACATCAACACATACATATTTGATCATATATACTATAGTATCTTAAAGAGCATCAACTCAAACTATCAACTCTAAACTATAATATCTAAAAGACTATGTTTGTTCTTAACTATTTTATTATGCTTTCGACCTTTTTTTGTAGGTTGTATATTCAATATGCATTTTTTTGTGCTTTTGTGGGGGTTTATGGTGAAGATTTGTGATGCCAAATTTATTTATGTAGGAACTTACATTTTGAAGGTTATTGTGATGACAAGTTTGTGGGAAATATGTTATATATAGATTTGTGGAATGTAAGTTATAAATTTGTCATTCATGAGATGTATAATTCTTGTTATTGATTTGATTAAGTCTAATTTCATGAATCTTTGAATAGAAAATGTTAATCCATGGAACTTGATCCAATCCGGTCCGCATTTTGTAAATTGAATTGAGTTGAATTGATGAATTATTTGGACTGGATTGGACTGTAATTTTCCAATCCGAATAATTTGATTGAATTGCGGATTGACCCTAATTGGACTGAATCCAATCTATGTGCACCCCTAACAACAATAATTAAAAAATCCTTCACCTTAACCACCTCAACCCAACTCTCTCACAAACCCACTCCCCCATGTCGGCCAACTGACTCAACTCTCTCTCTCTCTCTCTCCCTCCTTGCTTGTTGTTGTTGTTGCTCTCTCCCCTCAAACTAGTCGCCTCCTTGATGTTGTTGTCTCTCCTCGTGGCCTCCTTGTTGTCTCCCCTCGTCGACTGCTGCTTTTTTCTCCCTCGTCCCCTCTTCCTTGCGCTCGCTATTGTTGCTCTCTTCTCTCGTCACTTCCTTATCATTGCTGCTCTCTCTCCCCTCGTCAGTTTCTCTCTTTCCCACCTCGTCTCTCTCCTACCTTGTCTATCTCTCTCTCTCATTCTCTCAAGGTGTCCTTCTCCCTACCGATCTATCTTACACCCAAACCTCTTCTCTCCCTCTTTTAAACTCCCCAACTAATATCATTAAACTCACCTTACCATCCTCAATGATTCAACTACCCATTAAAATTCCCATTGAAGATCCTACTACTAGTTAGAGTGAGAAAGTGGATTTGGCAAAGAATTTATTCTCTACGAGAAGGAGTCGTAGATCACAAATTACATTTAGGGAATGCGCAATTCGTGATCCACGTTGGACACATACCCAATACAAAACACATGAATAATGCCTTTTCCGTATGCGCTATCCGTGTGTTTTGCACGGGAGTCCTTGTCACAAAATAATGCAATTTTTGTAAATGCGCTATTCGTGTGACATGGATCCACGTTGGCCTCACGTGAGACACACCCAGTTCAAAACAAACGAATAACGCATTTTTCGTATATGATATTCGAGTGTTTTGCAAGGGAGTCCATGTCACGAAATAGTGCATTTTGTAAATGCGCTATTCGTGTGGCATGGATCCACGTGGACCTCCACGTCACACAAATAGTGCATTTACAAAATGTGCTATTTGTGTGATTCATCCCACAACCAATACTTCACTGTTTTCGCACGAATTACGCCTTTTCAAAACCAGAATACATTACTTAACGAATAAAAAAAAGTAATTGTACTTTGTGAATTTGAAAGTAAAAAATAACAACATGGATGTAAAATTTTAAAAGGCTAGACTTGTTTTTCTTTTACATTTTTTCTATTATTTATGTCACAAAACCTTTATTTTTTTTCGATTTTTGTCCATTATATAGAAAATATGGCCCAACTATGTGCAAACCACTTTTTTCCCTCCATTTCTAAAAATGCCCTTCTTCCTTCTCACGTTGTGCACCCCAGACAAATGCCACGTTCAACTCGACGATCCCCTCCGACCATTGACGACTCAAATTTGTGATTTTGGAGCTCACTACCATCGTAAGACTCGATTTATTCATGTTTCTTGTTGGAAAATCATGTTTCTCCACTGTTTTGAATGCATTTTATAGTTTGAACAACATTTTTCGTCTTACTAGGGCATTGTTTGTTTGTGTTGTTCTGTGGCTATTTATCATAAAAAATGGATGATGGACATGCAGGAGATAAGGACGTGAAAGATGGAGAGGTATTTCTTGAGTTTTCATTCAATTCTTGTATTTTTTTGTGTTCAAACCAAGGATTTCGCCTCTGGTTCGGCTTTCACAGGGCTAAACAAATGGCTTTTATTTAGTCTGTCAAGGTCGATTGAAACATGTATGTTCGGTCACCTATAACCAAACAAACGCTTCTATTTTTTGTTCAAATAAAGGATTCCTCTAGTTCGTCCTATCATGGTTGACCAAATGGTTTTTGTTTGATCAAGCATTACCGATTGGGACCGTATGTTTGGTCACTTATGACCGAACAGTTGAGTTTTCATTGGTAACACTAGACCGAATCAACTATTTTCAGAGTTATTTTTGAATTTTTTTTGTGATTATTGATTAAGGGATGAATTTAATATTTGATCTACCATTTTGCAAGGAAATTTGTATTTGATTGATTATCTTGCACCTAAATCAAATTCAAGGGGCAAACATGGCACTAAAAAATGTGGTTGTCCATTAGAAATAAATATCAAGGAACATGCAGATCTCTTTGTATATATTAATATACACACCTAAATCAAATTAAATTTTAATTTCCAAAATAAACATTATTAGTTCGATTTAAATAATAATTGGTCTCCTACCAAAAAATAATAATAATAATAATAATAATAATAATAATAATAATAATAATAATAATAATTGGTCGGACACTACCGAATGAACATCAATAGGACAGTGTTATATGACCGAACACATATTTTTTGATCGGGCGTATATGACCGAAGTTGCTTGTCTCTTGAAATTGCCAATTCCCAACCTACCATATTTGGGGCTTGTACTGTAGGTGCCTCGTCATGTAACTCACCAACCTTTGAACTATCCCCATAGCCCTTCCCAACTTCCATGTTGTAACGATCCTAAAATCTAACTCGTGCCACGTGTCAATTTAGGTCATATGTGGGCCCATTTGCCGTGATATAGTTATCCAATTTTTAGTCATCGATGTCGAGGTATGTTATTTTTATTTGGTGTTTGTATTATATTTTTATTACTTGAATGTAAAATCCAATTTCCTAAACGTGTGAGGACATTTGTGTGTGAGCGTTGGTGTTAGGAAACGAGTTTGGCTCAAGGAAAACGTGAGTTATGAATTTCAGGCGAACAATTGACGGGTAATTAGTAGCCCAAGGATTTAAATGAATTAAAAACATTGACAAAATGCAATTTAATTACTAAATAAGCGTTGTGTAATGTGTTTGGTATGTTGGTATGTTCAAAAGCACACGACGAGCGAGTCGTGCTGCGGTGCGAGTTCGAAAATGCGAGGTTTTGAGCGAAAAATGGTTACGTAGGGACACAACTCACTTATTGGAGTTACAATGTTAAGTCAAAGTTGGTGATTGAAGTAAAGGACAACCATTGGATGTGCCCCAGAATACATACGTAAGTGTTGATGAGAGGGGGAGTATATAAGTTGTTTCCACTAACTTATCTCTCCTCATCTTTCTCTCAATTTTCATCTCAACAAAAAACCAAACGTGGATGTGGGGTTCGGTGGTTTTCGACGCGGGTTGACGCTAAGGGATCAACCAACTACGTGTATAAAGGTGAGATCCCTACTCCCCACATGATTTTCTATGTTTTGAAGAAAATTTTGAGCATTTTCGTCGCGATGATTTTGGATAATATTTTTGGGGTTTTGGTTTTATTGGATTTTGTTGATGAATCTATGATAAATGAATGGAATTGAGGGTGTTGATATGGTTAATTGATGATTTGGGAGTTGTTTGGAATTTTGGTGGATATTTGGAAAATTTTTTTCGTGATTTTCGAATTGGAGATTTGTCGAGGTTTGAACACGAAATCAAGGTAGTTTGGAGTTGTTTTAAACGTCCTTAAAAGTTTGGGATATGCTCAGAATGCGGTGACATGAACCGAAGTTTCAAAAAACCCCGGATATGTGTTCAGGGGTTCACGCCACGAATGACATCGTAGAACATTAAGCCCCACGATGTCGGTTATGGCGCCCAAAGCAGAGGCTCTGGGAAGGGTCATGCTTTATGTGACGTCATGGAGAGTTGGTCTCCAGGGCGCCACTCGTGACGTTTGGGGAAGAGGACACCCTAGACTTCGCGCTTTAGATAATGCCGTCAGTTCTGAGACCCACGACGCCACCAGCGGTGTAACACTACTCACAGTAAAGTTTTAGAGAAATTTTTGGAAAATATCGAGGATCTCTTAGGTATCCAAATGGGTCCGAATATGATCCAATACCCTGGAAAATCAACCCAATTACACCAATGAATAAATTATAGAAAATTAGGTAAATTAAAAGTTAATTAACGAGAAATTACAATTAATTGACTGTTAGGGGTTATAATCATTGACGGTCACACGAGGACTCAGAGGAGGTAAGTCGGAGTTTGTGTGAGTGCGTATTAGCTTGGATACAGGTAAGTAAACTATGAGGAATTTTACAGTTATTTCTTAAGTTTTAAATTGTTATTGTTATTGCTCTATTCTTGTTTTGAAAATTCCATTCTTTTGAGTTGTTTGAGGGCAAGTGAGTCAATGTGATCCTTTGATATGACGGGTTTCGAGGAAATATGCCAGAGCCACGAACTTGGGATGCACGATACTTTTTCGGTTCTATACAAGGTGAGAGTTCTTACTTGAACTATCAGGGAATCTCACCCGCATAGAATTTAGGATAGTGTGAGTGTACCACGTCCTAAACTCCGAGTCTTGTAAGTGTTTATTCTCGACTCAACAACCGTTTGGTCGGGACTAATTGTATGCCCTCTATTATTTTCGGGACACTCATTTTTAATTGATTTTTGTTTATAGTATTTATTTATTCATGCAATCCCTGTACCTTTCTTTCTATCGACATGAATATAGATTGGTAGTTTTATTTCGAAAATATTGTATTTATGTCCTATTTGGTATTACTTACTGGGTTCGTCATTTTTGTGTTTGATGAAGTGTAAATCCAAAGTCCAACAAGGGGAAGGTTCCACAGCTTGGGGATTTGGTCTGAGGATACCGGAGCAGCTCTCCTCTTGTCTGATATAGGTGATTTATTTTGTATTATTCTATGTATATGTTTTAAAACACTGGGATTTGGGTTTTGGGAGATCTTGGGCAAGTATTTTTGACGTGACTCTCCTCTAACTGTTTATTGATGATGATATACATATGTAGGGTTTCCACACTCTAGGTTGTCTTAACTTATGTGTCTGTGAGGTTATTCTGATTAGTTTGAGATTTAATTGCTTCCTATAACTATGATAACTTACTAATTGATTAAATCAACATTTAATTTGTTTAACAGCGGTAAATGGTAAGGAAGGTTGACTAGGTTTGTGTAACTCAACGAGATTTGCTTAGGAGTCCATGTAAGTCTAAGCCAAGTAGGGCCCAATTTAGGATTGTGAAACTGGGGCCGTCACAGTTAGTATCAGAGCTGAAGTTTTAATACGCGACTCTTGATTTAAATCACAATCCATTAAGACATAAACCAATGGAAGTTAGGAAAATGGTTGAACTTAGAGTGGAACCCTATGAGCCTAACTTAAGTTTTAGTTGGGAAGTTTGGAGAGTTGGGGAAATTGAAACTAGACTATAAGTTATTTGATTTGTTGTATATATTACTATCGATAGTTATGTCCTGATCGTGAAATCGCTTTCTTTTCAAATAGCAATGGTCGATCAGCTTGAGACTAGTGGTAGTGGTTCGGAGGACGTACAGGGAAGACTGGATGACATGTCAGAGATGATTACATCGCATGATCAACAACTATAGGAGATTCTTCGATTGTTAAGGGCACAGGCAACAACATCACCTTCTACGTCTGCAGCTCCAATTACTCAAGCTAAGATTGCTCCTACGATGTAGGATACTGCAACTCTCGCACAGACATATAGGACCCGCAATTGAGAAGAGGGTTCAGGTTCGGCAGATATAGTACCTCCTACTCTTGATACAACGATTGAGGATACGCCGAGTATGCCGAATAACATGGGTACTAGAGCTACAATTGAGCCAAGGCAAGAGCTGCGAGTTTCAGAGTCACCACCTAGAGAAGTTCCACGGGGGTACTAACCTTAAGGCTACGGAGAAGTATATGCGGAGTCAGAGAAGATCTACGATGTATTGGCCACACCAGCGCACATGTAGCCGAGTATTTCATCAGCTTCACTATTCGGCGAGGCCGATGTTTAATGGCATAGTATGGTTGCTACGAAGGGGAAGCCCAACGATTGCGTTGAGTTCAAGGAGAGATTTGACCAAAAGTACATTTCTTCTACGACCCGTAACTTGAAGAGGGCCGAGTTTCAAAATATTCAACAAATGACCGATAAGTAGTGATGTAGTACATGGATCGGTATCTGCGATTGATGGAGTATGTTGATGGCATAGCCGACTCTGACACGTAAGACCGGGCCTACTATTTCATGCATGGTCTGCTGGATTCTATTAGTTCGATGGTAGTCACTACAGCTCCGAAGACACTATAGGAGGCTATGAGAGAGGTATGGCCAGCGATAGCTTTTTGAGCGTATGCATCGGAGTAGTAGCCGTAGTTTCAGCACCATCGTAATCAAGGGGTCAGTACGGGAGGCAATAGGAGGAGGAAAATACCCATACATTGGATGCGGAGATACTAAGCTCAAAGTATAGGATTTGTTGCATCTCCGCCTACTACAAATATAATACCATCTACTCCAGTACAAAGTTATGCTAGCACACCACCGTAACCAACACAGCCGGGTCCTAAGGGACAATAATATCAGCAAGCTGAGGGTAGTGGAAGTTGTAGGGATATATGTAGTAGTCAGGGGCAAAGGTATAGGCAAGGTCAGAGATATGATAGGGTCAGAGTCATAGTTCTAGTTAGTCATAAAGACATGGATATAATGTTCAGTTTGGATCAAGTTCTTAGAGGGCGTTCTACGAGTGTTGACAAATCGGGCATTTCATCAACGCATGTCCACGATCTGGGACGAGGGCAGCCGCAAAAGATCCGTGAATAGGTTTATACCATTGTTGCACTAGATCAGACTGTTACTTGTAACCTGATTGAGGGTATGGTTTACATTTGTTATCGATTCATGCATAATATGTTTGATTTTAGGCTATCTGTTTCATTTATTTTGGGTCGCATGGTTGATGAGTTGGGATTAAGACCCATTATATTAGAGAAACCTTTGATCTTTAACATGACTGCTGGGGACAAGATTTACCCAAACTTGTTGTGTGTTGATTGTTCGGTAGAAATAGGGGTTTCGGTTTTACCTGCAGACCTGAAAGTGTTGGAGTTCCTAGAGTTTGATGCACTATTAGGCATAGATTGGTTGGGTGCATATCATGCACAAATCCATTGTTACAACAAGAGGATCACATTTCAGATTCTTGAGCATCCGAGTATAGTTTTCAGGGAATTTCGACCATTTTACCTATTACCAGGGGTATAGTCTCCACTAGTAGTGTAGATGTTGAAACGTTTGCTAGTGTATTGAGTACGACGAAGCGGGTTGTGACTAGGTTAGAGAAGGTACTAGTGGTATGCAACCTTCCTGATGTATTTCCAGCGGAGCTACTAGGTTCAGGGAGATCGACTTCATTATTGCTTTGGTTTTGGGGACTAGACCTATATTGATACCGTCGTACCGTATGGCTCCGAGAGAGCTAGATGAGCTGAGGGACAGCTAAATGAGTTGTTAGAGTTAGGTTTCATCCACCCGAGAATGTCGCCTTGGGGTGCACTTGCTTTGTTTGTCAAGAAGAAAAACAGCAACCTTCGATTGTGCATCGACTACCGATAGTTGAACAGGGTGACAATGAAGAAAAAGTATCCACTTCCACGTATTGATGACTTGTTCGACCAGTTGATAGAAACACAGTGGTTATCGAATATTGATTTTAGATATGGTTACATTAGCTAAGGATTAGAGTGGAGGATAGGGAGAAAACTATTTTTCGCACTCGATACGGGCATTACCAGTTTATAGTCATGCCTTTTGGGCTGACTAAAGCCCTAGTGATGTTTATGCATTTGATGCATCGAGTGTTGAGATAGTACTTGGATTGGTTCATTATTGTGTTTATCGTGTCATTTTAATCTACTCAGGTCTTGTGAGTATTACGAGGAGCATCTCAGGACGGTTTTATACCTACTAAAGGAGACAGATTATTTGCCAAGTTTAGTAAGTGCAAGTTTTGGCTTGCAGAGGTTAGATTTCTATGACACATCGTCGGAGTAGTGGAGTGTTAATGGACCGTATTAAGGTAGAGCAGTGATTAATTGGCCTACACCGAGATCCGTATTAGATATTCGCCGTTTTCTTGGCTTGGCAAGATATTACAGGCATTTTGTTTAGGACTTTTGAAGATTGTGGCTCATGAAGAAGAAGGATGTTAGATTTCAATGGACTGACGGTTGTGAGTAGATTTTTCATACTTTGAAGGAACGTTTGACTACCGCACTAGTGCTAGTGTTACCTGAGTCAAGAAAGAGTTTTGAGGTGAACACCGATGCTTTGAAGGTCAGTTTGGGCTGTGTTTTGATGCAGGGCGGTAGAGTGATTGCTTACGCGTCGCGAAAATTTAAGGTTTATGAGAAAATTACCCTGCGCTACGCATGACTTGGAGTTGGCAATAGTGGTGTTTTCATTGAATATTTGGCGTCATTATCTCTATAATGAGAGGTTTGTGCTATCCACTGACCACAAAAGTTTGAAGTACTTGTTTACTTAGAAGGACTATGATTTCTCTTTAGAGTACCACCCGGGGAAAGCCAATGTTGTTGCATACGCATTGGTCGTAGATGGTCAGACTGAAGGTTGTTACCTTCCACATGACATACGAGTATGGTTTGCTCGAGGCGGTGAGTGGTTGTATTCTGTTAATATTCCGACCCACACCGAGTATTGATTTATGGGCAGATGAGGACTCAAACAGTCTCTATTTAGAGTGTACTTGATGGTTAGAAAATTGACGAGTTGTACCAGAGGTTTTTGGAGTTTGCTCAAAGTTCAGATCATCGAGATTCGAGTCAGTAGACAGACTCATGCTTAAGGTTTAAACGGTGATTGAGGATTCCATCAGCGGCTAAGCTACGCGATGAGATACTTCATGAGGCATATCATTCACGTTTTATGGTTCATCCGGGTAGGACCAAGATGTATGCAGATGTGTGTCATTCTTTTGGTGGCCGGGGATGAAAACCAATGTTTCTGATTACGTCGAGGGTGTGCGATATGCCAACGAGTTAAGGTTGAGCATCGCAAACCTAATGGGCTATTACAGTCACTTTCCATTCCTCGGTGAAAGTGGGAGCATATTGCCATGGACTTCATTAGTGGTTACCTTGATCATAGTGCGATCATGATAACATCTGGGTGATTATGGACAGGTTTATTAAGTCTGCTCACTTTATCCCGATTTCGACCACATATCGAGTGGATAATGTGAACCGCCCAGCCTAATCCCATAATTAAGCCCTAACCACGACACGTTGGACCCAATTACGTGTTATTCAGCCTTTACTATCTATATTCTCTAATTTAAACAATTAATTTTATTAGCGGAAGTCTTTAAAATTTATAGCGGAAGTCTTAGATATGTTAGCGAAAACAAATTTTATATATATATGCAAGTAAACAACGAACATATAAACAAAGTGAAAGCCAAAAGTCGGGTAGTCTAACACTCATCCTAATAACATCCCAAAAGTATACACTCATCCCAATAACATCCCAAAAGTATAAAGACATAAGTAAACATAATACAAAAGTACCCTACATGTACGGGCAGCTACTTGCTCAAAAGCTCAGAGGTAGTCATCGATTTTCACCTTACCCGGCCTGGTGCTACTCGATGGACCTACACCCACGTCACAAACTAGACGGTGAGTATAGTGATATTTAAGTGATAATTGGGAAATTCTATTACTACATTTCTAATTTAAACAAAAGGTATTTAAAAGCATAAAGTAGCTGAAGAATGTTGAATAAATAATGTAAGTAGATACCAATGTTAACAGATATACATAGATTGACATAGGCTAAGTCGAGATGATCCACGTCCGGTCGGTGGTGAGAACTATCACCTAGCCTTTTCCACTACTGTATGGAGTTGTGCTTAACATATAATAATAATTTTTTTCTAATTTCTAATAACCTCAAGTGGTGGAGCTGTGCTCTATGCTTATAAATCATTTATACTTGCCGACAACACCGTGGTCCATACCACTTGTGCCGCCCAAGTGTAGTGGTGAGTGCCGGAGACCCCGAAAGATCGAAATCCCCTTGAATCAGCACATTTCGTGTGCAATGGACACTAGATAATCCCTACTTTAGATTTTCAAGAATTTATATCCTACAATGCTATGATTTCAACACAAGTTAGGCTACAAAGCCCCAAGGGAATAGAACACAAGTTCAACATAACAAATAACCTTATAGCATGCATTTTCTAAATATTCATTAGCCACATTTCAAGACAAACATTGAGCATATAGGGAAGCATGGAGTCAATGATATATCAAACAAGGCATCATGCTATGTCAACATTCATAATGAATAGAAATAAGGGAAACATGATGTGGGAAATAAATCAACAAGTCTACAAATAGACTGAAAATGGATAAATGACCGGAATGAAATAAAGTAAAGAGTTCCCACAGTTTCACTTACAAGTCAACGCAGTAGTCCTAGTTATCCGGCCTCTCAACACCGACACCCGCGTCCCTAGACTCTCGGTACGCTCTCCTAAGTCCTAGGTGTTTATAGATAATATTTAGGGTCGATGTGTGTCGGTTGTATAGGTCGTACACTTGATTTGTTAATTTAGTCTTTTAATATTTTCATTTAAAAGTGGGTTATGAACAGTGACCAGCTTTGGCTGGTCATGTGCTCGCTAGCGTGCTCTTGTTCTGGTGAATAGTGTAGAACAAAGCACCGGCTGGCCGTTTGCCCAATAAGGCTCATCGTTCTTGGGGTGAACAGTACTTCATCTTCCTCAGAATAGGCAAGACAACGTGCCTAACGCGTTGAACAATAAGAAACCCGAGAATTTCCAGAGGGAAATTTTCATTTTCTGGGCATTCTGGGTACCACTAACTTAGTCAAAACAACATGTATGATCATAGTATAACAGATTATACTCAAAACCAACTAGAAACACAAGAAAATCTTGTTTAACTTGGATCGATTCATGCATGAACTCTTTACAAAACTTCCACCCAAAACCCAAAACTTCTACAAAAACTCGAATCAAAACCTTAGATAATAGTTGAAACAACCATAATATGGAAGAATAACACTTTAGAAACTAAAATCCAGTTCAAATTCGATTAAAACACAAAAACCCCCATTTGACCCATTTTAATGGCAATAGAGAGGTGGTGATGGTTACCTTAGTTAGATCTAGTTGATCTTCATTCCCAGCTAGAAAATCCTCTCTCAAATCCCTTTAGAAATTCTCTCCTTTCTTCAGTTCGGATGAATTTTGCATGTAAATAATGAACAATCCACTCATCAAGTTGGTATATATATGGTTTGGTGGGATCTAGTGTGTATTGTGTATCTCGAAGTAAATCTGGTAGTCACTTAACTAGGCAGTCCATCTTCTCATGTGACACAACATGAGTGACTCTCAACATGGGAGTGTATGGCAGCATGGATCACGAGGTCTGTCCTAAGTATAGTTTAATTCAAAACAAACTATAGGACATAAAAATGTGATTTCTTAATTGATAAACTATAGGCCAAATCAACTAATGTGCATTAATTTAATTACCAAGGTTGTGTACTAATTTATTCTAATTTGTATTTAACTAAGTTTAGACTTACCACAAGTCTTGCTACCCGGTACCTTGGCTCGCACGTAACTCGAGGCGCATCCTCGCTTTCACGTCTCGACGTCGATAGCTGCAAGTACTGACTTAGTTTACACACATACATAACACTAGGCATACACAGTATAAATATAAAATTCACCTCGGCCACGTGCCTCGGTCGGTGTGCATCTCATGCGGGCCCTACGTCACTAGTTGGTGATCCTGATTAAGCGAGTTAATCAATATTAGGAAATTGGGTCGTGACAAATATTCCCAACAAAATGGAAATTTTTTCCTTGAAATTAAATTCAGGTTAGAATAATACCTGACTCGAAAAGGTACGAAAAACGATCTCGTATATAGTTTTTTCGTTCCCAAGTGAGTTTTGGTCGTTGGGGAATTGCCACTTGACGAACACCTTTGGGATAGACTTGTTCCTCAACTGTATGTACGTTTCGGTCTAAGATCTAGATAGGCTGCTCCTCATATGTGAAATCCTCGCTCAAGTCGATTTGACTCAAGTCAATTGTCGGTCATACACGTGCCTTCAACTCAGCCAGTCGAAGTATCGAAATATGGAAGACCGGATGAACACCTGACATCTGCGGAGGAAGCTCTAACTCGTATGCAACCTTTCCAACCCGTTTCCTAACTCTGAATGGCCCGATGAAACGCGGTGCAAGCTTGCCCTTCATACCAAATCTCTGCAGACCCTTTCGAGGGGAAACCTTGAAATAGACGTAGGATCCCTCAGAATAAATGAGATCGCAGTGGTACTTGTCCGCATACTTTTTCTGTCTATCTTGGGCTGCCTTGAGTCTCTGTTGAATCTATCGTACCTTCTCGGTGTGGTCAACAACAATCTCAGGCCCTACTGACACTCTGTCCTCTGGCTCAACCCAACACGACGGCGAGCGACACGGTCTACCAAACAAAGCCTCAAATGGCGCCATCTCAATGCTAGCCTGATAACTGTTGTTGTACGCAAACTCACATAATGGTAGGTACTCCTCCCAAGATCTGTCGAACTCTAAAACACAGGCCCGCAACATGTCCTCTAGGACCTGATTCAGTCTTTTTGTCTGCCCGTCAATCTGAGGATGGAAATTATGTTGAATTATAGGCACGTACTGTACTGCTCCTGCATACTCTACCATATCCTAGAAGTATACGTAGCATCTCTGTCTGATGTGATGGTTAACGATACCCCATGCAGCTTAATGATCTCCCTCTTGAAAAGTATACTCAGCTGATCAAAAGTGTAGTGCGTGGCAACTGGCAGAAAATGAGAAGACTTAATCTGTTTGTTAACTATCACCCAAATGGAATCATGTCTCCTGGCTGTCCTTGGCAACCCTTTGACGAAGTCCATGATGATGTCTTCCATTTGGAATGGGAAGTGGGCTACCATGCTCGGCTTTTCACTGTTGGCAAATCCCATAGTTCCTGATGAACTCTGACACATCTGCCTTCATCCCAGGCCACCAGAAATGTCTCTGCATGTCGTGATACATCTTAGTCATGCTTGGATGAATGGTGAATCGGGAATGGAGTGAATCTTGAAGAATCTCCTCTCTCAGCTCTGGCATCTTGGGTATGCCTTTAAATCTCAGACACTAATCCGATGTCTCTGCCCAATCAACATAATCTAAACTCCGTGCTAACTCGCTGAATCGCTGGTACAACCTATCAGTCCTCTGACCCTCTGACACGCTATGTAGACACGGTATGTACTTTTATCTGTGCGTAAATCTCAACTCGGGTATCGGTAGGAACGTCTGACTGACCAAATGTCGCCGCTGCCCCAAGTAACCCGTACTCATGCGTTATATGACATCTTAAAACCTCGGCGTCTCTGGTCGGTCTCCTACTCAGTGCGTCAGTGACTATATTTGCTTTCCCTTGGTAATACTACAAGGAAAAGTTGTAGTCCTTCAAGAATTCTAACTAACTACACTGTCTCATATTCATTTCCATCTGTGTGAAGAGACACTTCAGACTCTTGTGGTCAGTGAAGAGTGTGAATCTCTCTCCATACAAGTGGTGTCTCCACATTTTCAGCGCAAATACGACCACTACTAACTCAAGATCATGTGTCAGGTAGTTCTTCTCATGTATCTTCAACTGTCTCGAAGCATAAGCCACAACTCCAATTCCCTGCATCAATACGCATCCAAGTCCCGTGTTTGAAGCATCAGTGTACACTAGGAATCCATGTCCAACCTCAGGCAGTGTCAATACTGGTGCAGTTGTCAATAACCTCTTCAACTGCTCAAATGTACTCTCGCATTCCTCAGTCCAATCATACACGACGTCCTGTTGTGTCATTCTAGTCATCGGTGAAGCAATTTTAGAGAAATCCTTCATGAACCTGCGGTAGTAACTTGCGTTAACCCCAAAAACTCCTGATCTCTATCACTAACGTCGGTGTCGGCCAATCCATAATCGTTTGAATCTTGGCTAGATCTACTTCAATCCCTATTGCTCCAACAACGTGACCTAGAAAATTGACCTTGAAAGCCAAAATTCACACTTGTTGAACTTGGCGTATAAACGGTGCTCCCTCAAAGTCTGCAACGTCTCCCTGAGGTGTTGTTCGTGATCTTCCCGTGTCCTCGAATATATCAGAATGTCGTCGATGAAGACTACCACAAACTGGTCAAGGAATGGCTTGAATACTCGGTGCATAAGGTTCATAAACATGGAGGGGCGTTGGTTAGCCCGAATGGCATGACAGCAAACTGGTAGTGTCCATATCTCGTGCTAAACGCTATTTTGAATCGGTCCTCGTCCCTGATCCTAAGCTGATGATACCCTGATCTCAGGTCTATCTTGGAGAAAAACTATGCTCCTCTTAGTTGATCAAACAGATCATCAATCCTCGGTAGTGGGTAATTGTTCCTGACTATGGCCCTATTCAGTTGACTGTAGTCGATGCACAGTCGTAAACTACCATCCTTCTTCTTCACAAAAAGTATTAGTGCTCCCCACAACAACATAGAAGGTGTGATGAATCCCTTCTCCCCAAGTCCTTAAACAGAGCTCTCAACTCCTCTAACTCTTTCGGGGCCATGTGGTAAGGTGGTATCGCGATCGGTCTGGTGCCTGATACTAACTCGATGATAAAGTCTACCTCTTGCGGCGGCGGTAGTCGTGGCAACTCCTCAAGGAAAATGTCAAAAAATTCTCTAACGATGGATATGTCCTCAAGTTGGGGTCCCTGACTCTTTGCTACGGTGTACAAGGCTATTAGAGTCTCCATTTCCTCACTAATCGCCAATCGACCTTTCATGGTATCGTCTCTCGGTGTACGAACATCAGACGTCCTGAAATCTTAAACAAGACGGACTTATTGAAGCAATCAATGTGAGCGTGGTATGCTGATAACTAGTTCATCCCAAAAAGAACGCCGAACTCTAACATCTCAAGGACTCTAAAGTCAGTGGGTAACTCTATGCCACTAATCTCTACTGGGACCCTCTCAACTAGACTGTTAGGGTAAACCCTATCCCCGATGGTGATACTCAACATCAAATGTACATTAAGCCTAATCGGTGTCGATTTTGGTATGCCTATCATGTGTCCAGCAATGAAAGAAATAGTGGAACCCGAATAAAATAAAACATAAGACTCTCTACTGGCGATAGAAATCATACTCTCAATGAGACTCTGTGTGGCGCTAGTATCTGGTTGTGCTACCATGTGAGTTGCCTCTCGGCTTTGTTGTGGGTACACTGCTGCTGGCTGTGGACACTTTCTCACTAAATGTCCCACCTATCCGCATCTATAACATGAGATCTGTCTGCGCTGATCGGATTGCGGCTGTCTCTGAAATAACGTTTGTCTCTATCCCTGACAGGGTTCTTTTCTGCCTCTACTTCTGCCTCGGCCTCTACCACCCTGCTGTTGATGTTGTTGTGGCGTTGGTGGTGCCGAAAGAGCAAGTCTCTCTGTCACTGGTAATGCTGGCCTAATTGGTGGTAGTGGCGGTAAGGAACGTCCTTCTCTTAAGCTCTGTGCTGATGTGAAATATGACACCTGAGGCACCACTGATGTGAAACGTGAAGTTGTCCCCGATCCTTGGGAGCCTCTATCCCACCTTTTGTGTGCCTTGCCTCCTCCTCTCAAAATCTGTGGCCTGCTTTGACGTCAACATCTGACCCGAAGTTGCCCTATCAGCTATTATACCAAGGTAGTAGGTCTCGTGGGAAAGTGCACGCTCGTATATCTCGGTGAGTGTCCTAGCGCCCATGCTGACTACGTAGTAGCCAATGTCTGCTCTTAGACCCACCGTAAAGTGATACACATCTCCCAACTCATCTCGGACCAAATCCCCAACAAAGCGCTTGGTACCGTATTTGTCCGAGTCTTGCATAATCGACTCTCTCCCTCTGCCTCAAACTCATAAACTCTCTTCTCAGCCTCATCATGACTGCTGACAAGAAGTACTACCGGTAGAACCTCTCATTGAATACCCTCCATGACCCGAAGTCTCCATCAGTAGCTATCGTGGTACGCCACTAGACGTCGTCGTCTCTCTGCAGTGTATAAGAAGACAAATCTGGGCGTAGTCTATCCTCGATCCCCAGAACTCGATGTAGCTTCTCCTGTGATAATATTCATCCCTCAATATTCTCGAAGTCTCTCTCCCCGTCAAAGTACACTAGCTGAAGGCAGAGAAAATCCTTCACCGGTTGAACCTCTACTGTTGAGCCTGAAGGTGTAGGTGTAGAAGTCGAAGTCATCTCTGCTACCTCAACTGTCAAAATGGTCACTACCGGAAGATTCGGTGTTGCTACCGTGCCCTAAATAATAGGTGTGTCTGGTACAGGTGTGGTTTCTGGATCGGTGGGTGGTACAATAGTAGGTCCGGTCGTCAAATGTGTGGTACCATAGGATAGTGGCGACGACCTAAGTAAGTGCGGTGATTTGTGCTGTCATGAAGGTCATGAAATCAGCCATATGATGTCCCTATGCTGCTACTCGATCCGTCAACCTCTTATTGTCGTTATCTAGTATTGCAGAAGGCTGACTACTACCAGCACCCACTTCGCTTGTCTCGCATGCGTCTGTCATCGTCATCTACATGTGGACATCGATCTCCTATCAGTTACTATGAAGTATACCACGTATATACATATACATATTGAAAATGATAATATATATACACTAATCCCCAACTCACTTTCACTCAATTCCCAACAAAATAATCCCTAGGCAAGGTTCATCTGGTTTCCACTTCTAGGGTTTGTGTTTTATTCAAGTTCTTGCTTTACTTATTGATAACATCGTCTTTGATACCAACCGGGAAGTTGGTATCACAATTCTTAGTCAACATTATGCTTTGTCCCTAAGGTTCTAAAGCCTATGCTCTAATACTAACCATGATGGCCCCTCTCCAAATCTAGGACATCGCCTGGACTAATCCCGTAATTAAGCCCCAACCATGACACGTTGGACCCAATTACGTATTAGTTTGCCTTTATTACCTATATTCTCTAATTTAAATAATTAATTTTGTTAGGTGGAAGTCTTAAATATGTTAGCAGAAACAAATTTTATAATCCCAAATATGGAAACCAGGAAATAACGATCACCAATATATATATGCAAGTAAACGACGAACATATAAACAAAGTGAAAGCTAAAAGTCGAGTAGTCTAACACTCATCCCAATAACATCCCAAAAGTATAAAGACATAAGTAAACATAATAAAAAAGTACACTACATATATGGGCAGCTACTTGCTCAAAGCTCAGAGATAGTCGCTAATTTTCTCCTTGCCCGACTTGGTGCTGCTTGATGGGCCTACACCCACCGTCACAAACTAGACGGTGAGTATAGCGATATTTAAGTGATAACTGGGGAATTCTATTACTACATTTCCAATTTAAACAAAAGGTATTTAAAATAATAAAGTAGTTGAAGAATGTTGAATAAATAATGCAAGTAAATATTAACGTTAACAGATATACATAAACTGACACAATCTAAGTCGAGATGATCAAGTCCGGTCGGCGATGAGAACTATCAACTAGCCTTTTCCACTACTGTATGGAGCTGTGCTCAACATGTAATAATAATTTTTTTTTCTAATTTCTAATAACCTTAAGTGGCGGAGCTGTGCACTACGCGCATAAATCATTTATACTTGCCAACAACCCCGTGGTCCATACCACGTGTGCCACCCAAGTGTAGTGGCGAGTGCTGGAGACCCCGAAAGATCAAAATCCCTGTAAATCTGCGCATCTCGTGTGCAATGGACACTATATAATCCCTAATTTAGATTTTGAAGAATTTATATCCTACAATGCTATGATTTCAACACAAGTTAGGCTACAAAGCCCCAAGGGAATAGAACACAAGTCCAACATAACAGATAACCCTATAGCATGCATTTTCTAAATATCCATTAGCCACATTTCAAGACAAACATTGAGCATATAGGGAAGCATGGAGTCAATGATATATCAAACAAGGCATCATGCTATGTCAACAATCATAATGAATAGAAATAAGGGAAACATAACGTGGGAAATAAAGCAGCAAGTTTACAAATAGGCTGAAAAATGATAAATGACCGGAATGAAATAAAGTAAAGAGTTTCCACAGTTTCACTTACAACTCAACGCAGGCTATCCGGCCTCTCGACACCCGACACCCGCGTCCCTAGACTCCCGGTACGTTTTCCTAAGTCCTAGTGTGTTTAGATAATACTTAAGGTCGACGTGTGTCGATTGTATAGGTCGTGCACTTGATTGGTTAATTTAGTCTTTTAATATTTTCATTTAAAAGTGGGCTATGAACAGTGACCAGTGCGATGGCCATGTGCTCATCGCGCTACTGTTCTTGGTTGAACAGTGTAGCACTCGTGCGCTGGCCAGTTGCCCAGTGCGCTACTGTTCTTGGGGTGAACAATATTTCATCTTCCCCAAAATAGGCAGCGCGAAACTCAAAATTTCCATACGGGAATTCTGGATTTCTGGGCGTCCTGGGTACCACTAACTCAATCAAAGCAACATGCATGATCATAGTATAATAGATTAGACTCAAAACCACCTAGAAACACAAGAAAATCTTGTTTAACCCGAATCGATTCATGCATGAACTCTTTACAAAACTTCCACTCAAAACCCAAAATTTCTTCAAAAACTCGAATCAAAACCTTATATAACAGTTGAAACAAGCATAATATGGAAGAATAACACTTTAGAAACCAAAATCCTAGTTCAAATTCGATTTAAACACAAAAACCCCCATTTGACCCATTTTAATGGCAATAGAGAGGTGGTGATGGTTAGCTTAGTTAGATCTAGTTGAACTTCACTCCCAACTCGAAAGTCCTCTCTCAAATCCCCCCAGAAATTCTTCTCTCTCTTCAATTTGGATAGATTTTGCATGTAAATAGTGAACAATCCACTCATCAAGTTGGTATATATATGGTTTGGTGGGATCTAGTGTGCATTGTGTATCTCGAGGTAAATCTAGTGATCACTTAACTAGGCAGTCTAGCTTCTCATGTGACACAACATGAGTGACTCTCAACATTGGAGTGTGTGGCAGCACGAATCCCGATGTATGTCCTAAGTATAGTTTAATTCAAACAAGCTATAGGACATAAAAATGTGATTTCTTAATTGATAAACTATAGGCCAAATCAACTAATATGCATTAATTTAATTACCAAGGTTGTGTACTAATTTATTCTAATTTGTATTATACTAAGTTTAGACTTACCACAAGTCTCGCTACCCGATACCCCGACTTGCACGCAATTCGAGGCGCGTCCTCGATCATGTCTCGATGTCGATAACTGCAAGTACCGACTTAGTTGGTTTACACACATACACAACACTAGGCATACACCAGTACAAATATAAAATTCACCTCATTCACGTGCCTCGGTTGGTGTGCACATCTCATGTAGATCCCACATCACGGGTTAGTGATCCTGATTAAGCGAGTTAATCAAGATTAGCAAATTGGCCGTGACAGATAATTGGCTAGTTTGTACGATTGAGAGATAGTTCGACTGCATGATACCTTTATCGATTGTATTTGACAGAGGGTCATAGTTTACGTCACAGATTTGGCAGAGCATGCAGGCACAATTTCGTTTTAATTTCGAGGACGAAATTCCAGTTAGTTAGGAAAACTATAATGATCATAAAATCTAACTCGTGTCATATGTCAAATTAGGTCGTATGTGGGCCTATTTGTCGTGATACAATTGTCCAATTCTCGGTCATCGACGCCGAGGTATGTTATTTTTGTTCAATGTTTGTATTATATTTTTATTACCGAATATAAAATCCAATGTCCAAAATGTGTGAGGACGTTTGTTTGTGAGCGTTGGTGTTGGGAAACTAGTTCGGCTTGAGGAAAACTTAAGTTACGAATTTCAGGTGAATAGTTGACGAGTAATTAGCGGTCCGGGAATTAATTGAATTAAAAATGCTGACGAGATGCAATTTAATTAATAAATAAATTTTGTGTAACGTGTCTCGTATGTTGGTACGTTTGGGAGCACACGACGAGCGAGTTGCGGTGTGGTGCGAGTTTGGAAACGCGAGGTTTTGAGCGAAAAATGGCTACATAAGGACGCAAGTCACCTATTGGAGTTACAATATTGAGTCAAAGTTGGTGGCTAAAGTGAAGGAAGGACCATTGGATGTGCATCGGAATATGTACGTGAGTGTTGATGAGAGGGAGTATATAAGTTGTTTCCACCAACTTTTCTCTCTCCTCACCTTCTCTCAATTTTCATCTTAACGAAAAACCAAACGTCGGTATGGGGTTCGGTGGTTTTGACGTGGATTGATGCCAATGGATTGACCAACTACGTGTATAAAGGTGAGATCCCTACTCACACGATTTCCTATGTTTTGACGGTAATTTCTAGCATTTTCGTCGTGATGATTTCGGATAATATTTTTGGGGTTTCGGTTTTATTGGATTTTGTTAATGAATTTATGATAAATGAATGAAATTGAGGGTGTTGATATGGTTGCTTGATGATTTGGGAGTTGTTTGAATTTTTGGTGGATATTTGGGGAAATTTTGTCGTGATTTTCGAATTGGAGATTTGTCGAGATTTAAACACGAAGTGAAGGTGGTTTGGAGTTGTTTTGGACGTTACTAAGAGTTTAGGATAGGCTTAGAATGCGATGCACGAGCTGGGGTTTCTGAAAACCCCGGATATGTGTTCAGGGGTTCACGCCACGAAGGACGTCGTAGAGCATTAAGCCCCACGACGTCGCTTCAATCTAGAGCCTTTTCGGTTCCCAAAGCAGAGGCTCAGGGAAATGTCACGCTTTAAGTAATGCCGTGAAGAATTGGTTTCCATGGCGCCACTCACGACGTCTGGGGCAGAGGGCGCCCCGAACTCGCGCTTTGGATGACGTTGCCAATCCTGAAATCCACGGCGCCATTGGCGACGTAACATTGTTCACAGTGAAGTTTTAAAGAAATTTTTGAAAAATATTGGGGATCTCTCGGGTATCCAAATGGGTTCGAATACAACAAAATACCCGAAAATCAACCCAATTAAACCAATGAATAAATTATAGAAAATTGGGTAAATTGAAAGTTAATTAACGAGAAATTACAATTAATTGACTATCTTGGGGTTATAGTCATTGACAAATCACACGAGGATTCGTAGGAGGCGAGTCAAAGTTTGTATGAGTGCCTATTAGCTTAGATACAGGTAAGTAAACTAGTGAGGAATTTTACAGTTATTTCTTGAGCTTTAAATTATTATTGATATTGCTCTATTCCTGTTTTGAAAATTCCATTATTTTTAGTTGTTTGAGGGCAATTGAGTCAACGTGATCCTTTGGCGGGACGGGTTATCTAAGGAAATATGCCAGGGCCACGAACTCGAGGATGTAGGATGCTATTTCTAGTTCTATACGGGGTGAAAGTTCTTACTTGGACTACCAGGGAATCTCATCTCGTGTGGAATTTAAGATGGTATGAGTGTATCATGTCCTAAACTCTGAGTCTTGAAGGTGTTTATCCTCGACTCAACGATTGTTTGGTCGGGACTACTTGAAACTCTCTATTGTTTCGGGACACTCATTTTCTATTGATTTAGGTTTTTATAATCTTTATTTATTCATGCAATCCATGTACCTTTATTTTTATCGGAATGAATATGGACTAGCAATTTTATTTCGAAATACTATATTTATGTCCTGCTTGGCATTACTTACCTGGGTTCTTCATTAATGTGTTTGACTGAGTGCAGATCCATAGTCCAACAAGGGGAAGGCTCAACAGTTAGGGGATTTGGTCTGAGGATATCGAAGCAGCTCTCCTCTTGTCTGATATATGTGATTTATTTTGTATTATTCTATGTATATGTTTTGAAACACCAGGATTTAAGTTTTGAGAGATCTTGGGCATGTATATCTTGAAGTGACTCTCCTTTGACTATTTATTGATGATGATATACATATGCGGGGTTTCTACACTCTAGGTTGTCTTAACTTGTTTGTTATGAGGTTATTCTGATTAGCTTGAGATTTAATTGCTTCCGCTATAGCTCCCGCCGGACTGGTGTAGTGGTGAGAAAGGAATGCAACCAACTGACTCGAGGTAAAGGTCGCTTGTTTGAATCTTGCCCTCTCCATTTCCTGCGGATCACTTGGTCAGTCGTATTGGGGCATGTTATTGATGAAAGGACTAGTTAGGGGGTAGCCCACCTCAAAATGCAGGTGTCAGCTGTGGTGTGGTCAAATTCTAGATACCCTGGATATCAAAAAAAAATTGCTTCCACTATAACTATAATAACTCACTAATCGATTAACTCGACATTTAATTTGTTTAATAACGGTAAATGGTAAGGAAGGTTGATTAGGCTCGAGTGACTCAACGAGATTGGTTTGGGCCATGTTTAGGATTGTAGAACTGGGGCAATCACAGATGCGGTTAGAGCTCTCCTACCAACATGGTCGCCTTTCTCTGCAGTCTTCTTATGGCCCTCCTCTTCGTCTTCTCGACCTCCATAGTCTTCTTGGCCTCCTTAGTCCTCTTTATACGAGCCATACCTATAACAATGACAAATATGAACCAAATATAACACTCAACCATTATAATTAAAATTTTCATAATAATATTTCAATCGATGGGAAAGAACCGATCAATATTAGACTCGAACGGGGTGACTTGACCAATTGAGCATATCCTCATCGGTCAAATTACACCGAACGATTCTTTGTGAATCGGTTAAGTTTAACGATTGAACCTGGACCAACAACTAACCAAAAATCATACCCTAAAATTTGCTCTAACACTATAAGAAACTCATACACAACAATGAAATTTGCTCAAATAGCATTTAAACATGGATAAAAAATCATATTTACGGAAATAACTCTATATTGTGCATCAAAGACCTTCAAAATTGATTAAAACAATAACAACACATACACAACAAATAAAATTGGTCAAAACGATTAGAAAATTGAGCAAACAACCATATTCAACCAAACGATGCATTAAAAACCAAGTTTTGAACACTACAATGTGGTTCAATCATCAAAGACCAATTAACATGCATTGTTTGGATCACCTTCAACAGAATAGTGCACTATCAATTAGTCGCATGTCACCGATGGAGCGTCGACCATCAACAACACACAAATCGACCAGCATATTAGATCAAAAAGAGTTACAAACACATATACAACCACCAAAATTATTCAAAAATAGTAAAAAAAATTGATAAAACATCCATATTAATTGGAACAACCCTAAATCGACCAAGTTTTGAAATATAAAACATAAAACGGCCTTCAAATTCGACCATATACTACAACCATAAACCTAACCACCAATATCAACAAAAAATCTAAATCTTACCTTACAAAGTCGAGTTGAAGTCGAGTTAGAAGTGAAGATCGATTGCACGTTCCCTTCGGTGACCACCTAAAAGCAAGACAAAGCAATACCTAGGGTGAGAGTGATGATAAACAAAGGTGACACAAAGATCGACCGAGTTGATGCAAAGATGAACCACAACCGTAGGGTGAACACAAAGATCGACTTAAGGCTCAACTACTTTTTCCTTATTTTTCTTTTTCTCGTTGTTGGGAAGAATGAAATAGGAATGTACAAGGGAAAGGACATTTTGAGAAAGAATTAGCTATTTTGGGGTGCCCTTATCCATACTTAGGGTGCCCACATCCTTTAGTTTGCCTTAGTAAAAAGTGGTTTGCACATAGCTGGGTCGTAGAAGATATTCTTGAAAAAAAACCCAAAAAATAAAAATAATTTTTTTTTATTTAATTATCTCTTTAATATAAGAAAAATAAAAGGCAATGAGCTTTATTAGTTGTATTTTTTTTTTGATAACAAGCAAGCCAGTTTTATTCATCTCAAATCGTCCTCAATTAAAGTTATAAGAAACGAGGGTACAAGTCAAAGCCTTTTAGGTGAGATGGTAAAGACATCACTTGCGAAAAAGGTAAGACCTCGGGAGATCGTGGTTTAATTCTCACTGAAGTCAAAAAAAATGAGGGTATAAGTGACCATTCGGTTCGACTAGACATAAAACTAGCTTCCCTTACAACAATATGGTCATTTGATTTACCGATCTATGAGCAAAAGAAACATTATAGGACTTTAAGTGTGACGACCCAAAATTTAAAACACCCGTATCGGGGGCAAAACAATAATTAACCATATTATTTGTGTTTGGTTTGTATTATGCGTGTAGTATATTATAATATATTTTATTTAAGGAATAATTGACTAAAGTAAAAGGAAATACCTAAAATAATAAGGTTGATTGGGCTTAAGGACCATAAGGGCGTTTCAGACTTTTTAAAGGATTTTGTTCAACCCTAGTTTGTAACCCTAATCCTATATAAAGATGTGATAAGAAAACCCTAGCCTCATTTGGTTATCCTACTCAAATTTGAGAGAGATGAGAGGAATCTAGGAAAGTGATGATGGAATAAAACTAGACAAAGTTGAACCTATTAAGAGGTAATCCATATTCTTCTCAAGCTTTCTTTGTGGTTTTGTTGGTGAAGGTAGTAGGAGAAGGACACCCCAAGAAGGGTGGCGATGCCACCATGGCACCACAGCGAGGGAGGCGACGACCTCAGCCGTCGTCGTCGCAAGAGGTGGGGACACCATTAAGCCGCCCCTCACCATCACCATAGAAGAGGATGGAAAGGGGATGGCCAACCCTCCCTAACCACCACCGCCTCAACGACGGTGGGCCAGGGGTCACCGCCCTGGCCAACCGGCCGAGGCTCCTCCTGGTGCCTGAGCGCTGGGAGCACCCTTACGTAGCATGCCCGAGGGTGGTGGGGGAGTGATTGCTCTCCCACTTGAGCGAACAGGGGCACGCATCGTGCCCCTGGTTTGCTCAGTCAGGGGTCGGTTTGACCCCTAAGGGGTCCAGGGGCCAGATAGAACATGGAATCAACCAGGGGCCAGTTTGGCCCCTGCACAAAGGAAAGGAGGGGATGGAAACACGTCAATGACTCCAATAGGAGCGCATTAGCACTTCCCGGGGGACCGAACAATAGGTCCCACCCCTCAAAACACAACATGGGACCCCGACATGGAACTCGAACGACACCAAACCCGGGACCCACACTAGTGGGTCCCAAAGATAAATAAATTAAAGATTTGGTAACTTTGTATTGAAATAAGCATTGATGTGACATTGTATAAATTGTCTAGTGTCGCGTGAAGGTTTGCATCAGGCTTGAATGCACAAGGAGTTGTTATAGGCATCGCGACGAGTTGAGGTAAGAGAGGAGCGTCGCTCATCTATCAAATGTGGCATGTTATTAGTATATATTAGATCATGATTTAATTAAAGGACTTGGGTACTGGGTTGCACTGGTTATTGGTATGAATGTACTAATCTTTAGAAAGTATGTGATATGAACACTTGTAGCGGGATGTGGTTGTATGCCTATCAAATTAAGGGGTTCGCGCTCTGACTAGCGGGATGAGACTATTCAGTCCATCAAATTGAGTGGTCCGCGGAATCATCAAATAAACAAGTGATCATAACTGGTGATGTGTAACGGCCTCGATTTTTGAGGTCGTTCCGTGACCACGCCCTCCGCTCGCAAGCCTAGCAACGCGCCTGTCATGTCACCGGACATGTCATCACTACTACCACGTCCACAGCTCTGTGAAGTGAAGCTCTGTCTATTTAATCTTACTATATTAAATTGTTTATTTCTCCTAAACATCTAGCAGGTTAGTTAATCATAACGGAAGTCTTTAATGCACATATTATGACAATTTATTAAACCTAAATAATGGAAAACCCGAAAATAAACACCATGTATATAACTGAAACCAAATATATAGTAATCCATATACATGTGACAAAGTTCTAAAGTTCCCAAAACCCAGTAAAACAAAATATACATACTATGTAGTCAAAACACAAGCTGTCAGCAACAACGGCCTCAAAGATAGTCGCCTAGTACCTCTTTTCCCTTGCTCTCTTGCTTTCGTACCAAGATCTGCGCTCAATTACCCAATACATGCATGAACGAGCCCAGTGAGTAAATTTCTAAGAAAAGTCTACACACGATAACCATGAAAAACCACAGTAACTTGTGAGACATGTGAATATGACCTTGGCAACAAGAATCATATTCCCATGGTGGCAGCAAAAAACATTAACAGCAAACATACCGATAATACATAGTGAATATAAAAACATCATTCAAGTAATTTGGTTCAACAAAGATATCAATTAAAACTAGATAGAGGTGTAACAGAGTCTAACAAACTAGATCATATTTCGTAGATTCGGATGCCCGGCTGAGCACATCAAGCCTAGACCCTACCCGAACCACTAAAGGTGACTGGACATACATCATAACCCACCGGACACGTGCACCCCGCTACTCTGGTAGCTATTCACCGGATGCGCCAAGTACACGCGCTATAATCTAACCTGTTCAATTTCGTACCACGACCATCTCGATTAATCTCCGACCATATGAAAAAATCAAACACCGACCAACACATTATCACAGTGCATATGCATGGCAACTAGCTAAGCAAGCAAAATGATAGTAAATAAATGAATAAACACTCATTTAACAAGGACAAACCACGCATGAATTAAAATGTAACACTCTCAATAGTTTTACACACCTGTAAACATGCACTCCGACTTCTCGGACACGCCTATCCGACCCGCCTAGCTCTTGGTGTCCGAGCTATGGTCCTCTAGTTCCTAGAGTCATTTATGATGTTTTTATATTAATTAGGCCTAAACTCTCGTGGACAACTTGTTGGAAGATTCTAATTTTGGGACCTCAGCGCATTAGGGAGATTGCCCAACGCGCTGGGTGATTCTTTGTTATTGTTCATCGTCTTTTCCAGTTTGCCCACTGCATTGGGTGCGTTTTGCCCAAAATTCCAACAGTGAATTCTAGGTTTTTCTAGGTTTTTAAACCCCCGAAGCATTCCTAACACTCACACATCTCCAAAAGCACAAAATCCATTAATTGAACACCAATTAAACACGAATTTAAACCCAAAACAGAGGATCTAAACATGCATAATGATAAACCCAAAATTCACCAATATGTCACCAAATTCTCATAAATTCTAATCAAATCGGTATAATTCCTCATGATAGCCCTCATAAACATAAAAACCATAAAAAACAACAGTAAATTTATCCAAAAACCAAAATCACTAATAACACACATTTTAATGAACTTTCATGAGAAATGAGAGTTGGATTACCTCAAATCTTGTGTTTGAATCCTCCAATACTTCTCAAGAGTTCGAAATCCTTTCTCCAACATCGAATTCCTCTCATGGATCTCTCAAAAATTGTTTAAGAAGCTTGGTGTTGCATATGAACACTAATCGGGTGATATATATAGTCTTTCTTTTTATCTAGTGTGTGCGCGCATCCCGAGGACAATCTAATGGTTTCCTAACCAACCTATGTCACCTAACTTCTGGACATCTTATCATGACATCAATTGCTTTGTGTTACCCTGTTGTGCATCTCGAGGATCATCCTATGCACCTTGATTTTCCTAGCTACAACTTTAGGAATTCAATTATTAAATTTGATTTGGCTCACACACCTTAGGCTAGGCCACCAAATAATTCATAAAAATCATATGTTAGGTAACACTAACTCTTAGTTACCCGACAACCCATTTTGGTGTAGATCTCGATGGATGGACAACAACCACCTTCAAGGTCAGGGACTAGTCAGACGATGGATCATACTAGAGATGAGGGTATGGATCCTGCGGTTACAGCGTGACTTGCCTCTCACGATAGGCATTTTGAGGTACTACTACAAATGATGAGAGCTTAGACAACAGCCATAACATCCTTCATAGCATCGAGAGACCTGACTGTAATTGTAGTACCTGTAGAGATAGTAGTAACGCCTACTGAGATTTAAAAACCAGCCCAAACAGTAGTGTAGGAGACACCGATTGTTGAGACTACACCAGTAGTGGTACCAGTGGAGATAACGATTCCGACACCTCCATTGACTGTTGTGACTGCTACCGCGACTACGACTACTACTACTCCAGAGTATAGGATGGATCCACAGGCGAGGAGACTAAGGGATTTTCTTAAGTTTCAGTCCACATACTTTTATGGCGGTGGAGATCCTGAGGCAGCAGGAGATTAGATCGTATTTTATCAGCGTCTGCACAAGGAGCTGAATACGGAGGAGAGGCATAGGGCGAGACTGTCCGAAACATGCTTTAGGTCTGACGCAACAGTATAATGAACTAACTACCAGGAGACACATGCCGATCCAGTGACTTGGGCTGAGTTTCGAGAGATCTTCTACGATCAGTTTATTCTTATAGAGTTCGGACTGAGGTTGAGAGAGGAGTTCTTATCCTTGAGGAAGGGAAATCGTACGATGCTACAGTATATGGACCGATACCGTTATCTTCTGCAGTTCTCTATGGACAACGCCGGTATCGAGTGCGATTGTGTCATCTGGGGCTCCGACGTTACATGCTATATTCGAGAGAGCCTTGATTTATGAGACATTCCTGCTACAGAAGAATGGCATTCCAGTGACCGCGTCAGTTGAGATAGAGAGTGGTCAGGGTTCACGATCGGATAGGAGGCCGAAGAGGCAGCATGAGAAATCTGACAAAAATAGTAGGAGTGATCACCAGGACAGTAGACCCAAGTAAGAGGATCGACAGAGGGGTCGACAACACAGAGGTGATGATCGAGACGGCAGGACATATGCAATACCAGTACCACAATAGTAATACACTCAGGACCAGAGTGGTAGAGATCAGGATTAGCAGGATCGGAGTTGGAGTCAGCGCTTTAAGGATCGACAGTTTGGAGGAAGGGACAAACGTAAGTATTATACGTGCGGTCAGAGGTCACATCAGTGTGGATTATAGTAAAGCCTCTCCAGCACCAAAGATTCTACGGACAGATGAGAGAGTTCATATTGTGACACAACCTATCAGAGAGACAACCTGACTGCATGAGCAGGGTACGTTGTTGTTGTGTTTTCCATGCATGTGTTGCATATAGATTGATTAGTTCATTGTATTTGTTGCATTTGTTACATTTACATGCATTCGTTGCATCTAGGTTGATTAGTTCACTTAGACTAGTGCGTCCTAGTTGATTTGTACACTAGGGGATTGAAAACCGATTGATTCGATCACCAGATCCAGGTCGATGTGTTTCCCTAGGAAAGGTTGATTTGTTCCTAAAGATTTTAAGTTGATTCGTTCACTGAGGGGTTAGAATTGATTTGTTTATCTAGATGATGGGTGTTAGGTTAGTTAGTCTAACATAGTTGATATGGATCTCGGTTATCTTAAACACGAAACACCCTAATTGGGAAGAATGGCATGAATGGAAAACCCATTAATCCACGTGATTAACACTAATCCATTTAATTTGGGCCATTACAATAACCAAATTTTGTCCCCGAAATTTGAGATAACCGATACCTCTTCTCAGGGATCGCAATACGGATATCTCTAGCAACACGTGATATGGTCTAGCAAGACATACACCTAAGAATGGCACGAATGGAAAGCCTTATCATCCGTCCATTTAACTACATAACCAAATCTCAGATACTGCCAGCGAGTAACACTTAAGCACGGCCAGTTCCCTCGGTGGCCGGCATGGAAC
The DNA here is from genome assembly GCA_039657345.1 of Stephania japonica. NCBI lineage: Eukaryota > Viridiplantae > Streptophyta > Magnoliopsida > Ranunculales > Menispermaceae > Stephania > Stephania japonica. The sequence goes on along the minus strand of CM077564.1, from coordinate 13,961,074 downwards.
CTACAACACACCGATATATAACGGGAGAAGGAGCATCCTCAACCAACCCGTTCAACAATCAATCACAAAATCCTCAGTACTGCCAGTGAGTAGCACTCAAACATGGCTAAGTCTCCCTGGTATTCTTGATAGCCGGTGTGAAACCTAATATCATAATATAAGAGAAAACACTGCAACCATATACCGCACAATCAACCATATACCATAGAATCAACCATATACTATACAATCAACCATATTCCATACAATCAACTATATACCGCACTATCAACCATATACCATAAATCAATTTACCTCAAACAATAAAACAATAAATACCCCGATGTGGTAGAACAACTGAAAAATCAAGTGAAAATCAACCTTGATCACAATATCATTGTAGGCAAACATTCAACATTCGATAAGTAAAACAAATGAACCGAACGTTGTTAAGCATTCTCAAGGTTTTACTTACCTTAAAAGTCATTCAAATCCCTGAAAATATGTTGGTTCAATCTCGCTATCGCCTCAGGATGCGCGCAAGACACCGACTATGGTATCCTAAGTCCCTGATGTCAAAGTAAACCATTCTAAGTGGTTTAGTGTCAAATTAATTGATTTCATATTGCGATAATAAAAAAAAATAGAATTTCATTCCAATTTTTTGTTGTGGCACTCTTTCGGGTTACACCGAGGTGTCAAACGGTCGAAATAGTCTCGTAATCCACTTTACTACTCTTTTTCAAATTTCTCATATTTTCTCGGATTATTCTGAATTTTTATAATTTCTTATAAATTTTGCCAATTTCACACTTTACGAGGTGAAACCACTGACATAAAGTCTCGCAAAATCCGAATTCTTCACTTTTCATAAAAATTCCCAATTTCTATTTATTTGGGTCAAAATATAATTTTTTAAGATTTTTCATATTTTTGTGGAATTTCTTGCAAAATTTTCCCTCTTTTTATTCTATTTTATTTTTTTATTTTTTATTTGGGTTGGGCTAACCCTAACAAACCCAACTCTGGGTCACGGATCTAGGCTTGGTCCAGACCTAGGCCTAGCCCAGCCCAGAAAGAGGATGCACACGCACGACACGTTCGTGTGCATCATCTTCAATTCGACTAGAGACACACCAACGTCTCAAGTTCGAATTTGAATTTTTTTTCGATCGATTGAACTGGGGTTTCTCCCCAGTTCAATTTATGAAAGGAGATGACTCCCAACGTTGTCTCCCTCCTCGGATCATCCGAGCCTTACCATTCTTCATCCACCGATTCAACCACAACAACACAACACCAACGACAACAACAACAACAAAGGAAACAACCACCACAACACTCACCTTCAACGCCTCCTCCGAGCTCCATGTCTCGATCCCTCGATTGAGTCTCTCTCTCTCTCTCTTTTCGATTTTTAATTTTTGGTAAGAATGGTGAGAAAATGTTGTGTTGGTGGTGAATTTATGATATTTTGGAGGTTAAATGACTATTTTGCCCCATCTTTATCTTCTTTCATTTAACAAAGTCATGCCCTTGTTGGTCATTTCACATTTTTTTTAATTTATGATATATATATAATATATATTTTCCTATACTTTCATGCCTACAATTTCGTCGTGCGCGCTAACGAACGTACTCGGACGTACACACTATTGTACACCCCGCGTGTCACTAAATTCCCACCAATTTATTATTTTGTCACATTATTTTATTCATTTACACAAATCATTTCATAAAACTTAATGTACTTGAATTTTGCTTGTCCAATACCCGAATGGGCACATTTTTCTAGACGACTACTAGTCACATAGTTTCATACGGTTTATCAATATAAACTCACACCTGCGATGAAATAAAGACATTACTAACAATTATTCTCGTAGTTCGCAACCAATCGATCAAAAATTACTATTTACGCATAATCCGGTGTGTCCTAGCCTGTCCAAGGCATCCCCGTGGACTTGAGTTGGCGTCCACGTCTGAAAATAAATAATAATTGAACGGCTTAATAAATTTGGCCGTTACAAATATGCTTTGGATTCATATTATTACGCATTCTTTATTGATATTTAGTTGGTAATTGATGTATTCTAAGAGTCACTTACTAAGCATGTGAGAACTCATCCACCTTAACATTTCCAGGTAATGGATTAAGTGTTGCAACCCAAGAATGGAGATGAGTATGAGTCTAATGTCTTCTCCTCTTTAATGTACTAAGGATTCCAGATTGTTAGGCTATATTGTATTGAATACTATTTTGTAATAATCAAGGTGGGAATACGAGTTTAATACCGAGGTTTATATCAATTTTGTATATATAGTTTATTATTGAAAAAGTTTTAATTTTTTATGTTTTGCTTTAATTTGTTTATCAATCATCTAAATATATAGGTTGTCGTCAAGAACAAGTACAAAGCTACTGGCTCTAATTAGGTCCGATCTGGTTTAGTGAGGTTTAATTAGGGTTTCATGCTGAGTATTGCCTAATGAATTAGGGGATGCTACAAAATCAACTCAAAAACACCCGTCAGGACAACCTAGATTGTGGAAACCCGCATATGTATATAGTTAACCAGTTTATCAAGTCAAAATAGAGCAAAACATATCGTATACATGTCCCAAGATCTCTCACAAACCATAAACCCAATGTGATGAAAAAAAACACACACACACACACACACATATATATATATATATATGCATAATACAAAAGTCAGGAAACCTACATCAGTATGAGGGGGATAATCGCTCCAATGTCCTTACAATAAATCATCCAATAGTGGAGCCTTGCCCCTACTAAACTGCGGATCTGCACTCATTTTAAATACGAGAATGACGAGTCTAGGTAAGAACACTAAGCAAGATGTATAAAACATTTCAAAATAAATAAACAGTCTATATTCATGCAAGTAAAAAGAAAGGTATAGGGAACACATGAATAAATAAACAATGTAAGTAAATCAATGATCAATCGAAAGATGAGTGTCTAGGAAATCAATGCAGAGAAATGCAAGTAGTCCAGCTAAGAACTCTCACCCCGTAAAAAACCAATAACTAGTGCAGTGCATCCCAAGGTCATGACTCAAGCATATTACCTCAAATTACCACTCCTTCTAAGAATCACCGTTATCTACTTGCCCTCGGACAACTCAATTAAAAGGAAATCCAAAGATAAATATAAAGCAATAACAATAACAAATTAAAGCTCAATGAAATAACTGTACATTTCTAACTGGTTTACTTACCTGTAATCGGCATTATATGCTCTCTTGGCTCCAGCACGACAACAAAATTGATCCCAAACGCTCATCACAATTCCACTAACTTCCTGGTATTTATTTGGATCAATTTTGGTTATGTTAGAGTCTTGTATAATTATTTTAGTGTATCTTTTCCATTTAAATTTCAGTATTCAATTAAATCTCAAAAATACTCAGTCTCATAATATAGTCCCTTAGGTCTTTGACAATCCACTTCATGTTTGAGCCTATTTGGAAGTTTAGATTTTTAAATCCCAAAATATTTCTAAAATAGGAAAATCAAAGTGGTGGCACGCTTTTCAAGGAGATTTTTCAGTGTAAAAACTCCCGACTAGTTCAAAACTAATTTTTTTTAATTTCCTCAACACCTTATATTTTTTCCTAAATTTTCTTGAATTTTCCTGAATTTTATGTGATTTTATTTTTATTAAATTTTAGTTTGGGTTACTGGACTGGGTTCGGTTTGGTTGAACCAGTTACGCCAGCACCCTGGGTGGCCTGGCCCAGCCCAGTCGGCTAGGCATGTGCTATGCATGGCACGTACACGCGTGCGTGCCTGTGCAACACCCCCTCCCTAATTTGATTTGAACAGAGCAATTACTTTGTTCGTCTCTTCTTTTTTCTTTCTTTTTCTTCTTCATTTCTTTCTCAAACAATCGAACATCAATAAGAATAACTTCAACCGCAATTCAACAATACAACATCCTAATAATTTATGATAAAAAAAATTACCAAATTCCTTTTCCAAACAAAAATTAGTTTTCACGGGCGTTCTCGTTCTCCAACCCAAAACTCGCATTATCGCGTGTAATTGGTGATACTATCAATTTGAACGGTTTCCCATATTAATTAATTATCATATTTAATTACATTATCAGTGTTTTATTCAAAATTATCCCCCTCGGGGCTTCATATACCCATTAACCATTCACCCGGTACTCGTTTTCCCTAAGTCGAACTAATATGTGACTCCAACGTATTAACCAACACGTCCTCACATGTTTAGGCAATTGGATTCACATTTGGGTAATAAAATACATAATAAAAATATCATACAAAAATAACATACCTCGGTGTCGACGATTAAGAACCGGACATGCGTATCACAACAAATGGCACGTACGACCTAAAGAGTTATGAGTTAGATTTTAGGGTCGTTACAGTCTTCCCAACTAATTGGAATTTTGTCCTCAAAATTTAAAACAAAACAAAAGGAAACTCATCGAAAATTTGAAGAGGTAGGAAAGTACTCACACATATGACTCGAGCTCCCACGTCAGCTCCTCGTCCTCGGGATGCTACCACTTGACAAGGAATGATGGGATATCTTTGTTCCTCAAAATTTTCACCTTATGGAAGAGAATCTGAATAGGCTGCTTGTCATAGATAATGTCCTCCCTCAAGTCTATCTGGTTCAAATCCATAGTCGATCATCTGCCCTCTCTCGACCTATCAAGTCAAAGTATTAAAACATGAAACACAGGGTGAATCCCAAACAACTAAGGTGGCTATATGCAAACTCATACAGATGAAAATACTTTTCCCATGATCCACCGCACTCAAACACACATATCCTTAGTATATCCTCAAAAATCTGAATCAGTCTCTCTAACTGTCTATTAGTCTATAGATGATAGGCGATACTGAGATTCAACCACGTGTCGAACAGTGCCTGCATGCTCTATCAAATATACGATGAAAATCGTGGCCCTCTATTAGACACAATCGATAATGGAACACCATGCAATCGAACAATCTCTCACTCTTACAAACTCGTTGGCCATCCACTCGACGTGTGGTCAAAATTGATAAAAAGAGCAGATTTCGTCAATCTGTTCATAATCACCCAAATGTTATCATGACCGTGCTAATATTGAAGTAAACCATTGACGAAATCTATGGCAACATGCACCCACTTCCACCAAGGAATGGGAAATGGGCAATAATAACTGTCATGACCCAAATTTGTAATCCTATATTTTTGTCGTAATCAAGGTCACCGACCCGTGACGTGGACCCACGTTGGGATACGTGCATTCACCGAGGCACGTAGTCGAAGTATATTTTATATTTGATGTGGTGAATGCCTAGTGTGTTGTATGTGTGTATCTTATACTCGGAATTATTAAGTGCGATAGTGTCGACGATTTGGCACGCGTGGGAAAACGTCTCGAGTTCCATGCGAGCTGTGAAGATCGGGTAGATAGCCTATGGTAAGTCTTATTAATTTTAATAAGATTCAAATGACTAAGCATATAGCCTATGGTATTTATTTTAATGTAAATCAATTGGAAACCTAGGGTTTGGAATTAACAATCAAGGACTCATGGATATGCATAGAGATGCACTCTAGCACACACTCCCATGAAAGTGAGTGTTTAAAGGAGTGTCACATAGCTGATTTAAGTGGATTAGTAGGAGTGACTTAAGGTCATTTGATTTCCTTGAGATGTGTGTGTGTGCACATGATGAAAAGGTGGACTATAAAAGCACCACTTAGTGCTTTCTTCTTCACTTTGCATGCACCCAAGAACATAAAATTCAGAGCTGTAGAGAGATGATTCTTGCTGGAAATTCTCAAGTGAAGGTTAAGAAAGAGATTCAAGTCATCATCTAAGAGGGGGAGCAAGTCTAGCAACAAAGAACCCTAGGTAATGAACATTCCTACACCTAAATTTGATTGAGTTGTATGTATAAATCAAAGGGCATTTGGTTTTAAACAATTTTAAAGACTTATCATGGTTGGCTTGATCAATTTAAACACCTTAATTGAGTCCCACACTTGTATTTCAAAATTTAAGGTTTTTGAGAAAATTTGGGTTTGAATCCTGTTTTGGTTTCATAGTTTTCAGAGGGTAGACATTAGAGTCTTCGAAAATGGTTTACATATTTGAATTCCTCATTTCAAGCTGATAATCCAGTTATTAAAAAGTTCTTAATTTGGGTTTGAAATCAAAAAGTTACGTGATTTTGAAGTTGTAGGTGTTATTAAAAGCAAAATTGTTGTTCTCCAAGTGTTTGATGAAATGCATGACTATATTAAATGGTTAAGATGGACAGACTATGGGCCATGAGAGAATTAATATTTATGGGTTCATGGCTTGTTTAGGAGCATTTAGATTTCCTTTAAGTCTAGTTCTTGAAGTAGATGTGATGAAGTTATTGTTATGGACTTTTGTTGATGGGTTGTAGTTTCTTGAATTGAACCTAAATTTCAACAGAAATGACAAAGAGAATATAACTTCTTATATGCTTATTGAAATCGATTGATTTCTAGATATGTTTGTTGATCAATATGTTAGGTAGTTTCTTACTAAAAATTACAATTTTGGGTGTTCGGTTTGGAAGTTATGATTTTTCTAAGTTGTCTAAATATTGTTGTCATTGAGGTTGATTTGGTGTTTTTAGCGTAACTTCTTCATTTCTAATTGAAATTGAACAAACCCTACTTTTTCATAAATCTAAGAAGAAGAAGAGCTTTGACTTTTGCAGAGGGTGTGTTTCTCCAAATTTTGAGGTTTAATGGCCCAAAATTGATCTACAACAGTTCAGCTAGAAAAATAATTTTGATAAACATCTTTTACTTAGAAAAAAATAATGGAAAAGGGAATTTGAGTATCGGGACTTGGACTAGTCTAGAACTATAATTGGTCAAGATTACTTAATGTCTAAATAGATTCGCCCTGGAAGCGCTTTAGGAGTCTCAGGAGTCCGGGTGCAAGAATTCGAGGTATCGGGAGGTCGGAGAAATTAGGATTTTTTTGCGTGCTTTGTAAGTAAATATGTCGATGTTCTTTTATTTATTTAAATTCCATTCCTTTACTATTTTACAGTCTCTTTTCGACTAATTTGTTCCTTATAATCAAGTATCATGAATTGTGTTTGGTTTATCCATTTAATGAATGTTTTATCATGATGCTATGCCTTGTTGTGATTCATTGATTTCATTCCTATAAATTGGACATTGTTGAATAGCAATGCTATTAGTGTAGATGAATTGTTGGAAATGCACCCTTGCTCCTACTAGTTAGTGATACTGAGCTACCACTTGCGATTGAAGTGACGTAGTTCATGACCAAAATGGTAATACCAGACTGCACTAGTTCCACCCATTAATCACATGAGGATCTCAATGACCACTAGGGTGATCTTGGGGGCACTAGTGATACTGACTATTACTTGAGGTTAATGTGACATAACTTATAACTAATAGGGTGGTACCTGAGTGCACTGCTAATGGATGATTACTTTGTGTTGGTTCGATTAATTTGTTTAACTATGGTATCATCTAACATAGCCTTGTTTTCAGTACCTTTTCACTACTTTATGTTGTTGATGCCTTTCGTTATATTTGGAAATGTGGTATAGAATCTCCAGATTTTACTTTCTACTTTATTGTATTCACCGTCATTTTTATAACGGTGGGTGCAGATCCATCATTTAGCAGGCCCAATAAGGAGAAGATCGACGACTACTTCTGAGCCAGTGGCCCGACCCTGCTGCAGACATTGTAGGTCTTTTGGATATTTTGTGTAATTATTACTTATGTCTTTGATACACTTTTAGATTGTATATTTTGAGTTGAGAGACTAGACTCCCCGACTGATGCATGTTTATGGTGTTATTATCATGTGATCGTGTTTTCCTGGTTTCCACAATTAGGATTCAATTTAATTCTTCCACCTAAAAATGTTAAGACTTCCGCTGATACTAAAATGTTAAGACCTCTCGCTAAAATTAATATATTATTAAAAAGGTTTTAATTAACCCAAAATTTAGTAAGGGAATAACACATGTGTTTACTTATCCTGAACGAAAGGAATGAGGTGAATAGGTTGTAAAGACTAACTAATACGCAATTAAGTCCTACGTGGTTGGAATTAGGGTTTAATTGTGGGATTAAGCCAAACAATGTCGTGTTTAGGGATTCGAGCCGTCACAACAACCCATCGGGTCTACGACGATCAGCCTTAACTCCCTAGCATATCTCGCACACTCGAACATAATTAGAAACATAGGTCTTCGTCACCGACCACTAGAAAAGATTACGCACATCAACATACATATTGGTCCTGCTGGATGAACTGTAAAATGTGAGCGGTGAGCCTCACAAAATATCTTATCACGTAACTCAATTACTAATGGAATCCACAGTCACCTTCTAAATCTTAGGCATGAGTGTGTCAGTGACTCCAATCTGGATGATTCGGACTTTGAGCAAACTCGAAGAATCTTTGGTTCTGTTGATTTGCTTGTTAACCCTCAAGTACACTCTGAATCGACACCGTCTGAGTCCTCATCTGCCCACAAATCAACACTTTGGTGCTGGTCAAGATCTCAATAGAATACATCAACTCGACCGCCTCGAGTAACCCATACTCGTGTGTCATGTGGCCATTAACAATCTTTGAGTCTGCCCCTCTGTGGCTCAATGCGTCTGCAACATCATTGGCCTTCCCAGGTGGTACTTCAAAAAGAAATCATAATCCTTGAGGAACTCAAGCCAACACCTCTATCGCATATTTAACTCTTTCTGAGTGAAGAGGTACTTTAAACTCTTGTGGTCAGTAAACAACGCAAATATCTCGCCCCATAGAGATAATGACGCAAAATCTTTAGTGTAAAGACCACTACCGCTAACTCCAAGTCATGTGTGGGGTAGTTCTTCTCGTGAATCTTCAACTGTCGTAACGCGTAGGCAATCACTTTACCATCTTGCATTAATACATAACCCAACCCGACCTTAGAAACATCGGTGTTCACCTCAAAATCTTTCTTGACTCACATAAAACCAAAATTGGTGCGGAAGTCAAATGTTCCTTCAATGTTAGAAACGCTTGCTCACAATTGTCATTCCATTGAAATCTGGTGTCCTTCTTCGTCAATTGCATCATAGGCGCCACGTAATCTTTGAGAAGTCTAAACAAATCACCAGTAATAGCCTACCAAACCAAGAAAGCTGCGGATATCTGTCAATGATCTTGGTGTAGGCCAATCAATCATTGCTCTGACCTTTTAGGGTCTACTGACAACCTGCCAGCACCGACGATATGCCTAAGAAATTTGACCTCTGTAAGCCAAAACTCACACTTACTGAACTTGGCAAACAATTTGTGCTCCCTCAGTATCAACAAAATCGTTTGACGTGCTCCTCGTGATCCTCACAAGTCTTAGAGTAGATAAAGATATCGTCGATGAATACAATAATGAACCTATCCAAGTGTTCCCTTAACACTTGATGCATGAGATCCATAAACATTACTAGGGCGTTAATCAGCCCAAAAGGCATGACTATAAACTGATAAGTGCCCATATCGAGTGCGAAAATAGTCTTATCCCTGCCAACTGCTTTAATCCTCAGCTGATGTTACCTAGGATCTCAAATCAATATTCGAGAACCACTATGTTCCTGCCAGCTGGTCGAATGAGTCATCAATGTGAGGAAGTAGATACGTGTTCTTCACTGTAACCCTACCGGAGCACCCTAAGGTGACATGCTCAAGTGAATGAGTCCCAACTCTTGCAACTCATCAAGTTATGATCTCAGCTCCTCTATTTCACTTGGAGCCATACGTTATGACGGAATCGCTATAGGTTTGGTCCCAAGGCCAAATCAATAATGAAGTTAATCTCCTTAAGCGGTGGTAAACCTGGTAACTCCGCAAGAAAAACATTGGGAACTCACTTACAACAAGTACATCCTCCATCCTAGTCTTCACTATCCTCATCGTACTCAAAACACTAGCAAATGTCTTGCATCAACGCTAGAAGCTACCCTACCTCTAGTAATTGGTTAACTGGTCGAAGTCCCCTGGAAATTGAACTCGAGATGTTCTAGAATCTGAAATGTGACTCTCTTGTTGAAGCAATAGATCTGTGCATGGTATGCACCCAACCAATCTATGCCTAATAAACTATTGAACACTAAGAACTCCAACACTTTCATGTCTGCAAGTAATATGTGACCCCCTATCTCCATAGTACAATCAACACCCAAAACGTTCGGGTGGATCTTCTCACTAGGAGTTGTGTTAAGGATCAAGGGTTTCTCTAGTCAAGTGAGTCTCAATCCCTACTTATCAACTATGTGATCGAAAATAAACGAAACCGTAGAACCAGAATCAAACATAATATGCATGAAACGACTACAAACATAAACCATACCCTCAATAAGGTTACAGGTAGCAGCCGGATCTGGTGCGGCAAATGCGTGAACCTGCTCCTAGGCTTTACTGCGGTTGCCCTCTGCCCAGTCGTGGACATGCGATGATAAAACGCTCTGTCCCCATCTTTGTGATTGATCAAACACACTCGTAACAAGTTCGCTGATAACCTGATCCAGACTAAACACTTTGTCCCCGTCTCTGTGACTGACCAAAACTCCAACTATGTCCTTGCTTGTGTCAATACCGTTTATACCTCTACCCCTGACCACCGCTATCTTTAAGGACCCGATACGTGCGATGTGCTAAGCTTGTTGTGGTGTACTAGCAAAACTCCATGCTGGAGTGGAATGTATTGTGTGAAGTGAAAATCAACATATTCGACACTTTAAGCTCTATCTATTTGCCTCCACTATCTAGGTTTCTTCTTCCTTCTGTCACTTCCAGAATCGCCCGCTGACTCTGATGGTGCTGAAGGCGTGACAATTGCTCCGATGCGTGTGCTAAAAAAGGTCTCACTGGCCATACTCCTCTCGTAGGATCCTGTAATGTCCTCGGAGCTGTGTTCACCATCGTAGACTTGATAGAATCAATAGGTCATGAATGAAGTAGTAGGCTTAGTCCGCATCTAAATCAATAATACCTATGGAATACTCCATCAACTATAAATACCGACCCATATATTGTATCACCGTCTTGCTAGTAGCCTAACGAATGTTTTGAAACTCGGTCCTCTTCATGTTCCTGATCGAAGGAGGAAAATACTTGTGACTGAATCTCTCATTGAACTCAGCTCAATCCTTTGGTTTCCCCTTCATAGCCACCATGCTACGCCACCAGACATCAGCCTCTCCGAATAGCGAAACTGAAGAAATACTCGGCCTCATGTACTCAGGTGTGGCCAACACATCGTGAATCTTCTCGTGGCTCCTCGTATACCTCTCAGTTGCCTCGAGATCAGTACCACCATGAAACTTCTCCGGATGGTGCCACTGGAACTCGCGAGACTATCTCGCCTCAATCGTCACCTTAGTGTTCGTATTAGTGGTGTACTCGGCAACTCCTCTGTCGATTTATCAGGTGTAGGTGGTACTATCTCAGCCGAATCCGAACCCTCTCATCAATCATGGGTTCTATCGGTGTTGTGGGAGTTGCAGGTGTGTCATGAACCGTAGAGCACTCCTTGTCTTTATAACTGGAGCTGCTGACGTAAAAGGTAAATGTGTAGCTTGTCCTCAAGAGTTGGAGGATCTCTTAAAGTTGTTGGTCATGCGATGCAACCAGGTGTGACACCTCATCTAGTCTCCCCTGAACGTCACCCAAACCATTATCACTGGTCATAGGCTAATCGACCATCGTAATCTGAAAAGAAAACGAGTTCTCGATCAGGATATACTATCGATAATAGTAGTATACAATACATCAAATAGCTCATATAGTCCAGCTTTAATTTCCCAACCCTCCTCACTTCTAACTAAGACTTAAGTCAGGATCATAGGGTTCCATTCTAAGTTTCACTATTGTCCTAACTAATAATTGGTTTTGTGTCTTAACTGGTTGTGAGAAATTAAGAGTCAAGTTTTAAAACTTTAGGCTCCAATACCAATCTGTAACAGCCCCAGTTCCACAACCTTAAACTGGGCCTCGTCCTGCTTAGACTTATGTGAACCCCGAGTCAACTCCCGTGAAGTCAACGCAAGCCTAGTCAACATTCCTTACCATTATCCATTCGTTAAGCATTATTATAATAAATTAAATGAGTTATTCAAATTAGTAAGTTATCAAAGTTTAGTGGAAGTGATTAAAACCTCAAAACTAACTGAATCAACTTAAAGACACCCATCAGGACAACTTAGAGTGTGGAAACCCTGTACATGTATACATCTAACCAGTATATCAAGTCAAAGGAAAGCAAAACATATTGTATACATGTCTCAAGATCTTTCACAAACTCATAATCCCAATGTGATAAAAAAATACACACACACGCCACAAATACACACACACATATATAAACTTAATACAAAAGTCAGGAAACCTACATCAGTACGAGGGGGATAACCGCTCCAATGTCCTCGAAACAAATCACCCAATAGTGGAGCCTTGCCCATACTCGACTGTGAATCTGCACCCAACCAAACACGAAAATGACGAGTCCAAGTAAGTAATGCCAAACAGGATGTATACAACATTTCAAAATAAATAAGTTATCTATATTCATGTAGATAGAAAGAAACGTACATGGAACACATAAATAAATAAAAACTGTAAATAAATTAATGATCAATCGAAAGATGAGTGCTAGGAAATGAAAGCAGAGAAGGTGCAAGTAGTCCTAACCAAACAGTCGTTGAGTCGAGGAAAACCCTACAAGACTCAAATTTTAGGACGTGGTCAACACCCAACAAGCCCTAAATCCATGCAGATGAGAGACTTCTTGGTAATCTAACTAAGAACTCTCACCCCGTATAGAACCAGTAACCAATGCAGTGCATCCCGAGGTAATGGCTCTGGCATATTACCTCTGATGACCACTCCTTCTAAAGATCATCGTTGACTCACTTGCCCTCGGACAACTAAATTAGAATTGAAATCCAAAGATAGATATAGAGCAATAACAATAACAAATGAAAGCTTAATTGAAATAATTGTACATTCCTTAACTGGTTTACTTACCTATAATCCGCACTATACACTTTCTCGCTCGACATAGCACCAAATCGATCCCCAAACGCCAGTCATAATTCCACTAACTTCCAGGTATTTATTTGGATCAATTTCGGTTATGTTAGAGTCTTGTATAATTATTTTAGTGTCTCATTTCCATTTAAATTTGGTATTAAATTAAATCTCAAAAATACCCAGTCCGACCCAGCGTATACCCGACTATCATAATACAGTCCCTTAGGTCTTTGGGAATCCACTTCATGTTTGAGTCTATGTGGAAGTTTAGATTTTTAAATCCTAAAATATTTCCAAAATAGGAAAATAAAAGTGGTGACATTATTTTCAGGGAGATTTTTTAAGTAAAAACTCCCGACAACTCAAAACCATTTTTTCTATATTTTCCTCAGCCCTTTCTATTTTTACCTAATTTTTTCCTAAATTTTCTTGAATTTTCCTGATTTTTATATGATTTTTACTTTTATTAAATTTTAGTTTGGGTTGCTGGACCAGGTTTGGTTCTTTCCAACACCCTGGGTGGTGATGGCGAGCCCCAAGTGTAAGGGCGGTAGTAATAGTGGCGCAAAACAACGTTTGCATCGAGTTTATCGAATCCACAGAGAATAGTGCACATATCACTAGAGTAAATTAGGCGATTTGAAGCATAAACAGACAAGTAGTATAATTATTGAATTATCTAAGAAGTAAAACGACAAGAACAAATTTATTTTAGATTTGAATTCATCAATCAAATTAAATGTGCGACAAATCAATCAAAAAATGTGTTCAACTCAATTTATAGACCAGGTATCCTACAAGTCATCTCGTCCCAAAGTCTCGGTGACGAGGATACTATTTAACTCTCGGGCTCCATAGGTTTGTGCGAGCAACGTAAGAGCATTAAAGGATTAAGCTCAAAACCTTATAAGGTCTCTCAAAGTTTAGGCAGTCGGTCGGTGTACCCTAGCATATTAAGTTTTGTGTTCAATTTCGGTTCGATATCCCCAAGGTCTTGGTGATTATCTCTCCATAATTTCAGTGACTACGTGATCAGTGCAATAAAAGCCTAGAGTGTGGAACACTAAAAATAACATTGAATAGAACAAGAAATGCAACTAAACATGATTCATCAACACAAAACATTCAAATAAGCACATTAAGTCTCAAAAATATATAAACTAAATAATAAAGAGAAGAAGTTCATGAAAATATCAAACTCAATGGTCTTGGCCCCAAGGTCATGGCGAATCCGATCTCATCTTTTGTCGAATCTATCAAGCTCTTCTCACTCTATGCTACACTAAGAAAGCATGAAAATACAACTAAACTAGGGTACCCGAGCATCGCCTGAAGGAGAGCTCGGGGCAAAAACAGCCCCTAAATATAAAAAAAAAATGTGGTGTTCTTGGTGAAGAAGATGATGACAGAGAGGAGGAAGGATAGTGAGGAAGATGGGAGTGGAGAGGATGGTGAAGAGAATCGTGAGAGAGAGAGAGTCCCAATATATTGGGCGTGTCGACTGTGTTGGCTGCTGGAACTATTTTTTTTGTGAAAATCCCGTGTTGCCCCAGCGTGATATGCGTTTGATGAGAGAATACGGTATTCGAGGCACATCCACGCAGGCCAATCGCTAGACTGAAGCTCGCTATGTCGATCGAGGTTGATCTGAGGAAACTCGGCACTTGTCGCGGGAGGAGAGAGCGCGTGCGTGCTTAGTGGTGGACCGAATACGTGTCATTCGTGGAGAGGTGGAGAAGCAGAGCGCGTTCGGGAGTGGGGACAAGCTAACGTGCTGGCGTGGTGGTGTGGTGACACGTGGCGTGGGGTGGGTGGAGAAAAAGTAGCTGGGCCCGGCTGGTGAGGTGGAGAGCGCATGGGAGATGGGACGCGTGGCGTGTACGGAGAGAACGCGTGGGAGGTGGGCCGACTTCAATTAATGTTTCATCCGATCTGTGTTGTTCTGATCTCAAGGCGACCCTGGATGGTTGTGAAGGCATGTGTGTCCCAGTTGTGCTTCTGATCTGCGTCTCCCTGTTGCTCCATCAATCTTGATCTGCTAGACACTACCTATCTCGAGGCTTGTCTGTTGGCTGTTGAACTGCACAACATCAACTCTATGACTTGGCCAATTTTCTCTATTTTTCTTCAACTTTGGCACTCCAACTCTTCATACAAATCATTCAGACCTTCGTCAATGACCAATGTGGGTCCCACCCAACTATCTTGGGTTGAGTGTTAGTGCGCTTAACGATATAAATATCAAAAATACTTCAAAATGATCCATTTTTATTCTTTTACAACAAACTTAACCTAAAAAATACAATGAACAAAATAAATATTTTCTAGCTAATATTTGAGAGACAATTAAAAGCATAATAAATAGATATAAAAATGGGGCATAAATATATGATTATCAGGTGGCCCGACCCAACTGGGTTGGGCCTAGGGATGGTTAGACGGCCTCAATTTTTCATAAAACTAGGCCATGTCTAGCCTAGACCTACGTGGACCCCTAAGTTCATACTTGCGAAGTCAATGCAAACCTAGTCAGCCTCAAATATTTCTTTCCTCATTAATTTAACAATTTTAAAAGTTGTGAGTTATTAGATTATACCATTGGTAGGTAGTTCGCAACTAAAATAAACTATAATCAAACTAAATAACTCAATAAATAGAAAATTGGGAACAACCTAAAGTGTGGGAACCCTGAAACCACTAGATAAACATGTAAATCTAGTGACCAAAAATATAATAGTACGATAATACATGATATCCCTAGTCACTTAATCCTAAAATGTATCCCATTGTTATCAAAAACATAAGATACAATAATTACAAGTCAGAAAACACAACACATACAGTGAGTAAAAGAAAAAACTGCTCAAGAGTCCTCAAAGAAAGTCACCAATCATTGGCCCTTTTCCTTTACTTCTCTCTGCTCTATCTGCACCCACCGTCACAAATTAAATGGTGAGTACGTGATAAATTGAACGTAAAACCAGAAGGACAAACAATAATTCATGAATAACTAATAAAGCAGTTTAAGAATCATGCGGTATTTAAAGGCAGATAAATAACACAAAGTGCATGATAAACAAAGATTGATAAACATTCACAACAATATCTGAGTGTCTATTAATTCAAAAGAGGTACTAAGCGGTCTTAACCACAACAATCCACAACAATACAATACTCGAGGAAGAATCACGTTAGGTTAGGTACCGCACCCCCGTACGCGATATTCACATTATCCTAACTAGCCAAAAACCTATGAGTACCTTCCTAACACTTTTAGGCCATAAAATACTCAGCCAAGGAATTTAAAGAATTGAATTCCAATAAATAGCTCATGACAATAGAAGCAACAATAATGGAAAATGAATTATTATGTATTTCCAAACTAAATTACTGACTTACCTCAATCGATCGCAAAAACTTCAATCCTCGCGCAGCTCTAATTTGTCCAATTTGATTTTCTAAATCCCTAGTATTCATTTAAACCCAATTTTGTTGAATTAGAATCATTCCATGACCCTAAATAAATCGCCAAAGTTTTCCAAAAGTTTTGAAAATATTTTTAAAAAAATTTAGGTTTTTACTGTTTGGGACGTCGTGGGTGACGCCGCCACGTTCAGGCCCTACGTCGTCATTTAGAATGCCAAAATCCTGTTTCTTTTTATTGGATGTCGTGAGTGACGTCACTAAGGGTATTGGCCCACGACTTCACTTAAATCGTCAACCCATTTACGTCTCTAGTTTGGACGTCGTGATCGACGTTATGGGAGGTAATGCTCCAAGCGTCCTTCGCGACGTGACACCCTAAACACTTATCCGGGGTTTTCTAGAATCTAGCTCGTGTCGTCGTGTCCGAGCCTATTACAAACTCATAAGGACGTCCAACACCACTCAAAACTACCTTTACTTCATGTCGAAACATTGACAAACCATTGATTCAAAAATCACTTCCAAAACCTCAAAAATTCCACAAAACTACAACCAACTCTCAATCATCAAAACAACCATTAGCAACAACCTCAATCCATCCTTTGATCAAATTTCTCACCCAAAAACCATATCGAAACTGAACCTTGAAATGTCACCCGAAATCATTGCGATAAACACTCGCAAAATTACCACAAAACATAGGAAATCACGAGGGGAGTCGGGATCTCACCTTAAAACGCATTGTTGGTTGATCTCGGACGTCGCTCCGAGCTCGAAATACATGAAAACCCCTAACGTCCACCGTTCTCATGTTTAGATCAAAAGAGAAGAAAAGAAAATGGAGAGATAAAAGTTGACAAAATGGCTTACATACTTCCCCTCTCATCACTTCTCACAAACGTATCCCAAGGCACATCCTAGGGCATCTCTTCAATCCAACCACCCACTCTAACTCAACATTGTAACTTCGATAGATGACTTCAACTTCACAACTTAACTATTTCCAACTCAAACCTCACGTTCTCGGACCCATACCGCACTACAACTCGCACAGTCGTGTGATCCCAGACTTACCCACGTATATGCATATATTATTTATTTCTTTTATTATTTTTCAATAATTCACCAATTATCATTTCCTATGTTTAAATACTCAAAGTATACCCATTTGTCTAAAAATTTATGTTTTTCCTAGGCGAAACCTCACAGTTATTTCTAGATGAGTATATTCCCACCGAGGTGATGACAGAGACGATAGGGCTTATGCGATGTCAGCACCACAGAAACCTTATACACGGGACCAGAGAGGTAGAGATTGAGATGAGAGAGACCGGAGTTATAGACAACACTCTAACGGTCGACAATCTGGAGGAAGTGAAAGACGAAGATGTTATAGGTGCGGTTAGAGAGGTCACATCAGTGTGAATTGTCGTAGAGCCTCTCCAGCACCAGAGATTCCACAGATCGATGAAAGAGTTCACGCGGTAGTACCGCTAGTCAGAGAGACGACCCGACAGCATGAGCAGGGTACGTTATTATTGTGTTTTTCTATGCGTGTGCTGCATATAGGTTGATTTGTTCACTATAATTGTTATCTTGTTGCATTTCATGCATTCGTTGCATCTAGGTTGATTAGTTCACTTAGATTAGTGTGTCCTAGTTGATTCGTACACTAGAGGATTGTGGAGACTGGTTGATGTGTTCACCAGGTTTTAGTGGAATGCTGGTTGATTTGTTCACCAGGTTTTAATGGAAGACTGGTTGATTTGTTCACCAGGGCCAGGTCGATGTGTTTCCTTAGAATAGGTTGATGTGTTTCTCTAAAAATTAAAGTTGATTCATTTACTAAGAAGTTAAAGTTAATTTGTTCATCTAGACGACGGGTGTCAGGTTAGTTAGTCTAACGGGTAATTGCATTCGCGTTACGACCCCTGAGAAGAGGTATTGGTTGTCTTAAATTTCGGGTACGAAATTCTCCTAGTTGGGAAGAATTGTAATGACCCAAATTCATTTAAACGGATAGGAGTACCCGGGTTATATTGTGTTATTTGTGTATGTTGTGTGTCTATTATTGTGATGTGGGAATTTATTATTATTTATAAGTCGGGTATAACCGATTCTAGGGTGCGGGATAACCGGGGTATGGGGCATGGGTTACCGGGTAGTTGAGAAATCAGCATGCATAGGATAAATTCGAGATGCACAATAGGGTGATGCATTTTGATGGGGCTGCGGTGTCATGATAAGGTACCTAGACACACTAGGACATACAACATTCACATTCGAGATTTATGTTGGAGAGGAGAATTCGATAAATAATAGTAATAAAACCTATGTTTTGATAATTTCATCTTGAGGTGGATTTTGATGAAATATGTTGATTTGTATCGAAATTGTGGAAAATTGAAGTGAATAAAGTTTATATACATGTATTTTAAATCCGAGAATTTGATGTTGTTTTGGTGGAATTGTGGTGTAATAAATCACGGAAAAGAAAAAAAAATGAGAAGAGACGAAACAATAAAATATACCTCTTGTTTAGGTGGGGCCCACATATAAAAAAATAAAATATAAATAATTACATAAAAATATATTTTATAAATTTATTTATTATTTTCTGGAAAATAAGGAAAATAGTTGAAAAATATCAGAAAAATTGAAGAAAATTCTAGAAAAATATAAAAAATTAGGAAAAGGTAGAAAAGTGTTTCGGGTATTTTTAGAACTCCTAAGGCACAACTCAAATTTGAAAAATATGATATATTATCATAAAATTAGATAAGTTTTATTAATAATATAAAACACTATAAATGGACTTCGTGGACTCGGGGAACCATAGCTTGGGCATAAGAGAGCGGGTTGGATTGACGGTCCGGGAAGCCTGAGTGCGTAGTTACAATTGCGTAAAACCCTTGAGAATGTTACACTTTAAATTCAGTTAAGCGAGTATTTATTTACTTATTTATTTAGTGATCGTTATGTTTACTTATTGGTTATGTATATGCTGTGAAACATGACACGATGGCACAAATTAAATTTGAAGGTCACGTGTCCGGTGCGTTATGATGTGCTTCGATCACCGTTTGTGGTCGGGTGTGGTTTATATGTGATGGCCTAGCTAGTTTTCATTGATATCGTTGGTTGAACCGGATTACTCGAATGTTGGCTTACCAGCCATGGGAATATGATTCCTGTTGCCAGGGTCATATTCACATGTCTCGCAGGTTATTGTGGTTTTCATGATTATCGTGTAGACTTCTCTTGGGAATTTACTCACTAGGTTCGTTGTTGTATGTGTTGGGCAACTGAGCACAGATCCTAGTACGAGCAAGAGCAAGGGAAAGGAGGTACTAGGCGACTATCTCTGAGGTCGTTGCTGCGATAGTTCGTGTTTGATATCATGTATGTATATTTTATTTTGCTGGGTTTTGGGGACTTTTGAACTATATCACATGTATATGGATTACTGTTTATTTCGTCTCAGTTATATACATGGTGTTATTTCCGGGTTTTCCACTGCTTAGGCTTAATAAATTCTCATAAAATACGAATTAAACGCTTCCGCTATTGTTATTAAAACTTGCCAACCTACTAGATGTTTAAATAAATTAAACAACAGCGTCACTTCACGTAGCTGTTGACGTGGCAAGTAGTGATGATTTTTCCGCTGACATGACAGCACCTTCTTGGGCTTGCGAAATGAGGGCGTGGATCACCCCTCCCCATTTCATTTAAACATTGCTTTGTTCGTCCCTTTTTTTCTTCTTCATTTCTTTCTTAAACAACCTAACATCAATAATAACAACTTCAACCACAATTCAACAATACAATATCCTAATAATTTATCATAAAAAATCACCAATTTCCTTTTCCAACCCAAAAATAGGTTTTCTTAGGCATTCTCGTACCCAGCCTGTAGCATGACTCACATTGTCGCATGTAATAAACGATACTATCAATTAGAACACACTCTCTAAAGTGGTGCCCTCCAAAAATGTTTGGTCTTAAGTTGATGTTGATGCTTCGGTGGTGTTAGGTCACCCTTACATTGCTGTTAAAGGGGTGGTACGTGATCACAGAGGGATGGGTATGGGGCTTTTGCTAAGAGAATTGAAGGATGTCTTCGGTGGAAGTAGCAGAGGCGGTGGCAATCCAAGAGGGGTTTCATCTGGTGAGATATGGAGGTCTGAATATCAGTGTTGCAGAGGGTGATGTTGCTATAGTGATCGATGCTATCAAGGGACATCAATTTGGGGGACAAATCGGTCCACTCATTTATGAGATTGTGCATCTCAATGAATCGATGCGAACTAATTTTTCCTTTACACCATGTACAGTAAATAGTGATGCACATGCCTTGGCTAAAAAAGCTATGTACATTAATGTGTGTTGGCACTGGATCGATGTGATCCTTTTTCTTATCTCCATATGTAATTCCTTACTTGAAGTTATGAATGATAAGTATATCTGTTTGTGGCCTTCAAAAAAAATACAACAAGATTAAACAACAAATATAACAATAAAAACACATACTTGTCATATTAGAATGATGTCCCTAATATATGAAATAAAGGAATAAAATTTGCATCACTTGTAAGCTTGTTTATATTTTATACATATTATGATGCAATTAGTGAAGTGAATAGATGTAATGTAGAAGCAAAAAAAGATATTTGAATGGTTAAAACATTAAAACATTTAAATTAAACAACGGACAAGCCCAAAACCCACAAACAAATTAAGATAATTATAAAAACCCCAATTTAATCTCCTATTCATTAATGATATTTGTTTGAACATCGATCATCAAATAATGAGAACACATTAGATCTAAGGTTTCTAGCAAAAACAATCAATAGAAAAGAAATTAGGTTCCTTCAATAAAGGCAGCTTCTCAAAAAACTAAAATTAGATTTCATCATATAACAAGATTACAAAATCAAACCAAAGCCTAAAAAAATCAAAAGTTCCTAATCAAACAAAACTTAAAATCAATGGAAACAACATTATCAAAAAAGGAAGAAACTCTTGGAAGGCTAAACTTTTTTAACACAGTAAACTCAATATATACAACTGCATTGACATGTAGTTTTTTGAGAAGTCAATGTCCAATGACTCGTTAATTGACAAACATTATCGTTATTGTTTCAATTATCCATTTAAATACATGAAGGCACAAAGAACTAAAATTTCTATAGATGTAAACCCACTTAATTAAATCGTTATTTGACAAATGGTTGTCTATATTTGATAAATATTACAATAAGTTCTTTATGAAAAGAGGAGCATATCATAGGATGGAAATAAAAGTGATTGAACCAAGCTCATAAAAGGAGCAAATAGGATTATATAATAACAACATCAACAAAGCCAAAATCTAAAGTAGTAGTAAATCATACATACATTGTAGTGAGATTATCTAAAATTTTGTTTGTTGTTAATGATCCATCAAGATAGTTCCAGCCAAGGCCCTGAAATGCCAATGTCATCATAGGAAAAGTTAGATATTTTCATCAACAAGAAGATGTAATGTACATATTAGTTAAAATTGGCAGAAATCAACTATGAAATTTACATTTGGCTTAGTGCAGATCTACTGGCAAGAAAAGATACGTAACATAGCTAAGGTTCCAAGTCTTGGTCAATTAAAAGTTTGCTTCTTTTTTTCTACTTAAATGTTTCTAGATATAGTTCATGACATATATTGTTATTCTTTCATCAACATCAAAAGCTTCAACACAAATCTATGTAAGACTTTTAGATAAGTACACACCTTATTTGAAATAACAAGAACAGTTCATCAAGTTAAAATAAACACCACAAGAATCAAGACTGATCGATTTCTCCAATGACTCAAGGGATGAAATCAAAATAAAATCAAAGGGCTCTACCTACACTCCTAACCCAAACACTAATAAAAATTAATCAAAAGAGATAACAACGTTTATTGAAATCCATGGGTTTGGAGAGTGTTGGGTCACATGTGCACATGATGGGTATACAAATGGGGTTGGAGCTTATCTTTGCACAAAACCAATTGGCTTGAGCTAGTATCCAATCTACACCACTTTATACCACACCAACTCTTATTATATTTCCAATGTGGGATTATATTCCAACGCTCCCCTCAAGTGCAACTAGGCCGAACTAGTTGTTACTTGTCAAACATAGACCTGCTCTTTTTAAAGGTCTGTAAATATGTCTAAGCCTATTTTTATAGGCTTTAGGTCCATAAATGGGTTTAGACTCCATCGTCAACCCAATCAGGTCTTCAAATACGAGCCCAAGATCATTCCGTTCTGATACCATATTATCCATGGGCCCGAAGAGTGTTGGGCCACACGCGCACATGGTGGGTATGCAAATGAGGATGGAGCCTATCTTTGCACAAAACCAATTGGCTTGTGCTAGGATCCAATCTACACCACTTTATACCACACCAACTCTTATTATATTTCCAATGAGGGATTATATTCCAACATGATAGTTTCATAATAGAATAAGTTTATTGTATATGTTTGAATGTACAGTATGGTGTCCTATTTATAGAATGGTGCATAATTAAATCAGTGGAGGCGTTACATAATCAATGTAGATGTTACAAAATCAGTGGAGGTGTTACACGATTAATGTAGACATTACAGAATCAGTGTAGACGTTACAAAATATTTGTTTCCTAACATCCCTCTTAAACTCAAGGTGGTGGCAACGGAACTACTTGAGTTTGCAAACGAATAAGATGAGGATACATAAAGTCGGTGACAATTCTTTATGGGGACACCAAATCGCGACAAACGAATGCAAGTGATCATGAAAGAATCTTCAGATAGGTATGTGGGACAGATAAATCTTCAACAGTATTGCAACTAATAGGCTTGATGGACATCCCAAACTATGCTCGACAGCGTACAGTACGTAGATAATGGGTGTGACAGGCATCGCGAACTGCGCTCAAATTAGTGGAGAGTGCACGGATGGAACAATATAGTCGGAAGAATGACTAATGAAACAACATAGTTGGTGAAACGACTAACGGAACAACATAGTTGACGGAATGACTAATGAAACAACATAGTCGACGGAATGACTAACGGAGCTGAGTTAACGGCGGAACGATTAATGGAACAACATAGTCGACACAACAACTAATGGAACAACATAGTCGATGGAACGAGTTTCGTCGAATGGAACAATATAGTCGGTGGAACGACTAACGAAACAATATAGTCGAAGGAACAACTAACGGAGCCGAGTCGGCGGAACGACTAACAGAACAACATAGTCGGCGGAACGACTAAGAGAACAACATAGTTGGCGAAACGACTAACGAAACAACATAGTCGGCGGAACGACTAACGGAACAACATAGTCGACTGAACGACTAATGAAACAACATAGTCGATGGAACGACTAACGGAACAACATAGTTGGCGGAACGACTAACGGGGCTGAGTTGGTGAAACAACTGAGTGAACATTGTATTGCGAGTTGGAAGGCATCAAATTTGTGCAAACATGGTAGGCGGATTGGCTGACTGAGCAACGGAAGAGACAAATGATTGGTACAACAGACAAACGTGTGTGAAGACGCATAAGAGAAACAAGAGGAAATCATAACAAAAGCATAATCGAACACAAGAACAAGCATTAAGATGTATCAAGGATCGATCGTCGACTCAAAAGTCAACCGACCTTGGATTAGAAACCAAGCTCTGATACCATGATAGTTTCATAATAGAATAAGTTTATTGTATATGCTTGAATGTACAATATGGTGCCCTATTTGTAGAATGGTACATAACTAAATTAGTAGAGGCGTTACATAATTAGTGTAGACATTACAGAATTAGTGGAGGCGTTACACGATTAATGTAGACGTTACAGAATATTGGTTTCCTAACAATGTTGAGTAATGAATTAAATAAAGTTAGGAAATGTATTTTAAAAAAATAGTAATGGTAATAAAGATAGGAAATCAAACTCCTTAAAAAAGCCATTGTCTAAAAAGAATCGCTAAAGAGAAAAATCATAGTTAAAGTCCAATTATAGTGGGTAGCCACTATCAATTTGGCTATTCACTCTTGTCCCCTCCCCACATGCCCCACCGTCATAATGCCTCATTTGAATTCAAAGCCCTAAACACAATCCAAAATCTTAAGCATCATAGGCTTGAAAAAATGTGAATCACTTAATATATATTGACAATGAACAAAACACACATACAACACTAAAACTGTGATTAAGCAAATACTAATCAATTCAACATAGATTAAAACAAAGACATCTACTATAATGCAGAAATAACTATATTTTACTTGTGACAAGCCAACACGTACACGTCACTAACAATTAGAAGATACCGATGCTTATCAAACAGAAAAGAGATGGGAAAGCATCAACCAAGGACAATCTAAATACATAAAATTGAAGTAGCATATACAACTCAAAAATATACTAACATACATATACATTTGGAAAAAAAAGACTATATATATATATATATAAATTGCATAATCGAGAATTACCAAGTTTTAGGCAGCTTATTGAGAAAGCTCTGAGAGAGAGACATCGCAATCAACAAAGGATGACCAAACTTTATGATTTGAGCATTATCGCTCACGGGTAAAATACCTTTATCATCATGTGAAACTCTTTTCCACTTAACGAACAAGCCAATCCTATAACCCACCATAGCCAACCCCACAAGCGATAGCAAAAAGTTCAATAGCTTCAACAAGCAACCTGAGGGTCCTCTGAGCGATATTTCTCCTAAATCCTCACTTATTCAATTAATTACTTCATCATACAAACAAGAAACACACACCTGTTGCATTAACCCAAATTGTTCCTCCCATCGTAGATCAAACGCAATGGAATTGGAAGTAGATCGTGTTTAAAAAATATAGGGATTTTGTAGGAATCAATGAAGGAGAGAATCCCATTACATTCAATCTTCATAATTTGCAATTCCATCGTGTAGGGCACTCATTGAACAGATCGAAGACCAAACTCTCGGGGCTTGAACCGGGTTCAAGAACTTGACCTCTAACCTTTCTAGCAAATTTTGGGGGTTGAGATGCGTGAGAAGGTGAGTGAGAGAATTGAGAGGGTCAACAAGAGACAAAGAGTGAGAGGGTGAGAGAGAGCAAATGCTAAGGATGAAGCAACAATGAAACAAACCTGAAACTATATTTTGATGGTTAAGACTCGATCTTATATCTCCATTCCATTTTCTAATGGGGATTTTTGGTTGAACAATAAAGAAACAAAGCATCAACAAGAAAGGATAGCAAGAGACAAGATGATAATGAGAAAGTAATGAGAGATTAAATGTTGGCCTGTTATTTTTTTGATAAGGAAATGTTGACTCATTAATATGGAAGACAAAGATACAAGAGAACGAGTGGAAAGAAATCATAACAGTTTTAAAAGTCAATTTTGTTTGGTAAATTTTTTTGGTGTTTAATTGGCATGGAAAATATATATATTGAGATGTTGAAACAAAAAATCTTAAGCCACTTTTATAGGAGTTAGGATATATCGTGGAGAGCACTAATTTGAAACTGCGAATTGTCATTATCCTTATCCATACTACCTCTAATTTGGTCTCAACCCAACGATTTTGGATTGACATTATATATAAGAAGATACATGCGCATATGAAATCATATTTGTTTGAAAAATAAAAATCACATTCTATAACTTGTTATAAACTTTCAAAGAAAAGAAAAAGTTCATCATGTATTCTTTAAATTTTGCTTTATTTTCCTTGAATCTTTTAATTATATATTTAAGTATTGATTATCATAATGTAAACAACTTCAAGCCGAATATTATTGTCGCAAAAGATGGTTCGGGACACAAACCATCCATAAATTTATATCAATAGTCTCGAACAAAAAAAATAGAAATAAATTTATTATATATGTAAAAGGAGACATCTATAAGGAGTATATTTATGTCCCAACACAAGCAGAGAAGGTCCTTCTAGTAGGAGAAGGAAGGGGAAAAACAATTATGACCAGTGAAAGAAGTGCAAAAGAGGGCTTCAACACTTTTGCAAGTACAACTTTTAGTAAGATTCTCTTTATTGCCTATTTAATTATTGTATTATTAAACTATTGTTGTAGCCAATACTACCTAAGTTGATAAAAATGTTTTTAAATTATTGCATGTTATGATTGTTGTAAGAAAAGTTTATTGCATGTTATAATTAAGAGGAATATACTGATGATATTTTAGTAATAACTTTGTTTTTTAAACGGATAAGTATTTGCGTTCAAACAAGCATGTTAAAAATGTAACTATACAATATATTTTTGGCAACGGCTATTCAGACCCCACTTTTTGCTTCATTTACCCCATTACTACTTTTTACCCCAATCTTGAATTTTTCTACTGCCCTTGCCCCACTTTTTTGTGAATTTTTCAAAACTACCCATAACCCCTCAATGACTCTAACTTCATCTCCTACCCACGTTCCATCCTACTTACCCCATAACCAAATTTTTCACCACCATCCTCTCTTTGATTTTTCGGCCTTACGGAACCCTAAATCGAAGTCTCTAGTGCATTTGGAGTATTTTTTGTAGGTTGAAGCTCGCCAGATCTATAGGTAGTGTGTTAGTCGGCAAACTTAAGGAGGGCCGCCCATTCCTTCATCTGCTAGTGGCATGTTGGGTAAGTTATTTGCCTTAATTTTTGTTGGGTTTTGTTCCCCATGAGTTTGCAATTGTTTTCTCAGTGTTTTGTGTCCATTGTTTGTTAGGTATATGGTCTAGAGTTTGGGTTTGTTTCAAGTCACGATCTCGATGATGGCGGCTACATAGTATGGACACCGCCAAAGGGTATTGGTCACATATGCCTATTAGGTTAAATTATTAAGGCCACATATGAGCATTAGGTTTAATACATGACGGAACTACATAACCAACTTGTGTTCAAAGGTAGCAGTAGTAAGAAACCGATACCCATCGAGACCTATCGATTATTTATAATTGATACCCTCTATATTGGTCTCGGTTCTGTTCAACCGACCATTATGAAATTGAATTGTTTGTTACGTTTATTTCAATAGTTTACCTAATTTTATTATTGTGGGCCTAATTTTACCATTTCTTTTGTGTTTAGATATGGCCAAACAAAAGATGGTTGCATGAAACCACCTTCGACCCTGTGAAAAGCTGCGACTTTTGCCGCTGCCAATCCTACTATAGGGTCCCAGCCGTAACCTAAAAAGAAATGCATGACTACTTCATACTGGAAGAATTTGAACGAGAATAAACCTAAGCCCAAAAGGCGACAAGTTAAGCATCTGGATGATAGTGAAGAAGCACGGGTGGAGACTGTAGGGAGTTGTTCCCTATCATGTGATTTTGCACATAACTCAAAAGTTGTTGAAGACACAACTGTTGGTATCTTTATGATGCAAATAAAATGTCCACTTCATTTCTTGGTGGACCATCAAATTTATCGATGTTGTCGTCATTTTGAAACCACAGCTTGGTGAATATTTGGAATAAGAAGGTACACATTGAGATATACATTCATTCTTTAATGCATTTAAAGTTTTCTTATGTTAATTGTTTGCAAATGTCAATGTGTTTAAATCCACTCTTTTATCTTTGTAGCATCGAGGATATTTAAAGTGCATCAACCATGGAATTCAAATCACTCGTTGGGATAGTATCATGTGACACCTTCACAAGGAATGGGTCGACAAGCTTATTAAGGACTTTGGTTTAAGCCTATTTGGGTACATCTAATATGACAAATGTAATAGGGTATTAGTGTCTGACATTCACTGAGAGGTGGCAGCTGGAGATGAACACATGCTACATACCCTTTGGCGAGATGATTATCACTTTAAATGATGTCCGATTACTTTTCAGGATCCTAGTTCTTGGAAAAGACTATGGTTACAAAAACTAAGGATCACACTGAGGTGATAGGATGAGTAGTCGATTGTTAGGTATGACAGTACAGTCTGTTGAGGATGAGATGAAAAGGAATCATGGCCAGAAATTGAGTTTGGTGTGGTTGAAGGATCAGTTCTCTACCCCATTTAGAGGAGAGAGATTGCCAGACGAGAAGAAAGCAGATAACTTATTCCCTCCGCCCGATTCCCTTATTCAAGCCTATATCCTATGTCTTCTTGGAACGACCATATTTACTGGCAGGTCTAGTACAAGAGTCTCCCCTCATCTCCTTTAAATTTTGAGAATGTGGAGGACATTGGTACATATGGGTGGGGTTGCGGCACTAGCTTACCTATACTGCCAACTTGACATTGCTCGTCGCACCAAAGCCAACCAAATTGTCCGATTACATGACATTGTTGGAGGTATCCATTATGCACCATTATCCTTGTTTTTGTTTTCATTCCTTCATTCATAACAAAATATTTTTCAATAGGGTTAGTTGTACGACCGCATTGCATTCATTGAGCCTACTCTACATAGCAATTACAAGTCGGGTATGCCCCGAATGATGAGGTGGCACCATTAGAAGGAGTTAACATAGTTTGATGACCTTCTTTCTAATTTTAGGGCCTAGTTGGACACGCTTAGATCCCATGAGGTAATACACTCACATTTGATGCTTTTATTAATGTAACATAGTTATGAAACGAAAATCAACTTTGCCTTGCATTTTCTTGTTATTCCTAGGTAAATTGGGATAATACTTAGAGCACCATCTGTTAGTGAAGTTGCTTTCTACAACAAATCTATTCGGTATTTAGATATTATTGAACCACATATTCCTGATTGGGTATTAAGGCAAATGGGTTACATTCAAGGTAAACTAAGAGAACCCTTACGACCCATCGACGTAGATAGGAGTAGGTTGGCATCATCATACTGCGTGAAGTACATATTCGATGCCTAATTTTTGGAGGATTGGGAAGCCAATGTCCTTAGTATTGAGCGCCACGATAAGAAAATGGAACATCCATACCAAGTTACTGATTATTATGTTGAATGGATTCAGTCGATCAGTTATCCATTTTCGTGTAATCTTGAATTTTGAAGCGTGTCAGTCCATGAGGACGATACCACTTTAGTGAGCATTTTAGCATTATTATTTTTTATTTTTTTTGCTTATTACTCTCGTATGATGTTCTATGTTTTGTTGTTTGACCTTTTGCTATTCTTTGCAACAGCGTAATCATCGCATATTAGATGTGTTTTGCGGCTCCAAACCATGTCAAAGTTTAGCATTATAGTGAACAACGCATTCAAAATGGTAGATCAAGTAATAGCCTACATTTCTAGAGTTGCAGATTATACCCAAAGCTCCACCACTCCAAATCAAATCGAGGGAGATACTACTTCTAACGACGCGCATCTGACTTACGGGCGGAAGGCAAAGTGAAAGATCAGTTATGAATCATTTTTTCATGAACAATGTTAAGTTTTAATCAATTTTTCAATCTTCAAATAATTGCTCATATGTGGAAACAATTTATGTATGTTGTCGAAGATAGTTTGTTCTGGAGGAAATTAATGTATCTTAATTTGAATGTGAATGATGTTTATGTGGCCTATGTTGTTGTTCATGTCATTATTTGGTAGTTTTACTTAATAATTTATTATATTGAAAAGCAAAAAAGTCAATTATTTAGTGTAGTTACGCAGTGCGGACGTACAAGAACGAAGTATTTGTATAAATGATGATGAAAAATGTTAAGATAAACTGGTGATTAATGATAAAAAACAACCATCAACCTTTCAGAACCATCAGTGTTATATGACCGACTGCAAAAATCACTATAATTATTGGGGTAAATATAGTAAATCAGAGGGGTAAACCGAGCATTACGGTCAATACATACCGATATACCTAAGACCATCACAATTGCTACCAAGATAGTTTATGTTGCCAAAAACATTGTAGGGTACATATAGCAAATTTGTGGGGTAAACATAATATATCGAGAGTTAATAGCCGTCATTCCTAAGTACCTGGCAGTATAACAGAGTCTATAGGTATGTAGTGCCTGACGATTCAGTTTGGTCGATCATATTGTCAACTTTATTGACCAGTTAAACGTGGAGTACATGAAGTACATTTATGGGATAAGTGTAGATTAACGACCAAGACGTGTCGTTAGCCTTTCCCTTATTGTGGTTGCATGGTATCAAAGATAATATTCATTTGTGGCTCTTTTATGGTCGATGGTATTATCAACAATGCTTAGCAGCATAATGAGGGTAAATATAGTAAATTTGTAGGGTATACAAAGTATATCGAGAAGTACTAGCCTCCATTCCTAGGTAGGCAAAATCGATAAGTATGTAATGCCTAATGGTTATGTTTGGCCAATCATGTTGTCATTTTTAATGACAAAAAAATGTGGGATACATGAAGTACATTTATGGAGTAAGTGTAGATTAAAAGCCAAGACGTGGTATTAGCTTTTCCCTTATTATGTTGGCCTAGTATCGAAGGTCATATTGGTTTGCGGCTTTTTATGGTCGATGGTATTATCAATTTAGCTTACCAATTTAACGTGGGGTAAATGTAGTAAATTTGTGGGGTATAAATAATATATCGGGAGGTAATATCCATCATTCCTTGG
This sequence comes from Stephania japonica, assembly GCA_039657345.1. Classification (NCBI taxonomy): domain Eukaryota; kingdom Viridiplantae; phylum Streptophyta; class Magnoliopsida; order Ranunculales; family Menispermaceae; genus Stephania; species Stephania japonica. The sequence continues at coordinate 13,929,981 of CM077564.1, read as the reverse complement.
TACCTAACGATGTAATAGAAACGATATGTATGTAGTGTCTGATGGTTCTGTTTGGCCGCTAAGTATAAAAAATGGACATTAACAACAAATATTTGTATCAAACTTATCCAAATAAAGTTCAACTCATTGTGCAAGTTTGCATTCCCAAAAAATAGAGATTACCATACATTTGATATCAACAAATCATCAATATAAACATCATATCCAATAAACAAAGATGTCCACAAAAAATAACAAGTGAAAAAGGTGTGCATGTTGCATACCGAGTCATCATCAATCTCCACCATATCATAAGACTAACAAGTTGATTCCACGTGCAAAATATTTCAACCCGACCTCCCATTTCCCTACTTTGATTCCCGCATATGATTCCCATTATGGGCGAGTTAGTGGTAAAGGTGTTTCACTGCTCATGATTAGCTATAAGAAAAATTACCATATGAGCATTTGACAATGAACATTAATACTTAAAAAAGAGAAATAAGGAGTAATGTAAAGAACTCACCCTAACAAAATGATTGTTGCACCATATGAAGCGTCATTTCGGCTAAGGAAGGTGTCACACCTCTAATGGGGAACCACACATTGAATCTTATACAAGACAATGACACCCATCCCATAACGATTGGCCACAATGAGTCACATATTCGAAAAAGTAAGCCAACCAACTCCAAAACTAAGGCATACAAAGTAGTTAAGCACATTACAAACCCTATCGTAATGTATATCAACTTGAAAGTGAGTTTTGTACATGGCTCTATTCTGGTCCATCTCTTCAACCAATAACCTCCTCACCCATCTCCAATAATCATTCAAATCATACCCACGAGCATGTACTATCACCCGATAACCAAAATGACCATCCAGGGTAACATCCACTGTCTGATGGTGGTACGCGCGTCAAAATTCAGGTATTTTTCACTAGCATATTCACTTTTCACTAGTTCACAAGTCGTGTAGTGCACCTAGGTGCGGCATATTGGATTGAAGATCCCTTACCGTGACCTCTACCACGTTTGGAAGAAACACTTTCAATTCTCATTGGCATTGACTATTTGGTTGGTTTATCATCTGCCCCCGGTTACTTGTGTTGCTTTCTTGACAGCTTTGAGCTTCTTCTTGGCTAGTCGTGTTTTTGGCTTCACTTTCTCCTTTGGTTTATTAATGACCTATTTGGTAGTCGAGCCCTTTGTTTCACTTTCTCCTTTAGAGTGTCAATGACCTTCTTCTTAGGCTGGCCGAGCCCTTCATTTCACTACCTCCTTTGAAATGTCAATGATAGGGGATGCGGGCAAACTGATTTCCCTAAACTTCCGCAAAATGTTTTCCCTTTAGTCATGCCCGTTGTTCTTGCACTTCTTCTCCATAGCTTGTAATTTTATATTGATTTCCCTCATATCTCCTACATTGCCTTTCTCCAGGGCAACGAGCTATTGTAGTGAGCCTCCTAGCATATGCATGGCCCACAAAACTTTTTGTGACTTTATGGTTGTATACCCCACAAACAACTCTAACGTGTCAAAAGTCTTCTACCTCATGCTTGTTAAAAAGTTTAAACTTACAACCGCACTTCTTGGTGCCAGTAGCTTTTCTCTTCTCTTCATCTTCCCCATTTTCCTTACTATTCCTCTTCTTCTTCCCCTTTGATTGTTGCCTATAACTATAATGCCTAGTCTTCTCATAACCAATCGTCATTCTAGCTCGCCAACCAACACCCGTATCAGATTTTAGAATAATCACAACAAATCCACATTCGATAGTTATATTCTTAGCTCAAGTGATGACCTCCTTTCTAGACTTCAATGGAAAATTCGGTTTAAATGAGGAATTAAAGTCCGAGAAGGCCTCATCCTCCCTGTATGTACCAACCATTGATGTACCATCCGTATCACCCATATCAACCTATAAGAAGCAAAAGAATAACCATTAAAAACATATCAAAGTCAATAATCCAAATATCAATGCAAAATTATAAATGGCGGCCGAAATAGACCGATAGGTAAATGGCTCTGTCTGGTGGAAGTAGACCGATAGGTATCAAATATGGCAGTTAACAAAGGTCGATAGGTAAAGAAGTGAATGGTCAAAATAGACCGTCAACCCTTATCCCCTATCGGTCCTGTGTGACCGCACAACACGGGATTCATGATCGTGAACACTAAGTGACAAAACATAACAAAACTTACCAATTCTTGTTGGATTGCGCTTGCTTTTACAAATTCTTAAGACATTGTGGAGGCTATGGCGCAAAAATCACCACTTTAGGGGAAACCTAAAAAACCAAAATTGCGTTAGAAAAACTAGTCAAACAACCACAAAAGAATGGAAAAAACCACCAAAATGAAGATAAATGACTTCAAAATGAACTTACCGAGTTTGTTTTGAGAATTTTCTCCATGGTTGGATCAGTCGGAGGTCGGGTGTAGACGTTGAGTTCATGATGTTCTCGTTAAGCAGTGTAGGTTCAAAAAGTTCGTCAGGTAGCCGTGGGGTCTGTAGGAGTAAAAACCTCTTTATATATAGGGATAAATGGTTAGTGGGGTGCAAATAGTAAAGTGTGGGGTATATAAAGCAATACAACCATGAATAATAATTTATGTAGAAAAATAACAGTTAAAAATGACCGAAGCACATGAAAACATGTCGACCCTTTAAGGCCGATAAAAGTACATTTAAGTAATACAGTGTCATATAGGGTATACTAGTAAATTAGTGGGGTATAAGAAGCATTGCAACAAACATATATACCGCAATTCTTTAAAGATTTGTTGGCTTACTCAACTGATATAAAGTACATATAAGTAATACAGTATCATATGGGGTATACTAGTAAATTAGTGGGCTATAAGAAACATGGTGGCCAAAACGTTTACAACCGATCAACCTAATTTTTACATGTATATACTTGAAAGCAAAATAAACATATACATTTATCAACGATCGGGTTAACTCCCCCAAAGCCCCAAAATATCAAAACAAATGGACATAACCATAGAAACATGTACAAAGTGAGAGTAAAGGACTTTTTACCGATATATTATTGCCTATTGTAGTCGCAACGTCATAAATAGCAATAATAATCAACATAAACTACCGAATTCTCAATAATCACAAGTCTATGGGAAATAGTACATGAAATAAATGGATAGTAAAGTTGTAAGGTATATGAGGTATATGCAATCTAAACGGATGCTAAATCATTTCGATAGGCTCAACGAGAAGCCACAATCTATCTTGTTGTTAAACTCATTGAGACTTCTCATGGACTAACTAAACCCTAGGTCACCTGAACTAGAATGGAATACAAAGGGCTCGCATTTCAAGAATAATCAATCAAGAAATAGAAAAGTAATCATGTTGATTCTAATGTTGCCTTTACTCACCTCGAATCCCGCTAAAATCACCCTCGCGTAGCTCCACCTGCTTCCCAATTAGTTGCCAACACTTTGCTCGTCACCTAACAATTATTTCGACTAATTTTCATTAATTTTTCCCTAATTATTCGAAGTATTCCTCAATTTTTCTCAGGTTTGACCCATTTTCTACAATTTTCTAAATTATTGTTCATTTGCGCAATTTGGGTCGCTTACCCGGTATTGGGTTCCATTCAGGCCCATTAGGATACTCGAGCGAAACCTCCTAATTTTCATGCAATTCTAAAAAATATTTTTCAATATTTTTCTAACTATTTTTGCCAATTTCATGCTTTACGAGGCAAAAACTCCGACAAAAGTGTCATCACAAATCTCAAATTCTTTATTTTTCTTAGAAATTCTCAAATTTCTATTTATTTGGTTGAAATATAATTTTTCATAATTTTTTTCCTATTTTTTCTGAATTTTTATTGATTTTTTCCAATATTTATTTCAAAAAAATAAAAATAAAACATATTTCATTTATTTATTTATTATAAATAAATAAATGAATTATTATTTTAATAATGGGTGGGTCCCCGGGTCGGGTCCGACCCGGTCCACCCCAACTTGGTAAGACCAGGGCCGACCCACTTGGGTCGGGCCCAGGTCACCACGACCCGGCCCACCAGGGTCATCTTCCTCCCAGATTGAACCCAGCAAATTTTTTTTTCCTTTTCTTTTCTTTTCTCTTTCTCTTTTCCTTTCTCTTCTCCATTCATCAACAATCAACAACTTATCACCCACATCACCATTAACATCCACAACAACAATAACAGCCACCTCAACACAACAAAAGCAACAACGACAACACCAATGACTCACCTCCATCAACACCGCCTCACTCGACTTAACGAGTTCGATTTCTCGGTCTCTCCTTCTCGTTCGATCCACTCTCTCACTCTTCTTCTCCTCTCTCACGGTCAATTTCGTGAAGGATGGTGTGTGGTGGTGTAGGTGGTGATTTGGGGATATTTTGGGGTCAAATGACCATTTTGCCCTTCCATTCTTATCTCTTCCTTAATAAACTAATGCCCCTGTTGGTCATTTCTCATTTTTTTCTATTTATATATATACATTTATATATATATTCTATATATAATTGTATTTTCGTGCCTACAATTTCGTTGTGCGTGCCAACGAGTTCACTAGGGCGTGCACACTACCATTTGACTCATGCGTGTCGCCCACGACCCTGCGTATCACTCAGCGCCCATAATTTATTATTTAATTCCATTAATTATTTTCATTTGTAAATGTCAATGTTTTTATTCCATTTTTCATCCCCCATACTCTCAAATACCCGTTTAATGCGTTCTTTCGTACCGAACTCGTTCAACGGTACCAACACACACTCATCATGTCCTCACAAATGTGGGACATTGAATTTAATGTTCGGTAATAAATAAATAATACAAATCACCAAACAAACATAACATACATCGGTGTCGACACCCGAGGACCGAAACAAGTACACCACAGCTAGTTGGGCCTACAATACGACCCTGAAATGTCACGTGGCACGAGTTAGAATTTTAGGGTCGTTACATCACATACTTGGCATTTCTGCTTAACCGACAACCATAGAAACATGTTGAACTTTTTTTACCGATATTATTGCCTATTGTAGAATGGTTAACGGTGGGGTATATGTATCAAAGGTATATGCGCAATCATAATCGTTATGGTTATCCGATGTTACAAATGAAGTGCGAGGAATAACACATTAGAATGGACATGCGCAATCAAAATTATCCAAATGAAGTATAACACATTTTGCATGTTTACATATCTTATAAAATAGATATTCACATACATCCGAGTTCATCAAATCATCAATATCCAATAAACATAGAATCCCAAAACAGAAGTAATGTAAGATGTATTACCTAGAATTCATTCATGTTCAACTTCAACAACATAAATATCTACAAAAAAGGCATATACACCCATAAACCAAAAAATATGACAAAGTTTGTGTGTTCTCTACACCCATAAACACCTATGTACACCAATGTTATATACAAAAAAATGACATACACTATAAAAAGGTGCATGTTGCATTCTAATCATCATCAAGTTCCACCATATCCGCGAGACCAACTTGTTGATTCCAGTTAGTAAATAAACCTGACCTGCGATGTTCTACTTTGCTCCTTCGCATATGGTTCCCAATGTGGCGCGGTTGGTGGTAAAGGCATTTCACCTGTCATAATAAGCTACAAATAAAAAAAACCACATGAGAATTCAACAATGAACATTAATACTTAAAAAAATTAGTAATGTAAATAACTCACTTTAACAAAATGGTTGTCGCTAACAAGTCACATCCATATGAAGCGTTTGTCAGGTAAGGAAGGTGTCACACCTTTCATGGGAAGGTACACATGGGATGTAGTCATACATAAGACAATAAGACCTATCCCATAATGATTAGCCACAATGAGCCCCATATCCGGAAAGGCAAGCCAACAATTAACTCAGGGGCACATAAGTGGTTAATTACATTTCAAATCCGGGTGTAATCATCTGCAATCTGAAAGCAAGCTCTGTTGGTGGAACTGATCTAGTTTATTTCACCAATTCCCTCCTCACCCTCCTCTAACCATCATTCAAATCATAACCAAGAGCAAGTTTTATCACCCGAAGACCGCAATGACCATCCCCAATAACCACCACTGTCTGATGGTGGTGCGCACACCAAATTTTAGGTATTTTACTAACATACTCATTTCTTACTAGTCCACAGGTCGTGCAACGCTTAGGTGCGGCATATGGGATTGCAGCTCACTTACCGAGACCTCTACCATGTTTGGAACAAACATTTCCACTTTTACTTGGCATGGTCGACAAAAAGTCCTCTTATGTTGGTTTCTCACTTGTTGGGGATTGTTGGGCGGGTTTATCATCCACTGCAGACTCTTGTGTTGCTTTGGCCTTTGCCACAGATTCCTGACTTGTTTTATCCATTCCTCAACCTATTTACAACCTTTCTCCAATTTAAAGGCCTCTTGACGCGTTTTCTCCTCCGCATACTCATATCAAGAAGGAGTTCTCCTTGTTAACTTCTCACTCTTGTCAATTTTGAGCTTCTCCTTCACTGGTTAACTATAACAACCTCAAAATTTAACCCGACTTGTGTTACACTTGTCAGGACCGTGACCGGCTATCATGATGCATCGAGTATTTCGGACTTTGGGAGTCGACACCGAGGTAATTTTATGTTTCTGTGATGTTTGTATTATTATTGTAGTCTAATACGAGTCTCGAGCCGTTTGGGCGATTGTTTAGTTTGAGTGAGGCTTCGCCTAGGTGAACGTGGGGAATTTAAACACTAAAAAACCTTAATAAATGATTTTTGAATAATAATTATAATATTTTATTTGAGTCGAGAATGCGGGCACGACGACGAGCACGACAACGAGTCGATTTGTGGTAAAATATGGGTCGAGGAGCACAAGATCAACATGGTAACTGAATAGTTAAGTGACACCGAGTCACTTAAAGGAGTCAACAAGTGGAGTTAGGAGTGTTGGACAGCTTGCAAGGGGGTGTAGGATCCACCTAGGGATAAGTGTGTGTAGATTGATAAAAATGGGCCCTATATAAGGGTTTCTCTCATCACTTTTCCCCATTTCTCTCTTTTTTCTCTCTCTCTCTCCTCTCTTCCTCTCCCATTTCTCCTTGTTTGGGGAGCAAGCCACCACCAAGGGGTGGTGCTGGACGCCGGGAAACCCTCACCGAGAGTCCTCTTCTCACCGGATTAAAGGTGAGACACGTTGTTTTTCTCTTTCCTTTGTTCAATTTTGTAGAGTTGTTCCTCCTCTTTCCCTTTTCCCTGTTTTCAATTTTGTTGGGTTAAATCACTATTACATTGTTGCTATGACAAAGGTGGCTTGCTGGAAGATGTTCTTGGTGTTACACCAATGTCTTGGCAACCCCTGGAGCGAGTAACACGCGGTGTTGAGCCGGTGTTGTTGATGGATGTTGGGTTTTGCTATTTTTGTTGGTTTTTCAATTTAATTGGGGATATCTCGAATCCTCGAACATTTTCCGATGTTTTACGATGATCCGTAGTTGATTTGGAGTGGTTTGATAACTGGAAACATGTTGGTGTAATAGCCTAGAGCGGGGTTTCGATTTTGGTGTTCTTTGATTTCTAGGTTTTGCTACAGACACACGCCGCGGAGACGCCGTGAATTAATACACGGGCGGCATCTCTCGCAGCGAATGAGACAGAGACGAGGTAGTGCAACGCGGCGTATATGTTTCCATATGTTAGTTGTTGCGGCGTGTGTACAGCGTGGAAATTCCCAGGGATGACGCGATCACGTTGTCTCTCATATGGCGTGAGCACAACATGTCTGTGCAAGTCGTCTTCGATAGACGTTATCGCGTGTTATTTCTCACGGCGTGTGTCACATGAGTCTTGTTTTGGGTAGTTCATAAAAATGTTTTGAGAATGTTTCCATGTGTTATCCCTGTACGTCAGGTACACGACGTGTGTGGATATTGTGTGTTGAAGTCAGAACAGTGAAAACGTTGTGTGTGAGTTGTGTTTAAATGGTCCAAGGTGTTTCGGCCCAATAAGGGCCCAATAACATTTCTTTTATGCAAACAAAGCCCACTATGTTGTGTGATTTGGTGTTTAAAACGTGTTGTGTGTATGCTGTGAGGGTGTTTGTGTGGTGCACGTGTCACGTTGCCTTGGGCCACGGGTGTGTGTGCGTTGTGTGTGCATGTACATTTCGTGTGTGCGTTTTCACGTTATTGTATGTGTGTGTGTCACGGACGTCGTGGTCACGTTTTGGGCCTATGGGCCCATGGCGTGACCCACATACATCCTGACCAGCGAGCCTTTTCCTTACTGTTTGGGCCTATATTTTAACTATTTTAAAACCCAAGAGTTATACGAGCTTTTCGATTGATTTAACCGAGTTCCTCGAGTCAGTTTTTACTGAAATTATACCAAAACTTTGGGACAACTTTGGGATTTATTTTAGGATGAATTAATGACCATAAACCCAATATTTGGGGTTCAAACCTTTGCCATGTAGTCGAGAACTTGTGGGAAACGCGTTAGAGTCACGGAGTGGTACCGGGATTGCATTAGACAAGTAAGTACACATGTGCTATGTATGTGTGCATGTTAGTAGGCCAGTAAGGAAATATCATGTGATTTATACATCCTCTATTGATTGTTATTGTTGAATTGATCTCATGTTTGGCATTCCATTCTATTCCTTGAGTTGTGTGTTCTTAGCGTGAGTGTGTCGAAAATGTATCATGTGGCTCGCACTAGCTGGGACAACGAGGGTGCCTCTGTAGGGGTAACTGACCACCCCTAGTGTTGTGTGTACTTGGGTACTGGATTTGAAAGGTGTTGCGATGTCTCTCAATTTCAAGCTGCGCTAGTGTTGCGACATTGCCCGAGGAGATCATGCGAGATCTTTGCCGTATTGCTATGAAATTTGACCACTTATGGGCCTCTTTTGATTCTTAGAACACGCATGCTTTCGTTGCTATCTATAGTCTGTTTATCATGCCCTTTGATCTATTTAATTGTCTATCCTTTTCAATTACTGCATGATATTTGAAGTTGTCTTATTGTTAAATCATGAATTATTGTATATTCTTCTTGGCATTACTTTCGATTTCTTCAGTTACTCACCGTCTAGTTTGTGACGGTGGGTGTAGATAGGGTGGAGTGCAGCAAGGGTAGGGGGCCCTGTCTAGGTGATTTCCTTTGAGGACTTAGCGGCTGGACTTTGGAGACCATTAGAGTAGGTTTATTATTTGCTTGCTTGTACATTGTTTTATATACATGTTTTGAGTCATTGAACTTAGGATTATATTGAAATTGATATCATTTACTTATTCACCTCTCATATCTGATTGTACATGAATAATCGGGGTTTTCCACATTATAGATTCCTAAATTCATTTGATTGAGTTATTTCCCATTATTATAGTTTGTTTACTTTTCGCTGCGTTTAACTTGCAATAACTCTTTCATAAAATGTGTAATTAAATGAATAGACGCTGACTAAGCTCGTCAAGTTTGCTGAGCTTCAACTCGGGGACTTGCACGGGTTTAGGCCGGGCTTTCCCAATTGTAAAGGGGAAATTAGGGTCATCACAGTTAGTATTTGAGCCTAAGGTTATAAAGACCTGAATCTTGATTTAAAATACAAAACATTAAGATAGTTGAAATTAGAAATGGTTGAACTTAGAGTGGAAAACCCTACGATCCTAATTAGAACTTTAGTTTGGGGTGTGAGGATGAGTTGGGATAAGTCGGAGGTGATATTTGTATATATTATGATTGTTGTTTGTACTATATGGTATGCGGTATCTATAACTAATCCGAGAAGTTCACTTTTCTTGTTCAAATGACAATGGCGGATCAAACTGGTCTGAGCGACATTGGGGACACATCCGGCACATGTTATGCTAGCGCGGATGATGTACATCTCTTAACACAGAAAGTCGCAACTCAAGACATGCGATTGGAGGAGATATTATGGTTGTTGAGGACACTCATTACGACTACCATGACACCATCAACCCCGACTACACCTATTCTACCCATTTCGACTACTCAGGGGATGGAGACTCCAAGTGGCTACAGCTTCCATAACACCGATTCCGGTTACAGTGATGTTAGGGATGGTAGTTGCATAGATAGCACAGACAGAGGTTGTTGCACATCTGTCCAGACTGAAGAGGCACCAGTGACACCCGTAGCTGCTGCTAGAGAGAATACTCTTGTCACTACTCCGGAGAAGAGTCCTGAGTCACTGCTAAGGTGAAGCAGTGGAGAGAATTCAAGAGGCACGACCCAGTCAAGTTCTTTGGTGGTACAGACGTAGCAGTGACAGAGCTATTCCTGAAGAATCATAAGAAAATTCATACCATCATTGCGACCGATGACCATATGAGGGTGATGATTTCTTTATCCATGTTATAGAGAGAGGCAGATGGCTGGTGGACAACTATTGTCACTACCAGAGGAATTTGGAGAGACTAAATCGATTTCAAGACCCAGTTTAACTAGAAGTATTTTCCGTCGATAGTGTTACGAGTGAAAAGGAACGAGTTCACTTCTCTAAGGCGGTCTACAAGCGAGCCAGTGATGGACTATATGGGCAAGTTCATCCAACTATTACCTTTTGCCGGAGGATCATCTGATTCAGAGACCGATCATATTTACTATTTCACTAAGGGTTTGCAACCTGCTATTGGAGGTTCAATGGTCACTACCGAGCCAGAGACTTTACAGAGAGCATACGAGCGTAGTCTGGCGAGAGAAAGTTACTTGATTTCTCACCCATAGGAAACAAGGCGAAACCGGCTAGAATGGAGACCAGATCAAAGGATCATCAAGACAATAGGCGGAGGAAGAACAGATTTTGTTACCGAGATTCCAGATCTCCGAGTGTAGGATCTATTGCACCACCTACTCAATCGGCACAGACGACTTCACCAATGCCCAGCTTTGCAAGTTATCCTCAACAGCCTATAAGACCTGTACAGTAGTCACAGGGACAGTCTACCGCGAGCAGAGATATTAGCAGAGGAGGTAGACAAAGGCAAACACAAAGGTCAGGGAAAACTTAGACTTAAAGATCTACACAGAGTCGAGGACAAGGTCAGACTCAGGGAGCACAGGATACGCGTACTTGTTACAGATATGGCAGGGTTGGCCACATTTAGGCTCAATGTACATAGCCAGAGAGGACGCATCCACAACACCATCAGTAGCAGAGAGAGCGGGTTCAGGCCATTGTTAAGTCGGACCAGGGGGTGTTTGAAACCTAGTTGAGGGTATGATTTCCATTTGTAGTACTTTCATGCATACCATGTTCGATTACAATTCCACTATTTCCTTTATTTTTGGATGCATGGTAGATATGTTAAGGTTGAGACCCATTAGACTTAGTAAACCCTTGATCTTTGCATACTGCTTGGGGACAAGATATACTTGAACTTTCTATGTGTTGATTGTCCGATAAAGCTAGAGGGCTACAAGTTTCTCATTGACTTGAGAGTACTTGTGTTTCTTTAGTTAGATGTGTTGTTGGGCATGGATTAGTTGGGACCGTACCATTCTCACATCGATTGTTATGAGAAGACGATTATGATTATGTTGGCAGATGGATGGAGATCAGCATTCAGGGTACAACACCATTACTTCCTATCACAGAGGCAGGGAGGCCACGAGTGGCGAGATCAAAACTGTTGCGAGCGCCATGAGTACTGGTGTGAAGCAAGAGATTAGCATATCCGATGTACCGATCGTGTGCGAGTTCACTGACGTATTTCGAAGGATTTGCTAGGATTACCACCGTAGAAAGTGATCGACTTCATCGTTGACTTAGTCCCAGGGACTAGACCGATTTGATACCACCGTATAGGATGGCACCTCGAGAGCTTGAGGAGCTAAGGAGTCAACTAGAAGAGTTGCTAGAGTTTGGCTTCATCAGTTCTAGTATGTCGTCATAGGGAGCTCCAGTGTTGTTTTTGAAGAAGAAGGATGGTAGTTTGAGGCTTTGTATCGACTACAGATAGCTGAATCGGGTTACAGTGAAGAACAAGTACCCATTGCCATGCATTGACGATCTGTTTGATCAGCTGATAGGAGCACAATGGTTCTCAAAGATTGATTTGAGATCAGGCTATCATCAGTTTAGGATCAAGGATGAGTATCAAGAGAAGACAGCGTTTAGCATGAGATATGGCCATTACCAATTCAGAGTCAAGACGTTCGATTTGACTAATGCGTCGGTGATGTTCATGGACCTGATGCACCAAGTAATGAGGGAGTATCTAGACAAATTTGTGATTGTATTCATCGACGATATTTTCATCTATTCCAAGACTCGTGAGGAGCACGAGGGACATCTTCGAGCAATGTTACAGACTCTGAGAGACCACCAACTCAATGCTAAGTTCATCAAATGTGAGTTTTGGTTGCCAGAGGTTGGATTTTTAGGGCACGTAGTTGGAGCTACCGGTGTTTCCGTTGACCTAGAGAAGATTAGAGTTGTGATTAAGTGGCCTACTCCAACTACTATGACACAGATTCGCAGTTTTCTGGGGTTGGTAGGTTACTATCGCCGATTCGTGCAGGATTTCGCCAATTCTATTCCTTGGTTGTGTGTGTCGAAAATATATCATGTGGCCCGCACTAATTGGGACAACGAGGGTGCCTCCTGTAGGAGTAACTGACCACCCCTAGTGTTGTGTGTACCTGGGTACTGGATTCGAGAGGTGTTGTGATGCCTCTCAATTTCAAGCTGAGCTAGTGTTGCGACATTACCAGGGGAGATCTTGCGATATCTTTGTCGTATTGCTATGAAATTTGACCACTTATGGGCCTCTTTTGATTCTTAGAACACGCATGCTTTCGTTGCTATCTATTAGTCTGTTTATCATGCCCTTTGATCTATTTAATTGTCTATCCCTTTCAATTACTGCATGATATTTGGATTGTCTTATTATTAAATCATGAATTATTGTTATATTCTTCTTGCACTACTTTCGATTTCTTCAGTTACTCACCGTCTAGTTTGTGATGGTGGGTGCAGATAGGATGGGTGCAGTAAGGGCAGGGGGCCCTGTCTAGGTGATTTCCTTTGAGGACTTAGCGGCTAGACTTTGGTGACCATTAAAGTAGGTTTATTATTTGCTTACTTGTACATTGTTTTATATACATGTTTTGAGTCATTGAACTTGGGATTATATTGAAATTGATATCATGTACTTATTCAATTCTCATATCTTATTGTACATGAATACTCGAGGTTTTCCACATTTATAAATTCCTGAATTTTATTTCCCATTATTATAGTTTGTTTACTTTCCAGCTGCATTTAACTTGCAATAACTCTTTCATAAAATGTATAATTAAATGAAATAGAGGCTGACTAGGTTAGTCAAGTTTACCAAGTTTCAACTCGATGGCTTGCACAGTTTAGGCCGAGCGTACCCAATTATAAGGGAAATTGGGGTCGTTACACTAACCCTTTGGCTTCACTTTCTCTTTTAGAACCTCAATGATAGTAGAGGTAGGCAAAGTGATTTCCCTTAGCTTCTGCGCAATCTTTGCCCTCAAGTCGGCCCGCCATTCATGTACTTCTTATCCACAACTTCTAATTCCATACAGTTAAGAAAGTCAAACTCATCGTCATCGGATGATGATTGGATTAGGATCATGTTCAATTTCTTCCACCGTGGGTGGATCTCATTAAGGCTAATAGAGCTACCAACCAAAATGTGTATAGAAAGCTCATGAGCATAAGGTAACCCGTGAGTGGCACACAATACACACCCACATAATTCCCTATCAAGGCCAACACTATCGCCAGTATTCTTCACTTCTTTCTCAATCTCATCCAAGGCCTTCCTTCCAACAAACTCAATGATGTTACTGTAGATGTGGTCTTGAAAGTGATGTGTCACTAGATACATAGATCTATTTAATGAACCCGTAAGATCGTGGTGTTGATGACTTAACACATCGTGTGTATTCTTCCATAAGTTTGCAAAATGATCTGTGAGGTCCCCTTATCTCCCTCTTTAACATACTATGTGCACTCTCTTAGCCAGAGATATAATGGCAATGTCAAAGTGTAATACCTTATTGGTCCAAGCATGCACAAACTTCTCCTTGTGAATCAACCATGTGTTCGACACATAGTCAATCAACCCTTTCACACCACCATAGGCCTCTTGTAGTTACTTCAAGCTAACTAAGTTATTGTGCCTAGGTCCGGGAGTGTATCAATTCATTCCACATCCCAAACCTCTTGGAGAATAGTCCTCTTGTCTTTATGACTACATTCTTGTTCACATCCCACCCAGAAAGTAAGTGGGTGGTTGTAGGGAACACATCCTCTACAACCGAAATCAACCCTTGCTCCCTATCTATCAATATAACCCCAAGGAGTTCCCATTCATCCATTAAATCCTTCATCTGACCAAAGCCCACATGTAGTAAGCTCGTATCTCCTTGGATAGTAAACATGAGCCACTATGAAAGTCAAGTGTGTAAAAATGACCCCCACAATCTCTAGCAACAGATATCTAAACTGATTAGTTTTATACGTGTAATCCATGATCAAGACATGAGGGAAACATATGAGATTCTCAATTAAGGTAGGGTGTGCAAAAAATAGGTCCTTGACACTATACGTTCTCTCCCAAAATGCGTGTTTCTCAATATAGTCACTCATCCAACTTTTACATCAAGAGTTGTATTTTCTTCTTCCCCTCCCCCTATACCCTTTTCAACTTTGCTCTTACATTGTAGATAGTCTTCATTACAGTGGGCTTCTTACGGTTCTTCACCTGAATGGTTGAAATAGTGTCCCTAGTTCGAGTAGTGGTCTTGCTCATGTATTCAAAAATAACTTTCTTCGATGTAGCAAGCTTCCATGATATGCAAGGCCTACCAAACTATTTTTCAGTTTATGGTTGTGCACCCCGCACACAACTCTAACATGCCACTTATCTTCTACCTCATGTTTGAGGATAAACTTAAACTCACACCCACACTTATTGGTGCCAGTCATCTTTTTCTTCTCTTCCTTTTCCCATTTTCCTTACTCTCTTTTTCTTCCCCTTTGCCTATTTAGAACTATAGTGCCCAATTTGCTCACAACCAATCGTCATTCTATCCCACCAACCATTCCCACCATTATCGGCATCAGATTTTTGAATTATAACAAGTCTACATTCAACAACTATATTCTGAGCCCAAGTGAAGCCACCTCTCTAGACTTTAATGGCACATTCGGTTTGAATGCAAAAGTAAAATCAAGGAAGGCCTCCCCCTCCCGGATGTACCAGCCTCGGATGTTCCAGCTTGATCAGCCATATTAACCAAGAAGCAAGATAATAACGATTAAAAGTAGGATTAAGGTCGAAAATCCAAATTTCAATTCAAAATCAAATGTGGCGACTAAAACAGACCGATAGGTACATAGTCCTGTCGGTGGAAACAAACCGATGGGTATGAAATGGTGGTGGAAACAATCGACAAAAAAATATATAAGGTAGTAGTTAAGACAGGCTGATAGTTATCAAAGGTTACAATCAAAATAGACCATAAACCCTTTTACCCTATCGGTCCTATGCGACCGCACACCACGGGATTGAAGACCGTGAACACCAACTTGTAAAAATGACAAAACATGCATGAAACATAACAAAACTTACATCTTCTTGTTGAATATCACTTTGTTCTACATAATTTGAGACATTGTGGAAGCTTTAGCGCAAAACTAACAACTAAAGAGGAAGCCCTAAAAATCAAAAAATGGAACAAAAAACTAGTCAAACAACTACTAAACAACGAATAAAAATAGTCAAAATGACGATAAACGAGTTCATAACGAACTACCGAGTTGAATTTGAGTTGTTTCACCGGAGTTGGTTCGGTCGGAGGTAGGGTGTGGGTGTGGTGTTCGTGGTGTTTCCCACTGAGCAATCTTAGTTCAAAAAATTGGTGGGAGTCATGGGTATGGAGTAAAACATCTTTATATAGAGGACATCAAAGACATTTCACAAAGGGGTTATAAAAAATTTAAAAATGGGGTATAAAAAGCAAAAAGTGGGATCCGAATAGTCGCTACCTATATTTTTTCTATAAAAGTAAAACTAGGAAAATATAATTTAAGAATTTATGCATTTATGTTAATGGAATAAGGTTTAGATAGCCTTTGTTGGTCTTTATTTCTTCTTTTTGACATGAGTTGTAGTTTGCCCTATTGATTTATGCGTTTCTTTGGCTTTGTTGTTGGGTTGCGAGAAAATCTAAATAATTATAATTAGTTGTCAAAAGTAAGAATAAAAATGTAGTCTAGTTTTTGAAAAATAAAAACAGATTATTAAACCCGCGAGAAAATCACAACAACCATTTGAATAGAAAATGTGGAGGAAGTGTGTAAAACGTGACATATTGCTTAGTTAAAGAAAAAATGGGAGGGAGAGACTCGTGGGGAAAGAAGGATGTGGAAAGGAGAGATGTCGAGAGATGTGAGAAAATCTAGGAAAAATATGTAATGTACTATATATATACATTATAGCTTCGTCAACATGCTTTACACGAACTTAAGGTAGTGATATGATGATATCCTTTTATTACAACCTTTTTCTATACCGTGTTGAGGTCCCTTACATATATGTTAAAGACGTGTACACATATTTCGATTCAAGATTCAAGGGACATCAACAACTTTGTAATAAGAGGATGTCAACTTTGTATAAAACTAATAGAATATATGCTAATATATATAAAGTTTTGATATTCATATTAGTGAACAAGATATCAATACTAAAAAACATATTTAAGCACAATGAGAAGTTTTATTCTCAAATTCATACGTAAATGAATTGTAATAATAGGATATGTAATAGAAGATATTACTGCCATAACAAGAATTATAAATGAGGAGCAATTGTATAACTAATAATGGTTGATTCCCTAATATTTAGTGCAATTCTAACATGTCAATTTTTGCTTTCCCACCTTACAACAAACAATAAAGAATATTTTCATAAAAAAAAAAACAATAATGAATGCTAAGTCTAATATAACCATAACATATGGAATATCCTGATATTAAGTGATAGAAGGATTAAAGCTTCCTATAGAGAAAGTATTATCTTATTGACTGAAACAATAAGTAGACAAGTAGTAGTTAAGTTCACTATATCTAACCTTGAGCAAGCTTTGGAAAGTATATTGTTTTTAGAATTTCTCAACAGATCAACAAGTTGCCTTTAATGTAGAATAACTACAAGAGGTTTTAGACATCATACGAGTAATTAGTTAACACTCAGAAGGATATTCTGTTTAAAAGTTTACACACCCTTGCATGTCAGGTCCATGTCTAGTCCTTCACATCTCCGACTATCTTCTTCGCCACATAATGTTTTCTATCTGCATTGCAAGTGTCCAAATTCCTTAGCAAAATGAATCACTTATTTACAAAAATAAGATCTATGTGTCCTCTGCAAGCACACGCTTCATAAAAATAAGAATCAGATGGGTATGCTCTTTTTATGTGCATTGAAACACATTAATTTAAATACTATAGTCATTAATTCAAGAATCAATAACTAAATCTAAATATCTAACTTGTATCAACTTAAGTGAAATAATATTTTAGAGATATGCACAATATACTTACCCATAGTCCTTTGCAACTGAATGTATGCATAGACCAATCAAAATCTACAACATTTAGTTCACCCTTAAAATAATTTTCAATGTTAATAAACCACGCATTTGTATAGTAAAAAACATTGATTTAATTCTCACATGTGCACCAATGAAAATGTTCTTTAGATTTATAAAGAACATATTGGAAGGAAAGCACACACAACTCACAAAGACATTAAAGAAGAAATAATAAATTAAAGCATTTTCAAGAAACCAATAAGTCTAAGAAAAAATATATTCTAAACTAACGATATGATTAATAATTAGAAGGAAATACAAGATAATAATTAGCCAACCTAAATCAGGCAAAAGAAGATCGTAAAAGACTAGTTGTTTTAATCCCATATTCAAATAAAGATGATTCGGTCATCTCGAAAAATGTTTAAATTACCATTAAGTTAAAGCACCACTTTATGTCATAAGAAAACCAATTTGCAAAAATGAAAAACACTTAGCAAGTTCTTCTTTTCAAGATTTGGGAATGTTATTGATGAAACTTGAGAATTACAAACTAAGAGTCTAAGAGGGCCATTGGCCCATTGAATATATGTCAAGTAATACATAAGAGTTGGAAAGTTTGAGTGTTGGTTATTTAATAAATATAGCCATATCTTAAATAGCTAAATTCTGAACTCGCCACCTAAAGCAAGCACATTTAAATGGAAAGAGAGCAATAAGATCTAGCCATTGAAGATTTGAATAAACTATATCCTTGTAACAATAATGGCTAATAATTTTATACCATAAACACAGAATAATGAAAACAAACCCAAAGTAGTAGAGAAATACACTCAACTCACACACAAAAAACAAAAACAAACTAATGTGTGGAAACTATTTATTGAAAGAGGTGTAGATAAACAACTGCAAAATAACGAAAATACTAGAAACCTTAGAACATAGATGTTGAAGACCCAATTCAATCTATTAACATAGACCTACCAAACCCAAAACATTGCAAAAACACAATCCTAAAACTAAAAAAGAAAAAATCAATAAGAACTTTACAAAATTAAGATAGTTGATACCAAAGATTAGAGCACAATCTGAACAAATAAATCAAAATCTAGATGAGAAACATAAGGGAAAGGCCTGAATGCAACAACGAATAGCCGAATCAAATGGGGAAAACAACGAATGCTAATCAAATGATTGATAGTGTACATGGCAGAGAGAGGGAGTGAGAGAGCGCGAGTGGAGAGAGTGCAGCAAGAGATAGTATGGGAGAGCGTAGAGTAGGTCAAGTCCAAAGAGGAAATCAAATAGATTGGGATGTAGTGAGAGAATCATAAACTAAGATGTCACGATTTTAAAACCATTAGCGATAATTATGAGAAATAGTGCGAACTGATTTCTAATTGAATTGGAACAACAAGAAGAATAAAGAATTGTAGCAAATTTAGAAACTAATAGGGTAGATTTTAGTGACATTAAAGATCTTCAAATACATGTCAAGATATAAATTAAGTGATGCAAATATAAAGGCTTAAAAAACGTGGTCCCTAATTGTAAAATTGAGACATAATAAGGTTTAAATCGACTTCTCAAGTCACGGTCGAAATTTGATGTTTTCGCTCTTAATAAGTAGTAGTAGATATATCATTGAGAGCACTGATTTGAAACTACGAATTGTCATTATCTTTATCCATACTACCGCTATTTTGGCCTCAACGCAACGTGTAACAACCCCAATTCCCATAAAATTGGGCCCCACCTGGTCTAAGCCTACGTGGACCCTCGAACCAACCTCTGTGAGGCTAATGCAGACTTAGTCAACCTTCTTTTCCATTAATATTAAGTCTTTCAATAATTACAAGTTGAGTTATTCACAATTTGCAAGTTTTACAATTTAAGCAGTGGAGTTTAAATTAAACAAATTAAATAACTTGAAATCAGTAAAGTCATGACAACCTATGGTGTGGAACCCTGGATATATACAGACAACATGTGTATCAAGTAAATAGGGTGTAAGTGAAATCCATATACATGTATCGCTACATCTCACAATCCCAAAATATCCTAATATGTTTCTTTGGCTCTGTTGTTGGGTTGCTAGAAAATCTAAATAATTATAATTAGTTGTCAAATGTTGGAATAAAAATGTAGCATAGTTTTTGAAAAATGAAAATAGATTATTAGAACCGCGGGTAAATCACAACATTTGAATAGAAAATAGTATAGAAAATGTGTAAAACATAACATATTTCTTAGTTGAATAAAAAATGGGAGAGAGAAAATCGTGGGAAAGAGAGATGTGGAGAGGAGAGACGTCAAAAGATGTATGGAAATGTGTATTGTACTATATTGTTAGTTTTTTTATATATTTATATATATAGGGTACTACTACCATGGGAACTAAATATATACCCATGTCATAAGTACACTATTTACCACCATTGGATTCTAATCCAACACATTAATCAAGGCGTCATAAATGCACAAATCATTTAATGCACAACACATTTTGAAGAGTTCCATGGCATGGGTATATATTTAGGCTCCATTGTAGAATATATATATATATATATAGTGGAGAGCACTGATTTGAAACTGCAAATTGTCATTATCCTTATCCATACTACTACTATTTTGGCCTCAACCCAACAATTTTAGGTTTCAATTATATATATGTATGTGAAGATACATGTGCCATATGAAATCACATTCGTTTGAAAAAAAAATCACATTCAACAACTAGCTATAAACTTTCAAAGAAAAGAAAATGTTCATCATGTCTTCTTTTAATTTTGCTTTATTTTCTTTGTATCTTTTAATTATGTGTTTAAGTATTGATTATCATAATGTAAATGGCTTCAAGCCAAATATTATTGTCGCAAAAGATGGTGCAAGACATGTCCGAACTATCCATGAGGCTATATCAATAGCCTCAAAGAGAAAAAATAGAAATAAATTTATTATATATGTAAAAGGAGGTATTTATAAGGGACATTTGTGATCGATGATAGAAGTGCAAAAAAGGCTTCGACACTTTTGCAAGTACAACTTTTAGTTAGATTTTCTTTATTGCCTATTTAACTATTGTATTATTAACCTATCATTGTAGACAATACTACCTAAGTTTATGAAAATGCTTTTAAATTATTGCATGTTATGGTTGTTGTAAAAAAACATTATTGCATGTTATAATTAAGAGGAATATATTGATGATCTTTTAGTAATACTAGCATGTTAAAAATGTAACTATATAATATATCTACATCTATATATATTAAATGAAGATCTTGAGATGCAACATGGCTTCTTCTCACACTTCCTGTGTGCCATGTCATCATGTCATGCGCCACGTCATTAATATCTTCAATTGCCACGTGGCACCTTCTCCCAACATTATTCCACCACCTCATTTTCAATTTAAATATGTATCATGCATGTGGCATACATTACAAAACTTAATCATCCTTCAACCTCCACTTAAGATGACGATCAATAAAAATGACTAAACACCAAGAATTAATCATAAAATGGTATGTTACGTACAAAACTTATCACTCTTCAATCCATTTAAATTCATGATGATTGATAAAAGAATTTATCATAAAATGGTAGGTTACAAAACTTATCACTCTTCGATTTTCAATAACTAAGTCTAAATTACTAATGATATAAACTTGAAATAACTTGTATGTTTTATTTATAAATAAGCGGTGCTTCTATGAGCCCTTGCATCAGTTGTATCTCTGTTTTTTTTTTTTTTTTTTTCAGTTCTATTCCAATTTTTGCTTTGTAAATTTTCATGACTTTGTTCCAATTTGTTTACTATTGTTATCTCTTTTCCCTCAGCTATCATTTTTCTGTTCTTTGCTCATCATTTCGAATTTTGGGTTAGCTACTGTTAAAATTTTTGTTTCATATTTCTTTACTGATGATATGTGTAAGTCATCATGGTCTCTTTATATATGTAGTAGCTAATTTATGCGTTTGGGATTGTTGACAAGCAAGGAAGCTATTGCTTGATTCAGCTATACATGAAGAGTTTACATGTTCAAACGTGCTTTGTTGACGTTCATGTGCATCTGCTATTTACTGCTCAAAGTCTCAAATGCATTTGTCGTTTGAAGCATGTATCTCTATATGTGAAGCTGTAGCAATCTTCTTTTGTGGTTGTTTTGTTGCTTGGGTATCTTATTATCGCTATGTATTTTATTTTGATATAGAGAAGATTTAAAGTTGTAATCTTTATTTCTATGTTCAACTTAATATCTTGATTATTACAGTATTTTAAAAGCATATTTTGATTGTTTGGCATGCCTTATAACAGTGCATGTAGCGGCCCCAAATCCGAGAAGCCCTCCATG
The DNA here is from genome assembly GCA_039657345.1 of Stephania japonica. Lineage (NCBI taxonomy): Eukaryota > Viridiplantae > Streptophyta > Magnoliopsida > Ranunculales > Menispermaceae > Stephania > Stephania japonica. Next base: position 13,908,022 of record CM077564.1, on the reverse strand, counting down.
TCATGCGCCGCGAGCCCACATCCTTGCCACGTCACCTCCTGGCTATGTCCCACGCACACCATGCACCACTCAATCCTCAATAATCGAGAATTTATAATATTTAAATACAAAAATTCAGCGAAAGACTTAACATGATAATTTATAATTTCATTTCATAAAAAATTAGAGCATCAGTCCTATGTAGAAAACCTGGAACAATACATGGTATATATGACAACAAAAGAAAATATATACATGTACCAGTGTCACATAAGTCTCCAAGAACCCAAAAATGAAGTCAAACAACAAAATATAAACATACATGTCAATCTAGTCTAAGTGGTTCATAAGAATTCTGCAAGCTTCTCCTTTACCTTTGTTCGTGCCCAGATTTGCACTCATTCACCCAACAAATACAGTGATGAATCTAGTAAGTAAACTCTCAAAGAAAACCATCGAGTAGATAATAACATAAGCCAATAAATAAGATTAATTAAACAAGTAGTGAGTACGGGCAGCCATGAAACCCTGCGTGCGTAGTTAATATGCAATACAAGATGGTTAATAAATAATCATGATTGTAACAACATGTTCAACAACGATTTCAATAAACCTAGATGAATGTGTGACACAACATAACAAACTATATCATACTTCGCCAATCTGGATGCCCTATCTACCCACAATGAGACTGGGCACACCCAGATCGTTAACGGTGATCGGAACGAATCACACCCCACCCAACATATGCACCCACGCAGCTCGAGTCGCAATCCACTAATAGCGCAAGGACACGCGCTACAATCTAGCCTACTCAATCCCATGCCACAATCGTACCAAATAATCACCGATAATAAAACCAATCAATACCTACCAATGTATGACTACATCAATGCATGCTCAATAATGGAATTGTACAACAAGAATAATAATTGTAAGAATTAAACCCATTAAAAACTCAAGATGTATTTCTGTTGGGGTTTATGCACCTCAAATCGCGCTTCAAAGTTTCGAAAATACCCTCGGTCTAACTCTGCCACCAGCTCTCGACCTCCCGAGCTCCCTCTCTTAATCTTGATCTCTCTCCTTATTTCTTTCTTTCTCTCAGTCTCTCTCTCATGTTTTCGATTTTGTAAGCAATGATGTGTCGGTGGTGTTTGTTGATATTTAGGGGTTGGTCAAATGATCAAAATACCCTCATCCTTATTCACTATCCTTAACAAGGTCAATGTCCTTATTGGTCATTTCACATTTTCTTAATTTGTTTTTATATATATATATATATACACTTGTAGTTTTGTGCCTATAATTTCGTGGTGTGTGCCAACAATCTTACTCGAGGCGCGCACACTACTGTACGACCCACGCGTGTCACCCATGACCCCGCGTGTCACTCAGTGTAACGACTCATTTTCCAAATAGATCGCCATGGGGGCCAATGTGGACCCACAATCTGTCTTGCCGGCGTGATAGTTGTGTCTCACATTGGATTACATCCTCCATTTTATCCTTTTAAACCTTATTAATCAACATTTTCTATATTTAATTGTAATGAAACCTAATCATATGCCAAGTCATCATTTAAAACCTCAAAATACCACAACGAAAGTCTTACCAACATATTAATTTAAATAATAATAATTGAAGTAAGGAATATAAACTATAAACCTAATGTGAAAAACCCATATGATAACCATAAATACCTCAGATGTGACAAAATATCATAATATACAAGGTTTCAAAGTACTCTCGACCCCAGGTTCCCAAAATGAAATCAAATACATATAATACAAATATACGAGTCAGTCAATCAATCTCTGGATCAATGGTACTCTGGAAGCATGCCTTTACCCCTACTCGTACTAGGATCTGCACTCAAGCCATCACAAAAGGCAAATGACAAGTCCAGAGTGAGTATTCCCAAGGAAATTAAGTTAGCAACACTGAAAGTAAATATTGAAATTAAATAAAGCTATTACATAAACATGTGGAAATAAATATAAGCAACAATGCTCATACCATGGATAGATAATAGTGATAGCTCAAAGTATGTTCTTAGAGCTTAGGGCCAGACTAGCACCATAATTCGGACTCTTCCACAGAGTACTGCCGGCGAGTTTGACTCAAGCAGAGTCAGTATATGGATCCGCTCGGTGGCCAGTGTTACACCTACGACGTGATACTCGAGCCGTGCTATTCACCGAGACCGATCTGGTAGCACGTGTTATGGTCTAGTGGGCATACATACTGGAATGGCACGGAAGGAACCACGCTCAACGTCCGTCCATTAAAACCACAACCGGAGTAAAATATTGAAATAACATAAATTGAATTCAAATGACAAAAGAAGTAAATACTAAGTAATTTTAGTAGGGATACTACACACCTCAAACCGCACTCCAACTAATCCCAAATGTTGCCAAATCACGCCCAGAATGCATGTCCAATCCCGATCAATCAATCCCAATCCTTATTGTCAAAATTATCCATAAATTTCCCCAAACTCCAAATCCTACCTAGACATTTTTATCAAGTTAAACCCCCATTTACATAAAATTTATTTTTAAATTTTTATTTCATTTTTCTGCTCCAAACGTCGTAGGTGGCGTCACCGTGTTCAACTTAACCACGACGCGCCTCACGGCGTGCTAGACATCATGACCTACGCACACAGAACAACCCTCCCACGACGTGAAATAAAGCATTTGTGGGAGTTTTGCCTCTGGTTTGGACGCCGCAAGTGATGTCGTGGGAGTTTTCTCCTTATGGCGCCCTTGGCGGCGTCTGAACCAGTGATGCCCTTAAGGGGTTTCAAGCCCCCTCGGCTCGTCGTCGTGATCCGAACCCATCTCAACATTACATACAAACACGTAGAAACCATTTAATACCATAACCCCTCGACAAAATTCATCTGGAACCAAAACCTCGACAAATCAAATTAAAACCTTGTTTTTCTCTCAAAACTCCACAACCAACACAACCTCTTCCACAAAACCAATACAAATGTTCAAAACCACACCAAAATCCATAGCTACATTTCCCAAAATTGATATGCTCAAATCGATTCTCGAAACCCACGTAAACTCCCGAATTTTTGTGATCGAAACTTAGATATTGAGATGGAGACGAGATGCTAACCTCGGATCATCAATTTCTTGTCGTATGGACCTCCAAATAGCTCTTGAAATCAAGAAAACCCTATTCACACCTCTAATTTTCAGACTTGTGGTGAGGAAGAGAGAGAAAAGGTGATTAGTTAGACAAAATCATGATATTTCTAGTCTCCAATTCATCCCTCTCACTTGTGCATCCCCATACACCATCTAAAGGCTCAAAATTGGTCAATAGGTCCACCTTAAGTGACTTGCATGTGTGATACACTCCCTTGACTTGTCTTTGTTCAAACAAAACACTAAACCTTCGGGCGTTCGATACTCGAGTCCTACACATACGTACCCTAGCGTCCCCCGCGTACTCTTGCGCCACGAACGCATATACGACATTATTTATTAATTGTATTTTATCATTTCCCATTTGTATTTGACTATGCAACCTAGTGTACTGTCATTCGCCTACCTGGTTCCCGCGTATGCACTCTATTTGGGGCAAATACTCGTCACACTATCTCACACGTCAATAACACAATAAATAACACACATTGCGATGCCAATAACCTAATTACACATAAACATCACAAATTAAAGCACAACAGCACAAAAATTACTATTTACCTAGCTCCAGGCATGCCTTGGCCTATCTACGGGTTCCACGAGTATCTGAGTTGTCCGCCACGTCTGCAAATACGTCATTAATAACGGCGAATTAACTTCGGGCCATTACACTCAACGTCCACCAATCGGCGCCCACTAATTTATTATTGTCACATTTTCTTGTTTATTTTATACAAATCATTTTCCTAAACTTAGTATACCCATATTTCACACGTCTGGTATCCGTATCGACACATTTTTTGAGATGAATATCCGTCACATTGTCTTACATGGTATATCAAAATAAATCACACCTGCGATGTAATAAGTCATTACATAATCATTACCATCGCAGTAACCCAAACAATCAGCCAAAAATAACATTTTCGCTCAATTCAAGCATATCGTAGCTAATTTGTGGCGTCCCTGTGGACCTAAAGTAGCGTCCACATCCAAAAATACATGAATAACGACCTTGATAAAATTTGGGCCGTTACAGTGGATGTGATTGATATGACCATTTTGATAAATGATTCCCCTAGCTACATTCGATCCCCTATTCTCCCTATAAATATATAGATAAGGAATTTGGATCCGTCATAAAGCATTCAATCTATCGAGATGTGTTTCCACTGTATTTTCTCTTTAACCATGGAATATACAAGTTTACAGCTATGTCTCCTTCTAAAGAGGTATTTTTTTATTTAAACTTGAAATTACTTTCTATAGAATCTAATTTAGCTTATTAACTAAATTTTTATGTAAAATTTGTGTTTTTGCAAAAAATGATTTTTTATATTTTTATTTCAATAATCCTGATGAGATTTGATGTATATTATTAACTAATTTATATTCTTGATTTGGGCTATTTTTACCTAATAATGATTTTTTAAAATCTTATGTGAACGTTATTTTTGTGTAAAGAATTCATTAACAAATAAAAAAGTATTTTTTATGAAAATAAGAAAATAAAAACGTATTTAGATTTTAATGATATAGGTACTCGTTGCATCGATTGTTGTACTCTAATTTTTAAATAATTATATTATAGGTAAAATAATTATACTCAAAAGGAATAATAAAAATGATAAATATTCTGATTTATATATTTTGATTTATATATATATATATATATTTCTTTAAATTACACATTTAATGTATTTTTTCTAATATTAGTACTCATCTCTCACGTGTTCTAATACTCAAGATTGTCTCGACTTCCGAGCACGAAGCACGAGATGTCAACTAGTATATATTAAAGGAAAATCTTCGGTTTCCACATAGCTTCTTCTCAAGCTTCTTTCTCGCCACGTCATCAACTTTAACTCCAATCTATATATATATATATATATATTAAAAGAAGATCTTTGATTGCCACATGGCTTCTTCTCAAGCTTCCTTCTCGCCATGTTATCAATTCTTATGCCACGTCATCAACTTTAACTACAATGGGAATTAATAAAGTAACATATTCGGTTGTCACATGGCTTCTTCTCAAGCTTTTTTTCGCCACATCATCAACTCTTACGCCACATCATCAATTCCAACTATAATCTATCTATCTATCTATCTATTAAGTTCTTTATTTGCCACATGAAATTTTCCAACAAATTATGTAACCAACATCATCATTTACTTATTCATCCATTAAGACACTAATCCATATTATTATTATTTGTTTTAGGTCTCTTTATCTTCCCGTGCAACCACTAATTTGATAAATTATATAACCACTACTTCGAATAATTATGTAGCTATTTCTTATGGAATAATCAAAACTCTACAATTTGGAGTAATCGACATTAGTCACATACATATATTATCGAGGTAGCGAAGTCACACCTAGCAGCATGGAAAGCAACGAAACAAAGAAGGCATACCCCCCAGACAGAGCCATCGAGTGTGATCCCAACAAGTTGGCAATGATCGAGGGAAGGGTTTGTCACTTGTAATGTAGATGAAGTGTGTTTAAAGAGAGAGAGAGAGGGGTTAGCTCATATGGAGTGGTTCTAAGGGACAATGATGGACAATTTGTGGTTGTCTTAGCAAGAAAGTATGAAGGGGTGTTCGAGGCAAAGGTAGTTGAGGCTATTGGAGTTAGAGAAGGCACTATCCTAGCTGAAGGACAGAGGCGAGAGAAGATTAAAGTTGGAGTCTGATGCACTTGAGGTGATTCTGGCAATCAAAATAGGCACAAAGATAAATCCTATTTTGGAGCTATAACTGATGATTTTGTGAAGATGGTAATGGACTTGAGGACTATAGTGTTTCTTTTGTTCGTCGATCAACGAATATAGCGGCCCGTACATTAGCAAGGGAAGCTAGTTCTATGTCTGGTAGAAACGAGTGAGATATTGTATCCTCGTTTCTTTTGAATGTACTTGCGAGAGATTTGAAATGAATAAGAGTTGGTTGTGGTTTCAAAAAAAATGTAGCTATTTTTAAATTATATTTTAATTATTTTAATTATTTAATTTTTCTCTTTTGAAATCACCTGCACAAGTATGAAACATAAGTTACATATCATCATCATCATCATCATCATTCATTCATTCACTTATTCATATATTAAGCCAATAAGCCATATTTATTCATAAATTAATGTAATCTTTAATAATTAAACATGTTTTAATTTCATTTAATTATTGTTTATCAAAAAAATTAATTTAATTATTTGTTTTAAGCCTTTCAATCTCCCCGTACGTGCAACCACTAATTTGATTAATTATATATATAACCACTACTTCAAATAATTAGTATATAACCATTTCTCTATAATTATACTTTACTTATTCAAATTTTGTCCTTTGATCTTCCTACACTAGTGTGTAACATAATCATTCTCTTCACTATACAAGTCAATGATTCTCAATCACTCATTCACCTCTCAAACCCTCTTTCAATATCTAATTTTATAAACATTTTTCATTGCTTCGATTTTTGGCAAGCTATCGGTGTTTATGTCTTGGGTCCTTTAACATCCAAGGCTTGGGATCTACCCATAAGAATTTGAATAGTAAGAATTACATACATTTATATTATTTTTATTTTTCAGCTTTTAGTATATATGTGTTGTATTTTGAGTTATCTTGAAGTATTTTTTTTTTCGTGATTAGAGTATTCATCTAAATTTAATAATTTAATAATATTACATCTTTCTAATTATTTAGTTTCTAACTTTTTATTTTTTAGTGATTAGAGTATATATATCTAAATTTAATAATTTAATAATATTACAACTTTTTAATTTTTTTTCTTCTAACTTTTATATCTTTTTAGTGATTAGAGAATATATCTAAATTTAATAATTAAATAATATTACATCTTTATAACTTTTTTTGTTTCTAACTTTTTCTCTTTGAAGTTTTTTTTATTATGTTTTTTTTTTTACTTTAGCTGCTAATAACACTATTTAATTAAGATTGTAACACTTTTTGTACATACTCTTTTATGTCTTTGTATTAAATTACAATTATAGCAATTAAGAATAACTTTTTTTCTTGTACAAAAAGACCATTGTTATCAACTTACCAACAAAACATATGATTAATTAAGAAGAAGAAGGAGGAGGATGGGTACATGGCTCTAAAACTTGACATGAGTAAAGCATATGATAGAGAGGAATGGCCTTTTCTCCATGCAATGATGACTAAGATGGGTTTCCCGGAATACTGGATCTCCTTAGTTATGAAATGCATTGTGACGGCCCCAATTTCCCCGTGCAATTGGGTACGCCCGGCCTAAACCCGTGCAGGCCCCGAATCATCACTCGGCAACCTGACGAGCCTAGTCAGCCTTCGATTTAATCAATTCAGTAGTTTATGAAAGAGTTATTGCATTAATACACAGCGGAAGACTAAAACAATTATAACAAAGGGAAATAATTCAATCAAAGGGAAATTAGGAATTCTATAAATGTGGAAAACCCCAGGTATGCATGTACAATTCGATAGGCATATATACATGATACCAGTCTCAATAAAACTATACCAAGTTCAATAATCCCAACAAAACAAGTATGAAACGATATACACATCAGTAATCAAAGTATAATCACCTACTATAACGTCTCTCAGATGTCCTGAAACTCCTCAAAGTATATCACCTAGGCAGGGCCCCTTGCCCTTGCTGCTCTCCACTCTATCTGCACCCACCGTCACAAACTAGACGGTGAGTAAGCTCGAATAAAATTGCTAGTAGTACCGAGAAGAATGTAACAAGTAATTTATGATTATAACAAGAAAAGCGGTCTAAGTATCATGCGAAAGGAAATAACTGGAAAGTAAATAAATCAAATGCATGATAAAGAGACTGAAAGATAAACAATCGATATTTTGCATGTTCTAAGATTCAAAAGAGGCCCATGAGTGGTCTATTTCACAGCAATACGGAAAAGATCTCGCAAGATCTCCCCGGGCAATGTCGCAACACTAGCGCAGCGTGAAATCGAGAGGCATCGCAACACCTCTCGAATCCAGGTACCAGTACACACATCACTAGGGGTGGTCGGTTACCCCCGAGAGGGCACCCTCGTTGTCCCAGCTAGTGCGGGACCACATGATACCTTCGAGACACACACTCATGCCAAGAACATACAACCAAGGAAACGGAATGGAATATCAAGCAAAGGATCAATGCAACAATAGCAATAAATAGAGGATGTATAAATCACATGTTATTTTCTTACTGGTCTACTAACGTACATACATACGAGGCGTGCATGTACTTACTTGTCTATTCGCGACTCGGTATCACTTCGAAACTCTAACGCGTTTCCCCACAAGTGCTCAACAACCTGATAAAGTTTTGGAATCCCGAATATTAGTTTAAGGTTCGCATTCATTCTTTATGTTGTACCTATTGTATTAGGCTTTGATTGTAATGTGTATTGGATGTGTTGGGTCCTCATTATATTGTGTGTTGAACCCTTATTACAAATCCATATTCATTTTATGTAAATGTCTATACTTAAAAATCTTGTTTACTTATTCTTAAACCTATAATAATGTACATTATGGTCACACACATACAATTGATGTGTACACCCCTTGCACAAAATCCATACCAAAACAGCCACATATACACGTTGTTATGTAAATTGACACTCACACACATACACCTCATGAAAAACAATCTCATTAAAGTGCACACACCACACCCCAACTGGGGTGTGCACATACACATATCTTGTATGCACTCCACACATATAGGACAGCCACCTCACCAGTTATACACACACCCACACCTCTTGGTCGATTCACACAAACACTACACACAATGGGCTTTTCATACATCCTATGCATTTTTTTACAAGAAAGCTTGTACATATGGGCTGTTATTTTAGTATGGACAAATTAGTGGGCTTCTTTTGGGCCTTCACTATTAAGGCCCATGAACAATGTTCATCTTCCTCCTAAACCAACCCTTTGTTATCACATACACACAACGTAAAAAAAACTAAAACCGTCACACACACCCAAATCGTTACACATTCACAAAACAATCCACACACACCACTCACAACCGAACTTCTCAAAACAAACCACACATACCAAGCACCCACAACTGTCACATACATTGAGCAAAAATGGAAGAACGCGAGAGGGGAGAGAGAGGCGATCAAGGAGAGCTGAAACGATCAAGGAAGAGAGAGAAGAAGCTCACCTAGGCGTCTCGGTGGGTGGGGAATGCTCCAACGACGAAGGAGGTGGCGGTGGTGACGAGCTCGCCGTGAGAAGGTGGCTGCCACACATGGGGTCGAGAGAGAACAAGTGTGAGTCTCCATACCGAGAAAGAGCGTGGGTGAGGAGAGAGAGAGAGAGAAGGCAAAGAACTCACCTAGCTCCGGTGAGGTGGTGAGGGCCGATGGTGGTGGTGGGCTGTCCGGGCCTAGGAGGGAAGACAGTGAGAAGAGGGAAGAGGGCGGTCAAACGAGAGAGAGAGAGGCACGTGATCGAGAACCCGAGAGGAGGGAGAGAGAGGAAGAAGGGCCTCACCTCATCTACGGCGATCCACCGGTCTCTCTAGCCACGTCGGAGTCGGCGGTCGCAGTGGGGCGGGTGGCGTGACGAGATGTGGGAGGGTGAACAATGCCGCATTGTTGAGTGGGGAAGACAATAATAGTGTATTAGGGTTTTATTTGTTTTTATACCAATGAGTTAGGCCAAAATGACTCTTTTGCCCCTGATTTTTAAACTTTCCCAACCTTGGACAGCTACCTTTATGAGTCATTTGGTTCCTCATCACCATCTAACACATACCCCCATCTCTATGATCATCCAATGACTCTCCTCACTCAACTTGTGTCACTTTATCAATCCTATCCATATTAATCTATTAAATTAACCACATTAATTTTATTAACTTACCAATAAGGTTACACAAATTCTCGCCTACTCGGTGCACCGTGTCCCGCGTTCGACACGCTTCTCGAGGCGGTCCCACCCTTGGGATTTGAATAGATTCCCTTATGCTTATGTTATACTTTATTGTAAAAATTTATTTTCCTCAACTTAGGTCATGTTTTTCATTTGGCTTTGTTTATTAATAAATCCACTAAAACGGTTCCCGAAACACCCCATATAACTAGGCGACATCTCACTCAATTAAAGCATAGCCCAAACGGCTCGAGACCCGTAGCATACTATAATACTAATACACAAAGTCAAAGAATCATAAAATTACCTCGGCGTCGACTACCGAAGTTTGAAATACCGTCCAGTATCCACATAGCCGGGTCACGATCCTGACACGTGTAACACAAGTCACTTAAAAATTCGGGGTTGTTACAGTCTCCCCCACTTATTAGAATTTCGTCCTCGGAATTTAAACTAATAAGTAATTAATTTTACAAGCTTACCGGAATCAAACAGGTAGGGAAAATGCTCGCGCATGTAGGACTCTAACTCCCAGGTCAACTCCTCGTCTCCATGGAATTGCCATTTCACGAGCACTGAAGGAATGTCTTTGTTCCTCAACTTCTTGACTTTGCGATCAATGATCTGGATCGGTTGCTCCTCGTACGTGGCATCATCCTGCAACTCGATCTGGCTCAAGTCTACTGTCGGTCGTCGCCCTCCACCTGACTTGTCTAGTCAAAGCATCGAAATGTGGAATACTGGATGAACACCGGCAAGCTCTGGCGGTAACTCTAACTGATACGCAACCTTACCGACCCTTTTTACAATCTTAAAGGGACCGATAAACCTCGGAGCGAGCTTCCCTTTGATTCCGAACCGTTTGTGACCCTTCAGAGGTGAGACCTTCAGGTATACATAGTCTCCCAAGTCGTACTGAAGCTCATCGTGATACTGGTCGTAGTATTTTGCCGCTCTTGGGCACCCTTAAGTTTCTGACGAATCTGTCGTACCTTCTCAGTATGATCAACAATAATCTCAGGACCAACTGTCACAACATCCTCTGGCTCAGCCCAGCAAGAAGGTGATTTACAAGGCCTACCATAGAGCGCCTCGAACGGTGCCATACCGATACTCGCCTGATAACTGTTATTGTACGCAAACTCGCACAAATGAAGGTACTCTTCCCATGACCCGCCGTATTCCAAAACACACATCCTGAGCATGTCTTCTAACACCTGGATCAACCTCTCGGACTGTCCGTCTGTCTGTGGATGGAACGCCGTACTCAACTCCAGTCTGGTGCCAAACTGAGCCTGCATGCTCTGCCATAATAACGAAGTGAACTGCGCCCCTCGATCTGACACAATCGATAACGGAACTCCGTGCAACCTGAAAATCTCGCGCTCGTAGAGGATGCTCAGTCTGTCAACTCTATGTGTAGTGGATACCGGTATGAAATGAGCAGATTTCGTCAATCGATCCACAATTACCCAGATGTTGTCGTGTCCACGAGGAGATCGGGGCAAGCCACTAATGAAATCCATAGCAATATGCTCCCACTTCCATCGAGGAATGGGTAGGGGTTGCAGCAATCCTCCAGGCCGTCGATGCTCAGCTTTCACGCGCTGGCATATCTCACACGCTCGAATAAACTCCGACGCATCGGACTTCATCCCTGGCCACCAGAAAAGACGTCGCATGTCAGCGTACATCTTGGTTCGACCCGGATACACAGAAAAATGGGAACGGTGAGCCTCCTGAAGTATCTCGGTGCGTAAGTCAGCCGCCAATGGAATCCACAGTCGCCCACGATACCTCAAGCAAGAGTCTGTCGACCGACTCCAATCTGGATACTCTGCACTGTCTGCTATCTCACTGTAATGCTGGTACGACTCATCGCCCTGCTGTCCCTCAAGAACACTCTGTAGTGACACGGTCTGCAATCTCATCTGACCACACATCTGTGTCCTGGTAGTCATCGGCACGTCCGCTGAACTCATCATCTCGGCTGCCTCAAGTAACGCATACTCATGAGTCATACGACATACAACTACCTCTGCATCAGATCCTCTGCGGCTCAAAGCATCGGCAACAACATTGGCTTTCCCCGGATGATACTCAAGTGCAAAATCGTAGTCCTTCAGAAATTCAAGCCAACGTCTCTGTCTCAGGTTGAGTTCCTTCTGAGTAAACAAGTACTTCAAGCTCTTGTGGTCTGTAAACAACTCAAATCGCACGCCGTACAAATGGTGCCTCCAAATCTTCAACGCAAATACAATCGCCGCCAACTCTAAGTCGTGGGTCGGGTAGTTCCTCTCATGAACTTTCAACTGTCGGGATGCGTAAGCGATAACTCTGCCCTCTTGCATCAGCACACCACCCAAACCAATCTTCGACGCATCGGTATACACGACTAAGTCTTTCCCGGTCTCGGGTAACGCTAAGACAGGTGCGGTCGTCAATTTCTCCTTCAGAGTACAAAATGCCTGCTCACACTCTTCGTTCCAATCAAACTTCGCGTTCTTCTGCGTCAGTTTCGTCATTGGTGTAGCGATCTTGGAGAAATCTTGCACAAATCGGCGATAGTAACCTGCTAAGCCAAGAAACTTCGAATCTGAGTCACGGTAGTCGGAGTAGGCCACTCAATCACGGCTCTAATCTTCTCTGGGTCAACGGCAACACCGTCAGCTCCAACTACGTGCCCTAAAAATCTAACCTCTGGTAGCCAAAACTCGCACTTGCTAAACTTAGCGTAGAGTCGGTGGTCCCTCAGAGTTTGCAACACTGTACGTAGATGTCCCTCGTGCTCCTCACGAGTCCTGGAATAGATGAGGATGTCGTCAATGAACACAATCACGAATCGATCTAGGAAATCCCTCATCACTCGGTGCATCAGGTCCATGAACATTGCCGGCGCATTAGTCAATCCAAACGGCATGACGGTGAACTGGAAATGACCGTATCTCGTGCTGAATGCTGTCTTCTCCTGATCCTCGGCCCTGATCCTGAGCTGGTGATAGCCTGATCTAAGATCTATCTTAGAAAACCACTGCGCTCCGGTTAACTGGTCAAAGAAATCGTCAATGCGCGGTAACGGGTACTTATTCTTCACTGTAACCTTGTTCAATTGCCTGTAGTCGATACAAAGCCTCAAACTACCGTCCTTCTTCTTGACAAACAACACTGGTGCTCCCCATGGTGACATACTAGGACTGATGAAGCCCAACTCTAGCAACTCATCTAGTTGACTCCTCAGCTCCTCAAGCTCTCGTGGTGCCATCCTATACGGTGGTATCGAAATCGGTCTAGTCCCTGGGACTAAGTCAACGATGAAATCTATCGTCCGCTGCGGTGGTAATCCTGGTAGATCCTCGGGGAATACGTCAGTGAACTCGCACACGATCGGTACATCTTCTATGTCAACCTCCTGTCTCATACCAGTACTCATGACGCTCGCAACAATCTCGACATCGCCATTCGTAGCCTCTCTGCCTCTGGTGATCGGAAGTAACGGTGCAGTACCCTGAATGCAAATCTCCGTACCGTCTGCCAACGGAATCGTGATCGTCTTCTCGTAACAACCGATATAAGCATGGTATGCTCCTAACCAATCCATGCCCAATAAGGCATCGAACTTGAGAAACTCAAGTACTCTCAAGTCAGCAGGAAACACGTGGCCCTCTATCTCTACGGGACACTCAACACATAGAAAGTTCGGGTAAATCTTGTCCCCAGCAGCCGTGCTAAGGATCAAGGGTCTACTAAGTCTAATGGGTCTCAACCCTAACAAGTCTACCATACGTCCAGAAATAAACGAATCAGTCGAACCAGAATCGAACATGGTATGCATGAATGTGCTACAGATAGAAATCATACCCTCAACTAGGTTTTGGGACGCCCCCGGATCTGGCTCAACAGCTGCCTGCACCCGCTCCCTCTGGTGCTGATGATGCTGTGTCTGTGTCCTCTCAGGCTGAGTACACTGCGCCTGGAGATGGCCCACTCTACCGCATCTGTAACATGTACGTGTATCCTGTGTACCCTGAGTCTGACCCTGTCCGCGACTCTGTGTAGATCTCTGAATCTGAGTCTGAGTCTGCCCTGACCTCTGTGTCTGTCTCTGTCTACCTCCTCTGCCAGAATCTCGGCTCGCTGTAGACTGTCCCTGTGACTGCTGTACTGGTCTCGTAGGCTGTGGAGGATGACTAGCAAAGCTCGGCACTGGTGGAGTCGTCCGTGCTGGTCGAGCAGGTGGTGCAGTGGATCCTACACTCGGAGCTCTGGAATCTCGATAACGAAGTCTGTTCTTCCTGCGTTTCTTGTCCTGATGGTCTCTCGATCTAGTCTCCAATCCGACCAGGTCTCGCCTCCTCAGGGTGAGAAATCAGGTAGCTCTCTCTAGCCAAACTCCGCTCATATGCTCTCTGAAGAGTCTCCGGCTCGGTGGTGACTACTGAACCTCCAATGGCGGGTAGCAAACCCTCAGTAAAATAGTAGATGCGATCGACCTCTGAATCTGCTGATCCTCCTGCATAGGGTAATAGCTAAATGAATCTGCCCATGTAATCCATCACTGGCTCTCCCACCGACCGTCGCAATGATGTGAACTCATTCCTCTTCGCCGTAACACTCTTGTCGGTGGGAAATACTTCGGTTAAAGCGGGTCTTGAAATCGATCCGATCTCGCGGAATGCCTCGGGTAGCTACAATGGTGGTCCACCAATCATCCGCCTCCCCGAAGCATGGATGAGGAGATCGTCGCTCTCATGTGATCCTCGGTCGCGATAATCGTATGAATCTTCTCGTGATTCTTCGAAAAAGCTCCGCCGCCGCCACGTCGTACCACCGAAAAACTTAAGCTGGATCGTGTCTCTTAAATTCTCTCCCTTTCGCCTCGCCTCGGCGGTGGCCCTAGGACTCTTCTCCGGAGTAGTGACCGGAGTAGTGACGGGAGTAACCATCGTAGCGAAAGAACCGGCATAGTCGGTGTCTCGTCGCTCGTACTAACTCGCTCGTAACGGAGGTATCTCGCCTCGTCGTGTCCCTGTCGTAGCAATTTGCTCCTCGGGAATCGCCGCTAACGGAATCGGGGCGGTGGAAGCCGTAGCAACTGGTGTCTCCGTCCCCTGAGTGGTAGAAACAGGCCGCAAAGGCGTAGTCGGAGTCAATGGTGCCGTGGTAGTCTAAATGGGCGTCGTCAGTGACCTCACTAAATCCTCAAATCTCTGTGTCCAAGCGCGGAACTCATCCGAAGTAATAAATCGAGAATCCATCGTCCCGCTGTCGTCGCTCGGACCTCCCTGATCCGCCATCGTCGTCTAAACAAGAAAGCGAATTTTTTTCGGATCAATGGATAGCTACCGCATACAATATATTACAATCAACAATCGTAATGTATAAACATCACATCCGACTTATCCCAACTCATCCCTTCGAACTAGAGTTCTAATTAGGATCGTAGGGTTTTCCACTCTAAGTTCAACCATTCCTAACTTCCGCTGTCTTAATGGTTTGTGTTTTAAATCAAGAGTTAGGTTGTTATAACCTTATGCTCTGATACCAACTGTGACGGCCCCAATTTCCCCGTGCAATTGGGTACGCCCGGCCTAAACCTGTGCAGGCCCCGAATCATCACTCGGCAACCTGACGAGCCTAGTCAGCCTTCGATTTAATCAATTCAGTAGTTTATGAAAGAGTTATTGCATTAATACACAGCGGAAGACTAAAACAATTATAACAAAGGGAAATAACTCAATCAAAGGGAAATTAGGAATTCTATAAATGTGGAAAACCCCGGGTATGCATGTACAATTTGATAGGCATATATACATGATACCAGTCTCAATAAAACTATACCAAGTTCAATAATCCCAACAAAACAAGTATGAAATGATATACACATCAGTAATCAAAGTATAATCACCTACTATAACGTCTCTCGGATGTCCCTGAAACTCCTCAAAGTATATCACCTAGGCGGGGCCCCTTGCCCTTCTTCGCTCTCCACTCTATCTGCACCCACCGTCACAAACTAGACGGTGAGTAAGCTGAATAAAATTGCTAGTATTACGGAAGAATGTAACGAGTAATTTATGATTATAACAAGAAAAGCGATCTAAGTATCATGCGAAAGGAAATAAGCTGGAAAGTAAATAAATCAAATGCATGATAAAGAGACCGAAAGATAAACAATCGATATTTTGCATGTTCTAAGATTCAAAAGAGGCCCATGAGTGGTCTATTTCACAAAGCAATACGGAAAAGATCTCGCAAGATCTCCCGGGCAATGTCGCAACACTAGCGCGCGTGAAATCGAGAGGCATCGCAACACCTCTCGAATCCAAGTACCCAAGTACACACATCACTAGGGGTGGTCGATTACCCCTGCAGAGGGCACCCTCGTTGTCCCGCCTAGTGCGGGACCACATGATACCTTCGAGACACACACTCATGCCAATAACATACAACCAAGGAAACGGAATGGAATATCAAGCAAAGGATCAATGCAACAATAGCAATAAATAGAGGATGTATAAATCACATGTTATTTTCTTACTGGTCTACTAACGTACATACATACGAGGCGTGCATGTACTTACTTGTCTATTCGCGACTCGGTATCACTTCGAAACTCTAACGCGTTTCCCCACAAGTGCTCAACAACTTTGATAAAGTTTTGGAATCCCGAATATTAGTTTAAGGTTCGCATTCATTCTTTATGTTGTACCTATTGTATTAGGCTTTGATTGTAATGTGTATTGGATGTGTTGGGTCCTCATTATATTGTGTGTTGAACCCTTATTACAAATCCATATTCATTTTATGTAAATGTCTATACTTAAAAATCTTGTTTACTTATTCTTAAACCTATAATAATGTACATTATGGTCACACACATACAATTGATGTGTACACCCCTTGCACAAAATCCATACCAAAACAGCCACATATACACGTTGTTATGTAAATTGACACTCACACACATACACCTCATGAAAAACAATCTCATTAAAGTGCACACACCACACCCCAATTTGGGGTGTGCACATACACATACTTGTATGCACTCCACACATATAGGACAGCCACCCCACAGTTATACACACACCCACACCTCTTGGTCGATTCACACAAACACTACACACAATGGGTTTTTCATACATCCTATGCATTTTTTTACAAGAAAGCTTGTACATATGGGCTGTTATTTTAGTATGGACAAATTAGTGGGCTTCTTTTGGGCCTTCACTATTAAGGCCCATGAACAATGTTCATCTTCCTCCTAAACCAACCCACTGTTATCACATACACACAACGTAAAAAAAACTAAAACCGTCACACACACCCAAATCGTTACACATTCACAAAACAATCCACACACACCACTCACAACCGAACTTCTCAAAACAAACCACACATACCAAGCACCCACCATGTCACATACATTGAGCAAAAATGGAAGAACGCGAGAGGAGAGAGAGAGGCGATCAAGGAGAGCTGAAACGATCAAGGAAGAGAGAGAAGAAGCTCACCTAGGCGTCTCGGTGGGTGGGGAATGCTCCAACGATGAAGGAGGTGGCGGTGGTGACGAGCTCATTTGTGAGAAGGTGGCGCCACACATGGGGTCGAGAGAGAACAAGTGTGAGTCTCCATACCGAGAAGGAGCATGGGTGAGGAGAGAGAGAGAGAGAAGGCAAAGAACTCACCTAGCTCGGTGAGGTGGTGAGGGCCGATGGTGGTGGTGGCTGTCCGGGGCCTAGGAGGGAAGACAGTGAGAAGAGGGAAAGAGGGCGGTCAAGCGAGAGAGAGAGAGAGAGGCACGTGATCGAGAGAACCCGAAAGGAGGGAGAGAGAGGAAGAAGGGCCTCACCTCATCGACGGCGATCCACCAGGTCTCTCTAGCCACGTCGGAGTCGGCGGTCGCGTGGGTGGGGCGGGTGGCGATGACGAGATGTGGGAGGGTGAACAGTCTGTGCTGTTGAGTGGGGAAGACAATAATAGTGTATTAGGGTTTTATTTGTTTTTATACCAATGAGTTAGGCCAAAATGACTCTTTTGCCCCTGATTTTTAAACTTTCCCAACCTTGGACAGCTACCCTTATGAGTCATTTGGCTCCTCATCACCATCTAACACATACCCCCATCTCTATGATCATCCAATGACTCTCCTCACTCAACTTGTGTCACTTTATCAATCCTATCCATATTAATCTATTAAATTAACCACATTAATTTTATTAACTTACCAATAAGGTTACACAAATTCTCGCCTACTCGGTGCACCGTGTCCCGCGTTTGACACACTTCTCGAGGCGGTCCCACCCTTGGGATTTGAATAGATTCCCTTATGCTTATGTTATACTTTATTGTAAAAATTTATTTTCCTCAACTTAGGTCATGTTTTTCATTTGGCTTTGTTTATTAATAAATCCACTAAAACGGTTCCCGAAACACCCCATATAACTAGGCGACATCTCACTCAATTAAAGCATAGCCCAAACGGCTCGAGACTCGTAGCATACTATAATACTAATACACAAAGTCAAAGAATCATAAAAATACCTCGGCGTCGACTACCAAAGTTTGAAATACCATCCAGTATCCACGTAGCCGGGTCACGATCCTGACACGTGTAACACAAGTCACTTAAAAATTCGGGGTTGTTACATGCATTTCCACATCTACCCTCTCTTTCTGCATTAACGACAAGACAGCTGGGAATTTAAAACCAAAGCGTGGATTAAGGCAGGGGTGCCCCCTATCACCCTACCTTTTCCTCTTATGCACGAAGGCTTTCTCAGGATCTTTACATAAAAGTGAAAAAGAAGGGAAAATAACAGACCTGCAATGTAACCCAAATGCCCTATAGTGAATCATCTCCTATTTGCTAATGATAGTATCCTATTTCTAAAAGCCTCTACTGTAGAAAGTGCCCACCTAAAAACAACCCTAGCACAATATGAGGCGGCATCAAGACAATAAATTAACTTTCAAAAATCAGCGATAGTTTTCAGCGATAATGTTGCCCAAGAATGTATAGCCCTTATCAAAAACCAATTAGGCCTCGATTCATCAAGACAACACAAGAAATATCTTGGTCTCCCCATGGTAATTGGTCGACAGAAGAAAAAGTATTTGCTAAGATTTCAGAGAGAGTACAAAAGATGATATAAGAATGGAAGAACCAACTTTTTTCATCAAGAGGTAAAGAGGTTTTGATCAAAACTATGGTTCAGGCCATCCCTAATTACGTGATGAGCATGTTCAGGGTGTCAAGTACATTGTGCAATGAGATTCGGTCTCACATCACCAGTTTTAGGTGGGGTTCTGCTGATAAAGAACCAAAGATTGCTTGGGTAGACTAGGATAAGGCGTGCATCTCCAAGATGAAAAAGGAATGGGTTTTAAAGACCTGCAATTATTTGATCAAACGTTGGTGGCAAAACAGGCATGGAGGATTCACAAAGATGAGAATAGTATGGCGGCTAGAATATTGAAGGGCAAATACCATCACTTAACTGATTTTCTCTCAGCAAAGAAGTTGAAGGATAGTTCTTATATATGGCAAAGCTTGTTGTGGGGTCGTAAGCTCCTGTTAAAGGGAATGGTCTGGCATGTAGGAAATGGCAATCGGATCTGCTGCTTTAAAGACAAGTGGATTCCAAGAAAATCAACCTTCAAGGTATGGAGAACATAACTTGATTGGGGAATGGCGTGTAAGTGATCTAATTATGGAAGACATGATTTAGGATGTGGAAAAGCTCACTCATATTTTTTACCCAGTTGATACAACAACAATCTTGGTTATCCCCATCCCTCCCCTCCATAATGAAGATAAGCAGTACTGGTTCTATGAAAAATATGGGCTTTATTTAGTTAAGAGTGGCTACCGACAAGCTATAGGCGAAAAACATGGAAGAAGCGCCCGAATAACTCTATATGGAAGAAATTATGGAACCTTCAAATACCTCAGAAGGTCAGAATTTTTATGTGGTGTATGGCCTAGAAATGCTCTCCCTATAGCAGTGAACCTTTATTGTCGGGGGGTAATCACCTCGGACGGTTGTCAATGTTGTAATCATACCAAGGAGACGTTGATCCATTCTCTCTTCTCTTGCAAGTTGCCCAAAAAATTTTGGAGTCAAAGTGCCTTTGAACCAAAAATTAAACACATAATTTCTAGAGCTGGGACTACGACTTCATCGAGTACCTAGTTGAACTGTCGTCAAACGAGCTCGAGCTAGCTTGTATTTCTCTTTGGTTCATATGGTTCAGCAGGAACAAGATGGTTTTTGAAGGAAGGAGTACAAATCTAAGATCCTTACAAGAACAGATCAATAATTACATGTTTAAGTTCCACGAATCAAAAAGGATGTGTGAGACCTCTGAACGCCTAACCCGAGTGGGCTCTCACTGAAGGCCACTATCGTGCCCGAGTCTTAAGTTGAACGTTGATGTATTAGTGTGTGATAGGATGCAGGGGTGTGGAATTGGGGGAGTCTTCAGAGATCATCGGGGTGTCGTTCATGCCGCTTTCACTAAACTTGTCGTGGCAAACTTCCCCCCAGATCTAGCCGAGGCATGGGCCCTGCAAAGAGGTCTCTATATCGAGGTTTTGATTGTTAAGAGTGATGCAAAAGCCGTAATAGACAGGTTCATGGAGGCATGGGGCCATCGTAATGAATTGACACAAAAAGTGTTTTCAAAAAGCCGAAATGTGGCCCATAGCTTGGCAACTTTTGCTTTAAATAACGTTGCAATGTATGGACGACGACAAATTATTCATATATATATATATATGAACCTATACGCCACGTCATAGCGGTGTCACTTAGGGTGTCAATTGAGGTGTCATTGTAGCATTACTCATATATATAGAGGAACAAACCAACATTAACTACTTGTAATCGATTGACTCACCAAAACCATACAACACATCACTAACTTACATAACTACCTAACTACAAATTATTCTACACGTATAACACACATCATAATTCTTTTAAACAACGATTTTAAAGTCTTTGAACTATAAAATCATTGCAGGCTTGCAGTCAACATTCTTTTGTGTCCCAAAATCTAAGCCTCAACAATAGCCTCAATCCCAATTAGTTGAGGTGGTGGCATGGTCAAACTCTTCAATTACACACGATTTTGTTCAATTGATGGTGTGCTTTCCACATCATTTAAATCTCTCCTAATTAATTATCTTAAGTTAACTTTGGTCTACCCCTACCTCATTGAATTTCTTCGATTTCAATTCAATTGAGTTTTCTAGTGGGGGAATATATAGGTTGTCTTTGAAGGTGCCCAAGCCACCGCACCCGCCTATATTATGTAAGGAAGGCTAACCAGTTTTTTTCTTTTCTATTATTCATGTCACAAAACCATTTTTGTTTGTTTTTATGTCCATGATATAGAATATATTCTTGAAAAAAAAATCCAAAAGAATTAAAAATTATTTGGTTTTAGGTTTAAATTTTGCTTTGTTCTAGGTTTAGTTTATGTTTAATTTAGGTTTGTGTTCTTAGGTGGATGTTTCGTTAAATGAGGTAGTTTTCCCCTCTATGTAAGGGGTAGTTCTCCCCTTTTGAAGGGTAAATCTCCCT
Source organism: Stephania japonica (assembly GCA_039657345.1). Lineage (NCBI taxonomy): Eukaryota > Viridiplantae > Streptophyta > Magnoliopsida > Ranunculales > Menispermaceae > Stephania > Stephania japonica. The sequence goes on along the minus strand of CM077564.1, from coordinate 13,886,365 downwards.
ACTTTAATTAGGGTAGTTTCGGGCTTAGTTATGCAATGTAATATTTATTGCATTTCATTGTTGAAATATTTTAAGGAAAATGATAATCTAACACACTTTGGGCGGACACTGGAGCGCACACTTTGTTTTTTAGCCATATATGACTCTTTCTTGTCTCCTCAGGTGTGGGCCCCACATCTGACAAAACGCCATAAATGTTAAAAAGCAAAAGTGTGCGCCAAAAGTGTGTTATCATTTTCCATATTTTAATAGGTTGGTTTACCCTATTGGGTTAGGAATGATTAATGTGTTAAGGCTTAAAGAAATTTTATTTTATTTTATTATATTTATATTTATATATCTATACTACAAGAAAAATAAAGGCCAATGAGCTTTATTATTTTTCTATCTTATAAACTAAAAAAGTAAGGACTGATTAGTTGTGAAAAACAAAAGAGCTATTTTTTATTTTTTTTAAAGAAAAAACCCATGACGACACACTTTCTAGGTTTACAAGGACATTTCTTTGTATATATAGGGGTTTTACTTAATGAACCTTGTTATTTATTTTATATATATATATATATATATATTTTTAAATCACCAAAAATATTTACCAAAAAAAAATCATCAAAAAGTTCGTTCAATGATTTACCCAAGCTGAAATGTTTGTTACATTAATCTATGTATTTGTGTTGCTTGTTGGCCCTTTCCTTTCTTCCCAATAGGGTTACAAGTGGAGCAGGGCGGAGCGGGGATTGAAGATATCGTCCCCGCATCCGCGGGGTGCGGGGCGGGGATTTATCCTCGAAATTCCCCGCAGGGCGAACTTTGCCGCCCCATGCCCACCACGCCGGATTCGCCGCGGGGTGTGAACTTTATATAAGTTCATGTTTTGATCTGCAATCTTTGGTCTTTTTTAATGTCTTTATTTGATGCACATACAACGCGTATTTACCTAAGTACTACTAGTTTCAGATTTTATATGATTAATTAGAATAAGTCAATCATACTAATTAACAATTGAATATCTGTCAAACAAATTTTTTAATCAATTATATGCTAATGGTATTTCAGGGGGGAGACTTAATTAATCAACGTTTGTTCTATAACATTATTGAAAACTACGTACTGAGGATTAATTGATTCGATTCGCTTATTGATTATGATTATATAATTGGTTTCTTACGTAATTTCGTTCGTGCACTTTATGTCTTGATCCTTATCTTTAGTCTTCTTTTTGTCAATTGGCTACTTTATCAACTATTTTTTTTTTGCTCTTTTCGAATTTTTAATAGCTATTTGGTTTTCGGTGTTTTTTATATTCAGATTTTTACGTTTGAGTTTTTATTCTGATCTCTTTTTTATTTTTCTTTTCAAGAGCAAACAAAAATATTTTAGAAATGACATATACTGATCGACAATCTCTGTATGCATTGTTTAGATCAACGACCTTCCTTTTTTTAGTTTATTTTACAATATATCAATTTGTTATATATCTTTTATAGTGGCAACAAAATTTTAATTAATCATTTTTCAAAAAAAAATATAGCTTCTATTCATAAAGTATTAAATTGGGATTTCACCAATATTTACATAAGTTTTTTTCTCTTTTTATCACTTCCTTTTTCTCATCAAATTATTTTTTTAACTAATATATTAACATTAAGTTAATTATTTTTTAACTAATATATTTTTCAAATTTTTTTCTCATGGGGCGGGGTACAGAGCGGGCGATAGTGGTTCCACGTGAGGCGGGGAACAGGGCGGGGCGACGGGGATTTCCCGTGGGGCGGGGTACGGGAAAAACTCACAGGGCAAGGGTAATTCCCGCCCCCGCCCCGCTATGTGGGGCAAACTTTCGCCCCGTGCCTCGCCCCGGTGGAGCAAAAATATGGGGAATCCCCGCCCCGCTGGTGTGGAGCCCCGCGGGGGACTGGGATTCTTCGCCCCACTTGCAACCCTACTTCGCAACCACAAAATGTTTCAATACTATCTATTTTATTTTAGTATAAGCGAACTAGGAGCCCCAAATTAATTTGAAACTGAGGCAATGTTGTTTTTTTTTTTAACGAAAAGATATTGTGATGGCCCAAATTCCTAAACACGGCATCGCCCGGCCTAATCCCGTAACTAAGCCCTAGTCTCAATCCCGTAAGACATCGCTACATTTTAGTCAGCCTTTCTAAATCATTTACCAACTTGATCGCGTTCAAGATAAATAATACACAAGTTACATCGTTATACAGAATTCAAGGTTAATTAAAACTTTTAACAGTTTATTGATCTAGCGGAAGTGTAAGCACTTTATGCGAAAGCAATGTATATTAAATCCTAAGTGTGGAAACCAGGAATTAGGGGTGGGCACGAAACCCGAGAACCCGACTCGGGTCGGGTCACCCGAGTCGGGTGGCGGGTGGCGGGTCGGGTGGGATGAGTGGAGCAAACGAGTCGGGTCATAAAACCCGACCCGTCGGGTGTCGGGTCGGGTTCGGGTGTGGTCATAATAGTGTCGGGTCGGGTCGGGTTCGGGTCGGGTCCGGGTATCATCATGGGTTTTATATGGTTTTTGTGGTTTTTGTGGGTTTTATAGGGTTCGGGTCGGGTTCGGGTCGGGTTTAGGGTCTCGCGGGTCGGGTCGGGTTCGGGTTTAGGGTCTGGCGGGTCGGGTGGCGGGTCATTTTTATATCGACCCGAATGAGTCGGGTCGTCGGGTATCGGGTCGGGTCGACCCGAACCCGACCCGTGCCCACCCCTACCAGGAATATAACGATCACAAGATATATATAACGAGTGGCGAATATAGACAGTGTGAAAGTCAAAGGTCGGGGAACTATCGCTCAACCCAATAGTGACAAAAGACATAATAATAGTATATACAAAATATCAAAAATACCTATAAGTTAAGACAATAATGTGCTCGAGGCTCGGGGGTAGTCGTCAATCTTCTTCTTGCCCAGCCTACTGCTTAACGGATCTACACCCACTGTCATAAAAAGGACGGTGAGTACAAAAATATAACAGTAACTCCGAAGACATGTTTATCTACATTTCAAATAAAGAAAGACAGGTAACTAAGTGCATAAAAAGGCGACAAGTAAATGCCAACAAAGAACATATGCAAGAAGTTACCATAGTAAACTAGTAAGTCATTGAGTGTGGAAACAAATACTAAAGGTGTAATAGGGTGATACTAAGCTCAAACACGTGGGAGGTCCTAGACTCAACGAAAAAGGTTCTTTAGCCTACATGGAGGAATACATCCCAACCTATCGAGGTCCCTCAGACCACATGAAGGAACACATCCTTGTCTCCATATGAATCTTTTTTATTTATTCGCAAGGAACACATTCCTATGGCGAGCCCCAGTCCAGTAGAAGCGCTTCATGACAAGCTAAGGAACTCATTACTACTCGTAATGGTAGGAACACATCTCCACACATCCTCGTAAAATGTAAAAACGTGCCTGATAAGTCCGTCCTACCGGAACACCGCCCCTCTCGGATCATAACATTACACAAGTCACACTCAACCTAATAACATCAAAGTCAAAGCTCGTCAAGATTTCATTCACAACAAAATAAAGAATATGAATCATCCCATGGTCATAAATATTGAAATGAAAGCCAAGGTAACATCATAAATGAATTGACCAAAATAGTTTAAGTAACTTGCATCAAGGAATGTAATGAAATGTAAACAAAGACATCAACAGGATTACTCACTCTCAAGCAAACCTCTAGCTAATTTCAAGCCTCCCAACGCCCAAACTCGCGTTCTCGAACTCCCGACACACTTCCCTATGCCCCTGGGGTGATTAGACATGTGTTATGGTGGTTTAGGATCGTTTAAGGTGGGGTTAGGCTTGTGGTTAAAGGTTTTAGGTGTTGCAGAAAAATTGGAGAAGTTGTTGGAAAAAATGATTTTTCAGAACACCTAGTGCGCTGGGGAAATTCCATAGCATGCTGGCTGGTTTTGCCCAACGTGCTGAGTGCGAAAACTCAGAAAATCTGCAATTGATTTTCTGGGTTCCCCACTCATGAATCACTACTCCATCGCCCCTAGACCTTGTTCTCTGTAACAACCCTCAAATTTAATTTGACTTGTGTTGCACTTGTCAGGACCGTAACGCAGCTACGTGATACTAAACTGTATTTCGAACTTCGTGAGTCGACACTGACGTAATTTTATGATTCTTTGATGTGTGTATTAGTATTTTAGTTTAATACGTGTCTCAAGCCGTTCGGGCGATTTGTAGTCTGAGTGAGGCTTCGCATAGGTAAACGAGGGAGTAAAACACAATAAAAACACAAATAAATGAATTTTTGAATAATTTAAATAATTAGTTGACGGGAAGTGGCGAGAAAACAGACGCAGTGAGCCAGTTGACGGAGAAGTACGGATTGAGGAATATAAGATCAACGTGAGAGTTGGTTAGCTAAGTGACACATGAGTCACTAAAAGGAGTACACATAGGGGATTGTTAAAGTGACACAGCTCAATGAGGACAGCCATGGGACTAGCCTTGAGATGAGTGCATACGTGGGGATAAAGATTTGTCTATAAAAGGGAACCCTGCACCACTTTACTCATTTTCTATTCACCTTCCTCACCAACCGATCTCTCTAACCACTCCCCCACTCTCCTCCTCTGCCCTGGTGCACTGCCGCTGACCACCAGCGGCTCTGGGTGGTCGGACCTCGCCGGAGGCCCGTGCTCTCTCTCTTTCTTTCTCTCTCCCTCACTTTTGTTCGCGCCACTGTTTGCTTTATTCTTCGCGTCTGTCGTGTCCATCGGCCAGTAGTGGTTGTGGCCATGTTTGGGGATGGTCGGAGTCAACTTGACAACCCCGAAATGCCCAAATTCGCGGCGAACATGGAAAGTCTGGTCCTATGTTGAGGGTTTTTTGAATTTGCTCTGTTTTGTTGAAGTTCTCACTGTTTTGCGTTTCATCATAACTGCCCCACTTGGGCAGTGCTGCTGGTGGGACCGCTGCTCTGGGAGGTTTCCAAAGACTATGCTAAACCTATTATGGTTTCTCACAACTCTCCAATGGGTCCAAACCAGTGGTGACAAAGTATATCGATGTGATTTTATGTGTTGTTGTTTTATCCCACGCAGAAAAACACCCGATTGGGCGGTGCCACCGCGGACCACCGTGACTGGAGGTTGTCGGGGACCCCACCAAGCTCCTGTTTGAGTCCCACAGCCCTCCGGATTGGTCGAACTAGTGTTGACGGTGCAAGATATCGTCATTTCATATGTTATGTTTGTTTGAGTCTCGTCGGAAACTGCCACATTCCGCGGTGCTGTTTGCCGGACCACCTCTCGTGGATACCAAGCTATGGTTGGTGTCTCACAACCTCTGAAGTATCCAAAACAGTGATGGTGAACACGAATGGTCATGATTTTATGTGGTGTTGGCGTCGGGCCTTTATTTACGTGTGTTTACGTAATTCCGAGCTGTGGAGCGTGCCTTCGGCTTTCCCATGCCGCGGTGGCACCCTCGACGTCGGACAATACCAACGCGGTGGCACCCTCGACGCGGTGGCTCCATACTCACTGGTACATGGTTGTTTTGGGCTCATGATGAGTGATGGTGTCGGTCTATGTTGGTTATATGTCGATGAATGGTTATGACGTCGTGGTCACGTTGCCGGTCCTTGGGGCTATGGCGTGACTCATATACGACCGAGCCGAGCCTATGATTCATAAATAGGCTTACATATGTTGTGCTTGGAAAGTCCAAAAGAGTCGTTGTGTTTTTGGTTTGATTTACAGGTCAATTTACCAAAGTTTCGAGTCATTAAAACATTACGAAAACACTAGGGTTTCAACTTAGGGTTAGTAATGACTCGACCTAATAACTAGAGTTTCTGAACTTGTCAGGTAGCAAAAAACTCAGAGATACGCGTTAGGGACGCGAGAGAGTCTACCGGTTGCGATTAATCAGATAAGTACATTTGCCCTAAAGCTTGTGTACGTTAGTAAGCCAGTCAAGAAAATACCATGTGACTCATTATCATTCCATCATGTTTGCTATGATCTACTTGTTGGCATTTCCATTCCATAATCCTTGTATGTATGTTCTTGGCATAAGTGTGTGTCTCGAAGGTACATGTGGCCTGCACTATAAGGGATAAAATGCGGGCACTCGTGCGCACGAGTGTTTGACCACCCCTAGTAATTATGTGATACGATGTACTGGATTGTTGTGGATATTGATGTGGTTATCGATGTTGCGACATCACTGTTATGGATTTGTTGTGGATTTTAGATTACTTATGGCCTCTCTTGACTCGTAGAACACGCATGTTTCGATTGTTATTATTTCTAGTCTGCCTATCATGCACCTTGTTTATTTAAATTCTTGTCTTTCAATTCCTGCATGATATTTAGACTGCCATGTTTGATAATTCATGAATTACTGTTATATTCTTCTGGCATTACTTTTAATTTTCTCTCAATTACTCACCGTCTAGTTTGTAACTGTGGGTGCAGATAAAGGCAAGGAACTTTGCCTATGAGACTTTTTGTGAGCGGCTAGACTTGAGGAACCCTAGAGTAGGTTATACGTTTTGGTTGTATGTTGCTTGTTATTATATACCATGTTTTGTTGAGTAATTGAACTCGGGATTATAGTTTGGGATTTATATCATGTAATATTTCATTTAATGGTTTATTGCACATGAATATTCCCATATGTGGGGTTTTCCACATTTACATAGATTCCTGATTTCCGTTTGACTGAGTTATCTCCCAATAATTGTTTAGTATTAAATTTTCTCCCAATAATTGTTTAGTATTAAATTTTCTTTCGCTGTGTTATACTTGCAATAACTCTTTCATAAAACTTGTAATTTGATAATTTGAGGCTGACTAGGCTCGCCAGATCGTCGAGTACTGACTCAGGGATCTATACGAGTCTAGGCCAGGCGTTCCCAAATGCATTGGAAATTTGGGGTCATCACATTCTCCTCCACCAAGGTCTAGTACATCCTCCTCCAACAAAAACATACACTAGAAACTTCATATTTTTCCATTAAACATCGAATTAAACATGCATTTCTTAAATTTTCATCAAGAACACATGAAACTTGAAAAATTCATAAGTCTTTAATTTCGAAACTATTTTTAGAAAATCTTGATAGCTGGGTTATTAGAAAATCATAGGGAACTCAAATCAAGCTTTATTTTTAACAACAAACTCATTTTATAGTTGAAATTCAGAAAAACTGAAATCATAAGAAATTTCCAATTTTTGTAAAAACCCTCAATTTGAAAATTCCCACTTGGGGCTTCCATAGAACATTCATTTGATCAAATACCTTCAATAGAAACTTCAAAATCGATTTATATCAAAAACCACTTTGATTCATGCATGCAACTCATGAAAATCGAAATAAAAGTGTATGGAGTTGTACCTAAGTTGATGCTTTGTTTATGGCACATACACCTCTCTTGATTGATGGAGATCAAGCTCCCCAAGCTTTTCAACAATGAATTCCAGCAGCAAAACGCACAGCTCTGATTTTTATTTTTTATTTTTGAAAGCATGCACAATGAAGCATTTGTTCTTTAAGTTTGCTTTTATACTTAGCATTTCATCAAGTGTGTGTTCACGTATCACTAGGAAATTCAAGGGTCTCAAATGGCTCCTAACACTCCACTAAATTCAGCTTAATAACTCACATTTAGACACCCACTCACATGGGAGTATGTGCTAGCTCGTATCCCGAAACATATCCATGTTTTCTCAATTTTTGTCAAAACTATAGGACTTCTAATTTTGATTATATCAACGTGTATACCATATGCGTATGTAACTAGTCATTTAAACATTATTTTAAATATATTAGACCTATCACAAGTCTAGCTACCCCGTCCCTCGACTCGCACGTAACTCAAGGCGCGTCCCCGCTCGTGTCTCGACGTCTACTACCGCATGAACCGACTTAATTAGTCTACACATTTACATAACATTAGGCATACACCACAACAAATATAATATATTTCTCGATCATCGATCCAAGTGTTGGTCTGCGTATCCGCTCTCGAGCCACGTCATAGCTCGGTGACCACGATTACGGCCAAATCCATTATTAAAAATTTGGTCCGTGACAGATATCCATACAAAAAATTGCTCACAATTACATTTGATTCAACAATGAAATTACATCAATAGCAGCCATTTCCCACACATTAGGATCAAAGTAACATTGAGAAAAGTTTGCAAACTCATGCGCAACTTATATGCTTATCGAATGTATCGAATCGACTATTCTATACACATCTTATGTTTGAAGAAAAGTAGAAGTTTCATTAATCATTAATAGCTTAAAAGAATTGTAATTACTTTGGTTGTGAATGCGATTGTAAAATTGAAATAGTTTGACGATTATCAGGGACTACTCTTTACAAATTTGAAACACATTACAATACACAAATACCCGCTAGAACCACATAACTAAAGGTGCACATGAATTGGATCCAGTTAGATTAGAATCAATCACAATCCAATCTAATTATTGTGGATTGTAAAATTACAATCCAATCAAGTCCAAATAATTCATCAATCCAATTTACAAAATGCGGACCGAACTAAATCAAGTTCCACGGATTAACATTTTTCTATTCAAAGAATCATGAAATTAAACTTAATCAAGTCAATCAAAAAATCATATATCTCATGAATGACAAATTTACAATATACATCCCACAAATCTATATATAGCATATTTCCCACAAACTTGTCATCACATTAACTTTCAAAATGCAAGTTTCTACATAAATAGATATGTCATCTACAAATCTGTACTATACACTCTCACAAAAGCACAAAAAAGGTGCACTTGCAACATACAACCCACAAAAAGATTTGAAGCATAATAAAATAGTTAAGAACAAGCATAATCTTTGAGATAATATAGTTTATAGTTGATGTTCTTCGAGATGTTATAGTACATATAATAAGATTATGTGTATGTGTTGATGTGATAAACGGATTGAATTGGATTGTGTAACAACCTAATTTCTATTGAAGTCATTATTTGAATATTTTTGGACGTGGACGCCAACTCAAGTTCATGGGGACACCACGGACATGCTTGGATACACCTGGTTGGGCAAAAAATGTTAGTTTGACTGATTGGTTGCGTAACTACAATGGTAATTATTATTATATGACTTATTGCATCACATGTGTGAATTATATTAATAAACCACGTGAGATAGTGTGACGAGTATTCACCTAGAAAAGTGCGTAGACATGGGTACCAGGGCAAGCCAATTACGAGTACATTTGGTCGGGGAATGGGTTCACATAGATAATACCATTTAATGTGACAAATAATCGATATAGGAGCATGGCATAAGCCAAGTGTATCGTCAAATTTGAGTACGATAGGTCAAGATGCGGGATGTCGGGTGTCGGGTATTAGAACACCTGAGGAATCAATAATTGGTGCTATGAATGGGTAAGACCAAGTCACCATTTGTGTCACAAGATTGGACTTTTGACCAAATCAAGGCCAGATGATGGGCCTAGTGATGTTAGCATCACTTGAGATCAAAACTAACGTATATAAACATGATTTGAAAATATTCTCACCAACTTTTCTCTCTCCTCACTAAAAAATCCGAAAATTGTAAGAGAAGTTGAGGTTTTGGTGGTGTTAACTTGGTGATTTCGAGGAGGATTGGGCTAGGAACCAAGAATTTGAGGTACGATCCACTATCCTCTCTCCATTCTTTAACTATTGGACCGGGTTTTATAGGTTTCAACGCAAGTTTTTGGGTGTAAGCCGAGCTCACTGGTTTTTTAAGTTTTGCTATGGTTTTGAAAAGGGTTTTGAGCATTTGTTTGAGTATTGGTTAAGGTTGTTGTTGGTTAATAAAAATAGATTTTGTCAACATTTTTGGTAGAAATCATCGAACTTTTCGATTTAGTCGAGGTTTAATGACACTTTAAGGTTGGTTTGAAGAATCATAGGAGGACGGAACGAGTTCGAACCACGGCGATGTCGCTAGGGTTATGAAAAACCCCAAAAAACGGTTTGGTTCAAGATACCGCCAGTGGCGTCGTGGAGAGTAATTCTCCACGACACCACCCACGGCGTAATGTGCAGTGCTCCAATGCCAGGGCGCCGTGAACAAATGCTCACGGCGGCACCACCCACGCGTCATGCACAGTAAATTCAAAAAAATAAAATAACATAAAAATAAATTAACAAATGTTTAGATTTCGAGGTTTATGATTTAAATGGTTCGTTCGAACACTAGGGACTTATGATACTATAGTTAGATATTGAGCGCGCATTTCAAGGTGAGAACGAGATTGGACCTGAGATTAGTTCCTAGAATTAGAGCGCGATTTGAGGTGTGTAAACCCCAACAGAAACACATCTGGAGTATTTAATGGTTTCAGTTCTTACATTGGCTATTCTTGTTGTTCATTTTCGTTAATGACCATTCGTTAGTTTGTTTATTGGTTATCGGATTGGTTTGGTTGTGACGTCATGGATTATTTGGGATGGTGTGGTTCGGGATATAGCAAGCTAGATTGTAGCACGTGTATTTTCGCACTTAGTAGATTGTGACCTGGAAGTGCAGGGTGCACGTGTTCGGTGGGTTAGGATTAGTTCAGATTCACTATTAGTAGTTCGGGTGTGACCCAAGCTTGATGTGCTCAACTGAGGCATCCGGATTGAAAAGTATAATCTAGTTTTGCAATTTTGTTACACATTTGTCTGTTTATCAGTATTGTTGTTGCATAGTTACTTTGTTACATTATGGTTATTTGTTGATTATCTTGTATTAGTTGTTAACTACGCATGCGTTGATTTTTATAGTTGTTTGTGGTTACCGCATATTTAGTTAACCTATTTATTGGCTTATGATATTATCCACTCGATGGTTTTTTTGGGAGTTTACTTACTGGACTTGTCACTATTTTTGTTGGGTGATTGTGTACTAATCCAGGTACGAGCAAAGGCGTAGAGATACTGGGCGACTACCTCTGGTTGTCTACAATCCAACTTGTACGTGTATATTTTGGTATTTTATTTTATTGTTGGGCAATTGAGGACTTTTGAGACACTAGTATATATATGTATTTACTTTTGTCGTTTTATATACAATGTACGATTTTGGGTTTTCCACATAGGTCTAATGCTCTAAATTATGATGTTATTAAGTCTTCTACTAATTATAATGTCAACTATTAAAAATAAATGCTAAAAACTCTGATGAATGATTGAGAAACAAGAACAAGAGTATGTGTGGGACACAACAGGACGGGGACATGGCAGGGTTGTGGGACCGCGATGCATGATATGGTGGGCCTCGGGATTTGGGGCCGCTACATATTGGATCCACGATTTTTTAATGTAGGATTCGTAATATGATCCAGTTTAGCCCAATTAGTATTTTTAAGTCCAATCCAGTCCAAGAGATCAAAAAATTGATTCAATTAGTAATAATTGATCCTAATTAGACCGGATCTGCAGATTAGTGCAATTTGTGTGCACTCCTACACATAACGAATAACAAAACTTTCCAACAATGAGAAGAAAACTAAGACTTCCCGACTAGAAGAAGAGAATCAAGACTTCCAACAAAAGGAAAACTAACTACCTAAAAATAAAAACTAAAAGTAAGGACCAACCCAATAGCCAACAAATCCAAAAATAAACGTTGAGGAAGATGTACCGCAACAAATAGATCCAATAGCACAAAAAAAACAAGTAGATCCAATCTTCACAGATCTGAAAAGATATGCACTTTATTGAAACATAAAACATTGAGAGACGAATATTAGAACCACCGCCGATCAAAAGAGAAGATCGGCAATGGTTCAAGATCTTGAATCAAGAAAGAAAACTCAAAAAAGAGATTTTAGGGTTATGGCATGCAGCTCCCAGCCACTATTCTATATACTTGTATGCAACAATAATCTAAAAAAAAAAAAAAAAAAAAGAACATATGGCTTATTCAACCTAACTAAATTCTTAGATTAATAACTGATCGAGGGTTGTCAAGCCCTCTACAGCTCAAATTTATGTCATTCACGGCTCCTGGCTTGCATGCTCCACAAATATGTCGATCCATTTCTTGTAAAAAGAACTCCAAAACCTCACAATAAGGAGAGGGGAACTAAAAAAAGTCTTTTCTATAAGGAGAGAAAAATTCACTTCCAATTTAGCAAAATAAGGAAAAGTGGAGAGAGAGGGGAGAGAGGAGGGGCCACCGATATAGATCGAGCAGCGGCGTCATCAGCAGCTCCAAATCTAAAAAACCCTAAGACTCCTAAGCTGCTCTCTGTAGTGTTTTGTTTCATCCATGTTGTTGGTGGTGTTGTATAAGCTGACCAGGAGCAACTTTTGTCGCCTTTATTTATTTTTATTTTTTGGTCTTTTACAAGCTTACAAGAACCAATTTTAAACTTAATATTAACTAGAGATTATTCTACTAAAATTCATAATAAACTTAAACTAAGCTAAATATTAACTAGAGATTTAAATATTAAGTAGAGATTTAAATTTTATCATATATGTATATACTCATACGCATTAATTAGAAAGGATTTGAATGGTTTGAAAAGCTCATCATAAACTGCATTGAATTAAGCACAATGAAAGAGTTTAACTTATGTAGTCAACCCCAATTAATTTGGGACTAAGGCTATGTTGTGTATGTATATACTCCATGGCTCAAAACACGTTCTCCTTTGTAGATAACTAGACCTTAATCAACGTAGATAGTTTAATACAAGGAATTTTGATCATTATCATATTGCCTCCTTTTTTAAAAAGAAAAATTATGACTATTGTTAGTGCATAATAAAAGCATGTTTCAAACATTGTTCCTATACAGCCAAAGCATGTCTAGTGAGATGATTAAGTCATCACTTACCAAAAGGCAAGGTTTAGAGATACCAAGGGTTCGACTCCCATTGAAGTAAGAAATAAATAAATAACAGAAGGTCTACTAGCAGATAGGGGTGCACACGGATTGGATCCACTCCAATTAGGGTCAATCCGCAATCCAATCCAATTATTGCGAATTAAAAAATTACAATCCAATCCAATCCAATCCAAATAATTCATCAATCCAACTCAATCCAATTGCAGAATGCGGATCGGATTAGATCAAGTTTTGCGGATTGACGTTTTTCTATCCAAAATTTATGAAATTAGACTTAATCAAATGAATCACAAGAATTATATATCTCATGAATGACAAATTTACAACATACATTCCACAAATCTATATATAGCATATTTCCCACAAAATTGTTATCACAATAACCTTTAAAATGTAAGTTCCTACATAAATAAATGTGTTATCCACAAATCTTCACCATACATCCTCACAAAAGAACAAAAAAAGTATACGTTGAACATACAACCTACAATAAAAAGGTCGAAAGCATAATAAAAGAGTTAAGAACAAATATAGTCTTTTAAATATTTTAGTTTAGAGTTAAATAGTTTGAGTTGATGCTAATTAAGCTATTATAGTACATATGATGAAATATATGTATGTGTTGATGTGTTAAATGGACTGGATCAAATTGAATCCACGATTTTTTAATGAAGGATCCGTAATCCAATCCAGTCCAGCCGAATTAATGATTTTTCAATCCAATCCAGTCCAAGGATCAAAAAATTGATCCAATTAGTGGTAATTGGTCCGAATTGGACCGAATCCGTAGATTAGTGCAATCCATGTGCACTCCTACTAGCAGATGCATAGATTGTACTGTTACTCAAAAAAAAATTGATCGAATTATTAAAAAAGTGTCAATAAGTAAAAGCTGGATCTATTAAACTAAATCCCAAACCAAGCCTCATTTAAATAAAAATAAAAAATAAAAAATGTGCCAAACCAAATTTGATTAGATACGGCAAATTTCGATCAAAAATCTTGAACTCAAATCTTCTCATAAACCAAAAGGCCCTACAAGGCGACAACCTTGTCATGTTACCATTTGGCTAGTTCAGCATATGAGACTAACCACCAACATTAAGTATTCAAGTTACTCATAATAGGATGACTTTCCACAAGTAAGTAGGTACCATAACTTTATTACTAGAGTCTGTCTTTGCAAATACTCTCTTCCCACTTTCACAACTGCTGCCTCAAAGAACAGAAAAAGTAATCAGGACAGCAGCTTTTCCGATTGCATACATTGTTTCCAGGTTCAAGCATTGGCTTTTGCAACTGTTACATGTAAACCAGGTTCAAGCTAGAGATGCCAATGGTTTTTAATGTAACTTGAGGCATGCATCAGACCGGATGTAAATCTCTTCCAAGAGTAAGATTGGTGAAGCTCACTTACTTGCATTCCAAACTCGAATGGTGCCATCGACAGAGGAGGTTATCATGCAGCTGTCTTTTGGGTGATAACTCACACTAGTAACCTACCAAAAACATACACCTTTTGTTATTTAGGTTCAATAAATAGTGCTAATGATTAAAAAGAGCTGTGGGTAAAGAGATATCACAAAGAATAGAATGAAGTCTATTGATGCTTATTAATCAAGAAAAAGGGAAAAGAGAAGTCTATTGCCTATTACAATAGCACAAATTTTTTTTTTTTTTTTTTTTTTTTTTGCAAATGTTTCACTAACTCGATATAATACATACAATATGGCAGGATCTGCATATGCCAAAAGCGAAATCTTAAAACTTAAAACTCGACTAAAACCATACCACCAGAATCAACAAAACTAAATTAAGATTAATACAGATAGGACCATATAGAATACCAACTGGCAAGTATGAAGGAAAAAAACTTAAAACTCAATTAAACCAATTAATCCAACAAAAAATGCAAGTAATAGTAAAATCAAGAATATGTCAATAATTCATGGGAGGTCATAGTTGAACATGACTGCCAATGTTAAATGAGATCAGACTCTATAAAATTAATTACCACTGAAGAATGAGCTCGGAAACTTGAAACCACAGAAGCATCTACTAAATCCCAAAAGAAAACAGAACCATCCTCTGATCCGCTGACCACATGAGCATCACTGTTGGTAAGGCAGCAGTCCGTCTTGTAAGACTGACATTAAACAAGAAAAGTTATAAATATGCACCTTGAAAACAACAGTCAAGAGGTCGCTAAATTAAAAAAAATGTTTCAGACAAAAAAGAAAAAGGAATGTTTGGAATCAACTTCAAAGAGAGAATGGGGCCTTCAAAAAAAGAGGACAGAAATTAGGACAAAAAAAACCATGTCTGAAAACCATGCCATAAATTTCATGAAGAAATAAGAGCAAAAGCAAGCTACATCTACACTAGCTGAGCTAGATAATCCACAAACAGCTTTACAACCAAAGTTCCACAAACACTATAAATTTAAATTATACTTAATTTTACACATGACTCATACAGCCTATGTCTTTAACAAACCTAAGATTGAAATCCAACAAATCCAAATTAAACTAAATACTTAAATAGTGTTCTATATGCAGCATCTATGAAATTTGTAGATAAATTCAGGAAAAATGGAAGTACATGAAAGCATAAGAACAGAATCTGTTTCATTGGATTTTACTCAAATTTGAAAAACTAGAAGGTTTCCAAATTTTACATTGTCATTTCATAAATACAGTACCAATAAAACCCCATTTTTTTGGCTTCGTAAAGATTTGACCATATACTATTTCAAGATTTTAAGAGAAACACAACCTACATTTCCCATGTAGCTAAAACTCTAAAGCAAGTACAACAACATAGTCTCAATCACAAATTAGTTAAATTAGTTGGGGTCTGCTAATGCCAAAGTATCAACACAAAAAGAACCCAATGACATTTCCATCGTCCATTGAATAGATATGGGGCAAAAAAAGATATACTCAAATAACGAGAACTAGATTGAAGAGAAATTTTGGACAAAACAATTCTATACATAACTAAGCAGTTATTGAACATATGTTGCTCAACCAATTGATTATCCATTTTTCTGAACAGCACTTTTTCACCATGTTATTCTTGACTTGTCTCCATCTCACCCTTACAAGCATAGCTGCATAATTAGGTGTGAGAATGACTCAGAGATATGCTAAAAAAAATTGAGTGCTTGAATTGCATGACAACATAACCCATGTAAATGCCAAAACTATCATGCAGCTATAAAAGGACTACTAACATAAATGGTTAACCACTCTCGACAAATATGAAATAACTAATTATGACGCACTGTAGATTGCAATATGAACTTTTTTATCACTTTGTTTGCAATAATCAGTAACAGGCATTTTAAGAGCATAATTTCATGAATCCAATTATAAGATATCACTGTACTAGCAAAGTTAGAGTATAATTATCTGCACTCAAGTTGCCCACGTGCCCTTACGTCTTGGAGAAAACAGGCAGCTGTTAATAAATTATTAATTTTAGACAAACAATCCTAAATACTTTTTATCATACAGTGATTCAAAGATGCTTGAAATAAAGGATGAACAAATTGATATCCAACTGCAAAATATAGATAATACTAAACTATGTCTCACAACAAAGAACAGTCACCTAGCAACCCAAGCATTGCAAACCCTTACGACTATGCAATAGCAACCTTGTTGGAGGATTTGATCACCACCTTTAGTGCTAAAAATAAGTATAAGCTTCAGCTCAACTACATTATGGTTTCAATAATGTACCAATTACCAAAAAAAGCAATCCATTTGCCAAGCTATGCCAAAGTGTGGCATGAGGAAAAGACAACGAAACAGGGGCACAGGCAGAAGCAACAAGCTTCATAGTCAAATGCCAATGCCGTGGCATCAAATTTGTACTATAAGGCCATCAAATGGCATCAACTTTCACGCCACAGCAAAATTTTAATGCCAGCGTCCAATACATATGCATACTATGCCATAGGAAAAGAGAACACAGTACAATTAAACCAATGCTGTGGCTCAATGCTTTAGCATGGTGTTCTTATAATTTTTTTCGTTTTTTTTTTTTTTAACTTAGACAACTAATTTAAGACTTCAATTCTTGATCATAAAGACAAAGTGCTTCCTAATACACATTCCAAGTTTGCTGGAGGTCAACAAACCAATATGCTAATTTGATCTTTTAAGGAAAACATATAGCAGAATGTTGAGATTTACTCATATATTGGTCATCGATAAGATGCTAGTCATTTGTCTCTCTTTGTTTGCACTTGCTGTCTGCCAAGTGAATCCAGTGTAGGTGGTCCTGGGGTCGCGTACCACGCCTAGGTGAATAAAAAGTTGTATATATAATTTTGTATCTACAAATTATTTCACATTCATAATTAGAAATTATAAGCAATATAAAATTTAAGGAGTATATGAATCACAAGATCATTCTAATTTGAGCAACATACTATCAAACTGCAAATACAATAATTCAAAAACAAGAAATTATAGTTCAAATTTTCAACCACCAATATAATAAACAACAAATGAAATACATGAATAACATGCTTTCAAACAAGAAGAAGAATTTACACAATGTAGCATTATGATTTTTCCATTTTCAATCAACAACAATCATCAATATAAAAAAATTTAACTGCCACTCGGGTGGTTGTGACTTGGTCACAACCAATAGTTTTCATGACTAAGACCTACTGCAACCTGATTGCCATTAGTGTGTGTGAGGTAAAGAGTTCAGAGAGTCTCAAAGTTGTATGAGTCGTTGCAGAGCTCAGCAAAGTCGTCAAAGATTCGAAGGTGATGTGAATCAATGGCTGGGGTTTTGTATGTTAGAATTTGAATGAGAGAATTTTATGTTTTATACTTATTAAGAAGCTGCTCCCTAAAATTGTTAAGAAACTATACAACACCCACTGCTTGGGCTTGGCTAACCTATGGCCTAGGTGGTGAATGCACAAAATACCTCAAGCACGACCTTAATGACAGAGTGAATCTGGTTGTGTTGTATACTGCATTTGTTCATAGTGATGTGGCAGAAATACATGTGCTGGCGCTTTTTTGAATTCTTGAAAATAATTTTGAATAATGACCCAAAAGAACAGAATGAGATTGCATTGCTAAATTATGACACAGACAACAACAGGATTTTAGAATTGATATATTTCAATGCATTGAAAAAAAAAATTCCAGGGATTCCTTTTCTATGGGAAACATAAGGAAAGAGGATTTACAAGTACAAAAAAGCAAAAAAAAAGTAGTAGCAAGCTACGCAACAAAATATCCATGGATTTAACTTGAAATAACTTTATGTTATTTTTTGTAAGAAAAGATTTGTTATTATTAACAATGTGAAACAATGAGGGACAAGTTCCTTCAATAAAACAGGACCAAGCAAAAAAAGAAGAAAACAGAACAAAAGATTGGAAAAGCTTTCCCAAGTATACCCAGGAGTGTTAAAGTTTGACCAAGTTATGAGTGCTACTGATATGCAAATGGTCGAAAACGTAATCTAAAAGTTATGAATTTACGATGACTAGGTTCATGATCATCTACAGAGGCATTGGGTGGTAAATTCAAAGAAAAACTGAACACTTCACAATGCACATTATAAAGAGTTTCTTCAGCAAGTGAAAATGCAGACCTTGCAAGTATGGCCTTTGTATTCTTGTAATAATTCCCCAGTGGTCCTGTTCAGAGAATTAGAGTTTAGAAAAGAATAGATTGTAGTAAGAAAACATATAAATTGCTACACAAACTAAAAATACTTTCTGATATCTCACCTGTCCAAAAGGCGCAGGGTAGAATCTAAGCAGCCTGCTAATACGCAGTTTCCATCATTTGACAATGAAACACAGTTTACAGGTTGCCCCAAGTTATCAGAGATTTCTCTTCCTTAACCATGCAAAAGGATTATGGGTTATTACAATTTATATATAAGAAACTAAGAATTATAACTTCAAAGACAGAAAAGGCAACATATTAAGAGCTAGATTTACTAATATTATTCTGCATACCTACCAAGACGAATGTCAAATGTTCGAACAGATCCATCAACACTTCCAGCAAGGATTTCACTTTGGGTTAAACAAAGTGACATAACACTGTCTTGGAAAGTATCAATAATCTGCACATCAGTGACATCAATCATATCTTACACATGCCCATATAGACCATAGAAATAGCCACTGTGCCAGTACACACACAACCAGAAAAAAAAAAAATAAAATAAAATAAAAAAAAAAACAAACAAACAAACAAACAACATGCCTGGATTGGTTCAGTGCTATGAGATCTACAGTCCCAAGCACGTACTGAACGATCATAACCAGCTGATACTACCACGGCTGCATGGTCATTGAACTTTACAGCATTCACCTGGAAAAAAAAGGAAAACAATTTATTTGAAACTCGAAAGTAATAAATCTGCTCAAGAGAATACGAAAGTTAAGCGGCACGGACAACTAGAATTTTGTTTTCTTTACACATTTTAAAACAGTGTTAGGTTCCTTTGTAAGCTTTTTCTAAGAATATGCCACAAAAGGAAAAAAAAAGAAATAAATTAACAAAGAATTATTAAATGTTTATTAATCTATTAGTCGAATAAAATATTACAGCTGCGGAAGCAAAGCAGAATGAAGATGCTAAGAGTTCAAATGGAAGTTACCAATTATCGAAGAAACAACAAAAGAATTTTGAAACTTCATCCTTAACCATTTTCCATTTTCATTAGGTTTGTACTTGGGCAGAAACTGAAACTCATTCAAGTGCATCACACCCCAATGCCAGGGTATAAAGCCAATTCAAGTGCTGCTTCTTTTCTTAGCCAAACTTCTTACCCAAGTTTTCTTCCACAGCCATTTACCAATGCAACCCCTGTGATGTCTTGTTAACTGAAGCCTACTCTGCTAGTTTACTTTAAGTTTTTCATGTGACTTGTAAACATTAGCAGCAAAAGTGTCAACTCATTGAGAAGCTCACAAAAGTTACTAGTGCCATAGAATGACAAATAAGGTATAAATAAATAAATCACCAAAAGACATTTGAATAATCCTCAAATAAAGATGACTATTGACTAAAGATGCACCTTTTTAGCCACCATTGCAAAATCATGCTAAAGTTTTCTAAACTTTTTTTCCCATTTACAAACCATTTATCAATCATTTACAATTTTCTTCTCACGCCAAAACAATAGGAATTTTTTTAAACAAAAATATTATTTGATAATGAACTTTTCAAAAATAGTGACAGCTCATTTCTAATTCAAAAAAAATTAACGATTTATTTTTCCAAACTTCACCATTCTGAGTCTTTTCTAGATTATCTAAATCCCAAACCAGTTTCATCAATATTTTCCCATTTTCTCCTTACAAACGTGTAGCACTTTGGCATGATATTTTTTAATTATCTAGCATTCTAATCATATAGCAACAAACAATAAATAAGGCAATAATAGTTTTAAAAGACTAAGAAGCTATAAAATTTCCCATAATGCTTATGATTATTCGAGTTTGCTACTTCCAGTGTTGTTGTTAAGGTGTTATTGCATATTGAGTAGACCACTACTTAGCCATCCTTACCTCAGATTGCTCATGCATATTTCTATAGGCCATAAACTTCTAAAGAAACTTTAGTTATTTAGACACTAATTAATCCTTGGAAATGTTTCAAGGAGGTTTTAAAAGGATGTTATAAACGAATTGTTTTAACATTTATATTTATTATTCTTTCAGACAGGCAAATCAATTATGTTGCATGTCATATTATCATGGACACAGGCAATATAACCTTTATTACTTAGGCACCATGTCAAGGCAATGGCTATGCATCTCCTTGCTTAATTTGAGCAAATCATTAAGGTGACACCTTAACACCTGAACAGCAATAGTTACTTACAAAGTTACAAGAATATGCTTCATTTTCCTCAAGAGGTGGAAAACTTCCCAATCCAGTTTTTACTCCATCTCACAAAGGGATAGCTTTTCAGATAGTTATAAATAGTTGTACTCCCTGCTTGCAGCAGTAATAAGCATACACGTTTTGTTATTTGAGAACTAAATTTGAAGCAATCATTCCAAAAATCATAGAATGGTTAGATTTACACAAAATATCGATGCAAACCTCACTATCATGACCGCGAAATTTTCTAATCACACGACCAGTTGATACATCCCAATAGAAAACTTGTCTGTCACCACCACAGGAGCATAGCTTGGAATTGTCCCTAGAACAGCAGATAAAGAACTTTAAGTGAACTGGTCTCGTTGCTAGTTTCATGGGAATCAGAACGCTTCATGAATAATTTCATTCATTAATTCAACAAAACACTTAGTTATAGCAACTCCAATTCTTGCAATTAGCACTAAAACAGTAAAAAAATCATCTTATTGACAAGATTGTCACAAAGAGGTAAGAATTGATTGAGAGAGAAGAAAGATAGAGAGAGAGAGAGAGAGAGAGAGAGAGAGAGAGGGAGATTACGGAGTGACATGAACATCGCGAACGTCACGACCATGTGATTTGTAGGTCTTGATGTGAATGCCACGGTGGGGGTTCCAGAGGCGTATGGTGCGGTCTTTGCCACAGCTAAGGCAGTAATTGCCATCTTGATTAAACCTAGCTGCAAGTACGGCCCCCTCGTGCCCTTTCAGCACATTTGCTTCTTTCTTTGGAAGAAGTTCACTCCCGCTCATCTTTTCACCTCAATAGCTACTACTTCATCTTCTATTCATTACTTCATAAAAAGTTCTGCAATAGATACATCAATTTCAATAATCAAAATTGCATATCACTAAAAATAAAAGCTAACATTACTATTTCACACCTTAATATGTGTTTATTCCAAATTGTTTCTCCCTAGAAATGAAAATGAGAAACAAATCAGAAGTTTACTTCAAAATTTGATGCCCCAACCAAAACCTACCTCTAGTGAAAATCTTACTAACAGTGAAAGTCTTCACGTATTTCACTTTAAGGGCATAAACTACTTAGTGAAATTCTTCACATGTTTCACGGAGTCAATAGTACTAATTCTTCTAAACCCCTTTCGGTTTACCCCTACCTCGTTGAATTTCTTCAGTTTCTATTGAGTCGAGTTATCTAGTGGGGGCATACATAGGCTGTCTTTGGAGGTGCCCAAACCACCACAACCACCTTTTCTAAATCTTTATGTCAAATGGTGTTACTCCTACTTCTCTTTGAATTTATCTATTTCATATTTTATTTTTACAAGTTTTACCATACATCCACATAAGTATCTTCATTTCCGCTATGCTCATTTTATGTATTTTTTTGTTTCTTTACATCATTTGTTTGATCCATTCATAAAGAGCAACAAAAGTTTTACACTGCCTATCAACTTATTGCAACCCTTCCCCATTTTTCATTCTTGGAAAATGGCTTGGGACCTCCCTCCCCCATTTTCTGGTATGGCAAATGGCTTTGGAGTCCTCCTCCTTTATCCAAACTTAGGACCGGCTATGTAGCAATTATAATGTGTTCTACATAGTTGGAGTTTCAATCTTAATCTCACATTGAAACAAATTTGATCTTCCTTTGAATAAATGCAGTAATGTAGAAGTAGCAGCGCAAAATCTGGATGCATACATCACATAGCTTAAACAATTTTTTTCTTTTTTGGAGAAAGGAGACGTTACTCCCCATATTTTATTGGGTAACAAAACTTTTACAAAATTTGGGACATATACAAAATGAGCTAACAACAAAATGCCCGAGATGTAGTTATGCACATCTCAGCTTTCACCTATCAAGTTCAGCCTAGCACAATCCAGACAAACTCATCCTCAATTTCGTGTCACGGAACATGGCTTAAAAAAATTAGTTCACTGTTCTGTATAAGCACCTCTCCCAAATAAAAGCTAAAATTTCGAAACAAAACTAGTTGCATTAGCAAGAGCCAAAACTTGTTAATTGTGCAAAATAAAGAGAAGATGGGATGAATGGGTGGGTACCTGAGATGCACGCCGCACGCAAAAACCCTAAACCTGGATTAATATTGAAGAGAGGCGATGAAGGCGGAGAAGGTGACCTTCCGAGCTCCAACGATCTGGTCGTGTTGTACACAAATCGATGCACGAATCAAGGGATACCTATAAGGGCAGCATGTGGGGCCAACTTCTTGTAACGTTTCACTTGAACCGCCTAGCTAATGAACACAAAGACTCCGAGTCGACCCGGACCGATTTCCACCATGAGTCGACTCAGTCTTCTATATAAGCGCCACAGGACTACAAGAGTGACACCATAGAACGCAGAAACAAAAGAAAAAGCGATCAAGATCAAGCAAGCTCGCGTTCCGCCATTAATGGCGTCTCTGTTGTTCTTCAAATCGAAGGCTCTCTCGCTCACACTCATTCTCCTCCTCCTTCTCCACCTTTTCATTCTCAATGGCGCCTTCGTCGCTGACGCGGTCCCCGAATCAGAGCTCCAAGAAATGCTCTCCGCACTCAGATCCAGAGGCTACAACCTCTTCGCCAACGCCATCACAGCCTCAGATCTCCGCTTCGACGTCCTCGCCGGAGAGCGATTCACCTTCTTCGCTCCAACGGACTCCGCTCTATTCGCTCTCGACATGAAGGCCACCGCCTCTTCTTACCTCACCTCCCTCGCCCTCCACATCGCCCCGCGCCGCCGCCTCACCGCCGCGGACCTCCGCTCCTTCGCCACCGCCAGATCGTCCTCGTCCGCTCGTCCGCCGATCCTCCGCACTCTCCTCCCCAACCGATCCGTCCGAGTTTCTGTCTCGATGAAGAGATCGCCGGAGAGTTACGTCATCAATGTCGGTGGTGTCGCCGTCTCCGTCCCCGGCCTGTTCTACGGTCTTCATGTTGCGGTGCACGGACTCGACGGGATTCTCAGCCGGAAGTCGAGCGTCTTGGATCTTTCTGCGCCGTCGCCGAGTGACGGAGATCTAAGTAGTGATGTGAACCGGATCTCTCCGGTCGTGCAAGGTCTTGGAGCTGCGGTGCCGGCGCCGATGATGAGATCGCCGGAGTTCGCGTCGCCGGGAGGTGGTTTCCCGGTGCCGGAGATTCAGCCGACTTTGGTGAGATTTCCGGATGTTGTGTCGCCGGTGGACGGCTCTCCGAGGCCGGAAGTTCAGCCGCCGATGACCAGGTCGCCGGACGCTATGTCGCCGAGGAACGGATTTCCGGCGTCGGTGGTGCAGCCGCCAGTGATGAGTTTTCCGGGGATGTCGCCGGCGGAGCTCTATGGTCCAATTAAGTCTCCGGTGGAGTCGCCGGGATATGATTTTCCAGTGCCGGAGGTTTATGGTTCGAGGTCGCCGGTGGAGGCGCCGGCAGAGCAGGTGTCTCTGGTCGGAGCTCCCGTGGCGCCGCCGTCGCCGCATACCGACGAGGGAGACGATTTGGTAAAGCGTTTGGAGGCGATCGTCGGAGAGATGCCGAAGCGTTTGGCGTTTCTTGAATTTTAGGCGGGAAAGCGGAGGCATTACTTTTGTTTGACTGTGAAGAAAACAGTTTGACTTCGACTGTTCAGGGTTGGTGTCTTCCACGTCCATTTCAGATCACTTCTTGTGGTTGATTTGTTCCAATGTAGATTTGTGATTTCTTGACAACAAAAATACATGCTCATATACATATACTAATACATTTGCATAATCAGCTCAGCTGTAATTTTGTGCCTCTTATTCATAATGAAAAGTTGGATCAGCAGCAATGCAACGTTTCAAATAACTATTGCACAAGCTTTTTTGGTTTATGTTTTAAGTCGACTACATGGATCAAACTCTTTTACGATTATAACTTGTTACAATTAATGATACTGTCAGCATATCATATCTCTTTAGGACTGATCTTTAGACATCATCATGAATACTTTCTAAAGAAGTGACTTCCCACTTACTAAACAAACACTTGCACGAAAAAAAAAAAAAAATTATGCAAATTGATTTCTAGATGACCACAAGGGGATTAGTTGATATGTAATAAGAGTACTTAACAGTCTTAACTACCATGATTTTTTTTAAAAAATTCAACTCCAAAAAACTTGATTGTTGAGAACTTTTGTGTGATGGATTTGGTGCTAGGGATTATTGTTAGACTGCTACGCAATGTTTTGGAAATTTATTGATGTTAAGATTATTGTTCCTATTTTGTTTTCAAGGGATTATGATTTGCAACAATAGAGTTTTTTTTTTTTTTTTTTTTTTTGGTGTTTAGAATTATTTTCTTTGCTAAAGATTTTGTTTTTTTTTTGAGAAATTATTTTCACTATTTCATATAAGACACACTTCACTCACTAACATTATGTTTTAGAAATTATGTTTTAGTGAAGTTAAAAGATTGAATCTCCTACCAAAAAAAAAAAAGAAGGATTGAATCTAACTTTTCGGAGGTCCCAGACTCAATGAACAACAACTAGAGAAACATCTAAAGCTTGTCTTTTTTTTTTTTTTTTTGATATTGTAGTGTCTTGGATTACTTCTACTTATTTCACATGAGATACGAACCCCCACCCTATATAACATATATAATTTAAAAAATTAAGATATTCAAAACTAAAATCTTATAAAGGCCCAAATAAACAATTAATAGATTTAACCACCACTAAATCATGACAATGATAAATATGAGAGCCTATTTGATTCGAAGTAATAATAATTTTTTTTTTGAGTTCAACAATAGTTAAACCTACTACCTCCTTAAACCTTACGTCTCATCGGACAAACTTTTGGATTAATTGAAAAGTAATAACAAAAAAAGACAAGTCTTCTCTCCTTCTCTTCAAAACCCTAAAATTATTTTTTGATTCACTTTTGTGATTTTTGTTCTTGAACTACCACCGATCCTCTCAACGATCGATGGTGGTTCCAATCAAATCTCTTTTGCTCTTTTTTCATTCAATAAATAACAGATCTAGTCAGATTTGTAGATATTGGTCCATCCTTGTTGTGGTGCATTTTCATTAACTGTGTTACGCGGATTTGTGTTGCATGTTGGATTGATTTGTCTTTAGTTTTTACTTTTTGATTAGTTTTCTTCCCTAGTTGGAAGTCTTTGATTTGTCTTCTCCTTGTTGAAAAGTTTTATTATTCGTTTTGTGGTTCTAGTACTTTTATGTATTGTCATATAGAGAGCAGTCCCTGATTGTCAAACTGTTTCAATTTCGAAAAAAAAAACAAATTAATAATAGTTTGTTTGCACAAATAGGATTAACTAATCAATGTATTTGATTATATGTCTAGTCCTGTATTGAGCCATGAATGATTAATGAAATTTTGATTTCTCTTCAAAAAAAAAACTAAATAAACAAAATAAAAAGAAACTCTTATTAAGGTTTTTTTTTTTAAAAATAATAATGTAACACACTTTGGGAACACAAGAACCTACACTTTATTTTTTTGCCATTTATGACATTTTGTTATATATGGGACCCACGTCTGAAGAGATAAGAAAGAGCCATAAATAGTTAAAAAGTGTCCAAAGTGGGTTAAATTATCATTTTCCTTCTTTTTTTTTAGCAAAACCCATCTTTTGGTCCCTGAACTTTTAGATATTTCTGTTTTTACATTTGGTCCCTCAACTTTTAAACTAGTGAACATTTAGTCCTTTTGTTATTTGGTCCGTTTAAATTGATGACGTAGCAAACCAAACTTACCATGTGGGTAACTGGACCGGCCACGTAGCACCACGTGACCAGTTGTGACATAAATCGGCGGTTCGTGTGAATCAGAACCTGTTTTCTCTAAACCAACAACATGAAAACAAAAATACAAAGCCCTAAAAGCCCCATTTCCACTCCCTCCCTCAGTTGTCGTCTCTTTTCATCACTAGGCCCTCCCGAAGCGCCGAAGTTGTCGTTGTCATCGCTCATCTCCTCAACTCTCGTTATCGCTCATCTCCTCAACTCTTGTCATCGCTCCCGAGGCACCGAAGCTGTCATTGTTATCGCTCCCGAAACGCCAAAGCTGTCATCTCAACTCTCGACCATACTCTCCCGATCCTCTCCCTCCCAAAGCTATCGTAACCCTCATCTCTCTCAACTCTCGTCATCGCTCATCTATGCTCTCCATCCCGAAGCTGTCGACCCTCATCTGCTCAACTTTTGTCATCGCTCATCTCCTCAACTCGAAGCTGGAGTATCTGTCACGGCCCAAATTTTGTTAATCTTAATTAATTTCTTAATCAGGTTCACTAACCCGTGACGTAGGGCCCGCATGAGATGCACACACAAACCGAGGCATATGGCCGAGGTAAATTTTATGTTTGTATTGATGTATTCCTAGTGTTGTGTATGTGTGTAGGCTGACTAAGTCAGTACTTGCAGCTATCGGCGTCGAGACATGGTCGGGGACACGCCTTGAGTTGCGTGCGAGTCGAGGTACCGGGTAGAGAGAGATTTGAGATAAGTCTAAATTTAGTAAAATGCAATGTAATTAAATTAATGCACATTAGATCATAGCCTATGGTCATAAATTAATTAAATTGAATTGGACATATATATATATATATGATATAAATATATACATTAAAAAAATAAGAAATTTTTTTTTTTGAGAAATGACAATAAGGGGCATTGGCTTATATAGAAAAGGATAGGGTTGGAGGGGTAAAATAGTCATTTGACCTCCAAAACACTAACCAAAACACTACCGCCGCACACAAAGAGAGGAAGAAGAAGAAGAAGAAAAAGAAGAAGAAATCTGGGAGAGAAAAAAGAGAGGTCACCGGAGGAGATTGAGATGATGGTGACGTTGGCAAGGTGAGTCTTTTGTTGTTGATGTTGGCATTGTTGTTGTAGACATTAATGGTGATGTTGATGAAGTTGATTGATTTTGAAATCAATGTGTTAATGGTGGATTGTTGATGCTATGGTATTAATGTGGTGTTGTTGTTGTGTTGATGGATTGAAGAAGTGAAGGAAGAAAGAAAGAAATCAAAAAAAAATAATGTGCATCAACAAAATGGGGGGAGGGAAAGGCACGCATGCGTGTGCGCACGTGCGTCCCCAACTGGGTCAGACCCAACTGGATCGGGTCAAACCCGGTTGGACCGGGTTAGACTCGGTCCAAGGGTCCAAACCCCCCAAAATAAAATAAAATAAAATAAAAATAAATAATAATAATACTAATAATAAATAAATAGATAAATAAAAAAATATATATATGTATACATATACATATATATATACAAATACACATGTATGTATACATACATATACACATATATGTATATATACATAAGATATATCTATGAAATAAAATATTAATAAATAAATAAATGATATGAAATAATCTTTCAGGGACCTAGGGGTGTTACGGGAGTTCGGGAGCGCTAGTCGGAGTGTTGCAAGGCCAGATAGTCATAACTATCCTGTGACTTATAAGTAAAACTGTAGGAACTCTCTACTTTATTTCATTCATATTAATCCTCTTTTCAGTCAATTTGATGACTTGTTGTTAGTAATCTACCATCATGCTTTCCTTGCTCTATTCAAGTTGAATGTTGTAATAGCATGATGCCTTGTGATGGTTTCATTGACTCCTTTCCTGATATGCCATATTTTGTTGTGAATTATGTTATAATTGATGTTAGAGATGCATGCACTAGGGTTATTATGGTAATTGATTTGTATTCCATTTTCTTTGGAGCTTTACAGCCTAACTTATCGTTGATATCGTAGAACTTTAGAAATGAGAACCCTTAAGACAAAAGTTGGAGATTATCTAGTGTTCATTGCACGAGAGATGGGAGGATTCACGGGGTCACTGGACCTCGGGGTTTCTGGCACTCACCACTATTACTTGGGTGTCATCACGTAGCTTGAACTACGGGGTTGTCGGCAAGTTTTATATTTATATATATATTCAAAATTTACAAAGTACGTTGAGAGTATCTCCATACGATAGTGGGAAAATGCTGGTTGATGTTTCTCACCGCCGACCGGACTTAGATCATCTCGACTTAGCCTGTGTCAGTCTATCTAATTCGATTAATTGTGATATTTATATGCATTACTTTCTCAGCACCTTTTTCTGCTATATTATGCATTTAAATATTTGTCTTTACTTTGGAAATGTAGTATAGAATTCCCTGGTTATCACTTAAATATCACTATACTCACCGTCTAGTTTGTGACGGTGGGTGTAGGTCCGTCGAGCAGTACCAGACCGGGCAATGAGAAGATCGACGACTACCTCTGAGCTCGTAGCGCGTAGCTGCTGTACATATACGTTATATTTTTGTATTATGCTTATATACGTTTTTTGCTTGGGTTATTCATTGGGACGAAAGTTAGTTCACTCAACTTTTGACTTTCACTTTGTCTATATGGTCACCGTTTATTGCATATTGATATTATGATTGTCATTTCCTGGTTTCCACATTTAGGAGTTATATAAAATGCTTCTGCTAATACATTAAAAACTTCCGCTAATTTGATAATCTTAATAAAATGATGAATAGTAGTGATAGGGAATTTTCTTATCCCAGAACTCAATTCACGAGATAATAGGTAGTACAGACTGACTAATATGTTACGACCCGTTATTTATTAACGCCGTTATTTACCTCATTTCAGATTTGGACGCCAGCTCGGACGCCACGTGGACGCCGCGGATAGGCTAGGCATACCTCGAACATAGGATACTGACTGTATACTGCTGTGAGTTCCTAAATTCTGTGATGCATTAATATTCATTTATCATTATTAGTATGATATATTAGTCACCATAGGTGTGCATTTAAAATAAACTTGTCGGGCGAGTTGTGAGCTGGGGTTCTAGTTTGGTGAACGCGCCAACGCGGGGTTTGGTAGCAGTGAGGCTGGGCGTTGGGGTTAATTAGATTTAAATTATTAAACATGTTATGGTTGAGGATTTATTTAATTAAATGTAAATATATAAGCTTAGGCTAAGCTAAGGAAATTAAATTGGGTACACTAAGTGTGGGATCGCCTCGGGAAGCGTGCTGGGACATGGGGCACGGGGTTCCAAGTAGTCGGGAATTAGTGTGACCATATTCATAAATTTATGAAATTTATTGATGACTAGAATAGGTGTTATAAATTAAATCAATTGGATTAATTAAAGTCCTATAGTTGATAGGAAGAATTAGCATGCATAGGATAATCCTCGAGATACACAACAAGGTAATTCAAGGCAAATGTTGTCATGATAAGGTGTCAAGAACTTTGGTGACGCAGGGTGATCAGGAACCGTCCGATCGTCCTCGAGATGCGTGTGCACGTGAGATTTAAAGCACACCTATATATGTCATCGATGGATCAAATGCATGCAAATTCAATATTTTCTCAACCAAGATTGAGGGTTTTGTGAGAGAAATTGAAGTTTGGGAGGGACGAAATCGAGCTTGGAGAGGAGATTGAGCTTCACAACAATCGGTCTAAGGTAATTTACCCTCATTTTTGTTGATTTTCCATTAAAATGGATGTTGGAGTGAAAATTCATTTTCGATAGATTTGGCCACTGTTTTTACTAGATTTGTGGACTTTGAAGTTGGTTTTGGTGATTTACATTGTGTTGGTTCGAATTTGTGGAAAAAATTGAGGTGATTTGATAAATTTTGGGTTTATTTTCATGAATTTTAATACGAGAATTGGGTGTTGTTCTTGGGGTTTTGTGGTGAAATTTAGAGGTTTTGGAGGTCTCCAATTGAGTGAGATTGAAGAGAAATCTAGAGGAGAGTGATGAGAAGCAACAAAGAAGAAGAAAAAAAAAATGGGTGCTGTTGAACCAGGAACTAAGGTTCCTGGTTCGTCCCATGCGCGCATGCGTGCCCCCGGGGCCGGCTAGGCCGGCCGGGCCCATCCCAGTGGGCCGGGCCAAGGGCCTGGCCCAACCCGGTGGACTGGGACCGGCCCGGACCGGACTCGGCCAAGTGGGCCGGCCGACCCAACCTGGAAATAAAAAAAATAAAATATATAAATAAAAATAAAATAATATATATTATATATTATTTTAGTTTTAAATGGAAAATAGGAAAAATAAGTGAAAAATATCAGAAAAATTAGAAAAATTTTAGAAAAATATAAAAAATTAGAAAAAGGTAGAAAAGTGGTTTCGGAACTTTTCGAGTATTTTTGGAACCCCGACCCAGCCCGGGAGAGGTACCACAACTGAAAAATTAAAAATATAATATAATATCATAAAATGATATAATATGTTTTCAAAAAGTATAAAACACTATAAAATAGACTTCAGGGACCGGGAAACCATAGCTCGGACATTGGGGAGCTAGGTGGGGCGTACTGACGGGTCTGGGAAGTCGGAGTGCGTATTTTTGGGTACGTAAAACCCAACTGAACATCACTATTGCATTTACTTATTTATTTCCATTGAACTTTATATTCCTTGAAAATCTATGATTTATATTCCTACTGGGACGGTTATGGTACCGTCTATGTATCCATGGGTAGTTGAGGTCGCTAGCTAGGTGTGTAGCGCGTGATCTAGGAACTCGGTAGACGATATCCCGAGTTGGACTCCATTTCACGCGTTCGATTAGCCCACTAGGGTTAATGTCGCTGGGATACAGTCGTAGGGTCGGAGGCATGGGCCACGACCAGGGCTCCTGGTCCTAGTACACACTTAGTGGCTGTGTTCACACCCCTTTTGTCTATCGATATGTTTATATACATGTGATTAGCTTTGAGCAGTTGTCTGCATAATTTCCTTCCTTCCGCATGTTTATTTAACACTACTTTTTGGCTCTGTTAATTATTTCGTTAATTATTTATGCACAGTGGTTTTCCTTGGGATTTTACTTACTAGGCTCGCCATCTGTCTTTTTGTGGTGGCCGAGCGCAGATCCTAGTATTAGCAGGGGCAAGGGGATCATCGGCGATTTCATCTGACTTGCCTACGCCGAGGACTGCTGGTATGTGTGTAGATATTATCATGTTTTGATATTTTGTATTATCTTTTGGGTTGGAAACTGGATACACACTTGTACTGGTATACATACTATTATAGTTGATCGCCTGTATGCACAGTACAGCCGGGTTTTCCACTATAGGTTTGATCAGTAAAACTTTTATATATATATATATGAATGCATTTTATTAAACTTTAAATTCTTCCGCTGTTAATTTCTTTGAAAATGATAAATTAAGTGACTTTAACAACTTACATGATAACTACCTAAAGTACGAAGGCAGAGAGACACGTGGCAGCGACTTCCGGAGCTGAGGCAGGGGGGTAGCTGACCACGGGGCGGCCCGGGAAATTTAGGGCTGCCACATAATACGTAATTAGGTCCTACATGTTGTAATTAGAGCTTAATTACGAGATTAGGTCGGACGGTGCCCTAGATGAAAATAGGGGTCGTTACAGTATCTTTGTTCTCCCTCCTGAAGCTGTTGTCCCTCATCTCCTCAACTCAAAGTCATCGCTCATCTCTGCTCTCCTTCTGTTGAGTTTTAGGGTTCATGTGCAACGAAGATTACAAAACAATTTTGACAAAAACCCCAACAGGATTTGAATCTAATTCCATTAAAACGTTTAAACTATGAAAACTTAATCATACCTCAGTCGCAATGTACCTTTCTGAAGGTTAATCGATCTCTAAGGCACTGCCAACGACGAATGCCCTCTATCAGTAGTCCACACACGAATGGCGGCCGAGATTTGAAGTGCTAGCTTCGAGTGAATACCAAACCTTTTTGTTTCTCTCCAAAATGATCCAAAGCATACCAAAAACCCTAAGTCGTTTCTAAAACGAAAATAGAGTTTTGGCATTTTAATCTTTCTTTTTTTTGTATTCTAACTCAAAGCGTCTATTTATACAACCCTTGTATATAGATAGTTAAGTAAATTACACATATACCCCTACTAAAGAAGTATAAGTGTAATACACTACAAGGACGTTTCTGTCATGAATTTTATCATATAAAATTCGTTTTTCTGAACCATCTTAAAATCTCGCAAAACCATTCTTAGTGTGCAACCCAATAGGCTTATACAACGTTGGCAGTGTACCAAAACACATTTTGGTATACAAGTCATAAGCGGCCTCTAGCAAGACATTATGACTACCCAAGTTGTACGAATATCAAATCAATACAACCTAATCAATAGTGTATATAACATCCTTTTGTCACAAAATATCCTTTTGATCAAATATAAGGCATGGAATTGTCATCCAACATGTTCGATCGTACTAGTCTCGATCTCCAAATAGACTGAAAACATCCAAGTGACATTGATCAATATCAATTCACTTAGACTAGGCCTTTTAACAGTCTAACACATCGAGGGATCCACTAGATATCTCTCTCTATATGAGAGGGACACATTCTATCTCGATTACACAACTTCACCACATTATTCACACAGTAACAAATCACAACCTTTATAATCATCCGGTTAAAGACAACGTTTGATTGCGTCAAATCATTGTATTCCTAATGTTGAAGTCTCTGGTAATATCAAGTCAGAGGACTGAATAATATACATATCATGAGAAATAACTATGACTTAATCAATGTGATGTTCTTATTGCGGGTCAGTCCAGTACTTTGTTCCCTAACAAGTACTCATGATCTTGATTCATATTCCTATACGTATGATCATCGTATGATCATCAATCAAGACTCACACTAGTCTTAATTCATTATAGTTCCCAATATAATAATTGACTAGGGACATTTAGGATATTTCTGTAAATACCCATGGATCTTATTATAATGTAAACATGCAAATCAATTATAATAAACAGCAAATGAAATCCTCTATTTTATTAACTAAAATGTATTCATAAAGACTATTAATGGATTAACCTAGGGCACATTTTTCAACATCTCCCACTTGCTCTAGGGTCAATCATTCATGCATCTAATGCCTAATGATCTAACTTGACCATCATGTTTCACTTGTGGAAGAGCCTTTTGTCAATGGATCCGCAATGTTATTTTCAGTAGGTACTCTGCAAATCTTCAAGTCTCCCCTCTCAATGATTTCTCTGATGAGATGAAAATGCCTGAGTATATGTTTATATCTATGGTGTAATCTAGGTTCCTTGGCCTGTGTTATTGCCCCGTTATTGTCACAATACAAATAAACAGGGCTAGCAATACTTGAAACCAACCCTAGTTTATAAATGAAAATTTTGATCCAAACTGCCTCCTTTGCTGCATCGGACGCTGCAATATACTCAGCTTTTGTTGTAGAATTTGCCCCAGTCTCTTGCTTTGAACTTTTCCAACTTACTGCACCCCCATTCAGAGTAAACATATATCTAGACTACGATCTGAAATCATCTATATCAGTTTGAAAACTTGCATCTGTGTAACCTTTTACAACTAGATCATTTTCAAAACCTCCATAGACCAAGAACACTTCCTTAGTCCTTCTTAAGTACTTAAGGATGTTCTTTACTGCTATCCAGTGACTTTCACCAGGATCTGACTGATATCTGCTTGTAGTGCTCAAAGCATATAATACATCAGGTCGAGTGCATAGCATGGCATACATGATAGATCCAACAGCTGATGCATATGGAATCTTATTCATATGATATCGCTCATCATTTGTCCTAGGACATTGATTCTTGCTGAGACTTATGCCATGAGACATTAGCAACAATCCTCTTTTAGAGTCTTGCAAACTAAACCTATTCAGCACCTTATCTATGTAAACACTCTGATTTAGACTGATTAGCCTCTTAGATTTATCCCTATAGATCCTTATCCCTAAGATATAGGCTGCATCTCCTAAGTCTTTCATTGAGAAACACTTCCCTAACCAAGACTTGACATTCTGTAATGTTGGGATATCGTTTCCAATGAGCAATATATCATCAACATACAGTACCAGAAAAACAACTACACTCCCACTGACCTTCTTGTATACACAAGGCTTATCTTCATTCTTAATAAAACCAAAATCCTTAATTGCTTCATCAAAACGAAGATTCCAACTCCGAGAAGCTTGCTTTAATCCATAAATAGATCTTTGAAGCTTGCATACCTTCATAGAATTTTCAGGATGTACAAAACCTTCAGGTTGTGTCATATACACGTCCTCAAGTAGCTTTCCATTAAGAAATATTGTTTTTACATCCATTTGTCATATCTCATAGTCATAATATGCAGCAATGGCAATTAAAGTTCTTATGGATTTAAGCATGGCTACTGGCGAAAAAGTTTCATCATAATCAACACCTTGAGTCTACCGAAACCTTTTTGCTAAAAGTCTTACTTTGAAAGTATGCACTTTGCCATCCATGTCAGTTTTCTTCTTGAAAATCCATTTACATCCAATGGTCTTACCACCTTCAGGTAAATCAACCAAGTACCAAATTTGGTTATCATACATGGATTGCATCTCAGAATTCATGACACTTAGCCATTTATCTGAGTCTGGTTCAGACAGCCTCCTGATAAGTGGTGGGCTCATTTTGATTCATAAGCAACACATCACGACTATTAGTAATGAGAAATCCAAATCTCTCTGACTCATGTCTTACCCTACCAGATTTACGTGGGCCTTGTGTTACTTGCGAAGGTTCTACTGGTTCAGAACGTTGTTGAACTTCCAGTAGCGGTTCAGTGTTTATCTGTGATTCTTGAACTTCTTCAAGATTTATTTGTCTCCCACTAGTGTCTTTTGAAATAAACTATTTCTCCATAAAGGCATCATACCGAGCAACAAACACTTTGTTCTCAGCGGGATTATAAAAGTAATATCCTTTAGTTTCCTTAGGATACCCCACAAATAAACACTTATCAGATATAGGTGCTAGTTTTTCTGAGACTTATCGATTTATGTAAGCCTCACAACCCCAAATCTTAAGAAAAGACAAACTAGGTCTCTTCACGTACCATATCTCATATGGTGTTTTATCAACCGCTTTAGAAGGAACTCGATTTAGAGTGAAAGCTGCAGTTTGTAATGCATAACCCCAAAAGGATAATGGAAGATCTGCATGACTCATAATAGAATGAACCATATCTAATAAGGTTCGATTTCTCCTTTCAGAAACTCCATTCCACTGTGGAGTTGTTGGTTGAGTCAATTGGGAGACAATCCCACAATTTCTAAGATGATCATCAAATTCTTGGCTTAAATATTCACCACCTCGATCTGATCAAAGTGCTTTGATAGTTCTACCAAGTTGATTCTGCATTTCATTTTGAAACATTCGAAACATCTCAAATGATTCAGCTTTATGTTTCATAAGATATACATAACCATATCTGCTGAAATCATCAATAAATGTAATGAAGTACTGATAACCTCCTCTAGCCATTGTGTTTATAGGACTGCATAAATCAGTATGTATCAGACCTAATAAATCACTTGCCCTTTCACTATGTCCAGTAAAGGGACTTTTAGTCATCTTGCCTCGTAAACAAGATACGCATGTTTCATATGTTTCTAAATCAAATGAATCTAGAAGTCCATTTTTATGGAGCTTCATTATGCGTTTCTCATTTATGTGGCCGAGACGAAAATGCCAAAGATAGGTTTGATTCAAATCATTTAACTTAAATCTCTTTGTATTTATATTAAAGACTGGAGTATTAGTGGACTTTTTCCTTTTGGTGCTTTGAAGCAGGAACAGGCTGGGGCTTGACTTGTTCCACAGGCTTTGCGACAGATGCAGCAACAGCTTTGGCAACTTTAGCCTTGCCTTTGCCTTTCTTCTTCATTCCCTTTCCTTTTTGGACCATCAACACATTACTAAAGTGTTTCTTGATATTTTGTTCAGCAGTTTTGAGCATCAAATGCAACTCTAAAATTGATTTCTCCATATTATTCAT
Organism: Stephania japonica; assembly: GCA_039657345.1. Classification (NCBI taxonomy): domain Eukaryota; kingdom Viridiplantae; phylum Streptophyta; class Magnoliopsida; order Ranunculales; family Menispermaceae; genus Stephania; species Stephania japonica. Next base: position 13,849,706 of record CM077564.1, on the reverse strand, counting down.
ATTGTAGTTCATCACAAATTATGAGTAACTTTCCGGTAATGAATTTAGGATCAAATCCGTAGCCAACTCTTGGCTATGGGAAATTCGAGTCTATCAAGCTGGTCAATATAGCCCTTCATCTTCAGAACATGAGGACTAACTGACGCACCTTCAGTCATCTTACAAGAATGCAGGTTCTTGACTGTCTCAAACCTTTCTTGCCTAGCTTGCTGTTGGAATATTTCCTTCAAATAAGCGATTTACCATGTCGTAGGCTTCCATTAGTTCCATGTCCTTCTGAAGTTCAGGAACCATAGTTGCCAACATAATGCATGCAACATCAGTAGAATCGTTGACATGCTTATTATGCGCATCCTTCACAGCTTTCGTAGTATTGGCTGGTGGGTCCTCAGGGATCGGCGCATCCAGAACATACAACTTGCGTTCATGCTTGAGAACGATTCTCAAGTTTCTGAACCAGTCAAGAAAGTTAGTCCCAGATAGCTTATCCTGTAACGGCCCGTTATTTTATAACGCTGTTAATTAATTATTTTCGGAGTGGGACGCCTGCTGGGATAGCACATGGAAGTCGTGGATAGGCTGGACATGACCCGCATCTATGTGTTTTATGTGTGTGGGTGTTTTATGAGTTCTGTGATGCATTAATACTATTTTAGTATCGTTGTATTAATCATCACAGGTGTATGTTTGTAAATTTTGACCGGGCAAGATTGAGAGTTGGGGTTTGGTTCGTGAGACACGCCAACGCAAGGGTATGGTAGTTGGTAGGCCGGGTGTTGGGGTTTGAGTTTAAATTCAATAATTAAAATGTGATTAAGGTTAAGGAATACAATTAAATGAGATTTAAATATACATTACGCTAAAAATTGATAAGTACACTAAGTGTGGGACGCTTCGGGGTGCGTGCCGAACACGGGCACTGGGTGCCGAGTGGTCGAAAGACTAGTATGACCCTAGTTATAAATTTTGGGAATTTATTGAGTGGATTGGACAATTTATATAGGCCAAATCAAATGGGAATTTTAAAGTCCTATAGTTATGACTGGAATAATCAACACCCTTTGGATTGTTCTCAAGATGCGTAACAGGGTGATTCAAGGTGACTAGTGTCATGATAGGGTGACACAGGATGAACAGTGGTCACAGGATTATTCTCGAGATGTGTGCACACACCTGATTAAAAACCAAGTATATATACATGGTTGATCGATCAAAATGGGTTGGAAAAGAGAGATTGAAAGAGAGAGATCGGTTGGAGGAGAAGAAGAGGAAGAGATCATCAATTGAGGTGTGGAGAGGGATTTGAGGTGTTCAACACCAAGATTCAAGGTAAAAATTCATCAACACTTGGGTTTTTATGAATTTTTCGTGTTGGTGAAAAATTTGAGAAAATTCGAATTTTGAGGAATTAAATACTGTATTTGGTTGAGATTTAGTGTACATGAGGTTGGTATGACATGGGTTATGTATTTGATCAAGTTTGACAGAGATTGGATGAATTTGTAAAAATGGGTTTTGAACGTGATGTTAATGATTCTTTGATTTTGGTGTTTGATCTTGATAAATTCGTGTTGTTGATGTATTTGGGTGTTGTTGAGGAGTTTTGAAGGTGTTGGAATGGATTAAATGGGTTTGTATGGTGGTTGGAATCCAGAAATTTAGATCTGGAAATGCTGGACAGAGCGCTATTAGCGCGCTAATTATCCTCTGAAAAATGATGATGAATAGTGATTAAGATCAATTAGCGTGCTAATTGATCTCATTAGCGTGCTAATGAGCCTCTGGAATGGAAAACAATGTGAAATGGAGCATAATCAATTATAAACCAAATTATTGACCAATAAACCTTGGAATTAGGTCTCTGGAGTTCCTGGACAGTCGTTGGAGTCGGGGACCAGTCGAGGGTCGAACCGGGGGTATTTTTTGGGGTTTGTGAGCGCGGTTTGAGGTACGTAAAATCCAATTGAACACCACCACTGCATTTACTTATTGTGTATATCAATTGAGCTGTTCATTCTTGAAAATCTGAGTTTATGTATCTAGAGTTGTGGAGATGGCTCGGAGTGTAACCTAGGATACAGTGGCGGGATCGACGACAATAATTCTGACCAGGCGACGGGTCCTAAGTTTCACTTCTTCTTCGGCTAGGTCACAACCATTTGTTATCTTAGTGTTTTGTATTCATGCGATTCATGTTGAGCAGTTGTCTGCATTTTCCTTCTTTCCGCATGATTATTTAACACTGTTTATTGGCTGGTATTACATTCTTAAATATGATGCACGGTGGTTTTCCTTAGGATTTTATTTACTGGACTTGTTATCTGGTTCTTGTGATAACTGAATGCAGACCTTGGGTATCAGTAGGAGCAGAGAGGTCACGACGACACATCCTCACCTGTTCACTGTCGATGACTTACTGGTATGTTTGTTGGCAGTAAGTTGTTTTAAATTGTTATTATTGGAAACTTGAGACCATACATTTACAGTACTAGTATATATACATGCGCTGATAGCAATTGTCACCTGTATATTGAGTACTTCCAGGTTTTCCACTATAGGTTGAATAAATTAATTGTATGTCAGGCTAAATTGGTGGTATTAAGGCTTCCGCTATAAAACTGTAAAATAGTAAAATGTTGAATTACTAAATTAAATGGCATGAAATTAGGCCATGAAAGATGAGGTGGAAGGATGAGTAACGTGGCAGGTATTTCTGGAGTATGGGCTGGAGAGGTACATGTTGCACGGGGCGACCCTGGATTTTGGGGCCGCCACATATACTTCTCAAGGATAGATCGCAGTGACAAGGGATTATTGTTACTTGAAGAGGACATTGATCTACAATAAAGATTATACAGAGTTTATTTTAGTATAGAGGAATAGACTCCTACTAAATTAACAACCCTCCTAAAACATATTGTTTATTTAGGGGACTTAAATCCATATTTCACCTAATTCTATGACAGCTATGGCATGAAACACAGAACTAGATTATTTAGGCAGGTAATAGTTACCAATTACATCTTATGTGATTTTAGATACTTTATGAGATACAGGACATCTTATGTCTTAGCATGTTTTTATCTCATCATATGCCTAAAGCCCAAAACTATTTTGATAGCTTTATTAAGTCGGACCAATTTAAACATTTAGGTAACTCTTACACAACTTGTCTTACCAAGATAACACAATACACCCAGCTATGGTTGAAACTACATTAGTGCGATCGAGGCCTTAATAAGTGTTTAAAATTAGATGGCACAAGACTTAAGATTTAATAGAGGGATTTTATTCAGTTTTAGTGATTTTTTAAGTAAACAATGAAATATCATATATTTTATTGATTTGTAGAACTACTAAACAATTTAAGAAATTTTTATGCTATTCACTAATAGAAGAATTTCCGTGCGCTAGGATTAGTTAGACGGCGGTCCCACTAACCGGTCAGTGGGCGGTGGTTCCGCTGACCAGTCAGTGGACGGGGGAACAGGGGGCAGCGCCCCGTTTATTTTAGAAGACAAATCTCAATTCCGAAAATTGAAATTTGCTATAGAAAATCATATTTTTCGCTGATTTTACTATACTAAATTTACCTCTTAATTTATCCAAAATTAAATCAATTAAAACATTTTTAATTAACCCGGGCCCACATCTAACTAATCATCTTATCCTAATCCAATTAGGACTTTAGATATTTGAATTCTAGCATATCACCAACAACAAACTTCTCCATATTTATCTCCTATCCAATAGGGATAACGAAACCGATTTTGCTTATATCTATTAATCTAATTTGTTATCTATGTTTATCAAATAGAAATTTCATAACAAAATAGATATAACAAGATAAATAAATAATTTCAAAAATTAATTATTTATTTTGGATTTAAGATATTTGAATCCTAGTATATCACCAATAACAAGATTCTTGATATTTATCTCCTATTCTAATTTGTTATCTATCTTTATCAAATAGAAACTTCATAACAAAATAGATATAACAAGATAAATAAATAATTTTGAAAATTAATTATTTGCAATTTCGATCTTCATCCAAATAATCACAAATATGTAATTGAATCATGACCTACTATACCAATCGAACCTAATGGTGTCATGGATCATAAAACACGAAACTCAATTCATTAAAATTATTCAAATTAACCTAACATGGTTTCTAGCATGTACGAAACTAATTTCAATTAAATCACGAATATATGTATCATATACACAAAACATGATAATAAATTTCATAGAAAACTTATGTATATCACATATACATCAACTATTAACATGCTTTCAATCATATATCATAAGAAAACGTGCAATGAGTTTAATGGAATCAAACTCGAAGGCTCTGATACCACTGTTGAGTTTTTTGGGGTTCATACATAGTAAAAATTTCAAAACAATTTTGAGAAAAACCCCAACAGGATCTGAATCTGATTATATTAAAACGTTTAAACTATGAAAACTTAATCATACCTCAGTCGCAATGTACCTTTCTGAAGGTTAATCGATCTCTAAGGCACTGCCAGTGATGAACGCCCACTATTAGCAGTCCACACACGAACGGCGGCCGAGATTTGAAGTGCTAGCTTCGAGTGAATATCAAATCTTTTTGTTTCTCTCCAAAACGATCCAGAGCATACCAAAAACCCTAAGTCGTTTCTAAAACGAAAATAGAGTTTTGGCCTTTTAATCTTTCGTTTTTTTTTGTATTCTAACTCAAAGCGTCTATTTATACAACCCTTGTATATAGACGGTTAAGTAAATTACACATATACCCCTACTTAAAGAAGTATAAGTGTAATACACTACAAGGACGTTTCTGTCATGAATTTTATCATATAAAATTTGTTTTTCTGAACCATCTTAAAATATCGCAAAACCATTATTAGTGTGCAACCCAATAGGCTCATACAACGTTGGCAGTGTACCAAAACACATTTTGGTATACAAGTCATAAACGGACTCTAGCAAGACATTATGACTACCTAAGTTGAACGAATATCAAATCGATACAACCTAATCAATAGTGTATATAACATCCTTTTGTCACACGATATCTTTTTGATCAAATATAAGGCATGGAATTGTTATCCAACATGTTCGATCGTACTAGTTTCGATCTCCAAATAGACTGAAAACATCCAAGTAACATTGATCAATATCAATTCACTTAGACTAGGCCTTTTAACAGTCTAACACATCGAGGGATCCACTAGATATCTCTCTCTCTATATGAGAGGGACAAATTCTATCTCGATTACACAACTTCACCACATTATTCACACAGTAACCAATCACAACCTTTATAATCGTCCGGTTAAAGACAACATTTGATTGCGTCAAATCACTGTATTCCTAATGTTGAAGTCTCTGGTAATCTCAAGTCAGAGGACTGAATAATTTACATATCATGAGAAACAACTATGACTTAATCCATGTGATGTTCTCATTGCGGGTCGGTCCAGTACTTTGTTCCCTAACAAGTACTCATGATCTTGATTCGTATTCCTATACGTATGATCATCGTATGATCATCAATCAAGACTCACACTAATCTTAATTCATTATAGTTCCCAGTATAATAATCGACTAGGGACATTTAGGATATTTCTATAAATACCCATGGATCTTATTATATTGTAAACATGCAAATCAATTATAATAAACAGCAAATGAAATCTTCTATTTTATTAACTAAAATGTATTCATAAAGACTATTAATGGATTGACCTAGGGCACATTTCCCAACACCTTCGTCATCCTCAGCTCGCCTCTCTGCAACTCGAAGCTCGCCTCGTCGTCATCCTCAGCTCTCCTTCGTCGAAGCTCTGTCCACTTCTCAGGTTTCACTCCCCATCTCTTTCTCTTTACGAAGTGGTGTAAAAGACCACTGCCTTTTAAATTTGTAAGATTCCTAATGGATGTACTTGTTTTCCTTAGTTTAAAGTAATTTTTGTTTTCTTAATGGGTAAGTGTGGAGCTCAAGTGCACGTGCCAGTGATTTCAAATTGTTGTAAGATAGCCGCATTATTGAATCAAAATATGTTTTGATTTGAGATTTTTATTGTTTGTGGTCCCCAATTTTGAGTACATATATTATGGTTTTTTAATAATTGTGTTGGTGTGATTCAATGAGGTTGCTTTTACACTGTTAAATGACTTTATTGTGTCAATTTGCTTGCTTGCTTGTTCAGTGTGGATATGCATTGTCTTTTTTATGATTATGATAATGATCATATTCCTTTGTAATGGTCCCTATTGGCGGATAAATGACGTGTACTTTTAATGACTAACTATCTTTTTACTTTTTTTGGTCATTCTAATGTGAGCAGGTAAGAAATTGTTAAGAGATTGAGGTTTGTTATATCTTATGGGGGCAAGTTTAAAGGCGATCAATATATTAATGGGAAAAAGAAAGTCATCAATCCCCATTTTAATGTTGCCCTTTTGTCTTATCCAAATGTTATGTCTTACATGAAAGAGTTGGGCTACACTACCATCAGCTTGTTGTACTATTTTAATTGTGCTAAGAAAGACTTTGTTGCAGTGAAAGACGACGTTGGTGTTTTAAATGCTTGTGAGGGGAAAAACAATGGGGATTTGCTAGAATTTTTTATTGAACATGTAAGGGGCACAACTGTTGTTAGTGGTGATGAGCAAAATCAACCTTTTGTTGGAGTTGTAGGCAAAGGAAGTGGGGTTGAGTGACATAAAGGAAAGGCGATTCTTACGACACAAGAGGACTCATATGAAGATACTAATGTTAATGAAAGCAATCATTTTATGCTTGAAAATTATGAATATGAGGATACTACTTTTGATGACATACTTTTTGACGTGCCGTTGTTGACAGATGATGATGAAGAGTTGCAGGAAGCTCGAAAAAAAGTTAGGAAGTCATAAAACAAACGGAAGAAGAACAAGAAGAGCAAAAATGATAATGGACAAGATAGACGACATTTATTAGGGGATGAAGAAGAGTTGCAAGGCTAAGGGGGAGAATGTTGGGCTGAAGGGAGAGAGTTGCAGGTTTGTGAGGGAGAACTACTAGGGGCTAAGATTGACATGGGGAATGATAATTTGGTTGGAGAACTAGTAAGTGATTATGAAGTTGTTGATGCAGTAAATGATTTTCCGATTGGAGAATATAGCGATGGTAATGAGAGTGAGTACTTTGAAAGTGATGATATGGGGTCATATTGTAGTGAGGTTGATTCTGATGATGAGAGTGAGTTTGTAAGGAGGAAGAATCTTAGGGTGTGGTTCGACACTAAAGCCGAGCTTCCAGATTTTCTACATCGGGATGATTTTCAACTCTATGGATGAGGCATGACAAGCTATAAAGAAATATGCTATAAAGAGGGGGCTTGGCATTAAACTAGTGAAGAATGATAAAACGAGGTTGAGAGCAAAGTGCAAGGAAGGATGCCCATGGAAAATCTTAATCTCTATGGAAAGAAATGATGAGACTCTGACTGTGAAGACCTATGAACACAAACATGAGTGTCAAAGTGTGGAGAAAGTGAGGTTTGCCAATTATAAGTATTTGGTTGTCCAACTTAAGGATTATGTGTACAATCAACCTAGCATTACATTGAAAGCGTTAACAACCATATGCCAAAAAGAGATAAAGTTGCATGTCAGTTTCTCCGTTGTGGCCAAAGCAAGACAAGTTATTCTCACAGAATTGATTGGTGACTACCAACGTGAGTACGCTTTGTTGCATGACTATGTAAGAATCATTGTCACTTCAAACCCCGGGTTAACATGTATAGTTAAGTCTAGTATGGATGAGGAGGTGATAGAACAACTTTTACCAAATTCTATGTATGCTTCGAAGCATGTAAGAAAGGTTGGCTCGAGGGATGTCACAAGATTGTGGGACTTGATGGTTGTTTCATGGAAGGTCTATGCAAGGGTCAACTTTTATGTGCAATTGGGAGAGATGGAAACAATCAAATGTTTCCAATAGCATGGGCTGTTGTACAAGTTGAAAACACGATAACTTGGACTTGGTTTATTAGGTGCATACAACGTGATATTCAACTCGGTGATGGTGAAGGCATTACTATTATATCTGACATGCATAAGGTAAAATATAGCTCTAGTTTACTTGATTTTCAAATTAATGTTATAGGCTTATTTTTATTTCTTACGTGCAAGTTATAAATTTTTGTAGGGTTTAGAAAGTGCAATAAAATCAATTGTGTCGATGGCAGAGTGAGGTGTGCGAAACACGTCTATGCCAATTGGGTGAAGAAATGGCAAGGAAAAGAGAGCTTGCGTTTTGGAACTGTGCTCAAGCTACAACTATTTCGGAACTAAAGGTTCTCTTTATGTTTTAGCTCACTTAATTCTCTTGTTTTAGAACTAAATGTTCTCTTTATGTGTTATCATGATGACAGGATAAAATGAGTATATTGGCAGAGTTAGATGTTGGTTGCGAGAAAGATGCAATGGGGTACGAAGTTGAGAAATGATCAAAGGCATATTTCAATGAAAAGGTGATGTAATGCATGTATTACTTATTTATGGCAACCATTATATTTATAAATACCTATTTGTTTGAATACTTTGTATTTATGTAAACACAGGTTAATTGTGATGTCGTTGATAATAGCTTGGCCAAGACATTCAATGGATGGATTCTAGAGGCAAGGAACAAGTCCATAATATCAATGTTAGAGGATATAAGATGCAAAGTGATGAAAAGGTTAGTGAAGAAGAAACAAGAGGCTAACAAGTGGCATTTTGATATCTCTTATCGGGTGGTGTCTAAATTGGAGAAAAATAAGGAAAAGTCTTTTGAATGGAGGACAGAATGGAATGGAGACAATGAATATGAAGTGTCGAGTATGTACGAGGGAGTTGACAACCACAAGTTGGACATGATGGTAAGAACATGTTCATGCAGAAAGTGGAACTTGACTGGAATACCCTACCCTCATAGTATATGTACTATTTACCATCAATCTAAGGCACCCGAGGATTTTGTGGCTCATTGGTATCATAAATAAACATACTTAAAGGCATACAAGTACATAATAGGAGTAGTTGAAGGGAAAAACTTTTGGCCTCAGACAAATAGTGTTAGATTTGAGCCACCTCTATTCAAGAAAATGCCGGCGAGACCAAAAAAAATTGACGCAAAGACAAGGACGAACCCCGAAAAGTTAAGGACAACAAATTGTTGAGGGAAGGGAGAATCATGACATGTCGAATCTGTAATCAAAGGGCCACAATAAACGTGCGTGCCCTTTTAGAGCTGACGAAGTTGAGGTGAATTAATGTCGATTCTTGTTATCCTATTTCTATTTGATTTGTGTTGTTTCATGTTTAATGGCGTCCAAATTATCTGTTACAGTGTGTACCTAACGAGAATGAAGAACATACAACCAATAGCGAAAAAGGAAATGAACAAGACAAGAACAAGAGCAAGAAAAAAATCAGCAGAAGAACAATGGCAAGAAAGAAAGTCAACAAAAGAACAATTGTGAGAGTTCTCAAGGAAATACGGAGTCAACTAAATGAACGCACATTGAACATGTTCAAGTGCCAAAGAAAAAAGGACAAGATTAGAAGCATCAAACAGTGACAATTTAAGGCGTGCTTCAAAGACAATTGGAAAGAATCCAAAAGAATCAGTTGCACACTCTGGCTGTAAAGGATTTGGAGTATGCTACTCCAAGAATGGAGTTGTTACATGGCAGGTCAATGTGAACTTAAATTTAGTGGAAACATACTTTTATTATCTATAATTCCTTTTTTTTTGATAAAATAGTGGTATTGTTCCATACATTTGCCTATTTTTTTGCTTTCATATATGTTGAGAGGTTTTTTTTTTCTAATTTGCAGACCTTAGGCATGAAACCAAGATATTTATATGGAGGAGTACGGAAGCAAGCCAAAACTGTGCCCCTAACTAAAACTTCTTCATCTCCCGAAGCACTAGCGCAAAGTCTTCCATCTTGTCGTGTTGATTATGGCACACAACCTAGGATTTTGAAACTCACTCCAAAACCAAAATGGAATCCTTAAGTGTCATCTCGTCGTGTTTTGATTGAACAATTCTAGTTGTTGAAATTGTTGTCAACTTCTCTGATGTCTCTTTTTATTTGATTGAACAATTCTAGTTGTTGAAATTTATATTTCCCATCACTCTTAACTTGCGTATATATAACTCGATCAATCTCATATCCAATCACAACAACATTATTTTTTGTAAGATATATATAACTCGATTAATCTCATATCCAATGAGACATATATTAAAGTAGTACATACAAGGTTTTCAAAAAAAAGTAGTACATTTGAGGGTTAAAAAAAACTAGTAAATACAAGTAGTGCATGATATTAAACTAGTAGAACTTAAGTCAAGACAGTGCTCAAACTCTGACATTCAACTAAACTAGTGTAATTACTTTTTGGATAATACCCAAATACACCATCCAATTGCACCTAGTACAATCAATTTTAATACAAAAACATCACCTATTAAATGCCTCAAGTTCTTGATATAGCTTCATAACTTTTGACCTTAATAAATTATTCTCTGCTCGTAACTTGACGACCTCATCCACATCAACATGGCTACTTTTTTCCTCCAATAATTTGAAATGGTACCCATGAGATCATTTAAAATGCAAGACACATAATTTGTGAATTTATCGTCCATCCACAAGAAGTAGTCACAACTCTACATAATATATGGAACAAACAAAATTAAACTTGATGACCATACTAAAATTTCATAATACAAAGAAATTAATGCACATATTGCTCAAGATTAAATATTGTATTATCAATAATAACAAGGCCTAATAACAACCATAATAATTAGGAGGATGGCAGCTCATTGCAACAACACAATAAAAAGAAAACTCCAATATTTCATTAGAATGAATGTGAACTAATTTTGAATTATGATGTCGATAATTATGATGCAAATGAGGAAAATGATGACATTGTAACCTGAATAGGCGAGGTTATATACATGATCAAATACAAGGAAAAGAACGAAGATTAATATTTCATTAAACTCTAAAGTTTTGACTATCCAAATTAAAACTGTCAAAGTTCATAGTTTAATTAACTCGATGAACACTGGATTAACAAGAAAGGTGATATATATTAGTAGTACAAGTATACTAAAGAAATGAAGATAGTTACGAATGCAACATATCTGAGTTCCGCCTCCTATTTATCAAAAAACAAGGCAAAAAACAATGCAACGTATCAAGTTGTACCTAGCTTTGTCCTTTCTATTTTTTGCAAGGATAACTTTATGAGAAGATCATAAACATACAATTGCACAATCCAATTTCTGAGAGTGAGGGGAAAAACATAATGACTTATTACCAATGCAACATGAAGATAATAGCATATTGAACCTTTAAAGTAATTCAAAGATATATAAATTTCTTACAAGTTCTTAGTAATTATTGAAAAATCTCTCACAGAACCCTCACTCACACAACCATTACTCACACAACCATCAAATCGATCAAAACACATAACAAAACCCTTATTTGATTTTATCGATCTTACCCCACGATGATGACTACAAGCACAAGCATAGAACCTCCTACCAGGATGAGCACATATCCAGAAAATTTTCACCACACATGGCCTAGAACAGTGGCACATCACCTCCCTTTCTAACGTTATATACTTCTTATCTATGCGTGTGGCATGTAGAAGTTTGTGATAGAGTTCCGCATGTGAAGAAAACGATTCTCCAATACCATACGAACTAGAGTTGCATGATGTTGACGATATGGTTGGCATTTGATATATAGAAAAGGCTTTACGGAGAGGATTTCGACTTTGAGAAACGCGAACTGATTCAATCACCACTATTAGAGTTGCCTCTTTCAAGAGTACATTCCATTTCTCTAAGCGAAAACTTGGTACAGAACAAGAACTTATGCAAAAATAGGTAGCGACTATTACAAACACTATTACCAACGCGGGAGAAAGTAAACCAATAGGTTACGAAGAAAAAAAAAAAGGTTAAAAGATATTGGAACGCAGAAACAAAGAGCAACTGAAAGTTTTTATCTCAAAAGGTAAGACTTCCAAAAGTTCATATTGCAAACTTGCTATGCAGCCTAGCACTATCAACAAATAGCAAACATATTCATGTGACACTCATACTAAATCAAACACCAAGAAAAATTGAAATTTCTTATTCGAGAACGACTTCAAAGAAGCTTGAACATGATTAGCCTACCAAACCTCCTTTTGTAGACCCCTGTCTAATACTCTTTCATTTCTCTCTAACTATTAATAAATAACCCCCAAAAATGAGCCAATTGTATGTTTTTACTTTTTAAAGCGGTGGCCTAATATTGCCACCTCCTCTAGTGCCTCATCTCATATAAAAAACACAAGCTTTATTTGGTCTGACCCAACACCATCATGTAGAATCTACGAATCTAACCCAAAAATTGCTAGGGGAAGTGCAATGAAAAAATAAGTGGAGAGAATTCTTATAGAAAATAATAATAATAATAATAAACTCTTTTCACAATTAGCTACAATAGGAAATTCATGGTCCTAAAGTTTTCTTCGGGATCGAAGTCCATTAGAAGAACCACACTAGAAATATAAGTAGGTAGTTAATCTAATGAGAAATCAAAGTTATATAAGACACGGATGCTTTAGAGGATCTTCTTTTTTTTTATTACTACCATTTGGGCTTTTCTCTCATTGTGTTTATTTCCTACTATAGGGGGTAAGAAATGTCAATATTGAGTTTAGATACCCATTATCATGCATGTAGCAAATACAAGGAATCATCACCGTGAATACAAAATAGTTAAAGAGAACTACAACTATGTAACTCACCAATGTAAGGATCAAGGTGTCGAAACTTGTTATGATTTGCTTCACCATTAGCAATCAATCTATTTATTGCGTCAAGATTTTCTTGAAAATTGATGAAAACATAAATTCAAAGAACAAAAGATTATGAAAGTATTATTAGTTAAATAGCTTATTGAACAAATTTTAGTAAGTAATGTTTCGCAACAATAGCAAAATAACATCGGATCCATCCCCAACAAAAGGCGCACTTGTCATTTCCCAAAAAAAAAGGGCATTAAAGATCAAGTAAAGTGAAAATAACCATTTGCTTTACCATTCCTACAATTTTCAATCCAAGCAAACACAAATAGAAACTACAAAAGCACGTCTTCCCCAAGACGTTATAATATATGCTAAAACATTAGAGAAACGACGAGGCATGTAATGATATCAAACTCGAACATCCAACAAGTATGATTACCTAGGAATGACAATCAATAATTTACTTCCAATGGCAATCGACTCATCGGGTATTTCACCCATTACAGATTCATTACTTCATACGATTTACGCAAAATGTCGACCTTTAAAACCAGTTGGAGGGAAGTATAGGGCATGAATAAGTCACTGAATTAAAATGATCTATGTATGCACACACACACAAATAAAACTTGCATTCGCGGTTCGCAAAAAGAATATACTAGTTCCCCAATTCACTGATTCCCTCTACATTATCTACAACAATAAGAACTCCAAAACAAAAAGATGGGATTTTTGGCAGCAAGCAATTAGGGTTTGAGGAAATACCACATGCTTGTTGGCTTCAAATTTCTCTTTGAGGTCCGAGGCCTGAAACAAAACAACATAATTGTTAGGGTTTGAGAGATTCAGAACAAGATCTAAAATTTGAACAGGTATTGCAAGGAAAACATCATGAAGAAACCTTAATTGAGCGATGACTTCGAGTTGAGGAGATGAGGTTCGACAACTTCGAGTTGAGGAGATGAGGGTCGACAGCTTCGGGAGGGAGAGCAGAGATGAGCGATGACAAGAGTTGAGGAGATGAGGTTCGACAACTTCGAGTTGAGGAGATGAGGGTCGACAGCTTCGAGTTGAGGAGATGAGGGTCGACGGCTTCGGGAGGGAGAGCAGAGATGAGCGATGACGAGAGTTGAGGAGATGAGGGTCGAAAACTTCAGGAGGGTCTGGTCGAGAGTTGAGACGACAGCTTTGGCGCTTCGAGAGCGATGACGAGAGTTGAGGAGATGAGCGATGACGACGACAACTTCGGCGCTTCGGAATGGTTTGGTGATGAAGATGAGACGACAACTGAGGAAGGAGTGGAAATGGGCTTTATGGCTTTGTATTTTTGTTTTCATGTTGTTGGTTTAGAGAAAACCAGTTTTGGTTCACACGAACCGCCGATTTTATGTCACAACTGGCCACGTGGCCGGTCCAATTACCCACATGGTAAGTTTGGTTCGCCACGTCATCAATTTAAACGGACCAAATAATGAAAGGACTAAATGTTTACTAATTTAAAAGTTGAGGGATCAAATGTGTTGTTTTCAAAGTTGAGGGTCCAGAAATAGAAATATCTTAAAGTTGAGGACCAAAAGATGGTTTTCTTTTCTTTTTTTTTTAACTATTTGAAATTACGATTTCTTCCTTGTTTTCACTACTTGTTCCACTTCCAAGGTCTGGTGCATGAGAGTAGAGTAGTCTCTCTCTGAAATGGAGATGAAAATGACAGCGAGTGAAGACACTATAGAAGCAGAAGACCTAACCCCTCCAATCCCACCCCTCGCCTTCTCCCTCTTCGACTCCTCCCTCCCCTCCCGCTGCTCCTCCTGCTTCCGCCCTCTCCCACCCCACCCCCACCCCCACCCCCCCGCTACTGCTCCTCCCCCTGCTCCGCCGCCGACCTCCCCTCCACCACTCCTCCGCCGAGCACCACCTCCTCCTCCTCCTCCTCCCCTCCCCTCCCCCCTCTCCGCCGCCTCCCACGACCTCCGCGCCGCCCTCCGCCTCCTCCTCCTCCTCCACCCCCACCGCTCCCCACCTCTTCCCATCGACAGCCGCAGATTCCTAGGGCTTCTGACCAACCGCCACAAGTTTAATCTCGACGTCGAGGATGATGAGGAGAGGGAGATGGTGGCGAGGCTTCGAGAGGGCGCGAGGTTGATGGCGCGAGCGAGGCGAATGAGAGATGGATTGGGTGTTGGAGAGGCGGGGGAGTGTCAGGAGGAAGAGATGGCGTTGTTTGTTGTGATGACTAATGGGGTTGAGGTTCAGGTGGATGATGAGGGTCCAGTTGGGGTCGCTGTTTATGGGCCTGGGTTCTCTTGGATCAATCACAGCTGCTCTCCCAATGCTTGCTATCGGTTCTCCGTTGCGGGCTCTTTCGATTGTGGTGGTGCCCGGATGCGAATTGTCGCCTCTGGTGATGAAACTAATGTGAGATTAACTTAGTTTGATTTTGCTTGGTGTGGTGATGGAATGTGTTGGGATGAAATTGAAATTCTTTGATGTTGGTTGCAGGCGAGGGAGTGGACTCGGGGAAATGGCGAATTGGGCACTGGTGAATTTGCGAGTTTGTGGTTTTGATTTTGGTTTTAAGGTTTTATGTTGTTGGTTTTTTTCCTTGTATGGGAAATTTAATGTTTTGTGTGATTGATTTTTCGAAATGTAGAATGTCGTGGGAACGGACTGAGCGTGATAGTGCGAAGCATCAAGCCGATTAGGAAAGGCGAGGAGGTCTATGTTGCTTACTGTGACTTGCTGCAGCATAAGGTAATTTAGGTCTCTTGGGCTTTTTAAATTAGCTTCTCTGATTTCATTGATAATATTCCAAGTTATTGAGTAAAAGAATATACATGTCTACGCGGTAGTTTTTCTTATTCTATTCTTTATATATATATATATGGTGATTGTAGAAAA
The DNA here is from genome assembly GCA_039657345.1 of Stephania japonica. NCBI lineage: Eukaryota > Viridiplantae > Streptophyta > Magnoliopsida > Ranunculales > Menispermaceae > Stephania > Stephania japonica. The sequence goes on along the minus strand of CM077564.1, from coordinate 13,833,947 downwards.
TCACCATGGGTGGTGACTTTCATTTTCAACCCGTTGGATTTGATCCAACAGTTGTCATCTGAAAAGAATAAACAAGGGAGGTGACTTGCTATAGGAGGTCATCTGCTAATTAATGCAACACTCATTTCCAATGTTTTAAATGAACTTAGGATATGTACATAATGCCAAAAAAAAGCAAAAAAGTGAATTTATGATCTCTCCCTTCTGTACATCGACTATGGGCCGAAATCATCTTGAACAACCTTGACAAGAAGAAGACCCTGGTTGAAAAGGTCATCATTCCAACGAAGCATCTCCGCAACAAGATAGCGGGCTTCTCCACCGACTTGATGAAGTGGATCCATAAGGGCCCAATAAGAGGCATCTCTCTCAAGCTACAAGTGGAGGAGCGTGAGTGCAGCTCAATGGACAAATCCGCCATCAAGACCGACTTCATCGATGGGCAAGTTTTGATTATGATGTCGTTGCTTTAAATTAGGGTTTTTGTGTGTTTTGTTGGATGCTTTATTGATTTAGGGTATGTGGGATTTGTTGGTTCGCACATTGTTGATTCGGGTGTTTTTTGTTGTTTTGGGTTTGGGAGCTCTCTGTTTTTGATGGGTTTGAGAGATGTGTTTGGTTCAAGTATGAATTTGATTACTACAATTATAGAGTTTGAATGAGTGCGGCTTTAATTGTATTTGTGTGCACAAGACTTATTTGTGATTGTTCCTTTTTATGGGTTTTAGATTTTGACTCTCAAGTATTTAATGAAATGCATCTAAGATCAAACTAATTGAGTTTTTGCTAATTTCTTTATTAATGGGTAGTTTTTGTTTCAATTTTGACATCTTTTCATTTGTATAGGAGTTTGTTGGTAATTTCTTTACTCAATTTGATGAATCTATATATTTAAGTTTGGCAAAATAGTTTTCAAAAAAGAAAAAAAAAGGTTCAGCAGTGGTAGATGAAGAACAACAGAGGATGTGGTGGTGTAGGGAAGATGATTGAGAATACAAGGCGCGGTGGTGTGGTGGTCTTGAGAACATGATGTCAGGATGGACAGTCTCGAGCTTTGGTTCAAGTATGGATGGAGCAATTCTTTGGTCCAAGTATTGATGGGGCAATTTTTATATGTTTTTTGGTTTTGACGGTAAAACACATTACTTCTTTAACTTTGTAAACAATTTTTTTTTTTTTGACGAAACTTTGTAAGGAATTGTACTAGAATAAGTATATACATTTTTTTTAAAAGGAATAAGTATATGTTGTTGTATTTACCTACTTATGCTAATGTACATACTTATTCCTTTAAAAAAAATGTATATACTTATTCTAGTACAATTCCTTACAAAGTTTCGTCAAAAAAAAATTGTTTACAAAGTTAAAGAAGTAATGTGTTTTACCGTCAAAACCAAAAAACATATAAAAACTGCCCCATCAATACTTGGACCAAAGAACTGCTCCATCCATACTTGGACCAAAGACCTGCTCCATCCATACTTGAACCAAAGCTCGAGATTGTCCATCCTGACATCATGTTCTCGAGACCACCACACCACCACGCCTTGTATTCTCAATCATCTTCCCTACACCACCACGTCCTCTGTTGTTCTTCATCTACCACTGCTGAACCTTTTTTTTCTCTTTTGAAAACTCTTTTGTCGAACTTAAATATATGGATTCATCAAATTGAGTAAAGAAATTATCAACAAACTCCTATACAAATGAGAAGATGTCAAAAATGAAACAAAAACAACCCATTAATAAAGAAATTAGAAAAACCCAATTAGTTTGATCTTAGATGCATTTCATCAAATACTTGAGAGTCAAAATCTAAAACCCATAAAAAGGAACAATCACACATAAGTTTTGTGCACACAAACAAAATTAAAGCCGCACTCATTCCGACTCTATAACTGTAGACTGTAGTAATCAAATTCATACTTGAACCAAACATATCTTTCAAAAACAGAAAGCTCCTAAACCCAAAACAACAAAAAACACCCGAATCAACAATGTGCAAACCAACAAGTCCCACATACCCTAAATCAATAAAGCATCCAACAAAACACACAAAAACCCTAATAAAGCAACGACATCAGAATCAAAACTTGCCCATTGATGAAGTCGGCCTTGATGGCGGATTTGTCCATATCACGCTCCTCCACTTGTAGCTTGAGAGAGATGCCTCTTATTGGGGGATCCGCTTCATCAAGTTGGTGGAGAAGCCTACTATCTTGTTGCGGAGGTGCTTCGTTGGAATGATGACCTTTTCATCCAAGGACTTCTTCTTGCCAAGTTTGTTCAAGATGATTTCGGCCCATAGTCGATGTACAGAAGGGAGAGATTATAAATTCACTTTTTTGCTTCTCTTTTTGGTATTATGTACATATCTTAAGTTCATTTAAAACATTGGAAATGAGTGTTGCATTAATTAACAGATGACCTCCTGTAGCAAGTCACCGCCCTTGTTTATTCTTTTCAGATGACAACTGTTGGATCAAATCCAACGGTTGAAAATGAAAGTCACCACCCATGGTGATTTTCTACAATCACCGTGGTAGCGACTCCATATATATATATATATATACCATGGTGATTGGGAGAAATCACCATGGATGGTGATTTTATTTTTAACCATTGAATTTAGATCCAATATACAATATACCTTCTTAGAACTTGTGCACACATTTTAGAGTCATTAATATAGCTTTTATAATGACCATTGGATCTAAATCCAATGGTCAAAAAGTTAAATCACCGTAGTAGAACTACCCATATATGCACCATCGACGGTGATAGCATTTATGACCATGAATCAAAACCCAATGGTCATTTTGATAGCTATATTAATGACAATTAGATGTGTGCGCTAACTCAAAAAATCTATATTACCCATTGGATCTAAATCCAACGGTTACAAATAAAAATTAACATTCAAAGTGATCTGTCCCAATCACTATAATCACTCTATAAATATATAGCTTGGCAATCTTGCCCAGTGTGGATGGGATGATGTGTTTATCCTTTGTGAAAGGCAAAAACTATCTCTATTTGTTCAATGGCTCGAGGAAACCACTAATAAAATAGGTAAGTTTCATACTAAAACTTAATTCTGGTTCTCAATCAACTGAAAAGTGAGGTATTCAACAAAATATAACTACTATCATGGTAGGATTTCTTCAAGTGAGGTACAAGGAAGAAAAGAAGAAAACAGGAAACTTTAGAATGAAAAATTTAATGTACAACCTCAAGTGAAAAATAATTATCTGATGGTGATGTTATTATGCGCATCTTTGTAGGTACAATAGGAACTGATGATTGATTTTCACAATAGGGACTTTCAAGCGTTTGATGAATTCAAGCATTGTTAGTATAATCTAGTATGAATGAGATCAATTGCTATTTATCCCGATCATTGTGGATCTTCTTTGTTCTTCAGGTGAAATTAGAAAAAAATCTGAAACTTATGATGAAAATCTTATGAACAGCCTCAAGAGGAAAATTATGAATAGATGACAATGCAATGATTTGTGTATTACCTTAGGGCCAGTTTATTGAGTTACACTATCAGGTGTCTAATGACTCAAGGCGGCGTAAGATTTACTAGATGGTTGGATTCTCAAACATTAAGAGCTTTACCTTGATTTCTTTTTGTAAAGATAGAATAAAAAATACATAAATTCAAAGAAGATTAGGAGTAGCACCAATTTGACACAAGGATTAGGGAAGGGAGGTTGCGGTGGTTCAAACACCTCTAAAGAAGGCTTACAAATGCCCCCACTAGAAAAATCGACTCAATAGATATTGAAGAAATCCCATTTGGTGGGAGTAGACCGAAGCTAATTTGGGAGACATTATTAGGAGTGTTTTAAATGATTTGGAAAGCATACCATCAATTGCGCTAAATCGAGCGTAATGGAAGGGTTTGATCCATATAGCCAATCCCAATAATTTGGGATTGAGGCTACTATGTTGTTGTATTGATGATCCAATATTTGGATGTCTGGGACATCTACTGATGCAACTACTTGTGTAGTTGATCGTAATTTTCAATTAGAGAAATCAAATAGAAGAGATTGAGAGAGAAAGAAGATGAAGATTAGGAAGAAGAATTGATTTATAGAGGAGAATTAGAGAGGAGATAGAGAAGATTGAGAATTAGGATTAGAGAGGATAGAGAGAAAGAGAGAAGATAAGAGACATAGAATTGTATTTCTTGCTTCCTTCACATAAAACTGATTACATCTTATTGACACAATCCCCAAGTGTAGAGCTTCGCGGTAGTAATGGTGGCACGAAATGACAAAACAATGTTTGTGTTGGGTTTATCGAATCCACAGGGAATAGTTGCACATAGCAATAGAGTAGATTAGGTATTTTGTAACATAAACAAACAAGTAATAAATTTATTAAACTATCTACGAAGCATAACTACAAGAACAAATTTATTTTAGACTTGAATTTACCAATCAAATTAAATGTGCAACGAATCAATCATGTTCAACTCAATTTATAGACCATGTATCCTACAATTCATCTCGTCCCAAGGTCTCGGTGGCGAGAATACTATCTCAACTCTCGGACTCCATAGGTCTGTGCAATCAACGTAAGAGTATCAAAGCATTAAGTTCAAAACCCTATAAGGTCTCTCAAAGTCTAAGTAACCGGTCGGTGTAACCTAGCATATTAAGTTCTAATGTCCGGTTCGGTTTGATAGCCCCAGGTCTCGGTGGCTATCTCACCTTAATTCAGTAACTATGTGATCAGTGTGATCAAAGCATTGAGTGTGGAACACTAAAAATAACAGTAAGTAGAATAAGAAATGCAACCAAATATGATTCATTCAACACAACATTCAACAAGTGAATCAAATCTCAAAAATATATAAACTAAGATAATAAATAGAGGGAGTTCATGAAAAGATCAAACTAAATGCTTTTCGGTCCCAAGGTCATGGTGAATCCGATCTCATCTTTTGTCTAATCTATCAATCTCTCCCAATCTAAGCTACAAAGAAAACATGTAAATACAATTAAATAAAAATCTCCGAGTGTCGTCCGAAGGCGAGCTCTGGGCAAAATAGCCCCTAAAACTGGTGGAGTGGATAATGTGAGAAAGGATATGGTTTGGTGTGAGAGAGTAGTCTGGATAGCATGGAATGGATAGGGTGAGAGTGGATAATGTGAGAATGGATAGGGTTTTGTTGTGGGGAGATATGGATAATGTTAATTGAAATTGGGGAGGAGAGAGTCGGCCCTTGTGTGGTTCTCAGGAGAGAGAAAAACGTAATGTGTGTGTTGTGTTGGCGGCACTTTGTTGGTAGAGAAGCTCGGCCAAACCCTTATTTGTTGAGAAATCCTTGTTCTGCCCTCCATTTAAGTTGATCGGATGAGAAATGCACGAATTGAGGCAATCTGGACGAGCCAAAGAGACGCATGGGTGAGGGAGTCGACTGTGTGGGCCCAGTTTGCTTATTAATTGTTTCATCCAATCTGGCGTGCGGTTCGAGGCAAATCATGAGGTAGCTCGACAACAAAGTTGCATGGGAGAGAAGTAACGAAAGCGTATGGAGGGAGATGTGTGGGCTCGACTTCAATTAATGTTTTCATCTGATCTGTTGAAGAGTGCGGATCCCAAGGCGTGATGGCGGCCACTGAAAAGGTCGTTCCCCAAATGTGTCTCTGGAGTGCGTCACTACAGCTTCTCGTTTTCTCTGATCAACTAGTGAATGCGTATCTCGAGGCTTGTCCTATGGCTGCTAAACTGTAACAGCTTTAAACCGATGCGTTAGCCATTTTTTCTGAGTATTTCTTCGACTAATGCACCTCAAACCTTCTTCCAAACCACCAAACCCTCATCATAGGTTAACATGGGTCCTGCAACACTGTCTTGTGATGCGTGCACTGCGTTTTTCAAGGCAGAACATAAAAAATACTCCTAAAAGTCCCTGCTTTTATTCATGTCATCAAATATTGTATGGAACCTACAAATAACAAAAATAAACATTTATTAGCTATATTTGGAGACTTTGGCACATCATAGTAATGTAAATACACACAAAATTGGGGCACAAATATGGACTTATCACTTGTATAGTGACTAAACCCTAACAAATTATATAAAAATTACCATACTAACCTTATAGTACTATAACTCTATTTTATGCTTTATTAACCCTATTACAAGTATGCATCATTACGGACCCCTTCAAAACAAACTTGTCCTCAAGGTTGAACTTCAAGAACTCGTGCACAACCAAAGAGAGTAGAAGACTTTGGATTTTCTTTAAACTCCTTGAAGACGTTCATTAGACTTGAAAGAACCAAGCATATTGCCAAGAAAGAAGTTCTAACAAGCAAATGAACCGTGTAGCCATAGTGTTGAGCTTGAAGTCCCAATTTGTACACTTCAAGCCAGTCCTAAGTAATTGGGAGGCCAACATCAATCTATCCTCCATGGATACCAACACTGTGAATGCATGTGAGCTCGAGAGGTCTCACACGTGCTGCAATCATCCACTCAAAAGAGAATTGGGTACTGAACCCATGTCCATAATGCAATAATCCATTGAACTTGATAAGTGCGCAGCAAACTACACTCCCAAAGCATGTCGAGTAGTACACAACCATGATAACAAAATATAGCAGCTCACTTGGGAATGTCTCACATAGCAATATAGGAAACATTTGCATAGCATCTTCATTCATACCATGTGAAGTATAAGTGCAGATCAGAGGTTCCATAAAACGAAGTTACTTGCTGGTTGCACATGTCCAAATAAAACTTGCTTGTTCTATTTTGTCCTTTTGAACGTACCTAATGAGCATAACAACCATTGCATCATCTAACAACTCATTGATTTCAAAAGACTTGCCAATATCAACATACCCACGAATGAAAACTGTCTAAGAAACATTATGTTCATAAGAAATTTGATCAAAGGCAAGCAAAGAGTAGTCATCTATGCCAAACACTACGTCAACAAAACTGCTTCTAATCAACCTTCTGCACTTTTTTCTCACACCTAAGAGAACCAACCACCATAGTAGAGTGAATGAACTAGGCTGCAAATTCTCAAATAAAGTGACTCGAAACCTCTCAAAACAACAAACAATAGTTGCACTAAAAGCGTATTAAAAAAGAATCAATTTCCAAGATACTAAGACTCTTCTCAGAATTTCATCAAACACCTTGAAGGCTTCTTGCTGAGCAATGAAATTCAAATAACCAACAAGCATTGGAGTTCCATGAACATGGTTTCTTTGAAGCATATTGATAAGGGCCTAACACATCAGCCCAGGGAATCCGAGCCCAAGCCCACGATGTTGGGTAAGGTTTATTATAGGAAACGACTCAGAGACAAAAGAGCGGTCCCAGTTCAGAAGCCTAACAGTTCAGATGGGCCCTACAGTGGAGCCTAGAGTTGGTCCAGTGTGTGTATGCTGGTTTGCGTGTAAGAGCAATAGGTTGGTGAGTGTGTGAGTATAAAAGGTGCACCGTTTATTAATGTGAGCATCTTTTGAATGAATTGGTAGTGGGAAGATCGTTCTGATCTTAGGAGAGTATTGAAAGAGTCTCTCATACTTTAGGGTTTAGTGCTCTCTATCGCTGTATCCCTTTATTTTGATCAATAAAATATCGAGGAATCCCCTTGTTTTCCATCATTTAGTTGGTCCTTAACATTGGTATAAGAGCAAGATAGCCATGGTACCAAAGGTCGACTCTCGCGTAGATTAGTTGGAGGCGGAGATGAAGAAGACGGAGATCTCGGTAGGCGAGCTTCAAACGGTGGTGGAAACGCAGATCCACGATGAAGTCTTAGTTCCAGTCCTTGTCCCAGAAGATGGAGGTGTTGCTTCATCACCAGAAGGCGATTTTGGGAAGATCGACTCAGATCGGGGAGTCTAGCGGTGCCAAGGTATCAGATCCACCGGATCCAGAACAGAGGTTGGATTCGATGGTGGAGGAAAGTCCAGATCAAGGGGATGGCTGTACAGATCGGGCCTCGAAGTCAGGAAAATTAAGATGCCTATGTTTGACGGAGAAGATCTGCTCGTCTGGTTGAATCAGGCATAACACTACTTCTAGTTACATGAGATGCCAGAGGTCTCGAAGCTGTGGGTCGCGAGGATCTGCTAGGTAGGAGCCGCCCAGGTCTGGCTTCAGATGGAGGAGATTGACCGTCCCTTCGAGAGTTGGTCGGAGCTCTGTGCTCAACCTACCAGGAGGTTCACTGAAGCTGAACCACAACTGTTGTATCAACAGTTCTTTGCCATCAAACAAGAGACTACAGCCTTGGAGTATCAAAAGTTCGAACTGCTCTCTTTTCATGTTAAAGGCCTACCAGAAGATTTCAAAATCGTCGTCTTCATTAATGACCTAGTAGATCATATCTGGTTGGAGCTGCTGGTGGCGCCGTCGACGACGCTGAGGTTGGTGATGGAGCGTGCATCACAGTTCGAGAAGAAGCTAAACGAAGGAGATGAGCTTGGCTTGGAACAATCCTCTTCAAGTGGGGCCCAAAAGCCCAACCTCAATGGGCTCGCCCATGAAAACTGAGGCTCGACCACCTGCACGGGTATCACACACCATATCTGGGCCCACTAAAGGCCCACAACCTTCTTATTCCAAGCCCAGTCCTTCATTGGACTCCACCTCCAAATCAAGCCCAGTCTCATCGGGTTCTTCAAGTCCATCCTCGTCAATTCCTGTAACACTAAAAGTCTCTCCCCCAAAGTACAAGAGATTGACAGAGTCGGAGGCCTTGGCTCGCCGGAAGTTGGGTCTATGTTATCGTTGCGATAAGAAATGGCATGCCGGATATCGTTGCAGCCCGAAGACACTAAATGTGATGTTGGTCCGAGATGAGAGCAGTGAGGAGACGAGTGAATCTCCACCTGAAAGTCCTGGTGAGGAGGCGGAGTGCGTGGTCATGGAACTCTCTGCTTGATTGCGGTGCTTCTCACAATTTTATTTCTCCAGCACTTGTGTCATTGCTGTCCTTGTTGGTATCCTCGACATCGGCGTATGGGGTCTATGTGGGGGGAGGGGCTCGTCTCTCAGGTTCGGGTGTTTGCAAGGAGGTGTTGGTTTATTTTCAACAATTGTCTTTCACGATAGACTTCTATTCAATTGGCATGCATGGATCGGATTTAATTCTAGGCATGACTTGGCTCAAGTCTGTGGGCATAACGACCATTGATTGGCCTAACCTCACCATGTATTTTGAGTTCCATGGGCAACTAGCAGTCGTAAAAAGGGATCCTACACTTCACTGTGCCTTGGTCTCGTGCAAGTCTGTGCAGCGGTCTATGGAGGATGATATGGGCTGTTTCTTAGTGGAGTTCTGTAATGCTGAGGTGTATTCCCCTCCTTCCGATGTCGTATCCCTCAAACCCTGTGTGCAACACATTCTCAATGCCCTTGCTCCTTTGTTTGCCACTCTAGCTACTCTCCCACCACCGCGTGACTGCGATGATGCTATCACTTTAAAGGAAGGCTCGAAGCCGGTACGGGTGCGCCCCTATCGATACCCCCATATTTAGAAATTGGAGATTGAAAAAATGGTTTCTGAAATGCTTTCAGCAGGCCTCATTCAACCGAGCAACAACCCATTCTCGAGCCCACGAGGGTCACTATGAATTCCTTGTCATGCCTTTCAGTCTATCGAACGCACCTGCCACATTTTAGTCACTTATGAACACCATCTTCAAGGGTCTGCTACGACTTTCAGTTCTTGGCTTCTTTGATGACTTCTTGGTCTGCAGTAGGACCATGAGTAACCACTACGATCACTTATCTCAAGTTCTTTCGATCCTCCAGTCTCATTCTCTTTTTGTTAACCTCAAAAAATGTTGTTTTGCTAGAACCACATTGGAGTACTTGGGGCACATTATCTTCGGGGATGGAGTCGTAGCTGATCCGGCAAAGGTTCAGGCAATGGATCAATGGCCCCAACCTACCACACCCAAGGAGTTGCGGGGTTTTTTAGGGCTGACAGGTTACTACAAAAGGTTTGTCCTTGATTATGGAAAAATTGCAGCCCCTTTGACTCGGCTGTTGCGAAAAGAGTCTTTCGAATGGTCGAATGCCGCTTCTTATGCCTTCTCCACACTGAAGCAGTCCATGAAGGAAGTGCCAATCCTTGCTCTACCCGACTTTAATGGTCTGTTTTTCATCAACACTGATGCGTCTGGGATTGGTGTGGGAGCAGTCCTTTCGCAGGCTGATCGTCCTATTGTTTTTTTCAGCTAGACTTCGTCTACGAGAGCGCATGGCAAGTCCGCCTATGTAAGGGAGTTGATGGCTATTGTCTTGGCAATTCAGAAATGGCGACACCACTTGCTGGGTCGGTTGTTTGTGGTTCTCACTGATCAGAAAATCCTCAAGTTCCTCTTAGAGCAACGTGAAGTGTCCCCTGAATACGAAAATTGGTTAGTCAAGGTGTTAGGCTTCTAGTTCGATATTCACTACAAGCCCAGGCATACCAATGTGGTAGTTGATGCTCTCTCCCGTTACCCAGTGGCTGTCGACCTCCATTCCATCTCAGTTATCAAATTCGATGCTAACTCAATTATTGCCAAATAAGTGGAGAGTGACCCCTATTTAGGACCCATTTTGAAAGTTGTTTCAGCCGATCAACACGAGAACATTGGGGATTCATTCACAGGCAGTTGCGCTACAAAGATCGTGTCGTTCTCTCCTCTTCTTCCCTCAAACAACGGATTCTGCAGGAATTCCACTCCAATCCAATTGGGGGTCATGGGGCTTTCTCAAAACTTATAAACGAATCAGTGCTAAGTTGTATTGGCTGGGTATGAAGCTTGACATTAAGTCCTTTGTCACTTCCTGTGAAGTATGCCAGCGCAACAAACATGAGTCTTTGGTCCTGGGGGTCTCCTGCAACCTCTGGCCATTCTAGGGGCGATATGGGAAGATATTTCGATGGACTTTGTGGAAGGTCTTCCCACATCCAAAGGATTCAACTCTATCTTTGTGGTCGTGGATCGCCCGGGTAAGTTCGTTCATTTTATCCCTCTGAAACATCCATTTATTGCTAAGAAGGTGGTCAAGATCTTCCTCAAAGAAGTAGTGAAGCTACATGGGTTTCCTCGAAGCATTGTCTCTGACTGCGATAAGGTCTTCCTGAGCCATTTTTGGTGTGAGCTTTTTTGTTTACAACACATGAAGCTCAACCGCAGTTCAACTTATCACCTACAAAGCGACGGGCAGACGGAAGTTGTCAATCGTTGTCTTGAGAATTACTTGCGTCGTTTTATTTCTTAGCGCCCGTAGGAATGGTCTGACTGGCTTCATTGAGCTGAATATTGGTTCAACACATTGTTCCATACCTCGCTGAACTGTTCTCCCTTTAAAGTGGTGTATGGTCGAGACCCTCCCTAGTGAGGCACAACGCTACTTCAACCCCTAGGATGATGCAGTCAGCTGATAAAAGCGTCGTGACTTATCCTTCGCTGTTGGGGATATGGTATTTCTGAAATTGCGACCCTATCGACAACTATCTCTATCTCAGGGGTCCTACTCCAAACTCAGTCCCAGGTGCTATGGTCCTTTTAAAGTACTAAGTAGAGTGGGTACTGTGGCTTATAAGTTGGAGCTTCCACCTTCTTCCTCCCTTCACCCAGTCTTCCATGTTTCACAACTGAAACCAGTGTTAGACACTACCCCTGTAGCCACTGACTTGCCTCCATTCCCTCCCGAATCCATGGTTGCCGCTGTCGAGCCTGAACGAATTATGTTTTATCGCTCTTCTACAACGGGGTTGGAGGTCTTGGTTAAGTGGATGACTCTACCTGCATCAGAGGCTTCCTGGGAACTCGTCAAGCACATCGCGAAGTCTTCCCATCTTTCCACCTTGAGGACAAGGTGAGAGTTCAGGGGGGGACATCAGCCCAGGGAATCCAAGCTCAAGCCCACGATGTTGGGTAAGGTTTACTATAGGAAATGACTCAGAAACAAAGGAGCGGTCCCAGTTCAAAAGCCCAGTGATTCAGATGGGCCCCACAGTGGAGTCTAGAGTTGGTCCAACGTGTGTATGTTGGTTTCGTGTGAGAGCAATTGGTTGGTGAGTGTGTGAGTATAAAAGGTGCACTGTTCATTAATGTGAGCATCTTTTGAGTGAATTGGTAGTCGGAAGATCGTTCTGATCTTGGGAGGGTATTTAGAGAGTCTCTCATACTCTATGGTTTAATGCTCTCCATCGTTGTATCCCTTTATTTTGATCAATAAATATCGAGGAATCCCCTCGTTTTCCCTCATTTAGTTGGTCCTTAACACATATCATCAAGCAACTCTCGGGTAACCCAAACACAATCTTACCCCAAACAAAAACCAGACAACTTGAAGCAGAAATATAATTTTTCTCCAATCGACATCAACAATTGAGAAACCCAATATGGGAAAATAAAATCAGAAAGCTCCTTGTAAACAATTGTTTTATCTCATTGTCCTTCGCCTCATTTCTTAAAGGAAGAATCTTTGATCAGATAGTTTTGGTTTAGGTTTCATGTGCCTTTGCTCCATAAACATTTTGAACAAAGTTTGGAAAAACACTTTTGAACCATACAACACTACTCTTTCATGACAATCCATCTCAAATTGATGAAGCTTGAGTACTGTATTTGAAAATTTAGAGATGTGAGCAATCAAATCAAGAATAGGAAATACCTCATCATAGCCAAGGTCTTCCATAGCTGGTGTAGTAAATTTCTCAAAATAACTCGAAATCTCAATCTGACTCGATTTCTCTTTGAAAGTAACATTAGTCTTCACAAAGGGATCAATTTCTTCAAAAAATTTGCAATCCAACCAACGAGATGTGACCGACTCATCGACTATCTGTTTCATTGGCGTGATCGACCTCTTCTTAAAGGCCAAATCAGCATGCTCACCATCGATCACGACAATTTCATCATCTTCCGTTGCAACGTTTACATTAAAGACATTGATGACTACTCCTTGTTCAATCATAATTGGATCTGCTCATTTCTCATTCGGGGTTTTGTGTTCTCCAGATTTGTTAAGATCAGTTGTGAGCATACATTTGCGTTAGTTTCCGGTAGATAGGAGTGGCAAAACGAGAGATTAGCATCCAAATGCATATTAGGGTTTGGTGGTTGTTGAAGATATTGTTGTGAGCTATGTTACCTGGACTCGGGTGCGGGTGTCGGGTACGGGTATGAGTCTAAAGGTCAGACCCACCTATTCTCTAATTTAAGGACACGGAGACTCGGCAAAAAGTGTCTAAAACTTGCGTGACATATGCTTATATATATGTAATAACATATATTACATATATGTAATAGCTTATGCACCTATATTTTTTCTCATTTTTCATTTCTTATTCTACACTAGAAAGTTCTTGTTAAGTTTTTTTCTTTATTCTTTTACATTTTAAATCTTTTTATACAAAGAGCTCTTCAAATGGAGTATCCATGTCTTTTTAAGTGTCAGACTCGTTTCAAGTGTCCGACACGGGTACTTTGGGTTAGAGTGAAGGGTCCGGGTAACATAGGTTGTGAGAATGGTGTAATTTGAGTAACCGATTGTGGCGATGGTGAGATGCTTGATATAGAGCATAAAGGATGCACAGGATGGGTGAATGAAGATGATTGAGGCGAAGGGGCCGTTGCAACAAAGGGTACGAAATGAGGTAGAAATGGAGTTGCAAAATTCCTAGACCGATGTTCAAGATGATCCAAGCTTCCATTGACTTCAGAGCAGAGCTGTAAGATATCTTCGCAAACCACATTGGTCTTAGACAATGTTTCGGTATTCTTTCGGACCATAGCTTCAATCATCTCAAGCTGAGAGGATCCACTATTGAACGTGTTTTGAAGTTTCGCCACAAGCTTCAAGAACAGTAATGTGTGCATCTTCTAGGGCTAAGAGATCTTGATCTTCTTCCATGGCTTAGAACTCATTGAAAGCACCAATGATGCCACTACTCGTGTAGTAGATCGTAATTTTCAATTAGAGATATCGAATAGAAGAGATTGAGAGAGAAAAAAGATGAAGATTAAGAAGAATTGATTTAGAGAGGAGAAATAGAGAGAAGAGATAGAGAAGTTTGAGAATTAGGGTTAGAGAGGATAGAGAGAAAGAGAGAAGATAAGAGACATAGAATTGTATTTCTTGCTTCCTTCACATAAAACTAATTACATCTTATATAGTGACTAAACCCTAACAAATTATATAAAAGTTACCACACTGACCTTATGCTACTATAACTCTATTTTATACTATATTAACCCTGTTACAGGTATGCATCATCTACAAAGAGAAGGTGCTTAAAAACAGCATAATCATTGGTGATAGGTTCATATGATTAAGCAGTTGTGCTAGGATTTAAAGAACAGATGCTACAGTACTCTTCAAAAGTGTACCTTGGTTTATGACAGAATTGTGCGGCACTATGGATTTGAACACTACTTAAAACTTAGATCAGTCAGTCCAATCCTGGGTGTTACTGCTTTTTTATATTCTCATGGATGAAAGAAATGGTCACCTATTTATCTACTTGGTGAAAAAGCTGCACTCCAAATGCATTCAAAGGTTCATTTAGCTAGCAGGATTGCCTTGTAATTTAAAATTTTGGGCTCTATAAATCATATTGTTGATATATTGACTAATATTACCTGATGGCTAATGCTGATACTTGGTTTGCAACAAAAAGTGACTATAAATGACTAATAACTTGTTTAAATCAGATTATTAGCATTTGTTAATCAACATTAAATACTCGAGTCCTTCCTAAAACACTAGTAAAATACTCAATTCCAGAAGAAATTTCTGCTGAAACCGCTTGCATGGAGTGAAAAGTCTGAGAAAGCTGAAATCCTCTGTAGCATCAATCCCCCAAGCCCTCAAACTGATTTGATATTCGTAAGTGTCATTTAAATACTTTATGCTTTCTGTCATCTAATGCTGGGACTGCCCTTTTGAGCTCTTTATTGAGAAGTGCAACATTTCTTCTATGCACACATACTGAAACTATGGTATACAGGGCCGAAGATAATGTGAATCTCAATACACCATATTAATGATGCTTTGACATAAATTTTACTTCCTCATAGGACGATTCAAAAAACATCTTATTTTATTACACATTTATTGAGATTAGCTGAGACTAAGGAAGGATTTCTTTCCTTACTCTCCGCTAATCTCAATAATATTCATTTAATAGTGCTGATTATCCTCTAAAGACTTGGTCATATTTTGAGTTATTAAGTTTACCAGTTTATGTTCTCTCGTTGTCCGTGAACCATTGTATTGAAACTCTCTGAAATTTTATCAAAGTAGTTTAATTTCCCAACTTACAAACAAAATCTAGGCAAAATTTTAATCATCGAAGTTAGGAAAAAAGGCGTTGGGTGCAAAATGGCGAAGGAAATATATATATTTTTTTTACAAGAACATTATAGCTTCTTTTTTTTTTTTTTTTTTTTTAAATCTTGAAAAGACAATGAATCTTACGCAAACTTGAGTGAATTCTTGACAGGTTTCTACGACACATTTATGAATAACACCCATGTGACTAAAGTCCAATTAGAATGTCTGGAGTCCCCTCCGTTGGGAGAGCCAAAGCCCGAGTCTAGAGTAGTTGGTTAGTTCAGATTTTGGGTGGTTTACACCAAAAAAAATAGGTCCAAGTAGAAACCATCAAAGTGACCAACCATTGCCTTGGTGCAACGGTTGGGACCTACTGATTCACCTATGCCTCCTAGAGCTCATGGGTTTGAATCTTCTGACTTCACAAGGTGTATCTCTTGTTAAATAGTTGGGAAGTTCTCGTCACTACTATATATAGCAGAAGTCCCTAGTTGGATGTAGTTTTGGACAATGTTGTTTATTTTTTATATTTCATTTGAACTTCCATCCTTTTGTTTGTGATGGGAGGTTTTTGAACTTGTTCTTTCGTAAAACAACTTCAATTGCTTTTACCGGGCAGCTATCCATCTTTCCAGGTACCGAGGCAGTCAGAATTGTGGATGAAATATAAGTTTATTTGTCAATGTGTGCGGTGTGCATCGTCAGAGTGTTTTGCAGATAACATTCTTCAGGTAAAATATTACATCAAACATTTGAAGGATATTGACGTCACACATTTTTATAAAATTTGTCTTGAAGCTTTGATAAAACTCTTTCTTTACAGAATCGGATATGCCTCGTATATTTCTTTGTACAATGTACAGTATAAACATGCACGTCCATGGATATCAATAGTTATGCTCTTTTACTGTCCTCATTTTAGGGATTCATTATACCTCCCTGCCCCGAGTTAAAGAACTTAACCTGCCACTGCAAGCATAATGTATGCGTGGATGAAGCGTACAGAGAGTTAAGTTCTCGCATCAATGAAGCAATTGGTGACTATTTGTCTGTGGAAAATCCTGAGCGTTGCATTGAAAAACTCGAGAATGCACTTGCCCAAAGCTTGGAAGAAGAGCGATGGGAGCGACAATCACGGGCAAGTCCTAGGGTGCATCCACTTCATCATCTGTCGCTAAACGCCTACATAACATTATCTTCTGCTTATAATGTGTATGCAAGTCATCCACCTGATTCTGGCTTGGGAGTAAACGGTCAGATACTGTCAGCTTCTGATTTGAAACGGACTGTTGCTGCATACTCTTTGTTGTTAGCTGGTGCAGTGCAGCGCTTGTTCCAGTCTGAATTTTCTTTGGTTGCTAATGCTGCTCATTTCTGGATTAGCGCAGGCAGGTGCGTAGCTAATCTTGGTGGAATTATGTCATACAATTCAATATCTAGAAGGAAGGCCCCTGATTCAAATATCCCACCCATGTGCTCTTTAATGGACAAACTGTTATCTGATTTGGATTGTCAGGAGTCCCAAAGTCTTTCTGCCAAAGGTGAGCTTCATGAGATATCAGAAGCGTTTATTCGCTGCGTCTCGAGGATTTCTTCCAGGGTCTGGCCTTTTATGATCAAGGATAGGCCTTATTTGAATGATATCAAACACCCTATTGACTATAGTTGGCTTTTGTCGCTGAAGAGTTCAAACAGTGAGAAATCATGTGCTGGGTTTGATTCTGGCACGGTTGGTTGTAGCGAAAATGGAATGTACTTGGGTTGCCCATGTGCAGCAGAGGACTGCAATATAGAGGAAAAGAAGTGGATCTATCAGCTTGCAGCTCATTGCTTGCTCTATGGTGGGTATCTAGTGAGTATTTGCTATGGGCGTCGACACTATTTACACAACTATGTTAGAGATTTTTGTGGATCAGCAATGAATTGACGTTGTGGCGATCATTTCTTTATTTACAATGCATATGTTATTTTTGTGATGGAATTCCAAAGATGTAATGTAATGGATGCATGTATATAGGAGAAGAAGAGAATTCCATGTGATGGACGTTTGTTCCGTACAGAGACTAAAAGTTGTAAAAATCCGGATATGGCTCCATAATGCATTATTAGTGTCTTTCTTTCTTTCTTTCTTTCTTTCTTTCTTTCTTTTTAGTCTTCTTTTTTTTTTTGAAAACTTTTTAGTTCTCTTTTAAAGTAAGGGTAAGCGGATAGTATAGAAATCCATAGACCTGAAGAGTGTTGGGCCACACGCGCATATGTGGCAAATCTATTTTGCACAAAATCAATTGGCTTTGTGCTAGGATTCAATCTACACTAATATACTACACCAACTCTTATTATATTTTTGATGTTGGGGTTATATACTTCAACACTCCCCCTCAAATGCAATTAGGTCTGGACTAGTTGTCACTTGTCAAACACAGATCAGTTTTTAAAGGTCCGAACAAACATATTTAGGCTTACTCATATAGGCTTTTAGGTCCACAGGTTTAGACTCTACTGCTAACCTAATCAGGTCATCAAATACGAGCCTAGGATCGTTCCTCTCTGATACTATATAAAAATTTCCTTGGCCGTATCACGCATGCGTGCGCGAGCACGTGAATTTTCTCCACTAGCACCGATATTGTCCTCAACTTAATTACCTTTAACTCATAGGTGTGAGATTTTATCTCAAAAGACCTCGGTTCTAGTTGGGAGGAGTTAATCAATTACATACTTCTTTATGAAGTTATATTTAATCGATATGGGATTAACTTTTGGTCCATGCATCTTCAACACTCCCCATGGACCGAAAGTTACATGATTCAAGGTTTTTTCTCTCCTAGGTCCCATTCGAACCATGGGTTCTGATACCAAGTCAAATTCTCACGGTCGCACCGTACATGCGTGCGTGAGCCCGTGGATCTCCTCCGCTAACACCAATACTGTCCCCAACTTAACCACCTTTCAACTTCATTATGAAGTTAATCAATTATATACTTCTTTATGAAGTTATATTTAATCGATATGAGACTAACTTTCGGTCCACACATTTTCAACAGATAATGTAATTTTTTTGCCCTTTTTTATAGCCTTGTTCAACAATAGAAAAAAAAAGGAAAATAATAGTCTAACACACTTTGGAGGCACACTTAGATGCACACTTTGTCTTTTAGCGTATTTATGGTGTTTTGCTAGATGTGGGGCCCACGCCTAGAAAGACAAGAAAGAGCCATAAATAGGCTAAAAGACAAAGTGTGCGCTTCAAGTGTGTGTCCAAAGTGTGTTCGATTATCATTTTTCAAAAAAAAGAATAACAACAATAAGAAAACCTCAAATCCCAAACAAGGGTTACGATCTAGTGCATTCGGCCCGGCTATGTGCAAACTACATTTTACTATGAGCAAACCATAAGATGTGGGCACTCCCATGTATTGATGAGGGCATCCTATAAAAAACATTTACTTCCCAAAATGTCCTTGCCCTTATGCACCCCAAATTGATTTTTTTTCCCAATAACGGCGGCGAAAAAGAAGGAAAACGTAAGCCCTAAGTCGATCTTTGCGTCACCCGTGCTTCGTCTTCACAACAACTCGGTCGATCTTTGCTCTCACGCCATGTCTTGCTTCTTCCAGGCAGTGGTCGGAGGGGATGTGCAGTCGATATTCGCGTCACACCCGAGTTTAACTCGATTTGTAAAGTAAGATTTTGTTTATTTGTTCAAATTTATACTGTCATGAGCAATTTTGGTGGTTGTGTATGTAACGACCTCAAACCCCTGAGGCCCGTCATGGGTGCCACACGAGTCTACAACCAGCCACGTCACTACCAGCTGTGTCCCATAATCATCTAACTTACCACATAGACTTTTAAACCTCAAATTAGAATCATAATTGTTGTGTAGATTCAATTACTAGACTCCAATCATCTGTTATATCATCAATTTCAACGGAAGACTAACCAGAGGCGAAATCTTTAGTTTGAACACGAAAAAAAAATGCAAAAATTGAATGAAAAGTTAAGAAATACCTCTCTATCTTGCACATCCTATCTCTTACATGTCCATCCTCCATTTTTTATGGTAAATAGCCACCGAACAATGCAAACAAACAATGCCCTTGCAAGACAAAAAAATTTGTTCAAACCCTATAAAATACATTCAAAACAATGGAGAAACATGATTTTCTAGCAAGAAACATGAAGAAATTGACTCTTAAGATAGTAGTGGGCTCCGAAATTATAAGTTCACGTTGTCAGTGGTCGGAGGGGATCATCGGAAACGAAGGTGGCGTTTGTGTGGGGTGCACAACATGAGAAGGAAGAATGGCATATTTGGAAGTGGAGTGGAAAAAAGAGTGATCTGCCCTTAGTAAAAAGTGATTTGCACATAGCCCGGTCGTAGTGCACTTAATGGTGTGTTTTGGAAGTCCTTAAATCTTTCGTTTCTTAGCTAATGCATTTGAAGTTGACCTAAGTCTACTACACCTATATCATCATATTATTATTATTATTATTATTTAATTTTTAATTTTTAATTTTTTTTATAAGATTTTTTTGAGGTGGTACTGAGTAGAGTTTTATACCCTTAACATTAAAAAAATGGGCTTCCGTTAAAATTTTTTAAAAAAACATTACAATAATATAAACGGCTCAGCTACGTGCAAACTACATTTTACTATAGGTAAATCAATTTTTATTTTTTTTTCTAAAATGCCCTTGCCCTTATGCACCCCTATTCCCAACAACGCGAAGAATAATGAGAAAACAGTTGAGTCCTAGGTCGATCTTCGCGTTCACCCCATGGTTGTGGGTCATCTTCGTATCAACTCGGTCGATCTTTGCGTCACCTCTGTTTATATTCGCTCTCTCCCTAAATCTTGCTTCCAGGCAGTCGCCGCGTAATCAACGAGTAAACTTGGTCGATTTATGGTTGTTTCCATTAATATGGATGTTTTATCAATATTTTTTTTACTGTTTTTGAACAATATTGGTACTTGTGTATGTGTTTGTAATTGTTTTTGATCTACTATGTTGGTCTATTTGTGCGTTGTTGATGGTCGGCGCTCGATCGGTGACACATAACCAATTGACAGTGCACTGTTCGGTTGAAGGTGACCGAACAATGCATGTTAATCGGTCTTTGATGACCGAACCACATTGTAGTGTTCATAACTTGGTTTGAACAAATGTTTGTTTGGTCACCTATGATCGAACATGCATGTTTCAATTGGCTTTGACAAACCGAGTAATTTGTTCGGACTCGCGAGGCTGAACCAAAGTCGTAATCCTTAGTTTGAACAAAAAAAAAAAAATACAAAAATGGAATGAAAACTCATGAAATAACTCTCCATTTTACACATTCGTATCTCCTACAAGTTCATCCTTAATTTTTATGGTAAATAGCCACCGAATGACGCAAACAAACAATGTCCTAGCAAAATAAAATAATTTGTTCAAACCCTATAAAATGCATTCAAAATAGTGAAGAAACATGATTTTCCAGCAAGAAACACGAAGAAATCAACTATTACGATGGTAATGGGCTCCAAAATCGTAAGTTCGCGCCCCCGGTGGTCAGAGGGGATCGTTAGAATTGAAGGTGACATTTATATGGGGTACACAATGTGAGAAGGAAGAATGACATATTTAGAAGTGGAGTTAAAAAAAAAAAGTGGTTTGCCTTTAAGTAAAATGTGGTGGGGTTTCGAAATACAAAAAGCGTAGATATTTACAAAGTATCTGACACGTGCCACACACCCGCTCCACCTCTGGTGGAGTCTCAGCGTGAACAAGAATATTAAAATGATGAGGCAAACTTGTGAAGCAATCTACTCTTTTCACGCTACGCCATTTCCTTTTCCTTAAATCCTACTCTCCTTTCCTTCCATCCTTGCAAGCAAAAGCAAAACCTCTCCTAACGTCGTTGGCTCATTTCTAATGGCGATTTCGTTAACCGCTTCAACAATTCCCTTGTTCAACAACCTCGACAGTTGTTCGATTGGTTCCAAACCCTCCAATTCCCTTCAATTTCCTCCACATCGTCACCGCCACTATCCTTCCAAGATTCTCAGGGTTTCCTCTCTTCCGCAGCGCCGAATCCTTCCTCGGGTCAGGCATTATTTGCTGTTTCTGTTTCGATATACTTAATTTCTTTTGTTCTGCTCGCGGTGTGTAATCTCTGTGTTTGGTGATGTGTTGGAGTGATTGATTGTTAGGTTTTAGGGTTCGATGAGTTGGGTTTTAAGGTGCCTCAGGTTTAGTGGAGAGGAAGATCAGTTGTATTGTGATTCCTCTTGCCCTGTTGCCCTAAGCGAAATGAGGATGCTTAGGTGGATGTGGGGTGAAACTCGTTAAGATAGAATAAGAAATAAGGAAATTTAGAGAAAAGTTGGAGTAGCACCAATCAAAGTAAAAACTAGGGAAGGGTGATTGTGGTGTGTTGGGCATATCCAAAGGTGGCCTGCAAATGCTCTGATTAGAGAACTCGATACAATAGAAACTGAAGAAATCCGACGGTGTGAGGGTAGACTTAAGATAGCATGGTATGCATTGATTACATGTTTAAAGGATTTTGAACAGCGATTGCGAGACACCAAGGTGATCCCAGGCAATTTCCCTAGCCTAGTTGAGGCGTTGCCTAGATAAACAAAAAATATTTATTTAGAGGCCCCTAAATATTATTATTATTTTTTATTTATAGGTCCTTTAGTAGCACCAATTTTCTATTAGTCATTGACACTGTAATCCATATTCAATATGGGAAGTGTACAATAACACCCCTAAACGCACAGCATAATGCACACCCCCACTATCCACCGTATGTGTTCACATCTAATGGGGAGTGTGTGTTCTGTTGTGCAGTTAATTGGTGCTATTCTTGTATTTTCCATTCAATATATATTTCTAGGAGATAAATAAGCCTTTAGGTACTTGTTTAACATTAATTGTGTTAAAGTTTTGTTATTGCGCAAGTATTCATATTACCAAACTTAATTATAATTAGCCCCTTCAATTGCTTAAAAGCTATTTAGGACACAGCTCACCTAGTTGGTTTTTCCCTATAATGCCTAGATGATGCCTTGCAATCACTGATTTTGAAAGTACGCCATGAAGTGTTGAATCTAGTTGAGTGGAAGAATTTGATCCATGTAGCCGACCCTGACTAATTTGGGATTGAGCCAAGTGGTTGTTTTTGTCTTGTCTTGTGGCCTAATCCATTAGTACCATGTGTGTATTCATTTAAAAAAAGACAAATGAAAGTTCTTGATCTATCCTTTCGGTACAAGAATCCAATAACATAATAAATTTTATGGATGAAACTTGCAAATTGAGTTTAGAACTCCTGCCTACCCATTCCTTTAAATATTTAAAAATCAAACCTTATATCCTTCAACGTGAAGTCGATTGTATTACCTTTTACCAATCCCATAAAAACCCTACCTTTTACCAATCCCATAAAAACCCTACAACTAGTGTTCTAGGTTTTAAGTGTTTTTCATCACTTCAATGGGATGATCAAATTCTTCTTCACTTTTGAAAGGCAAGTCTAGTTGTCTCGTTGCTAGTCCACTGACTCAAAGGGAAAAAAAATGAAAAGAATTGGGGAGCTAGCAATTCTAGGGTACCTTGGCAGGAAAATTTGCAACCTGTTGCCATATAAGTGACTTCAAAATTAAAATCTGTATTTATCAAAAAAAATTCTGTAAAATATACTTCCTCAGGCCTAAAACCGAAGCGTGTATTGACAAGTTCAAAGAGAGTTTTCTAGTATTGTAATAGTTCAAACAAATTAGAAGCTAAGAAATATTTGAATATATACATATGGATATTCGGTTTAAGACATGTTTTATTTTGTTTTATTTATTTTTTGTTGGTGATTAAAGTGCAATGTTGTTAAGGCATTGCCTTAGCTGAACCTTTGGCAACTTATGTAGCCACCACTTGGGTCATTAAATAAGCAAGCTTTGGGTGTTTTTATAATTAATTAAACAATTTGAGGAGCAACTAGCAAATACGTAAAATTTTATAACTCTAAATATATAACTCCTGCTCTTATTGAAATACAACTCTCAAAACCCTCACACTGTTTATCACATCTGGCTCTCACCCATCCATTAGTCTAGGGAGCTGAACTCTGGCAAGACTTAGGTGACCTACAAAATGTTGATAATTGAGTTCTTTCAATATATTTATTTTTAGACGATGATAATTGATTTAGACTTTAGTCCTAGGCTTGGATTGGAAGTCTTTTGTAAACTGAACAATGTATACGACTTAGTACTTACGCTTTGTTTTGGATAGTTGAAACTTGAAAATCCATGAACTTCATAATGTCATATCATGTATATTTTTCCATTTGATTATTGGGGCACTTGACTTTATCCTTGAAATTTCTTTAACTTCGCAGTCTTTATATATTTGATTCATATTCATCCTTTCTATATGGTAAAGTTACTAAGTATCCTTACGAAAATATTTATGAGTACAAAATTGGGTAAGTAACAAATTCCCTAGTAGTTTGCCATAATATGCACATCATTTCTTTGAATACCTTTTCGACAATTGTAGGAATGTGCCATCTTAAAAACAAACCGCAAACATCATCAACACAATTGGAATATAATCAATTTTTATTGTTATTTGATTCAGATGTCTTCAAAAATATGCATTTTGAGTAAGGAGCTATATGCTTAAAGGAATAAAGTGCACATTTCAAAAATGCAAAGGCATTTAAGTGCGTAGAAGATTGAACTTTAGGGGAGGATTCATAATTTACCCTACAATGTTATATGTGTAGAATATAAGAACTTTAATAAGAAATCTTTAAATGAGTTGTGTAATCGTTTAGGAATATCGAATTCAATTTTCCGAAACCTTTGTAATGCGTTGACAACCTAGGCAAAGTAGACCACATCGGTGGCACTAACAACACTGTTGCAGTGTCAGTGTCTCACGTAGTGAAATTTAAGATCAAGATTCGTTTGGGAGGCTTTTTCAAGAAAACATCAATTAGTGGAGTTAACTTGTCCTCGAAATTAGATTGGAAGGAATGTGAGAAGCTTCAAGTGGATCTGGGTTTTCAGTTTATTAGGTTGACTCATAGATATCTTTATTTGTTTTTTTCCAAGAGCGTGACTAACTGCTAACTGTCTCCAAGAAATTTGGCGCTAGATTAAGCTGTTTAAGTATATGGAACTAATTGGTATGAAGTTCTATTTTATTGTGCATGATGATGATTCTTTCTTATGGAATAGTGATCATTAATATGTGTGTGTGTGTGTATATATATATATATATATAGAGTAATCTGATGGAAAGGCCATGATTTTCTGTACTTAAATGTTTTGGGATCTGAATATCTGTAGTGTGAAAGAAGTGAATGAAATTTATGAGTCTATCATTGTAGCTTTACTTGACAGTTGAAGATTTGAGTGAACAACTGAATGATGAATTTATTCGCATCATGGGTAATTTTTTCTTGTATTAAAGTTGTGCGTTTGATGGTGGTGTTTGTGAACATTCTTTAGCTTTTGGGGTGGGTGTGAAAATTTTGTTCAAAACCGAGAGAATTTTTTCCTATTTGAAAAAAAGAGAATATTGGTTATTAAGAAAGTGAACTTTCCCTTTAGTCCAAATACAAAGTAACTCTTCCGTAGTACTCAATGTTTTTAATATATTGAGTTTGCATGGAAGGAATTTATTTGTTATTGGTGCTTATTAAACTCCAACTAATTTGGGATTGAGGCTATGTTGTTGTTGTTGTTGTTGTTGTTGTTGGTTGTGGTTGTGGTTGTGGTCGTGGTCGTGGTGGTGGTGGTGGTCGTGGTCGTGATTGTGGTAATTAAAGCCTTTCATCTGTTGCATGACTCTCTTATGCTGTAGATCTTTAGGTTTTTTTCCCCTTTGCTTTTGAGGTTTCATTCTTCACAGTTGACTTGTAGAAGGTAGTCTATTTTTATTGTGATACATTGCATGAAATTAACTTCTTATGGTTATTCAATTAGCATGGCTGAGTCATTTGTTGGCGTGTTCTATTTCTTCATCCTGTAGGTTGAAGCCACGAAGCAAACATTTTCATCTTTTGATGACTTGTTGGCAAATTCCGACAAGCCTGTATTGGTTGATTTCTATGCAACATGGTAGGTTTCATTCACATTTCATGGTGGTATGGCTACTAAACCTGTACTAGCAACTTAGCAAGATATGATTGAATTCTTGGAAAACTTGAATTTCCATGTTTCATTTTGTTCTTTAAAGAAATATGTTGCCTTGTTGTTTGATGCATGCTTCTAAGAATTGAAAGGAAGCTCTTATTTGTCGATGCAGATATTCTATTTACACGTCATTATTGGGCTTACATTGCAGGTGTGGACCGTGTCAATACATGGTCCCTGTTTTGGACCAAGTCAGTGCTACATTGAAGGACAAGATCCAAGTGGTGAAAATTGATACGGAGAAGTATCCAACGATTGCTACTCAATATAGAATTGAGGCATTGCCTACGCTTATCATATTTAAAGATGGGAAGCCTTGTGACCGCTTCGTAAGTCGAATATGAAGTTTGTTTGCTTTTCTATTGAATTAACTTCTATTTGCTTTAGAAACCTCGATATTGTCGTTCTGTGGCTGATATGCATGTGTACCACTGTTGCATGCAAGAATAATCTACAATGATTTCCTAGAGTTTTCATTGAAGGTTTTTCATTAACAGTCCCCCTCTGAGATAGCTTACTGTCTGGAACTGACTTTGTCTCATTCATTCTCAGGAAGGAGCTCTAACGGCAGATCAGCTCATCAAACATATTGAAACTGTGTTGAGCGCAATAAATAGTTAGGGTGGTGAATCTTACTATTCACAGCAAAAGGAAGAAAATTCACGTTTAGCTCATTTCAAGTTTAACTGTACCATGTTATATAACTTGGGGGTCCTTCCCCAGCAGTGCAAGGGAAAGCAATTCTCATCATCTGCATTCTTTGAAATTGAAATGTGATGAACTCTTCTGGTAAGATAAAAATTATGTTTTACCTTGTAACAGTTGAAAATGATTGTTTTGTCAAGGAAGAAAAAGAAAATGATACTTTTCTTTTCTTTTTCTTTTCTCAGTTTTTCAATGAGAAAGTTTACATTCATGATTTTGCAATGTCGTTGATTTAATAGAATCTTTATTTTCTTTCTCTTGATATTGTTTACTGTAGACGCCATTTGTAGAACCAGTAGCAGGATTATGACTCTTGACTATTTAAAATATTGCATTTCCCCTCAATTGTCAAATTTTCAGTACTACAAAATTGTTAAGTTTCCAGTGCTACAAATGTTGTCATTGTCAAATTGCCCTATCGAATCTCTTGTGCTGCCTGACAACATTTCTTTTTCAGGTTTATTTTTATGTTTCAATTACAAAATCAAATGATGTGATCTTTATCTTTTGGTTATCCATGAAGTTATTTCTATCTTTTATTTCTTCCATCGTTGAACCCGAATACATGATGGATATCTGCAATTCAACAACATCAAAGCCTCAATACCAAAGTAGTTGAGGTCAATTGCATAGATTAAACTGTTACTGAGAATTAATGCAGTTGTAATTGAGCAATTTTATAAGAAATTAATGCTTTAGAATAGCCAAAGCACCTATTTTCAAAAACTAAAAGAATAGCCAAAGCATCTCTAGTAAGATGGATGATGCACCACTTGGCAAAAGGTAAGGTTTTAGGAGGTCATGGGTTTTAGGAGGTCATGGACAAAAAAAAAAATGCGATAGGATAAAACAAGCTATACGTGTAGCCCTTATTGGGGGAGAAAAGGGTCAATTGCGTCGGAGTAAGGAATATAAGATTAAGGGTGGTTATGTGAATGACATAATTATTTGAAGAATGTTTAGCTCCAGAAGGTTGCTCCTAATTTGAAGGGATTGCAGACCCATCTCTAGTAAGATGGATGATGCATCACTTGCAAAAGGATAGGTCGGGTTAGACTCATGTTGGGGTTAAACTCATGTTGGAGTTGAGGGTATTGTAGTTGGTTTCTTCTATAAAAGAAGAAGTTATAAAATTTGTCAGAGTTCTCCCGTGGGGAATTTGCAAAAGGATAGGTTGGGTTAGACATTTGTGCGTGTCTTTAACTTTAAAGTCGCGAATCCTTCTATCCTTAGAGTCCATACGTAATCGGGAGTTGCAAAATTGGATGCCTATAGTGCCTTTATTGACGATGATTTACAGATCACTCAAACATACCTTGAGGGTTTTGTCAAATCTAGTGGTAACAAATGATTAAGTTGTGAAAATCTCTTTATGGGTTAAAAGTTAAAACATAGAGTAAATCTAAAATTTTGCTTCATACATTTGCCTTATGTAATTCGAATTTGAATTTGCTACCATCTTACCAGTTGCTTCTATTTCTCATTGTTAAAGGCTTTATGTGACATCCATAGTGTTACACACAAGCCTTGTTGGACAACATTTACAAGCTTGTACTACACTAAATATATATGATTAAATATTTTCCCCCATCACATTGGTGGCCATTGTGTAAATCCCATTACAACCACACATCCAAAAGAAACCACATGCTATCTACTTAGACATTCACTATGAGCATTCACAGATTCACTATATGATTGAACATTGACCTCCTGATATACATATCTCTTCAAATATTTAATTACAAGTCGTGTTTCTAGATTGTAAAATATATAGGATGTGCCCTATACACATAGCCCCACGCGTAACACCAACTACATAAACATTGTACAAAAGGACAACACGCATATAGTTTAATAAAATTGAGGCATTAAAGGTTAGTGCTCCACAAGCCATTCTCCATTTAAGACCCGTGAACCTTGTACTGGCTACTATATAAGAGATCCCATTGAGGAGCCTTGTTTTCCCCTCAAGTGCATGCAAATCAAACATGCCTGCACTTCACCTTCACCCTCATCATCTTCTTCATCGTCTTTGAAGGATTCGCGGTTCTGAGTGCTCACTTCGCTGCCTCTGTCATCAACCGATCATGCCACTGATGATATTGTAATTTCCTTCATTCCTCAATTTGTAAAAAGAAAATGAAAAAAAATATTTTTTCGATCTAAGAAGTGAATTGTACATGTTCCAATGCATGTAAATTAGATAAAGTGGTTAGTCCATCATGATGATATGCATGATGCGTGTATATTATATATATATATATATAATAAGGGATCAATATATAAATTAATTTAGGAATCTTTTTTTTTTACCTTTTACATATCCTAGTGTTTTTTTTTTTTTTTTTGGTAATGGATACTATGAAAAACGGATTACAAAAGAATGGGGTGAATATCTGTACATCAAAATTACAATCCCCAACCACCTGAGTTTATCCTAACAGCCTCACTATAGAAGCTGTGAGTTGCACCTCAAATGGGAACCCAAAAAACAAAAAACCAAAGGCTAGTTGAAGAGCACATATACTAGTTGAAGGGCACAAGTTGAAGAGCACCTATATTAGTTGAAGGGCACGAGCTCCGCACGTGATGCACATCAAATGCTGAGCATTTACTCATTTTTAATCGATCATTTTTTTTTTTGAGGTAAATTGCACATAGAATCCATTTTTTCATTGCACATGCAGTCACATATGTCCTTCCGTGGCGCGACTTCTTCTCTGAATTAGCAGACAATGGGGTTTTGGGCCCTCGCGTTGAGTTTTTTTTTTTCTTTTTTTTTCCCCCAAAAATTAGGAAAAGTTAATGGAGAAGTTAAAGTTTCGATTTTGGAACCGATGTCTATACTTGGAAAGTTTTTGGATTATAAAGTTTGAAATTTCTAAAATACCCATGGTGTATTTTGCTTCAACCAATTAGAAAAAAAAAGCCTCGGGGCACTTTTGAAAATATGGTAACTAAAAAAGATTTCACCGTGAAAAGTGCCTCCAAATTTTTTTATTATAGATAGATAGATATACATCCATATTTAGGGTTTAACTAAGGGATTACAAGGGTTACAAGGGTTAGGTTGATTTGGATTTGACCAAAAGCATGAACCTAATCAAATAGTTTGGATCTAATTTTTTTAGAACCAACCTAAATTAATTACTAATTGATTCTTCAAAGCCAAACCAACGCCAACTTTATGAGTATGAGTTGGGTTAGATCCATTTCTTGGGTTGATTTTATAAATGTAAGTATATAAAAATTGTAAATTTTATAGAAAGTAAAAATGTAGAGTATTATAATATTTTTTCTTTCAAAATTAAAAAAAATAAACCTCTAAACACTTACTCCTTGCATCGTATACTCACAAATTCTAGTTAAAATAAAATAATAAACTAGACAAAAATATGATCCTGTGCAAAAACAATATAACATTATTTTCAAACTAATATTAAAACACAATTATTGAACCACATATGGCCTCACCTTTTGAAAACTAAAATGCAAGTTTTGGACAATTCCCGAATATAAAAGTTAATTAAAGTTCAAATATGAAATATAAAAGTAACATTTAACGAGAAGAAAAAAAGCCAGGACAACAAGAACCAAACCCCAAATTATTCATCATCAAGTATATCTCAAAAACTTTACTAATTGATTCTTCAAAATCAAACCAACGCCAACTTTATAAGTATGAGTTGGGTTAGATCCATTTCTTGCGTTGATTTTATAAATGTAAGTATATAAAAATTGTACATTTTATAAAAAGTAAAAATGTAGAGCATTATAATTTTTTTCTTTCAAAATAAGAAAATAAACTTCTAAACACTTACTCCTTGCATCTTACACTCACAAATTCTAGTTAAAATAAAATAATAAACTAGATAAAAATATGATCGTTGTGCCAAAAAAAATATAACATTATTTGTCAATCTCATGAAATGCATTCTTCACATGCATAACACTTTCGTCACTCATGAATACATCTCCTAGTCATATTGGGTTGCATGTATTATTTTTGTCAATCACATGCATCCTTCACATGCATAAGTTACTCATATACATGTTCTGTTTTACACTTAATGACATACATTCACTTGGGCATGCAGCCAACACCATTTATCTTTAGCACGCACATCGCAATTATATACCCACTAGCTATATTAAAGCAATATACATATGGGTAGTGCTTTGCATTTCCATTAAAAAAATTAACCAGTTGGCCGGTCTCCGATGAGAAGGTGCACCCATATAGTTTAGTTCGTTCCGAATGAGGATCGGATGAGCACCCTTAGCTAGCTTAAGTAAGTTTCACATTAATTAACTTTGGTATAAGTTGATATGTATATCATATGCTCAACTAATATTGTATGTATATATACCATACGCTCAATTAATGGTGTATGCTGTAAGCTAGTGCTTACATGCTTGTGCTTCTTTGTATAGAGGCATATTTATCATATACTTTCTTAACTTTAAACTCACGTTTTGTCAAGACTTCCTTGACAGTCTTGCATAAACTTTATGTATGTACTGAAATAATTTACCAAGTGCGTTCTATCCTTGTTGATTGAAAATACATATGGTTGCTTGAAAAAAAAAAAAAAAAAAAAAAAAAAAAATGGTTGATTGTTGCATGATATATAATTAGTTTGAACAAACCAATCGCTCTAGCTTTAAAATAACTTTGAAAGTTCCTTTGAGAATAATTTATTCAAATAACTTTTATTGTATACAAAATTCATATATGCAGAAAATACATCTCTAAATTGTCTTTAGACAAATTCATTTGGTGTAACAATGCCATGTATTTTTAAATATTTTATAATATATATATATTATTTATGCAAGACACATTATATATAATTTTGCCAATTGCGAAAGTATGCTTAGTAGTTGCGTCTTGTACAATCTTCTACATCAAAAATCAAAAGTCAATGTGTGACATATAATTTTTTTCTTACAACTACAAACGATTAGCTATCGTTCTATTCTTGATTTTTA
Organism: Stephania japonica; assembly: GCA_039657345.1. NCBI lineage: Eukaryota > Viridiplantae > Streptophyta > Magnoliopsida > Ranunculales > Menispermaceae > Stephania > Stephania japonica. Next base: position 13,802,715 of record CM077564.1, on the reverse strand, counting down.
TAATACAAATCATACTATTAATTTGAGTTGATAGTGAGTAAGCCTTGTCCCCAGTAAAGCTAAACATTGAAAGGGAAACGGGTTATCTCGTTCAAGGAGGCATGGTTGTTAAGTAGATTTTGTCTTGTCACCCAACTTGGAGGTTGTCCCACCAACTCATACAAGTTGTATATTTATGTATAAAATAATCAAGTTGTGAACATAAATTTAATCGTATATTATGTATTTTACATTAAAAGGAGAACTATTTATGTCGTCACTAGCTATTTTAAAAAATATTATACTTGATTGAATTATTTGCCTTAATATTGTTGACAATAATAATTATTTGTCTAGGCAATGAGATGCTAAAATTATGAATAAAGCATCAATGCAAGACTATGCATATAACACTAATATTTATTCGCCAAATATCTCTTTAGAGATTTAAAAAGTGTATATTTCACTTTATATTTTCTTTTCACCTCATGGAGTTAGGTATATCAAAACCACAATTGGTGATCCTCCAAAAGCTCAAAATGAGTAATTTGGGTCTCAAGTTACAAAATATATAAGTCAAATATTGATTATCATTTTGCAATTTTAATTCCCTCTAAGTTGAGACTATATAGAAATATGACTGATGAGGCAATAAAAAAAGGTCACGTGACTTGCCTCGATTTATTATTGCAATAAAATATCGAGTGCGAACGTCAATTCAATTAATATTATGAATTGATTTCTTGTCTCATGGTAGCTAAGTAAAATATTGAGATATTATAAATATAATATCGTTCTCGTCCAATTGGTTCAGCTTCAAATTAAGAAGCATATGTTGCATACTATGACCATGGTCATAATAACAAATTACGGACGTGGAATAGGTGAAAAGATCTAGTAAAGGTCATATTGACAATTTCATTAATAGTTGTGTAACGACCCAAATATTCTCCGACCCATTTTAAAGGTATTTTATTAATTTTATATTAAAATATGGGAGCAAATCAAATTGTTACACAAAAATTAATATTAACAAGATTTGGATTTGGACTAAGTGAAAATAGGTGGAATGGACTTAATGAGAGAATTGGGCCCAAAAGGGGTATTTACGTAATTTGGGGTTAAATTGTGAACAACCCTACTTTAAAACCCTACCTATATAAACCACTTATAAGATTGAAGCCTCTTTTGTGTTGAAACCCTAAACTTGGAGAGGGAGGAGAAGAGGAGGAGGCTTGAACAACAAAGGGGAGGTAATCCTTTGGTGGGTTTTCTTTATTTTTCTTTTTCTTCTTTTCTTCCTCTTTGATTTGGTGGTGGTGGTGATTCTTCTTTTTCTTTTCTTTTCTTTCTTCTTTTTCTTCTTCTTTGGTTTGTTTTTTTTTTGAAGAAAGAAGGAAATAGGGGTGGCGACTCCAAGGGGAGCCACTGGTTTGGGGGCGGCGCCTGGTGGCGCCGCCGGAGAAGACAACGCCGCCGCCTAATATGAGGGGTGGCTTTAACCACCCCATTATGGTGAGGAAGAAGGGGGTGGCAATAGCCAATTAAAAAAAAATTTATAAAATAAAATAAAAAATAGGATAAAACCTACGAGGGGCGTCGATACCCTCGATAAAGCCCTTAAACGGCACATCGCGTGGGATCCACACCATTTGGGTCCCCAAATATGAATTAAAAAAATTAGAATATACAACTTTAAATTTAGTGAAATTCTTATATAGAATTGTATGAATTGTTTAGATTCGCGAGGCGGTTCACATGGGACCCCAATCGCGCGAGGAGTCGGTATAGGCGTCGCGACGGGTCCAGGTAAGTGGGGAGCTTCGCTCATGCATTAAATATGGCTTGATTATTAGATAACTAGGAATGCATGTTTTGAATGTAAAGACTTGGGAATGGGTTGCGTTGTGATATTGGTTTGGATCTCTATTATCTATGAAATTGTGAATACATTGTTTTGCCTTTTATGTTATTCGGTGCCCCAGAGTGTGTGGAGTTCCACCGCGGGCCAAATTAGCAAGTGGTCTATAGCTTGGACGCCCCAGAGTGTGTGGTAGTTAACCACCGAGGGTTTGCTTGACTAATTGAATACATAAGGTGAATTATTTGAGTGTAAGGGTTTAGAGTTCCATCCTTTGCTACTTGATGATTCTTTGAGACGTGTAGCGGTGACGGCTTGGATGAATCTATCTTTGTTTTGGTGCGATTATCTAGAGGGTGTAACAGCCATTACGTTTCCACTGATTATTGTACCAATTCAAAAATAGATGATTCGGTCACCGGCTCCTTACCAATATCTAGTTCGCATTGAATGGAACAACGGCTTATATTAATATTTATATTTATCGCATTTTATTTAAATCTTTCGTGTGACTTTATTTATATGTCATGTGTAAATTTATAAATGAATAATGATGAAAATTATTATGCATGACTTAAATGAATGTTTATCGAATGTGTTGTAAAATTGTTATGTTTATGTATAGTAATGTGAATGGGATATGACATAAATTATTGATCGAAGATTATTGGATAATAAATTTGGAAATAGAAATATTAGTTATTTATTCTTCTTGGAATATGAATCCATTTTTATAATTGCTATGAGCATGAACCATATCTTTAATTGTATCGAATTGTGTGTTCAATTAATATGCTTATAATTTTGTTATGAATTACATGTATTCGGTTATTACATGTTGTGTTATGCGTATGGATTGAATGTCATGTAGAATTTGCATGAGTACTAGGTAGTACTTGCATATTTAATGTTTGAGCGAGTCTTTCCTCTTATTGAGCATCGTTGGTTCTTTAGCTCACCCCACTCTACCCCACAGGTCCCTCTACCAGCGTAGTAGACAAGAAAGGCAAGGGAAATGATTTATTTTGAAGTGTCTTCATATGTGAGACTCATATATTACAAGTTTAACATTATTATTAATCGTTTTGTAAACCTCGTACGTGGGTTATAGCTTGAGAATTAGTAATGGGTAGTTTTGAACCTTTATTATTATTATGAAGCTGTATGAGACTTTTAAATATTTAAGATTATAGATCTTATTATTATATTCAGGATTATATGATTTTTTTTATGATTGAATTTACACTCATATTATCATATATCTTGTTAGAATGATTATTCCGCAGGTTTATTTTGGCGTGCCAAGCCGTTATTTGGGTCTGGTTCAGGTATCGGGTCTAGGTAACGGTATTGGGCCGGGCGACTTGACCCTAGGTCAGGGAAGGGTCGTCACAAGTTGGAATAAAAAGTGGTGCACCACTAGAAAGGGTAATTTATTATTAACAATGAACGCTCATAATTGTGGCACATTTCGTCACATACGAAAGGCTATTTTGCCTAAATATTGTTGTATATACAATACCCAAATATTTTTGTGACTTTTTACCATGCTTTCAAAATCGAGGTAAAATTATGAATTTTACTATTAAAAATTGCTCAATTAAGTATTGACACATTAAAATGTGTTCAAATTTTGAGCTAAATATAGGCGAATAATGCATGTCTTATTGTACTACATGTACATTATAATATAAAGAGTATTTCCCGAATTTAAACTTAGCAGAAGCTAATTTTTATGCAATTTATGGTACAACTATAATGTTGTCAATGCCTTATCTATAAGTTACTCAGTAAGATTTGTTTCATCTGAGAATTTAAATTCCCAGCATTACCTTCTGAATTTTATTTGAAAATGCATATTGATGAAATAAATGTCATCCTATGATGTAATGACATTAATTAAATGAAATGATCGATTTGATCATCAATGATTATCAATTTCACATTCGTGTGGGCATCGATCACTACAACAGTCAAGGGCTTTAGTGACAAATACATCCGTTACTAAATATAAGCCTAATTGTCGCTAATGTTGTTTAGTAACAAAAGTCGACTGTCACTAACTTCGTCGCTGTAGCCCTATCGGTGAATCAACTTTGCGACAAGGAAAATATATTGTTGCTAAAGACTTTGTTTAACAACAAAGAGATGTCTGACACAATACCTATTTAAAGACAACAAAATTATTATGTCACCAAATACTTTTAGTGAAAGTTACAAAAGTTTAGTCACAAATAACTTATTAGTGACGAAAAGTTAAGAATTATATCTAAACACCATTAGAGATGAAATGTTTAAAATTGTGTGTAAGCATCATTAGAGATGACTAATATCTTTCTTAGTATAGATGAATAGCAACAACAACCATGGGTGTGGGAGTCCATAGTATCCAATTGCTATAAGTAATCAGTGACAAGTTTGTCACTAAATGACCTATATAGCGACCAAATTTGTCACTAAACCTTATGATTAGCAACATAATTTGTCACTAAATATTAAGTATGCCTAATATTTTAGGATCATTATTTGTACCTAATATATTATATATTAGTGACAATTTTTGTCACAAAAAATATGCCCTGAATATTAAAAAGAATAACATACATAATACTCATTTTGTCCAAAAAATACACCATAATATCATCATTTAGATATCACATTTGCATGCAAAAAATTAATTAGGTCTAACCCATTGTTATATCCCTATTTAACAACAAATAACCAATACATATTTCTACTCAACAAAAAATGAAGTCTAAGTTAGTTGTTTGTTAGAGCTTATGAGGAGCTGTACACATGTAGAGAAATATCATGTCTTAACAAAAATGGGTAGCAAAATATCACATGTACTAAGTTGAAGAGACCAAAATAACACTCCATTGTCCCCAAACCACTATATTCCATGGCTTCAACTTTTTGTCACTGTCTTCATACACCTGCTAATTATTATAAAGACATTTAATACTAATTAAGATGGCAAAAAAAAAAGCACAATAATCTAATAATGCAACTGAAACATCAACTTAAACAAGAAGGCACTATTGGCACCAACAAAAGAAAGAAGTTGCATTTGAAAAAATTAAAATAAGAAGTACAAGATAACAATAAGAACAACCACTCACAACAACAACTCACCAATAGAAAAAGGTATATGAAGGGAGAATAAAAAATAAGATAAGAAGCAATGACATAGATTGACAAGTTCAATTTTTTTTTTCTTTCAAATTTGAATAATGGATGTGTATGGCTAACAACAAGTAACTCCAACCTTATTATACTCTATTTGAGGAAGTTGATAGCTTTATCTTCTTGAGCATACATAAAACACCACTCAATTGAACTCTTTTGAAGACATCGACAAGTTAATCTTCTTAAACTCTTTTGACTTGTTAACTTCATTATCTATATGTATTCCTCAAATTAATTTAACTTTATTTTATTCTTGCTTCAATGGAAACTATTGTGTCGAGTATAAATGGAGAATAGTATAACATATCAGCAAAATCAAGCAAACTAGAAAACAATAAAGTAGTAGAAGAAACAAATGTAGATGAGAAACTAATGAAATTGAAAAAAATATTGAATCAAAGTCATGTCCAAATTTGATATTATTAATGAAAACTTTAACACATTAAGAACTCTTCAATGATATTTTTCTTTTCAACCATTTATATGATATAAGTGTAGTTATTAAATGGCTATTATAACCTATTAAAGGAACTAAATTAATTTAACGAATCAACTATACTTGAAGAAATATAAAGCAATTAACTCTACTTATATAGTTGAAATAAAAAAAAACTCTACTTATATAGTTCGATGTCAACTCTACAATTGAGTTAGTCATTGAAGAATAGAACATATAGAATATGTATATAAAATCAACCAAGAAAGAATGCATCACATACCTTTTGTGGGTAAATATTGTGATGGACTCAAATTAATAGAAGCATGCACGGACATGCGTAAGATTTCAACAATGGTATTCTCAAGTGCTTGCAATCTTGCTTTTGTTTCATCTCTATCAGCTCGCAATATTGCTTCCCCCTGTCTTCTGAATTTCTTCCAAATGTCACTCATTTGTCTTCTTAATTTCTTCCAAATGTCGATCATCTACCTCCGAAACCTTTTTATCTCTTTCCACGTTAGGCTTAGGCTTAGGTCCATAGCCCAAACCTATAATGTAGTTTGGATTGGTTCCCAACACCTATTAATTACAACAATAGCATGGGTAAGAGAAAAAATATTAAAGGTAACCATCAATAGTATTTGAGAAATGAAAAAATTAATCATATACCTCATCAACGATTTGATCATCAGTCATAAACTCAGATTCACCATCTTTGTCTTCATCTTCTTCTTCCGCAGGAGGCTTAGGTTCATATAGCTCATGTAACGTTAGCATTTTCATCTATAAACATAACTTAAGTGTTAATTCTAAAATATAAATCAATATTTTTCACTTAAGAAATCATTCAAAATATGTAGTATAACTTGCTCACATAGTCACTCTCTACTACAGGGTGAGTCCAACCACGCTCTTTATGATGTGTGGTATACAACAAATCTATTCGGGATTGTTCTTCACCCGTCTCTGTGTTATGCTGCAAGACAAGTGATAAGTGGTTTTGTCAATTCTTTGCATTTATGCTAATATTATATAGTAGAATGACAATAAGAATAAAAGATCACATTAAGCTCCCTGTAATAAATAAAAGTGCATGTGCCTCCACAATATGGATATTTGACTTTGGCCCTATTTGCCTAGTTGATTTCAGATTTCCTCTATAAAACAAAAATACTTTCAATGTTAGGTTGAAGTTTACAATCTTTAATTATATTACCAGTGAAATACTAATTGATAAACAATGCACTATAAAATTATTTGAATACCTTTTCTTCACTTGTATTGAAATGGTTACAAAAAACCATTTGATGTTATCATACTTTGGCTTTTCCCCTCAAATGATGAGATAGATGAAAATGACGTAATATGCTTATGAATAGTTGACTCGTAGCTGCGATATCTTGATGACAAAGATCTGTTCACATATTGCCTCTCAAGATCATTAGACATGTCCAAGTCAAACTTTGTCTGATTAATAGCAAAAGAATAAAATTAGTAGCAAATTATATTTATGTTTAAATTCCATATAAGAGATAATTGATTTCTTAGTATGAAAAATGTTAATGAACATTACAAAGAGACGATTATAAAGTTATGTCCTTTCATCTTCTTTGACATTTTTCCACCCTACACGGTCAAGTGGTGCAAATCCCCTCACTGTTATGGCATATTCTGTGATAAACAAGCTACCAGTTCTAGTGATTGGCTTGCGTGCAATAGGACCCACGTGTGATTTGACTCGACCAGTATGTGCCACAACCTTCTCCAATTCTAATCCTCTTGTTTTTGTTCGTTTCTTATGTACCACTTGTAATGTTTGATAAGAAAAAAAAACAAAACATTAGTAGAATGTAATAAATTAGTATACAACCATAAAAGAAAAAAACATATAATATTGTATTAAAAACTAGGAGTTGACATACGGAGACTATGTGGCTCTACTACAGTCTCATCAACAGCTAGTGCATTGTCAACTTGTTTGCATGTCCCAGGTGGCATAGTTGAATAACAATGTGTAGTTTGATTTACAAAACATAAATAATTTGAACCAAAGCTATGATTCAAGTGCATAGTAAAGAACAAAAATAAATAAGCATGTGATAAAGACAATATTAAAAAATGTCATTATACTATAAAACATCATAACACTATGGTATCTTAAATAATACAGAAAGTAGATGCAGAGTCTATTGTAACATAAAATAAGTAGTAAAGTAAAGTTGGGTAATTTTACCAAATCATGTCATCTCATAATCGGAGTCAATGTCAAAATCTTCTTGGTCTTCATGCTCATCACAATATTCCAAGATAGTATCATCTTTGTCATCATTATCAGTATCATCATCATTAACATTATTCATTACTGAATTAATGTTATCTTCATTGCGTCTTATATTGATCGTAGACATTGGTGTATCGATGAACTCTAGATCACAATCCGTTCTAGTCAACGAGTCAACACACTTTTCCAATGTTTGGATACCTTGAATCTCTTATGTTGATGTGTTTTGTTGCAATGTATCTTCATGACCATCTCTTATGGGTTTACAATCAACATTACTTGTTCTATGTTCAATGAAATCCCATAAATTTTTATACATTAATTTTTTAACCACTCGCCAATTTGCCCCCAACTTCGTATCATTTAAATAAAATACTTGTGATGCTTGATTTGGAAAAATAAAGGGATCATTCTCATACCATGTAGAACTAATGTTGATGGAAACAATGTCATACTCTTGACGAAATCCTCCCTTTTTTGGATTGGTATTAAACCATTCACACTTAAATAAAATGACTTGAAATCTATCAAAAAAATGTGAGTTTTACCACATCACATGCCTACCATAAAAATCAATCATCTTCCCTTCATGCTCTCCTTCAACAAGAAATCCGAAGTTTTGAGTTTTGTGTCTTTCATCACGTTTAAAAGTATGGAAACGCATTCCATTAACTATGCAACTTGAGTATGACTTTAATCGCTTGTCTGGGCCACAAGCTAATGCATACAACTCTCTTAGTGTGTCTTTTGATGATGACTCATAATACATTTTTTAACCTAAAATATGAATTAGTATTAATAATAAGATCAATGATGATGATTTTTATGACCAAAAAGAGTTACAAAAACATACTTTCTCCTCAAACCAAAGTGAAAATAATTTTTATTGTCTTTCGAAGAGAGCCTCCCTACTTTCCTTTACAAGTATATGACTATGTTCCCTATTATAATTCATGTAAGGAATTAATAAACAAGCTAATAAATAATAGTATGTCAAGATATATAAATTGTCCTAAGAAATGTTCTTACTCAAGATAAGTTTGTATCTCATCGCAATTGTATAGTATAAGCCATCTTGCCACGTTGTATTCACAACATTCATCATTACATATTCAATAGGTCCATACGGTCGAAATTCTTGTAAGAAAACAAATAAAGATTCATACTTTCTACTTGGGTGGAAGTATGCATTTCGTTCTGCTCGGTTGAATCTTGTTTCAACATTAGATAGATACATCGAACAAAAAGTCAAACACTCATTAGCCAAATACGCTTCAACGATTAAACCTTCAGGGTGAGCTCGATTTCGAACATATCCCTTTAATCGCCCAAGATATCGTTCAATTGGATACATCCATCTATAACTTACAGGGCCACAAAGCAAAGCTTCATGTGGAAGGTGAACAGACAAATGCACTATGATATTAAAGAAAGCAGGAGGAAATACACATTCCATTTTACAAAGAGTAAGCACGATGTCTTTTTTCATCTTCTCCAAGTTTTGCACGTGCAAAGTTTGAGCACAAATTGTACGAAAAAACTTAGCAAGCTCAAATAAAATCTGGAGCACATCACAATGCATATAACCACGTAATCCAATGGGAAGGAGTCTTTGTATCATCACATGATAATCATGACTTTTAAGGCTTGTTATTCTACCATCAGTTATATTAATAACAATGTTTAAGCAAAATGGCTGAATGTCTTTTCTCCTTGAGGTCTTTCTCCTTAAATAAGAATAATGTACAGCCTAAATTAGGCAACAAAATATACAACTAATGTAATTAACTATTAGCTAACTATTCTAAGTAATATATACAAATACATGGTAAGAAGAATAAGTTAATTGGAGCCACAAATCTTGCTAACTTAATTGGAGCCACAAATCTTGCTAATAATTCCTGAATTAGTGTCATAAATCAATGCCATTAATATCCCCCCTCAAATTGATGTTGGATGATTGTGAAGCATCAATTTGTCAACCAGAAACTGATGACAGTCTCGGGAAAGAGCCTTCGTAAACACGTCAGCTGTTTGAAGTGCAGTACTGATATGAGGAAGTGAAATAACGTGACTATCATAGGCTCTACCTCAATGTGTTTCGTACGTTCATGAAAGACTAGATTGGCGACAATTTGGATGGCACTAGTATTATCCGCATGAATTGCAGTAGGCTCAGCTTGAGAAAATCCAAGTTCACCCAATAATCCCCGAAGCCAAACAATTTCTAAACATGCTGAGGACATCGCACGATATTCAGACTCAGTTGAAGATTTAAGAACTCTATCTTGCTTCTTACTTTTCCATGATACAAGAGAGTCACCAACAAACATACACCAACCGGTAATAGAACGTCGGGTATCAGAACAACCAGCCCAATCCGCATCACTGTATGCAACTAAAAGAATGAAAGTACCCACAGGAAAGAAAAAACCGCGATCAGAAGTTCCTTGCAAATAGCGAAGAATGCGACAAACAGCCGCTAGATGGATGTGCGTAGGCGTTTGCATAAATTGGCTAACTTGTTGACCAACAAATGAAATATCCGGCCGAGTAATCGTCAAATAATTTAGGCTCCCCACCAAGTGACGATACAAAGAGGGATCGAAAAGAAAATTACAATCATCCTGACAATATTTGACATTTACCTTTAAAGGGGTGTCAACCGAGCGACCATCTTGTAGACCAGCCAAAGAAATAAGATCCTGAGTATATTTTTATTGGTGTAAAAAGAGACCAGCAACAGTTGAATGCACTTCAAGACCTAAAAAATATTGCAAAGGACCTAAATCCTTCATATGAAAGGACTGATAAAGGTGCTCTTGAAGTTGTGAAGTCAAAGTAGAGTCAGTACCTTTAATAACACTATCATCAACATAAATCAAGAGTAAAACTATGCCTTTCGAAGTTTTGCAAAGAAACAGAGAAGAATCATACTGACTCTAAACAAAGGAGAAGCTGATAAGTTTAGATCGAAAGTTGTCAAACTAGGCACGTGGTGCCTGTTTCAAGCCATAGAGTGATCGTTTGAGCTTACAAACATCCGCTGATGGTGTAGAAAATAATCCAGATGGTGGAGTCATATAGATTTCTTCCTTAAGGTCTCCGTGTAAGAAAACATTCTTAACATCCATTTGACGCAATGGCCAACCTTGAGAGGCGGCAATAACAAGAACAAGTCACACAGTAGTCATCTTTGCAACTGGTGCAAATGTTTCTTCATAGTCAATTCCATACTCTTGTCGATTACCGAGTGCCACCAACCTTGCTTTATATCTGTCAAGAGACCCGTCAGAGCGGAGCTTTATGGAATATACCCATTTACATCCAATGGGTTTTACACCTGTAGGGCATGGAACAATATCCCAAGTATGATTCTCTTGAAGAGCTTAAAGCTCTTCTTGCATGGCTTTCGTCCAACATGTCTGTGTAGCTGTTTGAGAATAACAAGTTAGAACTGCAGTGTCAGCTAAAATGGCAGAGAAACCATACCGATTTGGAGGATGAATGGTACGGAGTGATTGTCGGAGAGCCACTGGAGCAGTCACCGGAGCAGTTACCGGATTAGGGTCGGGAAGGATTTGTGGATAGGGGTGACATGGTCGCGTTTAAAACGCTCAATGGGTGGTGACAGATTATCAAAGGTAGGAAGACAAACATTATCAAAATGAGATACGTGCCGCTGAAAAAAATACTCGCTTTCAAAGAAAATCACATTTCTAGAAATACGCATGCGATTAGCAACACTATCATAGCATAAATATCCTTTCTGAGTATTACTATACCCCATAAAAGCACATTTTACTAACTGGGCCATAAGTTTGTGATGCTCATGAGAAGGCAGGTGAACAAAACAAACACATCCAAAAGTGTGCAACATGTCATACTGAGGATGCGAACCGAAGAGACGATGGTAAGGAGAATCAAACCTCAATTGTTGAGAAGGTAAGCGATTGATTAAATACACTGCAGTGGATAAAGCTTCCACCTAAAACTTAGCTGGAATAGAGGACTCCAAGAGCAATGTTCGAACCATATCCAACAATTGGCAGTTCTTACGTTCAACCACCCCATTTTGTTAAGGGGTATAAGGACACGATCACTGAGATATAATACCTTTATTTTGCAAGAATCCATGAAATTCATGTGACATGTATTCCCCTCCATTATCAGACCGCAATATCTTAATACATGTAGAAAATTGCGTCTCAATATAGGCTAGAAAAGTTTGAAAAACAGTAAATACTTCAGCCTTGGTGCGCAAAAAATAAATCCATGTGAAACGGCTGTAATCATCAATAAATGTTACAAAATATTTATATTGTGCATGCGAGATAACAGGACTAATACCCCAAACATCGGAATGTATAATCTCAAAACATGTATTAGCACGACTTCCATATGAAGGAAAAGGTAGAATTTTACTTTTTTCCAACTTACAGTAGAGCAATCAAAGTGGAAACGTTGATCTTTGTTACCAAGAAAACCAAGATTCATCAAAGTAGAAAAAATCACATTGTTCGGATGACCCAAATGTTTATGCCAAATGACAGCCTTATTCTCAACAATAATAGAAGATAAAGACAAATTTCTAGGAACCGAAAATTGCAGCGGAAAAATTCTGCCCACTTTAGGCCCCTTCGCGATTACCTTCCCCGCACCTAATCCTTCACAAGACAACCATTTCGAGAAAAATGCACATCACAATTATTATCCACCATTTGACCAACAGAAATAAGGCTAGTGGAAAATCCAGGAGAAACAAATACATGACGAAAAGAAGGCGTAATATCACCAATGACTGTAATTGGAAGATTACTGCCATTGGCGATTTCAATATTTTGTATGCCAGTATACTCCCATATATTATGTAATAAATTAGGTGAGCCAGTCATATGATTGGATGCTCCAGAATCAACAATCTAAGGAAAAGTAGTAGGCTTACTGTTACCTTGAAGTCCAAGAGCAGAGAATGCTGTGAGAATCATTTGTTGTACCATTTTTGGAGTAAGGGTTGGCTGATATTTTCGTTTGCGGTCGTAAAAACACCGTCATTAATTGTAGAAGACGAAACAACAGCTTGAAAAGCTTGGGCTTTCTGATTCTTTGGACGAGTAGGACACTCCTTGATAATGTGCCCTTGTTGTTTGCAGTAGTTGCATAATTTCTTAGTACAATTACGTGCAATATGCCCAAACTCCTTGCAACTATAGCATTGCGATTGTCCTTTCCCTCGATTCCTCCCTTGTGCAACATAAGCCAGATTGACCAAAGCAGCGGTTTCTTTAGGCCTACTTATAACATCTTGGGTAGCCATCCTCTGTTCCTCACGTAATAAGTCACCAACACATATGTCTAATGAAGGAACCGGATTTCTGTTCAACAATCCACCCCGTACAGTCTCAAATTCTGGTATCAATTTCCAACATCTCTTGAGAGACCTTAGAATATATAATACCAGAATATTCGCTCCATAGGTTAATAAATTCAGAATAATGTTGTTCAATGGAGAGATTACCTTGACTGAATTGACTTATCTCAAGTTCAAGTTGAAAGTATCGCACAGTATTTTCTCTGTGGTATATGCGTCTCAAGTAATCCCACATTTGTTTCGCTGTATCAAAAGAACATAGATTGTTAACCATACGTGGTTCAATAGAGGCTAAGATCCAAGAAATGATGCAAGCATCTTTGGTTTCCCATTGCGTAAGATCCTTAGTGTCTGTAGGTGCTGAAGAACTGCCGTCGATGTGATTCCAGAGGGTTTTCCCTTTCAAAAACATTCTAAACTGAAACTCCCAGGTAGCATAATTCTTGCCTGTGAGTCTAATGGCAAAAGTCTTCGAGAATTTGCCCAAAAAATTTTCGGTAGACATCATAAACCGAAAAATTACAAAACTAAATTGTTGATAATAAATCAACCCGAAACAAAGAAGACAAAAGAAAAGAACCAGAAAACAACCCAGAATAGATGATTAGAAGAAAAATTGCAGGCTCTGATACCATAACAATGTTTAAGCAAAATGGCTGAATGCCTTTTCTCCTTGAGATTTTTCTCCTTAAATAAGAATAATGTACAACCTAAATTAGGCAACAAAATATACAACTAATGTAATTAACTATTAGCTAACTATTCTAAGTAATATATATAAATACATGATAAGAAGAATAACTTAATTGGAGCCACAAATCTTGCTAATAATTCCTGAATTAGTGTCATAAATCAATGCCATTAATAATTAACAGATCTAGAAATATTTGCAGTATATCCATCAGGAAACTTTGCAGACATTAGAAAGTCACAAAAGCATCTTCTTTCCTCGGGTGTTAGCATGTAGCAAGCTCGAGGTTTGAAAACCTTGGTACCTTTAACTTGTTAGTGCCTTCCTAATGTTCATGTCAAATAAATCATCCCTTGCTTTATTTGTATCTTTCGACTTCCCATCAATGTTCATTATTGTCCCTAGGAGTGATTCACATATGTTTTTTTTCTATGTGCATCACATTTAGATTATGTCTTAGCTTTAATTTGTGCCAATAAGGAAGTTTGAAGAACATACTCTTTTTGTACCAATTTAACTCCCTCGGTGATCGCTTTCGTTTTTTCATTATAGGATGTTTACCAAGGTTGAAATGTGGGAGTACACTCAGCTGGGATAGTATATGTCCACCTGTCAAACATGTTGGTGCATTTCGATATTCTTCTTTGCCATCGACCTCTTTGTTGTTCCTCCACGGATGATTCTTTCGTAAGTATCGACGATGACCCATGTAGCATATCTTATTTCTTAGCAATTGTGAGCGAGTATCCTTGTTACATGTTGGACAAGCCATATAGCCATTGGTGCTCTAACCGGACAAATTGCTATATTCTGGAAAGTCATTAATTGTCCAAAGAATGGATGCGTGCATTTATGAATTTTTTTTTTGAAAATGCATCATACGTTGGAACCCCTTTATCCCATATTTCTTTTAACTCCTTAATCAAAGGTTTTAAATAGATATCAATTTCCTTGCCTAGTGCTTTTGGTCTAGGAATAAGCAAAGATAACATGAAAAATGGGTCCTTCATACACTTCCATGGTGACAAATTATATGGAAGGTACTCTTGTCGTTAGAAACCACTATCATGGCGGCTCTACCGTCGATGTGATGACTTGGGGGATTGCGGAGACCTTACCACGTCCATCATGGAGTCTCACAGCCCCCGGAGCGTCTCTATTAGTGGTGGTGAGTTTTGTGAGCGTCATTTCATGAGATGTCGTTATTGCGTATCTCGTCACAAACCATTATGTATGGTCGGCACTGCCGACGGACGCCATTACTAAGGGAGTGTTAGGGATCACAATAAAACTCTCGTGTGTGCCCCATAACTCCCGGAGCGTCCATATCGATGGTGATGAGTCGTTGTAATGGTGAATTCATGAGTGAGTACTTTTATCACGTCGAGTGATTGTTGACGAGACATAGAGCAAGCCTATGACGTTTCCATGTCGTGTTGGCATTTTACGGACGTTGGGCCACACTCACGAGCTTCCCTACTCACGATGTATGGTCATTTTGAGTTCTTATTGAGTCATTACTATCAAGCGATATTGATACT
This sequence comes from Stephania japonica, assembly GCA_039657345.1. NCBI lineage: Eukaryota > Viridiplantae > Streptophyta > Magnoliopsida > Ranunculales > Menispermaceae > Stephania > Stephania japonica. The sequence continues at coordinate 13,787,363 of CM077564.1, read as the reverse complement.
ATGTTTTTAAGTTGATTGGACGGTAGTGACGTCGTGGTCACGTCGCCAGTCCGTGAGACTATGACGTGACCTATTAACGACCGAGCTGAGCCTATAATTCATGAGTAGGCTTTACATGCATTATGATTATCGATGTCGTGAAATCCCAGTCGAGGTTGTTATTGTGGTTTTCAAGTTCGAGAGAGAGTATTCGTTTTTCTATTTAATTGTTGAGTTATTTGAGTCATTTAAAACGATGGAAAAATGCTAAGGGTATCAACTTAGGATTAGTTAATGACTCAACCCATTTAATTGGAGTTTCCGACCTTGTCAAGTAGCGGGAAGCTTAGGGATACGTTCTAAGAATGTGAGAGTGTTGTTAAGTGGGTTGGGATAGTTCAGGTAAGTACACTTGCCTTAAAGCTTGTGTACGTTAGTAAGCCAGTTAAGAAATTCTCATGTGATTTATTATCATTTATTGCTATTCTTGTTATTATCCATTGTTGGCATTCAAATTCCCTTAATTGCTTGGTATGTATGTTATTGGCGTAAGTGTGTCGATATAGCATCATGTGGCCCGCATTGGTTGGGGAAACTTGAGTATTTCCTATCGGAATTACTGCCACCCATAGTGTTGTGTGAACCTGGGTACTGATTGTGAAGGTGTCATGTGGCCCGCACCAGTTGGGGAAACGCGAGCCACTCTTTATAGGAGTGTCTGATAACCCCTGGTGTTGTGTGAACCTGGGCACTAGATTGTTGTGGTGATTGTTGTGGATTTTGACCGCTTATGGCCTCTTTTGACTCTTAAAACACGCATGTTTTCGATTGCTATCATTTCAGTTTGCCTATCATGCACTTTGATCTATTTATATTCATGTCTTTAAATTACCGCATGATATTTAGACTGCTTTATTTAATATTCATGAATTACTGTTAAATTTTTCTGGCATTACTTTCGATTCCTCTCAATTGCTCACTGCTAGTTTGTGATGATGGGTGCAGATATCCTGGAGTGCAGCAAGGGCAAGGGCCCTCTATTTGGCGATTTCCTCTGAGGACCTCTCAGAGTACACGACTTCAGGATTATGTTAGATTTGTTTTATGCTTATTGTTGATTGTATGATGTTTTTATATATATGATGTTGGTTATTGAACTAGGGATCATTTTTGAGATGGATACCATGAAACTCAAGGTTTTCACATTTATATAGACTTCCTAATTTCCGTTTGATTGAGTTATTTCTCAATACTTGTTTAGTTTTTCCACTGCGTATAATTGCAATAACTCTTTCATAATTGTTAAATTGATTAATTGGAGGCTGATTAGGCTCGTTAGGCTCGTTGTGTACCGACTCGGGGTCTGCACAGGTCTAGGTCGGGCGTGCCCAAAAGCATTAGAAATTTGGAGCCGCCACAATTATGATATGGATGAACAATTGATCAAGATTTGTATGACCACATTGTCAAGCATGACCTTTACATTGAATGGTGACATCAAGTATGACAATTGGTTAAGCATGACTTTCACACATTGAATTGTTACATCAAGTATGGCTTCTACACTCCATGTAACTTGTACTCCTCTCCAATGTACAACTACTCTTCCATGTATTGTCAAATTACTTGTAATGTGTTGTATGACATGTGGTATATGCCTTACTAGTAAACATTGTATAAGTATATTTATCATCACCACCAAAGGGCCTATATAAAGGGTGTCAATCTCATTGTAGAAACACACCAAGTTGTATGTAACTTCTCATTACAACTCTCTCATTTCTTTTCTTTTACTTTGTAGTAGTAGAAGTTAGTAGTCTTCTACTTTTCTTCTTTAGTTCTAGCAAGTTCCAACTTAGTTTACAACACAAACTAATATTAAACCACAATTATTGAACAACATATGGCCTCACCTTTTGAAAACTAAAATGTAAGTTTTGGACAAATCCCAAATATAAAAGTTAATTAAAGTTCAAATGTGAAATAAAAAAGTAACATTTAACGAGAAAAAAAAGCCAGACAAAAACCAAACCTTAAATTATACATCATCAAGCATATCTCAAAAACTTTACTAATTGATTTTTCAAAACTAAACCAACGCCAACTCTATGAGTATGAGTTTGGTTAGATCCATTTCTTCCGTTGATTTATAAATGTAAGTATATAAAAATTGTAAATTTTATAAAAAGTAAAAATATAGAGCATTATAATATTTTTTTCTTTTAAAAATAAGAAAATAAATCTCCAAACACTTACTCCTTGCCTCGTATACTCACAAATTCTAGTTAAAATAAATAATAAACTAGACAAAAATATGATCGTTGTGCCAAAAAATATAACATTATTTTCAAATTAATATTAAACCACAATTATTGAACCACATATGGCCTCACCTTTTGAAAACTAAAATGCAAGTTTTGGACGATTCTTGAATATAAAAGTTAATTAAAGTTCACATATGAAATAAAAAGATAACATTTAAAGAGAAGAAAGACGATTCTTGAATATAAAAGTTAATTAAAGTTCACATATGAAATAAAAAGGTAACATTTAAAGAGAAGAAAAAAAGCCAGACAACAACCAAACCCAAAATAATTTATCATCAAGTATATCTCAAAAACTTTACTAATTGATTCTTCAAAACCAAACCAATGCCAACTTTATGAGTATGAGTTGGGTTAGATCCATTTCTTGCGTTGATTTTATAAATGTAAGTACATAAAAATTGTAAATTTTATAAAAAGTAAAAATGTAGAGCATTATAATATTTTTTCTTTAAAAAATATGAAAATAAATCTCCAAACACTTACTCCTTGCCTCATATACTCACAAATTCTAGTTAAAATAAAATAATAAACTACACAAAAATATGATCGTTGTGCCAAAAAATATAACATTATTTTCAAATTAATATTAAACCAAATTATTGAACCACATATGGCCTCACCTTTTGAAAACTAAAATGCAAGTTTTGGACGATTCTTGAATATAAAAGTTAAGGTTCAAGTTCACATATGGAATAAAAAAGTAACATTTAAAGAGAAGAAAAAAGCCAGACAACAGCCAAACCCAAAATTATTCATCATCAAGTATATCTTAAAAACTTTACTAATTGATTCTTCAAAACCAAACCAACGCCAACTTTATGAGTATGAGTTGGGTTAGATCCATTTCTTGCTTTGATTTTATAAATATAAGTATATAAAAATTGTAAATTTTATAAAAAGTAAAAATGTAGAACATTATAATATTTTTTGATAATATTTTTTTTTCAAAAATAAGAAAATAAATCTCCAAACACTTACTCCTTGCCTCGTATACTCACAAATTCTAGTTAAAATAAAATAATAAACTAGACAAAAATATGATCGCTGTGCCAAAAAAAATATAACATTATTTTCAAATTAATATTAAACCACAATTATTGAACCACATATGGCCTCACCTTTTGAAAACTAAAATGCAAGTTTTGATCAATTCTCGAATATAAAAGTTAATTAAAATTAAAATATGAAATAGAAAAGTAACATTTAACGAGAAGAAAAAAAGTTAGACAAAAGGCAAACCCTAAATTATTCATCATCAAATATATTTCAAAAACTTTACCACCGCACCTATTCCATTATGATGAGTGTAGTACGACTTTTGTGAATTTGGAATTTTATGTCAAATCTCTTGCTATATGAAGGATCCTTGAACCAAATCAACTATGATCTAGGGTTGCAAGTGGGGCAGGGTGGGGTGGGATTGAAGTTACCGTCCCCGCCCCACTGTGGGATGTGGGGTGAGAATTTATCCTCAAAAATTTCCCGGGAGAACTTTGCCGCCCCACACCTTGCCCCGTAGGGATCCATGCAGGGTGGGGAATCCCCATGCCCCATCAATTTTATAAAAATACTTATTTTGATCTCCACTCCTTGACCTTTTTGTCACTTAACTACTTTCTCAATTTTTATTTTATTTAGAAAACTATCTTTCTCAAATAGAATAATTTACTTTGAGTTTTTTATATTGTTACTTTGATTGAATTACAAATTATCATACTTAATTAAATATAAAATATTCCTTAAATTAATATGATAAATATATTTCAATAATATGTTATAACTATATTTTAATATATCCTTATGATACTATATATATAGTAGAATTGATTAATGTACAAGTTTTAGAGTTGGAGATCTTGTATTTCATTTCATACAATTACACATAAGTTTTTAATAAAAAATTACATAATATTTTAATAAAAATTTAAAAAATGGAAAATTTTTTGCGAGGAGCAAGGCAGAGAATGGGGAATTCCCATGGGGCGCGGGGCTAGGAAGCGAGACCTTATTTGATAGCAACCATCTCGACTTTCTCAGCACTATAGAAACCATCCACATATAAGCTAAACGCAACATGTACACTCCTTTCAGCATCTCGGACACCTATACCACACCCAAAGATGCCATCTCGAACAACAACATCAACATTCAGCTTGAACAGGGGCAACTTCGGCGGTAGCCACAATACACACATTACTATCATATATTACAAATCAGTTTATTATTTACTACATATGTCCCATTTGGTTCAGCTTATGCTCTTGCTTATTGATGATGTGACACTCAATAAATAGCTTTTTGTACCGTTTGATTACATTTTATGTTTTTTGCGATTGGTTGACGCGACACTGATATGACAACCAAAACTATCACAATAAGTGTGATTCTCAAAAACATCTCCCTAAATGTTTTTTGCTTTTCATAAGTACTTATCCACATCATCAAAACATAAGTTAAAAGCATAAGTTGAACCAAACGGCACCATAAAGATTGAATATTAAATAATATATTTTAAATTTAGTTTTTTTCAAGTAAAATTTGAATTTAGTAGTAGTTAATTATATTTTTTTAAAAGTGTTGATTATATATTTTAAGGTTTTCAAAATAATATATATTTATATAGGTAGTATTAAATAACGTTGATTAAAATAACTAATATTATCTAGTTTACCTTTTATTTTTATCAAAAATATATTTGTCTTATCTTTTTATCCAAATTAAAATCGTATTAATTGATTCCTATATTTTAGGAGGTCTGCACATAAGTTAAGGGCATGAAAGGAAGGAAAATTTCATTCAACACTCTTTTTATAAAATAATCTAGTTGTCAAACATAACTTATTTTTCAAACTAGCTTATAATCTAGCTAATAAGCTTCTTTGTGCTTACTAAATAGAGCCTTAAGTAAGTGGCCAACAATAGGCAATTAATGCTGCAGTAGTAATTAAAGTTTGAATTGGAGGCGTTTGGGAAGAAGACGAGCAGACGGAAGAGAGGAGAGATGAAAAAAAAATACACCAAAAAAAGTGATGCAATTGTAAAGAAAAATAATAAGGATGACAAAAGCCATTCATGTTGCCTTGACGTGCTTTACATCGGGATCTGTGTGTGTCCATATTTTAAGGTGGATGTAGATAGCTTTTGTGAGCCGCGCCGGTCATGAGAAATCGTTAATGGTGGCGAGCCTTGGGATGCGTCTCCACCTATCTCAAGGTGAAATGCTGCCTTCCATTGTGCAGTTTGCGTTGGTATTCTAGCATTTTATTTTATTTTTTTATTTTATTTCTTTACAATCAAGAAAGGGGCAAATTTGTCAAAATAAAAAATATAGCTGTCCGCCCCTCTTTTATCTCTCTCGTTAATCGAAAGGTGGACTGGCAATGGATGACCACGTAATGATAGTATTTACCACGTCTCTCTTGTTAGTTTCTTTTGCTTACTCACTCACTGACTCGTTCTTTCATGATCTCCACAAATAAATACACATGATCCTTTTTTGTATTCATATCTTCTATATATTTATATATATCGATCATTATGCCTTTCTTTTAGGAAGGAAACACCCAAAAAAAAAACAAAAAACCCTCTTAGGTCTCTTGCTCTCTCTCTCACTCTCTCTTATTAGATGAGAGTGAGAGTTGGATCGATTATTGGTATATAGAAGAGAGACAAGTAACAAGGCCGGTGTGACATATATTTGAAGATCGATGGGTAGTATGGAGAAAGTGTGCAACATATTGCATGGGCTGAAGCCAACATTATTGATGGTGGTCGTGCAAACGGTGTTCGCCGGAGTGAATGTGCTTTACAAGTTGGCCATCGACGATGGTATGAACGTGAGAATACTCGTCGCGTATAGATACTTGTTTGCTGCAGCCACCATTTCTCCCTTAGCGTTCTTCTTAGAACGGTTCGTGTTTGATTTTTTTTTTTTTTTACTATATCTATTATACATTTTCAATATGTATTTTTTTTTTCTATTTGAAAGACAATGTGCATGACCGAGTTGCTCCTAAAACTTACAGGAAAACCAGGCCGAAATTAACAAAGATGGTTGTATTTCAAGGATTACTATGCGGGCTATTCGGGTCAGTAAAAGTTTTGGTCTGGCTAGCTAGTGTTCCTCAACTTCTCTATTTAAAGTCTGGTTTTTCATTAATTTTATACATTATAATTTCATAACACACATAACTAGTTTAGGGCTTAAGCTTATTAAGTACACATTTGTTCATCGTATAGTAATCTAGTCTATCAATAGTTTTATTATATCCTGTTGGGTTTTTTTTCCCTTTATCAATAACCTCTAATATAAATTTTCCTTTTTCTTTTCCTTTTTCTTTTTTTTGGATTTCAATTACATCGATCTACTTAATCAATTGTTTAGTCTCATTTTTTTCTTTAAATTTCTTTTTTTTTTAAATGGGGATAGTCAATCAGCAGGTACTTTAGTTCTTGAATTTTGGTGTATTAATTAATTTTCAAAGCTGTTGGACCATCATTTGAATATTTCTCAAGACACTTTACAAAATGAAAAAGAAGAAGAGATTTGTGGGAGAAGAAATTGGAACATTTGTTGTCATGGTGCAGGGTGGGACTACCGTGTGAGGCATGCATGATCAGAACCTAACTTTAACTCCACGAGTATGGAACTATTCTCTGCCAAACATTTTAAATTCACTCTTATAACATTGCATCGTATATACTGTTTTATGTTTATCATTAAATATAATAATCATACGTACTGTATTAAAGATCTTTTAGTTAGAGTGTCTATGCATACTTCTGATTTTTGTGGAGTGTTTTTTATCTGTACAGCGATAAAATTTTTAAAGGACTCCATTTCTAAATCTGAAACTCTGGTCAAAATCATTATGGAAAGTTTTTTTCTTTTTTTGGGAAAACTTTTCTTGCACAGGTGTAATTTCATTGAAAAAAGCGGCTTGAAAACTGCTTTCTAGTAACTGTCAATTTCTCTCCGTGATATAGCGTTGTGGGCAGAGTCAAATCTTTTAACTTCAACCATTTATTTCATGGTTATCATGACGTGGCACACGCTAGTGATTTTGCCACGTGGAATTACATACTTTGGCTCCGAATCACACGTGCTTGTCCACTAGGATAGCGGCAAATTAAATAGTATTGATCAAAATCACGTGGGCTTTTATTAATCACGTGACCTAGACTCCTATGTTTTATTTTTTCCTTCACGAGTCACACGACTAACTCGCTTTTAGTTGGGAACTTGAGCGTACACCAACTGAAATTGTTGCTTCAAATCGATTTAGACTTTCCTATGTTATTAATGGCAATAAGCTAAGTCTTGAGATATCAATGTCTTTTTTATTTTAGATAGAGATATTGATGTCTTATTTTTACTTTTTTTTTTTACATATAATAACTGTGAGTGTTAAAAACTTAACTTGTTACATGCTATATGCTACATCGTGCTCCTACTATTAAAGCTTATCGATTCCTTAAAATGAAATATGCTTGTACAAATCCATGCAATATTTATTATTTATTTGTTTAATATATTCCTTTTTTTAATTTAGTGTATGAGTTGGATTACTTCAAATTGCAGGGGAGCTTTGGCACAAAATTTATATACATCAAGCTTGAAGTTGACTTCTGCAACTTTTGCTTCTGCGATGACCAACCTCGTCCCGGGTATCACCTTCGTTATGGCCATTGCTTTTAGGTACATACTTCTAATATAATCCTTCGAAATGGTTTATATTTCTCATAACATGAACTACAAAATGGATCCATGTTTGAATTGAAATTGTGTTATTGATTGATGCAAATTCTCATCTTTTGACTCAAATCTATTTATTATTCTGAAAATCAAGTTAACTTTCACTTGATTTTTTTTATTACCTTCCTAATTCACAAGTGGATGTGTAATTCAATTTGTATTTCCATTGTTTGGACTTTTATGTTAGATTGAGTGATGAATTTGATTTTTTGTTCAACAACAGACTTGAGAGTTTAGCACTGAAATCCAAGTCGGGGAAGGCTAAGGTGATTGGTACAATTGTTGGTATAGGTGGTGCAATGTTGCTTACATTCTTCAAAGGCGAAGAAATCAAATTGTGGCCTATCCATAGAATCGGAGGATTTCATCCAAATCACATAATTCATCCTTCACATGGTAACCATGTTATGGGCTCGTTAATGGCTGTTGGCAGCTGCTTTAGCTATGCAATCTGGTTAATCGTTCAGGTTTTTTGCTTAACGTTGCTTAATTAACTATATCAATATATATTAGACTAGTCTTTTAATTACGATTAGAACTATTTTTTTTAGGCCAAGATGGTCGAGAAATATCCATGTCCTTACTCAAGCACAGCCTTGATGTGTATAACATCATCAATTCTAGCCACTATCTTTGCTCTATGTACCGACAGAGACTGGTCTCAGTGGAAAGTCGGTTGGGATATTAGGCTTCTAACTGTTGCTTACACGGTAATCAAACTTTAATTGATGTTCCTAAGTTAATTAATCAATATATTATATTATTTTTTTATATTTATAACTTATATAAATACTAACGTAAAAAGTACTAATTTAAATTATTAATTGCGATATATAGGGTGTGGTTGCGACAGGGCTAATGGTGACTTTAATGGCATGGATCGTTCGTTTAAGAGGGCCATTGTTCGTCTCCATCTTTAATCCTTTGTTGCTTATTTTGGTAGCATTAGCAGGATCTTTCATGCTTGGAGAGAGGCTATACCTTGGATGGTATGTATTCATGACACAACTTGTAGCTATGTTTTGTTTATTTGCCTATTATTGATGTTTGATTTGATCATATCTGTTGAAGGGTCTATGCATGCAATGATTTATGTTAACTCGAAATATTTTTTAAACAAAAATTTTAGAACATACTTATTTGTTTTGTTAATTTTCTTTACACTCCATTAATTTATTAGATTGGCCTTTTCAAATGTGGCATTACCTTATAATCATTTTACATTAATGTTTTTCTTATTATTCAAGTTTATACTTGCATCGACAGTGCACTAGGATCAGTGCTGATAATCATGGGACTATACCTGGTGCTATGGGGAAAAGCAAAAGAGGAGAAGAGGATATCACAACTAATGCCATCTAACAACCTTAAAGAAGAACCAGACACTAAAGTCGTGGAGGTCATAGTTGCTCCTGCTGAGGACACTAAGAGTTCAAGTAATAAAACTACTGCGCAAGGGCCTCCCAAGTTGATGCCAATACTAGTACTGCAATCTCAAGTCTAACGTCAGAACTTGATGTAAGAGAAGCTAAGATTTAGAAGAAGCTTGACTACTGCTGTTGTTGTTGTGCTACTTCATTTGGCAACCGATTCAATTAATTTGCGTACATTTTTTTTATAGGACATCCGGTTACATTGAATGTTTTAGGTTTAGCTATTTTGTTGAACATGTTAGAGAAGCGTTTTTTTTATTTTTTATTTTTTTTGTTAGAATATTTTGTACAGAATAAATGTAAAATGTCAAATGCCTTGATCCTAGCCTAGCATTAGTAAAATATAAGAGAAGTTTAGGTAAGTCACACACTACTAATTGCGCATCGTAAAAATATATGATTCAAATCATAATTAATTGATCTTCATATGGACCTACACATAGGCTAACACTTGACGTGCTTCCAAGGGCTTAGGTTATTCCATAGTCTAGTTTTGATCCGAGAACCCAGCCAGAAGTCTTCTTGTATCGAATCACCTAATGAGGAGATTCTGTGTGATTGGAATCATAATCCTTTATGATCATTATTGAAGATCGATTTGATTTCTACATTTAAGAGATTATGTGTGATCGAAACCGTAATCCTTTGTGTTCATTATTGAAGATTGATTTGATTCCAAAACTGAAGTCCTTTAAATTAGAAGCACAAAGATTAAAAACAGTTATTAAACTAAAAACTGAAGGTACAATTTTTGAGTTTATTCTTGCAAACCATAAATTATGTCTCTTGGGTTTTGCAATCAGGTTTTCATATTCTAATTAGGCTAAGGTTGAGAGAAAAAAGAATGAAAAAAGGGAACACAGTCAAGAACAGTCTATGAATGTTGGTGGTGGAGCAATTGCACTTGCCGGTTTGGAATTTGAAATGGTTAGGGAATCGAGTTCCTCTGCAGCTCATTCTATTGGCATTAGTTTAGCATATTTGAATTCTAAGCTATTTTTCAATGTACCAAATGTTAAGTGGTTATTTCCCAATTCCTATCACCAAATTTCTACGAACCAAACACCCCCTTAGTAGTTGTGTCAGTGTAAGATCATGAAAAGCTTCAATATCTAGTGAAAAAAATAATGAAAACCTTGGAAACAAGTATGCCATGAATAGTGACGGATTTTATTCTAATTCAGTTTATAATGTCAAAAAATGTGACCAAATATAAACTCAACATGAGATAAATTCAAATATTAATAGTGGACTTTTGTCATAGGAGATACCGTTATGTTTGGCAAAACAAACTGAGCTTGTAATGTGTTTGAGTTTTGGCTCTCCAAATGTACGATGGAAGGGATCAGCGACTGCAGCGAAACCAAAGATAGCAATGAATCATCAAGCCATTCGAAAAAAATTGTATCAGAAAAAAAAAAATGGTGAAATATATCTAAACAAAGAATGACTAGACAGCATTTTTCGGTTTTTTTTTTTGAGGAAAAGCATTTTCAGAATATGACCGAAAAGCTTTTTCCTTTAAATCATTGAATTGAATACAACAGCTGTTTGGTAATAAAAGTGAAGATGCAAAGTAAGCTAACCAGAGAGTCCTTGGAAGAAGTTGTAAACAATATCGTTTGGTAGTAGTATTTTTTTCACTCAATTGCTACAATGTCTGCCACAAACAAGCTACCAGAATCGCACCAGCCTCCCAAAACATCCCTGCCAGTGCACTGCATAAAATGCGTATATGATCATGAGTTCATTTTCCACGGGAATATTTGTGTTAAGAACAAGAAACTACATGAATTCACTTTTGGATTCTTTATAAAAATATGGAGACCTCATATATCACATATCATTGGAAGCGAGAAAGGCAATGCAACAACAATAGGAGTATGTTTATTCTTGTCAATGAGCTTTTGTGGATAACTAGATTTTTACTGGCTTTGGTTTTAGATATTTGGGAGGAAAAGGAAAAAAATGCAGAGATTTAGAAGAATCACCTTGCTAAATCCCAGCCAGTTTGAATCTCCTCTAAATGAAAATTCCTTCTTCTTCTCTTTCCATTTTCCACAAAAGACCTGTCAGCGTGAACAATTTCATAATGATCACAATTATAAAAAGGAAATTACGATGCAGTGAATTGCCAGATACATTTAAAAGATAGGTGTGTAATCATTGTTGTATTATGCCTTCCCATGGTCAGATGCATGAATTCTCTGCGCTCAACTCTATCCAAGGCTAAGAGAAATTTTCATTCAAAAAAACAAGCCCTATGATGAAAGAAATAGTAAACAAACGACAACAACATAGCCTCATTCCCAAATTAATCGAGGTCGGCTACATGGATCAAACTCTTCCACTGTGCTCGATTGAGTGCAATTGATGATGAGCTTTCCACCATTCAAATCCCTCCTAATTAATGCGTCCCAAGTTAACTTCATTCCACCCCTACCTCGTCGAAATTTCTTCAGTTTCTATCAAGTCAAGTTTTTTAATAGGGGCATTTGTAGGCCGTTTTTGCAGGTGACCAAACCACTGCAACCACCCTTCACTAATCTTCGTGTCAATTGGTACTACTCTCACTTGTCTTTGAACTTCTGGATTTCTTATTCTAGTTTAACGAGTTTTATCACACATTCACCTAAGCATCCTTATTTCTGCTACGTTCATTTTATGTGGTCGTTGCTTTACCTCCCAACATTCACTTCCATAGAGCATAGTTGGCCTAATTGCAACACTATAAAAATCTCCTTTTAACTTAGTAGACATATTTCTATCACAGATCACACCTGTTGCACTCCTCCATTTCTTCCATCCAACTTGAATTCTATGTGTGACATCATTCTCAGTATTGCCATCATTTTATATGATTGATCCTAGATATCTAAAGAGGCTCACCTTAGGAACTTCTACTTCCCCTAATTTTACCACTTCATCATCTTGATGTCTAGTATTTCTATACTCATAGTGCATGTATTCAGTCTTAATCCTACTCAACTTAAAGTCTTTAGATTCTAATGTATTCCTCCAAAGTTGTAATTTCCTATTCATTCCTCTTGTTTCGTTCACTAAGACTATCATTTGCAAATAACATACACCATGGTATATCCTTTGAATATGCCCGTTAGTTCATCCATAACTAGTGCAAAGAGGTATGGGTTTAAAGCCGATATAGTCCTGTCGTAATGGAAAATTCTTTTGTAGTTCCTCCAAATGTCTTTATACTCATTACTACCCCCTCATACATATCTTTATTAGTGTATGTATCTAGCATGCACTCATTTTCTTTCTAGAACCTACCAAAGAACATCTCTAGGAACTCTATCATATGTTGTTTCTAAATCTACAAATACCATATGAAGATCCTTTTTCTTCTTTATATTTTTCCATCAATCTTCTGACAAGGAAAATCGCCTCTATAGTTGATCTTCCATGCATGAAGCCAAATTAATTCTTTGATATCGTTGTTTCTCTACTTAGCCTATTGTAAATTATACTCTCCCAAAGTTTCTCTTTTAGGCATGAAAGAAAATAATAGGTTGTAGAAAAAACCTGATTTTTTTTTGTTATTTTTGAATAAAAAATTGCAGCAAATGAATTATTATCACTAGATATAAGATAATATCAATTATGTTTCCTGATTTGCACCATTTGTCGAGAACAATGGAAGAGTTTGATCCATGTAGCTGACCATAATTAATTTGGGACTGAGGCTATGTTGTTTATGTTGTTGTAATCTGTGATTGTTTCATAGAGATGGAGTGAACAAGAACATAGAACTTTGAACGAATACACTAGAATCTAAATGCTAAAGTTAAACCCTAAAGATTGAATACATGCATTGTGAGTTTAAAAATACTAGAATCACGATAATGAGATGGTAAAATTAGAGGAAGTAGAAGTTCATATGGTTAACCACTTTATAAATATCTATGATCAATCATACAAAATGATGGTAATAATGAATGATATCACACATAATTCACGCTAGATGGAAGAAATGGAGAAGTACAATAGGTGTGATCTATGATCGAAATATTCCAACTAAGTTAAAAGCAAAATTTTAAAGGACCGTAATGTGGCCAACCATGCTTTATGGAAGTGAATGTAGGGCGGTAAAGCAACAATAATTACATAAAATGAAAGTGGCAGAAATGAGGATGCTTAGGTAGATGTGTGGTAAAGCTCGTAAAGATAGAATAAGAAATAAAAAATTTAAAGAAAAGTAGGAGTAGTATCACTTGACACAAAGATTAGGGAAAGACAGTTGTGGTTTGGACACCTCCAAAGACGGCCTATAAATGCCCTACTAGAAAACTCGACTCAATAGATATTAAAGAAATTCAACAATGTAGGGGTAGACCGAAGCTAACTTGAGACACATTGATTAGAAGGATTTAAATGATTTGGAAAGCACACCATCAATTGCATTAAATCAAGCACAATGGAAGAGTTTGATCCATGTATCTGACCCCAACTAATTTGGATTGAGGCTTTGTTAATTGTAGTGTTGTTGTGTGATCTAGAGGATAAAATCTACAATTGTTGAAATGCGATTTCAGAACTAGCCGGCATATATGTGCATGCCAATATTGCCAGAATACAAAAACTCTAAAAACTGCTACAATTCTAAAGTTAAAGCAAGGACATTATTCTTTCCCTTGTTTTGCTATTTTAATATGAAACTTTACAAATGAAAATATCACATTTCTTATCCAGAACATCTAAACTTAAAGCAGGACTATTTATTGCACTTCCAAAATTTGCTAGATGAAGCTTTCACCTCAAAACTATAAATAGGAAAATGACAATGGTAAAAGCAACTAATTTTCAAACTTCTATATCATAACCAGGACATTGTGCAGGTGAAACAAGTATATGTTGAAGAATTAAGAGAATTTCCAATTAATCACCTCATAATCAATGCCTTGGACATAGATGTAATTTGAGTCGAGTGATGAGAAAGCAAGCCCTGTTATCTGCAACACAACAACAAAAAAAAAGCCTCAGTACCAGCTACATGTCCATCATTTTCCATTCAGCTTGATTTAATGCAGTAATGTCGATGAATAAACTTAATCACGTGACTCATAATCAATGCCTTGGACATATATGCAATTTGAGTCGAGTGATGAGAAAGCAAGCCCTGTTATCTGCAACACAACAACAAAAAAAAAGCCTCAGTACCATATTTATTGAAGTCGGCTACATGAATCCATCATTTTCCATTCAGCTTGATTTAATGCAGTAAAAGAAGGGATAAAGTGATCTTTCAATTTTTTCGTAATTAATAATGCAACCCAAGTTATATTAAGTCAACCACTAAACCATTGAATTCAATTCTTTCAATTTATAGCGCGTTTAATATGGATATTTGGGTCACATATCACACACGCCGCACTCCTCTTTACTTCTATTATTCAGCTTGAGTTATATATGTAAAGTGATCTTCAATATGTCCATAGTTTTGAATAATTGATCATAAATACTTAAAATGGTCAGCCTTAGGGATTAGAGCTGCTTATTTACAGATATAGTCATTGGTGAAGTTTTGAAAAATCAGACATCTAGGTGTGACACTCTAATACCCGTCATCCAACCCAGCCATCCTTTATGTGCTAGGTAAGTACAGACCTTAGAATTTGAAGTAGCAGGTAAAGAAAATTGGTGAGATGACTATCACTTAGAAAGTTCAATTGCAATCTCTTCCTACCTACCAAGCAATGTGGAACAAAAGAAATTTGAAGTTAATCAAAAGATGTAAATGCCTCCATGTATATAGGTGGCTAGCCTACTATTTTCCATTTCTTGATCAATGACTTCACCAATTTTAGTCCCACATAGACTAAACAGAAGACATGGGGCACCTCTTGCCAAAGTAAAAAAGAGTGGGGAAATTAGTTGTGCATCAGCTGGGTGATAGAGAGCAGGAACATTGCTCTCTCTATATACTGAGAGGAGAGCAGAGATGTGGTGCGCTTTCAACTGGATTGAAGAGGACTTTCTCTTCCTTATTGTTTACTACACATTGGTTAGTAATGAGGTAGAAGTACACTTTCCTCTTTATATAAAAAGAGGGATGAGTGCTAAGCTATGCCTTGTCTTTTGCAACAGCAATTTGCCAAGGGGTTATGAGAGTGTTGTTCAAGCTTTCTTTGGGGACTATCTTTCTTTCTAATGCTAAAATTTAAATTTTAAAATCACAGTTATTCAACTCATCTGACAAACCAACTTCACTTAAATGGATCGAATGCTAGACGGGTAACGCACTATCACGTGCGGAAGTCGGATGCTTGCATGGTTCACCCTACTACAACATGTTGGACCATAATTCTTCCTCACAGGTCGGGAAAATCAACATGTAATGGACAACCAGAACACTAATTTTTAGATGAATGATCTCATGCCCTCATGCATGATGAGTTTATAGGTGTGTCGAATTGATGAAGAAAAAGTATAGTAGTCAATGTTAGAGTGATGACAGCAAAGTATGTGAATGTTGATGATGGTGGCATTGGGCTCAAGGTAGCCACTACAAAATAAGAGAATGAATGAGAATAGTTGTAATGGAATTCTAGGTATACTCCAACAACTTCTATAAATAGGTTCAGTTATATGTTGAATTTTCTTACTTCTCTTTATTCTTGTCATTTTTATGTTACTGTCGCTTTCATAATTGTAAAATCTTTTACTAAAACAAAAGTCGTTTCCCACATAATAAAAAAAAAGGTTTACATACTTCTGAATAGCAAAGTATTTGTCAATTCTTTGACAGATTGGAATCAAGACAATGAGTTGTCTACATTGACTTTAGATAATTGTACTATTCATGATTGACTCGTGAGTATGGTTTTTAATAAGCCAATAAGTAGTAATCTTTGGAAGGATGCAAATTTGTTTAATATATGTTAAGAAAATATTCTAAATTTGATTTTTAAAGATAGCTTAGACGTGATGAGTGAAGTAATTGAAAAATTTGTGATATCGTTCATTTTAGGATGCTAAGAGATCGTGCACTGATTGAATGAATTTCACTAAAAAATTAGTCTTGGGTTGTAAGACTAGGAGATATTGTTCTTGTGGATGAAACAAGAGATAGAGTGAATAGAAAATTAGAACTTTGGAGGAATATTTTAAGAGTCTAAAGAATTTAAGTTGAGTAATACAAAGACTGATACATGCACTGTGAGTTTAGAAATACTAGGCATCAAGATGTTGGAGTGATAAAATTAGGGGAAGTAGAAGTTCCTAAAGTGAACCGTTTTAGATATTTAGGATCAATTATATAAAATGATGGTAATATTGAGAATGGCGCTATAAATAGAATTCAAGTTGTATAGAAGAAGTAGACGAGTGCAACATGTATGATATATGATTGAAATATCCATACCAAGTTAAAAGAAAAATTTTATATAACTGCAATTAGACCTGCTATGCTTTATGGAAGTAAATGTTGGTCAGTAAAGAAACAACAGATACATGAAATTCATGTACTCGAAATGATGATGCTTAGGCGGTTGTGTGGTAAGACTCGTAAAGTTAGAGTAAAAAAACATAAATTCACAAAAAAGTAGGAGTAGCATGAATTGACACAAAGATTAGGGAAGAACAATTCGAGTGGTTTGGACACCTCCAAAGATGACCTACAAATGCCCCCGTTAGAAAAATCGACTCAATGAAAACAAAAGAAATTCGATGATGTAGGGATAGACAAAAGTTAACTTGAGACGCACCATCAATTGCACTAAATCAAGCGCAATAAACAATTTAAAGGGTTTGGATAGCTCACCATCAATTGCATTAAATGAACACTAAATCAAGCGCAATGAAGAGTTTGATCCATGTAGCCACCCCAACTAACTTGGGATTGAGGTTTTGTTGATGTATTGTAAGACTAGGTGGAATTCTTTTTTTATGCAAGTGTTGCTATTAGGTATATGATATAAGTACGTCATTGAACTCTTGAAACCATGACATGCCTTAGTAAATGTTGTCCAAGGAATGAACAATGAGAAATGACTAAGGAGAATTGTGACAAATCAAATTATTTCATGGTGTAATTGAGTTGTTTTCAGAGACCAAGTATCCTCCTGCTAATTTGTTTTTCTTAAGATTTGTCAAATTGAATTAGCTTTAGAAAAATGGAGTAGAAGTTGGATTGGTTATACGGAGTCAATAACATTAAGATTGAGTAATAAGACTACATAATTTTGATCAAATTTATGATATGGATGTAACAACTGTTTCGGAACCTTGATTCAAGTTAATATTCTTGAAGATGTATTTTTCTACTATCATGCTGGTGAAGATAATGTAGAGGATGAAAGTAAGCAAATTCAAAATCGTACTAATGATTTTGTGGCACAAAACTGAATGGATCTAGTGGTTTTGTGGATGATTCTTCTTCAAAACTAGTGGCTAATGAAGATGATGTGGAACTTTTAATAATTATCAAAATTCTATTGCACCTCATGTGTATCAATTTTAGAATGTGAAGTTGAAATTGGATAATTATTTGCAAGAGAAAATATTATAGATGGTTGTCTATTTAGATATTTTAATTTAGAGGGGGAAGCTTTGCAATTAATTGTAAGAGTTTCTTGGCAATGCTAATATTCATTATGGGTACAAAGTCGGCTATTAATATGACAGATTTAACGATCGACAAAATTCCCTGAATTTTGGTGAACTTCGTCGATTTGCAAAGAGTGGAAATGAAATTCATGTGTATGGAGAAAATGTCGAAATTCGTCAAAAAGTCGTCATAATTTGGGAAGTTTGACAAAATTAGACGAAATCCAACCTAACAGTGGCAAAAATTGCAAAACTTTCATGCCTAAGTGGAACCTTCGGGGAAGTTCATGGAAGTTTCAAGGAAATCATGTAGAATGCACCGAAACCAGTGTTTTCAAGGCGGGGCCTAGGCGGCCTTTTGAGGTTTCCATCGCCTAAGTCCTTAATAAGGCAGGCGGTGAACTTAAAAATAATTATTAAAAAATATTTTTTATTTTATTTGAAAATATCTTTTATTTCAAAATGTGTGGAGTTGAAAATATGGTGGTGAGAATGTGTAGGTGAGAAAGTATGCCCCTTACTATTGAGGGGTCTCTAAATAAATTAAATTATTTCTTAGGGAGGTCTAAGTTAATATTTTTTTCACCTACCTAGGCACTGCCTAGACCCCGCCTCAACTAGGTGGGGCTAATCCGCCTAACACCGCCTCACCGCATTGAAAACATTGACCGAAACCAATATCAAATGAAACCTTACCACCTCAAAAGGGAAGTAGTCTGCGAATTGCTTTTGTATTTAAAAATAACTATATTAACTACCAAAAAATATATTATTTTAAAGAATAGTATGATGACTCTTATGCATTACAATTGTATAAGAGTAATATTATTCTAACAAGGGCCGGCAAAAAGTGTTAAGACCATTTGTCTGCATTTGTCTAGACTCGCTTTTAATGGGTCCAGACACGATTTTTCCTAAATAAATACAGGTTTGGACATGTTTTCTTGAACTTTGGATCTTTAATGAGCTATTAGGCCATAGTGGCTCTAAATTCTAATACCACTTGTTGGGCCACATCCGTGCCTATATCCACGGGTCCGTGTATCTCACTAGTAACGATAGTGTCCCTACCTTAGTCACCTTCAACTCACAGGTGTAAGGTTTTACTCTAAAAGGCCTCGGTACTATTAAAGGAGAGATCCACACTTATGTACTTATTTTTGAAGTCACACTTAACCAGTGTGGGACTATATTTCTATCCACACATCCCCGACAAGACTTTGGCACAGAATTTTGTGGTACTAAACTCGCAACAAAAATGAAAACTATCAATTATATTTGAAAACAGATGCACTTGGCATGAAACTTATCCAATGTTCATAATAGTTTCTTCAATGTATTTTGGCTAAGAACTCCTACTTTCTCATCAAACACAACCAAAAAAGAATTAAACAGAAGAAGCCATTGCTAACGAAGTGGAAGGTAGAAGAAGCATATTTCCTTTTATTATGAAATGGAAAACATGACTCAAATTCTTGTCATGGGGTCTCACCTCATATTTTGAGCAGTTTACCCACCTTGATATTGCTGACCATCTGTTCAAAGAGGAGAGACATTTTTAAGGATCTTCCCAAACATGAACAAATAAGCATGCTTACTACTAACTCTAAATGCCAACCTTCTAACAGAGTGAAATTATGGACCTAACCAGTCTCATTGTCTGGCTTTTCCTCCGTGAGTAAATGAGTTTCAGGAAATAAGCAACTAATTTTTCATAAAAAAAAAAAAAAGCACACTACCCTTGACCTGCGAGAATCATATATGGTCACAGTACGATCAGCTCCACCTACTGCAACTTCCCAAGCTGAAGAGCTGCAAATAGCGTAAAATAAGTTCCCGGGGGAACTACATATTCGTTGCACACAGCCACCATTCTCTTTCATCCTTAGATCCCAAATAGCCAGCTAGATCGTGTAAGCAAAAGCACCATACCAATTAATGTAAGAAAATAAAGCACAACCAAGCAAGTAATTTGTAACACATAATGATAAGAAACAATGGCATACCTGACAACCTTCAGCAACCACTAATGTAGAGCCTTCATTCCCAGAAAATGAATTCTGCAAGAAGTTTAGGGAAGATGGATATCCCAAGCTGCAAGGTATCATTTTAACAATCATCACAAAGGAGAGATTCAAAGCAACATCTAAACATAATGTTTTGTCTGTTTACTAAATCTTAGAGAACATATAAACCCACACATAGAACGAATTCTTTCTCTATGCAATATGGTGATGAACTTAAATTTAAAAACAATCATGACACATTTGAAATGGTAAAAAAAACATGGAAATAAAACAAGCTGTTAGAACAACTGACAATATACACAAAACTTCCCTAGGTAACATCAACATTTTTCAGTGGCCGAGTGGAGAAAAATGTATCCTTGGTATTTTCATGCAGATAATCATGAACAATTATAGTACTAGTAAAAACTATTGCACCTTAAATGACTTCAATAAGGAAGATGCAAGGGTGACCTTTTTAGGACACCCGGAATGGACACCACGTAGTTGGTGTTCATAAAAATAAACATCAATTTGTGTGCGCACAAATATCAATGCAGAAATGAATTGACATCGGGTGTCCATTCCGGGTGTCTCAAAATGCATCATCCTAGTATTTTCCCTTCAATAATACTTTAAAACACAGTCATAAGTTCACTTCAGTTTACAAATTGGAGGAGGAAAATGCATGCATATAAAGCAGAAACACCGTCCAATTGGAAATCTTTGATCAGCCCCAAAAGACTCAAAATTAGGGATGCAAATGGGTAGGGTAATCCCCACGGGTGATGAGATTTACCCTAACGAATAAGGGTATGGGATTTTAAATGAGTATGGGGACGGGGATAGGTACAAAATCTCATACCCCCACATGGGCATGGGGACGGGGATGGGTAATAAAATATATCTACGGAGATCCCCATATATCAATTTATACACCATATGATATTTATTACTTATATATACACCATATAATATTTATATATAAATATAATATAATATTACATAGTTTCCACCCCGAAACACTTATTATACACCATGGTTTGAAAATTCGTCAAACTTCGGTGGAAGTTTGTCGATAATGAAAACGGGGAAGTGGAATTACTTGGCGATGTAAAACTTGCAAAGTTTCTCCGAAAACTTCGCCAAACTTCGATGACTTCCATCAAAACCATTAAAAAAGAGACAAAGAATGTAAGAATTCAAAGAAATCAACGAAGTTTTTGGGTAAGTTTGGGAAAGTTGCCCCTATATAAAATAAAATTTTAAAAGAACTTTTCATAGCAAATAAATTCAAAACTTATTATATAAAGTAATATAGAGACAAATACTAATATCAAGTGTGTTGCAAAATTGTGTTTAATGCAAAATAAGTATTTTAAACAATTGTATTGTGATTATTATGCATCATTGTTGTATGATTAAGTATATTTCTAACATCTTTAGCATTTAAAGAAATTTCATAAACTTTCATACACTGGCGAATTTTTGTAAAACTTCCCTTGTCGAAGTTAAATTCCTTGAATTACTTCGAATTTTAAGTAAGCAAAGCTTAAGGTGAAGTCGAAGTTTCAAACCTTGTTATACACATAACAAAAGCCTTTATGAGATTTATAATTTCAATTTATTTGGTTAACTATATGTTTTGTTTTGAATTGGTTGCAACTATATTCATATCTTACAATTTTAGGATCAAATCTACTGAAAAAAAAAATTTAGTATCAAATGAGAAATATTGCAAAACCTTATTTTATAACATCCTCCTAATTATTTTTGGGGGCCCTGGTGTTATTGACTTTATATATAGTTTAGATTTATACATACATGTTATGAATTTGTTGCACAAAATCGAGCACAATGGAAGAGTTTGATCCATGTAGCCGACACCAATTAATTTGGGACTGAGACTATGTTGTTGTTGTTGTTAATTATAATTATTAGCACTTATAAGTTAGAACTTTAAGCGCATGATATGTTGATACTTTATTTTTGTTGGAATTCCAACAATTGTGTTGTTATGTAATTTTGACACCTTATTTTTTATAATTCTTTTTGTAAGGAAAATTAAGTGGGAAGAATATCTTCCCCACGTTGATTCCATATCCTCGCAAAAATCCCCATAAACATTCCCTGCGGGAATCCCAATGGAGAATGGAATGTGGAAAAAAATTTCATAGGGATTCCCCATCCCCACAAAAATCTCCCATGAAAATCCCCGTGGGGATCCCCAATGGGGAAAAAATTTTCCCACGAGGATAGGATGGGCATGTGGTTGGGTATGAGAATTCATCCCTAAATGGTTATGGGTGTCGGGATGTGATGAATTTTTAAGTGGGAATGGGTATGGGGCCATCCCCTACCCATTTGCATCCCTACTCACAATCCCATGTGGAGGGAAAAAACTCTAAAAGCTGAAAACTTCACAACCACTAGAATATTCCCAGTTAACGCTTGAAGCAAATGGCGTTTGCTATATTTCGATATCTAAATTTTTATTCAAAGAATCTAGACGCACAAGTAGTATCTATATTTAAAGAATTTAACTTCATAAATGGCTTTTATAAAAAAAATAAAAAAAGGAAGGAAAGGATCAACTATTAATTAATTGATTGGTAGATCGACATAACTTTTGGATTTTTCCATAATTATGAACATCTTTTTTTAAAGGAATGCTTATGAATATTTTTTTTAGAGAAAGAAACTATTGCAAATTTGTAATGATATGATAGTGTAATTACATAGATACATGAATGTACGGGCTAGGTTACACGGACTCGGGCAAGAGTACATATCTAGGTGTCGGGCTCGCTATTTTCTAATTTAAAGGATACGTGTACTTGACTAGATGTGTCCAAATAATTGGATACGGGTACTTGGACTCGTCTAAATTTATATATATATATGGGTTTGTGTGTGTACATATATAAATAATTTTAGAGTCCGGCTATACACTTCCCAATGTTTACTTAGGGGACCTAAAGTGCACCGAATTTATATATAATCCCGACCAAAGCACCCAACTCCAAAACCTTGGTCGAGACATCTATTTTAGGTTCGGCGACGTATGACTGAGACTTATCCTCTAGGTTCGGTATTGTCCAATCAAACCTCTTTGTGAAATTTGGTTGACAACTGCCGACCTAAATGTTCAGTGGGTTCCGACCGACTCTCCAATTAAAGGTTTGACAGAGGCTTTGACCGACTCTCCAACTAGAGGTTCGATGGGCTCTGAGTGACTCTTCAACTAGCGATTCAGACCTGCGAGGCCGAGCCACTCGATGATGCCCTACAAATCACAAGAAGAGAGTGTGTGGAGGGATGATAGTGGGGTCTACAAAATGAGAGGAAAGGGTAGTGGGGTGCACTAATCACAGTGAGGGGCATAATGGCCATTTTATAATAAAATTGACCTTTTTATGTTTGGCTTTTTTGCTGGGGTGCCTTAATTAAATGGTGGGGTGCGTATAGCTGGGCTCTAATTTTATTGTATTAATGTAATGGGTACATATTGTGTTAGTTGATTTGATGCATTTTCTTTATTTAAATGTTGTATGATGTATAAGAGTATTACTAGTATTTTCAATAATTTTCATTTAAAACACCCCAAACCCAAACCTTAATCTTATCTTCTTCTTCTCAAATCTACGGCGCCACCTCTCCTCTCTCGTGAATCCGTGATGAACTAACCCTAACCCATCTCTCTCCTCTCTTC
The DNA here is from genome assembly GCA_039657345.1 of Stephania japonica. NCBI lineage: Eukaryota > Viridiplantae > Streptophyta > Magnoliopsida > Ranunculales > Menispermaceae > Stephania > Stephania japonica. Next base: position 13,763,586 of record CM077564.1, on the reverse strand, counting down.
TCCTCTCTTGCGACCTTGTCGGCATCATCAACTTTCTCGTCAACACAGGTAAACGACACCTATGCATCTCTCTCTCGCTCTCCCTCCCTCCCTCTGCACCTCTGGACCTCTTTCTCTCCGGCAGTGTCCGACTTCAGATCCGCCGCGTCAACACGTATTCCGTGTCCGCATCCATGTTGACGCAGGTACTCCGGCACAAAGTGTTGAGTTTGGGTATCAGAGTGTAAGGGTAAGTTTTGGAGGATCAGAAGTCCTATCAAAATTACAAAAAAGGAATTGGGTAAAACATAGAACTGTCCCAACCTCTTATGATCATTACGTCCACAACGCACTTCAATCCCTAACAAGATTGGGAGAAGTAATTCATTTTCCCAATTTGGCATCCATAATGAAGCTAAGTTCCTCATTTGCTCCCAAACGAAGAACCAAACTTGTGTTTTGTGCACAAAAATCCTTCTATTCCTTTCTAACCATAAAGTCCAACACGTGGCAAGGAATACCATTCCAAGGATTTCCTTATTCTTCGCGTCGGGTTTGGTGAAGGGTATGTAATATTGGTTGATCTTCCCATGTGCACTTGATTCTACCATATGTAAAGTACTGCCATTGTCACCATATTTTAACTATGAATGGACAATTTGCGAAGAGATGATCCACGATCTCCACGTTTCCCATACATAAGCTACATTATTGAGGAGAAATAAAACAAAGAGAAGTCCTTTGTAATGCATCGAATGTACTAAGTTTTTTAATTGCTATAAACCATCCAAACACCCTAACTTTATAAGGGTCGAAGCTTCCACTTGACCAAGCTTCTCGAAATCTATAGTAAAACACCCTTCCAAAATTCGAACTTCTTTGGATTGCACTTAGGGGGAAGGCCTAAATAAGTCATAAGCCGGTTAACATTCATAAACCCCATCACAGACACCTAACAATTCAACCACTCCCCTTCCATGTAAACTCTACAAATTTGTGCCTTGGTCCAGTTTATTTTTAGGCTTATTGTCTCACATATCATTCCGATAATTTCGATAGCCTTTCACACATTTGCTTCCCTTGCCACTAAAAATAGCAGTGTGTCATCAGCCATTTGCACGTGTGAGTTCAACTCCATCCTTTCCCACAGTGAATATCAACACTAAACTATGACCTCCATAATCAAAATCATCAAAATGGAAGGGAGATGATCTACTAACTAAATAATTGCAACAAATTCTTCTGAACACAAGGATTTCAACCATAATCAAAGACACCTAACCATTCAACCACTCCCCTTCCATGTAAACTCTACAAATTTGTGCCTTGGTCCAGTTTATTTTTAGGCTTGTTGTCTCACAGATCATTCCAACAAATTCTTCTGAACACAAGGATTTCAACCATGAAGAGATAGAAAAGTTGTGTGTTTACTTGAAGGTTTAGATAAACCTTTAGGTACAAACCCATTGGTCCTTTCAGGTGAATTTCCTAATTTTACAGAGTTTAATACCTAAGATAAGTCCTTCACATTTTTTGGTTATACTAGTTGCGTAACATGCTTCGCATGTTTTAAGTAATTTTATTTTCAATTTTAATGTGTCAAACTAAAAAATTACTTTTGCACAATACTTTTTTTTGACGAAATATATAGCATATTGTAGTTGATTATTAGCATTTAAATTTGATCTAGTTCCTAAATTTGGGATTTAGTCACTAGTTTAGACACGGTAGAATGCATGCTTCAATCTATATTCATAAGGAGCAAAAGGGAAGAAGATGGGTAGAAGTAAAGTCGAATTAGGGTTAAGGATAGAATATGTGAGAGGAGAGAGAGAGAGAGAGAGAGAGAATGCCGAAATTTGGGATAGAATATGTGAGAGGGGGAGTTTGTGACTCTTAACGCTTCTTGTGTTCCTTTTCTTCACATAAAAATAGCTTGTCTTTATTACCTCTTATTACTCATATATATAGAGTCCCAGTACACAAAAAATAGTAAATAATTAGCAACTACTACTTTAGGCAGTCAATAGAAATAAGGAAACTATCCTCAAGCTCAATTTCTGAATTAGTTTAAGGAGCATCTGGCACATTATCAACTTACCATTTTCAACCTCTGGAACTTCTATCCAAAACAGGTGTTTGCACCTGTGTCCAAGGTTGTAACATTCTTCGCAATTATAACAGACACTTTGTTCTTCGTTTCGCCATTTCAGTCTTTGATAATTTCTTGATGAACAAAGGTGTAGAGTTGTCGATTATTGTGTCGACACTACTAGTAACGGTGGTTGCCTTTTGTGTTTGGCCACTCAAAGGTGCTTCAGAGTCCTTTATGATAGCTGTGCTTGTAGAGCTTCCACTAGTTTTGGGAGTGCTCATCGTGGGCATGATGCGTGCCTGAAAGGGACTCTTTATAGAATTTTTGTTTGCGCTCGAAGGCACGAGCAAGATTATGGCAATGCCCTGATTGCCCAGTTGTTGCAACTCAATGTCAATCCGCAAGTCCTTGGTCAAATCGACGGTGAGCAAGTCCACCTGTTGTCACGGTTTAAGGTTCAATGTTATGGCCAACAAAGACTAGAACTGGCTTTGGTACTCTTCCACTGTATAAGTCTGCCTCAAATTGGCCAAGTCTCCTAATGGGTTGTTGCTCATTGGCGATCCAAAGCGAATGTGACATTGGTCCTTGAAACGGTCCTAGTCGATGTTTGAGTTCTCCAGCTCCACCTAATCTAACGAAAGTTGCGCTTCACTCAAAAGGTGGAACGTCGCTAGTCCAACCTTACCTCCTCTTTGAGTCTTTTGATGAAGAAAAAATTTCTCACATCTCTTCAACCATCCTAAGGGGTCTTATGTGTCACTATATGTAGGAAACTCCATCTTGATGTACCGAGGAATCATCTGCCCTCCATATGGATGGTCGATTCTTCCTTCCAACCGATGCATCTGTATCGCCCATGGCACTGGTCTCTAATACCAAGTTGTTATGAACCTTGGTTTGGGATTTAGTCACCGGTTTAGACACGATAGAATTCGTGCTTCGACCTATGTTGACAATGAGCAAAAGAGAAGAAGATGGGTAGAAGTAAAGTCAAATTAGGGTTAGAGATAGAATATGCGAAAGGAGAGAGAGAATGCCGAAATTTGGGAGAGGGGAGTCCGTGACTCCTAAAGCTTATTGCGTTCCTTTTCTTCACATAAAAATAGCTTGTCTTTATTATTTCTTACTACTCATATATTTAGAGTCCTAGAACATAGAAAATAGTAAATAATTAGCAACTGCTATTTTAAGTAGTTAATAGAAATAAAGAAACTAATAAATAATAAAATAACAACTATTAATAATATTCCTAAACCCTAGGATCCCTAAGATCATTTCAGATTCACACTTTTCGATTGAAGATACTAATGCAAAACCTACTTAAAAAAAGAGACTAAGCAAATCTTATACTGAAAACACATACATGAATTTGCTATAGTCTACGCATATACATTTGCTACAAGTTTTAATCCTTAAGATTTTGTTTCGTGATGTGTATATGCATATCTCAACATTTGTCCAAAGAATCTCAATAATCAGTATAGCAGATGCATCTATCATACTATGTAACCTATTCTATATATGTATCACATATAAAAACAAAAGTAGTTCTAAAGATTTTGCATTGTGATGTGTACATGCACAACTCGAGATTGACCATATAATCCCAGTTATCAAGATGTGTAGCAAAATGTGTATCAAAACTCATCACCTGTTCTACACAGGACATATAAAACAAAAGTGAATGGCAAAATTGGCCTTCAACTGTACGAGTGCCACATTTCATGCATCAAGATGGAGGAAAGTGTGGAGTTGGCATTAAAAAGAAGGGCAAAAATGTTAGTGCACTGCACAATGAACAGTGTCGCACTATTCTTTCTAGTAAGTAGAGATTTTGGAGCAACTAACCACCTATGTTTCGGAACTCGGATACAAGTATCGATTGTAGGTAGGGGTGGTCAAACCGTGGTTTGGTGGTGAAAATCCTCAAACCGCCATCAAACCAGGGGTTCATGGGGGTTCATGGTTTGGTAGTTTTGCAAACCACCACCAAACCGCAAACCCTCAAAACCGCAACCAAATCGATCGCGATTTTCCTAGTTTGGTCATTTTGGTTTTGCGGTTTTCTTGCGATACATTTTCAACAAAAAAAAAAAAAAACTCTATACATTTCATACATGTCTATCAACAAACACTTACTACAAAAAACATGTGTATGCATGACCATCCACCACAAACACAATGAAAGATAATAACTCAATCAAAATTATATACAAGTCTAAGACTTTAATTTAGTTCATTTCAAAAGTTAAAACAACATGAAAATGCTTCAACGCCATTCCATTTCAAGTTCTAATTATTTCAATATTTTGTTCTTACAATAAAACAATAATTATAAATAAAAAGTAAGCAACATGATAAGAATTTAATAAGAATTAAAAGTTCCAATAAGATTAATTTACCGTGGTTATAGGTTTAAGGTTTAAGGTATAAATTTATAAAAATTCTTAAAATGTCCTTCGGTTTCGTGAATCGTGGTTTTCTAAAAATAAAAACTACCATCAAACCGTGGAATTGCGGTTTTCAACTTTTCTAAACCACCCCCAAACCTTGAATTTAAACCTTGCGAGAATCATGTTTGTTTCTCGCAATATTCTTTAATTCTATAATACGGGATACCAAAAATGTTCGAGATTTTAAACAAAAGTGCTTGGACACCGATAAAAAGATTTATTTTAAAATATTTTCCATTAATTTTTATGATTTATGATATATGTAAATATTGAAAATAAGAAAGAAAATTTTTTTTCAAAAAAAAATAATTAAAAAAAATTATATCTTTTTTTACTTAAACGGGAAGTGGGAGTCAAATCCACGACCTCCTCAAACCTTGCCTTTTGACAAGTGATGTCTCTACCATCACACCTAAGATGCTTTGGCAAGAAAAACTATTTTAAGTTCAAAAGCCAAACACTAGCTATAAATATCTTTTGTGTACAATCAGTGTGGTCAAGGATAGTGTCATTACAGAAAAATAGAGATTAAAAGAATAAAAAATAGAGAGAACAACCTCACATTGATCAATCCAAATGGAGAGATGGAGATCGAGAGAAAAGGCACAATCGAGAAACAGTAGTAGCAGAAGATAGAAGAATGAAAATGAACACTTTTTTCAATTTGGACTTCATTGTTGGGCTTGTTTTTCTTCTTCACTAGCCTTATCTTTCACCAATTCCTTGGACTTCTTCTCCGCCTATGCCCCCTCTCTATCTTGATCAATTGCATTGTTTGTGAAGTGCTTTCTCTACTTTAGAGCAAGACTTGCAAACACAAACCTGCAGTGAATTTTGAGAGATCTTACTCGAGTTCCATGTTTGTGCTCATGTTGTGCCTTGCCGACACAAACACTTGACCTAAAATGCGATGTCCATGTACCATAGCAAACCGAAAGATCAACTCTCCGAATGTCTCGCTCTTAAACCCTTGTCAAGTAACTGGAAATAGCTACTGCATGTGGCTATTGCATGTGCCTTCTCAAGCATAGTTGCAAGCATGGTAAAATTAACTCACCATGCTCCACTATTCACACTTATATATGTCCTTCAAGTTTCAAGGCAAGGCTAAATCTTATCTCTAAACATAAACTCACTCATGATCCACATTGTACATTGTTTTTACTCTATTCGCTATGTATTAAGGAGCATGATTCGAGGAAGACAAATGGATTTGCTAATAAACTAAATGGGCTATATTACCTTTAAATACCAACATATCCAACTCAAAACACCTGCTCATGATTGCACAAGGGTTTTTACCGATAAGAGAAATTTTAAAAGCCCGGGAGTGGGTTTAGTGGCTTTACGCTAGTCGCAAAGGAGAGCAAGTAGCTTCACATTTCAAGAAAGAAAGGCACCTCCATGTGACGTTGTTGGGCCTGTATGCGCCTGTATTTGTGGCTCTGTGGATTGCACTACTATTGATATTGTCCCCACCTTAGCCACCTTCAACTCGCTAGTGTGGGGTTTTACTCCAAAAGGCCTCGATACTACTAGAGGGGAGATCCATACTTATATATTTTTTGAATAAGCCATAGATAACTAATGTGGAACTAAATATTTCGGTCCACATATCCCAACAAACGTTCCCCTTATTCCTTAATTTTTCAAATAAATACCGCATATGGCTTCATCACTGTCAACTTAGGCATCATTCTCTTAGTACGCTAAAGCTCACATTTCCTTCCTTGTTCCAATCAATAAATGTTAATGTTTGTTATCAAACTCATACGATTTACGAGTTAACTCATTCCAGGGTAAACCAAGTTGAACAACCCCTTAACTCGCAAATAGAGATGAATCATATGATTCAACAAGTGGTCGCGAGGCCCAAATTTTGATTTTTTTTTTTTTGTTATTCTTTTAAAGAAGTGGTTCAATTTTGGAAAGAGAGAGAGTGAGAGAGAATAAGAAGTGTTTGACATGTTCATAAAAAACAGCTTTTTTGTAAAAAAAAAAAAAAAGTTTTTCTTACTCACAAAAAAACTTTTGTTTAACTTTATATTAAAACTGTCATATACCATTAAAAATTGAAAGAAAATAAATGAACACACAAATTAAAAGTATTTAGAAGCATTTAAAGAGAATAAAAAAAATCTTACGATTTACGATTCGATTCACAACGCACTCCTACTGATTTTATGATTCGATTCTGATTTGACAACAAGGTTATGAGATCCATTATGAAATGAGGAAACTCGCAAAGCACAGTGCTTTTTCCATTGAGTAATAATAGAAGCTTTACTCCTTTTGACCTAATTCATAGTGATATTTGGTGACAAGCACCCACTCCTAATATTTCTAGAGCATCTTTTAAATGAACCAGTTATATGGTTATATTTTTCTTAGAACAAGTGTAACTTTTATAATACTAATTATACATTAGAACAAATAATTTGTTGTTTTCATATCTAAATAAATAATTCTTTTAACTTGCTTTTAGTTCCTGTAGTGTTACAACTCATAACTTAAACGCATCTATAGTTGTGCAAGTTTGAATGCTTCCTTTGTTCAAGCATGTAATAAGAACAAACATAAGTTATCACATCATACCAAAACACTGATGCATGAAGACTACTGACTAACAAACAAGTACCGGTAATAAGGAGCAAATGCATGAAGAACTGGATCTTATAACCATCCTCATAAACTGAAATAAGCATGAGTTATGAGATATTTCCATAAAATGAACAAACGAATGACTTACGTACGTAAATTTCTAATGTGAATATCCTGGTCATAGATGTCAATGCTTTTGCAAAGGCTTCGGGCCACAGCTGCCTAGAGAAAGATGATAGGAGAAAAAATAAATCATCAATCAAAAGAAAGTAAACCTTAAAAAAAAGCCTCATCATAACATAGTTGCTTGATTGAAACTCATTTAATTTTTCGAGTGGTCAAACAGGTCCATGTATCCATTCTTGATTTAGCAATGCTAAGAATTAAGACTGAGATGCCTATTTGATTGTTACAAAAACAAAACCGGCAGTAATTAGATTAAAGCCCAAAAATGTGAATGAGCATAGCATTAATGCCCGTAGCTAGGACTAGGAGAAAGATATCAATCCAGTGAAACCCACTCTCTACCTAAGAGATGGTCATAACCCATGCAATGTCTTTCCTTCCCTACTATTCATGTAACATAAATGAAAAACCTATATAAATCTTGAAGGGAAATACTATATTTCAAACTCTCAACAAAGTTCATCACAGTTCTATGAAAAATATTGCATGATACGAATGAGCACAAAACTTTTTTTTCACAAATCAAATAAATGCAAGATCCTGTAGACTTTTGAAGGTGAAGATTAAATACCGTTGACCATTGGCTCGGGCTAAGGCAAAGCCCTGCCCAACTACCCTCTCCCACACCCCTATCTCGGGGCAATGCCGAGTACGTCTTGTCAACATCTGAAAATTTCAATAATACAAGTTATTATGAATCAAGTCCCTATTTCTGTAAATAACTAAATATCATTAACTCCTTAAAAAAATAGATGTTAATGGTACAATTATATTCATGAAACAACTCTAGCTTGGGCCTAGTCTATATAAATCTGGAAAGAAGGAAATAATTTATTGATTGATTGATTGTTTGATTGGAGATTTTGTTGGAAGTTTCCATAATTGTCACTATTCCTATAACTCTATAAATATGGAGCTATTGTAACTAGAGAAGCATGAATGAAATCATACCTTTTCCTTTCTCCCGTGGATGTAGATCTAGAACCAAACCATGTAAATCATTGTGTTCATTTTTTCTTTAGTTTTAAATTATAACATGGTATCAGAGCATCAAAGTTTATTGTAAGTTTGTCATTTGTCCTTTAATTGTTTCAGCTTACATTGCCCTCATGGTTGTAAACTGTTTGATGTGAGCAGCCTTCATTGCTGATTTTGTTTTTCTCAAGATTGCTAGCAGGCTTCATTGTTGTATGCTATCCTCCATTTAGTGCAGCCTTCATTGTTGTATGCTATCCATCTTTGTGGCCTACATTGCTGCAATCTATATTTTTTTTTTTGTGAAACCTTCATTGCTAAACACACTTCAGGTTTAAAGACAAAATTAATTTCTGGCATTCATCGCCAGAATAATCATTAGTGAAGAGAGAACGAGTCGCAGACATGGACTTCAACAGTAATGAGATAGAAAAGCTACGCACCTTACTTGATCGTTTGGATAAATCCTCCGGTATCAACTCATTGGTCCATTTAGGTTAGTTTCCTGTTTCCATTAGGTTTAAGGTCTCAAATATATCATTTTCAAATTCTTAGATTTTAGATTCTAGAGCAACGGATCACAAGACTAACTCTCCTAATTCCTTTCACTCCTATAACCCTTGTTCAAGTAATAGGAAAATAGCAACTGCAGATGGCTCATTAACCATAGTTGCAGGAATGGGAGACATTCACCTTACTCCAACATTTATACTTAAAGATGTCCATTCACGTTCCAAAGCTCTCGACGAATCTCATCTCTGTACACAAACTCATGCAAGATTCTCATTTAACGGTGTTGTTTTACCTACTCGTTTTGTGTTTCAGGATCAGGGCTCTGGAAAGACAATTGGACTTGCTAAGGAACAAAATGGGCTCTATTACCTTGAGTTACCAACACATTCTACACGAAATACTTGCTCATTTCTTTCTGATCACAACCTTTCTAGTAAAGATCACTTGTGGCTTCATCATCGTCGACTCGGGCATCCTTCTTCTAGCACCCTTAAGGTCATGTTCCCTCTTTTGGTTAAGTAATTAAATGTTAGTGATTTTCATTGTGAAGTGTGCGAACTTGCAAAACACAAACGTGTCTTTCCGTTGAGTAATAGTAGAAGTTCCACTCCTTTTGACCTAATCCATAGTGATATTTGGGGACCTACACCAACTCCAAATAAATATGGTGCACGTTGGTTTGTATCCTTTATTGATGATTGCACTAGAGTCACATGGATTTTCTAGCTCAAAAACAAATCGGATGTGAGTCTCATTCTCCCACAATTCCATATGATGATGCAAACTCAATTTGGCACTAGGATTAAGAAGTTTAGGTCTGATAATGCCAAAGATTATTTTAATCAAACTCTTATATCATACTTTCAAAAGGAAGGAATCATTCACAAATCCTCCTGTGTTCACACCCCACAACAAAATGGTGTGGTTGAAAGAAAGAATAGTCACTTACTAGATACAACCCGTGCCTTCCCATTTAATCACCATATACCTAAGTCATATTGGGGGGAAGCAATCCTAACGGCCGCACATCATATAAATATTTTCCTTCTCGTGTCCTAGGCCTTAAAAGTCCAATGGAAGTATTATCCCAATTTTATCCTAACTTTAGAACCTCAAACAATTTAGTTCCTAAAATATTTGGATGTGTCACCTTCGTTCATATCCACCATTCAAATAGGGGAAAATTAGATCCAAGAGCTCTCAAGTGTGTCTTCATGGGGTCTCCACTCAAAAAGGGTATAAGTGTTATCACCCGCCTTCTCGAAAATTCTTTGTCTCATTAGATGTAACCTTCAATGAGCACGAGTCATATTTTCCGTTCCTTCTCTTCAGGGGGAGAATTCCATAATGGAAGACAAGGATCGAGATGAGTTATTCTTTGCCCCTTTAGACATATCACTTGAGCCACCAATTAGGCCAAAAATCTCAAAGCCTAACATCTTTGAGCCCAAGGCTAATGAATCAGAACCAACTACTATTGAGGATAGCATGACAGGGCAGGTCTACTTAAGAAAAAGAGCCACCCCACCTAAATTAATGCAAGTCCAAGAGTCTGAACCAACTTTTGAAAATGAAGTATCGATTCCTAAGTCACAACCTATTGAATCAGTGCAAGTTCAACAATTTGGACAAGTTCTTGAAAATGAGGTTCCAATCTCTGAGTCCCAACTAGACAAATATGTTGATTTGGATCTCCCTATTGCCAAAAGAAAAGGAACTCGAGCATGCACTGAACGTCCTTATACCCTCTCTCCAATGTTGTCTCATTCGAGAAATTTTCTCCCACTCACAAGAATTTTCTCATAAGCTTGAACAGTGTTCAAATCCCAACCACATTATCTGATGCCATATCTAATGAACATTTTTTAACAAGCCATGAATATGGAAATGGAGGCCTTAGAGAATAATGGAACATGGGAATTAGTTGATCTACCTGCAGGTAAGAAGCCAGTTGGATGTAAATGGGTTTATACATTGAAATACAAGGCAGATGGGTCACTAGAGCGATATAAAGCGAGATTAGTAGCCAAAGGGTATACTCAGACATATGGTGTGGACAATCAAAAGACATTTGCTCCAATTGCGAAGATGAATATAGTAAGAATTTTGTTGGCCTTGGCAACTACTTATGATTGGGATTTGCAACAATTTGATGTCAAGAATGCGTTTCTTCATGGTGATTAGAGGAAGAAATTTATATGGAGGTGCCCCCTGGGTATCAGACAGGAATTGCTACCAAGAAGGTGTGTAAATTAAAGAAGGCGTTGTACGAACTAAAGCAATCTCCAAATGCATGGATTTGGGGAAGATAATCATCAAACACTTGTCTTCAAGGGGAGTTACAACTCTTCTTGTTTATGTAGATGACATCATTGTAACTGGGGATGATGAGGATGAGAAGTAGAAATTAAAACAGTCTTTGGCTAAAGAATTTGAAATCAAAAGAACTAGGAAAGCTGAAATATTTTTTGGGAATCGAGGTAGCACATTCGAAAGATGGTATCTTCATATCTCAGCAGAAATATATTACAAATCTTCTTAAGGAGACAGGGAAGCTAGCATACCAGACCAGCCAGTACACCAATTGATCCAAATCACAAATTTGGAAAGCAGAAAAAGCTACAATCATGGATCAAAATAGGTATCAAAGATTGGTTGGAAAACTAATTTACCTCTCACACACTAGACCCGACATTGCATATGCAGTGAGTGTGATTAGTCAATTATGCACAATCCTAAAGAAATCCATGTACAGGCTGCATATAGAGTGTTGCAATATTTGAAGGGAGCTCCAGGACAAGGTCTTTGTTTAAAAGAAATACAAGGATAGTATTGGAAGCTTATACAAATGTTGATTATGCCGACTCAGTGGTTGACAGAAGATCAACTACCGGATACTGCACATTTATTGGTGGAAACTTGGTGACTTGGCGCAGTAAAAAAGCCGAATGTTGTTGGTCGATCAAGTGTTGAAGCAAAATTTCGGGCAATGGCTCAAGGAATCTATGAACTTTTATGGTTGAAGATTATCTTAGAAGACCTCAAAATCAAGTGGAATGGGTCCATGAGATTTTATTGTGATAACAAGTCTGCAATCAACATAGCTCATAATCTGGTGCAACATGATCAAACCAAGCATATCGAGATTTATCGACATTTTATTAAAGAGAAAATGGATAGTGGGCTCATTTGTATTCCTTATGTCTCAAATCAAAATCAGCTTGCAAATATGCTTACCAAAGGTCTTACAAATTCTTCATTACAAATAAATGTTTCCAAGCTAGGAATGACGAACCTTTATTCACCAGCTTGAGAGGGAGTGCTGGAAAGAAGAAAATAATTGATTGATTGATTGATTTATTAATTGATTGTTTGATTGGAGATTTTGTTGTAAGTTTCCATAATGGTCACTATCCCTGTAGCTCTATAAATATGGAGCTATTGTAACTAGAGAAGCATGAATGAAATCATACCATCCTTTCTCCCGTGGATATAGGTCTAGAACCAAACCACGTAAATCATTGTGTTCATTTTTTCTTTAGTTTTAAATTATAACATAAACATAACCTCATGCATAGGAACAAAATATGATAGGAAAAAAAAAAAATAAACGTCGACATTTGTATAAGATTTATGTCAGACTTGATGATCTATTATGTTTTGGAGACAATAACATTATTCCTGACCAAAACTAAAGATCAAGTTTCTCAAAAAGCTACATCATGGTTCCTCAAGTTTTCTAGTAAATTCTTTCATTTTCTTTATTTTGGTGTGTGTACGTGATTTTGGAAACTTTATAATCAATAGCATCAAATCGAGAGTAGAAGAATTTGATCCATGTAGCCGACCCAAACTAATATGTTATTGAGGCTTTGTTGTTGTTGCTGTTTTGGAAGCATGTTGAAATTAATTTCTTTCAAAAACTCGTATAGAAAAAATATACTTTCAACGTGAAAAGTATAAATGCAAATGACATTGGACATAAAAGTTACAAGATCATAATGATACACCATATGGCCTTAGCCATGAAAATCAAAAGGACAAATACAATAAAAATGCGTAAATTTCAAGCGGCACAAAAAGATTACACAAAAGGGATAAATTAAGGAATTAATTTTCACCATTCAGATAGAGGAATAATGAAATAATATATATATATATGTGTGTGTGTGTGTGTGTGTGTGTGTGTGTGTGTGTGTGTGTGTGTATAATAAGAGGATTACCTAGACCACTACTCAGTTGAGAGACAAAAAGGTGGCCATAAGAATCTACAGTCCCCAATATCAAGCCACTTTCACCTGTACATTGTTTATGTCAAACAGGAACCAGTAAGTATTAGAAGAGTATTTCAATATTCAGATGCAAATTTCTGAACAAAGATCATCTGGAAGAATAAGTGGATGGAACATCTACCAAGCATCTTAAGATATTATAAGTTTGCAGAAGTTTCATATTAAGGCTCTAGTTTCATAGAAAGAAGTCCCAGAAGATAAGTATGACACCCTATTCAGATATTAACAGCAACAAGCTTGTGTATGTATCTCAATATCTCCAAAACGTGCTAGTAGGTTAATAAATCTGCATCATCAAATCTAACACATTCTCAAACCAAGGAAATCAGATGAACTCAATGTATTTTGTAACCATAAAGTTTTTTTGGCCAACCAAGCAAGATCGTATAGTTCTGGCAGCTTTATAGAGCTCCCATGAGTTGATAAGTAACATCTCGAATTTCAAGAGAACCACTTCCAAATATGTGAAACAGTAAACGCAATGCTCCACTCAAGATTTGTGTCGCAACATATAAGATTCATAGATTGAACCCAGCCGCTAGTAACACACATTAAATGTTAGTTCCCAAGACCCTTGCTCTAACCCAAAGTACTGATAATGGACACTGCATCAAGGTTGCAGCTATGCATTTCACAATACACAGTATTTCTCCAGTAGAAAAGGGTAAATTAATTTACTTGACCATCATGCAATACCAAGTCAGAAAGCATAAACAAGCTATTAAACCTGCGAAAACTACAAATCAGCCAAAAAGTGTGAAAAGAAGATAACATAGTAACTAAATAGCAAAAAATAAAAATGAAGAAATAAAAATTAAAATAAAAACTTGAGAATGCAAGGAGTTGACAATTTAAGTAGGTCTTGAATAGTTCAGTCGAAAAGAGAACAAACAAGATTATGCAAGGTTTCAACAAAAGTATTGTTCAACATAATCATCATTAAGACCTATACCAGCACAAAAATATATAACACAGTCAACAAATGAACTAAACAAGAGAAACAATTATGAAAAAGAGTATAATCGTGGCAACGGACGTACATGTTTTCTCGGCAAGCATGATGCTTTGAATTTCTGAACGATGTGGGCATCGGTTCACCAATGATGACTTCATGACCTATAAAGTAAACATTGTAATGGTTAAAATAGATTTATACAAATATTAAGTACTCAGAACCAAGAAGACAATAATCTTTTGTCTAAGTAACAACTTTCAATGAAGAAACAGTCATACAAATAATTGAAGTTTATGAAGAAAATTTCATAATTCAAAATTCATTTGCAATCATCTTGACAAGGCTAGAAATGTTTAAAAAATGTGGGATAAGCCATCATTTAAGAGTATGACTTTAAAGTGGGTTAATAGACTAATCTACCCCAAACTTAAGTAAAGTTCCAAATATATCCCATAATTTGGTCTCATTTTAGTCCACAATGATTTGGGTGAAGTTGTGGCTAAAGGGAAAAGAAATTGTTGGTAAATTGGGCAAAAATGTGATGTTTGAGAGAGAGAGAGAGAGAGATATGTTTGATCAGAGAAGAGAGTGGGTGTTCTATGTTGTTACGGTCAAGGGTTTCGCAATGTCAAAAAGAGAGAAAAGAGTTTGATTTCTTAAAATTAGTCTAATCCCCCTCTCTTTGGAGACTCGGGCACCCAAATTTGTTTTCAACATACGCAACTTATTAATTATTTGTGCTATTTGAATAATGACTTCCATCCAAATCACCATGGACTAAAATTGAAACTAAGTGTATTAGTTTGGGATAGATTTGACAAAATTTTATGTTGGGGATAGATTTGAAACTTTGGCAAAAGTTTGGGATAGATTATTCAATTAACCCTTTTAAAGTTTTTCTTAACAAGTAGCCCTTACACATTATTTTCAATGTTTCATCATGACACCTCATCAGGGACAAATGCGTGCAATTTTAGACAATATGAAATTTCATCATTTTAAGATGAACAATAAACAATGTCAGAATCCGTGGATTACATACCTGAGCATGCATAGGTATCAAGAGACTCTCCTTTCCCTTGGTAAGCATAGTATCTTCCATTGCAATCTAGAAAGAATTCCACAAAAATTATAAGTTTCATCCACGTCATCCACGTTACTGTTGTGGTCCACTTAACAGACATCCTTAGTCCTTAAATTAATCAAATAAAGAATTTGCTGGTATAATAAAACACAACATTGACCATTAGCTCTCCAAAAACTTCACCAGAGCATTGAAGTTCATTCTTGAACATCTAAACCCATTCAAGGCACTTTTCAAAGTTGAGAAACAAATTTATGAGGATAGAAGAAGAGGTCCTAACTCCAACAAGAGCCAAGGTCTTTATGTCTCAATTTTTCGCAAATCAGTGTGTTTTCGCACAAATACACAGACTATTGACAAAAAAATAATTCAACATGTGCTCCAGAATAAGAATCCATAACAAATATAGTACTAGAGGAATTCATTAAACAATCCATTCTTAAATAACTTTATGTTGGAGTATAAAATCCCACATCGGAAATATAATAAGAGTTAGTGAGAAATTTAACATGGTATCAGAGCCCATGGTTCGAATGAGACCTGAGAGAAAAAAAAAGCCCCTTGAATCATGTGACTTTCAGTCCATGAGGAGTATTGAAGATGTGTGGATTGAAAGTTAGTCCCACATCGATTAAATGAAACTTCGAAATGAAGTATATAAGTGATTAACTCCTCTCAACTAGCACCGAGGCCTTTTGAGATAAAACCCACACCTAGAGTTAAAAAAGGTGGTTAAGTTGGAGACAATATTGGTGCTAGCGGAGGAGATCCACGGGCTTACGCACGCATGAGCGGCGCGGCCGTGAGAATTTGATATGGCATCAAAGCCCATGGTTCAAATGGGACTTGGGAGAAAAAAAAACCCCTGGTTCATGTGACTTTTGGTTCATGGGGGAGTGTTGAAGATGTGTGGACCAAAAGTTGGTCCCACATCGATTAAATGAAACTTCGAAATGAAGTATATAAGTGGTTAACTTCTTCCAACTAGTACCGAGGCCTTTTGAGATAAAACCCCACACATAAAGTTTAAAGGTGGTTAAGTTGGGGGACCATATCGGCGCTAAGCGGAGGAGATCCACGGGCTCATGCATGCGTGTGAGGCGCGGCCGTGAGAATTTAACACTTTACAATAGCACTAAATACTTGGCTACCTAATAACTAATGAAAGAGTTACAACATGGCATCACTTTAGTCACTAGAACAAATTGTAATGCCCATTGAAGAACAAGAAAAGTTTCCATTTGAACTAGCACAACAACATAATTTTAAAGATCGATATCTCAAAGAAAAGTAGGAGTGGCACCCATTGACGCAAAAATTAAGGAAGGGTGGTTGTGGTGGTTTAGACAACTCTAATGACAGCCTACAAATGCCCTTGTTAGAAAACTTGATTCAATAAAAATTGAAGAAATCACCTGAGCTAAGCTAACTCAGGACGCATTGATTAGGAAAGATTTAAAGGACTTGGAAACATGGTTTGAAAATTCTCCAAACTTCTCCAAGTTAATTAGGTTTTTGAAATACAGAGTTAAAAATTAGATGTAATTGAGATTTTACAAACATCTATCAAAGTTAGAGAAAAATGATAACATTTATAATTTTTAATGTTTATTTTTTGTTGAAGGTACACTAAAGAATGATAAAATGTTAAAGAAACAAGACCACAACTCAATCTCACTTATTAGAAATGTATTCTTACATATTGCTTGATGAGAAAAGAAATAATATCTAAAATAATCAATCCCGTCAAAAATTTAAGTTTTAAAAACTTAAGATCAAGTATAGAAAGTTCTACAAAAAAAAAAAAAGAGAGAAAAGATGTGAAATATTTTGAAAAACATACTTTTTAATTTTTTTTGACAAAACTTGGATGTTTTTTGCACTTGATGAAGTTATTTATACTTATCTATAATGTCAAAGTTTTACCAAAAGTCCACACATCGAATTACACTTCCCAAATTAATTCTGAATTTTAGGTGAGCAAAATCACACGAAGTTGAAGTTTCAATTTGCTTGGAAAGCACACCATCAATTGCACTAAATCGAGCGCAATGTAAGAGTTTGATCATGTAGCTGACCCCAACTAAATATGTTCATTGGGCCGGGTACCCACCTGGCCCGTCCGACATAAGCCGAGCATGGGTTACAAAATTACAACAAAAGTCCATCTCGGTCCACTAAAGCCCGACAATTTAATGGGTAGGCTTGGGTTTGTTCTTTTAACCCAAGCCCGGCCGCGTTGGAGGTAAGTGGTGGTTTTTATATTTAGCTTGCAAAGTAAAGTTGGTTGTAAATTGTTTTCATGTATGTTGGTCACCCTGTCTTCGCCTTTGTGTTGAATGATTTGATTGAAGGTCATGTTTACATATTTAACTCAACAACCACCGATAACACAAATTCTTATAGAGAGAGTGAGAGTAAGCATCCATTGGTTTCTCCAAAATAGTTGGTTGTATGTCCTTGTGTTTTTGTCCCTTAATGCATAATTTTACCTTTAGTGTCACTGTAATTTGTAATTAGTTGACCCAACTAACTAAGTGGGAATTTTAACCACTACACCAACTTCTCTTTGTTTGTTTTCATTTAAATACATATCATATAAATTAAGTTTGTAAAAAGTATTGAGTATTGACAAGCCCGTTTAGGCTCGCCTAGGCCCGGCCCATACCAAGCCTGAGCGGCCTTAGGCTCGCCACATCTAAGTTCAGGACTGGATAGGGCCTTAAAAAAATAGGAAGCCCAGCCCGGGGCCCGCCTAATGAACAGTCTAATTTCCACTAGAAGCGAAACCAAGATATCTAATTAGGAGAGGTGAATCTAAAATTTATTTGTAAAATAAAATAGTTTATTTTGTACAAGAATTAAAATAGTAATAAATTAATAATCATATGGTTTGAAATATACAATAAAAAAACTGCTAGGTTCTAGTTCTACAATGAAGGGGTTGAATCCAACAATTTCACATGATTTAGAAACAAAGCAAAATAATTCCATTATCAATATCAACAAACATGTCTAGCTCAATATAACATACCCTCATGCCGGTCGACCATTTATCACCTATCTTCTTTTGCAATTTTTTTTGATAATGTTCATTGTTGAGAAGTCTCTTTCAATTGTTATCAATGGTACTGATAAGACTACCGACAACTGAAAACCACACCTTTGGAATGAGTTTAACTACATCCCCTTTCAATGATTTCCTGTTCTCATAAGCTTACCCTCAATGTTCTTAAGGCTTAAAACAATGAAATAAGAGGTTTGAGAGGTAATTCTAAGTTCTCTTTTTCGCAGAGGTGTTTGCAATTTATTAAAGTTTTGTCCTCAATTAAGTAACATGACCACAACATTCCAACCGTAACCCTATTTTAGTTCAATAAAATTCCTATGATTCCAGACTTCGAGACATTTCCAACAACTACTTACATGAAATACCTCTAGTTGTACGTGGTTTTAACAAGTTCCTTACAAATGGTCATCAAATGATAAAGAATTTTTTTCACTTGTTGCAAACATAGTGTACATGAAAAAGTGTTCATCAAAGACACCAAATATATCACATTAACACCTATACTTCAACTGGGGCGTGACTGTCATCAAGGCGAATGGTGACAGAGAGGTGGGGGGAGGCAAAATATATACGGGTTTTGTCCCCCTATGTTTCTAACCCGGACACAACTATAGATACTCAACCTGCCTGGCCAGTTCCAATTTTAATTGAGTAACACAGAGGCAACTATTACTAAGATAATCCACATCAATTCATCCAATTGAACTAATAAAAAAAAATCTTAATCCGAATTCTAGAGCTAGGAAAACAAGCTTCTTAACCTAAGGAGATGAATTTAAACTTGAGCAAACTAGTAAAAATAAAGGAACAGATTTGCATAAGGTTTCAGAATCAGTAAAGATAGTCACCTCAATTTGATAAAGAAGACATCCTGAAGCGATGTAAACGCGACAGGAAGAGTCGTCGGGACCAATCTGAGTAAGAGCAAAACATATCAAATCAGAAAAAAAAATAATAATAATAATAATAGTAATAGTAATAGTAATGTAGAAGAAGATATTATAAGATGAAAAAAATAGGTTTAAATAGGGTTTAGGGTTTAGAGGAGAACATGGAGAGCAAGACGAGTAGACTGAAGACTTCCTGGGGATGGATTTGGGATGAGAGTTGGAGGGACAAGGGCTTTCCTCAAGCTCTTTGCTTCCAACATTGCGTTGCCCTCGTCAGTCTTTCAGGCGGGAACGGAAGAAATGTGATTGCTTTCTCTCACAGCCTTGCCAACACTAAACATCAAAACAATTTTGTCACAAAAAAAATAATAAAATAAAATCAAACACTCGTTATTATGATCCATCGATTTTTAATCTAACGGTCAAAAAATAAAAATAAGAGTCACACTATTTGCACCCCAGGATCCTCTAGGGCACCCCGATTATTTTATCAAAATGTTATTTCATTTGAAGCACGGGCATCCCATCACCAAATCAAATGAAACCCTTCATTTCTCCCTTCCATTACGACATCAAGGCTTCAATATACCAAATTCCCTCATTTTCTTGCTTATTTAAGGTGGATTTAGTTGTTTTTAGGGTTGGGTGATGTGTTTAACTTCAATCTCATAGTATTCGGCCATACAAGGCTGTGATTTGTCTTTTGGTCTCGGACGTCCATTGTCGATATCATTATATAATTGTCGACTAATATCAACTGACACCTAAGTGAGAAGGACCCTAAGACCACATGGTTGTGTATCGCCAAAACTACTGGTTTGGTCTCGGTCATCTGTTATTGAGACATTAAGTTATGTCTCGGTTAGTTCCAACTGAGTGTAATAAAAACTATGTTTGGGATTTGACTTAGTTAGTAGTAACCGACACCTTTTGGTAGTTATCCATTATAGGTTACTAAGACACGCTACAATATATCTCGGTCTCGTGTGATCGATAAATTCATGTACGTGGTTCACCTTCGGAAATGAAAAAAAACTTACAAAAACCATGGAAACTAACCTTATCGTGTGTGGCGTCCACCTCCCACTCATTTTCTTCAACTATCATACCCTAAAAATGTTTAAAACTCGTTGAATTTCTAGCCGGCGATGGATCGATAATGTGACGGCCCCAATTTCCCCATGCAATTGGGTACGCCTGGCCTAGACCCGTTCAAGCCCCGAGTTATCACTCGGCAACCTGACGAGCCTAGTTAGCCTCATATTTACTCAATTTAACAGTTTATGAAAGAGTTATTGCAATAATACACAGCGGAAGACTAAACAGTAAATAACAAGGGGAAATAACTCAATCAAAGGGAAATTAAGAATTCTATAATTGTGGAAAACCTCGGTATTCATGTACAATTCGATAAATCAACATACATGATACTAATCTCAATAATAATACCAAGTTCTATAAACCAAAAACATACATATATAAAGCGATATAGAAATGAGCAAAAACATATAACCTACTCTACGGTTCCTCAAGTCCAGCCGCTAATCCTCACAAAAAGTCGCCTAAGCAAGGCTCTTTGCCTCTACTGCACTCCGCTATATCTGCACCCACCGTCACAAACTAAACGGTGAGCAACTGAAAGAAATCGAAAGTAATGCCAGAAGAATATAACAGTAATTCATGAATTATCAATCAAGACAGTCTAAATATCATGCAGGAATTGGAAGACAGTAAGTTAAATAAACAAGATGCATGATAAGTAGACTGGAAACAATAACAATCGAAACATGCGTGTTCTACGAGTCAAGAGAGGCCATAAGTGGTCTAAAATCCACAACAATACCACAACAATATCCACAACAATCCAGTATATGGTATCACACAATCACTAGGGGTGGTCAAACACTCGTGCGCACGAGTGCCCGCGTTTTATCCCTTCTAGTGCAGGCCGCATGTACCTTCAAGACACACACTTATGCCAAGAACACACATACAAGGGATACGGAATGGAATTTCCAACAAGTAGATAATAGCAAACACAACGGAATGAAAATGAATCACATGATATTTTCTTAGCTGGCTTACTAACGTACATAAGCTTTTAGGGCAAATGTACTTACCTGATCTAGCGTGACCCGGTACTCACTCCGAGACTTTAACGCGCTTCCCGTGTTTCTCGACTGCCTGACAACGATTTAAGTCCCGAATATACGTTTAGGATAATTGTCATAAACTTTGTTTCAATTTATTCAATTAATGCAACCCATATCATCGTTGATGTCTTTTATACACTGGTTAGGCTCTTAGTGGGTCCATGCATTAAGCCTATATCCACCTAAGTAGGCTCGATATGTGGATAATTATTAGGCCTGGACATATGGGCTCGTTATTACATTTTATGTATTTGTGTTGGGCCTTAAGTTGTGTTTATCATATTAAACTCTTATTGGGTTTTACACAACCCATACACACACCAATAGATACTTGTTATGGACTTATATAAAAAATGAGTGGGTTGGGCCCTTGTTGGGCTTTTTTAAAAGTCCATATTCATTTAATACAAATGTCTATACTTATAATCTTGTTTACTTATTCTTAAACCTACAATAATATATATTATGGTCACACACACACAATTTATGTGTACACCCCACTGGTGTACACACTAACACTTCACACACCGCCGTCTTGTGCACACACACCCCACTGGTATGTGCACCCTACTGTGATTTACCATGTTCACATTCATTAGTACATTACTTTATTATTTAAAACTATGTTGTATACACATTTTCACTATTCCAAACATATACAACTGTTGTGTACACCCCAATGTGGTGTACACATACAGTGCTATGTACACCCCACTATTGTGTACACCCCATTGTGGTGTACACACATTGTACACCCCTTACATAACATTCACACCCCAAAACAATTTCTATGCACACCTAAACCCACCTATACATCTCATGAAAACAGTCCCACACATCCACTATAGTGTACACACCCACACCCCAACTGGGGTGTGTACACACACACACACCCCCATACACATAGCACAGCCACCCCACATACACCCTCACACTTTAAAGCCCAAGCCACATATATAATGGGCCTTTGTTGAAGAAGAGAAAGTTATTGGGCCTCTATTGAAGAATAGGATGCTATTGGGCCTTTGTTGGGCCCTTACATTGTAACTGTTGAAACAAAATTTACATCTCTTCATCTTCTTCCTACAAGCCCTCACGGAAGAGCATAACACCTACCCTCACAGCCATGGCTCACACAACCACCGTCTCCACTGTGTAACACACAATACACTCCTCACACAACACACACCAACATCCCAACCAAAACAAAAGAAAATACATCCTCCAAAAACTGTCAACAACAAGTGCCCAAAAAGAAGGAAAGAAAAAAAAACAGTGGGCAACAAGAGAGAGGTAGTCGAAGGAGAGCTAAAACAGTCAAGGAAGAGAGAGAAGAAGCTCACCTAGGCGTCTCCGGTGGGTGGGGAAAGCTCCAACGACGAAGGAGGTGGCGGTGATGATGAGCTCGCCGAGAAGAGGTGGTTGCCACACGTGAAGTCAAGAGGAACCGGTGTGAGTATCGAAACCGAGAATGAGAGAGAACCGTGGGAGAGACGCTCACCTAGCTATCTCCGGTGGTCGTCCGTGATTCCAGCACCGTGGTGGGTGGCGGTGGTGACCGGCCGAGACGAGCGTAAGTAGGAGACAACCGAGAAGGGAGAGAGAGAACGTGAGACCGAGAGTGAGAGACGTGTGAGCAGAGAGAGAGTAAACGAGAGAGAGAGAGAGAGAGAGAGAGAGAGAGAGAGAGAGAGAGAGAGAGAGAGAGAGAGAGAGAGAGAGAGAGAGAGAGAGCCTCCCCTCGTCGGAGTTGACGTCTCCGGTGGACGGACGTGGTAACAAGTGGTGAGAGGAGGGAGGGAGTGAATAGTGGCGCTATACAATTGGAGAAGGAGATGAATAGTGATTAGGGTTTTACTTGTTTTATATATGCATAACAAAGGTGAAATGACCCTTTTACCCTTAAGTTAACACTTGCTATTCTTTTGAACAGATGCCCTTATGGGTCTTTTACCCTTTTATCACATCTCCAATTACATACACATCTCGATGAAAATCCAGTGACCCTCCTTATCGAGCTGTGTTACCTTAACAATTTTTATTTCATAGTCCGTATGCTATGAGGCTATTCAACTTTCACATTGATCTTACCTTTCTTCGGTCCGCATTTCTCCGTCAATTGTCTCGTCGCGCCTGTTTTCTCGCCACATCCCGTCAACTAATTAATTAAATTATTAGAAAATTTATTTATATGTATTCTTTAATGTGTTTTACTCCCCCGTTTACCTAGGCGTAGCCTCACTCAATTTAAAATCGCCCGAACGGCGCGAGACTCGCAAAATACTAAAATACTAATACACACAATCAAAGAATCATAAAATCACTTCGGTGTCGACTCCCGAAGTTCAAAATACTGTCCAGTATTCACGTAGCCAGGTCACAATCCTGACAAGTGTAACGCAAGTCAGTTAAAACTTTGGGGTTGTTACAGTTTCCCCCACTTATTAGAATTTCGTCCTCGAATTTAACCTAATAAGTAAACTAAATTAACAATTCTTCGCAACTCCTAACGAGACCGATTACACTCATAGTGAGTCATTTCTTGACTCCGAACCGTTCGTGACCCTTTAGTGGAGAGACCTTCAGGTATCCATAATCTCCCCGAACCGTACTGAAGCTCATCGTGATACTCGTCAAGTATTTCTTCTGCCACTTATGGGCACTCTTAAATCTCAAGCAATCTATCCACAACTACCCAGATGCTATCGTGACCACGAGGAGATCGGGGCAACCACTAACGAAATCCATATCAATATGTTCCCGCTTCCATCAAGAAATGGGTGGGGCTGTAGTAGTCCTCCAGGTCGTCGATGCCCAGCCCCTACGCGTTGGCATGTCACACACTCGAACAATTCCGACACCTCGGAAATCATCCCTGGCCACCAAAAGAATGTCGCATATCGGTGCACATCTTAGGTCGACCCGAAAACACAACAAAACTGGAACGGTGAATCTCCTGAAGTACCTCGTCACACGCATCAGCCACCAATGGAAACCCAAGTCACCCGCGATACCTCTAGCATGAGTCTGTCGACCGACTCTTGTCTGGGCAATTTGAACTATCCACCATCTCACTGCACCGCTAGTATGACGCATCGTCTTGTTGTCCCTCGCGCACAATGCCAAATGAGACGGTCTGCAACATCGTTTGACCACGTATCTAGGTCCTGGTAGTCGTCGGCACGTCCGCTGAACTCATCAACTCGGCTGCCTCACGTAAACCACGCTCCTAGGTTCTTTGACACACGGCTACCTCCGCATCCAATCCTCCGCAGCACAACGCATCAGCAACAACGTTGGTCTTCTCGGAATGGTGCTCAAGTACGAAGTCATACTCCTTCAAGAACTCAAGCTAACATCTCTGCCTCGCTTCAGCACGTATGAAACTCACAAAGATCTCTCGTTCGTCTTCTCGTATCCACCAATCAACGCACGTAATGTTTATATCTAGTTTGCACCAACCAAGGCTTCGAACTCTAACAACTCTAGTACTCGCGTGTGTACCGGCGACTCGTAGCCCCCTAACACTACCGAAATGTCAAGACTATACACATTCGGGTATATCTCATCCTGACCACCGTGACTAGGATTGAGGTCTGCTACGTCTAATGAGTTTACAACCCTAACATGTCTACTAAGCGCACAACAATCAAGGACTTGACGTAGCTTGAATCGAACGTGATATGCATGCAAGTACCGTAAATGAAAATCATACCCTCATCAATGTGTCTGGATGCCCCCTGGTTTGGCTCAACAGAAGCCTGAACACGCTCCCTCTGGTACTGGTGATGCTGCGACGGTACTCTCGGTGGTTGAGAGCACTCCCTTTGAATGTGGCCAACCTTTCCGCACCTGAAACATGTGCGGGTATCCTGCGATCCCTGAGTCTCGCTCTGGCCTCGTCCCTGTGCGAAACTCTGAGTCTGAGTATGACTAGACCTCTGTGTCCTCTGCCTGTCTCCTCGATCCGTACCCCTACTCTCACAGTAGACTGCCTCTGCGATTGCTGTCCTGGTCGACTAGGCTGTGGTGGATGACTGGCAAAACTCGATCGACGAATGGTGTGTCGGACGAGTAATCTGTTGTGCAACGGACCCTACACTCTGAGTCCTACGATCACGAAAATTCCACCTGTTCTTCTTCCTCTTCTTGTCCTGATGGTGCTCCTCCGATCGAAACTCTAATCTGGCCGGTCTATCCTCCTCCGAGTGAGAAATTAGGTAGCTCTCTCTAGCCAAACTCCGCTCGTATGCCCTCTGAAGAGTCTCCGGCTCGGTAGTGATTACTGAACCTCCAATGGCAGGTAGCAAACCCTCGGTGAAATAGTAGATACGATCGGCCTCTGAATCTGCTGATCCTCCCGCATAGGGTAATAACTGAATGAATCTGCCCATGTAATCCATTACTGGCTCTCCTACTGACTGTCGCAATGAAGTGAACTCATTCCTCTTCGCTAGTAACACTGTCCGTGGGAAATACTTATGATTAAACTGGGTCTTGAAATCGATCCAGTCTCGCGGAATGCCTCGGGTAGTGACAATAGTGGTCCACCAATCATCTGCCTCCCCCTGAAGCATGGATGAGGAAATCGTCGCTCTCATGTGATCCTCGGTCGCGATAATCATATGAATCTTCTCGTGATTCATCAGGAAAAGCTCCACCGCTGCCACGTCCGTACCACCGAAAAATCTAACAGGATCGTGCCTCTTGAATTCTCTCCACTGCCTCGCCTCAACAGTGGCCCTAGGGCTCTTCTCCGGAGTAGTGACCGGAGTAGTGACTGGAGTAGTCTCTGCAGCAGCAATCGGCGTAGTCGGTGTCTCCGGTGCTCGTACTATCTCCGCTTATAACGGAGGTGTCTCTGCCTCGGTCTGCATACCAGTCGCAGTAACTGCTCCCTCGGGAATCGCCGCTAACGGAATCGGAGTCGTAGATGCCGCAGCAATCGGAGTCTCTGCTCCACGAGTAACAGTAGGTGGTAATGGTGTAGTCGGAGTCGATGGTGTAGTAGTAGCTGATACGAAAGTCCTCAATAGTCGTAACATATCCTGTAGCTGCTGGTCCTGCATCGCAACTCTCTGCGTCAAAACGTGCACATCATCCGCGCTAGCATATCGTGTGCCAAACGTGCCGCTATCGTCGCCCATACCGGTCTGATCCGCCATCGTCGTCTGAATCAAGAGAGCGATACTTCGGATCAATAAATAGCTATCGCATACAATATATTACAATCAACAATCATAATATGTATAAACATCACATCCGACTTATTCCAACTCATCCCTTCGAACTAAAGTTTTAATTAGGATTGTAGGGTTTTCCACTCTAAGTTCAACCATTCCTAACTTCCACTGTCTTAATGGTTTGTGTTCTAAATCAAGAGTCAGGTTGTTATAACCTTAAGCTCTGATACCAACTGTGACGTTGGTATCACAATTTTTAGACAACTCTAAATTCTGTCTCTAAGGTTGTAAAGCTTATGCTCTGATACCAACTGTGACGGCCCCAATTTCCCCATGCAATTGGGTACGCCCGGCCTAGACCCGTTCAAGCCTCGAGTTATCACTCGGCAACCTGACGAGCCTAGTTAGCCTCATATTTACTCAATTTAGCAGTTTATGAAAGAGTTATTGCAATAATACACAGCGGAAGACTAAACAGTAAATAACAAGGGGAAATAACTCAATCAAAGGGAAATTAGGAATTCTATAATTGTGGAAAACCCCGTATTCATGTACAATTCGATAAATCAACATACATGATACTAATCTCAATAATAATACCAAGTTCTATAAACCAAAAACATACATATATAAAGCGATATACAAATGAGCAAAAACATATAACCTACTCTACGGTTCCTCAAGTCCAGCCGCTAATCCTCACAAAAAGTCGCCTAAGCAAGGCTCTTTGCCTCTACTGCACTCCGCTATATCTGCACCCATCGTCACAAACTAGACGGTGAGCAACTGAGAGAAATCGAAAGTAATGCCAGAAGAATATAACAGTAATTCATGAATTATCAATCAAGACAGTCTAAATATCATGCAGGAATTGGAAGACAGTAAGTTAAATAAACAAGGTGCATGATAGGTAGACTGGAAACAATAACAATCGAAACATGCGTGTTCTACGAGTCAAGAGAGGCCATAAGTGGTCTAAAATCCACAACAATACCACAACAATATCCACAACAATCCAGTACATGGTATCACACAATCACTAGGGGTGGTCAAACACTCGTGCGCACGAGTGCCCGCGTTTTATCCCTTCTAGTGCAGGCCGCATGTACCTTCGAGACACACACTTATGCCAAGAACACACATACAAGGGATACGGAATGGAATTTCCAACAAGTAGATAATAGCAAACACAACGGAATGAAAATGAATCACATGATATTTTCTTAGCTGGCTTACTAACGTACATAAGCTTTTAGGGCAAATGTACTTACCTGATCTAGCGTGACCCGGTACTCACTCCGAGACTTTAAGGCGCTTCCCGTGTTTCTCGACTGCCTGACAACGATTTAAGTCCCGAATATAGGTTTAAGATAATTCTCATAAACTTTGTTTCAATTTATTCAATTAATGCAACCCATATCATCGTTGATGTCTTTTATACACTGGTTAGGGTCTTGGTGGGTCCATGCATTAAGCCTATATCCACCTAAGTAGGCTCGATATGTGGATAATTATTAGGCCTGGACATATGGGCTCGTTATTACATTTTATGTATTTGTGTTGGGCTTTAAGTTGTGTTTATCATATTAAACTCTTATTGGGTTTTACACAACCCATACACACACCAATAGAGACTTGTTATGGACTTATATAAAAAATGAGTGGGTTGGGCCCTTGTTGGGCTTTTTTACAAGTCCATATTCATTTAATACAAATGTCTATACTTATAATCTTGTTTACTTATTCTTAAACCTACAATAATATATATTATGGTCTCACACACACAATTTATGTATACACCCCACTGGTGTACACACTAACACTTCACACACCGCCGTCTTGTGCACACACACCCCATTGGTATGTGCACCCCACTGTGATTTACCATGTTCACATTCATTAGTACATTACTTTATTATTTAAAACTATGTTGTATACACATTTTCACTATTCCAAACATATACAACTGTTGTGTACACCCCAATGTGGTGTACACATACAGTGCTATGTACACCCCACTGTTGTGTACACCCCATTGTGGTGTACACACATTGTACACCCCTTACAAAACATTCACACCCCAAAACAGTTTCTATGCACACCTAAACCCACCTATACATCTCATGAAAACAGTCCCACACATCCACTATAGTGTACACACCCACACCCCAACTGGGGTGTGTACACACACACACACCCCCATACACATAGCACACCCACCCCACACACACTCTCACACTTTAAAGCCCAAGTCACACATATAATGGGCCTTTGTTGAAGAAGAGAAAGTTATTGGGCCTCTATTGAAGAATAGGAT
Organism: Stephania japonica; assembly: GCA_039657345.1. Classification (NCBI taxonomy): domain Eukaryota; kingdom Viridiplantae; phylum Streptophyta; class Magnoliopsida; order Ranunculales; family Menispermaceae; genus Stephania; species Stephania japonica. The sequence continues at coordinate 13,734,837 of CM077564.1, read as the reverse complement.
GCTATTGGGCCTTTGTTGGGCCCTTACATTGTAACTGTTGAAACAAAATTTACATCTCTTCATCTTCTTCCTACAAGCCCTCACGAAAAAGCATAACACCTACCTCACAGCCGTGGCTCACACAACCACCGTCTCCACTGTGTAACACACAATACACTCCTCACACAACACACGCCAACATCCCAACCAAAACAAAAGAAAATACATCCTCCAAAAACTGTCAACAACAGTGCCCAAAAAGAAGGAAAGAAAAACAAACAGTGGGCAACAAGAGAGAGGCAATCGAAGGAGTGCTAAAACAGTCAAGGAAGAGAGAGAAGAAGCTCACCTAGGCGTCTCCGGTGGGTGGGGAAAGCTCCAACGACGAAGGAGGTGGCGGTGATGACGAGCTCGCCGAGAAGAGGTGGCTGCCACACGTGAAGTCAAGAGGAACCGGTGTGAGTATCGAAACCGAGAATGAGAGAGAACCGTGGGAGAGACGCTCACCTAGCTATCTCTAGTGGTCATCCGTGATTCCAGCACCGTGGTGGGTGGCGGTGGTGACTGGCCAGACAAGCGTAAGTGAGAGACAACCGAGAAGGGAGAGAGAGAACGCGAGGCCGAGAGTGAGAGGCGTGTGAGCTAAGAGAGCAAATGAGAGAGAAAGAGAAAGAGAGAGAGAGAGAGCGCCTCCCCTCGTCGGAGTTGACGTCTCCGGTGGACGGACGTGGTAACAGTGGTGAGAGGAGGGAGGGAGTGAATAGTGGCGGCTATACAATTGGAGAAGGAGATGAATAGTGATTAGGGTTTTACTTGTTTTATATATGCATAACAAAGGTGAAATGACCCTTTTACCCTTAAGTTAACACTTGCTATTCTTTTGAACAGATGCCCTTATGGGTCTTTTACCCTTTTATCACATCTCCAATTACATACACATCTCGATGAAAATCCAGTGACCCTCCTTATCGAGCTGTGTTACCTTAACAATTTTTATTTCATAGTCCGTATGCTACGAGACTATTCAACTTTCACATTGATCTTACCTTTCTTCGGTCTGCATTTCTCCGTCAATTGTCTCGTCGCGCCTATTTTCTTGCAACATCCCGTCAACTAATTAATTAAATTATTAGAAAATTTATTTATATGTATTCTTTAATGTGTTTTACTCCCCCGTTTACCTAGGCGTAGCCTCACTCAATTTAAAATCGCCCGAACGGCGCGAGACTCGTAAAATACTAAAATACTAATACACACAATCAAAGAATCATAAAATCACTTTGGTGTCGACTCCCGAAGTTCAAAATACCGTCCGATATTCACGTACAAGTGTAACGCAAGTCAGTTAAAATTTTGGGGTTGTTACAGATAAATGTTATTGATAAGATTGGTGCACACTCTCTGATCGACAAACATGATATCCGATCGACGAAAAATTGACTCAACTGGGTAGAAAAATCGAGTGCCCTCAGAGAGCATTTGAATGGCATGTGAATTGTTGGGTTGGAGGGCTTTTTTGTCAATTGGTTATAAAATCAGTTTTAATTAAAAATGGCATAGTGCCTTGAGAGGATATCGGGGTGCATATAGCGTGGCTCAAAAATAATTGTTATGTTAATCGTTCACTATTAGACTTGTTCAGGGGCATTAGTACTTGTCTGGCACACCCTATATATATATATATGTAGGAAAATGCTAGAATAACACTCCAAAAAAAAAAAAAAACCTTAAAGTCATACTCAAAGTTTCACCCTAGTGATGTGGCATGTGAGTCCATGTAAAAACGGGTGTTAGCATGAAGTTCGCGATGTATTACACTCGGAGTATGTATCTCGAGGCATGCACGAATATATATCTACCAAAAACGCGGGCCAACACATCACGTCACGTGACTTTGGGGTGTCATTCTAGCATTTTTCATATTCTAAATACTACGTTTTGCATGAGTTGTGAGGGCCAGCGGGTAGTGCGGTATAGGTTATGGTAACTTAGGCAAATATATATTATATATAGCTTGGTTGAACAAATAAAACTCATTAAGTTCCTACTCCAAGGTAAGAAATCCATGTCAAAATGAAATAAGACTAAGTACATATGTGGTTTAGTTTTTAAAATATCTAAGCTAAGTTAGCCTAATTTTGTAAATTAATTAAGCGGTCTAAGTTAGTTTGCGTATCATTATTGCACATTGTAAAGTCTATGCTATGGAATAGAATACCAAATGAGCTTGATTTTTAATGTGCCACATATTGATTAATGTAGACTAAGCAAAACCCTTGTACTAATGCACCCATTTATTTTCTCAAAAAAAAAAAATGCACCCATTTTATATTTTTGGCTGTCATAAGATAGACCTAAGTTGTCATTTAACTTGGACCATGGATAAGCCTCATGATGAACCATCAACCGGTTAAGATGACGCACAAGGTGGATACAAAGGGTTTGGATGTTTCAAATGAGGAGCCTAGATGAGCCTAGAGATAGGAATGTTGGCTTAGATGGGGGCTATGATCAAAAAGAGAAGAGTATATAAGTATCCCTTACATGCTTATTCATGCAATACTACTTCCCAGATGTTCATGCTTGCAATAAAGGAGAGAATAAGATTCGAGGGACTGGAGTGTGAGAAATTCAAGGTTTTAGGAGCTAAATTGGGAGAGTTCTACTAGGATCCAAAACCCCTACACTAAGGTAACTTAGAAACCCAACTTTTCTTCAAAATTCACATGCTTTGAGTCATTGATGCAAACTAGAATTTGGGGTTTTATGACAAAACAAATTTCTAAAGAGAATTCATGATGCTCACTGTTTTGAGAGATTCTAATTTCATCCACGGCACTGGCTTTTCAAAAATGATGTGTTTTTGACGTATCACTTCATGTTCTTGAAGTCTATTTATGAATGCCTGATGAATGTGATGATTTGATGATATAATTGTTGTTGTTGGTTGTTGTTTTGGTGTTCGAAGATTGATCACATGTCTCGTGTGTCAAATATAACCCGTTTTAGGTTACCAGTTCTACAAGATTGTAATAGTGGCAAGTACAGCAGATTGAATCCATATGATTCAGTCAATCTAAGTTTAAAAGTGCAGAAAGTAAAGAAAAAGGGGTTTTAAAAGATTTTATTAAACTAAAACAAGGAAAGTATATACTTGAAATATCGGATAATTAAAACATACCTATACCTAAGGATCCAAAATCTAACCCTATTTAATTGTTTTCATGTCTTGTATCATCGATTTTAAAAGAGATTTAAAACAGTTAACTTAGATTGGCTATAGGCTATTGGGGTCACCAAAGCCCTAGTTTCCCTATTTTCGGTACATAGGGCAACTGGTCTCTAAATACTTCCCTTACTATAGCATGCATCCTTGGGCAACCGCTCTCAAGATTTAACATGTGAGCAACAATTGAAAACTGTAGGAACACCGACCACTAACAAGTTAATGAATTTAAACCTAGAGATTTGCAATTGATATACAAACTCTAGACTACCATTAAGACGTTGTTTAAAACAATAACATAAGAATAAGAAAACTGAAATAAATACTTTTATTGTCGAAAATCTAACAGAACATGAACAACACAACTAAAAATAGGCTAGAAAGCTTCACCCCGACTTAGGTATTAAAGAACGTAGACGAACATGGCTACTCTACCTCTCAAAACTCTTAAGACTCTCTCAATACAAGATGTTTTTGTTCAAAGTGAAGTCTTCATTATATAGGCGTGCTTGGACATCAAAATAGGAAATCCCAAGATCAAAAACTCTCAAAAAATAAGAATTCCTTCCATTTTATGACTTTGGCGCCGTGGGTAACACCGTTGTTATTAAGGGACGATGCCAAAGATGGCGTAGGTGAAAAATAGCAAATCGGTGGAGTAATTCGGTCTATTTCTGGCTTGGAAGTGTTGTTAGCGTCATACATTCAATAATTGACGTTGTGCATGTATTTATGGCGCCGTCTGTTTATCCTTTTGTGGCGCCATGGGTGGCGTCGTCTTGTGTATTGATGGCGTAGATTTTGTCTTGGCACCGTCGGTGACACCATGCGTTAAATGGGTGGCGTTATACCTTATATTCCACTACGCCATTCCTGGTGCCACTTTGACTCAAGTTTGACTTTACTCCCAAATTTGTCCAAAACGCGCATATTCCCTTAAATACCATATAAATACAAAAAGTAAGCATTTAAGACCATAAAAGAGAGCTTTAGATATGATTTTCATAGCAAAATACGTGTATAAACATGCATAAATACTCATTAAAGATCCCCCACGAGTCGAGGATGAGGTCGACAACGATGGAGAGGGTTACACATCGCGTTAACAGTTGACAAGATCAAAATTCTCAAGTTGAGAATTTTGGTCCCCAACTCAGGTAACGCGCTAATAGGAGATATTAGTGCGTTGCCACTTTTAGGAAAGACCCAATCGTGAAGTGCAAATAGCTTGCTAATGAGGCTCATTACCGTGCTACCTAAAAAGTAAGTAGCATGCTAATGACCCTCATTACCGCGCTAATTGTTGCGGCCCTAAACTCCAAGGCCCGCCTACGGGTGCCAACGAGGACCCACAACCGGCCACGTAGCTGCTAGTTGTGTCCCACACGCAACTACCATACCTTATTTCTTGTTTATCCGAGTTATTAACATTTAAAATACATTAATTCAACGAAAGCCTTAAAAATATGGAACTTTTCATTTATTTCATCAAGTTAGAGCATCATTCAGTCCTATGTGGAAAACCCAACAATGTACATTGTATATAAATTAATAAAAGAGTTTACATACATGCACATGTATCTTATAAGTCTCCAATATCCAAAATAAAGTCAAAACAACAAAATATAAATATATATACGAGTCAGTCAAGTCAGTGGCAAGTCACATGTAGTCTGTAAGCATCTCCTTGCCCCTGCTCATAGTAGGTCCTGCACTCAAGCCATTACAAGAGGTATATGACGAGTCCAGTGAGTAAAACTCAAAAGAAACCACCCAACATTTATAATAATGGAAGCCAACAATATGCTAAATAAGCATGCGCATTAAAACAAGCAACTGTAAATAAAATGCATGCATAATTAACACCAATAAATCAAATTGGATATGTGCCGTGTAGTAGGACTGAACCCTGATCTTGATTTCAAGGTTTCTCCAGGGGGTTTCTCCTCCTCCTCCACTTGTCCATCACTCGAGTTTGTCCCTATTGTCAGCCTATCCAAGTCCGCCCACACATCTCAGAATAAACCAGAATCCGACGGCAAAATAAACAACCAATCGTGCAACATAAGTAAGCACATGAAAAGATTACACAACGATAAACAATAATAGTTGGATAAAATGAAAAACCAACAAATAAATTCTAGAGTGTGTTCCTTAAGGGGTTTACGCACCTCAATTCGCGCTCTGACCTCTTTGGACTCTCAAATCCGGCCGACCTAGCTCTGGATACCCGAGCTATGGTCCCCTAAGGACTTGAAGTCCATTTTATTGTATTTAGTGTACTTCCATGTTGTTTAGATATGTATTAAATCAAAATTTCCAAAATAACCCCAAAACTTACAAAAAACATTCCCTACGTACAACCCTTAAACTCTGACCCATTTTTGATAATTAATATGAATTAATTTTTGAAAACTAATGACTTTAAATTGTTTTTCTCTCTCTTGGCTTTTCAATGATAGGTAGAATGTCAAAATCCGACTTAAAATGAGAGAGATTTGGCCATTTTACTAAAACCACGACTGTTTAGGAGATGGAGTGCACTCCCTCATTTGATGGAGCGCACTCCATGCTCGAGCAGAACTGCAGAAAACACAGTTTTGCACCCCCAAATCATTACAAATCATCCCCAAATGCTCTCATATCATATCAAAACCTTAAAACTCAGCTAAATAACATTAACCATCATCTAAATACATCAAAAATGTCAAAAGGGATAAGATTAATGGATTATTTGATCAAATTGCTTACATTTCATTCAATCAAAAACCTTAACTTTCCAACAACACTTAACCAAACTTGAGCAAACTTCAACACCAACAACAACAACATAACTACAACTAACATATCATCAAAAAGAGCCCAAAACCAGTGATCTCACCACAAAATCTTGGATTCGAACCTAACACCCCTAAAATTAACACCTAAAGATAAAGAAAGATAAGAGAAACATGAATCTAACCTTGGTTTGTTTGATTTCCTTGCCAAATCCTCTCCAAATCATCAAGGAAATGATCACCAAACCCTCCTCACCACCACAAATTTTTAGACTTATCCAAAAAGGAGAGAGAAAAGATGGTGGTGACAAAAATGGACTATTTGTAGTTCCTACTTCATCTCATGTGTTTGTCCATCCCTAGGCCCATCAAATGGCCTCTAATTGGTCAATAAGTCCACTTAAAGTGACATAAATGTAGACTTGGTCTTCTTGGTCTTAACCTTGTTTGTTTACAATTATTAATTCTTAGGCGTTTCGATACCTGGCACCTGACATTTCGACTTGTCGTTATCAACTTCAATGACATATCCATCCTACGCCGTCTTCCCATATCAATTATTTGTCACATTTTATTATATTAGTCTATGTGAACCTTTTTCCGCCTAGTGTTCTTGTCATTCGCTCATCCGGTTCCTACACCAGCATGCATTTCTAAGTGAATACCTGACACACTACCTCGCCCAGCCTAATAATATAAATCACATGTGCGATATAATGAGTCATAACATATTTGCTATCATCACAGTTACTCAGACAATTAGTCAAAAACAACATTTTCGCCTAATACATGCATACCGTAGCCTATTTATGACGTCCTCGTGAACCTGGGCTGACGTCTACATTCAAAAATATGGGAATAATGACCTTAATGAAATTTGGGCCGTTACACTAACTGCTACCTATGACTGTTTTTGACTGCAAGTTTTATTTGGGACCGATTTTAAACTTAAGACTCTAAACACCCTAAAACACACCTAAATGAATTCAAAATTGGTATATAGGATACTCGAAACATAAGGAAGCAATTAGGGAATTGTTGGACGGGTATTCTAGGGTACGAGCAGGCATCGAGGATTGAGTTTTCTTTGCTTTTTGTATAAGTAAACCTACGAGAAAGTCACTTAGCATTCATTTGTTTTCAATACATTAAACCTATTGTTTTATATTGTCATTGTGCTAGTTAGGCTTAGTAGACCACTCCATTCTTGCATGTCTCAGTGTATGGTCGACAAGAAGGTATGGCTCCAACCCGGCACCTCGTTGATGATGATCTAGGAGTCGTGCAATCTTGTCATACTTTAAACTATGTGTGAGACTTATCCCCACCTGTTGATGATAATGAGAGTGGATTGGCGTGAGGCTTACCTCCGTCACATAGTTCCTTTCCTACGAGATGCTGGTCGGGAGTTTAACTCTATAAAGTTCCTCATTTGCTTGAAGCGGAGGCGAGGATCACTTGGCCATCAGAAACTTCTTGGTTTAGTATCCTTGTCCCAGAGTTCGGCATACATATACCACACTTGGTCTGACATATTTGCTACACCTTACTTTTTTTGTTTCATTTAAATTACTAGAATGAATTGTAGCCGCTTTATTTGAATTCTTGTTAAATGCTAGCTGAATTTCTCTAGGATTGACTCACTGGAACTTGTCAGTTTTTTGTGGCAAGTTGCAAATCCTACGACAAGCCGGGGGAAGGGTGTGCTTGGCGACTACATCTAATCTTAGTGGGCCCCCTCTAGGAGATATTGTAGGTGTTTGATATTATCTATTATTGTCTTTTTGGGTACTTTGGGAGACTTATTACCCTGATATATGAAAACACCAATGCAACTCGATGTTAGCTAATAATTGCCTAATCGATCTACTTAAGTACAAATTTCACATAAAGACTAGAATAATTGAGTAAGTTAGGGAAATTTGAAAAGTTAAGGATATGTCACGAGTCGTCATAGACAGGCGCGCAGGTGACACGACATGATCTGGTGATGTGTCCAACGATGTGGTGATGCCCGATTTTCCTTCAAATTTGAGGTCGTCACATCAAGTTAAACCAAAACATGAAACCCAACAAAAATCGTGGCCAAAGTACGCTTGAGAACTATTTCTAAAAATAATAGTTTATAACAGTTTCAACTAGCTTTCAACTAGCTTACTTAAGGTAACTTTTTAACCTTGAAAGCCTCAATATTTGTTATACTGATCAAAAAGGAACTTATAGAACTTATTTTGTACATTCCATAGACTCCAAGAACACTCAAATTGGATTAGAAACGGAGAAGTTAATAATTTTTCAATACAACCTATTGATAAGAAGAACTTTATTAATTTTGAACTAATAAAAGTTCTCCAAATCAATATTTTCGCAATTGAATCCTCAAAATTTGACACCAAACACCAAGAAACCACGCAATACCAAATTAAGGAAACAAAACTTTTTCGTTATCTGGAAAATGAAATGTTTGTTATTTTCTTAAATTTTTATATAAACCCACAGCTACCTGCTTGAGCAGCTTGATTTCTTTTATTTATTAATTTGTAAAATCTATATTTTGACATTTGAGCAGTGCTCATTTTGGATCCAGTTTTTCAACAAATAGAGCCAAATTCTTGACAAAACGGTCTAACTTCACTGGTTTTAGTCACACCAAAATCTTAAAAATTTTAACTTTGTTTATAACATACTAAACTCTTATGGACCAATCCTCTTGCCATACCTCACCAAACTTGCACCAATATGGACTTATTCTCAATATCAACCACCACCAAATTGACACGTTACTCAAGGTAAGGTCTCGTAGTACCCATTTCTTATCATTGTACACCACTACTAATTCCAACTTCTACGCAAACCAAGGCAAAGCCTTACATGATACTTAACACTTGATTAACTAATTTACGAGCAACTCATAATTTTTATTTTCATTCGTGCTCTTCAGACACATATTTGCAACTCCAATTATGACAACAATTGAAGATACACCTCAACACACTTCGACATCGTAAGGAAATTCCGTATAATACATACTATAACGACCCATATTTTTAATTTGACGATTAATCGATAATCTCGAATCATTAGTGGTCCAATACCTGACTGAGAGTCATGGTAAGTCGAAGTGCTCAAACATTTATAAAATAATAATAATACTATTATGGTCTAGTGTGCTATTGCGTGTAGTATATAGTATCATGATGAATTATACTTAACTTAATTAAGGCGTGATGGGATGGATATCATACTTTGTTAGCTAAACTAAAGTGGCTATGTGTATGGCTTAAACAAGACCTTAAAAGAGTGTTTTTAGAGTCACTCAAGTCCCCAAGTAGGGTTGCAAGTGGGGGCACGAAATCCTCGATCCCCATGGCCCCCCAATGGGGAGGATTCCCCATATTTTGCTCCCCGAGGGGCTGGCCAAGGCGAGGACGAGGATTGTTCTTGCCCCGCGGGGATTCCTTGCCCCACATCCGTTGCATAAAATTCTCTATTTTTTATATTTTTAGTAAAAAATTATATAATTTTTTTTACTAAAAACATATGTAATATGTAGAAGGGAACTCGATCAAGATCTCCAACAATAAAATCTATTTTTACCATTAAATCAATTATATATAATTATATTTAGAACATCGATCATTGAAAAATATTTACCACTCTAGTTTTAAAAATCTTATATATTTAATTAAGTATGATAACTTGTAACTCAATCAACATAACCATATCAAAAACAAAATAAATCACATTAATCATTCAATTTGAGAAAAATAGTTTCTGGAAAAAAATAAAATTGAGAAAGTAGTTAAATGTTAAAACGACTAGGAGTGAAAATCAGAATAAACATTTTCTCAAACATTAATGGGGCGCGAGGATTCCCCGCCCCGCAGAGATCCTTGCGGGGCGAGGCATAGGATGGAAAATTTCACCCCTCGGGGAGTTTGTAGAAATAAGTCCCCGCCCCACGCCCCATGGGGATGGGGACGGGGACGACTATTTCGATCCCTGCCCGCCCTGCCCGACTTGCAACCCTATCCCAAGGGAATAACTACAAATTGTGAGCCTTTAAATCCAAAAGTTAAGTTTAGTAGTGAGCCATAGATCTAAATATTGTGTAAAATGAGGAAATGATGGAGAGATGAGATTTAGTCTCAAGTAAAAAAAATGAAGGAAGGCCCAAAAGGGGTTGAAACCCCTTTGTGCATACGACGCACAAAAATGGTGCGTCAAGTTTGCAGACGAAACGAGGAAGAAGAAAGGTAGAGACGCGGTTGTTGGCGAAGGTGAACGGTGCGCCTCCAGCGTAACTACGACGAAGGTTAAAAGAAGAAAGGAAGAAGAAAGATTTTGCATGAAGAGGTGGAGATCATGGATAGATCCAAACTAGAATTTGTGTCTTAAAAGAGATTGAGAGTTAGAAAGCTCCATTAGAGGCTATGGTGAGACTCTAAACCAAATTTTAAGTCAAACCAAAGTTTAATCTATGAATCCATAGTTACTAATGATTATTTTGAGTTGGTTGTTGAAGGTTTTGATAATTATTGGTCACTTGAACGTAATTTGGACTCGATTTGACTCTGATTTGGTTGTTTTAAAATACGTGCTTGATTAATGTGGATTTGATTCCTCCAAAATAGTAATTTTATCTTCAAATCAAGTATTTAGGCTACTTGTTTATGGGATTTTGTTAAGGTGGACTTAATTGGTAGAAACTAACTTGGATTCATGAAAATGCTAGCTAATGCACATGAAGTATTGTTTGAGGAAATACCTCAAAGAGTGTATTACGTATTTTCCTTCAAATATTATTCAAGTGAAGATGAATGATTTCAAACCCGATTCATTAACTTCAATGTAATTTTCAGATTTCAAGGTGGTTTGAAGTTCATTGAATCATATTCAGAAAGTTTTCTTAATAATTTATGATTCTTAGCTCAATATAAACCATTTTGTTTGGTTTGAGCCAATATTTGGTCACATTTTTGGTTTAAACCCGCTTTGATAAATTTTGAACTTATTGAGAATAATTTTACTCATTTGACGGATTTGTTTGAAATTCAAGAAATAAACTCAACCCCGCTTTTAATGATGGATTTTTACTTAAAAACTAGGTTTAAGAATACGGAGTTTTCTATTTGACTTTCATTTTACGAAATAAATCCGATTGAGTTGAGGGAAGGAATTAGTGTAGTTTTAAATGAGTTTTAGCTTAAAAGATCTAGAATGTTAGACTTAAGATTAAAATTGACATATTACAGTGGGAATGAAAAGAATTGTGAAGGTTAGTTCTCTTCTTAAAATTAGAATTAAGTTTTATGAAATTTTCTTGTTTTGCTTTGACGCATCGTTGTTCTACTCGAATCATTATTTTGATTTGAATAGATGGATTTAACATCAGTCTTAAATTATACTAAAAGGTTAGAACAAGTTCTTAGAAGTCTAAGATATGTAGATAAATTTCTAATGAGTCTAAACGGTGAGTATGATGATATTTAAGTGATAACCGGGGAAATCTAATACTACATTTCCAATTTAAATAAAAGGTATTTAAAAGCATATGTAGTTGAAGAAATGATGAATGCATCATAATTCATGCAATTGTGGATACACAAGGAAGACTCTACTAGACTATTTTAAGGATTGATTTCACGTGGTGATTTATGCAATTATATTGTAAGTAAACCAGTAGGTCCATTATCAGTAGTTCTTTTCTACTTCTTGAATTTAATTTCTTTAATTGTTATTTATGGAATTTCATTCTTAGTTAGAGTGTTCGAGGGCTACGTGAGCTAGGAAGGTAATCATTTGGATATGAATTGGAGGAGTTATGCCTTTTCAAAGTTCACCTTCAACAATCCCATCATGACATTTAAATTACCTATTTGTAGAGCATTTTTGGTATGGACAAAAGTTGTTCGTATATGAGTTAACTTTCATATGGCATTGGAATCACTTAATTTGGAGTTATTATGAGTGAGTTATGTCCAAATTACAGAGGCTGTATCAAGAAAATCAGATTTTCAATTTTACAAGAAAAAAACCCCAATATTTGACAAAACTTCTCAATTATGAAATACAGCTTAAGGAAATCATTTAGTGTTTCAAAATGAGTTAAAACATCATTAAAACATCTTTGAAATCGATTTTATATAAAAGCTTCAATATTCATAACCAAGAACACAACGATTGAAGCATAAAAGAGTATAGATGATACCTAAGGTTTTAGCTTTGATGGTTGTCACTTGAGCTTCCTTTGATATGAAAATTTGGCTCTCTTACACTCCAATTTCCAGCAAACAAACTCCCTAACAGCTCTGAATTTTTTTTTTGCTTGATTTGTATGCAAATGAGAAGGAAAGTGTTTAAGTGTTTCTTTTATAGTGTTGGGTTTTCATCAAGTTGCACAACTCCATCTCCATGTGAATCAAGGGTCATCAAACACTCCTACTCACCTACTTTTTTTCAGCTCAATGACACTTGTTAAGCATGAAACCCCTAAATGCCACTTGTCAAGCATGTAGTTTCCTTTATCATGGTCATCCATCATTTGATTTTTTTGTCCATCTCTAAGATGATCTAATGACCATTAATCACTCCTAATTTCACTAAAATTTCAGCTTTGTGACACAAATGCATGACACAAATTACATGGGAGTGTGTGCTAGTACACATCCCTAGGCATATCCAAAGGGTGGTTGTAATTACATTTGACCATAGGCCTTAATATTTGATTTCATTTAAATATAACATAGGCTAAGTAATAGTTTATTTAAATTGATGTGTATACCATAGACTTATGTTATGAAATAAATTAATTAACACCCATTTGACTAAACTTAGACTTACCACATGTCTAGCTACCCGACTCCCGGCCGCACACAAATCGAGGCGTGTCCCCGCTCGCATCTCGACGCCTATAATCGCATGAACCGACTTAGTTAGTCTACACATATACATATCACTAGGCATACACTAGTACAAATATAACATTTACCTCGGCCACGTGCCTCAGTAAGTGTGCGCATCTCATGCGGGCCCCACGTCACGGGTCGGTGATCTTGATTAAGCAAGTTAATCAAGATTAGAAAATTGGGTCGTGACAAATACTCCCAACAAAATGGAAATTTCGTCCTCGAAATTAGATTTAACTCGAGGAACCTTACTAAAGCGCACACCGCAGGATGTAACTATTTTCCCGTCCCTTTAACCTCACTCACGTGGACTGTTCCAACATGAATATGTGATACTAACTTTCTACCTTGGTGGGCACACAACTAACCTAACTAGTATATGGTCGTTCCGTAAATTACGGACTCACACAGAATCCTTTCGGGGCAAATATCGGATTCATACAGAATACGCACACACGGCTCGATATCTTGCTTGAATTTACGGACCCACTTAGAGTGATAAGATAGACATCGGATTCACATGGAATTCGTGCACACAACTCGATATCATTTTCCGTCAAAGCGTAGACTCACCTAAAGTCAAAACATGTGACTCCGCTCAAGTTCACACAAAACCCAGACTCACATAAATCTATGCACACACGGTTTACTCGACTCACATAGAGTCTAGACTCACATAGAGTTTCGTCACATAGTCTACTCTCACACACGAGTCTAAACTCACACAGAGTAATCGACAATACGATCTATTCTTACTCACACGAGTCCCGGCACACAACCCCTTTTCCACTAGATCCACACAAGTCCTAGCACACGGCCTCGTCCGCCACTCGAAATATTGATTCACACGAGTCACCGCACACAAGCAAGATATCCTTTCAAAGGTTAAGACTCACACGAGTCGGGGCCCACAGAGTTAGGAGTATCACACATAGTTTGCTCCTCCCCTTCGGAAGTTGACTCATACAGAGTCGTCGCACACAACTAAATATCTATCATACCTCGAAGGGTGTATTCACACAAAATTCTTCACCACTACTCACATGGAGCACATTCTACTATCTAACTCACACAGAGTCTCCCCAAGTCTGACTCACCTAGTGCCACCGCTAATTCCTGACTCGCCTAGAGTCACCATTTACAACTGACTCACCTAGTGCCACCGCTAATTCCTGACTCGCCTAGAGTCACCATTTACAACTGACTCACCTAGAGTCTATTCTAACTCAGACTTACCTAGAGTTCACTCAGGTCGAACATAAACTACAGACCGAACACAATAAGATCACGCTAAGATGCAAAATAACTCATACCCGCCATAGGTTGTCGCGTCTGCTCGGGATCCGAGCTGCATCAACGTGGGCTTTCTCTCGCAAAGGCGGGTGTGCATCACTAAGTGACATGCACGTCAACTGAGGACAATACTCAGCGGTATGCCCTGGTTGCCTACAATGGTAACATAACCTATGTCCCTCGCCACGTGGCCTACTCGTACTCGTCATTGTGGACAAGATGCAAAGAATGTGTCCCGACTGTCTGCAACGATAACATAGTCTCTGCCCGCGTGACTCACTATCTCCACTCTGAAAACCACGTGACTGTTGTCGTGGTGCTGAGGGTGCCGGAAGAGCAAGTCTCTCTGGCGCTGGTAATGCTGGCCTAATCGGTGGTGGTGGTAAGGAACGTCCTCTCCCTGAGCTCTGTGTTGACGCGACATAAGACACTTGAGGTACCACCGATGTGAAACGTGAAGTCATCCCCGATCCATGGAAGCCTCTATCCCATGTCCTGGGTGCCTTGCTACTCCGCCGCCTCCTCTCAAAATCTGCGGCCTGCTCTAATGTCAATCTTTGCCCCAAGGCTGCCCTGTCAGCCATTACACCAAGGTAATAGGTCTCGTGGGAAAGTGCACGCTCGTATATCTCGTTAGAGTCCTAGCGCCCGTGCCGACTACGTGATAGCCAATGTCCGCTTTCGACCCCAAAATGATACACATCTCCCAACTCATCTCGAACCAAATCCCCAGAACCGCCTCGATACCCGTATCTATCTCGGTACTCATAACCGACTCATCTCGCTCTCTCGCCTCAAACTCATAAACTCTCTCCTCAACCTCATCATGATTGCTTGCGGGAAGTACCGCTGCGATAAAACTTGGCCTTAAAGGTCGTCCATGACTCAAAGTCCCCATCAGTAGCTATGGTGGTGCGCCACCAGACGTCGGCATCTCCCTGTAGCGTATAAGAAGACAAATCTGGGCGTAGTCTATCCTCGATCCCTAAAATCCGATGTAGCTTCTCCTGTGATAATATCCATCCCTCAATCTTCTCAAAGTTTCTCTCCCCGTCGAAGTACACTGGTTGAAGGTGAGAAAGTCCTTCACCGCACCGAATCCCTACTGCTGAGCCTGAAGGTGTAGGTGTGGGAGTTGGAGTCGTCACTGCTACCTCTGCCGTCGAAACGGTCACTATCGGAAGAGTCGGCGTTGTTACCGTGCCCTGAATAATAAGAGTGTCTGGTATGGACGCAGTCGCTGGAATGGTGGATGGTGCAGTAGTAGGTCCGGTCGTCGGAAGTGTGTTAGTCGCAGGAGTAGTAGCGACGACACGAGTAAGTGCGGTGACCTGTGCTGTCATGAAGGTCAAGAAATCAGCCATCTGCTGTCCCTGTGCCGCTACTCGATCTGCCAACCTCTGATAGTCGTCGCTTGATGTAGTAGGAGGCTGACTACTACTAGCACCCACATCGCCTGTCTCGCGTGCATCCGTCATCGTCGTCTGCATGTGGATATCGATTTCCAATCAACTATTACGAAGTCTACCACGTATATACGTATACATATTGAAAAGACAAAGATATATATACAAATTCCGACTCACTTTCACTCAATTCCCAACAAAATAATTCCTAGGCAAGGTTCATCTCGGTTTCCACTTCTAGGGTGTGTATTTTATTCAAATTTATGCATTACTCCATGATAAATGATCTTTGATACAAATCAGGAAAATTGGTATCAAAATCATTATTCAACACTATGTTTTGTCCCTAAGGTTCTAAAGCCTAAGCTCTGATACCAACTGTGACGGCCCCGCTTCTAATCTAGGGCACCGTCCGGCCTAATCCCGTAATTAAGCCCTAATCACAACACATAGGACCCGATTACGAATTAGTCAGCCTTTACTACCTGTGTTCTCTTGTTTAAACAATTATTTTATTTAGCGGAAGTCTTTAATATTTTAGTGAAAATTTTTTTTTATAAAGCCTAAGTGTGGAATCCAGGAAATAACGATCACCATATATATGCAAGTAAACGGCGAACATATATAAAACAAAGTGAAAGCCAAAAGTCGGGTAATCTAACACTCATCCCAATAACATCCCAAAAGATAAAGACATAAGTAAACATAATACAAAAAGTACCCTACGTGTACGGGCAGCTACGCGCTCGGAGCTCAGAGGTAGTCGCCGATCTTCTCCTTGCCCGCCTGGTGCTGCTCGACGGATCTACACCCACCGTCACAAACTAGACGGTGAGTATGATGATATTTAAGTGATAACTGGGGAAATCTAATACTACATTTCCAATTTAAATAAAAGGTATTTAAAAGCATATGTAGTTGAAGAAATGATGAATAAATAATGCAAGTAAATACCAACGTTAACAGATACACAAACTGACACAGGCTAAGTCGAGATGATCTACGTCCGGTCGGCGGTGAGAACTATCACCTAGCCTTTTCCACTACTGTATGGAGCTGTGCTCAACATATGATAATAATCTCTCTTTTTTTTTCTAATAACCTCAAATGGCGGAGCTGTGCTCTGCGTATATAAATCATTTATACTTGCCGACAACCCCGTGGCCCATGCCACGTGTGCCGCCCAAGTGTAGTGGCGAGTGCCGGAGACCCCGAAAGACCGAAATCCTCGTGAATCCGCGCATCTCGTGTGCAATGGACACTAGATAATCCCTACTTTAGATTTCAAGAATATATATCCTACAATGCTATGATTTCAACACAAGTTAGGCTACAAAGCCCCAAAGGAAATAGAACACAAGTCCAACATAGCAAATAACCCTATAGCATGCATTTTCTAAATATTCATTAACCATATTTCAAGACAAACATTGAGCATATAAGGAAGCATGGAGTCAATGATATATCAAACAATGCATCATGCTATATCGATATTCAATATGAATAGAAACAAGGAAAGCATGATGTGGGAAATAAATTAGCTAGTCTACAAATAGACTGAAAATTTATAATGATTGGAATGAAATAAAGTAAAGAGTTCCCACAGTTTCACTTACAAGTTAACGCAAAGTAGTCCTAGCTATTCGGCCTCCCGACACCCGACACCCGCGTCCCTAGACTCCCGGTACGCTCTCCTAAGTCCTGGTGTGTTTAGATAGGTATTTGGTTGGTTTTAGGTCAAGTCAAATAGATTTGTGAACCTATAACCCAAAACAGCCCCTTAAGTTCTTGCAAAACTCCAATTTGATACTTAGTATTGCAGCGTTAATTAAACCATCATAAACTCTAAATCATCAAAGACACTTAAGAAGAAAGTTTTAGCTCTAGGTCTTAGCTTTCTGGAATGGTATTGTGTGTAAGGTTTCGATATAAAATGAAGGAGATATCAAATATTTTCAAAGACAACTCGAATTTGAATCAAAATCTGATCAGCGAGATTGTAAAAATCAGTTCTCCCAATTTAAAGCTCCAAAAATCATAATTTTTGGTCACAAGTCACTTTACATATCCAAGAATAACATAATAAAAATTCATCTCATTTGGATATGAATTGGAGGAGTTATGCCTTTTCAAAGTTCACCTTCAACAATCCCATCATGACATTTAAATTACCTATTTGTAGAGCATTTTTGAGTAAGAAAGAGCTGGAATTTCAAAAACATGGTAGACACAAAAGTTGTTCGTATATGAGTTAACTTTCATATGGCATTGGAATCACTTAATTTGGAGTTATTATGAGTGAGTTATGTCCAAATTACAGAGGCTGTATCAAGAAAATCAGATTTTCAATTTTACAAGAAAAAAAACCCCAATATTTGACAAAACTTCTCAATTATGAAATACAGCTTAAGGAAATCATTTAGTGTTTCAAAATGAGTTAAAACATCATTAAAACATCTTTGAAATCGATTTTATATAAAAGCTTCAATATTCATAACCAAGAACACAACGATTGAAGCATAAAAGAGTATAGATGATACCTAAGGTTTTAGCTTTGATGGTTGTCACTTGAGCTTCCTTTGATATGAAAATTTGGCTCTCTTACACTCCAATTTCCAGCAAACAAACTCCCCTAACAGCTCTGAATTTTTTTTTTTGCTTGATTTGTATGCAAATGAGAAGGAAAGTGTTTAAGTGTTTCTTTTATAGTGTTGGGTTTTCATCAAGTTGCACAACTCCATCTCCATGTGAATCAAGGGTCATCAAACACTCCTACTCACCTACTTTTTTTCAGCTCAATGACACTTGTTAAGCATGAAACCCCCTAAATGCCACTTGTCAAGCATGTAGTTTCCTTTATCATGGTCATCCATCATTTGATTTTTTTGTCCATCTCTAAGATGATCTAATGACCATTAATCACTCCTAATTTCACTAAAATTTCATGACACAAATGATGACACAAATTACATGGGAGTGTGAGTACACATCCCTAGGCATATCCAAAGGGTGGTTGTAATTACATTTGACCATAGGCCTTAATATTTGATTTCATTTAAATATAACATAGGCTAAGTAATAGTTTATTTAAATTGATGTATACCATAGACTTATGTTATGAAATAAATTAATTAACACCCATTTGACTAAACTTAGACTTACCACATGTCTAGCTACCCGACTCCCGGCTCGCACACAAATCGAGGCGTGTCCCCGCTCGCATCGATTTATAATGCATGAACCGACTTAGTTAGTCTACACATATACATATCACTAGGCATACACTAGTACAAATATAACATTTACCTCGGCCACGTGCCTCGTAAGTGTGCGCATCTCATGCGGGCCCCACGTCACGGGTCGGTGATCTTGATTAAGCAAGTTAATCAAGATTAGAAAATTGGGCCGTGACATTGATACCCCTACATTAACGACAATTTTGAGTTTCTTGGCACTGTTGCGATTTTATGAAGTCGAGATTATGGTCGCGTACTCGCAACTTGATGGGTTTAAGACCACTTGGCTTCTTTATTTTGTTCCCACAACACTCTCCTTTCACTGCTTTTACTTCCATTCTATTTATCACACACTTACTTTATTTTTTGTCCTTTTATATTTCAGCATGTTCTATCGATTGTTTATTTAAATTCTTGAAGTACGTACTATTAAAACTCCTCTGGTTTTGATCATTGGAATTGTCTCCTTTCTGGTGACAATTGTAAGCCCCTCATTTAGCAAGGACAAAGAGCCAGTGATTGGCAACTACCTTTGAGGACTCTCAGGAGTGACTCATACTTTTGAGATACTGTAGGTTTTTGCATTATATTTATCTGTTTTGATGTTTTTGCAAAACTTTAGGATATTGGGATTGAGCGACACTTTGCTACATGTATATGCTTATTTTGTTCACCGTATATGTATGATATCATGTTTACTGAGTTTTCACTCCATAGGTTTTCTCGACTACTAATTTACTTTGAGTTATTCAATTTGCTTAGTTTAATTCCAGTACTTAATAGATAAACTTGCAAAATGTAATAACTGAGCTTCAAAACATTGAATTAATGGTGATAATCGAAATAGAGGCAGACTAGGCTTTTGTTGATCTTGCAAGGGTCGACTCAGGGTAGGTCTAGTGCTAAGTGGGGCCCAGTTTGTTGGAACTGGGGCCGCCAAAATTTGTATCAGAGCTCATGATTTTTGCCTTTAACTTTTGATAAGCCCACAACTCAACTAAAGTATGAACATGGCATAAGAGTTATTACACTAATTAACTTAGTTTGGAAACCTTATGATCCTAACTTAGATACTTAGTTAGGAAGTGAACGAAATTAAGATTAGGGGAAAACCTGAATAAGCCTTTTGATATTCTATTTGATTGTATATATTATATGGTATCGATAGATATACAATATAACTATTTCAAATATCGTATTCACTCTTGTGTTTCATTTGAGGCATGATGAGTGAATTGTTAGTGATATATAGGCAATAAAATTATCAAATTCGAGGAATTTGATAATAAAAAGGTTCATGGTGATGAAAATCTTTGAATAGAAGTAGAGCGAGTAGATACCGAAGTACAAAAAAATATAAATGAAATAAAATAGACTCCGATTAATGAAATTAGAACTAGTTATGAGAATCGAGTTGGAGGTGAAGACTAGCAGAGAACGTAAAGTTCAATAATGTTGGAGTTGTCAAATCTTAAAAATTTATATAACTAGTCAACTTTGATTCACATGCTATTTTTCTTTCATTTCTATGACTATAAGTTAGGGTTCTCCCTAATCTGATCTAACCTAAATTAGTGAAATGAAAAAAAAAATTATAGATTTGTTATGTACCTTAAGGAGTTAGAGTTTCCTTAACGGTTGCATTATTCGATATTGTTGATTTGGAAAATCAATTGTGCACCCTTGGTATGTATTGAAATCATTATGTGCAAGGAAATTGATGTTGTTTGATTTTGAAAATGAATGAGAACTTAATCTACATATTCATCTCTGTATGATAATCTATATAGGAACACCTTTGAAAGTAAAGTTTGAGAAAATTGATAAAGTGATAGATGTCAAAGATAAAAATGGACAAAGATTTGTAAGACAAGTGAATTAACACAAGCTTTAAGGAAGTAGAGTGTTGACATGGCTTAGGAGGTTGTGACAGCCTTAGTTCCACAACCCTAAACTGGGCCTTACCGGCCTAGACTTACGTGGACCACCGAGCCAGCCTCACGAAGTCAGTGCAATCCTAGTTAGCCTTCCTTACCATTTATCATCATTAAAACAAATTTAAATGTGAGTTATTCAAGTTAGTGAGTTATCAAAGTACATCAGAAGCAATTTAAACTCCAAACTAAAATGAATAACCATATAACACTAGTCAGGACAACCTAGAGTGTGGAAACCCCGCATATGTATACCATCATCAATATATGGGTTGGAGGAGAGAAGTATCATTGTATACGTGTCCCAAGATCTCACAAAAACCCATAAACCAAATGTGTTCAAAATCATATAAATATATAGTGCAATAGACTTACTCAATAAGCGAGAGAAAATCACCTAATTGTCCTCAACGCTAATCGCTTACCGTTGGTCCTTTACCCTTATCAATCCTGCAGTGGTTGCATCCACTGTCATAAAAATGACGATGAGTACAGTGAATAACAATAACAACCAAGTGGAGTTTCAATATAATTTCAAATGCCAAATAAACAACTAAACAAGTATCATGCAGGAATATCACAAAGATAATAAAAGACAACATGATAATTCAACCACTGAGATATCAATGATAAATTAGTGTCAAGAGCACCAAGCAAAAATACATCTAAGTGTTCCAAGTCCATCAAATTGCCACACAGATTTCACAACTTGATTTCTCAAACAGATTCTGGACCTAAACAAACCACTTTAGACAACTTAGGATGAATCACTCTACCGTGGCCCATACAGTTCAACTCACGGTCAGACTAAAATCCCTAAACTGTGGGTTTAGGCATGTCCAAAACCCGTGTAGTAACAATGGTAAAAAAGATCACAAAGAAGTCTCATCGCACCGTGACCATCATATCACCCACTTAGACCCAAAAGAATACTCATTACACAATTCAAGGAAACATAAAGCCAGCAATCCACCAAGGATAAATATCACAAACATAATTCAAGAAATCATATTTCACATAGAAATATTGCTCAAGGATAACAACTGAGTAAATGCACAAATAAAATAACATTAAAGCTCCCATTGGTTTTACTTAGTACAATATGAAGCTCCGCACTCATGGCTCTCACATGTCGCCAAACCAATCTTGCACCTTCGTCACTAGTCCACTAAGCACCTGGTAACCATTTTTAATCCAATTTGATCATGTTAGAATCTTATTTCCATTTAAGTTGTAAATTCCCATTAATTTTCCCCATTTTTCAAATATTACCCATTTTCACTATTTTTGGTCAATTCTCCGGTTATTCGGTCGTATTCGAACCCATTTGAATACACAAGAGAAGTCCCAAAATTTCAAAAATTTTCAAAAATTGGGCCTGATGAATAGTGCCACGATGTAGGTGGCACCATAGGGGTTGAAACCCTTCAATGTCACTTAAAGAATGCGGCAGGATAGCCCCTGCCCTGAACGCCGTGACTGGCGCCATGGGGCTTTAGGCCCTACGACATCTATTACGACGTCACATCCAAAATGTGACTATCGGGATTTTTTGCAACCCCGGCTAGCGTCGCCGTGTTCCGAGCCTATCCCAACTTCATAGGACTCGATACCCATCCAAAACCATTATAAAACCATAAAAACATTCCACCACCGAATCCAAAACTTGAACGAAAATACATAAAATCGATGCCAAAATGACGAGAATTGAACAGGGAGTTGGGATATCACTTTTGTTCGCATTGTTGTGCGCTCCTTGGCATTTATACTCGCTCAAAACCTTCGAAACCCCATCCAGTCTATGTTCTCGTGAGATGAGAGAGAAAGAAGAGAAAGAAATGAGAGAGAGAGTTAACTCTCATATTTATAGTGTGCTCCACATCTTGGGTGTTTACATATCTTGAGGCACATCCAAGGGCTCTCATGCACACCAGCTAACCATCACAAGTGACTTACTTTGGTGACTCTCCCCCTTGCTCTCATCTCATTTGCACTAATAATTGAGTTACCTCGGGCGTTTCTTCACCCGTCATGCACTACGACATACTGTCACGCGCGATGGAAATATTAACAACCTTAACATATTCCCTCATTAATTAATTATTATATTTTATTTTCGGGTCGTTATCCACGAAAAACCGTTTCCTGGACCTGTGCACCCGTATTTGGTCCGCTTGATACCCATTCAACACGTTTTCCTAGGCGAACCTTACTCGTAAATCGATGTCACCATCCTGTCACATAGACACGAGTATAAATAGGTAATACACGTAGAGGTATTGAAAAAGGTATATACGGACTCCTTCAGCTTTAACGAAAACTCTGGAGTAGTAGTTTGGATAAAAAACCTGGGTAACTCCACTTTAGTAACACTATTCGTTCATAGTCTTAGGGTTGATAAAGTCAACCACCACCTATATGGGTTGAGGAATGGTGTTATGGGAAGAGATAGTCTCCGGAGTATCCCTAGGAGTATCCGTAGCAATGGAGACAAGTTGAGGACTAGCCTTGAGGATGGTATATTAAGAGATTCTTTCAAATCTTAATGATGTTCAAATGCTTCGGTACACCTACTAAAGGTAATTTAAGGCGATCATTTGCTTGCACCAATTGCGAAAATCATATGAGTAAAGGTGATTTGAGATTATCATGGATTGATTGCCCAATTCTGCTTACTCTCTTCTAATTTTTATCGACATAGTACAAATTGAGTTGTTTATACATGTGTAGCCAATATTGTGAGTCAGATGATGTGCCAGTGTTTATTATTTTAGATTGCGATCCTTACTTTTATTGTCAGGTTGTGGCAAGATTTTTACTACCGAGTTGTGGCAGGGTTACAAACACTAATAGGCACTAGACTACATCATAGTATGGCTTCTCAGTTTAATGGTTAGATTGCGTGATTGATCCAGATTTTGGAGATCAAGCTCATATTTGTATTATGACTTCGATAGTAAGTTAGAAAGATTGTTTGTTTTAATGCTTTAGGTAAATATTACCTTAGATTTTTCAAAGAAAATAATATGACTTTAGCAGTTGAGCTAAAGTGGTGTGGCTCTATTTAAGACTACAAGAAATGCTTTGTAATTCAAGTAGGTGGGATCAAAATAACATATTGAGACGTTGAAGTCGGTGATTGTTAAAGAATCATATAAAGGAGGTCAAACAGATTAAACAATATTTGAATTAGCACTAGATAAAATGATAAGTCTTGTTGATTATCATAGGAGATCACATTTAGGTTAAAATATAAGGACATCATAGATTAAGGATGAAGAGAAATTTTAACTAAAAAATATTTTCGCAACTTAATCTAGTCTTGAGCATATATGTACCTTCCTTTTAATTTCGAGGACAAAATTTCCTTTTAGTTGGGAAGACTGTAACGACCTATATTTTTAATTCAATGATCAATCAATAATCTCAAATCATTATTGGTCCAATACCTGATCGAGAGTCATGACAAGTCCAAATGCTTAAAGATTTATAAGAAAATAATAATAATAATAATAATAATAATAATAATAATAATAATAATATTGTGGTCTAGCATGCTATTTTATGTAGTATATAACATCATGATGAATTCGACTTAATTTAATTAAGGCTTGGAGGGATGGATATCATACTTTGTTAGTTAAACTAAAGTGGCCAAGTGTATGGCCCAAACAAGACCTTTCGTGCTTTAAACGAATGTTTGTTAGAGTCACTCAAGTCCCTAAGGGAATAACTGCAAATTGTGAACATTTGGATCCAAAAGTTAAGTTGAGTGGTTAACCATAGATCTAAATATTGTGTAAAATGAGGAGATGATGGAGAAATGAGATTTAGTCTCACTTAAACTAAGAAAAAAAGGAATGCATAACAATGATCCGCCGAGCTTGCAGACAGAGCGAGGAAGAAGGAAGGGGGAGACACGGTTGTCGGCAATGGCAGACGATTCGGCTCCGGCGTGACTTCGACCAAGGTGAAAAGAAGAAAGGAAGAAGAAAAATCTTGCTTGAAGAGGTGAAGATCATGGCAAGATCCAAACTAGAATTGGTGTCTTGAAAGAGATTGAGAGTAAGAAAACCCTAATAGAGGCTATGGTGAGGCTTTGAACCAAATTTTAATTCAAATAATATTGAATCTATGAATCCAAGTTATTAATGATGATTTTGAGTTGGTTATTGAAGGTTTTGATAATTCATGGTCACGTGAACGTAATTTGGATTCAATTTGACTTTGGTTGTCTTAAAATACATGATTAATTAATGTGGTTTGATTCCTCTAAAATAGTAATTTTATTTTCAAATCAAGTATTAAGCTACTTGTTTAAGGGATTTGTTATGTGGGACTATAGCATCCTCTAATTCCATTAGAGCAATACTCACCCTGAAACCTTAATTAAGCCTTGATAAAGTAGATCATACCTAATTACCGCCATCAACCTTGTTCCTGTTCCTGACAACAACTTGTATATCTTGATATCGAATAAATAATTGAAACAAAAATGCAAGGGAAATTAAAACTTTTTCGATATTTACCAAAATATACAAAACTGATATAAACCTCAATATTAAGTTCTTATCTCAACCCTAATTATTACAAAAATAGTATTCAATACAATATAGGATACCAATCGAGAATCCTTAATACACTAACGAGGAAAAGACATTAAACTCCTACTCTTCCCCATTCATGAGTTGCAATACTTATTCTATTACATGAAAATGTTAAGGTGGGTGAGCTCCTACATGTTTAGTAAGTGACTCTCATAAGATCCATCAATTATCAACTAATATCAAGACCATATGTATAACAACATGAATTCCAATGCGTATCTAAGTGGCATTTGAATTAATATAAACAATATATAAACACATGCAAGTTCATTGGTCAATTGCAACTGTACCCATAATTTGTATTTTCGATTTCCATAATTGAACAGAGTCGCACTCCTATATCATTAAGAACCAATCACTGATCATCTGATCAGTTAATGACCGATGTCCGCCAACTCAACTGGAAAGCATTAATCGAGATATTCCAGGTCACTGGGGGTGCGGTGATGGGTGGCCGCTCCAACACAGTTCTAAACCCCAGCCGATTCGTCCCACCAAACCTTTTTTCGAATTCATTTTTCTGTCTAAGACATTTTTGTATAACAAGTCAAATCAAGGTACATTGCCCCATTCCTAGTTCATAATACTACGCGCTCTAATGATACTATTTTACATTGTATAATTGATCAAGGATACGAGTCCCACTTAATTACTGTTCTGAGCTTTCCTAAGTGTTTGTTTGAGTTTCCCTAGCTTTCTGGGGTTCCATCACGTTTCCCAATGCCCAAACACATTCCATACTCATTGGTATCAATTCGGGTCCAATGTATACTAGTCTAAACCCTTAAACTAGACCCAAAGCTCACACTTAACAACCTACTTTAAATCAGTTTAATACTAATTCAGCAGGGGCCAGTGTGTTGCCCTGCTGCTCCGACCCTTGTGTTGTTCAAATCGGCCAACGCACTAGGGCCAGTGCCTAACGCGCTTGTCAACTGAACCACTACAACTTCCAGCACGTTCGACTTAACCAAAATTGACCCAAGCGGAGTTCAAACATCCTGCAACCTTAGGAAGGGCCTCTATAGAGGACTTACAGCAAATATACCCATTCACAACAATAACCGATCATCACACCCATTCCGACCAAACCCACAACAACGACAACTACAATGAAAACCATGAAACAATAACAATAACACACTTACCTCGTCCATAGGACGTCCCAGCCTCGACTCCACGAGCTCCTCAACCATACGAGCTCGTTCCCTCTCCTCTCTTTCCCTGTTCTCATGTTTCTTCTCTTTCTTTCTCTATCTCGGTTTTAAGGAAGAAAGAGGCGACGTGGTGATTATTTAAATAATTGACTGCCTCGATATACACATCGCATCATCTTGAGGTTCACTTAAACTTATCCTTTTAACCTCACTAGCCAACGCTAGGGCTAATACCTAATGTGTTGGTCAATTGACCAGTCCATTTTTACAAGTTTTACTCAGTTCTTGTGCACGCCACCAAGTTAACTGGGCATGCACCCATCCTAGTGACCTACGCGTGTTCCCTCGTGACCCCGCATGTCACTCAATACCCGTTATTTATCAATTATTATCATTTTAATATATTTTTATATATACTACAATATATATATATATATATGTATATGTATACGCCTATAGTTACATCTACAATTATATAATATGCGCCAACGAGCACACTCAGACGTAAATGTTATCCCGCGTCTCATGTGTGTCCTCCTTGACCCACACATGGTCTTAGGTATTCCCATATTTGTCTAATTATTCATTTATAATTAATATTACAATCCATACAACCACAATCCGACACACAAAGCCGCACACACACATTTTAACTATAACTCGTTGGGCTTAACCATGAGTCTAACTCAGGTTAATTAAAATTCGGATTAACATTAATCATGTGTTTAAGGTAACGAGTTATTACAAACTCTCCAATTTAAAATATTTTCGTTCTCGAAATTAAAGGGAACATTTAAGTCACCAATAATTTTGAAGAGTAAATAGAATTTACTCTTCCATTATAACTTCCATTCCTTAGTTATTTCTTCTTTCGCTTATCTAATGTATGTGGTTACACCACCATACCACTAGAACAAAGCTTTTCAATTTTACTTTAAGAATAAACGTAACTAAGTTACTGTTTCATTCTTCTCTTTCAATTTAATTGAGGTGAACAACACCACTCCTTTATTCTAGCTTAATCCGAATCTACACAGCCCGTTCATAGGTGAGACTTTCAAAAGATTCAAATCATCCTTTGAAACTCCAATAACTTATGACATTTATCTAGTTTTTTTTCTCAATAGTGTTGTAGCCAAGCATTAAAAAATCTATTCAAGTATCAATAGTATTGTGTCTCTCCTATCTCCGTCCATTCCACAACTGAACGACAAGGTTGACAATCATTATGTCTCCTACCTTTGTTCACTATCAATCAACAATAAGGTCAACATATGTCACGCCCTCCAAATCCAAGACCACCAGGTCCGCTGCCACATGGCCCGCTGCCACCTATTCGCAAGCCAGGTGGACCGCCAGGTCACTACGTCGGTGAAACTCTACCTGACAACTCTGTTTATTATGCCAACTTATTTAGCAATTAAACATATTATTCATTTATATCTTAGAGTTGCAAGTAGATAACCAGTTAATTTATATTGTGGAAGTCTTACTTTAGTTAATTGAGCATTTTCAAAGATAACCATATTAATATCCTATAGTGGAAAAATCGGTTTGTACTACATATATAAGCAACTAACTGTCAACAAGTGTATATATAAGTACAAGTGATATAGTCTCCCATTAACCAAAATAAACAAAATATTAAATACCAAAATATACCAATCACACTTATAAGTAGGCCATCGATAGTGGGCAAGTCAGATGTAGTTGCCTAAAACCCCCTTGCCCCTACTGGTACTAGGATCTGCAATCAAGCCATCATAAAACTAGATGACGAGTCCAGTAAGTAAAATCCCAATGAAAACTATCGTGCATCATAAATAAATAATAACATAGTCAAGATAGTGCACAATAACATGTAGAAAGAAAGAAAATGCAAAGCAACATTGCATAAATATAACACACCCACATATACAAAGCAGTGTTGCCCAAGCCAGTCTAAGGTTGTACTTTGGACCAAGAGTCCGACAGTGGAACCTACCACACCCCATTACCTGTGTCCTAGCAGTATTAGCCATACGACGTACATCGAACACTTGAATCAGTACTCAACTCAGGATCTCATCTACCAAGGTCGCATAACACACACTATAACCTAGAAAGCCCCACTAACACCCAATAGATACATAGACGGGAGTAACTTCAACCACCCCGAGTAAGATGACTCAGATTATCAAGGAATACAACTCAATGAATAACAATACGTAAATACAATAGTGGTGTTTAGTTAGGTTTTACATACCTCAAACCGCACTCTGGCAAAAACACCCGATCTGACCCCAACTAGTCCCTGGTTCTAAAATACAGTCAATGACTCATGAGATCAATTTCATGTGTTTTAATGTTAATTATGTGATTTTCATAGGTGAATTTATCCCAAAATCCCGAATTAAAACTATCCAAAAATGGGTTTTATTGGTCCCTAATGCACTAGACGAATTAGTCAGCACGCTGGGAAGCCCTATGTACAATGTTCTTCAGGAGGAAGAACAATCGTCTTCTCCACTGTGTCTAGCGCTCTGGTGTTCATCACCCAGCGCACTAGAAAAGTCGATTCCCATAATTCGGAACTGGAATTCTGGGAATCTGGGTTTCCCCATCATTCCCATCACGCTCAAATGTTCCCAAACATCCAACATTTGGAGTTAACCTCATAAACCAGTAATTAAACCTCAAATTACCTATAAATAGAAGATCAAAGACATGCATGTATAAAATTTGAAAATCCCAAATTTCCCCAAAATCCTCAACAATCCGATCAAACATGGTTTATTTGATCAATACCAACCTTTTAACCATAAATCCATAGAAAAATCGGAGTGCATGTATATAAATCTGACTTGGCTTCAAAAACCAACAAAATCCTCATTGTAAATGGAAATACTAGGAAAATAGAAGATGGATTGCCTTAGATTCGTGATAACTCCTTTAAATTTCTAGTTCCTGACCCCCAAATCTCCTCTACTTCTACCACTAGACTCGAATCTCTCTCTCCATTCTCAGATTTCTAAGTTTCTCTCTTTGCATGTTTGAAGGATTAAATGGCTTGTATACTAGCTTTCTAATCTAATATGAAATACAAATCTCGAGGCCTATTTGATGGTCTTATAAGCTACACATCCACAACTTCAGTGACACCTCAACTATGACACATTTTCTTGGATTCCTTCATGTTGTGCATTCCAAGGTTCATCCTAAGCCTATTAAATTTCTCAACTTAACTATAGGTATCATGTTGATTTGATTTAGAATAAATCATATAACCTATGTTAGGCTATTAAATTAAATTTATAAAATGGTAAACAAGGTCACACTAATTGCCGACTACCCGGTACCCAGTGCCCCGCATTCGACACTCTCCCCGAGATGGCCCCGCACTTAGTGTACCCAATCGATTAATTATGCCTAAGGTTATATTTTAATTAAGTAAATCCTAATTTCCTCAACCAAAGTTTTATCATTGATTAGATTTAGTCTATTACCCCTAACGCCTAGTTTAACAACTATCGAATCGTCGCATTGATGCGTTCTTCAAGATGAAACCCCGACACTCAACCTCGCTCGACATAAATAGTATAAATGCACACCTGTGATGAATAACATAAAAACTAGAACGTATATACATCATAGAAATAACAATACAACATATCATAGTTAGAAATCCTATGTTAGCTTAGTCCTAACTTATTCGCGGTGTCCACGTGTCGTCCGAGCTGGTGTCCTAGTATGAAAATAAGGAATTAAACGACGTTAATAAATAACGAGCTGTTACAACTCTTCCCAACTAAAAGAAATTTCGTCCCAAAATTTGAGTTAGTCTAAGACATATCGTGAAATAACTAGGGATAACGCTATCGCATAGTCAACTCTAACTTCTAGGTGAGTCTCTCTGTGTTGTAATGCTGCCACCGTACTAGTACTTTAAGGATCTCCTGGTTCCTAAGAGTCCGGAGCTTACGATCTGGCACCTCCAATGGCCACTCCTCGTAAGTCGTGTCAGGCTGGATATCAACCTGTCTCACGTCAACCATGGGTTTTGGCCTTATCCTAGTCCGTCTCAGCATCGAAATGTGAAAGGTAGGATGAATCCCTGCTAACTCCGGCAGTAAGTCTAACCTGTACGCTACGCTGCCAACTCTCTCTACAACTTTGTATGGTCCGACAAATCTCGGCGCCAGTTTCCTTTTAATCCCAAACCTCTGCTGGATATTCCAAGGAGAAACCTTCAGATAAACCATATCGCCGACCTCATAGCTCAGACTCTCGAGGTACTTGTCTGCATACTTCTTTTGCCTATCCTGTGCCGCTCATAGTCTCTAGCGAATCTGTTAGATCTTCTCTGTGTGATCAACAACTATCTTTGGCCCCACGATAACTGTATCCTCTGGCTTTGCCCAACACGTTGGTGACCTGTAGGGCCTCCCATATAGTGCCTCGAATGGTGGCATCCCGATACTAGCCTGATAGCTGTTGTTGTAAGTGAACTCACATAGAGGCAAGTAGTCCTCCCACGAACCTCCAAAATGCAGAATGCAAGCCCTGAGCACATCCTCAGAATCCGTATCTATTTCTCTGATTAGCCATATGTCTGAGGATGATAAGCTGTACTAAACTGGAACCTAGTGCCAAACTGCTCCTGTATGGTCTCCCAGAACCTCAAAGTAAATCTCGGGCCCCTGTCTGATACAATGGAAATCGGTACCTCATGTAGTCTGATAATCTTTTGCTCAAATATTCCGCTCAACGAAGAAACGTGTATCGTATCGAAACTAGTATGAAGTGCGCTGATTTCATCAGTCAGTCTATCACCACCCAAATTGCATCATGTTGCCTCGATGTCTGCGATAATCCACTAACAAAATCCATGGTAATGTGTTTCCACTTCTATTAAGGAATGGGTAACGGCTGTAACAATCTGCCTGGTTGCCTATGCTCTGCCTTCACCTGCTGACAAATATGACAACTCCGTACATATTCTCTGACATCACTCTTCATCCCAAGCAACCAAAACAATCTGCAAGTTGTGGTACATCTTGGTCCTGCTTGGGTGAACTGTGTAGCGTGACCGGTTAACATCCTCTAGTATGTTATCTCTGATATCTTGCACAGCTGGTACCCAAAGTCGACCTCTATTCCTTAAACATCGATCTGACATCTTTGTCTAGTCTATACATTCGGGATCCCGTGCTAATCCACTGAACCGCTCATAGAGCCCATCAACTCTTTGACACTCCGATACCCGCTCTAATGACACCGTCGATACTCTCATCTGACCACATATCTGTGCATCGCCTGTAGATGGGGTATCTAGTCTACACCTTGCTGATGCTCCCTTCAACAGTCCCATATGACGAACAACGGCGTGATTGTTAACTCTACATCTGCTTAACACATCCGCCACCACATTGGCCATGTCGAGGTGATACTCAATAGTGAAGTCGTAGTCTTTCAATAACTCTAACCATCTCTTTTGACGCATATTAAGATCTCTCTGCGTGAAGATGTAGCATAGGCTCTGGTAATCCGTGAAAAGGACAAACTTCTCCTTTAGAGATAGTGTCTCCAAACCTTTGGTGCAAACACAACTGCTGCAAGCTCCAAGTCATGCACTGGATAATTACACTCATGTGGTCTTAACCGCCTGGATAAGTAAGCCACTAGACGTTCTTCCTACATCAGAACATATCCTAATCTAGTTCCTTGAAGCATTAGTATATACCGATAAACTCTTCCCCGATTCTGGCAATGTCAACACTGGTGCAGACGTCAATTTTTTCTTTAAATCTAGAAATGCATGCTCACACTACTCAGACCACTCAAATGGAGCATTCTTTTTCATCAGTCTCATTATCGGTGTTGCAATCGTGGAAAAGTCCTGCATAAATGGCGGTAGTATCCTACTAGACCAAAGAAACCCCATATATCAATAACAGTTTCTAGTGTCTTCCAGTCAATCACCGCTCTGATCTTGTCTCCTTCCATAGAGATACCCTAACTACTGATAACATGTCCCAGAAACTTCACTTCCCTCAGCCAGAAATCACACTTACTGAACTTAACATATAGTCAGTGCTCCCTCAATGTCGTCAACACAATCGAAGATGACTCTCGTGGTCCTCTCGAGTCCAGTTGAAAATCAACATATCATCGATGAAGACTATCATGTATCTATTTAGGTAAGGCCTCAGTACCCTGTGTATCAGATCCATGAAAACTTTTGGGGCGTTCGTAAACCTAAACGATAACACCATAAACTCTAACAACCCATATCTGGTACTGAAAGTTAGTCTTTTAGATGTCATCTTCTCGAGTTCGTGACTGACGGTATCCGAGCGTAAGTCTATCTTTGAGAAGAACTGCGCACCTGTCAACTGGTCAAATAGATCGTCGATCCTCGAAAGTGGGTAACGGTTCTTGATCGTTACCTGATTCAGCTTCTGGTAGTTTACACACATCTTCATCAATCCATCATTCCTTACAAATAATACTGGCGTTCCCCACATCGACATACTCGAGTGAATAAATCCTTTCGCCAACAAGTCCTCTAGCTGCCTCCTGACCTCCTCCTACTTTATCGGTGACATTCGGTAAGGTCTGCTAGATATAGGCTATGTCCCTGGTATCAACTCTATCATAAACTCTATCGCTCGTGGTGGTGTTAGTTCGGGTAAATCATCTGAAAACACATCAACAAACTCTTAGAGTATCAAAACATCCTTTATCCTGACTGGAACTCTAACTTCTGGCTCAATAATCATGGCAAAAGCCTCTATCTCCTATGTAGTCGCTAATAGGCCCCTCGTAATAGGCAACTCCAACGCTGTCCCAACTACCGAAAACTTTGGTAATCCAGGAATACGAAACTCTACCCTTTTCCCAAAATAATCTATCCGTGCATGATAAGCTGACAACGAATCCATCCCGAAGAGTGCATCAATCTCTAAGTACTTCAGGACTCGCATATCAGCTGGCAACTGATGTTCGACAACCTCAATCATGATGTCCCAACATATTCGGTTAGGTCTTGTCCCCAGCAGTTGTTCTGAGAACAAGATGGGTCTCAAGCATGTGTGTGTCTAACCCTAACTCCCCAACTACACGTTCAATAATGAAAGATAACATACTACCCGAGTCAAACATAGCATGCATGAGTCTACTATGAATCAGTAACATACCCTCGACTGGCTGTCTGGTAGCTCTTGAGTCTAGCTGTACCATTGCATGTACCCTGTCCCTGTTCGGTCCCTGATTACATTGTAGTGATGGCGCTCTACACTCAGATCTCAGATGTCCTTTTTGGTCGCATCTGAAACATTTACACGTATCTTGCCTCCTAACCTACCTATCCCTATATCTCTAACCCTGACCGCAGTCCCTCTGACCCTTGTCACAGCCACCTTGATCCCGTTCCTAGCGATCTTTCTTGAAATTTCTTGTCTCTCTTGTTGTCTTTGGAGCCATCATGTGCACTGGTTGCTTGTCATCATACCAGATCCTGCTATCCTGGTGTCTATCCCTAACCTCCATACCCCTACGGTTATCCCTGTGACCTCTAGCAAACTGGTCACGCTGTCTCTTCGGCCTCCTGTGCTGCCGAGATCCCTGCCCAACCTCTACCTCGGCTAATGCTGTCACTAGAAGATCGTTCTTCTGTAAGAAGAACGTGTCATAGGTTAGTGCCTTTTCAAACATATCCTGTAGTGTCGGAGCCCCTGATGATATAATAGCATTGGTTATATCCCCCTCAACTCCCTAGATGAAGTAGTATATCTGCAGTCGCTCGGTGCCCGCGATATCTATGGAAAATTGCAATAAGTAACGGTACCTATTTATGTATTATAACATCGTTCGGTAACCCTGATTTAGGGATAAAAACTCTTCCCTCAACCTTAGACGCATATCCATAGGAATAAACTGATCGTAGAAGATCTCTCAAAACTCTGACCACGTAGTCGGATCTGAATGAGTCTCCTGATAATTGGTCCACCACACTGTCGCATCAGACCTGAAAAATGACCCAGAAAGTCCCGCCTTGTACTTCTCCTTCATGTTTAACACCTTGTATAGGCACTGATGTAACATAATCCAACCTCTTGTTGCCTCTATGTCACCACCTCCGTAAAAATACCCTAGCTGAAACTTAAGAAATCCCTCAGTCTCCTCGCCTATGGATTCATCCTATACTTTGGAGTAGTAGTAGTTGTAGTCGTGGTAGCCATCACAACTATCGATGGAGGTGTCGGAGTCGGTGTCTCCACTAGTACCACTACCAGAGTAGTCTCAACGGTAGATATCGGGTCTCTCGGTGCTGTCATCCAAACAGCCATAGTAGAAGACTGCTTCCTGAGTAGGCAAAAAACCTCTGACATCTGAGTCTCCTGAGCTGACACTCGATCCTCAAGACTTACTGCAGGTGCCTAACCTCTAGTGGTATCACTAGTCTGCCCATCCATGATGATTTGCATCGATAACCGTGTTCCGGATCAGTCTCAATATATGTATGTGTATAATACATATTACATACAACATAACATATACCATATACCAAAATCCTAACTTTACCTGTCCTTCACTTCCCAACTAAAAGTTCTCAATAGATTCATTGGGTTTCCATATCTAAATTTATTTTTTAAGTTTATGCTCTTTCAAACTTTTAATTTCCCGAGGTTCCTTGAACACTTGCCACATGGCCCGCTACCACCTATTCGCAAGCCAAGTGGCACCGCCAAGTCATTACGATGATGAAACTCTACCCGACAACTCCGCTTATTGTACCAACTTATCTAGCAATTAAACATATTATTCATTTATATCTTAGAGTTGTAAGTAGATAACCAATTAATTTATATTGTGGAAGTCTTACTTTAGTTAATTGAGCATTTTCAAAGATAACCATATTAATATCCTATAGTGGAAAACCTCGGTTCGTACTACATATATAAATGACTAACTGTCAATAGTGTATATATACAAGTACAGGTGATATAGTCTCCCATCAACCAAAATAAACAAAATATCAAATACCAAAATATACCAGTCACATGTACAAGTAGGTTCTCGACAGTGGGCAAGTCAGATGTAGTCGCCTAAAACCCCTTTGCCCCTACTGGTACTAGGATCCACACTCAAACGATCACAAAAACCAGATGAGGAGTCTAGTAAGCAAAATCCTAAGGAAAACCACCGTGCATCATAAATAAATAATAACAGAGTCAAGATAGTGCTCAATAACATACAGACTGAAGGAAAATGTAGGCAATTGCGCAAAGCTCATCGCATGAATATAAAACACCTAAATATACAAAGTAGTGTTGCCCAGCAGTTTAGGGTTGCAATTTGGACCAAGAGCCTGATACAGTGGAACCTACAACGCCCCATTACCTATGTCCTAGCGGTAATAGCCCTACGACGTACATTGAACACGTGAACAAGTATTGAACTCAGGATCTTAGC
The DNA here is from genome assembly GCA_039657345.1 of Stephania japonica. Classification (NCBI taxonomy): domain Eukaryota; kingdom Viridiplantae; phylum Streptophyta; class Magnoliopsida; order Ranunculales; family Menispermaceae; genus Stephania; species Stephania japonica. Next base: position 13,698,858 of record CM077564.1, on the reverse strand, counting down.
TATCGAGGTCGCGTAACACGCGCTACAACCTAGAAAACCCCACTAACACCCCACAGATACATAGGTGAGAGTAACCTCAACCACCCCAGTAAGATGACTCACATATTATCAAGGAATACAACTCAATGAATAACAATAAGTAAATACAATAGTGATGTTTAGTTGGGTTTTATGTACCACAAACTGCACTCTGAAAACCCCAAAAACACCTAATCCGACCCTGACTAGTCCCCAATTCTAAAATACAGTCCGTGAATCCGGAGATCAATTTCATGTGTTTTAATGTTAATTATATGATTTTTCATAAGTGAATTTATCCCAAAATCCCGAATTAAAATGTCAAAAAATGGGTTCTATTGGTCCCCAGCGCGCTAGATAAATCAGCTAGCATGTTGGGAATCCCTATGTACACTGTTCTTCAGGAGGAAGAACAGTCGTTTTCTCCACAGCTCCAACGTGCTGGTGTTCATCACCCAGCGCACTAGGAAAATCGATTCCCAGAATTCCAGAACTGGAATTTTGGGAATCTAGGTTTCCCCATCATTCCCATCACGCTCAAATGTTCCCAAACATCCAACATTTCGAGTTAACCTCATAAATCAGTAATTAAAGCTCAAATTACCCAAAAGCAGAAGATCAAAGACATGCATGTATAAATTTGAAAATCCCAAATTTCCCCAAAATCCTCAACAATCCGATCTAAACATGGTTTATTTGATAAATACCAACCTTTTAACCATAAATCCATAGAAAAATCAGAGTGCATGTGTATAAATCCGACTTGGTTTCAAAAACCCATAAAATCCTCATTGTAAATGGAAATACAAGGAAAATAAAAGATGGATTACCTTATATCCATGATAACTCCTTGAAATTTCTAGTTCCAGACCCCCAAATCTCCTCTTCTTTTACCTCTAGACTCGGATCTCTTTCTCCATTCTCAGATTTCTAAGTTTCTTTCTTTGCATATTTGAAGGATCAAATGGCTTATATTCTAGCTTTCTAATCTAATTTGAAATATAAATCTCGAGGCCTATCTGATGGTCCTTATAAACCACAGTCCACAACTTCAGTGACACCTCAACTATGACACATCTTCTTGGATTCCTTCATGTTGTGCATCCTAAGGTTCATCTTAAGTCTATTGAATTTCTCAACTCGACTATGAGACTCATGTTGATTTGATTTAGAATAAATCATATAACCTATGTTAGGCTATCAAATTAAATCTACAAAATGGTAAACAAGGTCACACTAACTCCCGACTACCGGTACCTAGTGCCTCTGTGTCTGGCATGCTCCTCGAGGTTGCCCCACACATAGTGTACCCAATCAATTAATTATGTCTAAGGTTATACTTTATCCAATTAAATCCTAATTTCCTCAACCAAAGTTTTATCATTGATTCGACTTAGTCTATTACCCCCAACGCCTGGTTAACAACTAATGAACCCCGCGTTGATGCGTTCTTCAAGACGGAACCCCGACACTCAACCTCGCCTAACATAAATAGTATAAATGCACACTTGTGATGAATAGCAATACAACGTATCGTCCTAACAACTACAACATATATACATCATAGAAATAACAATATAACATATCACAGTCATAAATCCTAGGTCAGCATAGTCCTAACCTATCTGTGGCATCCACGTGTCATCCGAGCTGGCGTCCTAGTCTGAAAATAAGAATTAAACGACGTTAATAAATAATGGGCCGTTACAACTTATGTGTGTCTCCTACCTTCATTCCACCCATCGATGAATGATAAGGCCAATCACATAACATTTTTAGTAATTTCTTTCCGATACTTGTTTTAAACTTATATATTTTGTCAATCTATAGCTACAATCTTCAGTATTTTACTTCATACTGTCTATATCTTTCTAACATTGCAGTTTTATGTCCCCTGGTATACCTTATGTTCTCTGTGTAGTTTTTCACTATCTCATCCATTCATTCTTACCAGTATCTTTAATCCTTATCCCTTACCCTCATGGTAGGATAAGATTGAGCCTACCACATTATAAACAACTAACAAAGAGAAGTCTATTCTTTTAGTGGTTAAACATGATGAGACATAAGCTCAAATCATATTCTTTAGCATAAGGATTAACACTTTAGTTTCTTTATCGACACGAAGGAAATATATTGTATCGAGATTGAGAATGGTTTTCAACTATATTTATAACTTTTTCCCTCATTGGATGCAAGTTTCGGATCTATCCAGAAATTTAATTATCATACCATCTTACATCTCTCATACATATATTTTGCTATCCTTTCAAGAACAATACATATCCACATCAACAAGAATTTGCATACTTGATTAATTTATCAACTACAACTCTAATTTATCATTTTGCTAACGTCTTATCACATCACATAATCCACCATTATATTTCTTTCTTTCTTCAGGTATAGGCAAAAACTTACCTAATTCTTTAGGTTTCATTTTTTAGTCCTAACTTACTAAATAAACCTCATATCCCTATATAATCTTAATAATATAAAGAAATCCATGAGTTTCTATAAATAATTCTTGCCCAACATACTACCTAAACTAGGTTTACATTTCAGAACCCAATGTGTCTAGCACAATCTCATTAGACAATTTAATCTGGACACTACCCACTACTCCAATCATAATACCTTGAGTAGTTCCAACTAGACTTCTTATCAATCTTATCACCCAAATCAATCATTTACTGAGTCCAGTCTCCCTCTAAACTCCAAAGAAATGGATTGATAATTATCAATTCCAACGTCTCAATTGATGATATGCATGCGCACGACTTCATTCATTCATCACTACTATCTATCTTACTGAAGAGATAATACTGAGAAGTTCCTATTATAATTATATCTCATATCCCTTTCTTTATTCAAAGCAATGACAATCACAATCACTTGGTGTGGGTGATTCCTTAGAGAGAACTCATTATACTTCACGATTTAGGTTACTCATTTCACCTCTAATCACTTTCACTTTAACCAAAAACTATACTATTAAACTCTCATAGCTTGAATCAAAACCTATTACACCAGTTCACTATTTTCCATCATTCTCATCTATCTTTTAGTGATTCCTCTAAGATTCTCTAATCTTAGAAATGACTAAAAGACTTTCAAACCCTTCAAACCCTTTCACGTGATGCAACTGTACTTTACACCTTAAAAATGAATGAATGAACTTGTACAATCTATCTATTGAATGGATTCATACTAAACTCGGATCCTCATCCTTGTCTCAATTCTAAAACTTATCCTTGCAATTCATTCCATCCATTGTTTGAAATACATATTTCTAGCTTTTTCCTCATCAAGTGATGCCTTACCATTGTATGGTACTTTTACCAACACAATTATTTCATATTAGTTCTTTTCAACTATATTATAGTATAAACTACAATCTCTTGCTTTGTTGTGTCATCAATTAACTACTTGGATAAAAGTATTAGGATATACCTCTAACTTTTCTGAAATTTAAGTATAATCAAGTAATTATTGTAGTTAAACTACATTTTCATTCTTTCCTAAGACAAACTTCGTGTCGTCTATGACTTACCCCTAGTTTCACTCTTGGTTCAATTGAATACACAACACAACGACACTACAACTCTCTGTATACCTCATTGATATCATTCAATCATTCCAAAATGACATTATCTTTCTGATTCTGTGTTGCATATAAGACAATTCTCTAATTGTCTTACTCTTAGTCAAATCCTTTGACTCACCATTCATATTCAACATTTATCCTAGGGATTTATAGTTGAAACTTAGTTTTTACACTTATAATATTTGGTATACACTAATTTATCATCAAAGCTTACATAACCTTACGATAATATTTGTGCCTTTGCTAAGTCTTCAACCCTTTTCAATATATTATTATAATTGTCAACATAATGATATTCATATTCCAATAGAGTTCAACAACTCTACATTTTCCATTTATGAACGTAGCAAGAGCTCCAATGCGTCTCTATGGTTTTCCACCATAATTTCTCTCATTATCAAACCATCGCGTGACATTATATTCCTTAAGTTTGATCTTTACTCAATGATAACCAAATCTCAATCAACTCTTGAGAACTATTGGTTTTATTTAGTTAATAACATGAGTTGTCAATCTTGGAAAATAAATATTCATTTATGATTTAGTTTAAATTAATTCATCACTCGAGTTGAGTTCTTAGACTCATACAATTCCTATAATACATCAAAATAAAATGAAATTGATCATTGGTTGGATATTGAATATCAAGTAATTAATGAAGCCTTTTTAACTCAAATTGTGATAAGATTTCAAGTAACTCTGATAAACAAACTTCTTGAAATCTTAAAATTACAATCTTTCATTCATCAAGCCTGAATTTCATTAAGGATCTACCATTACCCAAACCATTTGAATTTTGAGTGATAATTGTATTTCTACAAGTCACCAATCTTTTATGAAATTTTTTGGTTTTGCTTAAATGCATCGTTATTCTACTCGAATCATTGTTTTGATTTGAATAGATGGATTAAAAGGTCTAAAGGTAGACTAAAATGATAGAACGATTTCTTAGAAGTCTAAGCTATTTAGATAAATTTTTAATGAGTCTAAACAGAATGCATCATATTTCATGTAATTGTAGATACGCAAGGAAGAATTAACCAGGCTATTCGAATGATCGATTTGACGTGGCGATTTTATGCAATTGTATTGTAAGTAAACTAGTTGAAACATTATCAGTAGTTCTTTTCTACTTCTTGAATTTAATTTCTTTAATTGTGCCTATTTATGAAATTCCTCTCCTATTTAAAGTGTATGAGGGCTAATTAAGTCAGGAAGGTAATCTCCTAGGTATGGTAATCGACTCGTAATCGAAACCACACCTTGAGTTATCGGATTTGGGTCATGGACGGGAGGTAAGGTATTCGGGGTGATACCCCTACGTTCATGAAAACTTTGAATGCGTTGGCACTGTCGTGATTCTAGGAAGTCGAGCTTGTGGTTGCATACCCGCAACTTGATGGGTTTGAGACCACATGGCTTCTCTCTTTTGTTTCAACGACCCTCCTTTCACTACTTTTACTTCTAGTATATTTATCATGCACTTACTTTATTTCTTGTCTTTTTATTTTCCCACATGATCTATTGACTGTTTATTTAAATTCTTGAAGTACTGTCAAAATTCCTCTGGATTTAATAACTGGAAATTGTTTCTTTTATGGTTACAATAGTAGGCCCCTCATCTAGCAAGGGCAAGGAGTTCATGATTGGCGACTATCTCTAAGGTATCTCAGAGCAACTCATACATTTGCGATACTGTAGGTTTTTATATTATATTTATCTATTATGATGTTTTTGTAAGACTTTAGAATATTGGAATTGAACGATACTTTGATACATGTATATGTTCATTTTTGTCAGCATATATGCATGAGATCACGTTTACTGGGTTTCCATTCTATAAGTTGACCCAACTACTTATTTACTTTGAGTTATTCAATTTGCTTAGTTTAATTTCGGTGATTAATAGATAAACTTGCAAAACGTAATAACTCAATGTCAAAAGGTTGAATTAATGATAATAATAGGTACAGGCTGACTAGGTGTGACAACCCAAAAATTTAAATGACCAGACTTGAGGGCATTTTGGAAATTTAACGTGTTATCTGTGTAATCGTGTGCCTAATGTATGCGATATATATTAATATATGTAAATATTCTTGGTTGGTAGGATTAATTATAAGTTAGGTTTGTTAACTTGAATAAAGTGTATTAATGAGTTTAGACACACATGTGGGCAATTTTGTAATTTATTGGGATTGTATGGAAAATCCAATTCTTTGAACCCTGAGTATATAAACCTTATTGTAGGATTGTAGCCACTTTGACTACAAACACAACAAAATAAGAGTAGGAGAGGGAAGAACACTACAATGGAGTGTGTTGATGATGGAGGAGCGTAGGAGAGGCTACACCAACTCAAGGTCCTCTAGTCTAGGTACAATTTTCCCCACTTGTCTCTTGTTCTTTGATTTAAAGCTTTGAGGAACCTTTAATGGGGGAAGCTATGGGTTGGAACGCCAGCACCAAGTTGATGGCGTGTTGGTGTTACAAGACCCCAAATAGGTAGAAAACATCAATTTTGTTAAGTATTGAGCTATTTTGATGAATTTGGGTGAAATCGGTGGCGACGATCAATTTTAGCTATGTGGAGAAACCTCAAGGGGAATGGTGACGCTGAAGAAGCGTTGCTGGTGAGGGGTAGTGGCAGGTGGATGCCACCGAAAGGGCGACAGACCATCGTAGCCACCAAAGGCCCGAACCCCAACGACCTTCCTCCCTCTGCTACGTAGGCACCCTGGGGCGCTACCCCTAGGCAACCCATAATTAGTAGCGAAATTGACCCCTAGACAAAAAAAATAAAATAAAAAGGATAATATATAATATATATAATATAAATGATAATAAAAGTAAAAAAATTTGAAAGTGCTTTTTAGCCCTTGACTATTTAATAAGGGGCGCACTCCCACGCCTGAAAAGAGAGAGTTGGGCGGGTCCTACACCTTGACCTTGCATCGTGCGATAAAGGACCCACAAAACCTACATTAGAGGACCCCAAAGTAAATATAAAATCGAGAATTTGATTTAAAGTGCGACTTTGCAATTGATGGAATTATGTCTTAAATTGTTTTGATTCACAAGGCGGTTACATCGAGCCCTGATTGTGCAAGGATTGGGAGTGGATATCACGGCGAGTCGAGGTAAGAGGGGAGCTTGCTCAATTATCAAATATGGCTTGATATTAGATATATTAGGTTTCATGCTTTGAATGGAGACTTGAGAATAGGTTGCATCATGCTATAGACTTGAATCTAATTTATCTATGGAATGTTTGTATGTGTACCAAACTTGTGATGCCCTTTTCCATAATGGTTGAAATCTAAGGTGTTGTGCTAGCTTATCCATAGCAGTCATTGTAACGGCCTAATATTTATTGATGCCATTATTTAAGTTATTTTCTATCTTGGACGCCAGTTCAGGCCCACATGGACTCCTTAGATAGGCTAAAGCATGCCTGACTGGGCATGAATCATAATTTTTGTTTGTTTTGCATAATTGCGATGTTAATTACTATTTTATTTATATTGCATTGCATGTGTGTGTGTTTAAATTGATAAATCATGAGAGATCTTGTGGTAGGTATTTGCCTTGAAAAGTGTGTTGACGCGAGTACCGGGCGGGTGAAATACATGTATACTATTAAGTCTAGGAAATGATTTTTACAAACAACCAAGATAAATGTAACAAAACATTAATAATAAAACTGTAACGACCCATTTTCCCCAAACCGCCACGGGGGCCACATGGGCCTACAACCAGCCACGTCAAGGCCAGCTGTGTACTACGACAATCACCAACTCCAATTCATCAATTATTCCTCATAATTTCATAATTTTACAATTTAAATTCATTTATGAACTCAAGTCATCAGATAAATATCATTTAAAGCCTCAAATTACAGTGGAAGACTAAATCATGAAAAATTATATTGAAAAACATCAAGTCATGTCAATAGATCATATACCTAGTGTGGAAAACCCATATGTCATCATTATCAGTGAAATATCCTCAAAAGAGTCACAAAAACTTTAATATATAGGTCCCAAAAGTGTTTCACAGTTCTTACTCCCAAAACGTAAACAAAATAACGTATAATACAAACGTACAAGTCATGCTCAATGTCTCAAAATCATAGGTAGTTTACGAGCTTGCCCTTGTCGCGACTCGTACTCGGATCTGCACTCAAACCATCACAAAAGGCGGATGATAAGTCCAGAGTGAGTATTCCTAAGGAAATTAAATGAGTAATCACGAAAGTAAATACTAAAATTTAAATAAACTATCAAATAAACACAGGGAATTAAAAACAGACAACTGTGTTCATCGCATGAATTAAATAATAGTAAAACTCAAGAAGTGTACCTAGAGCCTAGGGCCAGACTAGCACCATATTTCAGACTCTTCCACAGAGTACTGTCGGCGAGTAGCACTCAAGCGAGGCTAGTCTCTGGATTCGCTCGACGGTCGGCGTAGAACCTATGAGGCATCACATAATTCCCGGGTCGAACTTGTAATGACCCTAAATTCTAACATGTGCCACGTATCAATTTAGGTCGTACGTGGGCCTATTCGTCGTGATACAGTTGTCCAATTCTCGGTCGTTCGATGTAGAGGTATGTTATTTGTGTTCAGTGTTTTGTATTATTTTATATTACCCAAATTTTTAATTCCAATGTCCCAAACGTGCGAGGATGTTTGAGTGGGTGCGTTGGTACGGGGAATGGTTTAGCTCAAATGTTACACGAAATAATTGGTTTTCGGGTGAACACTGGTCGGGTAGTTAGTAGTCCGAGGGACTTAAATGAATTAAAAACACTGACAAAATACAAAATAAATAATAATTAAAAGTTGGAAGTTGCGTTTGATATGTTGGTATGTCCGGGGTGACGCGATGAACGAATTGTTATTCGAAACAGATTTGAAAACGCGAGTATTGTGCTAGAAATCATAAAGTACAGTGAGAAAGTCACCTATTGGAGTCACCTAGTTGTGTTAAGGTGGTTGGGGAAATGAAAAAAGGCCAAGGGATAAGCCTCGAGATGTGTGTGTAGGTTAGATGATGGGGGAGTATAAAAGCCACCCCATTATCTTTTCTCTCTCCTTACCTCATTTCTCATTCTCATCCAAACAATCACAACGTTAAAACGACGGGGTTTTCGGGGTGTTTCGCCGTGATTTGATGTCGAGAGAGCGAGCAAACACGAAAACTAAGATGAGAATCTAATTCTCCATGTGAATTACTACGTTTTGGCAGTGTTTTTATGTATTTTCATTGCGACAGATTTGAACGACGATTTTATATTTTGTTTGACTGGATTTGGGATGAATGAAATGGTTAAAGGGTGGTTTGTGAATTTGGTTTGTTGATTGGGAAAGTTTATGAATTTTTTTGGGGATTTTTGGAAGATTTTCATAATTTGGGTGTTTGGTCGAGGTTTTGAGACAAGCTGAGGATAGTTTGATGTTGTAATGCAGGTCTCAAAGTGGTTGGGATAGGTTTGAAGCACGACGACTGTGACGACCCAATTCCCCATAAAACTGGGTCCCGCTCGGCCTAGACCTACGTGGACCATCGAGTCCTTACTCACGAAGTCTACACATCCTAGTCAGCCTCAAATCATCAAATATGTCAATTGTTAATCATTAAAATGTGTGAGTTATATGATTATAAAGTTATCAGGAAATTCGCAGAGGAAATCACTATAATCAATTATAATTATTAAATGGATATAAAAAATAATGGACAACTTAATCATGTGGAAACCCTGAGAAATGGAAAAATATATGCATGTCTGGTGATCAAAGCTATACAAAGCGATCATATATGATATTCCTAGTCTCTCAATCCCTGATACATGTCCCAGTGTTTAACAAAACATATAATAAAATAATCACAACCAAAAGATAAAAAACCTATTATGAGTAAAGGAAAAGATCGCTCCGAGAGTCCTCAGAGGATATCACCTAGCATAAACTCCTTCCCCTTGCTCGTCTCTGCTTTATATGCACCACCGTCACAAACTAAATAATGAGTGCTTGAAAAAGAGAAAGTAATGCCAGAAGAAACTAAACAGTAATTCAAGATTTCTCAAATAAACAGTCCAAATATCATGCGGTATTGAAAGGCAAAAAATGTAACAAATAGCATGATAAACAGATTGACAAGCTAACTACGAAATTTAAGTATCCAAAGAGTCAATAGAGACCCATAAGTGGTTAAAATCAATGCAGTACAATAGCACCACATTTATAGTCACAACAATGATGAATAAACCATAAACACAGTAATGCCCAAACAATCTAGTACTCGGGTATAACCCGCTATCAATGGTGTGGGACAACATACCAGCAGGAGTGTTCACACTTACTTACTACTATGGACCCAAGAGTACCTTCGTAACACACTTACACCAAGACACTCAACCAAGAATAAGGAATGGATTTCTAACAATAGCTCAATTCAAATAGAAATGGCAATAAATGAAAATGAATTAGTGCATACTTTCTAACTGGCTTACAATCGTATGATAATGTACCTCACACCGTAACACTTCGATCCTCGCAAATTCCCTAAGTCAGTCCACTTAAATTCTCAAAGTCTGTCAATTAACCCAAATTTGTAAATCTTATTAATATCATTCTAATTTACCAAATTTTTTATAATAATTTAATTAGTGTAATTGAGTTGATTTTTGGGGTATTGGGTCATATTTGGACCCAATTGGATACCCGAGAGACCCCAAATTTTTTTCAAAATTTTTAAAAATTGGCCTCTGTGAACAGTATCACGCTGCCATAAGCACCATGACCTCGTTGTACTAGACGGCGTCCCCCCATGGCATATTTTCTTATTATTTTTTTCCTCTACTCGAGACGTCGTGAGTGGCGTTGTGGAAGATAACTCCTTACGACGTATTCAATAGAACGCCAAATCCAGGGTTTTTCGCAACCCCGGCTCCTGTCGCTGCGTTTCGAGTCTATCTCAAACCCTTAGGGACGTCCATGACAACATAACATTCAACTCCCTTTGCGTCGAAATCTCGACAAAACGCCCCAATTCGAAAATCACATGAAATTTTTCAAAAATTCACAAAAATTCGAGTTCACTTCCAATCCACAAATCAACCACCAATTCCTTAATCAAACCATCAATTGATCCCAAAAACATCAATCAAAATCATTTCCAACATTTTCCTGAAAAATTCGTCCAAAATTGTCGTGACGAAAACCTACAAAATTTATGCCAAACTGATAACAAACACGAGATGAGTGAAGATCCTACCTTTTTACGCGTATTGGGTCGATCCACGACGTTGGAATGAGCTCAAAACCAACCGAACCCTCTCCTCTCTCGTCCGTTCTCTCGTTCTCTCACGTTGTGTGAAATTGAAAAGTTGGACGAGGAGAGAGAAAAGTTAGTTTTTATACCAATCTTCATCTCATATCATACACGGATCTCAAGGCATATCTTGTGTCTCCTTTTCAATCTATCCAACAACTTTAACACAATAGAATGACTTCAATGCATGACTTGATTTTCAAAACCATGTCGTTTCTTGTTCAAAATATATGTTCCTGGACTCGTTTCAACTCTCGACTCGCATCGCTACGTTCCCGAACACAACCTCGCTCCCATATTTTATTTAATTATTTATTATTTTTGATAATTCATTAATAATTATTTTTTGGTTTTAATTATTCGCATTATACCCTAAATTTTTGTTTTTCCTAGCCGAATCTTACACAAAAATTCGTGGCAATTAATAAATGAAAACCACGCACTATGACACACAGTGTTCTCATTCGGGTATAAATAATAATACAAATATCACATAAAAATAAAATATACCTCAGTGTCGACTCCCGAGGTTTGAGTAGTAAGACAAATCACAACGGTAGGACTGATCTTGTAAGACCCGACACATGTCATAAATTAAATTTGAGGGTCATTAAAGTGACGCGAGCCGGGGCGTGGAAAACCCCCTACTAGGGCGTCTGGATGAGACGCCGCGTGCGACGTCGTTGGAATACAGTGCCCACGGTGCCACCCACGACGTGTTGGGCAGTAAGCCCCAGTATCGCGCCGTGGAGACGCCGCCCAAGCCAATGAACACCATGGCGTCCCGACGGCATGACACTATTCACAGGCCTAATTTTGGATTTTTCAAAAAATTTTGGGGATCTCTTTGGTATCTGAATGGGTTTGAATATGACCCAATACCCGGGTAATTGACCCAATTATGTGAACAAATAAAATTATGGAAAATTGGATAAAATGAGGATAATTGATAGAAATTGTTATTTAATTGGGTTAACGTGAGTTTAGTTGATTGACGGGTCGCACGGGAAGTACTAGGAGGCATGTTGGTACATGTTGAGTGTGTATTAGCTTGGATTACAGGCGAGTAAACCAGTGAGAAATTTTACAGTTATTTTTGAGCTTTGAATTATTATTGTTATTTTTCCATTCCCATTTTGGAAATCTTATTCCTTTGAGTTATCCGAGGGCAAAGGAGTCAACGTGGTCCTTGCAGATTTTCAGGCCTTTTGAGGTAACATGCTTGTGGTCGACGGCTGGGGGGATGCAAGATAATGGTTCTGGTTTTTATACGTGATGAGTGTTCTTACGGGAATACCAGGGAATCTTATTCCTAGGGACGTTAGTAAGCGTTGAGTCTTGTAGGTGTATACCTCAAATCAAACTATCTTTTGGTCGGGATTACTTGCGCCTCTCTTTTTTATTTTCGGGACACTCATTTTTGATAGCTCAATAGATTTATTTACAGTCTGATTTATTCATGCATTCCCTATCCTTTCTTTCTATCAGCATGAATATATTTGTGTTTATTTATTTGAAATGTTGTATTATTGTCCTGCTTAGCGTTACTTACCTGGGCTCGTCATTCTTTTGTTTGACAGAGTGCAGATCCATAAACCAGCAAGGTAAAGGCTCCAAAGCTTGGAGATTTACTTTGAGGATACTGGAGCACGCCTTTCCACTTGACTGATTAGGTGATTTTTGAATTACATATATGTTGTTTTTAAACATGGGTTTAGGTATGTGAGAGATTTTGGGCATGTATATTAATATGTTATTGTCCTCTGACTGATCATTTATGATGATATACATATGCGAGGTTTCCACAACTTTTATGGATGTGATTACTTTGATTAGTATGAGCTTTTTGCTTCCACTATATAGACAATAACTCACTAATCAATGCTCTAAACTTGTAAATGAATGGTAATTGGTAAGAAAAGGCTGACTAGTCTTGCGTGATTCTTCGAGATGGGTTCGTAGTTTCATGTAAGTCTAGGCTGGGCGGGACCTAGTTTAGGTTTAAAACTGGGGCCGTCACAGTTGGTATCAGAGCCGAAGTTTTAAATACTCGACTCTTGATTTAAATCACAAACCATTAAGACATTAATCGGGAAAGTTAGGAATGGTTGAATTATAGTGGAACCCTATGAACCTGACTTAAGTCTTAGTTGGGAAGTGATGAGAGTTGGGGGAATTAAACATTGGACTATGAGCTATTTGATTATTGTATATTTTATTATTGATAGCTATGTCCTAATCGTGAGAATCACTTTCTTTTCAGATAGTGATTGCCGATTAGCCTAGTAGGCCGAGACTAGTATGGGTAACGTACAGGGCCAGTTAGATGGCATGTCGCAGATGATTTCATCTCATGATCAACAGTTACAGGAGATTCTCAAACTGCTGAGAGCTCAGGCGACAAAATCACCTAGTAAGTCAGCAGCTCCAGTTACTCAGGCTAGGAGTACTCTATAGTCCAGGACATACCAGCAGTACCCACAGTTACTGTAGGACCCGCAGTAACTAAGGAGGCACCTGCATAGACAGAGATAATACCTCATATACTAGAGACATTGGTAGAGGACACGTCGAGCACACCGATTGATACAGGTGCTAGGGGCGACGACCGAGGCGAGGCAAACTCGTGAGTTTATGAGACACCAGCCGGTGAAGTTCCACAGGGGAACTAATCCGGAAGAGACAGAGAAGTATATGAGGAGCCACAAGAAGATATATGATGTCTTGGCTATACCAACACATATGCAGCCAAGTATTTCTTCATCATGCCTGTTTGTTGAGGTCGATGTTTAGTGGCGCACGATGGTACTGTCGAAGGGTAAGCCCAAAGATTGGGTTGAGTTCAGAGAGAGGTTTCACAAGTACATTCCTCCTACGGTTTGTAATTGGAAGAATACCAAGTTTCAGATGGCCAGACAACAGACTAGAGAGTCTGTTATGAAGTATATGGATCGGTACTTTGGCTTGATGGAGTATGCTGATGGATCAACCAATATTGATGCCGACCAGGCTTACTATTTTGTACATGGCCTACTGGATTCGATTGGTTTTGTGGTAGTGACAATGGCTTCGAGCATATTACAAGAGGCCTATGAGGGGGCTATATCTAGTGAGATTGGGAGCACATGCACTGGAGCATCGGTAGTGTCGTCAGCACCTTCACAGTCAGTGGGGGGACTAGAATTACTGGCAGCAGGAAGAGGCCCAAACAGTGGGGTAGGAGAGATAGAGCTCCGTGTGTAGGATCTGTTGCATCTCCACCTACTACAGTTATAGTATTAGTTGCTTCAGCGCGGAGTTACACTAGCTCCCCTCAACAGCCAGCGCAGTTAGAGTTCCAATCAAGTGCAAAGATAGGGACAAAGGTCTGGTCAGGCACAGGGACAGGGATAGGGACAGGGATAGGGACAAGTCAACGTGCTCATCTCGATCTGCATCTCAGAGGGCTTACTATGAGTGTGGATAGATTAGTCGTTTTATCAGTGCGTGTCCATGAGTGGGTCGAAGACAGCAGTAGCAACAGAGCCTGGATCACGTTCACGTGGTTGCTACACCAGACCCGACTGGCAATCGTAGTTTGATTGAGGGCAGTTTTCATTTGCAGTCATTTCATGCATGTTACGTTTGATTCAGGCTCTACCGTATATTTTATTTCGGGTCGTATGGTTGATGATTTGGGTTTGAGACTTATTAAACTAGAGATACCCTTGATCCTTAACACAACTGCTTGGGACAAGATCTACCCGAACTTGTTGTGTGTTGATTCTTCGGTTGAGATAGAGGGTCATACAATGCCAGCGGACCTGAGAGTGTTGGAGTTCACTCGAGTTTGATGCATTACTAGGCATGGATTGGTTGGGTGTATATTATGCACAATCCACTGCTTCAGTAAGAGAGTCATATTTCAGATTCCAGAGCATTCGGAGTTTAGTTTTTAGGAGATTTCGTCTAGTTTGCCTATTATTAGAGGTAGAGTCACCACTAGTATAGATGTGGAGACATTTGCTAGTGTATTGAGTACGACGGAGCGAGTTGTGACTAGGTAGGAGGAGGAACTGTGGTATGTAAGTTTCCTGATGTCTTTCCAGCAGAGCTACCAGGATTACCACCGCCTAGGGAGATTGATTTTATTATTGATTAGGTTTTGGGGACCAAACCTATTTTGATTTCGCTATATCGGATGGCTCCGAGAGAGCTAGAGGAGCTAAGGAGTTAGCTAGATGAGTTACTAAAGTTGGGTTTCATTTACCTGAGCATGTCACCCTAGGGAGCGCTGGTTCTATTTGTCAAGAAAAAGGATGGTACCTTGTGATTGTGTATCGATTACCGAGCAGTTGAATAAGGAGACAGTGAAGAACAAGTATCTACTTCCACATATCAATGATTTGTTTGACAAGTTGATGGGAACACAGTGGTTCTCGAAGATAGACTTGAGATCTGGGCACCATCAGCTGAGGATTAGAGCAAAGGATAGGGAGAAGACTGTGCTTCGCACTCAATACGGGCATTATGAGTTCACAGTCATGCCTTTTGGGCTGACTAATGCATCGGTGATGTTTATGAACCTGATGCATCAAGTGTTGAGATAGTATTTGGACCGTTTTGTCATCGTGTTCATTACGATATTTTGATCTTCTCTAAGATTCGTGAGGATCACGAAGAGCATCTCAAATTAGTGTCGCAGGTTTTGAAAAAGCACATATTATTTGCCAAGTTTAGTAAGTGCGAGTTTTGGTTTGCAGAGATTGAATTTCTAGGATACATCGTCGGAGCAGGTGGAGTGTTAGTGGACCCCGTTAAGGTCAGAGTAGTTATAATTTGGCCTACACCGAGATTAGTGTCAGATATTCGTAGTTTTCTTAGATTGGCAGGATATTACTGGTGATTTGTACGTGACTTCTCGAAGATTGCGGCGCCTATGACGCAGTTGACGAAGAAGGACGTCAAATTTTAGTGGATTGACAGTTGTGAGCATGCGCTTCAAATTTTAGGAACGATTGACTATCGCATCAGTGCTAGTATGGCCTGAGTTAGGAAGGGTTTTGAGGTGAACACCGATGCTTCAAGAGTCGGTTTAGGCTGTGTTTTGATGCAAAACGGTAGAGTAATTGCCTAAGCATCGCGACACGGTGATGATTCACGAGAAGAATTACCCTACTCATGACTTAGAGTTGGCGGAAGTGGTGTTTACATTGAAGATTTGGCACCATTATCTCTATGGAGAGAGATTTGTATTATTCACTGACCACAAAAGTTTGAAGTACCTGTTTACTAAGAAGAATGTGAATATGAGACAGAGGCGTTGGTTTGAGTTCCTTAAGGATTATAATTTCTCTTTGGAGTACCATTCAGGAAAGGCCAATGTGGTTATAGACACGTTGAGCCATAGAGGGTCAGACTCAGAGGTTGTTATTTGCCATATGGCACATGAGTATGGGTTGCTGGAGGCGGTCGAGAGGTTGTTTTTAGTTGATATTCCGACCAGCACCAGAGTATTGATTTGTGGCCAATTGACGACTTAGACAGTTTTTATTTATAGTGTACTAGATGGTCATCGGGTTGATGAAGCCAGTATGGGAGGTTTTTGGAGTTTGCACAGAGTTCGATCATCCAGATTAAAGTCACTCGACAGACTCATGCTTGAGATTTAGAGGGCGACTGTGGTTCCATAAGTGGTTGAGCTATGCGATGAGATACTTTGTGAGGCAAACAGTTCACGTTTTACTGTTCATCCGGGCAGGACCAAGATGTATGCCGATGTGCATCGTCTCTTTTGGTGGTCAGGGATGAAGACCGATGTTTCTGATTACATTCGAGGGTGTGAGATTTGTTAGTGAGTTAAGGCTAAGCATCGCAGACCTAGAAGGTTATTATAGTCACTTCCCATTCCTAGTAGAAGTGGGAGCATATAGCTATAAATTTCGTCAGTGGTTTACCTCGATCTTAGCGCGATCATGCTAACATCTGGGTGATTGTGGACAGGTTGACGAGGTCTGCGCACTTTTTACCGATTTTGACCACACATCGGATGATTGGGTTGGCTTTGTTGTACGAACGTGAGATAGTTTGACAACACTATGTACCTTTATCGATTGTGTCCGATAGAGGGCCACAGTTTACGTCACAGATTTGGCAGAGCATGTAGGCCCAATTTGGCACACGGTTGGATCTCAACACCGCTTATCATCCACAGACTGATGAACAGTCAGAACGTCTGATTCAAATACTCGAGGATATGTTGAAATGTGTGTGTGTTGGAGTACGGTGGGTCGTGGGAGGAGTATCTTCACTTATGTGAGATTGCCTACAACAACAGTTATCAGGCCAGTATTGGTATGGCACCATTTGAGACATTATACGGGAGGCCGTGCAAAGCTTCATCTTACTAGGCAAAGCCAGAGGATGTGGCAGCTATTAGGCCAGAGATTGTTGTGGATCACACAAAAAAGGTACATTGTTGTGGATTACACAAAAAGGTATGCCTGATCAGATTGAGGTTGAAAGGTGCGTAGGAGAAATAAAAAATATATTATGACTTGTATCACGGTGAGTTGGAGTACAAGGTCGAGGACTACGTTTACCTGAATGTGTCTCCAATGAAGGATCACAAGAGGTTCAGGATCAGAGGGAAACTTGCACCGAGATTTATTGGCCCATTCAGAGTTTGGAAGCGGATAGGCAGAGTTGCGTATGAGTTGGAGTTGCCACCTCAGTTATCTGGAGTTCACCCTTTGTTTCACATTTCTATGCTCATACTAAATAGGTCGAGAGAGGGTAGGCGGCCGATGGTGGACCTGAGCCAAATAGACTTGAGGGACATCACCTTTAATGAACAACCTATTCAGATACTGGACCAGAAGGTGAAGATTCGGAGGAACAAGGAGATCCCGTCACTTCTGGTCAAGTGGCAGCATCATGGGGATGAGGAGCTGTCGTGGGAGCTTGAGTCCTACATGTGCGAGTATTTTCCCTACCTCTTTTGATTCGGTAAGTTTTCCTTTTAGTTTTGTTGTAATTTCGAGGACTAAATTTCATTTAAGTTGAGAAGATTGTAACGACCCTAAATTCTAACTATGTCACGTGTCAATTTAGGTCGTACGTGGGCCTATTCGCCGTGATAGAGTTGTCCAATTCTCGGTCATCGACGCCAAGGTATGTTATTTGTGTTTGATGTTTTGTATTATATTGTATTACCCGAATGTTTAATTCCAATGTCCCAAACATGTGAGGATGTTTGAATGGGTGCGTTAGTACGGGGAATGGTTCAACTCGAGTGTTACGTGAAATAACGGGTTTTCGGGCGAGCACTGGTAAGAGAATTAGTAGTCCGGAGGACTTAAATGAATTAAAAACATTGACAAAATACAAAATAAATAATAATTAAAAGTTGGAAGTCACGTTTGATATGTTGGTACGGCCGGGGTGACGAGATGAGCAAATTGGTATTAGAAATGGATTCGAAAACGTGAGTATTGTGCGAGAATGTCACCTATTGGAGTCACCTAGTTGTGTTAAGGTGGTCGGGAGAAATGAAAATAGGCCAAGGGATAACCCACACACACATCAAGGGATAAGCCTCGAGATGTGTGTGTGGGTTAGATGATGGGGAGTATAAAAGCCACCCCATCACCTTTTCTCTTTCCTTACCTCATTTCTCATTCTCATCCAAATGCTTACAACGTCAGAAGAGGGTTTCGGGGTATTTCGTTGCGATTTGATACCGAGAGCGAGCAAACACGAAAACTAAGGTGAGAATTCAATTCTCCACGTGAATATTTACGTTTTAGCGGTGTTTTGTGTGTTTTCATCGTGACGGATTCGAACGACGATTAGGGAAATCAATTTTTATGTTTTGTTTGACTGGATTTGGGATGAATGGAATGGTTAAAGGGTGGTTTGTGAATTTGGTTTGTTGATTGGGAAAGTTGCTGAATTTTATTGGGGATTTTTTTGGATTTTTGGAAGATTTTTGGATTTCGGGTGTTTGGTTGAGGTTTTGAGACAAGCCAAGGATGGTTTGATGTAGTAATGGAGGTCCCGACGTAGTTAGGATAGGTTTAAAGTACGACGACACGAGCCGGGGGCATGGAAAACCCTCGGCTGGGGCGTCTAGATGAGACACCACAAGCGACGTCATGGGCATACAATGCCCACGGCGCCACCCATGGCGTGTTGGGTAGTAAGCCCCGATATCACGCCATGGAGATGTTACCTAAGACAATGAACACCGCGTCATCCCAGCGACGTGACAGTGTTCACAGGCCCAATTTTGGAAATTTTTGAAAAATTTTGGGGATCTCTCGGGTGTCAAATGGGTCCGAATACGACCTAATACTCGAGTAATCGACCCAATTAGGAAAGCGAATAAAATTATTGAAAATTGGACAAAATGAGGATAATGGATAGAAATTGTTATTTAATTGAGTTAACATGAGTTTAGTTAATTGACGGGTCACACGAGATGTATTAGGAGGAGGCGTGTCGGTACACGTTGAGTGTGTATTAGCTTGGATTACAGGTAAGTAAACCAGTGAGAATTTTATAGTTTTTATGAGCTTTGAATTATTATTGTTATTGTTCCATTTTCATTTTAGAAATTTTATTCCTTTGAATTGTCTGAGGGCAAAGGAGTCAACGTGGTCCTTGCAGATTTTTGGGCCTTATAAGGTAACATGCCATAGGTCGACGGCTGGGGATGCACGATATTAGTTTTGATTTTTATATGGGATGAGTGTTCTTATTGGAATACCAAGGAATTTCATTTGTGGGGACGTTAGGACGACGTAAGTGTACCGTGTCCTAAGCATCGAGTCTTGTAGGTCTATACCTTGACTCAAATAATCTTTTAGTCGAGACTACTTGCGTCTCTCTTTTGTTTCCAGGACACTCATTTTTATAGCTCAGTTAATTTATTTACAGTCTTATTTATTCATGCATTCCCTGTCCTTTCTTTCTATCGACATGAATATGAATGTGTTTATTTATTTTGAAATGTTGTATTATTGTCCTGCTTGGCATTACTTACTTGGCTCGTCATTCTTGTGTTTGACGGAGTGTAGATCCATAGACTAGAAAAGGGAAAGACTCCAAAGCTTAGAGATTTGCTTTAAGGATATCGGAGCACTCCTTTCCACTTCACTAATTAGGTGATTTTTTTGTATTATATATATGTTTTTTTTATATACGGGTTTAGATATGTGAGAGATTTTAGGCATGTATATCGATATGTTATTCTCCTATGACTAATCATTTATGATGATATATATATATATATATATATGCTTTTTATGGATGTGATTACTTTGATTAGTTTAAGCTTTTTGCTTCCGCTATATTAACAATAACTCATTAATCAATGCTCTAAACTTGTACATGAATGGTGATTGGTAAGGAAAGGCTGACTAGTCTTGTATGATTATTCGAGACGGGCTCATAGTTTCATGTAAGTCTAGGCCAGGCGGGCCCAGTTTAGGTTTGAAACTGGGGCCGTCATAAAACTATCCACCAAGATTCTCTGACACACGTGTTATGGTCTAGTGAACATTCACAAAGAAATGGCACGGAGGGAGAGCCTCAACGTCCATCTATATAGACTTAAAAACAGGAAATAGAGTAATGAAACAACAGTACTAGATTCAAATTGTTGAAAAATAAGTAAATGCTCAAGTAATTTTAGTTAGGATACTACACACCTCAATTTTCACTCCAACTAATCTAATACCGTCCCAAATCACACCCCAATGCATGTCTACATCACAGTCAATTAGTCCCAAATATCTGATTATAAAAAATCCATTTAATTCCCCAAATTTGTAATTTCCCATTTACCTATCAAATTAATCATTTTAATCCCATTTTATCGATTAACCATCCTCAAATAAACTCCCAAATAAACCAAATCGAAAAATTCATTTTTAAATTTTATTTTTATTTTTTTGTCTCGGATGTCGTGGGTGGCGCCGTCGTGAGCAACAACTCACGGTGTCTGGACATTGTGGTTCATGTCGCCATGAACTCCACCCCCACGACGTGACATAAAGCGTGGGTATGTAGGGGCTCTTTAGTTTGGACGTCGCGAGTGATGCCGTAGAGGTTTGCTCCCATGGCACGACGTCCCTGGCAACGTCTAAACCAGAGACGCTGTGCTAGGGTTCACCACCCCGGATCGTCGTCGTGGTCTGAACCTGTCCCAACATCTTATATATCATCAAACCATCCATTTCCCACCATAAACCCACAACGACAATCGTCCGAGACCAAAACCCTAATAAAATCCAATAAAAACCCTACTTTCCTTCCAAAGTTCTACAACAACAACAATCTCAACAAAACCTCAATACATGCACCAAATACAACATTGAAGACATAGCAACACCCTTAATGCTGGTGTGCTCAGTACTTATCCCCGAAACCTTCATCAAACTTGACAAAATTGCACCCAATACATAGATATTGACGAGGAGAGTAGGAATCTTACCTTTATCGTCGAAACCTTGTCGTTTGCACCTCCAAATGAGCTCTACAAATTCACCTAACCCTATTCAAGCTTCATTTTTGGATTTGTCTTTGAAGGAGAGAGACAAGGTGGTAGGTTGAGAACAAAATGAGGCTTTTTATACCCCCAAATCATCTGCATACACCTACACATCCCAATGCCTCATCTTGTGGTCATAAATGGTTCAATAAGTCCTGCAAAATGTGACTTAGGTTGGTGACTTTCCTCCTTGACTTGTCTTGCTCAACACAACACAAACCCTCAAGCGTTCGATACCTGACTCCAGTGCGTACACTCACGTTTCTCACGTACTTTTGAATCATGACCGAACATACGACATTTATTATTAATTATTAATTACATTTTATTCATTTCCATGTGTGTATTATTACCCGACCTAGTGTACTATCATTCGCCTACTCGGTACCCGCGTTTGCATGCTAATCGAGGCAAATACCCATCACACTGTCTCGCATGGTCAATAACAAATAAAATACACACATTGCAATACCAATAAACCTAATTAAGCATGAACATCGCAAATAAATGCATAACAACACAAAAAAAGCTCCAAGCGCGCCCTTGCCTAACTGCAGGTCCCACGAGTGACTGAGCTGTCATCCACGTCTGCAACCACGTCATTATTAACAACTAATTAAGATTGGGGAACGAACGCTCCAACTTGCTCAGTAAGCGACTCTCAGGAATACACTAATTATCAACTTAACATCTAGAATAATGTGTAACAATATGATTCCAATATATTTAAAGAGGATATTGAAACAATATAAAGAATACATAACTGAATGCAAGTCCATAAGTCATTTGTAAGTGTACTGTGACTTTTATTTTGATTTCACAAATCGAGAAAGAGAGTTGTCCACTACCTTCATTCAAGGACTATGATCCATAAAACTCATGCATGGCCTAAGTGTGATTTTTGTGGTGTATCCAGGCATGACGTAGTGACCCCCTCTTAAATAGAAAACATCGAACGGAATAATTCAAGTTACTAGGGGCGTGGTATTAGGTGGCCGCCCAACACAAAATCCACGTCAGGCCAATATGTCCCGACGAACCTCTTGCCGAATCCATTTTCATTTGTAAAAATAGTAATAAAACATGGCTAAGTCACAATACATTGCATCATTCTCAGTCTTTAGTACTACGTGATATAATAATACTAATTTAAATTGCATAATTGATGAAAAATATGAGTCCCACTTACTTGTACCGAGCTTTCCTAACTTTTACCAACTTACACAACTCCTTGGAGTCCTCAAACCTTTTCCCCATCAATCCATTACCTAAAATAGACATATTATTTTTTTGATAACTGTGGGTATCCGCATCCTTTGGATGAGACTAATCCCACAGGGCCCGTGGCGCCTCCCCATTAAGGGTAGTCGATTTAGAGCTGCCCCAGTGGCCCAATCGATCTTGACACAATGGGGAATCTAAACCGAGGTCGTGCACATAACTTACACAACCCCACCTTCGCCATTACCGTTGTGGCAACCTGACTAGGTTTAAAATAAACCAATTGTTATCAATTTAAGTCCAATACTCATTTATTATAGTCCCTAAACTAGTCTAATTCAAATCCGAAGTCCCGAAATTTAGTTTCCAATTTATTTTGACCATTTCACATTTTACGAGGTAAAAACCTCGGTATAATGTCTCAAGAGAATCCCAATTTCTTTATTTTTCATAGAAGTCCCTCAATTTCTATTTATTTGATCAAAATATTATTTTTTTATATTTTCCTCATTTTTGTGGATTTTCCAACAATTTTCTAGAATTTCTTTTTTTCAGCTTGAACCGGTGAACCGGCCCAGTCCCAGGACCTTCATCTTCCTCAACGGAATAGAGCCTCTGCTTTGTTCTATTTCATTTTTTTCGATTGAACTAGGATTCAATCCTAGTTCAAGTTGGGAAGGGTGAGGACTTCCTTCGTCGACTCCGTCCTCAGAAGAACTGCTCTTGTAGTTCATTCGAGCTCCCAATGCAAGAACAACAACCCCCTCGACAACCATGACTGAAACACCAACAACGACAACAATAACTCAACAACCATAACAACACACACACATTCGATCTTCATCGCCTCAGCCGCTCTGGTTTGCTCCCTTTTCTCTCTCTCTCTCTCTCTCTCTCTCTGTTCGGTCAACATGAAGAGAAAGCGGTGGTAGTGTTCGAATCGAACACTCTGGTTTGATTTCCTTTTTAAAAGAAAAAGGCAAGCAAATTATGTTTTTACTTTTACATTATTATCCACTTCTTAACCAACTCCATACCCTTTTGCTCATTTCCAAATTTTTTGATTTTAATCATTTATATTTATATATTATTTATATATAAATATATATACTCGTGCCTCCGCGTGTCATATCAATTATTAATTTCAATATATATATATATGTATATATATATGCCTACGAGTACTCTCGAGCATGTACACTACCCTACAATACGGTATTAGGTGTCCCAACATCATTTAACTCCATTATAGGCTAATTAACTCACATTATTTTCCATAAGTAATATTACAATCCAAACAAACACAATACATCACAAAAATCCCCTGCACACACTAATCAAGATAAATCAAGCTTTACCACGAGCCTAACTCGGATTAATTATGATTCAGATTGACGCTAATCACGTGCTTAAGGTAACGGGTCGTTACAACGGCCCTATTGGTCTGCCACCACTCTTAAGCTTTCTGCCCGAGTAGGTGGTGGGGAAGGGGGAGAAAACGGTTCCCCCCACCACGTGGGCACCTCGAAGCGCGCCCCTTTGGGCTAACCCAAGTGCCGATTTGGCCACTTGGACAAAAAAAAGATTATATATATAATATAAATGATAATAAAAGCAAAAAAAAAAAATAGAAAGTGCTATCTAGTCCGTAACTATTTAATAGGGGGTAATCCCCCCGAAGAAAATGTTGGGTGGGTCCCACATTTCGACCCTCACACTATGCATCGGAGGACCTGCAGGACCCATATTGATGGACCCTTAAATAAATTTAGAGTCATGCTATGTGCAACTCGGTATCCTCTCCGGGCACCCCGCCATTTTTAATTAAAATTGGTTTTATAACTAATTGACAAAAATGCCCCTCCCAACCCAACGATTTACATACCCATTCAAATGCCCTCTCAGGGCACCCCACTCTCAAAACCTTGAATTTTTTACCAAGTTAAGTCAATCCGTCGTCAGCCAGGCATTACGTTTGTCGATCAAAGAGTGTGCACCAACCTTGTCGATCGCGCTTGTGGATCCATTGCTGACCGGAGATTGGGTGAGTTTTAAGCATTTTCACGGTATTATGGTTGAAGAAAATGAGTGGATGGCAGACGTCGCACACGATAAAGTTAGTTTTCATGGTTTTATTTTTCATTTTTGAAGGTGAATCACGAACACGAATTTATTGGTCACAAAGGACCGAGACATGTTGTAATGTCTCAGTAACCTATAACCAATAACTACCAAAAGGTGTCGGTTATTGCCAACCGAGGCTAATCCTAAACGTAGTTTTTTATTACACTCGGTTGGAAGTAATCGAGACATAGTTTAATGTCTCAGTAACATGTCACCGAGACCAAACAAGTACTCTCGATGATAAACAACTACGTGGTCTTGGGGTCTTTTTCACTTAGGTGTCGATTGATATTTGCCGACACTTACATAATGGTATCGTCAATGGATGTCCAAGACTAAAAGACAGATCACGACCCTGTGTAGCCGAACACTACGGGATTGAAATTAAACACTTATCGACCCTAAAAACAAAAAATCTACCTAAACAAGCAGGAAAATGAGGGGATTTGGTATATTGAGGCTTTGATGGCGCAATAAAAGGGAGAAAAGAAAGGTTTTGTTCAATTTGGTAATGGGGTGCCCGTATTTCAAACAAAAGGGCATTTTGGTAAAAGTCTCGGGGTGCCCTGAGAAGATACCGAGGTGCACATAGCGCGACTCTAAATTTAAAATGGAAATTTGATTTAAAGTGTGACTTTGCAATTGATGTAATTATGTATCGAATTGTTTAGATTCTCAAGGTAGTTCACATCGATCCCCGAGCAAGCAAGGATCGAGAGTGGATATTGTAGCGAGTTGAGATAAGTGGGGAGCTTGATCAATTATCAAATATGACTTGATATTGATATATTGTGTTTCATGCTTTGAATGAGACTTAGGAATGGGTTGCATCATGTTATTGACTTGAATCTAATTATCTATGAAATGTTTGTATGTACCCAACTTGATATATCCTTGTCCATAGCGGTTGATGTGACGACCCCAGTTCCACAAACCTAAAACTGAATCCCGCCCGGCCTAGACTTACGTAGACCCCGAGTTAACCCTCGCCTAGTCCACACAAATCTAGTCAGCCTTACCTTACCTTCTACCATTTATACAACAATTTAAGATGTAATTATTAATATTAGTGAGTTATTCAAAGATAAGTGGAATCATTTACCATCTCCAACTAACATAACAACCTCAAGACATAAGTTAGGATAACCTAGAAATGTGAAAACCCAACAATATACATCATCATCAAATGTCATATCACAAAAGAGAATATCATCATATACCATCCCAAGATCTCTCATTCCCAACAACCCAGTTTCAAAACATAAAAATACAGTAATACAAAATCAAACCTACGTTAAGTCCAAATAAAGAACAGCTTCGCTATTTTAAAGCAAATCACCAAGCTGATGAACTTTCCCTTTGCTCGACAGTAGATCTGCACTCAGTCAAACACAAGAATGATGAGTTTTAGGTAAGCAACACCAAGCAGGAAGTTTACAGTATTTCAAAAATAAATAAAAGTCTATATTCATGCTGATAGAAAGAAAAAAACAAGGAATGCATGAATAAATAAAATACGGAAATAAATCGAATCAATCGATAATGAGTGTTTAGGAATCAAAAGAAAGGTGCAAGTAGTCCCAACCAATAGTCGTTTGAGCCAAGGAATAAGCTACCCCTTCTAGGCTCGGAGTTTAGGATGTAATATATCGCATAATCCTAAATCTACGCTAATGCAAAATTCTTTAACAATCTAGTGAAGCAATTTTCACTCCGTATATAGGAACCAAAAGTTCAGCTCGTGAATATCAAGTTCCTAAAATAATAATAACATGCATCCCAAGTATTTGGCCTCTAGTTTATGCACTAGCTTAACCCAATAACTTCCAAGGATCACGTTGACTAACTTGCCATTGGACCACTCAAATAGAATAGAATTCCAAAATAGGATAGAGCAATAACAATAAAAATTAAAGCTCAACGAAATAATTGTAAATTTTCCACTAGTTTATTTACCCGTGTCCAATGCTATTACACACTCATATGCTTCAATAACTACTCTGCATACCTAATTATATTATGGTCAAGTTTCAAGTAAAACCAAATCACGAAACATCATGAAAACTACGACCAAAGTATGCTCGAGAGCTAATTCCAGAAATAATTATTTATAACTTCAACTAACTTTCAACTAGCTAACTTGGGGTAACTTTTTAACTTTGAAAACCTCAATATTTGTCATACGACCAAAAAGCAACTTGTTGTACACATTTCGTACTTTCCATAGACTACAAAAACACTCAAATTAGATCACATACGAATAAGTAATGAATTTTCCAATATAACCCATTGACAATGCAAACATTATTTATTTTGAACTGAGAAAATTTCTCCAAATCAATATTTTAGTAGTTAAATCCTCAAATCTCGCCAACAACGCTATAAAACCACTTGATACCAACTT
Source organism: Stephania japonica (assembly GCA_039657345.1). Taxonomy (NCBI): domain Eukaryota; kingdom Viridiplantae; phylum Streptophyta; class Magnoliopsida; order Ranunculales; family Menispermaceae; genus Stephania; species Stephania japonica. Next base: position 13,671,611 of record CM077564.1, on the reverse strand, counting down.
TCATATATTTTCATAGCCCGTAGAGTCAATTTGGATCAAAACCAACATTCAATTCATCCAAAATCCCAATATAAATCAATATCAACTATAAAAACTTTTTTAAAACAGTTATCAACTAAATCGCATCACTTCAAATTGACGCAAACCAACCCAATACATCAATTCATAACAATTGATACCAATGCCTATGAAAACCCCGTGAAAGAAATAGAAAAATCGCGAGATTTGAAATTGCATTGAGGAAAAACATCATGAATTGGGCCAAATCCCTCGTTTCCACTGCACGACAACTTGGCTCAAACTAACCGTCTCACGATGCTCTACTATTTTTTGGGGAGAAACCGGACGAAAATTGGTTGTTAGGAGCTCCGCGTGCGAAGAATCGGTTGGAGAGAGTTTCGTTTGAATGAAACAAATCGTTATGTAAATGGAATCAATCGACCTTTTATATATATAAACCTCATCTACTAGTTTGCAACTTAATTTCTTTTTATTTATTAATTCCCATAATTCCTATTTTGACATGTTTTGACTTCCAGTGCTCGTTTGGAATTCGATTATGACGACCCAAATTTCTAATCTTAGATTTTGGTTGTAATCGGGGTCACTAACCGTGACGTGGACCCGTGTTGGGACACGTGCACTGATCAAGGCACGCGGCCGAGGTATATGATTTGTTTGATGTGGTGGATGCTTAGTGTAATGTATGTGTGTACCTTATACTTGAAATAGTTATTTAGCTCGATTGTTTCGTCAATTTGGCGCGCGCGGAGGGAGTATCTCGAAATGTGTGCAAGGCTGTGGGACTACGTAGATAGTGTTATGGTAAGTCATAATTCATTTTTATATGTTTAATGAATCATTTACATAACCTATGGTTATTTACTTTAAGTGAATCAAAATAGAAAGCCTATGGTTAAAAAAAAAAATCAACAACTCATGGATATGTCTTGGGATGCACATAAGCACACACTCCCGCATAGCTTATGTCATACTTTATGTTACTTGGCTAAAATAAGTGGGTTAGTTGGAGTAGATGAGAACCATGAGATTTCTTAGAGATGAGTAGAGACATACTTGATGAAACAACTCCATTTGAATACCAACACTTCATAATTTTCATTCATTTGCATGCTCACAACACTAATGAAGATGAAATTCAGCAAAGCTAGAATTTTATTTGGGGAGATTTGAAGAGTCGAGAGTGCTCAAACAATCTAGAAGTCAAGCTAGAAGATCACAATACTACTAATGTGACATTTTCTTCACCTCATTTTCATTAAAAATGAGCTCAAATTTTAGGGGTTTTTGTTAAAAAGAATTTTTAGAAATTCTCACTGATTTTTTTGTGTCTCTTTATGAATGGAGAGTCCATTTTGTTCACCAATTTAAGGATTTGAAACTGATTTTTCAAATGGATGGCGCTCTTGAAGTTTCTTGATGCATGCATGTTAAGTTTTTGACTTAACCTTTGTAAATTGACCATAACTCTTGCATACAAACTCCAAATAGGGCGAGATATACGCCGTTTGAAAGCTAACTCAAAGATCTACAACTTTAGTCTGAAAAACTATTGAAATTCAAACTCATTCTAAATCAAAATGCTCTGCAATTAGGTAGTTAAAATATTATTACAGGATTGTTAAAATAAACTTTGACAAGGCATAACTCTATCAATTCTTATTGGACTAATCTCATCTTCTAGTATGTTGTTGTTGGGTATGTTATCTGCCTTATAACCTAAAATCACAATTTTTGGGTATCTATTTTGGGAGTTATGAATTTTCTAAGTTTTTATCCTAAGTTGTCAATTGAGGCTAATTGTGGGGTTTGGCATATAATTCCTTCGTTGGTCATCAGAATTGAGCAAACCTTACATTTTCGGAAAGCTAAAAAGTATATCTTTAACTTCTCCAAAAAGTGTGTTATCCAAATTTTGATGTTTAGATGCTTGAAAATGCCTTGCGACAGTTAAGCTGGAAAACAAATTGAATTAAACACCTTTTACTTAGAAAAATTAGTGAAAAAAGGGAGTTTGAGTCACGAGACTTGGATGGGACTTGGGCTAGTATTCTACGATGATACTAGGACTAGTCTTAAACTATAATTGATCAAGATTATTGTCACGACCTAAATTTCTAATCCAAGATTTTGGCCACAATCCGAGTCACCGACTCGTAATGTGGGACCCACGTTGGGACACTGCACTAACTGAGGCACGTGGCTGGGTTATATTTTATAATTGATGTGGTGAATGCTTAGTGAATTGTATGTGTGTACCTTATACCCAGAATAATTAAGTGTGATAGTGTCGATGATTCGACGGATGCGGGAAAGTGCCTCGAGTTGCGTACGAGCCAAGGAACCAGGTAGTTGGTACTTTGGTGAGTCTTGTCTAATATTAATATGAATTTATAGAATATTCTTATGATTTAAGGAGTTTATTTATAAGCCTATGGTTATAATTATTAATGTGAATCAAATCAAAGTCCTATAATTTGGTTTAAAAATCTAGAGCACTTAGACTTACCTCGGGATACACACTAGCACACACTCTCATGTTGTTGTGTCTTGAATGTGTGTCACATGGCTGGAACATTAGTGGGTGTACGAGTCAATTGGAGCCCTTGGATCAACATTGGATCATCGGAGTGCACACCTAGATCAAAACCCCACTATATATATACCATTGTCTTCTCAAACTTTGCATTACATTGCATGGTTTTATAAATTGAAAAATCAGATCTGGAGAAGGAGGAGCTTGCTGGAGATTGAGCTAGGGAGCTAGGAGGAGAGGACCAAAGGATTAAGCACCAAGGTAACCAATTTCATCTTCTCCAACTAGTCAATATGAACCCAAAATTTGGGGGTTTTCTAAGCCAAAGATGGGTATATGCAAAGGCGCGTTAACAATACATGATGTTGGCCGAACCAGCACCATGGAGGAAATGGTGGCCTGCGCCTCCTGTGCGTGAAGGCACAATGAGGAGCCTTATGTGTTCACGCACAAGGGATGGAGCCAATGCCCAAACCTATGGGCTTGTGCCTTGAAAAAAAAAACAATGCAAGTTCGGGAGGGGAGGGACGCACGCACACGTGTGTGTGCGGTCCCTGGACCGAGTCGAGCTAGCCCGATTGGTCCATACCAGGACCGACCTGGTTAGACCCGGTTCAAAGGACCCAACCCCTTTAATTAGTTTTTTAAAAAGTTTTTAAATATATAATATATATATATATATATATAGAAAAAAATGTAGAAATTAGCTAGATATTTATAGAAAAATTATGAAAAATATAAGAAATTGGGAAAAAGATAGAAAAGTGGTGTTCGGACTTTTCAGACATTTAATACTCCGATATAACTCGAAAAATGTGCCACACCTAAAAATTAGAATAAAATTCTAATTTTTTGGTTAAATATTATAAATCCACTTAATGTGGCTTTAAATCAATTAAAATGATATAAAATGAACTTCAGGAACTAAAGGGAATTCTCGGGAGTTCGGATGTGCGAGTCGGGGTGTCGGAAGGCTGGATTGACTAGGAAATTGTGTGAATTTATGAGTAATCCAACATGAACTATTTACTTTCGTTTCATTTCAATTCATATTTATTATTGTTGGACAGTCCTTAGGACTATAAATAGATGTTTTGTAATCTTGATATCATGATTTACTTATACTCTCTTATTGAGATTTGTGATCATGATATTACCTTGTGATTAAACTTAATTGAATCTTTTCATTGCCTATGTCTAATTTCACTGAATATTTGTGAAAGAATGATAAATAGCATGCTATTAAGGTTAGATAACCTGATAAATGGACTTGTACTCTTTGTTTATTGTGCTTTGTAGCATTTCCTTTTTTGGATTCCTTTACCGAGTTATTTCTTGATGATTAAAAGTAGTTTTAGAATTTATGGTTCATTGCACATTGTAGAGTGGGCAACTTATGGGGTCATTGGACCTCGGGGATGTTGGCAATCTCCACTATACTCGCGTGACTAACGGCGTAATGAACCGGGGCGTTCGGCGAGATTTGTGATAGATGATTTATGCGTGTAGAGCACAGCTTCGCCATTTGAGGTATTATAAATGATAATATGTAGAGTACAACTCCATAGAAATAATAGAAAAAGTTGAGTGATAGTTCTCACCGCTAATCGAACCTATATCAAACTGCTTAACCTGTGTCAGTTTCGTTTGAAATTTTTGATATTTATTAGCATGTTTACTTAGAGCATTCTTTGGCTATCATTATGCTTTTAAATACTGTTCATTTATTTTGGAAATATGAGTAAATAAGTCATTTAGAAATTATTATTATACTTTTGTACTCATCGTCCTTTTTATGACGGTGGGTGCAGATTCATCGAGCAGTAAACCCGGTAAAAAGAAGATTGACGACTACTTTTGAGCTTGGGGGAGCGTGCTACTATTTACCTGTAGGTTTTGATATTTTGTATATTACACTTATTATGTATTTCATACTGTTGGGTTATATATATTGGGTTGAGCATTAGTTCCCCGACTTTTGACTATCACACTGTTTATATGTTTCGCCATATATTTCATACATATATATATATATATTGTGATCGTTATTCCTGGTTTCCACACTTATGATTATTAAATTATTTCCATTTGAAATGTTAAGACTTCCACTAAAATTTTGTTAAGATTTCGCTAAAATCATGTTAAGACTTTGTTTACTAAATTAACTATTAAACATTTTAAACAACTTTAAATTATTGAAATTGGTAGGGTTTGTATATTATTTATCCTGAATGTGATGAAGTTGGAAATTAGGTTGAAAAGGCTGACTAATACGTAGTTAAGTTCAACGAACTGGATTAGGGCTTAATTACGGGATTAGGCTAGGTAGTGCCCTAAATTAGGAGATGGACCATCACAATTACTTAACATTTTAATGTAGATTCGCCTAGAAGTGCTTTAGTAGACTCGAGAGTTCGATAGTGAGTTTTGAGGTGTTAAAAGGCTGGTTGAGCTAGGAATTGTTGCGTGAAATGTGAGTAGACAGACTGGACATTTGTTTTAATTTCATTTCCGTATTAAATTCTGAATTTTATATTGGTTAATATGTGCTAATCCTTTGTACTCCAAATGTCATGCTTGTTGAATGATCTGCTTAATTATGGGTATTTAGTTTATGACATTTCCTTCGAATTATTAGTTGTTATTTATTGCTATATTTCCTTGAATACTTTAATAGATGTGCGCGGCTCACGGGGTATGGGACCTGGGGTGTCAGAATCTATTAAATTAGTGTTACAAACCTACTATATGAGGTTGTTAGACAAAATCCTTGACCAATTAGGGTAGTACGAAGTGCACAGGTAGTGACCTACCACATGAGGTCCATGTGTGGCCAATAAGGGTGGTACGAAGTGCTCATGTATTGATCTATTGACGGAGGGCTAAAACAATAAGGGTAGCACCGATGTACACTATAAGTAATTTTATATCCGAGTCAGTCTTACTTGTGTTCTTTTGGTATTTATAGCATGCTTTCTATTTCAATATAATCCTTCTCGTTTTATGCTATTAAATGCATGGTTCTTGAAATTGGAAATGTGGATAAATGTCTATTCTGTTTTACTGCTATTTTTACTAGACTCACCGTCCTTTTTATGATGGTGGGTGTAGATCCGTCGACTAGCAGGCCAAGCAAGGAGAAGATTGCGACTATCTTTAAGCTTTCAGTATATGGCTACCTTTGAGTGGCGTAGGTTGTTTGATATTTTGTATTATATTATTGTTATGTGTTGATACATTTGGGTTGTACATACTGGGTTGAGCGAGTAGTTTCCCCGACCTTTTGATGACTATCACTTTGTTATATTTGCCATCTTATTATATATTCATGTGATCGTTATTTCCTGGTTTCCACATTTAGGGTTGAATTTTGATTGCTTCTGCATATCTGTTAAGACTTCCGTTGTATTTAATAATTTATTGAAAAGTTTTAATTAACTCTGAAATCTGTAAGAAAATGTGACAAGTGTAATACTTATCTTGAACACGAATAATGAAGAGAATAGGTTAATATGGCTGACTAATATGTAGTTAAGTCCTACGTGGATGAGATTAGGGTTTAATTATATGATTAGGCTGGGCGACACCGTGTTTAGGGATTCGGGCGTCACAATTGGTATTAGAGCCTAAGTTCTCGATAAGTGATACACAAGATTGGATAAAACACAAAACTTAGAAGTAGAAACCAGACGACCCTTGCCTAGAGACTATTTTGTTAGGAATCGAGAGAAAGTGAGTTAAGGATTGTTATATGTACATATTATGTTGTTTATGTATATATGAACACGATGCTTGCATAGTAGCTGATACCGAGATTCGTGTCGACATGCAGACGTCGATGGCATATTAGCGTGAGGGCAGAGATGGTAGCGCCAACACTAGTCAACACTCGATATCGGTGGAGGACTTTCAGAGATTGTTTGACAGAGTTACGACATAGAGTCGACAACTGGTTGACTTTATGACTTTCATGACAGCGTACATCACCGCGCTTACACCGACTGTCGCCACTGCTACTACAATAGCCGCATTCTTGGCACTGGAGCCTACGAATGTAGCGGCTACTATCCCAGCGATCCCACCGATACTAGAGACGCCCATTATTCAGGGTGCAATGGTGATTGTAGCTCCGATGATTATTCCTACTAATGTTACATCGACTCCCACACCTATGCCTTCCAACACTTCAATCTCGATTCAGCTGGTGAAGGACTTTATCAGACTTCAGCCAGAATATTTTGATGGATTCAAGGACTTTGATAAGATCAAGAAGTGGGTGTTATCCCAGGAGAAGCTTCACAGAATATTGGGGATAGAGGATCGGCTACGCTCAGAGTTGTTATCATACACGTTGCAGAGAGATGCGAACTTTTGGTGGCGCGCGACGATAACTACTAATGTAGACCTCGGATTGTGGAAGGCATTCAAGAAGAAGTTCTATCAGCAATACTTTCCGCCAACAGTCATGTTGAAGCTAAGGAAAGAGTTCATGAATCTGAGGCAGGAGCTCGACGAGTGCGTCATATAGTATAGAGACCGATATGAATATCTGAAATAGTTTGTTGGGGACTTGGTAAAGAATGAGTCAGAGAATATGTACCACTTCGGGGACAGTTTGAGGCCAGGTGAGTGGCAAGGTCGACCATATAATGCCTTAAAAGGAATCATTCCAATACTGGCCTGGTAGATATTATTATAAGAGAACTCACGCAAAGGAATATATTTCTCCCAACTGTCTCCAAATTCCAAGACACAAGCTTGGAGCATATCCTCTAATACCAAAATCAATCTCTCAGTCTGCTCGTGTAATGACCCATTTTCCAAATAGACTGCCACGAGGGCCAATGTGGACCTACAATATGTAGGTCAGCGACAGCTGTGTCACACATTGGAATATAACATCTATTTAATCCTTTTTAAGTCCTATTAATTAACAGTTTCTATATTTAGTTGTAATGAACCCTAATCATATGCCAAGTCATCATTTAAACCTCAAATTACCACAGCGAAAGTCTTACCGACATATTAATTCAAATAATCATAATTGCAGTAAGGGATATAAACCATAAACCTAACATGGAAAACCCATATGATAACCATAATTACCTTCGATGTCACAAAATATCAAATTGTACAAAGTTTCAAAGTATCTCTCAACCCCAAGTTCCCAAAATGAAAATCAAATACATATAATACAAACGTACAAGTTGGGTAATCTGTCTCTGGATCAATGGTACTCTGGAAGCTTGCCCTTACCCCTACTCGTACTAGCATCTACACTTAAGCCATCACAAAAGGCAGATGACGAGTCCAAAGTGAGTATTCCCAAGGAAATTAAGTGAGCAATGCTGAAAGTAAATACTGAAATTTAAATAAAGCTATTAAATAAACATGCGAAAATAAATACAGGCAACTACACTCATCGCATGAAATGATAATATTGAAAACTCAAAGTGTGTTCCTAGAGCCTAGGGCCAAACTAGCACCATAATTCGGACTCTTCCACAGAGTACTACCGGCAAGTTCGTCTCAAGCAGGGCCAGGATCTGGATTTGCTCGGTGGCCGGCGTTACACCTACGATGCACCGAGATATGCCACGACGTGATGCTCGAGTCGTGCTATTCATCGAGACCGATCTGGTAGTACGTGTTATGGCCTAGTGGGCATACACAATAGAATGGCATGGAGGGAACCCCGCTCAACGTCTGTCCATTAAACCACAACCGGAGTAGAGTATTGAAATAACAGAAATTGAATTCAAAAACCAAAAGAAGTAAATGCTCAAGTAATTTCAGTTGGGATACTACACACCTCAAACCGCATTCCAACTAATTCCAAATATCGCCAAACTATGCCCACAATACGTATCCAATCCCCGATCAATCAATCCAAATCCTGATCATCAAAATTATCCGTGAATTTCCCAAATTTCCAAATCCTACCTAGACCCATTTTTATCAAGTTAAACCTCAATACAAAATCCCTACAAATGATTCGCATACAACCTAAAAATCCATAGCAACACCTCCCAAAACCGGTGTGCTCAAATCCATAACCGAAACCCACGTAAAAACCCAAACTTTAGTGTCTAAAATGTAGAGAATAAGATGGAGAACGAGATGTTAACCTCGGATCGTCGAACCCGTTTGCTCCAAATCACCTATTGAATTCTAAAAAACCCTATTCACCCACTTGATTTTCATCCAAGACGATAGAGGAGAGAGAAAAGGTGGTGAACTTTAGGAAAATTATGACTTTTATACCCCCAAAGTCAACCTATGTATTTACATATCTCTATGCCTCATCTAATGGCTCAAAAGTGGTCAATAGGTCCAACTTTTAGTGACTTGCATGTGTGACCACTCCCTTGACTTGTCATTGTTCAAGCAAAACACTAAACCTTTAGGCGTTCGATACTCGAGTCCTGCACGTACCCTCGTGTCCCCCATGTCTTTGTTCAAGCAAAACACTAAACCTATTAATTATTAATTGTATTTTATCATTTCCCATGGGTATTTGACTACCCAACATAGTGTACTATCATTCGCTTACCCGGTTCCCGCGTCTGATAGCTATTCGGGGCGAATACCTGTCACACTATCTCATATGTCAATAACAAAATAAATAACGCGATGCCAATAACCCAATTACATAAAAACATTGCAAATTAAAGTACAATAGCACAAAACTTACTATTTACCTAGCTCCAGGTGCTCCCTAGCCTATCTACGGTTCTCACGATCATCTGAGTTGTCCACCAAGTCTGCTAATACGTCATTAATAACGGTGAATTTACTTCGAGACATTACAACCCATCAGCCTAAGGATGATAATTTGTACTGAGATTAATCGTAGTTTCTAACTTCCTATGTAATTCCTCCCACAGTCTAGAAGTGAATCTCGGATCTCTATCAAAAGTAATAGACACTGGAACCCCATGAAACCTAAATATCTCATGTACATATAGTTCACACAACTGGTTCATAGGACATCTCATGGAAAATGGCAAGAAATGTTGGTTTTGGGATTCATATGCAGTGAAAAATTAAAAACAATTTTTGAAGAAACCCAATAGGATTGCAAATAAGTTCTATTAAACATAGATCTGCAAAAATAAACCATACATTGATTTGTGATTTCCTTCTTCAATTGTTCGATCTTCAAGATGTTCAAGCGTGCTTCCTCTATCAAAAATGCTCACACAAATGGTGACTGCAATTTGGAGTGCTAGCCCTAAGAGAGATAGAAAACGTTTTTCTTTCTCTCCCAAAATGTAGAGAATAAAACCCTATTCGTAAATTCGAAATATAACTATTGTATTTGTAGATAAGCTCTCACTTAAAACCCTATACGTAATGCAACTATTGTATTTACGTTGTTTAAGTAAATTCGAAATATAACTATTGTATTTGTGTTGTTTAAGCAAATTACACATATACCCTTATTAATAATTTATCATATAACAAATCATAAGGGCTTATACACTATGAATTTTATCTTATAAAATTCAATACTCTTGACCATTTGAAATTGCGCAAAGCCATTCTTTGTATGCGACCCAATAAGTTCATGTGACGTTGGTAGTGAACCAAAACCATTTTGGTACACAAGTCATAAGTGGTATCTAGTAAGGCATTATGACTAACCAAGTAGAATGAATATCAAAATCGATACAACCTAATGAATAACATATATCATATCCTTTTGTCGTGTGATATCCTTTGATTAAATATAAGACATGGAAATTCACCCTTAACGTTCAATCGTACTAGGCTCAATCTTTAGATAGATTGAAAACATACAAGTGACATTGATCATATCAATTCACTTGGACTTGACCATTTAACAATCTAACACATCAAGGGATCCACTGATATCTTTCTCATTACGAGAGCGACAAATTTTTTCTTGATTACACACCATCACTTATTGCTCACATGATAACCAATCATAATCTTTATAATCGTCTAGTTAAAGACAACGTTTGATTGTGTTAAATTACCATGCTCCTAATATTAAAGTCTATGGTAATCTCCAATCGAAGGACTAAATGATATACCTATCAAGAGTAACACCTCTGACTTAATCCATGTGGTATTCTCATAGCGGGTCGGTCCAGTACATTGTTCCATAACAAGTACTCATGTAACGACTTGGAAATTTGACTATTTATGAACGATTGTGTGTACTATGTATTCATACTCGTATTTGAGTGAAAGAATAGTGAAGTCAGTAATCAAGTAGGAAAAGTGGCCGAGCGGGTATTGACAGTTGGGTTATGGGTACACAGGGGATTTAAAACATAGAAAAGCACTAATAAATGTTTTTTTCGAATAATTTAAATAATTATTTGGCAAGACAAGGTGAGTCTACGCACGTGACGAGAGTAATTTTAAGGGAAAGTGGACTGAGGAGCGTCGTTTGGACACGAGGAGTCGTTTAACTAAATAACACCTAGGGTACTCTATAGGAACAAATGAGGGGTTGCTAAAGTGAAACAACTCAAGTAAGAGAGCCATGGGATTAGCCTCAAGACGTATGAGTGAGTGGTGACGAAATATTTTTCTATAAAAGAGACCCCACCATACCAACTCACACACACTTTACTATTCACTTTCTTTCTCAATCGGTTTTCTCCTCTCCCTCTCCTCCCTCCTCTCCCTTGGTGAGCAAGCCACCAACCTCAGGTGAACCAGAGGTGGTCAGACGTCGTCGGAGACCCCTAAGACTCGCCGAGAGCAGGGTGCGTTCCTCCTCCTTCTCTCTCGTTCTCTCACTGATGCGACTGTTTCTCGCCGGTTTCCGGAGCACCCTAATCATGTGGCAAGGTTGCAATGGTGTCCAAGTCTTGTGTCGCGTTATGTGTATTATTTTCGATTCTGTCCGGTTGAGGAGGCTTCTATTGTGACGGGGACTGGTTCGGGATGACCCACGGTGGCTCACTAGAGTCCTGACAGTCCCGAGACACCCCCTCCCGGCACATGTGGAGTTGTTGATCGTTATTCACTATTAGATCAAATTATACCCTGTTTTACTGTTTCGTTGGAAACCGCTACGTTTGGCGGCGGTGCAGCAGCCGGACCACCACTCGTAGGGGTTGTTGGAGACCTTGCCATGCCTTTGTTGGTGTCTCGCAGTCCTCCAGTACGTCTGAACCAGTGGTGGCGAGTTGTTTTGTCATGATTTTATGTGTTGTTATCGAGTCACCGTGTTTGAGTCATGTTGATTAAATTCCGAATTGGTGGTGAATGCCTCCGGCTTCCTCGTGCCAAGGTGACTCTCTCCCAATGTTGAACAACACCAGTGAGGTTCCATGGTCGCTGGTACATAGTTGGTTTGGGTTTATGATGGTTGTTACTTGTTGTTTGAGCTTTGGTTGTTGTTCATGACCGATTTGTTTGAGGTTTTCGGTTTCATTAAAATGTTGGGGAAACACAAGCAACCTAGGGTTAATTAAAGACTAGACCCATTAATTAGGGTTTTTCAAAACTTGTTAGGTAGCCAAGAACTCGGGGATACGCATTAAGATTGCAAGAGCGCGATGGGTACGTGACATACCGAGTAAGTTAGTAAGCCAGTAAGAAAATATCATGTGGTTCTATATCCTCTGTTGATTGTGATTGTTAAATTGATCTCATGCTTGACATTCCATTATATTCCTTGGTTGTGTGTTCTTGGCGTAAGTGTGTGTCAGAGTACTCGGCCCTGCACTAGTGGGGCAATGCGGGCACTTTTGTATAGGAATGTGGGACCACCCATAGTGTTCGTGTGACACCAAGTACTGAGGGCTTATGTCCCCCATTATGGTTGTGCCTTCGCTTGTGTCGATGCCTCGGGAGATCTCGCGAGATCTTCGCCGTTTTGCCATGATTTAGACTACTTATGGCCTCTTTTGAATTCTTGGAACACGCAAATTTTGATTGTTATTTGTTAGTTTAATTATCATGCACTTTGTGTTATATTTCTTATCTTTCAATTACTGCATGATTTTTGAACTGTCTTGTTGTTTATTCTTAAATTACTGTTATATTCTTTTGGCATTACTTTCAATTTTCTCTCAGTTACTCACTGTCTAGTTTGTGACGGTGGGTACAGATAGGACAGGTAATGGCAAGGGAAAGGACCGGCAGTAAGTGACTTCCTCTGAGCGGTCTTCGGAGACGATTTATTTCCTTGCTGCATAGTCTGTTGTTCTTTATTTTGCATATGTTGTTTTGAAACATATTGGGTTGTGAGACTTGGATATCATGTATTATCCTCTTCATACTTTGGCCACCAGATAATACATGTTTATCTTGTATTCAGGGTTCCACATTATTAGTAAAATTCCTGATTTTCCTTGAATTATAGAATGATTATATTTGAATTCCGCTGCGTATTGATCTAATAAACTTTAAAATCTAATAACTCATAACTTGAAGTGTAAATGAACGAATTTAGGCTGACTAGGCACGTATAGACTCACCGAGTACCGACTCGGGAGCCTATGCGGGTTTAGGCTGGGCGTTCCCAATTGCTTCGAAAATTGGGGTCGTCACAACTCATGATCTCGATTCTTATCCTTATATGCATGATCATCACATGACCATCAATTAAGACTCATACTAGTCTTAATTCATTATAGTTCCCAATATAATGACCGACTAGGGATATTTAGGATATTTCAACAAATACCCATAGATCTTATTATAAGGAAAACATGCAATCACTTATGATAAAACAATAAATTAAAAACCTATATTAACTAAAAATGTAAGATAAACAATGTTTATAGATTGACCTAAGGCACAAACCCCAACATCTCCCACTTGCACTAGGGCCAATCATTCATGTATCTAACACCCAATGACCTAACATGACCATCATGCTTCGTTTGTGGAAGAGCCTTTGTCAAAGAATCTGCAACATTGTCTTTTGTAGGAACTCTGCAAATCTTCACGTCTCCCCTCTCAATGATTTTTCTGATGAAATGAAAACGTATGAGTATATGTTTAGATTTATGGTGAGATCTTAGTTCCTTGGCCTTTGCTATTGCCCTGTCATTGTCACAATATAAAAAACGGGGTTAGCAATACTTGAAGACACACCTAGTTCAGACATGAACTTTTTGATCCAAGCTGCCTCCTTAGCTGCATCGGATGCTGCAATGTGCTTAGCTTCAGGTGTAGAATTGGTCACAGTCTCTTGCTTCAAAATTTTCCAGCTCATTGCGCCTCCATTCAAAGTAAACATATATCTAGACTGCAATCTGAAGTCATATATGTCAGTTTGAAAACTTGCATATGTGTAACCATTTACAACAAGCTCGTCTTCTAAACTTCCATAAACCAAGAATACTTCTTTAGTCCTTCGCAAGTACTTAAGAATGTTTTTTACTGCTATCCAGTGACTCTCACCAGGATCAGACTTATATTTGTTTGTTGCACTTAAAGCATATGATACATCGGGTCAAGTGCATAACATGGCATACATGATAGATCTAATAGCTGATGCATATGGAATTGTGTCATACGCTCTCTTATCATTAGTCTTTGGACATTGAGTCTTGCTGAGAGTTGTTCCCTAAGACATTGACAACGATCCTCTTCTAGAGTCTTGCATATTGAACATATTTAGCACCTTGTCAATATAAGCACTCTGACTTAGGCCGATCAACCTTTTAGATCTATCCCTATAAATCTTAATCTCAAGGATGTAAGTTGCATCTCCTAAGTCCTTCATTGAGAAACACTTCCCCAACCAAGACTTGACACTCTACAAGGTTGAGATGTCATTTCAAATGAGTAATATATCATCAACATACAGTAATAGAAAAACAACCATGCTCCCACTGAACTTCGTGTATACATAACGCTCATCTTCCTTTTTAATGAAACTAAATTCTTTAATTACTTCAACAAAACGAAGATTCCAACTCTGAGAAGCTTGCTTTAATCCATAAATAGATCTTTGAAGCTTGCACACCTTCCTAGAATTCTCAGGATGAACAAACCCTTCAGGATGTATCATATACACGTCCTCAAGTAGCTTTCCATTTAGAAAATTTGTTTTGACATCCATTTGACATATCTCATAGTCATAATTTGCAGCTATGACAATTAGAATTCTAATGGATTTAAACATGGCTACAAGAGAAAAAGTCTCATCATAATCAACACCTTGAGTCTATCTGAAACCTTTTGCTACTAGTCGTGCTTTATAAGTATGCACATTGCCATCCATATAAGTTTTCTTCTTAAAAACCCATTTACATCCAATGGTCTTACCACTTTCAGGTAAATCAACCAGGTTCCAAACTTGGTTATTATACATGGATTGCATCTCAGAGTTCATGGCACTAAGCCATTTATCTGACTCAGGGCTAGACACAGCCTCCTGATAAGTTGATCCATAACCAACACCTCACTACTATCAGTAATAAGAAATCTAAATCTCTTTAGCTGATGTCTTACCCTATCAGACCTACGTGGGACTTGTGATACCTGTGGAGGCTCAACTAGTTCAAGACTTTGTTGATCTCCCACAAGCGGTTGAGTGTTTATTTGTGGTTCTTGAACTTCTTCAAGACTAACTTTATTCCCATTGTTGTTTTTCGAAATAAACTCTTTCTTCATGAAGACACCATTTTGAGCAACAAACACTTTGTTCTCAGTGGGATTATAAAAGTAATATCCTTTGAGCAACTAATACACACTTGGTAGATTTGGCTGATAATTTTTTCGAGATCTGTCGTCGTACGAAAACCTCTCAGCCCCAAATCTTAAGGAAGGACAAACTTGGTTTTTTCCCAAACCACATCTCGTGTGGTGTTTTATCAACCTCTTTAGAAGGAACACAATTCAGTGTAAACGTAGCAATTTCTATGGCATAGCCCCAAAAGGAAATAGGAAGATCTGCATGACTCATCATAGTCCGAACCATATCCAATAAAGTTCGATTTCTCCTCTAAAAAACACCACCTCGATCTGATCATCAAACTGTTGGCTTAAATATTCATCACCTCGATCTAATCAAAGTGTTTTAATAGTTTTGCCAAGTTGATTTTGCACTTCATTCAGAAATGCTCGAAACATCTCAAAAGATTCACCTTTATGTTTCATGAGATACACGTAACCATATCTGTTAAAATCATCGATAAAAGTAATAAAGTACTGATAACCACCTCTAGCCATTGTGTTTATAGAACCGCATACATCAGTATGTATTAGCCTCAATAAATCACTTTCCTTTTACTTTGTCTAGTAAAAGGCTCTTTGTCATCTTACCTAATCAACAAGATACACGTGTTTCATAAGATTCAAAATCAAATGAATCTAAAAATCCATCTTTATGGAGTTTAGAAATACGTTTCTCATTTATGTGGCTAACTCGACAATGCTAAAGGTAGGTTTGATTCAAATCATTTGACTTAAATCTCTTTGTATTTACGTTAAAAACATGAGTATCTATGAACCTTTTCATGTTTAGAATATAAAGACCATCGCACAAATTAGCATTTGCATTAAAAAACGTCTTTACGAGAAATGAAACATTTATTATTCGCAATAATAAAATTAAAACCATCCAAATCCAAACATGAAACTGAAATGATGTACCTGCTTAAGGCAAGCACATAATAACAATTATTTAAAACTAAAACTAGTCCACTAAATAAAGACAACTCATAGCATCCTACAGCCAATGCAGCAACTTTTGCTCCATTTTCGACTTGTATGATAACTTCTCCTTTCTTTAGCTTTCTACTTATGGTAGACCCTGCACATTAATGCAAATGTGAGAACCACATCCGGTATCCAATACCTAGGAATCACTAGTAGACAAGTTAATTTCAATAATGTAAATACTTGAAGTAGTAGTCGCACTACTCTTCTTTTTCTTTTGATCTTCATGATAGAGCTTCAATTTCTTAACCAATGCCCAAGTGCATGACATAAATGATAATTTCCTTCTTTTTCTTTTTCTTTCTGGGACTGTGAAGTAGAAGCAACCTTAGGCTTAACTTGTTCCATAGGATTTGTGATTGGCATAATCGCCTTGGCAACTTTAGCCTTGCCTTTGGTTTTCTTCTTCAAAGCCTTTTCTTTTTGAACCATCAACACATTGGTAGTGGGGTTCTTGACATTCCGCTCAGCAGTTTTAAGCATCAAATGCAACTCTGAGATAGATCTCTCCATGTTATTCATGTTGTAGTTCATCACAAATTGTGAAAAACTATCAAGCAATGAATTAAGGATCAAATCCGTGCAAACTCTTAGCTTATGTGAAATCCAAGTATGTCAAGATGGTCAATGTAACCTTCATTTTGAGAACATGAGGGCTAACTAACGCATCTTTAGCCATTTTGTAAGAATGGAGGTTCTTGACTATCTCGAACCTTTCTTGTCTAGCCTGTTGTTGGAACATTTCCTTCAACATTGTAGTCATGTCGTAACCTTCCATGTGTTCGATGTTCTTCTGAAGTTCAAGAACCATGGTTGCCAACATAATGCATGCAACATTAGTAGAGTCGTTGACATGCTTAGTATGTGTATCATTTATGGCTCTTGCAACATTTGCTGGTAGTTCCTGAGGAATAGGACCATCCAGGACGTACAACTTGCATTCATGCTTAAGAACAATTCTCAAGTTTCTGAACCAGTCAAGAAAGTTTGTCCCAGATAACTTATCCTTTTCAAGAATGGATCGCTTTGACAATGGATTAGCATGATTTGATGAAGCCATAAATCTACAACAAAGATTATGCAAAAGTTCATTTTTGTTGGGAAATGTGCCCTAGGTCAATCCATTAATAGTCTTTATGAATACATTTTAGTTAATAAAATAGAGGATTTCATTTGCTGTTTATTATAATTGATTTGCATGTTTACATTATAATAAGATCCATGGGTATTTACAGAAATATCCTAAATGTCCTTAATCGATTATTATACTGGGAACTATAATAAATTAAGACTAGTGTGAGTCTTGATTGATGATCATACGATGATCATACGTATAGGAATATGAATCAAGATCATGAGTACTTGTTAGGGAACAAAGTACTGGACCAACCCGCTATGAGAACATCACATGAATTAAGTCATAGTTGTTTCTCATGATATGTATATTATTTAGTCCTCTGACTTGAGATTACCAGAGACTTCAACATTAGGAATACAGTGATTTGACACAATCAAACGTTGTCATTAACCGAATAATTATAAAGGTTGTGATTGGTTACTATGTGAATAATGTGGTGAAGTTGTGTAAACGAGATAGAATTTGTCCCTCTCATATAGAGAGAGATATCCAATGGATCCCTCGATGTGTTGGATTGTTAAAAGGCCTAGTCTAAGTGAATTGATATTGATCAATGTCACTTGGATGTTTTCAGTCTACTTGGAGATCGAGACTAGTACGATCGAACACGTTGGATGACAATTCTATGCCTTATGTTTGATTAAAAGGATATCGTGTCACAAAAGGATGTTATATACACTATTGATTAGGTTGTATTGATTTGATATTCGTACAACTTGGGTAGTCATAATGTCTTGTTAGAGGCTGCTTATGACTTGTATACCAAAATGTGTTTTGGTGCACTGCCAACGTTGTATGAGCCAATTGGGTCGCACACTAAGAATGGTTTTGCGAGATTTTAAGATGGTTCAGAAAAATGAATTTTATATGATAAAATTCATGACAGAAACGTCCTTGTAGTGTATTACACTTATACTTCTTTACGTAAGGTTATATGTGTAATTTACTTAACCGTCTATATACAAGGGTTGTATAAATAGACGCTTTGAGTAGAATACAAGTACAAAAAATTAAAAGGCCAAAACTCTATTTTCGTTTTAAGAAACGACTTAAGGTTTCTGGTATGCGCTGGATCATTTTGGAGAAAAATAAAAAAGGTTTGGTATTCTCTCGAAGCTAGCACTTCAAATCTCGACCGCCGTTCGTGTGTGAACTGCTGATAGAGGGCGTTCATCGTTGGCAGCGCCTTAGAGATCGATTGAACTTTAGAAAGGTACATTGCCACTGAGGTATGATTAAGTTTTTATAGTTTAAAAGTGTTTTAATGGAATCATATTCGGATCCTATTGGGGTTTTTCTCAAAATTGTTTTTAAAATCTCCACTGCGCATGAACCCCAAAACCAACAATTTTAATATAGAGGAATAGACTCTACTAAATTAACAACCTTCCTTAAAATAATATGTTAACTTAAGGGATTAAAACCCATGTTTCACCTAATTGAAGACAACTATGATACTTTAAATTAGGTTATTTAGGTAGGTACCTATTACCAATTATATCATATGTAACTTTTAGTTATGTTTATGAGATTATGACATCTTATGTCTTAGGATGTTTTTATCTCATTTTGTGCCAAAAGATCCAAACCGTTTTAATAGCTTTATCAAGTATAACCATTTCAAACAATAGAATAACCGTTACTCAACTTTCCTCACCAAGATAACATAATACACTCTGCGGAGCTAGACCCATATTGATGTGATCGAAGCCATGACAAGTGTTTGAGAATAGATGGCACTTGACTTAAAATTTATAAGAGAGATTTTATTTGTTTTAGTGATCATAACATAAACAAGATAAATATCATATATTACATGGAATGTAACAATCATCAAACAAGTTAGGAAATTTAACTAATATTGACTACTGTACGAATTTTCTTACGCTACGTTGAGTTATCGGCAGTCCTACTGGTCGATCAGCGAGCGGACATGGGTACAAGGGGCAACGCCCCCTTTTTTTGTTTTTAGACAACAAATTCTTATTCCAAAAATCAAAATCACATAAAATTTCTCATTATTGTAGTCAATCTAATTGACCAAAAGTGCCTCTTAATTTTATTCTCGAATATTAATTAAAATGTTTTAATTAATATGGGCCTACCTCTAACTCAATATCTTATTCTAATCCAATTAGAATTGAAGATACTTAGAATTCTAATACAATTAGAATTAATAATAGTTGGAATCCTAATCCAATACAAATTTGATATATATTTCACCTATCATATTGATTTACAAATATTCTTATTTGATTACAAGTCTATCTTCTATCTAATAGGAATACACTAACATACAACAATAACGAGACATAATCAAAGGTAATTTCGATTCTTATCAATTGAATTAAAGAACGAACTTATTAATTATGCATTCAACACTAGAATCATATTAAATTAATCATATTAACCGAAATATGATTTCTATCATAGAGACATACATAATTATCTCACAAAACGAACTATGTTTTCAACAACTGAATCATATTAAATCAATCATATTATCCTAAAAATGATTTATAGCGTGGAATATACAAGATTCGCATTGTTCAATTTAAATCATATGCTAATCGAAATATACTAAACGTGAATTCTATCAATGAATCATATCATGCATATGTATCAAATACATAAATTAACAACATGCTTTAAAATCAATTCTTGATAACAATTATCACATAACCTATATGTATATCATATATACCTTAATCATAATCATTTTTTTCACACATACATCACATATACATCAAAGAAACATGCAAACGTTTAATAGAACTGAGCCTATGGCTCTAATACCACCGTTGGGTTTTGGGGTTTATACGCAGCGAAAAATTCAAAATAATTTTGAAAAACCCCCACAGGATCGCAAATAAGTGCTATTAAACAAGATCTACAAAAGTAAACCATACATTGATTTGTGAGCGTGCGTCCTCTATCAAAAATTCACACACAATCGGTGACTGCAATTTGGAGTGCTAGCCCCAAAAGAGATAGAAAACGTTTTTCTTTCTCTCCCAAAATCTAGAGAATACGAAAATTGGAAAAACAAAATTGTTCTTACATTTTTGGGTATGACTCTTTACTTATATGTGTAGATAAGCTCTCACTTAAAACATTTACGTAATACAACTATTGTATTTACGTTGTTTAAGTAAATTCGAAATATAACTATTGTATTTTTGTTGTTTAAGCAAATTACACATATACCCCTATTAATAAGTTATCATATAACAAATCATAAGGGCTTATATATTATGAATTTTATCTTATAAAGATCATTTAAAATTGCGCAAAGTCATTATTTGTATGCGACCAATAGGTTCATGCGACATTGGTAGTGAGTGAACCAAAACCATTTTGGTACACAAGTCATAAGCGGTCTCTAGCAAGGCATTATGACTACCCAAGTAGCATGAATAACATATATCATATCCTTTTGTCGTGCGATATTCTTTGATTAAATATAAGACATGGAAAGTTACCCTTAATGTTCAATCGTACTAGTCTCGATCTTTAGATAGATTGAAAACATACAAGTGACATTAATCATATCAATTCACTTGGACCTTGTCATTTAAAAATCTAACACATCGAGGGATCCACTGATATATTTTTTTTACAAGAACGACAAATTCTTTCTTGATTACACACCTTCACATATTGCTCACATGATAACCAATCACAATCTTTATATGTCACGACCCAAATTTCTAATCATAAATTTTAGCCATGAAATCAGGCTCACTAACCCATGACGTGGGACCCGTGAGAGATACGCACACTAACCGAGGCACGTGGCTGACGTAGATTTTATATTTATAATGGTGTATTCGTAGTGTTGTGTATATCTGTAGACTAATTAAGTCAGTTATTATAGTTATAGATGTCGAGACGCGAGTGAGGACGTGTCTCGAGTTGTGTGCAAGCTGGGAACTAGGTAGCTAGGCTTGTGGTAAGTCTAAACTTAGGTGAATATATTTTCAATCAATTTAATGCATAGCCTATGGTTTTAAATAATGTACATCACATTTAAATGTTCTATAGTTGAAATTAAATTACAAGTATATGATTTGCCTCGGGATGTGTGTTAGCCCACACTCCCATGTTGGGAGTCACTTATTTTGTGTCACCAAGAACTCTGGACTGTCCAACTAGTAACCAAAGGATTTGTCTCGAGATACATGGCGCACACAAGATTATAACCAACACTATATATATATATATAAATCGACAAGTGGAAAAAACTGTTTACATGCAAAACACATAATGTGTGAGAGAGAGAGAGAGATCAAATTTGGAGGAGAGGGAAGAGTGAATTTGATTTTCTGGAGCTAGGAATTCGAGGTGTGGTCACTGGATTTGAGGTAAATTCATCACTCAACTTGTCAAGTTTCCATTAAATGAATTTTTATTGGGTTTCAAACACAAATTTCGAATTTATGGACATGCACTCTGGATTTTGGTTGATTTGGAGTTTAAATGGTATGAATTACTCAAACAAACTAATTTGAGTCGGATTTCTTGGGGTATTTGGTAAGAAGTTGGTATTTTTGGATTTTTGGGTATTATTTGTGATTTTTTGGATTTTTGATAAAATCGATTGAATTGGTAATTTGGAGGTGTTCTCCATCTTATGATGTTGAAGATGAAGTTGGAGAAGAAAGAAAAAAGAAAGAATAGGAGAGGAAGGCAAAAAAAAAATCGAAAACCAGAGAAGCACTGCGTCTTTGGAATTGTTAGGGGAGAAAGTGCACACGTGCAAAATTTGGACCGGGCCAGGGGGCCTGGGACGGGCTTGGCCCATGGGGCGAACCTAGCCCAGCATCTGGCCAGGCCAAAGATCGGGTCGGATCAGTCAAACCTGACCCAACCAGAAAAAACTTAATAAAATTAAATAAAATATATTTTTATATATTAATTTATGGAAAATAAGGAAAATAGTTGGAAATTTTCAAAAAAATTGGAAAAAATTATAGAAAATATAAGAAATTGAGAAAAAGGTAGAAAAGTGGTTTCAAAACTTTTCGGGTGTTTTTAGTACCCCGATATAACTAAAAAAATGCCACAATTAAAGATTAGCATAAAACTCTAATTTTTTGTTAAATATCATGAATCCACTTATTGTGGCTTTAAATCAATTAAAATGATATAAAATGAACTTCAGGAACTAAGGGAATTCTCGGGAGTTTGGGTGCACGAGTCGGGGTGTCGGATTGATTAGGAAATTGTGTGAATAGTGAGTAATCCCACTTGAATTATTTATTTTCATTTCATTTCTATTTTACTATTGTCGATTAGTTTAATAGACTATATTTTTCCTTGTAATTCTGAATATCATGAATTTGTTGTGGAAATCCTCTCATATTGAGACTTGATATCATGATATCTCATTTCCTTAAAATTCATTAATTCTTTCCATACACATATGTCTGCCTTGTGGTTATTTGATATTTGATTTGAAAATAAGATCTATTAGAATTAGCTGAGTTTATAATTGTGTTAGAATACTTGTACTCTCGGTCTATTTGTGCTTTGTAGCAATTCTATTCTTAAATTCCTTTATCGAGTATTTTTATTTGCTTTAAAGTAGTTTTAGAATCTATGGTCCATTGCACATTTATAAAGTGGGCGGCTCATGGGGTCACGGGACCTTGGAGATGTCGGCACTCCCACTATACTCGCGCGACTCACGGCGTAATGAACCGAGGTGTTCGGCAAGATTTATGATAGATGATTTATACGCATAAAGCACAGCTCCGCCATTTGAGGTTATTAGAAAATGATAATATGTAGAGCACAACTCCATACAAATAGTGGAAAAGGCTAAGTTGATAGTTCTTTCTTTCGATCGGACTTACATCAGACTGCTTAACCTGTATCAGTTTCATTCGATTTCCTGGTATTTTCTAGCATGTTTATTTAGAGTGTTCTTTGGCTAATTATTATGCTTTTAATTACCATTCATTTATTTTGGAAATATGATTAAATAAGTCATTTGGGAATTACTCTTATACTTTTGTACTCACCATCCTTTTTATGATGGTGGGTGCAGATCCATTGAGCAGTAGACCTGGTAATGAGAAGATTGACGACTACTTCTGAGCTAGGGGAGCGTACTACTGACTGACTGTAGGTTTTGATATTTTGTATATTTTATTTACTTATGTCTTTCGTACCGTTGGGATGTATATATATTTGGTTAAGCGTTAGTTTCTCTAACTTTTGACTATCACACTTTTATATGTTTCGCCACATAATCCATATATATTGTGATCATCATTCCTGGTTTCTACACTTATGATTATTAAATTGTTTAATTGAAATATAAAGACTTCTGCTAAAATCATTTAAAGACGTCTACTAACTAAACTAACTGTTAGATATTTTAAACAACTCTAAGTCATTGAAATTGGTAGGGTTAGTGTATTATTTATCCTAAATGCGATCAAGTTGGCAAATAGGTTGAAAAGGCTGACTAATACGTAGTTAAGTCTTACGGATCGAATTAGGGCTTAATTACGGGATTAAGCCGGGCGGTGCCCTAAATTAGGAGAGGGATCGCCACATTATAATTGTCCGATTAAAGACAACGTTTGATTGTGTCAAATTACCATGCTCCTAATATTGAAGTCTATGGTAATCTCAAGTCGAAGGACTAAATGATATACCTATCAAGAGTAACACCTATGACTTAATCCATGTGGTGTTCTCATAGCGGGTTGGTCCAGTACCTTGTTCCTTAACAAGTACTCATGATTTCGATTCGTATCCTTATATGCATGATCATCACATGGTCATCAATCAAGACTCACACTAGTCTTAATTCATTATAGTTCCCCGTATAATGACCGACTAGGGACATTTAGGATATTTCATGTAACGACCCGAATCTTTCTGCGACCCGAATCGAGGGTAATTTAGTAATCCCAATACTAAATGTAGGTTGATGTGACTTTAAAGTTATTTGATTTATGAAAATTTAATTAAGACTGAAGGTGAATGGACCCTAAAGAAAGTTAATAAGCTAGATGAACTAAAGGCCTAAGAGGGAAGGGTACTTTAGCCATTTCCTGCCAAGATATACAACATAACTTTACCCTAATTGTATAAATAGTCAATTATAAACCCTAGCCTCCTTTACAACAACACAAAGAGGGGATGAGAAGTGACGACCAAGTATAGGAGAGAGGAAAGGAGAGAGAGAGTCGGCGAAGAGAGGGACCACAAAGAGGAGCTGCGGACAGCGTGGAGGCGCGTCTCGGATGGATGAGGGGTGAGAGACACCCCCCCCAAGGCGGACAGCGACGCCGGCAGGAGGTGCGATGGCCAGAGGCCGAGTTGAAGGGAGTCCGGTGAGAGGCGCGGTGGCGAGCATAGGACCAAAAGAGGGGTAGATCTCGCACCCCTCCATTCCCACTTTTTCCTCCACGGCGGCCGGCCAGAGAGGCGGCGACCTCCTGGCCAGCGCCGGAGATCCCCTCCGTCGCGTGGAAGCGACGGAGGGTGGTGGTGGTCGGGGTCGAGGAGGGAGCTTGTGCTCCCCTCCACGGCTGTCGATGGGGGAAGATGAACTTCCCCCTAACCAGTTGATTGGTCAAGGGTCGATTGACCCTGGACCGGTTGACCAGTGGTCAGCCCGACCCTTTGACCGGTTGACCGGGGGCCAAACTGGCCCCTGGACTCAACCGGGGACCGGTTTGGCCCCGCACTATGATTTAAGGGGCTGAAATGTTCCAGCCCCTCTACGGCTTCATCGGGGGCACACACGCGCATTCGAGGAACTCGACGACGGGTCCCACCTTCGAAAATGTGACATCGGGACCCCGATAAGGGCTCTAAACAACACGAAACCCGCGGGACCCACACTAATGGGTCCCTAAAAGTAAATGAGTTAAAGAATTAATGATTTTGTAATAGAATATGCATTGATATGTTGTTGTATGAATTGTCTTAGTGACACACGACTGCTCACATCGAGCCTCGGGTGCGCAAGGAGTGGTCTTAGGGGTGTCGAGTACAGGTAAGTGGGGAGTTTGCTTAATTATCAAATATGGCATGAATATTAGTTATGCTTAGGATTCATAATTTGAATTAAAGACTTGGGATTTATGGGTTGCGTCGTGGTATTGGCTCGAATTTACGAATCTATGGAATGTAAATGCACTGTTATTCATGACCCCAGGGTGTGGAGTTTACCACCGAGGTTCGTTAACACCCCAAGGTGTGGAGTTTACCACCGAGGGTCGTTAACACCCCAGGGTGTGGAGTTTACCACCGAGGGCTTTACTTAACTAATTGAATTCATAAGTATGTCACGTAGGGACATGAGTTGGAGTTACCTTCTCTTGTACTCTTGAGACATAGAGATGTGCATCGGTGATGGCTTGGACGAATCTACTGTTGATTTGATGGGACAAACAAGAGGGCACATAAGGCCTGTGTGCTAGCTGGTTGTTTCCATCACTTTGAGAGTAGGAGAATCGGTCACCGGATTCTTGCCAATATCTAGTTCGCATTGAATGGAACATCGACTTATCGTATTATTATATTTTATAGTACATAATCTCACAATACCCCTCCTTTGTATGAAAGTTTGAAATTATGAAATGATTTGTCAATCTCTTTAATGCTATGCATGATTATTGTTGTTATAGTTTGTTGATTTATTATAAGTCTATTTCTTATGAAATCCTACTACTATGTTATTAATAAATGAATCCTTGGTTGTTTTCAAATACATGTTAGACTTTGCATGCTTATTAAGTATTACTTGCATATTTGATGGTTGAGCGGGTTTTCCGCATGCGAGCTCCGTTGGTTCTTTTAGCTCACCCCACTTACATCTCAGGTATTCACGACAGCGCTAGGATGAGACAAGGGAGAGACGAGCTTGAAGTCTCCTCTTGACGTGAGTTTTGTTGATATATATTATGTAATATTTGATTTTGAAACTATTCAACCTGGGGTTAAATTTAAAATAGATTTTTGGGTAGCTTAAATCCTACTTATCTTTAGTTGATTCACTTTAGAAATTTAATAAACTTATTTAGTGTAAATAAGCAGGAACCCATGTATAGTTTGTTAATGTTCTTTGAACTTAAATCAATTGGCTTTAGGATGTCTCTTTTTATTTATTCCGTAATTATTATCCTTTGTTTAGCCAATGTACTTTCCGCAGGTTTATTTGTTTAGGCGTGCCAGACCGTTATTTGGGCCTGGTTCAGGTATTGGGTCCAAGTGGTGGTCTGGGCCGGGCGACCCGACCCTAGGTCGGGGGCGGGTCGTCACATTTCAACAAATATCCATGGATCTTATTATAAGGTAAACTTGCAATTACTTATAATAAAACAAAAAATGAAAAACCTATATTAACTAAAACTATAAGATAAAACAATGTTTATAGATTGACCTAGGGCACATGCCCCAATAAGAAATAAGCAGATTTCGTCAACGTATCCACCACACCCTAATTGCATCATGCTTACACTGACTCAAGGGTAGATTGGAAACAAAATCCATAAATATATGCTCTCATTTCCATTCAGGAATAGGCAAAGAATGCAATAATCCTCTAGGTTTCCTATGCTCGGCCTTAACCTGCTAACAGATATCACATCTCCTCACAAACTCAGCTATATCAGTCTTGATCCTGGGCCACCAATATATACGTATCATATCACGATACATCTTGGTGTTACTTGGATGAATAGAATAAGAAGATCTATAAGCCTCCTGAAGCAACTCTTGCCTCAACTGCTCTTGAGCTAGAATCTACAATCTATCCCGAAAACGTAAGACACCTTTACCAGAAACTGACCAATCAGGATGATTAATGCTACTAGCTAACCCCTAACGTGCTAAGTAATCCTAATCAGCTTTCTAACAATCCATAATCCTCTGAATAATCTCAGGTTCCGCCCGAATCTGAGCACAAAAGAATCAACTAGTAGAACTAGCTCTCTCAACTGATGATGTGACAATTGGACTTTCACAAATCATCATAACTAAAGCTTCCTTAAGAAGTCAAAATTATGAAGCTCGAGCAGTAGTTACGGTCTCCCTACCAGTACTCCTCCTACTTAACGCATCAACAACAACACTTGCTTTGCCTGGGTAGTACTACAGAGTGAAATCATAATCCTTGAAAAACTCAAGCCATCTATGCTGCCTCATGTTAACTTCACCATGTGTAAACAAGTACTTAAGACTTTATGGTCTGAATACACTGTAAATTTCTCACCATACAAGTAATACCTCCAAATCTTCAAAGCAAACACTACAACTACAAGCTCAAAATCATGAACTAGATAATTCTTTTCATGAACCTTGAGTTGCCTGAAGTATAAGCACACAACCCAAGCCTGAATGAGAAACATCAATATACACCGTTAACTCCTTTCCCGATTCAGGTAATGTAAGAATAGGCATTGTAGTCAACCTACGCTTCAATTCCTTGAAGGCACCTTTACACACCAAACAAACTCAACATCTTTCTGTGTTAGCCAAGTTAGGGGAATTGCGATCCGATAGAATCCCTTAACAAATCGCCTGTAGTAAACCGTTAACCCCAAAAAACTACGAACCTTTGACACTATGGTAGGAGTATACCAATCTTAGATTGCCTCAACCTTAGCTAGATCAATAGAAATCCCCTCAGCATTAATCACGTGTCCAAGAAATTTGACCTCAGAAGCCCATAATTCACACTTGCTAAATTTGGCATACGACTTATTATCCTTTAGAGTCTGCAATGTAACTCTGAGGTGATGCGAGTGCTCCTCCTAAGTCTTCGAATAAATCATAATGTCATCAATGAACACTATGATGAAATGATCAAGATAAGGTTTGAAAACCCTGTGCATAAGATCCATGAACATAATAGGAGCAATAGTGAGCCTAAACGACATTACTAAAAACTCAAAATGACCGTATCGGCAAGTGAACGTTGTCAACGATATATCTGAATCCTTAACTCTCAACTGGTTGTAACCGAATCTCAAATCAATCTTTAAAAACCATTTAACACTTTTCAACTGATCAAACAAGCCATCAATTCTAGGCAATGTATATTTATTCATGATAGTCACTCTATTCAGCAGCCTATAATCAATACACATACGTAGGGTTCCATCCTTTTTCTTAACAAATAGAATAGGTGCTCCTCACGGTGACATGTTAAGTTAAATAACCCTTTCTTTAACAAATCCTCAATTTGAATTTCAAACTCCCGTAATTCCTTCGGTGCCATACGGTACGGAGGAATTGATATAGGCTTAGTGCCCGGAATAGTCTCAATAGTAAAATCAATGACACGTGGTGGTGGAAGTCTGGTAGTTCAGATGGAAATACTTATGGAAATTCATACACCACATGAATCTCCTCAATCTTAGCCTCATGACCCCGTCTATTAAGTGTCGTAACCTTTGCACAAATCTCTAAATCTCCCGGAGTAGCTATTCGACCACGAGTAGCTGACCTCATCAGATTATAGCCTTGATAGATTATAATTTCAGGTAGATTAGGAATATCAAAGATAACTCGCTTATGAAAGTAATTGATACTAGCCCGATATATGGATAACCAATCCATACCTAAGAGTACATCATACAATAGGTACTCCATTACCCTAAGACTGATAGGAAATTCATTCTCCCCAATTTTGATTACATAATCCCTACAAATCATATTAGGATAAATTTTCTCACTCACTGTTATACTCAAGATCAATAGTGTACTAGCTCTAATAGGTTTCAGTTTTAACTCATCAACTATTACAACAACAATAAAAGAAACTCCATAACCAATATCAATCAAAACATGCATATCTCAACCACAAATATTAAGAATACCTTCCACAAGCCTCTGTGTAGCCATAAGACCTGCCTCAACCACTACACGAGTCTGCCCTCGTGCTGGCTGTGCTACATTGCCTCAAAATGTCTCAGGTGTTGGTAAAGGACACTCTCGTTGAATGTGCCCTATCTGTCCATAATGGTAACAAACAACATTGGGTCGACGTGAAACTGCACTATCTTGAGAACTCTGTACAGAGCTGCTCGGTCGATACCTTGAATGACCTCTGCCTCTACCCCTGCTCCTGACTGTGTTGGTGGTAAAAGTGGTCATGCCATTGAGGTTTATGAAATAGCTAATGTAGTAATCGGTGCACTGACATATGTGGTTGCCTGAGAAGATGAGTAAATAGGTGCCCCTGACATTGAAGAGCCCTCAACTGCTCTCTTACTAACATCCTATGGCTGGTAGTGTTGGGTTTTGGGGTTCATGCGCAGCGGAGATTACAAAACAATTTTGAGAAAAACCCCAAAAACAGGATCCGAATCTGATTCCATTAAAACATGTTTTAAACTATGAAAACTTAATCATACCTCGTCGCAATACCTTTCGAAGGTTAATCGATCTCTAAGGCGCGCCAAATGACGAACTCCCCTCTACTAGCATGTAGTCACACACGAACGGCGGTCGAGATTCAAAGTGCTAGCTTCGAGAGAATTCCAAACCTTTTATTTCTCTCCAAAACGATCCAGAGGATACCAAAAAAAAACTCTAAGTTGTTTCTCAAACGAAAATAGAGTTTCGACCTCTTTTAAAATCTTTCGTACTTGTATTCTAACTCAAAGCGTTTATTTATACAACCCTTGTATATAGACGGTTAAGTAAATTACACATATACCCCTACTTAAAGAAGTATAAGTGTAATACACTACAAGGACGTTTCTGTCATGAATTTTATCATATAAAATTCATTTTTCTGAACCATCTTAAAATCTCGCAAAACCATTCTCAGTGTGCGACCCAATAGGCTCATACAACGTTGGCAGTGTACCAAAACACATTTTGGTATACAAGTCATAAGCGGCCTCTAGCAAGACATTATGACTACCCAAGTTGTATGAATATCAAATCGATATAACCTAATCAATAGTGTATATAACATCCTTTTGTCACACGATATCCTTTTGATCAAACATAAGGCATGGAATTGTCATCCAACATGTTCAATCGTACTAGTCTCGATTTCTAGGTAGATGAAAACATCTAAGTGACATTGATCAATATCAATTCACTTAGACTAGGCCTTTTAACAATCTAACACATCGAGGGATCCACTGGATATCTCTCTTTATATGAGAGGGACAAATTCTATCTCGATTACACAACTTCGCCACATTATTCACACAAGTAACCAATCACAACTTTATAATCATCCGGTTAAAGACAACGTTTGATTGCGTCAAATCACTGTATTCCTAATGTTGAAGTCTCTGGTAATCTCAAGTCAGAGGACTGAAAAATATACCTATCATGAGAAACAACTATGACTTAATCCATGTGATGTTCTCATAGCGAGTCGGTCCAGTACTTTGTTCCCTAACAAGTACTCATGATCTTGATTCGTATTCCTATACGTATGATCATCATATGATCATCAATCAAGACTCACACTAGTCTTAATTCATTATAGTTCCCAGTATAATAATCGACTAGGGACATTTAGGATATTTCTATAAATACCCATGGATCTTATTATAATGTAAACATGCAAATCAATTATAATAAACAGCAAATGAAATCCTCTATTTTATTAACTAAAATATATATTCATAAAGACTGTTAATGGATTGACCTAGGGCACATTTCCCAACAGGTAGTAACTACGACCTCTCTTCCATCTAAATGACTGCCCTGGCTGGATATGTACAAACTCCCGAACCCTTTAACTCCCATGGTATTGTGGAGGTGGTGGTAACACTACTACTAATGTTGATTGTCTCGCGAGAATAACCATCTCAACCTCCATAGAACTTTTAAAGATAAAAGCAAAACTAGTACGTGGATGAGAAGATACCACAATACGTATTTCAGTCTCCATTCCATTAATAAACATATCTATCTTGTTCACCTCCAACTTAATCAGTTTCGGTGCAAACTCACTCAACTCATTAAATTTCTGTTTGTATTATCTCAAAGTCATAGACCCCTGTCTCAAATTTATAAAGTCGATATTTTTTCTGCTCCTGACTGGTTTCGTAAAGTACCATTTATAGAAAATGGTTCTAAACTTTGGTCATGTGGTAGGGACTTTGGCTTCCCTCTCTAGTGAATTCCACCATTTCCTAGCAACATCTATCAACACAAAGGCTACCAATCGGACCTTGAATCGAACTCCACCTTAACAGCCTCAAAACATTGCTCTATCTCTAAAATCCAAGCCTCTGCAACTCCATCTACCATACTGCCATCGAATCTCATAATGTCATATTTCATAAATTCCTTTCTAGTCCGTAGATAAAGGGTTTTCTCGGATCCATAGGCAACATTGGAACTACTGGGACAACCACCTGAATTTACGTCTGAATCAGTGCTACAACGGGTACCTCTGGTACTGCTGCATTCTATGCCCCTCCCTCAGCTCTACTACCCTCAGGACTAGCAGCAGGTTGAGTATCAAGTCGTACATTATGAGGTAATACATGAGCCATAAGTGTAGCCATCATCTTACCCTGAGTCTCCAATACCTCCCGCAATTGTTGTTCCATACGGGCTTTCCATTCTACCTCTCTATTAGCATAATCCTGAGGTCTAGGCCCTTGAGAGCCCTCTCCTTGCTTAGCCATTGAATTATGTTGACAAAGGAGATAGAACCATCACATATTGTTAAGAGAAAACAGAAATCATATCTATCTTATAAATATCCATAAACTCAGCAAATAACGTATACTTATGAATTCATTTTCATCTTCCCCCTAAAACCACGATAAAAACTTCGTTATTAGGCTATAATTTCTTTAATAACTGTAATCAAGTCTCAAAGTTAGTGAACCCAGATAACATTTAAACTCTTATCAGAGCTATTCCTTAATTTTCACTAATCATAGAATAAATAAACCAAGCTTATATAAAAGCAGGGCTCTAATACCAAGTTGTGACATCCCCTATCCCGATTAGGCGATGTCCAGCTTGAAACCCTAATCAAGCCCCGATACACCAAATCAGGCCTAACTAGAACCAACAACCTTTCATTTTCACCTGACAACAACCTGTATATATTGTATATCGAATAAAAAATAAATAAAATGCAACAAAAGTTTAAAATTTTTGATAATATTATCAATATACAAAACTACATAATCCTGAAAACCATCGGTTATTAAAAGCAACCCAACCCAGCTATATCTTATAAACATAGTCAAACAATATATAATACAAAACCATAAGTATCATTACATCTAGAGAAGATTCCGAGACGACTAGATCTTCCCTTTCCCTTTCTCCTACGCACTCAACCGATAACCTGAAATTATTAAGTTGGGTGAGCTCTACATGCTCAATAAGTGACTCTCAGGAATACATCACTTATCAACTAAATATCAAGAACAATGCATAACAATATGATTCCACAACCTATTTAAAAAAATGTTGAAAGAATATAAAGAATACATAACTAGATGCAAATTCACAAGTTATTTGTAAATATAGTGTGACTTATATTTTGCGTTAGAAACCAAATAAGAGAACTGCATATTCCTGTCATCAAGGACTACGATCCACATAACTCACACATTGGCCAACGTGTGATTCTATGGTGTATCCAACCGACGTAGCAACCCATTATTAAATGGAAAGCATCAACTAAGATACTTCAGGTCACTGGGGGTGCGGTATTAGTTGATCCCCTCCAACACAGAATCCAGCCCAAGCTGATATGTCCTATTGAACCTCTTCCTGGATTCATTTTCATTTGTAAAACATTTATAAATCATGGTTAAGTCACAATATATTACCCCATTCTCAGTCTCTAGTACTACGTGCTCTAATAGTACTAATTTACATTGCATAATTGATGAAAAAAATGAGTCCCACTTACCTTGGTCGTGTTTCCCTAAACTTGATTCTTAATTCCCTAGCTTTCAAGGTTCACTTTCGTCTCCAAGTACTCGAGAACCTATTCCACATTGATTAGTATCTAACTATATTCAACACTAATTGACTCAAACCCCTAATCTATGCTCATAACCCTTAGAAAATACCCCTTAACCTGAATTAATTGTCCTTTGTTTACACTGGTCAGCGCATTACCTACATTAGCCAGCGTGCTGCCAAGCTGCCAACAACCCTGTCCTACCCAGATCGGTCAGTAGTGGCCATTGAACATTTGCAATAGAGCATAGTTTATGCTCTCTTGCAACTCCTATAACCATCGAAACTCCTACATCCTCAGAAAGGACATTACATACACCTCATACATATACTGATTTCCAAGAAGAAATACAATAATTCATCAAGAAACGAAGAAGAATTTCATCCATAATCAAATAATTACTAAAAACTCAAAAACCATTAAATTCATCATTACCCATCGATTTTTCACCAACACTGTAGTCCTAAGGACCTTTCTAACACTTACAAACCTATTAAAATCGATTACCCTAACCTAAACTTCAAAACCCACAAATTTACTAAGTTTCCCGAATTGAAAATTGACACAAAAACTCACCAAACTTGTGAGGAAGACAACCTAATTCTTCACCAACACCACGATTGATCCGACCACATAATAAGCTCTCGTTTCCTCCCTCTTTCTCTCCTCTCGATCAACAACTCTCCTCTTTCTCAAACGATCGAAACCAAAGCATACAGATACGGTGTGATAATTTTGATTATAAATAAAACCTTGCCTCTTGATACACATCGTGTCATCTCGAGGTCATTTAAAGTTTATCCAACTTATTTTTGTTTATATATATATATATATATAAACTTAGGTGTACGCACACTCTCGCATTATCTAGCTAATCCATTCACTATGTTATTCATAAAGATAATAAACACCCTTCAAACAATATTACATCACAACAATGCCCATATACACGCTATTCGAGGTATGTCGAGTGTAATTTTGAACTTAATCTATTTAATTATGATCTGTGTTAACACTAATCACTAAATTAAGTAATGATTCATTACATTTGGCACTATGGCCTTATGATGCACGGTGCAACCCACGATATCAGGCACGGGAGGGGGTCTGATTTTAGGGTTTTTCTTAAAAATCTTAAACACACTTCCCAAAATAGATTTCATAGTTCTAAATCCCATCAAAATAGGTTCAAAGGGGTTTGAAAACAACAATATAACCACAACTTTCAAGATTCATATATCGATTCTTCAAAATCGTCATCAATTTACATAAATCTTCATGATTTAAACATGTGTTCCCATGAACTTCAATAACCAACAAATCTCAGTTTTAAAATCCCAATTTGTTACAAAATTAGAGCTTAATTGATGTTGAAAACACAATGAACAACTACACATAGGTGGGAGAGTTTTGTTTTAACATAAAACCCCAAATTTCACTTGCATTCAAGACTCCATTCATGCGACTTTAGGTGAGATAGGGCTAGGGTTTGATTACCACGATGAAGAGTCCCTAAATCTTGCTCCTAGTCGTCCAATTTGCCCTAAATTCTCAACAAAACAACTCTCTAGCACACTTTTTCCTCTCAATTTTCATGTATAGGCTTAGTGGTTTGAATAGAAAATCCCACTAAGTCATTTATATAGTTGTTGATTTAATCTAATGTGCACAACCATCTCTAAAAACATCCTAAGGTCATCATTCAAGTGTCCACACCTCAAATGACACACTTATGAACACGTCTTTCCTAGGAAGTAATAACTAAGATCATCTCTAGGTAGATCAAGGTTTTCATTTAATCGATCAAACTATAGGAAATCTATTGGATTTATTTAATCAATACACATACTTACATTAAGTAATCACATTAGGTTATAAAATTATTTCACAAGGTTACACGAACCCCCGACTACTCGACACCCAATGGCCCGCGCCTAGGCTCGCATTTTGAGGTGCACCATAACTAGTACTATTTAATTAACTTAGGCCATTATTTCACATACATAATACCTTATTACTTGAGTTCATATGCATCCTTTTGAGTTCATATAGCCTAGTCTAGCATTCCCATATAATTCTTGCTTGATGCCCAAGTCGACATGCATCTCGTGACACGTTGTAATGACCCAAAAAATATGTTAAGTCTGTGTGACAACGTGTATTACCTATTTATACTCGTGTCTGTGTGACATAACAGTGACGTCGATTTACGAGTAGGGTTTGCCTAGAAAATGTGTCGAACGGGTTGAGAGGACGAAATACATGTACACGGGTCTTAAAAATGATTTTTGTGAATGTCCAGAAAATAAAATATTATAATTAATTAATTTGAGAATATGTTCGGGTCATTAGTATTTCCATTTGCGCATGACTGTTTGAATCGTGGTGCATTATTGGTCAAATGAGATAGGAACAAGGGAAATAAGTACCAAAGTGATTCCACCAAGTGATTGGGCTGGTGTAATTAGAGACCTTTGGATTGGCCTCGAGATGTGTGTGTGAGCCAAGATGAGGCTCACACTATAAATAGGTGAGTCACTCATTTTTTCTCTTCTTTCTCTTATCACATAGGAAAACAAAAAGGGGCTGAAGGTTTTGCGATTTTTCATCGAGGATCGATTGACACCAAGGAAGTGCACAACGACATGAATGGATGTGAGATCACAACTGCAGTTCAATTCTTGTCATTTTAGTGTTAGTTTTGTGTAGCTTTGTTCAAGTTTTGAATTGATGGTTGAATGGTTTTCATGTTTTTACGGTGGTTTTGAGTAGGTATCGAGGTCACAAGGTTAGAATAGGCTTAGAACACATGGCAACGCGAGTCGGGGTTGCAAAAATCCCAGGTAGTCACATTCTGGTTGTGACGCCGTAACTAGCGTCGTAGGGGTAGGGGCTATCCTACCCCACGCTTTAAGTGGCACCACCAAGGTTGGACCCCCAAGGCGTGGCACTGTTCACAAACCCTAAATTTTTGAAAATTTTGAAAACTTTGGGACTTCTCTCGGATATCCAAATAGGTCTGAATAAGACCTAATACCTAGGAAATTGACTCAAATTAGTGGAAATGGGTAATGTTTGAAAAATGGGGAAAATTAACAGGAAATTACAATTAAATGCAAAATAAGACTCTAAAACGATCAAATTGGATTCAAACTAATACTAGGTGCTTAGTGGACTGGTGATGAGCATATGAGATCGGTTTGATAACATATGAGAGCCGCGAGCATAAAGTTTCGCGTTGTACTGTGAGTAAAACCAACCGGAGCATTTATATAATTTCATTTGTGCATTTACTTAACTATTATCCTTATTGGGCAGTATCTCGTTGTGAAATGTGTTATTATTGAATATTTCTTTGTGATGTCTAGCATTGGTAGATTATTGGCTTTGTGCTTCCTTGAATTTTGTAATGAGTGGTTTCTTGGGTCTAAGTAGGCGATATGGTGGTCACGGGTGCGGTGAGATTGCTTTGTGATATCTTTCATCACCGTGACAACATGGGTTTTTGGACGTGCCTAAACCCGCAATTTAGGGTGGGGTGAAACTACTTTGTAATCTCTTTTCACTCGCTCTAAGCTGTCTGAAGTAGTTTGTTTAGGTCCAGGATTTGCTTGGGAAGTCAGGTTATGAACTCTGTGTGGTAACCTGATGGACTTGGAACACTTAGATACCTTTTTGTTTTGTGCTCTCGACACTCATTTATCATTGATATCTTAATGATTGAATTATCATGCTATCTTTTATTATCTTTGTGATATTCCTGCATGATACTTGTTTAACCGTTTATTTGGCAATTAAAAGTATATTGAGACTCCACTTGGTTATTGTTGTTATTCTCTGTACTCACCATCCTTTTTATAATGGTGGGTGCAGCCCCGTCATACTGTAAGATTGATAAGGATAAATGACAAAAAATAGGCGATTGAAGTTGAGGATATCTAGGTGATCTCCTTTCGCTTATTGGGTAAGTCATCGTATTTTATGTATATTATTTTTAAACACATTGGGATATGGGATTGTAAGATCTTGGGACATGTATACTATGATGTTACTCTCCTCTGAATTGTGTATTGATGATGGTATACATATGTGGGTTTTCCACACTCTAGGTTATCCTAACGTGTGTCTTAGGGTTATTTCATTTACTTTGAGTAGAAATTGCTTCCGATGTACTTTGATAACTCAATAATTTTAATAACTTATATTAAAAGACTTAAATTAATGGATAATGGTAAGGAAGGTTGACTACTCTTGCGTTGACTTCGTGAGGTTGGCTTGGGGTCCACCTAAGTCTAGGTTGAGTGGGGCCTAATTTAGGGTTGTGGCTGGTTGTGTGCTCGCGTGGCACCAGTGACGAGCCCTCTCGATGGCCGACGTAAACACACGGCACACCAACACGTGTTATGGACTAGTGGACTACACATAAGAATAACACGACGAGGGACCCATACCAGTCGTCTATATAGCCTCAACAGGATATAGAATAATTGAACAATGAAATGAAATTTCAATATAAAAAAAACAATAAATACGCAAAGAATTTCAATTGGGATACTACACACCTCAAACCGCACTCCAACTAAGTAAATACTGTCCAAATCACCCCCAATGCGTGTCTAATCACCAGTCAATCAATCTCGAATACCGATTATTAAAAATCGGTTTAATTTCACAACCTCAGAATTTCCCTCAATTCCCAATTACCTTCGAATAATCCTTGACTAATTCCCCCATTATGCCCAATTTGAAAAATTCATTTTTAAATTTTTATTTCATTTTCTGGGTGGGGCACTGTGAATGGCGCCGCAATGAGCAATGGCTCACGGCATCCCTAGCGCCATGACAATCGCCGCCATGAGCCCACCCCCACAGCGTGACATAAAACATGGGGTGTGAATGGCTCATTGGTTCGGACGACCCGGATGACGCCATGGGGGTTTACTCCCCACGGATTCCTTGGCGGCATTTGAACCAGAGACGCAATACCGGGGGTGTTTGAGCCTCCCAACTCATCCCCGCAGTCCAAACTTGTCCCGACACCTTATATATTCACATACCAACCATGGCCAACGATCAAAACTTGACGTACCGCATCAAAGACGAGAACCCTAGTAAATCTCGACAACCTCGACATTTTTTTGACCAAAACCAAAACCTCAACAAAAACATCATAAAATCTTCCACCCATACTCCAAAACCAACATAAAAACTATAGCAACACCCTCAAGGCTGGTGTGCTCGATACCAATCCCCAAAACCTCGTCAA
Organism: Stephania japonica; assembly: GCA_039657345.1. Classification (NCBI taxonomy): domain Eukaryota; kingdom Viridiplantae; phylum Streptophyta; class Magnoliopsida; order Ranunculales; family Menispermaceae; genus Stephania; species Stephania japonica. Next base: position 13,633,048 of record CM077564.1, on the reverse strand, counting down.
AACTTGGAAATTCATAGCTGACACGTAGATAACGAAGAGTAGAGTGAGGATCTCGCCTTAGATCGTCAATTCCTTGTAGTTTGGTGCTCCAAATGGGCTCTCAAAGCTCACAAAACCCACCACCACACTTCCAATTTTTGGATTTCTCGAAGGGATGAGAGAGAAAAGGTGGTAGGAGATCAAAATCCTTACTATTTATAGTCCTTGTGTCATCTAATATTTATTAGAAACGGCGTGGTGAACAATACAATACGACATTTTTTTGGCCAAAGTTCTTCGTTTAGGCCTTTGAATTAGCAATTTTTCTGTTTTAAGTAAGTCTTACTTTGATTACAACTTTAAGTAGGAATTTTTGTTTTTTATGCCATTTGTGGTATTAGCTTTCCTATTTCCTCTAGTTTTCAATTTAGGGTATTTTGGACTTTGCTATTTTTGACAAATTTTAGGATTTTGCTATTTAAAGCACCCTTTTTGCTGTAATTAGACGTTTTTTATTATTGAATAAAATTCGAACTTTAATTAAGTTCTTGTGCCTTGAATTGCATTATTCGTAATGTCAAATAATCAGTTTGGAATATCTCCGCTGCGTCAGCTTTCAGTTAATTATAATGTGGTTTAGCAAGAGTGACTGGAAGATGCTTGGTTATTAAAGCTTACAACTACTTGAAACTTAATTTATGCAAATCCAACTACCACTGAGTTTCTAATTCAATAGTGACTACGCCTTACTATGAAAATCAACTAATAAACCAAAGCAAATTAGGGGAAACAAATGTACCTTAATTTTTTAGAGCTTGGTGTCATGGAATTGGGAATGAGAAGCAATTTATTATAGTCTACAATCAAAACAAGCACATGTTATAATTTTCTATGTTGTTCATGAAGAAATACTTAGGTAATCAATATAGGTATTAGGTACAACTGTATAGGAGTAGTATGTGATTGAAATACAAAGCTCAATTTGAGCAAGCCTATCAAATCTTAGACCATTATTTAATCTATTTTCATATGAGTTGAGTCTCATATCAAAAAATTGGAAGAAAAAAAAAATCAAAAGTTCAAACAAAAAGTTAACAATTTGAAACAAAGAGAACATGAAACCAATCCTATAACTTCATGATTCAAGAAACAATTTAACAAGTATAAAAACAACACTACTAAACTAAACAACAAACCCCAAGTAAAAAATAGAAAAAAGAAGACAAATTTGGTCGTTCATAGTTACCCGTAAATTAATCAAATATGCATCAAATTGAGGGCTCGACACAAAGAGAAGCCATTGAATGTTGGAATAGGAGCTCGAACACCATTCAGATGCCATTGAATGATGGAACAAAGAGGGAAGAGAAGGGAAGAAATAGGCATCTCCACCATCTAAGAACACATACAGAAGAATCAAACAGAACAAAAAGAAATTGAAACCCTAAGATTCTGTAGTGATTGATGGTTCATCAATCCAAAAATAGTGATGTGAAGTTTTGTAATGATAGTCAAAATTAGAATTGGTTTTGGGATCGAATTGTAACTCGAGATGGAGATGAAAATAGAGACGAGAGAGATTGGGAATGACCGAAAGGGAAATCGACTATTAACTACGGTCGACATTTGAGTTGGGAGTTCGAAAAAAGATAGAGAGAAAGATAAATCAATATTTGAGTTTGAGTAGGGAGAGGAAGAGTTGGATAAGAGAAATCGGAACCGGAATAAGAGGGAGGGGCAAAAGGTAAAATTAAGTAACGAAGAAAAACCGATACATTCGTGCTTTTATTATTATTATTATTATTATTATTATTATTATTATTATTATTATTATATGTACACTATTTACAACCATTGGATACTAATACATTAATGAGGCGACATAAATGTACAAAGCATTTAATGCACAACACATTATGAGAGGTTCCCATAACATGGTATATATTTGGGCTCCATTGTAGAAGAACCCTGGAAAATCCTACAATGGAGACCAAATATATACATATGCCATGGGAACCCCTCAAAATGTGTTATGTATTGAATGACTTGTGCATTTATGACTCATCGATTTATGGGTTGGATTTAAATCAAATGGCTATAAATGAGGTTCCTACGGAATGAGTATTTTTGTTGTTCCCATGGTAGTGGTGCATACATTGGGATTGGGAAAAATCACCAGATATGGTGATTTTTGTTATTGGATTTAGATCCAATGGATATAATAGGTTCTTAGTACTTGTTCATACATTTAAGTGTCATTAATGCGACTATCAAATTGACCATTGAATTTAAATCCAATGGTCAAAAATTTAAATCACCATAGATGGTGATTTAAAAATATCACCATAGTAGAATCTCCTTTATAAATAAAAAAATCCAACATATTAATCTATGAGTCATAAATGCACACAATATTTAATGCACACAATACTAATCTATAAAGACATCACTTGCCATGGTAAAGACATCACTTGCCAAAAAGCTCTATTGTAGAATTTCCTATATATATAAAGTACTATAGGCCTAGGTTTACTTTAAGTGAGTATTTTGCAATTAATTGTGCAAAGAAATTAACATATAGGTCACATCATATATATAGTTGGACTATTGTGAACTATGCATTTTTTTTTGTTTCCCACCTGGTGTTCAATGCCAATCAAATTTCGAGTAATCTATGTTTGTGTATTGTCAGTCCTTATATTGGGGGCACAACCCTCTCAATATATCCAATTTTTTTTTTATTTACGATACTCGACTCGAGGCCTTGCTTAAATAAAATCGAGTCCCTTATCACTTGGACCAACTAATTTTTAGTGTGAGCTATGCATTTATGTATACATAAAATTATTATTAATAGTTGATACTACACATTTTATGCACCTAATAAACGGTTCTGGTATAATCACAGAAATTAACCAATGATATGATTATTTCATGCATTTTATTTTTATTTTTATTTTTTTGCTTTTTTTCATGTATTTTTTTAAGCCTAAAAAGGCACATTCATTGTTCTTAACCCAAGAGAGTAAACCAACCTATTACAAAATTTCAAGGAGTGAATATGAATATTTAACATTTGAATGGAAAATCGAAGCGTGCATTATTGTAGCGATTATATATGGGCGGCAAATATATGTTAGATGTTATATATATGCATTAATAAATAATCGTGCCCGTATAAAATTATTATGGTGTCTTATTCGTAGTATGATGTTTGGATTCTAAGTATATCAACGTACATGCATGAACAAACCAACGTGTTCCTTGCAAATTAAGTGTGCACCATGCATACTTTTTTTCCGGTATTTTTGGTCAAATGCATCTGCATTCTTTGAAAGAGAGCTTGACATACATGAATCATGCTGAAGTGTGCAAGAGTTTTGAAAACAATACGTCACTTGGAATTGTTTCATATATTTATGGATGACATGTATGCATGACATCACTAAATATTGAAGAGATCAGAACCTTCCATGAAATGTTAGTGGTTAATACATGTACGTGACATGCTTTCAATAGTTGTATAGTTTGTGTATCCGACACTATACTATAAATATCCTCCTACCCTCCAAGGTAAAACTGTTGTTTTTATTCCGTTTTATTATTAAAAAAATTCCTTTTCCCTTTTTAGTTTTTTAAGCATTGTTTTAATAGAAAGTGAGTACAACTTTGATCTAATTGTTCTTACGGTCTGAAGTTCTACAACGATAAGAACACGATTGTTGTATATTGGGAAATAAGTGCTACCAACTGCGAGCACGAATTACAGAGCATTATTGTCTTAAGAAAATAGATTATTAAAATCTTGCCTCAATCTGCAACTTCTTCATTTCATCAAGTTCGAAATATTTTTAGCGTCAATTCAACCGACTAAAACAAGCAACATGTTAGAGGTTCAAGACCCCAACAAAACCAACTTATCACTTCTCAAATATGGACAGGAGAGACTTGAACTCACAGCCACTTACATAAAAGGCCACATGCCAAATCTTCGACTAATCCTAACCACAGAAATTAGTTGGGTGTCTCAACTCCATAACTAGAGAAAAATTTAACAAATATTAATGTAGCTATTAAGAATTGAACCCCATAGCCCCTTGGGGCCGCGCGCATGTTCTCGCATATGAGCATATGAATTTGCGCAACTTCAACATCGCATTAAATACCATAGCATCACATAGCTGTCCATGAGTTATATATAAGAACATGCATGAGCTAGCTCATTCAAGCATGGCATCGACAATAATATCTCCAAATCTCTCTCCACCGCCCTCCAAGCCAAACTCATCGGAAGACCATGATCGTGGTCAGGCCGGCGAGAATGAGGAGTACTCAAAGATAGCATTCTTGGATGCGGGGGTGAAGCAAAAAAATAAGGCTTATTGGTTGAGGGAATGGAGATTGTGGGACTTGATATCTATTGGGGTGATGGTTCACATTCACGTCATGAGCTTTGTGTATGGGCGTGGGACGTTCACTTGGAGTTGATTTTGGGTGGCCTTCTCTCTACTCATTGTTGGACAGTTTGGGATTAGCGTGTGTTACCATAGAAGCCTCGCACACCGAGCCTTCATCCTTCCCAAATGGCTCGAGTATATTTTCGCTTATTGCGGAGTGCTCGCACTTCAGGTACAAGTGATCAATCGATTAGGTTATAGGTTAAACTTTCTTTTTTTTTTTTTTTTTTTTGACTTAAGTGGAAATTGAAACACGATCTCCCGAGGTCTTGCCTTTATGGCAAGTGATGTCTTTAGCATCTCACCTGAGAGGTTTTGACAGGTTAAACTAATTAATTAATGACTCCTTATCGAATAAATATATAAACTAATTTCCTAAAAAATTTAATCACTTATTATATAGAAGAAACTCAATTACTATGATCGAGTTCGACTTGTAAGTTTTAAAAGTTTTTTGTTTTGTTTTGTTTTTTTTTTTATTCACCTGTGATAGAAAACTTTTTTGACATTTTAAGAAAAAATACAACCTGCCAATCAAGTGGATATGTTGCTCACTCGTTTAATATGGGTTTACTGGGAAGAGGTCGTTGGGGACTTGAGTCCTAATTAAATGGGGCCCCCTTTAAATTGCCCCCATTGAAAGTTGAAACCCCAACTTCTCATCTAGGTACCAAATCATTGAGCTGCCACCTTGATTAAAGAAAAGTCCATATATAGTCGTTTCTTCCGCAGGCAAAATGAATTTATTACCCGTGGGGAAACAACCACTTCATGTAGTGCATGGGACCTTGAATCACTAACACATGCACGTATTGTTTGATGTCCTTGTTGATATATATATATATATATATATACATTATAGGGTACTACTACCATGGAAATCATAAAAAATACCCATGTCATAGGAAACAGGGCCATTTTTGTTATTTTGGGGGCTTAGGGCGAAATAAAAATTTGGGGCTTTTATATTTGACTTCCTAAAATAATTTTTTTTGTGAATATATATATAGTTACAACAACAAAACCGTAATTCCAAATTAGTTGGGTTGTCTACATAGATAAAAAATAAAAAAAATAAAAAACTCCTCCATTCTGTTTGATTTTTAGTGCAATTGATAGTGAGTTTTTTTTACTTATAGTTAAGTTTACATATTGTGAAAAAAAAAATTACATATATTGCTAACTATTCTCCAACTCAAATTTAATTTTTTAAAAAATTGTTTTGATTTGGTTTTATTAAATTTAGTTGGTGGAGATGTAAGCTTCTTTTATTTATTATTATTTATTTATTGAAACCAAAACTTTATTTATTTTGAGATTGTAGAAAAAACGCATTTAAAGGAGTAGACATAACATATAAAAGAAATTATTGTGTTGCCAACAAAAAAAAAAGGAAGATTGTGTGACATTCAACATGCATTCAATGATTTAGTTATTAAGATCTAACTCAATATACATTGAGATGAGTACTTACATATTACATGAATGAAACCCAATAAATTTGTACAAAGATCATACTTTAGCAATATCTCACTAATGCGCAATCTCATAAAAAAAATTGTAGCATGGCTAAAAATATAGGGGGCCTTGGGTGTGGGTGGGGCCTGGGGCGGTCGCCCACCCCACCCACCCCCAGCGCCGGCCCTGATAGGAACATATTTATAACCATTAGATTTTAATCCAACACATAAACCGATGAGTCATAAATGCACAACACATTTTGAGGGGTTTGATCCCATGACATGAGTATATATTTGGACTTCATTAGATACTACTATCATGGAAATCATAAAAATATCCATACAATGGGAACATCATCATTTTCCTTTTTAAAAGCTCTGATTTGTTTGCATGGCTGCTGAAAGGGGGAACCAATGTTTTGGGTAAGCGTCCATAGGCAACATCACCAGTTCGTCGACAAGGAGGACGACCCGCATAGCCCGATTGAAGGATTTTGGTTCAGTCACATGACCTGGCTTTTTGACACCTCCTATCTCAAACAAAAGGTTCTTAATTTTAATTTCTTTGTGCAGTACCGCATCGTATTATAATATTTTTTGAAATATACGAGCTTATATATTAGTTCTCTAACATTTATCTTCTTGAAAATATACACCCTTGCATGCACGTAGAACCAAGGCTTGAGGAATGTTAAGGATCTCGAAAAGCAATTCTTCTACAGGTTTCTACATAAAACATATTACATGCACCCATTTCTACATGGTGTTCTATTGCTTTGGTGGAGAGGATTTCCCATGCTTGTGTGGGGTCTGGTAACAATCTCCCTTAATTAATTCTTTTTTTTTTTTAATATATAAGTTTTTTTTTAGTAGAAAGAAAACAACTCTTCTTGCCCCTATAGGACTCGAAGTCCCGCCCTCTTGTAACAATACCACGTACCAAATCATCAAGCACCCACTTGATAGGTTTCTTGAATATTATATAATTAAAGGGCCATTGAATTTCTTAAAATTGCATTAATATTTCATTATCGTTGATGCAGTACGTGCGACTCGTATTAGCTTACCATACAACATTTCTGGTAAACTCAGCTTGCCATATATGGGGCTACCGAGCATGGGACACACCAGACTTATCAAAAAACAACTGGTAAATAATTTATTTATTTATTGCTGAAAAAATAATTGGTTTATAACGACTCCAATATTTTTTATGGACTGAATAATTAATTAAGACTTCATATGAAATTTTGTTGAAGGTTGGTTGCTATACTAGCTTTTGGAGAAGGTTGGCATAATAACCACCATGCATTTGAGTTCTCGGCTAGGCATGGTCACGAGTGGTGGCAATTTGATCCTGGCTGGTACGCGATCAAGGTTCTTGAACATGCTGGGCTGGCAACTCATGTGAAATTTCCATCAGAGGCTCAAAAGATCAAAAGGATGGCTTTAAACAAGAAAGTCTAAAATACCTAAATGTATTTTTGGAAAATGATAATCTAACACACTTTGGGTACACAGTTTATTTTTTAGTCATTTATAACTCTTTCTTGTCTCCTCAGGCGTGGGCTCTACATCTGACAAAATATCATAAATAATTAAAAAACAAAGTGTGCACCCAAGTGTGTTAGATTATCATTTTCCTTTTTTTTAAATAGGAAAAGCTATATATATATATATATTGTACACTAAGAGGGCGTGGTATACGTAGGTATCCGTTACACAGTCACCATGTCTCATACATATATAGTAATAATTTTTTTTGTTCTTTTCTTTTTTGAAAACACATTAATTTATATAGGGAAAAAGAAACACATTTCATAAATTTGAAATGAAAGATATAGCAAGCGACATCACACATTACAAACATGGTTCAAATTGGGCGATGCAAGACTAGCATGACACGAGAATTATATATATTTGTCAACAGATTGATTGCATTGATGTATGTGTTCCTAGTCCTACCGGACAAGCATCTATTATAAATATATATTCCAACATTGAAGCACAGAACTAATTTCAATCACGCACACTGCAGTGCGGCCCCAACCCTACGGAAGGGACAACAATCATTAGAGCATCTCCAATGGTAAATGTGGATTGGGCTGTGGATTTCTGTCACATCATCGATGTGGAGGGGATGTCAAGTCTATGTGGCACAAATATACATCCAACGTCAAATGTAGTCTCCAATGGATAATGTGAATTACAACTTTTATTGATGATGTGACAGTTTTTTTTAAAATATTATAGTTTCATAAAAGCCCATATATAATTTATTTTTTATAATAAAAATCAAATTAAAAATGTGATTGTTTTTTATAAGAAGCGATTTTTTTAGGAAGCGGCTAAACAGACCCCACTTTCATATAGAGAGAGATATCAGCGGACCCCATTTTCAAATTTCAGTTTTACCCTTCAGTGAAATGACTCAATTATCCCTCCATATAAAAGGGTTTTTGCTCACTTATCTATTAGATGAATGTTAATGATTAGATTGCAATGGTTAGAATATGTGTTGATTCTATACTTAATGCTATGAACATATTGGCCACATGTTTGTTGATTATAGGTATTTAGAAGTAACCATGGTCATATAGCTTTTAAGCCGGATATGAACAAGACTACCATAAAACATTATAACATCGATAGATAGTTATTGATTAGGGAGATATGGATAGTAAACTTAAGTGTTTATAATTTTAAGGATTTGGTACTTAATGCTTTGTGAAACGTACGTTGTTCAAACCAATGGGTGGAATTCTAGTTTTCACAACAGGATCTTTCTCACCATGATAGTGAGTTAAAGTTAATCTTAAGGAAATTCATTTATTCTAATTATGCATCACAACACACATATATGAGTATGATTTGAAAAGTATAGTAAAACATAGTATTCATTACCTAAGGTGAAGTTGTGACCTAAGATGTTTTCTCTATGTAAAAACAATCTCAATAAAAACAACCACTCGATAGTTAGATTAGCTTTAGTTTCATTTTAAAAGAAAGAAAATCCTTCTTAACAAAAGAGTGAACAAGAATACAAGTACCACATACATCTTTCTCTGTGGAACGATATTTGTAATCAACATTAGTTGATACATTATTACAACAATTGAACCGTTATACTTGCGGTTATGAAGGAACACATCTCCGCACGAGTTCGTGGAACATGCTTGAGAGGTCCGCCCTACTGGAACTCTGCCCCTCTCGGATCACAACATCACACAAGTCACACTCAACTATAAATAAAACTATGAACAATTCAATATCAGGTTTCCAACTTGACACACAAAGGAAATATAACATGTAAAAAATAAATAAGAGATGATCAAACATAAGCCTTGAGCATAGAAAATCAAAAAGAAATCGTTCCACAATGATAAATTATAAGAACAAGTAATTCAAAGCAACTCAGGGTAATATTAATAATGAATTGACGAATACAGTTTAAATAATTGTATCAAGGGCTATTAAATGGAAAGAAATGGAGAGAAGTGTCTTAACAGGTTTACTTACCTCAAACCACACAATATCCTAGCAAAGTTGACTATTATCTTTCCTAAAACTCACGTCTCACACTTGACTAGCAAATCCTATGTCCCTGAGTACTTTTATATCAATTTATGAACTATTTGAATAGTTAAATGTCAATAAAAGTTGGTGCGATACATCCAAACTTTTATTTAAAAACATTTTCAAATTTCAGGGTGTGGCGTTGTCGGTGGCACCGTGTATACAAACTCAGGGCACCACGCACGGCGCCACCTATTCAATTGAGGAGGGGCACAACATCTGTATGGCATCGTGCGTTTAGATGGCACGATGCCACCACGGCGCTGTGTCTTTGCTCCTCTTCTCGCATGCCATGCCATGCACGTCGCCGTTTGTACAAATCCATGGCGCCAGGCTCAGGCTGTACCACTATTTTGCTCAATATGTCACCGCGACTCAACTCCATCATCTTGGGCCCACGCTCCCCTTCACCAAAGGTTCGATACACTCTCCATACAATAACAAAATAGCATACGCTTCGATTTTATGGATCAAACCATCAAAATTATCAAGCATTGCATCAAAATACCATTTTTTGTTTTCAAGACACGTAGAACTTCAAAACCATTCTTAGTGTGCGACCCAATAGGCTCATACAATGTTGGTAGTGTATCAAAACACATTTTGGTATACAAGTCATAAGCGGCCTCTAGCAAGACATTATGAATACCCAAGTTGTACGAATATCAAATTGATACAACCTAATCAATAGTGCATATAATACCCTTTTGTCACACGATATCCTTTTGATCAAACATAAGGCATGGAATTGTCATCCAACATGTTCAATCATACTAGTCTCAAACTTTAGGTAGACTGAAAACATCCAGGTGACATTGATCAATATCAGTTCACTTAGACTAGGCCTTTTAATAGTCTAACACATCGAGGGATCCACTAGATATCTCTCTTTATATGAGAGGGACAAATTCTATCTCGATTACACAACTTCTTCACATTTCTCACATAGTAACCAATCACAACCTTTATAATCGTCTGGTTAAAAACAACGTTTAATAGTATCAAATCACTATGTTCCTAATGTTGAAGTCTTTAGTAATCTCAAGTCAGAGGACTAAAAAATATACATATCACGAGAGACAACTATGACTTAATCCATGTGATGCTCTTATAGCGGGTCAATCCAGTACTTTATTCCCTAACAAGTACTCGTGATCTTGATTCGTATCCCTATACATATAATCATAATTTGATCATCAATCAAGACTCACACTAGTCTTAATTCATTATAGTTCCTAGTATAATCATTTAGGATATTTCTGTAAATGCCCATAGATCTTATTATAATGTAAACACGCAAATTAATTATAATAAACAGCAAATGAAATCCTTTATTTTATTAACTAAAAGTATTTACAAAGACAGTTAATGGATTGACCTAGCGCACATTCCCCAACATCTCCCACTTGCATTAAGGCCAATCATGCATGCATCTAATGCCTAATGATCTAACATGACCATCATGTTTTACTTGTGGAAGAGCTTTTGTCAATGGATCCGCAACGTTGTCTTCAGTAGGTACTCTGCAAATCTTTACATCTCCCCTCTCAATAATTTCTCTGATGAGATGAAAACGCCTGAGTATATGTTTGGATTTGTGGTGTGATATAGGTTCCTTGGCCTATGCTATTGCCCCATTATTGTCACAATAAAAACAAACAGGGTTAGCAATACTTGGAACCACACCTAGTTCAGAAATGAACGTTTTGATCTAAACTACCTCCTTTGCTGCATCGGATGTTGCAATATACTCAGCTTCTGTTATAGAATCTGCCACAGTCTCTTGCTTCGAACTTTTCTAGCTTACTGCACCCTCATTCAAAGTAAACACATATCCAGACTACGATCTAAAATCATCTATATCAGTTTGAAAACTTGCATCTGTGTAACCATTTACAACTAGGTCATTTTCAAAACCTCCATAGACCAAGAACACTTCCTTAGTCCTTCTTAAGTACTTAAGGATGTTCTTTACTGCTATCCAGTGACTCTCACCAGGATCTGACTGATATCTGCTTATAGTGCTCAAAGCATATGATACATCAGGTCGAGTGCATAGCATGGCATACATGACAGATCCAATAGCTGATGCATATGGAATCTTATTCATATGATCTCGCTCATCATTTGTCCTAGGACATTGATTCTTGCTAAGACTTATGCCATGAGACATTGGCAACAATCCCCTTTTAGAGTCTTGCAAACTGAACCTATTCAACACGTTATCTATATATGTAAGCACTCTTGCTTAGACCGATTAGCCTCTTAGATCAATCCCTATAGATCCTTATCCCTAGGATATAGGCTGCATCTCCTAAGTCTTTCATTGAGAAACACTTTCCTAACCATGACTTGACACTATACAATGTTGGGATGTCATTTCCAATTAGTACTATATCATCAACATACAGTACCAGAAAAATAACTACACTCCCATTGTCCTTCTTGTATACACAAGGCTCATTTTCGTTCCTAATAAAACCAAAATCCTTGATTGTTTCATCAAAACGAAGATTCCAACTCCGAGAAGCTTGCTTTAATCCATAAATGGATCTTTGAAGCTTGCATACCTTCCTAGAATTCTCAGGATGTACAAAACCTTCAAGTTGTGTCATATACACGTCCTCAAGCAGCTTTCCATTAAGAAATGTTATTTTTACATCCATTTGCCATATCTCATAGTCATAATATGCAGCAATAGCAATTAAAATTCTTATGGATTTAAGCATGGCTACCGGCAAAAAAGTTTCATCATAATCAACACCTTGAGTCTGCTTGAAACCTTTTGCTAAAAGTCTTGCTTTGAAAGTATGCACTTTGCCATCCATGTCAGTTTTCTTCTTGAAAACCCATTTACATCCAATGGTCTTACCACCTTCAGGTAAATCAACCAAGTACCAAACTTGGTTATCATACACGGATTGCATCTCAGAATTCATGGCACTTAGCCATTTATCTAAGTCTGGTCCAGACATAGCCTCCTGATAAGTGGTGGGCTCATTTTGATCCATAAGCAACATATCACTACTATCAGTAATGAGAAATTCGAATCTCTCTGGCTCATATCTTACCCTACCAGATTTACGTGGGCCTTGTGTCACTTGCGGAGGTTCAACTGGTTCAAAACGTTGTTGAACTTCCAGTAGCAGTTCAGTGTTTTTCTGTGATTCTTAAACTTCTTCAAGATTTATATCTCTCCCACTAGTGTCTTTTGAAATAAACTGTTTTTCCATAAAGGCACCATACCGAGCAATAAACACTTTGTTCTCAGCAGGATTATATAAGTAATATCCTTTTGTTTCCTTAGGATACCCCACAAATAAACACTTATCAGATTTAGGTGCTAGTTTTTCTAAGACTTGTCACTTTACGTAAGCCTTATAACCCCAAATCTTAAGAAAAGACAAACTTGGTCTCTTCTTGTACCATATCTCATATGGTGTTTTATCAACCGCTTCAGAAGGAACTCGATTTAGAGTGAAAGATGCAGTTTATAATGCATAACCCCAAAAGGATAATGGAAGATCCGCATGACTCATCATAGATCGAACCATATCTAATAAGGTTCAATTTCTCTTTTTAGAAACTCCATTCTATTATGGAGTTGCTGGTGGAGTCAATTGGGAGACAATCCTACAATTTCTAAGATGATAATTAAATTCTTGGCTTAAATACTCACCACCTAGATCTGATCGAAGTGTTTTGATAGTTTTACCAAGTTGATTCTGCACTTCATTTTGAAACGTTCGAAACATCTCAAATGATTCAGCTTTATATTTCATAAGATATACATAACTATACCTGCTGAAATCATCAGTAAATGTAATGAAGTACTGATAACCTCCTCTATCCATTGTGTTTATAGGAACGCATACATCAGTATGTGTTAGACCCAATAAATCACTTGCCCTTTCACTGTGTCCAGTAAAGGGACTTTTAGTCATCTTGCCTCGTAAACAAGATAGGCACGTTTCATATGTTTCTAAATCAAATGAATCTAGAAGTCCATCTTTATGGAGCTTCGTTATACATTTCTCATTTATGTGCCTGAGATGACAATGCCAAAGATAGGTTTGATTCAAATCATTTGACTTAAATCTCTTTGTATTTATGTTAAAGACTAGAGTATCAATGGACCTTTTCATGCTTAGAATATAAAGACCATCACACAATCAGCATTTGCATAAAATACTCCTTTACGAGAAATGGAACATCTATTATTCACAATAATAAAATCATAACCATCTATATCCAAGCATGTAACAGAAATGATGTTTCTACTCAAGGCAGGCACAAAATAACAATTATTTAAAGTTAAGATAAGTCCATTAGGTAAGACTAAGTCATATGATCCAACAGCAAGGGTAGCAACTCTTGCTCCATTCCCTACGCGGAGGATGACTTCTCCTTTCTTCAACTTTCTACTTCTGGTGAGTCCTTGCACATTTATACAAATGTGGGATCCACATTTGGTATCTAATACCCAGGAATCACTAGTAGATAAATTAATTTCAATAACATAAATACCTGTAGTGGTAGTCGCACTACCCTTTTTCTTCTTTAAATCTTCCAGATAGAGTTTGCAATTTCTGAACCAATGTACAGGTGCTTGACAGAAATGACAATTTCCTTCCTTTTCTTTTGGGAGTTTTAAAGCAGGAACAGGCTGGGGCTTGACTTGTTTCATAGGCTTTACGACAGATGCAGCAGCAACTTTAACAACTTTAGCCTTGCCTTTGCCTTTCTTCTTCATTCCCTTTCCCTTTTGAACCATCGACACATTACTAGAGGGTTTCTTGATATTTTGTTCAGCAGTTTTGAGCATCAAATGCAACTCTGAAATTGATTTCTCCATATTATTCATATTGTAGTTCATCACAAATTGTGAGTAACTTTCCAGTAATGAATTTAGGATCAAATCCGTAGCCAACTTTTGGCTTATGGGAAATCTGAGTCTATCAAGCTGGTCAACATATCCCTTCATCTTCAGGACATGAGGATTAACTGACGCACCCTCAGTCATCTTACAAAAATGCAGGTTCTTGACTGTCTCGAACCTTTCTTGCCTAGCTTGCTGTTGGAACATTTCCTTTAGTGTTACAGCCATGTCGTAGGCTTCCATTAATTCCATGTCTTTCTGAAGTTCAGGAACAATAGTTGCCAACATAATGCATGCAACATCACTAGAATCGTTGACATGCTTATTATGCGCATCCTTCACAGCTTTCCTAGCATTGGTTGGTGGGTCCTCAGGGATCGGAGCATCTAGAACATACAACTTGCGTTCATGCTTGAGAACGATTCTCAAGTTTCTGAACCAATCAAGAAAGTTAGTCCCAAATAGCTTATCCTTCTCAAGGATAGATCATAGTGACAGGGGATTATTGTTACTTGAAGAGGCCATTGATCTACAATAAAGATTATGTAAAGTTTATTTTAGCATAGAGGAATAGACTCCCACTAAATTAACAACCGTCCTAAAACACACTATTTATTTAGGGGATTAAAATCTATATTTCACCTAATTCTATGACAGCTATGGCATGAAACACAGAACTAGATAATTTAGGTAGGTAACAGTTACCAATTACATCTTATGTAATTTTTAGATCCTTTTATGAGATATTGGATATCTTATGTCTTAGCATATTTTTATCTCATCATTTGTCTAAAGCTCAAAACTATTTTGATGGCTTTATTAAGTCGGACCACTTTAAACATTTAGGTAACTCTTACCCAACTTGTCTCACCAAGATAACATAATACACATAGCTATGGCTGAAACTATATTAGTGTGATTGAGGCCTTGACAAGTGTTTAAAATAGATGGGGTGAGACTTAAAATTTAATAGAGGGATTTTATTCAGTTTTAGTGATTTTATGTAAACAGTGGAATATCATATATTTTTATTGATTTGTTAAATCACTAAACAATTTGGAGATTTTTATACTGTTCACTAATAAAAGAATTTCCATGTGCTAGGATTAGTTAGACGGCGGTCCAGCTCCCTCGTTTTTTTTTTTTAGAAGACGAATCTCAATTCCGAAAATTGAAATTCGCTATAGAAAATCATATTTTCCCTGATTTTACTATACTAAATTTACCCCTTAATTTATCCAAAATTAAGTCAATTGAAAAAATTTTTAATTAACCCGGGTCCACATCTAACTAATTATCTTATCCTAATCCAATTAGGACTTTAAATATTTGAATCCTAGCATATCACCAATAACAAACTTCTTCATATTTAACTCCTATCCAATAGGGATAACGAAACCGATTTTGCTTATATCTCCTAATCTAATTTGGTATCTATCTTTATCAAATAGAAACTTCATAACAAAATAGATATAACAAGATAAATAAATAATTTCAAAAATTAATTATTTATTTTGGATTTAAGATATTTGAATCCTAGTATATCACCAATAACAAGATTCTTGATATTTATCTCCTATTCTAATTTGTTATCTATCTTTATCAAATAGAAACTTCATAACAAAATAGATATAACAAGATAAATAAATAATTTTGAAAATTAATTATTTATGAATAAATAATTTCAAAAATTAATTATTTATAAATAAATAATTTCAAAATTAATTATTTGCAATTTCGATCTTCATCCAAATAATCACAAACATGTAATTGAATCATGAACTACTATCCCAATCGAACCTAATGGAGTCATGGATCATAGAACACGAAACTCAATTCATTAAAATTATTCAAATTAACCTAACATAGTTACTTGCATGTACGAAACTAATTTCAATTAAATCACGAATATATGTATCACATACACAAAACATGATAATAAATCTCACAGAAAACTTATGTATATCACATATACATCAACTATTAACATGCTTTCAATCATATATCATAAGAAAACATGCAATGAGTTTAATGGAATCAAACTCGAGGCTCTGATACCACTGTTGAGTTTTGGGGTTCATGCGCAACGGAGATTACAAAACAATTTTGACAAAAACCACAACAGGATCTGAATCTAATTCCATTAAAAACGTTTAAACTATAAAAATTTAATCATACCTCAGTCGCAATGTACCTTTCTAAAGGTTAATCGATCTCTAAGGCGCTGGCAACGACGAACGCCCTCTATCAGCAGTCCACTCACGAACGGCGGCCGAGATTTGAAGTGCTAGCTTCGAGAGAATACCAAACCTTTTTGTTTCTCTCCAAAATGATCCAGAGCATACCTAAAGCTCTAAGTGGTTTCTAAAAACGAAAATAGAGTTTCAGCCTTTAATCTTTTATTTTTGTATTCTAACTCAAAGCGTCTATTTATACGACTCTTGTATATAGACGGTTACGTAAATTACAAATATACCCCTACTTAAAGAAGTATAAGTGTAATACACTACAAGGACATTTCTGTCATGAATTTTATCATATAAAATTCGTTTTTCTGAACCATCTTAAAATCTCGCAAAACCATTCTTACTGTACGACCAATAGGCTCATACAACGTTGTCATTGTACCAAAACACATTTTGGTATACAAGTCATAAGTGGCCTCTAGCAAGACATTATGACTACCCAAGTTGTACGAATATCAAATCGATACAACCTAATCAATAGTGTATATAACATCCTTTTGTCACACGATATCCTTTTGATCAAACATAAGGCATAGAATTGTCATCCAACATGTTCAATTGTACTAGTCTCGATCTCTAGGTAGACTGAAAACATCCAAGTGACATTGATCAATATCAATTCACTTAGACTAGGCCTTTTAACAATCTAACACATCGAGGGATCCACTAGATATCTCTCTTTATATGAGAGGGACAAATTCTATCTCGATTACACAACTTCTTCACATTGCTCACATAGTAACTAATCACAACCTTTATAATCGTCCGGTTAAAGACAACGTTTGATAGTGTCAAGTCACTATATTCCTAATATTGAAGTCTCTGGTAATCTCAAGTCAGAGGAATGAAAAATATACCTATCATGAGAAACAACTATGACTTAATCCATGTGATGTTCTATAGCGGGTCGGTCCAGTACTTTATTCCCTAACAAGTACTCGTGATCTTGATTCATATTCCTATACGTATAATCATCATATGATCATCAATCAAGACTCACACTAGTCTTAATTCATTATAGTTCCCAGTATAATGATCGACTAGGGACATTTAGGATATTTCTGTAAATACCCATGGATCTTATTATAATGTAAACATGCAAATTAATTATAATAAACAGCAAATGAAATCCTATATTTTATTAACTAAAAGTATTCATAAAGACAGTTAATGGATTGACCTAGGGCACATTCCCCAACATTATAGTCCTTGTGTCATCTAATATTTATTGGAAACGGCGTGGTGATCAATACAATACGACATTTTTTGGCCAAATTTCTTTGTTTAGGCCTTTAAATTAGCAATTTTGCTGTTTTAAGTAAATCTTACTTTGATTACAACTTTAAGTAAGAGTTTTCGTTTTTTATAACGTTTGTGGCATTAGCTTTCCTATTTCATCTAGTTTTCAATTTAGGGTATTTTGGACTTTGCTATTTTTGACTAATTTTAGGATTTTGCTATTTAAAGCACCTTTTTTGCTGTAATTAGACGTTTTTTATTATTAAATAAAATTCGAACTTTGATTAAGTTCTTGTGCCTTGAATTGCATTATTCGTAATGTCGAATAATTAGTTTGGAAGATCTACGCTGCGTCAGCTTCAGTTAATTATAATGTGGTTGAGCTAGAGCGACTGGAAGATGCTTGGTTATTAAAGCTTACAACTACTTAAAACTTAATCTATGCAAATCTAATTACCACTGAGTTTCTAATTCAATAGTGACTACGCCTCACTGTGAAAATCAACTAATAAACCAAAGCAAATTAGGGGAAACAAAGGTACCTTAATTTTTTAGAGCTTGGTGTCATGGAATTGGGAATGAGAAGCAATTTATTATAGTCTACAATCAAAACAAGCATATTTTATAATTTTCTACATTGTTCATGATGAAATACTTAGGTAATCAATATAGGTATTAGGTACAACTGTATCGGAGTAGTATGTGATTGAAATACAAAGCTCAATTTGAGCAAGCCTATCAAATCTTAGACCATTATTTAATCTATTTTCATATGAGTTGAGTCTCATATCAGAAACTTGGAAGAAAAAAAAATCAAAAGTTCAAACAAAAAGTTAACAATTTGAAACAAAGAGAACATGAAACCAATCCTATAACTTCATGATTCAAGAAACAATTTAACAAGTATAAAAACAACACTACTAAACTAAACAACAAACCCCAAGTAAAAAATAGAAAATAGAAGATAAATTTGTTCGTTCATAGTTACCCGTAAATCAATCAAATATGCATCAAATTGAGGGCTGGACACAAAGAGAAGCCATTGAATGTTGGAACAGGGCTCGGACACCATTCAGATGCCATTGAATGATGGAACAAAGAGGGAAGATAAGGGAAGAAATAGGCATCTCCACCATTTAAGAACACATACAGAAGAATCGAACAGAACAAAAAGAATTCGAAACCCTAAGATTTTGTAGTGATTGATGGTTCATCAATCTAAAAATAGTGATGTGAAGTTTTGTAATGATAGTCGAAATTAGAATTGGTTTTGGGATCGAATTGTAACTTGAGATGGAGATGAAAATAGAGACGAGAGAGATTGGGAATGACCGAAAGGGAAATCGACTATTAACTACAGTCAACATTTAAGTTGGGAGTCCGAAAAAAGATAGAAAGAGTTGAGAAAGAGAAATCAATATTTGAGTTTGAGTAGAGAGAAGAAGAGTTGGATAAGAGAAATCGGAATTGGAATAAGAGGGAGGGGCAAAAGGTAAAATTAAGTAACGAAGAAAAATCGATACATTCGTGCTTTTATTATTATTATTATTATTATTATTATTATTATTATTATTATTATTATTATTATTATTATTATTATTATTATATACCCATGCCATGGGTACATTATTTACAACCATTGGATTCCACTCTAATACATTGATGTGGCGACATAAATGCACAAAGCATTTAATGCATAACTCATTATGAGAGGTTCCCATAACATGGTATATATTTGGGCTCCATTGTTGAAGAACCCTGGGAAATTATACAATGGAGACCAAATATACATATATGCCATGGGAACCCCTCAAAATGTGTTATGTATTGAATGACTTGTGCATTTATGACTCATCGATTTATGGGTTGGATTCAAATCAAATGGCTATAAATGAGGTTCCCACCACATGAGTATTTTTGTTGTTCCCATGGTAGTGGTGCATATATTGGGATTGCGAAAAATCACCATATATGGTGATTTTTGTTATTGGATTTAGATCCAATGGATATAATAGGTTCTTGGTACTTGTGCATACATTTAAGTGTCATTAATGCAACTATCAAATTGACCATTGAATTTAAATCCAGTGGTCAAAAATTTAAATCACCGTAAATGGTGATTTAACAAGATCACCATAGTAGAATCTCCTTTATAAATAAAGAATCCAACATATTAATCTATGAGTCATAAATGCACACAATATTTAATGCACACAATACTAATCTATAAGTTAAAACATCTCTAGTGAGATGGTAAAGACTTCACTTGCCAAAAAGCTCTATTGTAGAATTTCCTATATATATAAAGTACTATAGGCCTAGGTTTACTTTAAGTGAGTATTTTGCAATTAATTGTGCAAAGAAATTAACATATAGGTCACATCATATATATAGTTGGACTATTGTGAAATATGCTTCTTTTTTTTTGTTTCCCACCTGGTGTTTGACACCAATCAAATTTCGAGTAATCTACGTTTGGGTATTGTCAGTCCTTATATTGGGGGCACAACCCTCTCAATATATCCAATTTTTTTTTATTTACGATACTGGACTCGAGGCCTTGCTTAAGTAAAACCGAGTCCCTTATCACTTGGACCAACTAATTTTTAGTGTGAGCTATGCATTTATGTATACATGAAATTATTATTACTAGTTGATACTACACATTTATGCACCTAATAAACGGTTTTGGTATAATCACATAAATTAACCGATGATATGATTATTTCATGCATTTTTATTTTTATTTTTATTTTTTTGCTTTTTTTCATGCATTTTTTTTAAGCCTAAAAAGGCACCTTCATTGTTCTTAACCCAAGAAGGTAAACCAATCTATTACAAAATTTCAAGGAGTGAATATGATTATTTAACATTTGAACGGGAAATCGAAGCGTGCATTATTGTAGCGATTATATATGGGCGGCAAATATATGTTAGATGTTATATACATGCATTAATAAATAATCGTGCCCGTATAAAATTATTACGGTGTCTTATTTGTAGTATGATGTTTGGATTCTAAGTATAGCAACGTACATGCATAAACAAACCAACGTGTTGCTTGCAAATTAAGTGTGCACCATGCATACTTTTTTTCCGGTATTTTTGGTTAAATGCATCTGCATTCTTTGAAAGAGAGCTCGACATCCATGAATCTTGCTGAAGTGTGCAAGAGTTTTGAAACAATACGTCACTTGGAATTGTTTCATATATTTATGGATGACATGTATGCATGACATCACTAAATATTGAAGAGATTAGAACCTTCCATGAAATGTTAGTGGTTAATACATGTACGTGACATGCTTTCAATCGTTGTATAGTTTGGGTATCCGACACTATACTATAAACATCCTCCTACCCTCCAAGGTAAAACTGTTGTTTTTATTCCGTTTTATTATTAAAAAAAATTCCTTTTCCGTTTTTTTGTTTTTAAAGCATTGTTTTAATAGAAAGTGAGTACAACTTTAATCTAATTGTTCTTACGGTTTGAAGTTCTACAACGATAAGAACGTGATTGTTGTATCTTGGGAAGCAAGTGCTACCAACCGCGAGCACGAATTACAGAGCATTATTGTCTTAAAGAAATAGATTATTAAAATCTTACCTCAATTTGCAACTTCTTCATTTCATCAAATTCGAAATATTTTTAGCGTCAATTCAGCCGACTAAAACAAGCAACATGTTAGAGGTTCAAGACCCCAACAAAACCAACTTATCACTTCTCAAATATGGACATGGAGAGACTTGAACCCACAACCACTTACATAAAAGGCCACATGCCAAATTTTAGACTAATCCTAACCACAGAAATTAGTTGGGTGTCTCAACTCTATAACTAGAGAAAAATTTAGCAAATATTAATGTAGCTATTAAGAATTGAACCCCATAGCCCCTTGGGGCCGCGCGCATGTTCTCGCGCATGAGCATATGAATTTGGCCAACTTCAACATCGCATTAAATACCATAGCGTCACATAGCTGTCCATGAGTTATATATAAGAACATGCATGAGCTAGCTCATTCAAGCATGGCATCGACAATAATATCTCCAAATCTCTCTCCACCGCCCTCCAAGCCAAACTCATCGGAAGACCATGATCGTGGTCAGGCCGGCGAGAATGAGGAGTACTCAAAGATAGCATTCTTGGATGCGGGGGTGAAGCGAAAAAATAGGGCTTATTGGTTGAGGGAATGGAGATTGTGGGACTTGATATCTATTGGGGTGATGGTTCACATTCACGTCATGAGCTTTGTGTATGGGCGTGGGACGTTCACTTGGAGTTGCTTTTGGGTGGCCTTCTCTCTACTCATTGTTGGACAGTTTGGGATTAGCGTGTGTTACCATAGAAGCCTCGCACACCGAGCCTTCATCCTTCAGGTACATGTGATCAATCGATTAGGTTATAGGTTAAACTTTTTTTTTTTTTTTGACTTAAGTGGAAATTGAACTACGATCTCCCGAGATCTTGCCTTTTATGGCAAGTGATGTCTTTAGCATCTCACCTGAGAGGTTTTGACAGGTTAAACTAATTAATTAATGACTCCTTATCGAATAAATATATAAACTAATTTCTTAAAAAATTTAATCACTTATTATATAGAAGAAACTCAATTACTATGATCGAGTTCGACTTCTAAGTTTTAAAAGTTTTTTGTTTTGTTTTTTTTTTTTATTCGCCTGTGATAGAAAACTTTTTTGACATTTTAAGAAAAAATACAACCTGCCAATCATGTGGATATGTTGCTCACTGGTATAATATGGGTTTACGGGGAAGAGGTCGTTGGGGACTTGAGTCTTAATTAAATGGGGCCTGTTGGCTAGTCGGTTTCCTACGTAACAAGAAAGAAAGTCACCTTTTAAATTGCCCCCCATTGAAAGTTGAAACCCCAACTTCTCATCTAGGTACCAAATCATTGAGCTGCCACCTTGATTAAAGAAAAGTCCATATATAGTCGTTTCTTCCGCAGGCAAAATGAATTTATTACCTTTGGTGAAACAACCACTTCATGTAGTTCATGGGACCCTGAATCACTAACACATGCACGTATCGTTTGATGTCCTTGTTGATATATATATATATATACACACACACACTATAGGGTGCTACTACCATAGAAATCATAAAAATACACCATGTCATAGGAACCAAGGCCGGTTTTGTTATTTTGGGGGCTTAGGGCGAAATAAAAATTTGGAGCCTTTATATTTGACTTCCTAAAATAATTTTTTTTGTGAATATATATAGTTACAACAACAAAACCGTAATCTCAAATTAGTTCGGTTGGCTACATAGATAAAAAAAATAAAAAATAAAAAAAAAACCTCCTCCATTCTGTTTGATTTTTAGTGCAATCGATAGTGAGTTTTTTTTACTTATAGTTAAGTTTACATATTGTGAAAAAAAAAATTACATATATTGCTAACTATTCTCCAACTCAAATTTAATTTTTAAAAAAATTGTTTTGATTTGGTTTTATTAAATTTAGTTGGTGGAGATGTAAGCTTCTTTTATTTATTATTATTTATTTATTGAAACCAAAACTTTATTTATTTTGAGATTGTGGAAAAAACGCATTTAAAGGAGTAGACATAACATATAAAAGAAATTATTGTGTTATCAACAAAAAAAAGAAAGATTGTGTGACATTCAACATGCATTCAATGATTTTGTTATTAAGATCTAACTCAATATACATTGAGATAAGTACTTACATATTACATGAATGAAACCCAATAAATTTGTACAAAGATCATACTTTAGCAATATCTCACTAATGAGCAATCTCATATAAAAAATTGCAGCATGGCTAAAAATATAGGGGGCTTTGGGTGTGGGTGGGGCCTGGGGCGGTCGCCCACCCCACCCATGCCCAGCGCCGGCCCTGATAGGAACATATTTATAACCATTAGATTTTAATCCAACACATAAATCGATGAGTCATAAATGCACAACACATTTTGAGGGGTTTGATCCCATCACATGAGTATATATTTGGACTTCATTAGGTACTACTATCATGGAAATCATAAAAATATCCATACAATGGAAACATCATCATTTTCCTTTTTAAAAGCTCTGATTTGCTTGCATGGCTGCTGAAAGGGGGAACCAATGTTTTGGGTAAGCGTCCATAGGCAACATCACCAGTTCGTCGACAAGGAGGACGACCCGCATAGCCCGATTGAAGGATTTTGGTTCAGTCACATGACCTGGCTTTTTGACACCTCCTATCTCAAACAAAAGGTTCTTAATTTTAATTTCTTTGTGCAGTACCGCATCGTATTATAATATTTTTTGAAATATACGAGCTTACATATTAGTTCTCTGACATTTATCTTCTTGAAAATATACACCCTTGCATGCATGTAGAACCAAGGCTTGAGGAATGTTAAGGATCTCGAAAAGCAATTCTTCTACAGGTTTCTACATAAAACATATTACATGCACCCATTTCTACATGGTGTTCTATTGCTTTGGTGGAGAGGATTTCCCATGCTTGTGTGGGGTCTGGTAACAATCTTCCTTAATTAATTCTTTTTTTTTTTAATATATAAGTTTTTTTTTTTAGTAGAAAGAAATCAACTCTTCTTGCCCCTATAGGACTCGAAGTCCCGCCCTTTTATAACAATACCACATACCAAATCATCAAGCACCCACTTGATAGGTTTCTTGAATATTATATAATTAAAGGGCCATTTAATTTCTTAAAATTGCATTAATATTTCATTATCGTTGATGCAGTACGTGCGACTCGTATTAGCTTACCATACAACATTTCTGGTAAACTCAGCTTGCCATATATGGGGCTACCGAGCATGGGACACACCAGACTTATCAAAAAACAACTGGTAAATAATTTATTTATTTATTGCTGAAAAAATAATTGGTTTATAACGACTCCAATATTTTTTATGGACTGAATAATTAATTAAGACTTCATATGAAATTTTGTTGAAGGTTGGTTGCTATACTAGCTTTTGGAGAAGGTTGGCATAATAACCACCATGCATTTGAGTTCTCGGCTAGGCATGGTCACGAGTGGTGGCAATTTGATCCTGGCTGGTACGCGATCAAGGTTCTTGAACATGCTGGGCTGGCAACTCATGTGAAATTTCCATCAGAGGCTCAAAAGATCAAAAGGATGGCTTTAAACAAGAAAGTCCAAAACACCTAAATGTATTTTTGGAAAATGATAATCTAACACACTTTGGGTGCACAGTTTATTTTTTAGTCATTTATAACTCTTTCTTGTCTCCTCAGGCGTGGGCTCTACATCTGACAAAATATCATAAATAATTAAAAAACAAAGTGTGCACCCAAGTGTGTTAGATTATCATTTTCCTTTTTTTAAATAGGAAAAGCTATATATATATATTGTACAATAAGAGGGCGTGGTATACGTAGGTATCCGTTACACCGTCACCATGTCTCATACATATATAGTAATAATTTTTTTTGTTCTTTTCTTTTTTGAAAACACATTAATTTATATAGGGAAAAAGAAAAACATTTCATAAATTTGAAATGAAAGATATAGCAAGCGACATCACACATTACAAACATGGTTCAAATTGGGCGATGCAAGACTAGCATGACACGAGAATTATATATATTTGTCAACAGATTGATTGCATTGATGTATGTGTTCCTAGTCCTACCGGACAAGCATCTATTATAAATAGATATTCCAACATTGAAGCACATAACTAATTTCAATCACGCACACTGCAGTGCGGCTCCAACCCTACGGAAGGGACAACAACCATTAGAGCATCTCCAATGGTAAATGTGGATTAGGCTGTAGATTTCTGTCATATCATCGATGTGGAGGGGATGTCAAGTCTATGTGGCACAAATATACATCCAACGTCAAATGTAGTCTCCAATGGATAATGTGAATTACAACTTTTATTGATGATGTGACAGTTTTTTTTAAATATTATAGTTTCATAAAAGCCCATATATATAATTTATTTTTTATAATAAAAATCAAATTAAAAATGTGATTGTTTTTTATAAGAAGCGATTTTTTTAGGAAGCGGCTAAACAGACCCACTTTCATATAGAGAGAGATATCAGCGGACCCCATTTTCAAATTTCATTTTTACCCTTTAGTGAAATGACTCAATTGTCCCTCCATATAAAAGGGTTTTTGCTCACTTATCTATTAGATGAATGTTAATGATTAGATTGCAATGGTTAGAATATGTGTTGATTCTATACTTAATGCTATGAACATATTGGCCACATGTTTGTTGATTATAGGTATTTAGAAGTAACCATGGTCACATAGCTTTTAAGCCGGATATGAACAAGACTACCATAAAACATTATAACATCGATAGATAGTTATTGATTAGGGAGATATGGATAGTAAACTTAAGTGTTTATAATTCTAAGGATTTGGTACTTAATGCTTTGTGAAACGTACCTTGTTCAAACCGATAGGTGGAATTCTAGTTTTCACAACAGGATCTTTCTCACCATGATAGTGAGTTAAAGTGAATCTTAAGGAAATTCATTTATTCTAATTATGCATCGCAACACACATATATGAGTATGATTTGAAAAGTATAGTAAAACATAGTATTCATTACCTAAGGTGAAGTTGTGACATAAGATGTTTTCTCTTTGTAAAAACAATCTCAATAAAAACAACCACTCGATAGTTAGATTAGTTTAGTTTCGTTTTAAAAGAAAAGAAAATCCTTCTTAACAAAAGAGTGAACAAGAATACAAGTACCACATACATCTTTCTCTATGGAACGATATCTGTAATCAACATTAGTTGATACATTATTACAACAATTGAACCGTTATACTTACGGTTATGAAGGAACACATCTCCGCACGAGTTCGTGGAACATGCCCGATAGGTCCGCCCTACTGGAACTCTGCCCCTTTCGGATCACAACATCACACAAGTCACACTCAACTATAAATAAAACTATGAACAATTCAATATCAGGTTTCCAACTTGACACACAAAGGAAATTTAACATGTAAAAAATAAATAAGAGATGATCGCCTTGAGCATAGAAAATCAACAAGAAATCGTTCCACAATGATAAATTATAAGAACAAGTAATTCAAAGCAACTCAAGGTAATATTAATAATGAATTGACGAATACAGTTTAAATCATTGTATCAAGGGCTATTAAATGGAAAGAAATGGAGAGAAGTGTCTTAACAGGTTTACTTACCTCAAACCACACAATATCCTAGCAAAGTTGACTATTATCATCCTAAAACTCACGTCTCACACTTGACTAGCAAATCCTAAGTCCCTAAGTACTTTTATATCAATTTATGACCTATTTGAATAGTTAAATGTCGATAAAAGTTGGTGTGATAAATCCAAACTTTTATTTAAAAACATTTTCAAATTTCAGGATGTGGTGTTGTCGGTGGCACCGTGTATACAAACTCAGGGCACCACGCACGGCGCCACCCATTCAATTGAGGAGGGCACAACATCTGTATGACATCATGTGTTTAGATGGCACGATGCCACCACGGCGCTGTGTCTCTGCTTCTCTTCTCGCCTGCCATGCCATGCACGTCGCTGCTTGTACAAATCCATGGCGCTAGGCTCGGGCTGTACCACTGTTTTGCTCAATTTGTCACCGCGGCTCAACTCCATCATCTTGGGCCCACGCTCCCCTTCACCAAAGGTCCGATACACTCTCCATACAACAACACAATAGCATACGCTTCGATTTTATTGATCAAACCATCAATATTATCAAGCATTGCATCAAAATACCATTTTTTGTTTTCAAGACACGTAGAACTTCAAAACACCATAACTTTGTCGATTTAACCCAAATTCAGAACTTCTTTATTATAGTAAATTTAGTGATTTTTTTGCAAGAAATCTAAATATATAAACCAATTATGAAAATTTGCACGTTTATCCCTTGAAAACAGTTCATAACCAAAACAGGATTCAAATCAATTTTGTCAAGAACTTCCAATTTTCAAAACTCAAGCTTGGTGATTCAAAGACTCTTCAATTTGGGATCAAACAACCTTAAAAAGACTCAAATTTTATTGATTTATCAAAAGCCCCATGATTCCATCCTTCAAGCCTACAATTCACATAATTTACTTCAAAGAAAACTTAGAAATGGTTACCTAGGGCTTGGGTTGCAAAGGTTGTTTTTTATGATGCCTCATTTAATAATTTTTTTGAGCTTTATGGAACTTAGATCTCAGAATTCCAGTAGCCTCTTTAGCTCTGAATTTTTGTTTCAAAGTTGGGTTTTTTTGCATGTTAGGAACAAGTACTAAGTCATGTTTATATACTATTTAGTTTTCATCAAATGCACCCACCCATCTTAAGGTCCATCAATGCCTTCCTTTTGCTTCTACCACTCCACTAACATGAGTCCACTAACACACTTGTGCACCAAGTCTCATAGGGATATGTTGTAGTGTGTATCTTGAGGCAAGGTCTATGTGTGTAGGATTTTATTTAAAATCACATGCCTCTTTAGTTTGATTCTCATTAAATAATTACTATAGGCTATGTAAATAAAAATATATAATAGCCACAATAATTTGTATTATGAATTTAAATGACTCCCCACCCACTCCCTACCCGGTCCCACGCTCGCACGCATCCTTAGGCGAGGTGTCACTCGCATCTCGCACTTTGAATTTACAAATAAGCGAACTAGGTAAAAATTTCGGGTATAAAGTACACACATACATCACACTAGGCATTATCACTCAAAAGTACAATATAACTCGGTCTTTGCACCGAGTGTTGGACTATGTACCCACCATCGAGCCACGTGTAACGACCCAAATTAATTTAATCAAGGATTTGTGTTAATCACGAGGATTAATGGGTATCGGGTAGCCGGGGTATGGGGCATGGGTTGCCGGGTAGCTGAGTGTTAGTGTGACTAACCTATGATTTTTATATGATTTATTAGGTGGCATAACCTAAGGTTGAATTAATGTATTAATGAATAAATTGAAATCCTATAGTTTGAATTGAAAATCAGCACACATTGGATTATCCTCGAGATTGACAACAAACCAAAAACAAGATAGATTGTGTTTGATAAGGTGTTTCAAATTTGGGTGACACAGGGTGATCAGGAACCGTCCGATCGTCCTCGAGATGCATGCACACGCCAGATTAGAACCAAAGTATAAATACACCTTAATCGATCAACATGCAAAGAATGAAAACATTTTCTCAAACAATTTGAGAGGTTCTGTGAGAGAAATCGAGGTTGGGGAGGGATGAAAACCGAGTTTGGAGAGGAGATTGAGCCTCACAACATCGATCCAAGGAAATCGTCTCTGGGAAGGAGAGGGAGCACACGCGCGCGAGGGCGTGCGTGTGCGTCCTTGGGCCGGACCGGGCAGTCCAGTCCAACCCACCTGAACCGGACCGATTCAGGTGGGGTCCACATATTAAAAAAAAATTTAATTATTAAATTAAATAATATATTATATATATTATTTTCTAGAAAATAGAAAAATAATTGAAAAAATATCAGAAAAATTGGAAAAATTGTAAAAAATATAGAAAATAAAGAAAAAGGTAGAAAAGTGGTTTCGGGACTTTTTGAGTATTTTTGGAGCCCCGACATTGTCCGGGAGAGGTACCACAACTCAAATTTGAAAAATATGATATAATATCATAAAATTAAATAATGTGTTTAATTAATAATATAAAACACTATAAATGGACTTCAGGGACTGGGAACCATAGCTCGGGCATAAGAGAGCTAAGCAGGTTAGATTGACGGTCCGGGAAGTCGAGTGCATAGTTACAGGTGCGTAAAACCCTTGAGAATGTCACACTTTATTTCATTCGTGGTGTGTCCATGTAAATGATTGTTTATCAAATTGTTTATTTAACGCTTTGTGACTTATCTAGTTATCATGTTTATGCATTATGATCATGTGTTGGTCGGTGTTTGATTTGTTCACATGGTTGGAGGTTAATCGAGATGGTTGTGTTACGGAATTGAGCGGGCTAGATTGTAGCGCAAGTGTTGGGCTCAACCGATGAATAGCTACCTGCGTAGTGGGGTGCATGTGTCCGGTGGGTTGTGATTTGTTCCAGTCACCGTTAGTAGTTCGGATGTGGTTTAGACTTGATGTGCTCAGTCGGGGTCATTCGAATCTACGAAGTATAATCTAGTTTTGTTAGACTCCGTCACACTTCCATCTAGTTTTAATTAATATCGTAATTGAATCGATTTATTCGAATGTTATTTTATCTTTTAATTTGTTTTATTTTTCACTGTGTCTGATCGTCATATTAGCTGTGAATATTGTTTACTGCCAGCCATAGGAATATGATTCCTGTCGTCAGGGTCATATTCACATGTCTCGCAGGGTATTGTGGTTTTTCATGATTAACGTGTAGATTTCTCTTAGGAATTTACTCACTGGGCTCGTTGTTGTATGTGTTGGGCAACTGAGCGCAGATCCTGGTACGAGCAAGAGCAAGGGAAATGAGGTACTAGGTGACTATCTCTGAGGCCGTTGCTGCTGATAGTTCGTGTTTTGATATCATGTATGTATATACTATTTTTCTTGGTTTTGGGAACTTTAGAACTTTATCACATGTATATGGATTGTTGTTTATTTGTCTCAGTTATATACATGGTGTTTATGTCCGAGTTTTCCACTACTTAGGTTAAATAAATTCTCATAAAATACAAATTAAATGCTTCCGCTAATAATGAAATTGTAATTATTAACTAACGTGCTAGATGTGTCAGACAACTTAACATAGTAGAATTAGTCAAACAGAGCATCACTTCACAGAGCTGTTGACATGGCAGCAGTGATGACGTAACCGGTGATGTGATAGGCATTGCTGGGCTTACGAAGTGGAGGGCGTGGGTCACGAGGCGGCCTTGGAAATTGGGGTCGTCACAATTGGTATCAGAACCTAGGTTTAAGGAGCCTAGGGGATGAAGCGTGGATTATGGTTAGCTCTGATACCGTTACAGTTTGGTATCAGAGCAAGGTCGATAGGGCCTTGAATTAATAAAGTTAAGGAAAGAGCATAAACTTTAAAACAAAATTAGATGTGGAAACCCGATGAATTGCCTAGAACTTTTAGTTGGGAAATAATGGAAGCGATTAGAGTTGGGATTGATATGTGATATATGTATTGTTGTATTTGTATATACTATACGCATACGTATATTGGGAATTGATCTGGACACAAAAATCGATGCAGACCATTATGGACCGACATATTCCTACACTCATCCCTCCAACTAGGGAGACTAATGATCACACCACTAGAGAGGTAGCCGATCTGCGAGCCATGGTGCAGAGAGTTACGGATCAACAATTATTGTAGCAGGCACAGATGGCTGTGCTCATGGAGTACATACGGAGCTCGATGATACCTGCAGTAGCACCGACCGCTGAGTTGGCTGCACCTACCTTTTCAGCTGCGATAGCACCACCACCGGTTGATTGACACAAAAGAGAGCGAGACAATGAGAGAGAGAGAGTTGAACCTGTTGTGGTACCAGCAAATAATACTGAGGTGACGCCTACTACTACGAGAGCAGCAGACAATTGTTTCGATTGGGAGGTTAAAGATGTCAGAAGCAGCCAAGATGGTGAAAGACTTTATGAGGTTCAACCCCACCTACTTTACTGGGGTTAGTGATCCAGAGGTTGCAGGATGGTAGTTGATGACACACCGGCATTTACATCAGTTATTAGAGGTACTAGAGGTGGATCAGGCACGTATTTCAGGATATTGTTTGAGAGGATAGGCACCGGTTTGGTGGATGACCTACACCGACGTCCATACCATACCGTCTACGTGAGTAAAGTTTCGACAGTTGTTTCTGGATGAGTATATTTCCACCAAAGTGCAGTTGAGGCTTAGAGAGCAGTTCATAGCATTGAAACAGGGTAGCATGACGATATCACAGTATATGGATCGATTTAGATACCTTATGATGTATGCCATGGACGTGGCGAACACTGAGAGACTCCAGGTCTACTATCTCATCAGAGGTTTGGATGAAAGGATAGGTGGCGTGATAGTTGCGAGTAAAGCTGAGACTTTACAGGCTGTAGAGCATTGTCTCGTGAGACATACCTACGACCTAGAGGTGAGCTAATAGATAGGTCTGGGCAAGGTTCTCGGTCTGATTAGGGATCGAAGAGATAGAGAGACTCGTTGGATGGAGATAGTGGGAGTGATCACCACGACAGTAGACCACGATATGAGGACAGACCACGGGATCGACAGCATCGAGGTAATGATAGAGACGATAGGGCATATGTGATGTCAGCACCACAACAATCTTATACACGGGACCAGAGAGGTAGAGATCGAGATCAGAGAGACCGGAGTTATAGACAGCACTCTGAGGACCGACAGTCTAAAGGAAGTGACATACGTAGATGTTATAGGTGCGGTCAGAGAGGTCACATCAGTGTGGATTGTCGTAAAGCCTTTCCAGCACCAGAGATTCCACAGACAGATGAGAGAGTTCATGTCGTGGCATAGCCAGTCAGAGAGACGACACGACAGCATGAGCAGGGTACATTATTATTATGTTTTTATATGCGTGTGTTGCATATAGGTTGATGTGTTCATTATAATGGTTGTTTTGTTGCATTCCCTACATTCGTTGCATTTAGGTTGATTAGTTCACTTAGATTAGTGTGTCCTAGTTGATTCGTACACTAGAGGATTGTGGGAGACTGGTTGATTTGTTCACCAGGTTTTAGTGGGATACTGGTTGATTTGCTCACCAGAATTTTGGGTGAAAACTGGTTGATTTGTTCACCAGGGCCAGGCTAAAGTGTTTCCCTGGGATAGGATGATTTGTTCACCAGGGCCAAATAGTTAGACAAGATTGGTTGATTTATTCACCAAGGCCAGGTTGATGTGTTTCCCTGGAATAGAATGATGTGTTCCCTAAGAATTTCAGTTGATTCGTTTACTGAAGGGTTAAAGTTGAGTAGTTCATTTAGACTAGGCGTGTTAGGTTGAATAGCGGGTAGTTGAGTTTGTGTTACGACCCCTGAGAAAAGGTATTGGTTATCTTAAATTTCGGGGACAAAATTCTCCTAGTTGGGAATAATTGTAACAACCCAAATTAATTTAATTAGGATTTGTTTTAATCACCAGGATTTGTGTTAATCACGAGGATTAACAGTATCGGGTAGCCGGGGTATGGGGCATGGGTTATCGGGTAGTTGAGTGTTAGTGTGACTAAACTATGATTTTTATATGATTTATTAGGTGGCCTAACCTAAGGTTGAATTAATGTATTAATGAATAAATTGAAATCTTATAGTTTGAACTGGAAAATCAACACACATTGGATTATCCTCGAGATTGACAACAAACCAAAAACAAGACAGATTGTGTTTGATAAGGTGTTTCAAATTTGCGTGACACAGGGTGATCAGGAACCGTCCGATCATCCTCGAGATGCGTGCACATGCCAGATTAGAACCAAAGTATAAATACACCTTGATCGATCAACATGCAAAGAATGAAAACGTTTTCTCAAACAATTTAAGAGGTTATGTGAGAGAAATCTAGGTTGGGGAGGGACGAAAACCGAGTTTGGAGAGGAGATTGAGCCTCACAACATCGATCCAAGGAAATCGTCTCTGGGAAGGAGAAGGGAGCACACGCGCGCCCTCACGCGCGTGTGCGTCCCTGGGCCGGATCGGACCGCCCTGGTCGGTCCAACCCACCTAAATCGGATCGATTCAGGTGGGGCCCACGTTTTTAAAAAAATTAATTATTAAATTAAATAATATTTATATATATATATTATTTTCTGGAAAATAGAAAAATAGATGAAAATTATCAGAAAAATTTAAAAAAAATTCTAGAAAAATATAGAAAATTAAGAAAAAGGTAGAAAAGTGGTTTCGGGACTTTTCGAGTATTTTTGGAACCCCGACATTGTCCGAGAGAGTTACCACAACTCAAATTTGAAAAATATGATATAATATCATAAAATTAGATAATGTGTTTTATTAATACTATAAAATACTATAAATGGATTTCAGGGACTGGAGAACCATATCTCGGGCATAGGAGAGCTAAGCGGGTCGGATTGATGGGTCCGAGAAGTCGGAGTGCGTAGTTACAGGTGCGTAAAACCCTTGAAAATGTTACATTTTATTTCATTCGTGGTGTGTCCATATAAATGATTGTTTATCAAATTGTTTATTTATCGCTTTGTTACTTATCTGGTTATCATGTTTATGCATTATGATCATGTATTGGTCGATGTTTGATTTATTCACATGGTCGGAGGTTATTCGAGATGGTTGTGTTACGGAATTGAGCGGGCTAGATTGTAGCGCATGTGCTGGGCTCAACTGGTGAATAGCTACCTGCGTAGTGGGGTGCATATGTCCGGTAGGTTGTGATTTGTTCTGGTCACCGTTAGTAGTTCAGATGTGGTTTAAACTTGATGTGCTCAGTCGGGGTCATCCGAATCTACGAAGTATAATCTAGTTTTGTTAGACTCCGTCACACTTCCATCTAGTTTTAATTAATATCGTAATTGAATCAATTTACTTGAATGTTGTTTTATCTTTCAGTTTGTTTTATTTTCATTATGTGATCGTCATATTAGCTGTGAATATTGTTTACTGCCAGCCATAGGAATATGATTCCTGTCATCAGGGTCATATTCACATGTCTCGCAGGGTATTATGGTTTTTTATGATTAACGTGTAGACTTCTCTTGGGAATTTACTCACTGGGCTCGTTGTTATATGTGTTGGGCAACTGAGCGCA
The DNA here is from genome assembly GCA_039657345.1 of Stephania japonica. Classification (NCBI taxonomy): domain Eukaryota; kingdom Viridiplantae; phylum Streptophyta; class Magnoliopsida; order Ranunculales; family Menispermaceae; genus Stephania; species Stephania japonica. The sequence continues at coordinate 13,598,421 of CM077564.1, read as the reverse complement.
GATCCTAGTACGAGCAATTGCAAGGGAAATGAGGTACTAAGTGACTATCTCTGAGGTCGTTGCTGCTGATAGTTCGTGTTTTGATATCATGTATGTATATACTATTTTGCTGGGTTTTGGGGACTTTAGAACTTTATCACATGTATATGGATTACTGCTTATTTCGTCTCAATTATATACATGGTGTTTATGTCTGGGTTTTCCACTACTTAGGTTAAATAAATTCTCATAAAATACGAATTAAATGCTTCCGTTAATAATGAAATTGTAATTATTAACTAACCTGCTAGATGTGTCAGACAACTTAACATAGTAGGATTAGTCAAACGGAGCATCACTTCACAGAGCTGTTGACATGGCAGCAGTGATGACGTGACCGGTGATGTGACAAGTGCTGCTAGGCTTGCGAGCGGAGGGCGTGGGTCACGAGGCGGCCTCGAAAATTGCGGTCGTCACACCACGTCACGAGTCAGTGACCCTAATTAGTGACTAATTTGCTATTAGTAAATTTTGGGTCATACCATTGGGGCATCGACACGATGGGCCAGGATCTTCTCAACTAATGTCTACTCATAATGAGCCCATTGAGTTCCTAAGGAATGTGAGCGAAGATAAAAACATTAACCGTAACCAATTGCAAGAGATGTAAGGATAGTTAGGACGCATAGAGCAGGCTTTGATGGATAGGCATGGAATGACATTCGTACCTCCAACACAAGCCGATGATGATGATTTCGAAGGTGACTCAGAGACTGACCACGATCTCGACGATTAAGTCCTCTACCAAACTTCTTATTTTATACTTGTGATACTTTTTCGTGAATTGGTGACTTATTATATTTACTTTTGATACTCGTTCACTTTCTTTTATTGTACTAATTAAATTTTAATTCTTTCATTCATTTGTTAAATTGTTTCATGCATATTTAATTTTGTTCTTTTTCTGTTAGTTTTTTTAAAAAATTATTTTTTGAATAAAATTGTTTTATTCACCAAATAGGAAACAAAAAACTGCTATTTGTATTTAAATGTGTTTTATAACTAAAATAGTTAAATGCCAAAAAAACAATCAAAAAAATTTTTATTTTTATTTTATCTCAAAAACAATTAAAAATAGGTTTTGTAAAAAATTCAATATAAATTTCAATTAAAACCCAAAAAAATAATAAAAACAATAAAAATGCATTTGTTTAAACAAAAACACATTTAAGGACAGGGTTAGCAACGGGGGCCATCGCTAAATGTATGCCACGTCATACAAAAAAGTTGTGCGGAATAGGGTTTTAGCGACAGGACTTTGACCTGTCGCTGAAAGTCTTGTGGACCAGTCAACCCTGTACTAGAATAGCGACGACAGTTGATAAGTGTTCATTTAGGCATAATTTAGTATAGGTTATTAGATGTAATTGGACTATAGTTATCTTATTTTATAGTGATAAATGCATATTTTAGGAAATTAGTGATTTATTGGAATAATATGAGAATATATATCTAATTATATTTAATTCTCATTTTTAGGAGAAACGGAGTGCACGGTTGGATCCGGAGCGAAAAAATACTCAAAATAGAGTATACACTTACAGAAATCGGACACCGGAGGAGTTGTTTTGGGCATACACAAGAGAGGGAAAATATAATTTGAAAATGCCACGTGGCGGCATCCCAATGGACCGACACCACGTCAGCAAAGCCCAGAAATCACCCAATCCAGTTCTGCCACGTGTCAAGGCCGAAAATACACTTCTCACATCTATAAATAGGGATTGAGGGAGAAGGAAAGAGGATCCCATCATCCAAGATCCAAGCACCCGGTATCCGGTATCCGGTATCCATTACCCGAGACCCGGGACCCGGGATCCATCTAGTTTAGTTTAGTTTTTGATTATGTCAAACTAGTTCCTCCATCTAGGTTGACGGTGGATCAGTCAAGCCTACGACTTGGGAATTCTTTATCAGGTTTATTTATTTTTAATTATTATTGATATTCTCTATTATTTATTTTCTTTGGTATTATTTGAATAATTGAAGTCAAACACTAGTTTAAACTTCAATTCATATGCCAGTGAGTCGTAAGCACCCGTGCTTGTGCAATAAGACCACACTAGTGGCAATTGACCATACCAATTGATCAGAACCTTTTGGGACTGGTTAAATACCTTAGAAATCTAGGCTAAATCGGGAGCACTAGCGATCCGGTTGTCTAGGTGTAGTGCATTCACGAATCGAAGTAATGCAACCAATGCGTTAAATCTGAAGCACTAGCGATCAGGTTGCGTGTTTGGTTAGGGAAGTAGTCAACGGTCGTACCTTGGCTATCGAGATTAGGAAGTGCGAGGAACCGAGTACGTCACCGGTTCTATAGCTGCACTAAATCATAGACTAGTTCATACTTTTTATAAACCGACAATTAATAAATTCAATCCCAAGTTGTATGGCGAGACTGTGAAACTAAATACCTAGACTTCCTTCTTTTAATTAGATTTCCTCTCATTTAATTTCTGTATTTTCCATATATTTACACATTTTCTATAAAAATCTAATTTCTTTTTTTTTTATATTTTTCATACCTAAGAAAGAAACTAATCTCTGTGGGATCGACCCTTTGCCGCTATCTACAAAATAGTTGGTTTAGGTTTATAAATTTATTTTGACGCGCTCGACACGCATCAAATTTTGGCGCCGTTGCCGGGGATTGGTTTTTCTTTCTTTGGTTTTTTTTGTTGTATATTTATTTATTCATTTTTGTATATAGTCCCTTGTTTCTAATATTTTTGCAGGAAATTTCTCAATGGCCACCTACTACCATAATTATGATCGATTCGAAGACTCATACTATCATGGTATGAATGGGGTAGGTATGTCATATAATGGACATCAATTTTCTAACTCGCAATTTTTTATGCAACAGGTCGAGGCTTGTGATTTTTGTGGGGAATCCTTTCATCCCACATATGCTTGTCCTTACCATCCGAGGTATGGAAATTATCACGATTCTAGCTATGCATCGCCACAACTCGACTTCGTATGTCTAGGCCAAGTCCACGGAGTCCTCAACAAGAACGGAGAACCATTAAAGACATGGAGAAAGATATGATCTCTCGATCGGCTTTCTCCAAGCACCAAAAAATACTCCTTTACTGGAGCAATTCATCATATCAGCGGGATACATATAGTTCCATGAGAAATCAGCCTTCAAGGGATATAATTAGGTTTTTCCTAGATATGCGAGCAAGACATGAACCTCACCGAGCAAGAATTGGACCAATGGATTGAACAAAGGGATCAAGAAGCTGAAGAAGAAATAAATTCAATTCTCCAAAAGATATCAGCTGAGACCATGAGTGCAATCCCATTGGAGAGTGTTGAGATGAATGAGGCTACACCGATTGAGGACGATTGGAGTGAACCAGAGGAAATAATTGAAGTTTCCTTACATGAGTCGGACATTAGCATTGCGCAGAATGAAGCGGATGAAGCCGAGAAAGAAATTGATGTCATTTTAGAAAGGCCGGAGGAACCGCAGAAAAGGAGCAAGGAAGACCAACCTCTGGTGTTGGTGACTCCACCCACCCTCCCATGCTTACTGTTAAATTTATGAAGGGGTGGTCATAAAGGAGCGTTCGCGAGATCTTCTATACGGTACGCCGACACCTTTGTGTCAGATGACCATGATTTGATAGATTCATATGTGTTAGAGGTCCCGGATGAGCTCCTACATCTGAAGGAGGGCATGCATGATGAATTGCCCAAAGCTATAGATGCTCCATTCATTGTCGACATCTCGAAAGGAGAGGGCATCACGTGATCATTCACGACAAGTCGAGCTAACGACTTTAACCAAAAGCGCTATTGGGAGGCAGCCCAAGTTTTTTTTTTTTTTTTTATTTTTTTATTTTTTTATTTTTGTTTTTTTTAGCTTGCTTATTTTTATATTTGTTTAGTGTACTCACCATTATCCCATTTGTAACTATTTTCAGGTGTTTTATGCACTTTTGTTGAAGCACCGGAGTCGAGAGCCCGATATCACTGTTGAGGTTCTTCGGTATACATGGTTAGTCTGATTGGGATCTGGTAAGTTCTAAGGTTTGAAATTATTAGGTTAGTTTTTGCGTCTGCTGGAGGTAATTAGATGTATATTCCCTATATTTCCTGAGTTGAGCATTTTTATCACCGCGCTTCATATTTCATGAGATATTATAGTCCATTAGGTTTTGCATAATCATTTTAGCATGTCATTTCCCCGTTGTTTCTTTCACTTCCATATTCTTTTCATTTCTTTTCTCTTCATTTTGTAGTTTGATATTCTCATTCTTGTTTTAAACCTTGAGGACAAGGTTTGGGATAAGTTTGGGGGTGTTTCAGGTATAGTGGAGTGTGGGATGAATGGATTTGCGCATGACAGGTATAATCGTTTTATTATTTTTATGCGTATTTCATGGGCATGGTAAGTTATGGTGGTGTTTTTCTTTTCTTTTCTTTTCACCTCAATATTTTTTTATGACATGTTATGCATTGCATCATTTAGATTAGTAGTTGTTTATATTAGTTTATACATTTTTGTAGTTATTTAGATGCATTCTTGTGTCTATGCATGTTTAGTGTCATATGTTGCATATGTTGCATATGTTGCATTTAGAGTCACCCGAGATTTTGTTCATGCCTTTGGTTATGGATGAGTACTTTATGGTTGCCTGTTGACTTGAAACTTAGGAGAAATTAGGAGAAACACTCAATCAAGCCGTAGCCGAGCATTTTTATGATTTCATGATTAGGGACTTAGTATGTTGGTTGAGCCTGTGCTAGATACCAAAATGGGCAGACGGTCAAAATTGTGCAAGTGATAATATTTTAACCCACATTGGGGAATTTACTTGATTATAGTGAAAGTGAGAAGGGCTAACAGGAGTTTTCTTAATAATGAGAGTCCTACAAGTTTCCATAGGAAATGGAGCAGGGAAACTTGTGGTGGGAAAAAGTGAGAAAATCAGTCCACAGGAAATGGAGCAGGGACCGTGTTACTTGAAAAAAAAAAATGGAGAAAGAAAAAAAAATAAAAATAAAAATAAAAAAGAGAGAGAATAAAGGCGAAAGTTTTTGAAAACTCCTCAAATAAAAAAAAAAAGATTTAGCTCGAGTGCTTTCACTAAATTTAGTGGGATTTTAAACTTGCATGCTTTAATGTATAGATCAAGAAAACCCATGAGTAGTTGATGGCCTTTGTCTTGACCATATCTTTGTCTTGAAAATGTAATGTTAATTGTGTTTGAGTTGCGGTTCTTGACATATCATAACTTCGAAATTTCTTGAGTGGCTTGTTAACTTGGTGGCTATGTAAACTAGAGGAACTCCATGAATTTCGAATCGGGTATAGGATTAGTTGAGTCAACACATATCTATATTAGTACTTTAGTTTATTTGTGTTTTGTACATTCACTCCTTTGCTCGGGACAAGCAAAGTCTAAGTTTGGGGGTGTTTGATAAGTGTTCATTTAGGCATAATTTAGTATAGGTTATTAGATGTAATTGGACTATAGTTATCTTATTTTATAGTGATAAATGCATATTTTAGGAAATTAGTGATTTATTGGAATAATATGAGAATATATATCTAATTATATTTAATTCTCATTTTTAGGAGAAACGGAGTGCACGGTTGGATCCGGAGCGAAAAAATACTCAAAATAGAGTATACACTTACGAAATCGGACACCGGAGGAGTTGTTTTGGGCATACACAAGAGAGAGGAAAATATAATTTGAAAATGCCACGTGGCGGCATCCCAATGGACCGACACCACGTCGCAAAGCCCCGAAATCACCCAATCCAGTTCGCCACGTGTCAAGGCCGAAAATACACTTCTCACATCTATAAATAGGGATTGAGGGAGAAGGAAAGAGGATCCCATCATCCAAGATCCAAGCACCGGTGATCCAGGTATCCGGTATCCATTACCCGAGACCGGGACCGGGATCCATCTAGTTTAGTTTAGTTTTTGATTATGTCAAACTAGTTCCTCCATCTAGGTTGACGGTGGATCGATCAAGCCTACGACTTGGGAATTCTTTATCAGGTTTATTTATTTTTAATTATTATTGATATTCTCTATTATTTATTTTCTTTGGTATTATTTGAATAATTGAAGTCAAACACTAGTTTAAACTTCAATTCATATGCTGATGAGTCGTAAGCACCCGTGCTTGTGCAATAAGACCACACTAGTGGCAATTGACCATACCAATTGATCAGAACCTTTTGGGACTGGTTAAATACCTTAGAAATCTAGGCTAAATCGGGAGCACTAGCGATCCGGTTGTCTAGGTGTAGTGCATTCACGAATCGAAGTAATGCAACCAATGCGTTAAATCTGAAGCACTAGCGATCAGGTTGCGTGTTTGGTTAGGGAAGTAGTCAACGGTCGTACCTTGGCTATCGAGATTAGGAAGTGCGAGGAACCGAGTACGTCACCGGTTCTATAGCTGCACTAAATCATAGACTAGTTCATACTTTTTATAAACCGACAATTAATAAATTCAATCCCAAGTTGTATGGCGAGACCGTGAAACTAAATACCTAGACTTCCTTCTTTTAATTAGATTTCCTCTCATTTAATTTCTGTATTTTCCATATATTTACACATTTTCTATAAAAATCTAATTTCTTTTTTTTTTTATATTTTTCATACCTAAGAAAGAAACTAATCTCTGTGGGATCGACCCTTTGCCGCTATCTACAAAATAGTTGGTTTAGGTTTATAAATTTATTTTGACGCGCTCGACACGCATCAAATTTTGGCGCCGTTGCCGGGGATTGGTTTTTCTTTCTTTGGTTTTTTTTGTTGTATATTTATTTATTCATTTTTGTATATAGTCCCTTGTTTCTAATATTTTTGCAGGAAATTTCTCAATGGCCACCTACTACCATAATTATGATCGATTCGAAGACTCATACTATCATGGTATGAATGGGGTAGGTATGTCATATAATGGACATCAATTTTCTAACTCGCAATTTTTTATGCAAACAGTCGAGGCTTGTGATTTTTGTGGGGAATCCTTTCATCCCACATATGCTTGTCCTTACCATCCGAGGTATGGAAATTATCACAGTTCTAGCTATGCATCGCCACAACTCGACTTCTGTATGTCTAGGCCAAGTCCACGGAGTCCTCAACAAGAACGGAGAACCATTAAAGACATGGAGAAAGATATGATCTCTGACTGGCTTTCTCCAAGCACCAAAAAATACTCCTTTGACGGCTGGAGCAATTCATCATATCAGCAGGATACATATAGTTCCATGAGAAATCAGCCTTCAAGGGATATAATTAGGTTTCTCCTAGATACTGAGCAAGACATGAACCTCACCGAGCAAGAATTGGACCAATGGATTGAACAAAGGGATCAAGAAGCTGAAGAAGAAATAAATTCAATTCTCCAAAAGATATCAGCTGAGACCATGAGTGCAATCCCATTGGAGAGTGTTGAGATGAATGAGGCTACACCGATTGAGGACGATTGGAGTGAACCAGAGGAAATAATTGAAGTTTCCTTACATGAGTCGGACATTAGCATTGCGCAGAATGAAGCGGATGAAGCCGAGAAAGAAATTGATGTCATTTTAGAAAGGCCGGAGGAACCGCAGAAAAGGAGCAAGGAAGACCAACCTCTGGTGTTGGTGACGCCACCCACCCTCCCATGCTTACCTGTTAAATTTATGAAGGGGGTGGTCATAAAGGAGCGTTCGCAGATCTTCTATACGGCTGACACCTTTGTGTCAGATGACCATGATTTGATAGATTCATATGTGTTAGAGGTCCCGGATGAGCTCCTACATCTGAAGGAGGGCATGCATGATGAATTGCCCAAAGCTATAGATGCTCCATTCATTGTCGACATCTCGAAAGGAGAGGGCATCACGTGATCATTCACGACAAGTCGAGCTAACGACTTTAACCAAAAGCGCTATTGGGAGGCAAACCCAAGTTTTTTTTTTTTATTTTTTTATTTTTTTATTTTTGTTTTTTTTAGCTTGCTTATTTTTATATTTGTTTAGTGTACTCACCATTATCCCATTTGTAACTATTTTCAGGTGTTTTATGCACTTTTGTTGAAGCACCGGAGTCGAGAGCCCGATATCACTTTGTTGAGGTTCTTCGGTATACATGGTTAGTCGATTGGGATCTGGTAAGTTCTAAGGTTTGAAATTATTAGGTTAGTTTTTGCGTCTGCATTGGAGGTAATTAGATGTATATTCCCTATATTTCTGAGTTGAGCATTTTTATCACCGCGCTTCATATTTCATGAGATATTATAGTCCATTAGGTTTTGCATAATCATTTTAGCATGTCATTTCCCGTTGTTTCTTTCACTTCCATATTCTTTTCATTTCTTTTCTCTTCATTTTGTAGTTTGATATTCTCATTCTTGTTTTAAACCTTGAGGACAAGGTTTGGGATAAGTTTGGGGGTGTTTTGGGTATAGTGGAGTGTGGGATGAATGGATTTGCGCATGACAGTGTATAATCGTTTTATTATTTTTATGCGTATTTCATGGGCATGGTAAGTTATGGTGGTGTTTTTCTTTTCTTTTCTTTTCACCTCAATATTTTTTTATGACATGTTATGCATTGCATCATTTAGATTAGTAGTTGTTTATATTAGTTTATACATTTTTGTAGTTATTTAGATGCATTCTTGTGTCTATGCATGTTTAGTGTCATATGTTGCATATGTTGCATATGTTGCATTTAGAGTCACCCGAGATTTTGTTCATGCCTTTGGTTATGGATGAGTACTTTATGGTTGCCTGTTGACTTGAAACTTAGGAGAAATTAGGAGAAACACTCAATCAAGCCGTAGCCGAGCATTTTTATGATTTCATGATTAGGGACTTAGTATGTTGGTTGAGCCTGTGCTAGATACCAAAATGGGCAGACGGTCAAAATTGTGCAAGTGATAATATTTTAACCCACATTGGGGAATTTACTTGATTATAGTGAAAGTGAGAAGGGCTAACAGGAGTTTTCTTAATAATGAGAGTCCTACAAGTTTCCATAGGAAATGGAGCAGGGAAACTTGTGGTGGGAAAAAGTGAGAAAATCAGTCCACAGGAAATGGAGCAGGGACCGTGTTACTTGAAAAAAAAAATGGAGAAAGAAAAAAATAAAAATAAAAATAAAAAAAAGAGAGAGAATAAAGGCGAAAGTTTTTGAAAACTCCTCAAATAAAAAAAAAAGATTTAGCTCGAGTGCTTTCACTAAATTTAGTGGGATTTTAAACTTGCATGCTTTAATGTATAGATCAAGAAAACCCATGAGTAGTTGATGGCCTTTGTCTTGACCATATCTTTGTCTTGAAAATGTAATGTTAATTGTGTTTGAGTTGCGGTTCTTGACATATCATAACTTCGAAATTTCTTGAGTGGCTTGTTAACTTGGTGGCTATGTAAACTAGAGGAACTCCATGAATTTCTGAATCGGGTATAGGATTAGTTGAGTCAACACATATCTATATTAGTACTTTAGTTTATTTGTGTTTTGTCATTCACTCCTTTGCTCGGGACAAGCAAAGTCTAAGTTTGGGGGTGTTTGATAAGTGTTCATTTAGGCATAATTTAGTATAGGTTATTAGATGTAATTGGACTATAGTTATCTTATTTTATAGTGATAAATGCATATTTTAGGAAATTAGTGATTTATTGGAATAATATGAGAATATATATCTAATTATATTTAATTCTCATTTTTAGGAGAAACGGAGTGCACGGTTGGATCCGGAGCGAAAAAATACTCAAAATAGAGTATACACTTACAGAAATCGGACACCGGAGGAGTTGTTTTGGGCATACACAAGAGAGGAAAATATAATTTGAAAATGCCACGTGGCGGCATCCCAATGGACCGACACCACGTCGCAAGAAAGCCCAGAAATCACCCAATCAGTTCGCCACGTGTCAAGGCCGAAAATACACTTCTCACATCTATAAATAGGGATTGAGGGAGAAGGAAAGAGGATCCCATCATCCAAGATCCAAGCACCCGGTATCCCGGTATCCGGTATCCATTACCCGAGACCGGGACCGGGATCCATCTAGTTTAGTTTAGTTTTTGATTATGTCAAACTAGTTCCTCCATCTAGGTTGACGGTGGATCGATCAAGCCTACGACTTGGGAATTCTTTATCGGGTTTATTTATTTTTAATTATTATTGATATTCTCTATTATTTATTTTCTTTGGTATTATTTGAATAATTGAAGTCAAACACTAATTTAAACTTCAATTCATATGCCAGTGAGTCGTAAGCACCCGTGCTTGTGCAATAAGACCACACTAGTGGCAATTGACCATACCAATTGATCAGAACCTTTTGGGATTTGGTTAAATACCTTAGAAATCTAGGCTAAATCGGGAGCACTAGCGATCCGGTTGTCTAGGTGTAGTGCATTCACGAATCGAAGTAATGCAACCAATGCGTTAAATCTGAAGCACTAGCGATCAGGTTGCGTGTTTGGTTAGGGAAGTAGTCAACGGTCGTACCTTGGCTATCGAGATTAGGAAGTGCGAGGAACCGAGTACGTCACCGGTTCTATAGCTGCACTAAATCATAGACTAGTTCATACTTTTTATAAACCGACAATTAATAAATTCAATCCCAAGTTGTATGGCGAGACTGTGAAACTAAATACCTAGACTTCCTTCTTTTAATTAGATTTCCTCTCATTTAATTTCTGTATTTTCCATATATTTACACATTTTCTATAAAAATCTAATTTCTTTTTTTTTTTTATATTTTTCATACCTAAGAAAGAAACTAATCTCTGTGGGATCGACCCTTTGCCGCTATCTACAAAATAGTTGGTTTAGGTTTATAAATTTATTTTGACGCGCTCGACACGCATCAATTTTTTTGGCGTAGTTGCGGGGATTGGTTTTTCTTTCTTTGGTTTTTTTTTTTTGTTGTATATTTATTTATTCATTTTTGTATATAGTCCCTTGTTTCTAATATTTTTGCGGGAAATTTCTCAATGGCCACCTACTACCATAATTATGATCGATTCGAAGACTCATACTATCATGGTATGAATGGGGTAGGTATGTCATATAATGGACATCAATTTTCTAACTCGCAATTTTTTATGCAACGAGTCGAGGCTTGTGATTTTTGTGGGGAATCCTTTCATCCCACATATGCTTGTCCTTACCATCCGAGGTATGGAAATTATCACATTCTAGCTATGCATCGCCACAACTCGACTTCGTATGTCTAGGCCAAGTCCACGGAGTCCTCAACAAGAACGGAGAACCATTAAAGACATGGAGAAAGATATGATCTCTCGATCGGCTTTCTCCAAGCACCAAAAAATACTCCTTTGACAATGGTGGAGCAATTCATCATATCGGCGGGATACATATAGTTCCATGAGAAATCAGCCTTCAAGGGATATAATTAGGTTTCTCCTAGATGCGAGCAAGACATGAACCTCACCGAGCAAGAATTGGACCAATGGATTGAACAAAGGGATCAAGAAAATTTGAAGAAGAAATAAATTCAATTCTCCAAAAGATATCAGCTGAGACCATGAGTGCAATCCCATTGGAGAGTGTTGAGATGAATGAGGCTACACCGATTGAGGACGATTGGAGTGAACCAGAGGAAATAATTGAAGTTTCCTTACATGAGTCGGACATTAGCATTGCGCAGAATGAAGCGGATGAAGCCGAGAAAGAAATTGATGTCATTTTAGAAAGGCCGGAGGAACCGCAGAAAAGGAGCAAGGAAGACCAACCTCTGGTGTTGGTGACGCCACCCACCCTCCCATGCTTACCTGTTAAATTTATGAAGGGGGTGGTCATAAAGGAGCGTTCGCAGATCTTCTATACGGCTGACACCTTTGTGTCAGATGACCATGATTTGATAGATTCATATGTGTTAGAGGTCCCGGATGAGCTCCTACATCTGAAGGAGGGCATGCATGATGAATTGCCCAAAGCTATAGATGCTCCATTCATTGTCGACATCTCGAAAGGAGAGGGCATCACGTGATCATTCACGACAAGTCGAGCTAACGACTTTAACCAAAAGCGCTATTGGGAGGCAGCCCAAGTTTTTTTTTTTTTTATTTTTTTATTTTTTTATTTTTGTTTTTTTTAGCTTGCTTATTTTTATATTTGTTTAGTGTACTCACCATTATCCCATTTGTAACTATTTTCAGGTGTTTTATGCACTTTTGTTGAAGCACCGGAGTCGAGAGCCCGATATCACTTTGTTGAGGTTCTTCGGTATACATGGTTAGTCGATTGGGATCTGGTAAGTTCTAAGGTTTGAAATTATTAGGTTAGTTTTTGCGTCTGCTTTGGAGGTAATTAGATGTATATTCCCTATATTTCCTGAGTTGAGCATTTTTATCACCGCGCTTCATATTTCATGAGATATTATAGTCCATTAGGTTTTGCATAATCATTTTAGCATGTCATTTCCCCGTTGTTTCTTTCACTTCCATATTCTTTTCATTTCTTTTCTCTTCATTTTGTAGTTTGATATTCTCATTCTTGTTTTAAACCTTGAGGACAAGGTTTGGGATAAGTTTGGGGGTGTTTCAGGTATAGTGGAGTGTGGGATGAATGGATTTGCGCATGACAGGTATAATCGTTTTATTATTTTTATGCGTATTTCATGGGCATGGTAAGTTATGGTGGTGTTTTTCTTTTCTTTTCTTTTCACCTCAATATTTTTTTATGACATGTTATGCATTGCATCATTTAGATTAGTAGTTGTTTATATTAGTTTATACATTTTTGTAGTTATTTAGATGCATTCTTGTGTCTATGCATGTTTAGTGTCATATGTTGCATATGTTGCATATGTTGCATTTAGAGTCACCCGAGATTTTGTTCATGCCTTTGGTTATGGATGAGTACTTTATGGTTGCTGTTGACTTGAAACTTAGGAGAAATTAGGAGAAACACTCAATCAAGCCGTAGCCAGAGCATTTTTATGATTTCATGATTAGGGACTTAGTATGTTGGTTGAGCTGTGCTAGATACCAAAATGGGCGAGACGGTCAAAATTGTGCAAGTGATAATATTTTAACCCACATTGGGGAATTTACTTGATTATAGTGAAAGTGAGAAGGGCTAACAGGAGTTTTCTTAATAATGAGAGTCCTACAAGTTTCCATAGGAAATGGAGCGGGAAACTTGTGGTGGGAAAAAGTGAGAAAATCGGTCCACAGGAAATGGAGCAGGGACCGTGTTACTTGAAAAAAAAAATGGAGAAAGAAAAAAAAATAAAAATAAAAATAAAAAAGAGAGAGAATAAAGGCGAAAGTTTTTGAAAACTCCTCAAATAAAAAAAAAAGATTTAGCTCGAGTGCTTTCACTAAATTTAGTGGGATTTTAAACTTGCATGCTTTAATGTATAGATCAAGAAAACCCATGAGTAGTTGATGGCCTTTGTCTTGACCATATCTTTGTCTTGAAAATGTAATGTTAATTGTGTTTGAGTTGCGGTTCTTGACATATCATAACTTCGAAATTTCTTGAGTGGCTTGTTAACTTGGTGGCTATGTAAACTAGAGGAACTCCATGAATTTCTGAATCGGGTATAGGATTAGTTGAGTCAACACATATCTATATTAGTACTTTAGTTTATTTGTGTTTTGTCATTCACTCCTTTGCTCGGGACAAGCAAAGTCTAAGTTTGGGGGTGTTTGATAAGTGTTCATTTAGGCATAATTTAGTATAGGTTATTAGATGTAATTGGACTATAGTTATCTTATTTTATAGTGATAAATGCATATTTTAGGAAATTAGTGATTTATTGGAATAATATGAGAATATATATCTAATTATATTTAATTCTCATTTTTAGGAGAAACGGAGTGCACGGTTGATCCGGAGCGAAAAAATACTCAAAATAGAGTATACACTTACGAAATCGGACACGGAGGAGTTGTTTTGGGCATACACAAGAGAGGGAAAATATAATTTGAAAATGCCACGTGGCGGCATCCCAATGGACCGACACCACGTCGCGAAAGCCCGAAATCACCCAATCCGGTTCGCCACGTGTCAAGGCCGAAAATACACTTCTCACATCTATAAATAGGGATTGAGGGAGAAGGAAAGAGGATCCCATCATCCAAGATCCAAGCACCAAAACAGTATCCGGTATCCGGTATCCATTACCCGAGACCGGGACCGGGATCCATCTAGTTTAGTTTAGTTTTTGATTATGTCAAACTAGTTCCTCCATCTAGGTTGACGGTGGATCGATCAAGCCTACGACTTGGGAATTCTTTATCGGGTTTATTTATTTTTAATTATTATTGATATTCTCTATTATTTATTTTCTTTGGTATTATTTGAATAATTGAAGTCAAACACTAGTTTAAACTTCAATTCATATGCCGATGAGTCGTAAGCACCGTGCTTGTGCAATAAGACCACACTAGTGGCAATTGACCATACCAATTGATCAGAACCTTTTGGGACTGGTTAAATACCTTAGAAATCTAGGCTAAATCGGGAGCACTAGCGATCCGGTTGTCTAGGTGTAGTGCATTCACGAATCGAAGTAATGCAACCAATGCGTTAAATCGAAGCACTAGCGATCGGGTTGCGTGTTTGGTTAGGGAAGTAGTCAACGGTCGTACCTTGGCTATCGAGATTAGGAAGTGCGAGGAACCGAGTACGTCACCGGTTCTATAGCTGCACTAAATCATAGACTAGTTCATACTTTTTATAAACCGACAATTAATAAATTCAATCCCAAGTTGTATGGCGAGGCTTGTGAAACTAAATACCTAGACTTCCTTCTTTTAATTAGATTTCCTCTCATTTAATTTCTGTATTTTCCATATATTTACACATTTTCTATAAAAATCTAATTTCTTTTTTTTTTTATATTTTTCATACCTAAGAAAGAAACTAATCTCGTGGGATCGACCCTTTGCCGCTATCTACAAAATAGTTGGTTTAGGTTTATAAATTTATTTTGACGCGCTCGACACGCATCAAAATTTTTGGCGCCGTTGCGCGGGATTCGGGGATTGGTTTTTCTTTCTTTGGTTTTTTTTTGTTGTATATTTATTTATTCATTTTTGTATATAGTCCCTTGTTTCTAATATTTTTGCAGGAAATTTCTCAATGGCCACCTACTACCATAATTATGATCGATTCGAAGACTCATACTATCATGGTATGAATGGGGTAGGTATGTCATATAATGGACATCAATTTTCTAACTCGCAATTTTTTATGCAACAGGTCGAGGCTTGTGATTTTTGTGGGGAATCCTTTCATCCCACATATGCTTGTCCTTACCATCCGAGGTATGGAAATTATCACAGTTCTAGCTATGCATCGCCACAACTCGACTTCTGTATGTCTAGGCCAAGTCCACGGAGTCCTCAACAAGAACGGAGAACCATTAAAGACATGGAGAAAGATATGATCTCTGAGTGGCTTTCTCCAAGCACCAAAAAATACTCCTTTGTGGTACTGGAGCAATTCATCATATCAAGCGGGATACATATAGTTCCATGAGAAATCAGCCTTCAAGGGATATAATTAGGTTTCTCCTAGATACCGAGCAAGACATGAACCTCAGAGCAAGAATTGGACCAATGGATTGAACAAAGGGATCAAGAAAAGTGAAGAAGAAATAAATTCAATTCTCCAAAAGATATCAGTTGAGACCATGAGTGCAATCCCATTGGAGAGTGTTGAGATGAATGAGGCTACACCGATTGAGGACGATTGGAGTGAACCGAGAGGAAATAATTGAAGTTTCCTTACATGAGTCGGACATTAGCATTGCGCGAGAATGAAGCGGATGAAGCCGAGAAAGAAATTGATGTCATTTTAGAAAAGGCGGAGGAACCGCAGAAAAGGAGCAAGGAAGACCAACCTCTCGGTGTTGGTGACGCCACCCACCCTCCCATGCTTACTGTTAAATTTATGAAGGGGTGGTCATAAAGGAGCGTTCGCGAGATCTTCTATACGGCTGACACCTTTGTGTCAGATGACCATGATTTGATAGATTCATATGTGTTAGAGGTCCCGGATGAGCTCCTACATCTGAAGGAGGGCATGCATGATGAATTGCCCAAAGCTATAGATGCTCCATTCATTGTCGACATCTCGAAAGGAGAGGGCATCACGTGATCATTCACGACAAGTCGAGCTAACGACTTTAACCAAAAGCGCTATTGGGAGGCAGCCCAAGTTTTTTTTTTATTTTTTTATTTTTTTATTTTTGTTTTTTTTAGCTTGCTTATTTTTATATTTGTTTAGTGTACTCACCATTATCCCATTTGTAACTATTTTCGGGTGTTTTATGCACTTTTGTTGAAGCACTAGGAGTCGAGAGCCCGATATCACTTTGTTGAGGTTCTTCGGTATACATGGTTAGTCGATTGGGATCTGGTAAGTTCTAAGGTTTGAAATTATTAGGTTAGTTTTTGCGTCTCATTGGAGGTAATTAGATGTATATTCCCTATATTTCTGAGTTGAGCATTTTTATCACCGCGCTTCATATTTCATGAGATATTATAGTCCATTAGGTTTTGCATAATCATTTTAGCATGTCATTTCCCCGTTGTTTCTTTCACTTCCATATTCTTTTCATTTCTTTTCTCTTCATTTTGTAGTTTGATATTCTCATTCTTGTTTTAAACCTTGAGGACAAGGTTTGGGATAAGTTTGGGGGTGTTTCGGGTATAGTGGAGTGTGGGATGAATGGATTTGCGCATGCATGAGTATAATCGTTTTATTATTTTTATGCGTATTTCATGGGCATGGTAAGTTATGGTGGTGTTTTTCTTTTCTTTTCTTTTCACCTCAATATTTTTTTATGACATGTTATGCATTGCATCATTTAGATTAGTAGTTGTTTATATTAGTTTATACATTTTTGTAGTTATTTAGATGCATTCTTGTGTCTATGCATGTTTAGTGTCATATGTTGCATATGTTGCATATGTTGCATTTAGAGTCACCCGAGATTTTGTTCATGCCTTTGGTTATGGATGAGTACTTTATGGTTGCCTGTTGACTTGAAACTTAGGAGAAATTAGGAGAAACACTCAATCAAGCCGTAGCCGAGCATTTTTATGATTTCATGATTAGGGACTTAGTATGTTGGTTGAGCCTGTGCTAGATACCAAAATGGGCAGACGGTCAAAATTGTGCAAGTGATAATATTTTAACCCACATTGGGGAATTTACTTGATTATAGTGAAAGTGAGAAGGGCTAACAGGAGTTTTCTTAATAATGAGAGTCCTACAAGTTTCCATAGGAAATGGAGCAGGGAAACTTGTGGTGGGAAAAAGTGAGAAAATCGATCCACAGGAAATGGAGCAGGGACCGTGTTACTTGAAAAAAAAAATGGAGAAAGAAAAAAAATAAAAATAAAAAAAAAAAGAGAGAGAATAAAGGCGAAAGTTTTTGAAAACTCCTCAAATAAAAAAAAAAGATTTAGCTCGAGTGCTTTCACTAAATTTAGTGGGATTTTAAACTTGCATGCTTTAATGTATAGATCAAGAAAACCCATGAGTAGTTGATGGCCTTTGTCTTGACCATATCTTTGTCTTGAAAATGTAATGTTAATTGTGTTTGAGTTGCGGTTCTTGACATATCATAACTTCGAAATTTCTTGAGTGGCTTGTTAACTTGGTGGCTATGTAAACTAGAGGAACTCCATGAATTTCTGAATCGGGTATAGGATTAGTTGAGTCAACACATATCTATATTAGTACTTTAGTTTATTTGTGTTTTGTCATTCACTCCTTTGCTCGGGACAAGCAAAGTCTAAGTTTGGGGGTGTTTGATAAGTGTTCATTTAGGCATAATTTAGTATAGGTTATTAGATGTAATTGGACTATAGTTATCTTATTTTATAGTGATAAATGCATATTTTAGGAAATTAGTGATTTATTGGAATAATATGAGAATATATATCTAATTATATTTAATTCTCATTTTTAGGAGAAACGGAGTGCACGGTTGGATCCGGAGCGAAAAAATACTCAAAATAGAGTATACACTTACAGAAATCGGACACCGGAGGAGTTGTTTTGGGCATACACAAGAGAGGGAAAATATAATTTGAAAATGCCACGTGGCGGCATCCCAATGGACCGACACCACGTCAGCAAAGCCCAGAAATCACCCAATCCAGTTCTGCCACGTGTCAAGGCCGAAAATACACTTCTCACATCTATAAATAGGGATTGAGGGAGAAGGAAAGAGGATCCCATCATCCAAGATCCAAGCACCCGGTATCCGGTATCCGGTATCCATTACCCGAGACCCGGGACCCGGGATCCATCTAGTTTAGTTTAGTTTTTGATTATGTCAAACTAGTTCCTCCATCTAGGTTGACGGTGGATCAGTCAAGCCTACGACTTGGGAATTCTTTATCGAGTTTATTTATTTTTAATTATTATTTGATCTTCTCTATTATTTATTTTCTTTGGTATTATTTGAATAATTGAAGTCAAACACTAGTTTAAACTTCAATTCATATGCCGATGAGTCGTAAGCACCGTGCTTGTGCAATAAGACCACACTAGTGGCAATTGACCATACCAATTGATCAGAACCTTTTGGGACTGGTTAAATACCTTAGAAATCTAGGCTAAATCGGGAGCACTAGCGATCCGGTTGTCTAGGTGTAGTGCATTCACGAATCGAAGTAATGCAACCAATGCGTTAAATCGAAGCACTAGCGATCGGGTTGCGTGTTTGGTTAGGGAAGTAGTCAACGGTCGTACCTTGGCTATCGAGATTAGGAAGTGCGAGGAACCGAGTACGTCACCGGTTCTATAGCTGCACTAAATCATAGACTAGTTCATACTTTTTATAAACCGACAATTAATAAATTCAATCCCAAGTTGTATGGCGAGATTTGTGAAACTAAATACCTAGACTTCCTTCTTTTAATTAGATTCCTCTCATTTAATTTCTGTATTTTCCATATATTTACACATTTTCTATAAAAATCTAATTTCTTTTTTTTTATATTTTTCATACCTAAGAAAGAAACTAATCTCTGTGGGATCGACCCTTTGCCGCTATCTACAAAATAGTTGGTTTAGGTTTATAAATTTATTTTGACGCGCTCGACACGCATCAACAGTTTATTCTGGTGCCAGTCACTAAATCAGTTTAGCAACGACAGTTTTGGCAACATGTACACAATTAGCGACAAATTTGGCCGTTAGTTGTTCTCATGTTAGTTAGTGTAGTTAGTTAATTTTCTATCTCTTTACCCCAATTTTGACTAAAGTTAAATTCTCAAACCTTAATGATCGACACATGTACTTGCCGCTACTACAAATCAATTAATTGTAGAATTTGGAAGTAATTGGAGATTGAAATTATTATTGATGCATTCAACACGTATTAATTGTTGGAACTTGATAAATGTTTCAAGTGAGTTTGAATAGAAAAACTCTTTAGTCCCACATTGCTCACTTGAAAGAGTAAAAACTCTTTATATACAAACATCTACTCTAAAGATTTGTTTTAGAGAAACCCAATGGATAGAGCCCAAATTGGCAGCCTATTGGGTAATAGGTGTACATATATATATATATATATATATATATAATAATTATATTTAAAATCAAAGATATGGCTTTGGACTTAGATTTGTTAACCTTGTATAATCAAATAAATTTTTATTTTTTTATTTTTGAAATTAATTTTGACAGTTAATTTCGTTATTTTGTGAATAGGTGCGACTGTTGAGAACAGGTGCGATTGTTGAATATATTGTTTTTCGAACTTGAACGGACACATTGGTTTGAACCAGTGCCTCAAGTTCTATTGAAGTAGAACTAAAACACTGGAAAAATATAGAATTTGAATTTCATTTTTTCTGAGAGAGAAGGAAAATCACAGTTTGGCAGACTTTTGAACTTGGTGATTTTTGGTTCGACGGGCATCCGGTTGTATCCTGGGGGCAGATCTTTGAAGAAAATTCAATCACTAAATTCAAGGAAATTTCTGTCTTAGGACATTGCTTCTTTGCAAGCTTCCGGTTAGAAATTTATTTTGTTAATTGATTCTGGTATTAATTATTTGTAAAACTTGTTTATTCATATATATTAGTATCATTATTTATTGTTCGGACAACAATCTAAGACAGAAAATTTTTCAAAAATATCTGAGATTTTGTGTTCTATTTTGAATTTCAGAAATTCTAAAAATGGTGGGACAATCGAGTTTGAATAACTCTAAGAAATCGAAGAAGAAAGTCTCAGAAATCCAAGGGAGTGGATTTCAAGAGGCATGAAGAAAAGCCTGAAAGATTCACAGGAGACGATTTTAAATGATGGCAACAAAATTGTTGTTCTACTTGATCGCCCTCAATCTTGCCATATTGTAAGAGAGGATGAACCTAAGACAGATGAGGATCCTCTATCAAAGGAGACTATTATGTCCATTGAGAACTGGAGAAATTATGATTTTCTTTGTCGCAATTACATCCTTAATTGTTTGGATGATAACTTATATGACATATATTCGTCATATGACATGGCAAAGGAAGTATGGAATAATCTTGAAAAGAAATACAAAATTGAAGATGCCGGTGCGAAGAAATTCGTAATTGGTAAATTTCTGAAGTATCTCATAGTGGACTCCAAAACTGTCATTAAGTAAGTAGAGGAAATCCAAGTCCTGATTCATGAATTGCATGCACAAGGATGTTTTATCAATGAACACTTTCAAGTTGATGCAATTATTGAGAAGTTACCTCCTTCGTAGTCTATTTAAAGCACAAAATGAGGGAGATGTCTATAAAGGACTTGATTTTGAGGCTTCGAGTTGAAGAAGATCATCGCAAGGGAGACAAAGTTGAAGTAACTACCTTGGCTGCAAAAGCAAATGTGGTTGAAGGAGAGGCTTCAAAACTCAGATTTTCAGAAGAACAAAGCAAAGAAGTTTTCTGTGAAAAATTCCAACAATTTTGCACCTAAAGGCAAGCCATTTAAGAAAGTTAAAGGTAATTGTTAGGTGTGTGGAAAACTTGGCCATAAGGCTCAAGAATGTCGTCACCGGAAAGACCAACCTGCTAGAAATTCTTCTCAAAAGAATTAAGCCAATGTCACAACTACTGAAGAAGACTTGGTTGTTGTTATTTCTGAAGTCAATATGATTGACAATGTTAAAGGTTGGTGGATTGACACAGGAGCCACTAGGCATATTTATAGTGACAATGCGCTGTTTTCAACCTTTGAAGATATTACTAATGATGAAAAACTCTACATGGGGAATTCATCTACTTCAACTGTCAAAGGAAAAGGAAAAGTGTTGCTGAAATTTACTTCTGGAAAAACTCTTACTTTGATTGATGTACTTTATGTTCTTGAAATAAGAAAGAACCTAGTCTCTGGTACTCTTCTTACTAAAAAGGGATTCAAACTAGTGTTCGAATCTGATAAGTTTGTGTTATGTAAGGCTATAGACTATATAGGACGAGGGTACTTAGTCGATGGTATGTTCAAACTGAATGTAATGGTTACTAATGCTATGAATAAAGTGAATGCTTCTATTTATATCGTGGATTCTTATGATATTTGGCATGCTAGAATTAGGCCATGTAAATAGTAGGTCTATCAATAGAATGGTTAATCTCAATTTATTAGCTAAATTTAATTTTGATGTGAAGCACAAATGCCAAACTTGCACTAAATCTAAGTTTGTTCGAAAATCTTTTAAAACAGTACTAGGAAGGTCCAATGAATTGTTAGGATTAATACATAGTGAACTTTGCGACTATAAATCAACCCCTACAAGATGAGGAAAAATTACTATATCACTTTTATAGATGATTGTAGTAAATATTGATATATCTATTTGATTAAAACTAAAGATGAAGCTTTTGATATGTTTAAGACATATAGAGCTGAAGTTGAAAATCAATTAGATAAAAGGATTAAAGCAATAAGAACGGATAGAGGTGGAGAATATGAATCCTCTTAATTTGCTGAATTTCGGAAGTAGTCATGGAATTATACATCAAACTACGTCACCATACACACCTCAACAGAATGGTGTCGCAGAGAGGAAAAACAAAAATTTTAAAGACATGATAAATTCTATACTAAATAGTTCTTGATTTCCACACAACATGTGGGGTGAGGCACTACTTACAACAAATTATATCCTAAATAGAATCCCAATTAAGAAAACAAATAAGTCTCCTTATGAATTGTGGAAAGGAAGAATTCCTACTTTTAAAATTTTAAAATGTGGGGTTGTTTAGCAAAGGTACAAGTTCCTATCACCAAGAGAACAAAATTGGGGCCTAAAACTATAGATTGTGTATTTATTAGGTTTGCTAACAACAGTGCTACATATAGATTTTTGATAATAAATTCTGAGATTAGTGATATCCATGTTAATACAATTATAGAATTTGCGGATGTGCAATTCTTTAAAGGAATTTTTCATTATAAAGAACAGAAATCAAGTTCATCAAACAAGAGAGTTTGAGATGAACCATCCACTTCTAATATTCCAACATTAGATGAAGAACTAAGAAGGGGGAAAAGATCTAGAGTTCAAAAGAGTTTTGGCCAGATTTTATAAGTTTCTTGACTGAAACTGAACTATAAATATATAAAGAAGCTGTGACTTCTATCGGGGCTATTTTATGGAAAGAAGCTATAAATAGTAAAATAGATTCCATTTTAATTAACCAAACATGGGAATTGGTTTATTTACCTCCCAAAATTAAACCGATAGTGTAGCGACCCCAAATTCCACATTGGTCCGCCACGGGAGGCCAGGCCATAACTGATCATGTAACCACCAGCTGTGTCCCACACCCAATTATCTATCATTAATCAATTTCCTGTTAACTTTGATGTTATGTGTTAATAATTACTGATTCAAGTTAACTTAAGTTTCTTTAATATCATTTAACCTCAAATTACGCAGCGAAAAATTAAATTAACAAAATAATGATTTAACATGTATTTTATGATCATAATACCTAAGTGGAAACTATACCAAATGTACATCATATATATATCATTTGAGATCCTCAAAATATCAAAAATATGACCTACAATTTATATACAGGTCATATCTACCTCTCAAACCCAAAACCCAGCATAAAACAAGAAAAATAAACAAACATACGAGTAGGGATAGAGCTGTCAAATCTACGTAGTCCTCAAGCTTGTCTTTCCCCGACTCGTACCAGGATCTGCACTCAAGCCATCACAAAAAGCCAGATGACAAGTCAGAGTGAGTAATCCCAAGGAAATTCACCAAATAATTACGTAAATAAAGTTACTGAAATCAAAAATACTATAAATAAACATGCGGAACAAGAGAATATAGGCAACTGTAAAAGATCATCGCATGCATAAATATAGTAGGGAAGCAAAGTACATGCACAGTTAAAATCAGACTAAGTCATACTTCGGCTATCCACCAGGCACGACCCTTGAAAATACCTCGAACGGGTGACCCTAGATCACCTAGGTGGTCGGCGTACATTCACAACGCACCCACACAAGCCTATTATACTCGAGTAGTCTATTCACCAGCGTATGCCTAGACAAGTGCTATGACTTAGTGGACTCTATGCCCCGTAACGATTAAACACCAGGTGGGGAGTGAACTTAACACCATAAAGACACCAGGTGAGAGTACTCAGCCACCGTAAAGCAATAATGAAATAGAGTAATGAATAAATAAGACTGAATTCAAATAAATAGAACAGTAAATACTAACGTGAAGTTCAATTGGGATACTACACACCTCAATCCGCACTCCGCGTTCTGAAAACCAAACCCGGCTTAACTCCAATAACACCCGACAAATCAAATTATCACCCGAATTATACCTATTACCATTTATCATTAAATTAGCTTCAATTTAATATATTATGTAAATTTTTCATTTTACGAGGTAAAAACCCAACAATATCTCGCCAACTTTCCAAGAAAATCCCAAAATTCATTTATTTGATCAACATATAATTTTTCTAAAATTTTCCTATTTTATATGAATTTTATGAATTTTTCTAGATTTTTTTTTTTTTGAAACTGTTTTTTTTTAATTAGGGACGGTTCGGCCGAACCGGTCCTCTTCTTCCTCGTCGGAACAGAGCATTTCTGCTCTGTTCCAACAACAGATTTTTTTTTTTTCATTGAATTTGAGAGAGGGAGAGGGGAGACGACATGGGAGTCTCCCTCTCGATGAACCGCTCTTGCGGTTCAGTTCATCCGAGCTCCCAAGCTCCACCCCGCCACCACCGAACCACCACACCATCACACCCGCCAACAACATATAACAACGTAACGACTCACCTCCTTCGCCTCTCCAACACGAGCTCAATCTCTCTTCCTCTTTCTCTCGATTTCTCTTCTCCTCTCGGTCTTCTATTTCAATCAAAACGTGAGAAAAAATGGAAACTGTGGTGATGGTGGTGGTGTTTATCAAATTTTGGGGTGAAATGACCATTTTACCCCTATGATCTTATCTTCCTCCTTCACACTCTAATACTCTTTTTGGTCATTTCACAATTATTTTCTTAATTTTCTGATTTAATATATATTTATATATATATATATATTAAATTACCTATATACATATATATATAAATATATATTTGCCTATACTTTCGAGCCTATAATTTCGTCGTGCGCGCCAACGAGCGTACTCAGGTGTGCACACTACCGTACCACCTACGCGTGTCGACCATGACCCACGTGTCCCTAGGCGCCCACCAATTTACTATTTTGTCACATTTAATTCATTTTTTGTGTGTAATATTTCCCTCAACTTAAAATTTCATCTTTAATCTACCCGGTACTTGCGTCGACACGCATATCGATGCAAAAATATACAATCTCACACGTCAATTTAAAATATAATTACACACATCGCGATGTCGTTAACCTATTTTAACATAAATATCGCAAAATTAAACAAAACAACACACAAAATACTATTTACCTAATACGGTCGTACTTCAGCTTCACTGTGGGACCACGAACGTCCCCGCTGGCGTCCACATCTATAATGACATCATAATTAACGGCAATTCCTAATTGGGTTGTTACAGATAGGTTATAATGAATTTTTAAACGAAAATTGAAAGCCGATGGATCAATTGATAAATATAAAGCTCATTTAGTAGCTAAAGGTTTTTGACAAAAGAAGGGTTGGATTATTTTGATACATATTCTCCAGTTTCAAGAATTACATCTATTCGGATGTTAATTTCAATTGCTGCAATTTATAATATGGATATACATCAAATGGATGTAAAAACAATATTTTTAAATGGAGAATTAGATGAAGAGATATATATGGAACAACCTGAAGGATTTGTGGTCTAAGGTCAAGAAAATAAAGTCTGTAAACTGGTTAGGTCACTATATGGACTTAAATAAGCACCCAAACAATGGCATGAGAAATTTGACCATACTATGCTTGCAAATGGATTTAAAATTAATGAATGTGACAAATGTTTCTACATCAAAGAAATGAAAAGTTCATGTGTCATAGTATATCTCTATGTTGATGATATGTTGATAATTGGGACTAATAAGGATATAATCATTTCAACTAAGAAGATGTTGAATACTAATTTTGACATGAAAGACTTAGGTCATTCAGATGTCATTTTGGATATTCAAATCAAACGAAATGATAATAGATATATCCTTACTCAATCACATTATGTCGAAAAAATATTGAAGAGGTTTAATCAATTTAATTGTAAACCTGTTCCTACCCCATTTGAGCCAAATTACAAACTTAAGAAAAATACTGAAAGTGCAATTTCTCAATTGGAGTACTCCCAAATAATTGGAAGTTTGATGTATTTGATGAACTCTACAAGACCAGACATTGCTTATGCAGTGAACTGACTTAGTAGATATACAAGCAATCCAAATAATGATCATTGGGAAGCATTGATACGAATACTAAGGTATTTAAAACATACTTTAGAATATGGATTGCATTATACAAAATATCCACAAGTACTTGAAGGGTATAGTGATGCCAATTGGATTTCTGACAATACTGAAACTAAGTCAACCAGTGGATATATTTTTACATTGGGAGGAGTTGCGATTTCTGGAAATCAACTAAGCAAACGTGTATAGCACGTTCGACAATGCAATCAGAATTTGTAGCCTTAGATAAAGCTGTTAAGGAAGTAGAATAGCTACAAAATTTTTAGAAGATATTCCATTCTGGCCAAAACTAATGCCAGCAATATGTATATATTGTGATTGTATGGCAGCACAAGCTAATGCTAAGAATAATGTATACAATGGTAAGTCAAGACATATAAGGCACCGACATAATACTATAAGACAATTTCTTTCAAGTGGAGTAATTAGTATAGATTATGTAAAGTCAAAAGAGAATATTGCAAATCTTATGACAAAGGGCTTACTAAAAATCAAGTTGTATTGTTATCGAGGGGAATGGGTTTAAAGCCTATAAATGAGTTAAGTCTGGTGGAAACCTAACCTAGGTGATTGGAGATCTCTATGTACTAGGTTCAATAGGCAAACTGGTTAGATGAAACTTGTAAGAAGAATACATATTCGTTCATTCCTAAGATAAAAACTGTGTTAAGAAGAAGTTTAAGGATATGTTAAACATTTAATGACAAATAAAATTGTCACCTATATGATAGTAAATGTGGGTCGCATTTATGAGAACGAGACAGGCTAAATTCTCTAAATCTATCATGAAACCAAGATCTGTCCAGGACCAAAATGGACAAAAACGTATAAAGAGAATTTTTATAATCATGTCATGCGTAACACATATTGTGTTGGTTTACTACGAAACGTGAACAGTTCAAAATCCTCCATATCCACTGCGTCACTAAGTAAATCCAATATGTTTTACTATGGTTAAGTTCAAGTCTTTCAGATAGTTTTCCTGACAACATGACATGAGACTTTTCTCTCTTTCGTGTTTTATAATTTTTTCAAATAAACCAAATTTGAACAGAAATGTGGGGTACAGTGATATTTTCTATTCAAATATGGGGTATTGTTGGAACTTGAAAATGTTTCAAGTGAGTTTGAATAGAAAAACTCTTTAGTCCCACATTGCTCACTTGAAAGAGTAAAAACTCTTTATATACAAACATCTACTCTAAAGATTTGTTTTAGAGAAAACCAATGGATAGAGCCCAAATTGGCACCCATTGGGTAATAGGTGTACATATATATATATAATAATTATATTTAAAATCAAAGATAGGGCTTTTGGCCTTGGGGCCTTTGGACTTTGGGCTTAGATTTGTTAGCCTTGTAAAATCAAATAAATTTTTATTTTTTATTTTTGAAATTAATTTTGATAGTTAATTTCATTATTTTGTGAATAGGTGCGACTGTTGAATATATTATTTTTTGAACTTGAACAGACACATTGTTTTGAACCAGTGCCTCAAGTTCTATTTAAGTAGAACTAAAACACTGGAAAAATATATAATTTCGAATTTTATTTTTTCTGAGAGAGAAGGAAAATCACAATTTGGCAGACTTTTGAACTTGGTGATTTTTTGTTCGAAAGGGCATCCGGTTGTATCTTGGGGGCAGATCTTTGAAGAAAATTCAATCACCGAATTCAAGGAAATTTGTCTTAGAACATTGCTTCTGTGCAAGCCTCCGGTTAGAAATTTATTTTATTGATTGATTTTGTTATTAATTATTTGTAAAACTTATTTATTCATATATATTAGTATCATTATTTATTGTTCAGGACAACATTAGTGCCTTTAGCTTGGCTCAATATTTATTGGATATGGGTCTAAGTTTGTATTTATTAACTTAGGTCCACCTATCTAAAAAAATAATAATAAATACAAAATGCATAATAGCGACGAGTTTTAGCAATGGGTCCCCATCGTTATTCTGGTGCCAGTCACTAAATCAATTTAGCGACTACAGTTTTAGCAACAAGTCGTACACAATTAGCGACGAATTTGGCCGTTAGTTGTTCTCATGTTAGTTAGTGTAGTTAGTTAATTTTCTCTCTCTTTACCCCAATTTTGACTAAAGTTAAATTTTCAAACCTTGATGATCGACACTCATACTTGCCGCTACTACAAATCAATTAATTGTAGAATTTGGTAGTAATTGGAGTTTGAAATTATTATTGATGAGTTTGAAATTATTATTGATGCATTCGACACGTATTAGTGCCTTTAGCTTGGCTCATATTTATTGGATGGGTCTAAGTTTGTATTTATTAACTTAGGTCCGCCTATCTAAAAAAATAATAATAAATAAAAAATGCATACTTTAAAAGTAATGT
This sequence comes from Stephania japonica, assembly GCA_039657345.1. Lineage (NCBI taxonomy): Eukaryota > Viridiplantae > Streptophyta > Magnoliopsida > Ranunculales > Menispermaceae > Stephania > Stephania japonica. Next base: position 13,570,102 of record CM077564.1, on the reverse strand, counting down.
TGCTGGAGACTTATACTTTAGTCTTCAAGGTAAATAGTAACTTCTACAACCATCAATTCATCTTCTATTTTATGTTTAATTTTCAACACTTAATAAATTTATATTTTCATAAAATAGTTAAAAAGGCTTATTGAGGCCCGTCCAAGCTCTCGGGCTATATCGGGTTTGAGTGGGCCTCAGCCTTGCTACAAATTAAAAGGAGTCCGCTGTCGGTCCATACTCAGCCCAGCGAACATGTCTAATATCACAATACTAGAAGCCCAATTCGATATTATTTCTAATAATCAAGTATCACATTCATCTGTGTTATTAATAAAATTCAAAGCGCTAGTGAGCCAGTCACTTGATTAGGTGTTGACAATTTTGGACACACCTATTAAATTGCTTGAATCGCTTTATCGATCCAAGCTTACTAGCTACTACTAATTTGCTTATGATAGTGGTGGTCAGCACTGGCCAGGTCAAGTGGAGTCTCAAAAAACTCTATTAGGAAAGCGAGACGAAGTACATGAAATCCACAGATGACTTTTTCCACATGACCAATTAAGCCGCCTTATTGAGTCCGTAAAAACTTCTACTGGCGTCGTCACTCTCTGCTCTTCTCTTTAAGGTTTAAGCCCAAAAGTCAAATAAAATACATAAATGATAGGGAAATGTATTAATTTAAAACGGGGGCAGCGATTAGGTACGCAGTTCGTGCACTTTAGATTCTTAGATGTTTATGGAACTACACGAATGTGTGTTTCGAAGCACATCGATTGGGTGACCAACAACAACACTCACTTGTTGGGGTCCCATACTTTTTCATCGATATGTGCTTACATGCATCTCAATGTGTATCAAAGGGACAAGAAGTGTGTCAGTTTTGCATGTACATAATTAGAAAGGTTGTAAATGTAAATGAGGAGTGTTAGGGTGACTCACTACGGACACGTTATGAGCACGCACCTTATTTTATTTTTTTTTTTTTTATTTCTTAACAATTTTGTAGTCGTAGTAAGTATCGTAATAGGTAATCTAAGCATTATCCTCAAATAAAAAATTGTAAAAAAAGTAAAAAAATAAAATAAAAAATATGGTGCGTGCTCTTAGTGAGTGCCAATAGTTGGTCACATTAGCATTTCTCAATGAAAATATCCACTTATATATGTTGTTTAGTAGTTTATACAGTTTGGTCAGGTCACATAAATATGTATTTATATAATACGAAAGGGTAATCTAGTATGCAAGCAAAATTTAATTTTGTTTTGAAGCAGCAACTTATGTTATTGCAGTCTTTCTTCTTCATCACAAAAAAAATTTATTTTGTTTTAAAGTCTTGTGATCATGAAATATTTGGTTATAATTAACTAGCTAGTTTTATTATGAAAATAAAGTCATGTTTGAAGTTCCAACAGCCGTAGAGATTTTGTTCAAACGTGATGAATTGAGTCTAGGTTTACAGCGAATCTAGACATTAGATAATCTGCCTTGAAGCCATCTTATAAACAAACAAAAAAATAAACTTAAATTAAGATCGATATAAACAAATTGAGATTCGTGATTTTTGCATTTAAATTAAAATCCTATTTTTTGTAAGTTGTTGAAAAATTATATATAAAGCTTACCTAATTTTCACCAAATTTTAATTATTTCAAACTTTTTTCTTTACGTGTTTTATTAAATATTGAGATTTAAAGTACATTTTATATATTTTTCAAAGGATCTCTAATGAGATGATAAAGATATCATTTACTAAAAGACAAGATTTAAAAAAATTATGAGTTTGACTTCACTTTAATTCAAAAATAAAGTACATTTTATTCAATCATACAACAATTTATTAATTAGTCCTTTTCAAAAAGAAAAAAAAATTATTAATTTTTTTGGCACTTAATTAAATTATATATATATATATATATATATAAAATTGTGGGCCTCGGAACCTTGTTTAATTTATCCTCCCTACTTAAATTTGGCCAATTTAACGTGAGTCAAAACTCAGGCACTCCAACAGCCTAACCTAATGGTTCGAGAGGAAACTTTTTTTAAGTCCATGATAGATTTTGTTTCAGAAAGGTGGATACACTAAGAAAAGTCATCTTGATTTTTTGTTTTGAACTGTAATTTAAATTTTGCTTCTTTTTCATCACCAGGTCTTTCTTCATCTATATTTCCTTTTGGGAGATCTAAAAAGTAGGTCACTTCTAAATAAAAACCGTGATCCAAACTCAGTCTAAAAATTGATTTGGATCTAGTGGTCATGAGTCATGACCATAGTAGAAGACCAACTCAAACGCGGCCCTATTAATGCAAGATTGAACTTTTCTTGATTCGGTTGATATTAACGACCAAACCAAACGTCCTATTGACTTTACCATATATCAAACCTAACATATAAAATGCCCAAGTCTAATCTCTTCCAATAGCTAGATATACATACATTTTTTATGACATATAGTACTGCACACATTCATCAATTGTTACGTCTCTCATCTCTCTCTCTCTCTCTCCTTCTCTTGTGTAATTCTCTTGCCATGGATGACTTCTACTCACTTGATGATCAGCATCAACAGCACCAATCCGGCAACAGGCCGTCCCCGAGGCGAGAGGTTCAACTTCAAGGCCCCCGTCCGACGCCACTGAAGGTCCGAAAGGATTCTCACAAGATCAAGAAGCCTCCACTCCACGGCCCTCCCCATCAATTACACTCTCAACAAGAAGTCCAGCAATATAGGCCTCCTGTGATCATCTACACCGTTTCTCCGAAAGTCATCCACACTGACGTCAGCGAGTTCATGTCGACAGTCCAACGTCTCACCGGCTTCTCCTCCTCCTCTTCTTCTTCATCTTCCTCTCACCATCATCATGTTTGTGTTTCTCCCGCCGCCCGCTTGGCCACCATGGACAAGGCCATCAGCAGTGGCATCAACAATACTAATAACAATAGTTCGAGTCTGGAAGTGGTTGGTAGTGGTGTGGTGGAGGAGATGGAAATGGAGATGATAGCAGGGGCGGCGGTGGAGCGAAGGGGTGGTGGCGTCGGAGGGGCGGGAGGCGGCTTCTCGGGGATCTTGTCTCCGGTGCCGTCCTCTATTCCTCCGATATCGCCAAACTTATTTGCTTCTCCGGTGGCACCATGGGACCCCAATTCACTTGCTTTCTTGCATGATCTAAGCTTTAGCCCAATCTTCCAAGGGAATAGGAATTACATAGAGGGCACCATGGTGCCTAGTCCTACTTCCTTGTTCAACACTGCTCCAATGACATCCCCTACTCTCTCTTTTGATCTTTTCAACCATTTTTTAGATCTTTGATTTTATTAATTATACCACATACAAGGTTTTGATTGCAAGAGAAATTGAGCACGTGAATGCATAAAAAGAGGCAGAAGATGACGACATATCACGGGCAAGGCAAACGGATGGTGATGGTGGTGGTGGTTGATCAATTAATGGAAAAGAAGACAAAGAAGTGTTTTATATCTCTTAAAGGCTGTTTAGGGTTGGTTAGGTAAGGGGGAGGGGGGGTTCATTATTCATTTTCTAGTACTCTTTGACATCATGAAGGGTTTTTTGCTTGGGGGTTAATAAGGAATCACCATTACCCTCATTTTTATTTTTTAATTTTGTATCAAAATTTACAGCATATACATGTATCATCATCAATGATATACAATTCATTCTTTTGTTTCATACATAATTAATTTGAGAGACTTTAATTTTTCTACAACATAAATCTCTTTGAAGAGTTGTATACATGCAGGCTGACATTATTTGCAATATTAAAATATATAAGCAAATTATTCTCATTAGCTGACAAATGAAATGTTTAATCATACTAGTCATGTAGCATTTTTGTTTTTTGTAATGGGCTGCTGCTTGAAGTGACAACAAGGCCACGTTATTTTCACATAAGAAAAAGATTATCATTTTAATTCCTACCTCGATATGTATGGACGAGTTTCTTGTTAGAGTTAACCATTAACAGTGTGTTCGCTTCGCTAGACTAAACCAATTAGTCTCGAGATAAGGCTTAAGGCCGATGTTCGTGTTGCACACAAATTAACGCTAAGTACAAATTAATCGGTACCCATACCAATTAAAATATCCCACCAATTCCCGCATCACTATTAGTCCAGATGTGTGGGATAACGAAATGACGATAATGCCCCTCACCTTTATTACAGAAATATACCTACTCCTCTCTCCTCTCGACTTCGCTGTCTCGACTTCGCTGCTCCTCTCTCCTCTCGACTTCGCTCTCCATGCTCTCCTCTTGAGTTCAACTTCGACGTCGCTCTCCACTTCGATCTCCAGTTCAATCGCCCTCTTCAAAAGGTGCATATCTCATACTTTCCTTCTCCTAATTATTTCTTTGATTTTTGCTTTCTTGGAGTTAGGGTTTTGGTTTGTGAATCTGCCCAACCAATTTGGTAATGGGTATGTTAGGGTTTGTGAACATACATATGTTGTTTTTGATGTTGCGAATATGAGGGAAATGCTTGTTTGCTTGTTTGTTTGTGTGACATGGTTTATGTTTGGGCATAACATCACGTTAATGGTGATGAGGAATTGATGACGGTGGTGTCACTGCTGTGGCTGGTGATGAATTGATGGCGGTGATGTCATTGTTGTGGCTGGTGTAGTGTTGTTGGTTTGATTTGTGAAACTTGGCTTATTAAGTAGTGCTAGTTGATTTAATTTATGAGGAATTCATGAATTTTTCTCTGAATTCTCCAATTAATTTGGGACTTAGGCTATGTTGTTGTTGTTGGGTGTATGTAAATTGTGAGTTTCTTGGTACTTGGTTTATTGGTGTTCCCTTCATTCTTGATTTTTTTTTGAAAAGTTGTGCTTACTTTTCATATATGTTCTTTTGTTTAATTGCAAGAAAAAAATGTGTTCTTTTTGTTGTGAATCTGTTCATAAAGTAGTGGGTAATGAAGTCCTTCAACAAAGAAAAAGAAAATAAATTTGTTTTTAGGAAACTGATGCAAGTAATAACTATGTAGGAAGATCAAGTACGATGAAAGAGTACTACATCTACAAATAACTTTGAACGTTTCTCACTTGCTTTATTTGTTCTCTTGCTTGTTAGTTGTGTTCAGATTTTTTTATTTCTTTTGTTCATTGTCATTACTATATATAGTCCTAGTGAGCCACACATCTTTTTCACCTATTTGTTTAATCTGTCATATATAGGGTCCTTTTTCTTGGGTTCCATGGTTAGATAAATGTAGCCATCATTTCTATAGATGGTAAGAGAAGTAACATTCCATTAGTATCCATGTCTTTTAGGCTACGTCTCATTTTCAGGGTGGCATAAATGGATCTGAATTTCCTGCGAGTTGATCCGAACACAAGGAACGTTCGATTGCTTATTAATTTTTTTCTAATTTCTTTGAAACTTGTCGTGGCCATGATGTATATGTTCAATGCAGGTGCACGAGCAAGTGCAAGAATTGAGCGTCGTTATAAATTAGATTTTGAAAAGGGCCGTATGGCGGTTGAACATCTTGTGTACAAGTCGGATGATAAGTGCTATAAAATGCTACGAATGGATAAGCTGAGATTCAACAAGTTACGTGATATGTTGTACGAGCATGGGAATTTGAGAGACAAACGATGTGTGCTAGTAGACAAACACTTGGCTATTACTCTCCACATACTGGGGCACAATGTACGCAATCGTATCATAAGCACTTGGTTCCAAAGGTCAGGCGATACTGTTAGCAAGGTGTTTAGGAGAACTATTCGAGCCATTATTAGGTTGCATCCGATATTACTCAAGCACCCAGAACCAATTGGCCTAGAGTCTACAGATATTAGATGGAAATATTTCCAGGTGATTGGAGTATGACTACTTCATTTGACAATTATTTTGGTTATACATTTGTTTGTTTCTAACTTTGTACTTACGTTCTGCTTAATTCTTGCAGGGTTGTCTTGGTGCTATTGATGGGATGTTCATACCAATAATCGTGTGTAACTTCCAAAAGCCAAGATTCAAAAATCGGAAAGGCCACACAACGTTGAATGTTTTGACTGCTTGTACACCAGAGAAGTTAATTATGTACATCCTTCCTGGTTGGGAAGGATCGGCAGGTGATGGAAGAGTATTGAAAGATGCAGTCTCTCGTCCTAATGGTTTAAAGGTTCAGCCAGGGACCTATTATTTGGTTGATGCAGGGTACGCGAACAGCGAAGGTTTCCTTGCACCTTACCGCGGCCAGCGCTACCATCTCTCAGAATGGAGCACCGGGCGACGACCAGCCCAAACACTTGAAGAAGTATTTAATATGCGACATGCGAAAGCGAGGAATATTATTGAGACATGTTTTGGTGCTTTGAAACAACGATGGGCTGTCCTGCGAAGTCCATGTTACTACAATGTGAAGATGACGACATTCATCATCCACGCATGTGCGATTCTTCACAACTTTCTTACTAAGGAGGTGCCAAATGACTTGTTGGACACTATAATTCCAGAAGGTCAAGAATTGGGAGCTAATGACGATGCTAGTAATGAGCAGCCCGAAACAATTTCCACCGTTGGGTCAACGAATGCCTGGACCACATTTCGAGATGAGCTAGCAATGTCGTTTTGGGATGACTATAGGGCTCCTCACCATTAGAGATGTTCACATGTCTACAATGAAACATCCTTTGTTTGAACTTTGTTCTCACTTTGTGTTTTCTTATGTACTAGTATTGTTGTATATTTTTTGTAGTGTGTTTTTTTAGGCATGTCAATTAACTTGTATTCTTTTATCATTTCTTCTGTACTTGTTTAATCTAACTAAGGAAATGTATGCACATTGTAGGACGTATGGTCCATGTTCTGATTTTCTCCACTCTTTTTTTTCTTACAATTTTTCTTGCTTTCCACTTGGTTAACCTTCAAGATTAAGCCTAAAGGTAGTTTCTTGTGTTAATGACGATCCTATTCTGACTTGGTTTCCTCGTGAATATGATATCTACAGGATTATGCCAAATCTTGCAATTAGTAAGATCTTATCAAGAGAGAACAACAGGGTTCGCATTCTTCAGGTACATGGTAGGATCTAGCGCTATTTAAGAAATGAAATGAATGTTCAAGCTTTACACTAAGAATCCTTTTGTGTGGAAGTAACCTTGATTTGGCCTGATGACCTATAAGAAACATTAATATCACTTCAATTTTTGAGATGGGGACATTAATTCTACATCACAATCATCGTTGCAGGAAGGATGCAAGGGGTTATTGTATATGGTACTCCATGCACGCGTTGTCTTGGATTTATGTGAAAAGTTGGAACAAGAGATCAGTTTTATGCAGGTGGAAGGAGATTTTGACTCATTTCAGGGTAGATGGCTTCTCGAGCAACTTGGCAATCACCATACCCTATTGAAGTACATTGTGGAATCAAGGATGCACAAACATACATATGTTTTCTTGTTACTTAATGAATTTATTTCTTTAATGTGTTCGTTCTCTTATTTTTGTCCAAATAAGTTACATTTCGCCACTCAAAATCACTCTTATACTTGACAGAACACAAGTTAACTCAAAAACTTGATTGAATAAAAAAAATTGATGAGAAAGAAATGGTGTTGTATTGCATCCACTCTTTAGTTAGCAAGAACATGAATTAAATGTTTAATCATTGAACTTCCAACAATTGCAATAATGTATCTCAAAAATCATAAACCAAACAGCTACATCACAATTCCATGAAAAAAACATAGGAAGGCTTTAACAACCATAAACCAAAATGACACAAGTTTTTTGGTTACAAAAAGTATGTCAACATTTCTGAAAAAGGATGTCAAGATCATAGAGCTGTAAATTCAAAAAACCCCATAGTCATATATAGTTTCGAATAGTAAATCTTCTTAAAAAAGAGATGCAAAATAGATGGTGTGACAACATAACTTTCATATCTCCGGGAACATTCTCCACAACCAGGCTAGATGAAATGGAGGCTTGCATGACAAAAATGCCTGCATGAGCTCAGGACGCCCCATGATCTTGGCGTTGTACATAGTCTTCTCCACTTCTGATATCTCGAGAACTTTTTCCATAGCTGCCACGACCAAATGTCGCATGTCTCTGTCTGCATTAATGGCAGCACTAATGTCATTGCTAGCCTTCATGAGTTCAGACCCAAGGATTTGTGCAGCCGTGATCATATCGGCGACGCCTCCATCAGATGTACGTTTCTTCCTCTTATTCGGATTAGTGGTAACCTCCGGTGTAACGGACTGAGATCGAGAAGTCTCTTGAGTGAATTCAACATCTTCAGGGACAATTGGATCACTTCCATTCTCACTATTAGACTCATTATTGCCACCAAGCTCTTCCACGGTGTCCACAACGTCGAATGCATCTTCTCCGGTTGCGCGATCATTTCCAAATATTATGCAACATTTCTCATAGTAGATGAATGACTTAGAGCGCCATTGCTTGGCAACTGGATATTTCTACAACACAACAATTGAAAATGCACATTATTAAAGGCAAAGATCACTAAAATTAAAAACATATTTAGTGCAAGGAATAGAGTATACCGCAAGGTAGTCATCCCAAACATGGTCTTCGGCCACAACCATGTTGGACGTGCTGTTAAAACCGAATCTACTAGAACTATGATTAACCCCATCAATCATGTCATTCACGATGAACCAGTCCCTTTTCAAAGTCTTGATACGAGACTCTATGTGTGGTCTTGCCTTGATCTTCGATGTTGGGCAAGAGGTTTTCAAAGCCTCCTCAAGATGGGTAAGGTACCCTGGCTTAAACCCATTGTCCCCTCTGTAAACCCCAGTGTGCACCATCTCAACCATCGCATTCAGTAGTGCAAGGTCCTCCATATGAGACCACTTGCGCCTTAAAGCTTTTGTTGGCTGGGACTCTTGTTGTGATCCTTGTTGTGGAGGTCGGGCACCTTGCTCATAAGTACGACGACCAGATTGTTGACCCAAGAGCCGGGAAGGTCGGACACCTTGTTGAGGTAAACTACTTGATACATGTTGGGAACCTCGTCGTTGTGAAGTCATCTAGAAAAAGCCAACTACAATTGATAAAAGAAATGCAGACCAAAACCCCATCAAATAGAACATAGATTGATCACTAAAAAAAATCAACAGAAACAATAATATTCTCTGGTTACAGAGAGCCTTTTTTGTTTAAAAATCAACAAAACACACAATGCCCAAAAAAAATCACAAAACAAATAAACAGATCAGAAAATGCAAAGGAAAGCCCTAAATCAAACCCCTTCAAATAGAACCATAGATCGAGCACAAAATGCAGACCAAAGATAAAACCAACAGATGAAACTCTAAATCAAATCTCATCAAATAGAACCCTAAACCGTAAATCATTGATTGAATGAAGGAATCATGAAAGAAAAGAGTAAGAAATCGATCAAACCTTGATGTGAAGGCGTTGCGACGAAGGGTTGTTGTTGAAGGCACAATCGATCGAACTTGAGGCTTCGCTTTTGAGGCTTTGTGTTCTTCGCGGGAAGTGAGGAAAGAAAGGATGTGCTTCACGTTTTGTTAAAGCAAGGGGTAAAGTGGTAATTTCATATCTCTTCAGTTATCTAATACCCACACCTATCACCTCATCCGAACAAAGCGACGAAATGGGATAAAAAAATAATGACGAGACTCCCAATCCATGTAACTTAGTCCGCTACCATATTTCCTATTTTATCTCCAAACCGAACGGACCTTTGGTGCGATAGTTAGATATTATTATGTGTTAAGAAACTAAATAATTGGAGAAATCTTCTCCAATGATTGTGTAACATTACCACTAATTGTGTAACTTCTTCACTAATTATGTAAATTAGTTATGTACCATTCTATAAATAGGGCACCATAATATACGTTCTATAGAAGAGAAATAAACTTGTTTTACATAATTTAACAGGGTATCATGGTATCAGAGACTTCAACGGCATACGTCGGAGAAGGTTGTTATCAGTTCTACGGGATAGATCAGAGGAGTTGAACCTGAGATTCACTGGTTCTCGGTCGATCTTGCAGTCTTACGATGGAGATCAGAGTATTCAAGTTTTACAGGTTCATACAATTGTTCGGGGTGGTTATTGTGTAGATCTGTCGTTGGAGGTGTTAGAGTAGATGATTTGAATACCATATCTGAGTCTTTGAAGAACAAATCTGAGAATTTAACGAATACATCTGGATAGTTGAAGACTTTGAAGACCAGATCTGCGACGTTGAAGACCAGATCTGACGAGTTGAAGATTAGATATGAAGATTTGAAGACCAGATCTGAGGTATTCTTACCATCTGTGAAGTTTTCTTGAAGATTAAAGCAAATCGCTTCAAGAAAGTCGAAGATCTTAAGAGGTAAATCAGATTACTTCACAAACGTGTTATTCTAAAGTCATGGCGTCTGAATCTGGTATGCTCGAGCATGGATCTTCATCGTCTTTATCGAATGGTTCATCTATTGGAATAGGGTCTCCATTCTCTCCATTTGGAAATTCATTGAGTCAGTTTGTAACACTTAAACTAGATAGCACAAATTATCTGCTCTGGAAGGTAATTTTGGTTCCGACAATACAAGGCTTTGATTTGGATGGTTACTTGTTTGGTACTATTTTTACACCAAATGTGGTTCTCTTTGATGGCTCACCAAATCCAGAGTACAAGATCTGGTTTGGTAGAGACTAATTTCTTTTTGGATGGTTGAAGAATGCCATGACACCAGACACGACAGCTCGTATTATAGGCAACTTACCAAAGAAGACAACAAATAAGCTATGGTTGGAAATCGAGCGATTTTATGGTTCAAGTAACAAGGTTTAGATCCAAATGTACAAGAAATCTTTTCATTCAACAAAGAAATGTTCCACAACGATGAACGACTATCTTGCAAAGATGAAGAGTATTACTGACAAGTTGGATATTGTTGGTGCTCCGGTCAATACTGATGATTTAATTTCAATAGTGTTACTTGGTTTAGATCGTGATTACTTGGTCATTGCAACTGTGATTCAAGGGAAATATGAACTTGACTGGGAAAAGTTTTAGGTGTTGTTGTTAAAGTTTGAAACTACGTTGGAACAATATGATTCGGTGCAGGGTCTGAACTCTCTAACTGTTGCTGATTCTCCATCTATACATGCTGCTGAGGTCAAGAACTCAGGATCTAAGTCTACGAACTCTAGGAATACTTCTTCTCAACAGTCATGGAATCATTCTAGTAATAAAGAAGGTAATAGTAATAAAGGCAGTGGTCGTTCGAGGGGTCATGGTGGTTTTCAGTCAAACAACGGAAATAGTAAGCCTACCTGCCAAATTTGTCAAAAATTTGGTCATTCTGCGATAGTATGCTACTATCGAGGAGATTTTAAGTACATGGGCACATCAAATGCTGGAAACCCACCACAGTGGAAGGCTCCACCTCCACTATTTCCTCCTAATCAATCATCATTCTTCACTTCTTCTGAGGCTGGTCCAGATGGCTCTTGGTATATGGATAGTGGCGCGACATCTCATGTCACTGGGGACTCGTCTAACATGGTGAATAGTTCTACATGCTCAGGTAATCAGTCTGTTATGGTTGGCAATGGTCAATTATTGCCTATTACCAATACTGGTACTACACAAATTCCATCTTTTAGCTCTAGGTTATCTTTTAATAATACTCTCTGTGTGTGTCAAGTATTAAGAAAAATCTCATTAGTGTCTCTCTTAACACGAGATAACAATGTGCTGATTGAATTTCATCCTTATATGTACTTTGTGAAGGATATCCAAACCAATAAGGTTCTTCTTCGAGGGTCTCTCCAGAATGGTTTATATCGCATTCCTAGAATTTCTCCTACACGCTCCTCTTCACATTCTGCATTTCTTATGTCAAATAAAGGTTTGTCTACATTGTGGCATTCCCGACTGGGTCATCCAGCAACCAAGATTCTTCACTAGGACTTGCATAATAATCTGAACATTCAATCTAGAATTGATTCTAATTCGTGTACATCTTGTCCATTAGGCAAAATTCATGCATTAGCATTTAATTCTTCTGTAAAAATTTTTGCACGTCTTGGATTTAATACATACAGACTTATGGGGACGTGATCCTCAAACTTCTCCCAGTTGATATAATTACTACATTCATTTCATTGATGATTGTACATGGTTTAGTGGTTATATCCTTTGAAATTAAAATCAAATGCACTAAATGCTTTTTAACATTTTAAATGTTTGATTTAAAATCAGTTCAGTACCACTATTAAGAGAGTCTAGTCTGATTAGGGCAAGGAGTATCGATCATTTAACTCTGTCCTTGATTCTTGTGGTATTATCTTTCAACATCCATGTACCTATACTCATGAACAAAATGGTCAGGGTTGAACATAAACACAGTCATATCATTGAAATGAGTACCTTGTTAGCTAATGGGAATTTACCTTTAAAATATTGGTGGGACGCTTGTGAGACAGCTGTGTTTCTTATTAACTGTCTACCCACTCTAGTTCATAATGGCATCTCTCCATATGAGAAATTGTTTCATGTTTCACCTGATTATCGTATTTTGAAGGTTTTTGGGTGTAGTTGTTTTCCTTATCTTTTTCCTTTTAGTAGTCACAAGTATCAATTTTAGTTAGAACAGTGCGTTTTTATGGGTTATAGTAGTCAACATAAAGGATGTAAATGTCTAAGTCCTACTGGGAGAACATATATAACACGACTTCTAATATTTCATGAACATGAGTTTCCTTATAATTCTCTTTTTCCTTCAGGTTAATCTGTGTCTAATAATTTTCCATTTGTTCTTTCTACCTCATTTCCTTTACCACTTCCTTCTCATTTACTTCACACTTCTAGGGGCTTTTCTTCTTCTATTCATAGGGCAGATGCTCTACCATATTGCCATTACATTCCCCTCCGTTTATCTCGGATCTTCCTTCACAGCATACATATTTTATTCCCTCACATTTCTGTTAATAATAAATTTATTGCTTCTAATACTGGTACGCCACAGAGCACACATCACATGATTGCTAGAGCTAAGGATGGAATTCATATATGTAAAGTGTTAGTAGCAACCATTGCTCAGAGCCTTGATATTCCTAATTCAGTAGAGGTTACCCTTAAGGACCCAAAATGGAATATTGCTATGGATTAGGAATATCAAACCCTGTTGCGTACTGGTACCTAGTCTCTTGTTACTGCCAATTTCAATTAGAATATTGTGGGTAATAAGTGGATTTTCTCAATTAGAAAGAATTTTGATGGGTCTATTAATTGATATAAGGCTAGACTAGTGGCCAAAGGTGTTAAACAAGTACTTGGGATTGATTTTGATGAGACATATAGTCCAGTGGTGAAAGCCTCTACAGTTCGAGTCATTTTTTCCTTTGGTTGTACATTTTGGATGGTGTTTGCATCAACTTGATATCAACAATGCCTTTTTGAATAATACTCTTGTTGAGGAAGTGTACACAAACCAACCTGTGGGTTTTGTGGGTGTTTCTCAACCTCATGCTATTTGTAAGTTGCATAAAGCGTTGTATGGTCTTCATTAGGCTCCACATGCATGGTTCGATGAGTTAAAGTCTACATTAGTCTTTTAGGGGTTCCACAATTTCAAAGCTGACAACTCCTTGTTCATTTTTCATAAGGACAAGATTGTGTTTTATGTGCTAGTGTATATGGACGACATCATACTTACTGGGTTAGATCCTGCTGTCATTCAATCCTTTATTACTAGATTGAATGATAGGTTTGCTCTAAAAGATATTGGAGACTTAAATCTGCTTTTGGGTATGGAAGCTCACAGGTCTGCCAAAGGACTGTACTTAACCCAAACTGCTTACATCCAATAGCTATTACAAAAAAGTGGTATGTTAAATGCTAAACCAATTAATACCCTTTTCTGTTAGGAAACAATTGTATAATGATGGCAATGTTTCTTTTCATGATATAACTCTCTATCGCAGTCTTCTTGGTAGTCTCCAATATCTTGTCAATACTCGACCTGACATTGCTTTTATTTTGAATAAACTGAGTTAGTTCTAACAAGCTCCTACAATTTATTTCTGGTAAGCTCTGAAGAGAGTTCTGTGATATCTCAAAGGCACTGTTGATATGGGTTTGTGGTTCAAACCTGGTTTTTCTCTCTTCCTTACGGGCTATTCTGATGTTGACTGAACATCCTTAGTTAATGAATGAAAATCAGTGGCTGGTTTTACTATTTTTCTAGGCTCTAACTTAGTCTTGTGGCAATCAAAGAAACAACAGGTTGTAGCGCGCTCTAGTACCGAATATGTGTATTAAGCTCTTGCGTGTGTTGCTGTTGAGATAAGTAGGCTTCAATCATTATTACTTGAGTTGAAGATTTCTGTTTTAGCTACTCCTATGTTGTGGTGTGACAATTTGAGTGTTGTTGCCTTGGCTACGAACCCTGTGTGCCATGCCAGGATGAAACATATTGAATTAGATATCCACTATGTTCGGGATAATGTTTTTTCAGGTCATCTTGATGTTCATCACGTTCCATCAGTTGATCAGATTGCTAATGTATTCATAAAGTCTTTTATTGCTTCTCACTATGGTTATCTTCGTGACAAACTAAGTGTTGTTTCTCTCACGTTCAGTTTGAGGGGGATGTTAGAGTTAACCATTAGTGCAATAGTTATATATTATTATGTGGTTATTATGTGTTAGGAAAATAAATAATTGGAGAAATCTTACTTCTCTACTGATTGTGTAATGTCACCACTAATTGTGTAACGTCTCCATTGATTGTGTAATGTTACCATTAATTGTGTAACGTCTCCACTAATGTAAATTAGCTATGTACCATTCTATAAATAGGGCGTCATATTGTACTATAACGACCCTAAAATTTTAACTCGTGCCACGTGATATTTCGGGGTCATTTTGTGGGCCCAGCTAGCCATGGTGTACTAGTTTCGGTCCTCGGGAATCAACACCGAGGTATGTTATGTTTGTTTGGTGATTAGTATTATTTATTTATTACCGAACATTAAATTCAATGTCCCAAATGTGTGGGGATGTGGTGAGTGTGTGTTGGTACCATAGAACAAGTTCGATACGAACGAATGCGCGAAATGGGTATCAAGTGAATTGCACAGGTATCTGACAGTTTGGGGGAGAGAAATGGAATAAAAACACTAACAAGTACAAATGAAAATAATATTGTTGTTGGCGTTGATATGGTTGTGGTGATTGTTGTGATAGTATTATTCATTTTTTAGAGCTTAGTGTTTTAATGGTGGGTGGGTATTGATGTTGTTGTGTTGTTGTGTTGTATTGTTGTTGAAGAAGAGGAAAGAAAGAAACGAAAAATAAATAAACAAATAAATAAATAAATTTTGGAACGAATAAAGAGCTTTTTGTTCGTTCCAAATAGAGGAGATGTTGGGTTGGTAGGCCGGGTCAGAGGGGACCAAACCAAACTTGGGGACCCACCCACTATTAAATAATTATTTATTTATTTATAATAAATTAATTAATTAAATATGATTTTAAATGAAATAAATTTTAGAAAAATAAGGAAATTCTAGAAAATTAGATAAAAATTATATTTTGACCAAATAAATAGAAACTTATGAATTTCTATGAAAAGTGAAGTTTTCATAATTGTGACAAGACTTTTGTCGGGGTTTTTGTTTCATAAAGCATGAAATTGGTGAAAATAGCCAAAAAATTATGAAAAATTGAAAAATTAATGGAAACTAAACCTAAATAGATGTCAGGTAGCCAGTAGGACTTTCATAAATCAATTAGAGATTTCATTAGGAAACGTGTGGAGCTACGGGGAAACATTTTAGCGGGATTACAAGGTGAGTAAAGGCAACAATAGAATCAACATCAATGATTTTCTATTTCTTGATTGATTATTCTTGAAATGCAAGCCTTTGTATTCCATTCTAGTTCAGGTGACCTAAGGTAGTCCGCCTATGATGAGAAGTCTCAACGAGTTTAACAGACGATATAGACTGTGGCTCCAATTTTAACAGACGACATAGACTGTGGCCTCTCATTGGAGCCTATTGAAAGGATTTTGTATCCGGCTTGTGACTATGGTTTTCCATTGGTAGTGTGTTAGGAATTTAGCAACAACCTTTGTTTGTGAATTTTCCTAACAGAGTGTGTTCAGTAGAAGCGACCTTTGGGCCCACTGGTTAGTACGTGGTGGATTGAGCAGGGGAGGCGATTTTGGGCCACTGTGTCGATCGCAAGCTGAGGAGATCTTGTGACCCGCGATTTGATTTGGGACTATCTATTCATCTTTCTGATTATTTCCTGATTGTCTAAGTTTTTTGAATCTATTTATCATGCAATTTGCTATTTATTTCAGTTTCTTATTATATATCGCATGATTAATAGATTTGTTGTTTGAGTATTCAGTAGTTTATGTTGAGATATCTATTGTTGTTGTTTAATGTTATATTTTGTATTTATCGTCCTTTTTATGACGGTGGATGCAGATCCATAGATGAGTCAGGGCAAGGCGCCAATGCTTGGCGATATCCTTTGAGATACGCTCAAAGCCATTAGTTTTGCTCTCACTTTGTCGGTATTTTGTTCTTTTGTTGAATATTTTGACTATGTATTCATTCATTTGATCTGTTGGGGGACTATTGGGGGTTGAGGTACTTGATCAGGCATGTATACGTGTATTTTGGGCTTTCAATTGATTTGTTATATACATGTTTTATATGTTGGACGAGATTTCTAAATCTAGGTTTACTGAGTTGTAAACTGTTTTAAATTGGTGTTTAAAGTTTCCATTGCATACTTAACTATAATTGAGGATAAATAATTAGATAAAGTTAAGGTGAATCTAAAAAGAGTGATCCAGGATAAGTGAATGTATTGAATAATTGGTAAGTTAAATCTGACTAGACTTGCGTTGATTCGTCGGAGACTGGCTCGGGGGTCCACATAGGTTTAGGCCTGGCAGGGCCCAGTTTGTGGTTGTTAGGTCCGTCACAGTTGGTATCAGAGCATAATGGTTTATCACCCTGACTCAGAATAAGCATAAAACACAAGCAAATGAACTTATTGTAGAAAATCCTAAGAACTTAACTCAAGCATAGTTGGGAAGTGGGGAATGGTATATTATTCTGATCATGTTAAATTTTAATATGTATTATAATATATCATTACGTAAAACTGACCGAGGCTCGCTATTTGCTATAGTAAATTGTGATGGTTGACCAGCCTGATGTTGGAGATCAGAGTGGAGTCCGTTATACTCTACCAGATGCGCCGAGTGATGTTATGGCTTTGGCATGTGAGTTATAGACCTAAACTCAAAAAGTAGAGTCTCAGGGACGAAGGATGAATGAAATATTGGATACTCTAAAGGGACAAGCACAGCAATCACCATCTCTATCGACTTCGGGGGTAGCTTCTAGGCAGGATACAAGTCCGGCTACACCTCAGGCCACTCCACAGGTTACCACTATTAGTGCAGTACCTGCACCACTAATTACAGTAGTTATTCCAACACAGATTGCAGTGGAGCCACGTATTCATGATGATATTGATTCACGCCTGACTGTAGAGGCGAGATGGACTCGAGAGTATAAAAAGTATAAACCGAAGAAGTTCAGTGGTGGTCCAGGTGTAGATAAGGCGTATTTGTATATTCGCAGTCACGAGAAGGTTCAGAAGCTTCTCAAGATCAAGGATAGCAGGAAACCTGGGTTGGCATCATTTTCTTTCGTTGGAGATGCAGAGATATGGTGGGACAATTTAGTAGTCACACATGGAGAGTCGACTACCTAGTTAGACTTCAAGAAGTACTTCAGTCAGAAGTTTTATCCACCTTTAGCTATCATAGAAAAGAGAGATGTGTTTATGCATATCTGAGAGGCATTAGGAGAGTCGGTTATACTTTATATGGGTAGATATCAGCATTTACTTCCCTTTGTAGATGGGGTAGCTGACCGCGATAGAGATCAGGTCTATTATTTTACTGAGGGCCTGTTGTTAGCTATCGAGGGACATTGGTCACTACTTTACCTCCTACACTACAGGATGCTTATGATCGCAGTTTGGCAAAGGAGGCATATCTGAGGACACATTCTATAGAGGGATATGCTCAGCCCCAAGAAATACAAGATGAGCGGGGCTAGGGCCGTTCAGGAGGCATGAGGAAGAGGAATAGATGGCAAATTTAGTAGTCTGGCAAAGCACAAAGTGTAGCTTCAGTTACATAGTTTTTGCAGGCAATTTAGACATATGTCACTGCACCTACGTATGCGCAGAGTTACCCTAGTCTACCACCATCTGTACTATAACAGGTGCAGCACTCTAGAGATGGTGGGGGTAGAGCCAGTGGTAGTGTACAGTGTTAGACCAGAGAAATTTGCAACGACTTCAAAGTGTGTTGCGCTGCCACTTTCCTAAAGGAAATTTTTCTCTCAACACTGTAAGAGTTAACGAAAATCCTAGAAGATACGATGAAGCAAACTCAGCTTTCACTTTGCAGTAGTGAAAGATGAAACAAGAGCAAATGCTAATTTTAATTTCGAGATGATCTTCTTCCTCCTTAAACCTTTCTCTTATAAAACGCTGGTCAAAACTAGTTAGAGAAGAAAGAGGGTAGTGGAGCATTTTTAACTACATCCACTCAGTCAACGTTGAATGGGTTCAATGACTGCCCATTCAATGTTGAGTGGATTAAGAAAATAACTGCCCACTTAGTAATTAGAAAATGGTAAAAAGTAACTAAAGTTTTACCCATGGTTAGCCCCACTTGAACACACGAGCATGTGCCTCGTGCAAAGTGCTAAATGCACCTATAAAAGCGCCTAAAATGTGTCATATGTGCCATGTCGCGCTCGCGCGTGCGTGTGTGGTTCACTTTGTATAGCTCTTGTGGTTTTTCTTTTACACACAATGTAGTGTAAGAGTATATATATACTCTTAAACTTGAAGTTTCTAACCAATGTGGGAATAAACATTTCTTTTTGAAAATGTTTAACAATCCCCCACCATTTTCAAAATAAACAGATCATTTGATCCAAGATCATTCTAAACATTATATTGATAAATAATGGTATCTTGCAATTTGAACCACTAAATTGTGAAAATTCATCACATCATATCAGAATTACATGGTAGATAAACTTTGAACCAATAATTCTATTCGATATGTAGCATAAAAATATCACACATATAACTTATACCAGCAAATAGCCATAAATAACCTGACACATTTAACATTGGCCTTGTGTCTTGTATCTTCTCGTGAACGTTTTTGGAGACAAGCCTTTGAACTCCTTGAAGCGACCGCACTTTATATCCACATAGGTAGTCTCCATTCTAGTACCCCCGCAATTTAAGCACCTTTAGAAGACTGTTAAGAGATCATCTCAGCCTCCTCTCTTTGCATGCAGGTACCAATCACTAATAACCTTGGGATGGTTATTAAAATTTAGTGATCACAGTCACACTTATAATGAACTTTGACTACACTGAACTCAAGACCTAACTTAATGTTAAGCATTGAGTTGAGTTTCCACTATACGTGATTATAATTCATAGGCTTAAGACCCATCCCCCTCAATGTTTTATTCACCAAGTCTCTTGACAATCCTTTAATAAGTGGGTCTGCCAAGTTTTGACTAGTTTTCACATAGTCAATTGTGATAACTCCATTTGTTATCAATTCTCTAACACAATTGTGTCTCAATCTAATATGTTTGGATTTACCATTGTACACTTGGCTATAAGCCCTTGCTAATGTGGCTTGATTATCACAATGGAGTACTAGTTTAGGCCACAATGGTATCTTGTCTAATAATTCACGTAGCCATTCAGCTTCTTTTGAGGCGGATGCCAACGCTATAAACTCTGATTCCATAGTGGAACCATCCATTAAAGTTTGCTTATTTGAAGCCCACGAGATTGCAACTCCATCAAGTGTGAAAACCCACCCACTTGTAGAAGCATGATTTTGATCTTTCACAATCCAAGTTGCATATGAAAATCCTTCTAAGACCGAAATATATCCACTATAGTATAAACCATAGTTAATTAATTTCTTCATATATTTCAAAACTCTTCGAATTTTAAACCAATGCAACTTGCTTGGATTAATTGTGAATCTGCTCAACTTGCCTACTGCCAAGGCAATATCCGGCCTAGTGCATGTCATTGCATACATTAAGCATCCAATTATTCTAGAATGCTCCAGTTATGAAACTGGATTTCCTGTATTTTTCACTAGCTCAATATTTAAATCTAGCGGGGTAGAAACAGGGGCACAATACAAATGATTGAAGTTATTGAGAACCTTCTCAATATAATGAGATTGAGTTAGAGTAATACTCCCCTCATCTCTTACAATCTGAATCCCGAGAATGACATCAGCTTGCCCCATATCTTTCATTTCAAATTTACTTGAAAGAAAGCTTTTGGTCAACTAAACTTGTTCCAAGTCAGTTCCAAAAATTAGCATGTCATCTACGTAAAGACAGATAATGACACCATTTCCTTTTCCATCAAACTTGTTGTATACACATTTATCAGATTCATTTATTTGAATCCATTAGCAAGTATAACCTGGTCAAATTTTTGGTGCCGCTGTTTTGGTGCTTGCTTTAAACCATATAATAATTTTCGCAAACTACACACTTTATTTTCATGACTAGGCATTATGAACCATTCAGGTTGGTCCATATATATTTTCTCATCCAACTCTCCATGTAAGAACGCAGTTTTCACATCCATTTAGTGGATGACCAGCTTGTTAATAGTTGCAATTGCAATAAGTAATCTAATTGTAGCAATTCTAGCTACTGGTGAATAGGTATCGAAATAGTCTATTCCATGCTTTTGGGTAAACCCCTTAGCAACTAGTCTTACTTTATATTTTTCAATGGATCCATCCATTCTTCTTTTTCTTTTGAAGAGAAACTTGCATTTAATGGGTTTACACCCGGGAGGTAGATCAGCTAGCTCCCAAGTGTTATTTTCTATTATTGAATCCATCTCATCATTCAATGCCTCTTTCCAGAAATCTGCATCTCTTTCTTTCATCGCCTCCTGTAATGTTTTAAGGATCAACCTCCATATTAAAACAATACGGAATGTCTAGTTACTGTTTTTCTACTTCAACTGGGAATGTATAGAAATTTAAACCAAATGACTTAATTTTCTGAGCCCGTTTGCTCCTTTGAAGTTCAGGAACTTCCACTATTTCTTTCTCATTTTCAATTCTATGAATTCCTTCCCTTTTTGGTTTTCTTCAGGAATACTTTTGGAAACAGATTTAAATCTTATCTTATCAAAGATTGCATCCCTATATTCAATTATAGTGTTCACTGAAATGGAATTATTAGGCTCAATTACCATAAACCTATATGATTTAATGTGTTGTGTATATCCAATAAATATGCACTCCACTCCCCTTTCTCCCAATTTTCTCTTTTTGAGTTTAAGTACTTTGACTACTACTCTACAGCCCCAAACTCTTAAATAATTAAGATTTGATTTTTGTTTATTCCAAAGCTCATATGAGGTGACTTTATTCCTCTTTTATGGAATTCTGTTCAAAATATGTCATGCGGTCAATAATGCCTCTCCCCAAAATCCACTACGCAAACCAGAGTTTGATAGCATAACATTAACTATTTCGGTTAAAACATGATTTTTACACTCAACCACACCATTTTGTTGCGGCGTATATGGGGCAGTAGTCTCATGGACTATTCCAATGGATTTAAAGTACTTTGGATCATAGTACTCTCCTCCCTATCAGACCTTAAACATTTTATGAAGGTCTCATGTTGCAATTCAGTTTATGCCTTATAGGCCCGAAACTTAACCCTTGCAAATAAACATAACATAGCTTGCTGTAATCATCAATAAATGTTACAAAATATTTATTGCCTCCTATTGATGTTGTACTATGCATGTCACATGCATCATAATGTATTAAATCAAGCAATTTAGAATTTCTTACAACAACAGGAAATGGATTTCTGGTTATATGTGTTTTCATGCATGTATTGCAATTTCCTTCATACTTATCAAAATAAGGCAGTAATCCCAGATTTACCATATCATATAATTTTCTGAAATTGACACGTCCCAATCTATGATGCCATAAATATGAAGGAGACTCAACAAGATATACAAAAATAATATTCTTATTAGATAATACGATTACATTAAGCTTAAACATGCCCTCATAAGCATAGCCCCTCCCCACAAATCTATAATTTTTGGACCGTATAAACTTGTTAGCCACAAATACAAGCCTGAAACCAGACTTATTCAAAAGACTACCCGACACCAGATTCTTCCTTACTTCTGGTGCACAATACACATTAGTGAGTGTACAATTTTGCTAGAAGTAAACTTCAGATCAACACTACCTATGCCTTTGACATGGACAATAGCATCATTACACATGTACAAGACAGTATTTCATCTACTACCTCCATGGTCTTGAAGAACCTCTTGTTCTTGCAAACGTGTCGAGTAGCACCAAAATCAACCCACCAAACCATGTCATTTTCAACAGCATTGATTTCAAAAATCATAACAATGAGATCATCATTGTTGTTTCCTATGCATTTTGCAGCACTTGAGGAAACATGTTGTTTTCCTTGCTTCCTCTTCCAATAATGACAGTCGGACTTGAAGTGGCCATCTCTTCTACATAACCAGCATGTGATTTTCTGATTCTTTGATTCTAGTTTTGGTTATTCGATTTCCCAAACCAACAGGCTTTTTGAACCAACGGGCTTGTTAGGCCTGTTCAGTAGTGGTTTTTTGAACTTTACTCCTTCCATCACATGTACCTTTGAAATCTCCTGAGCATTCTGCTTTTTTTCATTTTCCTGCATGCGACAATCCTCTTCTACAAGAAAATGGTTAGCAAGTTCATCAAGAGTTATATCCTCTTTTTTATGCTTCAGAGTTCGTTTGAACTCCTTCCAGGATGGGGGCAGTTTATCAATAATTGAAGACACAACAATGGTTTCATCCATGACAAGATTGTGTTGAGAGAAATTATTCCTAATTCTCTCAACTTCACAAAATTGTTCCATGACAAACCTTTTATCAACCATTTAAAAATTAATAAACTTTGATATGAGGAATTTCCTATGTAACAACCCTAAATTTTTAACTGACTTGCATTACACTTGTCAGAGTTGTGACCCGGCTACGTGAATACTGGACAGTATTTCGAACTTCAAGAGTCGACGCCGAAGTAATATTATGATTCTTTGATTGTGTGTATTAATATTTTAGTATTTTATGGGTTTCGAGTCGTTCGAGCGATGTTTAGTTGAGTGAGGTCTCGCCTAGTCAAACGGGGGATAAAAACACAATAAATAATACAAATAAATGAATTTTTTTATTAATTTATATAAATTAGTTGATATTATGTGGCGAGAAAACGGGCGCGGCGAGCCAATTGACTGAAAAATGCGGGACGAGGAACGTTGTTTGAACGCGGGAGTTGGTTAACTACGCAACATATGGACTATGATATAAAAATTGTTAAAGTGACACAGCTTAATGAGAAGAGCAACGAGATTGGCATCGAGATTTGTATATATGTGGAGATGTGATAAGGGAATAAAAGACCAACAAGGGCAACTGTGTTAAAATGTACAAGTAGTAACTTAAAGGGCAAAAGAGTCATTTCACACTTGTTCCATATATTTAAACAAACAAAAAAACCCTGCTATTCACCCATCTTCTTCACATACACACCCGAGTCTACTATTCCTTCTCATCGCCGCCCCTCTTCTTCTCTCTCTTTCGCCAGTGACCGGACCCAGAGACGCCGAAGTTGCTGTTGACCGGAGGTACGCATCTCCTCTTCTCTCTTTCCCTCTCGGCAACGATCTCTCTTGAACTCTCTCATCTCGGTCTTCCTCTTTTCTCAACCATGCTCCACAGCCTCACTGCACCACCGGCTCTGACCGAGCTAGTGGTGGTGGTCGGGGTTCTCTCTCTCACCGGAGATCTCTATTTCTCTCTCTCTATCTCTCTCTCTCTCTCGGTTTCTCTCTATTTCTCACTCTCTCTTTCTCGATTTACTCACTACCGCCGTGACTGTCCGACTGGGGGGAGGCGATTGTTATCGTCAGAGACAACCCTACGAGGTCACCAGAGCCTCTGAACACCCCCTCGTGACGGAGCAGTGGTGAGGTTAGAGTTTTTATTCTTATTTCTTTGTGAAACTGTTGTGTGTGTGCTCTCATCTTCGCGTCTGATCGGCGTATGCGGTGCTGCTGTGACCAGGGACTAGTTGGGGATGACTTCACAGTGGTCTATCGGAGTCCCCGATAGTCCCAAAGCACCCCCATCGCCGTGGTCATTGTGTACATGTTCGAGATTCACTAAGACCCTGTTTTTCTACTATTTTCTACTGTTTTTACTGTTGGGTTTTAGGCGGCTACCGGAGTTGCCACCGGTCATCGAGGATGGTCGTGGGTGGGCCCTCCTAGCCCACCAGAGATCCTAAATCCTCGAAGTGTCACTGGAATAGTGTATATACACGTATGAGTCGTGGTTTGAGCAACTATTTGTTGTTGTGTTCAAATGGACTATTTTGGTTTGCCTCGCCAGAATCTGTTGCCATGGGTGATGCCATCACTGTGTCACCGTGATCGGGGATGTCAAGGACCAAGTTAAGTGCATGTTTGTGTCTCATGACTCTCGGAGTGGCCTAAAAACAGTGAAGGTAGAAAAGAGTTGTGGTGTTTAAATAATTTCCTTTATTTCGTTATCATTTCATGTGAACTTCAACGTCAAGTTCGTAATCGTACGTATGGTGAGAATACGATTTGGTTGAGGGGTTTTCCAACAACTCAATGTCGTGGTGACCCCTCCCCAATGTCGAAGAACATCAACATGTTACTACAATAGTTTTTCGGTCTTGATTGGTGTTCGATTTTTGTTATGTTTCAACGATATGTGATGTTAAATTTCTTTCATTGAATAACTCATGGCATGAATTCATGATTAAGTGATTTGAATTCATGCCTACGTGAGAACATATATGCGTCAAGTACGATATTGGTTTTGTATATGCGTGTGTTATTGGTCGGGGTTCATGACGAGTGTGGTTATGGTTTAGTGTATATGTTGTGATAAAATGTGGTGAAATGGTCATGACGTCGTGGTCATGCCGCCGGCTCTTGAAGCTATGGCATGACCCACATACGACTGAGCCGAGCCTAAGACTTGTGATTAGGCTTACATATGTTATGGTTTTTAACCCGAGAGGGTATTCAGTTTTCTATCGATTTGTCAAGTTGTTTGAGTACTTAAAACATTGGGAATACACTTCTAGGATTTAGTTAATGACTCAACCCATTAAATAGAGTTTCCAACCTTGTCAGGTAGCGGGAAACTCGAGGATACACATTAGGGATGCGAGAGTGTTGTTACACGGGTTGCGTAGTCAGGTAAGTACATTTTCCACAAGCTTATGTATAATTTGTAAGCCAGTAAGAAAATGTCATGTGATTCTTTATCATTTATTCAGATTCATTATGCTCTATTATTGGTATTCCATTCCATTCCTTGTTGCGTGTTTTCCCAACGTAAGTGTTTCGTCTCAAAAATACTAGGACCTGCACTAGAGGGATAAAACACGGGCACTCATGTATAGGAGTGTGTGACCACCCTTAGTGACCGTGTGACACCGAGTACTAGGTGTATGGGTTTGAGTCCCTCCAATCATAGTTGTGCCTTCGCTTGTGTCGATGCCCGAGAAGACCTCGTGAGGTCTTTGTCGTTATGCTATGATTTAAACCACTTATGGGCCTCTTTTGATTCCTTGGAACATACTTGACTTTCGATTGATATCTATTAGTCTGTTTATCATGCATCTTATCTATTTAAATTTCTGTCTTTTTATTACCGCATGATATTTAGACTACTTTACTTGTTACATCATGAATTACTATTATCTTCTTCTGGCATTACATTCGATTTCTTCAGTTGCTCACCATCTAGTTTGTGATGGTGGGTGCAGATAGAGCAAAGTGCAGTAGAGGCAAGGAGTCCTGCTTAGGCGACTTTTTGTGAGGATTAGCGGCTGGACTTGGAGACTATTTAGTAGGTTTTATGTTTTGCTTATTTGTATATCGTTTCATACTTATGTTTTTTTATTATGGAAATTGGCATTTTTGGTGAGACTGGTATCATGTATATATGCTTATCGAATTGTACATGAATACTCGACGTTTTCCACATTTATAGAATTCCTATATTTCCCTTAATTGAGTTATTTCCCTTGTGTTTAGTTTATTTACTTTCCGCTGCGTAAAATTTGCAATAACTCTTTCATAAATTATATAATTGAATGATTAGAGGTTGACTAGGCTCGTCAGGTTGCCAAGTGATGATTCGGGGCTTGCATGGGTCTAGGCCGAGTGTACCCAATTGCATGGGAAAATTGGGGCCGTCACATCTTACTTGTCGCATCCTCCTTATGGTACCTCATCTCCAGTTTCTCCCACAGATTCTTAGTAGAGGGGACGTCATGGTGGAGGTTGAACAGTGAGTCCTTCATGATGCTCAGAATGTAACCTCTGCAGGTGTGATCGTCCGTCTCCCATTTCTGCCTTTTCTTGATTCGTTCGATAGTTTCATCGTCAGACTCCATAGGCTTGAATGTATCCAGAACATACACCAGATGAAGTGCCACCAGCAGGAAATGCACTCGTTTCTGCCACCTGAGTGATCAAAACGATCCAGCTTCACGATGTTCGCCGATAATTCCTTAATCAAAGCCATTGCAATAACATCAAGAAAATTTTCCTTTAGATTGTTAGACCAGAGAAATTTAAAGCGACTTTAAAGCGTGTAACGCTGCTACATTCCTAAAGGAAATTTTGCTCTCTATATTGCAAGAGTCAGCAAAAACCCTAGAGAATACGATGAAGCAAACTCAGCTTTCACTTTGCAATAGTGAAAGATGAAACTAAAGCAAATGCTAGTTTTAATTTTGAGATGATCTTCTTCCTCCTTAAACCTTTCTCTTATAGAACTCTGGTTAAAACCAGTTAGAGAATAAAGGGGGTAGTGGAGCATTTTTAACTGCATCCATTCAATCAACATTAAATGGGTTCAATGACTGCCCATTCGATGTTGAGTGGGTCAAGAAAATAACTGTCCACTTAGTAATTCGAAAATGGTAAAAAGTAACTAAAGTTTTACCATGGTTAGCCCTACTTGTACACACGCGCACGTGCCTCATGCAAAGTGCTAAGTGCGCATATAAAAGCACCTAAAATACGTTATATGTGTCGCATCGCGTGCACGCATGTGTGGTTCACTTTGTATAACTCTTGTGGTTTTTCTTTTACACACAATGTAGTGCAAGAGTATATATATACTCTTAAACTTGAAGTTTCTAAGCAATGTGGGACTAAAATTTTCTTTTTGAAAATGTCCAACATACAGTAGGGACAGATGTCAGGACAGGGATCGAGTCAGCAAGAGTACTCAGCACAAATGCCTGTTGGAGTGTGTTATAGGTGTGGACAAGTGGGTCATCTTGTCAGAGAGTGCCCACAACCAGCTGAGTTTCGATAGAGATCTGAGGGAGCTTGCCATCGATGTGGACAGATGGGACATTACATCAGAGAGTGTCCACAACCTGTAGATGCTCAACTGAGAATGGCACTACGGCAGCAGTAGACGAGGGAGCGTGCACATGTTGTTACTAAGCCAAACCCTCAGGCAACTCGAGATATCGTTGAGGGTATGATTTACATTTGTAGTCATTTGATATATGTTATGATTAACTCTAGTTCTATTGTTTCCTTTATTTCTGGGTGCATGGTTGATAAGTTAAGGTTAAGACTGAAAGTCACCCAAAAGGAGGTGGATTAGGTTACCGAGTGATTATCACATTTTTAAAACTTTATGCTTAAATAACAACAATAGCACACATACCAACAATAAATATTTATGCAATGCAATTAAGAATGGGGTAAAAGAAATGGAAACGAGACACGTGATTTATAGTGGTTCTATCTAACCGATCTACATCCACTACCTAACCTCCTCGGTCAGGATTTTCAAACCCCCCACTTACATTACCAATACGTGTTACAACCTAAGCCCGCAAGCCTAGTGAATGCCTAGCCTCAACTAGGTCTTTTCCAAGATGCCTTTCCGTAATAAGGTCTTATACAACCACTTAAACTCACCTAGGATTTTCCCTTACCTGGCCTCAACTAGGATTTATGTCTAGCCTCAACTAGGTATTCCCTTTTGACTTAGATCCCACTAAGTCTTACAATCAAAGTTTGATAAATACAATTCAAATATTATTTTACAAAGTAAAGCGGCAAATAAGTCAAATTCTTACAAGCCACCTAGAGCTAAACCACTCCTATGCATGCAAGTATGACTTTGCCAATTGAGATGTCTTGTAAATTGAGTTTTTATAGGCAAAACTCTCAATATTGAAATCAATCAAGAATAGTATAGATTACGCTCAACTTGGTTCCAATAAATGACTAATTCATGCACAAGTAAAGATGCAATTTTAAGCTCAAGTTATGCAATCAAAACCACGAGTCAAAGACAAGTTTAGATTAAGAACAAGACCTTTGTAAATATGTTGTTAAAACAACACAAATATGAAACCACAAAATCAAGTATAGATTAAGCACAAGTAGGTTTCAAAAACACATGAACAAGTGGTATGTGAAAATAAAGATAAAACACAACAACTTGTTCAAATATGTCTTAAGCTAAAAGAGATCAAGTTTAAGTTCAAAACTTAAGACACAAGTATTCAAGAACACAACAAATGATTTCCAAACATTACTCCAATCAACAAGTATATATTAAGCCCAAAAAGAGTAGGAAATCAAGAAATCTTACAACCCCAAGTGTGAAATCCGAAAATTAGTTTTAGAGTAGATGTTGTAAACCTTAGAACACCTCCCTTATGTTGTCTTGACCAGCGAATCAATAGCTCCAAAAATCACCAAGTGTATGTGATCAAAAATCTAGCTCAAATGTGTGTAAAACTTGGATTTTTGAACGTGTAGGAGCATAAGTTGTGGCTTTAATGTTCTTGGATGTTTGAGCAAGTAGTCAAACCCTTTATAACCACATATGACCGCTACATATGATTTAATGGCCCAAAATGATCCTCAAATTCAAATTAAAGGTGTGGATCAATACTTTAAAAAAGCTATCAGGAAACTGCACAGCGCATTGGGCAACACTTAAAAAAATTTCCTGTCAGGACACTGCACAGCGTGCTGGGGAAATTGTCCAGTGGCCAACACTTAGAAAAAACTTCCTGTCAGGACAATGCACAACGCGCTAGGGAAAATGTCCAGCGCGCTGACCAACACTTAGGAAAACTTTCTTGTTCACTACAGGGGCTTTTAAATAAATAACATTCTGGTTTTTCAAAACGACCTCCTAACACTGCTACGACTCTACTAAACCTTTGAAATCACTTTATACATGTTTAATAGCATCTTCAAAACATGTCTAGACATCCCGGATGATTTCACAAACCCCGGAAACAAAAAATTTCGGTTTCATAAAAACATAGGGGCTTTTCTACAAATAATTTTAATGTCAATCCAAAAGCCGTCTAAACACATGCCGATGCATTTAAAATCAATTATAACAATTCATACACCTCAAATACATGTTATAAAGCATGTGTTGCATCATTTTAAAATATTTTAAGAACCTTGAAATAGAAAATCACAAAAATCATAACTTTATGTACTTTGAAAAAATGAAACTCATGTAATGCATGATTTTAATGCATTGGCTTGTAGAAATGGAACTTATATACCTTGCAAATAATGTACAAATGATTGTCTTGTCTTTCCGGTCTTTGCTTCCTTGTATGAGCCGATTCTTGCACTTGTATGGATTCATTTTGTGACTTTTTGACTTAAACTTGTGCATAACTCAACTTTCCTTTTGAACTTGAAATTCGTAACAAGATGTATTATGAAACACTAAATGAACTTGTTAGCACCATTTCACATTGTTTGTTAGCATCAAAATTCTGAGTGGAGTATAAATGATAAAAACACTTAGGCCAACAAAGACCAGTTAGGTTAGAGAGACCTTTAGATATTAGCATAGCTGTTGGTGACAAGATCTATCCTAACATGATTTATGAGCGTTGTATAGTGGAGATAGAGGGACATGAGTTACCAATAGATCTTAGAGTGATAGAGTTTCTGGAGTTTGATGTGTTATTAGGCATGGATTGGTTACGTCCTTACCACGCATAGATTGATTGCTTCGGCAAAATGGTCACATTTTAGATTCTCGGATAGCCAGAGTTTACTTTTCGTGGGGGTAGGACTTTGTTGAGACTTACCAGAGGCAGAGTGTCTACGAGCAGTGAGATTAAGACGTTTGCGAGTGTTCTGATTACAGCAGGGATAGTTGAGGCTAGGATCGATGAGGTACTAATCATGTACGAGTTTCCGAACGTGTTTCCAGCAGAGTTTCCCTAATTACCACCAACGAGAGAGATTGATTTCATCATTGATTTGGTTTAAGGAGCCAAACCTATATCGATTCCGCCGTAGCGGATGGCTCATAAGGAGTTGGAGGAGCTGAGATCACATTTGGATGAGTTGCTAGAGTTGAATTTTTTTTCACCCGAATATGCTACCTTAGGGTAAGCCAGTCTTGTTTGTGAAGAAGAAAGACGGCAGCCTGAGATTGTGTATCAATTATAGGCAGCTAAACCGAGTGACAGTGAAGAACAAGTATTCATTACCTCGCACTGATGACTTGTTTGATCAACTGACTGGAGCTCAGTGGTTCTTGAATATCAATTTGAAATTTTGGTTACCATCAGTTAAGGATTAGAGTAAGGGACAGAGAGATGATGGTTTTTCACACGAGATATGGGCACTATCAGTTTACCGTCATGCCGTTTGGGCTGATGAATTCCCCAGCAATGTTCATGGATCTCATGCATCGTGTGCTAATACATTACTTGGATAGATTTGTCACAGTGTTCATTGACGACATTTTAATCTATTCAAGAACCTGTAAGAAGCACGAGAAACACCTCAGGACGACTTTACATGCGCTGAGGAAGCAAAGATTGTATGCCAAGTTCAGTAAAAGTGAGTTTTAGCTTACAGAGGTTGGATATCTAGGGCACATCATCGGAGCTAGCGGAGTGCTAGTAAACCCTGCTAAGGCCAGAGCAGTTGTTGATTGGCCTACACCGAGATTAGTGACATATATCTAAAGTTTTCTAGGATTGGAAGATTATTATAGACGATTTATACAGGACTTCTCAAAGATTGAATCACTGATGACGTAATTGATGAAGAAAGAAGTCAGATTTCAGTGGGATAACAGTTGTGAGCTGGCTTTCTAGACTTTAAAGGAGAGACTGACTACCACACCAGTGCTAGTATTGCCTAAGTCAGGGAAAGGTTTTAAGGTGAACATCGATACTTGTTTAGTCAGTTTGGGCTATGTTTTGATGCAGGATGGTAAAGTGATAGCTTATAGGTCCCGATAGCTGAAGATTCACAAGAAGAATTACCCTACACATGACTTGGAGTTAGCAACAATGGTGTTTGCACGGAAGATTTGGCGTCATTATCTCTATGGAGAGAGATATGTGTTGTTTACTAACCATAAGAGGTTGAAGTACCTCTTCACTCAGAGAAAGTTGAATATGAGACAAAGTTGGTGGCTGGAGTTCCTTAAGGATTATGATTTCTTGTTGGAGTATCACATGGGGAAGGCTAATGTCGTAGTTGACGCAATGAGTCATAGAGGGGTTGACTCAGAGGTTGTTACGTGCCACATGACACATGAGTATGGGTTGCTCAAGGCGGTCGAGGCGATGCATTCAGTTGATATCCCGACCAGCACCAGAGTGTTTATTTGTGGGGAGTTTAGGACTATGATAGTTTCTATCCAGAGTGTACTTAATGGTCAGCTGGCTGATGAGCAGTATCAAAAGTACATTGAGTTTGTTTAGAGTTCCGATCATCCAGAGTGAAGTCAGCCAACAGATTTCTAACTGAGATTTAAAGGTAAGCTGTGGATTCCATCAGTGGCTAAGTTACGTGATGATATTCTCTAAAAGGCTCACCGCTCACGTTTTTCGGTTCATCCGGGCATGACTAAGATGTATGCTGATATGCGTCGCCTATTTTGGTGGTTGGGGATGAAGAACAATGTTGGTGATTATGTTAGAGGGTGTGAGATATACCAGCGAGTTAAGGCTGAGCATAGGAAGCCTGGTGGATTGTTGGAGCCATTTCCCATTCCTCGTTGGAAATAGGAGCATATCATTATTGATTTAGTCAGTGGGTTACCACGATCTCAGCACGGTCATGACAATATTTGGGTGATTGTGGACAGATTAACGAAGCCTGCGCACTTCATACCGATTTCTACCACACATCAAATGGATATGTTGGCAAGCTTGTACGAGAAAGATAGTTCGACTGCATGGTGTACCATTGTCGATCGTGTCAGACAAAGGGCTGTAGTTTACGTCATAGATTTGGCAGAGTATGTAGGCACAGTTTGGCATGAGGTTGGATTTTATTACAGCTTATCATCCACAGACCAATGGACAATCGGAGAGGGTGATTCAGGATTGGAGGACATGTTGAGGATGTGTGTGTTAGAGTATGGTGGTTCTTAGAAGGAGTATCTTTACCTATGTGAGTTTGCTTACAATAACAGTTATCATGCCAGTATTAGTATGACACCATTTGAGGCACTCTACGGTAGGCCATGCAAATCTCCATCTTGCTGGGCAGAGCTAAAGGATGTGGCAGTGATTAGGCAAGAGATTGTAGTAGATCACACAAAGAAGGTACGACTGATCAGACTTTGGTTGAAGGGTGCGCAGGAGAGGTAGAAGAGGTATTATGACAGGTACCATAGAAAGTTGGATTATGAGGTAGGAGACTATGTGTATATAAAGGTTTCTCCACTCAAGGATCACAAGAGATTTAGGATTAAAGGTAAGCTTACACCGAGGTTTATAAGTTGTGGTTAATGATTGGCAAAAATCCGCACTAGCGGAACGGTCTGTACCGGACAAGTGGTCTGCTGTGCAACAGATCCTACACTCTGCGCCCTGTGATCACGGATAACCAATCTGGTCTTCTTTCTCTACCTGTCTTGCTGATAGTGGCTCTCGAATCCTGTCTCCACTCGGGTCACCTTAGCCTCTTCCAGATACGTGAGTAAGTAGCTCTCCCTCGCTAAGCTGCGCTCATATGCCCACTGCAAGCTCTCTGGCTCAGTTGTAACCACAAATCCTCTGACTGCGGGTAGCAAACCCTCCGTAAAGTAGTAGACTTAATCAGCTTCAATATCTGTGGATCCTCCAGCATAAGGTAGCAATGAAATGAACCTGCCCATATAGTCTATCACTGAGTCGTCTTTGCTCTGCCTTAGTGCCATGAACTCGTTCCTCTTTGCCTGAAGAACAGTCGGCAGAGCGTACTTTTGGTCAAACTGGGTCTTAAAGTTGATCCAGTCTCTCAGAACACCTTTAGTCGTGATGATCGTCGTCTACCAATTGTCTGCCTCTCCTCATAGCATCAAGGATGATATCGTAACTTTCATGTGGTTCTCCGTGGCGATAATGCGGTGTATCTTCTCGTGGCTCTTCATGTAAGCCTCTGCTACAACGATATCAGTACCTCCACGGAACATCGCTGGATCGTGCTCCCTTGAACTCAAGCCACTGCTTCACCTCACCAATAACCCCTAGACTCTTCTGTGGCGTAGTAACGATAGCAGGCATTGCCTCTATCGCCTCAGCCAGTACTATCTCAGTCTGCATCGGTAAGTGCCTCGGACTCAGTGTGCATAACTGGCACAATAACAACTCCCTCCGGTGTCTTCGTCAAGGGAATTAGAGTTGTAGATGCCGCAGCAATAGGAGTCTCAACTCCCTAAGTAGTGATACGTGGCATGGGCGTAGTCGAGGTCAGTGGCATCGTGGTAGCTGGTGCGGGTGTCGTCAGTGACCGCACTAAATCCTCGAATCTCTGTGTCTAAGCACGAAACTCCTCCAAAGTAATAAACCGAGAATCAGCCATCCCGTTTTCGTCACTCGGACCTGTCTGATCCGCCATCGCTGTCTGAACCAAGAGAGCGAATACTTCGGATCAATCCATAGCTACTGCATACCATATAGTACACACAACAAGCATAACATGTACAAAGTTAAATCCGACTTATCCCAAACTCCCCCATATAAGCTTCTAAACAAGATCATAGGGTTTCCACTCTAAGTTTGACCATTCTTAACTTCCACTGGTTTAAATGGTTTATGTTTTAAATCAAGAGTCAGGTCTATATAACCTTGTACTCTGATACCAACTGTGACGGCCCCAAATTCTCAATGTATTTGGGTACGCCCAGCCTAGACTCGTGCAGGACCCCAAGTCAATACTCGGCGAGCTTGGCGAGCCTAGTCAGCCTCCAATCGATTAATTATACAATTTATGAAAGAGTTATTACAAGTTTAATGCAATGAAAAATAAATAAATTAAACAATATGTGAAATAACTCAGTCAAAGGGAAATCAGGAATCTATAATGTGGAAAACCCCGAAATATTCATGTACAATCAAATGTGAACGAGAGTAACGTATACATGATATCCAAATTAAAATGATCCCCAATTAAATGATTAAAAATATATATATATATATATTAAAACATCATACAATCAAGCAAAACATATAATTAACCTACACTAAGGTCTCCGAATCCAGCTGCTAATCCTCACAAGAAATCACCTAGGCAGGGCTCTTTGCC
Source organism: Stephania japonica (assembly GCA_039657345.1). NCBI lineage: Eukaryota > Viridiplantae > Streptophyta > Magnoliopsida > Ranunculales > Menispermaceae > Stephania > Stephania japonica. Next base: position 13,535,310 of record CM077564.1, on the reverse strand, counting down.
TCTACTGCACTCCACTATATCTGCAACCACCGTCACAAACTAGATGGTGAGTAAATGATTGAAGTCGAAAGTAATGCCAGAAGTAATTCATGATTTTTCAAGCAAAACAGTCTAAATATCATATGGTAATTGAAAGACAGGAATTGAAACAGATCAAGTGCATGATAAATAGACTAATAGATATCAATCGATAACATGTGTGTTCGAAGAATTCAACAAAGGTCCATAAGTGCTCTAAATCATAGCATAACGATGGAGACCGCATGAGGTCTCCCCGGGCATCGACACAAGCGAAGGCACAACCATGATGGGAGGGACACAAGCCCTCCAAAACAGTACTTGGTGTCACATGATCACTATGGGTGGTCCCACACTCTTGTACAAGAGTGCTCACTTTGCCCCACTAGTCAGGGTCGAGTACTCTCAAGACAAAACACTTACACCAAGAACACACAACAAGGAGTATAATAGATTGCCAACAATAGATCAACATGTAAAACAGAATAAGTGGATAATGAATCACATGGTATTTCCTTACTGGCTTACTAACGTACATAAGCTTGTGGCAAATATACTTACCTGACTAATCGCACCCCGTAGACACTCTCGCGTCCCTAACGCATATCCCCGAATTTCCTGCTACCTAACAAGGTCAGAAAAATGTGTTAATAGGTCAAGTCATCAACTAAACCCTAGTATTTTTCCCAAGTGTTTTAATGACTCAAACAACTTGACAAATCAATAGGAAAATGAATACTCTCTCGGATTTGAAAAACCACAACAATAACCACGAATACGATATCACAACATCGATAACCATAACGCATGTAAGCCTACTTATGAATCGTAGGCTCGATTCGGTCGTATGTGGGTCATGCCATAGCCTCGATGAGCCAACGGTGTGACCATGATGACATAACTAATCCACAAGCTTCAAACACTAAACTGTAACCGCAACTCATTTTGAATTACAACCAAACAACAATTGAGACCTTCTGTAACAACCCTCAAATTTAAACCGACTTGTGTCACACATTTTAGGACCATGACCCAGCTACGTGATACTAAATAATATTTTGAATTTCGGGAGTCGACACCGAGGTGATTTTATGTTTTCCTGATGTGTGTATTAGTATTGTAGTCCATTACGGGTCTCGAGCCGCTCAGGCAATTGTTAGTCAGATTGAGGCTTTGCCTAGGTAGATGGGGGAGTAAAACATAGTAAAAATACAATTAAATGAATTTTTGAATAATTTAAATAAATAATTGACAAGATAAGGCGAAACTACAAGAGCGACGATAATCAAGGCAACGTAGAACAGACCGAGGAGCGTCATTTGAACTCGGGAAGTTGGTTAGCTAAATTACACTCAAGCTAAGTTGTAAGAACAAATGTGGGCTTGTTAAAGTGACATAGCCCAAAACGAGGGAACCATCATATCGGCCTCGAGATGCGTTTGTGGTTAGTGATTACAAAAAGTCTATAAATAGGATCCCACACCTACTTTACTATTCACTCTTTCTTTCACTTACTTACATATTGGATCTCTCTCTCCCTCACCCTTCTCTTCTTCCCCTCTCCCTTGGCGTGTTACCACCAGACCTCAATGGCTCTAGGGTGGTCGGAGCTCGCTAAACACGACTCTGAACATCGGTCGTTGGAGGTTCTCTCTCTCTCTCTCTCTCTCTCTCTCTCTCTCTCTCTCTCTCTCTCTCTCTCTCTCTCTCTCTCTCTCTCTCTCTCTCTCTTTTTGCACCTATTTTTTGCACTGCCTCACGTCTATCCGAACTGTGGTAGTGGGCAGCCGTGATTGGGACTGGTCGGGTCGACTAGTCGGTCTCAGAGCTTCCTCTATTCACGGTGGATGTGGAGTACTTCTTAGTGTTACTGTTTCTTTTCCCCTTTGTGTTGTACCTCATTGTTTTGGTGACTGTTGTGTTGGTGGTCACTGCAATGACCAGGGACTTGTTGGGGACAGCATCGAGGTGGTTCACGGGAGTCCCAACGTCCTGGAGCACCTCCTATCACAGCGGATATAGAAGTTCAGGTCACATGTTGAGGATTCTTCAATTTTACCCTGTTTTGTAGAAATATGCCACTATTTTGGTTTCTTCATCGAACTGCCCGATAAGCGGCGTTGCTGCTAGCCGGACCACCATGCGTGGGGGTTGTCGGGGACCTAGCCAAGTCCTTGATGTTGCCTCATAGCCTATGGTGTGTTCGAATCAGTAGTGGTTGAGCCGTTTGTTCTTGATTTCATGTAGTGTATTGAGTTCATGAGGCGTATTTGGTCTCGTCGTAAACCGCCATGCTTGGTTGCACTGCTGTCGAACGCCGTGACCGGAGGAGTGTCGGAGATCACACTAAGTTCTTGCTTGTATCCCACACCCCTTCGATGATTTCATATGGTTTTTTATCGAATTTCAATTGTTGTGTTGAGTGGTTATTGGCGAATGATAAAGAGTACACCTGGTTTTCCCATGTCGTAGTGGTACCCTCTCGATGTTGGGAAGCACCATAAAGGTTTCATATTTACTGGTATATGGTTGGGTTGGGTTTGTATTGAGTAGTGATATTGGTTTTGTGTCTAGGTTATATATGTTTTCATGGTTGGTTACTCACGGCATGGTGCGACATTGTGTGTGTGTATTCTCTTTGAATCCATAAGGATATGATGTACATAGCGGACATGTGTTTCAGGTCCATGATGGTTGTTCGAGTTTACATGTTTTGGGTTCATGTTGTGTACGTGTTAAAGAATAGTTATGACATCATGGTCATACCACCGATTCTCGAGGCTATGGCATGACTCATATACGACCGAGCCGAGCCTATGATTTGAGAATAGGCTTGCATATGGTGTGGTTTACAAAACCAAGCGAGTCGTTGTGTTTTGTTTGATTTTTCGGTCGATTTACCAAAGTGTTCGAGTCTTAAAACATTGGAAAAATGCTAGGGTATCAACCTAGGGTTAGATAATTACTCGACCTGATAACTAGAGTCTTCGAACATGTCACGTAGAGAGAAACTCGGGGATACGCATTAGGAACGCGAGAGTGATTATTTGCGAGTTGCTTTGTCAGGTAAGAACTGCCCTAAAAGCTTATGTACATTAGTAAGCCAGTTAAGAAAATACTATGTGATTCATTATCATTCATTATTGTTTGTTGATATCCGTTGTTGGCATTCAAATTCTATATTTCTTCTTATGTGTGTTCTTAGCGTAAGTGAGTCGTCATAAGTATCATGTGGCCCGCACTGGTGAGGGAAACATGAGCATTTCCTTTGGAATTGCTACTAATCTTAGTGTTGTGTGAACCTGGGTACTGATTGTGAAGGTGTCATGTGGCCCGCACCAGTTGGAGAAACGCTAGCCACTCTCTACGTGAGTGCCTGACCACCCCTAGTGTTATGTGAACCTAGGCACTGGATTGTTGTGGTTATTGTTGTAGATTTTGACCGCTTATAGCCCTCTTCTGATTCTTAGAACACGCATGTTATCTCGCTATCTTTCCAGTCTGTTATCATGCACCTTGTCTATTTAAATCCCTGCTTTTCCATTACCGCATGATATTTAAACTGCTTTACTTGATATTCATGAATTACTGTTATATTCTTCTGGCATTACTTTCGATTTTCTCTCAGTTGTTTACCATCTAATTTGTGACGGTGGGTACAAATTTACTAGAGTGTTTGAAAGGTAAGGAACCCTGCTTATGAGACTTTTTATGAGGATACTGGATTCGAGCACCTTAGCCTAGGTTATGTTTGATTTCTGCTTGTATGTTGATTTCTTTATATATGTACATCATGTTTGGTTTGAACTTGGGTTTAGTTGATCCCATGTACTCATTATATGTTCATTTGGTTTGTAAATGAATATTCGGGGTTTCCACATATATAGATTTCCTGATTTTTGTTTGACTGAGTTATTTCCTAATACTTGTTTAGTTTAAATTTTCTTCCGTTGCGTATAATTTGCAATAACTCTTTCATAAATCGTTAAATTAATTGATTGGAGACTGACTAGGCTCGTTAGGCTCGCCGAGTACTGACTCGAGGACCTACACGAGTCTAGGCCGGGCGTACCAAATGCATTGAGAATTTGGGGCCGTCACACCTTCATGACTTCATGTTGATATTATCCGACGTCAGGAAAAAGTTCGGCATGGCATGACCGAAAAACACTTCGCCTAGTCATAGTTTAACACGCACATACACACAAGGATAGTTGAACTCAACACGACGTAAAGTCTCAACAAACTACCGTGAACACCACTATCCGAACTCACAAAAGAGTTACGAGACACCAGCAACATCATGGAGTGATCTTCGACAATCTCTCGGACATGAAGAATCCGACCAGCAACACCGCCACGATGGTGGTTTCCAGTGAAGAGAAATAAAACAATACATGAAATAATAGATGCACACACCACCCCTACCATTGTTTTGCTTGCTTTGGGGATTAGGAGGCACCAATATGGTCATGGAAGAGTCCCCGACATTTCCCCACATCATGGAAGTCAACAGCGGCAGCGCCATTCAGCTAGGAGGTTCGATATGTTATGTTTTTTTTTATGATTTGTATTATTTATTTATTACCGAACATTAAATTCAATATCTCAAATGTGTGAGGACGTGGTGAGTGTGCATTGGTATCGTAGAACGAATTCGGTATGAAAGAACGCGTGAAACTGGTATCGAGTGAATTGCACGGGTATTTGAGAGTACGAAGGACAAAAACAGAATAAAAATACTGACAAATACAAATGATAATAATATTGTTGTTGGCGTTGATGTGATTGTGGTGATTGTTGTGACCATGTTGTTGATTTTGGAGAGCTTGGTGTTTTAATGGTTGGTGGGTATTGATGTTGTGTTGTATTGTTGTTGAAGAAGAGGAAAAAAAGAAAGAAACCAAAAAAAAATAAAAATAAATAATCAGGGAGGACGAGACCTGACCCTAGGACCCACCCACTATTAAATAATAAATTAATTAAATATGATTTTAGATGAAATAAATTTCAAAAAAAAGGAAAATTATAAAAAAAATTTAGTAAAAAATTATATTTTGACCAAATACATAGAAATTTATGAATTTCTATTAAAAGTGAAGTTTTCATAATTGTGACGAGACATTTATTGGGGTTTTGCTTCGTAAAGCGTGAAATTAGCAAAAATAGCCAAAAAATTATGAGAAATTGGGAAAATTGAAAAATTAATGGAAATTGAACCTAAATGGATGTCAGGTAACCAGCATGACTTTGATAAATCAATTGGAGATTTCATTGGAAAATGTGTGGAGCTACTGGGGAGCGTTTTAGTGAGGTTCGAGGTGAGTAAAGGCAACAATAATAGAATCAACATGAACGTTTTCTATTTCTTGACTGATTTTTCTTGAAATGGGAGCCTTTGCATTCCATTCTTGTTTAGGTGACCGAGGGTTTAGGTAGTTCGCCTGTGATGAGAAGTCTCAACGAGTTTAGCAGCAGTCATAAACTGTGGCTTCTCATTGGAGCCTATTGGAATGATTTAGCATCCAGCTTGTAATAGTGGCTTTCCTTCAATAGTGTGTTAGGAATTTAGCAGCCAGCTTTGTCTATGGCTTTTCCTAATAAGTGTGCATTTAGTGGTGGCGACCTTCAGGCCACAAGTTCGTACGGGGTGGATTGAGCAAGGGAGGCGATTTTAGGCCCACTGTGTCGATCGCAAGCTAAGGGGGTTTTGTGACCCGCGATTTGATTTGGGACTATTTATTTGCCTATGCTATTGTTTCTCGGTCACTTGATTATCGTTGTCTAAGTTTGTTGAATCTATTTATTATGCAATTTGCTATTTATTTCAGTTTCTTGTTATATACCGCATGATTCATAGATTTGTTATTTATTGAGTATTCAACAATTTATTTTGAGATATCTATTATTGTTGTTTATTGTTATATTTTGTACTCAACGTCCTTTTTATGAGGGTGGGTGCAGACCCACAGATGAGTCGGGCAAGGGGCCAATGCTTGGCGATATATCCAGTAAGGCACAATCAGAGCCATTAACTTTGCTCTCACTTTATAGTTATTTTGTTCTTTTGTTATATATTTTGACTATGTATTCATTCGTTTGATTTTTTGGGGACTATTGGGGGTTGAGGTACTTGATCAGGCATGTATATGTGTATTTTAGGCTTTCAGTTGATTTGTTATATACTTGTTTTATATGTTGGACAGGATTTCTACATCTAGGTTGACCGAGTTGTAAACTGCTTTAAATTGGTGTTAAAAGTTTTCGCTGCACACCTAACTGTAATTGAGGATAAATGATTAGATAAAGTTAAGGTGAATCTAAAGATGGTCCAGGGTGAGTAAGTGAATAATGTACTGAATAATTAGTAAATTAAAGCTGATTAAACTTGCGTTGACTGTAGAAGACTGGCTCGTGGGTCCATGTAGGTTTAGGCCGGGAGGGGCCCAGTTTGTGGTTGTTGGGACCGTCACATGTACGTTCCAGAGAAGAAAAATAAACTTGTTTTACATAATTTAACATCGAGGTATATCGCACGAGCACCGAGTTGGTCAATGCCCAATCTCAATGCTCAAATTGGGTTACTCAATCTTTTTCCTTTCTTATTATGTGTGGTCAATTAGTAGGATATAGAGTGTGATTGGGTGGCATACATTTGCTTACGTTTGCTATACAGTTGATTACTTGTCCTTTGGATACGCACTTCATATTTTATGCACACATCTTGATGCAAGCATGCTTCCCTTGTGCATAACTACATACGTAGCAAAGTATGTCATCCTTAACTTTGACCTTTGGATGGAAGACATCTCGACATATACCCGGCCTAGAAAATTTAGAATATTCGAACACTAGTAGATTAAAGAGGTTGACACAGATGGTTTGATCGGAAAAAAACAAAAAACAAAAAACAAAAACAAAAAAACAAAAAACCAAAAAACAAAAAGGAGAGATACAAAACAATCACTAATCAATCAATGGTTGGTAAAAAAAAAAACTGTCATTAATTGGTCAGTAAAATACTTAGATATAAGGTCTTGATTTTATGTTGTGTCGGCAAAATAACAAGAAAAGCACACACCTAATTTGTTTGTGGGGTACCCCACATGTATCGATCCCTACATCTAAAGGGGTAGGGGTAAACGTATAAAAAAGTATTTATTGAAATAATAAAAAAAAACATTAATACTGTAAAAGGTACTCCGATATTCCAAATAAAAAATACTTCTAATTTTGTTTGGACCATAAATCATCTAACTCAGGCCTGCAATTGCAATAACCCATGTTTTATTCTTTTGGTTGTGTTCAAGACAAAATGACCACAGATAGAGAGCACGATATTGGTGATAATTTAAAGGGAGTGGTTGCATGGACAGAGACGTTAATGTAGAAAATTGGGTAATGCTGAGGGTTAAGTTTGACTTAATTGTATATAATTAAGTAGCTGAGTTTAATAATTGATCTAAATTGGCAGTTTCGTGCAAGTAATCGGAAACATTTTACCATCCATACATGCATCTAATTAATCAATATGGAAACGCAACTTAAATATTTTAAAGTATATTATTTTCGTGTATTATGTACCCTTAACTCATATTATGTACTAACGATCATAGAACTAAACCACCATAAACTCCCAATGCCTCTCTCGTGAGATGGTAGAGTCATCACTAGCCATAAAAGAAACTAACACATAGAGAAATTTGTGAGAAGGTATGATTTCATTCATGCTTCTCTCTTATTTTTACAATTACAATAGCTCTATATTTATAGAGTTACAGGGATAGTGACAATTATGGAAACTTCCAACAAATCTTCAATCAAGCAATCAATCAATCAATTGTTAAGACCTCTGGTGGTTTAATGATTCTTGCTTACATCCCCCCTCAAACTTGGCAAGAGTGTTGTCAGGCCAAGTTTGGTACACATAAGTTGATGGCAAGAGGAGGGCATAGGTTTCTTCATACAATCAGCAACTTGATCTTCAGAAGGAATGTAGCAAATGTCCAGTAGTTATTTGAGAACTCGGTTCCGAATGAAGTGCACATCGATTTCAATGTGTTTGGTGCGAGCATGGAAGATGGGGTTCTTGGCAAGAGAGAGCACTTTGATTGTCACACCATAAGATGGGTTTGGATTGAGGCGGGTGGTGAATGTCATGGAGTAAGGATTCGAGCCACATTGTTTATGCTGCGGTGTAGGCAAGAGAGCGGTACTTACTCTCTGTACTCGAACGCACTACGACTTGTTGTTTCTTGGCTGGATACACACAGTATCCAGCCACTAATTTGCGATCAAATTAGGAGGACGCCCAGTCAGCATCAGAGTATGCGACTATGTTGAGTGATGAACTTGGTTTGATGTGTAGACAAACCTGCGAAGATCCAACAAGGTAACGAAGAATGCGTTTAAAGGCCTGCCAGTGCACAACTTTTTATTCTTTTTTAAACTGACTAAGGCGATTGACTGCAAAGGCAATGTCGGGGCGAGTGTGAGTCAGATATTGGAGACATCCAATTAATTCGACGATACAAGGTGTAGTTAGATAAGGTGGGGCTAGATTCCGAGAAGTCGAGTTTTGAAAAAGAGCATGGAGTAGCCACAGACTTCAAGTTTGAGAATCCAGCAGTTTGTATGAGGGAGGAGACATAGCTGTGTAGAGATAGATAGATTCCGAAATGATCCCGTCGAACCTTGATGCCTAGAAAAGAATGAAGATCACTCAAATCCTTCAATGAAAATTGGTTATCAGGAGCGGTAATGAACTTGGTGATGAAGTTGTTAGAATTGCCTGTAATAATGAGAGCATCGACATAGATGAGGATGTATGTGACAGAGGTGCCTTGTTTGTGTATGAAAAAAGAATTTTCTGCCACAGAATTTCAAAAGCCCCAGTTCAGAAATGTATGGCGAAGATGACTGAACCAGGCCCGAGGAGCTTGTCTCAAGCCGTACAGTGCCTTATGTAGCTGGCATATGTGATGAGGCATTATTGAATCCACAATGCCAGTGGGTTGGGGAATGAATACCTTCTCGAAGAGAAGGCCATGGAGAAAGGCGTTTTTGACATCCAATTGTTTTGGTGGCCAGTTGTATGTGGCAGCAAGAGTAAGGATGATACGAACTGTGGAGGGCTTAATAACGAGGCTATAAGTTTCATGAAAATCAATTCCTGGTTGTTGTTTGTAACCTTTTGCGACAAGTCGATCTTGTGTTTGTGGATGCTACCATCTGAATTCCGCTTGATTTTGAAAATCCATTTGGTGAGTACCAGTTTTTTAGTGTTGGATGGAAGAACCAACAACCAAGTGTGGTTGCAATGTAAGGCAGCAAGTTTTTGTTCCATAGCATCCTTCCAGATAGGAAAAGACAGAGCTTGTGTGGTGGTAGAAGGGAGGATACCGTAGCTTGTAGAGGAGTCGATTGGAGGCGGTGAATACCTTTCTTTTAGATATTCCATCCTTAGCCCTTGTCACCATATGGTGATGGTTAATAGTGGGAGGAGGAATAACCATTGGTGGTGGGGAACTTGGAGTTGGTGATGGTGATGGTGAGGATGAGATGGGTGGGTTGATGGCATTGGTGGGAGGTGTTTGTTGTGGGTGAAATGTGACAACAGTATGGGGAATGGGTAAGGCTTCGTGGTGAGGAAGATTTGTGGGAAATCATGTTCATCAAATATAACATGATGAGAGATATATGTACGACCATTTAGACTGAGTCAGAGATATCCTTGATGCGATGAACTGTAACCCACGAATATACATTTGGTGGATCGAAACTGGAGTTTGTGTTGATTGTATGGACGCAAACAAAGGTAACAAGCACAACCAAAAATGCGAAGAATAGAGTAATTAGGAGGAAGGTGGTAGAGAACTTGATATGGAGAGGTACCATTGAGGACTGGAGTAGGTAGGCGATTTATGATGAATGTTGTCGTGTAAGCAGCTTCCCACCAGTAGGATAGTGGAAGATGAGAATGTGCGAGAAGAGAAAGGGTCATGTCCATGATGTGTCTATGTTTTCGTTCGGCTCAACTGTGTTGTTCATGGGTGTAGGGGCATGGATGTTGGCATAGACAGTAAGGTATATTTGAAAAGGGTGATATTCGCCTCCCCAATCGGATTGGACAACTTTAATGGAATTAGATAATTGTTTTTTCACATTGGTTTTGAAGGTGATAAATGTGGACAATGCTTCCGATTTCAGTTTAAGTGGATAGATCCATGTGAAATGATTGTGGTCGTCGACAAAATGGATATGGTATCGAAAACTCGATGAGATAGGGGGAGGCAGGCCCCCAGATATCAATGTGTTTAAGATCAAGAATGTGGGAGGCACGTCTAGGATTTAATTGAAAAGGAAGTGCATGAGATTTTCCAAATTGACAAGAACTGCAAAAGAAAATTTTATTGAAGCTTGTGAACTTATTGCATAATCTCAACACTTTATGAATTGTTGGGTGAGGGGCATGGCCCAATCTCATTTTTTAGACATTAGAATCGATGGAAGCAGTGGAAGAGTAAAATGTCTGAAGCTTGATTGAATTGGAAAATGTAGGTGGGGAGTTAGGGACACAGTACAGTCCATCATCAAGGGTCCCCCGAAGTAGAACTTGGTTGGTAAGAACATCTTTCACAAGACAACAATTGGAATGAAACTCAACAGCGACATTAGTATCAGAAGTTAACTGAGAAACAGATAGTAGATTTTTCTAGAATAAAGGAACTAGTAAGGTGTTTGGGAAGTAAAGGAAAGGGGCTAAAGTGAGGGATAAGGAGCCAGTTGCAAATATGGGCATTCAATTACCATTACCAACAACTATGGATTGTTTACCTGAGTAGTCGGATTTGTTGTTGAGGAAAGAGGGGTCCGAGGTCAGGTAATGGGTGGCTCTGCTGTTAAAGTACCAAGAGGAGTCAGGGATGAATGAAGGGGTAGTCAAGAACGCAGAGGATGGTGGACTGATAGGTGGGCATGGGTGTTGTGGTTACAGAGCAGAGGGTACAGGTCCCATGTAGGAAGCGTTGTTTCTATGGTAACACACGGCAGGGGTGTAGCCAATTTTGCCACAGATTTGGCAAAAGGACCAATTGTTGCTTTGTTAGTAGAGACCACTTCCTCGGCTTCCTCCGCGGCCTCCTCGATTGCTGTTTGGGCCCCTTTGTGAGTTATTGTTTTGCCCAACGTGTGTGTTGTTGTTTTGGGAGAAATGGGAGGTTGGGGGAGTTATTGTTCTGCCTAGAGTGCAAAGAGCTTTGAGTAGGTGCACTCACAAAGAGGGATGCTAAAGCTTGAATATTCTAGATCTGTTGAAGTTTTGTTTCAAAGCTCAACAAGGAAGCTTGAAGTTCTGCCCATGAGCGCTCATCTTTGTCTTGTAGAAGAGTGGTGATAGGGAGGTAGTCACCATCTAGGCCGGCAAGAGTGCAAGAGATGAGGTCTGCAACTGGAATAGGAGATCCAACCATTGTGAGACTGTCCGAGAACTTCTTCATCTTGTTAAGGAACTCGAACATGGTAAGAGAGCCTTTTCTTGTGGTTTGCAAACCTGTTTAAGACAGTTGGACCTTAGTTTTGTTATAAGCACCACAGAGTGTCTCTATTGCTTTCCCAACAACAGATTCATGGCCATGAACTTAGTAGGCTATGTCCGACGAGAGAAAGTTGAGAAGCAAAGTGACCAACATCTGGTCTAGGTTGGTTGTTCCAGCCGCATGAAGGAATTGTAGGGGTTGAGCTTTCATTCCGAGCAAGTACCCATCGAGCTTGATTCCTTTCACAAAGGACATGATGATAGACCTCCCGAGAAGGAGGTTGTCTTGATCAAGTTTGATTATCATCCCTTGTGACAACGAGTTGCCGAATGGATTGAAAGGAGCATTGACTTGCTGAGAAGCCATTGTGGCCACCGAGCCTTCTGTGGAGCCAGAGGTTGTTGGTGAGATGGGGATATCAGCCATGGCGTTTGCCTATGGCTCTGATACCATGAAAGAAACTAACACATAGAAAAATTTGTGAGAAGGTATGATTTCATTCATGCTTCTTTCTTATTCTTACAATTACAATAGTTATATATTTATAGAGTTACAGGGATAGTGACAATTATGAAAACTTTCAACAAATCTCCAATCAAGCAATCAATCAATCAATCAATCAATCAATCAATCAACTAATCAATTGTTAAGACCTCTGGTGGATTAATGATTCTTGCTTACAAGCCAAAAGCAAAGTTTGGGGAGGTCATGAGTTCACTATAATGAAAGCGGCCTTTAGCGATTATAGTTAACGAAAAACTTTTGTCGCTAAAGACAAGTATTCGTCATTGTTGATCTTTTGCAATGAATTTTTCGTCGCTAATTGTTCGTTGTCGTAGCATATTGTAACGGTGAAAAAACCTCGATGCATTTGCAATGACATATGCATCCTTTTCCATCGAGTAAAATCTTTAGCAAATGTGCATTAGCGAACATATCCATTGCTACTAAGTTAAAACTACAAACTTTATACGTACCCAATAAAATTAGCAATAAATAAAAGTTTGTTACTATAAGTTTTTAGAAACAATTCTTGTTGCTAAAACGATTTTTTTTAATAAGCTAAAATGGTTATTTATTGTCAAATATACAAAAAAATCCAATTTAAACTGAGTTATTTGACGATTTTTCATTTATTACAATTAATTATATTAATTATGTAAATGAATTTTTTATAATTGATTTGTCATTAATTACAATTAACTATATAATTTTTTTATAATTAATTATATCTAAGATATCAATCTATTTTGAATGTGGTAACTCAATTCTGTCTCTTCACTTTCTTTACTCATCCATTGCAAATCTTGTAATCTGTAACAAGAAAAATAGAAATCAATTTTAGAGTTAAAAAATTGTCAACAAATTTATAAAAAGGCCCAAAACAAAAGTTGCCTAATTACTTAATCAAAGAACTAATTTTTTTTTAATCCATAACGTTCTTTGCCATTCAAGCAAAATTCTCGAGAAGTAACCTAGAAAAGGAGACACATTTAATAATACAAAAATAAAATACGAAAACACAAACTTGTTCACCCCGGACATCAAAATATGTAAAATCTAATATACCATCAAGGACATAAACAACAAAAACACCACATAATTGCTCTAAAGAAAAACAAAAATATAGAACTTCACAAGAATTGTGGAAAGTTTTGCAAGAGTATTGGAAGCAAAATCGAAGAAAGAATAGTTACAATAGGTACAAGAAGGGAGAGGCGTTCTCGAGCTCGTGTAGGGGAGGAGTCCGGGGAGTGGTGGAAAGAAAAGAGGAGACGTGCGAGGAGAAAAAAATTAGTTTTTTCTATTTTTGTTGGCACGTTATTTATTGAAGACTTGTCCACTTTTATTTTGATATCTTCAAACAGATTTGGTTTTATCAAAACCAAAACAAAAAAAGCCAACGTTGGCTAATTATGTATGTATTTTTGTTTAAAAAAACAAAGAAAGTCTTTATAAGTTAAATGTATTACATACGACTATATAATATTTTGTTTTGTAAAATACTATATTAATAATTTTAGTCAATGTATTACCGTACCATATAATAATTTTAGTCAATGTATTACCGTACCATATAATAATTTTAGTCACTGTATTACTATATATTAACGTTAATATTGAGACAAGAAAAATTATGTTAATATTTAATAATTGTCAAAAATTATTCATTTATTTTTTTGAGAATGCTTTTTTTTATATCATTTTTTTTTTTTGAGAATGTTAATATATCTCTTTTTGGGCATGCGCTTGTATGCGTCCCTTCAATGCATCTTGGATGCAGGACGCATGCACGCGTGCACATCATAAAATATTAAAGGACATATTAATTTTTTAAAGAACATTTTTATTTTTTGGAGAATTCTAGCGTAATCCCTTTCTGGGCACGCACTTGTGTACAAATTTTGTGTGTACTGTAGTGGATTTGTAATAAACTTGTTGCCATAATAGACATCATCGCTGAAGGGTAGCTTTAGAAACGAATTTTTGAGCACGTTACTAAAGATTTAACACATTTGAAACGACGTGGAAATACATTGCTATTCGATAAGCATTAGCAACGAATTTTATGTGTTGCTATAATGAGTTTGTGATAAACCTGTTATTACAATAGCCGTCATCACTAAAGGGTAAGTTTAGCAATGAATTTAGTAGCATGTTGCTAAAGATATCATGCATTTGAAACAAAATGAAAATGCATTGCTATAGGTAGGTGTTAGCAACAAATTCTATTCGTCGCTCTAGTACATTTGGAACAAAGTTCTTGTCACAATAGAGTATTTCTCTATATGGTACATTTAGTGACACGTTTTTTAACTTGTCTCAAATGATATCGTGCTTTAATAACAAGACTATGTCGTCGCAATAGAAGTTATCGCTAAAGTCTATATTTACAAACAACTTTGATTAATGTTGCTAAAAATATTGTGCATTGGCAACGAACATGCTCAGTCGTCACTAAAAATAGGCTTTGGCAACGAAAATTTTGTCGATAAGCAATTCGTTGCTAAAGAACGAATTTGTTCTGTTCGACTCTCACTAAAGTCAATTGTTTGAACTTCGAACTAATAGGTTTTTATGTGAGGCATAACCCCTTTTTTATGAGGGCACTCCAATTTACATGCATTTTATGTGAAGCATCCCAGCATTTTGGGGTGCCTTTAGCTGTGCATTTTTTGTTTTTCTTGGACCATTTTTACAACATGCAAGTATGACATTCTTTGACGGACCAAAAAGATGTTACTTTGGCCTTCTAAACTTGAGGCATAGCCTCTTTTTCTTAGACCACTTTTAGGACCTTAAAAGTAAGGTTTTTTTTTTAAGAAAAATGTTAGACACGTACATCTCGAGGCCAAACGAACGACTTCCAATGAGGTCAGCACCCATGTGGGGTTAAAATCTGGGTAACTCTACCGAGCCTCTTTTTTAACGAACCAAAAAGGCCCCCCCTTCCTTTGGACAATTTTTAGAACCTAGAAGTATAACCTTTTGTAATGAACCAAAAAGGTACTACTTTGGCCTTTTAGACTTAAAAGCATACCTTTTTTTTTTTTTTTTTTCTTAGACCATGTTTAGTCACATGTTTTTTCATGCAAAACTGATTTACAGTTATTCCTTTGAATTTCCTAGTCTTTAGGAGTTAGTTTCTTTATTTCCCTGTACTTGGTTATAGCTCATTATTAGGAGCATGTTTTCAATGTAGTTCAGTTTTCAGTTCAGTCTATAAATGTAAGTGTGAGCTTCATAAAAGATATGTGAGCAATAAAAAATTTCTGCGTTTCATATCCAATTCAACTTTCTATTGCTCCTCTTCATTTCTCTCTAGTGTTTTTCCTCCTTTAATTTTCAACTACATTTGGTATTAGAGCACAGTTGTTTCTCGAGGGATCTGTGAGTGGTTTTTTAAACTCAGAAATGGAGAAAGAGAACAGTTTTGCAGAACAGTTTTGCACAACTTGTTCCCCGTCTTCGATGGAGACAATTTCCACATCTGAGCGGTGAAAATGGAGACCTACTTGAATGCGTTGGATCTCTGCAAAGCAATTGAAGAAGACTACGACATTCTTCCGCTGCCAACTAATCCCACCACAGCACAAATCAAGAATCATAAGGAAAGCAAAACAAAGAAATCAAAGGTAAAGGCTAATTTGTTTGCTTCTGTCACGCCAACTATTTTCTCAAGAGTGATGTCTCTTAAAACAGCAAAAGCTGTTTGGGACGATCTCAAGGAAGAATATTAAGGAGATGAGAGAGTAAGAGGAATGCAAGGACTAAATCTGCTTCGGGAGTTCCAGTTGCTACCGATGAAGGAGTCTAAAAGACTTTTTAGAAAAGAAAAATCCTAAAGTGACCCACTATTGACACTCACTAAAAAACAAGCACCTTGATTTTTTTTTTTTTTTTTTTTTTACTTTTTTTACAATTTTGTTCTTGAAGATAATGCCAAGGTTACCCACTACGGACACTTACGTACGACTACAAAATTGTTAAAAAACTATAAATAAATAAATAAATCAAAATGCGTGCTCATAGGAGTGTCTGTAGTGAGTCACCATAGCATTACTCTTTAAAAAAGGTCCTTGGTAAGGTTACTTGGCACTGATTTTCCTGATTCAAGAATAGTCGAAAAAAATCTTATTACTGTGCCTGAAAAATATGAGGCAACAATTACAGCCTTAGAGAATACTAAGGAATTGTCCAAGATTAACTTGGAAGAGTTATTAAATGTCTTATAGTCACAGGAACAGAAAAGGAGAAGGCTCATAAGGCAAAGCAATGCTACTGAAGGAGCCTTACAAGACAAGTACCAAGATGGTGGAAAATCTGAAAGAAAAGCTACAAGAAGAGTTTTTCTGCCAGTGAAGCTACTACAAGCACTAACAAAAGCAAGGCTCCAAACACGAAAAGAAATTATCCTCAGGGCCGATTCTGACATTTTTGGTGCCTAGGGCGACAGGATAAATCGGGGCCTTTTATATTTGACTTATTTTCTATCAAAAAACAAATATAATTCTATCTCTATAGAAATAAAAATTATGTCATAATCAATTTATTTGCATATTTTTTTGATATACTTATACAAAATAATTCGTGTTACAAACTAAATTATGTAACACAAATTATTTTGTATATATAATTAACTTACTTAAATTATTTTTGAAATGCTTATATATATCATTACTTTTTTTGAAGTAAACTTATATTATTACTATATGTATATAATCTTATGAATTGCACATTTCTTTTTTTGTATATAAAGCGTGTGCATGTTACATTAGACTTGCACTTTTCATAAAAATATTGGTATTGATATAAATGTGCTACTTGTTTTTGGATAATAAATGTATTAATTATTTTTTGGGAATAGACATGCATTAATTAATTAAATTGTTTATATATAATGTTAATCTTTTTTTGGGTAATCATTGATCTATCAAAATAATAATTAATGGAAAATACTAAGATGACCCTTTCTAGAGCACCCGAGATGGACACCCGATGATGGTGTCCATCCATTTGTGTATCGATGTGTGTGCACAAATCGCAATGCACAAATGAATGTGCATCATCTCTTGGTGTCCATCCCGGGTGTTCCAAAACGGGTCACCCTAGTTCATTACCTTATTACAATTGACCAAATACGTGTATTATTGAGTTTATGTATTCTAATCATATTTTAATAAGAAAAAAAAAAAAAAAAAGTTCATTTCTAAAAGGAAAAAAAAAAAAAAGTCGGTTTTATGTAGCCAAAATAAAAGGTTAATTTTTTGTCCCTAATAAAAGGTTGATTTTATTGAGAGAAAGAAGGTTGGTTTTTTTAAGAGAAAGAAATATAGGCAGATAAATATTTTCTTATGTGAGAAAGATAGATAATCACTTTTAAGAGAAAGAAATATAGCCAGATAAATATTTCCTTATGTGAGAAAGAGAGATAATCACGTACATACATGAAACCACGTACTATATTATATCTACTAGTGTATATGGAAGGCAATTTTAAAAAAATTATTTACATAAATACATTAGATAGGGATTAGGATATTTGGGGGCCTATCCTGGGTGGGGGCCTGGGGCGCGACCGCCCCGCCCTACCCCAGAACCAGCCTTGTCATCAAGTTTTGGAAGATCTTTTGCCACCACATAGATTTCATTTGCAGCAGCCCCTTATGATGATAGTGTCCAAGCCTCTTGTGCCATACCTCAGTAATGCTTTGTGTGATTGGAAAAGCAGTTTGCTCGTCCTCCATTGGATTTAAAACAAAGCTTTTCCCCTTCATCTGCATTTTGAAGATATCATGGCCAGTTGCATCCTTAATCAAGCAACATTTGTCTTCAAACACAACTTTATAGCCTTTCTCAATATTTTGAAGATATCACGGCCAGTTGCATCCTTAATCAAGCAACATTTGTCTTCAAACACAACTTTATAGCCTTTCTCAATTAGCTGCCCAACACTTAGCTGTTTGGGTCAATTTCAAGAACATACAAAATATCAGAAATGAGCTTTGTACCCGAACAGCTTGTGATCACAACTGCTCTCTTTCCTTTTACTGATATGTGCTCTCCATTCCCAATTCTGGCTTTTGTGGTGTCAGTTGGCTTCAATTCCTTGAAGAGATTTCTGTCATAGGTCATGTGAGTGGTGAAGCCGTTGTCTATCAAACACTTGAGAAACATGTTGCAACAAAAAGTTGACCCTCTTCCTCTTGATCAACAATTTGGGCATTCGCTTCTTCTTGTTGATTTTTGCTTTTGCATATTATAGTTTCGTGTCCAAGTTGGTTGCATTTGGTACACTTTGCATCGGGCCTTCTCCAACATTTGAAATAAGGATGACCTTTTCTTCCACAATGTTGGCACGGAGGATAAATTCAGGGCTGGTTCTGGGGTAGGGCGGGGCGGGCGACCGCCATAAGTCCCCCATCCTAGATAGGGCCCCAAATATCCTAATCCCTAGCTAATGTATTTATGTAAAGAATTTTTCTAAAATTGCCTTCCATATACACTAGTAGAGAGAATATGGGAGGTGGCTTCATGTATGTCTCTCTTTCTCACATAAGGAAATATTTATCTACCTATATTTCTTTCTCTTAATAAAACCAACCATGTTTCTCTTAATAAAATCAACCTTTTATTAGGGACAAAAAATCAACCTTTTATTTTGGCTACATAAAACCGACTTGGCTACATAAAACCGACTTTTTTTTTCTTTTTAGAAATGAACTTTTTTTTCTTATTAAAATATGATTAGAATACATAAACTCAACAATACACTTATTTGGGCAATTGTAATAAGGTAATGAACTATCAAGATGCTAGGGTGACCTGTTTTGGAACACCCGGGATGGACACCCGAGTGATGTTGCATATCCATTTGTGCATCACGATTTGTACACACACATCGATACACAAATGGATGGGCACCATCATCGAGTGTCCATCCCGGGTGCCCTAGAAATGGTCATCTTAGTATTTTCATTAATTATTATTTTGATAGATCAATGATTACCCAAAAAAGGATTAACATTATATATAAACAATTTAATTAATTAATGCACGTCTATTACCAAAAAAATAATTAATACATTTATTATCCAAAAACAAGTAGTACATTTATATCAATACTAATATTTTTATGAAAAGTGCAAGTCTAATGTAACGCGCACACGCTTTATATACAAAAAAAGAAATGTGCAATTCATAAGATTATATACATATAGTAATAATATAAGTTTACTTCAAAAAAAGTAATGATATATATAAGCATTTCAAAAATAATTTGAGTAAGTTAATTATATATACAAAATAATGTGTTACATAATTTATTTTGTAACACAAATTATTTTGTATAAGCATATCAAAAAAATATACAAATAAATTGATTATTACATCATTTTTATTTCTACAAAGATAGAATTATATTTATTTTTTGATAGAAAACAAGTCAAATATAAAAGGCCCCAATTTATCCTGTCGCCCTAGGCCCCAAAAATGTCAAAACCGGCGCTGCTTGATGATCATATCCCAAATTGTAAAGCATGTCAATATGGAAAGCAAAGCCGCAACCATTTCGAAGGTGAAGTAGAGAGCTTCAAAGAAACTACAATTGATTCATACAGATATTGCAGGCCCTCAAAGAGTGCCTTCTCTAAAAGGCAGTCTCTACTATGCTGCATTTATTGATGATTTCACTCGGATGCGTTGGATTTTCTTTTTGAAACAAAATTCAGAGGTTGCTTGATTCTTTTGGAACTTTAAAGCAAGAGTTGAGAATGAGAGTGGCTATAGAATACAAACTCTCAGATCAGACAATGGCATGGAGTACACTTCAAAATTCTTCAATCAATTTTGTGAGGAGGCGGGCATACATCACCAATTAATGACTCCATATACTCCACAGCAAAATGGAGTAAGTGACAGACGCAATAGATTCATATTGGAGATGACAAGGTGCATGTTGCATGAAAAGAACCTACCAAAACAATTCTGGGCTGAAGCAGCAAATACAGCTGTCTTTTTTACAAGATAGGCTCTCATGAGAGCATTGAAGGATCAAACACCGTTTGAAGCATGGTATGGCTATAAACCATCTCTGAAATTTCTTAAAATATTTGGTTGTTTGTGCTTCGCTCATGTTCTGCAGATCAAAAGCGAAAAATTAGATAGAAGAGCACTTCCGGGCATCTTCATTGGCTACAGCTCAGTTGCTAAAGCTTATAAAGTTTTCCAGACCCAAACTGGAAAAATTGTCATAAGTCGAGATGTGTACTTCATGGAAGATGAAGAGTGGAATTAGGATGATGTGAATAAGATGAATCCAATCTCAAAAGAGCCAAATCTGAAATTTACAACAGAGCAAAACATAGAAGATTGGGAGAACGAAATGGTGGATGACATTCCCGTTAGAGATATGAGATTACTTTCTGATGTTTACCAAATATGCAATGTTGCTTTGTGCGAACCTGCAGATTATGAAGAGGCCTAGACAAATGGAAATTGGGTTGTTGCAATGCAGGAGGAGCTGTACATGATTGAAAGGAATAAAACATGGGAGTTGGTTGATCGACCCCAAGACAGGAAAGTAATTGGAGTTAAGTGGGTGTACAAAACCAAGCTTAAGCATAAAGCTAGACTCGTGGTGAAAGGCTTTGCGCAAGTTCCTGGTGTAGACTACTCAGATACCTTTGCTCCAGTTGCTAGCCTTGATACAATCAGGTCTTACTTGCAGTTGCAGCACAAAATAATTGGAAGGTGTACCAATTAGATGTCAAGTCTGCATTCTTGAATGATATTCTGCAGGAGGAGATCTATGTAGAGCAGCCAGAAGGTTATGTGAAGGAAGGAGAGGAAGACAAGGTCTATCTTCTTCAAAACGCACTCTATGGACTAAAGCAAGCTCCAAGAGCTTGGTACAGCAGAATCGATGACCATTTGAAGAATTTGGAATTGAGTAAAAGCTTTTCTGAATCAACATTTTATGTGAAGCACAATGCAGGTGACATACGTATCATTTCATTATATGTTGATGATCTTCTTGTGACAGGAAACAATGCAAATCTTGTGATGAAGTTTAAGCAAGAAATGATGGAGGTTTTTGAAATGACAGATCTCGGTTTAATGACATTCTTTCTTGGAATGGAAATTAAACAAGGCAAATATGAAGTCTTTATCTGTCAAATGAAATATGCCAAGGAGATTTTGAAGAAGTTTAAGCTAGTTTGCAAGGAAATGAATACTCCTATGAACCAAAAGGAGAAGTTCTGCAAAGAAGATGGATTGAACAAGATTGATGAGGCGCATTTCAGAAGTTTGAATGGTTGCTTGATGTATCTCAAAGCAACCTGACCTGATATTTTGAATGTTGTGAGTATTCTATCTCGATTATGCATTGTGCAAGTGAATTTCATCTCAGGGCTGCAAAGAAAGTGATTAGATATGTCAAAGGCACATGCAACTTTGGCATTAAATTCACAAGGAGTACAGAGTTCAAGCTTGTTGGTTTTCCTATTAAAAAAGAGCTTCTTGGTTTCTCTGATAGTGTTTGGGGAGGTTCCTTAGATGATATGAAAAGCACTTCTGGTTGCTGTTTCACTCTTGGTTCAGGTGTTTTCCCATGGAGCTCCAAAAAACAAGAAATTGTGGCCCAATTCACTGCAGAAGCAAAGTTTTGCTGCAACAGCTGCTGTAATCAAGCGTTGTGGCTAAGGAAGATTAATAGATCTTAACTTAGAATCTAAGGAAAGCAAAGAGATATATGTTGAC
Source organism: Stephania japonica (assembly GCA_039657345.1). Lineage (NCBI taxonomy): Eukaryota > Viridiplantae > Streptophyta > Magnoliopsida > Ranunculales > Menispermaceae > Stephania > Stephania japonica. Next base: position 13,513,492 of record CM077564.1, on the reverse strand, counting down.
AATCAAGCTAATATAGCTATCTCTCATAAACCTGTATTTCATGGGAAGACTGAGCATTTTAACATTAAGTTATTCTTTCTGAGAGAATTCCAAAAAGATGGAGAAGTAGTTCTCATCTACAGCAAGTCTGAAGACCAATTGGCTGATATCTTCACCAAGCCTCTTCCACTAGCAAGTTTCAGTAGTTATGACAAAAGCTAGGAGTTTACAGTTCTTAAACCAAGGACGAGTGTTAGTTGTTTGCTTCAAGATTGCATTTAGTCACATGTTTTTCATGTAAAACTGTTTTAGAGTTATTACTTTGAATTTCCTAGTCTTTAGGAGTTAGTTTTTCTTTATTCCCTCGTACTTGGTCATAGCTTATTATTAGGAGCACGTTTTCAATTCAGTTTAGTTTTCAGTTCAGTCTATAAATGTAAGTTTGAGCTTCATAAAAGATATGACTGTAACCAAAAAAAAAAGATATATGAGCAATACAGAATTTCTGTGTTTCATATCCAATCAATTTTCTATTGCTCTTCTTTATTTCTCTCCAGTATTGTTGCTCCTTTAATTTTCAACTACAGGACAAAAAAAAAATGTTACTTTGGTCTTCTAGACTTGAGGTATTACCCCTTTTTTTCTTTTTTTTTTTCCTCCAAAAACGCTTTCCCTCCAAAATTTCTTTCCAAAACTCTTCTATATAGGTGGTAAAACCTTTAGTTTCAACTTTCACTTTCACCACAAATGAATTGGAGGTTTACTTCTCACTTACTCCTTATCCCATTTTTTTCTTTGGAGGGGTCTTGAATAGGACTGCTCATATCTGACCAAAAATCGGATGAACCAACCGACTCGAGTTGGTCGGACCGAATGGCAGACGATTTTTTCATAATACATATGAACATCAGATGAGGGCTTTTGAAACCCAATTTCGTGGGTCGGGTTGTCGGGTCGACTTAACCTATAAATATACATATCTCCCCCAAACTATTGTCGTTTAACTCAAACACTATTTTTTTTTTCTCGTTCGATCATCACTTCAAGTTTCTCAAGTTGTTTGTAGAGGAAAATATTTCGTAGAGGTAAAATTTTAATATTTATATTTCTTTGGATTCATATTAAGACAATAAAAATAGTCGATTGCTTGAAGACTCTCCATTAATTGAGATAATAGCAAATGCCCAAAATGATAAAACATTTCACTCTGACTACAATGCATATATAGTAGAGTTTTCATACACCCAAAACTGTGAAGTAGGTGCACTTGCTTCAATCTATGACATTCTAGACCCACCTTATTATTGTTACACACACCCCATGCCCTATCGTCAAAGCTTGTAACATTACCTCTTATTTATGTGTTTTCAAAGAAGACTTCAAATCTAACCTTCAATTTCCACCTCATATTTTTGTTTCTGAACTATTTTTTAACTACAAAGTTAATTCCGCACAATGGACTCCTTAATTTTGGCAGTTAGTCATGTGTTTCAGCTTAATTGGAAGAAATGGAAATAAGCCATACCCTTCCCTCCAACTAAGCTGAGACCAAGATCTACTAGGGACCTCTATTTCAACAAAGATATTGCAATAATATTTCCTCCATTGATACAAAGAGCTTCTCTAATTACAAATTCTTCAGGTTTGAGAGGACGTGTTTTAAAAGAGGCCTCATTATTCAAAGCCCAAAAAAGTGGAAAAAGAGTAGACTAATCTCCACCTTTTCATTCAATATAAAAGAGTTTTTTTTTCTTTCAATTTGGATAATATTGATTAAATGGAAAGGACTTGGTGTCCACAATAACATGACTTGAAGACCTATTGGAAATGTTCACTGGGGCTATGAGCGCTATTGTTCTTAATTTTGAAGATATTTCAAAATATATGAACTTTCAATGGAACTTGCAATTGCAAGCAACGAACGATGAAACACGGGACTAACCATTAAGAATGGGGATTCAATTGTGCAGAATTAACTCTATAGCTAAAAAGTAGCTAAGAAAAAAAAATGAGGTGGAAATTGAAAGTTGGATACGAGGGTTTCTTTGAAAACATACAAATAAGAGGTAAAGTTACAAGTTTTGTCAATAGGAAATGGGGCGTAACAATAATAAGGTAGGTTTAAAATGACATAGCTTGAAGCAAGTGCACCTACTTTGTTGTATTGGGTGTAAGAATATGATAAGGCCAAAAACGAAACCAACGATTGTCAAGGTGTACCAGCGCAAGAGGGGTCGTGGTGTAGGAAAAGAAACTGCTGTGGGACCGAGCTAGCTGATGTGTAAGGAAGCTATAGTTAATAGCATTTGAGTCAGTGTGTGTTATAATTGAGTCAAACTGTGTGTCCACTCACCAAGAGAGGGATTAGGTATTGGGGGGTATATAAGGGGTCACTGTTTATGACTCCCATTCATTCATCATCTTGTAATTCGGTTAGGGTTTGAGAATCGAAGAGAGTCTCTCCATCTCAGTGGGTTTAGGGTTCTTTCTTAGGTGAGGTGTAATCCTTTTCAGTTTTGTTTATCAATAAAGTAACGGAGGCGACCCCTCTTTCCTAACAATTTGGTATCAGAGCAACGATCTATGGCTCCAAAGGCTGATTCTCGCTTAGATCTGATGGAGGCCGAACTGAGGAAGACGGAGGATTCGATGTCCGAGCTTAGATCCGCGATGGATGCACACCGTTCGTCCACGGATAACCATCTTCAATCATTAACGAAAATGATGGAAGCGCTTATGCAACAGCAGAAGTCGCCAGGAACGGGATCCTTTCAAATGGGTGAAGGCAGTGGCCAAGACAGCCAATTCCGACCAGATCCACGCGGGTCTGACCCATTCTTAGGGCTCGGTGGAAGAGATCGATCAGATCTGGGGTTTCCACCTTACAGATCTGGGCCTGACGTCCGAAAAAATCAAGATGCCCCAGTGCGATGGTGAAGATCTCATCGTTTGGTTGAACCACGCCGAACACTACTTCGCTCTGCACGAGATGACCGAGATCTCAAAGCTTCGCGCAGCTCGGATTTGCTTGATCGGACCGGCTCAAATCTAGTTGCAAACGAGGCCGTTTGAGAGCTGGAGCAACCTCAAAGCTCAGCTGATTCGGAGGTTCATGGATGCAGATCCACTCAGCCTTTACCAGCAATTCTTCCAAATCAAGCAGGAGTCCACAGTGGCCGAGTAATGACAGCGATTCGAGTTGTTGATGCTGCAGTTGGACGGCCTTTCTGTGACATAGACGATTGCAGTTTTCGTCAATGGGCTCGCCAACCGCGTTCGTGTTGAAGTGATGGTGGAGACGTCGGCGACCTTGCAGGCCATTTTCGACCGCGTCGCCCAAATCGAGCGGAAGCACCGCAACGTGGACAACCTTGGGCTAGGAAATGGAGAAGGCCCAAAAGTTCCAAAAGTGTGGGCCCAAGCCCGAAATCAGAGCCCAAAATTCCAGGTTAGGTCACCCATACGTTGTCAAGCCCAAAAGACGTTGGGCCCGTTAAGAGCCCGAGCTCGAGCGGAATGGCATCCAAACCCAGTCCAGTCTATTCCACCAGTTCTACGGGGTCTTCACTTCCCACCTTACTTAAGACCGTCACCCCTACGGTTCATCCCCCTAAGTTCTAGCGGCTCACAAAGGCAAAGGCGGAGGCTTGTCGGAAGCAAGGACTCTGTTATAGATGCGACTCCAAGTGGTTCGCCAGCCATCGTTGTCAGCGTAAGGAATTCCAGGTGATGTAGGTGGACAACGACGATGAGGCACCAAATGACACCGTGTCCGAAGAGGTCGGTGCACCAGCCGAATTGACGGTGTTGGAGATGGTCGCACATTCGGTTGCAGGGCGTCCAACGCTGCGAACGATTAAGGTCAAAGGTCGTGTGGGTGGCCTAGATGTGGTGATTTTAATTGACTGTGGAGCTTCTCATAACTTCATCTCCCCCAATCTTGTAAGTGCTCTTACTCTCCCTGTTTCTACTACTACTAACTATCGTGTTTTGGTAGGGGGCAGGACTACAATTCCTGGTTCCGAGGTTTGTAAAGAGGTGCGTCTCCAGTTTCAAGACCTGGTGGTGATTGAAGATTTTTACCCTATTCCTATGTTGGGGTCGGGCTTGATCCTAGGCATGCAGTGGTTGATGTCGTTGGGGATGACTGCCAACGACTGGCCTAACCTCACCATGTATTTCCAGTATAACGGGCAGTGGGTGGCTATGAAGGGTGACCCGACCCTTCATCGTGCGTTGGTTTCGTGCAAAATTGTACAACATTCAAGGGACTCGGTTTTGGGTTGTTTCCTGGTTGAGTGCTTAAGTGGGGAGCCTTCCCTTTCAGACTCTTTAGAGGTAGTCACTGAACCCTGTATTCGTGAATTGTTTGACTCCTTTGGCTCTTTGTTTGCTCTTCCTAGTGCATTGCCACCGGCCAGAGATTGTGATCATGCCATCATCCTGAAGGAGGGTACGGAACCGGTTCGCGTTCGTCCGAATCAGTACCCACAAATTCAGAAAGCCGAGATTGAGAAAATGGTTAATGAGATGTTGCAAGCGGGGATCATTCAGCCAAGTAATTCTCCCTTTTCTAGTCCGATGCTACTCGTCAAGAAGAAGGATGGGAGTTGGCGGTTCTGCGTAGATTATCGCGCACTCAACAAGGCCACTGTTCCTGACCGATTCCCCATCCCGAATATCGATGAATTGCTCGACGAATTACACGGTGCGTGTTGGATTTGCGTTCGGGGTACCACCAAATATGTGTTCGAGCTGAAGATGTCCCTAAGACAGCATTCAGGACACTGGATAGCCATTATGAGTTCCTGGTGATGCCTTTCGGCTTGTCCAACACACCGGCCACCTTCCAGGCACTAATGAATACCATATTCAAGGGCTTAATCTGACAGTCAGTACTCGTATTCTTCGATGACATTTTGGTATATAGCAAGACTATGGCGGAGCATTGCACCCATCTTTCACAGGTCCTTTCGGTCCTACACTCCAATTCCCTTTTTGTTAATCTTAAAAAATGTTGCTTTGCTAAGACTCAGTTGGATTACCTAGGGCATATTATATCAGGTGAAGGCATGCTGGCTGATCCAGACAAAGTGGTCGCAATGGACGCTTGGCCCCTACCAGCCTCCCCAAAGGATTTACGTGGGTTCCTTGGGTTGACGGGGTACTATAGGCAGTTCGTGCGAGATTACGGAAAGATCGCTGCACCACTCACACAACTGTTGCGCAAGGATTCTTTCAAATGGACTGCGGAGGCCACCTTTGCGTTTAACCAATTGAAGCAGGCCATGAAGTCGGTCCCCATACTCTCCTTGCCGGATTTCTCTGCTGTGTTTGTCTTGGAGACTGATGCTTCCGATTTTGGGGTTGGGGCAGTCCTTTCTCAAGGCGAACGACCTATCGCTTTCTTCAGCCAAGCCTTGTCCCCGAGGGCTCGTGCCAAGTCAGCCTATGAATGCGAACTGATGGCTATTGTCTTGGCTATCCAGAAGTGACGACATTACCTTCTGGGGCGTCAATTTGTCGTGCGCATGGATCAGCGCAGTCTAAAATACCTGTTGGAACAGCGTATGGTCTCTCCCGAGTATCAGCGGTGGCTTGTTAAACTCTTGGGATACCACTTTGACATCCAGTACAAACCGGGCACTTCGAATGTCGTGGCTGATGCCCTGTCCCGTTATCCAGTAACCACTGAACTACAGGTTCTCTCGATACCTTCTGTGGTGGACGATACGATTCTGATGGCGAAAACCCTCAAGGATCCTTTCCTCATGTCCATCCGGACAACATTGATGGAGGATGACACGTCCCGACCTGGTTGGCGTTTGAGGCATGACCGACTGTTCTTCCACAACAGGCTCGCAGTCTCGAGGTCCTCGTCTTTAAAGCCCAAAATTCTGTTTGAATTTCACTCAGGACCAATAGGGGGTCACAGGGGGGGTTTTGAAGACCTTCAAACGCATTTTAGTAGAGTTCTATTAGGTCGAAATGCGTTCGAATATCCGCGAATATGTGACTTCCTGTTCCATATGCCAGGCCAATAAGTATGAAACACTTGCACCGGCCGGCCTTCTACAGCCTCTACCAATCCCAACCGCCGTTTGGGAAGACATATCTCTGGTTTTTATCGAAGGCCTTCCCACTTCTCAAGGCTATAACTCCATTTTGGTGGTGGTGGACAGGCTGAGCAAATATGGCCATTTTTTCCCTCTGAAACACCTTTTTCTGCCAAGACTGTCGCTGATGTCTTCCTGCGTGGTGTGGTTCGTCTCCATGGGTTCCCTCGCACGATCGTTTCCTACCGCGACAAGGTCTTTCTCAGCCATTTCTGGAGTGAATTGTTCCGTCTCCACCACACAAAGCTCAACCGCAACACGGCCTACCATCCTCAAAGCGACGGCCAAACCGAAGTGGTGAATCGGTGCCTTGAGACCTACCTACGGTGTTTTGTTCATCAACGGCCCAAGCAATGGTCTTTATGGGTTCATTGGGCTGAGTATTGGTATAATACTTCTTTTCATTCATCGCTCCAGTGCACTCCCTTCAAGGTCGTTTATGGACGTGACACGCCCCCTTTGTTCCAGTATGGCATCTCTTCTTCTTCCACTCACTCAGACCTCGCGGACTTGTTGTCCCGTCGTGATCAGGCCCTCCGGGAACTACGTGACCAGCTCCTACTTGCTCAGAACAGGATGAAACAGCAAGCCAATAAAGGCAGACGTGAGGCGGTTTTTCAGATAGGGGACTTGGTGTACCTCAAATTACGACTTTACCGACAGATGACAGTCGCTCGTCGGACTAATATGAAGCTGAGCCCTCGATACTACGGTCATTTCCCTATTGTGGCAAAGGAGGGATCAGTGGCCTATCGTTTGGACCTTCCCCCCTACCGCTTCCATTCATCCGGTCTTTCATGTCTCGCAACTCAAACTCGCGGTAGGTACCCCTCCCATTTCATCTTCTCTTCCCTCGTTTTTACCCGAGACTTTGGTGGTTCCTTTGGAACCTGAGGCTGTCATAGCGTACCGCTCCCTCTCCGCCGGGCCAAAGGTGCTAATCAAGTGGGTTTCTCTTCCAGTCTCGGACGCCTCTTGGGAGTTAGTTCGTCATGTCCGTAAATCTTTTCCTGCTTTTCACCTTGAGGACAAGGTGGCTCGTCAGGATGGGAGTAATGATAAGGCCAAAACGAAACCAACGATTGTCAAGGTGTACCAGCGCAGGAGGGGTCGTGGTGTAGGAAAAGAAACTGTTGTGGGACTAAGCTAGCTGATGTGTAAGCAACTGAGTCATTGTGTGTAACGGCCAAGCCCAGCCCAACCCAGCCCAGCGCCCAAGCTACCACTGGACCACTGGCTCCATGGGGGCACACCCAGCACGGCGGCTCCCGTGGGGCGTACTCCACCAGCACCGCTAGTCACGAGCGAGGGTGGTACCAAGCCACCCCATCCGTGTCCCCCCACACGATCTTTCGCCTCCCTCGACTCAAACCTAGGTCCTGAGGGATAAGATTCCAGATTTCACGAGTCGAGTACCACTGAGCTGGTTCAGCACGAAGGCACCGGATCCCATCAGAACTCCGCAGTTTAGCGTGCTCGAGCGAGAGTAGTACCAAGATGGGTAACCTCCCGGGAAGTCCTCCCCTCGGTGGTACTCGACTCGTGAAATTGAATCTTATCCCTCAGACCCTGTGTTTGAGTCGAGGATGCGAAAGACCGCGTGGGGGACACGGATGGGTAGGCTTAGTACCCCCCGCCTCGCGACTAGCGGTGCAGTGGGTACGCCCCACGTGGAGCCGGTGCCAAGTGGGGTGTGCCCCGTGGAGCTGCCGGTGGGTGCGCCCCATGGAGCCGGTGGTCCGGTGGTAGCTCGGGCGCTGGGTGGCCGCCATAGATGTGTGTTATAATTGTGTCAAACTGTGTGTCCACTCACCAAGAGAGGGATTAGGTATTGGGGGGGTATATAAGGGGTCACTGTTTATGACTCCCATTCATTCATCATCTTGTAATTCGGTTAGGGTTTGAGAATCGGAGAGAGTCTCTCCATCTCAGTGGGTTTAGGGTTCCTTCTCAGGTGAGGTGTAATCCTTTTCAGTTTTGTTTATCAATGAAGTAACGGAGGCGACCCCCTCTTTCCTAACAAAATACTTTACACCATATGCCTTATAGTCAAAGTGAGATTTTCTATCGTTTTGAGAATATGTTATTATCTCAATTAGTTAAAGGTATTCAAGCAATCCACTACATCTATTAACTGAAAGAGGAATTCAAAGAAATAAGAATATTAAAAATCTTACCTCAACGAGACATTTTCCTCCACAAACAACTTCAGAAACTTGAAGTAAAAATTGAGTGAGAAGAAGAGCGCTAATAACACCGTAAAGATACCAAGAACAGCTTGAAGATCTCCAAAGAACTTGAAAACCTTCAAGAACTCAAAAGAAAAAAGAAAAATGAGATAGGGAGAAAGTGAAAAGTAAACCTCCAATTCGCTTGTAGTGAAACTAACGGTTCCACCATATTATATAGAAGAGTTTTCGAGGGAAATTTTAGAGGAAAAATCTTTTTAGAGGGAAATTTTGGAGGGAAGTGTTTTTGGAGGAGGATTTTGGAAAAAATTTAGGTGGTAAAAAATCCAAAAAAAAGGGTTATGCCTCAAGTATGGAAGGCCAAAGTAGTACTTTTTTGGTTCATTAAAAAAGGTCCTACTTTTAGATCATGAAAATAATCCAGGAAAAAGTGGGTCATGCTTTAAGTCTTATTTCTAAGTCCTTAAAATGGCTTTAAGAAACAAAAACGGGGGCTACAATTTAGTGTAGAAAGCCAAAGTAACACCTTTTTGGTTCATTAAAAAGGTCATATTTTAAGTCCTAAAAATGGTCAATACTAAAAAACCTATGCATATCTACTCCTTAGTCAATTAAATTAAGGGAATGACTATTAGTACCCCTATACCTATATCAATCCCCCACTTAATTTGATGTTATTTATAGCCCCCAATTAGTTAGTTCATGTTCTAAGTACCCCCCCTTTAATTGTAAGTAAACTCCCAATATACCCCTAGCTTATATTTGCCCCCCTCACTCCCCAAAAGAAACTCTCTAAACATCTTGTGATCTCCAACCTCCAACCACTTGTTGCATGCACATCATCTTCTTCTCCCCCTTACCTCAATTTGTTGCATTCCAAGATTGATTCTTTGGTCCTTAAAAGCTAAGATTCAACATAAATAATTGTTCTAGCCATTCAAGAATATGAATCAAATTTCAACCAAATACATATTCAAGATGTTGCATTTTGATCCATAATTAGGATCGTTGGAAAATAGAAAGAAAAAAAAAGAAAAGAGAAAAATAAAAGGGAAGGAAAAATAAAAGGGAAAGTTTGAGTTTATCTCAACCACTATTAGCAGTTTCCTATTCCATCTCTAATTCTTAGTTACCTATTCCATCTCTAATTCTTAGTTTCCTATTCCATCTCTAATTTTGTAATTGTCTCTTATATAAAGGGAAGCAGTGTGTAGAAAAAACACATTGACAGAGAACACAGAAAGATTTGAGAAAGTAGAAAGTAGGGAGATTTTGAGAGAGTTTCATATTGAGGCTTTTTGCTGAATATGGTATTTTTCTTGTAACTTATCTTGAATAGTAAATTTCTTTACTACTCGAAAGAGTCGTGGATGTTTTCCCAAATTAAGGTTACCAAGTTAAAAATTCTTGTATTTCTTGTTGATTTTGATTCCACAAATTTCAGTTTTCTTTATTTTTTTTTGTTCGTTGGGATATTAGGATCACATTTGGTGGTGAGTTGTTGAGTGTATGGACAATTAGATAGGGAGGGGCGTATAGATTAGAAAGTAGAAGAGAGAATGAGATGAGTTTATGGTTTAATTTGGGGTAAGGTATAGAAAGTGAAAATTAAGTGGAAGAGAAGAAGGGATGGGTGTAGTGAGTGGGATAAAAGTTGGAAATGAGTTTAAGGTTTCATTTAGAGAGGGGTGTAGAGAGTGAAAAGTAAAGTTGAGGAGGGGTGTAGAAAGTGAAAAGTAGAAGGGGGAAAGGAAATGGGTTCATGATTCAATTTAGTGAGAATTAATTTATGTAATTTTGCCTAAGAAATTTTAGTTTAAAAATATATTAAATTAAATAGGGGACTAAATAGGGTATAAGGCTGCTAATAGTCATTCCCTAAATTAATTGTCAAAGGAGTGAGGGCAAGTGATATAGAATAGAATATCACCCACCTCGAGATACTTAAAACACGAGGATCGAAACACTCGACAAAAATGGTTGCTTTAAAGATAAACAACCACGGTTTTCAAGGACAAATTGAATCAACGGGAAGACAATTTTAAAGATTGACTCAAATTATGAGGTAGTCTTCAATTCCGATGGGATAAGACTCAAATCAAGAGATATCATCAATCTTAATCGAATAAAGACTCGTAGTTCGAGATAACACAAATCCAAAAAGATCAAGGTTTTATATACATATAGTTGTGATTTTTTCCAATCACCATGATATATATATATATAGAGAGAGAGGTCGGTTGAAGAAAAAAAAAGGTAGGCACACAGAAAACCTCTAATTTAGAATTCTTGATTGCCCATCTACTTGAGCATCGGAGTGCTTCCTCCAAAGACCAACCTCCGTAGGTTGTTTTGCAGATCTCATTTGAGAGAGCTTGGAGGTTTGACAAATTGATCGGTTGTTGTCTTAGAATTCGAGGTTCACCCTTCCTTTTTTACACAACACAGACTATCTGACTACTACGAGTTCGCCTCAAGCCGCACACCGTATAGGTGGGGGGAGCTCCCAACGTTGTTGTCTCAATTGGCTTAATAACTAAAAGATGAATTGAAATCAACCACCACCAATGATGTCTTAAATTTGGAGCCAAGTTGCAAACCAAAGGAAAATGATTTTTTGACATCCTTTTGATACATACCTACTACATAATGGTGTAGATTCCCTTAAAATTCATTCGACACACATCCCAATCAAATCTACACCATTGTGTAGCAAATTTATGCCTCCTAGAATGTTAGATCCCAAACCAAATTATGTATTGTACCTCGAATAAAATCATTGCACCTCGTGTTTAAATAGAAAATTACGAGTAAATGCTTTACGAGTGTTTTTTCGATGGACAATGCATAAACCGACTAACCAAGCTCACTTCGCAAACACAATATCGGCCTTGTATGCGCCAAATAAATTAGCTTCCCACCGAGCTTCGATACCGGTTCTTGTCCACAAACCTCAAGCACCATCTTCTTTTTCGAGTTTCGATTCGGATCGACGGGAGTTGCCACCTGGTTTACATCAGAGTAATCCAGTCTCTTTCAAGAGATCAAGAACATATTTTCTTTGTGAGATAACTATTCCTTTTGAGGATCTAGCCACCTCCATTCCAAGAAAATATTTGAGCTGTCCTAGATCTTTGACTTCAAACCTGGTTGGATAAGAAGTTCTTCAAGTGACTCCAACTCTACTATGTCATCTCTGTCATCACAATGTCATCTACATACACAATTAAAATAGCAATTTTACCATGATTGTGTTTGCGAGAACATCGTGTGATCTCGAATGAGCTTGAGTGTAACCACATTGTTTCACGAGTTCTCGTGAATCTTTCGAACCATGCCCTCGGAGATTGTTTCAATCCATATATGGATTTCTTTAGCTTACATACTCGCCATCCTTCTTTAGCTCATCAAAGCCTGGTGGAGCTTCCATATACACCTCCTCCTCTAGCTCGCCGTTTAAGAACGCGTTCTTCACATCAAAGCATCGAGAGGCCAATCCAGATTAGCGGCTAACGAGAGAAGAACACGTACGGTGTTTAGTTTGGCCACGGGAGCGAAGGTTTCCTCGTAGTCAAGGCCGTATGTCCGAGTGAAGCCTCGTGCTATGAGTCGAGCCTTGTATCTCTCAACCGAGCCATCGGCATGGTATTTTATGGTAAACACCCACTTGCCGCCTACACATTTTTTTTTTTTCCTTCGAGTAAAGAGGTAAGATCCCACGTGTCATTCTTCTTGGGGCCTTCAACTCCTCAAAGACCGCCTCTCTCCATCTCGGAACCTCTAGAGCTTCATGTATCGACTTAGGTAGTTCATCATCCATAATCCCTGGTGGAAAAGGCTTTGAAATCTGGTGAGAGCTTATGATAAGATACGAAATTGGATATTGGATGTTTTGTGGTACATGATCGACACCTTTGCGTAAGGCTATGGGTTCAAAGAAATCAGTAGAAGGTTCTAAATTTGGAAGAGAAGTAGAGAGAGAGAGCGATCATACCTTGGACCTCGGTCGAGTCCGATGATTGGCCCACCTCGGGAGCTGGTGGAATATTACTTGGTTGAGTCCTCCTTTTAGAATAAACACGAAGTTCAGTAGGTGGTTCCAAGTTGTTTTCTACCTGGGTCTCACGAGGTTGTGAATTTATAAGTTGTGAAATCCTAGGATTAGTTACAGAAATAATTGATTCCACTGAACTATTTTCAACAGATTTTGGCAAAGATATTTGTTTCCAAAAACTCATTTCAGAATCATTCTCCCCCGGAATTGAGTTTTTTTCAAAAAAAGGTTGTTTTTCAAAAAAAGTGACATCCATACTTACGTAATATTTTCCAGATTTAGGATCAAAACATTTATACCCTTTTTGTGTTGGTGAAAAACCAAGAAATATGCATTTATGTGCCGGGGATCAAGCTTTCCTCTATTATGGCCGTGTATATGAACAAAAGCAATGCAACCAAAAATTTTAGGTGTTAAATCAGTGAACGATCTATTTTCAGGAAACATATTCTTTAGTGCTTGCAAAGGAGTGATGTAATTAAGAACTCTTGTAGGCATTCGATTAATCAGATAAGCTGCAGTTAAGAGCGCTTCATTCCAAAAACGATTAGGAACATTCATAGCAAATAATAACGCCCTAGACATCTCTAATAAATGCCTATTTTTCCTCTCAGCCACTCTATTTTGTTGGGGAGTATCAACGCAAGAAGCTTGTGATGAATAATTCCTTTTCTTTCAAAAAATCACCTAAGATTGCATTAAAATATTCTCGGCCATTATCGGTTCTAAGAGCTTGAATATTAGTATGAAAGCGAGTATTAATCAAAGAGTGAAAATTTTTGAAAACATTTGCGGCCTCGGATTTTTCCTTTAGAAGATAAATCCATGTGACTCTAGTGTGATCATCAATGAATGTGATGAACCATCTAGAACTGAGGCAATTTTACCCTTGAAGGGCCCCAAATATCACTATGCACGTGTGAAAAAGGTTTTGATGGCATATACTTCAAAGAAGGATAAACAGATCTATGATGTTTTGCCAACTCACAAACTTCACAACAAAAAGATGAAATGTCTTTATTTTTAAAAAGATTTGGAAACAAATATTTCAAGTAATTAAAACTGGGATGGCCTAACCTATAATGCCACAACATTATGTCATTCTCACAAGACAAGGTAGTAAAACATCTTGGTTTCTGAACTTGTTCATCTGAAGGATTTTCCGAGACCAAGTGATAGAGTCCATCAACTTCCTTAGCATTGCCAATCATCTTCCCGAACAAGGGTCCTGAAATTCAAATCCAAGCAAATGTTATTGTAGCAATACATTTGCAATCATGAATAATACGACTAACGAGAGATGAGATTGCAAGAAATCTTTGGAACATGCGGGACATTTAGTAATGTAAGAGATGGAGACATAATAATAGAGCCTTTTCCAGCAATAGAGATTAGAGAACCATCGGCAATTTTAACTTTCAAATTTTCGAGATAAAGGATAATATGAAGAGAATATGGAGGAACTACCGGTCGTATGATCGGTTGCCCCCGAATCTATGATCCAAGGGTTTAATTTGAGTAAATTTGTGAAAGTTGTAGGGTAAGTACATTTTTGAGCTAAAGAAGAAGAGGCAATGTAAGATGATGAGTTAGGAGTGTTGGATACAATTGAATGAGAACTCATTAGTTGATACAATTGCTCTAGTTGTTCTTTTTGAAAGCGAACGTCTACGAGGCGATTTCGGCTCTTTGGAAGTGTTTTCGGATGAGGCATGAAAACCCTTTGAATCACGAGGATTTCGGTTAGATGAAGGGTTCTCGGTGGCTTTCCATGCGACTTCCAACATTTGGCCTTAACATGCCCTGGCTTGTTGCAATGCTCGCAGATTGGCGGTCTTTATCGGCTGCGACGGTCGTTGCGCCGTGGTGGTGGCGACTAGAGAAACAGGCGAAGGCTCGGTGGGAGCCGGCGAGTGTCCTCTCGAGCATGACGGTTCGCCGACTCTCCTCTCTCCCGACCTCGGCAAAGACTTCTCTAGTACTCGGTAGTGGATCACGACCAAGAATGCGTCCTCTCACTTCATCTAATTCCTTATTAAGGCCGACGAGGAATTCGAAGACACGTTCTTTTTCCACCATTTTTCGAAACAAAAGCCACCTGTCCTTCGCACGGCTCCACTCATAATCGTGAACATATCTACCTCTTGCCACAAGGTTTTTAAGTCGTATAATATTGAGTGACAGTTTTCTCACCTTGTTTTAGCCTCCATAGCCGAGTTTTTAGCTCAAACCAGCGTCTGCATTCCGAGATCGAATAAGTCTCGTTCACGAGATTCAAATGTCATGAGCGGTAGGTAGGAAGAGATAGGTTCTTCCTACACTCGAGTCCATAGAATTTATGAGCCAAGACATGATCATCGAATTCTCTGCCTCCCATTTTGCAGAACCTTCATCTTTCTCAGTGGGTCTCGCATTGGTACCTGTAAGATATTCGAATTTTCCACGGCCTCCAATGAACAGTTTCACCGATTGGGACCACTGTAGGAAATTGTTTCCATTCAGCTTGTGAGAAGTGATGGAAAGGTTTTGGAAAGATTCAGTGGTTAAGGGAATTGAGGGTGAGCGAATAGAGCTCATAGAATCGATACCAGAGGTATAATCGATACCAGAGGTATCATCAGAGGGTTTAGCCATTTAGGCTCTGATACCACTTGTTGGGGTTCCATCCGAGCGTGCGCCGCGCGGGCACATGGATCTCCGCTAGTACCGATATTGTCCCCAACTTAACCACCTCAACATTAGGTGTGGGGGTTTTACTCTAAAAGGCCTCGGTACTATTAGAGGGGAGGTAATCACTAATATACTTCATTTAGAAGTTTTATTTTCCAATGTGGGATTATTTCGGTCCACACAACCCAACAATCTCCACCTTGGACCGAAATCCATCCACAAGATGGAGACACCACATGATCCGTCGTCCCTACCATCTCGAGGGAGAGCAACTCAAGGCACACATGCGACCACCAACAGACATGCCTTGTCGCAGCCGCAACATCGGCTCTGATACCATAAAGTCAGAAAAGAATGACAGAATGGAATAATTTTTATTCAGCCATTTTGGCGTGTTTAAATAGAAAATTACAGAGTAAATGCTTTACATAAAAATAGCAACTAATTGATCCTAATTGATCCTAATTGATCCTATGGTATCAATTACAGAGTAAATGCTTTACATAAAAATAGCAATTAATTGATCCTAATTGATCCTAATTGATCCTATCTTATCAAAACAGATTACACTATTAAAAAACCGATTATACTGACTAATTACTTCTAATTCTAATTAATTACTAAATATACTAAATCAACATATGCCATATGCCAATTCAATATGTAGACTCAAAATCCAAGCAGGGAGTATCAAAGATACACTCTTTTAGCATTACTATCCCCACTAGGCTTAGGTTATGAGGTTTCTTTCAGTTGCCTTAGTTTCTTTTGACTCTACGACGTCTACATGAACAACAATCAAGAAGCATCAAAGATACACTATAGATCATCAACTCGATTCAATTGAATGCATACATAGGCACATAGGAGCATCAAACATTCTTTCTTACGCATAAAAAAGTTATATACTGCTTACGAAGGCATCAAACATTTCAATCAAATCATTAACACTCTATCAAATCATTTAAGGCAATAGCATTCATATAATGCAATCTCCTCAAATCATTACCTTAATTGAATTACGAAATCAATCAAAAATATTTTTGGGATCTCTTCCTAGATTTGATTAACAACCTCTTCAAAGAATTAAAAAGTAAAGTATGAAGTTTAGCCATCTGATATGCATATTTCAGGACCAAGACATACATAGTAAACTATCATCATGTTCATAGATGGATTTACCAAGACAATGTACAACAAGTCTACATGGTCGAGAAGCTACTAGTGATTGACATATAATCATAAATGAATTTCCTTTTAACTTATGACTCAAAGAATAGGAAATGTAAAAACAAATGGCATATTAAGAAATTACACATTCAGCTATGAAATTCTCCAACTTATTATAGACATAGCCTCAGTCCCAAATTAATTGGGTCGGCTACATGGATCAAACTCTTCTATTGTGCTCGATTTAGTGCAATTGACGGTGAGCTTTCCAAACCATTTAAATCCCTCTTAATTAATCGTCCCAAGTTAACTTCGGTCTACCGTCTACCCCTACCTCGTCGAATTTCTTCAGTTTCTATTGAGTCAAGTTTTCTAGTGGAGGCATTTATAGGCCGTCTTTGCAAGTTTCCAAACCACCACAACCGCCATTCCCTAATCTTTGTGTCAATTGGTGGCATTTGGTGCTACTCCTACTTTTCTTGAATCTTTGTATTTTTTATTCTATCTTTACGAGTTTTACAACACATTTACCTACGCAAAAAAAAAAATATAGATTTTACTACAAGACAGGAAAAAATGATAGATGAAGACTAGGCCTTATATCATACTAATTTTAGGAAAAGAATAACGATATTCTAACCATGCTTATTTCAACAAAAAAAAAAATAGTAGAATATAATAAACCCAACAAAAGAGTTTACTTGAGGGAAGAAAGGATGAGCTCACCGCATCACCTTATTGAGCAGTTCAAGGAAGACTGGGGCCTAGATCAATTATTGCAGAGTCATTTCTGATTCTTCTTTCAAACAGCGCTGCAATCAACAATAGAAAAGTGAGAATGGGATGCAAAAATAAATGATATAAATCCAAAAAGATCTCACCAAATTAAAGGTAAATGGAAAAAAAAAAAAAACACAAAGCAATAGATCAATTAATTGACATTTGAGCCAAAGAAAAAGATATATGGATGAGCAAGACAAAGACCCTACGGGATCGAGAGTTTACTGTTGAATTAAGAAATGGATTTTTACAGCTAAGCTTGAGCAACGAAGAAAAAGAAAGAACCTCTCTGAATGATAAGTAACCAGGGATGTATAGAATCTGAAGCTTAACCATGTTGTAGTCCTAGTAGACAAGCTTAAGACCATTGCTGAAGTCTAAAACAACAAGTGCCAATCAGTGGATACTGCATTAAAGCAGTACACTCTAGGAGTTTCATCTTTCATTAATGATTGAATCAATCTTTTGTAATGTTCATTTGCACATCTTCTCTCTCTCTCTGCAACTTGACATCGTCCATTTTGAGTTTCTCTTCTGAACAAAGAGACGATTCATCCATAAATGTTGATCATCCAACCTCTATAAAGCTAGAACCAGGCCTTTTGCACACTTCCAGCTCAATCATCTCATTTCTCAATCGTTCAACATCCACCCACCTGCCCGTTTCCGCATAAATGTTTGATAGCAGAACACAATCACCATCCTGAGGACTCTCCAACGTAGAAATCTTCTTGAAGGCTTCCTCTGCCAATTCCACATCCCGGTACACCCTGCAAGCACCCAACAATGTCCTCCACAGCACAGAATTCGCTTCAAATGGCATTGTTTGAATAACCTTGCAAGCTTCACCCAATAATCCCCATCTGCTAAGTAGATCCACCATGCAGCCAAAATGCTTCATGTCAGGCTTGATCTTGTACTCATTAACCATTCTTCGAAAAAATCTCCTGCCCTCTTCAACCAAGCCCTTGTGACTACAAGCAATGAGGACCGCAATGAATGTAATCCTGTTGGGCACTGCTTCATCATATTTCTCCTCCATGATTGAAAACAATTCTAAAGCTTCCTCACTTCTGCCATGAACAGCCAACGCCATGATGATAGCATTCCAACAACTAACATGCTTTACTTTCATCTCATTGAACACTTCAAGAGCATAATTCAAGCTCCCACACTTTGCATACATATCGACAAGGGCACTGCCCAAAAACCCTCCTATCTCAAATTGTTTCTCTTTCAAGAAGTTATGAATCCCCTTACCAATCACCAATTCTCCCGTCTCTGCACATAAACCCAACAGCGATAAAAGCGTAACCTCCGTAACTTCAACTCCGGCACTCCACATTTCGCGGAATAAACATAACGCCTCCTTGTAATCCTTAACCTGGATATACCCAGCTATCATCGAATTCCACGAAACAGAATCTCTCTGCGGCATTTCATCAAACACTTTTCTGCCACCCTTCACATCCCCCAATTTCACAAATCTCGCTATCCGAGCATTCCACGAAACCACATTTCTCTCGGGCATCAGCGCAAAGAGAGAATTCGCCAATTCAAACTCGCCCGCCCGATCATACCCCGCAATCATAACATTCCAAGAGGCAACATTCCTCTCAGAAATTTCATCAAACAAAGAGCGTGCATTGTCAAGAGACCCACATTGGGAATACATATAAACCAATGAATTCTGCACAAACCCATCACACAAATGACCCAATTTCACAATCTCTCCATGAGTCTCACCACCCTTTTTACCAAAAACCTCTTCTTGATCACCTACTAAACAATAAGCTCTGCTACAAGCTCTGAGAACAAATGGGTAGGTGAAACTATCAGTTCTAACATTGGAAAAGTGCATTTGATTGTACAAATGGATTGCTCTGATGGGTGTAACGCTGTGAGAGTAAGCTCTGATCATGGTGTTGAAGTGGAAGGAATTGGTTACAGGGGAGTCGATGAAGAAGGCGGTGGCGTATTGGAGACTGCCGGATGGAGAGAGAGCGGAGAAGGTGAGGAGTTTGGCGAGCAGAAGAGAGTGGGCAGTGAGCCCTGTTTTGGTTATCAGAGCTTGGACTTGTTTCAGTTCTCGCATTGTGGAGATGTTTTGGATTAAAGCAAGAATGGGTTGAAGAATCCAACAACGCATTTTCAGGTCTGCTCATTGCTGTGATTGTTCTAATTGTGGCTAACTTGCTAACTTTGGTTCCAACAATTTTTTTGTTTTTTTTGGTAGATACAACTACTCTTTTATTTTTTTCTTAACCATGGTGTCCAACCATTTTTCAGCCCTCCTTACTCCATACTTTGATTTAACTAATTCAATGAATGTCTTAACATTTTTTTTTTTTTTTGTAGATACAACTTTTTTTTTAGAAGGTTAGAGTACATTTGACTATGATTTTTTTTTTTTTTTTTTTGAGGTCTACATTTGACTCTATTTGAGTAATGGTTTGTAGTTTAAAATTAATTAGTCTATTAACCCTTACTTTGAGAATTTGTAAATGGGCACAGCTAAAGGTACCCCAAGGTGTGTAACATAAAATGCATGTAATACCTGCTTGCCCTTACAAAAGATTGAGGTGTTTATAGTGCCGCTCTTTGTAAATTGTTATGTTTTTATATTCTAATTTTGAAAGTTAAATTTTGTTTTTATATTCATAAGAATCAAGAAAACTCTATCTATGTAGAACAATATGTGCGCTACATAATCCGTCCCAAGTATAGATAAAGGAGGACTCGAACACCCATTTTCCATACTAAAAAATGGAAAATGGATAAGGGATGTTCCAAATCTATTTTTGTAAAATGAAAGAGGGTTAAGGATTGAATTAGATTTTTTTAGATGGAAAATAATATTTGTTACAGACTTTTGGTACATACATTTGCTACACAATGACATAGATTCATTGGGATACGTGTGGCGCATGTGGCGCATATCCCATTAAAAATCTATACCATTGTGTAACAAATATATGTACCAAAAGTAACAAATAGCATTGCCCTAGATAGATTTGTGAATTCTCTTGTTTTAAGCCATAACATTTTTAACATATGGATAACTAAATTAGAATTGTAAGCCAAAATCATCACAACCAAATATGGTTTTTGTTGCAATATAATATTATTGCTATTGCTACAGCTTTTGCCTAAATAATATATAATGGTAATAATAAACTCAAGTTGCTTCAATATGGCCTCTTTGGAAGCTTTATACATCATGAATTCTAACATTTCCTACAAAACTATGTTCACCTTTATATTGCATTGACCATCATCATCACAAACCCCATAATCAAGGACCAAATTCATGGAACAATGAGATGCAAGTGATCTTAGCTCCCCAGGGCTACAAGAAAAATATTCAATGCAATCGTCGTCGTTATCATTTTTAAAACATTTGCAAAATCTTGTGTAGAAAGAGAAGCTATCATGAATATTGGCTTCAACTCATAGGTGCCATTGAGTTCCATGTTCCACCAATCAATGTGCCAACTCTCTCTCCCTTGATGGCTTTTGCTATGTTACCTGGTTTCCCAAGGTTGAAAACAACGACTGCGTCGAAGAGCAAGAGAAGCAATGTGAGCTCAGAACTGATATCTGAAAAACAAACTCAAAATGTAAACTGTGAACTCAGTAAAACATACCAGGAATATTGTTCTCCTGACACAACGTGATTGCAGTCATGTCCATCACTGAAAGATCCTTTGACGTCACATCATGATAGCTTAGAGAATCATGGAAACGAGCATTTGGATTTTGCCTGGGATCATCGTCATAAACTCCATCCACATTTGTGGCTTTCAATACAACTTCTGCATTAACTGTGTATGAGTAATTTTCAAAGTTAGTTCGAGATATCCGCGATGAGTTCGTGAAGCAAAGTTTTGTTTGTGTCCTATACAGCATGATTAGAATTTGAGGATATTTGCAGTTTTTAGTTTGTTAGCACTGAGAAGCATAAGAACTTGACTTACTCTCGGCGCAGCGTAGGGCCGCGGCAGTATCTGTTGTGAAGAAAGGGTTTCCGGTTCCAGCAGCAAAGATAACAACTCTTCCTTTCTCCAAGTGCCTGACAGCTCTTCTCTTTATGTATGGCTCTGCAACTTCTGACATGCGAAATGCAGTCTGTACTCGTGTTGGGATCCCAATGCTTTCCATTGTTGCTTGCAGAAATATTGCATTCATAACAGTTGCCAGCATCCTATAAGTTACATACTAGATAAAATCACTGATGAAGGCTAATGCAGAAATGTTTGCAGGAGCATGAAAAACATATGGTGATTAAATCCTCAAAAAAGTTAAACCATGAACGCCAATAGTAAAAACCGAACCTTAGATGAGTAAACAACACAAAAAATCAGTAAAAATGTGAAATTAGACATGTGAACAAGTTATAGAAAAATTAAAACAAGCACATCACTTTTCATTTATTCTTGCAATAAACACAACCAAACAACCCAAATTCCTTAGTAGCCGTCTAACCGTAACATCATTTATGAGCAATAGCCATATTCTCAGGCTGAAGTTCACAGTGAAATACCTCATCTCACCTTGCAGGAAATAGCATTTTAATTAACCTGCTCATATGATGGTTCTAGAGAAGCAATTTTTCTTTATATGCACAAATTCTTGAAGAGAGAGCAGCTAAACAAGTACTGCCCTATAAAGTTTAAGAAAATGGATAAATTTACATTAAAAGTTAAAACTAAAGCTATACAAGTCTTCTGAAAAAAAATAAAAAATAAAAAAATAAAAAAACACAATGATATACGTCATAGGCTAGTATTGCAGGGATATGAATTCAGGTACTATATCATTCGATCAACAGGGACATAGTGAGATCAACAGGATCGGAAAGTAATTATAGCAAAGGGAACAATTTTTCTAAGACAACCTCATTGCATTTCTCAATAATATAAATAAGATCCTTCCAATACAAGAAATCCTATTCAACTTTGTTAGTGTATGCTATCTCTATTTCCCCATCATCATTTCTTACCTAAATGAACTTTTCGAAAAGGCAAATCCTTTCTTTTTAATAAGTTGCCAAAGCCATATATCACACTTATCGGTCTTCCAACATCATCTCATGAAAGTCCATTCATAATTCACTTCTAGGCCACCATCATTCACATTCTCCAGGAGAGGGAAAACATTGCGAGGAGCTCCGATCCTCATAAAGTGAGCTCCAAAAAATAGCCCATTCTTCTGTGAAGAAACATGTGGGCCCCACACGTGGGACCCACATGCAAGGAAAATGCACTAAACGCGTCCATAAATTTCTTCATTATCGGTGGACGCGTGAGACGCGTTGTCCAACGCGTCTCACGCGTCTTTGACGCGTCTTTGGTTGCCTATAAATAGGCCCAACGCGTTAGAACAAAATGTAGAGTAAGCAGAAGCTCAGAGCACAAGATAGCAGTGCAATGTGCAAGTGTGCTCTGTTGTGAGCAAATAGAGAGTGAGTGTTTCTCCTATTATAAAGAGAGATATTTTCAGTGTTTCTCCTTTATAAATAGAGAGATAGTGTAACACCTACTATTTTTTCTCATAGTAAATTCTTCTATCCTTGCCCGTGGTTTTTTACCCTAATTTGTTTGGGGTTTTTTCCACGTAAAAATCTCTGTGTCCATTTTTCTTCACTTTTATTATCCCAAATTATTTGTCGTGGTCTTGCTCTATCCGGTCTATCTTTACAACAAGTGGTATCAGAGCCAGGTTGAATAATTTGTGATAGAAGCAATGGCGACAAAGTTCAAGATTGAGAAATTCAACGGGAGTAATTTCTCACTGTGGAAATTAAAGATGAAGGCTATCCTGAGAAAGGATAATTGTTTGGCGGCCATCGCCGAAAGGCCGGTGATTTCGAAGACAACGCCAAATGGAACGAGATGGACGAGAATGCTATTGCAAATCTTCATCTCGTCACTAGCCGATGGAGTATTGTCAAGCATTGAAGAGAAGAAAAGCGCCAAGGAGATCCGGGATCACCTTGGAAAATTGTACGAGGCCAAGTCACTCCACAACAAAATTTTTTGAAGAGGAAATTATACACTCTACGGATGGCGGAGTCTACTTGTGACGGAGCACATCAATGCAATGAATACACTATTTTCTCAACTCACATCATTGAGTTATAAAATAGAATCGCAAGAACGTCTTGAACTTCGCTTCAAAGTCTACCGGATTCGTATGATCAACTCATCATCAATCGACAAATAATCTCTTAACGGATTGTTTAGCCTTCGATGATGTTGCAAATGTATTGCTGTTCTAGAAGAAGAAAATCGACGCAAGAACAAAGAAGACAACAGCGAGCCGATTCACAACAAGTGGAGGCCCCGATCGTGATGAGAGGAAGATCAACGAACGTGGCCCCAGTGGGAGTCACAATCATGGTAGATCAAAGTCAAAAAGCAAGAAGAATTTTAAATGCTACAACCTGTGGCAAGAAGGGTCATTTGAAGAAAGATGTTGGAGTTTGAAAAACTCTAATCCTCAAGGAAATGTGGCTAGCACTTCAAATGATGGAGCTGCATTGTGTTGCGAGGCGGCAACAACAACTAAAAGCAGGAAAAGATTCTCTGATATCTGGATTATCGACTCAGGTGCGACGTATCACATGACCTATCGAAGAGAATGGTTCCATCACTATGAACCTAGTTTAGGAGGATCTGTGTACAGTTGTAATGACCATGCTCTAAAGGTCATTGGCATCGGAACCATCATGTTGAAGATATATGACGTGCATGTTTGCACTATCCAAGAAGTGCGACATGTGGAAGGCCTCAAGAAGAAGAATCGCTATCTTTGGGACGATTTGATGATCTTGATTTGTGAAATCAAAGTCAAGAAAGGGATCATGAAAATCGATCGAGGAGCGCTTGTACTTATGAAGGGAGAAAAGGTTGCTTTGCAAACTTGTACTGCTTTCATGGGAGAGACTCTTCGGGAAGGCGAAGCATCGTTGCTTCAAGTTGTTCAAGTAAGAGATCTGCAATGATCGGCACCGAAACTTGGACACATGTCCGAACAAGGAATGAAAATCCTTGTTGAGAAGAAGCTACTTCCGGGCCTCACAAAGGTGTCACTACCCTTTTGTGAGCATTGTGTAACAAGCAAACAACATCGGTTGAAGTTTAACACATCAAATTCTAGAAGTAAGGCTATTCTAGAATTGGTCCACTCGATGTATGGCAAGCACCCGGTCACATCAATAGGAGGAGCAAATTATTTTGTGTCCTTCATTGATGATTACTCCAGAGATGTTGGGTGTATCCAATCAAGAGGAAGGCAGATGTGTTCGGAATCTTCAAAGTGTTCAAGGCGCGGGTTGAACTTGAATGCGGGAAGAAGATCAAGTGTTTGAGGACCGATAATGGAGGAGAATATACGGCAATGAGTTCGATAGCTTTTGCAAACGGGAAGGCATCAAAAGACAGTTCACTAAAGATACACTCCTCAAGAAATGGAGTGGCAGAGCGGATGAACAGAACTCTACTAGAAAGAACAAGAGCTATGTTGAGTACTTTGCAGCTTAGAAAAAAAGCTTTGGGTGAAGCGATCAACACACTTTGTTACGTGATAAATCGGGCTCCATCAACGGCAATTGAGTTGAGGACACCGATGGAAATGTGGACTGGTAAACCAGTTGACTATTCAAACCTCCATGTATTTGGAAGTCCAAAGTGTACGCTATGTACAATGCCCAAGAAACTACAAAGCTAGATCCAAAATCCAGGAAATGCTTATTCTGGGGGGGTATCTTGACGGAGTAAAGGGGTATCGCTGTGGGATTCCACTACCCACAAGGTTGTAGTCGGCAGAGATGTTCTCTTTACAGAGGACAAGGTACAACAAATAGAGAAAGATGATAGCATTTCGAAACTACAACGACACGGGTGGAATGTGAATCGAACGAAAGGATTCTTACGAAGCTGTGTACGAACATGAGGAGAATGAACCAGGTGAACCTGAAGTTCCGAACCTCGTAGATCATCTCGCACGAGAAACGCACCGACCGGCACTCGAATATATTATGGAAAGCAATGTTGCATACGTCTTCTAACCGAGGAAGGAGAACCATCAACTCTTCAAGAGGCAATGCATGGCTCGGAAGCATCTCAAAGGACTGGACAAAGAATGCGGGAAGAAATCGAAGCTCTCATAAAAATAAAACATGGGAGCTAGTGCCATTACTGGGGAGGCGGGAAGCCCATTGGCAACAAATGGGTTTACAAGATCAAACGAAAAGATGATGATCAAGTGGAGCGGTATCGTGCAAGATTGGTGGTGAAAGGATATGCTCGAGAAAGAAGGCATTGATTTCAATGAGATATTTTCCCCTGTGGTTAGACTTACAAGATTCGAGTAGTTCTAGCGATGTGTGCTACTTTTGATCTACATCTAGAGAGCGGCTAGATGTTAAGACAAACTTTTCTTCATGGAGATCTTGAAGAAGAGATTTATATGCTCCAACCGAAGGATTTGAAGAACAAGGAAAGGAGAACTTGGTTTGTCGGTTGAACAAATCTACGTACGGTCTAAAGCGGCGCCGAGGTGTTGGTACAAGAGATTTGATTCCTTCATAATGAGCCTTGGTTACAACAGATTAAATGCAGACCCTTGCGCATATTGCAAGAGATTTGGTAACAATGATTTCATTGTTTTTCTGTTGTATGTAGACGACATGTTGGTATCAGGCCCCAACAAAGATCGTATTCAAGAATTGAAGGCTCAGTTGGCTAGGGAGTTCGAGATGAAGGATTTGGGACCAGCAAACAAGATTCTAGGGATGCAAATTCATCGAGACAGAAATAATAGAAAGATTTGGCTTTCTCAGAAAAATTATTTGAAGAAGATCTTGCGTCGTTTCAACATGCAAGACTGTAAGCCAATTTCTACCCCACTTTCTATTAATTTCAAGTTATCCTCAAGTATGAGTCCTAGCGAGTGAAGAAGAGAGGATGGAAATGTCTCGAAAGCCGTATGCATCGCGATGGGAAGCTTAATGTTCGCGATGATTTGTACACGACCGGACATTGCACAAGCAAAGCGTGGGAGTAGTTAGTCGGTACATGGCGAATCTGGCGAGAGAGCATTGGAATGTCAGAAAGAGGATCCTACGATACATCAAGGGTACCTCAAATGTTACATTATGTTACGGAGGATCGAGACTTTATTGTCAGTGGATATGTTGATTCTGATTATGCAGGAGATCTCGATAAAAGCAAATCCACCATTGGATATGTCTTCACACTACTTGCGGGACGAAGAAGTCGGGTTTCAAAAGCTATGATCGGTTGTGGCTACGTCAACAACGAAGCGAGAATATGTCGCAGACTACACAAGCTAGTAAAGAAGCAAAGTATGGTTGAAGATGGTGTTGGAGGAACTCGGGCACAAACAAGAGAAAATTACTTTGTATTGTGACAAGTCGAGTGCCTTGCATCTCGCAAGGAATCCAACCTTTCATTCAAAAACAAAGCATATACGAGTTCAGTATCACTTCGTTCGTGAGAAAGTGGAAGAAGGAACCGTGGACATGCAGAAAATTCATACTACAGACAACCTAGCAGATTTTCTGACGAAGACGATCAATGCTGACAAATTTATCTGGGTGTCGATCCTCATGCGGCTTGACGAAATGTAAGCAACATGGAAATAGCAAGGAAGAAAGAATGGTGTGAAGATCTGATTGATTCTCAATCAAATCTTCAAATGGGAGATTGTGAAGAAACATGTGGGCCCCACACGTGGGACCCACATGCAAGGAAAATGCACTAAACGCGTCCACAAATTTCTTCATTATCGGTGGACGCGTGAGACGCGTTGTCCAACGCGTCTCACGCGTCTTTGACGCGTCTTTGGTTGCCTATAAATAGGCCCAACGCGTTAGAACAAAATGTAGAGTAAGCAGAAGCTCAGAGCACAAGATAGCAGTGCAATGTGCAAGTGTGCTCTGTTGTGAGCAAATAGAGATTGAGTGTTTCTCCTATTATAAAGAGAGATATTTTCAGTGTTTCTCCTTTATAAATAGAGAGATAGTGTAACACCTACTATTTTTTCTCATAGTAAATTCTTCTATCCTTGCCCGTGGTTTTTTACCCTAATTTGTTTGGGGTTTTTTCCACATAAAAATCTCTGTGTCCATTTTTCTTCACTTTTATTATCCCAAATTATTTGTCGTGGTCTTGCTCTATCCGGTCTATTTTTACAACAAGTGGAAGACGCGTCAAAGACGCGTGAGACGCGTTGGACAACGTGTCTCACGCGTCCACCGATAATGAAGAAATTTGTGGACGCGTTTAGTGCATTTTCCTTGCATGTGGGTCCCACGTGTGGGGCCCACATGTTTCTTCACATCTTCCAACGTAAGGGAATTATATTAAATCACCTGACGCATATTCCAGCTCCTCTTTGATGGAAAATAAGATACGCAGGGAGGACCAAGGTATTTAGCCAGAAGTTGATCAACATGGAAACTAAAATTGCAGGCAAAGGCTTCCACTTTCTCAAGCTACCTTTGGCTTCCTTAGAAGTGGTTGTGGGATCTTTCATTGTCCAAGGCTTCCTCTTTGATTGTAATCTTAACTGATTTATATGTTTTTTCTTAATGATATTGTGGTGTCCAGGATTACCCTAACTATTCCACAGGAGACACATCCCACCTTACAAGAGATGTGCCTCGAAAAATTAGGAGAATCGAACTTGATACCTCACAGAGGCCCAAGTGAACAAATAGTAGGTCCCCACTTCATACGATGTTGTATATTATATACACATAATTTTCATACATACACATACACACATAAACAATTCATGTCATATCCATATACATACGTACATGTATGCATATATCTAGAAATCTATGTATATAACTTGGGCTTCACTTGGGCATGTGCCTTACACCTCACGCATTTTAGGAAGCCACCACCTCAAGTGCGCCTTAACTTAGCAATTCCCTTCAAACCAGATAATCAAAGAAGAACTTTACTTTCCCAAGGGCCAAGTCCATTAAAGACATGGCGGTCGCCATCCATAATATTGCATTTTATGTTCAACCAAATTTATCAAATAACAGACTCCTCAGAGTCCATTGTTTCAAATAAGATGGGATTGCAAAGAGAAATATACACATAAATCAAATTAAATTGATATAATAAACACATGCATACATAGATAAGAAAAAATAAGAGGAGAGTCCATGAAAGAAGCATACCCAATATAATCAGCAGACGAACGATCAAGACCACTACATCCTGCCCAGGAGGAACCCCGGAATATATTCCCCCCACCTACAACTATGGCCACCTGAAATAATAAGAATGTGACTAACATTAGAGATATTGCGAATATGAAAGACAATCCAGAGAAGGATATATATTCAGTTTATTTGACAACAGTTCTCTAAAGAGAAATTTACCTCAATACCTAGACGAGTCACAGAAGCAACCTCCCTTGCAATGGACATTGTAATCTACAGAAATGAAGCACATTTCAACTTCATAAATAAAAATCTCAAATTAGAGAAATTATTGTGTGCAGCTGCATAACTCAAGTTTATCACCTTAGGGTCAATAGTTTGTGTTTGATCACCAGCAAGTGCCTCTCCACTAACTTTAAGCAGCACCCTTCTCCATTTATATGATGGTCTAGACATGTTTGCTTCATCCATCGTGAAGCCAAAAGGTGAAGTACCTGACATATGCCGCTCCCTGGGCAGAGTGGAAAAGAGAAGGAAGGTGAAGCGCTTAAAAGGATATTGAACTTCAACAACATGTAAATCTCATCTGATATAACATTTTCAACAAAACAATCTAGTTGCATGCCTGACTCTAGAAGTAAAATCTGGAATAGCTCCAAGTACTGGGTCTACATATGCACATACAACAACAATCGGAACAGCATAGCAGAATGAGAAGAAAATTTCCATCATGTCCCACAAAATAGAACTAAGTAAAATGGAGAACCTGTAACCAATTGGGTGGTCCAATGGTTTGGTATAGGGTTTGGGAGTAAGAGGTAATGGGTTTGATCCTCGGAGGGGGCGAGGTGTTTCTTTCTTATCAAAAAAAAAAGTAAAAATGGAGAACTTATAGAACATATATCAGAATGAATTTTTAACATAGTAGCACATCAGGACACAAACATTACTTTCGGGAATATAGATCACCGGGGTGACAATG
The DNA here is from genome assembly GCA_039657345.1 of Stephania japonica. Taxonomy (NCBI): domain Eukaryota; kingdom Viridiplantae; phylum Streptophyta; class Magnoliopsida; order Ranunculales; family Menispermaceae; genus Stephania; species Stephania japonica. Next base: position 13,484,343 of record CM077564.1, on the reverse strand, counting down.
GTTTGTTTCCCATATAGAAAGTTTTTGCTCACCAATCATTACAATTTACAAATGTAATGCAAATTTTAAAGCTTTGCACTGAATCAGTTCAAGGGATTACACACTTTGAGTTATGTTTGCCACACATCCAATCAACTACTTTTGTTTTTCCCAGAACATGCCAATCAATTTACTTCTTTATTTTAATAGAAATGAAAATGCTAGTGGAAAAAAAAATTTATTAAGAGAAAAAATAATGAAAAAGTATCTCCATATGCCACTTAAGAATAAAATCACCAAGAAAATAACGGTTGGATCAAGAAAATTATGCACTAACTCTCTCCCTTCATGTCTCAAGTTGTACTTGAGACTCAAGAGTAGTTGCACTTGCACATGGGAAGATAGCTAATTGCAATATTAAGGTATTGACAATCGGAAAGAAACAAGGTACCATACAATGAAAGCTCAAAATGAAATGATAATGTTGTCGAGCATAGTAGCATACTTAGTAGAAGACATTGACTTCCTTATTTCTAATCAAGCTTTTGCCCGTTTTCTATGTTTATTGCATTTTCAAATCCATTGTAAATTTTTATCCAGAAGGAAGGGGAATAGAAAGGGATGGGAGCGTCGGTTGTGGTGGGATTCAGAGATCTAAATGAGATGAGGGGAGCAAAAAGGGAAGCTCCACAAGACACCTAAAGAATCAACACATGCATTGAGTCAATTTATTCATCGACATTCGACAATGCTATTGTAAATTGACTAGAATCAAGAGAAAGAGGAAGAATACATCAATGAATGTTTAGCTCGAAAGGAACAACCGATTTTTCATGAGAAAAGTGCACATAGAATACGACTTTAACAAAAAACATTGATGTATAACGTCTCAAGTTTTATAGTTCCAATTCCATATTTTTAGCTTCATTGACAAAACACAGATTTCAACTAGGAAAGGCCACACAAAGAAATATTTCACCTTGAGTATCCAACACAATAGGAGTAAAAGCAAAATATTTCATTCAAAGCACGACTATAACAATTGTACTACGTCTTTTTATCACTAGTTGCCTCAATAAATGTCTGTTTTACTTATCAAGATGACATGCTTGTTTATAATTTAAACCTTCTCTTCACGGAAATTATCAAAATGAAATGCCTGTTTATAATTTAAACCTTCCCTTCTCGAAAATTATCAAAATGAAATGTTTGTTTACTTCCTAGCTCAACTCCAAATCTGTCAAACCACACGAACGCTTTTGCTTAACAACAACATACCCTCAGTCCCAAATTAATTGGGGTCAGCTACATGGATCAAACTCTTCCATTGTGCTCAGTTTTGTGCAATTGATGGTGAGCATTCCAAACCATTCAAGTCCCTCTTAATTAATGCATCCCAGGTTAACTTCAGTTTACCACTACCTAATGGAAAATTTCTTCAGTTTCTATTGAATCAAGTTTTATAGTGGGAGCATTTGTAGGTCGTCTTTGCAGGTGTCCAAACCACTGCAGCTGCCCTTCCCTAATCTTTGTGTCAATTAGTATTACTCCTACTTTTCTTTAAATTTTTGTGTTTCTTATTCTATCTTCACGAATTCTACCACACATCCACCTAAGCATCCTCATTTATGCTACATTCATTTTATGTAATTGTTGTTGCTTTACCACCTAACATTCACTTCCATAGAGCATAGCTGGCCTAATTGTGGTTCTATAAAATTTTCCTTTTAACTTGGTAGGGATATTTCAATCACATATCACACCTGTTGCGCTCCTCCATTTCTTCCATCCAACTTGAATTCTATGCATGACATCATTTTCAATATTGCCATCATTTTCTATGATTGATCCTAGATATCAAAAGTGTTTCACCTTAGGAACTTCTACTTCCCCTAATTTTTCCACTTCATCCTCTCTATGCCTAGTATTTTTAAACTCACAGTGAATGTATTCGGTCTTCGTCCAAATTTATCATGCATTTTCTACTAGAAAGGCTTCAAAATAGTTCACTTTCGGGAGATGAGATTTTACTTATCATTAATATCGGCGCTTCCTATTGATTGACACTTTCCACAGATTTTCCAATTAGCAAACTCTACAAACGTGATTTATTGAAAATCAGTATATCATCATTACATGTACAAAAATATTAACCTAGTGATAATTTCAAAGTTTGGAATGTGGTTACCTATACATCAGGATGAGGGTTCAAATCTCTACGTATGCAAATTTCAGGGATAAACATTGGTTGCTTATCAAAAAATAAAAATAAAAATAAAAAATTTCATGCACAAACTATAATTGTGTTGCTCTATTCACAAGGACTTTCTAAGCTGCAACACAAGGCACCCATGCAAAACATTTACAGAAATTCAGTAACAACCAACCATTCTTTTTCAGTAGGCTTCTAATTTTACAACCAAGCATTCTTTCACTTATTAATTAATTCCCATTAAACATTTAATTGTACAGAGCATGGACTAGCTCCATAAGCTTCAATATTTACTAAAAACTCATTCTCCTATACACAATCACTCAAACCATAAGAGACCCAAAAAAACCCCAACATTAAAAACCCAATTCCCAAAAGATATTTCTAGTTATCACTTTCACTATCACAGCATTAGAAATCAACTAAATTTCAACAAACTCTCAACCAAACTCAAAACCACCAAAAACGCACATCAAAATTAATCATGCCCATATTCCAATTAGTTCATGACAATGTCATCCATACCTGAAACTCAATGATGGGTCAGAGAGAGGACCCATTTCAGATGAGCAGTTGAGAGTAAGCCCATTATGTGTTCTGCTCTTGAAACCTAAAATCAAACGATTTTGAGGCTTAACAGCTAAGAGTGATGAAGGGTGTCTGTTGAAAGATAGTGTTGAAGGAAAGAGAGCACACGACACTGCCATCAAAGAGGCCTGAAATCCTCAAAGACCACTCTCAATTGCTCCTTCTTTATGCCCTTTATGTGTGATTGCTGCTTTGATGTTGTGTATTAGAGAGAGAGAGAGAGAGAAGAGAGAGAGAGAGTTCTTTGAATAATTGAATTTGAGAGCATAATAAGATGAGTGTGAGAGTCGACAAAGATGGATGGATAGATATGGACGTAGGATTCTTGGTGTCCGCTGATAGACGTTAATATGCGTGCCGACGTATCGAAATGCGTATTTGTTTTGATGGTTTGATTGATTGATATTTAGAAGGCAAAATATACCTTTCAGCCCCTGAACTAAACACCAAGATCAGAGCACCCCTTAAAGTGATTTTTGGTTTTCATCTCAGCCCTTCTGTTTTATGTGATGATTTGGCGTGATGACTCATTTGTGTTGTGAGACCCACCAAATATACGCTTGTTCGCGACTTGATTTAGGGTTGCAAGTGGGGCGGGGCGGGGAGGGGCGGAGATTGAAATTACCATCCCCGCATCCACGGGGATGCGGGGCGAGAATTTTTTTCAAAAATTTCTCGCGGGGCAAACTTTGCCGCCCCATGCCCCGCCCCGTCGGATTCCCCGTGGGGCTGGGGGATCTCCCGCGCCCCACTGGTAGAGAGTGATGCTTGTTGACCAAATTGTTAGGCGGGAGTTCGATACTTCGATGGTGTATATGGGAATCTTGTGCGAGACATATGGAAGATGTCGCAATCATTTAATGGTATATGTTTGATGTCTTTCTAGAAAATGGACTATTAAATGTCCTTTCTTTATTAATTCAGGATCACTTGTAATGACATATTTACCACATCAATAAAGAAGTTACATTTTAACTTTGAACACAACTAGAAAATGGACTTTGTCCTCAAGAAAGAAAATAGTAAATACAAATAGATTCAACTTTAAATACAAGTAAAAAGTTTCATTTCATTCCAAACAACAAACACATAAATAAGAGCATTCTTATATATTTTTAAAATATAAACCAGGTGGCATATATATACAAAACCCAAAAATATAAACTATGTAGCATATAGATACAAAATAACAAACTATGCGGCGTATAGGTACAAAATAACAAACTATGCTAACAAGCCACAACATATTTTAATGCGTTTTTTCACATATTGAGAATATATATCTTCCAACGCATATTCATTATTGTCAAGTTTCTACTTTTCGTTTTGATTCTGATTTTTTTTTGTTTTCTTTTTAGGATTGAATCAAAATTCTAATAACAAAATGATTAAAAAAGTGATATGTATTGGTTGACATCTCTGGTAAGTGTTGCCTAGATCTATGATCTCCAATTTTAAGTTTATTTGACAAGATCATATGTTTTTGTTATATATCCTCACTGTCAACAAAATTTATTTGTATATTTGAAGTTTTCTTATGTCGCACTTTTTTACCATAACATATTTTTACTTTTAGTTGTTTTTCAACTTCTTTTTTGCTCTTTTCGACTTTTTGATAGCTATTTGGTTTTCGGTGTTTTTTATATTCAGATTTTTACCTTTGAGTTTTTATTTTGATCTCTTTTTTATTTTTCTTTTCAAGAGCAAACAAAAATATTTTAAAAATGACATATACTGATCGTCAATTTCTGTGTGCATTGTTTAGATCAATGACCTCCCTTTTTTTAGTTTATTCAACAAGATGTCAATTTGTTATATATCCTTTATTGTGGCAACAAAATTTTAATTAATCATTTTTCAAAATAAATATAGCTTCTATTCATAAAGTATTAAATTGGGATTTCACCAATGTTTACATAAGTTTTTTTTTCTCTTTTTATCACTTCCTTTTTCTCATCAAATTAATTTTATTAGGATTATATTTTTGTATAACCATATGCAAAAAGTTTTTAAACTTTCAAGACATATATTCCCTAATTTTGCTACAAAAAAATTAAATGATATTATTCTTCACTTAAAATTTGTTCGAGATTATGTAGTAAGATTATTTTTTTAATTTTTTTCTCATTAAGTTAATTATTTTTTAACTAATATATTGACACTTAGTCTTACCCGCGCGCGAAGCGCGGTATTTCGACTAGTTTTTTAAAATGGATTCCTCATGGGACGGAGTACGTGGCAAGGAGACGAGGATTCCCCGTGTGGCGGGGTATGGGGCGGGGCACGGGGCGAGTGACGGGGATTCTCCGTGGGGCGGGGCACGGGGCGGAGCGATGGGGATTCCCCGTGGAGCAGGGCGACGGGGATTCCCCGTGGAGCGGGAAACGGGGCGGTTCCACGGGGAAAACCGCGGGGCAAAGGCATGCCCCGCCCTGCCCCGCCCCGCCCCGTTCCATTATGCGGGGTAAACTCTCGCCCCACGCCCCGCCGGTGCGGGGCCCCGCGGGGGGCGGGGAATCCCCGCCCCACTTGCAACACTAACTTGATTCATAGATAAAATATTTACTTTTGTTTTGTTTCTTTCTACACCCCAAAAATAATAAATATTAATAAATTCTAAAAAAATAAGTAAATAAAATTGTTGGCCAAAATAAATAAATAAAATAAAAATATTCTATTTGTTGCAATTTGTAAAGTAATACAATAATACGAACATAAAAAAAATACTTTATTTATTTATTTCTTTATTTTAATTTTAGGAATTAGTCACTTGATCAAATGGTACACTTATTCATCACTTGATTCATAATTTAAAAAGACTTTTTTATTTTGTTTCTTTCTATACCCCAAAAAACATAATATACAACAACAACTACAATAACAACAACATAGCTTCAATCCCAGATTAATTGGGGTCAGTTACATAGATCAAACTCTTTCATTCTACTCGATTTTGAGGAATTGATAGTGGGCATTCCAAACCATTCAAGTATCTCCTAATTAATGCATCTCAAGTTAACTTCAATCTACCCCTACCTTGTCGAATTTCATTAGTTACTATTGAGTCAAGTTTTCTAGTGGGAGCATTTGTTGGCTGTCTTTACAGGTGTCCAAACCACCACAACCGTCCTTCCCTAATTTTTGTATCAATTGGTGTTACTCCTACTTTTCTTTGAATTTTTGTGTTTCTTATTCTATCATTACGAGTTTCACCGCACATCCACTTAAGCATCATAATTTCTGCTACGTTCATTTTATGTAATTATTGTTATTTTACTATTCAACATTCACTTCCATAAAAAGCATAGCTGGCCAAATTGTGGTCCTATAAAATTTTTCTTTTAACTTAATGGGGATATTTCTATCACAGATTGTGCTTGTTACATTTCTCCATTTCTTCCATCCAACTTGAATTTTATGCGTAACATCATTCTTAATATTGCATCATTTTGTATGATTGATCCTAGATATCTACAGTGTTTTATCTTAGGAGCTTCTAAAATTCTCCTAATTTTACCACTCCATCATCTGTATGTCTAGTATTTCTAAACTCACAGTGCATGTATTCGGTATTCGTTCTACTCAACTTAAAGTTCTTAGATTTTAATGTACTCCTCTAAAGTTCTAATTTCTTATTCACTTCATCTCTTGTTTCGTCCATTAAGACAATGTCATCTGTAAATAACATACACCATGGTATATCCTCTTGAATATGCCTAGTTAGTTCATCAATAACTAGAGTAAAGAGATATGGGCTTAAAGCCGATCCTTGATGTAGTTATATCGTAATAGAAAATTCTTTTGTAGTTCCTCAAAATATCTTTATACTCGTTACTAATCCCTCATACATATATTTAATAGTGTTTATGTATCTAGTGTACACTCCTTTTCTTTCTAGAACCCACCAAAGAACATCTCTAGGAACCCTATCATATGTTTTTTCTAAATATATACAAATACCATGTGAAGATCTTTTTTCTTTTCTCTATATTTTTCCATCAATTTTCTTACAAGGAAAATTGTCTTCATAGTTGACATTCCATATATGAAACCAAATTGATTATCTGATATTGTTGTTTCTTTTTTTCTAGCCTATTATCAATTATCCTCTCCTAAAGTTTCATAGTATAACTCATAAGTTTAATTCCCTCGGTAGTTTGAACAACTTTGAATATCTCACTTGTTTTTGAAGATTGGTACAAGCGTGTTTCTTCTCCAATTCATTGGCATCCATTTGATTTTAATACTTTGTTGATGAGTTTTGTTAACCAAGTCAATCCACTTTCTCCTAAGCATTTCTAAACCTCTATGGGTATTTCATCAGCGCCACATGTTTTTCCTATTTTTCATATTTTTCAATGCCTCTTTTACTTCCGAAATTCTAACATTGCATGTATAATTTATATTTCTTTCTTGGTATACGTTTTCATTCACTATGATATCAACTTGGCCATCATTAAATAAATTATCGAAGTATCTTCTCCATCTCTCCTTAATATCATCTTCGAGCATTAAGACATTTTGATTTTCATCCTTAATACATCTTACATAGCTTAGGTCTTGTTTCTTTTTATCTCTTAATTTGGCTAGCCTATTTATATATTTTTCGCCATCTCTATTATCTAATTTCGTATATAGATCTTCCATGAAGTTTGTTTTAGCTTAACTAACTATTTGTTTAGCTTGTTTTCTAGCTTCTCTATATTTATTGTACCCATCTTCATCTTGACACCTAGGTATATTTCTATACATCTCTTTTTTAGTCTTAATTGCTTTTTGCACATCCTCGTTCCACTACCATGTTTCACTACAAGAAAAAATGTCTTTGACAACATCGAAAAACTGTTACATACTATGCATTGTTAAAACTTATTTAATACATAATTAATTTGCAACTAAAATATGTATAATTAAAAAAATAATATGTAATGATTCATAAATTTAATTTTTTTTATAATATTTTTTTTGGCAGGGTTTTATAATATTGAATTAATCATTAATCATTGTTTCGTCCTAAATAATATTTAATTATATGTTAAATTTATTAAGTTTTAACAACGTACGATATAACAACATAATTAAGTGTTGTTAATGATCAATTTTCTCTTAGTATTTCCTTCTTTGGTGGGCCCAAGTCTTTAGACATACCTAACACGTTTGACGCTACTCTCCTTATGCAACTACTCATTTCTAGCCACATTATATTAGCATCTAAATCAAGATCTCAAGTGTTTTCTTTTAGTAGTTTTTCTCTAAACTCTACTTGTTTACTATTTTTTAGGTTCCACCATTTTATTTTTTAGGGTCATTGTCTCTTTTATTCCCATTAAGTTGTCATTTTAGCTTAATATCCAGCACTACTAACTTATGTTGGGTAGTAAGCGCTTCGTCAGGTATTACTTTGCAGTTTTTACATATTTTTTTATCTATTTTTCTTATTAGAATAAAATCTATTTGACTCTTGTTATGGCCACTACTAAAGTAATTATGTGTGACTCCTTTTTCTTAAAACTATTATTTGCTAAGAATAGATTATATGTTGAAGCAAATTCTAAGATCGATTTTCCTTCTTCATTTCTAATACCATAACCAAAACCTCTATGAACTCTTTCGAACCCATCATTACTTGCTCCTACATGCCCACTAAAAATCTCATCGAATAAGAACGTTTTCATCTAATGATATACCTTGCATAAATCTATCCATATCATCCCAAGATTTGCGTTTGATGCTCTCATTCAATCCTACTTGTGATGCATATGCGCTAACTATGTTAATTTTTTCGTCTTCAATTAATAATTAATTTAACTTGGATCAATTTATCCCCCATTCTCCAAAAAAATATAATATATATTAATTAATTTTGATGAATGAGTAATTAAAATTATTGATTTAAATAAATGAATGAAATAAAAATATTTTTATTGGTTGTAATTTGCAAAGGAATTCAACAACACTAACCAAAGTTTATTTATTTATTTTAATTTTAGGAATTAGTCACCCACCTCATATAGATGAAAGCATGTTTTTTCCACTAAGCGACATGCATTATTGACATTTATTTATTTATTTTATGTTCCTCAATTATTTTATTTACTTACTTACTATAATTTATTAATATTTTTTTTAATTTTAATGGGTTATTTTTTAGTGCAATTTTATTGGGTTATTGAAATAAACAAAACACAAAAGGTATTGTAGCAAAAAAAAGAAAAGAAAATCTTTTATAACTACTAGTGGGAGGGCACCAACTTGGCCCAAAAGATTCAATTAAGATAACTACCCATACCACCAAAAGGATTATCACTTTTTTTTTTTGTTCAACTGATTATCACTTTTAAATCTCTCTCTTTCTCGCTCTCTCTCTCTATCAAGTTATCACTTTTGAGTTAGTTAAGTCAAATTTACCTAAACATCCCTACTTTTATTCGTTTTCAAAGATTTTTTATCTAATCAAATCTTAACATTTATAGGTACTTATGCCAATAAGGCTATTTTGGCCTCATGAAGATCTTAGGTGGTATTTCATTATATATAAGATGAATTAAGTTGCGAATAAGTGTATATTTGGTGGGTCCCACAACATGATGAGTCATCACGATAAATCATCACTTAACGGTAAAATGGATGGAAAGTTAATAGAAGGGTTTCACTTAAAGGGTGTGAATGGAGAAATCACTTTAACTGATCAACCCTTCGTGTTTAGTTTAGGGGCTAAATGACCGTTTTGCCATATTTTAATGGAAAGCGTTTCGGTGACGTACGTACATGGAAAACGTACATTCGTGACACAGATGTTAATGTCTTTTAGATACACCTAGAAACATGTAAACATCCAAATCATTCCATTTTTTCCCCCAAACGTGCCTCGCCAACGCCAATAATGGCAACGCGAAAAATACATTTTCCAATACAAAAAAAAAAGACAATTTCTGCCGACAAGAGAATAGAATTAGAGGATCAGATCCATTTTCATGCCCTCAATATTTTCTTTTTTCTTCTTGAAAAAAATATATTAAAACCAATTTTTTTCTTTTTCTCTTTTTTTTTTCATTGCATACCACTTAAACCGACAACACTTGACAATGGCATCTCATCACTTTTTTGCATCAATTATATAAAAAAGAAATTCTACACATATTTGTGACAAATGCTTAGGATGAAAGCTTATGCGTATTAATGTGCATAACTATAAGCACACCTTCTCAACAATCATATTATGCACATCAAGTGTCACATAGGCAAGCGTGTTGAGTAAGTTGTAAGAATAATTAAAAAATAAAAATATAGTTTAGAAGTGCAATGCAGGATTATAAGAAATTGAAGCCTAAATTACGCGCGGAGGTGGGAAATGCTAGAATAACATTACGTAACAGGCTCAATTTTGAGGCACGGGCCACTGCTCCAAGCCCCCTGAATTGGGAAGACCCAATTTGGTTTAAAAAACTAGGGGTAGAAGAGTAATTTTGTGTATTTTATCATTATTATTTTTTTGTCAAGTCGTTTATTTTCTCATTTGGGAGCGTCAATTTTGCGTAGGGTGTACGACTCTTCATTGTTCAGCTTATTCCTTTTGATTAATTGACACGTATACAAACAATAAATTTTTTTTAGGACATATAAACAATAAATTTCATTCTTTTTTTTTGTCTGTATCCAACCTCTAACTTCCCTCCCATACTTTGATCTTTATTTCTCCCTTTCTCAAGCATAATAGTAATTTTTTTTTGAAGCATAATGGTAATTTTACAATAGTAGAGAAATCAATATTGAAATGATATTTAATGTAAAAAAGGAGTTCCCTCCAAGTGTATACTTTAAAAGATGACTAAAATGATAGGGCATTGCCCGTATTTTGATAGGTGGTTAGAAATCATATCCTCACCGCATCTCATCATAGTGGAAACAGTCTAAATGAGTTTATATGTGGGTGAGGTGCCGTCCACAAGTGGGGCTAGCTTAGTTGGGTTGACGAATTGGTAGGTGTAACTTATGGGAGATCCTATTGTATTAGATTTTTGTCTGCAACCCCACTAGAAATTTCTTTTTTCCCAGATTGTACATATCAATTGCTAAACGCTAATAAAAGTCCCTTTATATCAAGAAAATACGTAATGTCTTGAATATTTTTTTGAAAAAATTAGTCTTAAACTTCTTTAGTTATTTTTTTTATATTATCATTTGTGTTGATTTTTTGTTATTTCTTGTCTTATTTTGTACTTAGCCCAGTTTTACTTTTGTTATATTGCATTTTTTGTTAATTCATGTCTTTTTCCTTGGTTACTAATCCCTTTCTAACTCCGCAAATGATTTGTAATTTTTATTTCTAGTCCGAAGTTCGAAAAATAAGGAAAAAGTTTCTAAAATATCATGGTTAGTTGATTTTAATTAACATAAATGCATACTATTGTTCATTTAATCTTTATTTTTAAGAATTAAGTTAATTTAACCTTTAATTAAAATCAAATGTAAAAATTATTTTTAATACAAAGGCCCCATCTTTAAGGTTGGCCCCACGCCTCAAGATAGACCAGGCCAATTCCATCATCCGTGCAAGCCTCAAGATGTGACCTTACGCATTCCCGATGTGCAAGACACGGTGGTGGGATGGGCGTGTTGTGTATTTGGAGTTGTTCTATTTTTCAAGAGAGAGAGATAAAGCCCAACCAACCAACACTCCCAGTTGGCGGGAAGAGGAAATTGAATTCTGTCGCTGTGATCTCTAATCAGAAATCCCTCTCTCCATCATCATCATCAATAATTGATCATTCAAGAACACAAGAAGGAATCCACAGATCGTATATGCTCTCTCTACAATGCCTCCAATTGCCACACTCTTGTTCATTTTCTTGATCTCACCATCTCTCCCATTCCCTCCTTCCCCCACCACCACTACCAAGAAGAACGTTACCCTCCTCGGCGACGCATCCATCGACGACAACGAAGTCATCACCCTCACTCGACAACCCAACGCCACATCCCTCATCGGCGGCAGCGGTGGCAGCTGCGGAAGAGCATTCTACTGCTACCCAGTCCCGTTTCTTGATGCAAAATCCAAGGCTCCAGTTTCCTTCTCCACCCACTTCTCCTTCTCAATCACTCCCTCCCCTTCTCTCCCTTTCGGCGACGGCCTCGCATTCTTCATCGCCTCCGACCCTCTCCAATTCAGCACCTGTGATGGGCACCTCGGCCTCCCCAACGCCACTGCCGATCTTGAATATTCAATCAGCCCTCAAGAAGAACCTTCGTCGTCGTTCATTGCAGTCGAATTCGACACCAGTTTCGATCCCTCTCTTGGGGACATCAATGATAATCATGTTGGAGTTGATGTGGGTACCATTGTTTCTTTCCATTCTGTCGATGTGGGTTCGATGGGGATTGATCTGAAGAGTGGAAGACCCATGAAGGCCTGGATCGAATACGTCGATGACCAGAAGATGATGAGGGTTTGGATGGACTACTCGGCAATCAAGCCGCCGAGTCCTGTCTTGGCTACCCAGATTGATTTATCAGACAAATTCAGAGATGTTATGCACGTAGGATTCTCCGCCTCTAACGGGCACGGCGCTGCAAGACATCTTGTTCTTAGATGGAAGTTCAGGACTTTCGGGTTCAATCACTCGAAAGACGAATCAGAACGCGAAGATGATGAACGAGCCGATAGGGAAGAACAAGAACAAGAATTTCAATATGGGTGCTTTGCCTGCACATCAGATGAACTGAAACCTGACAAGGCTGGAAAGAATTTGATTGAATTGGCTCTTGCATTGGGCGGCGGAGCCGCTGTTCTCTTCTTAATGATCTTAATCTTAACGGGTACATCCATCTATCTGTTGAGAAAGCAAAAACAGAACAGAAACAGCAAAGACAGTGAAGCAGCTCTGCAGAAGTGCAGAGAAGAGATTGAAAACCTGCCAAAGAAGTTCTCATTTTCGCAACTCAAGTACGCCACGAAGGGGTTCCACCGCAGCAGAATCATCGGTGAGGGAGCAAGCGCGACGGTCTACAACGGCATCTTCGCCTCTGGCCACGAGGTCGCCGTTAAGAAATTCAGTCTCAACAGTACTATAACTAAAGATCCATTCACAGCAGAGCTGTCAGCAGTGATCAACACATTGAGACACAAGAATCTAGTGCAGCTTCAAGGGTGGTGCAGTGAAGGCCAAGAGCTCATCCTAGTTTATGAGTACCTCTCACTAGGAAGCCTTGACAATATACTACATAGCTCCAACAATTCTAGAACACCCACTATTGTTCTCACTTGGGAGCAAAGGGAGAGCATCATTTTGGGTGTGGCATCAGCTCTGGCATACTTACATGGAGAGTGTGAGAGGCAGATCATTCATAGAGATGTCAAGTCCAGCAACATCATGCTCGATTCAGAGTTGAACGCAAAGCTGGGAGACTACAGCTTGGCGAAGCTTCGCAGCCGCGTTAGCCCAACACCAGGAGGGTCAGTATCCATCCCAGTAGGAACAATGGGCTACTTGGCGCCGGAGTATGTGCACCTAGGCAAGGAGACGGAGAAGACTGATGTGTACAGCTTTGGCGTGGTGGTGTTGGAAGTGGTTACGGGGAGGAGAGCTATCGAAAACGATGGGACTGTACTGGTTGATTGGGTTTGGAGGTTGTGGGGAGAAGGGAGGGTGGTGGGCTGCGCAGACCGCAGGTTGGGGAGGAGGTTTGAGGATAGAAAGGTGGAGAAAATGGTTATGATAGGATTATGGTGTGCGTACCCGAAATGCGATAGGCGACCGACGATGAGGGAGGTGATTAGTATGCTGAGAGGGGAGGTTTTGGTGCCCATTTTACCGAGGAGGAAGCCGGTAGTGAGATTCACGCTTCCGCTGCCAGAAAGTGCTCATGAGGTTATGAGGGCCACCGGAAGAGAGCGTAGGCGGGGTGGTACTGCTACTTGGTGGCCTAACATCAGCAACCCATGGTCTACTCCTAGGACTCGTTTCTAGCTTTACAGGATACTATAGATGAATGAATGAATGCTGTTTTAACCAAATCAGTTGGATTTTGCAAGTAGTTCTGTTTGCAAGATTTTGAGCTTTGAGCTTTAGATTCTTTGATCTTCTGCAAATTGGTGTAAAGGTGCTGTGTCAAAACAAGAAAGGGAAAATGGCTTCGTCGTCATCCTTATAAAAAGGATCATAACACAGTTACGTCAGATGCATAAGAAAACTACCACGGCACTCTGATCAGACCAAATAATATGTTTTGTTTTGTCCTGGATTATATGCAAACTGCAGTAGATTCATACTACTATGCTACTTTCAAGGTTTTTATTTTTATGTTTATTTTTATTTTTTTGGGATTTAGCATGGCATACTGACCAACTGCTGCACTCTTGTTGCAAATAATCAAACTCTGGTAAATGAATAACGCAGGCTAAACATCTGGTTTGGATAATATTGTCTGGGAAATTACACTCTCCAACAAAAAAAGAAATGTTGTGAAGTGGATAACAATAACTAGCGTATAATGTAAAGAAGTGGTTAATGAATAACACAGGCGAACTGATGACCTGAAAGTCTTGAAAAAAAAAAAAAAAGAACTGATGAAAAGTTCTTTTTTATTTTTTTATTTTTTATTTTTATAATAGTGTACAAGAATTTTATTAACAAAATGCCAGAAGAAGAGGTCTTGATGTACAACAGTGCTTACCTAGTTATAAAAGAACAACAATAGCTAACCAAACATGAACCTAAAACAAAATCTATTGAAAATCTACTTATCTGCATAAAATCGTTCTTACCAATAAATGACTTAATTTAAGCAATCCACCAATGCAACTGATAGCCTGAGCTATACCTATTGTAAACTAGCAATCTACCTGCCACGATTCTAGTATATTCCCATTAAAAAAAAAAAAAAAGAACATTACACGATTGCTTAGACATTTCTTGGTTAATCCGCGCATATGCAATGGTTGTCAGGCAGAAACATAAGCATAATCTGGATTGAGCTATAGCTCGGGCCGTGTATGGTATCATGGTCTACCTTAACAAACATCTAACTTTTGCGAAATATAGAACTAGAGAAAAGTTGACGAATTTTTCTCCCCAACAGTTTTCCAGGGATACATAATTTGAGAATATGCCCTGATAATAACTTGGCCAGTTCAACTTTTTATAGATCTGGCATGGCATAGTGACCAACTACCGCACCCTTGATGTGGATAATCAAACATTTGGTTTGGATAATATTGCCTCGGCAATTGCATACTTCCTAACAACAACAACAACAACATAGCCTCAGTCCCAAATTAATTGGAGTTTGCTACATAGATCAAACTCTTCCATTGTGCTTGATTTTGTGCAATTGATGGTGAACTGTCCAAACCATTCAAATCCATCCTAATTAATGTGTTACAAGTTAACTTTGGAATACCCCTACCTCGTCGAATTTTTTTAGTTTCTATTGAGTCAAGTTTTCTAGTGGAGACATTTGTAGGCAGCCTTTGCAGGTGTCTAAACCACTGCAACCACCCTTCCTTAATCTTTATGTATACTTCCCAATAGAAAATCCACAATAAAAGTGAAGAATAAAAACTTGGCATATTTAGTTTCTTATCTTTATGAGTGAAGATGGAGATTGAAGGGCACATTAGGATTCTTTATGTCGCGGAGAAGAATGAATAAAGAACATTGAAAAAGAAAACAAATATGCCCTGATCAAAATAGAGAGTGTTTCACATTAAGATTTCACAACTCTCAAAGAATAAAACTACAAGAAACTACTAATTATTGTTAACGATTGTGCATCTTTCCATGGTTTACTAAACAAGGAAAGTTTATATAAAACTAATTATAAGAAACCTCTGTTATTCGAATTCCAGGCCAAGAAGAAACTACTACAACAATGACCAATCTCTTAATGAGAAAGAAATGATGAGAATGATAATCCTTTTTTTTCAATGAAACTAACGTATTACCCCGTCAAACTTGAGACTCGAACCCTCAACTTCATCTATTAGTGACCACATACCAAACCATTGAGCTACACTTGGTTGGTATGAGAATGATAACTCTCAGCAAAGGCTTTTATATAAGACAAAGACACCATATAAGAACTAATGACTAGCAAGCAAAGAACATAGTTACTATTTACTTAAGACTTTCACAACATCAATTCCAACAGGCAAAACTGAGAGCCGATTGTTAAAAAGAGTCTCAAAAAAGCTCAAACATTTCTTGGTTATTGCCACAGCTGCACAGGCAATCAGGTAGAAACATAATCAGAGTTTTAGCTTGGGTTGTGTATAGCAACATGGTTTATATTAACAAACATCTTAGTTTTGCAGAATGGAGAGCCAAAGAAAAGTTAAGGAAATGGTCCCACGACATTTTTCTAGGAATACATAATTTCGGATTTCTTTAAGAAAGAGAGTATAACACTTTCACCAGCAAAAAAATCCTCCTACAATTATTTCATTTGAATCCAATCCCTGAAATAGATATATCATATATCTAGAATAAAAGAGTCTCTAATCCATCAAATATTCGAAAAGGCAATACTTTTCAATCCAAGGATAGCAAAAGAGAAATCTATATTTGCTTATTATTGCTCCCAACACTTAAAGAATAGCTATAGCCACATAGGTGGTGATATATAGCCATTTGAAACTATTATTCATAGCTTATCTGCTTATTATGGTCTCAGGTAAGGAAGGATCATCTGCCATGAACTTCAAAACTTCTCAAGAATTAGCCAGTTTAAAGCTTCAACTCGCACTTTCTTAACCATACAACAATAAATCCTCAATCACAAATCATTTGGAGTTTGCTACATGGACCCAGCATTTCCATTCAGCGCAACTAATGCAACTGATGATGCAATTTAATCTTTTACGACCAATACAAAATTAGAAAAAAAAAAAAAAAAGTACTGAGGTTCTAATAAGTCCTAGACCTTTGATTTCCTAATTAGTGAGGCTAATTGCCAGACCAAATATTCCTACTAAAAGCATGCCACCTTTGACTAAACTATAAATGACACATTAGGTGACAAAAGCACCAAAACTGAAGAGCTACTTCACAATCAGCAGTACATATCATTTTTTTTTATGAGAAAGTACATATCAATATTGAGCAATAAAAACTTATCAGTTCCAGACAGATTTATGCGTTATTAGAAAGAAAAGAGTATTGCACTCAAGAAGTGGTTTTCTCTATATAATTATTCCATCACTCAACATGAGACTAGTGTGCGCTAACAAGCTTGGGCCTCAAAAAGAACAAAAATATAAGTAGCAAAATAACAAAGGAATCTCATTGACCATCACAATCCTTTCAAAGATATAGAAGATTTCCTTCAATGAATTTCCCAGAATTCTTCTTTATTGTTTCTAAGCAAATTAAAGAGTTTGATCCATGTAGCCGACCCCAATTAATTTGGGACTAAGGCTATGTGCAAATTGGAGCCACGAGGACGAAAGATTATGCAAACAGGAGGTACACAAGATTAATAGAGCTGTCAAAGTCCACAAGTTTCCTATTCTCCACTTGCAATAATACTTGAACAATCAAGAATTTTAAGTCATGTTGGTAAATAGTGGATATCAAGGGGGAATGAGAATTCATCACAACTTCCACCTTATCCTATTTCTATACTTGTCTTCAATTATTTCATCAACTCGAAACAGTGCACAGCTGTAGAGAGACTAAGAGGGGGGGCTTACTTTTGTTTTCATAAGAATTGAAATATATCAGTAATTGAACAAAGAAAGTAAAGAAAGGGATTACTTTCATGATGAAGAAGAGTAAACATTGAATGATAAAATCTAGTTCTTACAAATATTACTCCACTCAGAGAAACAGTAGTGGATATTTGGTAAAGAAAGTAAGAAACTATCTAACAAGTAAAATAATGAAAATTAGAAATGCCTCATATCGAAAAGAGTAAGGAAACCTCACCTCATCTCTTACAACAGCCCGACCAAAATTGCGACCGCAATTCTAGTCTTATACATTGTTAATCAGGCAGGAGAACCAACTACCTCATAAACCTCTTTTCGCTGAAGATACTGATGCAACAAGACAAGCCTCGCCGTCTCAAACGCGAAATACCCCAATGCAGCAAAACAAGCGCTATGAACAACCCGAGGCCCCATTCCCCGCGTAAGCCCCACCCATCCCTCCTCCCTCAAAATCTGCTTCACAGTCTCAGAAACCCCGCCATACACCGAACTTGAAACTCTAACCTTAGCCTCCCCATGAACTTGTGTCATCAATCTGGTCTTAATAACATCAAGAGGAGTCGTAAGAGATGCCGAAATCGCTCCCGCCAACGCCCCACAAATCACACTTTGAAAAGGCTCCAAATTGGCCTTCCCAGTAGACCTCAACACAGCAGATTTTAAGTACTCAAATGATGAGTAACTCAAAACCCCAGCCGGCAAATTCCTCAACAATGTAGCAGAGTAACCAGCATAAAGACCCAAAATCCCATCTTTCTCTATAATCCTCACCAACACCTCCCAAGACCTCCCCACTGCCCCAGCTTGCATTCTCTGTGTGATCAGTTCTTTAGGCACCATCACAGCAGAGGACACTATATTCCCCATTGCCCCAGCTGTTGGGGGCACTAGAATTGATGGGTAGTCGTGAATTTTCGACAAAATCGACTTACCAAACTCGCAAGTGCCGAAGTAGATTGCAGAGGAGAAGGTAGACCCAACAATCACAGCAGAGATTCCACTGTAGAAACCCAGAATGCCCTTTGTGTTGAAGGTCTGGGAGATGGCATCAAAGGTGCCCTTGTAGATTTCTGTGGCCCCTTTCGTCTGGAGCTTGGTTTTGATTGTGTCGAGTGGGTGGAGGCAGACGTAGGTGAAGGCGCCAGCGACGCCGCCCGCCGCGGCGCCGATTAGGGCCTTTTCGAGGACGGAGAGCTTCTTTAGAAGAGCCTGGGCTCTTGATTTGGAAATCCTTGATGGGTTTGGAGAATTGGGGAAATTGGGGGGTTTGGGATATGGGTTTTGGGGGGTTAAGGACATGGAGGTTGAAGAGAAGATGAAATTGGGTTTGGGTTTGGAGGGAGAGGGAGAGAGAGTGGTGTTGAAGTGGTTGAGGATGCCTTCGAAGTTGGGGAGAGAGAGAGGGGTTGGGGCTAGGGTTTGGGAGGAGAGGCCCAGAGAAGCAGAGAGCCTGGACTCCATTGATTGTTGTCTGTGTTTCTCTGTTTTCTCTCGGTTTTCTCTCTGTTTTCTCTGTGCGTGTGTGGTTGTTCTTCTAAACAGAGAGAGAGAGAGAGAGAGAGAGAGAGAGAGAGACAGAGAGATTGGGAGTTGCCCACTGCCTACCTTGCCAACTGGGGTGGAATGACGAAATGAAAATACTAGAATGGAGACAGCTATGTCATACTAGAATAAAGATATATATATATATATATATATATATATATATATATATATATATATATGAGCCGTTCATGCAGTTTCAAACATCGAGATGTATATATGTCTATATCTCGAGACATGTATCACTGGTAGGGATGCAGGTGGGGCGAAAAATCTCTATTTTCTACGGGGATCCACGCTAATAAGGCGGGAATTCCCTGTCAACTATCCCCCTACGGGCGGGGGATAGGAGATTTCACCCCACTATGCGAGGTAGGGCGGGGTGGTATTACTCGTCATCCGTAGAAATTCCCCACCCCGCCTTAATATGGAGATTTTCCACGGGAATAATGTGACTAAGTTTATCAAATCTAAACAAATACAACTAAGTTTATCAAGAAAAAATTAATATAACTTGAAATTTATATATAATAATGTAAGTATATTATTTAAAATATTTGTATAGATTCAAAAAACTTTGAAAAAGCGACTTCGTGAAGAAAGAGATTTTAATAATTAAATTTTGTATCTATAATTTATTTAATCTTTTTTTTAGATATTATATCAAAAAATAGTGGAGGTGGAGAATCCCTGTCGGGTAGGGAATGGGGTTGAGAATTCTCCGGTGGAGAATTTTAAGCGGGAAATCCCCGCCTCGCCAAAAGTAGGGATGGGGATCGCCCCGAACCCGCCCCATCTGCATCCCTAATCACTGGCTCAAAGGCTCGATTTGACTTTCAATGTGTCGTACTTCATATTATAAGACTTCTCATGATGAAAAGGGCCAAATGATCCTCTTATGACCCAAAATTGGCTGCTAAAAATACTATTCCCTCTTTGAAGTAGAGTTCGGCTAAGTTCACCCCAGAAAAAGTTAAACTTAAAAAATAGTCAATCCTACTACAAAAGACCCTAATGCCCTTCACCGTGATTAGTGCACCTCACTACAATTTTTAAGTGCACCCCACACACTCTCTTCTTTGTGATTTGTAGGCATCATCGAGTGGTTCGACCTCGAAGGTCCGAATCTCTTATTGAAGAGTCGGTCATAGCTTGTCGAACCTTTAATTTGAGAGTCGGTCAGAACCCACCGAACCTTTAGGTAAACAGTTGTCAACTAAATTTCACCAAAGAGGTTCGGTTAGACAATACTGAGCCTAGTGGATAAGTCTCGACTACATGTCACTGACCTAATATAGATATCTCGACCAAGGTTTTGGAGTTGGGTGCTTCGATTCGGATGAAAAAGTTATTTTGATAAAAATGTAGGGCGTATTTAGAAATTAAAATTTAAAATTAGGATGCCAAGCAAAATGAGGTGTACTTAATAATAGGTGGGGTGCACTTAGCCAAACTCTTGAAGTAAGATCCACTGACTTCCATCTACACATCAAATTTAGTCTGCACTAGGATGCAAAGCGTAAGGGATGGAAACCACCGCACTTAAGAACTCATCATCCATCCCCTTATCCGTTTGAAGATGAATTTTCATCCCCTCCCCATATTCGTCTTATCCACGTGAAATTTTTTTTCCCCATTTCATTTTTCATTAGGGATCCCTGCAAAGATTTTCATGGAGATTTTTACGGGGATAGATAATCCCTATGGAAAAAATATTTCTTCCTACTTAATTTTCTCTAAAAATAATTATAAAAATAAGGTGTCAAAGACACATACATAACAATCCAATTGTTGGAAATCCAAACAAAAATAAAGCATGACGACCCAAGTTCCCTACAAAACTGGGTCCCGCGTGGCCTAAGCCTACATGGACCCCCGAGCCAACCTCTGTGAGGTCAACACATACCTAGTCAGCCTTCCTTTTCATTAATTTCAAGTCTTTCAATAATTATGAGTTGAGTTATTCACAATTTGCAAGTTTTACAAGTTGAGCAGTGAAATTTAACTTATATAAAAATTAAATAACTCGAAATCAGTAAAGTCAGGACAATCTATAGTGTGGAACCCTGCATATATATGGACAACATGTGTGGTGGCCCCTTGCCCCGAGGTTGCCCCGTGGCAAGCTGTGTAACGACTCGAAAGTATTTTATATGTGGATGATGATGTGTATTACTTATTTAAACCTGTGTGCAAATATACGAGTTTTTATTGTCAAACTTACAGGTGAGGTTCGCCTAGGGAAATGCTTTGAGATGAATTATCGGGCGAATTACAGGTAGAATAAACACATGAAAATGATTTATTAAAATTATTGAAGAATAAATAATATATTGGTGGGCACTTAGTGACACGTGAGGTTGTGGTCGACATGTGTGGGTCGTATAGTAATGTGCACGTTCGAGTGTGCTTGTTGGCGCGCATAATGAAATTTTAGGCGCGAAAATACAAGTGTGTATATATATATATTTATATATTGAAAATCAGAAATGTGAAAAGACCAAAAAAGGCTTTGGCTTTATAAACGGAGTGGATAAGGATTGGGGGTAAAATGGTCATTTGACCACCCTAAAATATCACAAATCACCACCACCGACACCACCGATTCACCATTTCTCCAAAAACCAAAATTGAAGAGAGAGATCAAAGGATCATGGGATCAAAATTGGAGGAGAGAACGAGAGAGAGAGAGAGAGAGAGAGAGAGAGAGAGAGAGAGAGAGAGAGAGAGAGAGACGAGGTGAATGTTGTGTGTTGATTGTTGTTGTTTGGTGTTCGTGGTTGTTGAGTGAGGCTCAGCCATGGCCGAGGACGAAGAGAGCAGGGGAGACTACTCCCCTACCGAATCGATTAGGGTTAGGGTTGGGAGCCAACCCCAACAAAAATAAAATAAAAATTAGAAGAAAACCAGAGACGCTTCTGCATCTCTGGTGAGTTGGAGAAGAACCCCACCCTGGTAAACCGGGCCAGGACAGGATTTCACGATCGATTGAGGTACATTTTCGTACGATTGTACGCCAGTAAGAAACACATTTTCCATTATTGTTATCTCTATTTGAATTGAGCTATCTATTGGAATTCCATTCTATATTTCCTTGGTTGAGTGTCTTGGTGTTAGTGTATCGTGAAGGTACTCCTGGGTTCATATTAGCTGGGCCAACGTGAACACTTTTGCAGAAGTGTTGTCCACCTCCTAATAGTGGGTTACACCCCGAGTACTGGATTGTTGTGGATATTGATGTGAATGTGGATTGTTGTGGTTGTGGATGTGGTACAGTTATGGAATGATGTGGAAATTGACCACTTATGGGCTTCTTTTGACTCATTGGACACTCGAATTTCGTTGCTATGCTTGCCAGTCTGTTTATCATGTAATTTGCTTTATTTCCTGTCTTTCAATACCGCATGATACCTAGTCTATTTATTTGGTAAATATTGAATTACTGTTTATGTTCTTCTGGCATTATTTTCGAATTTTTACGTACTCACCGTCTAGTTTGTGACGGTGATGCAGATAGGGTTGAGGCAAGCAAGGGTAAAAGGGCCAGCGCTAGGTGACTTCCTCTAAGGAATCTCGGAGTGGCTCTTTCCTTTCTTTCACAGTAGGTGTTGCCTTTTGACTGTTTATTATTTTTTTATACGATGGGGTTATTTTGGGATTGAGTGACTAGGGATATCATTTATTATTGCTATTAAATATTGATGGTCACAAGATATGCATGTTTATCCACTTTCTGGCTTCCACACTATAGGTTGTTCCTGATTTCCCTTATCTTGAATTATTTACATGATTATAGTTGATTTTTGCTACAAACTTACCTGATAATTATATAATCTAATAGCTTACCTTATAAATTTATAAAACGATGAAGAAACAAGGATTTGAGGCTGACTAGACATGCGTTGACTTAGCGAGTATGGTATCGGGGGTCCACACGTGTTTAGGCCGAGCAGGGCCTAGTTTGTGTGGGAACTGGGGCTGTCACAAGCTGCTCCTCACCTTGTGGGCCTCGCTACACCTGCCACGTTACTGACTGGTGGTGTAGCTGCCCAAGTTTCATTAAGGTCATTATTTACGTATTTTCGGATTTGGACGCCAGCTCAGGTCCATGGAGCCGCAACGGACAGGCTACGGTATGTCTGGATTGGGTGGAAATGTTATTTTTGACTGATTGTGTCACAACGTGCCTACTTTAATAATTGATTAATCGTCTAATTTGAAACTAGGACCAAGCTCAGACCCACGTAGACGTCGCGGATTAGTTTAGGATATGCCTATTGAGGTATTATTATTTATTTTATATTTGCATGATGCTTCATTATATGGTTGTTATTCTATGAAAGGTAGCATAATGCCATGTGTACCGTTGATTTTTGTGCTTTACGCGAGTTACAAGTGCGACGAGTAGCGCCTCCAGATGCGTGCGACGCGGGCACGGGTTTGAAATAGCTTTGAAGAACTTCGTTATGATAAATAATGACACTCTAAGCTAAGAAAACTAGAATAATTGAGCTAAGCCGAGCAAAGCACAAATATACTGAGAATACACCGAGGTGCCTCGAGATGCGCAAAGGCACTGGGTATGTGAGTGGGCGAAACTTATTCTTACCTTAGAGTGTAAAACATTATTGAATCATAGGCTAAGATACTGTGATTATGTAATGAACCTATGAGATGAAATTTGCCTAAGTATGGGAATATGCCAGAAACCTTTAATGGACTTGATAAGTGACACAAAATGGACACAACTAGGATGGAGTTAGTGAGAAACACAAGATGGACCTTGGGATACGTGCGTTGGACTTGATGAAATGAGTTAGTATATAAGGAGGATTTGGCCTCTTTTATGTTCATTCATACATATAAACCAAAATGGAGAGCATAAGGGGATGGGGCGGGAGTTGCAGGAAATCCAAGGAGTAGAGGATAGTTGGAGCACTTGAAAGCTAAGGATTTGAATCCCTAAGCTAGGTAAGACCAACCACTAGTCATCTCCTCCATTTTTGTTTTAATGGTGTTCTTGAAATGCATGAAATTGGTGGTTTTTCAACCAAACAAATTTTGAGAGTTTAATTGTTGTTTCTATTGTGTTGAGACTTCAATTTCATCAACCAAAATCTTAGAATTCAAGTTTATGGGTGCATTAGACTGATTTTATATTTTTGAATGTTTAGGGAATTGTTTGATGAATTGATGATTAATTAGTGTTTTGGTGGATGAAATTGTTGGTGTTGTATTATGTTAATATAGTTGTAGTGGTAATTGATATAAAAAAACAGAAATGTAGGAAACATGGCTTTGAACTGGCAGGGGATGAAAGACGATTTTCGAGCATCATTTCAAGTAAAGTTGGGTCGGGTTCACCTATTTCCACCGAACTATGGGGAGTTAAACATGGCTTGCAACTGGCATGTGATAAAGGATGTAAGAAACTCGTTGTGGAGCTAGACTCGTTAGAAAGCAATTGAGCTTATTCTAGACTCTTCATAGGGCCAATTTCGAGATCCACTAATTCATTATATTTTAACGGTGACGGATAAAGAATGAAGTGTAGTTTTCAGCTACACATTTCGAGAGAATAATGATTGTGCATACCACATAGCTAAGGAGGCTTTTTAGTGTGATGTTGATTTTAAGATTTGAGAACATATTTTCAATCAAATTTTTGTGTTGCTAGAGCAGGATATCCTGCAGTTAGAGATGTAGGCTAGACCGAATTTGGTATTTGCTAATACAAAAAAGAAATAAAAAAGGAGGTAGAAACGAATTGCTAAAAAGTGCAATTCGTCTTTGCAGAGAAGACGAGGTCGAGGGGGAAAGCAGCACGCGTTGTGCGCGTGTGTGTGCATGCCCGGGCCGGGTTTAGGTGGCCCAACCCCCATCAAAAAAATTAAAAAATATTTTAAATTAAAATTAAATACATAAAAAATAGTATAAATTAAAAAAAAATAAATTAAAATTATGGAAAAATTCTAAAAAATCATAGAAAATATGAAAAATTGAAAAAGAGGAAGTAAATCAAGTTTTGAGGCTTTTTGGGGGACTTGGAACCCTAGTATGACTAAAAAAATGTACCACAATTGAAAGAGCTTGGAACCTCGGTATAACTCAAAAAATGTGCCACAATTGAAAATTTAGAATAAAATTCTAAATTTTAATTTAATTTCATTAATCAACTTAATGTGACCATAAAACAATCAAAATGATACTTTTTGACACCAACGACATAGGAGTGTATAGTCGGGTACACAGTTTGAGACGTGAGCAGACATTTTGAGGGCGATTCGCGATTGTTTGAGGTAAGTAAACCCCACCAAAAAAACACTTGGCATTTATTTTGTTATGAAATCAGTTTCATTGCCTTTGAATTACCAGTTGGGTATTGTTTGACCACTCCACTCCCGCATATGTCTGTATATGGTTGACGGGACAATATGTCGGCACTCTCGTGGGTAATGACCTGATTGTTGCAATGGTGTTGGTCTTACTTTAGACTTCGTGCGAGAGATTACTCTGCGAGTCGATGATTTGAGAGTTCGTGCTCGTGATGGCTTACCTCGGACACAGATTCCTCTCCTTAGAGGTCGTTGGCCAAGAGTTTTAAACTCCCGTCCAACAATATACCTCATTGATCGTGGTGTGGTGGCGGGAGTTTCTCGTCACTAGATTCTCCTCAATCTAGTATTATTAGTCCCAGAGTTCGGCAGGACATATACCACACTCGCATATGTTATTATTGATTCTCAGTGATTCCTCTTCATGCTATTTCCTGTCATTTCTAATGTATTGCTTTTGACTAGCATGACTTGTAATCACTTTATTTATATTTCCCTATTTAAATGTGAATTGTGGTTCTTCTGGGCTTTACTTACTGGACTCGTCATCAATTTTCTTGCATGGATGACCGAGTGTAGACAGTTCTATAAGCCGTGGGAAAGGTAAGTTTGGCAACTACCTCTGATTTCGGAGAGCACTTTTGATGGGTTTTTCCACTACTTAGGTTTGTTAATTCATTACCAATTTATGATAATCATTCCTCGCATGATAAATTTTAAGACTTCCGTTATTAAAACACTTGTGAAATGTAACATATAAATACTTAGTCTGAAAAATATGGGAAATCATTAAGATACCTGTTGAAAAAGGACTAAGTAACTCGAATGTAATCTAAGTTAACTGATTAAATGCAAATTGGCATAAAACATTCGAATAATTGGTTTAGTTAAACTAACAGAAAAGGTTAAGTAGAAGGTCGCGGGTCGTCATGGATAGGCGTACAGGTGATGTGGCACGACCTAGTGACGTGTCAGCGACGTGGCGGGGCTCGGTTAGCCTTGGGATTTGGGGCCGCCATGTTGATATCAGAGCCTAGGTTCAAGGAAACCTAGGGAAAAAGAAATGAAATTGAATAAGACTTAACAAACAAACATAGAAAGTGGAAAACTCGATGACCTGACTTAGAACTTTAGTTGGGAAGTGTAGTAAGGTGGGTAGCTTAGGGCTTTATAAGTGTATGTTTTGACTGTAATATGTATATAAACACGTATATGATATTGATTGGAGCACATACGCGATTGCAAATTTGAAATGGACAGATCACCAGTTCTATCTATTGTTGTTGATGGGGGTCAAACGAGTGACCCAGCGAGAGTTGACTCAGATCAGGCATTACTCGGAATAGGCGTTACGTGACACAGTCACCATGCATATCGTGCAGCTCGAGTAGATATTGTAATTGCTTCGATCATAAACAACGACTACTCATGCCACTGCTACGCTCACTATTGCCACCCCCACCACTCCCCCTGCTACTGAGACAGCTGTTGCCACGGCTAGTCAGGATGTGCTGATAACGATTACTAGGTTTGAGATTCTTGCAGAGATGACTACACCCATAGACACACCGATTACCATGCCAGTGTGTGTAACGACCTGCAACTTTAATCAAGTAATTAGTGATAAACTACAACTTTAATCAAGTAATTAGTGATAAACTGTATAGTAATCACAAAGAGACTGAGTTGGAATTAGGGTCGGCGTATCTTAAATAGCGTGTATGGGTGTGTGTTGCTGAATGCAATTGTGTTTGTATGGTATGTATTATATAACTAAGTAGTACATATAAGTAGAAAGTGGGATAATCCGAGAAATTTCTGAAGGCTTGAATGCCAGTAGAGTGGTGAGAGCGCGGAAACGCCCAAGTGAACTCGTTGGCGATAGAGGGTTAGAATTATATAGAAGTTTGTATACTCATCTATATATATATACATAGGAATTATATATATGTATATGTATAAGTATATGTAGATAAATTATTATATATATTCATATATATGTAAGGATAAGTTTAAGTGACCTCGAGATGAGCAAATACGCATCTCGAGGCAAGGTTTTATTTATAAACCAAAAGCTTCTCCGCGTCTGCTCATCGAAATCGCGA
This sequence comes from Stephania japonica, assembly GCA_039657345.1. NCBI lineage: Eukaryota > Viridiplantae > Streptophyta > Magnoliopsida > Ranunculales > Menispermaceae > Stephania > Stephania japonica. Next base: position 13,456,875 of record CM077564.1, on the reverse strand, counting down.
AAGAGGAGAGAGAAGAGCGGTGGAGGGAGAGAACGAGGAGAAGAGAGATGCGAGGGAGAGGCGGAGCTGGAAAATGGGAAGGTGACGTAGAGATCAACTAGTGTTGAGTGGTGTTCGTAAGTTCGGGTAAGTTTTGCAGGTTTTCTTTCAAATTTGGGGGTTTCGGGAATTTGGGGAAAACGAAGGTGGAATTGTATCAAGGTATGAGATTTGATTGTAATGAGTTTGGAAAGATTACAAGGATCATTAGAACCCTATTTGTATGAAAATCAAATTGTGAGGATGAATGTGTGGTGGGAAGAAGAAGCTGCAACAGGTGCCGATTAGGCAATCTTGTTGCAGAAAAGTTTATAGGATGTTGCGGGAAACATGATAAATTTGTGAACTGTTTGCAGGGAAAGATAATAGGAATAAGTGGTTTGTGAGTGTATAAATTTGTGCACTTGTTGTTACAAGATAAGGTGATATGAATAGGTGATTTGTGGGTTGATGAATTTGTATTGTTGCAGGAAAAGCTATATGAATTTGCAGGAAAAGTTTATATGCATTTGGAGGAAAAGTTTATATGAATTTGCAGGAAAAGTCTATATGAAATTGTAATGTGGGGTTGCAGGGATTGTTGTTGCTGGAATATGAATGTATAGATTTGGATGTGGTTTAGAAATGGTTGCAGAAACTATTGCAGGAAACAATTAGGAAGATGCAGAAACTATCGCAGGAAACAATTAGGAAGATGCAGAAACTATCGCAGGAAACAATTAGGAAGATGTAGGAACTGTTGCAGGAAAAGTTAATAAATCCGTAGATTGGAATGTGAAATATTGCGTTAGCATGACTGAGATGTGATATATAGTAAAGTTAAGAATGTTGAAGTTAGTTGAGGGAAATTTTGTAGAGTATAGATTTAGATTTGAATTATAAATCATACTATAGATTTTAGGTTGACATTAGTTAATGTGGAATAGGTTTTCGAACATAAGGAGACGAAAATGAACCTCGAGAGCAAGAAAATCAAGAGGAGGTGTTAAGGAAGCGTAATCAAGGTAAGTGGGACTCGTATTTTTCATCATTTATGCAACGTAATTAAATATTATTAGAGCATATAGTATTAGAGACTGGGAATGGGGCAATGTATTGTGACTTAAATTGTTTTGTTATTGTTTTACAAAAGAAAATGAGAACTGGGAAGAGGTTTGGCGGGACGGATCGGCCTGGGGTTTGGAACTGTGTTGGGAGGCCACCCATCACCGCGCAGTGACTTGGGAATTATTCCGACCAATGCTTTCCATTTGAGTTGGCAGCACACCATTTATAAATTATCAGCTGTTAGTGGTAATTCATGAGTGATGTGGGAGTGCGACTCTGTGATTTTAATCAAATGAAAACCTAAGTCACAATACAGTTGCAAAAGACTTATGAAATTGCATCTGCTTATGTATTGTTTATATTATTTAAACACCCTCTTTAAATATATGTTGGATTCATATTGTTACGCATTGATTAAATTATTTAGTTGATAATTTATGGATTATTCGGGAGTCATTTACTGAGCATGTAGGAGCTCACCCAACAACTTAATTTCAGGTTCTCGACTTACGGCGGAAGAGAAGGGAAAAGGGAAGCCTTAGGAGTTTCGAAGACTTCTCTTAATGTAATGAATCTGAAGTACATATGTATATATTGTTTGATTATGTTGTATCCATAACTGGGGGTTGGGTTGCTTTTACAGATCAACAAAGTTTTGTATAATATAGTTTTGAGACATTGTATAAGATTACTATAAAAGTTTTAAATTTTCGTTGTTTTTGAAATGACAAGTTTATTGGATAAAGCGATATACGGGTTGTTAACAGGTGGTAAGAAATAGGCTGCTGGCTCTAGTTAGGCCTGATCTGGTGTACCGGGGCTTAATTAGGGTTTTAGGCCGAACATCCTCTATTTAAAGTAGGGACTTAAAATCTAGTTAGGCCTGATATGGTGTACTGGGGCTTAATTAAATTTTCAGTCTGAACACCCTATATTTAAAATGGAGGTTGTTACAGTTGGTATCAGAGCTAAGGTTCTATATAACTGAGTTTATAAGTATCAGAGACCGGTCTAAAATAAGTTTGGCTTAAGAAAAGAATGTAAACCTGATAACCAAGTTTTATCGTGTTTTGGGGGGAAACCAAACTAAATAATTGTATAAGTATACATTATTTGCTGAATGTATGTATATCTATAGAATAGATATGTTTCCTTTGTGCTCTTTTGGATAATACATTAATGGTTTAAAAACGGAGATATGAATTGTGGTGTCCTCTCATCCTCGCACTAGTTTTGCATTTATTTTTGAGAGTGCAATGGAAGTTGAGATGGCTATTATGGCTAGACCTTCAGCAGCAGCGGTACGGTTACCACCACCTCCACAGTACCCCGTAAGTCAAAGGGCTAGGGAGTTTGTGAATATTCAACCAGGGCAGTCCATTGGGCAGAAGAGGAACTGGTATTTCTTTCAGTAGCATGGTGGTAATAGAAGAACAGTTGAAGGTTCATCAACACCAGGAACACCTAGTCAGTCAGTGCCACGGAATACCACACATGTCAGCGCACCAGTTTCTGTACCTATAATTTCCCAGGCTTCAGTTGCAAGACCAACTCAGTCAATATCACAGTTAGGAGGCAGAGGCAGAGGTAGAAGTAGAGGGCAGTTTGCGTTTCGATCAAGTAGCGTGGTACAGAGTTCCCAAGCTAGTACAGGGTTTCGTCAACCCAATGTGATTTGCTATTGTTGTGGGTAGACAGGGCATATTCAAAGAGATTGTACTGTACCAATAACTGATACTATTCGAAATAGTGTAGCTCAGACGTCACGAGGACAGACTCATGTAGTGGCTGAGGCAGACCCTGAGGCTACGCGAAGGCTAGTGGAAGGTATCATTAATATTTGTGGTAGAGATATGCATGTTTTAATTGATGCTGGTTCTACAGTTTCTTTTATTTCAGGTGAAATGGTGGATGAATTGAAATTGAAACCTATTAGAGCCAACACATTGTTAATCCTAAGCACAGCAGTGAGCGAGAAACTTTATCCTAACCTGATTTGTAGGAATTGTGTAATCAAAATTGGGGAGAATGAATTTCCTATCAGTCTTAGGATAATGGAGTACCTAGAGTATGATGCACTTTTAGGTATCGATTGTTTATCCATGTATCGGGCTAGTATTGATTGCTTTCGTAAATGAGTCATTTTTAATGTTCCTAATTTATCCGGAGTGGTAGTGTATCAAGGATACAATCTGAAAGGATTTGCGACTCGGGGTCGAATAGCTACTCCAGGGGAGGTAGAAATGTGTGCAGGGGTTACAATATTGAATAAACCTGATCAGGAGATTAAGATTGAGGAAATTCCTGTAGTTTGTGAATTTTCAGAAGTCTTTCCATCTGAATTACCTGGACTTCCACCACTAAGGGTAATTGATTTCATTATTGAGACTATACCTGGCACAAAACCTATATCGATTCCTCCTTACCGTATGGCATCTAAAGAATTACGGGAGTTACAGGTTCAGATAGAGGAGTTGTTAAAGAAAGGATTCATTCGACCTAGCATGTCACCATGGGGAGCACCTATTTTGTTTGTGAAGAAAAAGGATGGTACTTTGCGTATGTGTATTGATTATAAGCAGTTGAATCGAGTGACTATCAGGAATAAGTATCCATTGCCTAGAATTGATGATTTGTTTGATCAGTTGAAGGGTGCTAAATGGTTTTCAAAAATTGATTTGAGGTCTGGTTATCATCAGTTGAGAGTTAGAGATTCTGACATATCGTTGACGGCCTTTACCAGTCGATATGGTCATTATGAGTTTTCAGTAATGCCATTTGGACTTACTAATGCTCCTGCCATGTTCATGGATCTAATGCATAGGGTTTTTAAACCCTATTTGGATCATTTTGTCATAGTGTTCATTGATGATATTATGATCTACTCAAAGACTCAGGAAGAGCATTCGCATCACCTCAGAGTTACATTACAGACTCTGAAAGATAATAGGCTATATGCTAAACTTAGCAAATGCGAATTTCGGGTCTCTGAGGTAAAGTTTCTTGGACACGTGGTGAATGCTGAAGGTATTTCAGTTGATTCATCTAAGGTTGAGGCGATTTAGAAATGGCCTACTCCTACCATGGTGTCAGATGTTCGTAGTTTTCTGGGATTAGTGGGTTATTATAGACGATTTGTTGAGGGATTCTCTTGAATCGCGCTTCCTCTTACCCGGCTAACACAGAAAGATGTTGAGTTTGTGTGGTCTGATAAGTGTAAGAATGCCTTTGAGGAATTGAAGTATAGATTGACTACAACACCTGTTCTTATATTACCTGAATCAGTAAGGGAATTAACTGTGTATACTGATGCTTCCCATTTAGGCTTAGGCTCTGTACTGATGCAGGATGGCAGGGTTGTAGCTTATGCTTCAAGGCAACTTAAGGTTCATGAAAAGAATTATCCAGTTCATGATCTTGAGCTTGCAGCAGTAGTGTTTGCTCTGAAAATATGGAGGCATTACTTATATGGTGAAAAGTTTATAGTATACTCAGATCATAAAAGTTTGAAATATTTATTTACATAAAGTGAGCTTAATATGAGGCAACGTAGATGGTTAGAGTTTCTTAAGGATTATGATTTCACTCTGCAGTATCATCCAGGCAAAGCAAATGTTGTTGCTGATGCCTTGAGCAGAAGAAGAACTAGTAGAGAAATAGTAGCTACCACTCGAACTTCTCAATTTCGACTTCTGGAGGAAGCTTCGGTGATGATGATTCGTGAAAGTTCAGCTGGCACATCATCAGTTGGTAGCACAAATACTAGTAATGTTAGTCGATTTTATTGTGCTCAAGTTCGAGCGGAACCCGAAATCCTTCAGAGGATTGTAGATTTTCAGAAAACTGATCAGGACTACGTAGTATATCAAGGGTTAGCTAGTCGTGTTGATCACCCTGATTGGTCAATTTCTGATTAGGGTGTAATACGTTTTCGGAATCGATTATGGATTCCAGCTCAGGAACAGTTGCGGCGAGAGTTGCTTCAAGAGGCACACAGGTCTTTTTATTCTATTCATCTAGGGAATACCAAGATGTATTGTGATATGAGACGTATATATTGGTGGCCTGGAATGAAGACAGACATCGGGGAGTTTGTGATGAAATGTGATATTTGTCAGCAAGTTAAGGCTGAGCATAGAAAACCTGGAGGGTTATTACACTCTTTGTCTATTCCTGAGTGGAAGTGGGAACATATATCTATAGATTTTATTTTCGGGTTACCATTGACTCAGCATAAACATGATGCAATCTGGGTTGTAGTGGATAGGTTGACAAAATCTGCTCATTTCTTACCAGTGTCTATGAAATATCCTATGAACCAGTTATGTGAGCTGTATGTTCGTGAAATACTGAGGTTCCACGGAGTTCTAGTGTCTATTACTTCTGATAGGGATCCTAGATTTACTTTCAGATTGTGGCAGGGATTACAGAAGCAGTTGGGAACTACGCTTAATCTCAGAACAGCTTATCATCCTCAGATTGATGGTCAGACTGAGCGATTGATTCTGGTATTAGAGGATATGCTTCGAGCTTGTGTCTTGGAGTTTCGAGGCAGATGGGAGAAATATATTCCTCTGTGTGAGTTCTCTTATAATAATAATAGTTATCAGGCCAGTATTGGAATGACGCCTTTTGAGGCATTATATGGTCGACCTTGCCGCTCACCAGCGTGTTGGGCGGAGGTAGGAGACGCAATCATATTGGGGCCTGAATTGATACAGAACTACACAGAAAGAATTCAGCAGATTCGTCAACGATTGACTACAGCACAGTTAAGACAGAAAAGGTACGTCGACAAACATTATAGGTTTTTAGAATATTCAAAAGATGATTATGTGCTTTTGAAGGTTTCACCTATGAAGGGTTTATACAGATTTGGGTTGAGAGGTAAGTTAGCACCCAGATATATTGGGCCATTTCGAGTTTTGGCTAGGATTGGTCCAGTTGCTTACAAATTAGAGTTACCACCTCAACTTGCAGGAGTTCATAACGTATTTCATGTGTCAATGCTTCGTAAAGCTGAAACTAGATTCACTCCCAGAGTTGATTGGAATGAGTTTGATCTTCGAGAGGATTTATCATACGATGAACAACCAATTCAAATTCTTGATCGTAAGATTCAGAAGCTCAGGACCAAGGAAATTTCATTGGCTAAGGTCAAATGGCAATTCCATGGTGACGAAGAGTTAACTTGGGAGCGTGAGTCTTATATGCGGGAACAGTTTCCATTTCTTTTTGAGGGGTCAGGTAATTTATATTCTTTAAATTTCGAGGACAAAATACATTCTAAATTGGGGAGACTGTAACGACCTGCAACTTTAATCAAGTAATTAGTGATAAACTGTATAGTAATCACAAAGAGACTGAGTTGGAATTAGGGTCGGCGTATCTTAAATAGCGTGTATGGGTGTGTGTTGCTGAATGCAATTGTGTTTATATGGTATGTATTATATAACTAAGTAGTACATATAAGTAGAAAGTGGGATAATCCGAGAAATTTCTGAAGGCTTGAATGCCGGTAGAGTGGTGAGAGCGCGGAAACGCCCAAGTGAACTCGTTGGCGAGAGAGGGTTAGAATTATATAGAAGTTTGTATACTCATCTATATATATACATAGGAATTATATATATGTATATGTATAAGTATATGTAGATAAAAATTATTATATATATATATACATATATATATATATATATATATATATATATATATATATAAGTAAGGATAAGTTTAAGTGACCTCGAGATGAGCAAATACGCATCTCGAGGCAAGGTTTTATTTATAAACCAAAAGCTTCACCGCCTCTGCTCATCGAAATCGCGAAAGAGGAGAGAGAAGGGCGGTGGAGGGAGAGAACGAGGAGAAGAGAGACGCGAGGGAGAGGCGGAGCTGGAAAACGGGAAGGTGACGTAGAGATCAACTAGTGTTGAGTGGTGTTCGTAAGTTCGGGTAAGTTTTGCAGGTTTTCTTTCAAATTTGGGGGTTTCGGGAATTTGGGGAAAATGGAGGTGGAATTGTATCAAGGTATGAGATTTGATTGTAATGAGTTTGGGAAGATTACAAGGATCATTAGAACCCTATTTGTATGAAAATCAAATTTTGAGGATGAATGTGTGGGTGGGAAGAAAAGCGCAGCAGTCTTGCCGATTAGGCACTGTTGCAGAAAAAGTTTATAGGATGTTGCAGGAAACGTGATAAATTTGTGAACTGTTGCGGGAAAGATAATAGGAATAAGTGGTTTGTGAGTGTATAAATTTGTGCCTTGTTGTTACAGTAAGGTGATATGAATAGGTGATTTGTGGGTTGATGAATTTGTATTGTTGCAGGAAAAGCTATATGAATTTGCAGGAAAAGTTTATATGCATTTGGAGGAAAAGTTTATACGAATTTGCAGGAAAAGTCTATATGAAATTGTAATGTGGGGTTGCAGGGATTGTTGTTGCTGGAATATGAATGTGTAGATTTGGATGTGGTTTAGAAATGGTTGCAGAAACTGTTGCAGGAAACAATTAGGAAGATGCAGAAACTATTGCAGGAAACAATTAGGAAGATGTAGGAACTGTTGCAGGAAAAGTTAATAAATCCATAGATTGGAATGTGAAATATTGCGTTAGCATGACTGGGACGTGATATATAGTAAAGTTAAGAATGTTGAAGTTAGTTGAGGGAAATTTTGTAGAGTATAGATTTAGATTTGAATTATAAATCATACTGTAGATTTTAGGTTGACATTAGTTAATGTGGAATAGGTTTTCGAACACAAGGAGACGGAAGTGAACCTCGAGAGTAAGGAAATCAAGAGGAGGTGTTAAGGAAGCGTAATCAAGGTAAGTGGACTCGTGTTTTTCATCATTTATGCAACGTAATTAAATATTATTAGAGCATATAGTATTAGAGACTGGGAATGGGGAAATGTATTGTAACTTAAACTGTTTTGTTATTGTTTTACAAAAGAAAATGAGAACTGGGAAGAGGTTTGGCAGGACGGATCGGCCTGGGGTTTGGAACTGTGTTGGGAGGCCACCCATCACCGCGCCCCAGTGACTTGGGAATTATTCCGACCAATGCTTTCCATTTGAGTTGGCGGCACACCATTTATGAATTATCAGCTGTCAGTGATAATTCATGAGTGATGTGGGAGTGCGACTCTGTGATTTTAATCAAATGAAAACCTAAGTCACAATACAGTTGCAAAAGACTTATGAAATTGCATCTGCTTATGTATTGTTTATATTATTTAAACACCCTCTTTAAATATATGTTGGATTCATATTGTTACGCATTGATTAAATTATTTAGTTGGTAATTGATGGATTATTCGGGAGTCATTTACTGAGCATGTAGGAGCTCACCCAACAACTTAATTTCAGGTTCTCGACTTACGGCGGAAGAGAAGGGAAAAGGGAAGCTTTAGGAGTTTCGAAGACTTCTCTTAATGTAATGAATCTGAAGTACATATGTATATATTGTTTGATTATGTTGTATCCATAACTGGGGGTTGGGTTGCTTTTACAGATCAACAAAGTTTTGTATAATATAGTTTTGAGACATTGTATAAGATTACTATAAAAGTTTTAATTTTCGTTGTTTTTGAAATGACAAGTTTATTTGATATAAGCGATATACGGGTTGTTAGCAGGTAGTAAGAAATAGGCTGCTGGCTCTAGTTAGGCCTGATCTGGTGTACCGGGGCTTAATTAGGGTTTCAGGCCAAACATCCTCTATTTAAAGTAGGGACTTAAAATCTAGTTAGGCCTGATCTGGTGTACCGAGGCTTAATTAAATTTTCAGTTTGAACACCCTATATTTAAAATGGAGGTTGTTACAGTGTGACACTAGCAAACGCACCATCACCTACGCCAGTGTAGCTGACATCGTTTGAGACAACCTTGACATCAGAGGCTAAACTGATCAAGGAGTTAACAAGATTTCAACTTGGATTCTTCCATGGAGGCGAAGACCTAAAGGTAGAAGGGAAATAGGTTCTTGCATGAGAGGCTTTATGGATTATTGAGGATTCATGACAGTATATGGGCCAGGATATCAGGATACATGCTTAGAGGAGACGTTGCAGTATGGTGGACCACGCACACTGCTACCCATAAAGAGCCGACTAGTTGGGGTAACTTTCGGTAGGTGTTCTACTATTAATATAACCCTCTAGAGGTTACGCTAAAACTGAGAGATGAGTTCTTATCACTAGTCCAGGGCAATTGAACAGTGGTTGAGTACATAGACAAATTTCGATACTTGCTACAGTTCACCTTCGATGTTGTAAGGACAGAATCGATGTTGTAAGGACAGAGAGACTGCAGGTCCATTACTTCATTTGTGGACTTCGCCCAGATATCGACAGATCAGTAGTGTCGATAAGAGAGAGGACACTTCAGGTGATATATAAGCGGGCATTGGCTCTTGAGAGTTATCTGATTAAGGGTGGAGCTGCCCCTACTCCCATGCGATAGGAAGGACAGGGTAGCAAGGTTAGGTTCGACAAGAGGGGCAAAAGGAGTCGCCCACAGTGGGATGAAAGGGGATAGAGGCACAGGCACGATGACAGTCATGGAGTAATAACTTATGCAGTTACACTCGCACCACCTTAGCAGGTCATGGTAGTTTAGTAGCCACATGCACAGACTCAGGGATAGGGCCAGGTTTAGAGGAGTAGTGGATAGGGCTAGGATCAGTGAGCCAGAGGTCAGCAGGGACAGAGCTTTGGAAGTAGGCAACACATCATTTGCTACCGATGCGGGCAGAGGGGACATTATTAGAGCCAGTGCACTAGAGAGGTGGCACCACCAGATGCAGCTCCACTAATGCAGATTAGGGAGCAGGCAAATGTAGTCGCCGAGCCCGACCAAGATGCATCAAGGGTATGTTGGTTATTTACGGATGTTCCATGCATACATTAATTGATTATGGGTCTCTTTATCCTTTATTTCGGGACGGATGGTAGTAGAGTTGAGTTTGACACCAGAGAACTTAGGCACATACCTTATCCTTAGCAAGCCTGCTGGGGATAAGATTTACCTTAACTGGATCAATAAGAACTGTCCAGTCGAGGTTAGCATTCACCATGAGTTTGTCAATCATTCTAAAGGCAGTAGAGGCCCACATTTGCAGACAGATGAGAGTTCCAACAGTTTCCATTTACGAGTCCTAGAGAGCCAGCGAGCCGATGCGTTGTATAAGAGGTTCAGAGACATGGGACAGAGTCCTGACTTCCCAGATTAGAGAGAGTCAATTGATGGGTGTTTGCGACACTGAGGTAGACTGTGGATTCCAGCAGTGGTAGAGTTGCGATATGGTATTCTATAGGAGGCTCACAGATCCAGATACATAATTCACCCCTATTGGAACAAGATGTACCAAGATATGAAACGCTTATTCTGGTGGCCCGGGATGAAGGCAGATGTTGGCCAGTACGTGAAGGGATATAAGGTATGCCAACAAGTTAAGGCTGAGCACTGGAGACTTAGAGGACTTTTGCAACCACTACCAATCCCTTAGTGGAAGTGGGAACAGATCACTATGGATTTTGTCAGTGGGTGACCACGAACTCCACGCAACCATGATGCCGTATGGGTTATCGTGGATAGACTGACGAAATCAGTACATTTCATCCCAGCTTCCATGAAATACTCCTTTCCACAGTTAAGCACACTCTTCGAGCAAGAAATTATGAGATTGCACGGTGTGCCAATATCGATAATTTCAGATAAAGATAGTCGGCTGATGTCCCAACTATATCAGTCTATACAGGAGTAGTATGGGACCATACTTCATTTCAACACGGCTTACCACCCACAGACCGATGGGTAGTCAGAGCGGACTATTCAGATTCTCGAGGACATGCTTAGAGCTTGTATACTTCAGTTTGGGGGATCATGGGAGGAGTACTTGCCACTTTGTGAGTTTGCCTCCAACAACAGTTTTCAGGACAGTATTGGGATGCCACCATTTGAGGTGTTGCACGGGAGACCCTATAGATCAGCAGCTTACTGAGCTAAGTCCAAGGACAAAGCTACCATTGGGCCTAAGCTTGTTGTAGACCACAGTGAAAAAGTTCGGTTGATTTGGTAGAAATTGCAGGCTGCTAAGGATAGACAAGCGAAATACGCAAATAAGTACCGTGAAGGGTTGAGCCATGATGTAGACAACTGAATGTACTTAAAAGTTTTTTCTTTGAAAGGTCACCAGAGGTTTGGTATCAAAGTGAAACTTGCACCGCGGTTTATTGGGCCATATCAGATAGTCAGACAAGTTTGGGAGGTTCCTTATCAATTAAGGCTACCGAGTCAGTTGTTAGGGGTTCACGACGTTTTCCACTTATTTATGTTGAGGATAGCGAGATTAGGGCCGAGGTCGATGGTAGATGTCACTCAGATCGAGGTTAGACCAGATGTGACGTATGAGGAGCACCTTATCGAGATAGTAGACCACAGAGTTCAAGTTCTCAGGACTAAGCAGATTCCTTTGGTCCTCAGCCATTAGCAACATCATGGGAACGAGGGACACACTTGGGAGAGAGAGTCTACTATGTGTGAGAAATATCCCCAGTTTTTCCACGATTAGTAATATAAGTTAGAGTTGGATTTCGGGACAAAATCCTTTTTTGTTGGAAAGATTTGTGATGGCCCACCTAATTTAATAATTTATTAATTGTCTAATTTCAGACTAAGACCCGGCTCAGATTCACGTGGATGTTGGGGATTAGTCTAGAGCACGCCTGTTAAGGTATTATTATTTATTTTATATTTGCATGATGTTTGATTATATGGTTGTTATTCTATGAAAGGTAGCATAACATCATATGTATTGTTGATTTTCACACTTTACATGAGTTACGAGTGTGACGAGTAGCGCCTCTAAATGCGTGTGACACGGGCACGGGTACGAAATAGCTTAGAAGAACTTCGTTGTGATAAATAATGACACTTTAAGCTAAGAAAACTAGAATAATCGAGCTAAGTTGAGTAAAACACAAATATGTCGAGAATACACCGAGGTGCCTCGAGATGCACGAAGGCACCGGGTATGCAAGTGGGCGAAACTTAGTGTAACCTTAGAGTGTAAAACATTAATGAATCATAGGCTAAGCTAATGTGATTATGTAATAAGCCTATGATATGAAATTTGCCTAAGTATGGGAATATGTTACAAATCGTTAATGGACTTGACGAGGGACACAAAATGGACATAACTAGGATGGAGTTAGTGAGAAATACAAGATGGACCTCGGGATACGTGGGTTGGACTTAATGAAATGAGTTAGTATATATGGAGGACTTAGCCTCTTTTATGTTCATTCATACATACAAACCAAAATGGAGAGCACAAGGGGATGGGGCTGGAGTTGTTGGAAATCCAAGGATTAGAGAAGAGTTGGAGCACTTGGAAGCCAAGAATTTGAATCCCTAAGCTAGGTAAGACCAACCACTAGTGATCTCCTCCATTTTTGCTTTAATGGTGTTCTTGAAAAACATGAAATTGGGGTTTTTCCAGCCAAATGAATTTTGAGAGTTTAATTGTTGTTTCTATTGTGTCAAGACTTTAATTTCATCATCTAGAACCTTGGAATTCAAGTTTATGGGTGCATTAGACCAATTTTATATTTTTGAATTTTTAGGGAATTCTTTGATGAATTAATGATTAATTGGTGTTTTGGTGGATGAAATTGTTGATGTTGTATTTTGTTAATATAGTTGTTATAGTAGTAATTTATGTAAAAAAGAAATAAAAAAGGAGGCAGAAATGAATTGCTCAAAAGACAATTCTTCTCTGCGGAGAAGACGAGGTCGAGGGGGGCACAAAGCATGCCCGCACAATGCATGCGTGTGTGCTCGGGCTGACCCGGGCTCGGTTTAGGTGGGCCCAACCCCCATTTAAAAAATAAAAAATATTTTAAATTAAAATTAAATACATAAAAAATTGTATAAATTAAAAAAAAATATTAAAATTATGGAAAAGTTATGAAAAATTGTAGAAAATATGAAAAATTGGAAAAAAGGTAGTAAATCGAGTTTCGAGGCTTTTCGCGGGACTTGGGACCTCGGTATAACTACAAAAATGTGCCACAATTGAAAATTTAGAATAAAATTCTAAAATTTGATTTAATTTCATTAATCAACTTAATGTGGCCATAAAATAATTAAAATGATACCTTTTGACACCAGGGACTTAGGAGTGTATAGTCGGGTATTGGGTACATAGTTCGAGGCGTGTGCAAACGTTTTGAAGGCGATTCGCGATTGCTTGAGGTAAGCAAACCCCACCAAAAAAATACTTAGCATTTATTTTGTTATGAAATCAGTTTCATTGCCTTTGAATTACCAGTTGGGTATTGTTTGACCACTCCACTCCCGTGTGTGTCTGTATATAGTCGACGGGATAGTATGACCCCTTTCCGGTACTCTCGTGGGTAATGACCCGATTGTTGCAATGGTGTTGGTCTTATTTTAGACTTCACGAGATTACTCCACGAGTCGACGATTTGAGAGTGCGTGCTTGTGATGGCTTGTTTCTGACACAGATTCCTCTCCTTAGAGGTTGTGAGTCGCGAGCTTTAAACTCTTGACCAACAATATACCTCATTGATCGTAGTGCGCTACTGAGAGTTTCTCGTCACTAGATTCTTCTCGATCTAGAATTATTAGTCCCAGAGTTCGGCAGTACATATACCACACTTACGTATGTTATTATTGATTCTTAGTGATTCCTCTTCATGCTATTTTATATCTTTTCTAATATATTGCTTTTGACTAGCATGACTTGTAATCACTTTACTTACATGTCCTTATTGAAATGTGAATTGTGGTTCTTCTAGGCTTTACTTACAGGACTCGTCATCAATTTTCTTGCTTGGATAACTTAGTGCAAACCCCTTCTACAAACTGCGGGAAGGGTAAACTTGGCAACTACCTCTGATCTTAGAGATCTCCCTTCCAGCAGACCCGTAAGTGCTTTATTTATATATTACTGTTGTTTTTAGAATGTTTGGGAGACTTTTACACACTGATGCATGTATATTGATCATCATTGTACATTTTGTTGCCTTTTATATACATGGTATCCTTTTGATGGGTTTGCCACTACTAGGGTTTGTTAATTTATTACAAATTTATGATAATCATTCCCCGCATGTTAAATTTTAAGACTTCCGCTATTAAAATACTTGTGAACTGTAACATATAAATACTTAGTATGAAAATATGAGAAATCATTAAGATACCTGTTGAAAAAGGACTAAGTAACACGAATGTAGTCTAAGTTAACTAATTAAATGCAAATTGGCATAAAACACTCAAATAATTGGTTTAGTTAGACAAACAGAAAAGGTTAAGTAGAAGGTCGCAGGCCATCATGAACATGCGTGCAGGTGACGTGGCACGACCTAGTGACATGTCGGCGACGTGACGAAGCTCGGTTAACCTTAGGATTTGGGGCCACCACACATTATTTGAGTAACTGTGATGATAATGATTATGTTATGACTCATACATCGTAGGTGTGATTTATATTGATTAGTCTGAATGAGGTAGTGTGACAGGTTTCGCCTAAAAAAATGTGCTGACGCAAGAACTGAATGGGTGGATGACACAAACGCAACACTAAGCTGGGGAATGGGTTGACAGAGATAAAAATAATTAAATGTAATAAATAACAAATATGGGAACATGGTGTAGGCCGGATATAGTGTTAAAGTTTTGAATGGTAATTCGGTTTGCCATGTAATGAGTATCAGAATGCATAGGAATGCATTGATTGTTGTGATTAGGGGATAAGAACAAGGACAAGTCACCATTTGTGTCACCTTATAGTGGACTTTTTGACTCGTTTGAGACTACAAGATGAAGCTTGGAGATGTGTATGTCACAATAGATCAAATGGGGTTATAAATAGAAAATTTTTTGCTCATCTAGCCACCTTTTCTCTCTCCTCTCTCATTTTGGACGAAAATTGTGTAAGAAGCTAAAGGTTTTATGAGCTTTAGGTGGAGATTTGGAGGTGCAAACGTCAAGGAATCAACTATCCGAGGTAAGATTCAAACTCTCCTTGTCGTTCTTCATCTTTCACGTCAAGTTTTATGTGTTTTTGGTGAGGGTTTTCAAAGGGTGAGCCAAGCTCACTGATTTGAGGGTCTAGTTTGAGGTTTCAATGGTGGTTTTTGAGCATAGGTTGTGGATTTTGTGAAGTGGTTATGGTTTGTTATTCAAGAAAATGGATTTTCCAATGTTTTGGCAAGAATTGCCGGATGTATTGATTTTGTCGGGGTTTATTGAGGTTTGAATGCATACTATGGTTGTTTTGGAGAATCATAGGGGTTTGGAATGGGTTCAAACCGCGTCGATGAGCTGAGGGGTCCGAAAAATTGACCCAACTTGGGACATAGAGGATGCCGAGAGCTGTGCCGTGTAGGGTAATTCTCCACAGCGCCACCTACGACGTCACGTCCAGGGGCTCCTTGCCCTGGATGTTTTGGGTCATACTGCAGGTGCTAACCCACGACGACACAAACCCAGCATGGGTTTTGAGACTCACTGTCCTGGGCGTCGTGAGCACTGCATAATAAATAAAATAAAAATAAATAAAAATAAAATAAAATAATAATTAATTGGATTTCTGGATTTTGAGGATTTCAATAGTTTATTAAGATAACCGAGACTTATGAGGACATATGTAACATCCCTCGATTTTTAACCTGACTTGTGTGACACGTGTCAGGACTGTGACTCGGCCACGCGATACTGGACTGTATTTCAAACCTTGGGAGTCGACGTCGAGGTAATTTTATGATTCTTTGATGTGTGTAATAGTATTTTAGTCTAATACGTGTCACGAGCCATTCGGGCAAATTTTAAAATGAGTGAGTTTCTGTCTAGGTAAACGGGGGAGAAAAAAATACAATAAACAACATAATTAAAAGAATTATTGAATAATTTAATTATTTATTTGTACGAGACAAGGCGAAAGTATGCGTGTGACAGAGAAATACGGATCGAGGAGGCAAGATGGGTCGGGGAAAAGTTGTTGAAAAACGCGGGTGTTGGATAAATACACAACAAATGGACCATGGCGTAGGATTGTTAAAGTGACACAGTCCAATACTGGAGCATCATTGGATCAACCTCGAGATGCGTGGTTAGGTGGAGATGAAGGGCCATGCTTGAGACAGCACCCCACCTAACATACTGTTCACCACTATTCACACCATACCCATTTGATTTTAAAAACACACCCACCTCCTCTCTTCACCACTTTCACTCACGGTTCTCTCTTCTCACTCTTCACTCACTCTTACTCACGAGCTCCCTTCTCTCTCCCACCTCACCACCATCTCTGCTCGTCGTCAGTGGCTGGACTAGACCGCCGGAGATCGCGTTTGACTAGAGGTAAACTTCTCCTCTTCTCTCTCTCTCCCTCTCGGTTCTTCTCTCTCTCAACTTCCCACTCGTTTCCTCTCTCTTTCTCGGCCATGTACGCCTCCTCCCTTCACAGTGGCGGTGCTGTCCATGCACCGCCGGACTGGAGTGTTGGTCACGGTCGTCAGAGTAGGTTCTAGGTGGTCATTGGAGTCGATTCCACCCCTCGTCATCACACTCTCAGTCTCTCTCTCCTCTCGGTTTTCTCTCCCTCTCTCACCTCGGGTTCTCTCTTCATCTCGCTCTCTCATGCCATCACCTCTCTCACCAGAGATGGTGGTGGTCGAGGCCACCTCCTTCACTGGAGATCTCTCTCTATCTCTCTATTTCTTTTTCTCCTTCTTTTTCTCTCTTTTCTCACTGTTTTTATTGTTTTAAAACTATTTTTTTGTGTATGTGAGTGAGGTGATGTGTGTGTGTATGCACCCCATGGTTGGGGTGCGTGAGGGGGTGTGGGTGGACAGTCAAGGTGATGGGGAGTGTGGTGAGGATAGTTCAACAGTAGGGTGGTGAGTGAATGTGGGTGTATGTGCATGCATGAGTGTGTAGTGAAAATATGATGGTGTGTGAGTGGATGCATGTGTTTGCATGAACACCCCACAGTTTGGGGTGTGTGACACTGTGCACCCCACTGCTGGGGTGCGAGATGAAGTTGTACACCCCCACTATTGGCTGTGGGGTGTACCATGTGTGAGTGGGTGAATGAATATGGGTACATGCATGAATATGCATGTGCACCCCACAGTTTGGGGTGTGTGATAAGACGTGTATGACAACGGGGTACACACAACAGTGGGGTGTTGTGTGCACAAATCAGCAGGGTGCACACAATAGTGGGGTGTTGTGTACACCTCACAGTGGGGTTTACTTAGTTGTGTGGTGGTCATATAATGTGGGAGTGTAAATAAAATAAAATAAAAATAAAGGAGAAGTATGAACACTTTATAAACAAAATAAAATGATGTAAATGGGCTTGTGTTAAAGTCCAACAAAGGCCCAACATAACCAATATAAAATGGAGCCATAACAAGTAAATAATTTCGTGGAAATAGGCATACATATTTGAGTCCAACCAGAGTCTAACAAATGATACAAACCCATACAAATCAACTTAAGATTAAATCCTAACCCTTACACTAATATTCAAGATTTAAACCTTTATCAGGTAGCGAGAAACTCAGGGATACACGTTAGGAGTCGCGGGAGTGTTGTACGCGGATTACGATAGTCTAGGTAAGTACACTTGCCTTAAAAAGCATATGTACGTTAGTAAGCCAGCTAAGAAAATATCATGTGATTCATTTTCATTCCTTTGTGTTTGTTATTACCAAATTATTGGCATTCCATTCCCTATTCCTTGTATGTGTGTTCTTGGCATAAGTGTGTGGTATATGCGGCCTGCACTAGAAGGGATAAAACGCGGGAACTCGTGCGCACGAGTGTTTGACCACCCCTAGTGATTGTGTGATACCATGTACTGGATTGTTGTGGATATTGTTGTGGATTTCGATGTTGTGACATCGCTGTTGTAGAATTGTTGTGGAATTTAGACCACTTATTGCCTCTCTTGACTCATAGAACACGCATGTTTTGATTGCTATCATTTCCAGTCTGTTTATCATGCATTCTTGTTTATTTAAATTCCTATATTTCAGTACCCGCATGATATTTAGACTGCCTTGTTTGTTATTTCATGAATTACTGTTATATTCTTCTAACTTTACTTTTGATTTCTCTCAGTTGTTCATCGTCTAGTTTGTGACGGTGGGTGCAGATAGGACGGAGAGCAGTAGAGGCAAGGGACCTTGCCTAGGAGATTTTTTGTGAGCAGCTGGACTTGAGGTACCGAGATGTAGGCTCATGTTTATTTCTTTTTGTATGACGTTTATATATATGATTGTTTTGGAACTGGGGAATATGTTTTGAGGTGGATTCCGTCAATCCATTTTGTTGACTTAGAATCGAATTTATTGGGTTTGTCCACATTTATATAGATTCCTAATTTCCCTTTGATCGAGTTATTTTCCAATATTTGATTAGAATATGATTTTGCTTCCGCTATGTTATAATTGCAATAACTCTTTCATAAATCTTAAAATTTTGATAATTTGAGGCTGACTAGGCTCGTCAGGTTCACTGAGAAACTGACTCGGGACCTGCACGGGTCTAGGTTGGGCGTACCCAAATGCATTGAGAATTTGGGGCCGTCACAACCTAGTCGGGTACCGAACACGTATTTTGAGGCAAGAACGGGATTGGACCAGAGACTAATACTGGGTATTGGAGTACGATTGATCATAAACCCTTTAAAGAATACACTCGAGTATTTATTTGTTGATTTTTCATTTGATCCAGCTATTATTGTTTATCGTTGTATATTCTTTTCATGTGCTTACTTTTGTTGCATGGTTGACTGTTTATTTCGCCGAAAAATTCTGGTTTATTTCGAGGTATGTGGGCGGAGTAGGTTGGACAATAGGGACATACTCATGTGACGTACCAGTGGAAGAGGAGGGGAAGCCCATTGGGGGATCCTGATATCTGGATTGGGGTTCAGTCCTGCTACACGACACATCCATTTTGGGTTATCGGTGTTATTTATGCATGTGTTTTATTTACAGTTATCTGTTTAATGGGCATGTTTATTTAGCATATTGTTGGCTTCAGTTATTATAAATGCAGGGGTTTCCTTCTGGGTTTTACTGTAACGAACCTCAAAATTAATTGGTGACACATGTCGTGTTTCAGGATCGTGACCTGACAACCGTGACTTGTCATACTACTAAAGCCTCGATAGTCGACACTGAGGTATATTTTATTTTTTCATGATATTTATACTATTATTTATACTCAAATGTGAACTCTATATGTCCTAGTGTGTGATTTTGTTTTGTTTATCGCCATGAATTTGTGTATGAGATTCGCCTAGGAAAAATGAGTATTTTAGGGTATAATACGGGTATTTAAACACCAAAAAATGGTAATTAGTGAATTATAAGAAAATAATAAAAAATAATTAAAATGTGAGAGCGTTGTTGTGTCCAGGAACGCACCACGTGCGAGTCGTGAGGTGGTATGGATCCGAGAATGCGACGTGTGAGCGAGAAATGAGTAAGTGGTAAGGTTGGAGTCACCTATTGGAGTTATGAATTTGAGTTGGAGTTGTTAGATGGATTAAAAAAAAAAACACAAGATGTGCCTTGAGATTCGTTCGTATAAGTTGATGAATGAGAAGTATAAAAGGTTATCACCTTTTCTCTCTTCTCCTCCCCATCTCATTTTCTCCAAACGAACGAACAAACGTGTACGAGGGTTTCAGATTTCTCAAGCTCGGTACGACATCAGGGAAAGACCAACTGCGTGTAAAAAGATAGGATCCCGACTCCTCTCGTGATTATCTACGGATTGGTACTAATTTTGTAGGTTTTTGTCACGATGATTTCGGGCGAGATTTTCGAAAAAGTTTCAAATGAGGTTTTGGTTGATGGTCTTGTGATAAATGGAATGATCTAATGGTATTTGGTGAATTGGTTTAAGTATTTGAAGCTTGTGAGAATTTTTGGGAATTTTTGGTGATTTTCGTGTGATTTTCGAATTGGGGCTTTGGTCGTGGTTTCGACATAAAGTGAATTGAGTTTAGTGTTGTTTTGGATGTCCCTAAGAATTTGGGATAGGCTTAAAATGTGGTGACGCGAGCCAGAGTTTCAGAAAACCTCGAAAATGAGAATAGAGTGTCACACCGCGAGGGACGCCATGCAGATTTTCTCTTACGGCGTTAGTCACAGCGTGCAAACTAGAACTGGTTTGGGGAATCCACGCTTTATGACTTCGTGGGTAAAAACCCTGGCAGCATCATTTGCGTCATCCAAACTAGAGAGGTTAACAAAACCCATGCTTTATGTGACTCTGTTACCCGTGGCAACGTTACTGGTGGCGTTTGGAATAGTAAAAACAGATGATTTTCAAATAAATTTCTAAAATTTTGGGAAACTTTGGGGGATTATCTAGGGTTACGGAATGACTCTAATTGAACAAAATTTGGGTTAAATGATTGTCAAACTTTGAGAATTTGAGTTAAACAAGTTAGAAGGTTACGTGAGGATCGACGTTTTACGTTATTAATGTACGTTTCCTACGTTAATAAGCCAGTAAGAAGGTACAAATTAACTCATTTTCCATTGTTGATATTGCTTTTGAATTGATCCTTTTGTTAAAATTCCATTCTATATTTTCTTGTCTGAGTGTCTTAACGTAAGTGTGTGTGAAGGTACTCCTGGGTTCACATTAGCTAGGTTAACATGAACACTTATGCAGAAGTGTTGTCCACTCACCTAATGTTGAGTTTCACCCCAAGTATTGAATTATTGTAGATATATTATGGATGTGGTATTGGTTGTGGAATTGAATATGGATGTGGTTGTGGTACTATTGTGGAATATTGTGGTAATTGACCACTTATGGGCATCTTTTGACTCGATAAACACTCAAATATTGTTGCTACGCTTGCCAGTTTGTTTATCATTCACATTTGTGCTATTTCCTATCTTTCAATACCACATGATACCTAGACTGTTTATTTGGTTATTCATGAATTACTGTTTATGCTCTTCTGGTTATACTTTCAATTGTTCACGCACTTACCGTCTAGTTTGTGACGGTGGTGCAGATAGAGTAGAAACGAGCAAGAGAAATGAGTTGATTCTAGGTGATATCATCTGAGGACTCTCGGAGCAGTTTTTTCTTTTACTCACAGTAGGTCTTGTCTCTTTTGATTGTGATTATTGTATCTTATATTTTGTAATACTCTGGGGATACACTTTGGAATTGAGTGATCAGGGATATGCTGTATTATTGTACTGTTTTGCTCTGATCACCAGATATACATGTATTTATTCACTACCCAGGGTTTCTACATTATAGGTCATGTTTTCCTAATTTTCCATTTACAGAGCTATTATTTGATTATAGATTATTTCTGCTGCGAATTTACTGATAATTATATAATTCTATAACTCACACATTTAAAATGATAAGTTAATGATGAACATGAGGTTTTGATGCTGACTAGGATGCATAAGCTTTGCGAGTAAGGGCTTGTCCACGTAGGTCTAGACCGGGCCGAACCCAGTTTTATGGGGAACTGAGGCCATCACAGTTAGTATCAGAGCATAAAGTTTTTCACTTGATTCTTTATTAACCTTACAACCAAAATAAGAATCAAATGAACTTTAAAGTTAGGAAATAGTTAGAACCTAAAGTGGAACCCTTTTATCTTGACTTAGAATCTTAGTTGGGAAGTGAAGAGAGTTGGGGAAAAGTAAAATTTGAGTTTATATGTTATATTTGTTGTGATGTATTATACTATATAATAGCTATTGACTGATTCAAGGATTTTGCTTTCTGTTTCAGATTGTGATGACAGATCAGACAAAGCCTAGTGATGGCAACGGGGCTATTGGTCCTCGAGTTATCAGTGTTAGGGATTTTCAGGGCTTGGCAAAGAGAGTTGTGTCTCAAGATCAGAGGCTAGAGAAGATCCTAAAGATTTTGAGGACACCAGTTGTTGCTACACCATCACCGCCATCTACCTCAAGAGTTCCTTCTACCCAGGAGATAGACACACCGATAGTTGCTACATCTACTACTCGTATGATGATTGCAGTGATACCAGAGACTGTTGTGTTACCACCGGTGCAGACTGAGGCAGTACCTGCATTACCTCTTGATTAGACTGATATAGTGCCTACTCAAGCAGTAGAGAGAGGCATTAGGGCCACAATGGAGGCTAGGCAGTTTAGGGAGTTCAAGAGGCATAACCCGAAGGAGTTATTTTGGGGTATAAATTTGGTGGCGGCTGAGATATTTTTGAAGAGCCATGAGAAGGTCCACAACATCATTGCAACAGAGGAGCATATGCGAGCCTCTATTTAATCTTTGATGTTGTTTCTAGAGGTTGATGACTGGTGGACTATTATAGTGTCTACCAGAGGGGTGCCTAAGGACTGGATAGAGTTCAAGACCCAGTTCAACCTGAAGTACTTTCCTCCTACATTTTTAAGGGTGAAGAGGAATTAGTTCTATACCATCAGACAATTCACTGATGAGTTTGTTATGGCGTATATGGAATGATGTCTATAGTTGCTAGACAATTCACTGATGAGTTTGTTATGGCATATATGGAATGATGTCTATAGTTGCTACCCTATGTTAGGGGTTCAGCAGAGATAGACGTCGACAGGGTTTATTACTTTATAGAGGGATTGTTACCTGAGATTGGAGGTGTCGTAGTCTCCATTGAGCTAAAGACACTATAGAAAATATATGGGCGGAGTTTGGCCAGGAAGGGTTACTTACGAATACATCCAGAGGAGGTTAGACCTATTAGGCAGGAAACATGTTCCGAGGTTCGACAGGACAAGAAGAGGAGGAAGAATAGGCAGGGTTTCAAGGGCAGTAGAGCCTAGAGCAGTGGTTTAGTTGCACCACCATCATGACCAACGCAGAGTTTTACTGGTCGACCACCACAGGCTACTCGACCTACACATTAACAGAGACAATATTCTAAAAGTAGGGGATACTGGTAAAGGAAGTGGACAGACACAGATATAGACTTAGAGGTCCGGTGAGACTTAAAGACCTCCACAGGGACGTGGGGAGAGTCAGACACTGGGTTAGATATCATCTACATCATGAAAGACACGTATTTGCTTCAAGTGCGGTCAGATTGGTCATCTTCGGCTTCAGTGTCCATTACTAACGAGAGCTCAGCCATAACATCACCTACAGCAGTGGAAGAGAGTCCAGGTTGCTATTGATCCAGATCAAGGAGCTTGTCGTAACCTTGTTGAGGGTGTGTCTTTGATTTGCAGCTCTTTAATGCATACCATGTTTGATTTAGGTTCTACAGTTTCATTTTTTTTTGGACGCATGGTAGATACAGCGGTTGGGGACAAGATATACCCGAACTTATTGTGTGTTGATTGTTCGGTAGTTATAGAGGGTCACGATTTGCTTGTTGATTTGAGAGTACAAGTGTTCTTAGAGTTTGATGTGCTAGGCATGTACTGGTTAGGGACTTATCATGCTCGTATCGACTGTTATGGGAAGATTATCACGATTCAGTTAGCAGATGATACAAAGATTAGATTTTAGGGTACATCGGGTTTATTACTGATCACCAGGGGCAGTGAGGCTACTAGTAGTGAGATTGAGACATTTACGAGTGTCATGAGCACTGCTAAGAGATTGGAAGTCAGTATAGGAGATGTACCAGTAGTGTACGAGTTCACAGACGTATTTCTTGAAGATCCATTGGGACTTCCACCACCGAGAGAGATAGACTTCATTATAGACTTAGTACTTGGGACTAAACTCATTTTTATACCACCGTATAGGATGGCACCTCGAGAGTTAGAGGAGCTCAGGACTCAGTTGGATGAGTTGTTGGAGTTGGGATTCATTCATCCTAGCATGTCACTGTAGGGTGCGCTGATGTTGTTTGTGAAGAAGAAAGAAGACAGCCTAAGGTTGTGCATTGACTATAGACAGATGAACCGGGTAATGGTGAAGAATAAGTATCCGTTTCCTTTTATAGATGATTTGTTTGATCAGTTGATGGGAGCACAGTGGTTTTCGAAGATAGACCTAATGTCAGGCTATTACCAGCTCAGGATTAGGGTTGAAGACAGGGAGAAAAATGCATTTTGTACGAATACAACCATTATCAGTTTGCAGTCATGCCATTTGGTTTGACTAATGTGCCAGCTATGTTCATGGATCTCATGCATAGAGTATTGAGAACTTATCTGGATAGATTTGTGATTGTGTTCATTGATGATATCCTTATCTGCTCCAGGACTCGTGAGGAGCACGAGGGACATATCCGGATAGTTCTACAAACTTTGAGGGACCATCGGTTGTATGCCTAGTTCAGTAAGTATAGTTTTGTCTTCCAAAGGTTAGATTTTAGGTTATATTGTTGGAGCTAGTGGTGTTTCTGTGGATCCCGCGAATATTAGAGTAGGGACTGATTGGCTTACTCCGACTATAGTGATAAAGATATGTAGTTTTCAGGGATTAGCTAGGTAATATCACTATTTTATGTAGGATTTTTCCAAGATTGCTACACCGATGATTAGACTGACTCAGAAAATTGTGAAGTTTGATTAGGATGAGAGTTGTGAACAGGCATTCTCTACTATGAAAGGAGAAGCTGACGATTGCGCCAATTCTTGCATTGCCTGAGACAGGGAAGGACTTGGTGGTTTATACTGATGCGTCGAAGGTTGGGCTAGGTTGTGTTTAGATGCAGGAGGGCAAGGTGATTGCATATGCATCACCAACTCAAGGTTCATGAAAAAAATTATCCGACGCATGATTTAAAGTTGGCTGCTATGGTGTTTGCGTTGAAGATTTGGAGACATTACCTATATGGTGTGAGGTTTGATCTTTTAACTGATGACAAGAGCTTAAAGTATTTATTCTCTCATAAGGAGCTGAATCTAAGACAGAGACATTGGTTAGAATTCTTGAAGGATATGACTTTTCGCTTAAGTATCATCTTGGGAAGGCCAATGTAGTTACTGATGCTTTGAGTAGGAGAGGATCTGATGCTGAGGTAGTTGTGTGCCACATGACTTACGAATATGCTTACTCGAGGCAGCTAAGATGATGAGTTTAGCTAACGTGCCAGCTACTACCAGGACACAGATTTATGGTCAGATAAGGATGTAGATTGTTTTACTTCAGGTAGTTTACGAAGGACAACAAACTGATGATTTGTATCAACGTTTCAGTTAGATGGCAGACAGTTCAGATTATCCTAACTAGAGTCGGTCAACAGACGCATGTTTGAGGTATCGAGGGCGACTATGGATTCTATTAGTGGTTGATTTACGTACTGAGATACTACAGGATGCTAACCATTGTCATTTTTCTGTTCATTAGGGTCGGACCAAGATGTATGCTGATATGCAATGTCTCTTTTGGTGGCCAGGGATGAAAGCCGATATTTTGGAGTTTATACGAGTGTGTGAGATATGCTAACGTGTGAAGGCTGAGCATAGGAGACCTGGAGGATTGCTGCAGCTTCTTCCCATTCCATAGTGGAAGTGGGAGCACATTGCTATGAATTTTGTCAATGGTTTGCCTCGATCTTCTCGCGAACATGATAGTATCTGGGTAATTATGGACAGACTGAAGAAATCTGCACATTTTATTTCAGTATCCACTACACACAGGGCTGACAGATTGAGTATTCTCTATGAGCATGAGATAGTCAGACTACATGGAGTTTCATTGTCAATTGTGTCAGATAGAGGACCACAGTTCACTTCATTGTATGACAGAGCATGCAGGCTCAGTTTGGCACTAGAATTTATTTGAGTACAATGTACCATCTAAAGAAAGACGGACTGTCTGAGAGGCTAATTCAGGTATTAAAGGATATACTTAGGATGTTTGTACTGGAGTACGAAGGATCTTGGGAAGAGTACTTTCATTTGCGCAAGTTTACGTACAACAATTTCCAGGCTAGTATTGGCATGGTACCGTTTGAGGCATTGTATGACAGACCTTGTAGATTACCATCTTGTTAGGCGAAGCCTAAGCATGCAATGACAGTTGGGCCTGAGATTGTTTTTAATCGTATTGAGAAGGTTCAATAGATTTGTCAGAGATTGAAGGGTGATTAGGAGAGGCAAAAAATATTATGAAGAGTATCACGATGAGCTATAGTACGATGAGGGAGCCTATGTCTATTTGAAAGTTTTGTCTCTGAAAGGTCACAAGAGGTTCGGAATCAAGGGAAAACTTGTGCCTAGGTTTATTGGTCTGTTCAGGATTGTGAAGATTGTTGGCAAGGTTATTTATGAGTTGGAGTTGCCACCTCAGCTCGACGGACATCCAATTTTCTATATCTCAATGTTTCGACTAGGCAAGTCAAGCAAAGGACGATGACCGACAGTAGACCTGAGTCAGATTGACTTACGAGATGATATTACTTATGAGGAGCAATTGATTTAGATTGTGGACAAGAAGGTCAATATACTGAGGAATAAGGAAATATCTTCATTACTCGTTAGGTGGTAGTAACACGAAGACGAGGAGTTGACCTAGGAGTTAGAGTCCTATATGCACGAGTATTTTCCTCATTTGTCTTGATTCCAATAAGTCGTTATTTTGAATAATTATTAGTTTAATTTCGGGGAAAAAGTTCTAATAAGTTGGGAAGACTGTAACGACCCTCAAAATTAATTGGTGATACGTGTCGTGTTTCAGGACCGTAACCGTACAATCGTGACTTGTCATACTACTCAAGCCTTGGAAGTCGACACCGGGGTATATTTGATTTTTTTGTGATGTTTGTTTATCGCCACTGATTTGTGTGTGAAATTCGCTTAGAAAAACAAGGATTTTAGGGCATGTTACGGGTATTTAAACACCGAAAAATGGTAATTAGTGAATTATTAGAAAATAATAAATAATTAATTAAAATGCGATTGCGTTGTTGTGTCCAGGAATGCACGACGTGTGAGTCGTGAGGTGGTATGGATCCGAGAATGCGACGTGTGAGCGAGAAACAGCTAAGTGGTGAGGTTTGAGTCACCTATTAGAGTTATGCATTTAAGTTGGAGTTGTTAGTTGGATTGAAGGAGAAACACAAGATTGCCTCGAGATTCGTACGTGTAAGTTGATGAATGAGAAGTATAAAAGCTTATAACCTTTTCTCTCTCCTTCTTCCCATATCATTTTCTCCAAACGAACGAACAAATGTGTACGAGGGTTTCGGATTTCTCGAGCTCGGACGACGTCGGGGATCAACCAACTGCGTGTAAAAAGGTAGGATCCTGACTCCTCTCGTAATTATCTACGGGTTGGTACTAATTTTGTGGGTTTTTGTTAAGATGATTTCGGGTGAGATTTTTGGGAAAGTTTAAAACGAGTTTTTGGTTGATGGTTTTGGATCAATTGAATGATATAATGGTATTTGGTGAATTGGTTTGAGTATTTGAAGCTTGTGAGAGTTTTTGAGAATTTTTGGTGATTTTTGTGTGATTTATTAATCAAGTTTAGTGTTGTTTTAGACATCCCTAAGAGTTGGGATAGGCTCGGAATGCAGCAAAGCTAGCCGAGGTTTTAGAAAACCCCAGAAATGAGAACAGATTGTCATGTTGTGAGGAACGCCGTGGAGATTTTCTTTCATGACGTTAGTCACGATGTGCAAACCATAACTGGTTTGGGGAATCTACCCTTTAGATGATGTCGTGGGTAAAAACCCTGGAAGCATCATCTATAGCATCCCAACTAGAGAGGTTCACAGAACCCACGCTTTATGTGACGTTGTAGGAATTACCCTTGGCAGCATCACTTATGGCATCTGGAACAGTAAAAACATATGATTTTCAAATAAATTTCTAAAACTTTGGAAAACTTTAGGGGTGTCAGGCTTTGAGAATTTGAGTTAACTAAGTTAAAGGGTTACGCGAGGATCGACATTTTATGTTATTAAGGTACATTTCGTACGTTAGAAAGCCAGTAAGAAGGTATACATTAATTTATTTTCCATTGTCGATATTGCTTTTGAATTGAGCCTTTTGTTGGAATTTCATTATATATTTTCTTGGTTGAGTGTCTTGGCGTAAGTGTGTCGTGAAGGTACTCCTTCACATTAGCTAGGTTAATGTGAACACTTCTGTATAAGTGCTTGTGGCGGCCCCAAATTCCCAATGCATTTGGGTACGCCCGGCCTAGGCCTATGCATGTACCGAGTCGGTACTCGGCGAGCCTGATGAGTCTAGTCAGCCTCCAATCAATCAATTTAACAGTTTATGAAAGAGTTATTGCAAGTTATATGCAGCGAAAAAATAAACAAACTAAACAATATGAGAAATAACTCAGTCAAAGGGAAATCAGGAATCTATTATGTGGAAACCCCGAATATTCATGTAAAAATCTTAAATGAACAATACATGATATCAATATTAACCCAAGTTCACAACAACTTACATATAAAACATTATACAAGTAAGAGAACATAACCTAATTCTAAGGTATATGCCAATCCAGTCGCTAGTCCTCAGCTATAATCCCCTAAGCAGAGTCCCTTTCCCTTAGAACACTCCGATCTATCTGCACCTACCGTTACAAACTAGACTGTGAACAACTGAGAGAAATCGAAAGTAATGCCAGAAGAATATAATAGTAATTCATGAATATCAAATAAAGTAGTCTAAATATCATGCAGTAACTGAAAGATAGAAAATATAACAAGATCAAGGTGCATGATAAACAAACTATCAGATATCAATCAAAAACATGCGTGTTATGAGAAAACAAACTAGGCAATAAACGTTCAAAATCACAGCATATGGAAAGAGGATGTCGGCTCTTCTCGGGCAATGTCGCAACACTAGCGCAATATCAAAGGGACATAGGCCTCCTAGCATATGGAAAGAGGACGCTGGCTCTTCCTGGGCAATGTCACGACATTAGTGCAGCTTTATAAAAAAGGGATACAGGCCTCAAAACCACGTCGACACACGCCAAAAACACAAATTACCAAGGAATAAACAGGATAGGAATGCCAACAACGAATATCAGCAAGCAACAATGAACGATAATGAATCACATGCAATGTTCTTATTAGCTTACTAATGTACACAAGCTTTAGGGCAAGTGTACTTACCTGTCTAACATAACCCGCGAATAACCACTCTTGCGAATCCTAACGCGTATCCCCGAGTTTCTTGCTACCTGACAAGGTTGGAAACTCTAATTAATGGGTCGAGCCATTAACTAACCTAGGTTGAATCCCTAGTATTTTCCTAACGTTTTAAATAACTCGAACAACTTGACAATTCAATCGAAAAATGAATACTTTCTCTTAGGTTTGAAAATCATAGCGTATGTAAGCCTAATCACACATCTTAAGCTCAGCTCAGTTGTAAATGAAGGTCACCCAAGAGGGGGGGTGAATTGGGTTACCGAGTAGTTATCGCATTTTTAAAACTTTATGCGTAAATAACAATGATAATGTATACACCAATGATAAATATCAATGCTATGCAATCAAGAAGGGGTAGAAGAGATGGAAATAAGACACGTGATTTATAGTGGTTTGATCCACCCGATCTACATCCACTACCTAACCTCCCTAGTTAGGATTTTCAAACCTCACTTATATTATCAATAAGTGTTACACCCTAAGCCAACTAGCCTAGTGAATGCCTAGCCTCATCTAGGTCTTTTACACGATGCTTTATTGCAATAAGGTCTTATACATCTACCTAGCCGCAACTAGGATTTTCCTACCTAGACCCACCTAAGACTTTTCCCACCTAGCCGCAACTAGGATATATGCTTAGCCTCAACTAGGTCTTCCCTTTCGACTTAGATCCCACTAAGTCTTACAATCAAGATTTAATTAAATATAATTGAAATACACTTTACAACATAAAGTGGTATCAAGTTTAATACAAGCAAGCCTCCTAGAGCCTAACCACTCTTATGCATGCAAGTATGAAAACAATTGGGAAATGCAATTATAAAACTGATTTTATGCAAAACTCAAATATGAAACCGTTTCAAATAGATTGATGAGAACAAAAATCAGTTTCAAATCCAAAGAACAAGAAGTTTGATAAAAATCAAGTTTAAGCACAAACTCTTGTTCAAATCAGTCCAAGGGTTTAATAAATCAAGTTTAAGTGCAAAACCCAAGGCAAGTGTGTTTAATAACACAAGTAATTTTCCAAGTCAATCACACAAAAATATATAATTTAAGCACAAGAAAAGCTAGGAAATGGACTTTCTTATAACCCCAAGAAGATGACTTGAAAATCAGTTATGGAGAGGTTGTTGTACTCCTTAGAGTGCTTCAAGTGTGCTGGTTTTGATGTTGAATGAACAGCTTCAAAGTGTAACTTGAAAACCCCAAGCTCTTCCTCTAGAAAAATTTAAGCACTTGTGTTTTTTCTTTGATTTCAAAACCTAATTTGTGTGCCCTATATGTTTGTGAGTGTTGTATATATTTATAGATCAGTACATGACCGTTGTGTGCATCCAAGGGCCGAGATTTGATCAAAAATTCGAATTAAAGTGAATTTTTTAGCTTTATAAAAAAGCTGTCAGGAATGCAATTAGTGTGCTAATAGTCAGACCTAGCGTGCTAACTCTGCACATAGCGCACTAATAATAGTATTAGTGCACTAACTGCAGGGACCTCAAAATAGTTAATTCTGTCCCTTATGTTGGCGACCCTTTAACGCGTCCTAGACCCAACCAACCCTCATATAACATATAATACATGTTTGTTATGGGTCATATAGCCTATTTGGATGGTCCGGATATTTTTACAAATCCCGAAAATGAAAAATCTCGGTTTCATAACATCCGAGAGGCTTTTTCTGCAAATATACAGTTTTTCTTTTCAAAGACCTTTCAAAAACACATTTTTCTTTTTCAAAAGCTACCACAATGATTTTCAAAGTACGATATTAACATACACATATAGTTAACATTGTTTAGACTTATAGGACCGAAATCTTTAAGTAATCACTTGACATTTGAAAATCCATTTTAAAAACACGATATGCATGAACTAGTGCAATAGGCTTGCTTAAGTGAACTTCAATACCTTACATCAATTTTACAACTCGTGTTCTTGATCTTCGCCTTCATTCCTTTATGTATGTCGAGTCTTGAACTTGAATTGCTTGAATGCTCAAATGCCCGTGATGTGATGTTTCGCAACCTTTGACGAAACTGAAATACACTTGATAAACTTATATTTTCACCTTGTTTGTTTCCACCAAAATCCCGGTCGGAGTTAGAGTGACTACCCACTTAGTCCAACAATCTCTCCCTTTTTGATGATAACAAACAATGTGAACTTGACAAGCATAAAACATAATACAAGTGTATGAACATCACATTAATAGTCATGCAATCACATTAATAGTCATACAAAATTTATACTCTCTCAAGTTCAACACTCTTTCTCCCTTATTTGATACCATCAAAAAGTGGGGCACGGAAAAATCATGATACCATTAGAAAGGCTCCTCCCCCGTTTTATGAAAATAATACCAAATAAGTGCTCTCCCTATCGATATGCATCAAATGAAAGCTTAAAGAAATAATTGAGAATCTAAGCTCCCCCTATCAACATGCATGTTTCAGTTTGTGATATCAATTAATTTCCCATTTTAGGTACATGTCTTACCCCCCAAAAAAATAGATACCAACAAAAAAAACTAGTATAAAGTCTTCCGCTATCAATATCATTCACGTTATCTAAAGTTCTCCCCCAATACAAAACAATGGCTTTAACACATGACTTTAAAACATAGTGAATGTGAAGTTTGTCTGGTCATGGGGTATTAGCGCTCATTGACGGACCTAGTGCACTAATTGCTGGACCTAGCGCGCTAATAGAAATACCTAGCGCGTTAATTCCTCTCTGGAATTTTGGAATTAAAACTTTTGAGTTTTTGACGCACAACTCCGATTTACCTCAAACTTCATGGACACTTCATTAACATCATATAAAGATGATTAAAACACTTAAAACATGTGTAGAAGGTCCGACTTATGAGAAATTCCTAACTCGCGCCATGTCAATGAATTTGGCCTAAAAGTGCTTGGCTACATTGTATTAATTCATCATGGTCCTACATAAAATGTATATGAAATGCAGTCATGACATCAAAAATAACAGTGTATGCATGCTATGTGTATGTGACTAATGCAAGACCTATCATGCTTAACTCCTATATATCAATCTATCATTTTAGCACATTCATGTTCCAAAGTGAATCTAATTCACTCTATGAATCATGGGCGTTGGTACCCATACACCTTTGTGTTCCATAACATGTGTATCATATACATTCTTTTCTACCTATGCAAGTTTACCTCTATTGGTCCTATTTAGGATACATTTGCCAACATTATGAGATCTATTGCATTTTAAGCATCTCTTAGACTAGGCCAAAAGCTTTCCATAGCTCAATAGGCTTGCACCATAGCCTATGCCTCTCTTGTTGAGTGCACGTCGTTGTGCACCCAACATCCTGTCAAACATTTTGGTGCCACTTGTGAACTTGGTCATCGTAGTGGTCAAGTCCTCTATTTCTTTTGCTAAGCCATTTTTCTCATTTATGGTCAATTTTAAGTCCTGTTGGAGATCATCAATAATCTCATTTTGAGATTCAATCTCACTAATGTCTTTGATCAAACTCTTTTTGAGTTGTTTGGTCTTTTTGACCTCCTTTTCTAATTCATTCCTAAGGTCATGAATAATAGAAATATCATCCAATGCATTTACATCATCATAATTGAACAAGATAGAGTCACTTACCTCACTCCTCGCCATAAGACAAAGGATGGCCTTCTCATTTTTCGACTCGGAGTCGGAGCTAGATGATGATGATGATGATGATGATTCATGTCTCTTGCTTCTTCTCAAGTACTTGCATTCCGATGCTTTATGTCCTGGTTTGCCGCACTTATAACAAATCATCTCGCGTGACTTGCTTGCGTTGTTTGCACCTTTGTACTTCTTCTTGTACTTGTCTCTTTTGTATGTTGCCTTCTTGAGCTTTCTTGATAGCATGGCTACTTCTTGTTCAATAGAGTCACTTTCACTTGAGCTCACATCATCTTCGGCCGATAGGCAAGTAGCTTTCAAGGCATGCTCCTTCTTTGACTCTTTCTTGGTCGAACCACCAAGTGCTTCCAATCTAGCACGGTCTTTTAGCTCAAATTCATGGACCATCAATTCTCCACATAGTGTATCAAAAGTGTAATCTCCAAGATTTTGAGCCGATTGAATAGCATACTTCTTCACATCCCATTCCTTAGGCAAGCCTCTAAGGAGCTTGTACACCGAGTTCTCTTGATCATAATGTTTGGCAAGATTTTTGATCTCATTCAAAAGCTTCGTGAACCGAGTGATGGCCGTGGCTATGTCTTCATGGGGCTCCACTCGAAAAGTCTCATAATGTTCTTCAAGAATCCTCAACTTAGTGTTCTTGACTTGTTGTGTACCTTCATAATGCACTTCAAGTTTTTCCTACACTTCCTTGGTCGTTTGACAAGTGCTAACCCGGTTGAAGTCATTCTTACTTAATGCACAAAACAAATAATTCACTGCTTGATCATTTGAGAGCTCGATATTGATCTCCTCGGCAGTGTATTCTTTCAAGGACTTGTTCAGTGGAGTGTAGCCATTTTCAATTGCATCCCACAAATGTCTACCTTATGCTCTAATATAGAACTTCATTCGAACTTTCCAATGAGCATAGTTTGTCCCATCAAAGTAGGGAGGTCGAATGGATGAGTTGCCTTCCCTAAGGCGAGAAAAATCTAGAGATTGCATCCTTGCACAAAAACACTCAAAGATACGTTAGTATCACTTTGAACAATAACCCGCTCTGATACCAATTGAAGGTCACCCAAGAGGGGGGTGAATTGGGTTACCGAGTAGTTATCGCCTTTTTAAAACTTTATGCATAAATAACAATGATAATGCATATGCCAATGATAAATATCAATGCTATGCAATCAAGAAGGGGGTAGAAGAGATGGAAATAAGACACGTGATTTATAATGGTTCGATCTAACCGATCTACATTCACTACTAACCTTCCCGGTTAGGATTTTCAAACCTCACTTATATTATCAATAAGTGTTACACCCTAAGCCAACTAGCCTAGTGAATGCCTAGCCTCAACTAGGTCTTTTACATGATGCCTTATTGCAATAAGGTCTTATACATCCACCTAGCCGCAACTAGGATTTTCCCACCTAGATCCACCTAGGACTTTTCCCACTTAGCCGCAACTAGGATATATGCCTAGCCTCAACTAGGTCTTCCCTTTCAACTTATATCTCACTAAGTCTTATAATCAAGATTTGATTAAATACAATTGAAATACACTTTACAACGTAAAGTGGTATCAAGTTTAAATACAAGCAAGCCTCCTAGAGCTTAACCACTCTTATGCATGCAAGTATGAAAACAATTGAGAAATGCAATTATAAAACTGATTTTTATGCAAAGCTCAAATATGAAACCATTTCAAATAGATTGATGAGAACAAAAATCGGTTTCAAATCCAAAGAACAAAAAGTTTGATAAAAATCAAGTTTAAGCACAAACTCTTGTTCAAATCAGTCCAAGGGTTTAATAAATCAAGTTTAAGTGCAAAATCCAAGGCAAGTGTGTTTAATAACACAACAAGTAATTTCCCAAGTCAATCACACAAAAATATATAATTTAAGCACAAGAAAAGCTAGGAAATGGACTTTCTTACGACCCCAAGAAAATAACTTGAAAATCAGTTCTAGAGAGGTTGTTGTACTTCTTAGAGTGCTTCAAGAGTGCTGGTTTTGATGTTGAATGAACAGCTTCAAAGTGTAACTTGAAAACTCCAAGCTCTTCCTCTTGAAAAATTTAAGCACTTGTGTTTTTTCTTTGATTTCAAAACCTAATTTGTGTGCCCTATATGTTTGAGAGTGTTGTATATATTTATAGATCAGTATATGACCGTTGTGTGCATCTAAGGACCGAGATTTGATCAAAAACTCAAATTAAAGTGAATGTTTCAACTTTATAAAAAAGTTGTCAGGAATGCAATTAGCGCGCTAATAGTCAGACCTAGCGTGCTAACTCTGCACATAGCGCGCTAACTCTGCACTTAGCACGCTAACTGCAGGGACCTCAAAATAATTAATTCTGTCCCTTATGTTAGCGACCCTTTAACACATCCTAGACCCAACCAACCCTCATATAACATATAATACATGTTTGTTATGGGTCATAGAGCCTATTTGGATGGTTCAGATATTTTTACAAATCCCGTAAAC
The DNA here is from genome assembly GCA_039657345.1 of Stephania japonica. Classification (NCBI taxonomy): domain Eukaryota; kingdom Viridiplantae; phylum Streptophyta; class Magnoliopsida; order Ranunculales; family Menispermaceae; genus Stephania; species Stephania japonica. The sequence continues at coordinate 13,421,497 of CM077564.1, read as the reverse complement.
GGAAAATCTCGGTTTCATAACATCCGAGGGGCTTTTATGCAAATATGCAATTTTTCTTTTCAAAGACCTTTCAAAAACACATTTTTCTTTTTCAAAAGCTTCCACAATGATTTTCAAAGTACGATATTAATATACACATATAGTTTAACATTGTTTAGACTTATAGGACCGAAATCTTCAAGTAATCACTTGACATTTGAAAATCCATTTTAAAAACACGATAACATGAACTAGTGCAATAGGCTTGCTTAAGTGAGTTTGAATATCTTACATCAATTTTACAACTCGTGGTCTTGATCTTTCGCCTTCATTCCTTTATGTATGTCGAGTCTTGAACTTGAATTGCTTGAATGCTCAAATGCCCGTGATGTGATGTTTCGCAACCTTGGACGAAACTGAAATACACTTGATAAACTTATTAGTATATTTTTACCTTGTTTGTTTTTATCAAAATCCCGGTCGGAGTTAGAGTGACTAACCACTTAGTCCAACAGTAAATAGGTCACGCCATAGCCTCGAGGACCGACGGCGTGACCACGACGTCACTACCATTCAACAACGTAACACACAACATCGACATCAATTAAGAATCATGACTTAATTAGAACTTGAACCGACCATGTACCAGCAAGTAGGGAACTTCACTGGTGTTGTACGACGTCGGTAAAGTACTATTGTGGCATGGAAATGCCGGGGCAAGCTCTACGATACGTTGACGACTACTCGACGCGACAGTGAAAATTAACGTATGAATTCATCACTACAACAACTTGCAACCATCAATATGGACGCTCCAGGGGCTATGGTACACACAAGGGTTTTGTGTGATCCCCGTCATTCCCCTAATCACGGCATCGACGACAACGCTGCCAAGTATGGAATTTTTTAGCGAGAAGAGAAGGACGCATGAAATCACGTCAATATACTTGTCATCACCGGCTCGGACCTATTGGAGGGTTACGAGATAGCATCATATGTTTAACATGGTCCCTGACAACCTCCCAGAGTAGCAGTCCGGCCAGCAGCGCCATCGATAGCGGCAGTTTCCGATGAAACCAAAACAGCAACACAGTTCGAATAAAACAGTTGACACTATACCAACAAATTATCTACACAACAACTGCGATGGGGTGCTCTAGGGCCGTCGGAGCTTCGGTGGACCATCGTGCATCGCCTCCGACCAGATGCCAGTCACGACAACCACCACCAGTCACGGACATCATAAAAAATGCAAAAATCGTGTAAATAATGAGCACTGCTTGAAAAGAAAACCAGTGAGAGAGAGACCCTCACATTCTCTGGTAAGGTTCGACTGCCAGATCCGCTGGTGGTTGGCTATGGTGCAGTTAAGTCGTGGAGGAGGAGAAGAGTGGAGGAGAATAGAGAGAACGATAGAGGAGAAAGAAAGAATCACAACTAGTCTCTGGCGACCGTCGACTCCCCCGACGAGATCAGACCACCTCTAGACCAGTGAGGCCAGTGGTGTGCTCAACCAGAGAGGAGAGGGACGGTGGTGAGAGATGAGGGGATCAGGTGTGTGTGGTTGGAGAGAAAGTGAATAGTAAAGTTAGGTATGTGGGGTCCTATTTATAGTCCCTTATTTGCATCTCATAATACACACGCATCCCGAGGCTGGTCCCATGGTTCCCTCACTTTTGGGATGTGTCACTTTAACAGTCCTATAGCATAGCCCAGTTGTCACATAGTTATCCGACTCCTCGTGTTTAAACGACGTTTCTCAGTCCGTCTTGCCTTGCCCCGACTCCCGTAATGCGCTTAGTCTCGCCAAATAATTATTTAATTTATCCAAAAATTCATTTATTTTTATTTCTTACAATGTTTTAAATCCCCGTGTACCCGTAACCCAACTGTCGATACCCGCTCGTTCAGTTTTCCTACTCGTTTACCGACTTCACTGTCCAGTCACTCAAATACGAGTATAAATACGTAATACACATCATCATTAACAAATAGCCAAATTTTCAGGTCGTTATAGTGTTGTCCACCAACCTAATTATGACTTTCACCCCGAGTACTAGATTGTTGTGGATATATTATAGATGTGGTATTGGTTGTGGAATTAAATGTGGATGTGGTTGTGGTACTGTTGTGGAATGTTGTAGTAATTGACCACTTATGGGCCTCTTTTGAATTGGTAGGCACTGAAATATCATTGTTATGCATGTCGTTCTCATGCACATTTGTGATATTTCCTGTCTTTTAAAACCGCTTGATACCTAAATTGTTTATTTGGTTATTCATGAATTACTATTTATGTTCTTCTGGTTATACTTTCAATTTTTCGTGCACTCACCATCTAGTTTGTGACGTGGTGCAGATAGAGCAGAGACGAGCAAGGGAAAAGAGTTAATGCTAGGTGATATCCTCTGAGGACTCTTGGAGTAGTTCTTTCCTTTACTCACAGTAGGTCTTGTCTCTTTGATTGTGATTATTGTACCTTATGTTTTGTAATACACTGGGGATACACTTTAGGATTGAGTGATTAGGGATATGATGTATTATCATACTGTTTAGCTCTGATCACAAGATATAAATATATTTATCCACTACTTAGGGTTTCCACATTATAGGTCATTTTTTCCTGATTTTTCATTTATGAAGTTATTAATTGATTATAGATTATTTCCGTTACGAATTTACTAATAATTATATAATCCTATAACTCATACATTTAAAATAATAAGTTAATGATGAACATGAGGTTTTGTGGCTGACTAGGATGCATTGACTTCGCGAGTAAGGGCTCGGAGTTTCACGTAGGTCTAGGCCGGGTGGGTCCCAGTTTTGTGAGGAATTGGGACCGTCACTTTTACTCAGTGGACTCCTCATATGCCTTTTGTGATGGCTTGAGTACAGGACCTACTATGAGTAGGCGCAAGGAGACGCTTTCAGACCACCTATGACTTGCCACTGACTTGACTGACTTGTACGTATTTATATTTTGTTGTTTTCACTTTATTTATGTATTAGGAACTTATCAGATACATGTACATGTATGTAAAATCTTTGTTAAGTTATATACAGTGTACATTGCCAGGTTTTCCACATAGGAATTATGCTCTTCTAATTTAATCTAATGAAGGAACAAATTTCATATCTTATGGCTTTTCACTGAACTAATGAATTTTAAATGTTAATAACTCAGATAAACGAAGAGAAGGTATGGTAGTTGCGCGTGGGACACAACTAGCAGCTACGTGGCCGGTTATGGATCCACGTTGGCACCTATGGTCGGTTAGCGCCTCGGAATTTGGGTCCGCTACAGGCGGGTCCCACGCTCCACTGTGTCCATTTCCATATCAGCATCCTCAATTTGTGTGTTGACTTGTCTTATAGTTTATAATCCACACGTTATTCAGTATTTCATCAATTAGCCTTTTAATTCCATAAATATGTCAATTATTTAGTTAACTTATTATTTGAATGTTAGGTATTGTTATAATAGAGTTGCAATTAGATAACCAGTATGTTATAGTGGAAAACTTAAATAAACATGAAAATAGTGATAATATATACGGTTCATGGAAAAATAGAGCATCAATCCTAATGTGGAAAACTCGGGAAAAGTAAATTGTATGTAAGGCAACAGATAAAATAAAAGTTATAATATATACATGTATGATGACTCTCAGTAGTCCCCATATCCCAAAATAAACAAAACATCAAAAGTAAACAGTACTAGTAGGGATATAATCTGAAATCAATCAGAGATAGTCATTTAGAATGCCATTGCCATACTGGTATTGGGATCTACACTCAACCATCATAACAAAACAAATGATGAGTCCTGATGAGTAGAACCCTAAGTAAATCCACTTAGCATTTAATAAGTAAATAAATAAATTTCAATGAAATGTTAAATAGACATGTGGAATGTAAACCAAGCAACTGTAATTGGCTCATCACATGAATACATAACACGTAGATTAAGCAAAGTGTGTGCTTGTGACGGCCCCAAATTCACAATGCATTTGGGTACACCTGGCCTAGACCTGTGCAAGCCTTGAGACGGTACTTGGCGAGCCTAACGAGCCTAGTTAGCTTCTGATTAATCAATTTAACAATTTATGAATGAGTTATTGAAAGTTATACGCAGCGGAAAAAAAAAACAAAATGAAACAATATGGGAAACAACTCAGTTAAAGGGAAATCAGGAAATCTATTACCCCAAATATTCATGTGCAAAATTTGATATGAACAATGCATGATATCAATATCAACCCAAGTTCAACGACAACAACATATATAAAGCATCATACAAGCAAGAGAACATAACCTACATTTATGGTATATGCCAGTCCAGCTGCTAGTCCTCAGTTGTAATCTCCCAAGCAGAGTCCCTTTCCTTTAGAGCACTCTGGTCTATTTGTACACACGATCACAAACTAGACGGTGAGTGTGACGACCCAGAATATAAAACACCTGAGTCGGGGGCAAAAAGTAATTAACCATATTATTTGTGCATTGTGTGCATATTATGCGTATGGTATATTTTGATTTATTTTCTTTAAGAACTAATTGACTAAAAGGGAAATAATTAAAATAACAAGGTAGATTTGGGCCCAAAGCCCATAAGGGGCTTTTAGACTTTTTGAAGAATTTTGTACAACCCTAGTTTGTAACGTAAATGTATATAAAGATGTGATAAGAAAACCCTAGCCTCATTTGGTTTTTCTACTCAAATTTGAGATAGAGGAGAAGAGACTAGGAAGATGGTAATAGAGTAAAGCTAGGCCAAGTTGAACCTATTAGAAGGTAATCTTTTCTTCCCCATTTTCTCCTCTATCTTCCTTTATGCTTCTTGATGAAAAAGGGGGGGAATCCCCAAAAGAGGGGCGGCGCCGTCGACGAGGGCAGTGATAGTCCCACCGTCACCGCCGCTGGACCTAGGGATGTCCCAAAGTAAGGTAAAGGAAGAGAGGGGTGGTCGAGAGCCACCCTTCCGTGGCCCAACTCCGCCTTCGGCGGTTTGCCAGGACTCACTGGTCCCTGGTTGGCTAGCCGGAGGGCCTCCCTAACGTCTCCCGACGTTAGGGAGGTGTGGGGCGGAGTGGGGGAGCAACTGCTCCCCCATTCCCGTAGAGTACAGGGGCTGCTCGGCAGCCCCTGGTATGTATGCCACGGGGTCAAATTGACCCTTGGATTTTATCCAGGGTCATTTGACCCCTGGGTTGGTCTATTGGCCCCTGGACTCAACCAGGGACCAAATCGATCCTGCATAAGTTATCAGAGGGGCTGGAAAGTCCCAACCCCTCAACACTCAATTGATAGTAAATTCGCACTCCCCGAGGGACCCGTCAACAGGTTCCACCCTCGACAACACAACATGGGACCTCGACGAGGGACCTGAATGACACCAAATTTGCGGGACCCCACACTAGTGGGCCCCAAAGATAAATAAATTAATGATTTGGTAACTTTATATTGAAATATGCATTGATGTGATATTTCATAAATTGTTTAGTATCGCGTGAAGGTTCACATCGAGCCTTGAGCGTGCAAGGGTTGGTAATAGGAGTCGCGACGAGTTGAGGTAACTGGGGAGCTTCGCTCTTCTATCAAATGTGGCTTGCTACTAGTATACTTAAACTCACGATTTTAACTAAAGGACTTGGGATGAGGTTATTACCTACCTTGTTTGACTTCATGTAGGCCTCTTGGGGAGCCATAGACATATGGTGGAACCAAGTCACCTTACATGCTTAAGGGCCTCTTGGGGAGCCATAGTTAACGGTGGAACCAAGTCACCTATTGCAAGGGCCTCTTGGGGAGTTGTGGATGCACAATGGAACCAAGTCACCCGGGCCTCTTGAGGAGCCGTGGAAACACGGTGGAATCAAGTCACCCACGTATATATATATATTATATTTTGATTATTGGTCAACAAGGGGAGGCAATGACAAATGAAACCATGGACTTGCATTTATATTCTATTACTTCATATGTATCTCTCTTGTATTCCCTTTGCATTTACTAAATTTGATTATTTATACTTTACAACACTTGAATTATTTATCAGTGTTTGAAATATTTTACGAAACATGAAATGCTTGCTCTTTATGGAATTGTTACTCTGCTACAAATTGTCAATATTTGACTTGATTTTAAAGGCATGCTAGTATTATTTTTTTTATAAGTATTACTTGCATATTTGATATTTGAGTGTGGTTCTTCTCTTATTGGGCTCTGATGGTTCTTTTAGCTCACCCCACTTACAATACAAATCCATCATCAAGTGCGGTAGACCGGGGCAAAGGAAAAGTTCTCGTTTGAAGATCTTTGTTGTGTGAGCCTGGCGTGATATTAATATTAATTTGTTTTGAGAATTATTCATAGGGAGTTGTAATCTAGGCAAGACTATTGGGTAGATAAACCTTACTTAATTAGTTTAATTTATTTATGAGCATTTGAGGCTTTTGGAGATTTCATGTTCCGTCGATTTAACTAGGTGAATTAGGGATATTCAATATTTTGGTTTATGGTAACATATGGTATTTATTAAATTTTGAATTTCGCATATTACTACCATGTTGTCTATCTATCATTCTGCAGGTTGTTTAGGCGTGCCAGACCGTTATTTAGGCCTGGTTAAGGTATTGGGCTTAAATGACGGTCTGGGCCGGATGACCCGACCCTAGGTCGGGGAAGGGTCGTTTCAGTTGGTATCAGAGCATAGGTTTTAGAACCTAGGGAAACATTAGGTTAAGGAGATCTAGTTTGTAGAGCCTTTTTTTAAAAAAAATTTAAAGGTTAAGTTTAAGTCGAATAAATCAATGGTATGAGACATTGGTTCAAGTGGACTTAAGTTGCACACTGACCAATTCTAGGATGGGAAGGGATTGAAATCTTGAAAAAAAACATTTATACGATGTCATTTGCTTTATGTTATATGGTATCTATCGTTTTTAGATATTTTAGATATTCTCTTGACTTGTCGGACTAATTCCCTTGAACTGCTCATAGTGCATAATGAGTACTCGAGGTGGAAGTTCCTATGGTCGAGATAATGCCAGGGGTACATAGGAGATGGATGATAGACAGTGGCGTACCCAGATGGAGCGTCAGATGACAGAGATGACCAAAAATCATCGTAAAACACTTAAGGATATGACAGCAGCGCAAGAGCGCATGAGGATTGAGTTAATGGTAGCGATTAGGGGGCAGAGAGCACTGTGGGATCCACAGTCACAGATGCTACCACATATTAGAGGAGCAAACTTGGATCCTATACTAAGGGCTTCGCAGGAGGAAGGGGACGCAGTCCAATCAGTTATGGGGGCAGAAATAGATCCGGTGATACTGATACTTGAGGTTAGTGCAGAGACACTAAAGATGCTCAAGATTCAAAAAGAGTTCATGAAACATGATGTACCACACTTTTATGGTGATGTTGAGGCTGGAGAGGTTGAGGAATGGATTTCTTGTATGGAAAAAAGGTAAAAATTCTAAAAATTGATAGTGGTACCATGGTATTCTTGGCATCATTTCTTTTGGAAGGAAAGGCACACAAGTGATGGAAGTCAGTCAAGAGAACAGAGGAACTGATTGACACATGGTCCAAGTTTAAGACTGTATTTTATGAACAATATTTTCCTTCGGTGGTTAGGGATGTCAAGAGGCCAGAGTTTCTGAACCTAGTACAAGGCGGCAGGCCAGGGAAGGAGTACGAGTCAGATTACAATTAGCTGTCAGACTTTGCACTTGATTATGTGGCTACCATGCAGGAGAGAGTTTCTAGGTTTGTAGATGGTTTGGACACCAATATTAGAACTAGTGTGGCTGCGTATTTACCAGAGACTTATGCACGGGCAGTGGCGAGTGCACGACATTGTGAGGCGACTTACTTGCTGGATCAAAACAGGGAGGCTAGGCCCTCGCAACATTCAATAATTAGGGACAACTATCGGGATGTCAATAGAAACAGGCATAGGAGCAGTTTATAGGGAACCTATCATAAGAAGAGCAGAACTGGAGGATACTCTAGCGGGTTCACGCGCACCCATGTAACACCGAAGGTCCCACATTCTCAAGCGGAGACCACCCAACACTCTCTTATCTCTGCACCCTCGTCTACTCAGGGTGTGGCATTCAGGCCACCACGTCCTCATCAACAGTCTCAACAGAAGGGAAGTAAGGGTAGAGGACCGACTGGGTCAAAGTCGAGCGCATCAGGGAAAGTCGTGCAATCGCCTCCGACTTATCAGAGGCCACAGGTGATATGTTATCGGTGTAGGACACCGGGCCACTACCAGAGCCAATGCCCTAACCCACCACCATATGAGGGGAGCATAGCCCCAGTTACTCGAGGAGGAGTCCATGCAATTGTTGAGCAAGACAAGGAGGCTACGCACCATTTGGTTGCAGGTATGGTATCAATTAATGACCGAGATATGAATACATTGTTTGATTCTGGTTCTACTGTCTTACTTATATCGGGGAATATTGTCCATGCTTTGGGGTTGACACCGATTATAGCACACACTTACTTGATTTTGAGCACAGTCTCTAGTGAACGAATTTATCTGAATATGATAAGTGTTGGGTGTAAAATTAAAATAGGGGATCGCACGATACCGTACGATCTACGTGTCTTAGAGTGCCTAGAGTATGATGCATTGTTGGGCATAGACTGGTTGGAGGCGTATTACGCCAAAATAGATTGCTTCCATAAGACTGTAACTTTTCAAATTTCGGGCATCCCATTGTTCGAGTTCAGAGGCTGTACATTTGCTAAGGTTACCACCTGTGGTAGAGTTGCGACATTAGCAGAGATAAATTCTGTTGCAAGTTTGATCTCTATGGGAGAAGAAAGACAAGAAATGTTAATTGAGAAGATTCCTGTGGTTAGGGATTTTTTGGATGTGTTCCCTTCAAACCTTTCGGGACTCCCTCCCTATCGGGAAATTAATTTCATGATTGACCTTATTCCTGATACAAGACCGGTTTTTAAGGCACCCTACCACATAGCGGCTACCGAGTTGAAGGAATTAAAAATGCAATTAGAGGAGTTGACTAAAAAAGGCTTCATAACTTCGAATGTATCACCGTGGGGAGCACCAGTATTATTTGTGAAGAAGAAAGATGGGAGTTTGAGGATGTGCATAGATTATCGATAGTTGAATAGGGTGACTATTCGGAACAAATATCCGCTTCCAATGATCGAAGACTTATTTGATTAGTTAAGAGGAGTAAAGTTCTTTTCTAAGATAGATTTGAGATCGGAGTATCATCAGCTGTGTATACGGGAGGAAGACACATTGAAGACAACCTTTAGTACTCGGTACGGACACTTCTAGTTCATAGCAATGCCGTTTAGGCTTACCAATGCTCAGGTTATGTTCATGGACTTGATGCACCGTGTCTTTAAACCATTCCTCAATCAGTTTGTGATTTTGCTCATAGATGATATAATGATATACTCCAGGACTGAGTCAGATTATAGGAAACACCTCAGGAAAGTGTTGCAGACCTTGAGGGAAAACAAGCTTTATGCTAAGTTGAGCAAATGCGAGTTCTGGGTTTCTGAAGTGAAGTTTTTAGGACACGTGGTCAATACAGAGGGAATATCAGTTGATCCTACGAAGATTAAGGTGATCCTTAGGTGGCCACAACCCACTAATGTTTCTGAGATACGGAGTTTTCTGGGGTTAGCAGATTATTATCGACGATTCGTGCAGGGATTCTCGTCAATTGCTTTGCCGATCACCAATTTAACACGAAAAGATGTCCCTACATTTGGGATGATACATTTGAAGAGGCTTTTCAGTTATTAAAGAAATGTCTAACTACCGTACCAATCTTGATTCTACCTGAGGCCGGCAAGGAGTTGTCAGTGTACACTGATGCTTTGGGAATTGGTTTGGGAGGTGTGTTAATGCAAGAAAACAAAGCAATTGCTTATGCATCTAGACAGTTGAAAGTACATGAGAGAACTATCCAGTGCATGATTTAGAGTTGGCGGCGGTTGTGTTTGCCTTAAAGTTATAGATGCACTACTTGCATGGGGAGAAATTCATTGTCTACTCAGATTACAAAAGTTTGAAATACTTATTCAAAGTGAGTTGAATATGTGACAGAGGAGATGGTTGGAACTTTTAAAGGACTATGATTTCACACTTGAATACCACCTAGGGAAGGCAAATATAGTAGTAGATGCTTTGACCCGTGTGCAACTAGAGACAAAGTTCGAAACCGTAATGAATATACAAGTGGTACCCGCAAATGGCTCAGTTGTTGGAACAAATGTCTCAGATGGTCAAACATGTGTTCAAATGAGAGCAGAGCCAGTGGCTATATTTAGAGTGGTTGATTGCCAAAGAGCTAATTCCGAGTATGGGAGGTACAGGTCACTCGCAGATAGCAGTGATAACGTGGATTGGAGACTTTCGACTAATGGGGCATTGAGATTTCGAGACAGATTGTGGATACCATTGCATAGACAGTTAAGAGATGATTTACTCCATGAGGCACACAGATCACGATTCACCGTGCATCCTGGAGGTAACAAGATGTATCAAGACATGCATAGGATGTATTGGTGGCCAGGGATGAAGGTGGACATTGCTACTTACATTCAAAATTGCAAGATTTATCAACAAGTGAAAGCAGACCACCGAAAGCCGGGAGGATTGTTGCAACCGTTGCCCATTCCAAAATGGAAGTGGGAACACATAGCTATGGATTTCATTTTGGGGCTACCGACGACTCAGAAAAGGCATGATGTAGTTTGGGTGATTGTGGATCGTTTGACTAAGTCAGCTCACTTTATCCCTATCTCTATGGAGTATTCAACATACAAGTTGGGAGGCATATATGTAGATGAGATCGTTAGATTACATAGAGTCCTGGTGTCTATTGTATCGGATCGTGGTCCAAGATTTACCTCTCAGTTTTGGAGAGGGTTTCAGCATCAAATTGGGACTCAGCTTAATCTCAGTTCGGCTTTTCACCCTCAGACAGATGGGCAGACCGAGAGATTAATACAAATACTTGAGGATATGCTTCGAGCTTATGTGCTGGATTTCTGTGGAAGTTGGAAGAAGTATATTCCATTGTATGAGTTTGCGTACAATAACAGTTTTCAAGCAAGTATTGGCATGGCACCATTTGAAGCACTATATGGGAGACCATGTAGATCTCCAGTTTGTTGGACCGAGGTTAGAGATGCCGTCTTGATCGGCCCGGAACTTGTGCATGACCAAACTGAGAGGATAAAGCTGATTAGGCAACGGTTAAAGACCGCCCAAAGCTGCCAAAAGAAGTATGCTGACAAGAACTATCGAGATGTTGTATATAAAGAAGGAGATTATGTACTATTGAAAGTGTCACCAATGAAAGGCCATTACCGATTTGGCTTGAAGGGAAAGTTAGCTCCCAGGTTTATCAGACCATTTAAGATAAATAAAAAAGTAGGCTTTCTAGCTTTCTGCTTAGAGTTGCCACCGCAGTTAGCAGGTGTACATGATGTCTTTCATGTTTCTATGATGAGGAAAACACATAACAAACATGCACCGATGATCAATTGGGAACAAGTTGATTTGAGGGAGGACGTGTCCTACAATGAGCAACCGATCCAAATCATGGATAGAAAAGTGCATTAACTTCGCAACAATGAAATTTCGTTAGTTCAAGTACGGTGGCAATTCCATGGAGAACAAGAGTTAACTTGGGAGCGGGAGGACTATATGAGGGAAAAATTTTCAATTCTCTTTGAACCTTAATGTATGACTTTATTTTTACTTTCGAGGACGAAAGTTCTTAAAATTAGGGATATTGTGACGACCCAGAATATAAAACACCTGCGTCGGGGGCAAAAAGTAATTAACCATATTATTTGTGCATTGTGTGCATATTATACATGTGGTATATTTTGATTTCTTTTCTTTAAGAACTAATTGACTAGAAGGGAAATAATTAAAATAACAAGGTAGATTTGGGCCCAAAGCCCATAAGGGTGTTGTAAACTTTTTGAAGGATTTTGTACAACCCTAGTTTATAACCCTAAACCTATATAGAGATGTGATAAGAAAACCCTAGCCTCATTTGGTTGTTCTACTCAAATTTGAGAGAGAGGAGAAGAGGCTAGGAAGATGGTAATGGAGTAAAGCTAGGCCAAGTTGAACCTATTAGAAGGTAATATTTTCTTCCCCATTTTCTCCTCTATCTTTCTTTATGCTTCTTGATGAAAAAGGGAGGGGAATCCCCAAAAGAGGGGCAGCGCCGGCCGGCACCACCGACGAGGGCGGTGATAGTCCCACCGTCGCTGCCGCCAGACCTAGGGATGTCCCAAAGTAAGGTAAGGTAAGGGAAGAGAGGGATGGTCGAAGCCACCCCTCCGTGGCCCAACTCCGCCTCCAGCGGTCGGCCGGGACTCACTGGTCCCTGACCGACCAATTGGAGGGCCTCCTTAACGTCTCCCGACGTTAGGGAGGTGTGGGGCGAAGTGCGGGAGCAACTGCTCCCCCATTCCCGTGGAGTACAGGGGCTGCTCGGCAGCCCCTGGTTTGTATTCCACGGGGTCAAATTGACCCTTGGATTTTATCAAGGGTTGTTTGACCCCTGGGTTGGTCTATTGGCCCCTGCACTCAACTAGGAATGAAATTGATCCTGCATAAGTTATCAGAGGGGCTGGAAAGTCCCAACCCCTCAACACTCAATTGAGAGTGGATTCGCACTCCCCGAAGGACCCGTCAATGGGTCCCACCCTCGACAACACAGCATGGGACCCCGACGAGGAACCCGAATGGCACCAAATTCGTGGGACCCCACACTAGTGGGCCCCAAAGACAAATAAATTAATGATTTGGTAACTTTATATTGAAATATGCATTAATGTGATATTTCATAAATTGTTTAGTATCGCGTGAAGGTTCACATCGAGCCTCGAGCGCACAAGGGGTGGTAATAGGAGTCGCGGTGAGTCGAGGTAAGTGGGGAGCTCCACTCATCTATCAAATGTGGCTTGCTACTAGTATACTTAGACTCACGATTTTAACTAAAGAACTTGGGATGGGGTTGTTGTCTACCTTGTTTGACTTCATGTAGGCCTCTTGGGGAGCCATAGATATATGGTGGAACCAAGTCACCTTACATGCTTAAGGGCCTCTTGGGGAGCCGTAGTTAACGGTGGAACCAAGTTACCCATTGCAAGGGCCTCTTGGGGAGTTGTGGATGCACAACGGAACCAAGTCACCCGGGCCTCTTGAGGAGCCGTGGACACACGGTGGAATCAAGTCGCCTACGCATATATATATATATATATATTATATTTTGATTATTGGTCAACAAGGGGAGGCAATGACAAATGAAACCATGGACTTGCATTTATATTCTATTACTTCATATGTATCTCTCTTGTATTCCCTTTGCATTTGCTAAATTTGATTATTTATAGTTTATAACACTTGAATTATTTATCAGTGTTTGAAATATTTTACGGAACATAAAATGCTTACTCTTTATGGAATTGCTACTCTGCTACAAATTGTTAATATTTGACTTGATTTTAAAGGCATGCTAGTATTATTTTGTTTTATAGGTATTACTTGCATATTTGATATTTGAGTGCAGTTCTTCTCTTATTGGGCTCTGATGGTTCTTTTAGCTCACCCCACTTACAATACAGGTCCATCATCGAGTGTGGTAGACCGGGGCAAAGGGAAAGTTCTCGTTTGAAGATCTTTGCTGTGTAAGCCTGGCGTGATTTTAATATTAATTTGTTTTGAGAATTATTCATAGGGAGTTGTAATCCAGGCAAGACTATTGGGTAGATAAACCTTCCTTAATTAGTTTAATTTATTTATGAGCATTTGAGGGTTTTGGAGATTTCATATTCTGTCGATTTAACTAGGTGAATTAGAGATATTCAGTATTTTGGTTTATGGTGATACATGGTATTTATTAAATTTTGAATTTCACATATTACTTCCATGTTGTCTATATATCATTCTGCGGGTTATTTAGGCGTGCCAAACCGTTATTTGGGCCTGGTTAAGGTATTGGGCTTAAATGACAGTCTGGGCCAGACGACTCGACCCTAGGTTGGGAAGGGTCATTTCAGTGAGTAATTGAGAGAAATCAAAAGTAATGCCAGAAGAATATAACAGTAATTCATGATTTATCAAGCATAGCAGTCCAAATATCATGTGGTAAATGAAAGGTAGGGATTTAAATAGATAAGGTGCATGGTAAACAAACTAGGAAGATAACAACGATAACATGCGTGTTCTAAGAATCAAAAGAGGACCAAAGCAGTCAAAATCGATAACAGTAACCACAACAATCCAGTGTCTAGGTTCACACAACACCAGGGGTGGTCAAACACTCCTGCAGAGAGTGGCTCGCGTTTCCCCAACTGGTGCGGGCCACATGACACCTTCATAATTTAGTACCCAGGTTCACACAACACTGTGGGTAGCAGTAGTTCCGGTAAGAAATACCAAGTTTGCCCATCAGTGCAGGCCACATGATACTATCATGACACACTTACGCCAAAAACACTCATACCAAGCAGTTAATGAAATTTGAATGCCAATAATGGATAATAGCAAACATAGCAATAAATGATAATGAATTACATGGACTTCCTTACTGGCTTACTAACATATACAGGCACGTAGGCGAGTGTACTTACCTAACTAAACGCAACCCATAGACACTCTCGCATCCCTAACGTGTATCTTCGAGTTTCCCGCTACCGGACAAGGTCAAAAAACTCATGTCAAAGGGTCAAGTCATTAACTAAACCCTAGATTAAACCCTAGTGTTTTCCCAAGTGTTTTAAGGACTCAAACAACTTGACAAATCAATAGGAAATTGAATACTCTCTCAGGTTTGAAAACTACAACATATGTAAACCCATTCATGAATCATAGGCTCTCGACTCAGTCGTATATGGGTCACGCCATAGTCTCGAGGACTAGCAACGTAACCATGACGTCACAACCTTTTAACAACGTGAAACACAATATAAACATTAAACCATGATCACAACTCATCATGAACCTGAAACGACCATGTACCAGCCAGCATGGAACCTCATTGGTGTTGTTTGATGTTGGGAGGGCACCACCATGGCATGGGAAAGCCGGAGGCACGCTCTACAGCTCAGAATTTTGTTGACACACATAAATAAGGACTCGAGTCGACACTACACGAAATCACAACAATACACATTAACAACGTTGTTTCTAACACTTCAGAGGTTGCGAGACACCAACCACAGCTTGGTGTGATCCCTGACAACCCCCCACATGAGGTAGTCTGGCTAGTAGCACCACCAGTGGTGGCAGTTTTCGGCTAGAGTACCAACAATGAAAACAATCAATGAAAACACAACAACACCTCACTACCACCACTGTCATGAACCACTCCGGGAGCCGTGAGATACAAGCAAAGGTTTGGCATGTCTCTGATGTTCCCCATGTCACGGTGGTCCGACCAGTAGTGCCGCCCGAGCTCTGCAACTTCAACGAGGCAACGCCGCCCAAGCTCTGCAACTTCGGCGAAGCAGTAAAACATCAACACATGTGATAAAACAGAGTATGGATAATAACCACCATATGTATCACGAATCAGAGGTATTTCGGGGACGTAGGGACTCTGGTGGGCCATGAGGGCCCATCCCCGATAGTCTCTGACCACCGCCAGCCACCTTAGCAGTAGCCAGGACGCGGCACAGCTGCTAGATGACAAAACAGTTTGAATCATCATCGACGGCTCCAATGCTGCTCCGCCTCGAACTAAGATGCTCCAAGACCGTCGAGGCTCTGGTGAACTATCAGGAACAACCTCTAACCAGTCTTCGATCATCACACCCATCACGGTAGCGGCCAACGCCCACCCGAGACATAATTGTGTGGACGTACAGTACAGAGAGAGGGAAAGAAAATGAGAGAGAGAGCACCTCCAGCTAGTGGAGTAACCTCCGGTTACTACTGGACTGACCAGGGTCGGTGGACTGTTCACCAATGGAACAGTGAGGAGAGGGAAGAAGAGAAAGAGAGAGAGAGATCCGATCGGGAGAGATTAGTGTGGAGAGGATGAATAATAAAGTAGGTGGAGGTCCTTTTATAGACTTTTTGTTTTAATCACCACACACACGCATCTCGAGGCCGATCCGACAGTCTTATTTGTTGAGTTGTGTTACTTTAACAATTCTATCATATAGCCCGAGTGTTACGTAATTATCCAACTCCCCGTATCCCAATAACGCTCCTCGGTCTGCTTTGTGTTGAAATTCGTCTTCTCAGACGCGTAATCTCACCTCGTGTTGTCAATTATTTATTTAAATTATTCAAAATCATTTATTTGTATTTTTACTCCCCATTTACCTAGGCGAAGCCTCACTCATATTAACAGTCGCCTAAACGGCTCGAGACCCGTATTAGACTACAATACAAATACACACATCACAGAATCATAAAATTACCTCGGTGTTCACTGCCGAAGTCCAAAATACTGTCCAGTATTACATAGCCGGGTCACGGTCTTGACAAGTGCAACACATGTAAAGTTAAATTTGAGGGTTGTTATAGTGCTTGTCCCGATCAGACTTTGGGCCCCAGGATCACTTCGATGGGCGCGTTCACCATTATTTCACTTGGTTTCCTCGTGGTGATTGGCTAAATCTGCTCTACAGAGACACATGCACTAGAAGCAGCTCGAGATTCCATTCACCAAGGGCTGGGTCACATGCACTACAATCTAGCGCGCCATGAACACACAACGAGTATCCGGTGGGAGTAACTCAATCACTATCCAAAACAGTACGAAATAGAATAAATGAACAAGGAATGGTTGATCAAAAGTAAAACAAAATTAAATACGCTTGAGTCTTTCAATTGGGTTTTACACACCTTAAACACGCATTCTGAAGTCCCAAAAACACCTCAGTTTGACCTCACCCTCGACGGTCGTACTACAGTCCCATAGTCCATTGGGACCATTTACAAGAGTTCTAGACTAATTAGAGTGGGTTTAAATTAGTTAATCAGCCTAAGTCCTAAATCAGTCCCTTATAGATTTATTTTTTAAAAATCTGTCTTTACTGTCTTTAGCGTGTTAGGAGGTTCTGCCTAGCGCGCTAGAAGGTTCAGCAAGTTGGGGCACTATTGTTCTTCGAGAAGAAGAACAATAGTCGTGCAGGCAGGTAGCACGCTAGGGACCCTGTCCAGTGTTAAGTTTTGGGGTTCATGCACAGTGGAGATTACAAAACAATTTTGACAAAAACCCCAACAAGATTCGAATCTAATTCCATTAAAAATATTTAAACTATGAAAATTTAATCATACCTCAGTCGCAATGTACCTTTCTGAAGGTTAATCGATCTCTAAGGCGTTGCCAACAACGAACGCCCTCTATCAACAGTCCACACACGAACGACGACCGAGATTTGAAGTGCTAGCTTCGAGAGAATACCAAACCTTTTTGTTTCTCTCCAAAACGATCCAGAGCATACCAAAAACCCCTAAGTCATTTCTAAAATGAAAATAGAGTTTCGATCTTTTTAATCTTTTATTTTTGTATTCTAACTCAAAGCGTCTATTTATACAACCCTTGTATATAGACGGTTTAGTAAATTACACATATACCCTTACTTAAAGAAGTATAAGTGTAACACACTACAAGGACATTTCTGTCATGAATTTTATCATATAAAATTCATTTTTCTGAACCATCTTAAAATCTCGCAAAACCATTCTTAGTGTGCGACCAAATAGGCTCATACAACGTTGGCAGTGTACCAAAATATATTTTGGTATACAAGTCATAAGCGGCCTCTAGCAAGACATAATAACTACCCAAGTTGTACGAATATCAAATTGATAC
This sequence comes from Stephania japonica, assembly GCA_039657345.1. NCBI lineage: Eukaryota > Viridiplantae > Streptophyta > Magnoliopsida > Ranunculales > Menispermaceae > Stephania > Stephania japonica. The sequence continues at coordinate 13,403,647 of CM077564.1, read as the reverse complement.
AACCTAATCAATAGTGTATATAACATCCTTTTGTCACACGATATCCTTTTGATTAAACATAAGGCATGGAATTGTCATCCATCATGTTTAATCGTACTAGTCTCGATCTCTAGGTAGACTGAAAACATCCAAGTGACATTGATCAATATCAATTCACTTAGACTAGGCCTTTTAATAGTCTAAAACATTGAGGGATCTACTAGATATCTCTCTTTATATGAGAGGGATAAATTCTATCTCGATTACACAACTTCATCACATTGCTCACATAGTAACCAATCACAACCTTTATAATCATCCGCTTAAAGACAACGTTTGATAATGTCAAATCACTATATTCCTAATATTGAAGTCTTTGGTAATCTCAAGTCAGAGGACTGAAAAATATAACTATCATGAGAAACAACTATGACTTAATCCATGTGATGTTCTTATAGCGGGTCGATCTAGTACTTTATTCCCTAACAAGTACTCGTAATCTTGATTCGTATCCTTATACATATAATCATCATATGATTATCAATCAAGACTCATACTAGTCTTAATTCATTATAGTTCCCAGTATAATGATCGACTAGGGACATTTAGGATATTTCTATAAATACTCATGGATCTTATTATAATGTAAACATGCAAATTAATTATAATAAACAACAAATGAAATCCTTTATTTTATTAACTAAAAGTATTCATAAAGATAGTTAATGGATTGACCTAGGGCACATTCCCCAACATCCAGCGCACTACTTGTGTCGAAACCCATAATTCTAGAATTAGAATTCTGGGGATTTTGACACCCATGGCCTCTTCTAAATGTCATCGACCCCATTCTCGACTTGTGAGGGAATCATAACACTTCAAACAAGCTTGAGGCGCAAGAACATCAACAATTATATAATCATTCAAGCGATCGTTCATGCATTTATAAATATTTAAACAATATGCTCAAATCCTTGAAAATTAGTTGTAATTCTTCAATTTAGTGCATATAATGAACTCTCCATACAAAGAGACTTAGAAAAACTAGTGAGCCATTTTAAAAATTTGTTTTGAGCAAACCCCCCCCCCCACCCAAATTTTAGGTTCATCTTAATGGAGAAGTGATGGAGAAGATGAATACCTTAGTGTTTGATCTCTTGGTCCCTTGATGCCAGGTCTAGTCTTCACTAATCCAGCCTTTCTTTGACCCCAAATATTTGGTTCTTAGTTTGTTAAATCTTGCATGTCCAGAAAACTCATTTAGTTGAATCTTTTATAGTGGTGGGTTTGATCAAGTGTGCCATGTTTATCTTGAGACAATCTTATAGTTCCTATTTGGGCTATCCCATTCCGTAGTGACATCAATTGAGGACACATCAAGCCTTGTGTTTTAAAACTAGAATCATTTCTAGGCATATCCATGGTTCCAATAATTAATTTCAAATATAGGCTTAGACTTTGATTAATTAATTTAAAACTATGCACATTAAATGTTTACATGGGTTTGTAAAATCATGTTTAAAATTACACTAACTCTCAGATACCCTAACACCCGGTGCTCCACATCCCGACACATATTTCGAGGCGTGCCATAACTTAGTATACTGATTAATATGACTTAGCCCAAGGTTTAAATTATTCAATTGAAGCCATATTTACCTTGCTTGCAATCATTTTATTCAATTTGCATTGATTTGACTTAGTGCTCCCGTATTACTCTCGTCCGATACCGGAGTTGACATGCTTTTTGAGGTGAATACCCATTACATATTCTCACTCGGTACAGAGACAATATCATACATGCGCTGTTTAAATAATTAAAATAATAATAAAACACTGCAATAAAACATACAATCAGACCATATAAATTAGAACCTAGTCAGGCGTGCCCCTATCCTATCTGCGACGTCTACGTGTAGTCTAAGTTGGCGTCCTAGTATGAAAATAATAATAAATAACAGTCTTAATAGAATGGGCCGTTACAACATGTATATCAAGTAAGGAGAGTATAAATAAAATTCATATACATGTATCAATACGTCTCATAAGCCCAAAATATCCCAATGTGACAAAACATAATATATATATATATAAGTCAAATAATAGTAAGAAAACCTACAAAAGTGAGTAAGGGAGGGCCGCTCCAATTTCCTCAAAGTAAATCACCTAGTACCAGCGCCTTGCCCCTACTCGATTGCGGATATGCACTTAGTCAATCATAAGAATAACAAGTTGAGATAAGTAAAAGCTAGTAGGATCACAACAACAACAATAACATATCCTCAATCCCAAATTAATTGGAGTTGGCTACATAAATTAAACTCCTCCATTGTTCTCGATTTTATGCAATTAATGGTAAGCATTCCAAACAATTCAAGTCCCTACTAATTAGTGCATCCTAAGTTAACGTCGGTCTACCCCCTACCTCGTCGAATTTCGTCAGTTTCTATTGAGTCAAGTTTTCTAGTAGGAGTATTTGTAGGCCATCTTTGCAGGTGTCCAAACCACTGCAACTAGCCTTCCCTAATCTTTATGTCAATTGGTGCTATTCCTACATTTCTTTGAAATTCTATTTTTTTATTCTATTTTTACGAGTTTTACCACACATCCACCTAAGCATCCTCATTTCTGCTACTTTCATTTTATGTAATTGTTGTTACTTTACCGCCCAACATTCACTTTTGCAGAGCATAACTGGCCTAATTGCAGTCCTATTAAAATTTTCTTTTAACTTAGTAGGGATGTTTTTATCACAAATCACACTTGTTGCATTCCTCCATTTCTTCCATTAGCTTGAATTCCATACATAACATCATTCTCAATATTGCCATCACCTTAGGAACTTCTACTTCCCCTAATTTTACCACTTCATCATCTCTATGTCTAATAATTCTAAACTCACAATGCATGTATTCGGTCTTCGTCCTACTCAACCTAAAGCCTTTAGATTCTAATGTATTCCTCTAAAGTTCTAATTTCCTATTCACTTCATCTCTTATTTCATCCATAACTAGAGTAAGAAGATATGAGCTTAAAGTTGATTGATAAGTCGGTATTTGTATGAGCTTTAGTAATGTTTTTATTGTATTTTATGTGGTAAACTCTATAAAATATTTATCTAATAGCTCATATTTGCCATTTATAGTGTTTATAAAGTGAAGGATCGAAATCGAGAAAAAATTGAGTGAAACGAGTATTTTGGGAAACTAGTGGTGTTTTGCGTTGAAAGACGAGTTGGTGCGAATCTTGAGACATTTGGTGGACCTTGTTGTGATGTTCACATGATTAAAAGACTAGCATGTTGTAGAAAGTACGAAGTTATGAGCCCTATTTGTAGGGTTAATTTCACAGATGGTCACTCAACTGTATAATTTGTAACACTTTGGTCACTAAACTCACATTTGTCCCAAATATATTACTCAACTTTATAAAAGACTTCACAAACATCACTCTGGTCACTCTTCGATCAAAAATCTGTTGACGCTGCTTATGTGGCACCACGTGGGATTTCATGAGAAGTCACTTAACTTTATGAGTGATGATGTGGCCAATTACCACCGTATCCTTCTCTGGTGAAGCGACCGAAGGCAACCACATCGCCTTTTATGCCAACTCTGAAGTTGTCATCGCCACTGGCGAGGTCTCCGGCATCGACTTCCACTCCCTCTGCAGCTCTTTCGTCCATCATCTCAACGCCTCCATTCATATGTTGTTCCAGCAATGTTGTCACCTTATGCACACTCACCTTCGTCACTTTCCTCTTCTTCATTTGAGCAGTAGGTCCATATTTTTAGGTGGGGAGAATTTAGTTAAAGAGCTTGAGGGGTGTGGGTTCGATCCTAAAAGTAAATAAATCATCCATCATTATCGCCATCAAATTCATCAACATCATCAGATCAGACCATGGTGGAGGAGGCCTGTTCCTCTTTGATGATGTTTAGGAACGCCTTGGTGGTGGTGGCGGGGGTGGGCGGGTAGCAACGGCGTTGTCATCCTTTGCCGCTTAGGAACGCCGCAAGATTTAGACCGATGAGGGTGTTCCGGCCGTCATGGAGGGCGAGGGAGTCCACCATCATGTGCTGGGAGAGCGTCGGCCTCTGCCACCCACTCACCTCTATTTACCAACACCAACCACTCCTATATATGTCAAAATCAAATCCTGAAAAAGAAAGCGTGAATTGAAAATCCAATAACCACCCCTATCAAATCGATGAAGATTTACAATACCCTGTTTTCAAATTTTAATCTTATTTTTTGGGACTCCATTGGAATATAGGATTGGATGGGATGCCTTTCTTGGGTTTGAATTTTAAAGGGTAGGAATTTTATGAAGTTTGTTGAGGGGAGGCGCAGAGAAGAGGAACCCAGATCTTCTTCCATCTATGAGTTTTTAAAGGCAATAATACATGAAGAAAAGGAACCCAACAAAGATGAGTCTACACAAGGCGGCAGCATCACTGGAAGGAGATCCAAATGGAGGCGCGGAGATGTCGAATAAAGAAACGGCGACGGGAATGGAAGTCAGTGCTGGAAACCTCGTCGTTAGCGGTGATGACTTCGAAGCCGGTATAAGAGGTGGTGTGGTCACCTTCGGTGGTTTCACCGGAGAGGGATGGGTCGGTAATTGGCCACATTATCACTCACGATGTTAAGTGACTTCTCATGAAATCCCATGTGATGCCACATAAGCAGCGTCATCGAATTTTTGATTAGAGAGTGACCAGAGTGATTTTTGTGAAACCTTTTATAAAGTTTAGTGATATATTTGGGACAAATGTGAGTTTAGTGACCAAAGTATTACAGCTACATAGTTGAATGACCATCTGTGAAATTACCTCCATTTGCAGTTATTGCATGGACTTATTGAATATGAATTGTTATGATGACATCATAGTGACATCGCTTGGACCATATTGCATGTATTTAGTGTGCATGGTTGTGATACATATGAGATTGATCTTTTGTTGAGATATGGATGGAAATGTGGCAGAAAGCTGGCACACTATTGCATCTTTATATTGTTGAACAAGATTTAGTTGTTGATATTGCTCGATATGTGTGACAATTTAGAAATGAAATTAAGGCCGAATTACAAAATTCATACGCAACAAGTGGAGGATCGAAATAAGAAAAAGAGGGGCACATTATTGCTCTTGACTTCTCTCTCCTCTCTTGACTTTTTTCTTTTTTGTTCTATGTTCTTTTTTTTGTCTCTGTTTTGTATTTCTCAACCATGAGACACTAATCTCATGGCCTAGGCAAGACTACGAGGGAGTTCGACCACTACTATATGGATTTGTGAGACTTAATTTAATATTTCTATTGTTTTTCTTTTGTATTCTATTTCTTTTGGCACTAAATTTATTCTAAGGTTAGATTTATTATTTTGTAAAAGGATCCTTACTTGCATATTAGATTGAATACCCTTAGTTATCGAGTTGAAGCATCCATACTTATGTAATAGACTCGTCCTTGTAACGATTGGTCCTACTAATTGTTTAGCCCATTTTGGGACAAGTCATATGCCTTAGGGATCTAGGCTAAATCAGAAGTACTAGCAATCTAATTGTCTGGGTGTAGTGCCTTCACAAAACTCTATGCAATTAACGCATTAAACCCAATTTGCGTGAGTCTAGGATTATGTGTTTGGTTAGTGAAGTAGCCATTGTCGTACCTTTACTACCAAAAATAGGAAGTGCAAGGAACCATATACGTTACTGGGACTATATATACACTAGGATTCAATTGATTAACATATATATGCATAAATCAATGACAAATCCATTCTTTTGTCGAACCAAACTTGTCTGTCTAGACCTAGATATTTTAATTAATCGTTTGCAAAACTATTTCCCTTTTTTTTATTTATTTTCTAAGTATTTATAATAGTCTATTAAATCATTGTCAAAACCCCTCGATTTTTTGTTATTTTTAACCTTGGAAAGATTACAAATCTATGTGGAATCGACCATTTACCATTATCTACAAAATAGTTGGCCTAGGTATTATTTTATTGACGTTTTTGGCGCATGTCACCAATCCTTGATTTAGTCCTATCGTAATGGAAAATCCTTTTGTAGTTTCATTGGACCTAAAAAATATTTTGAAATAAATAAAGCAGTATAAATTCATGAAGATAGGAAGAAAGATGTAAATGATGCATGAATAACAATAAGATCGTAAAATAAAGGTACAACGAGAAATGAGTGTTCATAGGATACGAAAGAGAGATGCCAAGTAGTCCAAGACCACTGAGTGCGGGTGCCACAAGGTCAGGCACGGAGTCACAACAATGCCAAGCAAACTCAAGTCCTAAGACGCAACAATTCCTGTTGTACCTAGACCATCGCGAACGAGAGATATCTATGGTGCCCCGAATAAGAGCCCTTATTTCGAACAAACAATCTAGTGCCTCGAGGTCATGGCTCCAGTACTAGCCGTCAACTACTCCAATCAAAGACACCTTCCTTACTCACTTGGCCCTCGAACACTCTTATAAGAATGGAATTCTAAAGAATGGATGCAATACTACACAATAAAGTTTTAAAGTATATTGAAGTACTGTACATTTCCTACCTGGTTTTACTTGCCTCTAATTAACGCAAATATGCTTTTACAGCTTCGATACGCCACTAAAGTCGGTTCCTAAACGTCCATCACCAGTCCACTCAATCCCTAGTATTCATTTGGGTCAATTTTGGTTGTGCTAGAGTCTTGTAAACTTGATTTATAGTTTTAATTTCATATAAGCTGCGGAGTCTAAAATAAACCCTAAAATACTCCAACCCAGTCTCGTCTCGCTTCTGACTATCGTACTACAGTCCCTAAGCCCCCAGGAATTTATTTCATGCGTTTTAGGGTGACCTCAATGTGTTTGAATAGGTGTTAAATCAAAAAGTCCCAAAACAGCTTTAATGTGTTGCTATCCAATGTGGGGAGCGCGCTTCCTATGTTCTTCCTCAAACACATAAGGGCCTACCTAGATTAGGGAGTGTACTCCTTAACCTAAGGAGTGCGCTCCTCGTGTTAGGCAGTAGAATTCATGACTTGGAAATTCTGCTCCCCAATGTCGCGAGGCCATCTCCTTTGTCGTCGACCCCATCCTCGACTTGTGGAAGAACTCTAACACCAATAAAACAGTTCGGATAACAACAATTCACATTAAATTTATAAATCATTAAAACCATCAATTTCACCAATATCAATAATTTCATTTAATTCATCAAAACCAACATACTACCACCATATAATTAGTAAAATAAGCTCACACAATACTTTCTTTCATAAAAATCAGTTAGCTATGATTTAAAATTCGTCTTTCATAAAAAATCTATAAAACTTAGCCCAAATTGTTAGGAATTGAGGGAAAAGATTGGATGTCACCTTGTTGATCTTGTTGTTGTTCCAACACCTCCAAATCCTCTAAGAATTCACTAATAAACCCATTTCACACCAGATCTTCAAATTTTTAGGATAAGCTTGAGAAAAGTTGGTAAAAAATGTCCAAAGTGTTGATATTTAAACTAAAATCTTATCAAGTGAGCTACACGTATTTTGAGGACATCCTATGGCTCCTAATTAGGCCATCCAACTCACTTAAATGATTCGAATGTGACACTCAAACTTGATCTTATTCCTTTTGACTTTTTCGACATTTCAGTGTTTCGCACCGATGACATGCATTACGAGATGCGCCCAAGTCTGATTTTTCGATCAAATGGCTAAACTATGGTTTTATCATTAATATTTCGTCGCATTTACTTCAGGCGTTTATGAAAATCATTTCCCTAACTTAGTGTACCCATGTTTCGCTCCTCGGTACCCTTATCGAACGTTTCCCTAGGCTAACCTTACCCGTAATTTCGACGAGATAAAAATGAGATAATACACCTGAATAATTGACTTTTACATTCAGGTAATAATACATAATACAACTACTAAACAAAAATAATATACCTCATTGTCGACTCCTGAGAATTTGAATAAGTACACCACATCATTTGGGTCCCACTTTACGACCTTGAGATGACATGTCGCACGAGTTAAAATTTTAGGGTCATTATATAAAGTATCAACATATCATGCAATAAAAGTTAACTTCTAAGTGTTAACAATTGTAATTAAGTTTTGACAAAATCATTGATAATAATATGTAAAAAGAAAAGTTCAAATTCAAAATAATATTTAAAATCACTCCATGTCCATATCTCTTTAAACAACCAAATCAACTTCTTCATTAAAGTTTATTTGTTATGTGTATAATGAGTGTTTTACTATATAATACTATATTATATTTATATATAAATATTATATGTTGTATGAATTAATATATGGGGGTTTTTCATGGATGATCCCCACGGATATATTTCTTACCCATCATCGTACCCATACCTATGTAGGTATGAGATTTTGTTGACATTCCTGCCCCATCCTCATTTAAAATCTCCATCCTCATCTCCATTGTGGGGAATCCTCATCCCCGTAGGGATTCTCTGCCCACTTGCATCCCTAGTCCACACATAAAGTATAGATCTCTTTTCTTATAAGTTGAAGGTGGTTAAATTAAGAATAGTATTAGTATTGATGGAGATTGATAGACTCCCTCCTGAGTGTGAAGGTAGGCTCAACATAAAAATTAACATGATTTTGGTAATTACGAGGGATAAGGTGCATGTGCAACACACAATTTCATATGTTTTTATGAAATCTGACTATTTTGTGGAGTTTGAGCTATTTTGCCACATGATTTGTTGTATGAAAACAAGTAATTAGCTGAGCTATCTTCTCTATGGCTCTCCTATGTAGCATGGACGATAATCATGATGACATGGTGGAGATGGACTATCTATTCAAAGCTCCCCACAACTCTACTAGGGTTTGGGGTTCATGTAATGGACTGCATTTGATTAGTGTCATGAGGATGTATTCACTCTATGAAGGATCATTCGACAAGTCATGCATGTGGATCTGTGCACGAAGGAGTACATAATGTTGCCAACTTACAGGTACTTCGCCCGACTAATCGATTTCGGTTATGATTCTACCATATACGACTAGAAGGTGATCATTGTCCATGAAGAAGGTTATCCACTAGTTGAGAGAAAAGGATGCATATACATGGCGAGAAAAAACACATAGAGGAGAAGCATTTCCCAAAACCCCCCTCAAGGTAACATAAATTTCGACGAAATAACTGAGGTTTTGGCGAATGGAGCCATTCACTAGTTAGGCCCTCCAATTAAGGATGATGGCAATTATGTTGCTAGTTGGTGGCTAAGATGGCAAAATTACTATATTATTTTGACCTTGCGAGCAAAATGTGGGGAGAGATAGAGTTACCAAACATGAAAAAAAGAAGGGAAGTGCTACAAATGGGAACAACTTCAAGAGGGGAACTCGCAATCTATCGAACCTACTCAAAGTACCGATTTAGATGTTGTTCTAGTATTACACAGAGCTATATGTGTTGAAGAAGAACAAGAATGCGAAAAATTATTTCGAGTGTAGTAGTGCCTCAAGAAACTAATTAATCTTCATCAGTGTTGTAAGATTTGTAGAATTATACAATTTAATATCAATATAATTCAGTTTTGTTCTTTTTTTCAGCAGTAAGGTTTGCAGTGGTGTCTTTACAAGATGCAAGACTATCTAGCAAGGGTATTTAAGTAGCCATTTCTACTAGATCTATTAAGGGAGCCAACTATGTTTGTCATGGCCCGCTTCGGCACCAACATTCGTTGTTGGTCCCTCCACCTCCTCTTTTCTCATTCGTTTATCTTATTCTCCATCCCCTTTATTATCTCTTTCTTTTCATCGAGTTACAAAAGGGTATATGGCATCGATGCCACTAATGGCCCTATTTAATTTTTCCTAGGTTCTTGGAAGATGAAAAAGAGGCGACACAGTGAAATGAGTTGGGAATCATCAACTCATCAAATTTTAAGTTTAGTGATCACCTAATGTACAAATTAAACAATTAATCTTGAAAAGTTGTGATATAATAATGGAAAAACCTACTAAGTAGCCCCTAAACTTTGATGTTTTCTTAGATTTGACCCCTCATCTATTAATTGGGTGATTTGAATTCTTAAACTTTTATTTTAATTAATATTAGGTCTTCCCATTGTTAAAATAAATGAAAAATATTATGTCAGATGATGGAAACACACCTCATCAATTTGACGCATAGCCTGATGTGTAGAAAGCTAAGTTAGTCTATCAATCTGTTGTTTTGCTTTCTACTTCACATAGAACCTCAGCTCCTTCAACATCCATTTTTCATCACACGAATTTCGTTAATTAACTTCTCTCCAAACTATTACGTCTGTCTGGTAGATCGCACTACAACAATTTACTCATTTAGTGACATTCTTTAGCGACAGACAAAATTTTGTGGATAAATAAGGTCTACAGTGACAATTTTTTTTTGCTAAATGTGGTCTACAACGACAAAATTTTGTTGCTAAATGAGATCAAGAAGTGTTTTTTCACATGATTGTTAGTCTCTTAATAGGAATTGTTAGGGAACCTTATGTGTAATCTTCATATAGTTTGTAATACTTTATTTGATTAATATAATCTTCTTAGCTTTTATCCATTTTTTCAGCTTTTAGATTCAGTTTTTTAAAAAATATAAAAACTAATATTGATGTTTTTATTAAAAAAACCCATTATAAGTCATTTTAACAAGGAAAATTTTCCATTGCTAAAAGTCACTTCTAGCAAGGGAATCTTTCCATTGCTAAAAGTAACATCTAGTGAGAAAATATAAATTTTCTTATTGAAGACAAATTGGGACGACACTATAGCAACAAAGCTAGCGACAAATTTATTTCTCATTAAAGAGCATTAACGACAAAAGTGGACATTTTAGCGATGAAGATTTCCGTCACTAAAAGCTTTTTTTGTTGTAGTGTCATGTCATTCAAACTTTTGAGCTTTCAATTGTTGAACAAGCTTTTGACATTTTAATTATCGAACAAGCTTTTGATTCAGGTATTGGAGAGCCACTTCATTAGCTTATATATAAAACAGATCCAATTCCATTCCAAACATCCTATGTATTTTTTTTTTCTATAATTGGTTTGCCTTCTATTACTTTTGATTTTCTCCTTTTAAAAATTAGGGTTTTGTAGGCAAATAATTTATGTTGTGAAGAACAAAATTTAACTACAACAATTGAAATGAAAGTCGTGCGACCAGAGATAGCAGGAAAGCAAGCAACTAGAAGTGACCGAGAGGCGAACAAGGGGGATTGCATAGAAGTGATGAAAGACATTAGTTTCAAGCGAATTATTTTAAGTTGTTTCGATCAACTTATGATGGCTTTGAAGTGGACTTTCGTTTTTGTTAGTGATTCCATTTGTTGAAGACCCAATGTCAACTAAAATAATAGTTGAAAGGCTTAAATCACTCAATCAATACTTAAAGGGCAAAATCTAAGAAAACCTTAAAGTTTGAGGGCTACTTAATAGATTTTGCCTATAAAAATTATAGTTAAAATTCTTATGATATAATAACAAAAGTTGCGAATAGCTAAGATATTTTTACCAATTTTGCCTAAAAAAAACGAACATGCCAACAAATAGATTAGAGATTACCAATGGATAGTTGATCCAAGTTCGAGTTTTGAGCCTCTTAAGCAAACTCTTAATTTAAGTGCGTCTTACGTCGGTTAAGTGCGTCTTTATAAAGTACTTAAGTGTGGATCTCTCTCCAAGTTGTACCAGGACCTTTTGGCATAAAACCTCACAACTATAGATTGAAGGTGGCTAATGTAGGGATATTATCAATACTAGTGAGTTATCGATGATTTTGTTGGGACCTTGGAGGAAAGTCAGTCTAAAGTAGAGCCAAGGCACCTTAGTGAGATGTTGGTCTAAGGGGAGATTGTTGGAGATATGTTCAATGCCAATGCAGAGAGAAACCCAAGCTACATCGGGCAAAGTATTATGGAAGTACATGACAAACTGATTGATCACTGTAGGTGGCGAGTAGGAAATGGAATTGAAGATGCGTACATGGCCCAAACATGTCAAACATAAAGGTGAAGACCAATGCATCAGCGAGATTAGAAGAAACTACTATAAATTAGTTATTCCATGTAGAAGGGAGAGCTTGAGATAAGGATACCGTGATTGGCTTATTTGTGGAAACGAACCGATCACTGGTTCTCTCAATTCCGCTCTATATGAAAGATATTAAGGATGAGAGGATGTGGGGGGATGAAGCAAAGTAGAGTTATACAGTTTTTCGTGGCTATAGAAACTTAAAGGGGCAGTTGACAAAAGACAGATTTCCCCATCACTTTGAATACTGTTGTAACCCATGCCACGTGTCACATTTCAAGACTGTGACCTGGACCGTCGTGACTTGGCGTACTAGTATAAGTCATCGGGAGTCGACACCGAGGTATATTTTATTTTTCAGTGATGTATGTATTATTATTTATACCCCAATAAGGATATCGAAATGTCCTTGTGCGTGATTATGTTTTATTTATCACGTCAACTTTGTGAGTGAGGTTTCACCTTAGAAAACGTACCGAGATGGTAATAAGTTAATCACAGGTATATATGACACAAGAAATGAATAATTATTAAATTATTGGGAAATTATGAAAATGTGACAAATAACTAATATGGAAACATATCCTAGTCAATAGTGTTGTATTTGTACGCGACGATGCGAGTCACAGTATAAGCTGGGTACCAGAACACCCGAAAGGAACAACTACTTGAGTTTGAAAGGATAAGACCAAGAGGCCAAGTCACCAATCCAAGTCATTCAAGTTAGTGGATGGACTCATTAAGAGCCCTTGGATGCTCCTTGGGATGAGCATAACACACATGATGAGGTCAAGGGTATAAAAGGGTGTTTTGTTGAGATTCTTATCAACTTTTTTCTCTCCATCCAAAAATTTGTGAGAAGTTATGAGGGTTTCTTATTATCATTGGAGAGCATTGAAGGCTTAGGAGTGACCAACGACATTAACCAAGGTTAGATCTCGCTTCCTCCATCAATACTCCTCGTTTTAAGCATAGTTTTTGGGGTTTTCTTAAGAAAATGGGAACATCCTTTAACTCACTGATTTTCTGGGATTTAGTATGTGCTTTGGTGATGTTGGTGATTTATTTGTAACATGTATATTGAGGTCGTGGTGATGTTGAATGAAAGTAATGGTTTTTGAAAATTTTGTGGTTAATTGATAAATTGAGAAATTATTGGTGTTATGGGTGTTTGGGGTACACCCTTTGGTGCTATTGAAATCCCTTGATAGTGTCAAAGTAGCTCAGAACATGGCGAAAGAGGAATGGGAGTTCAAAAAATTCCACAACAATTCCTCGACCTGGCGTCGCCAAAGGTGCCGTGGGGAACAAACCCCCACGGGTTTACCCGTGGCACCCAAGCTACCTGGTTTGGTTTCACGAGGAGTTGTCTTCCACGACACCACCTACGACACCTGGACAAAGTTAAAAAAAAATGAAAATGAAAATTGACAATTCTTGTTAAATTTCCTTGGACTATTTGGGACCTATCCCGCGTATTTCCATTAGTCTGAATATGAACAAACACCTCTAAATCACTATATAAACTATTAAAACAAGTTGGTAAGACTCTAACGCAACCAATATTGACCTAAATGAATACCAACGAACTAGTGGAGTATAGACGAGCATTTGGGGGATCGACTTGGGATGTGTAAGAGCCGCGAGAGACGATTTTTTTCTTTGATTGAGGTAAGTAAACCAGTTACGGGAATGCACAGTAATTCATCATTTATTTTCCTTATCTTCATTGATATGTGCTAGTTTCATAATTTCATTCTTTATTCCTTGGTTGAGTGTCTATGGCTTAAGTATGTCTAGAAGGTACTTTTGGGATTACATCTAGTTGGCCAAACGTGAACACTACCTGCGCGTGCGCAACTAGCCAACCAAACGTGAATTTTTCATAGTACTGGATTTCTTTTGCCTTGTTGTGGATTGTTGTGGATTCAAGACTACTTAGTATGCCTCTCTTGATTCATATGCACTAATTATCATTGTGAATACTTGTGAGTTTGTTTATAATGCATTTTTTCATTATTTATCTGTATTTAAATACTCGCATGATTCTTAAACTATTTTTAAATGATTCATGAATTACTGTTTATATCCTTCTGTTTATTACTTTCTACTTTATTGTACTCATCGTCTAGTTTGTGATGATGGGTGTAAATTGGGCAAAGATGAGCAAAGCAAGGGACTGGTGATTAGTGACTTCCTCTAAGAACTCTTGTAGTGGTTACTTCTCTTACACTATTGTATGTTCTACCATTTTGGTTTGTGATTATTGTATATTATTGTTTTTTATAAGATTGGGACATATTGGGATTGAATGATATAGGATATCATGTATTATCGCTCTTTATGTTGATTGTCACCATATATGCATGTTTATCCAATTATTTCAGGGTTTCACACTTCATGTTGTCTTGACGTCATATTTCCTCAATTATTTAGAAAATTTTAAGTTCATTTCAGCTGCGTGATCAATAAAAACTTTCATAACTTGCTAAATCAGCTTTAAAACTTTATGTTAATGAAAATTTAATTAATGAAGGCTAACTAGGCCTGCGCTGACTTCGTGAGGACTAACTTAGTGGTCCACGTGGGTTTAGGCGAGTGGGGCCCAGTTTTATGGGGAACTCTTGGGTAACCTATGACCAACCTAAGACTCAAATCAATTAACCAGTTGGAACCTAGAGTGGAACCCTATGACTATGACTTAGAATCCTAGTTGGGAAGTGAAGAAAGTTGGGGAAAAGTAAAAATAATTGATCCTATATGTTATTTGTTGTGTTGTACTATATTATATCGGTAACTATCCACTGATTCGGGGATTTGTTTTGTATTGCAGATTGCGATGACGGATCAGACCGAGCTTAGTAATGATAGTGGTGTTGCGGGTCCTCGAGTTGTAAGTGTCAAGGAGTTCCAAACCCTGTTACAGAGTGTTACATCCTAGGATCAGCGATTGGAGGAAATCCTGAGGATACTTAAGACACCGATTACGGTTGCACCATCACCACCATCTTTATCAACATTACCCACTACTCAAGAGATGGATACATTGACTATATCAACTACTACTACTATTGCGGTTGTACCTGAGACTGAAGCCCTACCACCAGTTCAAGCTGAGATTATACCTATTGTGCAGACTGATATAGTGCCTACTATACTAGCAAAGAAGGGCACTACGACTACTGCAAAGCTTGGACAATTGCGAGGTTTAAGAGGCATAATCATACGGATTTTATGAAGGTACAAATTTAGAGGTTACAGAGAAGTTCATGAGGACTCATGAGAAGGTGCATTGTATTATAACTACTTAGGAGCAGATGAAAGCCTCTATTTCTTTAGTGATGCTTTAAGAAGAGGCTAATGACTGGTGGACTACGATGGTAGCTACTAGAGGAGTACCCATGGGTTGGGCAGACCTCAAGAGGTAATTTAACTTGAAGTACTTTGCTCCTACCGGCTGAGGGAGAAGAGGAATGAGTTTATTACCCTGAGATAATATGCTGATGAGTCCGTCATGGAGTTCATGGGACGATATTTACAGCTACTTCAGTATGTCGGAGGTGTGGCAGATTCAGACATTGACCAGGTGTACTATTTCACTGAGGGTTTGCTACTTGAGATTGGATGAGTTATTGTCTATACCGATTTAGATACATTATTGATGGCTTATAAGAGGAGTTTAGCCATAGAGACTTATTTGCATAGACATCCTAAGGAGGCTAGACCTACACTGGAGACATAGTAAAAGTGCTGATCTGATAGGGATATGAAGAGGAAGAAGAACAGACTGGGATTCAGGAACAGTAAGGCCCAGATTGTTGGGTCTGCCGCATTAGCATTACGACCTACTCGGACAGCTCGTGTCCCACATGTACTGGCGCCGAGTTATGTTAGCTAACCTCCACAGGCTACTTGATCTGTACAACATCCACAGAGGCAGCACACTAAGAGTAGGGATATGAGTAAAGGCGAAGGCGGTGGGCAGACACATACTCAGAGATGCGAACAGGCACAGACACAAAGATCTGGTCAGACACAAGGACGTGGACAGGGTCAGACACAGGGGATTTCTTCTAGACCGAGGGTGTAATGAGCTTGCTTCAAGTGCTGTCAGATAGAAATCTTCAGGGCTAGTGCCTACAACTAAGTAGATCATAACTACAACATCATCAGCAGTAAAGGGAGAGAGTCCAAGTTGTCGTTGAGCCAGATCAGGGAGCTTCTTGTTATCTCATTGAAAGTATGATTTTGGTTTTTGGTACATTGATGCATACTATGGTTGATTCTGGTTTGACCATTTCATTTAATTTTATACATATGGTAGATGTATTAGGGTTGAGACCTATGAGATTTAGTAGACCTTTGATCCTTAGCACAACTGTTAGGGACAAGATATACCCAAACATGATTTGAAAGGGTTGTGTAGTCAAGATTGAGGCGCACTAGTTACCAGCAGACTTAAGAGTGTTAGAGTTTCTCGAGTTTGATTTTTTTACTAGGTATGGACTAGTAAGGTGCCTATCATGCTGATATTGAATGCTATGGGAAGTCAGTTGCAATTCCATTGTTAGATGGTACGGAGATCCATTTTCAGGGGACAGTTGCTTTACTTCCAATCACCAGAGGCAGGATAGCTACTAGTAGTGAGACTAAGATATTTGCAAGTGTCATGAGTACTACTGAGAGATTAGAGATCCATATTAGAGATGTGCTGGTAGTATGCAAGTTCACCGATATATTTCGGGAGGATCTATTAGGACTACCACCGTCAAGAATTGACTTCATCATCGACTTAGTCCCTGGGACTAAACCTATTTCAATATCATCGTATAGGATGGGTTGGAGGAACTGATGAATTAGTTGGACGAGTTGTTGGAGTTAGGTTTCATTTATCCAAGCATGTCACCATGGGGCGCACCAGTCTTATTTGTGAGGAAGAAAAACGACGGCCTAAGATTGTGTATTGACTATATGCAACTGAACTGAGTGACTGTGGAGAATAAGTGCTCACTTCCTCTCATTGATGATCTTTTTAACCAGCTGACATGAGCATAGTGGTTTTCCGAGATTGATATGAGATCAGGCTATCACCAGCTCAAGATTCGAGTTTACAATAGGGAGAAAATTGCATTTAATATGAGATACGACCATTATTAGTTTACAGTCATGTCGTTTGGTTTAATTAACACACAAACTATATTTGTGGATCTCATGCACAAAGTAATGAGGGTTCATATAAATAGATTTGTGATTGTGTTCATTGATGATATTCTCATATACTTTAGGACTCATGAGGATCATGAGGGACATCTCCGAGCAATTCTGTAAACTTTGAGGGAACATCGGTTATACGCCATGTTCAGTAAGTGCGAGTTTTGGCTTTCAGAGGTTAAATTCTTGGGACATGTAATTGGAGCCATCAGAGTATGAGTAGATCCTGCTAAGATTAGAGCAGTGATCAATTGGCCTACACTAATTACAGTTATAAAGATCCATAGTTTTTTTGGATTGGGTATCTATTATCGTCATTTTGTATATGATTTTTTTAGAGTTGCTACACCCACGACTAGAGTGACTCTGAAGAATGTGAAATTCGACTGGGAAAAGAGTTGTGGGCAGACATTCTCCACTTAGAAAGAGAAGATGACGACTGCACCAGTTTTGGCGTTGCCTGAGGCAGGGATGGATTTGGTTGTGTATACTGATGTTTTGAAGGTCGGCTTGGGTTATGTTTTGATGCAGGAGGGCAAGGTGATAACATATGCATCTTGATAGCACAAGATCCATTAAAAGAACTACCCGACACATGACTTAGAGTTGGTCGCTATGGTGTTTGCATTAAGCAAAGATGTTGGTTAGAATTTCTCAAGGATTATGATTTTTCACTTGAGTACCATTAGGTAAGGCCAACATTGTTGCTAAAGCTTTAAGCAGGAGAGGGTCTGACACAAAGGTAATAGTGTGCCATATGACTCACGAGTATGCGTTACTCGAGGCAGTCATGATGATGAGTTTAGTTGATATACCGATTACTACTGGACATTGATTTGTAGTCTGATGAGGATGTACACTATTTCGATGCAGACTGTTCTTGAGGGACAGTAGGTTGACGAGATCTATCAGCGTTTCAGTGACATAGTAGATGGTCCAGATTATCCAGACTGGAATCGATCGACATACTCATGTTTGAGGTTTCAAAGGCAACTATGGATTTTATCAATGACTGAGATGCGCACTGAAATACTTTAGGAGGCTCACTGTTCGTGTTTTTCTGTTCATCTGGATCGGACCAAGATGTATGCTGACATGCAACGTCTCTTTTGGTGGTCGAGGATGAAAGCTAATGTTTCGGAGTTCATTTGAGTGTGTGAGATATGCCACCAGGTTAAGGGTGAGCATAAGAGACCTGGAGGTTTGTTGCACCCACTTCCCATTCCACTGTGGAAATGGGAACACATTTCTATGGATTTTGTTAGTGGGTTACCTCGATCTCCTCGCGAACATGACAATATCTAGGTAATTATGGATAGGTTGACAAAATCTGCACATTTTTACTAGTTTCCACTTCACACAGAGTTGACAGGTTGAGTAGTCTCTACGAGCGAGAGATAGTCACACTACATGGTGTACCATTATCAATTGTGTCAGAAAGAGGACCACAATTTACTTCACTGTTATGGAAAAGCATGGTTGACACCATGTTTGATATGAGTACAACGTACCTTCCACTGACAAACGGACAGTCTAAAAGACTGATTCAGGTAAAGGACATGCTTAGGATATGTGTACTGGAGTATAGAGGATCTTGGGAGGAATACCTTCATTTATGTGAGTTTGCTTACAACAACAGTTTTCAGGCCAGTATCTGGATGGCACCATTTGAAGCGTTGTATGGCAGGCTTTGTAGATCGTCATTGTGTTGGGTGGATCACGAAGATGCAGTAACTATTGGGCCAGAGATTATTATAGATCACACTGAGAAGGTACAATATATTCGTCAGCGACCGAAGGGTGCACAAGAAAGACAGAAGAAATACTACGACAAGTGCCACAACGGGTTAGAGTATGACGAGGGAGCCTATGTCTATTTGAAGGTTTCACCTCTGAAGTGTTACAAAAGGTTTGGAATTAAAGGAAAGCATAGGTTTATTGGTCCGTTCAAAGCATTCTAATAAGTTGGAAGGTTGTAACAACTCTCAAATTTAACCCGTGATATGTGTCACGTTTCAGGACTGTTACGTGGACTGTCGTGACTTTGCGTACTTGTCCAAGTCCTCGGGAGTCAACATCGAGATATATTTTATTTTTCTATAATGTTTATATTATTATTTATACCCGAATGGGGATATTGAGATGTCCTAGTGTAGGATTTTATTTTATTTATCGCGCCAACTTTGTGAGTGAGGTTTCGCCTAGGAAAACGTACCGAGATAAGTACTGAGTGAATTATGATTATATAAAACACAAGAAATGAATAATTATTAAATTATTGGGAAATTATGAAAATGTGACAAATAATTAATATGGAAACATACCCTAGTCAATAGTGTTGTATTTGTACGTGACGGTGCGAGTCGCAGTGTAAGCCAAGTACCGAAACACACGATAGGAACAACTATTTGAGTTTGAAAAGATGAGACCAAGAGACCAAGTCACCAATTTAAGTCATTTAAGTTGGTGGATGGACTCATTGATAGCCCTTGGATGCTCTTTTGGATGAGCATAACACACAATATGAGGTCAATGCTATAAAAGGGTATTTGGTTGAGATTATTATCAACTTTTCTCTCTTCTCCTTTGTAAATCCGAAAATTTGTGAGAAGTTGTGAGGGTTTTGATGATCATTGGAGAGCATTGAAGGCTTGGGAGCGATCAACGACATTAACCAAGGTTAGATCTTACTTCTTCGATCAATACTCGTCGTTTTAAGCATAATTTTTTTATTTTTGTTGTGAAAATGGGAACATCCTTTAACTCACAGATTTTCTAGCTTTTAGTATGTGTTTTAGTGATGTTGGTGATCATTTGTAACATGTATATTGAAGTTGTGGTGATGGTAAATGAAAGTTATGGTTTTTGAGAATTTTATGGTTAGTTAATAAATTGATAAATTTTTGCTGCTATGAGTGTTTGGCGTACACCCTTTGGTGGTATTAGAAGCCCTTGATAGTGTCAATGTGGCTCGGAATATGGCGAAGGAGGCGTGAGAGTTCAAAAACTCCCACAACAATTCCTCGACCTAGCACCGCCAAAGGCACCGTGGGGAACAAACCTCCACGATGTTACCTACGGCACCCGGGCAACAAGCTGCCTGGTTTGGCGCTTAGAGGGGCGCCGTGAGGAGTTGTCATCAATGGCGCCACCTACGACACTTGGACAGAGTTTAAAAAAAATGAAAATGAAAATTGACAATTCTTGTCAAATTAATTCTTGTCAAATTTTTACGGACTATTTGGGACCTATCCCGAGTATCCCCATTACTCTAAATATGAACAAATACCTCTAAATCACCTTATAAACTATTAAAACAAGTTGTTAAGACTCTAACACGACCAATAGTAACCAAAATGAATAGCAGGGATCTAATGGAGTACAGACGGGCATTTGGGGAATCGACTTGGGACGTGTAGGAGTCACGAGAGACGGTTTTCACGTCGATTGAGGTAAGTAAACTAATTAAGAGAATGCATAGAAATTCATCATTCATTTTCCTTGTCTTTATTGATTGGTGCTATTTTCGAAATTCCATTCTTTATTCTTCATTTGAGTGTTTATGGCCTAAGTATATCGAGAAGGTACTTTTGGGATTACAGCTAGTTGGCCAAACGTGAACATTACCTATGGGTGTTCAGCTAGTCGACCAAACGTGAATTTTTCCCAAGTACTGGATTTGTTGTGGCTTGTTGTGGATTTAAAACTACTTAGTATACCTCTCTTGATTCCTAGGCACTCATTATCATTGTGAATACTTGTAAGTTTATTTATCATGCACTTTTTCATTATTTATCTATCTTTAAATACCCGCATGATTCTAAGAATGCTTTTAAATAATTCATGAATTACTGTTTATATCCTTCAGGTTATTACTTTCTACTTTATTGTACTCATCGTGATGGTAGGTGCAGATCGAGAAGAGACGAGCAAGGCAAGGGACGATGATTGGTGACTTCCTTCGAGAACTCTCAAAGCGGTTTCTTCTCTTGCACTACTGTATGTTCTTCCATTTTGGTTTTAGGGCCTAAACCCTAAACCCTAAAATTCTATTTTGGTTTTGTGATTATTGTATATTACTGTTTTTGATAGCACTGTGACATATTGGGATTGAGTGATATAGGATATCACATATTATTGCTCTTTATGTAGATTGTCACATGTTTATCCAGTTATTTTAGGGTTTCACACTTTAGGTTGTCCTGACTTCATATTTCCTGAGTTATTTATTCAGCTGCGTAACAAATAAAAACTTGCATAACTTGATAACTCAGCTTTAAAACTTTATGTTAATGAAAATTTAATTAATGGATACTGACTAGGCTTGCGTTGACTTTGCAAGGATTGACTCGAGGGTCCACATAGGTTTAGGCCGACGAGGCTCAATTTATAGGGGAACTTATGTTTTTGGGGTTCATAAGGAGCAGAAAATTCAAAACAATTTATGAAAAATCCCAACTGAATCGCAAATAAGTTCTATTAAATAAGATCTACAAAAGTAAATCGTACCTTAATTCATGATTTTCTTATCTGATTGTTCAATCTCCTAGACGTTCAAGCGCACATCCTCAATCAGAAATCCACACATGAATAGTGATCGCAATTTGAAGTGCTAGCCCTAAGAGATATAGAAAACGTTTTGCTTTCTCTTCCTAAAATTCAAAGAACTCTAAAAAGACAAAATGAAAATCTTATTTGTTTTTAGGGTACGACCCTTTATTTATATGTATAGATAAACCCTCACTTAAAATCTTATTCGTAATACAACTATTATATTTGGACAGTTTAAGCAAATTACACATATACCCATATTAATAAGTTATTATATAACAAATCATAAGGTATTTCATATTATGAGTCATTACTCTGGACCAATTGAAATTGCACAAATTCATTCTTTGTGTGCGACCCAATAGGTTCATGCGACGTTGGTAGTGAACCAAAAACTATTTTCGGTATATAAGTCATAAGTGGTCTCTAGCAAGGCATTATGACTACGCAAGTAACATGAATATCAAAATCGATACAACCTAATGAATAACATATATTGTAACGACCCAAATTAATTAAATCAGGATTAGAGTTAATCACGAGGATTAACGGGTAATTTGGGCGTTACGTGGACAGTTGGGTTAACTAAAAAATGAGTACCCAGGCTGGTATTGTGTTATTTGTGCATGTTGTTTGTTTATTATTGTGATGGGAAAGTTATTATTATTTATATAAACATCACATGTGTATAAGTTGATGTCGGACAAGGTTGAGCGCCAAGGTTTTGTGGCGTGAGTTAGGCCAACGCAGGGGTTTAGAATTTGTAAGACTGGGCATTAGGGTTTGATTGATTTTAACAATATAGCATGATCCTAATTTAGGGTTAGTAAAATGAAATTTAAATATAAAGTTTTAAGCTAAGTTATATAATTATTTTGGTACACTAAGTGTGGAACCACCTCGGGGTGCGTGCCGGATGCGGGGCACCGAGTGCCGAGTGGTCGGGAAAACTAGTATGACCTCATTTGCATTTTATGGAATTTAAATTGAGGGTTTAGATAAATTTATATGAGTTAACTCAAAGGATAAATACAAATCCTATAGTTGGAGCTGAATAATCAGGATCCATTGGATGATCCTCGGGATGCACAACAAGGCAGTTTGAGGCAACCAGTGTCAAGATAAGGTGTTAGTGAGTTGGAGTGACACAGGGTGAACAGTGATCACCAGATTTGCCTCGAGATGGCTGTACACACTTGATCAAAACCAACTATATATATACATGGTTGACATATTAAACAAATGAAGAAGAAGAAAAATTGAGAGAGAAGAGGAGAGAATCGGTGAGAGGGAAGAGGAAGGAGAAGAAAAGCTGGATTTGGAGAGTGAATCAAGGCCATCAACCACAAGATCCCAAGGTAGGAATTCATCAACACTTAAGTTTTTATGAATTTTTAGTGTTGGTTGGAAATTAAAGAAATTCGAATTTATTAAGGAGTAAACTCTGTATTTTTGTTGAGATTTAAGGTTCAAGAGTGTGCTATGATATGGGTTTGTGTGGTTGAGCAAGTTTGAGAGAAATTGGAGGATTTTCTAAAATGGGTTTTGAAACATGATTTTCATGAATCTTTGATTTTGGTGTTTGATCTTGATAAATTCGTGTTAATGATGTATTTGGGTGTTGTTGAGGAGTTTTGAAGATATTTAAATGGATTAAATGGGGTTGTATCATGGTTGGAATCTAGAAATTTGGTTCTAGAAAAGCTAGTCAGAGCGCTATTAGCGCGCTAATAGTTGGAATTAGCGCGCTAATAGTTGGAATTAGCGCAATAATAGTTGGAATTAGCGCGCTAATTACCCTCTGGAAAATGATGATGAATAGTGATTAAGATCAATTAGCGCACTAATTGATCTCATTAGCGCGCTAATGACCCTCTGGAATCTGAAAAATGGGAAAATGTGAAAATGAGTCTAACTGATATCAACACTCAACTAATTGACCATTAACCCTCACAAATGAATTCCAGGAATCCCAAGACAGTAAAATTGAGTTGGGGGATTAGTGGATGATCAGACCAGGGGTATTTTTGGGGTTTTGAGCGCAGATTGAGGTATGTAAAACCCAATTGAACACCATTACTGCATTTACTTATTGTTTATATCATTTGAGCTGTTCATTCTTGAAAATCTGAGTCTGTGTATCTAGAGGTTGTAGAGATGGCTCGGGGAGTGTAATCTAGGATACAGTGGCGGAGTCGATGGTTGTAATTCCGACAGGGCGACTGGTTCTAGGTTTCATTTCTTCTTCGGCTAGGCCACAACCCTTTGTTATCTTGGTGTTTTGTATTCATGCGATTCATGTTGAGCAGTTGTCTGCATTTTCCTTCTTTCCGCATGATTATTTAACACTGTTTATTGGCTGGTATTACATTCTTAAATATGATGCTCGGTGGTTTTCCTTGGGATTTTACTTACTAGACTTGTTATCTGGTTCTTGTGATAACTGAGTGCAGACCTTGGGTATCAGTAGGAGTAGGGAGGTCACGGCGACACATCTTCACCTGTTCACTGTCGAAGACCTATTGGTATGTTTACTGGTATTAAGTTGTTTTAAATTGTTATTATTGGGAACTTGAGACCATACAGTTATAGTACTGGTATATATACATGCGTTGATAGCAATCGTCGCCTATATATTGAGTACTTCAGGGTTTTCCACTCTAGGTTGAATAAATTAATCTTATGTCAGGCTAAATTGGTGATATTAAGGCTTCAGTTGTAAAACTGTAAAATTGTAAAATGTTGAATTACTAAATTAAATGGCATGAAATTCAGAAGTGAGAGATGAGGTGGATGGATGAGTGACGTGGTAGGTACTTCTGGAGTATGGGGGCTGGAGAGGTACCTGTTGCACGGGCGACCCCGGAATTTGGGGCCGCCACTGTTGGTATCATAGCAAGTTGATAGGACCTAGATTTGAAAAACCTAAAGGATGTTGTATGGGTTATTATTAACTCTGATACCGCCATATTTGGTATAAGAGCTTAGGTTTGAGTAGCCTAGGTTTGAGGAGCCTAAGAGATGGAATTGAGGTTATAGTTAGCTCTAATATGGTCACATTTGATATCAGATCGAGGTCAAACCTCGGGTATTGGAGTTAAACGAGAGTATAACTTTTAATCAAAATAGATGTGGAAACCCGATGAATTGCCTAGAACTTTAGTTAGAAAGTGACTATGAGGCGGGTAGGTTCAGGAATATATATATAAGTGTATGATTTGATTGTGTACTACCTACAATATATGTATATACCGAGTCTGGTCCGATGCACATTTTGCGGTGCAATTTATGATGGACGGACAGACTCCGACTACTGCTCCATCTACTATTCAGCTAGAAGTTGGCGATACGAGTGATCCGACACATGAGACGTTGACTTTGCAGTCGTTATTGCAGAAGGTCATGGAGCAACAAGTTTTACATCAGATGCAGATGGCAGAGGTTCTCAAGTACATTCGGGGTCAACGAGATAGGAGTTCTAAGCAGTAGACGAGAGATGAGGAGAAGGTGGATACTACTGCACCTGCATCTAGCGAGCAGCAACGACAGTAACCTCCGCCACAGCACCAGGATAGACATCAGGGTGACCGAGACAGGGGTCAGGGTCAGGGATCTGATGACAGGTATACTGGAAGGCGTAAGACACAGAGATGCTTCAGGTGCGGTCAGCAAGGACACTTACGATATGAGTGTAGAACACTATCACCATGATGGGATCAGGATCGGGATAGGGACTGAGTGCACGCAGTAGCACAATCAGATTTAAGGGCTACCAAGCAGACTAGCAAGCGAGAGACACGCAAATGCTATAGATGCGGACAGAGAGGACATCTGAGGGTTAGTTGCCAGACACCGGCGGCTACAGTAGCCGAATATCATAGAAGATGTCGACGACAACTTCTATGATATCACATCAGAGAGAGGCTCGGGACAGACAATACGAGCCAGTAAGGAGTGAGAGCATGCATTAACCAGAAACCCCGACTAGGACACCAGATGTAGCTAACTCAACTACGCCAGGTACTGGAGGTTCATAGGAGGGATCGCAACATGTTCCGAGATGTATTTATTGTGGAGTGAGGGACATATACAAGGGGAATGTGCATTGATCTGGATGGCATCGGTAGTTGTAGAGCCGTTGCGTGATCAGGTTTCAGTTTCAAAATGTATCTGAACAATATGATTGGATTTTGTAGAAAAGAGTCAACTATATGAATGAAAACCAACTCGCTAGTGGTGCTATGTATAAAACTATCAGGTTGCTTCATTTTAATATAAATGAAACCTGACGATTTTTGTTGAGATATATGTATGGTATAAGTATATTATGGAGAATGGATGGTTGTTCAAACACCGTAACATAAGAAATAGTATCTCTTGGGTAATCGAAAAATTCAAGGCCAAAATTCGGACTGTATTGATGACATTGAGGGAACACAGACTGTGTGCAAAATTCAAAAGGTGAAGTTCCGGGGCATGTTATCAATAGTCATGGCATATGTTTTATAGAAGACAAGAGTTTAACAGAGATTGACTTGAAGACCTCAGAGACGGTTGCCGAGATATGAAATTCTTGTGTCTAGCAAGATACTACGGTGGTTTATACAAGATTTCTCCATAATTGTAGCACCAATGACGAGGCTGACAAAAGAAGGTTATTTTCTTTTGGATGGTTTGAAGAGTGTGATCGGTTACACTGATACTTCAAGGATTAGACTGGGATGTGTTATGCTGCAGGAGGGATGATCAGTGATTTACTTATCCAAGTGATTGCAATCACTGAGTGTAATTACCATGTACACGATTTAAAGCTTGCAGCAGTTATTTTTGCGCTAAAGCTTTGGAGGCGTTATTTGTAAGGGAAGAAGTTGTGCTTTACACCGAGCATCAGAGTCTACGCTACATTTTCACATAGAGTGATCTTAACAGGCGTCAGAGGTGATGGTTAGAATTATTTAAGGACTATGATTTTACAATCAAGTATCATCCAGGTAAGGCCAATGCGGTGGCGAATGTTTTGAGTAGATGTAGAGTGGACAGTCCGACCGGTATACGACATATGGGACTGTTGGAGGTAGCATCAGTTATGAGCATGTCAGACATTGCAACTACGCACGATGCTCAGATTTACGGACAGATGGAGTACCGATAGTATCACTGGAGCAGCGATCGAAGTGTCAGAGGACTGATGGGCTCTATTAGCGGTTCAGTAGTTTGGCACGAGATCCCAAGTGCACTGATTGGGCGAAGACGTCTGACGGATGTTTACGGCATCAAGGTCGACTATGGGTACCAGTAGTGCTAGAGTTACGTGATCGTATTTTAAAAAATGCGCACAGGTCGCGATACACAGTTCATCCGGACAAAACCAAGATGTACCATGATTTGCGGAGATTGTCTTGGTGGTTGGGAATGAAGGCTGATATCAGCAAGTACGTTCAAGGGTGTCATATATGTCAGCAGATGAAGGCAGAGCATAGGCGACCTGGAGTATTGTTACAGACTTCAAGGTGACATGTGCGATTTGGGTGGTGATTGACAGACTGACGCACCGGCAGTTTCAGCAATTACTAAAGGTGCTAGAGGCGGAATAGGCACAGATTTCGGGGTATTGCCTGAGAGGACAAGTGAGGATCTGGTGGACGACTTATACCGATACACATTTGGAGCTGACGATTTGGACAGAATTCTCGATCTAATCATAAGTTGAAAGAACAGATGGATGAGTCTTGCAGCCAGGAGTAGGATTTTCGAGCAAGTAGAGTTCGCTGGCAACAGGATCATGATTTCAATAACGGTCTTGATTTGAGAAATGATCAGAATGGGTATTATGATTGACAAACAGATCGGGGTCGCGAGGACGACCAGGATCATACTGATGATCAATTCAGCAATGACGATTGCCAGACGGTACATGAGATTGTACTTATACCGGTACAACAGTCAAGACAGTCGCACAGATAGGTTAGGAGACTAGAGATATGTTGTTATTGTGCGGTCAGATTGGAGACCTCCGAGCAGATTTTGGGAGGGCATCACTATCACCAGAGCCAGTGCAAGCCAGAGATAAGGTCCATGTTGTTGCACCGTCAATCTAGAAGGAGACTAGACAAACTGTTGAGGGTATATATGAGATTAGTTATTTATTTTGTAGTTTTATTTTGTAGGTGTAGCTATTGTTTTATTACCTACGCGATTGAGGACGGTTGATGTGTTTCACCGGAGGATGTTGATGAAGATTTGATTGAGCACGCGATACACTAGGCCATAGCGAGGGCTATCGGGTGACGGACTAGGATTGAGCGTTATCACTGGCGGATTCCCAGAGGGATGAGTTATGGATGGGCCAGGTGATGCGTACACTATTGGGGATCCCGATGTATCAGAGTATGGTCTAGGACTGGGTCGCGGATGGAATGGCGAGGTCACTTTAATTCTTCTAGTGTTGCAGTCTATGGTTTGAGGAGAAGGTCTACGCAAATTTTGGGGACGAAATTTCTTTTAGTTGAAAGAATTGTAACGGCCCAAATTAATTAAATCAGGATTAGGTTAATCACGAGGATCAACGGGTAATTTGGGCGTTACGTGGACAGCTGGGTTGACTCAAAAATGAGTACCCAGGCTGGTATTGTGTTATTTGTGCATGTTGTTTGTTTATTATTATGATGGGAAAGTTATTATTATTTATATAAACATCACATATGTGTAAGTTGATGTCGGGCGAGGTTGAGCGCCGGGGTTTCGTGGCGTGAGTCAGGCCAATGCGAGGGTTTAAAATTTGTAAGACTGGGCGTTGGGGTTTGATTGATTTTAACAATATAGCATGACTCTAATTTAGGGGTTAG
The DNA here is from genome assembly GCA_039657345.1 of Stephania japonica. Taxonomy (NCBI): domain Eukaryota; kingdom Viridiplantae; phylum Streptophyta; class Magnoliopsida; order Ranunculales; family Menispermaceae; genus Stephania; species Stephania japonica. Next base: position 13,374,993 of record CM077564.1, on the reverse strand, counting down.
TAAAATGAAATTTCAATATAAAGTTTTAAGCTAAGTTATATAATTATTTTGGTACACTAAGTGTGGGATCGCCTCGGGGTGCGTGCCGGATGCGGGGCACCGAGTGCTGAGTGGTCGGGAAAACTAGTATGACCTCATTTGCATTTTATGGAATTTAAATTGAGGGTTTAGATAAATTTATATGAGTTGACTCAAAGGATAAATACAAATCCTATAGTTTGAGCTGAATAATCAAGATCCATTGGATGATCCTCGGGATGCACAACAAGGCAGTTTGAGGCAACCAGTGTCAAGATAAGTTGTTAGTGAGTTGGAGTATACAGGGTGAACAGTGATCACCAGATTTGCCTCGAGATGGGTGTACACACTTGATCAAAACCAACTATATATATACATGGTTGACCGATTAAACAAATGAAGAAGAAGAAAAATTGAGAGAGAAGAGGAGAGAATCGGTGAGAGGGAAGAGGAAGGAGAAGAAAAGTTGGATTTGGAGAGTGAATCAAGGCCATCAACCACAAGATCCCAAGGTAGGAATTCATCAACACTTGAGTTTTTATGAATTTTTAGTGTTAGTTGGAAATTAAAGAAATTCGAATTTATTAAGGAGTAAACTTTGTATTTTTGTTGAGATTTAAGGTTCAAGAGTGTGCTATGATATGGGTTTGTGTGGTTGAGCAAGTTTAAGAGAAATTGGAGGATTTTCTAAAATGGGTTTTGAAACATGATTTTCATGAATCTTTGATTTTGGTGTTTGATCTTGATAAATTCCTGTTAATGATATATTTGGGTGTTGTTGAGGAGTTTTGAAGATGTTTAAATGGATTAAATTGAGTTATATGGTGGTTGGAGTCCAGAAATTTGGTTATGGAAAAGCTGGTCAGAGCGCTATTAGCGCGCTAATAGTTGGAATTAGCGCGCTAATTACCCTCTAGAAAATGATGATGAATAGTGATTAAGATCAATTAGGGCGCTAATTGATCTCATTAGCGCGCTAATGACCCTCTGGAATCTGAAAAATGGAAAAATGTGAAAATGAGTCTAACTGATATCAACACTCAACTAATTGACCATTAACCCTCACAAATGAATTCCAGAAATCCCAAGACAGTAAAATTGAGTCGGGGGATTAGTGGATGATCAGACAGGGGGTATTTTTGGGGTTTTGAGCGCAGATTAAGGTATGTTAAACCCAATTAAACACCACTACTGCATTTACTTGTTGTTTATATCATTTGAGTTGTTCATTCTTGAAAATCTGAGTCTGTGTATCTAGAGGTTATGGAGATGGCTCGGGGAGTGTAATCTAGGATACAGTGGCAGAGTCGATGGTTGTAATTCCGACAGGGCAACTGGTTCTAGGTTTCACTTCTTCTTCGGCTAGGCCACAACCCTTTGTTATCTTAGTGTTTTGTATTCATGCGATTCATGTTGAGCAGTTGTCTGCATTTTCCTTCTTTTCGCATGATTATTTAACACTGTTTATTGGCTGGTATTACATTCTTAAATATGATGCACGGTGGTTTTCTTTGGGATTTTACTTACTAGACTCGTAATCTGGTTCTTGTGATAACTGAGTGCAGACCTTGGGTATCAGTAGGAGCAGGGAGGTCACGACGACACATCCTCACCTGTTAACTGTCGAGGACCTATTGGTATGTTTTTTGGTATTAAGTTGTTTTAAATTGTTATTATTGGGAACTTGAGACCATACATTTACAGTACTGGTATATATACATGCGCTGATAACAATTGTCGCCTGTATATTGAGTACTTTCGGGTTTTCCACTATATGTTGAATAAATTAATCTTATGTCAGGCTAAATTGGTGATATTAAGGCTTCCGCTGTAAAACTGTAAAATGTTGAATTACTAAATTAAATGGCATGAAATTAGGAAATGAGAGATGAGGTGGACGAATGAGTGACGTGGCATGTACTTCTGGAGTATGGGCTGGAGTGGTACCTGTTGCACGGGACGACCCCGAAATTTGGGGCCGCCACATATATCATATCCTTTGGTCGTGCGATATCCTTTAATTAAACATACGGCATGAAAAGTCACCTTTAATGTTCAATCGTACTAGTCTCGATCTTTAGGTAGACTGAAAATATTCAAGTGATATTGATCATATCAATTCACTTGGACTTAGCCATTTAATAATCTAACATATAGAGGGATCCACTGATATCTCTATCTTTATGAGAGGGATAAATTCTATCTTGATTACACACCTTTACATATTGCTTACATGATAACCAATCACAATTAATCTTTATAATTGTCCGCTTAAAGACAACGTTTGATTGTGTCAAATTATTATGCCCATAATATTGAAATCTATGGTAATCTCAAGTCGAATGACCAAATGATATACTTATCAAGAGTAACACCTATGACTTAATCCATGTGGTGTTCTCATAGTGGGTCGGTCCAGTATAATATTCCCTAACAAGTACTCATGATCTAAATTCGTATCCCTATACGCATTATCATTACATGATCATCAATCAAGACTCACATTAATTAATCTTAATTCATTATAGGTCCTAGTATAACGACTGACTAGGGACATTTAGGATGTTTCAACAAATACCCGTAAATCTTATTATAAGGTAAACATGCAATCACTTATAATAATATAACAAATGAAAAACTTCTATTTTATTAACTACAATTATAAGATAAACAATGTTTGTAGATTGACTTAAGGCACATGCCGCAACAGAATTGGGCCATCACAATTGTTCCAGGTTATGGAACATGGAAGTACCCCCGAAGGTCAAAATTTTGTTATGGAGAGCAATCCTTAACTATATCCTAACATCAAGGAATTTATATGATAAGTGGGTCACTGTGGATCTGATGTGCTTTATTTGTAGGGGAAGGGAGGAGAATGTCTTCCATGCTCTGGTAGAGCGCCCCGTTGCAGCTTTACATTAGAAAGATATTCATTGCAATCAGCCTTAAATGAATCGATCGACTTTTGGAAAATGGTTACTGGATCTCTTTGGGGGTGATGCGCGTTGAACGAATCAATAATAAGTTCAAACTCGAATTGCTACCAAATACTAACTACAATTAGTTCGTAGTAGTGGTAGGCATGAGTGTTGATCCACAAGGATTGATAATTTAACTTCAGTTAGAGACGAGGTTTAAAGAGAGAGATAATTATCTGATTAATTAACTAACATTATAGTGCAAGAAACAACTAACTAATTATGTGAACATGAATAAAACTAACTAATTTAACTTACTAAGAAAATAAAGAACATAGGCCTATTAGATGAAGAAAATTAGGTAAATTAATATTGGTTCAGAAACTTACAATTTGAACTTAACCTTAACTTGCATTCGTCGTTGATTTTCACATAAAAAAATTGTGACGGCCCATCTCTTAATCTAGGGCACCGCTTGGTCTAATCCCGTAATTAAGCTCTAATCCTATTCTAGCAGGACTTAAATACGTATTAGTTAGCCTTTACAACCCATACATCTCGTTCCTCATATTCAGGATAAGTAATACATTAGTCCTATCAAATTATGAAATTTAGAGTTAATTAAAACTTTTTTTATTAAATTAGTTAATATTAGCGGAAGTCTTAATATTTATGCGGAAGCTATTTAAGTTACCCTAAGTATGGAAAAACCAGGAAATGACATCACATAGATATATCATGAAGTCAAGTATAACAATGTGAAAGTCATAATAAAGCCGAAAATCTATCACTCAGTCCCAAATATACAATTGAAACAGTATCTGAAAGACATAATATAATAATACAACAAAATATCAAAAAAAAACCTATAGTCAAAGCAGAAGTGCGCCGCAAGCTCAGAGATAGTCACTGATCTATTCCTTGTTTGGCCTACTTATAGATGGATCTGTACCCGCCGTCATAAAAAGGACGGTGAATACAAAAAAAATAACAGTAATCCCCGATGATATATTTATTTCGCATTTCCAAATATAATCGACTAAAATTTAAAAGCATATAAATAAAAAAACACTGAAATATTAACCATATACAGGTAAATATCAGAGTTAAACTAATGATACTGAGATGTGACTAAGTAGTAGTGATTTAGGTCCAGCTGGTAATGAGTCATGTTACACCAACTCAATAGTCATAACCTCACAAAGGTCTCAAACCCTGGTGTATCGCACACAACCAAACATTGCATACTGGCAAGTATCGCACATAGCCAAGTATCACACATAGCTAAACATTGCACACAACCAAGTATAGCACGCAACCATGTAACATGTACCAACACCCCTAGGGTCACTAACCCTGTGAGTCGCGCACACCCCGACCGAGTAAGGGACCTAGATACGAACCATTACTTTATTTATTCAAAAATTACTCGGTATAGAATAGTCAAGGCATAAGTGTTGGGAAATGTGCCTTAGGTCAATCCATTAACAGTCTTTATGAATACATTTTAGTTAATAAAATAGAGGATTTCATTTGTTGTTTATTATAATTGATTTACATGTTTACATTATAATAAGATCCATGGGTATTTACAGAAATATCCTAAATGTCCCTAATCGATTATTATACTGAGAACTATAATGAATTAAGACTAGTGTGAGTCTTGATTGATGATCATACGATGATCATACGTATAGGAATACGAATCAAGATCATGAGTACTTGTTAGGGAACAAAAATCTTGGACCGACCCGCTATGAGAACATCACATGGATTAAGTCATAGTTGTTTCTCATGATAGTTATATTTTTCAGTCCACTGACTTGAGATTATCAGAGACTTCAATATTAGGAATACAGTGATTTGACGCAATCAAACGTTGTCTTTAACCAGACGATTATAAAGGTTGTGATTGGTTACTGTGTGAATAATGTGGTGAAGTTGTATAATCGAGATAGAATTTGTCCCTCTCATATAAAGAGAGATATCCAGTAGATCCCTCGATGTGTTAGACTGTTAAAAGGCCTAGTCTAAGTGAATTGATATTAATCAATGTCACTTAGATGTTTTCAGTCTACCTAGAAATCGAGACTAGTACTATTGAACATGTTGGATTACAATTCCATGCCTTATGTTTGATCAAAAGGATATCATGTGACAAAAGGATGTTATATACACTATTGATTAGGTTGTATCGATTTAATATTCGTACAACGTGGGTAGTCATAATGTCTTGCTAGAGGCCGCTTATGACTTGTATACCAAAATGTGTTTTGGTACACTGCCAACGTTGTATGAGCCTATTGGGTCGCACACTGAGAATGGTTTTGCGAGATTTTAAGATGGTTCAGAAAAATGAATTTTATATGATAAAATTCATGACAGAAACGTCCTTGTAGTATATTACACTTATACTTCTTTAAGTAGGGGTATATGTGTAATTTACTTAACCGTCTATATACAAGGGTTATATAAATAGACGCTTTGAGTTAGAATACAAGTACGAAAGATTTAAAAAGGGCTGAAACTCTATTTTCGTTTGAAAAAATGACTTATAATTTTTTGGTATACTCTGGATTATTTTGGAGAGAAACAAAAAGGTTTGGTATTCTCTCGAAGCTAGCACTTCAAATCTCAGCCGTTGTTCGTGTGTGGACTGCTGATCGAGGGCGTTCATTGTTGACAGCGCCTTAGAGATCGATTAACCTTCAGAAAGGTACACTGCGAGTTAGGTATGATTAAGTTTTCATAGTATAAACGTGTTTTAATGGAATCAGATTCGGATCCTGTTGGGGTTTTTCTCAAAATAGTTTGGAATCTCCGCTGTGCATGAGCCCCAAAACCCAACAATAAGGACAAGCTAATAGACTAATCAAGTCGAGTACAAAGTCCATAGTCTCATTTATAAACCCTCTAATCCTAATAGCATGCTATTTAAAGCTCATTTACCTTTGAAAACATCAAATGAAGACATAGAGCACCAAATGGAATCAATGAAAGCATTAACAAAACAATATCATGATGAGCAAGTTCAAAGAGTGAAGAATATCAACAAATATCATGATATTAGAGTAAAAGGCACCATATAGTCACAAAGACCGCCAATCAATCAGTAATAAAAGGAAATGAAATGCAATTTAAAGTATCATTGGGTATACTCATTTTTCACGCAATATTCCTAGTCCAATAGGCCTCTCGTCACCCAAACTCTCACACCCAGACTCATGTATATCTCCCAAAGTTTGCTGATGTCAATCTAGGTTATATTAGATGTACTTAGTCTTTAAATTAAGTGTTAAGACTATTCGACACCAAAACAATCCAAAACAGCTATACAAATAACCATTATATAAACAAGCCTCTTCTTTTGACCCATTTTTAAAAAATCACATGACTAAATTTTGAAACACTAATAGTTCTAGGTTGTTCCTCTCTGTCTTAGCTTTCCAATGGTATATGGAGCGTCAAAATTAGAGTTAAAATGAGAAAATTATGGTGTAAGTAGTGTTGCTGGAATCTGAAATCCTATCGTTCAGGTCCTCAGCATGCTGGCTAAAATGTCTAGCGTGCTGAGTGCATAAACCCAAAATTTTTTGTGTTTCTGCAACTTGAAAATGGGCAAATTAAGCCATCCCTGTTCTCCAGCACTAGGGATCCAATCACTTCCTACACAGCACACATACACCAGACACTTCAATTTCCATACATGCATTCATCATAACATCAAATATATACGGATTAAAGGCATGATTTTCAAAGTCTTTTTTTATCAAGAACACCAAGAACATAACTCAAAACTGGAAATTAAATCCAACTAAAAGCCCACTGATTTTCGAAAGATTGGACAGTATCCCAAGTGATTTTCCATAAGGATTTCAAATATGAACTTAGATTTCGAAAATAAACTCATTTTCTAGCTCGAAATTCATCAAAACCGAAATTACAAGAAAAATCGAATTTTTGGCAACAACTTATAAAATCCGAAAATGAAACTTGATAAATGAAAATCAAAGCTTGTACATGCATATAAACAATTATAGAATACTTTGAAATCATCACAACCAAAAAGCCCCATAATTTGGACTCAAGAACATTACAAATTGAATGCATGAGATGGGAATGCATGAAAGTAATGAAGTGGAGTATACCTAGGTTGATGTTTGTCTATGGTGTATGCACCTCTCTTGATTGATGAAGATCAATCTTCTCAAGCTTTTCTTCAAGGAATTTCCAACAACAACACACAACTCTGATTTTTTTTTTAACATGCATGAATGAGGACACAATCTAAGTGTTCTTTATATATAGCTGGTGTGTTCATCATGGGTGCTTAGCTTATCTCTAGGAAATCTAATGGGCTTTATTGACTCCTAGAAACCCACTTATTTTAGCCGCATGACACATATTTAGACACTAATTTATGGGAGTGTGTGCTTACATGAATCCCGAGGCATGTTCAATAGTTGTTGATTTATAAACCAAAACTATAGGACTTGATTTGATCCACATTAATAAGTATAACATTAGGCATTTGAAATAAATTCCTTAAGTCATAATAATACTCTATAAATTCATATTAATAATAAACAAGACTCACTAATGTACCAATTCAACTAGGATTAAAATTTTGGGCCATGACAAAAACATTCCAATTCAACTCCTAGGTTACTTATAGTGTTCAACATCACGTACAAACCCATCGATTTCCTTATTTTGGTAAAAGACTCCCTAACAAACATGTAACTCTAGGTAAAGAACACTAGAATTCGACACATTCATTGCTTTAGGCTCAATGGAATCACTAACCTTAGACAACCAAGTCACGAAGCGCACTCAATTTTGCCTATACTCGCTAATTGCATAATTTCTCCCAAAAGGTCAAGCAATTAGAGTGATCACTTGTCACTTGTTTTTAAGAAATTCACACAATTACAGATGTAAAATCTTCTAACTAGTACTAGACCCCTTTTCAAACTCGAGTGTATTAGTTAGTTAGTTTGTGCAATATTATAGGGTTTCAACCCGTAAGGGTGATGGCGCGTCACTAACACTCTGTTGTCACTGTATCTCCATTAACCAACAACATTGATGCCCGTGCATTTGATATGTTGCATCACCTATGTGTCAAGCCCCGTGCTCGTGCATCTAACCTACCTATATGCGTATTTGTCATGCACCATCCCCTGCGCTTAGTTCCGTTTGTGCAATATTATGGGCTTTCAACTCATATGTGCGTGCATCCCATTTTGTTCTGCCCATGTATATGTTCTATCAGTCTACTATTATGTCGTTCACTATCACGCTCTACTTTCTATTCGCTACGCTATCGTCTCGTTGTGTGCGAGTGAAGCTCGTCCTTAGCCGTCTTGGTAAGGCTCTCCAAATTCAAGTCCAAACTCAAGTTCGAATTGAAGTTCGAACTTAAATCTGAATTCAAGTCCGAACTCAAGTCCGAATTCAAGTCCAAATTCAAGTATGAACTTAAGCCTAATTTTTGCCTAAGTGTAGGGTTTTTTTTGGTTTCTAAACTCAAATTGGTTCCATTGTCACCACTTTGAATTTGAGGGTGGATATTAGACAGCTATATATATAAAGTTGTTATATTTATGTGATTTTTCGATGTTTATGTATTACTCTATTTTTTTCGTAGTTACTTTCCTTACTTGTGCATCAGTAAGCTCTATAAATTATAGCACCATATTGTATTCAGTTTGCCTTGATTAATACAAATTTTAATTACATTAACACATTTCAACAAAGGAAGGAAACAACTAACTATGAAAAAAAAAATCTAAGTACGAGTACCAGCCCAATAAATACAAATTCATATACAGTCTTCGAGAAAGATGCAGACGTAGAGAAGTGACTGTTGTTAATCATAAATTTAATGGTCGCAATGGGGATAAAACTAATCATTTCACCATATCTGAGCATATCTAAGTTTGTTTGATTGAATCAATAAAGAAAAGTAAAGAAAAAAAAATTGGAGATCTCGATTTTCTTTTTGTGCCTTTTGAAGATATAGAGTTTCATTTTATACAATAAAAAAATCTATTTGGACTCTAAGGGTCCGGACTCAAAGGGGGGTTTTTAAGATTTTTGTAAATATTAAAGGAGTGTTACAAGTTGTTATTTTGAAGTCATTGATTGCTTGAGGATGACTTTGAAATAAAAAATTTTCAAGAAACCCCCTAAGGGTCCGAACTCATGAGTCCAAATAGCACTACTCTTATACAATTACATAAAATCTTAGTAAAAAATTAAATAATAATAAATTTTATGCGAGTCACGAGGCGGGGAAACCTCGTCCGCCGGTGCAATCGGGGAATGGGTTTCCTCGCCACATTTGCAACACAAAAAATTTAGAGTGTGCATTTTCTTAAAAAATCGAATCTCCTCTCGCTTCTCCACATACGCTTCTTCCGTACGATCGCAGCGAACCATGGAGTACAATCCAAGTAAAAAACGATAAGAAACGATAGCCCGTGCACTTCTCAAGCAGACATAATCAACAAAAGCATTTAAACTCGTCAGATCACACATCAAATCCTATTGTTACAAAATCTTCATAACCATCAAACGGAGGTAAACATAGCTATTACACCAAACACGTTTACGTCACCGACGATTTAAATAAACGACCAACCGCCACAGCTGTGATAAATATCTTTGTCTGATGAGTTACTGCTCGGTCACCAAACACGTCTTACTTCACATTCACAGTGTCTGAAAATCAGTTCAGATTTCAACATCAACCGTTCGATCTATGCGTCTCGGTGAATCAATCGAATCTCTATAAACTTGAGTTTCCAATCTTTCTATGCTTTCAAGTTACTCTTCAAGAAATTCACTTCAAATCATCACTTGTGTGCTCACTGTGTGTCAATTTGTTGAAATCTTTGATTCGGTTTTCTGTTCTGGGACTTTGATTTTGCGAGTAATTGGTTCTGCATTTTAGTGCTAATGTTGGAAATCTAGGGTTTGTTTGGAGGATCTGGTTCGATTGTTTTAGGGTTTTTGTTGTGTTGGCAAAAATGTGGGTTTTGTGATTTCATATGTTGATTTTGTGATTCTGGAAATTTGGTTTGTCGGATTTTTTTTTTGCGAAAAACCGTGCCGTTGGATCGGAATATGGGCGGGTTTTTTGATGGTTTGGTTTGATGTGGATGAAAGATTGTGCGTTTTGTTGATTTTGAGGGTGAAGTGGAGGGGTTGTTTGGTTTGGGATCAATGTTGGTCTTGAATTTGGTTTTTTGGTGAAAAGGCGCGATTTTGATGGTTAGTAGATGTAAATGGTGGTTGGAGAAGCTGAAAGAAGTGGTGGTTTTGTGGTAGAGATGATTGAGATGGTGAGTGGGTTAAACCGGAGTGTGTCGAGTCACTTTGGACGGAGAGGGTTGAGTTTTAGTGGATCAAGGGTGGGGAGCCATTACAAGGCCTGGATGTCGCGGTATTTCCAGGTGCTTGTCTTGAGCTGTTCTTTGATATCTTTCGTTTTAGCGATAGCGTGTGGGTATCTATATGCTTACCCAAGTCTCAACTTGATTATTCATGACTCTGAGAGTTTGGAAACGGCTGAACCCGTCGATGAAAAATGCGATCTTTTTGATGGACATTGGGTCCCGGATAGCAGTTACCCTCTTTACAATGCGTCGGAGTGCCCTTTTGCCGAAAGGGGTTTTAATTGTTTGGCTAATGGTAGGAAAGACCGCGATTATTTGAAATGGCGGTGGAAACCTAAAAACTGTGAGTTGCCCAAGTTCGATGTGCAGAGAATTTTGAAATGGCTTCGTGGTAAACGGGTTGTCTTTGTTGGTGATTCAATGAGTAGAACTCAGTGGGAGTCCATGATATGTATGCTTATGACAGGGGTGGAGGACAAGAGAGGTGTATATGAAATCAATGGAAATAAGATCACAAAACAGATTAGATTTTTGGGTGTGTATTTTACTTCATATAATTTTACAGTTGAGTTTTTCCGGTCAGTTTTTCTTGTACAGCAAGGTTGGGCATCGAGACATGGTCCGAAGAGGGTTAAGTCAACGATCAAGCTGGACAAGTTGGATGATATTAGCAAAGAGTGGAGTGATTCAGATATTCTGATATTTAATTCTGGACATTGGTGGTCACCAGGGAAACTTTTTGACGCGTGAGTCTTCTGCCTTCTTAAATTGTTTTTGTTTCTCATCTCATTCTCAATGTATCTTTAATGTGTTTCTTGTATTACTAATATTCTTTGCATTAACTTGTTAACACATAATGTAGCAATGTATTAGATTTTATTCACATTTGTTATGTAGCAATGATATTGTCCTAGTGGACGAAACATGAGATGGAGTAAATAGGAAATTATAACTTTGGAGGTATACATTAGCGGCTAAAGGCTTTAAGTTGAGTAGGATGAGGACCGAATACATGCATTGTAAGTTTAGAAATACTAGACATCAAGATGATGGAGTGATAAAATTAGGGGAAGTAGAAGTTCTTCAATCAAACCACTTTATGTATCTAGGATCAATCATACAAAACGATAGTAATATTGAGAATGATGTTAACATAGAATTCAAGCTAGATGGAAGAAATGGAGGAGTGCAACATGTGTGATATGCGATTGAAATATTCCTATCAAGTTAAAAAGAAAATTTTATAGGACTGCAATTAGGCCAACTATGCTTTATGGAAGTGAATGTTGAGAGGTAAAGAAGCAACACGTACACAAAATGAATATAACCGAAATGAGGATATTTATAGGGTAAAAATCCATAAACTCAAAGAAAAATAGGAGTAGCTCTAGTCGACACAAGGATTAGGGAGGGACAGTTGCGATGGTTCGGGCACCTCCAAAGACGGCCTACAAATGCTCCCAACTAGAAAGCTCGACTCAATAGAAAATGAAGAAATTTGGCGATGCAGGGGGTAGACCAAAGCTAACTTGGGATACATTGATTAGGAAGGGTTTAAAGGATTTGAAAAGCACACCATTAATTGTACTAAATTGAGTACAATGGAAGAGTTTGATCCATGAAGCCGACCCCAACTAATTAGGGATTAAGGCTTTGTTGTTGGTGTGGTGTTGGTGTTGTTATGTTTCCACCACTGGTAGTTCTAAACCGTATCAAATATGATGAGATTCCTTGCTGGTGTTCTAGTTTAGGCGTAGTTTAGAACCTTGAAAAAGTCAAAGTATTTCAAAATTCAAACCCATTAGAATAAGAAAACAAAACTTTTATGGACCAGATAGCTTTACTATGTTTGTATCCTTTCATCTGGATCTTTCCCAAATTAAACTTCCTTGGACTGGATAACTTTACTATGTTGTTGACTTGTTTATTGCTTGTGGTCTGGTCATGGATCCAAGCCTTAGCTTACTCGTAGAGAAGAAGGGAAAATGTCTTTATCCCCTAGTTGAATTGTATACACAACTGTTCATCCCATCTTTGGAATGAGTCATTTAGGGCAAGATCCCTTTCGTGGTCTCCAGTGTAGCTAAAATCAACTATTTGTGATCATGCACGTTTGTTTCTTCATACTTATTCTTCATTCACATGTGGGAACTTTGGACTGTTTCAGAATTTTATTTTTCCTTCATTAATGAAATATGTTGGCGTGTATTTACCATTTATGTTTAGAGTCTAGTTCTGAAACGAGTTTCCAGACAGGGGTTGCTATTTCCAAGTAGGTGGGGCTCTCAAGCTTGGCATGCCAATCACAACTGCTTTCAGAACAGCATTAAACACTTGGGCATCTTGGGTTGAGACCAGGGTTAACACCAATAGAACAAGGGTCTTCTTTCGATCTTTCGAGCCTTCTCATTGGAGGTACGATGCTCATCTTTAACACTCAAATGAATTCACAATATGTATCACTTCACCGTTCTCTTATGGGTTTATTATCTGATAAGTTCCAACTTGAAGTCATTATGATAGTTCATTAGTTCAAAACTCAAGTTTGGTGTGGCTCTAGGCTAACAGCTTGGTTGAGCCAGCTTCTAGTTGGCCATTATTTGTTGCACTGTGTTTAAAATACTCATATTTTTCTGTGGCGAAAAAAATAATTAGAAAAACTCGAGCTTTTTTCGTCTTTGTTGATTCCAAAGGAACAGTTGGTGTGATGGCCCTTGTAATAAGCCATCTATAGTACTTAATTATTTATGATGTTTGACACTTCTACAATGATAGCTAAGTCGCTGACAATTGCTATTCTAGTGATTTTATTTTATTTATTTCTTTTCTAATTTCTGAATCCATGGAGGTAGCATACTCTGTAAATATATTCCCGCTGTTACTAATGAAAACGCCTTTTCTATCAGTGATCAAGGCCGAAGATTTTGCAAAGTTACTAAACATCCTTTGTCAAATACTAAAGGGAAAGATAAAAGTCCCCTTTCAAATGTCATCTCAAATGTTGTGAAGAATATGAAAGTTCCAGCAACTGTTCTTCAAGTTTCGTACATGGGGGCATTTCGGAGTGATGCACATGTGGGCACTTGGAGCGACATTCCATCTGTGCCAGACTGTAGTCACTGGTGTCTTCCTGGAGTACCTGATGTCTGGAATGAGATTGTATTCTTTGACATACTTGCAAACGACGGACTTCGTCCACAATCTATTACCTGATGTAAGTCTATTTGCTCTTTCTCCTGTTTTGGGTTCCTACTGCATGCATCCTAGTGTCATCTTGTTTGTAACGTGTTGCTAATACACTGTCTAACATGAGAACATCATTAACTAGGGCTCTTTTTCGTTGAATGGGTTTAGGGTTTCAATCTCAAACTAGAAGGCTTTTGCAAGAGTTTAGGATTAGCTTATTAAAATTGTAAAGAGTAACTGTTAACAAAATCAACCCAGTTCTTGTTTTATGTGCGATACTCGACTTTGGTGCTAATCCATGTTAATTAAGTATTCCTCTGGATTAAACAAGAAAAGTTAGGTTCAATTAATATGGAATACATCCTGTTGTGGGAACAATAACCAGGGTTTCGCGATCAGAGACATGAATCACTACGAAGTCGTGATCGTCCAATTCTCCTCGTTGGAGTCTGCAAAACAAGTCCCGGAGATGAGTCTCTGGGGGAAACACTCTGACGCTCAAGTTAATAAACACAGAGAGGGCTTCTTTTTTAGAATTTTTGCACGTACCTTTTTTTAAGAGCTAGTTCCCATTTTATGGATATTATTTGAGTACATGATAAACTTGTATCTCAACCATCACATCTAGCTACATTGTCCTTATCCGAATCAGATCTTGTGGGATCAGCTCTATCCCAATAAGATTTTGTGGGATCACCCATATCCAAATTAGAGTACAAGTTGGATTTATAATTGAACAAGTTATAATCAAAATCGTATAATAAGGATATGGAGGTACACATTATTTGCCTCATTCAGGGTTGACTCATCACATATACATGTCCTATCTAGCTTGGATATCGCGTGACTACGTATCTCGAGTCACGTCTGTGCTACCATCATATCATTGGCCTCCTACTCCTTTGTGAATTTATTTATAAAGGAGAATAAAATTATTGAGAATTGAGTGGTATCTATAACCATTCAACTTTTGATTTTATTTAAACCGGTGGTGACACCACTACTCCACTTTTATGAGTAGAGTGCTCCTCAATGCTTTTTTTTTGTAAGTGTCCACTGTTAACCCTCCAATAAATTACCACATTGTCAAAACTTTATATGAAAAGACTACTATTTAATCAATGACAATATTGTCAACTATAGTGAAAAGATTTTTTTTTGTCAAAAATGGAAAGACTTTACTTTTAATGAATGCACTTTGTACACATGCACCTATTAATGAACGTACTAATTAGTAGGATGATCCTATAAGTTTGACTATGAATGACTACATGCACCTATCGAATCACATGTTTAAATTTTGAAGTTACCTCTAGAACCTCTTTCTTTCTTCTATGAAAGGGGTCCATCTCATTTTTATTTTTTTTACCTGTAGAGCTTTTTTTTTTTCCTCTATGAAATAGCTGTCGCATTCTCTCCATCTCCATCTCTTTCTTCTCCTATAAAAGAGGAGTGGGGGTCCAATCTTTTTCACTTTTTCTACAGACTTAAATTGTTTGTGGAGGCCATCACTTTTCCATCCATTTTACTTCAAGCTTAAAGTTTTACTGAAGGTGAACCCTGAAGAAGATAATTCTACTACGTCTGAGGTATCCCTTTCTCGTAAATCTCTTCGATTACTTGGTTGTCGTAATCAGTCTTTAAATGATTCTATTAACCAAGTTCAATGCATTGTTAACTATTCAAAGTTATAGGCCTACAAGATTATTTCATCTTTTGTTGAACAAAAACCTATTAGTGATCTTGCCTATTCGTTCAGTATTTCGGATTCTGAATATAATTGTGAAGTTTTCTACCCTTCCAATCAGTCCTGTAATGTAGACCCAAAACTCTGTGTTTTTTAAAGTGCCTTATACGCGGGTTTAAGGTTCCTTTCAAATCCATTTATTTCAGAGCTTTTTTTTAGCTATGAAGCTAGCTCTAACCAAATAGCCCCCAACTTTTGGCGCATCATCATGTACTTCTTAGTATGTTGTAAACAATTAGAGTTTTATCCCTCAGTAAATGTCTTCAGACACATTTTTTATGTGAGAAATAGCGAAATAAAACACTCAGGGTGGATAAATTTTTATCACCGAAAGTTCGTCCCATTTATTGTTGACACTCTTTCATTTCCCTAGTCACTCCATGGTTGGAAACATAGATGTTTCTACATTAAATGACTTAATGGCTCATGGGATATTGTTTTTCCCCTTAAGTAGGTCATTGCAAAAGATGTTTCCCTTAAGCATTGTCCTCTTAGCAAAGAGGAGAAAAGAATTAAAAAAGTACTATGAGCTGAAGGGCATGCACAACCAAAAGCGAGTACGCCATTAAAGAAACTAAATTTATACTTCAAAAATGAGCCTAGTCATCAGTGCAAATAGGGTCCTCAGAGCCAAATTCAGGAATTGTGTTGAAAGCCGATGCTTCGGGCTGCAAGACGATGTTGGTGCCAACATTTGGTGTTGAATCCATAAGGTCAGGATCTGCAGCCTGCTCATCAGTGATTGGATACCATTTCCTCAAATTTTTAACACATTTCTTCCACCCATTCTCATAAAGAAAATCACCATTTTGGATCATATAGTCTTTAAGTTCTTGACGATATTCCTGAGTAGTCTTATGAGAAGCCTTATATGACTCAATACCTCTGCGTACTTCCTCTTCTTGGGACTCCTTCAACCTGTTGTTATCACCTTTCAATTTCTCATTCTCATACTTAAAAGTGGCGGTTTTCAGCTGATACTTGTTCAAAAAGTGCATTCTTCTCATTCAAGGCAGTTTGGAGGCCGTCATTCACTTGACAAATGTCCTTATTTCAGTGTGAGGTCTCACTCAAATACAACATGACCTATTAAGAAAAGAAGAACAAGTGGAGATTAAGATGTATATGAATTATGATTATTTTCTTAATTAAAAAAAAATAAGTGGCCTACCTGGGCTGCTGCCCTTGCCCCATGGCCATCAAGGGCATTTGTAGTCAGTAAAGAAGCTTGAACTCGATCATGAGTGCACCTATTCCAAGAGAAGTCCCTAGCAATGGTGCTATCACCAATGATGCTATCTTCAGTTCTTATTCCCCAAGAGGGAACAAAAGCCTGATAATACTGTTTGATAACTGGTTGAGGGGCAGCAGGGACAGCTGGAGGTATCACTTCAACCTCAACATCTTGCGAAGAGGAATGATCAACATTGTTGGGCCTTTTCAGCTGAGTATTGATTTGCCTCCTTTTTCTCTTGGCATCCAACTGATTTTGAACCTCCAGGGCTATTGAAGAAAAAGAGGAAGATATTTAAAGCAAAGTAAGCATATGCAATTAAAGTTGTGGTTAGAAAAAAAATAAGGAGAGAGGAGTAGTACCCTAAACCCTAAACCCAACAGATCAACAATCACGGTTTGGGCATGCTCCTAAGCACGTAGTGTTTTTTTAATTCTTCTCTTCTCTTTGCTAAGAGGATAATGCTCAAGGGAAACATCTTTTGCAGTGTCCCACTTAAGGGGGAAAATGGTATCCCATGAGCAATTAAGCCATTCAATATAGAAAAATAGAAAAATCTATGTTTTCAACCATGGAGTGACCGGGCAACTGAAAGAGTGTCCACAATAAATGGGATGAACTTTCGGTGATAAAAATTTATCCACCTTAAGTGTTTTGTTTCACTATTTCACATATAAAAAATGTGTCTGAACACATTTACTAAGGGATGAAACTCTAGTTGCTTACAACGTACTAAGAAGCATTTGATGTTGCGTCTATAGTTGGGGCTATTTGGACAGGGCTAATTTGATAGCTAAAAAAAATCTATGAAATAAATGGATTCAGGGTGAACCTTAAACCCGCGTCTAAGGCACTTTAAAAAACACAGAGTTTTGGGTCTACATTACTGGATCGATTGGAAGGGCAGAGAGCTTCACAATTATATTCGTAATTTGAAATACCGAACTAAAAGGCAAGATCACTGACAGGTTTTTGTTCAACAAAAGATAAAACAATCTTGTAGGCTTCTAACTCTGAATAGTTAACAATGCATTGAGCATCGCTAATGGAATCATTTAAAGACTGATTACGACAACTGCGTAATCAAAGAGATTTACGAGAAAGGGATACCTCAGAGGTAGTAGAATTACCTTTGTCGAGGCTCATCTTCAGTAAAACTTTAAGATTGTAGTAAAATGAACTGAAAAGTGATAGCCTCCACGAACAATTTGATTCCACATAAAAGTGAAAAAGACTGGACCCCTCCCTACTCCTATTTTATAGGAGAAGAATGAGATGGAGATGGAGATGGAGATGGAGAGAATGAGACAACTATTCCATAGAAGAAAAAAAGAAAAAGAGCTCTTAAGGTAAAAAAACATAAAAAGTGAGATGGACCCTTTTATAGAAGAAAGAAGTTCTGGACGTAACTTCGAAGTTTACGTTTTGAACTTTTAAATTTTAAAGAAAGTTCTGGAGCTAACTTTAAAGTTTAAATTTTGAACTTCAAAATTTAAACATGTGATTCGATAGGTGCATGTAGTCATTCATAGTTAAACTTGTATGATCATCCTATTAATTGTTACATTCATTAATAGGTGCATGTAGTACAAAGTACTTTCATTAATAGTAAATTCTTTTCATCTTTGACCAAAAAAAGTATTTTCATGACAGTTGACGTAGTCATTGATTAAATAGTAAAGTCTTTTTATATAATGTTTTGACAATGTGGTCATTCATTAGAGGGTTGACAGCGTATAGTACACTTATAAAAAAGAGCATTAAGGAGCACTATACTCATAAAAGTGGAGTAGTGGTGTCACCACTCGGTTTAAATAAATTTAAAAGTTGAATGGTTATAGAAACCACTCAATTCTCAATAATTTTATACTCCTTTATAAACAAATTTACAAAGGAGTAGGAGGCCAGTGATATGATGGTAGCACAGATGTGCCTCGAGATACGTAGTCACATGATATCCAAGTCCAGATAGGACACGTATATGTGATGAGTCAGCCTTGAATGAGACAAATAATGTGTGCCTCCAAATACGTATTATACGATTCTGATATAACTTATCCAATTATAAGTCCTACTCGTAGTCTAATTTGGATAGGGGTGATCCCACAAAATCTTATGGGGATAGAGATGATCCCACATGATCTGATATGGATAAGGACAATCTAACTAGATGTGATTGTTGAGATTCAAATTTATATTATACTCGAATAATATCCATAAAAAGGAACCGACTCATAAAAAATAGGTACATGCAAAAACTCTAAAAAAGAAGCCCTCTCTGATTTTATTTACTCGAGCGTCGAAGTGTTCCCCCGGAGACCCATCTTCGGGACTTGTTTTGTAGACTCCGGCAAGGAGAATTGGATGGTGGACACTTCGTGGTGATTCGTGTCTCTGATCGCGAGGCCCTGGGTGTTGTTTCCACAACTCATCCAATAGGTCAACATCAAGTGGTCATAAAGCTTCACGGATGTTATTCTAGAAAGAAGTAACTTGTATTTCATACTTTCCTCGTAGTTCCTATTTTTTGTCAACTATTGAAATTATACTTCTCCTAAACCTAAGCATAACTTTTTCAGTTATAAAGAAAAAAGAAATCTATAAACAAGTAAATTCGATACATTAAATTTTGGTTGTTAATGTCAAGCAAGTGGTAGCTCCATTAGTTTGATATGCCCTCACTTTAACAAGGTTGAGTAGTAATCTACTTGTGTGAGAGTTCGGGTTGTTAAGGTGGAGTAAGTAGGTTTCCTAGAAAAAATAAAAAGAACTTTTTTTTTTTTTTTTTACTTTAGTGGGAATCGAACCACGAGCTCCCGAGGTCTTGCCTTTTTGTCAAGTGATGTCTTTACCATCTCACCTGAGAAGCTTTGACAAAAAGAAGAAGAATGTTGGTCACCATACTGATGAGTAGTAACTTTGATTACATAATGCTAACATTTTTCCTCGAATGAAATCACTCTAATTATGTGTAAGTTTAAAATGTGTGTACTAAATGCATAAGAAGAATGAAGCAGTGGTTTAGTAGACGAATATCACTGTGGAGATGTGAGAAATATTTGAGGACAATCTTCTCGTCAATGTCATTCCACTATCATAATTAATTTTAAGCATACAAGTCCTATTGCACACTTATATATAGGTTTAAGGAGCTATGTCATTGCAACAGCAGGCTCAATTTCTTACAAGAATTGTGAAAAAAAATAAATAAATAAAAATTCTTACAAGAAACAATTAACTTTAATCATGGAATGGCTCCAAGTAGTTGGGAATATTGTGGCCATCAATGCTCTCGCATTTAAATGTTACTCTGCTGTTAGTTGGGAATATTGTGGCTCCTAGTAGTTGGGAATATTGAAATTGAATCAAGATACTTTTCTTGTGCCTTCGATGTATTTTGTCTTGGACATGTTAATCCCTACTGTTTAATTGCAAGATATCAACAAGCCACAAACTCATGTCTGATATGAGTCTTATGACTAATAAATGCTGGTTCTTTGTTTATGTTCACATAAAATTTACTGCTTTTTATGAATTGAAGATGTTGCTTTCATGAAATTACATACTAGAATTTTGCATAGTATGTGGTGTTGTAGTGTATCAACTCCTTGGGAGACCTTTCCTAAGAGCACCAACAGGTCAACTTACAAAATCATTCACAGTGACAGAGAGTGACAATATTGATGGCTAACATGGACTAGTAATTCTACTAAAACAGCTAAAAAACATGCAAGTAATGATTTCTATGATATTGAGATTCTCTCAAAATAAGCTTAGAACTTGAGATGAATGTGCGTGCTATTATTTTTCGTGATGCCTTACTATCATGAGGGTTACTGGTCATTAATTGCCATTAATAGAAGCTGCCTGCACCACAATTCCTTATCTCAAGTATCTACAGCCATTTTAAAATTTTCTTTTTTCTGTTTGCAGAACTTTTGACTGGATAGATTTTGAGCCAGAAAGAACCTCAACTTTCACTTCACCTGTTCAAGGAAAAAAGGGTGCACTTACATGATGAATGGGCTTCATTTTTCGCTTTTTACGAAGTCTTTTCATGGCAGTCTGGTTAAATCCAGCCTCTCAAATGTAGCCATTATAATTATCTTGTTAAAAAAAATCTCAAACGGTTGGTTATCCACACGCAAGTTGCGATTATGTTTGTTAACCCTAAAAATTTGGGGATACCAGTTGTGCAATTGTTCATTGCAATAAAAAGTGGGCCAATGTTCATAGTTTATGCTTAAGTGAATGGTAACTTCCCATGGTGGGGAGAATCTGAATTGATCCAAATATACTTTGTAAGGTTGCATGGTTGGTGGCTGCACTGAACTAAAGGCAAGAGGTGATACAGATTCGAGCTGGTAGAGGTGGATGTTAGGTAGGTTGAAAATTTCTTTGGCCATTTAGCATAGATTGAACTAAATTCTTAAGCTCCTTATCAGAGATTCAGAGGTAATCATATATTGGAAACTGGTTAGAAGAATGAAAGAGGTTGCATTCACTGTCAAATCGGAAGCTAGTTGGAAGAGAGAATGATTGAAGTGATGTTCACTTTCTGCTTACGGGTATGCTTACGCTTACTATGAAAATAATGAGCTTAATGAGTTTGCTTAATTGCCCCTAAAGTTTCTTGCTTTATGAAAACTATTTATAAAGGCTTGCTTCCAGATTTCTCTCTTCAGTGATACTCTCACAGCATTTTTTTTCTACATAATAATTGAAGTGGATGGGTGCATCTTAATGTTAATTTAATACTCATGCATAACTGTGTTTTTTTTTTTTTGAGTAACCATGGGTATCCAGACACTTTCTCTGACTAATCCTACATGCGGAAAGAGATCACCAGTGGCTCAACGTTTGGCTGTCAGAATCGAAATTGAAGTCATGCGTCTAACCCACACAACCCCGTCTTTGCCTTTACCACTAGGCGACCGGGTTCTTATACATAACTGTGTGAGTGTGTCTATACTCATGTATAACTGTGTCTGGATGTTTAGAAACATACAAGTATATACTAGTCTTTCGGAACTCATTTATAAATGTTCCAGATTGAATGTAAGAACACATTTAGACCCTAGAATCTCTCTTTATATTTCGGAACTCATTTATAAATGTTCCAGATTGAATGTAAGAACACATTTAGACCCTAGAATCTCTCTTTATATTAGACATGACTTTAACTGCTAGGTAATGACACTGTAGAGTACGATTTGGTTTTAAAGATCGAGGAGCTCGTCAGATGGTTCAGGTTGAAACATAAAAGGTGAACTTCATTTTATTGAACAAATGTCATAGGATCGTATCATAGAGTTATCAAATTCTCATGGACACCGAGTCCCGTAGATCCTCTACGCTAGCATCTCCAATTTAACCATCTTCAACTTCATGTATGGGATTTTATCTCAAAAGACATTGGTACTAAATGAGATGAGTCGATTATTTATGTACTTCATTATAAAGTCTTAATTAGTCGATGTGGGACTAACTTTCAGTTCACACATCTTCAACAAGAGTGAACTTCATGACCAAAACAGGTGACATATTGGTAGGGAATGAATTCGGTTGGGTTTCTTTATCTAATAAAAAGAAAAAGGGTTGGGTTCAACCATTCCTCTGCTAGTCTTAAAGTTGGTTTTACCTGTGCCTGGTTTGGGCCTCGGGCCCCAATTAGGGTCCGTTGTACCTGTATTTCTATAGTTGTATAATAAATTTGCCAATTGCCAATTTGAACCAAAATAAAATAAAATAAAAATAATAATAATAAATAAATAAAATGGCGTTGGGAGCTCCCCCACACCCACACACACATATACAGTGCACGACTTGGGGCGAATCAATAATAGTCGGATAATACACATATCGAGTGGTTTAGACCCCCAAATAAAAAATTACCAATTGCCAATATATCGAAGAAGTATGATTTCAATGTTTATAACAAAAAATTGGTTGATGTTATTTTACTTTTTGTTTCTGTTGAGAAATCTGAGATCTTATTTTATTTTATTTTATTTTTTTGGTACAAATAGACTAGTAACAATGATTTTGATTTAACACTTGTTGGTAACTGTCTTGCACATTCAGTTGTATGATTTATAATATAAAGACTTCAACAAATGAGTAATGAGAGCATATATTCGAAGTGTACTAAAGGAACTGTATAATAATATGAGAGTATATATTCAAAGTGTTTCAAGAAATCATTTTCATTAGGACCATAAACTCTCTTTTTACCTGTAGAACATTAGGACACTTCAACAAAAATGTCTCATACGTTGATTTTTTTTCAACAATCTTTTCTTTCTTTTTACATGTAACACATTTTTGTTAAACAAAGTTTGGTAATGCAAGTCATTTGTGTTAGCAAGTCCTTTCAAAAGGGGTCATGACTCATATAAGGTAAACCCAAACTCAACTCATTTATTAATCGTGTTAATCTTGTTCATGTCGAAATGGATCGTGTTAAACATGTCGGGTATTCGTGTCGCCCATTTATTAAATATTTTATTTAAACGTTAATGACTTGTTTACAACTCTTAAAAAATTATATATCTATATAAATAAATATAAATGAACATAATATAATTAAATAGCCAATAAAATATAATGGGATTGTAGTCTTTAAGTTTTACTTTGATTTTTTATTCAATTCTTATATAAGTCTTAACAATAGAGAGGAAAATGACTCATAACAAATAACATATAAAAAAAAATTCAAAAAACATATAAAAATCCACAAGAATCCTCCAAAAAATAAAATGTAAGACAAATAATATATTAAAGTAAAATAAATATTTACTTTAAAAACAAAATAAAGTATGATAAAAGATATCTTTAAATAAAAAATAAATCATATTATTCTCATGTTATCAAATAGGTGGATTTTGTACTAATTCATTTATTATATCCTATTTATTATTTATACATTATTCTATAATCGTGTTAAACAATTCATTATCGAGTTAAGCAAGTTAACCTGCTAATGACCCACATTTTAGTTGTGTATATTCGTATTGACCCGTTTATGACTCATGCCCATTTATACCAAACCTTAATCTGTGTAAAAACGTGTCATATTCATGTCGGGTTATCTTGTCGAGACTCAAATATATTGTCACCATTGGGGCAATAACCGTGAGCAATGGTATAAAAGGCCTAGAGTTTATAAAATTTAAAAAATAAAAAGAAGAAGAAAGGCTTAAGCACTTTAGGCATTTAGGATATGTGAGTATATGTGCCATATGCATGCATGTCCAAAAGGCTCAAAAGTCTTACTTATTTGAGCACAATGACTTGCGAAATTCTGATTTGCATCGCTCAAAAAGAAGATCATTAATTAAGATCTATCTTAAAGTTAAACTTTTCCAAGGAGTACTATTTACTAGTTGTCAAGATATTAGTTATAGTAAAAAAAGATAGCATTAACTTTTGTTTTTGGTTGCCCTCATTTACTTTTCAAGGCCATGCCAACTGATAAATTTTCACAGCCACGCCGCACACAGTGTGCGAGCATGTGGATATCCTTTGCTAGCACCAATATTATCTCTAACTTAACCACTTGTTAACTTTAAGTGTGAGGTTTTATTTCAAAAGGCATTGGTGCTAGTTGAAGGTACTAGTTGGACTAGATAATCAATTATATACTTCTTTGTGAAGTTATATTTAATCACTGTGAGACTAACTTTTGATCCACACATCTTCAACACTCTCCTCATAGACCGAAAGTTACACGATCCAGAGGGCTTTTTTTCTCCCAGGTTCCATTTTGAACTATAGGCTCTAATACTTAGTTTAATTCTCACCAACTACAGTAACTAGCAACTATGGACGGGAATTTTAAAGAATGGTGAAGGAGTGAAGATAGAGGTGATTGATTTTTTTAAGCCGTTTTCACTCTAAGAAGAGGTGAAGGAGTGACGATAGAGGTGATTGATTTGGTGATCCATTTTCGCTCTAAAATATCCAGAATTAAATGTTGTATATGATCTATAATAGTTGACCACCATGTTCCGTGATTTCAAAATCGCAAAATCTTAAAAAAAACAAAAAAGCTTAAATGTTACTTTATAGTCTCTCTAACTAGACAAGGCAGCAGGTCCAAGAAGGATCCGTCGGATATCGACTTGTTGTTTTTTCGGTTTTAGGCAACTTAAAAAAATAAATAAATAAACGAACCTTCGTAAATGGCATTGGAAATGTTTGTTAAACATAGTGGTGGGAGTACATGAAATCTGCTGGTCCAGTTCGATTCAATTCTAGAAGGATCTAGTTTGATCCAATTCATTTCGCTTTAATTGGTTTATAATTTGAATTTGTTCAATTGGATTGGATCAAAAGTCACAATCTACATGGATTGGATTGCATTGCAGATTGAACATCTCAATTCACCGATCCAATTAACATTTATATACATTTCATTGTGTTAAATATTTTTTTGAATGCATAATGTTTGCATTTTCATGCTACTAATTCTTCTACTATTTATATCTACATACACTTAGAGATCTAAATTTTTACAACTTAAATTAATTATTTTCATATTTAATTATGAGTCTTCGGATACGACGACATTTAAAATTTATTTATTTAACGTCTCATTTTGCAAAAAAAAAAAAAAAGTCTCATACATTATTTTTCACATTAATCGCAACTTTTTTTTTGTTACTTATAGAAATTTGTTCAAATTTTAATTTTAAAATATTAATTTTGTGATTTTATAATTGTCAATCTATGTAACATGATCCAATTTAGTCTATGTTAAATAAATTGGATCAAGTTAAATTAATAAAATAAATAGACTAGATTGGATTGCTATTCCTCAATTCGTGATAATTGAATTGAATCACAGATGGACCTTAATGGGACCGCATGCAATTGGTGTACACATCTTCTACTTCCCGAATAAATAATACTCGAAATTATTGTAAGTAAATTTTATTTAAAGTAAGTTTTGTATGAAAAATCCAATTACTCAAAATTAACTCGAGAAGTACAATTCCTAGAGGAAATCGTCAACTTTCCAAAATTACAAACAAGGAAAGTGCCACACTCCTAGAGGCTGATATTATCAACTTCTCCTATCAATTTACCACCCTAGCCAAACAAGACCTTGATCTTGAAACAAAACGGCCCGAAGTTTTCGAAATCCTTAGAAGTAACCACCATTCCCACCACTAAGATTCTACCTTGTTTGATTCAAAGAGAAATTGAAGGAAGTGAAATAACTTCTAAAGAAGTTCCAACTTACCTTATTTAGTTGAATATTTTTAAAAAATTTCTTATAAGTTTGAGCCCCAACTTCCTTCATATAAGAGAAGATAACTCACTTAGCGTGAATAGGTGAGTTATCTTCGTGAGGAGAAATAAACACTTTTACCCTTATTTAATGTTCTATCTTCACCTTTATTTCTCTATCAAAAATAGTGTAAAGAGTATTTATGTCAATTACATTATTTTATTATTTTTAAAATGTGAAACATCCTAGGAAGTACAACTTCCTTAATGGTTAACTTCAAAATGAACCATTCGTTTAATTTTCATCATAAAATAAAATTTGATAAAAACACATTGCCTTTTTATGAACCCTACCAATTTAAGCAAGGTAGAGTATTGGCAATGTTGTTATCTAAAACTGTTCTTTTTTTTTTTTTGGTTTAAAAGAGTTCAGCTACGTACTTGCTTTTCATCAAGAATCTCACCGACCCTTCTTGATGACTGATCAATAAGGAGTATCCAGTGAATCATTTTTTTTTTTTCTTTTTTTTGATCAGGATTCAGTGAGTCTCTCTTGAACTCATCTACAACTAAATGGATATAAATTGTAAAAGCTAAAACTGGTTTCAAAAGACAAAAGGACCGAAAATCATAAATGAATGATCATCATTCAAATAAAGTAGAATATAGTAACCTTTTCAACCAGGCCACTGGCTCAAAAAGTAGACAAGGTTTCAGGAAGCGTGGCAAAATTCTACAGTAACTTACTTTACATAGAGTGTCATATATTTTTAGGGAAAAAAATATTTGCTTGATTGATACACCCAGAGAGCATAACAGACTTAACAAGGCATGATTGAGATTGTCAGAGAGGATGCAATGGGAGAGATTAAACTGTTAATGAGTAGGGAACTGGGAATTGAGAGAAATACAGGGAAAGCTTAAGAGCATCAACCCTTCAATTAAAACCTCAAAAATCTTGGATTTTTGAGCCTCTTGAAGTGTTTTAACTGATCAAAACTCTGTGTTCACTGTTGAAGAGACTGGCAGGAGAGGAGAGGAATGAAAGCAAATTTAAGGGAAAGGAGAGAAGCCCAATCTCCAGCTTCAGCTACAGCATTAAAGGGTAATTAAAGACCCAACCATTCTTTAATTTGCAGTTTTTTTTTTTCTTCTTCTTCTTTACCCATAAAACTGTAGCAACTTTTATGCAATTCATCAGTGAATGTTTTGTTGATGAGCTATATGTTTTTCAAATGTCACCAGTGCTTAGTCTGGAAACCGCCTTTATTCCTTGCGAAGAATGTGTTCTTCGGCTTTGGTATGTCATGGATGTCCATCACTTGAATTGTTCTTTGCTTTTTAGCTTCAAACAAGCAAACACAAGAAAGAAACCAAACAAACCCCATTTAGTAAAACACAGTTCTATGCCAATCAAAGAAGCAAACACAATTCTATGCCAATCAAAGAAGTTTAAAGGACTCATAATGCAGTAAAGCCGAAAAACAAATTCAAACCATTTTGGGCTTCTTGGTAGTTCTCATGAAGCCGCCTTCTCGCCGAAGCGAGTCTCTCTGGATCAATAGTGCTGTCCTTCCGCTCGCCTTGTCTCTGCAAAATCAGTTAGATTGTAAGAAAATGAGGAAAGTTGTTCAACCTATGTAATCAATGAATGTTGTTTGTTTGATCATATTGTACATTAGGAAGAGCAGAATTAGGAGGTGTGACTGATTGAACTGGCTTTGGTTGAGGAGGTGTCCTTCTAGGGACCACCGTTTTCCCTTTCGGTTCAGGCTCCGCCGTGTTCTTATCAGACCCAGAGCTCCAATCTGCATTTCCTCAAACACATCAAAACATAATTCACAAAACGGGTGTCTAAAGAGTTGATCAAACAACTGTAAGATGCAGAAGAAATTGAACTTACTGTGTGGATTGGGCGAGTATGTGAAATCAGGGACCTGTGAACAATTCACATTGAGAGAGATGAACGACAACAATGATCGATAAATTTCAACGATTACAGCATCAATAATTGATTGATTTACTTCAAAAACTTACCTGGTGATGACCATTTTGGCTGCTTTTTTGAGTGTTCTGCAAAGGAGAATCTTCATCTGCAACCAACATACAAACCTTTTGTGTTAACATAACAAATGATAACTTCAATGCTATTTTCAATCAACACAAACATTTTTCTTCACAATACCAATGAGAGCAGAGGCCGCAACCTCGCCGGGCATGTTCGATTTCACCCACTCGTCCACGAGATCCTTCCATTTTCTATCAAACAAAAGCATAATCAGAAATGCATATAGGTTTTTCTATTTATTTTCATTTTCAATTCATTCTTTCCTCGTAAACTTGATTGATTCACCAAATTAACCTGACAAGTTGCTTCACCAATCTCCGCACTTCGTTCGATTGATGCTTTCGGAATCGATTCACATGTCTTCCAATGTCAGTTTCCTGAAATCAACAACACAAACAATCTAAACATTAGTTGAAATTCAAAGAAAACACACAAATTTTGCCTAGTTTTTGTCATGTTATCATCAAATCAAATACCTGGAGAGCCTTGAATGTAATTTCCATGTCTTTGAGATTCTGGAGCAGATGAATCAGCGAATCCTCCGCCTGAAACACAGAATTCAACCAAGAAAACAAGTGATAAAGCTCGAATAAGCGAAAATTTGCAAAGAAAGACTGAGAATTCAATACACAAACAGCTCAAAACCTGATCAAGATCATCAAGTTGATCTTTGATGTTCA
Organism: Stephania japonica; assembly: GCA_039657345.1. NCBI lineage: Eukaryota > Viridiplantae > Streptophyta > Magnoliopsida > Ranunculales > Menispermaceae > Stephania > Stephania japonica. The sequence goes on along the minus strand of CM077564.1, from coordinate 13,346,502 downwards.
AAATCCTAGTCTGTTCATCATCATCATCATCATCATCAACATCAACATCAATATCAATTGAATTTCCAGAAAACCTTCTTTGTTCTCGAACTTCGTCGCCGTCGCCGTCGCCGTCATCGGTCGAGATCGGAGTTGACGGCGAGCCTCCACCTTTCAATTCATGGCTGTTGCTGATCTCCTTCTCCTTATCAATCATCATCATCAGCTGCGGCTGCTGCGGCCGTTGATGATCGCAGTTCGGACAACGAGAGATTACCGGCGGCGCGTAGAGCCTCTCCACAATTCCGTCTCTTCGGTTCATCAATTCAGCTCTGTAATCCGCCGAAGCCATCGAAATCGCCGAATCGATAAGCATCCACAAATCCACACCGGAATCCCTCAAAACCGTCCTCAAATCATCGAAATCCATCGCCAGAGACGATCGAGAACGATCGAGCTTCCGAATTCAAAGATCCGAACAATCAACAACGCCGAAACCACTCAGATCTGCAAAAATCGCTTCAATTGCACCAACTACACACTCTAACAGACCCAATTCATCATCGTCGTCGTCGTCGTCGTCGTCGTCATCGTCTGAGAATGAGAAATCCAAATTGATGAAAAGATGGAATCTCTGAAAAGCATAATCTGCTTTGCCTCCAGATTTCGCCCAAAAATGTCTTCAATTGCATTTAAAGATTTTACACAGAAAAAGAGAGGTAGTGAAGATAGCGAATTCGATTGTCGCGTTTTTTCAAGATCTGTCAATCAAACAAACAAACAAACAACCCTTCGACTTCCTCTCGATCACATCAAACCAATTACCATCATCTATCCGATCACTCTTCTTTCTTCTTCTTCTTCTGTTTCTTCTTCAACTTTTTATTTTTTTCTCAATCTCATCCATCCATTGCTGTTTCTCTGTCAAATCTCCATCTCGGATGCAACCAGTTTTTTTTTTAATATTATTTACCATGCTTTAAATAATTTTATTTTATTATATTTTACTTTTAAGGGCAGTTATGGTAATCTAAACACCTTCAAAAATAACACACACTATAAAATATATATATATTTTTTTTGATAAGAACACACATTATAAAATGTGACTAGATAGAAAGTTAGAAACGGATGAAATTCAACTAAAATGTATTAATTAAAAAAATTTAAATAATTTAAAAAGTATTCATCAATGAACTAATTTAAGATAATAATAAAAAAATTTGATCCATGTACCGAAACCTAACTAATTAGGGGTGGAGGTGAGGTTGTTGTTTGTTTATTTTATGTTGGTTGGGCTTCTTTTGTAAATTCTTTCTTCCTCAGATGCCTCATTGGCAACTAGTGCGCTTATTGGAGAGGGATAAAGTTTCGCATATTCTTACTTTAGACACAATGTGAAAGTACGAGAATGCCCTTGTGGACCGACAAGATTTGGCAGACGCGTCCGGGTTACCACTTTGCCCCTATTTGGGAGTATTACGAAATAGCCACGTGGGTCGACCGGTCGGTGTTTGAACAGCGCGTGCAGTGCAGTGTATGGTAAACGCACCGGAATTCCCACTTTGCCCTTATTGGATAAATTGTTGCTGTTATCCACTAACTTAAATAAGGGATTGGTTAAAAAAGAAAAAAGGAAAATGTTTTATGACTTAGTTACACCAGTTGTCTTTGACACAGCGAGACTCACTGGATTTACAAAATGTCTTCCTAACTGGTGACTTTAGCATGCTCCCAAGAAAAAAAATAAGGGATTGGTTAAGCAACTACTATAGCAACTAGTATTGCCAACATTAGTTGTACGTGAATTACGTACAACATTGGTTTATACCACTTCATATTATATTTCTCTTTTTTTTTTTTTGACTTTTTTGCCTCGCATATTATACTTTTGTCACGGCGAGATGTTTGGTTTACTATATTAACTTTTAGGGAAAGTTTCTTTCAAAGAAATTTAACTTCACGAGGAATTAACTACTAAAGAATTAACTTCCTGCGGACATGACTCGACAAATTGAGATAGCATTAGGCACTCATAATTTTGGTGGGCTATTCTCATTTTGGTATTTTGGTTAATGTTTTAGCCTAAATTTTTGTAAGGAAAGTGTTACAATAACAATAAAAAATCACACCACAACACACATTGGCCCACAAGAGCTATTTATATTTACCTCGAGATATGTGTCACACAGATCTCAGTACATAACACGCGAGTCGTGACCGTATGAAAGAAGGGAGCATTAAATGAGGGTAAAAATATATATTTTTCCTCCAAAACCCCACCCCCAAATGAGTAATCTTTCCCAAACCGTTGGAAGTTTGGTACATATGTTATATATATATATATATTTACAATATATAAATGGAAAATTAAAATTAATCTACTTATTAATAAGTAGATGTGGTATGCGACACGCCAAATGTGACAGGAGAACTACGTCATTCATGTATATAGAGAGACGTGACGCTTCGGGTTACCAAGCATGAACAACATATCGGAAGCTTTTGTCACATGCATGCATGTTTGGGTCATCAACTCAAACGTTGTGTACTAGTATTGAACCGTCACATATTAATGAACTTGATCTTGGTTCATTGATGTGTTGGCTAGGTTCATGTTTTTTAAACATGACATGTTAAAAGTGTGAAAGGTTGTGTTTATAGCCAACCGAGCTGGTATGTCCTCTTTGTTAGACACATGCTTAAGAAGAAATTCACATTGTATATATATTTATGTATATATCTCCTACGTAGTACAATTTTTGTTTTTGATTATGTTTTTAATTAAAAGCAAAACAGTTCTATTTTTCTTCCTATTTTTTAAAAACACTGTTTTAATTATAGAGTGAGTACAATAATTTAGTTCACTTATTCCTACATTCTTAAGTGTTATAGTCGTAGGTTCGTGATTGTTGTGTCCTGAGATGCAAGTGCTACCAACCGTGAGTACGTTTGTGGGACATTATTGTCTTAAGGAGATAGAGTAATTAAACTCTAGCCTCAATTTGTAAACTTTTAGTTTCATCAAGTTTGAAGTGTTTTCTACGTCAATTCAACAATGAGCTCAACCGATGACATAGTGGAGCATCTAGACACCAACACAAACTTCCAGGAAAAGTTTGTGAAAATATTCAACCAAACATAGGTGTCTAAATTTTTTTTTAACACCTCCTTACTTTAACCTGAATAATTTTATAGGAATATACTCAAACCTCATCACTCAACAGAATACGATATACCTTAAAATAATCGAACCCATAACATATAGTACTTCTGTGGAGCTTTAGTACTCTTTTAAGCATCTTAGCGTAATTGTTCTAATTGATACATGTCCACTTTTTAAGTATAAGATTCCGTAAATTTAAGAAGGTGCAGTGCACGAGCTAGAGAACAATAAATGGGTTCAAACTAATGCACAAAGACAATATTTGGTGCATGTATTATGAATCTATGAATGTTGTCACTTATTGTTGGAGACATATTTCTTAACAAAAAATGATACTCTATTCCTTGAACCCCAAAAAAAAAAATTTGTAAAAAAGAGTAACTAATGTTTTTTTTATTTTTATTTTTATTTTTGGTTTTCTGATGTTCAGCTCCAGTTGCACCGAATTCACGCTTGGGCACCGTCGGACCCTATATGGGGACGACTTTCACATAATTTTTTCATTCTTAAAACTCGAACTCGAGTCCTTACTTAAGGGGACCAAATTCCTAACCACTTAGGTCAACCGATTGTTGGTAATAGTGACTAATGTTATCACTACACTAACTAACAATTTGATGACTGAATTTATATCATCAATCATTTACATTTTTTACAGTCGCACAACCGCTTAGGGTTTCCTTCCTTCTTCCTACAAACTTTTCCTCTCAAATCTACAGTGCGTTGGGGCTTCCAACGATGTCGAAGCTCGCTTCGGCAGCCATGAGCGTCGTCAGTGAGTGCCCCTGAGGTCTCGACCTTTTTCTTTCCAATTGTTTCCCCTTTCTCTCTCCATTTTCCTCATATTTCCCTCCACATATCTCTTATTTTCTTATGTTTCTACCACTCCATCCTTTGTTTTGTTGGGGCTTTTGGAGAGAAGATGAAGGGGAAGGCGGATCCAAGCGAGCCAGTTCTAAAGTCTCGAGAGGATGCTTTTGGGAGTGACAACACACCAGGAGGTCCATCAACTTGCTAGCATCAACAATCAACCGTCGCAGCCATAGCTGAGATGAAATTGTGCTTCGACATAGACAACTCTTGTTGGTTCGTTGACTCTGGCTGGTGCGGTTCTCCTCCTTTCTGTGTGTTTTGTCCTCTATTGTCTGCATTGAATATAGTAATTGTGTAGTGTTTGTCTAAGGTTTTAGATTAGTTACCGCCTACGTGCGGTTGTTATCTTCGTTGTCGAGGTGGTTGTCCCCGTTGTTAGGGTGGTTGTCCCTGCCTTAGGGTTGGGTTGGGTCACACTATAATGTGTGTGTTTTTTTACTTTGTTTCGTGTTTTATCGTTGTAAAATCTATCTGTAATAGATGTTTGTCCAATTAGACTAGGAACACGTCAATATAAATCACTTCGAAAAAAAAACTCTAATAATTTGATGACTAAGGCTATAATTAAAAAATAAGCAATTATTGGTTTCTTAATTGCCTACAATAACAACTCTTTTTGCGGTGGATAATCGTATCTATTGTCACACCCGAAAGACCCATATATAAAGTCAGTATAGGAGACAAATTAACTCAAAAAATAACATTATATGAAAAATGATTAAATGACTTACTTTTAACGTACAGGTACACATCCTTATCTTTTAGACATTTATAATATTTTTTAAAATGTAGTGCACAGGAGACAAGAAGCATGAGAAACACGTGATTACTTGATCACGTTAGGGAAATTAAATGATAGTGACAACCTTTTGTTACATACATTGACGACACAAATGGATGGTATAGTCCTTACGATAGTGCACGGAGATTCGTGTGGCCAAATTTAGATGACTTGTATCCAAAGAACTCCAAGTAATGTAGTAAATGTATGCATAAAAGATGGATTTATTGCCATGCACAGTCCTCGTAGCTCAGCACTTAAATCAGGAAATACAGTTTGAAATTAATTTGTTGTGCAGACTTTTATTAGCAGATTGTCCTTGTCCTATTATCGGCATTACGCGGTGTAAGGTCAGAGCACCCTCGTGAATAATTATTCCAAATTGTAATCCCGTTTTTCACGTTGACCAACAATGACAAATACTTGCCGATTTCCTGGAAACTTGTTGGACTTGAACTAGTAGAAATGAAAGCTTTCATAGAATTTATTTAAGGAACCAATGACGTAACTTTGGGCATCGATTCAATTGAATGCCTTACAATACACCTTAAGATGTGTGTGTGTATTGTGAGGTAAATCACACCGCACTCGATTGGATTGATGTCCAAAATGTGTTACTGAATCATTTTCCTTTATTTAATCCTACATTCAATGAAATGTCATCAATGATTGAAAAAACAAGAAATAGCAAAAAATGCAAATTATTAGTAATTTTTTTTTTTGCAAATGAGGGATAAATTTTGTTATTTTTCAAATATATTACAAACTATTAGATTTTTTGCAAATCTAGTAACCTGTTCATGGGCTGAGTTTGTGCTGGGCTCAGGCCGAGCCCGGGCTTAAGAACCTTAGCCCAAACCTGGTCCACTATATGCAGACCTATACATAGGCCTAAACCCGACCCATGTAAAAAATGCAAAGCCCAAGCCCAAGCTCGACCCATCAAACCCATGAATAAATATTTTAATATTAAAAAAATCTAAAAAATAAATTATTTATAGACTTTTATAACAATATAAGTGTTTCCATATGTATATAGTATATTCATAGATTGTGCAAAAATGAGGAGTAGCTCAAATGGTAAACACTTAATGTGAGCATTAGGTCCTAGGTTCAAACCTTTCTTACAACACTTATTATTTTAGAATATATTAATTATAAACTTATATTCGGGTTGGGCTGGGTTTGGGCCACCTTAAAAGTGGGCCTAACTGGACTCAGGCCCGGGCCGGGCGGGTACCTAAGTAGGTATAATCACATCCCTCATTGTGCTTGAATCCAACACTCCACCTTAATAGAAAAAAAAAACTATGATATTTTTTATGTGGTTCTAGTGCTGTTTGTGTATTATGGGTTTCAAATATTGTTGAGAGCTATGACGGTCCCAAATTCCTCAATCCTAGAATCGGGCGCCGCCTGGACTGGACCCGCGCGAACCCCCGAGCCAATCCTGTCGAGTTGCTCAGGGCCAGTAAGCATATCCTTACCATTCAATCATTTATTAATCATTTAAAAGTGAAGTCAATTAATTAGTGAGTTATCAAAGTATAAAGCAGAAGCAATAAATCTCAACTAATCAATTAACCTCGAAAGCTCCAAGTTAGAACAAAAACCTAGGGTGTGGGAACCCCGTATATCATATATACCATGTACAAAAACAATATAAGTAGCTAATACAACAAAAAGTCACCTATGTCCGCAGAGGAGGGCCGCTCAAAATATATCGCCTAACTGCACAGCCTTTCCTTTGCTGGACTGCGGATCTGCGCTCGGTCAAACACAAGAATGACGAGCCCAGGTAAGTAACGTTAAGCAGGAACAATAATATATACAACATTTCGAATTAAATAAATGAACAGTCAATTCATGCAGATAGAAATAAAAGAACAGGGAGCGCATGAATATATAAAGACTATGAACAAATAAATAAGCAATAGAAATTGAGTGTCCCGGAATATAAAGGAAAGACACAAGTGGTCCCAACCAATTAAAGTCGTTATGCCGAGGACAAAATCTCCTCAAAGGCTAGGAGTCGAGGACAGAATCTCCTCTAAGTCCTACGTGAGTGTAGAGTCCCCAACAATCTGGTGGAGAACTCTCACCCCGTACATGTCATTACAACCAATCACGTATCCCCAGCCGTAAACTCCGGTATAATACACAGCGAGTCAGGAATTCTGCAAGGATCACGCTTGACACACTTGCTTTATGACAACTCAAAAGGAATGAAATGAAAAGATAGTATCGAAACAATATCAATAAATAATTGAAAGCTCAAGAAATAACTGTTGAAACCACACCCAAGAGGGGGGTGAATTGGGTGTACCGAGAGGTTATTGCCTTTTTAATCTTTTTAAGCACAAGTAACAACAAATGTCTATGCTATGCAAGTGAATGGGTAGGAGAGATGGAAAGCGACACACGATTTATAGTGGTTCGATCAAATGATCTACGTCCACTACCTAACCTCCCCGGTTAGGATTTTCAAACCCTCACTTATATTCCAAATAAGTGTTACAACCTAAGCATACAAGCCTAGAATGCCTAATTACAATTAGGACTTCCTATCTAGCCGCAACTAGAAATTGTGCCTAGCCTCAACTAGGTCTTTCCCTTTGACTTATATTCCACTAAGTCTTACAATCATACACTTACAACAATTTGCTGAAAAGAAATGAGATACACTTTACAATATAAAGTGATATCTAATTCAAACACTAGCAAGCCTCCTAGAGCCTAACAACTCTAATGCATGCAAGTATGAGAATGGATGGAAAATGCAAAGTGTGTCACTGATTTTGTTGCAAATTCCTAATATGAAATCGTTTTAAAATCCAATGTATTTGTGCAAAACCGATTTCAAAGCAAAGAACAATAGTTTAACAAAAATCAAGTTTAAGTGCAAAACTTTTGTTCAAAACAATCTTAGGGTTTAATAAAATGAATTTAAGTACAAAACCCAAGATAATGGTGTTAAAACACACAACAAACTGATTTTGATTCAAAACACACAAAACTATGTAGATTAAGCTCAAGAGAAGGAATCTAGAACAAGGACTTGCTTACAACCAAGAAGATGACAAAAGAGATCAGCTTTGAGGAGATTCTTGTACTCTTTGAATGCTTCAAAGTCTTTGGATTTTTGTGCTTGTGGACAGCCTCAAGAATCTCCTTTGTCTCTTTCACAAAAATCAAAGTGCTTCTTTTTGAATCTTTTGAGCTTTTGAGTGTGTTTCTTCCTTGTTATTAGAAAACCATGTTCTTGGTGATTTTATAGTGTTAGGTATCCCATCTTGACAGTTTGTGACCGTTCTAGGGATCCAAGGGTCCAAAATCCATCATAAACTCAAATTAAAGTTCGTTTTCCAGCTTTTTAAAAAAGCTGCATCGGGAGAGGGCAATTAGCGCGCTAATATCGAGACCTAGCGCGCTAACTCGCACTTAGCGCGCTAATGGCGTATTAGCGCGCTAACTCGCAGTAGGAGCTCAAAATAATTATTTTATCCCTTTGTGTTAGCGACCCTTAAACACGTCCGGGACCTAACCAACCCTAATATAACATGTTATACACGTTTATTATGGGTCATTAAGCCTAATTGGATGGTGGGATATTTTTACAAACCCCGAAAACGGAAAATCACGATTCCATAACATGCGAGGGGCTTTTCTGCAAACTTGCAGTTTTTCTTTTCAAAAACCTTTTAAAAACAAGTTTTTCAGTCTTGAAAACTTCAACAATGATCTCCAAAATGCAAATGATCATTAACACATAATCTCACATTGTTTAAACTCGTGGACCTAGTTATGTGTTAAATTTCATTTTGAAATTCCAAGTTACTTCATGACTTTTGAAAATTGGTTTTAAGACTTGATATGCATGAACTAATGCATTTGGCTTGTGTGAAAGAATTTTGATACCTTACATCGAAATTACAAATTTGCAATATGGTCTTCCATCTTCATTCCTTCACGAATGCCGGGTCTTGAACTTGTATGGCTTGAGTACCCGTGATGTGCTGTCTTGCATCCTTTAACAAAAACTGAAATACACTTGATATTAATTAGTACATTTTCACCTTGTTTGTTTCCATCAAAATCCCGGTCGGAGTTAGAGTGACTAACCACTTGGTCCAACAACTGTAATGTTCCTCACTGGTTTACTTACCTCGATCCAAGCTAATTTGCGCTAACACAGACTCCGACACGCCTTTACGATCCCCGTGTGTACAATAATCCTGATAATGCAATTTATATCTATTTCCTTAATTTCTTATGATTTTTCCAAATTCTAACTATTTTTACCAATTTCACGCTTTTCAAAGCAAAAACTCCAATATAACGCATTGCAAAAACCTCGAATACTCACTTTTCATAGAAATTCAAAAATTTCTCTTTATTTGATGAAAATATAATTTTCTATAATTTTCTAGGATTTTTCCTGAATTTTCCCTATTTTCTGGAATTTTATTTCAATTAAAATCCTTTTTAATATATTTAATTGAAATAAATAATTATTTATTAATATAATAATAGGTGGGTGGGTACCAGGTCGAGTCTGGCCCGACCCGACTGGGACGGGTCTAGAACGCCTTGACTGGGTCCAACCGGGTCGGCCCCGGTCCACCCAGGTTAAACCCGGTCTGACCATGTCGGGTCACCTTGACCTGGCTCGGTTCCATCTTCTTGTTCGTTGGAACGAACAAAAGCTCTCTGTTCGTTCCAACAAACAGAGAGCCAAATTTTTTTTTATTTGTTTTAAACAACACAACAACAACAATCAACACACATCTCACCACCATAATCAATATCCCATTTTCACTATTTAAATCCACAACCCTCAACAACAACCTCGGCAACCACCGTGACAACAACAACGACAACACCAACAATACAATCAATAACTACCTTACCTGGATCTCGCCTCGTCGTCGCGTCCACACTCTCCGCGAACTGCTGCTCTCCTCTCCTTTGTTGGTGTTTGGGGTTCATGCGCAGTGGAGATTACAAAACAATTTTGACAAAAACCCCAACATGATCCGAATCTAATTCCATTAAAAATGTTTAAACTATGAAAACTTAATCATACCTTAGTCGCAATGTACCTTTCTGAAGGTTAATCGATCTCTAAGGCGCTGCCAACGACGAACGCTTTCTATCAGCAGTTCACACATGAACGGCGGCCGAGATTTGAAGTTCTAGGTTCGAGAGAATACCAAACCTTTTTGTTTTTCTCCAAAACGATCCAGAGCATACCAAAAAAGCCTAAGTCGTTTCTTAAACGAAAATATAGTTTCGACCTTTTAATCTTTTTTTTTCGTATTCTAACTCAAAGCGTCTATTTGTACAACCCTTGTATATAGACGGTTAAGTAAATTACACATATACCCCTACTTAAAGAAGTATAAGTGTAATACACTACAAGGACGTTTCTGTCATTAATTTTATCATATAAAATTTAAAATTCGTTTTTCTGAACCATCTTAAAATCTCGCAAAACCATTCTTAGTGTGCGACCCAATAAGCTCATACAACATTGGCAGTGTACCAAAACACATTTTGGTATACAAGTCATAAGCGTCCTCTAGCAAGACATTATGACTACCCAAGTTGTATGAATATCAAATCGATACAACCTAATCAATAGTGTATATAACATCATTTTGTCACACGATATCCTTTTGATCAAACATAAGACATGGAATTATCATTCAACATGTTCAATCGTACTAGTCTCGATCTTTAGGTAGACTGAAAACATCCAAGTGACATTGATCAATATAAATTCACTTAGACTAGGCCTTTTAGCAGTCTAACACATCGAGGGATCCACTAGATATCTCTCTTTATATGAGAGGGACAAATTCTATCTCGATTACAAAACTTCATCACATTGCTCACATAGTAACCAATCACAACCTTTATAATCGTCCGGTTAAAGACAACGTTTGATAGTGTCAAATCACTATGTTCCTAATGTTGAAGTCTCTGGTAATCTCAAGTCAGAGGACTGAAAAATATACCTATCATGAGAAACAACTGACTTAATCCATGTGATGTTCTCATAGCGGGTCGGTCCAGTACTTTATTCCCTAACAAGTACTCGTGATCTTGATTCGTATCCCTATACGTATAATCATCATATGATCATCAATCAAGACTCACATTAGTCTTAATTAATTATAGTTCCCAGTATTATGATCGACTAGGGACATTTAGGATATTTTTGTAAATGCCCATGGATCTTATTATAATGTAAACATACAAATTAATTATAATAAACAACAAATGAAATCCTCTATTTTATTAACTAAAAGTATTCATAAAGACAGTTAATGGATTGACTTAGGGCCAATCATGCATGCATCTAATGCCTAATCATGCATGCATCATGCATGCATGCATGCATCTAATGCCTAATGATCTAACATGACCATCATGTTTTGCTTGTAGAAGAGCTTTTGTCAATGGATCCGCAAGGTTGTCTTCAGTAGGTACTCTGCAAATCTTTACGTCCCCCCTCTCAATAATTTCTCTGATGAGATGAAAACACCTGAGTATAGTTTGGATCTGTAGTGTGATCTAGGTTCCTTGGCCTGTGCTATTACCTGTTATTATCACAATATAAACAAACAGGGTTAGCAATACTTGGAACCACACCTAGTTCATAAATGAACTTTTTGATCCAAACTGTCTCCTTTGCTGCATCAGACACTGCAATATACTCAGCTTCTATTGTAGAATCTGGCACAGTCTCTTGTTTCGAACTTTTCCAGCTTACTGCACCCCCATTCAAAGTAAACACATATCCAGACTGCGATCTAAAATCATCTATATTAGTTTGAAAACTTGCATCTGTGTAACCATTTACAACTAGATCATGTTCAAAACCTCCATAGACCAAGAACACTTCCTTAGTCCTTCTTAAGTACTTAAGGATGTTCTTTACTGCTATCCAGTGACTCTCACCAGGATTTGACTGATATCTGCTTGTAGTGCTCAAAACATATGATACATCAGGTCGAGTGCATATCATAACATACATGATAGATCCAATAGCTGATGCATATGGAATCTTATTCATACGATCTCACTCATCATTTGTCCTAGGACATTGATTCTTGCTGAGACTTATGCCATTATACATTGGCAAAAATCCGCTTTTAGAGTCTTGCAAACTGAACCTATTCAGCACCTTGTCTATGTAAGCACTCTGACTTAGACCGATTAGCCTCTTAGATCTATCCCTATAGATCCTTATCCCTAGGATATAGGCTGCATCTCCTAAGTCTTTCATTGAGAAACACTTCCCTAACCAAGACTTGACACTCTACAATGTTGGGATGTCATTTCCAATGAGTAATATATCATCAACATACAGTACCAAAAAAACAACTACACTCCTACTGACCTTCTTGTATACACAAGGCTCATCTTCGTTCTTAATAAAACCAAAATCCTTGATTACTTCATCAAAACGCAGATTCCAACTCTGAGAAGTTTACTTTAATCCATAAATGGATCTTTGAAGCTTGCATACCTTCCTAGAATTCTCAGGATGTACAAAACCTTCAGGTTGTGTCATATACACTTCCTCAATGACTTTCCATTAAGAAATGCTGTTGTTATATCCATTTGCCATATCTCATAGTCATAATATGCAGCAATGACAATTAAAATTCTTATGGATTTAAGCATGGCTACTGGCGAAAAAGTTTCATCATAATCAACACTTTGAGTCTACCTGAAACCTTTTGCTACAAGTCTTGCTTTAAAAGTATGCACATTGCCATCAATGTCAGTTTTCTTCTTGAAAACCCATTTACATCCAATGGTCTTACCACGTTCAGGTAAATCAACTAAGTACCAAACTTGGTTATCATACATGGATTGCATCTCAGAATTCATGGCATTTAGCCATTTATCTGAGTCTGGTCCAGACATAGCCTCCTGATAAGTGGTGGGTTCATTTTGATCCGTAAGCAACACACTACGACTATCAGTATGAGAAATCTGAATCTCTCCGCCTCATGTCTTACCCTACCAGATTTACGTGGGCCTTGTGTCACTTGCGGAGGTTCAACTAGTTCAGAACGTTGTTGAACTTCCATAGTAGTTCAGTGTTTATCTGTGATTCTTGAACTTTTTCAAGATTTATTTCTCTCCTACTAGTGTCTTTTGAAATAAACTGCTTTTCCATAAAGGAACCATACCGAGCAACAAACACTTTGTTCTTAGCGGGATTATAAAAGTAATATCCTTTTGTTTCCTTAGGATACCCCACAAATAAACACTTATCAGATTTAGGTGCTAGTTTTTCTGAGACTTGTCGCTTTACGTAAGCCTCACAACCCCAAATCTTAAGAAAAGACAAACTAGGTCTCTTCCCGTACCATATCTCATATGATGTTTTATCAACCGCTTTAGAAGGAACTCGATTTAGAGTAAAAACAACAGTTTGTAATGCATAACCACAAAAGGATATAGGAAGATCTGCACGACTCATCATAGATCGAACCATATCTAATAAGGTTCGATTTCTCCTTTAAGAAACTCCATTCCATTGTGGAGTTGCTGGTGGAGTTAATTGTGAGACAATCCCATAATTTCTAAGATGATCATCAAATTCTTGGCTTAAATATTCACCACCTCGATCTGATCGAAGTGCTTTGATAGTTTTACCAAGTTGATTCTGCACTTCATTTTGAAATGTTCGAAACATCTCAAATGGTTTCGCTTTATGTTTCATAAGATATACATAACCATATCTGCTGAAAACATCAGTAAATGTAATGAAGTACTGATAACCTCCTCTAGCCATTATGTTTATAGGACTGCATACATCAGTATGTATTAGACCTAATAAATCACTTGCCTTTTCACTATGTCCAGTAAAGGGACTTTTAGTCATCTTGCCTTGTAAACAAGATACACACGTTTCATATGTTTCTAAATCAAATGAATCTAGAAGTCCATCTTTATGGAGCTTCGTTATGCGTTTCTCATTTATGTGCCCGAGACGACAATGCCAAAGATAAGTTTGATTCAAATCAATTGACTTAAATCTCTTTGTATTTATGTTAAAGACTGGAGTATCAGTGGACCTTTTCATGCTTAGAATATAAAGACCATCACACAAATCAGCATTTGCATAAAATATTCCTTTACGAGAAATGGAACATCTATTATTCGTAATAATAAAATCAAAACCATCCATATCCAAGCATGAAACAGAAATGATGTTTCTGCTCAAGGCAGGCACAAAATAACAATTATTTAAAGTTAAGATAAGTCCACTAGGTAAGACTAAGTCATATGATCCAACTGCTAGGGCAACAACTCTTGCTCCATTCCTTACTCGGAGGATGACTTCTCCTTTCTTCAACTTTCTAGTTCTGGTGAGTTCTTGCACATTTATACAAATGTGAGATCCACATCCGGTATCTAATACCCAAGAATCACTAATAGATAAATTAATTTCAATAACATAAATACCTGTAGTGGTAGTTGCACTACCCTTTTTCTTCTTTAGATCTTCTAGATAGAGTTTGCAATTTCTGAATCAATGTCCAGGTGCTTGATAGAAATGACAATTTCTTTCCTTTTCTTTTGGGTGTTTTGAAGCAGGAACAGGCTAGGAATTGACTTGTTCCACAGGCTTTGCAACAGGTGCAGCAGCAGCCTTGGCAACTTTAGCCTTACCATTCTTCTTCATTCCCTTTCCCTTTTGGACCATCAACACAATACTAGAGGGTTTCTTGATATTTTGTTCAGCAGTTTTGAGCATCAAATGCAGCTTTGAAATTGATCTCTCCGGTAATGAATTTAGGATCAAATCTGTAGTCAACTCTTGGCTTATGGGAATTCCAAGTCTATCAAGTTGGTCAACACAGCCTTTCATCTTCAGAACATGAGGACTAATTGACGTACCCTCAGTCATCTTACAAGAATGCAGGTTCTTGACTGTCTCGAACCTTTCTTGCCTAGCTTACTGTTGGAACATTTCCTTCAGCGTTACAACCATGTCGTAGGCTTCCATTAGTTCCATGTCCTTCTGAAGTTCAGGAACCATAGTTGCCAACATAATACATGCAACATCAGTAGAATCGTTGACATGCTTATTATGCGCATCCTTCACAGCTTTCGTAGCATTGGCTAGTGGGTCCTCAGGGATCGGAACATCCAGAACATACAACTTGCATTCATGCTTGAGAACGATTCTCAAGTTTCTAAGCCAGTCAAGAAAGTTAGTCCCAGATAGCTTATCTTTCTCAAGGATAGATCGCAGTGACAGGGGATTATTGTTACTTGAAGAGGCCATTGATCTACAATAAAGATTATGCGAGTTTATTTTAGTATAGAGGAATAGACTCCCACTAAATTAACAACCCTCCTAAAACATACCTGTTTATTTAGGGGACTAAAATCCATATTTCACCTAATTCTATGACAGCTATTGCATGAAACACAGAACTAGATTATTTGGGTAGGTAACAGTTACCAATTATATCTTATGTAATTTTAGATACTTTTATGAGATACATGACATCTTATGTCTTAGCATGTTTTTATCTCATCATATGCCTAAAGCCTAAAACTATATTGATAGCTTTATTAAGTCAGACCAATTTAAATATTTAGGTAACTCTTACCTAACTTATCTCACCAAGATAACACAATACACCCAGCTATGGCTGAAAATATATTAGTGTGATCGAGGCCTTGATAAGTGTTTAAAATTGGATGCCACAAGACTTAAGATTTAATAGAAGGATTTTATTCAGTTTTAGTGATTTTTAAGTAAACAATGAAATATCATATATTTTATTGATTTGTAGAACCACTAAACAATTTAGGAAATTTTTATGCTATTCACTAATAGAAGAATTTCCGTGCGCTAGGATTAGTTAGACGGCGGTCCCGCTGGCCATAGAAAATCGTATTTTTTGCTAATTTTATTATCCTAAACTAACCCCTTAATTTATCTGAAATCAAGTCAATTAAAACATTTTTAATTAACTCGGGCCCACATCTAACTAATCATCTTATCCTAATCCAATTAGGACTTAAGATATTTGAATCCTAGGATATCACCAATAACAAAATTTTTGACATTTATCTCCTATTCAATAGGGATAACGAATTCAATTTTGCTACTATCTTCTAATCTAATTTGTTATCTATCTCATATCAAATAAAAATTTCATAACAAAATAGATATAACGAGATAAATAAATAATTTCAAAAATAATTATTTACAATTTCGGTCCTCATCCAAATAATCACAAATATGTAGTTGAATTATGAACTACTATCTCAATCGAACCTAATCATATTAGTTTCGAATTAACATTCAGACTTATACAATTTAAGAAACTTAAATTAATGTAACCTAAATATGCATACTGAATTACAGAGATTTCATCCATGCATCAATACACGAAAATAAAGATTATACCTAATGGTGTCATGGATCACAGAATACGAAATTCAATTCATTAAAATTATTCAAACTAACCTAACATGGTTACTTGCATGTACGAAATTGATTTCAATTAAATCACGAATATATGTATCATATACATAAACCATGATAATAAATCTCACAAAAAACTTATGTATATCACATATACATCAACTATTAACATGCTTTCAATCATATATCATAAGAAAACATGCAATGAGTTTAATGGAATAAACTCGAAGGCTCTGATACCACTGATGGTGTTTGGGGTTCATGCGCAGCGGAGATTACAAAACAATTTTGACAAAAACCCCAACAGGATCCGAATCAAATTCCATTAAAAACGTTTAAACTATGAAAACTTAATTATACCTCAGTTGCAATGTACCTTTCTGAAGGTTAATCGATCTCTAAGGCACTGCCAACGACGAACGCCCTATATCAGCAGTCCACACAAGAACGGCGGCCGAGATTTGAAGTGCTAGCTTCGAGAGAATACCAAACCTTTTTATTTTTCTCCAAAATGATCCAGAGCATACCAAAAAACCCAAAGTCGTTTCTTTAACGAAAATAGAGTTTCGGCCTTTTAATCTTTTTTTTTTTCATATTCTAACTCAAAGCGTCTATTTATACAACCCTTGTATATAGACAGTTAAGTAAATTACACATATACCCCTACTTAAAGAAGTATAAGTGTAATACACTACAAGGACGTTTCTGTCATTAATTTTATCATATAAAATTCGTTTTTCTGAATCTTAAAATTTCGTAAAACCATTCCTAGTGTGCGACCTAATAGGCTCATACAACATTGGCAGTGCACCAAAACACATTTTGGTATACAAGTCATAAGCGGCTTCTAGCAAGACATTATGACTACCCAAGTTGTACGAATATCAAATCGATACAACCTAATCAATAGAGTATATAACATCCTTTTGTCACACAATATCCTTTTGATCAAATATAAGTCATGGAATTGTCATCCAACATGTTCAATCGTACTAGTCTCGATCTTTAGGTAGACTGAAAACATCCAAGTGACATTGATCAATATCAATTCACTTAGACTAGGCCTTTTAACAGTCTAACACATCTAGGGATCCACTAGATGCCTCTCTTTATATGAGAGGGAAAAATTCTATCTCGATTACACAACTTTATCACATTGCTCACGTAGTAACCAATCACAACCTTTATAATCGTCCGGTTAAAGACAATGTTTGATAGTGTCAAATCACTATGTTCCTAATGTTGAAGTCTCTGGTAATCTCAAGTGAAAGGACTGAAAAATATACCTATCATGAGAAACAACTATGACTTAATCCATGTGATGTTCTCACAGCGGGTCGGTTCAGTACTTTATTCCCTAACGAGTACTCGTGATCTTGATTCGTATCCCTATACGTATAATCATCATTGATCATCAATCAAGACTCACACTAGTCTTAATTCATTATAGTTCCCAGTATAATGATCGATTAGGGACATTTAAGATATTTCTGTAAATGCCCATGGATCTTATTATAATGTAAACAAGCAAATTAATTATAATAAACAACAAATGAAATCCTCTATTTTATTAACTAAAAGTATTCATAAAGACAGTTAATGGATTGACCTAGGGCGCATTCCCTAACATCCTTGATCTCTCCTTCTCTTGATCGATTGAGAATGTGAGAATGGTGATGGCGGTGGCGTGTTGGTGTTTTGGGTGGTTTTTGGTCAAATGACCAAAATACCCTCCATCCCTATCCATACTCTTTACAATTTAAATGTCCTTTTTGGTCATTTTGCAGTCACCTCCACTAACTTTAATGACTCCAATAGGTGACTCTTTGTTGACTTTGGTCTTTTGATCTCATCAATTTCAAACAACACTCAAAGTTTCCCTCAGGTATTCCCGTAGCCGACCGCACTCGACTCATAACACTAACTTTGTTCGTCGCGTCACCATAGACGTACCGACGTAACAAACGAACTTTACAACATTTTAATTATTATTTATTTTATATTTTTTTCAGTGTTTTTTTTTACTTAAATTTGTTCCCCGGATTGTCAACGCTCATACGCCAACACCATTACATGCTAGAAACTTTGAAATTGAACAAATGAAATACAATATAATACAAACACCATGCAAAACTAACATACCTCGGCGTTGACTTCTGAGATTTGATGATTGCACAACGATGTGGGCCCACGTATCAACTGTATTGACATGTAGTACGGGTTAAATTTTTAGGGTCGTTACAGTCTTCTCAACTAACTGGAATTTCGTCCTTGAAATTAAACGAAACTAAAAGAAAGACTTACCAAACTCATAAGAGGTAGGGGAAACACTCGAGCATATATGACTCCAGCTCCAACGTCAGCTCCTCGTCCCCGTGGTGTTGCCACTTAACGAGGACTAATGGGATCTCCTTGTTCCTCAGGGTCTTGACCTTGCGGTCTAAGATCTAGATAGGCTGCTCGTCGTATGTGACATCTTCCCTCATGTCTATCTGGCTTAAATCTACTGTTGGTCGTCTGGCCTCCTTGGACTTATCCAGTCGTAACATCGATATGTGAAAGACAGGATGAATCCCTGACATCGGAGGTGGAAACTCTAGTTCGTATGCGACCTTGCCTATCCGCTTCACCACTCTGAACGGACCAATGAACCTCGACGCAAATTTCCCTTTGATCCCAAACCTCTTGTGACCCTTCAATGGAGACACTTTTAGTTATACAAAATTCCCGACCTGGTATTCTAACTCCCCGTGATACTAGTCATAATACTTCTTCTGCCTCTCCTGCGCACCCTTCAATCTCAAACTGATCTGGCGTATATTCTCTGTGTGATCTACCACAATCTCTGGCCCAATCGCTGCCACATCCTCGAGCTCCGCCCAACAAGATGGAGACCTACACAGCCTCCCGTACAATGCTTCAAATGGTGCCATGCCGATACCGGCCTGATAACTGTTATTATATGCAAACTCACATAGATGAAGGTATTCCTCCCAAGATCCACTGTACTCCAACATACATCCTCAACATATCCTCAAGAATCTGGATCAAACGCTCTGACTGTCCATCAGTCTGTGGGTGATAGGCGGTACTAAGATTCAACCTCATGCCAAACTGTGCTTGCATGCTCTGCCAGATCTGCGATGTAAACTGTGGCCCCTTGTCAGATACGATTGATAACGAAACGTCGTAAAGTCGAACTATCTCTCGCTCGTACAACTCTGCCAACCTATCTACTCGACATGTGGTCGAGATCGATTTGAAGTGCGCGAACTTAGTCAATCTATCCACAATCACCCAGACGTTATCATGTCTCTGCCGAGATCGAGGTAGCCCATTGACGAATTCCATGGCAATGTGCTCCCACTTCCAATGAGGAATGGGAAGTAGCTGTAATAACCCCCCAGGTCTGCGATGCTCAGCCTTAACACGATGACAAATATCACACCCTCTAATAAAATTAGCAACGTCGGTCTTCATCCCTGGCCACCAGAAGAGACGACGCACCTCTGCGTACATCTTAGTCCTACCCTGATGAACCGTAAATCGTCAGCGGTGTGCCTTATGAAGTATCTCATCGCGTAGCTCAACCACTGGTGGAATCCACATTTGTCCTCTAAATCTCAGGCATGAGTCCGTTGACTGACTCCAATTTGGATGATCTGAACTATGCGCCAGCTCTAAGAACTTTTGATACTACTCGTCTGTCTATTGCCTCGAGTACACTCTGTATCGACACTGTCTGAGTCCTCATCTGCCCGCAAATCATTACTCTAGTATCGGTTGGAATGTCATCGATACAAATCCTCTCAACCGCCTCGAGCAAACTGTAATCATGCGTCATGTGGCAGGTAACAACCTCTGAGTCTGACCCTCTGCGACTCAATGCGTTTGCAACCACATTAGCCTTCCCTAGGTAGTACTCCAATGAGAAATCATAGTCATTCAATTCTTTTTATGTGAAGAGGTACTTCAAACTCTTGTGGTCAGTAAATATGACGAATCTCTCCCCGTAGATATAGTGGCGCCAAATTTTTAGTGTAAAAACCACTGCTGCCAACTCCAAGTCGTGAGTAGGGTAATTCTTCTCATGAATCTTCAGCTGTCGGGACACACAAGCAATCACTCTACATTCCTGCATCAGAACACATCCCAAACTGATCTTAAAAGCATCGGTGTTCACCTTAAAACCTTTCCTTAACTCGGGCAAAACCAAAACTGGTGCGATAGTCAGTCGTTACTTCAATGTCCTGAACACCTGCTTACAGTCGTCGTTCCACTGAAATCTAACATCCTTCTTCGTCAACTGCATCATTGGTGTCGCGATCCTCGAGAAGTCCTGTACAAAATGCCAATAATAATCTGCCAAGCCTAGAAAACTGCGGATATCTGACGTTGATCTCGGTGTAGGTCAATCGCTAACTGCCCTGACCTTAGTGTGGTCCACTGACACTCTGCCGGTCCTAACAATGTGACCTAGGAATCCTACCTCTATCAACCAAAACTCATATTTAATGAACTTAACGAATAATAAGTACTCTCCTAGTGTCCATAAAACCAACCTAAGGTGCTCCTCGTGCTCCTCGCGAGTCCTGGAATATATCAAGACGTCGTCGATGAACACAATGATGAATCTGTTCAAGTACTATCTCAACACTCGATGCATCAAATCCATAAACATCGCTGGGGCATTAGTCAGCCCAAATGGCATGACTGTAAACTGGTAGTGCCCATATTGAGTGCGAAATGTAGTCTTCTCCATGTCCTCTGCTCTTATCTTCAGTTGATGGTACTCAGATCTCATATCAATCTTCGAGAAACACTGCGAACCTGTCAACTGGTAGTACAAATCATCGATGCGAGGAAGTGGATACTTATTCTTCACCGTCGCCTTGTTCAACTGTCTGTAGTCAATGCATAATCTCAAGATACCGTCTTTTTTTTCACAAACAATACCGACGCTCCCCAAGGCGACATACTCGGCCGAATAAAGCCTAACTCCAACAACTCGTCGCGTTGTCCTCTCAACTCTTTCGGAGCCATGCGATATGGAGGAATAGAAATGGGTTTGGTCCTTGGGGCTAAGTCAACGATGAAATGGATCTCCCTAAGTGGTGGTAAGCCTGGTAACTCTGTTGGGAAAACATCAGGGAACTCACATACTACTGGCACATTCTCCAACCTAGTCTCTACACTGCCCGTCGTACTCAACACGCCAGCGAATGTCTCTACATCTACGCTAGTGGCGACTCTACCCCTGGTGATCGGTAAATTGGTCGAAGTCCCCTGGAAGCTAAAGTCCGAATGCCCAAGAATCTGAAACGTGATCCTCTTACCGTAGCAGTGAATCTGTGCATGATAAGCACCCAACCAATCCATGCCCAGTAGTGCATCGAACTCTAGGAACTCCAACACTCTTAGGTCTGCAAGTAAGGCGTGTCCCTCTATCTCTACCGAACAGTCTACATACACTAAATTCGGGTAAATCTTGTCCCCAGCAACCATGCTAAGGATCAAGGGTCTCTCTAATCGAATAGGTCTCAACACTAACTCGTCAACCATATGACCTGAAATGAAAGAAACTGTAGAACCGGAATCAAACATGGTATACATAAATCGACTGCAAATGTAAACCGTCCTTCAATCAGGTTCCGTGAGGCAGTCGTGTCTGGTGCGACAATGGCATGAACCTGCTCCCGGCCCTGTGGCTATCCTCGACCCAGTCGTGGACAAGCACTGACGAAGTGGCCCAACTGTTCGCACTCGAAGCATGCTCCCCTTCGAGACCCTGAACTAGACAGACCACGCTGTCCCTGTCTCAGTGCCTGACCAGAACTCTGTCTCTGGCCTTAATCGCATCGCTGTCCCTGTTGGTATCTCTGTTCCTGACAGTCGCCTTTACCCTCAGTCCTCTGGTGCTGCTGTCTGTGCTGTCCGGACTGAGTCTGTAACGACCCAAAAAATTTGGTTATTTGTGGATGATAATGCATGTATTAGTATATTAGTATTTTACGGGTCTCGAGCCGTTCGGGCTATGTTTTAATGGAGTGAGGTGTCGCCTAGTTAAACGGGGTTTTCGGGAACCGTATTAGTGGACATTATAAATAAACAAAGTCAAATGAAAAACATGACCTAAGTTGAGGAAATAAAATTCTAACAATAAAGTATAACAAAAGCATAAGGGAATTTATTCAAATCCCAAGAGTAGGACCGCCTCGAGAAACGTGTCGGACGCGGGGCACGGTGCACCGAGTAGGCGAGAATTTATGTAACCTTATTGGTAATCTAATAAAATTAATAAGGTTGATTTAATAGGTTAATATGGATAGGATTGTTAGAATGACACACTTGAGTGAGGAGGACCATTGGATGGTCATAGAGATGTGTATGTATGTTAAGATGAGATGATGTGGTCAAAGACCCATAAGGGCAATTGTTTAAAATTGGGTAGGAAATAAGTGGAAGGGCAAAATGGACATTTGACCTTTAAATTGTATATATAAACAAACAAACCAAACCCTACACTATTCATCTCCTTCTCCAACACTCTCACCGCCGCCACTCATCTTCTTCCTCACTTCATCTCTCTCGGTCGACACACCACTCACCGGAGGACCGCCGTCGACGAGGGGAGACCTTCTCTCTCTCCCTCCCTCTCGGCTTCCCTGTCCACCCTTCTCTTCTCGGCCTCACGCTCTCCCTCCCTCCTCCTCTCGGCTGGACGTCACCGCCGCCACCCACCACAGCATTTGGGACCTCCACCACCCACCGGAGACACCTAGGTGAGTTTCTCCTCCCTCCCTTCCGTCTCTCTCTCTCGGCAGTCTATTTTCTCTCTCTACCAGTTCGCCAACTCGGTTCACTGCACACATTTTTCGCTCATCGCTAGGCCACCGTGAGGTCACCTCCGACCGGGAACTTGGGCGTAGACTACCCACGCAGGTCTCGGCGTTCCCGGAGAGCTTCTCGTCTGGCCGGTGGGTCACTTTTTCGATGAGATAACAAGGCCATTTGCTCACTGTTTTCACATTTTTGTGTGGTATTTCACATCGTTTTAGTCGCTGTTTTGGGGCTGCCATGGCTAGTCGGACCATCCCCGGTCACGGCTGATCGGAGTAGAGTCTCCGACGACTCCGCTAGCCGGAGATGACCCCTCCCCCATGTTCAACAGCCACGATTTTGGTGTGTGAGTGTGTGACGGTTTGATTGGTGTGTATGACGGTTTGGTGAAACAGTGTGTGTAGGGTGGCTGTCCTATATGTATGGGGTGTGGCTGTGTATGTGCACACCCCAGTTGGGGTGTGGGTGTGTGCACTATAGTGAAACTTTATGAGATGTGTGTGTGTGAGTTGCGATTAGCATAACAATGTGTATAGGTGGCTGTTTTGGGATGGATTTTGTGCAAGGGGTGTACCTTGTGTGTACACCACAATGGGGTGTACACAACGGTGGGTGTGTACACCACGATGGGGTGTACACAGCACTGTATGTGTACACCACATTGGGGTGTACACAACAGTTGCATATGTATGGAATAGTGAAAATGTGTATAAAACATAATTCCAAGTAATAAATTAATGTTCTAATGCATATGAACATGGTAAATCACAGTGGGGTGCACACACCAACGGGGTGTGTGTGTGCACAAGACAGTGGGGTGTGTGAAGTGTTAGTGTGCACACCAGTGGGGTGTACACATCAATTGTGTGTGTGTGACCATAATGTATAATATTATAAGTTTAAGAATAAATAAACAAGATTATAAGTATAGACATTTGTATTAAATGAATATGGACTTGTAATGAGGCCCAACAAGGGCCTAATCCACTCATTTTAATAATAAGTCCATAACAAATCTCAATTTGTGTGTATATGGGTTGTGTAAAACCCAATAAGAGTTTAATATGATAAGCACAACTTAAGGCCCAAAACAAATACATAAAATGTAATAATGAACCCATATGTCCAGGCCTAATAATTATCCACATATCGAGCCTACTTAGGTGGATATAGGCTTAATGCATGGACCCACCAAGAGCCTAACCAGTGTATAAAAGACATCAACGATGATATGAGTTGCATTAATTAAATGAATTGAAACAAAGTTATGAGAATTATCATAAAATTAAATACTAATCCTAAACCTATATTCGGGACTTAAATCGTTGTCAGGTAGTCGAGAAACACGGGAAGCGCGTTAAAGTCTCGGAGTGAGTACCGGGTCACGTTAGATCAGGTAAGTACATGCATGCCTCGTATGTATGTACGTTAGTAGACCAGTAAGAAAATAACATGTGATTTATACATCCTCTATTTATTGCTATTGTTGTATTGATCCTTTGCTTGATATTCCATTCCGTTTTCCTTGGTTGTATGTTCTTGGCATGAGTGTGTGTCTCGAAGGTATCATGTGGTCCCGCACTAGCTTGGACAACGAGGGTGCCCTCTGCAGGGGTAACTGACCACCCCTAGTGATGTGTGTACTGGGTACTGGATTCGAGAGGTGTTGCGATGCCTCTCGATTTCACGCTGCGCTAGTGTTGCGACATTGCCCAGGGAGATCTTACGAGATCTTTGCCGTATTGCTGTGAAATAGACCACTCATGGGCCTCTTTTGAATCTTAGAACATGCAAAATATCGATTGTTTATCTTTCAGTCTCTTTATCATGCATTTGATTTATTTACTTTCCAGTTATTTCCTTTCCGCATGATACTTAGATTGTTTTTCTTGTTATAATCATAAATTACTGTTACATTCTTCTGGTACTACTAGCAATTTTATTCAGTTACTCACCGTCTAGTTTGTGACGGTGGGTGCAGATAGAGTGGAGAACAACAAGGGCAAGGGGCTCTGCCTAGGTGATATACTTTGAGGAGTTGCAGAACATCTGAGAGACTTTATAGTAGGTGATTATATTTTTTTTGCTGATGTGTATATCGTTTTATACTTATTTTGTTGGGATTATTGAACTTGGTATATCTTTTATGAGACTGGTATCATGTATATATGACTATCGAATTATACATGAATACCCAGGGTTTTCCACACTTATAGAATTCTTAATTTTCATTTGATTGAGTTATTTCCCTTTATTATTAATTGTTTTAGTCTTCCGCTGTGTATAAATGCAATAACTCTTTCATAAATTACTGAATTGATTACATCGGAGGCTGACTAGGCTCGTCAGGTTGCCGAGTGATGACTCGGGGCCTGCACGGGCTTAGGCCGGGCGTACCCAATTGCATGGGGAAATTGGGGCAGTCACAGAGTCTGCGGTAGCTAAACACTAGCATAGCTCCGTGCCGGAGCGAATGGTACAACTGTTGTCGTGGGTGGAGATGCTACACTTTGAGCTCGGTTTCTCTATGACCACTACCTGAATCTCTTCCTCTTCCTACCATCCCCCGAAGGCTTCCCCGACTAGGAAGGTGCCGATGAAGTAGCCTGTGCCCTGGTGCGTGTACTGCCAAATCCCTAACTGGCCATGACTCTCTCATACGCCACCTGTAGTGTGCTCGGAGTTGTCGTCACCACTATCGAACCTATCGAATCGTGTAGCCCGTGTACAAAGTAATATGCCTGGTCGGTGTCAGTATCTGCTGTTCCTCTGGCATACTCCATCAGTCGTAGATATCGGTCCATGTACTGCATCACAGACTCGTTAGCTCTCTGCCGGATATTCTGAAACTCGATCATTTTCAAATTACGGACCGTAGGAGGAATGTACTTCTGCTCGAACCTCCCCTTGAACTCAGCCCAATCTCGGGGCTTCCCCTTCGTGGCCATCGTTGTGCGCCACCAAACGTTGGCCTTTCCGAACAGTGAGACGGAAGATGTATTAAGCTACATGTAGGCCGGTATAGCCAGAATGTCATGAATCTTCTCGTGACTCCTCAAGAAGATCTCTGCTGCCTCAAGATTCATACCCCCGTAGAACTTATCGGGCTGATGCCTCTGAAACTCCCTAGCTGGTCTCGCCTCTGGCGTAGCCTTAGTACTCGGAGTAGTCGATGTATGAGGCGCCTCAATAACCGGTGTACTCGGTGTCGATAGAATCACTTCCGTCTGAGTAGGCAGTGCAACCCCTATCTATGCTATCGGAGCTACTGTGGTCTCCGACATCGCTGAAATCGGAGTAGGAGCTGTCGACGTCACCGCTGTAGCTCGTGTACCAGTCTCCTATGCAGCAGGCAACTGGGAAGTAGTCGGCGTAGATGGTGTCGCTGTATGGGGTGCTCTCAATAGTCTCAGGATCTCCTCAAGTCTATGATCTTGACTCATAATCCTCTGAGTCTACATCTGGAACTCCTCCCTACTGACTCCTCTAGGACCTGGCGTTCTACTATCATCACCAGAACCCGGCTGATCCGCCATCCTTGTTTGTAATTAGGAGAATATTCGAATCAGTGAATAGCTAATCGATATCATAGTAATACACTATCTCAAATATAACAAGTACATTACAAGTTCCGAATTTTCCCCAACACTCCTCATTTCCCAACTAAGACTTAAGTTAGGTTCATAGGGTTCCACTCTAAGTTCAACAACTATCCTAACTTCCGCTTTCCTATGTCTTAGTGGATTGTGATTTAAATTTAAAAGTCTTTCATTTAACCTTTACACTATTATACAAATTGTGACGGCCCCAAATTCCTCAATCCTAGAATCGGGCATTGCCCGGCCTGGACCCGCGCGAACCCCCGAGCCAATCCCGCCGAGTCGCTCAAGGCCAATAAGCCTATCCTTACCATTCAATCATATATTAATCATTTAAAAATGAAGTCAATTAATTAGCAAGTTATCAAAGTATAATGCGGAAGCAATAAATCTCAACTAATCAATTAACCTCGAAAGCTCCAAGTTAGGACAAAAACCTAGGGTATATAAAGCAAGGAGAGTATCATCCAAGTCATAATATCCAAAAAAATCTCTCAACCCATAACCCCATGAACAAAAACAATATAAGTAGCTAATACAACCAAAAAGTCACCTATGTCAGGAGAGGAGAGCCGCTCAAAGTATATCGCCTAACTGCACAGCCTGTCCTTTGCTGGACTGCGGATCTGCGCTTGGTTAAACACAAGAATGACGAGCCTAGGTAAGTAACGTTAAGCAGGAACAACAATATATACAACATTTCGAATTAAATAAATGAACAATCAATTCATGTAGATAGAAAGAAAAGGACAGAGAGCGCGTGAATATATAAAGACTGTGAAAAAATAAATAAGCAGTAGAAATTGAGTGTCCCAGAATACAAAGGAAAGACACAAGTGGTCCTGACCAATCAAAGTCGTTATGCCGAGGACAAAATCTCCTTAAAGGCTAGGAGTCGAGGACAGAATCTCCTCTAAGACCCCTACGCGAGTGTAGAGTCCCCAGCAATCTGGTGGAGAACTCTCACCCTGTACATGTCATTAAAACCAATCACGAATCCCCAGCCGTAAACTCCGGTATAATACACCGTGAACCCGAAATTCTGCAAGGATCACGCTTGATACATTTGCCTTAGGACAACTTAAAAGGAATGGAATGACAAGATAGTATCAAAATAATATCAATAAATAATTCAAACCTCAAGAAATAACTGTAGTGTTCCTCATTGGTTTACTTACCTCGATCCAAGCTAATTCGCACTAACACGGACTCCGACACGCCCTTACGGTCCCCGTATGCACAATAATCCTAATAATGCAATGTATATCAATTTCCTTAATTTCCTATGATTTTTCCAAATTTCTAACTATTTTTGCTTATTCCACGCTTTAAAAACTCCGACATAACGCCTCGCAAAAACCCCGAATACTTCACTTTTCGTAGAAATTCACAAATTTCTCTTTATTTGATGAAAATATAATTTTTTATAATTTTCTAGGATTTTCTTGAATTTTCCCTATTTTTTTTGGAATTTTGTTTCAATTAAAATCCTTTTTAATATATTTAATTGAAATAAATAATTATTTATTAATATAATAATAGGTGGGTGGGTACCGGGTCGAGTCTGGCCCGACCCGATTGGGTCGGGTCTAGACCGCCCTGACCGGGTCAGACTCGGTCCACCAGGGTCCAGCCCGGTCTGACCCGGTCCACCCGGGTCTGACCCAATCGGGTCGGGTACCGGGTCGACCCAATCGGGTCGGGTCACCTTGACCTGGCCCGGTTCCATCTTCTTGTTCGTTGGAACGAATAGAGAGCCAATTTTTTTTCTTTGTTTTAAACAACACAACAACAATCAACACACACCTAACCACCATCATCAATATCCCATTTTCACCATTTAAATCCACAACCCTCAACAACAACCTCGACAACCGCCGTGACAACAACAACGACAACACCAACAATGCAATCAATAACTACCTTACCTGGATCTCGCCTCGACGTCGCGTCCACGCTCTTCGCGAACCGCTACTCTCCTCTCCTTGATCTTTCATTTTCTCGATCGATTGAGAATGTGAGAATGGTGATGGCGGTGGCGTGTTGGTGTTTTGGGGGGGTTTTTGGTCAAATGACCGAATACCCTCCACCCTATCCATACTCTTTACAATTTAAATGTGATTTTTGGTCATTTTGCAGTCACCTCCACCAACTTTAATGACTCCAATAGGTGACTCTTTGTTGACTTTGGTCTTTTGATCTCACCCATTTCAAACAACACTCAAAGCTTCCCTCGGGTATTCTCGTACCTGACCGCACCCGACTCATAACACTAACTTTGTTCGTTGCGTCACCACAGACGTACCGACATAACAAACGGACTTTACAAGTTTTTAATTATTATTTATTTTATATTTTTGTCAGTGTTTTTTTTTTACTTAAATTTTTTCCCCGAACTGCCAACACTCATACGCCAACACCCTTACACGGTACAAATGTTGAAATTGAACAAATGAAATACAATATAATACAAACACCATACAAAAGTAACATACCTCGGCGTCGACTTCTGAGATTTGATGACTGTACCATGGCGCGGGCCCACATATCACCTGTATTGACACGTAGCACGAGTTAAATTTTTAGGGTCGTTACAAGAGCAATCTATAATTGTCAAACTATTTCAATTTCACTATCTCATTCACAACTTAATTAATGGCAATTCTTTTGAACAAATATGATTAGCGAATCAATGTACATTTTTATTCTATGTCTGGTCCTGTATCGAGCCATTAATAATCAACGAAACTTCAATTTTTCTTAAAAAAATATCCTTTTTTTTTCTTGAGGCCAAAATACAGGCGTATAGTTTTAAAATATATGTAACTTTATTGTTGAGGAAAAACTTTTTTCTGATTCTAGTTTTGAACCATCACAGATTTTCTCTTTTGATTAGCGGCAGTGGTTCTAACATCTTTTGTTATTTTCTTATTTATAATAAATTACATATCTACATATTCAAATATGTGGTGATTATTTCATTTACATTGTAGTTATCAAATTCACCATTGGTCCTAAAATATTGTTGCTCCTTAATTTACAAGGGCATTTTCTCAACATACGATTGTGCACGGGTTTACACTGAAAACTGCGTACTATATATTGATTATTTTTATTAGACTCGTGGTTAGGCTCGGCATACCTCGTTTAGCGTATGTGTGGATTTGCATGTTGATTGGCGTTCGTATGGTGTGTATTATTATTTATTGGAATTAATTAGGTATATTGGTTTTAAAATGAATAGTTGAAACAAATGGTACTATCGAGGAAAACTTGGATATATATTGGTTTGAAAACTAATACATTCCACCGCTACCATTCTTCTTTTTTCTTCTCGAATTCGATATGAGAAAGAGAGAATAGAGAATCGATTAAGGGAGGAGCTCAAATTGACGAGGTGATTGTGTTGGTGAGGAGATCGAAATAAACATAGAATCGTTGAGCTTCTCTTCTCCTTCTCCTTCATTTCAAATTCGAATTCGACGGGGTTTTGTTGGGGTTTTTGGTGTTGTGGCTGTTGGGATTAGTTTCACAATAATTAGTGATTCCAGAGGGATCATTAGGACCCTTTGGAATCCAAGAATTTAGTAATGAATTAAGGAATTCATGGTTTTTGATATTAAGTTGGATTGTTGATATTTTGGTGAATTTCCTTTCAAATCCATATTAGTTGTTAATTCTTGTAGCTGATGGTTGTTGTTGATGCAAGTCTTCATTGGAGGCTTTCCCCAAGCTGTTGGGAATATTTGGAGTGTTTGGAATCAGACTTCGTGACCGACTGAACACTAGCAGAACAAAGTAGTCGCAGGGAGTGCGCTATTTGCCTTGCAGAGCATGCTCCCCAATCTGGGCAAAATGAACAATGGTTCAGTGCAGGTAGTGCGCTACCTAACTAACATAACGCATTACGCACTTTGAAATTAACACTGTAGCTGATCTGAATAAGGTTTTTCTTAAGGGTTTTGAGTATAGTTCGAGTCATACGTCATTGAGGTGTATTGATACCAATTGGTTTGTATTAGGTTATCGGAAACTAGAAAACATGTATGAACCCCGAGAGCTAGGAAACCAAGAACACAAATTAGGGAAACGCGACCAAGGTAAATTGGACTCATATTCTTATCAATTTTTCAACGAAAATAGTATAATTAGTTCACATAGTGTTATGGACTGGGAATGTGGCAACGTACTGTGACTTGGCTATTTTTAAATATGAAAATGCTCGGAATTGTGTGACAAGGCGGATTGAGACTGAATCAACAATCTTTAGTTAGAGTTGAAACCACACCTAAGAGGGGGATGAATTGGGTGAATTGAGAGGTTATCGCATTTTTAAAACTTTAAGCAAAAATTCAATGATAATACATACATCAACAATAAATATCTATGCTATGCTACAAAGAAGGTTGTAGAAGAGATGGATATGAGACACGATATTTATAGTGGTTCGATCCCAACGATCTACATCCACTACCTAATCTCCCCGGTTAAGATTTGTAAACCCCCACTTATATTATCAATAAGTGTTACAACCTAAGCATATAAACCTAGAATGCCTAAATACAAATTAGGACTTCCCACCTAGTTTTCACTAGGGTTTTTGCCTAGCCTCAACTAGGTCTTCCCTTGACTTAGATCCCACTAAGTCTTACAATCAATATTACACAATTAAGTTGATGAATACAATGAAATGTGCCTTACAAAGTAAAGTGGTAATAAGTCCAATGACTTACAAGCCACCTAGAGCTAAACCACTCATATGCATGCAAGTATGAACACCGACTAATATGCAAATAAAATCAGTAAGTATGTGCAATACTTAGTCAAAAAAATTGGCAAGACGATGTCGATCAAGTATATGCGGTTTCAAAAACACATGAACAAGTGGTATGTGAAAATCAAGATAAAAACCAAAAACTTGTCCAAATAATTCTTAGGCTTAAAGAGATCAAATATAAGTGTCAAACCCAAGAAAAGTTGCTCAAGAACACAACAAATGATTTTCAAATAAAAACACTAGCCAAATAGTATAGATTAAGCTAAAAAAGTATAGGAAATTAAGAAACCTTACAATCCAAGTATGTATTCTGAAAAATCAGAGTTGGAGCATAAGTTGTAGGCTTTAGAACACCAACTTCAAGATTCAAATACAAGCCCTCAAAAGTTTCAAGTGATTGTGTGAACAAAGTTGACAAATTTTGGAGCAAACTTATATTTTGGAGAGTATGTGAGCAAGTGTTGTGTGTTTTGTATTCTTAGTGGTTTTGGCACTTGGTCAAACCATTTATATGCTCATATGACCGTTGCTAATGATCCAAGGGTCCTAAATAATCCCCAAATTCAAATGAAAGGCGTAGATCAAAGCTTTAAAAAAGCTGTCAGAATATTGCACAATGCGCTGGGTATGTGTCTAGAGCGTTGGGCAATAAGTTAGAAAAAATTGTCTGCTTACTGCACAATGCGCTGGCCAGAATGCATAGCGCGCTGGCCAGAATGCCTAGTGCACTAGGTGCAGGGGCCTAAAATAATTAACTTACTGGTTTTATAAAACGACCCACTAACAACCCTACGACTCTACGAAACATCTGAAATCACTTTATACATGTTTAGTAGGGTCCATAAAATGTGTCTAGACATCCCGGATGATTTCATAAACCCCAGACATCAAAAATCCCGGTTTCATGAAAACATAAGGGCTTTTCTATAAATATTTTTGATGTCAATCCAAAAGCCGTCTAAGCACTTGTCGGTGCAGTCAAAAATAGTTATGACAATTTGAACATCTTAAATACATGCTTTAAAACTTGTTTGCATGATTTTAATCCTTTTAAAACTCGCAAAATTGAAAATTACAAAATTCATGATTTTAAGTTCTTTAAAAATCAAAAAACATGAAATGCATGATTCTAAGCTCTTTGGCTTGTAAGATGAAACTTATATATCTTACATGACTTGTACAATTTGTAGTATAAGCTTTCCGGTCCTTGTGTCTTTGTATGTGCCGAGTCTTGAACTTATCCAGCTTTATTTTGACGAGTAGACTTGAACTTGATGTTCCTAATAAAGTTTGATATTCTGAAATACTAAACAAACTTGTTAGAACTATTTCACATTGTTTATTACTATCAAAATCTCGGGTGAAGTGTATAGCAAAGACATTTGGTCTAACAATCTCCCCCTTTTTGATAATAACAAACAATGTGAACTTGACAACCAAAAGACAAATATTAATGTGCATATCAAGTTCATAATTGCAAGTTCAAAGCAATATTTCTCCCCCATTTGATAACATCAAAAAGTAGGTAAAAATCTCCTCCTATCAATATGCATACAAGAATAAGTGCAATGATACAATTTAGGACATTTGCTCCCCCAAAACACAATCATTCATTCAACACACATAGCCACAAGTGAAGGGAAAAGACAAATAGAAATGGCATTCATTCATAAAAGATAACTCAGAGATACATAAAAGTCATATCATGCAAGGAAGTACACAAAGTAAGCATTGTAACAACCCCAAATTTTTAACTGACTTGTGTTGCACTTGTCAGAAATTGTGACCCGGCTACGTGAATACTGGACAGTATTTCGAACTTCAGGAGTCGACACCGAAGTGATTTTATGATTCTTTGATTGTGTGTATTAGTATTTTAGTATTTTACGGGTTTCGAGCCGTTCGGGCGGTATTTAATTGAGTGAGGTTTCGACTAGTTAAACGGGGGAGAAAAACAAGTAAAACATACAAAATAAATGAATTTTTAATTAATTTAATTAATTAGTTGGCGAGACAAGGCGAGATTACGCGAATTACGAGAGTCGGAACAAGGAAAAATGGACCGAGGAATGTCGTTTGAACGTGGAAGTTAGTTAATTACGCAACATATGGTCTATGGAATTGGAATTGTTAAATTGACACAGTTCAATGGTGAGGAACCATGAGATTGACCTCGAGATGTGGGTGTGTTGAGGTGGAGAGTTATGCAAGTGACAACGTAATAAAGAGATAAATAGAATGGTTACACACTTTAATGTGTAATAAAGAGAAATAAATAGAAAAGTAAAAAGACCCATAAGGGCAATGGTTTAAAAATGGTGTAGGAAGTAAGTTGGGGGTAAAAAGGTCATTTGACCATATAAATATAACAACAACAAACAAAACCCTACACTATTCATCTTCTTCTTCAACATAACCGCCGCCCACCCTCCTTCTCTTCCATTTCGGATCTCTCCCTCACTCTCGGCCTCTCCATCTCTCTCTCGGCCACGCGATATCTCTCTCACTCACGATCTCTTCTCTCTCACTCTCGTTGCTCTCTCTCTCGGATCTCTCCTTCCTCCTCTCGGCCTCACGTCACCTCTCCTCTTCTCGGCTTCACGTCGCTGCCACCTCCCTCGCCGTCGGAGACCCCACATCCCACCCTAGGTGAACCTCTCCTCCTCTTTTGTCTCTCGGGTTCATGATTTTATGTGGATTTTTGTAATTTTTGGGGTGTATGCATGACGGTTTGGTGGTGGGTTGGTGTACATGGGGTGCATGAATGGGGGTATGTGTACACCACTGTGGGGTGTACACACCAGCGTGTATGTGTACACCACAGTGGGGTGTACACAATGGTTGTGGGTGTAAAAGAATAGATTAATGTATATTATATAGTTTTAATTAATAAAGTGACATTAACACATGTAAATATGGGGTGTAAATAGCAGTGGGGTGCACACAGCAGCGGGGTGTTGTGTGCACATAACAGTGGGGTGTGTGGTGAGTGGGGTGTACACAACAGTTGTACATGTGTGTAGGATGTGTGTATTATGTTATGTTTGAGAATAAATAAAAAGGATAAAAAGTATGGATACTTGTTTAAATGAATATGGATTTGTATTAAGGCCTAATAC
Organism: Stephania japonica; assembly: GCA_039657345.1. Classification (NCBI taxonomy): domain Eukaryota; kingdom Viridiplantae; phylum Streptophyta; class Magnoliopsida; order Ranunculales; family Menispermaceae; genus Stephania; species Stephania japonica. Next base: position 13,311,895 of record CM077564.1, on the reverse strand, counting down.
ACTCATGATAATATGGGTCTATAACTTACAAATAGTGTGTTTATAGGTTATGTAAAGCCCAATAAAGGCTCAATAGAATAAATACAACTTGAGGTCAAGAAGAAGGCGTAAAATATAAGAATAAGTTTATGTATCTAGGCCCAATAAGTGTTCACATCAAAGGCTTACTTAGGTGAGTATAAAACCTGATAAATAGACCCAACAAGAGTTATGTTTTGTAAAAAAAAGGGAACAACCATAGAGATGGTTTAATCCACAACGGTTTGGGTCATAATCAACAAATGATTGTAAAACAAACACCTTAAGACTAAATGCGAGCCTTAAACTAATATTCGAGATTCAAAACTTTATCAGGTAGTCGAGAACGCACGGGGAACGTATTAGAGTCTCGGAGTGAATACCGGGTTGCGAATAGTTCAGGTAAGTACATTTGCCTTAAAAAGCATTTGTATGTTTGTAAGCCAGTAAGAAAATGTCATGTGATTCATTATCATTTATTCATTCTTGTTATTCTCTATTGTTGGTATTCCATTCCATTTCTTGTTGTGTGTTTCCCGGCGTAAGTGTTTCGTCTCAAAAGTACTAGGACCTGCACTAGAGGGATAAAACGTGGGCACTCGTGGCCACGAGTGTGTGACCACCCTTAGTGACCGTGTGACACCGAGTACTGGGTGGATGGGTTTGAGTCCCTTTCCAGTCATTGCTGTGCCTTCGCTTGTGTCGATGCCCGGGAAGACCTCGCGAGGTCTTCGCCATTATGTTATGATTTAGACCACTTATGAGCCTCTTTTGATTCCTTGGAACACACTTGACTTTCGATTGATATCTATTAGTCTATTTATCATGCATCTTTTTTATTTAAATTCCTGTCATTTTTATTACCGCATGATATTTAGACTGCTTTACTTGTATTATCATGAATTACTGTTATCTTCTTCTGGCATTACATTCGATTTTATTCAGTTGCTCACCGTCTAGTTTGTGACGGTGGGTGCAGATAGGGCGGAGAGCAGCAAGGGCAAGGGACCTTGCCTAGGTGATCTATTGTGAGGATTAGCGGCTGGATTTGGAGACTATTTTATAGGTTTTTCTTATGTTTTGCTTTTATGTATATCGTTTTATATATATGATTTGGGATTTTTGAACTTGGTATTTTGATGAGATTGGTATCATGTAACTTTGCATTTCGAATTGTACATGAATACCCGGGGTTTTCCACATTTATAGAATTCCTTTACTTCCTTTGATTGAGTTATTTCCCTTTGTTTTAATTGTTTAGTCTTCCGCTGTTTACTATTGCAATAACTCTTTCATAAATTACTAAATTGATTAAGTTGAAGGCTGACTAGGCTCGTCAGGTTGCCGAGTGATGACTCGGGGCTTGTACGGGTCTAGGCCGGGCGTACCCAATTGCATGGGGAAATTGGGGCCGTCACAAGCATAATAACATGATGTGGCTCATGTGGAAGTAAATGATAGTTTACATAAAACTAACAAAAGGAATTCTCACTAACAGGAATCCTAACACTCCCCCTAACTAGATGATCCTAAATCATCCTATTGAGAAAAAACACGAAGAGCTGAATGAGTTGGGCCATCCTCCCTTGGTCGTGGTGGTGGCACATGATCTTTAAGCTGGCGGAGGCAAAAACTCTTATGTGCGAGAGAGTTTTCGATGGTAGTAAAGTGCGTAGTCATATACTCCTATAAATGGTCGAATTGTAAAGCAAGGTAGGCTGCATAGGGAGGCATATTTGATGGTGCCTGATAAGCATACGATGGTGGAGGAGCTGGCTGTTGTGGTGGGGCCTCGAATGAATCATGCTACGCCGGAAGCTCCTGCTGAAACTCCTCATCTCCCGGAGCCTCATGCTCATCATCAGGAGCACCCTGCTGATGTATGAAGCTAAGATTCAGATACTCGCGCTCATCAAAGTCAACATCCAGGTCTGAATCATGCGGAGACTCGTATCCACCATAATGCAGCCTAGCTGGAATGTCCTCCTCACGTATCCAACTCCTCGCTATCCGAATGTAACGATACTTCATCGCAAGTAGTGTAGCATCACCCACTGTTTCCATCCCGAAGATAGGTTCACCGCCTAGTGTAAGATCAACTCCTGCCTCCTCAAAGAAATAGTTAAGAGATGTGCATAAGGGAGATGTCGAGCGGCGATTGAAGATGAAGTCGTGACGCCAATAAGGATATGCGGCAAGCTAAACGGAGTGTATCGTATGAGCACCCTGAGTATAAGCATGTCAAGCTGAGAGACATAGTTCTTGCTCGCACTCCTTAGTAAAATGACTTTATGCAGCACTTTATGGAGAAGATGCGGTAGTAGTTGAAGGTCGTGTTAGGTGTACCGATAGTATAATCTTCAAGTGGTGCCTCACGTCTGAAAGAGTTCAACACTACCAATTTGTCGAAAGACCAAGAGTGAACTTTCTCGTGTATAGTGACAATCAAATCAAGAACCAGTAGACCAAAAACGACACCAAGAGACGACGGAGTGATTACCACTTGCCAACCCCCAACTAGTGACGTGATAGTGCAATCATTGGACGTTTTCATCCACATAGATTTAAACAAGTAGCATATCATCATTTTTGACCAAAATGAATAAGGTAGGATCTAATGTTCCTTTCTTAAACCCTTTTTTAAGAAGGAATGCACTCAACCTATCATACCATGCTCTAGAAGTTTGTCTAAGCCCATACAAAGCTTTTTGAAGCCTATAAACATGATTTGGAGAATCATGGTCTTCAAAATTCGGTGGTTGTTCTACATATACCTCCTCATTGATAAAACCATTTAAAAATACACTTTTTACATCCATTTGGTATAGAAGAAAACTATTGTAGCAAGCATAAGCAAACAACATTCGAATTGCTTTTAGTCTTGCTACCGGTGCAAAGGCTTCTTCATGGTCTATTCCTTCTTTTTGATTGTAGCCTTGTGCAACCAACCTAGCCTTATTTCGCACTATCTTTCCCTTCTCATTCTTTTTATTCCTAAAGACCCAAAACTTATCACCTAAGGCTTCATCTATCTTAGTGGGCTCGGATTGTGATACAAAAGTTATATGCCCTTCATCACAATTTAGTGAAGAACTAGTGGTTATGCCCTTGCTTGGGTTGCCTATGATATGTTGAGATGAGTGTCCTATAAAGAGTCTAGAGTTGTTAGGTACACTAGATTCGGGTTCCTTTCTAACTTCCTTTTTATAAGCATTGAAATCTTGAGATTTAATAATTTCATTTTCATCATCCAATCTCATTTGTTCTAAGGTATATGTCAACTTCACATGAGGATCCATCTCATCAAACTTTACATGAATAGACTCTTCTATGGTCTTAGATGATCTATTGAACACTCCATATGCCTTACTATGCATGGAATATGCAAAGAATGTACTTTGGATCAAAATTTTCCAAATGATACTTATCATTTATGACATAACATGTGCAACCAAACACCTTAAAGTAACCTATGTTGGGCTTTCGGCCTTTTCATAGCTCATAAGGAGTCTTTTTCACTTGCTTTCGGACATTTACCCTATTTGTAACATAGCAAGCCGTGTTGATTTCTTTGGCCCTAAAGTGCTTAGTTATGTTGTACTCATTTAGCATGGTCCTACATATCTCTTGGAGTGTCCTATTCTTTCTTTCAACAACTCCATTTTGTTGTGGTGTCCTAGGAAAGGATAATTGATGTGTATACCTTTGTTTAGCACAAAACTACTCCAAATTCCTATTTACAAACTCACCACCTCTATCACTTATAATGATAGTAATCTTGTATCCCTTTTCATTCTCAACCAAAGCACAAAATTTTACAAACACATCATACACTTCATGCTTATGAGCTAGAAAATACACCCACGTATACCTAGTAAAATCATCAACAATGAAAAAACAATATGATTTATCCACTAGAATTTGTATTTAGGTGGGTTTGAACAAGTCCATATGGATAAGTTCTAAAGCTCGAGTCGCATCACTTGTTACTTCGTCATAAATGACGATTTCACTTGTTTACCCAGGATATAAGGTTCACATTCCTTATCTTTCTTAAAAGTATATTTGGGTAAGCCCTTAATGAGATTATGCTTGGTCAATTTGGACAAGTTTTTCATGCTAGAATGTCTTAATCTATGGTGCCACAACAATGCATCACATTCACCTTGTGCAGTCAAACATGAAATATTTTACATATGCATCTCATCAAAGTTAATGGCATAAACATTTTTATCTCTAATATGCAATAAATAGAGTTTCATGCTTCTCATTCCTAACAATACATTTTGATGATTCAAACATGGCATGAAATTCTGTCACATAATTGACTAATACTAAGCAAATTATGTTTCAAACTATCAACAAGATAAACATTAAAAATAAAAACTAAATTATTACCGATGGTTCCAAGGCTAATAACCTTTCCTTTATTGTTGTCTCCAAATGTGACATTTCCATCATCATGCCGCTTTAATTCAATGAATTGATGTGCATCTCCGGTCATGTATCTTCAGCACCCACTATCTAAGTACCATGGGGTGCTCTTCCTCGCATCCTACACAATGAGAAACACACTAGATTTAGGTATCCAAACTCTTTTGGGTCCGAGAAAGTTAGTATCATAAATATTTTTAACTATCCATGTTAGTCTACCCACTTTGACATTTTGTAAGGCACATTTCCCAACCATATGAGACCTATTGCATTTTGAGCATCAACGATCATCATCTATCAATTTCTTATAACTCAACAAGTTCGCTCCATAACCTATACCTCTTTTGTTGAGTGCACGTCATTGTGCTCCCAGCATCAAGTCAAACATCTCTTTACTGTTGGTGAACTTATGCACCGTGCTAGTCAAGTCCTCTACTTCCTTGACTAAAACATCTCTCTCCTTTAGGACATTCAAGTCACTTCGGAGATCATTAATGGTCTCATTTTGTGACTATATTTCACTAATTTCTATGATCAAGCTTTTTTTGAGTTGTTTGGTCACTTGACCTCCTTTTCCAACTCTTTCCGGAGCTCATCAATATTAGGAACATTATCCAAATCATCAATATCATCAAAATAAAAATTGTTAGAATTTACCTCATTTTCTGCCATGAGACAAAGTATTGCTTTCTTACTCTCTGACTCGGATTCGAAACTTGATGAGGATGAATCATTCCAAGTCGCCTTGAAGCTCTTCTTCCCTTTCTTTTTGTCCAACACCTTCTTGGACTTGCATTCTGCCTTGATGTGGCCCAGTTTGCCACACCCAAAGCATATGGTGTCACTTAACCTTCCTCCCTTGCTTCCATTTTTAAACTTCTTCTTATACTTGTCTCGTTTGTACATGGACTTGTTGAGCTTTCTTGAAAGCATAGCTACTTCCTCCTCAAAATCATTGTCGTCACTAGATTTTCCATCTTCAATGAACGCCACCGATGTAATCGGGGGGAACTATTTGCCTTCAAAGCAATCTCTTGAACTCTTTGTGCCCCTATTCAATGCTTCCAATCTAGCTCGGTCTTTAAGTTTAAATTCATGGATCGCTAGCTCTCTACAAAAGGCATCAAATGTATAATCTCCAAGATTTTGCACCGATTGGATAGCATACTTCTTTGCATCCCATTCCTTAGGTAAACCTCTAAGGAAGTTGTACACCGAGTTCTCTTGATCATAATGTTTGCCAGGGTTCTTCATCTCATTCAAGAGCTTAGTGAAGCAAATGATGGCGGTAGCAATGTCTTCATCGGTGTCGACTCAGAATGTTTCATAATGCTTCTCAAGAATTCTCAACTTCGTCTTCTTTACTTGAATAGTACCCTCATAATGTACTTCAAGTTTCTCCCATACTTCTTTAGCCATGTTACATGCACTCACTCGGTTGAACTCATTTTCACTAAGTGCACAAAACAAAAGATTCATGGCTTGATCATTGAAAAGCTCAAGTCTTGTCTCTTCGGGAGTAGTCTTTTCCAGCTTTGTTAGGTGGAGTGTAGCCTTCAACGATAGAATAATACATGTTTCTACCTTGTGCTCGTACATAGAACTTCATTCTCACTTTCCAATAAACATAGTTGGTCCCATCAAAGTAGGGAGGCCTAGTAGATGAAGTGCCTTCCCTAAGGCGAGCGGAATCTAATGTTTGCATCCTTGTAAGTAAATACTTAAAATTACATTAGTAACACTTTGAGCAATAACCGCTCTGATACCAATTGAAACCACACCCAAGAGGGGATGAATTGGGTGAATCGAGAGGTTATCGCATTTTTAAAACTTTAAGCAAAAATTCAATGATAATACATACACTAACAATAAATATCTATGCTATGCTACAAAGAAGCTGGTAGAAGAGATGGATATGAGACACAATATTTATAGTGGTTCGATCCCAACGATCTACATCCACTACCTAACCTCCCCGGTTAGAATTTTCAAACCCCCACTTATATTATTAATAAGTGTTACAACCTAATCATACAAGCCTAGAATGCCTAAATACAAATTAGTACTTCCCACCTAGTTTCCACTAAGGTTTTTGCCTAGCCTTAACTAGGTCTTCCCTTGACTTAGATCCCACTTAGTCTTACAATCAATATTACACAATTAAGTTGATAAATACAATGAAATGTGCCTTACAAAGTAAAACGACAATAAATCCAACAACTTACAAGCCACCTAGAGTTAAATCACTCACATGCATGCAAGTACAAACATCGACTAATATGAAAATAAAATCAGCAAGTATGTGCAATACTTAGTCAAGAAAACCGGCAAGACAATATTGATAAAGTATATGTGGTTTCAAAAACACATGAACAAGTGATATGTGAAAATCAAGATAAAGACCAAAAACTTGTTTAAATAATTTTTAGGCTTAAAGAGATCAAATATAAGTGTCAAACCCAAGACAAGTTGCTCAAGATTACAACAAATGATTTCCAAACAAAAACACAAGCCAAATAGTATAGATTAAGCTAAAAAAGTATAAGAAATCAAGAAACCTTACAACCCAAGTATGTATTGTGAAAAATCAGATTTGGAGCACAAGTTGTAGGCTTTAGAACACCAACTTCAAGATCCAAATGCAAGCCCTCAAAAGTTCCAAGTGATTGTGTGAAGAAAGTTGACAAATTTTGGAGCAAACTTGAATTTTGGAGAGTATGTAAGCAAATGTGGTGTGTTTTATGTTCTTAGTGGTTTTGACACTTGGTCAAACCATTTATATGCCCGTATGACCGTTACTAATGATTCAAGGGTCCTAATTGATCCCAAAATTCAAATGAAAGGTGTAGATCAAAGTTTTAAAAAAGCTGTCAGAATACTGCACAACACGCTGGGTATGTGTCTAGCGCATTGGGCAATAAGTTAGAAAAAATTATTGTCTGCTTACTGCACAGTGTGTTGGCCAAAATGCCTAGCACGTTGGGTGCAGGGGCCTAAAAATAATTAACTTACTGGTTTTGTAAAACGATCCACTAACCACCCCACAACTCTACTAAATCTCTAAAATCACTTTATACATGTTTAGTAGGGTCCATAAAACATGTCTAGACATCCCAGATGATTTCATAAACCCCGAAAATCAAAAATTCCAGTTTCATGAAAACATAGGCGTTTTTCTACAAATATTTTTGATGTCAATCCAAAAGCCGTCTAAACACTTGCCGGTGCGTTCAAAAACAGTTTCGACAGTTTGTACACCTTAAATATATGCTTTAAAACTTGTTTGCATGATTTTAATCATTTTAAAACTCGCAAAATTGAAAATCACAAAATTCTTGATTTTAAGTTCTTTAAAAACCGAAAAACATGAAGTGCATTATTCTATACTCTTTGGCTTGTAAGATGAGACTTATATACCTTACACGACTTGTACAATTTGTAGTATAAGCTTTTCGGTCCTTGTCTCATTGTATGAGTCGAGTTTTGAACTTATCCAGCTTCATTTTGACGAGTAGACTTGAACTTGATGTTCCTAACAAAGTTTGATATTCTGAAATACTAAACAAACTTGTTAGAACTACTTTACGTTGTTTATTGCCATCAAAATCTCGGATGGAGTGTATAAAAAAGACACTTGGTCCAACAGGAGTTGGTAACACAATCACATTTGCATCAACAAGCAGAATAACATGTTGTGCAATGTATGGATTATAGGGTTGCATTCTTGAGTGATGTGGGAGTATGGCTGTAGTGGCCCCAAACCCTTGAGGCCCGTCACGGGTGCCATGTGGGCCCACAACCAGGCACGTCACTGTTAGCTGTGTCCTACGACCATCTAACTTACCACATATCATTTAAACCTTAAATTATAATTATTATTGTTATTAAGATTATATTACTGGACTCCAATCATCTTTTAAATAAGAAATATTAGCGGAAGACTTAAGACATGATAGATTAAAAGTAAACAATTCATATCATGTTATTGGAGCATAAACCTAATGTGGATAATCCGTAATCATCATATAAAGTGAAGTAAACATCAAATATATCAAAATATCAAAATATTTGTTAAGGGAATCTCTCACAATCCTAAACCTTAGATAACAGAGATTAATACGTATGTACAAACATATAAGTCCGACCTGTTTTCTCAGAAATTACAGATAATCAACAAGCTTGCCCATGCCATGACTCATACCAGGATATGCACCCAGCCATCACAAAATGGCAGATGACGAGTTCAGAGTGAGTATTCCCAAGGAAATTCAGTAAGTAAATACGAAAATAAATGTTGGAATTTAATAAGCTATTAAATAAACATGCAGGAAAATAAATAGGAACTATGCTCATTGCATGAATAAATAATAGTAAAAGCTCAAAGTGTGTGTCTAAGCCTAAGTTAGACTAGCACCATACTTTGGACTCTCCACGAGCACTGCCAGTGAGAAAACTCCAGAATGGCCAGCCTTCGGGTCCTCTTGATGGCCGGTGTAGACCCATGGCGCACCGACATATGCCCCGTCATGATACTCGAGTAGAACTATCCACTAAGACCCCTGACAAAACGTGCTATAGACTAGTGGACATACACATAAGAATAGTGGGTAAGGGAACACCTTACCAGCCGTCTATATAGCCACAACAGGAAATAGAATAGTAGAACAATTGAATTGGAAATTCAAATATAAAGCAAGAAAATACGCAAAAAATTTCAATTGAGATACCACATACCTCAAACCACGCTCCAACTAACCAAAAACCGCCACCGCACGTCTCTAAATGCGTGCCTAAATGTAAGTCAAATCAATTCCCAAGCCTGACAATCAAAAATTCGTTTGATTTCACAAAACCTTGAAATTTTTCCTCAATTCCCATTTACATATTAATTTGTTTATTTATGATCCCCATTATATCGATAATCATCCTCAAATAGATTTCCCATTAAAACAAATCGGAAAAATTCATTTTTAAATTTTTATTTCAATTTCTGTTTGGAATGCCGTGAGCAATGGCTTATGACGTCCTTGGCGCTGTGACACACACCGCCATGAGTCCACCCCCATGGCGTAACATAAAACATGGGTGTAGGGTGGCTCATTGGTTCAGACGTTGCGGGTGATGCCGTGGTGGTTTATGCCTCATGGCATCCCTAGCAGTGTCCAAGCGAAGAACACAATAGTGGGTGTTTTGGACACCCTGGCTTGTCGTCGCGGTCCGAACTCATCCCAACTATTACATATCGCCATACCAATCATGGCAAACTATCAAACTTTGATGAACCGCGTCAGAGACTAAAACCCCAATAATTCACGACAAAACCCCATTTTCTCCTCAAACATCAAATCAACAACAACAACATAAACCAAATCCAAAATTATTGTTCCAAAAGAAACTCAAAACCATAGCAACACCTCCAAATTAATGTGCTCAACACCAATCCCCGAAACCTTATTCAAAACCCTAAAAATTATACACATGTAAATAACAAAGAGGAAACCGAGAATCTCACCTTAGATCATCGAATACTTGTTATTTGATGCTCCAAATGGTCTCTTGAAATCCACAAAACACACACCACCTCTTCAATTTTTTGATTCGTTTGATCAAGGAGAGAGAAAAGGTGATGGTGATTAAGAAATAAAGTATTTATACTCAAAGGGTCATCAAATGTATATGTAGATCCCAAGGTCTCATCCTAGGGTCATGAAAGAGATCAAATAGTCCACTAAAATTTGACTTAGGTGGGTGAATTCACTCATTGACCTCATCATTCTTTTACACAACAATCAAACCCTCTGGCGTTCCCACACCTAGTCCCGCGCGTAATCTTGCGTCTCTCGTGTACTCTCACATCACGAACGACCATAGGTCATTTCATATTAATTATTTAATGCATTTTAATCATTTTCATGTGTGTATTACTACCTGACGTAGTGTACTGCCATTCGCCTACTTGGTACCCTCATTTACACGCTAATAGAGGCAAATACCCGTCACACTGTCTCGCATGAGCAATAACAACATAAATACACACATTGCAATGCAATATAACATAATTGTGCATAAACATCGCAAAAAATGCAAAACATCACACAAAATCACTATTTACCTAACTTTGGGCACGTCTTAGCCTAGATGCGGGGTCCATGGGTTGATGAGTTGTCGTTCACGTTTGCAAACACGTCATAATAATGAATTAATTAAAATTTGACCGTTACAATGGCTATATTTTAAAACTCAAATTACAAGTCACGTGTACGGTTGCAATTTACCTTGAACTGCATTATATTATTTATTGTTTATATCGTTTCTTATGCCTGAATAGATATGTTCTGGATTCATATTACTATTCATTAACTCTTTTATACTAGTTGATTATTGATGCGTCTATGAGTATCATTTACTGATCAAGTTGGAACGGTCATCCATCTGAACATTTTAGGTTCTCAACTAAGCGTACAGGATAAGGGAAAGGGGAAGGCTTAGGATTTTTATTTTCTCCCCTTGATGTACTTAGTGTAACTTATACTAGTTGAAATATAGTTTTTGTAATTTTATTTAGTTGGGATATGTTTTTATAACCGAGGGTTATTCCGGTTGCAATAGATTTGTATATCGTGTATATATTTTGAAAAAGTTTTAAATTTCTGCTATTTTTACTCTGTACTTTATTTCAATACATGTTATATAGGTTTTGTTATCAAGTTTGGTGAAGAATAGGTTGTTGGCTCTAGTTTGGCCTGAACTAGTTTATCGGGGCTTAATTAAGGTTTTAGGTGAGGTATCGCTTAATTGGGATAGGGGATGCTACACATTACATCCTGCCAAATGCGTCGAATTAGCTATAAGATATTCGATTTACCACTTACCCACAAAACAAATTACCAAAATACTAAAATGATCGGGCAAAATTGTATATCATCAATATATAAATATATAGTTTTTTTTGTTTTTCATAAAGTATAAGTTATTACCACAAATTGCAGCAAATCCACCTTCATTCATTGTAGCACCAAATACAACCAATTGGGAATTTGAGGCTATTTTTTATTCAATAACATAAATGAAATAACTTAATCTTGACAATTTTAATTTGCAAAGTAAAATTATACTTACATTAGAAAAAATAGTTACAAAGAAAAACTACTCAAATGATCCTAAAGTCACACCAGAACGCACACCCTTTCCAATCCTCTGCCCGTTTTAACTTCAGGATGTGAGCTTATGTATCCTGTAGCGGCCCCAAACTCGCGAGGCTCGCCACGTATGCCTCGTGGGCCCACAACCTTACCACATCTCACTCAGCTGTGTCCTACGTGCAACTAGCTTACCAAACCTCATTAATACAACCATTTTTTATTAGAACTCTTAAGTACCATTGGACTCCTGTAACGACCTAAAAATTTGGTTATTTGTGGATGATAATGCATGTATTAGTATATTAGTATTTTACGGGTCTCGAGCCGTTTGGGCTATATTTTAATTGAGTGAGATGGCGTCTAGTTAAACGGGGTTTTTGGGAACCGTATTAGTGGACATTATTAATAAACAAAGTCAAATGAAAAACATGACCTAAGTTGAGGAAATAAAATTATAACAATAAAGTATAACAAAAGCATGAGGGAATTTATTCGAATCCCAAGAGTGGGACCGCCTCGAGAAGTGTGTCAGACGCGGGGCACGGTGCACCGAGTAGGCGAGGAATTGTGTGACCTTATTTATAATTTAATAAGGTTGATTTAATAGGTTAATATGGATAGGATTGTTAAAATGACACACTTGGGTGAGAAGGACCATAGGATGGTCATAAAGATGTGTTCATGGGTTAGATTAGGGGGATGAGCCAAATGACTCATAAGGGTAGCTGTCCAAGGGGTGGGCAAGTGTAAACTCAAGGGCAAAAGGGTCATTTCGGCCTAACTTATTGTTATAAAAACAAACCAAACCCTAAAACCCTAACACACTATTCACCTTCTTCTCCAACTTGGCCGCCACTATTCACCCCCACTCACTGCCCCACTACCTAGCACCGCCACCGCAGCTCCGACCAGGCCAGAGGTGGCCGGAGATCGGGACAGCGTCTCCCTCCTCTCCTCTCTCGTTTCCTCACTCACGCACTCTCGGTCTTCCCCTCTCGCGTTTATTCTCTCGGCCTCACTCTCGACTGCTCCTCCCTTGGCTGGACACCACCACCACCGCCTCTTACCTCGTCACCGGAGCAGGTGAGTGTGTTACTTCCTCTCTCAGTCCGTGCTCTCTCTCTTCTCTTTCTTCCTTATGGCAGTTCACTCTTCGTCTTTTTCTCATGCTCTCGGCCTCCACGGTGACAGATCACCCCCTGTCCGGACCGCCACCACCTTCACCCTCACGGCACTGGAAGCCTCGGACACCACCTGAGACACTAAGGTGAGCCGTCCTTGATCATCTCTCTCTCTCCACTATTTTTTGCTCTTCTCACTGTTTTCACGTTTTTTTTTGAATGGATTGTGGGACTGCTATGACGTGTTTCACCATTGGTTTTGGGGGGGTGCTGATCGGAGGTCAACCTCCGGCGACGCTGCTGGCCGGAGGTGACCCCATGTGAGTTTGTGTTGGAGTGTGTAGATGTAGTTGTGTGAAGTGTATGTGGATTGTTTTGGTGCATGTGGGTGACGGTTTGGTGAAACAGTGTGTGTGGGGTGGCTGTTCTATATGTATGGGGTGTGGCTGTGTATGTGCACACCCCAGTTGGGGTGTGGGTGTGTGCACTTTAGTGGGATTGTTTTCATGAGATGTATAGGTGTGGGTTTCGATCTACATAAGTGTATATAGGTGGCTGTTGTAGGGTGTGAATGTTGTGTAAATGGTGTACACACCACAATGGGGTGTACACAACAGTTGTATATGTGTGGAATGGACAAATGTGTATATAATATGGTTTTAAGTAATAAAGTGATGTACTAATGCATGTGAACATGGAAAATCACAGTGGGGTGCACACAACAGCGGGGTGTGTGTGCATAAGATAGCGGAGTGTGTGAAGTGTTAGTGTGCACACCAGTAGGGTGTACACATCAATTGTGTGTGTGTGACCATAATGTATATTATTGTAGGTTTAAGAATAAGTAAACAAGATTATAAGTATAGACATTTGTATTAAAGGAATATGGACTTGTAATAAGGCCCAACAAGGGCCCAATCCACTCATTTTAATATAAGTCCATAACAAGTCTCGATTGGTGTGTATATGGGTTGTGTAAAACCCAATAAGAGTTTAATATGATAGGCACAACTTAAGGTCCAAAACAAATATATAAAATGTAATAATGAGCCCATATGTCCAGGCCTAATAATGGTTCACATATTGAGCCTACTTAGGTGGATATAGGCTTAACTCGTAGACCCAACAAGAGCCTAACCAGTGTATAAAGGACATCAACGATAATATGGGTTCCATTAATTGAATGAATTGAAACAAAGTTTATGGGAATTATCCTAAAACTAAATACTAATCCTAAACCTATATTCGGGACTTAAATCGTTGTCAGGTAGTAGAGAAACATGGGAAACGCGTTAAAGGTTCGGAGTGAGTACCGGGTCACGCTAGATCAGGTAAGTACATGCATGCCTCGTATATGTGTACGTTAGTAGACCAGCAAGAAAATAACATGTGATTTATACATCCTCTATTTATTGCTATTATTGTATTGATCCTTTGCTTGATATTCCATTCCATATCCTTGGTTGTATGTTCTTGGCATGAGTGTGTGTCTCGAATGTATCATGTGGTCCCGCACTAGCTGGGACAACGAGGGTGCCCTCTGCAGGGGTAACTGACCACCCCTAGTGATGTGTGTACTGGGTACTGGATTCGAAAGGTGTTGCGATGCCTCTCGATTTCACGCTGCGCTAGTGTTGCGACATTGCTCGGGGAGATCTTGCGAGATCTTTGTCGTATTGCTGTGAAATAGACCATTCATGGGCCTCTTTTGAATCTTAGAATATGCAAATATCGATTATTTATCTTTCAGTCTCTTTATCATGCATTTGATTTATTTACTTTCCAGCTATTTCTTTTCCGCACGATACTTAGACTGCTTTTCTTGTTATAATCATAAATTACTGTTACATTCTTCTGGTACTACTAGCAATTTTATTCAGTTACTCACCGTCTAGTTTGTGACGGTGGGTGCAGATAGAGTGGAGAGCAGCAAGGGCAAGGGGCTCTGCTTAGGTGATATACTTTGAGGATTTGCATCGACATCAGAGAGACTCTATAGTAGGTGTTTATGTTTTTGCTGATGTGTATATCGTTTTATACTTATATTGTTGGGATTATTGGACTTGATATTCCTTTTGTGAGACTGGTATCATGTATATATGCCTATCAAATTGTACATGAATACCCGGGATTTTTCACACTTATAGAATTCCTAATTTTCCTTTGATTGAGTTATTTCCCTTTGTTATAATTGTTTTAGTCTTCTGCTGTGTATTAATGCAATAACTCTTTCATAAATTAATGAATTGATTAAATCGAAGGCTGACTAGGCTCGTCAGGTTGCTGAGTGATGACTCGGGGCCTGCACGGGTTTAGGCCGGGCGTACCCAATTGCACGGAGAAATTGGGGGCGTCATAACTCCATACATCTATTAAATCATTAAACAATTCGCGGAAGACTTACTAGACTTGATTATCAGAAATTAAACAAATTGAAGTCATATGAGCATTTACCTAATGTGGAAAACCCATAATCAAAACATCATATAGATATATGTAATCATTAAAAGAACCTCAATATATGTCAATATACATATCATATGTGTCTCTCAAGTTCCTATAACCCAAAACAAAGCAGAATAAAGTAAACACAAGTACGAGAAAGGCTGATATAAGCCACAAATAGTCCACGAGCTTCCCCTTGCCCCATCTCATACTGGGATCTGCACTCAAGCCATCACAACAAAATAGATGATGAGTCCAGAGTGAGTAAGCCCAAGGAAATTCAATGAGAATTTACATAAATAAATATGGGAATTCATAAAGCTATTAAATAAATACACAAAATTTAAAACAAAAAACTGTTCTCATTGCATTAGTAAATAATAAACAGGCTCAAATTGTGTGTCTAAATCCTAAGTCAGACTAGCACCATACTTCGGACTATCCCTTGAGCACCGCCAGTGAGTAACATTCCAACATGGCCAGCCTTCAGATCCTCTTGGTGGCCAGCGTGACACCTACGACGCACTGACACGTGCACCGTCATGATACTTGGGTCGAACTATTTACCGTGACCCCCTAGTAACACTTATTGTGATCTAGAATGACATACACACTAGAATGGCCCGGTGAGAGTACACTCAATCCAATCGCCCATATAATTCAAACCGGAATAGAATGCTTGAATAAATAGACTAGAATACAATTAAGAAAATAGTAAATACTTGAGATAATATTAGGTTACTACACACCTCAAACCGCACTCCACTAACTCAGAAATGATCCAATCACGCCTCCAACTGCGTGCCTAATCCCTCGTCAATCAATTCCAAATACCTGATTATTGACAAATCAATTAAATTCCTCAAACTTTGGGATTCTCCCACTCCCCATTTACATGTCAATTTAATCATCTAAACCACATTATGTCTGATAATAATCCTGAATTTAGGCCCCCAATAGGCCAAAGTTGGTAAATTTATTTTTTAAAATTTTTTTATTTTATATTCTGTCTGGGTGCCGTGACCGACGCCGTCGTGGGTATTAACCCATAACGTAGCTCAAAATGTCTGGGCAATGAGTCCCTTGGAACCCATGTCGTGAGTGACACCGTGAAGAAGAACAAGCCACGACGTCACATAAAATTTGTAACTGGGGTGTTGGCTTGATAAGTCGGTATTTATGTTAGCTCTAGTTTTATATTTAATATGTTTTTAAGTTCAAAAGTCTCTAAAATATTGCATTAATAACTCTTATTTGTAATCTACAGGTTTATGGGGTACATGATCAAAATCAAAAGTGAAAATGGCATGAAATCAGTGTTTTACAGATCGGTGGTGAGTCATATTGAAAGTGTGCTGATGCTAATATCAAGATAGAATAGTGGGACCCACCAAAGATTGCTTTGCAAACAAAAAACTAGAGATTTGTTAGAGTGTGTGGCATACATTGGCGAATATTATATATGTAACGACCCTAGAATCTAACTCATGCCACATGTCATTTTAGGTCGTATGTGGGACCATTTACCATGATACGCGTATCCAATTCTCGGTGTCGACACCGAGGTATGTTATTTTTGTCTGGTGTTTTATATTATATATTTATTACTCGAATGTTAATTCTAATATCCCAAACGTGTGAGGACATTTGTGCGTATGCGTTGGTGTTATGTATCGAGTTCGGCCTGGGGAAACGTGTGAAACGGGTACCAAGAAGACTAATTACGGATATACAGTGTTCGAGGGGATAATTGTAAATAAAACACTTACAAAATACAATTAAATGTAATAATTAAATAGTATGGGAACACGTCCCCATTGATAGTGTCGATAGTTGGTACGTAATAGTGCGAGCTATGTCGTGAGACGGATGCTAGAATACCCGAAAAACTGTGGTTTGTATTGAACAAGGAGAATGGACCAAGTCAACTTAAAGTCATTCAATTGAGTCAAATAAGTTGTTGAATGGGGTGAATGGGGACCTTATAATATGCTTAGAGATGAGAGAATGATGAGAGATGATCAAGGGGTATAGATAGTGGGCTGTGATTGTAAACACACCACCTTTTCTATCTCCTCTCTCTCCAAAACGAAAATTCACAAGGGTTTGGGCGATTTTTTTATGATTCGAAGGCCGGGGATCGACCAATAACACTAACTAAGGTAAGATCTCGGATCTTTATCCAATTTTCTTCATTTGGCAGTAATTTTGGGGGTTTACGTCGCAATTTTCAGACACCGAGTGGTGCACACAAATTTCAGGATTTCGGTAGTGCTTTGGTGGTGTTATAGTAATCAATTGATAGCATGTATGTGAGGAATTTTGGTGATGTGTACAACTTATGGAGTTTTAGCATTTTGGTGAAGTTTTGTGGGATTTTTGGATTTAATGATGAACTCCAGATTATTGACAATTTTGATGTGGTTTGATCGTGGTTTATGATAGTAATAGAGGTCCCTTAGTGAATGGGATAGGCTCGAAACACGGCGACGCAAGCCGGGGGTTCGAAAAACTTGGAATTCGTGAACAGGGTTCGACGCCGCCTGGGACGCCATGGAGTCTAAAGCTCCATGGCGTGTGTCATGGTGTCCAGGGCAGTGAATGCCCAGGATGGACGTTTTGAGTGACACCGTAGGGTTTATACCCCATGACGTCAGTCACGGCGTCCAGGGCATTCCTGGACACGCGTTTTGGGTGACGTCACGAGTCTTTAACCCCTACGGTGCTACCTGCAGTGTGACACTATTCAACTACACTAATTTTTGAAAATTTTTGAAAAACTTCGAGGCTTCGCTTGGATATCCAAATTGGTTATCCAATACCTGGGAAGTAAACCCAATTATGCAAATGAGTAAAATTATGGAAAATGGGAAAAAAATTGGGAAATTAATGAAAATTGGACTTAAATGAATACCAGGAAGGGTAATTTATTGACAGGCATACGAGAATTTGATTCGGTGGCGAGTTGGGACGATTGAGTGCGTATAGTTTTGGATATTGGTAAGTAAACCAGGTAAGAATTATACAGTTATTTCATTGAGCTTTAATTTATTGTTGTTATTGTTCTGTATCTATCTTTGGATTTTCATTCCATTTGAGTTGTCCGACGGCAAGTGAGCCAACGGTGTGATCCTTGGATGGAGTGGTCATCTGATGTAATATGCTAGAGCCATGACCTTGGGATGCACTGCACTGGTTACTGGTTTTATATGGGGTGAGAGTTCTTAACTGGATTACCAGGAAGTCTCTCATCCACGTGAATTTAGGGCTTTTTGGGTGTTAACCCCGTCCTAGAATTTGAGCCTTGTATGGTATCCCTCGACTTAACGACCGTTTGGTCAGGACTACTTGTGCCTCTCTATTTATTTTTCTGGACATTCATCTTTCGATTAATCATTGATTTATTTACAATATTTATTTATTCATGCATTCCCTATACCTTTCTTTCTATCTGTATGAATATAGACTGTTTTACTTGTTTCAAAATGTTGTATACAACCTGCTTGGCGTTACTTACCTGGACTCGTCATTCTTCTGTTTGACCAAGTATAGATCCGCAGTTGAGCAATGGAAAGGCTCCATAGTTAGGTGATTTGCTTTGAGGATACCGGAGCAGTTCTCCATCTCTGACTGATGTAGGTGTTTCTAACTTTTGTATTATGTATATATATGTTTTTGATTACATTGGGTTTATAGGATTTGAGACATCTCAGGACATGTATACGATATGATATTACTCTTATTTGACTTGATATACTTGATGATGGTATACATATGCGAGGTTTCCACACTTTAGGTTGTCCTAACACGTGTCTTGGAGTTCGTTTAATTAGTTTGAGAATCTTAATAGCTTTCGTTATACTTTGATAACTCACTACTTAAAATAACTCATTTACATTGTTATAATAATACTAAATAAATGGATAATGGTAAGGAAGGCTGACTAGGCTTGCATTGACCTTGCGAGGTTAGCTCAGGAGTCCACGTAAGTCTAGGCATGGCGAGGCCCAGTTTAGGATTTTGGAACTGGGGCCATTATAGTTGGTATCTGTAATGACCCAGATTTAATTAATCGTTATTAATGACGTGGTTGCAGACGTGGCTGACAACTCACACGCTCGTGGGACTGGCAGCTAGGATAGGGCGAGCCTGGAGTTAAGTAAATACTTATTTTGTGTGTTGATTTGTCTAATTTGCAATGTTTATGTTGAAATAGATTAAACGACATCGCGATATGTGTATTTATATTTCATTTAACGTGTGAGACTGTGTGATAAGTATTCACTTCGATATGTGTATCAGTGCGGGTATCGGGTAGATTAAAAGATGAAATACTAGGCCGAGAGAATCAATACACACACTAAATGAATTAAATGAATTAAATAATTAATATGTAATGCCTATTTGGTGTTTAGGGCCGCAGTAGTACGCTATGTCGCATATTGTGACGTGAAACTGGGCGTTGGAACACTTGGAATGCGACTTTATGTGGTGAATACAATGGAGAGTGATATATGTGTGTCACAAATTGAGTCAATAGGGCTGGAGAATGAGTTTAATGTGGACCAAATGATGGACATTGGGATTGGTATGTGAGGGATGATAAAAAAAGTATAGAAGTGAACAAATTTCATCATTTCATCACTTTTAATCTCTTTTGACACCCTAAATATGAAACTAAGCTTGTGGGAGTGAGGGTTTGGATAACTTGGGAGGATCATTTGAAGGGCTAAACGTTAGTGAATCAATAAATCAAGGTGATAATCTTGTTCTCCTCATCATTTTCTCTCTTGTGGTTGTGCTATTGTGCATGATTGGTGTGAATCCGGGATTGAGGAGTTGTGTAACTGTTTTTATGGGGTTTGGGGTTGGTTTTGGTTATGAGTATGTGGTTATTGTGGATATTCAAGTTGGTTTTCGAGTTTGGCTAAGTTTTCATGAGTTGGTTTTTGGCAAGTTTTTGATGATATATATTGTCGCCTCTGGCGTTTATGGAGTATTGTTAATCCCCTATAAGGCGAGGATGGGTTTGACGGCGTTAGTAAAGGCCATTGGGACTGATTTCACAGTTTAACAGGGAGCTGAACTGCTGGAAATCAATAGCCTAGCGCGCTGGGCAGTCTGGGTAGGTGATGATGATCGGGATGAACACCAGTGCGCTGGGTCGTCCTCTAGCACACTGAATGTTCATCAGTAGTGTATTTTGGGTTGATTTAGGTGTTGTCAACCTAATGCCTATACCAATGAACATAAAATATATCCAATTGACTAAAAATCAATTATAAATGGAAATAGGTAATTTTGGGTGGAAATTTGAATATTGGGGATTCGACAGAGCCAGATAAGGGGTTAGCTTTCGGGACGAGGAGTGCGGTTTGAGGTGTGTAGTATCCCAACTGAGATTTCTTGAGCATTTACTTATTTTGGCTTTTGAATTCAAATTGTCCTTCAATATTCTATTCTTAGTTTTAGTTTAAATGGACGAACGTTAAGGCTATCCCTCCGTACCATTCCTGTGTGTATGTCCACTAGACCATAACACGTGTGTCAGTGATCTCAGTGAATAGTTCGACCTGAAAGTTGTGTCAGGGCACGTGTAGATGCGTCGTAGGTTCTACATCGACCACCTAGCGGATCCAAATACTGGTCTTGCTTGATTGGTACTCACCGACAGTATTCTGTGGAAGTGTCCGAAGTATGGCACTAGTTTGACCCTAGGCTCTAAGAACAAACTTTAAGCTTTCACTATTATTTATCCATGTGATGATCACAGTTACTTGTATTTATTTTTGCATGTTTATTTAATAGATTTATTTAAATTCCAATGTTTACTTTCAGTATTGCTTACTTATTTTCCTTAGGAATACTCACTTTGGACTCATCATCTGCCTTTTATGATGGCTTGAGTGCAGATTCGAGTATGAGTTGTGGCAAGGGCTAGCTTGCGGAGTATCTATGATTCAGATACATTAAGCTAGACTCGTACATTTGTATTATATGTACTTTGTTTTCATTTGGGAAATTTGGGATTATGAGACATTTGAGGTGTATTTCTTGATATATGTTGACATATGGGTTTTCCACAATAGGTATCTGAGTTAATAACATGACTTTGATGTTTATTATTTGAATTGCCATGTGATTTAAGTCTTCTGCTATTAATTTTAACGTTAAATTGATATTTTAATAGATGACTTGAGTTCAGTTACAATTTAAACAATAAATTGTTATTCATTGAGGTTATTATTATTTAAATGGTGGGTGAGATTACGTGTGGGACACAACTGGCTCCAGTAGGCCGAGTTGTGGGCCTGTATTGGCCCCCATGGCGGTTCATTTGGAAAATGGGCCACTACATTTTGGTATCAGAGCCTTGGTTCACTAAACCAAACAGTTGTGGCTGCACCGATGACTATTACTTAGGCAGTTGTGGCCCTTTCTACAGCTTAGACTCAGGGGCAGGCTGCAGTATCTAAGAAACCGGTCGAGAGGGCTACACCAGTGGTTGTTCTGGCAGAGACTATAGTGAACATTACACTTGCGACTATTCTACTTCTGGTGGATTGATAACAGTTGAGGCCAAGAAGATGAATGACTTTATTAGGTTCTCACCAGGATACTTCTATGGAACCGGGGACCTAGAGATAGTCGGGAGGTGGCTTTTATCTCATGAGAGGCTACATGTGTTGCTTCAGGTTGAGGAGATTGATCGTCTAAGATTATCGAGTTTTTGTTTGAGAACTAATGTTGCGGTATGGTGGACAACCTACAAAGCGACTCATCTTACTCTGGCTACCCGGACGGAGTTCCAAGTTCTATTCATGGACGAGTATATAACCATGCAGGTCAGGATTAGGTTGAGGGAGGAGTTTTTATCATTGGTTCAGGGTGAAATGTTTGTCAAAGAGTACATGGAGAAGTACATATATCTATTGTCGTACTCCATGGACGTGGCAGGGACCGATCATTTACAGATATATTATTTTGTCTGAGGCTCTAATGAGAAGATTGATAACACAGTTTTATCTAGTAGAGTTAGTACACTGACAAAGATTTATGATAGGTCCCTCGCACACGAGACATACTTATTTCAGAGGACCAGTTGATTAGCGATTTAGGTTGCGCTACAGAGTCAGCAGAGTTAGCCAGCTCAAAGTTCTCGATCTGATAAGATACAGAAGAGATAAATGAGAGATTGGGGCTGACATGGACAGGGCCAGAGACCTCGTCGAGGTGATTGGCAATTTTAGAAGTCTGATAAGGGTTACAGAGGCGACAAAGATTGGTGTGATGATCTAGATAGGCGTGATGATCGCTAGGAGGCATATTCTATGACTTCTGCACCAGTTGATCAGCCTAAACAACAACATAGGCAGGATAAAGGTTAGAAAGGCTAGAGTCAAGGCCAGGGTCAGGCATAAAGTCAGAGGGCTTCTGGTAGATCGAAGACTTGTACGTGTTACCGATGTGGTCAGGTTGGACACCTTGTGGCAGATTGTACCAGAAAAGCACTACTAGTACCACAAACTGAGCAGGCCAGAGATAGTGTGTAGACAACAACTTTTGGGGTCGCACAGCCAGACATGGAGGCGACCAGACAGCTCGTTAAGGGTACGTTATCTATTTGTAGTATTTCCATGCACATTATGATGGATTTTGGTAGCACACTATCTTTTATTTCTGGACGTATGGTAGGAGAGTTAGGGTTACCTACACAGACCTTCGATATACATCTTGTTCTCAATATGAAAGTTGGGGATAAGATTTATTCTAATCGGATTTGCCAGGATTGTGTTATGGAAATTGACGGACATCATCTATCGCTTGATTTGAGAGTGTTAGAGTACCTGGAGTTCGACAAGATGTTTGGTATGGATTGGTTATCATCTTATCACTTAGAGATTGATTGTTTTAGCAAGACTCTGACGCATGACATTGAGGGGATTCTAAAGTTTTCATTTGCCGGAGTTACGACTGCACTACCTATCACTCGAGGCAAACTAGCAACATTGCAGGAGATGGAGGCGTACACGGCTATGGTTGAACCAAAGCTTAAGACAATGATTAAGGTTGAAGATGTCCCTATTGTTTACGAGTTTCCAGATGTGTTTCCTGATGATTTGCTAGGATTGCCACCTTCGAGAGCTGTTGAGTTCATCATTGAGTTGAGTTCGGGGACTCAACCGATCTACAATAGGCGTATAGGATGTCAGCATTAGCGCAGGAGGAGTTGAGAACCTAGTTAGAGGAGTTGCTGCAGAAATGTTTCATTCACTCTAGGATGTCACCTTGTGGAGGAACTCCAGTTCTTTTTGTGAAGAAGAAGGACAACTTGATGTGTATGTGTGTGGACTACCAGAAGCTGAATTAGGTGACGATTCAGAATCGTTACCCATTTCCAAGGATTGATGACTTATTCGATAAGTTGGCTGGGGCTAAGTTATTCTCGAAGATTGACTTACGTTCAGGATATCATCAGATGAGGATGTGGAGAAGGCCGCTTTTAGTATGAATTATGGGCTATTCGAGTTTACAGTCATGCCGTTTGGGCTGACTAATGCACCGTCAATCTTCATAGATTTGATGCATAGGGTGCTGAGGTCATTTTTGGATCAATATGTCATCGTCTTCATTGATGACATCCTGATTTACAGTAGGACTCGTGTAGAGCACGAGAGGCATCTAAGAGATGTGTTAGCGACGCTGAGAGAACACAAACTTTATGCTAAATTCAGAAAGTGCTCGTTTTGGCTGAGTGAGGTGAAATTCTTGGGGCATGTCATTAGTGATCTGGGTATTTTCCGTAAATTATGATAAGATTCGGGTTATCATTGATTGGACGACACCCGAGTATGTATATGACATCCAGAATTTCCTGTGTTTGGCAGAATATTAGAGGCGTTTTGTGCAAATTTTTCGATGATTGCAGTGTCGATGACGAGTTTAACCAAGAAGGATGTTAGATTTGATTGGTCATAGGAGTTTGAGGATGTTTTTTGGGAGCTGAAGAGGAAGTTAAATTTGGCGCCAGTTTTGGCATTACCTGTGATAGCTAAAGATTTTTAAGTGTATACTAATGCGTTAGGCACTGTGTTGGGTTGCGTGTTGATGCAAGACAGACACCCAGTGGCTTATTTATCTCGACGGTCGAGAACCTACGAGGGGAACTATCCAGTGCACGACTTGGAGCTTGCGACGGTCGTGCTTGCACGGAATGTCTAGATGTACTATTTGTATGACGAGAGGTTTGTGCTCTTTACAGACTACCTGAGTTTGAGGTACCTATTCACTCAAAGGGAGTTGAACATGCGACAGTGGAGACAACTTGAGTTACTAAAGGGCTATGATTTAGCCATTGAGTACGATCTGGGTAAGGCGAACGTCGTAACTAATGCGATGAGCAGGAGCGACATTGAGAGTTAGACGGTACTGTGGCATATGACGCATGAGCATGGGTTGCTTAAGGCAGCGTTGGTGTTGTGTATAACAGAGGCTACTGTTGAGCTACATATTTTTTGTCTGATGCGAGTTCCCATGGTCTCTCTTGAGCAGGTTGCTGAGTTGCAGAGAGCCGAGGGCCAATATTTGCGGATCAGTGAACTGGATCAAGATCTGGGGTGCACTGAGTGGTATGAGCGTTTAGACTGGTGTTTGAGAAACATAGGTCGTTTGTGGATACCGTTTGTATCGGAGCTCAGGGACAACATTCTCGAGGACGCATATCAGTTGCAATATACAGTTCATCCTAGTCGGACCAAGATGTATCACGATCTGCAACGATTGTTTTAGTGGCTAGGATGAAGACTGATGTGGAGATTCATTTGGAGTTGTCATATTTGCCAAGATGTGAAGGTTGAGCACAAGAGACCAACTGGGTTGCTACAACTGCTGCCTATTCCTCAGTGGAAGTTGGAACACAAGACAATGGACTTCGTCAGTGGCCTACAGCAGACTACGAGGAGATACGACTCAGTTTTGGTAGTTATCAATAGGTTGACGAAGTCGGCACATTTCATTCCGATTGCCATGAGATATTCATTTACACAGCTGAGCATTATCTTCAAGAGAGAGATTGTCAGATTGCACAATGTATCAGTCTTTATTATTTCTGACAGAGATCCGAGATTTACTTCGAGGCTTTGGGAGAGTATGCAAGAGCAGTTGGCACTCGTTTACAGTTCAGTACTACTGCATACCATCCACAGATTGACGAGCAATCAGATCATTTGATTCAGATTCTCGAGGATATGCTCAGGGCGTGTATATTACAATTTGGTGGATTGTGGGTGGATTATTTGCATTTATGTGAGTTTGCTCACAACAATATCTATTAGGCAAGTATCGAGATGCCACTTTTTGAGGCACTTTATGGTAGGCCCTGCAGGTCACCAACATGTTGGGCGGCACCGGAGGATACAACGACTATAGGACTTGAGGTTGTTGTTAACTATACAAAGAAGGTGAGATAGATCAGGTAGAGGCTTCAGGCGGTGCAGGATTGGCAGAAGAAATATGCGGACAATTACCTTGAGGGTTTGAGCTACGAGGTCTACGACTTGGTGTAATTAAAGGTTTTACCCTATAAGGTCATCAGAGGTTTGACATTAAGGGGAAGTTGGCACTAGGTTCATTGGACTTTTCAAAGTAAAGGGACACGTCGCCAGAGTGGCATACTGTTTGGAGTTGTCACCACAATTAGCAGGTGTAACGGCCCAATTCTAATATGTCGTTATGTGTGACATCATTTGCAGACATGGATGCTAGCTAGCAGGGACGGATGCGGGTCCCACATTGAGGATTTAGAGCGTACAGATTAGGTATACTGTCCGTTTGTTTGTTTGGTGATGTGGATTGCGATGTTTTATGTTTAATTTACTTAGTTTGCATCGCAATATGCCTGTTTATATTGTTTACTGACGTGTAAGTTGGTGTGATGGGTGTTTGTTGCGACTAGTGCGTAGGAGCGAATATCGGGCAATGAACAGTTAGAACACTAGGCCGGGGGATCTAAACACATTTAATTAATGATAAAATATACTTAATAATTCATAATAAATGGTATGGGAGCATTCAAAATCGTTAGTTTGCGGAAATGGGACATTGAATTGTCTGAAGCCGGGTATTGAAACACCCAGGAAGGTGAATAGTTATAGCTAGGAGAAGTTAGACCAAGTCAACAAAGTCAATTCTTTTTTGCTTATATGGAGAGATTTTGACCAATCTCAGCCCTTGAGATGTCTTGAGATTGGTGTGTTGATAGATGATGAGTAAGGATGTATATATATATGATGGCTCACCAACTTTTCTCTCTCTATACTTGGCTAGAACAAAATTGAGGGAGCGGGAGAGGGTTTGTGTGAGTTCAAGAGAAGATTGGGAGCTCAAGAACGCGAGGAAGTCGTCAAACGAGGTAAGATCCTCGGCCATCTATTTGTTTCTAACGTTTTGGTTGGTGTTTTGTTAGTTTTGACTGAGATTTCAATGGAGGTTTTGAGCACACCAACTATGTAGGGGTGTTGCTATGGTTTTAGTATTGGAATTGAGGTTATGGTTGTGGTTTTGGTATTATTGCTATGGATGTTTAGATTTCCAAGTGATTTTAGGGTTTCTGGTCGAAAAATGTCAAGTTTGGGTTTCGGACGTGTGTGTTCGAGGGGTTTTGATATTATGAGTAGTATGGAGTGTTTAATGAGTTGTTGGAGCGAGCACGAATCATGGCGATGAGTCGAGAGGTTTAAAATTTTGGGAAAACCCTCTTTGCCGAAGACGTCGTCAGGCACGCCGTGGGTTTAGAAGCCACGGCGCCACCCGCGACGTCTTGGGCAGAGGCGTAATGTTAGAAAAATATTGGGTGATATTTTTGAAGACACTGTGAGAAGGTAATGTGACAGTGTGTCCACGACGTCCAAAACGCCGTGAGGGTTGAACCTGGTGGCGTCTTGTACAGTTTTGGGATTAAAGATTTAACAAAAAATTACCAAATGGGGTGTATTGTAGGGGTTTATATGGGTTGTTAGAAAAATTTAAACAATAGTTTGATCGATGATTTAGGGTTTTGAATTGAGTTTGTGAGGTTTATGATGGTTAGGGATTAGTGTGTTTGATCGGGAATTAATGGATTTAGGTTGATTCATTGGCGAGATTTGGACACATTGGGGCATTGTTTGGACTAGGAACGATGGTAGGAGTGTGGTTTGAGGTGTGTAGTGTCCCAACTGAACTTCACTTTAGTATTTACAGCTTGATTTATTTCAATTCTGTCTTTTTATTCGCAAATCTATTTCCTTTTGCTTTACGATGGTGGAGTTTACTCCCATCTGGTGCATTCTTTAAGGTGGCTGAGCGTACCATCACCTGGTGTCTTTAAGTTACGGTAGAGGTTATGTATTTCCTACTTGGTGTCTTTAAGTTATGGTGATGCAATTACTCCCCACCTGGTGATCATTCGTGCTAGGCATAAGGTCCACTGAACCATAGCATATGTCTATGTATACGCCAGTGCATTTGTGCTACCTGGGTATGGTACGCATATGTGGGTGCACCGAGGATCTATGCCGGCCACCTAGAGGGTCCAGGGTCAACCCGTTGGATGGTTTTACTCGCGGGCCGTGCCTGGTGGATAACTCGAAGTATGGTTTGGTCTAATTCCAAGTGTCTATGTACTTTGTTTCTCTGCTATTGATATGCATGCGATGATTTTCCACAGTCCTCTGTATTCTTTTGTTCCGCATGTTTATTTATAGTATCTTAATCTTTGTAACTTTACATTTTGTATTTACGTGGTGAATTTCCTTAGGATTACTCACTTTGAGCTCGCCATCTGCCTGTTGTGGTGGTTTGAGTGTAGATCCAGGTACAAACAAGGGCAAAGGAAAACTAGAAGAATACTTTTGACTGACCGACAGAGGATTGCCCACTTGTACATGTGTATGGTTACTTATATGTATATTGTTTTGTTTGGGTTGGGTTGTGAGACTAGATTACTATGTTTATGAATTATATCTATGTTATGATATTCTATGAGGCACACTTGATGTCATAGATATATATATATATATATATATATGATCATGTTTTGAGGTTGGTTTCCACATTAGGATTACGTTAACACTATATATGCTTCTGTTGTAATTTGATGAGCTTCCGCTGTGCAATGTGGTTATTATACATGATTACTGCTAATCGCCTTGGTTTTCCCTGTTATGAGTGGTCGTGGGACACAGACTCGCCAGTGAGTTGGCAGTCTGGTGGGTCCACGGTTCACGCGTAGTGGCCAATGGATTTGGGGCCGTCACATTTTGGTATCAGAGCCTAGGTTGATTGGAAACCTAGGCTGTATTTTGAGGAATAGATATGCAATGATATGAGGACAAACTTGATTATTAAACCCTAGATGTGGAAGCCGAAAGAATTAATCAAAGTTTTAGTTGGGAAGTGATGTAAGGTGGGTAGAGTTAGAGAGTTATATACATGTTTTGTTTTAAATTGTATAACGCTATGTACAAGTATAGTTGTTGAGTTTGATCCAATGCACGTTGATTGTGTAGATTGATATGGACGGACAGACCCCTTGTGCTACTCCATCGACGACACAACTGGAGGTCAGTGAGACCAGTGAGTCTATTGCGGAGGTTATGACGTTACAGACATTGGCTCAAAAGGTAACTGAGCAGCACATACTACACCAGGCTCAGATGGAGGAGATACTAGAGTACATTCGTAGTACTATAGTGCCTACAGCGGCGCTTGCGACTACCACATTGGCTATTCCTATCCTACAGGCAGCCATAGCACCAGTTATACCTACACCAGCCGGGTCCGAGACACTAGTAGAGAGAGCTGAGCCTGTAGTTACACCAGCGGAGCCTGCCGCGGTGACTCCGACTATAATTGAGCAGCCGGTAGTGGCTTCGTCCGCCAGGAACAGGATGTCAAAGGTGGCGAAGATGGTGAAGGACTTTATGCGGTTTAATCCGACATTCTTCATGGGAGGCAGTGACCCTGAGGTTGTTGGGTGATGGTTGTTGACTCATCGACGGCTACATGTATTTCGGGATTGGGCACATATTTCGATATTTTTTCTGAGAGGATAGAAGGCAGTTTGGTGGACTACTTACACTGATAAACATCTCGAGTCGTCGACCTGGGCAGAGTTCAAACAACTATATTTGAACGAGTACATACCTATTGAGGTTCAACTGAGGAGCAAAAAGGAGTTTGTGTCGCTAAGGCAGGGTCAGATGACGGTGTTGGCATATTGGGAGAGATTATGATATTTGATGTAGTATGCCATGGATGTGGCAAGACTCCAGATTTATTATTTTATCAGAGGGTTGGATGAGAGGATCGGTGGAGTCATTATTTCGAGTGGAGCTGACACTCTACAGGCTGTATGCTAGAGCTTTATCACGCGAGACATGTTTTGGGTAGCGTGATGAGTTGACTGAGCGTGCAGGACATGGTTCTCGGTCAGATCAAAGGCCGAAGAGACAAAGAAAGCAGTCTGATAGGCAGAGACAAGATCAGTACAGACGTAGAGATTAGCAGTATGATCAGAGTCATAGAGACAGACGCCCTAAGCAACAGAGGGTTGATGACAAACAGGTGGTACACATTGCGACACTGATGGTGGTTGACCAGCCGAGACGGAGGATCAGGGATAGTAGAGGCTGTGGCAGAGGTCAGAGGGGACAGGGCTGGGGCCAGAGCCATGAGAGGACTCAGGTACAGGCAGTGACTCAAACAGGGTGGTAGGAGCGACGGTAATGTTTCAGATGCCAGCAGGTTGGGCATTTACAGACTGAGTGCCCGATGTCACCCCCACCACCACTACCACCACAGCCACAGAGTAAGCCTGTCAAGGAGAGAGTACACGTGGTTGCAGCACCTGCGGGTGGACAGACGGGTAGAGGTGCGACTCGTCAGCTTATTGAGTGTACGTTATTTATTTGTAGAGTTCCTATGCATACATTATTTGATTTCGACAGTAAATTGCCTTTTATTGCGGGACGTATGGTATGACAGTTAGGGTTGCATGCAGAGACTTTAGATCTACATCTTGTCCTTAGTACGACTGCTGGGGATAAGATTTACCCTAACCGTATATGCCGGAATTACATAGTTGAGGTAGAGGGACATCAGTTACCAGTTGACCTACGAGTCTTATAGTACCTGAAGTTTGATGCTCTATTGGGTATGGATTGGTTGTCGTTGTATAGGGCATACATTGATTGTTACAGTAATACAATGATCTTTGATATTGAGAGTACTCCAATATTTGTGTTTTCCGGTACTGCGTCAAAGTTACCCATTACTAGGGGTAGGTTAGCGACTGTGCATGAGATGGAGACATTTATGGCATCTGTAGAGCCAGAGTCGAGACCAATTTTGAGAGCTAAGGATGCCCCAGTGGTTTGTGAATTTTCAAAGGTATTCCCCGATGATTTTCCAGGTTTACCACCTCCTAGGGCAGTTGAGTTTATTATTGAGTTAGTTATGAGGACTTAACCGATTTATAGTCATCCATATAGGATGTCAGCTGCTGAGCATGAGGAGTTGAGGTTCCAATTGGAGGAGTTGTTATAGAAGGGTTTCATGCACCTTAATATGTCTCATTGGGGCACATCGGTTCTTTTTGTCAAGAAGAAGAACGAGTATATGAGGATGTGTGTGGACTATAGGAAGTTGAATCAGGTGACGATACGAAATCGTTACCCACTTCCTAGGATCGATAATCTATTTGACCAGTTGGCTGGAGCCAAGTTCTTTTCGAAGATTGCTCTACGGTCTGGTTATCATCAGTTGAGGATCTGGGAGAGTGACGTTGAGAAGACGGCCTTTAGCACACTCTATGGTTTGTTTGAGTTTATAATCATGTCATTTGGGCTGACTAATACGCCTGCTATCTTTATGGATTTAATGCACAGGGTTTTAAGGCGTTTTCAGGATCAATATGTGATTGTATTTATTGATGATATCCTGATTTATAGTAAGACTCGTGTGGAACACGAGAGACACCTCAGAGATGTATTGATGACACTAAGGGAGCATAGGTTGTACGCCAAGTTTAGCAAGTGTTATTTCTGGTTGAGTGAGGTGAATTTTTTGGGATATGTCATCAGCAACCAAGGGATATCGGTTGATGGTAACAAGATTTGAGCGATCATTAATTGGAGGACACCAGAGTCTGTGGCTGATGTTAAGAGTTTCTTGGGTTTGGCAGGTTACTACCGATGGTTTATGCAGGACTTTTCTTCAATTGCAGTGCCGATGACTGGATTGACTAATAAAGATGTCAGATTTGAGTGTTCAGAGGAGTGTGAGGCAACATTCCTAGAGTTGAAGAGGAAGTTGACTTCTGCGCCTGTGTTAGCAATACCTGAGGCGGGGAAAGGTTTCTCTGTGTATACTGATGCTTTTGGTACTGGTTTCGGAGCTTTGTTGATGCAGGAGGGGCATCCAGTTGCATACTTTTCGAGGCGTTTGAGACCCCACGAGGGGAACTATCTAGTACATGACTTGGAGCTTGCGGCGGTTATATTTGGATTGAAGGCTTGGTGACACTACTTTTATGGAGAGCGGTTTGTATTGTTCATAGATCACCAGTGTTTGAGATATCTGTTCACACAGAGGGATCTGAACATGCGACAGAGGCATTGGCGAGTTACTGAAGGACTACGACTTCGCGATTGAGTACTATCATGGGAAAGCAAACGTTGTAGCTGATGCGTTGAGCCGTAGTGGTGTTGAGAGTCAAACTGTGCGGCGTCCTATGACCTATGAGTATGGATTGCTGTAGGCTGCGACGGTGTTGTGCTTGTCTGATGTGTTTGATGATTTGCATATTTGTTGTCAGCTGTGTGTTCGTACTGTGTCGATTGAGAGGATCGCTGAGTGGCAAAGGGCTGGAGGACATTTTTGCTCGCTTTAGTCGTCTGGCTCAGGATCTGAGTTGTACAGATTGGTCTGGTAGATTAGACGAGTGCTTGAGACACATGAGTAGATTATGGATACCCGATGTGAAGGAACTATGCGACAGCATTTTTGAGGACGTACACCGTTCGCGGTAAACAGTACATCCTGGCAAGACTAAGATGTACCATGATTTGCACCATTTGTTTTGGTAGCCCAGTATTAAAGCTGACATGGGACCGTATGTTAGGGCTTGCCATATTTGTCAGTAGGCTAAGGCCGAGCACAGGAGACCAGCTGGATTGTTGCAGTTGCTGCCCATTTCTAAGTGGAAGTGGGAGCATGTCACAATGGACTTTGTGAGTGGCTTGCCGCAGACTATGAGGCGTCATGATGCCATGTGGGTTGTGATTGATAGATTGACTAAGTCTGCACATTTTATTTCCATTGCTATGAGGTATACATTCTCTTAGCTGAGTATCATATTCGAGAGAGAGATTATCAGATTGCACGGTGTACCAATATCCAATGTATTTGATAGGGATCCTTGATTGATATCGAAGCTCTGGAAGAGCATGCAGGAGCAGTTTGGTACGAGACTCCAGTTCAGTACGGCTTATCATCTTCAGATAGACGGTCTATCAGAGAGGTTGATTCATATATTGGAGGATATGCTCAGAGCGTGCATTTTACAGTTTAGAGGTTCTTGGGAAGAATATCTGCCGTTGTGCGAGTTTGTGTACAACAATAGCTATCAGGCGAGCATTGGGATGCCACCATTCGAGGCTTTGTATGGTAAACCCTGCAGGTCACCAGCTTGTTGAGGATCACCTGAGGATGTGGCAACTATTGGGCCTGAGGTTGTTGTCGATCATACAGAGAAGATTCGGCAGATCTGGCAGAGGTTACAAGCAGCTCAGGACAGACAAAAGGAGTATGTTGTAGATATCTTGATGCTCTGAGCTACTCAGTTGATGATATGGTGTATTTGAAAATTTTACCTTGGAAAGGTCATCAGAGGTTTGGGATCAAGGGGAAACTAGCACGAGGTATATAGGACCGTTCAGGGTCATGGCACGCGTTGGCACTGTAACATACAAGTTAGAGCTACCAGTAGAGTTATCAGGGGTTCATCTGGTATTTCACGTATCTATATTGAGACTAGTTAGATCGGGACCGAGACCGATGGTGGATATTAGACAGATTGAAGTTCATCCTGATGTTTCTTATAAGGAGCAACCAGTAGATATTATGGATCACCGGATACAGATTCTGCGGAACATGGAGATCCTGAAGGTATTAGTGCGATGTCAGCATCATGGGACTAAGGGGCTCACCTGGGAGCTCGAGACAACGATGCGACAGAGATATCCACATCTATTTGCCAGTAAGTATAGTTATGACATAAATTTCAGGACAAAAATTTTAAATTAGTTAGGAAGAACTGTAACGACCCAATTCTAATATGCCGTTATGTGTGACGTCATTTGCAGACGTGGATGCCAGCAGGGACGGACGCAGGTCCCACAATGAGGATTCAAAGCGTATAAATTAGGTATACTGTCTGTTTATGTGTTTGGTGATGTGGATTGCGATGTTTTATATTTAATTTACTTAGTTTGCGTCGCAATATGCCTGTTTATATTGTTTATTGACGTGCGAGTTGGTGTGACGGGTGTTCGTTGCGACTAGTGCGTAGGAGCGAATACCGAGCAACGAACAGTTAGAACACTAGGCCAGGGGGTCTAAACACATTTAATTAATGATAAAATATACTCAATAATTCATAATAAATGGTATGGGAGCGTTCGGGATCGTTAGTTTGCGAAAACGGGACAGCGAATTGTCCGAAGCTGGGTATTGAAACACCCGGGAAGGTGAATAGTTGTAGCTAGGAGGAGTTAGACCAAGTCAACAAAGTCAATTCTTTTTGGCTTATATGGAGATATTTTGACCAATCTCAGCCCTTGAGATGTCTTGAGATTGGTGCGTTGAGAGATGATAAATAAGGATGTATATATATATGTTAGCTCACCAACTTTCCTCTCTCTTATACTTGGCTAGAACGAAATTGAGGGAGCTAGAGAGGGTTTGTGTGAGTTCAAGAGAAGATTTGGAGCTCAAGAACGAGAGGAAGTTGTCAAAAGAGGTAAGATCCTCGACCATCTCTCTGTTTTCTACGTTTTGGCAGGTGTTTTGTTAGTTTTGACCGAGATTTCAATGGGGGTTTTGAGCACACCAGCTATGTAGGGGTGTTGCTATGGTTTTTGGTGTTGGAGTTGAGGTTATGGTTGTGGTTTTGGTGTTGTTGCTATGGATGTTTGGATTTTCAAGTGATTTTAGGGTTTTTAGTTAAAAAATGTCGAGTTTGAGTTTCGGACGTGTGTTGTCGAGGGGTTTTGATATTATGAGTAGTATGGAGTGTTTGATGAGTTGCTACAACGAGCACGAATCGTGGCAACGAGCCGAGAGGGTTTGAAAGTTTGGGAAAACCCTCTCTGCCGAAGACGCCATCAAGCGCATCGTGGGGTCATAAGCCACTGCGCCACCCCCAACGTTTTGGGTAGAGGCGTAATGTGAGAAAAATATTGGGAGACATTGTTGAAGACGTCGTGAGGAGATAACGTGACGGCGTGTCCACTACGTCCAAAATGCCGTGAAGACTCTGTGAGGGTTGAACTTGGCGACGTCCACGACGCCGACTTGGACAGTTTTGGGACTAAAAATTTAACAAAAATTTACCAAATGGGGTGTACTGTATAGGTTTATATGGGTTGTTTAAAGGATTTAAATGATAGTTTGATCGATGATTTGGGATTTTGAATTGAGTTTTCGAGGTTTATGATAGTTAGGGATTAGTGTGTTTGTTCGAGAATTAATGGATTTAGGTTGACTCATTGGAGAGATTTGGACACATTGCGGCATTGTTTGGACTAGGAACGATGGTAGGAGCGCGGTTTGAGGTGTGTAGCGTCCCAACTGAACTTCATTTTAGTATTTGTTGCTTGATTTATTTGAATTATGTCATTTTATTAGCAAATCTATTTCCTTTTGCTTTTCGATGGTGGAGTTTACTCCCATATGGTGCATTCTTTACGGTGGCTGAACGTACCATCACTTGGTGTCCTTACGGTAGCGGTTATTTATTTCCTATCTGGTGTCTTTACGGTAATGTGATTACTCCCCACCTGGTGATCATTTGTGCTAGGTATATGGTCTACTGAACCATATCATATGTCTATGTATACGTCGGTGAATTTGTGCTACCTGGATATGGTACACATATTTGGGTGTGCCGAGGATCTATGCCGGCCACCTAGAGGGTCCAGGGTTAACCTGTTGGATGGTTTTACTCGTCGACCATGTGGATAACCTGAAGTGTGGTTCGGTCTGATTCCAAGTGTCTATGTACTTTGTTTCTCTGCTATTGATATGCATGCGATGATCTTCCGCAGTCGTATGTATTCTTTTGTTCCGCATGTTTATTTATAGTATCTTGATCTCTATAACTTTACATTTTGTATTTACTTGGTGAATTTCCTTGGGATTACTTACTCTGGGCTCGCCATCTGCCTTTTATGATGGTTTGAGTGCAGATCCAGGTACAAACAGGGGCATCGGAAAGCTAGAAGAATACTTGTGACCGACCGACAGAGGATTGCCTACTTGTACGTGTGTATGGTTACTTATATGTATATTGTTTTGTTTGGGTTGGGTTGTAAGACTAGATCACCATGTTTATGACTTATATATATGTTGTGATATTCTATGAGGCACACTTGATGTTATATATATATGATCATGTTTTGAGGTTGGTTTCCACATTAGGATTGCATTAACCTTGTATATGCTTCCGTTGTAATTTGCTGAACTTCCGCTGTGCAATGTGGTTATTATACATGATTACTGCTAATCGCCTTGGTTTTCCCTGTTTTGTGTGGCCGAGGGACCCAGACTGGCTGGTGAGCTGGCAGTCTGGTGGGTCCACGGTTCACGCGTAACAGCCAATGGATTTGGGGCCGTTACAGCAGGGGGGCATCCAGTGTTTCAGATTTCCATGTTGAAACTAGTTAGGTCGGGAACGAAGCCTACGGTTGATGTACGTCAGATTGAGGTGCGACCTTATATGTCATATGAGGAGCAGCCTATGGAAATCATGGATAGAAGGACTTAGACTTTGCAAAACAGGGAGATCCCAAAGGTTTTGGTACGTTAGCAGCATCACGGGACCGAAGGACTCACTTGGGAGCTTGAGTCTATTATACGACGACGGTATCCCCACTTATTTGTAGGTAAGTATTTAAGTTTAATTTAAATTTCGAGAGGAAATTTCTCCCAGTTGGGAAGAAATGTAACGACCCAAATTTAATTCGTTGTTATTAATGACGTGGTTGCAAACGTGGCTGACAACTTAGACACTCGTGGGACCCACAACTAGGCTCGGGAGGTCGGACTTGGCTAGGGGATTTGAGTGATAAATGAGTATACCCAATGAAAACTTTACTTGACATCTTATTTCCATTATTTACTGTCTTTGCATAGTCCTTTTGACTATATTGCCTTTGTATTCTGATATCATGTGAATATTGTGTATATGTTCACTTGATGAGTCTTGCTTTCATGATACTCATTTCCTTGACTTTTCTCATTGACTCTATATCCCATGCTATGTTTATTCTTTGTTGTTTTTATGAATTTAATTGTATATAGATAGCATGCTATTAGTCTAGGGGTTGTGAATGCTTAAATGGACTTGTATTCCCTATTGCTTAGGTGTTTTAAATATTCCTATGCCTTGACTATCCATACGTAGTATTTCTTGAAAATAAAAAGTAGTTTTCGCATTTAGGTCCCATACTCGATTGTGGTGTGCGCAACTCACAGGGTTAGAGTCCTTAGACATGTCGGCATATGTTACCTGACACTGTATGATACTCAGGGTTAGAGTCCCTGAGGTGGTTTACACTCCAGGGTTAGAGTCCCTGGCGACACTTCGGTTAGAGTTCCTCGTGCTATATTATTATTGAGTTGGAGTGACGCAGTTCATTTCTGACTGGACCTAAATCACCACTACTTAGCCTAGTTTCAGTATCACTTGTTTTGCTCTAGTATTTACTTGCATACAGTATATTTTCCAGTTTTCCTATTTATATGCTTTTAAATACCATTTATATGTTTGGAAATGCAAATTAAACTTGTCATCGGGGATTACGGTGGGTGTAGAGCCGTCTACCAGCAAGCTAGGCAAGGAGAAGATCGACGATTATCTCTGAGCTAGCTGTGCGACACTGCATTGACTGTAGGTCTTTTGATATTTTGATTGTATTAGTTGTATATGTCTTTCAGATACTATTTGGGTTTTATATTGGGTTGAGCGTTCGTTCCCTGACCTAACTTAGACTATCATACTATTTTACTTTATTTTGAGGTTTACTTATATATAGGATTTCATCCCTGGTTTTCCACACTTAGGATTATTCAAATGGCTTTCGCATAAATTACTATTTGCTTCCGCATAATCAATAAGACTTCCGCTAAATAATTAATTTAATAAAAGTTTTAATTAACTCTAAATTTCATAAACTGGTAGGACTAGTGTATTACTTATCCTGAATACGAGAAAAGAGACTTTTAGGTTGTAAAGGCTGACTAATACGTAGTTAAGTCCTTCGTGGATAAGATTAAGGATAAATTACGGGATTAGGCCGGGCGGTACCCTATATTAGGAGTGGGGCCGTTACAAGTTGGGAGAAGAATATGGGGCAATTTAATTTGAAAACGTACTATTCATGTTAAATAGAGGGGGTTATCTTTACTACTAATAACAAATTAACCATAGGAGTAGTTATCTTTTTTTTCGTAAAATGTTAGGTAGTCGCCTATTTATTTGGTTTTGACAATTAAATTACCACATTGCCCGAAAGTTTAAATATTTTGATTTAAGTATATAAGGGCATACTTGGAAGATTTTGCCAAAAAGACTTCACCGTCAACAACCCAAGAATCCTCATTATAATAGTATGTATATAGATAGATAGATAGATAGATATAGATATTCTAGTCTTATTTTATATATTGAATGTATTAAGCTATTAATGATTAATAAGATTTTATATTTTACTTAAAAAATGGCTTTATGATTGAGTTTTATCAAAAGCATTTTCATGGGTGAGACTTGAGAGTGCGCTTTTTCTTTGATAATATATTTCGTCTTAATAGGCAAATATATCCTATTTTTTAAAGATTTTTGCAAAAATATCATAACGTTTCATTTTTGATAAAAGTATCTTAACCTTTTTATTTCTTGTAAATTGTAAATTGTATCCTCAAAATTATTCGAATGGATTACACTAATTAAAAATATAAAAAATCGTACACGCAATATTGAGAATATTATTTCATATAATATAATAAGCATGCAACGTATTGATCATTTATCACTTCGATTGTGGTTTTACACAATAATTAAAAAGATACGTTTTACATGAAATCAAAAGATTATGACATTTTTTGCAAAGATCTTGAAACTTTAAGATATATTTGCCTATTAAGCTATAACGACCCGAAAAATGTGCTATGTATATGAGACGTTGTGTAGTATCTATTTATACTCTTGTCTGTGTGACAGAACGATGACGTCAGTATACGAGTAGGGTTCACCTTGGAAAATGTATTGAACGGGGGTCGGGCGGATGAAATATTGGTATATGGGGCTGGGAAACAATATTTGTGGGTGACCGGCAAATAAAAAATAATAATTAATTAACTCGGAAAATGGTTCGGGTTGTTAATGTTCTATAAGTGCACGACGGGGTGAGTCATGGTGCGGTCCTGTGACAGCCTGAGTAAGTGCGGTGATTTGTGCTATCATGAAAGTCATGAAATTAGCCATCTATTGTCCCTGTGCCGCTACTTGGTCAGAAAACCTCTGATAGTCGTCATCTGATGTAGTAGGGGGGTGACTACTACTAGCCTCGGTATCACCAGCCTCACGCACGTCTGTCATCGGCGTCTGCACGTTGACAGTGAACTCACATCACCTACTACGTAGAATATCTCGTATATATGCAAACATTATGAAATTAACAAGTATATATAACTACCCTAACTCACTTTCACTTGATTCTCAACAAAATAGTCTCTAGGCAAGGATGGTCTGCTTTCCACTTCTAAGATTTGTGTCTTATTCAATTTTGTGTATTACTTATCGAAAACGTTGGCTCTGATACCAACTGTGAAAATTGTATCACAATTTTAGACAACTCTATACTCTGTCCCTAAGGTTCTAAAGCATATGCTCTGATACCAACTATGATGGCTTCTCTCCTAATCTAGGGCACCGCCTGGCCTAATCTCATAATTAAGCCCTAATCACAACACGTAGGACCCAATTATGTATTAATTAGCCTTTTTAACCTATTTGCCAACTTGATCGCCTTCAAGATAAATAATACACTAACCCTACCAATTTCAATAACTTAGAGTTGTTTAAAATATTTAACAATTAGTTTAGTTAGCAAAAGTCTTATTATAATTTAGCAGAAGTCTTTTGAAATAAATGGAAACAATTTGATAAACCTAAGTGTGGGAACCAAGAATAACGATCACAATATATATATATATATATATATATATATATATATATATATATGAACTATGTGGCGAAACATATAAACAGTGTGATAGTCAAAAGTCGAGGAACTAATGCTCAACTCAATATATACATCCTAACAGTACGAAAGACATAAGTAAAATATACAAAATATCAAAAACCTACAGTTAGTCAGTAGTACACTCCCCAAGCTCAGAGGTAGTCGCCAATCTTCTCCTTGCCGGGCCTACTGCTCGACAGATTTGCACCCACCGTCATAAAAAGGACGGTAAGTACAAAAGTATAACAGTAAATTCTAAATGACCTATCTACTCACATTTCCAAAATAAATCAATGGTATTTAAAAGCATAATGATAGCCAAAGAATGCTCTAATTAGACATGCTAGAAAATACCGAGAAATCAAATGAAACTGACACAGGTTAAACAGTCTGATTTAGGTCCAATCGGCGGTGAGAACTATCACTTAGCCATTTCCACTATTTGTATGGAGCTGTGCTCTACACATTATCATATCATTTTCTAATAACCTCAAATGGCGGAGTTGTGCTCTATGCGTTTATATCATCTATCATAAATCTCGTCGAACACCTTGATTCATTATGCCGTAAGTCGCGCGAGTATAGTGGAGAGTGTCGACATCCCCGAGCTCATGTGACCATATGAGCCACCCACTCTATAAATGTGCAATGGACCCTAGATTCTAAAACTACTTTAAAGCCAACAAGAAGACTTGGTAAAGGAATTCAAGAATAGAATGCTACGAAACACAATAAACAAGAGTACAAGTCCATTCATAAGGTTATCTAACCCTAATAGCATGGTATTTATCATTTTATCACAACTTCTCAATAAAAATGGACATATGAAATGAAAAGAGACAAATAAGTTTAATCACAAGGTCATATCATGATGGCAAAGCTCAATAAGAGATAGTAGAAATAAATCATGATATCTTGATCACAAAATAGCATTTTCAGTCATAA
Organism: Stephania japonica; assembly: GCA_039657345.1. Lineage (NCBI taxonomy): Eukaryota > Viridiplantae > Streptophyta > Magnoliopsida > Ranunculales > Menispermaceae > Stephania > Stephania japonica. The sequence continues at coordinate 13,271,227 of CM077564.1, read as the reverse complement.
GGACTGTCCAATAATAGAGCAAATGAATTGAAATGAAAGTAGAGACTTCAAGCAATTATACTAGCTAACTTCAGCCTTCCGATGCCGAAACCCGCGAACTCAGACTTTCAACATACTTTCCTATGTCCCTGGGGAGTTTAGATTAGTATTTGGTTAGGTTTGGGGTTGTTAAGGTGGGTTATGTAGGGATTTAAGGGTTGCAGGAAATTCAGGACATCAGGAAAATTTCCTAACGTCAAGGTTACCCAGCGCGCTGACTGCAGAAACCCAGAAAACCTACAATAATTTTTTGGGTTTTCCCACTCGGAATTCATCTTCCCCATCGCCCGTAGACCCCTATTCTCCTCCACCAAGGGTCTAGAACTTCCTCTTCATCACAAATATACATCAGACACTTTGTTTATAACTTAAAACATTGATTTACAAGGGATTTGAACATGCATGAAAGGAATTTAGGGAAGAACACAAAAACTTTCAAAAATTCTAAACTTTAATTCAAAAAAACGAAACTGGAAATTAGACTCTAAGTGCTATCCTAAGTGAAATTTGGCAAGGATTTCAAAAATGCCATTAGAATTTGTAAACAACCTTGTTTTCAAGCTCGAAAATCGAAAATACAACTTGTACCACCAAATTAAAGCGCCCATTTTGATTCAAAATAGTAATAGAACACATTCAAACTGATTTTTTTAAAAGCCCTTTGATCCCATAACTATAACTCAAAATTTGAATGCTTGAATTTATAAAGTTCTTACCTAGGAGTGAAACTTGATGATCTAACACATCTTGGTCTCTTTTTGTTGTTGAAACCCTCCTTGAATCCTAAATTTCCAGCACAAACTTTAGTCAAGTAGCTCTGAATATTTGTTTGGGGAAAGCTTTCAAATAGAAACAAGTGATGAAAGTTATTTAGGGAAAGCATGCAAATAGAAACAAGTGATGAAAGGTTAATCTATTGTGCACACCCTATCTTTATGTTGATCTTGTGATCATAAGTCACTTCTACACATCACTTATTTCCATCCAAGGTGACTCTAAATGTTTACACACTCTTATGGGAGTGTGTGCTAACACACCTCCTGAGGCAAATCCTATGCTTGTTGTAATTTGTTTTCAACTATAATACATTAAATGTGGTGTAAATTATTTAAGACCATAGGCTATGTTACGACTTAAATTAATTAACATTCATTTGACTAAACTTAGACTTACCACATGTCTAGTTACCCAGTTCCCTAGCTCGCACATAACCTGAGGTGCGTCCCCGTTCACGTCTCGACGCCTATCTCTATAAGTATCAACTTAGTTAGTCTACACATATACATATCACTAGGCATACACCACAACAAATATATAATATACCTCCGCCATGTGCCTCGGTCGGAGTGCTTATCTCACGCGGGTCCCACATCACGGGTCGGTGATCCTGATTAATGAATTAATCAAGGGTTAGGAATTCAGGCCATGGCAGGTCCGGATGTGGAAAAGTGGTCGAGAACACTTTGTGTCACCCAACGGAGTCACGAATTGGTGTCAGCTAGCTAAGGCGGTTGAGGCGGTTGGGCTATGTGGTGATTATCAGGTGTGTCTCGAGATATGCGTTGGGGAGTGTTAATGCAGGGGATATGTTTAAAACTCTCTCCCTCTCCTCATCGCTCAAGCACTCTCGGCTCTCTTTTCTCTCTCGTTCTCAGTTTCTCTCGGGAGTAGGAAGGAGTTACAGCTGGTTTTGGAGCTTGCAATGATGCAGAGACAGCAAAAACTCAAGTTGAGGTAAGATCTCGATTCAGAGTTAGTTGCTCGTCAGTTTGACGTCGATATCGAGTGTTTTGGTTCGAGTTGGGAATTGGTGTGGTTTGGTTTTATGAGTTTTTCGTGGTTTTAGGTTGGTAACAACGTCCCGAGGAGTTTGGGATAGGCTCGGAACTCGACGAAATGAATCAGGGTGTCAGAAAAACCCCATATTCTACTTCAGGGGTCAACACCGCGAAAGACGTGGTGGAGTCTGTAATCCATAGCGTCAGTCACGACATCCATACCAGAGAAGGTTGGAGTTTTCGCGCTTTAAGTGACGCCACTAGGGAATTCACCCATGATGCCACTCACGACGTCTAGAACAGTGAATGTTGGGATTTTACGTTTTAGACGACACCGCCAGGAATTTTAGCCATGGCGTGGCACTGTTAACAAGAATAAAATTATGAAAATTTATGAAAACTTTGGGGATCTCTCGGGTATCCATATGGGTTCGAATATGATCCAATACCTAGGTATTTGACCCAAAATAATGGAAGGGGATAAAATTATGGACAATGGGAGAAAATTATAATTAAATGGAAATAGAACTCTAACGTAACCAAACTGGATGAAAATGATTACCAGGTGTCTAGGAAACTGGTGACTTACGTACGGATTCAGTTTGGGGACATTAGAGAGTTACGAACACGAAGTACCTTGCTGTACTGTGAGTAAAACTATTTGGAGCATTTATATAATTTTATTTGTGATTTTACTTGGTTGTTATCCTTGTTGAGCTTTTGAAATTGTTATTGTTATTGCTATATCCTGGTTTAGATTCTGATTGAGTGGTCTAAGGGCAACTGTGTCAATGTAATACTTGAGAGGGTTGGTCATCTGGTGTCATCCATCAGGGATCAGGGACTTGGGATGCAAGATATTGTTTGTGGTTTTATACGGGGTAAGAGTTTCCTCTCTAGATTACTGGGGAGTTCTGCATCCGCGTGGATTTTAGGATCGTGTGAATGTACCATGTCCTAAACTTCGAGTCTAGTAGTTGATCTCAGATCCTCGACTCAAACGACTTTTCACTGGTCGAGACTACTTGCGCCTTTTCCTATGTTTTACTGGACACTCATTTATCGTTCATATCTTATTGAATCATTATCATGATGTCTTTTATTATCTTTGTGATATTTACGCATGATACTAGATTAACCGTTTATTTGACTTTTGAAATTATGTTGAGACTCCATTTGGTTATTACTGTTATACTTCCTATACTCACCGTCTTTTTTATGATGGTGGGTGTGGCCACATCATATTGCAGGGTTGAGAATGGTAAAAGACTAGCGATAGGCGATTGAGGTGGAGGACTATTAGATGATTTGATCTCGCCTATTGGTAGGTTCCCTGTATTATATGTATATGTTTTGAAAATACTAGGATATGGGTTTATGAGAGGATTTGGGCATGTATACTATGTTGTATTCTTCTCTGACTTGATATTGGTATACATATGCAAGGTTTTCACACTCTAGGTTGTACTGATTAGTGTCTTAGGGTTATTTCTATTAGTTTGAGTTTAATTTTCTTCCGCTATACTTTGGTACTTTGAATAACTCACTAATATACCATAACTCAGTCTAAACAACTTAATAAATGGTTAAGGGTAAGGAAGGTTGACTAGGTTTACGTCGATTGCACGAGTATTGACTCGGGGTCTACGTTAGTCTAAGCCTGGCAGAGCCTAATTCAAGGTTGTGGAATTGGAGCCATTTCATATGCCATATATTAATGTCCATGATCACCCAACTGATGAGCTCATAGGGGACACATTCGCACTTATAAAAAATGTGTCTCAAAAAAATAAAAAAGTGTTAACATTAGCTTTTGGCCCATACAGGAGGCCAATAGTAATTAACAACTACTCATATCATATCGAGTTTTTTTTTGGGAAATGCTAGAATGACAATACAATATCACAACTCAAAGCACAATAGATGATGTGTCACGTGGGCTCCACATCAAAATCCCATAAAAGACACATCCAACACCCCATTTTGATGTAGGGCCAACGTGACATATCATCTGTTGTGCCTTGTGTTGTGACATTGTATTGTTATTAGGCGTGCACACAGATTTCACTAGTCCTCGGATCCAGTCCAATTCGGACCAGTTATCTCTAATTGAATCAATTCTTTAATCCCTTGGACTGGACTGGATTGAAAAATCACTAATCCGGTTGGACTGAATCGGATTATGGATCCTACATTAAGAAACTGCGGATCCAATCCAATCCAATCCATTTAGCACATCAACAAATGTACATATCTGATCATATATACTATAGTATCTTAAAGAGCATCAACTCAAATTATTAACTTTAAACTATAATATCGAAAAGACTATGCTTGTTCTTAACTCTTTTTTTATACTTTCAACCATTTGTTGTTGGTTGTATGTTCAACGTGCACTTCTTTTGTACTTTTGTGAGAGTGTATGGTGAAGATTTGCAGATGACATATTTATTTATGTAGGAACTTACATTTTGAAGGTTATTGTGATGACAAGTTTGTGGAAAATATGTTATATATAGATTTGTTGAATGTATGTTGTAAATTTGTCATTCATGAGATGTATAATTCATGTTATTCATTTGATTAGTCTAATTTCATGAATCTTTATATAGGAAAACGTCAATCCGTGGAACTTGATTCAAACCAGTCCGCATTTTGCAAATTGGATTGAGTTGAATTAATGAATTCTTTGGATTATATTGGACTGTAATTCTCCAATCCGCAATAATTGGATTGGGTTGTGGATTGGCCCTAATTGGACTGGATCCAATCCGTGTGCACCCATAATTGTTATTCTATCATTTCCTTTTTTTTGGTAAGAACATGAACATACCGACCCTTTGATATCAAACTTTTTGTGAAGTTGTCCAAATCAACCGCACAAGTACTTATTATAATAACAATTACTAATTAAAAAAGGTAACGGCTAATTGTACTTATTACAATATTTTCTAACAATTACTAACAAGTATTTATTATAACAAGTACTTACTATAATAATAATCACTAATTGTACTTATTACAATTACTTATTATAATAACAATTACTAATTGCTAACCAGTTTTGAATTTTTACTTCGTATGCCCCACTTTTTTTGTTAAGATTCCAAAAATACCCTTGTTAGTGTATCCTATTTTTTACTTCGTGTACCTCATCACCTTTACCCTCACCTCAATACCCTTGCCCGCAAGTAGGGGTGTACACGAATTGAATCCAGTCCAATTAAGGTCAATCTGCAATCCAATCCAATTATTGCAAATTGAAAAATTATATTCCAATCCAGTCCAAATAATTTATCAATCCAATTCAATACAATTTGCAAAATGAGAGCTGGATTGGATCCACGGATTGAGGTTTTCATTTCTAAAGATTCATGAAATTAGACTTAATCAAATGAAACACAAAAATTATACATCTCATGAATGACAAATTTACAACATACATTCCACAAATCGATATATAGCAGATTTCTCACAAACTTGTCATCACACAATAACCTTTAAAATGCAATTTCTTGCATTAATAAATATGTTATCCACAAATCTTCACCATATATACACCCTCACAAAAGCACAAAAAGTGCACGTTAAACATACAAAGTACAGAAAAAAGGTCGAAAGCATAATAAAAGAGTTAAAAACAAATATAGTCTTTTAGATAATATAGTTTAGAGTTGATAGTTTGAGTTGATGCTCTACGATCAAATGTGTATGTGTCGATATGTTAAACGGATTGGATCGGATTGGATCCGCAGTTTTTTAATGCAGGATCCATAATCCGATTAAGTCCAGCCAGATTAGTGATTTTTCAATCCAGTCCAGTCCAAGCGATTAAAAAATTGATCAAATTAGTGATAATTGGTCTGAATTGCACTGGATCTGCAGATTAATGCAATCCGTGTGCACCTCTACCCATGGGTGTCAGACGAACATAGTGGACACCTCTAAAGAGGTGCTGGATGAACAGGGCCGACATTTCTTTTGAGGTCTCAGCTAACTCTGACCGATAATGTGAAGATAAATTGATTTCAGTGGGTGACGGAGGGATCCAGCCAAAACCTTTTTAGAGGTATCGACTTGGTTCAAGGTGTTAGCTCTATTTGTCCGATACCTCTTCAGAGGTATCAACTCTGTTAGTTCGAAACTCGAGGGCGACCAGAACTTAAAAAAAAACTTCAAAACTCCCAAAAAATATATTAAAATGGCCAAAAAAATAGTGGGTTTTGCTCGGAATCACTTAATATTTTTTATTTCATCAAAACTTCTTATCCAAAATGTAAGATTCAAGCCTCAGATCGAAGCCCTAAACCTAAAAACAAATTTACAAACAAAACGACTCAAAAAGAAAAAAAAACCAAATAAACCTCGAAATAAACATTAAAAGATATGATGAATGCACTCATGTTGTCGAATCCATGTCATTTTTCTAATACTTACATTAGAAAAAGTAGTTGTAAAGAAAAACTGCTCAGATGATCCCAAAATCACATTGGAATGCACACCCCTTCTAATCTGCCGCCTGTTCTAACTTCGAGATGCGTGCTTACGCATCATGAGATTCAAAACACAGTTGGATATAAGTGGTGTGCATTACAGGGGTGGCACTCTGGCATTTTTGAAAAAAAAAATACTCATATCTCACAAAGAAGAATAACATGAGATAAATCAAGTTTAAGGGCTTCTTCAATTCCCCAAAGCCTTTATCAAGAGAAGAAATTCTATGATTAAAAGGAAAAAATTGAGTAAATATGTGAACGGGTTATGCTAAAGCGGGGCAACAATATTGATGTTTGACACGAAAAAAGAGACCAAAGGGGGTTTATATCCAAATTCTAACTTTAACATTTGCATTGTCCATTCTCACCGATAATATGGTCTCAACTCTATGCTTAAACTTAACCAGTAAGGATTTCAATGTCGTCAGCATTACTAACACCAAACCTTCAAGCACTTCATTCACATTGCTACGCCCATGCCCACACTAATCCTTTGGACATTGTCATTCCTTGCCACACGGAGGCTATGCCTCCCTTCTTTAGATCCCTTTTGTTATCTATTTGCAATTGCAATCTCTCCCTCTTTTGATATTTCGAGGCGTGATATAGGTTGCAATACTCATGTTGGTTAGTGGGAAGTTAAAGGAAAACAAAACGTGGAGATCTTACATTCCCAAGAACAAACAATGACAACGCTTATTCTAAGAATAGACAGTGCCAACTCAATATATATTACCAAGCTAATACAAAAAAAAATCCATCAAAAATTGCAAATTAAAAGCAGCCATTTCAGTTTGGATCCTTCATTCATCCTAGTGTAGCCTCGTTTTACCTTCGAGACCGAAATTGCCACCGCATGTATGTGACGACCTTAAAATCTAACTCGTGTCATATGTCATTTTAAGTTGTACGTGGACCCTTTGTCGTGATACATGTGAACAATTCGTGGTTGTCAACACCGAGGTATGTTATTTTTTTCGGTGTTTGTATTATTTATCTATTTACCCGAATTTAAATTTCAATGTCTCAAACATGTGAGGACGTTTGAGGGTGAACATGAATGCGGAGAAACGGATTCAGCTTTAGAAAATGTGCTTTACGGGCGTCGAGGCAAACTGTGGTCAGGAATTTAGCTATCCAGGGGACAAACGTGAATAAAACACTGGCAAAATACATTAAAATATAAAAATTAACTATTTGGTAATGTGTTCGATGCCTTGGTAGGTTCGTGGGTACAAGGCAGTGTGAGTCGTGTTGTGAACCGGGTTCAAAAATACGGGGAAAACGCGTATGGACTAGTATGCATAGGAGGGACTGTCCCAACAGAGTCACGAAAGTGCGTCAGATGTGCGTTAGGTTGGTTGACTGGATGAAAGTAGAGCAACTAGATGCGCCTCGAGATACGCACGTAAAACCAGATGCTAAGGATATATATAACCTTTTCTTTTTCTCTTCATTTCACATTTCATTTTTGTTTCGAAGAGAACGAGTTGAGCGAAAGATTTCTCGATCTGATTCGAGCTTGAAACTTTGGTAAGACGCTACCAAATGCGAAAATAAGGTAACATCTCTACTCCTTGCGAGGTGTGTGTCATTTTGATGGGTCTTTTGAGGGTTGTTGTTGTGGTAGTTTGGATATTAGATATAGAAATTTGGTTTTCCAAGTGTTTTGAAGGTTTATATAGAATAATTGGTCGGTGTGGAGCACAACGATGTGGTTGTTTTAGGTATTTAGATGGGTTTTGTAATTTTTAGGAATTATCGTGATTTTTTAGTTAATTTCCACACCGGGGTTATAGACCACTATTTTTGTCAATGTAAAGGTTGGATTTGATGTATTTGAGTGTCCCTATAAGTTTGTAATAGGCTCGAAACGCGACGAAGTGAGCTGGGGTGTCAAAAACCCCGGGATAATTTCAAGAACTGGCGCCACGAGGGACGCTGTGAGACATTTCGCCTACTGCGTCGATCACGGCGTCAGAACCAGTGACGATGGGAGTTTCACACTTTAGATGACGCCGCTAGGCATTTGGGCCGCAACGCCACTCATGGTGTGGCGCTGTTCATCAGACCAAATTTTTATTTTTTTTTTGAAAACTTAGGGTATCTCTCAGGTACCTAAGTGGGTTCCAATAATGACCAATACTTGAGTAATTGATCCAGTTAAGTAAATGAATAAAATTATGAAAAATGGGATAATTGAGGGATAAATAAAGTATCTTGGTAATTAATTGGTCAACAGTGATTGCATGACAGTAATAGGCATACATGAGGATTCATAGGAATGAATTATTGGCGTGTAAGTGCGTGTTAGTGTTGAACATGGGTAAGTAAACCAATAGGGAAATTTACATTTATTTCTATGAGCTTTAATTTCATATTGTTATTGCTCTATCCTGTTTCGGAACTCTATTTTGTTTAGTTGTCTAAAGGCAAGTTAGTCAATGTGATCCTTGAGAGGGCTGGTCATCTAATGTAATATGCCAGAACTAGGGACTTGGGATGCACGATATTGTTTGTAGTTCTATACGGCATGAGAGTTCTTCGCTAGATTGTTAAAGACTCTGCATTTGCGTGAACTTTAAGGTGGTGTGAGCGTACCACGTCCTAAACTCTGAGTCTGGTACTTGATCTCAAATCCTCAACTCAACGACTTTTTACTAGTTGGGACTACTTGCACCATTTCTATTGTTTTCCTGGACACTCATTTTTAATTGATTCAGATTTATTTCCTGCCTTTACTTATTCATGCATTCCTTGTACTTTTCTTTCTTTCAGCATGAATATAGACTGTTAGTTAATTTTGAAATACTGTAAACATTATGCTTGTCATTACTTACCTGTGACTCGTCATTCTTGTGTTTTACTGAGTGCTGATCCACAGTCGAGCAAAGGGAAAGCTCCTCAGCTTGGTGACTTGCTTTGAGCATATTGGAGCTGTTTATCCTTTGGTCTCGATATAGGTTTGATATTTTGTATTACTATACATACATGTTTTGAAACATGGGGAATTGGGTTATGAGAGATCTTGGGCTTATATACTATGATATTCTCCCATATGACATAACATATGATGGTGGTATACATATGCAGGTTTCCATATTCTAGGTTATCCTAACTTATGTCTTGAGGTTATTTTATTAGTTTGAGGATTTTAAATGGTTTCTTTTATCTTTGAATAACTCACTAATATCAATAATCACATCTTAAATTATTGAATAAATGGTAAAAGGTAAGGTAAGGTTTACTGGGCTTACGTTGAATGCGCGAGGGTTGGCTCGGGGTCTACGTAAGTCTTGGCTGAGCGGGGTCCAATTTTAGGGTTGTGGAACTAGGGCTATCACAATGTAGAGGCCCCTCTTTCACCAAAGTAAAATAGATAGGATATAATAATAACCCATATCGGCAAGAACCCTACACACGCCATCTTTGTCCCCAGGTTGTCTCAGCCACCAAATTCCTACGTCGTCACAACTACCAAAGGAGAGCCAAGAGAAAACCGCAACAACAAATGCACCACGAACGCTCAGCATACCCTTGTTGCTCCCTGAAGTGGAAGCCAGCTCAGGTCCACGGGGATGCCACGGACAGGTGAGGTTACGCCTAGTTGGGTGGAAAATGTTATTTTTGATTAATTGATTGAGTATCTGCAATGCTAATTATTATTTCATGACTTATTCGCATTTGATAGACCGAGTGAGATAATGTGATAGGTATTCACTCCAAAAAGTATGGGTTGATGCGGGTACCTTGCGGGTGAATGACGTGAATACTAGGCTAGGGAATGGTTTCACATAGATAAAAATAATTAAGTATGACTAATAACGAATACATGAACACAACATTAGCCGAAGATATTGTTAAAGTGGTGAACGACAGGTCGACATGCCAGGTGTCGAGTATTAGAATGCATGAAAAGGAAGATATCGTTATGACCAAGAGACAAAGTCACCAAATGAGTCACCAAAACTTGACTTTTTGACCACATAAATTGAAAAAGAAAGTAAGAGTTTTCATTGTAACTGCCCATTTTCCAAATAGACCGCCACGGGGGCCAATGTGGACCCACAGTCTGTCTTACCAGCGACAACTGTGCTCTACATTGGATTATATCCTCCATTTTATCATTTTAAACCTTATTAATTATACATTTATTGATTAAGTTGTATTGAAATCAAATTATATGTTAAGTCATCATAGAATCCTCAAATTTACACACAGCGGAAGCCTTTCTAACACATTTACTCGGATAATGATACTATAAATGTGTAACGTAAACTATAAACCTAATGTGGAAAACCCATATATAACCATAAATACCTCTGAAGACACAAAAAGATCAATATACACAAGGTATCTCAAAATCCCTAAACCCAAAATGAAACAAAATAAATATAATACAAACGTACGAGTCAGGCAATCTCAGATCAACAGGACTCTGGCAGCTTGCCCTTGCCCCTGCTCGTACTAGGATCTGCACTCAAGCCATCACAAAAGGCAGATGACGAGTCCAGAGTGAGTATTTCCAAGGAAATTAAGTGAGCAATACTGAAAGTAAATACTGGAATTTAAATAAAGCTATTAAATATACATGCGGAAATAAATACAGACAATTGTGCTCATCGCATGAATAAGTAATAGGAAAAGCTCAAAGTGTGTTCCTAGCCTCCTAGGGTCAGACTACCACCATAATTCGGACTCTTCCAGAGAATACTGCCAGCGAATCCTACTCAAGCAGGGCAAGTATCTGGATCTGCTTGATGGCCGACGCTACACCTACGACGCATCGAAACATGCCACGACTTGATACTCGGGTTGTGCTATTCACTAAGACCGATCTGGTAGCACGTGTTATGGTGTAGTGAACATACACATAAGAATGGAACGGAGGGAGCCCCGCTCAACGTCCGCCCACATAATCATAACCAGAGTAGAGTATTAAAATGAAAGAAATTGAATTCAAATACCAAAATAAGTAAATACTTAAGTAATTTCAGTTGGGATACTACGCACCTCAATCCGCACTCCGCGTCCCGAAAATCAAACCCCGGTCTAGCTCCAAAAATCACCCGATAATCAAAATTATCACCCAAATGTACCTAAGATTATTTGTCATTGAATTAGCTTCAATTTGATATATTATGTCAATTATACGTTTTTTGAGGTAAAAACCTCGACAACATCTCGCTAAAATTCCAATAAAATCCAAAAACTCATTTATGAACCTTTTTCTAATTTCTCATATTTTTCTGGATTTTTCAGAATTTTTTCATAATTTTTAGCTATTTTTCTCTATTTTTCTATATTTTATTTTATTTAAAAACTGTTTTTAATTTATTTAAATAAAATAATAAAATAAAATAATATTATTTAAATAATATGGGGATGGGTCCCCTGAACCGGGTCCGGGTCGGGCTTGGGCCGGTTCAACCTGGCCAGTGCGTGCGTGCGCACTCCTCCTCTCCTTCTTCTTCCTCAAACTGAGGCGTTTTTTCACGCCTCTGTTTGCTGAAAGTTTTTTTTTTGTTTTTCTTCGTTCCTAATGGAATTGGGAGGGAGGGGATGTCGTCTCCCTCCTCGAACGAACTGCAAGAGCAGTTCGTCCGAGCTCTCGAGCTCCACCCCACCTTCACCACCTAACCGCCACATCAATCAACACATACAACAACAACAAACCAACAACTCACGTCGCGTCGCGAGAACCTCGTCGAGATCGCATTCACTTCACGATCCCTCTCTCTTTCTCTTGTCCTTTTTCTTTCGGTCTCTCGGTTTTAATCAAAAATGGAGAAATGTGGTGTCGGTGGTGGGTTTATCAACATTTTGGGGTGAAATGACTAAAATGCCCCTATCCATATGCACAATCCTTTACAAAGTTCATGGCCTTTTTGGTCATTTCACTATTATTTTTAATTTCCTGTTTTAATATATATATATATATATTTTAAATTACATATATATATATATATAAATATATATATTCGCCTATATTTTCGCGCCTAAAATTTTATCGTGCGCCCCAACAAGCGTACTTGGGCGTGCACATTACCGTACCACCCACGCGTGTCGACCACGACCCCGCGTGTCCCTAGGCGCCCACCAATTTACTATTTTATCACATTTAATTTATTTAATGTGTATATTATTTTCTCTGGCCTAGTATTTCATCTTTTAGCCTACCCGGTACCCGCGTCGACATGCATATCGAGGCGAATACTTAACATACAATCTCACTCGTCAATTGAAATATAATTACACACATCGCGATGTCATTTAACCTATTTTAACATAAACATAGCAAAATTAGTCAAAACAACACTTAAAATAACAATTTACCTAACTCCTGGCATGCTCTAACCTAACTGCGGGTCCTACGGGTGTCTGAGTTGTTTGCCATGTCTGCAATATGTCATAAATAACGATGAATTAAATTCGGGTCGTTACAATTCTTCCCAACTAGGTGAAATTTTGTCCCGAAATTTAAATTAAACTGAAATACTTATCGGCAAATAAGTGGGGATACTGTCGTCGCATGGTAGACTCGAGCTCGAGGTGAGTTTCTCAGTTCCATGATGCTGCCAACGAACTAAAACCTTCGTGATCTCCTTGTTCCTCAAAGTCTTAATCCTCCTATCCATGATCTCCACAGGTTGCTCCTTAAGTGACACGTCTGGTCGCATCTCAATCTGACGTACATCAATCATAAGTCTCGGTCCCGACCTAGCTAGCCTCAACATGGATATGTGAAACACCGGATATACCTTTACTAACTGTGGCGATAACTCTAAATGGTATGCCACTCTGCCGACACGTTCCTCAATTCTGAACGGTCTAATAAACCTTGGTGCCAATTTCCCCTTAATGCCAAATCTCTTATGACCCTTCCAGGGCGAAACCTTCAAGTACACCATGTCTTCAACCTTGTAGCTCAGATCCCCGTGATACCTATCCGCATATTTCTTCTGTCTATCCTGCGCTGCCTAAAGTCTCTATCTAATTTGCCTCACCTTCTTAGTGTGATCCACAACAACCTCAGGTCCTATAGCCGATGTATCTCCGGTGTCACCCAACATGCCGGTGACCTGCAGGGCCTACCATATAATGCCTCGAACGGTGGCATCCCAATATTCGCTTGATATCTGTTGTTGCACGCAAACTCGTACAATGGTAGATAATCCTCCCATAATCCACCAAACTGTAAAATACACGCCCTGAGCATATCCTCGAGAATCTGAATCAACCTCTCCGACTGCCCGTCAGTCTGAGGATGGTACGAAGTACTAAACTATAGTCGAGTGCCAAACTGCACCTACATACTCTCCCAAAGCCTTGAAGTAAACCTCGGACCATTGTCAGAAACAATGGAGACCGGTACACCATGCAATCTGATAATCTTTCTCTCGAAAATAGTGCTCAGCTGTATAACTGAATATCTCATGGCGATCGGTATGAAATGTGTCTACTTTGTCAACCTTTCGATAACTACCCAAACTGCGTCATGTCTCCTCGTAGTCTGTGGTAGGCCACTGATGAAGTCCATGGTCACATGTTCCCATTTTCACTGAGGAATGGGCATTGACTGTAGTAACCTAACTGGTCTTCAGTGCTCAGCCTTCACCTACTAACAAATATGACAACTCCGGACGAACCTCCCCACGTCAGCCTTCATCCCTGGCCACCAAAACAATCGCTGAAGGCCGTGATACATCTTGGTCCGACCAGGATAAACTGTAAATCGCGACCGGTGTGCATCCTCGATAATACTGTTCTTGAGCTCCGGTACCTCCGATATCCACAAACGACCCCTGTGTCTCAAGCACCCGTTTGAACCCTCAGACCACTCTGTGCACCTCGGATCCTGAGCCAGTCCACTGATCCGTAAATATCGGCCCTTAGTTCTCAGCAATCCGCTTTAAAGACACCGTAGGAACTCGTATCTGGATGCAAATGTGTAGCTCAGCAATAAACTATATCACACATAACATTGACGCAGCCTCAAGCAACCCGTGCTCATGTGTCATATGTCGCAGTCCCGTCTGACTCTCGATGCCGCTTCTACTCAGAGCATCAACTATGATGTTCGCCTTTCCTGGATGTTACTTGATAGCGATATTATAGTCCTTAACTCGAGTCATCTCCGTTGTCTCATGTTCAACTCCTTTGAGTGAACAAATATCTCAAACTCTGGTGGTCGGTAAATAGTACGAACTTTTCACTGTACAAATAATGCCTCCAAGCCTTCAGTGCAAACACGACTGCTGCAAGCTCCAAATCGTGCACTGGATAACTCTCCTCATGTGGTCTTAATCGTCGCGATAAATAGGCCACTGGATGTCCGTCCTGCATCAACACACAACCCACAGTGCCTGACGCATCAGTGTAAATCGAGAAACCCTTACCTGTCATAGGTAATGCCAAAACTGGTGCAGAAGTCAACTACCTCTTCAGCTCCCAGAAAGCATCCTCACACTCCCGTGACCAGTCAAATATGACATCCTTTTCGGTCAACCTCGTCATTGGCGTTGCAATCAATGAAAAATCATGTATGAATCACCTGTAATAGCCCACAAGTCCCAAGAAACTACGAATGTCCAAAACCGACTCAGGTGTCCTCCAATCAATAATCGCTTGAATCTTATTTCCATCAACATATATCCCTTGACTACTAATGACATGTCCGAGAAACTTCACCTCACTTAGCCAGAATGCGCACTTGCTGAACTTGGCATAAAGTCGGTGCTCTCTCAGCATCGCCAACACCTCCCTGAGATGTCTCTCATACTCCACACGAGTCCTGTTGTAAATTAGGATGTCGTCGATGAAAACTATGACGTATCAATCCAAAAATGGCCTGAGCACCCTGTGCATCAAATCCATTAAGTTCGTTGGTGTGTTAGTCAACCTAAATGGCATGATAGTAAACTCATACAACGCGTCACGCGTACTGAAAGCGGTCTTCTCAATATCTCCCTCTCGAATCCTCAACTGATGGTATCCTGATCTAAGGTCAATCTTTGAGAAGAATTTGGCTCCTACCAACTAATTAAACAAGTCATCGATCCTGGGAACTGGGTAACGATTCCTAATTGTCGCTTGATTCAACTTTCTGTAGTCCACACACATCCGTATCGAACCGTCCTTCTTCTTCACAAAAAAAACTGGAGCTCCCTAAGGTGACATGCTAGGGTGAATAAATCCCTTCTGCAGTAACTCCTCTGATTGGGTCCTCAACTCCACCTGCTCTGATGCTGACATCCTATACGGCCTGCTGTAAATCGGCTGAGTCCCCGAAATTAGCTCAATAATGAATTCAACAGCTCTCGGTGGTGGCAATCCTGGCAAATCCTCAGGAAACACGTCAGAAAACTCGCAAACAACCGGGACATCCTCAAACTTAATCACTATCTTAATCTTTGGCTCCACCATAGCCGCGCACACCTTCATCTCCTGTGACGTAGCTAGTCTGCCTCGAGTGATAGGTAATGCTGACGTAGCTCCGGTAAATGAAACTCTGGAATCCCCTCAATGTGAAATGTAACCGTCTTGCTGAAACAGTCGATCTGTGCGTGATACGACGGTAACCAATCCATACCGAACATCACGTCGAACTCCAAGTACTCTAATACTCTAAAGTCTGCAGGTAACTGATGTCCATCAATCTCAACCACATAATCCTGGAAAATCCGGTTAGGGTAAATCTTATCCCCAGCTGCCGTGCTGAGAACAAGATGTGTATCTAAAGTCTGTGTACCTAACCCTAACAATCCTACCATACGTTCAGATATAAAGGAAAGTGTGCTGTCGGAATCAAACATAACATTCATAAAAATATCACAGACAGATAACATACCCTCAACAAGTTGTCTGGTCACCTCCCGGCCTGGCTATGCAACCCCAAAAGCAGTTGTCTGGGCCCTATCTCTGGCCTGGTCTGTCTGTGATGGTACTAGCGTTGGTCTGGTAAATTCCGCTACAAGATGTCCTACCTGACCACAACGATAGCAAGCACGAGTGTCTGATCTACCAGTAGTCCTTAGACTCTGTGCCTAACTCTGACCTCGACTCTGACCTCTCTGACCCCAACCTTTATCCAGCCTCTACTGCTGTCTCGGCCAATCAACTGATGTAGACGTCGCAGAATACGCTAACTCGCGATCATCACGTCTATCCTGATCATCCCGACGATCTTTGTCGCCTCTATGACCCTGATCTGACTGCCAATCACCTCTACTTCTACGAGGTCTCTGGCCTTGTCCCTGCCGGTCCTGATCTCTCCTCTGTCTCTTCGACCTCTGATCAAACTGAGAACCCCGAGCTAAATGACTCTGCTGACCCCGCAGCGCAGTCTGAATCACCAATCTACTAGCACTCTGTACTATATAAGTCTCCTAAGAAAGAGACCTATCGTATACCTGAACCAAAGTAGTCGCTCCACTGGAAACAACTGTGGCAGCTATCCTCTCGTCCAGTCCTTGGACAAAGTAATGTATCTACAGTCGGTCAGTCCTTGCCAGATCCATAGAGTAAGACAACAGATATCTGTACCTCTCCATATACTCTGTCAGAGACATATCACCCTGAACCAGTGTCAAGAACTCCTCTCTCAATCAAATCCTGACCTCCATAGGTATATACTCATCCATGAACAATGCTCTGAAATCAACCCAAGTAGTAACCGCAGGATGTGTCGCTTTATAGGTAGTCCACCATATAGTAGCAGCAGATCTCAGGCAATAACTAGGCAATCTCGGTCTATCAACCTCATCAACGAATAACATCTCGTGTAATCTCTTATGAGCCAATAGCCACCTTCTAGCTATCTCTGGGTCTTCGGCTCCATGAAAGTATCCTAGAGAGAATCTAAGATAATTCTTCACCTTCTTCGGCTCCACTGTCATCAAACTCCCTGATGAAGACGCTACAGTTGGCTGCTCAGTAGTCGAAGGAGTCGCAACTAACGTAGCATTTGCTGGAACTACCACTAGTATAGCCCTCTCGCCATGTGTCTCGGATACTGCAGCCTACCCCTGTATCTCAGTTGTAGTGGGAGTAACAACTGCAGGAGTAGTAACCAATGGTGCAGCTATAACTGTAGTAGGAGCTGTCACAGTCTTACAAGTCCTCAACAAATCCAACAACTGTGCGAACCTGTCATCCACTGTCTGTGCTGACGACTCTAACGTCAATGTCGGCCTAGTGGGATCACTAGTATCCCCAACCTCTTGCTGAGTCGTACCTGAAGGCTGCCCGTCCATCGGTATCTGCATCGAAGAACGTGCCTCAATACGAATATATGTGTAACGTAGGTAATATACAAACAAAAACATAACACGTATATCCCTGATTTCTACCCATCTCTCATTGTTTCCCAACTAATATTTTAGGCAATTCCTTTGGGTTTCTACATCTAAAGCTTATTCAATAAGTTTATGATAAGATTTTCCTCAAATTTGAGCCCTAGGTTTTCCTAAACCTAGGCTCTGATACCAAAATGTAACGACCCATTTTTCAAATAGACCGCCACGGGGGCCAATATGAACCCACAGTCTGTCTTACCAGTGACAGTTGTGCTCTACATTGGATTATATCCTCTATTTTATCTTTTTAAACCTTATTAATTATCTATTTATTGATTAAGTTATATTGAAATCAAATTATATGTTAAGTCATCATAGAATCCTCAAATTTACACACAACGGAAGCCTTTCTAACACATTTACTCGGATAATGATACTATAAATGTGTAATGTAAACTATAAACCTAATGTGGAAAACCCATATATAACCATAAATACCTCTGAAGACACAAAAAGATCAATATACACAAGGTATCTCAAATCCCCAAACCTAAAATGAAACAAAATAAATATAATACAAACGTACGAGTTAGGCAATCTTAGATCAACAATACTCTGGCAGCTTACCCTTGCCCCTGCTCGTACTAGGATCTGCACTCAAGCCATCACAAAAGGCAGATGACGAGTTCAGAGTGAGTATTCCCAAGGAAATTAAGTGAGCAATACTGAAAGTAAATACTGGAATTTAAATAAAGCTATTAAATAAACATGCGGAAATAAATACAGGCAACTGTGCTCATCGCATGAATAAATAATAGGAAAAGCTCAAAGTTTGTTCCCAGCCTCCTAGGGTCAGACTACCACCAAAATTCAGACTCTTCCATAGAATATTGTTAGCGAATCCTATTTAAGCAGGGCAAGTATTTGGATCCGCTCGATGGCCGGCGTTACACCTACGACACACCGACACATGCCACTACGTGAAAATCGGGTCGTGCTATTCACCGAGACCCACAGTCTAATGCGTGACGCGCCGCTGACTCAGAGATAATCGTCGATCTTCTCTTTGCTCGGTCTGCTGGAAGTCGACTCTACACTCACCGTCATAAAAAGGACGGTGAGTACAAGAATAAAACAGTAAACCCCGATGACAAGTTTAAATTGCATTTCCAAATATAATCGACTGGTATTTAAAAGCATAGAATTATGAAAGCTGGAAACTAAACCATATGCAAATAAATACCAGAGTTAAACAAGTGAAACTAATACTAGGCTAAGTAATAGTGAATTAGGTCTTGTCAGCAGTGAACCGCGTCACTCCAACTCCATAATCACAAATCACAAGGGACTCTAACCCAAGTGTGGCTAGATACTCTAACCCCGGTGTGTAAACCACCTCAGGGACTCTAACCCCAAGTGTCATACATTTTCAGGTAACCTGTGCCGACCTCCCAGGGAATTTAACCCCGTGAGTCGCGCACACCTCGATCGAGTACATTACCTAATTGCAAAAACTACTTTTTATTTTCAAGAAAGACAAAGTATGGAATATCAATGCATAGGCAAGTCTAACACCTAAACAAATAGATAGTACAAGTGCAATTAAACAATTGTGAGATATTCACTAACCTAATAGCATGCTATTTATCATTACTTCACATTTTAAACAACAAGCATAGACATAGCATGAGATAGAGTCAATGAATATAAATCAAGGAAACGGATATCATGATAATAAAACTCAATCAAATGAGCATAGAACACAACCAAACACATGATATCAGAATACAATGGTAAAATAGTTAACAATGACCATATAAAAACAACAAGTTAATGGAATGAAATGGTAAGTAAAGTTATCAATGGGTATTAGGGTTGCAAGTGGGGCGGGATGGGGCGGGGGTTGAAGATAACGTCCCCGCATCCGCGGGGGTGCGGGGCGGGGATTTTTCCTCAAAATTTCCCGCGGGGCAAACTTTGCCGCCCCACACCCCACTCTGCCGGATTCCCCGCGGGGTGCGGGGCCCCAATGGTAGATAGTGATGCATTGGTCATTATTGACCGGATTGCTAGGCTGAAGTTCGATACTTCGATTGTGTATATAGGAATCTTGTGCGAGACATATGGAAGATGTTGCAGTCATTTAATGGTCTATGTTTGACATCTTTCTAGAAAATGGACTATTGAATGTCATTTCTTTATTAATTCAGAATCACTTGTAGTGAGATATTTACCACATCAATAAAGAAGTTACATTTTAACTTTGAACACAACTAGAAAATAGACTTTGTCCTCAAAAATGAAAATAGTAAATACAAATAGATTCAACTTTAAACACAAGTAAAAAGCTTTATTTCATTCCAAACGACAAACACATAAATAAGAGCATCCATATATATTTTTAAAATATAAACTAGGTGGCATATATATACAAAACCCAAAAGTATAAATTATGTGGCATATAGATACAAAATAACAAACTATGCGGCATATAGGTACAAAATAACAAACTATGCTAACAAGCCACAACATATTTTAATGCGTAAACATATTTTAATGTGTTTTTCCACATATTGAGAATATATATCTTCCAATGCATATTCATTATTGTCAAGTTTCTACTTTTCGTTTTGATTCTGATTTTTTTGTTTTCTTTTTAGGATTGAATCAAAATTCTAATAACAAAATGATTAAAGAAGTGATATGTATTTGTTGATAATCTATGGTAAGTGATGACTAGATCTATGATCTCCAATTTTAAGTTTATTTGACAAGATCATATGTTTTTATTATATATCCTCACTGTCTCAACAAAATTTATTTGTACATTTGAAGTTTCCTTATGTCGCACTTTTTTACCATAACATTTTTTATTTTTAGTTGTTTTTCAACTTTTTTTTGCTCTTTTCGACTTTTTGATAGCTATTTGGTTTTCGGTGTTTTTTATATTCAGATTTTTACCTTTGAGTTTTTATTCTGATTTCTTTTTTATTTTTCTTTTCAAGAGCAAAAAAAAAATATTTTAGAAATGACATATACTGATTGTCAATCTTTGTGTGCATTGTTTAGATCAATGACCTCCCTTTTTTTTAGTTTATTCAATAAGATGTCAATTTGTTATATATCCTTTATTGTGGCAACAAAATTTTAATTAATCATTTTTCAAAATAAATATAGCTTATATTCATAAAGTATTAAATTGGGATTTCACCAATGTTTACATAAGTTTTTTTTTTCTCTTTTTATCACTTCCTTTTTCTCATCAAATTAATTTTATTAGGATTATATTTTTGTATAACCATATGTAAAAAGCTTTTAAACTTTCAAGACATATATTCCCTAATTTTGCTACAAAAAAATTAAATGATATTATTCTTCACTTAAAATTTATTCGATATTATGTAGTAAAGATTATTTTTTTTTGTTTTTTTTCTCATTAAGTTAATTATTTTTTAACTAATATATTAACACTTAGTCTTACCCGTGCGCGAAGCGCGGAATTTCGACTAGTTTTTTAAATGGATTCCTTGTGGGATGTGTGGCGGGGTATGGGGCGGGCGACGGGGATTCTTCGTGGGGCGGGGCACGAGGCGGGGCGATGGGGCGGGGCGACGGGGATTCCCCGTGGGGCGGGGCACGGGGCGGGATGCTGGGCGGGGCGACAGGGATTCCCTGTGGGGCGGGGCCACAGAGCGGGGTACAGGGCGGGGTGGTGGAGATTCCCCTTGGAGCAGGAAACGGGGTGGTTCTACGGGGAAAACTGCAGGGTAAAGGCATACCCCGTCCCCCGCCCCGCTCCGCTATGCGGGGTGAACTTTCGCCCTGCGCCCCGGCCCAGCGGGGGCAAAAATACGGGGAATCCCCGCCCCGCCGGTGCAGGGCCTCGCGGGGGGCAGGGAATCCCCACCCCACTTGCAACTCTAATGGGTATACTCATCATGCAAACCAATTCCTTGTCTATCCGGCCTCCTGAAACGCTCACCCGAACTTTCGGAATACTCCCGTAGGGTCTTGAAAGGTTTATACATGTTTTTATGTTGATTAGGGTTGGTTTAGAAGGGTGTTAAGGGTTTATGAGTGTTGCGAGAAAAAGCGGACAGTTGCGGGAAAAACCCGTTTGTTTCGGTCGTCGTTCAATGTACTGGGAAAATACCTAGCGCATTGGGGGTGCTCAGCGCACATGCTGGAATCGTCCAGCGCACTGAGTGTAGAAACCCATAAATTTGCTGGGTTTCCTGCAACCCAAATTTAGTCATCACCTAAGCCTTTGGATCCCTGTTCTCCACCATCGAGGTCCAAGCACATCCTCTACAACACACATACACCATGCACTTCAATAATTTACATTCAAACATCAATTGAAACAAGGATTCATGCATGCATTTGATCAAAAACCTTGAAGAACATCAAGAACACTTGAAACTGGAAAATCTA
Source organism: Stephania japonica (assembly GCA_039657345.1). Classification (NCBI taxonomy): domain Eukaryota; kingdom Viridiplantae; phylum Streptophyta; class Magnoliopsida; order Ranunculales; family Menispermaceae; genus Stephania; species Stephania japonica. The sequence continues at coordinate 13,249,183 of CM077564.1, read as the reverse complement.
ATTAAATCAAAACTCCACTGATTTTCGAAAAGTTTGACAGTGTCCCTAGTGATTTTTAGTGGTGAATTCAAATATGAAATTAGATTTCAAAAACAACACTATTTAATAGCTCAAAAATCCTCAAAACTAAAATCACAAGAAAATCCCAACTTTTTTGGCAAAACATGGAAAATCCGATACTGAATTTGAGAAATGAAATTAAGGCTTGTAATTGCATTTAAAACAGCCATAGAACACTTAGAATCATTAAAATTGAAAACTCCTTGATTTAACCCCAAAACCCCACCAATTTGAAGCATTTTTATGTAGAAACATTACTTAGAACATTGAAGGTTGGAGTTTTCGCGCTTTAATTGACGCCACTAGGGAATTCACCCACGACACCACTCACGACGTCTAGAACAATGAATGTTGGGATTTTACATTTTAGACAACACCGCTAGGAATTTTGGCCATGGCGTGACACTGTTCACAAGAATAAAATTATGAAAATTTATGAAAACTTTGGGGATCTCTCGGGTATTCGAATATGATCCAATACCCAGGTATTTGACCTAAAATAATGGAAGTGGATAAAATTATGGAAAATGGGGGAAAATTATAATTAAATGGAAATAGAACTCTAACATAATCAAACTGGATGAAAATGATTAACCGGTGTCTAGGAAACTGGTGACTTGCGTACGGATTTGGTTTGGGGACATTTGAGAGTTACGAACACGAAGTACCGTGTTGTACTTTGAGTAAAACTATTTTGGAGCATTTATATAATTTCATTTGTGCTTTTACTTGGTTGTTATATATGCCATATATTTATGTCCAAGATCACCCAGCTGATGAGCTCATAGGGGACACATCCGCACTTATAAAAAATGTGTCTCAAAAAAATTAAAAAGGTTTCACATTAGCTTTTGGCCCATACAGGAGGCCAACAGTAATTAACAACTACTCATTTCATACCAAGCTTTTTTTTTAGGAAATGCTCGAATGACAATACAATATCACAACTCAAGGCACAATAGATGATGTGTCACGTGGGTCCCACATCAAAATCCCATAAAAAGACATATCCAACACCCCATTTTGATGTGGGGCCAATGTGACATATCATTTGTTGTGCCTCGTGTTGTGACATTGTATTGTCATTAGAGGTGCACACGGATTGCATTAATCCGAGGATCCGGTCCAATTCACACCAATTATCACTAATTGGATCAATTCTTTAATCTCTTGGATTGGACTGGAATGAAAAATCACTAATCTGGTTGGACTAGATCAAATTATGGATCTTACATTAAGAAACCGCAGATCCAATCCGATTCAGTCCATTTAGCACATCAACACATGTACATATTTGATCATATGTACTATAGTATCTTAAAGAGCATTAACTCAAATTATCAACTTTAAACTATAATATCTAAAAGACTATGCTTGTTCTTAACTCTTTTATTATATTTTCAACCATTTATTGTTGGTTGTATGTTCAACATGCACTTCTTTTATACTTTTATGAGAGTGTATGGTGAAGATTTATGAATGACATATTTATTTATGTAGGAATTTGCATTTTGAAGGTTACTGTGATGACTAGTTTGTGGAAAATATGCTATATATAGATTTGTCGAATGTATGTTCTAAATTTTTCATTCATGAGATGTATAATTCGTGTTATTCATTTGATTAGTCTAATTTCATGAATCTTTATAAAGGAAAATGTCAATCCGTGGAACTTGAACCAAACCAGTTCGCATTTTGCAAATTGGATTGAGTTGAATTAATGAATTCTTTGGATTGGATTGGACTGTAATTTTCCAATCCGCAATAATTGGATTGGGTTGTGGATTGACCCTAATTGGACTGGATCCAATCCGTGTGCACCCCTAATTGTTATTCTAATATTTCCCTTTTTTTTGGTAAGAACATGAACATACCGACCCTTTGATATCAAACTTTTTGTGAAGTTGTCCAAATCAACCGCACAAGTACTTATTATAATAACAATTACTAATTAAAAAAAGTAGCGGCTAATTGTACTTATTACAATATTTTCTAACAATTACTAACAATTACTAACAAGTATTTATTATAACAAGTACTTACTATAATAATAATCACTAATTGTACTTATTACAATTACTTATTATAATAACAATTACTAATTGCTAACCAGTTTTGAATTTTTACTTCGTGTACCCCATATTTTTTTGTTAAAATTCTAAAAATACCTTTGTTAGTGTATCCCATTTTTTTACTTTGTGTACCCCATCACCTTCACCCTCACCCCCAATACCTTTGTCCACGAGTAGGGGTGCACACGGATTGGATCAAATCCAATTAAGGTCAATCTGCAATTCAATCCAATTATTCCAAATTAAAAAATTACGGTCCAATCCAGTCCAAATAATTCATCATTCCAACTCAATCCAATTTGCAAAATGCGGACTGGATTGGATCAAGTTCCACGGATTGACGTTTTCATATTTAAAGATTCATGAAATTAGACTTAATCAAATGAAACACAGAAATTATACATCTCATGAAAGATAAATTTACAACATACATTCCACAAATCTATATATAGCATGTTTCTCACAAACTTGTCATCACACAATAACCTTTAAAATGCAATTTCCTACATTAATAATATGTCATCCTCAAATCTTCACCATATATACACCCTCACAAAAGAACAAAAAGTGTACGTTAAACATACAAAGTACAGAAAAAGTGTCGAAAGCATAATAAAAGAGTTAAAAACAAATATAGTTTTTTAGATAATATAGTTTAGAGTTGATCGTTTGAGTTGATGCTCTTTAAGATACTATAGTACGTACGATCAAATGTGTATGTGTCGATGTGCTAAACGAATTGAATCTGATTGGACCCGCAATTTTTTAATGCAGGATCCGTAATATGATTCAGTCCAGCCGGATTAGTGATTTTTCAATCCAGTCTAGTCCAAGCGATAAAAAAATTGATCAAATTAGTGATAATTGGTTCGAATTGGACTGAATCCATAGATTAGTGCAATCCGTATGCACCCCTACCCACGGGTGTCGGACGAACATAGTAGACACCTCTAAAGAGGTGTTGGATGAACAGGGCCGACACCTCTTTTGAGGTCTAGGCTAACTCTAACCGATAATACGAAGATAAGTTGGTTTCAGTGAGTGACGGAGGGATCCGGCTAAAACCTTTTCAGAGGTATCGACTTGGTTCAAGGAGTTAGCTTTGTTTGTCCGACACCTCTTTAGAGGTATCGACTCTGTTTGTCCGAAACCTGCGGGCGACCAGAACTAACAAAAAAACTTCAAAACTCCAAAAAAAATATATTAAAATGGCCAAAAAAATAGTGGAGTTTGCTTGGAATCATTTAATATTTTTGATTTCATCAAAACTTCGTATCCAAAATGCAAGATTCAAGCCTTAAATCGAAGCCCTAAACCTAAAAACAAATTTACAAACAAAATGACTCAAAAAAAAAAAAAAAAAAAACCAAAAAAATCTCGAAATCAACATTAAAAGAAATGATGAATGAACCCACGTCGTCGAATCCATGTCATTTTTCTCAGATTTCGTTTGATTTGGCTGATTTTTTGTGAGGCGATTTGAGAGAGGTGACTGGGGTATGGAGTGAGCGGGATAAGTGAGTATGGTGAGTAAAAACCTTTTTATATGGAGGAGTAGTTGAGTAATTTTATAAAACTAGGGTAAGTTAACAATTAGTGGGGTCCGTTAAACCTTTTAGGGTGGAGGCCCAGCGTTTTGCGTTTTGCGCTTTCAAAACGCGTGGAGTCGCAACTCGCAAGCAAACCAGCCTGGATGTATCTTTTTCCAAACTCCCATGACACCCCTGCTCAGTCATGAAGCTGATATCATCAAACCTTTGAACTTGGTGGGCATTTCCGTCAACTTGGACAAAAAATAACAAGTGTTTTGCACAAATTGGGCATACATACCGAAGCTTCAACGCTCCTCCTAACGAATGCTTTGACAGAAACAAAAACAAAAGGCAAAGCACGCTCATTTCAAGTCAAGAGAGTGAGACCTAGCTGTGCACAGCTCTTCCGAAATCAAAACCAAAACCAACTCTCAAGTCTCTCTCGTGTGTTCATTGAAAACAAGACGCGTAGAGACTAGTGAAGAACGTCACTAGCTAATTGTGACCCACTTTAATTAAATCCTTATTATATAAGTAGTATACTTCTAGACCCCCCATGTTCATCATATAAATACAAACCCTCTAACATATATTTCTTCAATCCACTCCTTTAAAACCCACAACAGTTAGTTAATACATCTCAATTAACTAACTATAGCAATAGCATTGGCTGGCTTTGTTTCTTCTATGCTTGTTCTAATAGTGCAGCTCCACGTTCTACTCTTCATTGCTGCTCCTTTGTTTCAACAATTCTCCTTGGCCACTGCTAGACCACTCATGGCTAGTAGTAATGGTGAGAAGTTCTCATCAATGAAGTACCACAAGGGCCATCTCCTCACAGGCAACATCACAGTGAATCTCATTTGGTATGGAAAATTCAAGCCCACCCAAAGAGCCACCATCTCTGATTTCTTCATCTCCCTCTCCTCATCAGTCCACAATCACCCATCAGTCTCCACTTGGTGGAAGGCCACCCAAAAGTACTACTACCAACCCATCAATAATTCTCCTCATTCTGCTTTGACACTCACACTAGGCAACCAATTCTTTGATGAAACCTACTCCCTATCCAAGTCACTCCCACTTCCCAAATTGTTCAATTGGCCTCGAAAGGCGGTCACCGCAACACCATCAACGTGGTGTTGACCGCGCCGGATGTCACTGTCGATGGGTTTTGCTCGAGTAGGTGTGGAACTCATGGTTCTGCAGCTGCTGCTCCGGTTGTGAAAAGCAAAGGGAGTAAAATCTACAAGTATGCCTACATATGGGTAGGGAACTCAGAGACACAATGCCCAGGCCAATGTGCTTGGCCTTTCCACCAACCAATGTATGGACCACAGAGCGCGCCATTGGTTGCGCCGAATGGCAACGTGGGCATGGACGGAATGGCGATCAATTTGGCTTTACTGCTGGCTGGGACCGCCACTAATCCTTTTGGCAATGGGTACTACCAAGGGCCGGCGGAGGCGCCTCTGGAGGCGGCGTCTGCTTGTGCAGGGATTTATGGGAGAGGAGCATATCCAGGGTATGCAGGGGAGTTGTTGAAGGACGAGAGCAGTGGTGGGAGCTTCAACGCTTATGGGATTAATGGGAGGAAGTACTTGTTGCCTGCTTTGTTTAATCCTAAGACTTCATCATGTGAAGCTTTGGTGTAGATTGATTGGTGTATAAGATGTATAATTGATATTGGTAGATAGATGAGGGTAGATAATATCAATTTGTTTGCAGTAATTCTTTGATTTGTTCATTCTTGAGGTGGATTTTTAATTAATAAAAGAAATACAAGTAAAATTGCTTATTCTTTTTTTTTTTCTAGATTAAAACCCAACTATTTAAAATCCTTAATAAGAGCTTCTTCTTTTTTTCAAATTGTACCGGACTTTAGGATGTGGCATTTCACGTTGTCTCAAAATACAATTTCATTGCTACATTTCCACACATTTCATACTAATGACTGCGATTAATCTACATTTACTAGTTAGAATGAATAAATTATAATATAAGTTATAGAAATAGAAAACTACGAGCTACTTTGTGTCTATTTCACAATCCTTTACTATGTCAACCCGTTTGCTATGGAGCCACAACATCATGCACTATAATAAGAAAGAATGTCAAATTGATAAAAATATCCTATACTTTTTAAATTCGTTATTATATCCTAATCTTTATAGAGTGATAAATTTTTATCAAAGTCACTTTGTAACCCCAAATTTGATGAGGTGGCCCTTGAGTAATGAACTTTTTTTTTAAAGAGACACTTGAGTAATGAACTTAAATAATAGATTATGTAATTATTTTAGTAATTAGAAGTGACGATGTGGCTTTTTAAAGTCATTATTTAGATGTCTCCTCATCAAATTTGGAGTCTTAGAATACAAATTTATCAATCTATAAAGGTTAGGATATAATAACAAAAGTAATAAAAGAAATAAAAAAAAATAAAAGTCGTAAAAGGTTAGGATATCTTATTTAATATATTAAGCCTAAAAGAATTGAAAGGAGATGGAGGATCCATAATATGCGTTGCATTTCCCTCAAATTGAACTTTCCCCAAATTTTTGTGATGTAGTCAGTCCTGTTAAGATTTTCTCAGATTCAAAGCTTGTAATTGACGCTTTGCATTCAAATGGTTCAGTTTGTACTGATCTTGATCCCTTGACTTTCGATATTCGAAATCTAATTAGGGACAATGACCCATTTGATTTCTACTATATCTTTAGGGATAACAACATAACGGCAGATGCTCAAGCAAAGATCGCGCTCCGAGAGCGTCGAAACTGTATTTGGGCTAAGCCTCCTATGGATACCTTTCTGATTGATAGCAATATATAACTATGCACGCCTCGTTGGGATGATTTTTTTTTATTAAAATTCTAGTCTCGCCTTATGGCGTGTTTCTTTGTCCTATCGCTTTGATAAGTTTTTTCCTCTATTAACCATTTCAAATAGAGAGCATCGATCCACTAATCATCCAAATGGCAAAAGGTCTACATCAAGCTTGCGACACTTTGTCGATTGATGGAGGGGAGCACGGTCTTATTCTTGAAGATGCACAGGCAGATGAGGCACCATTAGACTTCTCAAAGATCTTGGTGGTAGATTTCTAACAGACAAAACGATCAACTTTGGTGAGTTATCAAAGTATTGTGGAAGCGATTAAAAACCTAAATTAACTGAATAAACTCCAAGACACATGTCACGACAGCCTAGAGTGTGAAAACCCCGCATATGTATACCATTATCAAGTATATCAAGTTACAGGATAGCAATTATATCATATACATGTAACAAGATCTCTCTAATTCGATATACCCAGTGTGATAAAAAACGATATATGTACATAATACAAAAGTAGGGATAACCTACATCAGTGCGAGAAGGAGAGCCGCTCCAATGTCCTCACAACAAATCACCAAGTAATGGCCCATTTCCCTTGCTCAACTACGGATTTGCATTTAGTCAAACATGAGAATGACGAGTCCATGTAAGTAACACCAAACAGGATGTATACAACATTTCAAAATAAATAAGTAGTCTAATTTATGCTGATTGAAATAAAGGTTTGAGGAATGCATGAATTAATAAAGACTGTAAATAAATCAATAATCAATCAAAATATGAGTGTCCAAGAAATCAAAGTAGAGAGACGTAAGTAGTCCTAACCAAACGGTCGTTGAGTCGGGGAAAATCCTACAAGACTCAGATTTTAGGATGTGGTCAACACCTAACAAGCCCTAAATCTACGCGAATGAGAGACTTTTTGGTAATCCAGCTAAGAACTCTAATCTCGTATAGAACCAGTAACTAGTGCAGTGCATCCTACGGTCATGGCTCTGGCATATTACCTCAGATGACTACACTTTCCAAGGATCACCGTTGACTCACTTGCCCTCGGACAACTCAAATGAAATGAAAATCCAAAGACAAATATAGAACGATAACAATAACAAATTAAAGCTTGATTGAAATAACTGTACATTTCCTAACTGGTTTACTTACTTGTGGTCCAATCTAAACACGCACTCCAACGCTCTGACACGCACCAACTCAATTCCTGATGTTTGTTTATGTATTACCCTTCCTGCTATTCATTTAAGTTCAATTTGGCTATTTAGAGTCGTGTTTAAATCACAATTAATTAACACAAAGGCTTATACAAAATTACATAATTTTGTAATTGGGTCGAAGCCCCGAGTTTTTTGTTGCCTTTTTAGCTGAGAGAAGCCCCAGAGTTTTCAAAAACTGTTAAAAAAAATTTCACAAAAATGGGCCCAGCGCCGCAGAGACCAATTCCCCAAAGCGCCCTCTACGACGCAACCAAGGTAGTGAGCCACTACCTTGGGCGTCGTAGCCCCCACCATGAGGAATTGTTCCTCACAGCGCCCCTATCGACGCTAGTCTCATTTTTGAGTTGACTGGGCTTTTCAAAATCCCGACTTCATTGCAGCATTCCAAGCCTATCCCAACCACGTAGGGACCTTAATTACCATCATAAACCACCATCAAACCACATCCAAACGTCTAACAAAACAAAATCCAAAAATCAAATCCAAATTCTCCAAAATTGATTAAAATCACAATTCCTTCTTACAACCATATCAACACACATATACAAGTTGTAATTGATCACCAAACCTGCCCTAAAACAATACCAAACAAGAAAATTTGGTGCACCATCTCGGTGTTCGAAAATCATGGCGAAAACCTACAAAATCATTACCAAAACGAAAGTAATTGAATGGGATCTGAGATCTCACCTTTATACACGTCGTAGTTCGATCCTCGACCTTATTTTTGTTTAACACAAATAACAGCTTTTCGGGTATTTCGACGCTCGTCTTACAACATGACTCGCACTGTCGTGTGTGCTTGACAACGCTATCGATTGGAACACATTCTCATATTAATTAATTATTATATTTATTTGCATTTTGTTAGTGTTTTATTTAAAATTATTGCCCCTGGGACTCTGTTTAACCGTAAATTGTTTGCCTGATACTTGTTTCCTTAGGCAGAAATAATCCGTGACTTAAATACAATCAACGTACCTGTCCTCACGTGTTTGGATAATTGGATTAACATTTAGGTAATAAATAAATAATACAAACATAAGAAAAATAAAAGACATCGGTGTCGACAATCGAGAATTGGACATGTGTATCATGACAAATAGTCCCACATACGACCTAAAATGACACGTGCCACGAGTTAGATGCTAGGGTCATTACAGTATTCCCAACTAATTAAAAATTCTTCCTTGAAATTAAGAGAAACTAATGGTAAAACTCACAGAACTCAAACGAGGTAGGGAAAGTACTCGTGCATATATGACTTGAGCTCCAACGTCAGCTCCTCGTCCCCATGGTGCTGTTATTTGACAAGGACTGATGGGATCTCCTTGTTCTTCATAATCTTCACCTTACGGTCCAAAATGAGAATAAGCTGCTCGTCATAGGTGATATCCTCCCTCAAGTCTATCTAGATCAAGTCCACTGTCGGTAATCTGCCCTCTCTCAACCTATCTTGTTAAAGCATCGATATGTGAAACACAAGGTGGATCCAAGACAACTGAGGTGTCAACTACAACTAATATGCAACTTTGCCTATTTCTTTCACTACTTTGAATGGACCAATGAACCTCGGCGCAAGCTTTCCTTTAATCCCGAACCTCTTGTGACCCTTTATTGGAGACACCTTCAGATAGACATAATCTATGACTGGATACTTTAACTTGTCGTGATAGATGTCATTATATTTCTCCTGCGCACTTTTCATCCTTAATCAGATCAGTCGGATCTTCTCTATGTGATCCATTACAATCTTTGTCCCAATAGCTGCCACATCCTCGAGCTTCACCCAGCAAAATGGAGATCAACACGGCCTCTCGTATAGTGCCTCAAACGGTGTCATACCAATACTGGCTTGATAACTATTATTGTAGGCAAACTCATACAAATGAAGATATTCCTCCCATGATCCACTATACTTAAAAACACATACAATCTTAGCATATCCTCAAGTATCTGAATCAGACTCTCTGACTGTCCATCAGTCTGTGGATGACAGGGGGTACTGAGATCCAACCACGTGTTGAACTGTACCTGCATGCTCTGCAAAATTCACGATGTAAACCGTGGCCCTCTGTCAGACATAATCGATAACGGAACACCATGCAATCAAACAATCTCCTGTTCATACGAACTCGCCAGCCTATCCACCCGATGTGTGGTCAAGATCGATAAAAAGTGCATAGACTTCATTAACCTGTGCACAATCACCCAAATGTTATCATGTCCGCACTGAGATCAAGGTAAACCACTGACGAGATCCATGACAATATGCTTCCACTTGCACCGAGGAATGGGAAGTCATTGTAATGACCTGCCAAGTCTGCAATGCTCTGCCTTAACTCGCTTGCATATCTCACATGCTCAACGTAATCAGAAACATTGGTCTTCATCCCCAGCCACTTAGAAAGATGATGCATACTAACATACATCTTAGTTCTGCCCGGCTGAACTGTAAAACGTGAGTGGTGAGCTTCGTAAAGTATCTCATCACGTAACTCAGCCACTGATGGAATCTACAGTTGCCCTCTAAATCTCAAGCATGAGTTAGTCGACTGACTTCAATCTAGATCTGGACTTTGCGACCCTGATCTGATTGCCAATCATCCCTGCAAGCTCTTTGCCCTTTTCCATGTTTACCTTGTTGGTCTCTCTATCTTTTCAGCCTCTGATCCTGTCGAGAACTTAGCCCAGACTGGCCCTAATAGACTATGGACACATGTCTCCTGGCTCTCTACAGAAGATGAGTCTCGTGGGAGAGGGTTATGTCATAAATCTTCTGCAAAGTGTGGGCTCCACTAAACACAATGATGATGGCTATCATCTTATCAAGACTGCGGACAAAGCAATACGCCTAAAGTCTCTCCGTCCCAACCACATCCATAGCATACTGCAACAAATATCTATACCTCTCTATATACTATAGAAATGACATGTTACCCTGTCTTTGGGCCAAAAACTCATCTTTCAACATGAGTTGTACCTCAATAGGCACGTACTCATCATAAAATATCTGCCTGAACTCTGCTGAAGTGGTAGGATCTAAATGAGTATCTGTATATGTGGTCCACCAAACTGCTGCATCACCCCTGAAACAAAAGTTCGATAAACGCGCCTCGTTTTTCTCCTTAACCATCATCAGCTTATGCAGCCGTTGATGTGACAACAACCACCTCCCGGCTGCCTCCGGGTCATCTACACTTAATCATCACAACAAAATAGATGACGAGTCTAGGTAAGTAAATTCCAAGGAACTTCACTTAGCAGTTTACATAATAAAACAAATGAATTCATAAATACTATTAAATAAACATGTGGAAAGTACACATGCAACTCTAAATTGATCATGACATGCGTAAATAATAGTAAAGCTCAAAGTGTGTGCTTGTCCCAGTCAAACTTGAACCATACTCCGAATTTACACTAGGTGCCACCTGTGAGCGCACTCAACTGGTACGATCCCAACACGTGTACCACCAAAGAGGCACTCAACTGGTATGACCATCCTCTCAGAGGTCGACGTAGTACCATAACGCATCAACACGTGTACGACCAAAGTAAACTTGGGTCGACTATCCATCAAAGACTCCAAGTATGCATGCTATGGTCTAGCGTGCCACAAACACACAATGGATAAACCCGACAGTGCAAACTCAACTAATCGTCCAAATAGTAACAGCGAATATGAATAAACTGAATAAAAGGAAATAGAAGCAATAATTGAAGTAAGTAAATACTTTGGTGAATTTCAATTAGGTTTATTACACATCTCAAATCGCGCTCCAAATCCCTCCGAAATGACACGCTCATGTCTCGAAATGTACACCCAACACTTGGATATAGCCTCCTAAATCCCTAGTCTACGAATAAAAAATTAATTCCCTAAACTTCAAAAATCAAAATTCATATCCATAGGGTAATTCTAAAATATTTATTCGCATCTTACCTAGTGTATATCCCCGAGATAGGCCCGAACAGTTTGAAAGAAATTTGGCACAATTATAAATTTTTTTTTATTTATAAAACTGCCCCTTGCATCGTAGGTGGCACTGGGGGTAAATCCCAAAGGTGCCCCTCACAGCGCCAAGCTTGACAGCGAGCTGCTGCCCACCACATCATGGGTGGCGCCTTAGAGATTTACTCTCCACGATACCATTGGCGGAGCTAGGCCGATGTATGAGTTGGGGTTTTTCGAAACCCCTGGCTTCGCCTCCGTGACGCAGGCCTATTCCGTCCTCCTATGGGCCTCCAAATCTACCATAGTGCACCCTCAAACAACTATTTCTACAATTAAATTCACAGTTTCTCCTCAAAATTTCCAATAAATATCAAAATTCCATAGTTCCTCAATAACCAACAAAACCATCAATACTTGCATCCATAATGGATCAAAACAACTTCTAAAATCAACCACAATACCAAAAATCTATGAGCTAAGCCACAAACTCCGAATTTGCCCCAAAACTCATAAAACTTAGCTCAATTGATAGAGAATTGAAAAAAGAGGTTGAATCTCACCTTAATCTCTTGCTTTCTTGCTCAATTCCTTACCAACAAGTCAATATATAACCCAAATTTGATCTCAAGTGATATACGAATCTGGAGGACATCTTGTGGTCATGATATGAGCCATCCAAATCATCTTAATGACTATAATAGCTCACTTATCTCCTAATACTTATCCTAAATTATTTGGTTTTCCTGGTGTTCTAGCACCCCGGCTCGCACCGCGACTCGCGTCATCGCATACGTTCTCGATAATTTTTGACTAAGCTACGATTTCATTTTTATTATTTTTCACATTTAATATGTTTTTTGTTTTAGAACCATTCGTTGACCTAATGTCCCGTAATTCACCCGTCTGATACCCGTATCGATACGATTTTTGAGGCGAATATCTATCAAACTATGTCGGTCAGTTTAAATAGTATAATTTCACAAATGGAATGCAGATTAAAATAATTGAATATTCAACATCACATATTAGGCAAACATCACACAAAAATTTCTATTTACCTAGTCAGATGTGCCTTCATCTAGCTGCAGCATCCATGTGGATTTGACTTGGCGTCCACGTTTGAAAATAATCAATAATAACGACATAAATAAAATTGGGTCGTTACATCAGGACTGAGGAACGTAAAGGTTTGCCTGAGAATGATTACCGCCCTTTCATCCTCAGTAGGTGGAGTTCCCTGAATCGGCAATCTCCAGTTAGAGTTGGTAACACAATCACTATTGAATCAACCAGCAGAATAACATGTTGCACAACGTATGGATTATGGGGTTGCATTCTAGAGTGACATGGGAGTACGACCTTATTCTAAAACCCAAATTGCAAGTCACAAGTCAGTTGCAATTTACCTTGAACTTGCATTATGTTATTTATTTATTATATCATTCCTTATGCCTGAATTATATATTTTGGATTCATATACTCTTCATTAACTCTTTTATACTAGTTGATTATTGATGCGTCTATGAGTAAAATTTACTAAGAAAGTTGGAACGCTCACCTATCTTAACATTTTAGGTTCTCAACCGAGCACACATGATAAGGGAAAGGGGAAGGCTTATGAGTTTTATTGTCTCCCTTGATGCACTGAACCCTTTTGTGTAACTTATACTGCTTGAAATACAATTTTTGTAATATCATTGGGTTGGGATATGTTTTTATAACTGAGGTTATTCCGCTTCTAACAGTTTTGTATATCTTGCATATATTTGAAAAAATTTTAAATATCTGTTGTTTTTACTCTGTACTTCATTTCTATATACGATATACATGTGGTATTATCATGTTTGTTGAAGAATAGGTTGCTGGCTCTAGTTAGGCCTAAACTGGTTTACCAGGACTTAATTAGGGTTTCAGACCGGGTATCGCCTAATCAGGATAAGGGAGTCTACACATTACATCCAACCAATTGCGTCAAATTTGTTGCAAGATATTCGATTTACCACTAAACCACTAAACAAGTTACCAAAATACTAAAATGATCGAGCAAAACTGTATATCCTCAATGTACAAATATATAATATTTTTTATTTTTGTTTTTCATAAAGTAGAAGTTATTACTATGAATTGCAGGAATTCCACTTTCATTCATTGTAGATCAAATACAATCAATTGAGAATGTGGGCTATTTTTATTCAACAATATAAATGAAATAACTTAATCTTGACAATTTTAATTTGAAAAGTAAAATAATACTTGCATTAGAAAAAGTAGTTGCAAAGAAAACTGCTCAGATGATCCCAAAATCACATTGGAATGTACACCCCTTCCAATTTGCCGCCCGTTCTAACTTTGGGATGCGAGCTCCAAATTCTAACTTTAACATTTGCATTGTCCATTCTCACCGATAATATGGTCTCAACTCTATGCGTAAACTTAACCAGCAAGGATTTCAATGTTGTCCCTTCTTTAGATCCCCTTTGTTATCTATTTGCAATTGCAATCTCTCCCTCTTTTGATATTTTGAGGCGTGATATAGGTTGCAATACTCATGTTGGTTAGTAGGAAGTTAAAGAAAAAACAAAATGTTGAGATCTTACATTCCCAAGAACAAACAATGACAACGCTTATTCTAAGAATAGACAGTGCCAACTTAACATATATTACCAAGCTAATACAAAAAAATCCATCAAAAATTGCAAATCAAAAACACCCATTTCAGTCTGAATCCTTCATTCATCCTAGTGTAGCCTTGTTTTTCCTCCGAGATCGAAATTGCCACCGCACGTATGTAACGACCTTAAAATCTAACTCTTGCCATGTGTCATTTTAGGTTGTACATGGACCCTTTCGCGTGATACATGTGAACAATTTGTGGTCATCGACATCGAAGTATGTTATTTTTTTCGGTGTTTGTATTATTTATCTATTTACCTGAATTTAAATTCCAATGTCCCAAACATGTGAGGACGTTTGAGAGTGAGCATGGATGCGGAGAAACGGATTTAGCTCGAGAAAATGTGCTTTACGGGCATTGGGGCAAACTGTGGTTAGGAATTTAGCTATCCAGGGGACAAACGTGAATAAAACACTAGCAAAATACATTAAAATATAAAAATTAACTATTCGGTAACGTGTTCGATGCCTTGGTAGGTTCGTGGGTACACGTCGATGCGAGTTGTGTTGCGAACCGGGTTTGAAAATACGGGGAAAATGCGTATGGACTAGTATGCATGGGAGGGACTGTCCCAACGGACTCACAAAAGTGTGTCAGATGTGTGTTAGGTTGGTTGACTAGATGAAAGTAGAGCAACTGGATGCACCTCGAGATTCGCGCGTAAAACCAGATACTAAGGATTTATATAGAACCTTTTCTTTTTCTCTCTGTTTCACATTTCGTTTTTGTTTCGAAGAGAACGAGTTGAGCAAAAGATTTCTCGATCTAATTCGAGCTCGGAACTTTGGTAAGACGCTACCAAATGCAAAAACAAGGTAACATCTTTACTCCTTGCGAGGTGTGTGTCATTTTGACGGGACTTTTGAGGGTCTTAGTTGTGGTAGTTTTGGATATTAGATATAGAAATTTGGTTTTCCTAGTGTTTTGAAGGTTTACATAGAATAATTGGTCGGTGTGGAGCACAACCATGTGGTTGTTTTGGGTGTTTAGATGGGTTTTGTAGTTCTTAGGAATTATCATGATTTTTGAGTTAATTTCCACACCGGGGTTATAGACCACTGTTTTTGTCGATGTAAAGGTTGGATTTGATGTATTTGAGTGTCCCTATAAGTTTGTAATAGGCTCGAAACGCGACGAAGTGAGCTGGGGTGTAAAAAACCCAGGATAATTTCAAGAACTGGCGCCACGAGGGACACCATGAGACATTTCACCCACTGCGTCGATCACGGCGTCAGAACCAGTGACGATGGGAGTTTCACATTTTAGATGGCGCCACCAGACATTTAGGCCAGAACGCCACTCACGGCGTGGCACTGTTCATCAGACCAAATTTTCTTTTTTTTTTTTGAAAATTTAGGAGATCTCTCGGGTACCTAAGTGGGTTCCAATAAGGACCAATACTCGAGTAATTGATCCAATAAAGTAAATGAATAAAATTAAAGAAAATGAGATAATTGAGGGATAAATAATGGATTTTGGTAATTTATTAGTTAGCACTGATTGTATGACAATAATAGGCATACGTGAGGATTCGTAGGAATGAATTATTGGCGTGTAAGTGTGTTTTAGCGTTGGACATGGGTAAGTAAACCAGTGGGGAAATTTACATTTATTTCTTTGAGCTTTAATTTCATATTGTTATTGCTCTATCCTGTTTTAGAACTCTATTTTGTTTAGTGGTTCAAAGGCAAGTTAGTCAATGTGATCCTTGAAAGGGATGGTCATCTGATGTAATATGCCAGAACCAGGGACTTGAGATGCACAATATTGTTTGTAGTGCTATACGGCAGGAGAGTTCTTCGCTAGATTGTCAGGGACTCTGCATTCACGTGAACTTTAAGATGGTGTGAGTGTACCACGTCCTAAACTCCATGTCCGGTACTTGATCTCAGATCCTGAACATAACGAGTTTTTACTAGTCGGGACTACTTGTACCTTTTTTTATTATTTTCTTGTACACTCATTTTCGATTGATTCAAATTTATTTTCAGTCTTTACTTATTCATGCATTCCTTGTACTTTTCTTTCTATCAGCATGAATATATATTGTTAGTTAATTTCGAAATATTATAAACATTCTGCTTGTCGTTACTTACTTGGGACTCGTCATTCTTGTGTTTCACTGAGTGTTGATCTACAGTCGAGCAAAGGGAAAGCGCCTCAGCTTGGTGACTTGCTTTGAGGATATTGGAGCTGTTCATCCTTTGGTCTCGATGTAGATTTGATATTTTTTATTATGTACATACATGTTTTGAAACATGGGGAATTGGGTTATGAGAGATCTTGGGCTTATATACTATGATATTCTCTCTTATGACATAACATATGATGGTGGTATACATATACAGGGTTTTCATATTCTAGATTATCCTAACTTATGTCTTGAGGTTGTTTTATTAGTTTGAGGATTTTAAATGCTTTCGTTTATCTTTGAATAACTCACTAATATTAATAATCTCATCTTAAATTGTTGAATAAATGGTAAAAGGTAAGGTAAGGCTTTCTAGGCTTGCGTTGAATGCGCAAGGGTTGACTTGGGGTTTATGTAAGTCTAGGCCGAGCAGGGTCCAGTTTTAGAGTTGTGGAACTAGGGCCGTCACAATGTAAAAGCCCCTCTTTCACTAAAGTAAAATAGATAAGATACAATAACAACCCATATTGGCAAGAACCTTACACATGCCATCTTTGTCCCCAGGTTGTCTCAACCACCAAATCCCTACTCGTCAAACTACAAAAGGAGAGCCAAAAGAAAGCCACAACAACAAATGCACCACGAACCCTCAGCATACCTTTGTTGCTCCCAAACGTACATGCCAGCTCAGGTTCACGTAGATGCCACAGATAGGTGAGGTAGTTGGGTGGAAAATGTTATTTTTGATTGATTGATTGAGTATCTGCGATACTAATTATTATTTCATGAATTATTCACATTTGATAGACCAAGCGAGATAGTGTGATAGGTATTCGCTCTGAAAAGTATGGGCTGACACGGGTACCTAGCGGGCGAATGACGTGAATACTAGGCCAGGGAATGGTTTCACATAGATAAATATAATTAAGTATGACTAATAACGAATACATGAACACAACGTTGGCCGAAGATATCGTTAAAGTGGTGAACGACAGGTCGAGATGCCAGGTGTTGGGTATTAGAATGCATGAAGAGGAAGATATCGTTATGACCAAGAGACCAAGTCACTAAATGAGCCACCAAAACTTGACTTTTTGACTACATAAATTGAAAAAGAAAGCAACGGTTTTCATGGTGCTTGCTTGATGATTTAAGGAGGATTGAAGCTAGGAATCGATGATTCGAGGTAAGCTTCGTTATCCTCTCATCGTTCTTTATCTTTTGGACCAACTTTTACGAATTTTGGCGAAGATTTTGAATAGTGAGATGAGCTAACATGATTTTTGAAGAGTTATTATGGTTTTGAGTGTGGTTTTTGAGATATGGTACGGAGGTTGTATAAGTTGTTGTTGAAGAAAAATGGTTTTTATTAGTGTTTTCGACAAGATTTTCGAGTATCTCTACCGGGTATTTAATGGGTTAAAAATGATAGAATTGTCATATAAAATTGGATTGCGATTTTTGAGTTTTAAGGTATTGAATTGATTTATCTGAAAATCAGGTATATAGGATTGATTGACGGGGGATTGACAAACAATTGGAGGCGTGAGGGGACTATTTTGGGAATTTAATTAGGTATTTAGGATTTATTGACGGGGGATCTTGAGTATTTATTTATTTGTTTCAGTTGATTTGACTATTATTGTTAATCACTTCATAGTATTTCCATGTGCTTACCTATGTTGCACGATTGGTTGTCTAATTCTCCATCGTATCTTATATATTATGCGGTGTGTGGACATATTTAGGTAGGTTGGAAAATATAGACAGACTCAGGTGGTGAACTAGTGGAGGGGGTGGAGAAGCCCATTGGGGGGATCCTTATACCTAGAGAAGGGTTCAGTTCTGCTATCAGTGTTATTTATGCATGCGTTCTACTTACAGTTGTTTGTTTACTATGCATGTTTATTTAACATATTATTGGCTTCCATTATTATAAATGTTGGGTGGTTTTCTTTTGCGTTTTACTCACTAGACTTGTCATCTACCTTTTGTGATGGCTTTAGTGCAGATCCTAGTACGAGCAAGAGCAAGGAGACGCTAGCACACTATTTATGATTGCCTACTGGCTGGAATTGACTCGTATGTTTTTATATTTAATATTTTGATTTCATTTAGGGTTATTATAGGACTTTGTAAGGCACTTGTACACGTATGTAATTACTTTTGGTTAATTTATATAAAATGTACTGTATCGGGTTTGCCACATAGGATTGATGCTCTTAAATCATGATAGAATGAAATTATAAATTTACATGTTATCAAGGCTTTTGCTGAAATATTAGTTATAAATGCATGGTAAACTCTGACAATAGAGGTTGATGAATAACGTGGTGTGCATGGGACAACGCAGGGCGGTGTCTAGGCAAGGCTGTGGGCCCGTGACCATGACATGATGACCTCGAATCTTGGGGTCGTCATATGCCCGTAGGCCGAGGAAGTGGAGGGGTTTTTTTCATGAAAACGTAACTGGAGAGAGAAGTTGTGTCACGACCCAATTCTCTAAACCCCATTTTAATTCTTTAATTAGGATCACCGACCCGTGATGTGGGACCTACACCGTGATACGTGCACTGACTGTTGTATTGATATATGTCTAATGTTATGTATTGTGTAGACTTACTAAGTCGATTTGTACAATTGTAGGCATCGAGACGAGAGCGAGGACGCGCCTCCAATTGCGTACGAGCTGAGTAACCGGGTAGTTAGCATTTTGGTAAGTCTTATTTAATATTAATATGAATTAAGGAATTATTTATATGCCTATGGTTGTGTTTATTAATGTAAATCAAATTAAAGTCCTATAATTTTGGTGTAAAAATCAATAACACATGAACTTACCTCGGGATACGCACTAGCACACACTCCCATGATATGTGTGTCAATATTTGAGTCACTTGAGTGGAATTAGTTGGAATGTAGGAGTGCATGTGGGTTGTAGGATCTCCTAGTGATGTGGGAAGTGAGGATTGATGAACACACCAACTATATATCTATGAACACATAGTGTGTTGCTTATTCTTGCATTCTCAAACACAAGAAAATCCAGAGTTGTGAGGGTGCAAATTCTGCTGGAATTTGGGAGTACGAAAGAGTGTTTCATCATCAAGAATTGAGGAGATCAAGCACACGTACCAACATAGAACTCTAGATAACCATACACACCTTATATGCTTTCAAATGCATGAAATTAGTTGTAGATCAAGGGGTTTTTGAGATAAATAGAATTAAAGATGTCTTTAATATTGTTTAAACTGGTTTTGAATCATCAAATGATTTCCCTAAACTTGAATTTCGGATTTTGGCAAAGTTGCTCAAAAATGGGGTTTTTGCATGATTTCAGTTTTTATGATTTTCGAGCTGTGAAATGGTTTTGTTTTTGAAATCTAATAGCATTTTCGAAATCCTTGTGTTTTTCTACTAAATCTACCATTAAGAATTTCGAAATTAGTTTTGTTTTAACAAGTTTTGAAATTTACGTGTTCATGTTGTTCTTCATTTGTTTATAAAATGCATGAATGAATTCTCTTTTAAATAGATGTTTTGATGAATGCATGTTGTATAATGAAGTGCATGCCTTGTGAATGTCTGGAGGTTGTTTTGGCCCTTCTGCGAAGGTGAGCAAGGATTCCGAGTAGATGGCGAGAACCCCGTCAAGTTCGGGGTTGTAACAAAAAAAAAATTAAACTACAGAATTCTAGCCTGTAGAATTGCAAAATTCTTATGTGCATAACTGCAGAATTTTTTCCTGCATCCCAAAATGCTGGCCTGCAGGATTAACCAAAAGATAAGAAATCGGAGTTCGTAAGCTAAGAAGTAAGATGAGCAAAAATTAATTATATGTTTTTTTTCAAAATTTGCAGAATTCTGGCCTGCAGGATTGAAGAATTTTGAGATTTTGAATTGCAGTTTCACTGCAGCAAAATTTTGACCTGAAGAGTTGAAGAATTTTGTTATTTTGAATTGCAGTTTCACAACAGAATTGCAGAATTGCAGAGTTTCACTAATTGTAGTTTCACTGCAAAACACATAACCTTACTTAGACCCATTAACTAAGTGTAACACCTTAACTCGACCTAAACTTACACTAAACAGTCTATATACACTCTAAGAGATACTTATTCATACCAGGAACTTCGAGAAGGTTCTCGTGAGTCCGGGCGCAAGAATTGGAGTGTCAGGAGGTTGGATTTGGCTAGGGGATTTGAGTGATAAGTGAGTATACCCAATGACAACTTTAATTGGCATTTCATTTCCATTATTTATTGTCTTTGCAAAGTCCTTTTAACTATATTTCCTTTGTATTCTGCTATCATATGTTTATTGTGTATATGCTCACTTGATGACTCTTGCTTTCATGATATCCATTTCCTTGATTTGTCTCATTGACTCTATATCCCATGCTATGTTTATTCTTGGTTGTTTTTGTGAATTTAATTGTATATGGATAGCATGCTATTAGTCTAGGGGTTGTTAATGCTTAAATGAACTTGTATTCCTTATTGCTTAGGTGTTTTAGATATTCTTATGCCTTGACTATCCATACTTAGTATTTCTTGAAAATAAAAAATAGTTTTCGCATTTAGGTCCTGTACTTGATCGAGGTGTGCGCAACTCACGGGGTTAGAGTCCCTAGGGATGTTGACACATGTTACCTGACACAGCATGACCCTTGGGGTTAGAGCCCCTAAGGTGGTCTACACACCGGGGTTAGAGTCCTTGACAACACTTGGGTTAGAGTCCCTCGTGTTATATGATTATTGACTTGGAGTGATGCGGTTCACTGCCGACCAGACCTAAATCACCACTACATGGCCTAGTGTCAATATCACTTGTTTAACTCGGGTATTTACTCGCATTTGGTTTATTTTCCAATTTTTCTATTTATATGCTTTTAAATACCATTTGAATATTTGGAAATGTAAATTAAACTTGTCATCGGGGGTTACTGTAATATTCTTGTACCCTCCATTTTTTTATGATAGTGGGTTCAAAGTCATCTACCAGCAGGCCGGACAAGGAGAAGATCGACGATTATCTCTGAGCTAGCAGCGTGACACTGCATCAACTATAGGTATTTTGATATTTTTTGTATTAGTTGTATGTCTTTCAGATACTATTTGGGTTGTATAATGGGTTGAGTGTTAGTTCCTCGACTTGACTTAGACTGTCATACTTTTTACTGTATTTTGAGGTTTACTTATATATATGATATCAACCCTGATTTTCCACATATAGAATTATTCAAATGCCTTCCGCATAAATTACTAATTGCTTCTTCATAATCAATAAGACTTCCGCTAAATAATTAATTTAATAAAAAAGTTATAATTAACTCTTTATAAATTGGTAGGACTAGTGTATTACTTATCTTGAACATGAGAAAAGAGGCGTTTAGGTTGTAAAGGGTAAGTAATACGTTAAGTCGTGTGTGGATAAGATTAGGGCTTAATTACAACATTAGCCCAGGTGGTGCCCTAGATTAGGAGAACGGTCGTTACAGTTGGTATCAGAGCCTAGGTGTTAGAACCTTAGGGATAGATAAAAACAAACGAACTCGTATAAAACACAAACCTTAGAAGCGGAAACCAAAAGATCTTTGCTTAGGAAACTATTTTGTTGGGAATTGAGTGAAGGTGAGTCGAGGTGTTTTATTTATATACATGTTAATTTTTATATGTATATAAATATAAGATACGGCCCGTACTAGCTGATTCGCGTACGTTGTCAACATGCATGTGACGCCAAATCTTCCGTGAAAACACCACTCCTGCCAACTACAAGTCATGTGTATGGTAATTCTTCTCGTGAACCTTCAATTGTCTGGACGCATAGGAAATCACTCTGCCGTCTTGCATCAATACACAAACCGACCTTAGAAACATCAGTGTTCACCTCAAATCCCTTCCCTGACTCGGGTAACACTAAAACTGGTGCAGTAGTTAAACGTTCCTTTAAAGTTATGATCGCCTATTCACAATCATCGTTCCACTGAAAATACATATCCTTCTTTGTTAATTGCGTCATAGGAGCTGCAATCTTTGAGAAGTCTTTCACAAAACGCCAATAATATCCTGCCAAGCCTAGAATATTGTGAATATTTGACAATGATATCGGTGTAGGCCAATCAATAACAACTCTGACCTTAGCAGGATCCACTGACACTCTACTAGTCCCGACAATATGTCCAAGAAATCTGACCTCCACAAGTCAAAATTTGCACTTACTAAACTTGGCGTACAATCTATGCTCCCTCAGTAACTACAAAATCGTCCTAAGGTGTTCCTCGTGATCCTCACGAGTTTTAGAATAGATCAGGATATTGTCACTAAACACTATGATGAATCTATCCAAATATGGACTCAACACTCGATGCATCAAATCCATAAACATGGCTAGCATATTAGTCAGTCCAAATGGCATGATTGTAATCTGATAATGCCCATATAAAGTGCAAGAAATAGTTTTCTCCCTATCTTCCTCTCTAATCCTCAGCTGATGATATCTAGATTTAAAATCTATTTTTGAGAACCACTATGATCTTATTAACTAATCGAACAAGTCATCAATACGAGGGAGTGGATACTTGTTCTTCATTGTCACCCGGTTTAACTACCTATAATTAATACATAATTGAAGACTAGCGTCTTTCTTCTTCACAAGTAAGACCGGTCGGTGCTTCCCAAGGGGACATAATAAGGTAAATAAAACCCCATTCCACCAGCTTATCCAGCTGTGATCTTAACTCCTCTAGCTCTTTTAGAGCCATATGGTATGGTGGAATGGATATTGGTTTGGTACTCGGAACCAAATCGATAATGAAATCAATCTCCCTAGGCGGCGATAAACCTGGTAGCTTTGCTGGAAATACCCGAAGAAACTCCCTTACTACAGGTAAATCATCCTAGTCTCAATCATCCCAGTCGTTCCCAAAACAGTAGCAAAGGGCTCCACCTCACTACTAGAAGCTATCATACCTCTGGTTAGCAACAATCTAGTCGAACTCCCCTGAAAACTAAACTCTAGATACTCTACAATCTGAAAAATAACTATCCTGCTGAAGCAATGGATCTATGCATGATACTCACCCAACCAATCCATTCCCAACATTACATCAAAATCCAGAAACTCCAACACTCTTAGGTCTACGGGTAAGACATGACTTCCTATCTCTACCAAACAACCTACACATACCAAGTTCAGATAAATCTTGTCCCCAGTAACCGTGCTAAGTATCAAGGGTTTCTTTAGTCTAGTAGGTCTCAAACCTAATAAATCAACCATACAACCCAAAATAAATGAGCGGGGGGGTCAGACTAGGAATGCCGAATAGAAGTATCTACCCGAAGTGAAACGACAGAGAGAAAACTGCTCGCAGAAACGCTATCCGATATTAAACATCCCTGGAACACCTATTAGCTTCAAAGCATGGGATATCCAAGAGGGGGGATGACAGAGAATTTGATTTCAACATGGGTCGAGGCAGTTGACGAAAGATTTATGACCGATGGATCTAGTACTAGATAATTGATTACCCTTCGTAGAGCCGTGTATTGTAAGTGATCCGAACCTGCCCGGAGCAAGCCGCCCATAAAAGCAAGTGAAGTTGGTGAGCCGTATGATGGGCAGCTATCTCCTGTGGCTCGGAGAGGACTCAGCTGTTAGTTAGTACCCCCTTGGTTTCGGGGTGGACCCTTTCACTCTATTTTATTATATACACTTAACTGTCGAACCAGAATCAAATATGGTATGCATAAAATAACCACAAATATAAGCCGTACCTTCAATAACGTTACGTGTAGCAGTCTGGTTTGGCGTAACAACACTATGAACAGCCTCTCGGCTCTATTGCGACTATCCTTTTCCCAATTGTGGACATGAACTAATGAAATGACCCATATGACCACACTCAAAATAAGCTCCCCGGAAGCCTAAACTACAAGGAACGCTCTGGTCCTGTCTCTGAGACTGACTAGAACTCTGAACCTGGTCATACTTAAACCCTGTTTAGGTCTCTGCCCCCGACCACCACCTTTGCTATCAGTCCTCTGATATTGCTATCTCTGAAGACCTAGTGTTGCTAGCTGTTGTGGTGTATTGACATAACTACGTACTGAAGCTGGTGACACAACATTAGTAAAAGGTAAAGATGCAACAGATGCTACACTCCGTGCTCATCTTCCCTGAAAACCACTATCTAGACCTCTTCCTCCTCCTATCTCCTCCTAAAGTGACCCTAATCTATATTGATGTTGATGGTGCACCCTGAGCTTTGACATGTTTGACTACAAAAGACTCAATGGCCATCGCTCTATCATAAGCCTCGTGTAGAGTTTTCTAACCTGTAATGACACTACAGATCCAATAGGAGCCAATAGACCATAAATAAAATAATACACCTGATTAGCATTGGTGTCTGCTATGCCATCAGTATACTCCATCAATCTCAGGTATCGACCCATATACTGCATTACCGACTCGCTAGTTGCCTGTCTAACATTTCGGAACTCAATCCTCTTCACATTCCAAACTGTAGGAAGAATGTATTTCTCATTGAATCTCTCTTTAAACTTTGTTCAGTCATTGGGCTTGCCCTTCGTAGCAACCATGCTACGCCACCAAGTATCAACCTCTCCAAATAGTAAAACAGATGATATGATAGGCCTTATATGCTCCGGCATAGCTAATACATCGTGAATATTGGTGTGACTCCACATGTATTTCTCTACAGCCTCTATATTTGTACCTCCGTGAAAATTCTACGGATGGTTTCGTTGAAACTTACATGCTTGTTCGCCTCAGCGCTAGCCGCAATACTCTTCTCCCTAGAAGTAATAGGCATATCCTCAACCGGTGTCTCTACAATAGGTGGTACAACATATGCATGAACCTATGCCTCCCTAATCACAGCAGGTCCTGTCTGCACTGTTGGTGTTGTTGGTGTATCCTGTACAGTAGGAGCACTGCTAACCTGTGTATCCTGTACTGGTGTCACAGAAGTAGGGGTGAAGGTGTAGCCTAAGTCCTCAATAACCTAAGGATCTCCTCCAGTTGCTTCCCATGTGATGAAACCAACTAAGACATTTCATCCAGTCTCCCCTAAACATCTCTTGAACCACCATCACTAGTACTAGGTTGATTAGCCATCGCAATTTGAAAAGATAGTGAATACTTGATCAGGCATGGCTATCAAAAATAGTATATACAATACATCAAATATCTCATAGTCCGATTTTAATTTCCCTAACTCTCCTCACTTCCCAAAAAAAACTTAAGTCAGGATCATAGGGTTTCACTATAAGTTCAATCATTGTCCTAACTTCCGCTGATTATGTCTTAATCATAATCCATTAAGTTTGAGTCATGTTTTACAAGCTTAGTCTCTGATACCAACTGTGACAACCCTAGTTCCATAAACCTAAAACTGGACCCCGTCCGGCCTAAATTTGCGTGGACCACGAGTCAACTCTCGCGCAGTCAATGCAAGCCTAGTTAGCCTTATTACCTTATACCATTTATTTTAACAATTTAAGATGAGATTATTGATATTAGTGAGTTATTCAAAGATAAGCGAAAACATTTAAAATCTATAACTAATATAACAACCTCCAAACATAAGTTAGGATAACCTAGAATTGTGGAAACCCAACAAATATATACATAATCACCAAAATTCATACATGAGAGAATATCATCATATACAAGCCTAAGATCTCTCTTTCCCAATACCCTACTTTCAAAACATATAGTACAGTTATAGCAAATTAAACTTACGTCGAGTCTAAAGAAAGAACAGCTCCGTTATCCTCAAAGCAAATCAACAAGTTGCGAAGTTTTCCCTTTGCTCGACTGTGGATATGCACTAAGTCAAACACAAGAATGACAAGTCCCATGTAAGTAACGCCAAACAGGATGTTTACAGTATTTCGAAAGTAAGAAAGTAAACAACAGTCTATGTTCATGCGGATAGAAAGAAAAGTACAGGGAATGCATGAATAAATAAAGACCGAAAACAAATCTGAAAGTAATAGAAAATAAGTGTCCAGGAAAATAATGGAAAAGGCACAAGTAGTCCCGACCAGTGAAAAATTCGTTGAGTCATGGGAATATTACCTCCAAGACTCGAAGTTTAGGACGTGGTACACTCACACCATCCTAAAATCCATGCGAATGTAGAACTCCCCAGCAATCTAGTGAGGAAAACTCTCATATAGTATCGAACCATAAACAATACCGGGCATCCCGAACTACTAGCTCTGGCATATAACATCACTAGGCCACGCTCCCAAGGATCACGTTGACTCACTTGCCCTTGGACCACTTAATCAGAATAGAGTTCAAAAACAGGATAGAGCAGTAACAATAATAAATTAAAGCTCAAAGAAATAACTGTAAATTTTCCCATTGGTTTACTTATCCCTGTCCAAGGCTAACACGTACTCACACGCCCGTAATTCATCCTACGAATCCCCAACTATGCCTAGTATTATCTTACAACACCTGTTAACTAAAATCCAACATTTATCCCTCAGTTAATCCATTTTCTATAATTTTATTCATTTACTTAATTGGGTCAATTACCTGAGTATTGGTCCTTATTGAAACCCATTTGGATACATGAGAGACCCCCAAAGTTTTCGAAAAAATGAAAAATTGGCCTGATGAACAATGCCATGTCATGATCGACGTCATGGGCAGAATACCTGGTGGCATTATCTAAAGCGTGAAATCCAAATTCCTCTCCGTTTCAGACATCGTGATCGACGTTGTGGGTGAAAATGCTTACTGCATCCCTCACGGAGTCAGTTCCTGAAATAATTCCTGGGGTTTTCTGACACCCCGGCTCGCTTTGTCGCATTCCGAGCCTATCTTAAACTCATAGGGACGCTTTAATACTCAAATTCCAATAATTTGTTTGACCAAAACAGTGGTCTATAACCCCGATATGAAAATTAACTCAAAAATCACGACAATTCCCCAAAAATAAAAAATTCATCAAAACACCCAAAACAACCATGCGGTTGTACTCCACACCAATCCATTAGTCCATAGAAACGTTCAAAACACTTGAAAAAACAAATTTTTAAATTCGACGTCCAAAAGTACCATGATAAAAACTCGAAAGGCCATTTAAAATGTAGATAACATCGCGAGGAATAGAAATGTTACCTTGGTTTTCGAGTTTGGTTGCGTCTTGGCGTAGTTCTGAGCTCGAATCCTCATCGAGAAATTTTCCTTCACTCGTTAGTATGAACGAAGAAGAAGAAACGATGAAGAGAAAAGAAAACAAAACTGTATATATATCCTCTTCATCTTCACGTGTGCGCATATCTCGAGAGCGATCCAACCTCTCTTATTTTCATCAGCTACTTAAACCGCCACTTCCACTCATACAACCTAACATACAAATAGTGACACAAAAGGGGCACATGCTCCCATGCACACTATTCAATAAGCGTTTTTGAACCCCCGTTCGCACCACAACTCACACCGTTGAGTGCCCACGAACCTACATAGGCAACGGACACTTTACCCAATGTATAAATATTATATTTTAATGTATTTTGTCAATGTTTTATACACATTAGTCCTCCAGAAAACTAAATACCCGACCACAGTTTGCCCCGATGCCCGCAAAACGCATTTCCTTGAGCCGAACTCGTTTCTCCACGTCAATGCTCTCACTCAAACCCCCTCACACATTTGGAACATTGGAATCTAAATTCGAGTACATAAATAATAATACAAACACCAACCAAAAATAGCATACCTCAGTGTCGGCGACCGAGAATTGTTCTTATGCATCACGACAAGAAGTCCACGTATAACCTAAATTGACATATGACACTTTTAGGTTCGTTATAATGCATACACTAATGGTTGATTCGCACGAGGCGCAAGACATTGGAGCTAGTGGCAGTTAGCCTCCCACCATATCAGTTGATGATTTTCAGAGGATGTTTGACCAGATGACCGTTTAGGAGCGACAGATCACCGATTTTCATTGCCTATACATCTGTGTAGATGACTGCACTTATTTTGACAGCCCTCGTCACCACAGCTACTACTACAACACCCCGACCACAAAGACTCCTATTACACTAGTCACTACTACTACCGTAGTGGCATGAACACCAGTACCATCCATAGAACTAGCGGCACCACGTCCACCAACAATATTGATCATCACAATACTGGTAGTGAAGGCAGTAGTAGACACGACCACACCCACTACATCTGAGACCACTAGCTTGTCGAGGGACATCAAGCTAGAAAAGGAGTTCATTAGACTCAGGCCAGCATACTTTCGATAGAGAGGGACCACAACAAGAGCGAGAAGCGAATCCTATCGTAGGAGAAGTTGCATCTACTACTGAACAATGAGGATCATTTGTAGCCAGTTCTTTCATACTACACCCATGATAAGGGTGATAATGTTTGGTGGTGCACTATAGTGGCGAGCTGAGGCGGCTTCACCTCGTGGGCAGATTTCAAGATGGAGTTCTACAAGCAGTACTTCCAGCTTCCATGTTATAGAGATTGAAGAAGAAGTTTATGAGTTTGAGACAGGCTGAGGGGGTGACAAAGATGATGTGCCGCGACCGATATGGCTACATGAGATAGTTCGTAGGAGACTTGGTGAAGAATGACGCAGATACGCCTTCTACTTTAGGGATGGATTGAGGCCTGATATCGCCAGGCACGTCGTTGGTACTGGAGCTCGTACACTACAGGAGATATAAGAGAGAGCACTCGCCCAGGCAACTTATAAGTTGGGTAGAGAGGAGGTGAGAGCAGCTGAGGGTTCAAGCCAGGGCTCGAATTATGACAAGAGGAGGAGGCGTAAGGGACAGAGGTGATGGGACAGATCCAGAGAGGGGTGGGGCACCTTTTATCCATATTTCAGTAGTGCCCTACGCACCTCACCTTGCACCCACACAGACGTATAGTAGAGCTCCCTTACCACCTCCCACCAGATAGGCATTGCTCGCTCCATCGGCACCACAACATCAGCAACAACATCA
The DNA here is from genome assembly GCA_039657345.1 of Stephania japonica. Taxonomy (NCBI): domain Eukaryota; kingdom Viridiplantae; phylum Streptophyta; class Magnoliopsida; order Ranunculales; family Menispermaceae; genus Stephania; species Stephania japonica. The sequence continues at coordinate 13,219,661 of CM077564.1, read as the reverse complement.
AGGTGGTCGAGACTGAGACAGAGGCAGAGGTCAGAACAGACCATGATAGGGTCAGTAGTAGATATAAGGATAGGCGCAACAGGTAGGGAAGCGTTGTCAGCTCACTTACTGGATATATGGTCAGGTGGGACACATGTCTTTAAAGTGTACACAACCGACGACACATCCCCCACAGCAAGGCAGAAGGAGAGTCCACATGGTCGCACAACCAGATGTTCGATTGACATGCACTCTCATAGAGGATACGGTTTACATTTTCAGTGGACAGGCTTATGTTTGATTTGAATCTGGGTCTACTATGTTGTTTATCGCTGGTCGCATGATTGGCATCCTAGGGTTGACACTTGTTAGGCTTAGTGTGGATTTGATTTTGAGTACCACAGTCGAGGATAGGGTTTACCCTAATAGTCTAGTTCAAGGATGTCCGGTAGAGATAGGTAGGGTAGAGTTACCGATTAACTTTAGAGTCCTCAATATGTTAACGTTTAACGTGCTGCTAGGGATGGATTGGTTGTCAGCGCACCTCGCACACATTGACTGTCTCAGTAAGTTTATCATATTTGACATTTCAGGATGCCAGATGTTCGTTCACCGAGGTAGTATTCCAAGATTCAACACTACGAGAGGTCGACTTACATCCAGTTGGGAGATGGAAACTCTAGTAGCATTGTACACAGTAGCAGAGAGTCAGGGACCCAGACTTGAGGAGATACCAGTTGTTCGAGACTTCCCAGATATTTTCCTAGAGGATTTACATGGATTGTCGCCATTGCGAGAGGTAAATTTCATTATCGAGCTAGTACTAGGTACTAGACCTATCGCGATACTGTTTTACCACTATCTTCGAGGGAATTAGAGGAGTCAAGGAGTCAGCTTAAGGATTTGGGGGAGAAGAGATTCATCACACCTTTGATGTCACCATGGGGAGCATTAGTTCTATTTGTGAAGAAGAAGGATGGCAGTCTGAGACTATGCATTGACTCTAGGCAGCTAAATAGATTGACAATTTGAATACTTTCACGGATAGATGATTTATTTGATCAGTTGAGAAGAGCGCAATTTATCTCCAAGATAGACCTGAAAATGAGATATCAATAGCTTAGTGATAGTGTGACGGCCCCTCTCTTAATTTAGGGCACTGCCTGGCATAATCCCGTAATTAATTCCTAATCCTAGCCTCGTAGGACTTAACTACGTATTAGTCAGCCTTTCCCCTTTCATCTCATTTCTCATGCCTATTCAATTTATGACATTTAGTGTTAATTAAACTTTATTAACATTGTTTGTTATTTACCGTAAGTCTTAGTCATTTAAATATGCGGAAACAAATTAGAATGTTATGCGGAAACCAATTAATATAATCCTAAGTGTGGAAAACCAGGAAATGACACCATATATACAAGATAACCTCAAAATATAATAAAGTTGTTTAAGTCAGGTCGGGGAACTAACGCTGAACCCAAATATATAACCCAAATGTGTAAGGAAGATTTTTATAACATATACATACAAAATACTAAAAGAAGACCTACAGTCTAATGCATGACGCGCCGCTGACTCAGAGATAATCGTCGATCTTCTCTTTGTTAGGTCTGCTGATAGTCGGCTCTACACCCACCGTCATAAAAAGGACGGTGAGTACAAAAATAAAATAGTAATCCCCGATGACAAGTTTAAATTGCATTTCCAAATATAATCGACTGGTATTTAAAAGCATATAACTAGGAAAGCTGGAAACTAAACCATATGCAAATAAATACCAGAGTTAAACAAGTGAAACTAATACTAGGCTAAGTAGTGGTGAATTAGGTCCAACGGCAGTGAACCGTGTCACTCCGACTCCATAATCACAAATCACAAAGGACTCTAACCCAATTAAACAATTGTTAGATATTTACTAACCTAATAGCATGCTATATATCATTACTTCACATTTTAAACAACAAGCATAAACATAGCATGAGATAGAGACAATGAATATAAATCAAGGAAACGGATATCATGATAATAAAACTCAATCAAATGCGCATAGAACACAACCAAACACATGATATCAAAATACAATGGTAAAACAGTCAACAATGACCATATAAGAACAACAAGTTAATGGAATGAAATGGTAAGAAAATTTATCAACGGGTATACTCATCATGCACGCCAATTCATTGTCTATCCGGCCTCCGGATAGGCTCACCCGAATTTTGGAATACTCCCTTTGGGTCTTGAAAGGTTTAGACATGTTTTTATGTTGATTAGGGTTGGTTTAGATGGGTGTTAAGGGTTTATGAGTGTTGTAGGAAACCTGGACAAGGTTGCAGGAAAAACCTGTTGTTCAGGTCTCCCAGCGTGCTGGGGAAAATACCTAGCACATTTGGGGTGCTTAGCACGCTAGCTGGAATTGTCCAACGTGCAGAGTATAGAAACCCATAAATTTTTTGGGTTTCCTGCAACCCAAATTTAGCCATCACCTAAGCCTTTGGATCTCTGTTCTCCTCCATCGAGATCCAAGCACATCCTACAACATACATACACCAGGCACTTCAATAATTTACATTCAAACATCAATTGAAATAAGGATTCATGCATGCATTTGATCAAAAACCTTGAAGAACATTAAGAACACTTGAAACTGAAAAATCTAATTAAATCAAAACTCCACTGATTTTCGAAAAGTTTGACTGAGTCCCAAGTGATTTTTAGTGGGGAATCAAATATGAAATTAGATTTCAAAAAACAACACCATTTAATAGCTCAAAAATCCTCAAAACTGAAATCACTAGAAAATCTCAACTTTTTTGGCAAAACATGAAAAATTCGAAACTAAATTTGAGAAATGAAATTAAGGCTTGTAAATGCATTTTAAACGGCCATAGAACACTGAAACATTAAAATTGAAAACTCCTTGATTTGAGCCCAAAACCCTACCAATTTGAAGCATTTTTATGAGGAAACATTACCTAGAGTTGTAGCTATTGCTGGTGTTTTGATTCTCCCACTCTTGATGATGGAAACACCCTTTAATCTCTCCTAAATTTCCAATAAAGAAAACCCTTTCCACAGCTCTGGAATTTTGTGTTTAAACATGCATGCAATGTAATGCAAAGAACAAGAAAGCTTTATATAGTTTTTATGTGCATCACACCTCACTTGCCACATCTCTAGGAGATCCTACCAATCACATGCACTCCTACACTCCCACTAATTCCAGCCAAGTGACTCAAATATGTGACACAACAACATGGGAATGTGTGCTAGTGTGTATCTTTAGGTAAGTCTTATGGTTGTTGATTTTTAAACCAAAACTATATGATTTCCTTTTGATTTGCATTAATATAAATACAACCATAGGCTTATAATGAATTATATTATTTCATATTAATATTTAATAGACTTACCAAAGTGCTAACTACTCGGTTCCCCGACTTGCACGTAACTCGAGATGCGTCTCCGCTTTCATCTCGATGCCTACACTGTACAAACCAACTTAGTAAGTCTACACATTACATTACACTAGGCATACAATGAATACAAAAATACAATATACCTCGGCCATGAGCCTTGGTCAATGGGCGTATCATGGTGTGGGTCCCACATGATGGGTCAGTGATCCTGATTAAGGAAAGCAAAACAAGGTTTGAGATTTGGGTTGTGACAAATAGTCTTCATTGTCAACATCTTGATATACTCGAGGACACAAGAGGATGACGAGCAGCACCTCAAAGTGATATTGCAGTCTTTGAGGGAGCACCGACTTTTCGCTAAGTTCGGTAAGTATGAATTATGGCTTGTAAATGTCATTAGGGCACGTTATTGGAGCAATACGGATTGCAATAGATCCGGCCAATATTCAGGCAATTATGGATTGGTCGGCTTTGACGTCAGTACTAGATATCAGGAGTTTTATGGGGTTAGCGGGATATTATAGTAGATTCAAGAAGGATTTCTTGAAGATCGCTTCACCGATGATGAGGCTGACACAGAATGAGGTTACTTATGAGTGGACTAAGAAGTGCGAGGCTGCATTTGCTCAGTTGAAGAGGTCATTGACTACCGCTCCAGTATTAGTACTGCCAGAGGCATGACAGGGATTTCTACTGTACATAGATGTTTCTTATACTGGTCTAGGTTGCGTGTTGATGCAGGGCAACAGTTTTGTGGCATACGCATATAGATAGTTGAAGATACATGAGAAGAACTACCTCATGCACGATCTGGAGTAGGTAGTGGTTGTATTTACACTGAAGACTTGGACACACCTTCTGTATGGAGAGAGATTCACATTTTTCACTTATCACAAGAGTCTAAAAATATCTCTTCATACAGAAAGAGTTGAACATAAGACAGCGCCGATGGTTGGAGTTCTTGAAGGACTACTACTTTTCCTTGAGGTATCACCCAAGAAAAGCGAACATTGTCGCAGATGCGCTAAGTAGGAGACCGACTAGAGATGTCGAGGTTGTCAAATGTCGTATACGCATGAGTACGGATTACTTGAGGTAGCGGTGATAACATGTCAAACAAAAGTTCCTACTGATACTCGGGTGATGATTTGCGCACAAATAAGACTGCAAGTCGTGTCTACATAGAGAGTATTAGAGGGTCAGAGGACTGACCGGTTGTACTTAAGATTTAGTGAGTTAGCACATAGTGCAGAGTGTGCAAACTGGGCAGAGACGACATATTAGTGTCTGAGATACAGGGGCAGGTTGTGGATACCAGAGGTGTTGAAGCCGAGAAATGAGATCCTTCAGAAGTCGCACTGTTCCAGATTCACCGTACATCCAAGCAGGACTAAGATGTACCGCGACATGAGGAAACATTTATGGTGGCCTGGGATGAAGGCAGACGTGTCCCAGTTCATCAAGAACTGTGGTATTTGTAAGCAGGTGAAGTCCGAGCATCACAGACACGGGGGATTACTAAAGTTGTTTCCTATTCCTCGATGGAAGTGGGAATACATCTCTATGGATTTTGTCAGAGGATTGTCGAGGACCGCGAGGAGACATGACTCGATCTGGGTGATAGTTGACAGATTGACAAAGGCTGCTCATTTCCTGCCAATGGCATCTCATAACACATTTGATCAGCTGAACGTAATATTCGAAAGAGAGATTATTAGGCTGCATGGAGTACCATTGACGATCACGTCAGACCAAGATGCTACCTATACGTCAAGGATGTAGCAGCGTATGTAGGAATAATACGGTACGTGCCTACTATTCAGTACGTCTTTCCATCCTCAGACCAATGGGTAGACTATGAGATTGATTTAGGTCCTCGAGGACATGTTGCAGGCATGCATGTTGGAGTTTGGCAGATCTTAGGCGGAGTACCTACCGTTGTGTGAGTTCACTTACAACAATTATCAAGCTAGCATTGAGATGGTGCCATTTGAGGCTTTGTATGGCAGACCATGTCGGTCGCCATTATATTAGGCTGAGCCAAAGGACAGGGAGATTGTGGGGGCCTGAGATTGTTATTGACGACATAGAGAAGGTCAAACTAATCCGTCATAGACTCAAGGGTTTACAGGAGAGACAGAAGAGGTATGCAGATAAGTATCATGGTGATCTTGCATATTCCAAGGGAGCCTTTGTCTATTTAAAGGTTTCCCCTCGGAAGGTCTTCAGAGATTTTGGGTGAAAGGCAAGCTTGCACCAAGGTTCATCAGGCCTTTCCTGATTAAGAAATGAGTCGAGAAAGTTGCTTACAAGCTAGAGTTGCCTCCACAGATGTTAAGGGTCCATTTAGTGTTCTACATTTCAATGCTTCGACTAGCCGAGTTGATTGTAGGCGTGCGACCGACAGTTGACTTGAGACAGATCGACATAAGAAAGTAAATCTTTTACGAGGAGCAGCCCATTCAGATCCTAGATCGAAAGGTACAGCAGTTGAAGAGCAAGTCCATCCCGAAAGTACTCGTCATGTGGCAGTTCCACGATGACACGAAACTCACTTGGGAGCGCGAGGAGTACATGCGAGATTGATTTTTGTACCTGTTCGAGTCAGGTAGAATAGTAACTTAAACTTAATTTCAATGATGAAATTTTCGTTTTGTTGGGAATATTTGTCACGACTCAAATCTGTAAATCCTATTTTAATGCCTTAATCAAGATCACTAACCCGTAACGTGGGACCCATGCAGCGATACGCACCCCGACCGAGGCACGTGGCTGAGGTATATTTTATTTTTGTATTGATGAATGTATAGTGTTATGTATTATGTAGACTTACTAAGTCGGTTTATATAGTTGTAGGCATCGATACGAGAGCCGAGACGCGCCTAGAGTTGCGTTTGAGCCGGGGAACTGGGTAGTTAGCATTTTAGTAAGTCTTATCTAATATTAATATGAATGAGGGAATTATTTATATGCCTATGGTTATGTTTATTAATGTAAATCAAATTAAAAGTCCTATAGTTTTGGTTTAAAAATCAATAGCACTTGAACTTACCTCGGGATACATGCTAGCACACACTCCCATGATATGTGTGTCAACATTTGAGTCACTTGGCTGGAATTAGTGGGAGTGTAGGAGTGCATGTGGGTTGTAGGATCTCGTAGTGACGTGGGAAGTGTGAATTGATGAACACACCAACTATATATATGAGCACAAAGTGTGTTGCTTATTCATGCATGCTTAAACACAAGAAAATCCAGAGCTGTGAGGGTGGAAATTCTGCTGGAATTTGGGAGTTTGAAATAGTGTTTCATCATCAAGAATTGAGGGGATCAAGCATACACACCAACGTAGATTTCTAGGTAACCATGCACACCTTATATGCTTTCAAATGCGTGAAATTAGTTGTAGATTAAGGGGTTTTTAAGTTAGATTGAATTAAAGATGTCTCTAATGTTGTTTAAACTGGTTTTGAATCATCAAATGATTTACCCAAACTTGAATTTCGGATTTTGACAAAGTTACTCAAAAATGGGGTTTTTGCATGATTTCGATTTTTATGATTTTCGAGCTATGAAATGGTTTTGTTTGCTAGCAGGATGAACCCAAAGTTAAGAAATCAGAGTTAGTAATCTAAGAAGTAAGAGTAGCAAAAATTAATCCTAAAAACTGCATATAATTTTTTTTTTCCGAATTTACAGAATTTTGTCCTGCAGAATTGAAGAATTCTAATATTTTGAATAAATTCTGGCCTGCAGAATTGAAGAATTTTGTTATTTTGAATTGCAGTTTCACTGCAGAATTTCTGGCCTGTAGAATTGCAAAATTTTGGCCTGTAGAATTGCAAAATCCTGCAATTCTAATTGTAGTTTCACTGCAAAATACATAACCCAACTTAGACCCATTAACTAAGTGTAACACCTTAACTCAACCTAAACTCACACTAAATAGTATAAATACAATCTAAGACATACTTAATCATACCAGGAACTTAAGGAAGGTTCTTGGGTGTCTAGGTGCACGAATTTTTAGTGTCGAGAGGTCGGACTTGGCTAGGGGTTTTGTGTGATAAGTGAGTATACCTAATGAAAACTTTACTTGACATTTCATTTCCATTATTTACTGTCTTTGCATAGTCCTTTTGACTATATTGCCTTTGTATTCTGATATCATGTGTATATTATGTCTATGCTCACTTGATGAGTCTTGCTTTCATGATACTCATTTCCTTGATTTTTCTCATTGACTCTATATCCCATGCTATGTTTATTCTTGGTTGTTTTTATGAATTTAATTGTATATAGATAGCATACTATTAGTCTAGGGGTTGTGAATGCATAAATGGACTTGTATTCTCTATTGCTTTAGTGCTTTAAATATTCCTATGCCTTGATTATCCATACATAGTATTTCTTGAAAATAAAAGTAGTTTTCGCATTTAGGTCTCATACTCAATCGTGGTGTGCGCAACTCAAAGGGTTAGAGTCCTTGGAGATGTTAGCACATGTTACCTGACACAGTATGATACTCAGGGTTAGAGTCCCTGAGGTTGTCTACACTCCAGGGCTAGATTCCCTAGCGACACTTGGGTTAGAGTTCCTCATGCTATATTATTATTGAGTTGGAATGACGCAGTTCATTGCCGACCGGACCTAAATCATCAATACTTAGCCTAGTTTCAGTATCACTCGTTTAACTCTAGTATTTACTCGCATATGGTTAATTTTCCAGTTTTCCTGTTTATATGCTTTTAAATACCATTTGTATGTTTGGAAATGCAAGTTAAACTTGTCATCGGGGATTACAGTGGATGCAAAGCCATCTACCAGCAAGTTAGGTAAGGAGAAGATCGACGATTATCTCTGAGCTAGCTGCGTGACACTGCATCGATTGTAGGTCTTTTGATATTTTGATTGTATTAGTTGTATGTCTTTCTGATACTATTTGGGTTGTATATTGGATTGAGTGTTCGTTCCCCGACCTAACTTAGACTGTCATACTCTTTTACTTTATTTTGAGGTTTACTTATATATAGGATATCATCCCTGGTTTTCAACACTTAGGATTATTCAAATGGCTTCTGCATAAATTACTATTTGCTTCCGCATAATCAATAAGACTTCCGCTAAATAATTAATTTAATAAAAAGTTTTAATTAACTCTAAATTTCATAAACTGGTAAGACTAGTGTATTACTTATCCTGAATACGAGAAAAGAGACGTTTAGGTTGAAAAGGATGACTAATACACAGTAAAGTCCTACGTGGATAAGATTAAGGCTAAATTACGGGATTAGGCCGGGCGGTGCCATAGATTAGGAGAGGGGTTGTCACAAGTTGGGAGAAAAATATGGGGCAATTTAATTTGAAAACGTACCGATCATGTTAAATAGAGGGAGTTTTCTTTACTACTAATAACAAATTAACCATAGGAGTAGTTATCTTTTTTTTTCGTAAAATGTTAGATAGTCGCCTATTTATTTGATTTTTACAATTAAATTACCACATTGCCCGGAAATTTAAATATTTTGATTTAAGTATATAAGGGGCATACTTGGAAGATTTTGCCAAAAAGACTTCACCGTCAACAACCCAAGAATCTTCATTATAATAGTATATATATATATAGATAGATAGATATAGATATAGATATAGATATAGATATTCTAGTCTTATTTTATATATTGAATGTATTAAGCTATTAATGATTAGTAAGATTTTATATTATACTTAAAAAATAGCTTTATGATTGAGTTTTATTAAAAGCATTTTCATGGGTGAGAGACTTGAGAGTGCGCTTTTTCTTCGATAATATATTTAGTCTTAATAGGCAAATATATCCTAATTTTTATGATTTTTGCAAAATATCATAACGTTTTGATTTTGATAAAAGTATCTTAACCATTTTATTTTGTGTAAATTATAAATTGTATCCTCAAAATTATTCGAATGGATTACACTAATTAAAAATATAAAAAATTGTACACACAATATTGGGAATATTATTTCATATAATATAATAAGCATGCAACGTATTGATCATTTATCACTTCTATTGTGGTTTGACACATAATAATTACAAGGATACGTTTTACATGAAATCAAAAGATTATGACATTTTTTGCAAAGATCTTGAAACTTTAAGATATATTTGCCTATTAAGCTGTAATGACCCAAAAAATGTGCTATGTATATGAGACGTTGTGTAATCCTATTTACACTCGTGTATGTGTGACTGAACGATGAGGTCAGTTTACGAGTAGGGTTCGCCTTGGAAAACGTATTGAACGGGGGTCGGGTGGACAAAAATATGGGTACATGGGGCTGGGAAACGATATTTGTGGGTGACCGGAGAATAAAAAATAATAATTAATTAACTCGGGAAATGGTTTGGGTTGTTAATGTTCTATAAGTGCGTGACGGGGTGAGTCATGGTGCGGTCCTGTGACGGCCTGAGTAAGTGCGGTGATCTGTGCTGTCATGAGGGTTTGTCATGAAGGTCATGAAATCAGTCATCTATTGTCCTAACGCCACTACTCGGTCAAACAACCTCTGATAGTCATCATTTGATGTAGTAGGGGGTGACTGCTACTAGCCCCAGTATCACCAGCCTCGCGCGCGTCCGTCATCGGCATCTACACGTTGACAGTGAACTCACATCAGCTACTACGTAGAATATCTCGTATATATACATACATTATAAAATTAACAAGTATATATAACTACCCTAACTCACCTTCATTTGATTCCCAACAAAATAGTCTCTAGGCAAGGATCGTCTGGTTTCCACTTCTAAGCTTTGTGTCTTATTCAATTTTATGTATTACTTATCGAGAACGTTGGCTCTGATACCAACTGTGAAAATTGTATCACAATTTTAGACAACTCTATACTCTGTACCTAAGGTTCTAAAGCATATGCTCTGATACCAACTATGACGGCCCCTCTCCTAATCTAGGGCACCGCCCGGCTTAAGCCTGTAATTAAGCCCTAATCACAACACGTATGACCCAATTACGTATTAGTCAGCATTTTTAACCTAATTGCCAACTTGATCGTGTTTAAAATAAATAATATACTAACCCTACCAATTTCAATAACTTAGAGTTGTTTAAAATATTTAACAATTAATTTAGTTAGCAGAAGTCTTAAAAATTTATAGCAGAAGTCTTATTATTATTTAGCGGAAGTCTTTTTAAATAAATGGAAACAATTTGATAAACCTAAGCGTGGGAACCAGGAATAACATTCACAATATATATATATATATATATATGAACTATGTGGTGAAACATATAAACAGTGTGATAGTCAAAAGTCGAGGAACTAACGCTCAACTCAATATATACATCCTAACAGTATGAAAGACATAAGTAAAATATACAAAATATTAAAAACCTACAGTCAGTCAGTAGTACACTCCCCAAGCTTAGAGGTAGTCTCTAATCTTCTCTTTGCGGGGCCTACTGCTTGATAGATCTGCACCCACCTTCATAAAAAGGACGGTGAGTACAAAAGTATAACAGTAATTCCCAAATGACCTATTTACTCACATTTCCAAAATAAATTAATGGTATTTAAAAGCATAATGATAGCTAAATAATGCTCTAATTAAACATGCTAAAAAATACTGAGAAATGAAATGAAACTGAAGCCAACAAGAAGATTCGGTAAAGGAGTTCAATAATAGAATGCTACGAAGCATAATAAACAAGAGTACAAGTCCATTCATAAGGTTATCTAACCATAATAGCATGTTATTTATCATTTTATCACAACTTCTCAATAAAAATGGACATATGAAATAGAAAGAGACAAATAAGTTTAATCACAATGTAATATCATGTTGGGAGCACAATGACGTGCACTCAACAAAAGAGGCATAGGCTATAGAGCAAACTTGTTGAGTTACAAGAAATTGCTAAATGATGATCGTATATGTTCTAAATGCAATAAGACTCATGTGGTTGGGATATATGCCTTACAAAAGGCCAAAGTGGGTAGACTAGCATGGGTAGTTAAAAATGTTTTTCACACTAACTTTCTCGAACCCAAAGGTGTTTGGGTACCAAAATCTAGTGTGTTTCCCATTGTGTAGGATGCGAGTAAGAGCACCCCATGGTACTTAGATAGTGGGTGCTCAAGACACATGACCGGAGATGCGCATCAATTCGTTGAACTAAAGCGGCACGATGGTGGAAAGGTTACATTTAGAGACAAAAACAAAGGAAAAGTTATTGGCCTCAGAACCGTCGGTAACAATTCACTTTCTATTTCTAATGTTTATCTTGTTGATGGTTTGAAACATAATTTGCTTAGTATTAGTCAATTGTGTGACAAAGGATTCCATGTTATGTTTGAATCTTCGAAATACATTGTTAGGAATGAGAAGCATGAAACTCTATTTATTGCATATAGAGATAAAAATGTTTATGCCATTAACTTTGATGAGATGAATATGCAAAATGTTTCATGTTTGAGTGCACAAAGTGAATGTGATGCATGGTTGTGGCACCGTAGATTAGGACATTCTAGCATGGAAAACTTGTCAAAATTGACTAAGCATGATCTCGTCAAGGGCGTACCCAAATGTACTTTTAAGAAAGATAAGGAATGTGAACCTTGTATCCTTGGTAAACAAGTGAAATTGTCATTTAAGACGAAAGTAACAAGTGATGTGACTCGAGCCTTAGAACTTATTCACATGGATTTGTTAGGACCCACCCAAACACAAAGTCCAGGGGGCAAATCGTATTGCTTTGTCATTACTGATGATTTTACTAGGTATACATGGATGTATTTTCTAACTCATAAGCATGAAGTGTTTGATGTGTTTGTAAAATTTTGTGCTTTGGTTGAGAACAAAAAGGGATACAAGATCACCATTATTAAAAGTGATAGAGGTGGTGAGTTTGTAAATAGGAACTTGGAGGATTTCTGTGCTAAACAAGGATATACACACCAACTATCCTCTCTTAGAACACCCCAACAAAATGGAGTTGTTGAAAGAAAAATAGGACACTCCAAAAGATGTGTAGGACTATGCTAAATGAGTACAACATAGCTAAGCATTTTTGGGCTCAAGCCATTAACATGGCATGCTATGTTGTAAATAGAGTAAATGTCCGAAAGCAAGTGAAAAAGACTCCTTATGAACTTTGGAAAGGCCAAAAACCCAACATAAGTTATTTTAAGGTGTTCAGTTGCACTTGCTATGTTCTAAATGATAAGGATCATTTGGACAAATTTGACCCAAAGTCAAAGGTATGCACTTTCCTAGGCAACTCTATGCATAGCAAAGCATATCGGATGTTTAATAGATCAACCAAAATCATAGAAGAGTCTATCCATGTGAAATTTGATGAAGTAGATCCCAAAGTAAAGATGATGCACAACTTGGAAAAATTAAGGATTGATAATGAAGATGGCACCCTAGGACAAACATCAAATAGTCAAGAGGTCGAGGTAAGCAAAGAATCCACAACAAGTGCACCTAAGAATTCAAGACTTCTTATTGGCCATTCCTCCCAACAAATCATAGGAGATCCAAACAATGGAATAATCACTAGGTCAATATTACATCGAGATGAGGGACACATAGCCTTTGTATCACAAACCGAGCCCACCAAGATAGATGATGCCTTAAGAGATGAGTTTTGGGTAAGGGCTATGCAAGAAGAGCTAAGTCACTTCGTTAGGAATAAGGTATGGACGCTAGTACCTAGACCTAAGGACCTTACTATTATAGGCACCAAATGGATTTTTAGAAACAAAAAGAATAAGAAGGTTGAAATTGTAAGAAACAAGACTCGGTTGGTTGCACAAGGCTACAATCAAGAAGAATGAATTGATTATGAGGAAGCCTTTGCACCCGTAGCAAGATTAAAGGCAATTTTAATGTTGCTAGCTTATGCTTGCTACAATAGGTTTTTACTATACCAAATGGATGTTAAAAGGGCATTCCTAAATGGGTTCATCCATGAAGAAGTATATGTGGAACAACTACCAGGTTTTGAAGATCATGAACATCCAAGCCATGTCTATCATCTTCAAAAAGCCTTCTATGGACTAAGACAAGCTCCTAGAGCTTGGTATGATAGACTTAGTGCATTTCTACTTGATAAAGGATTTAAGAAAGGAACACTAGATCCTACTTTGTTCATTTTGATCAAAAAACGTGACATGCTACTCGTTCAAATTTATGTTGATGATATTATCTTTGGGTCATCCAACACACGTTTATGTTATGAATTCTCATCATTAATGACAAATGAATTTGAAATGAGCATGATGGGTGAACTAACATACTTTCTAGGCTTGCAAATAAAGCAATCCAAACATGGAATTTTTATAAATTAAACAAAGTATGTGAGGGACATGCAAAAGAAATTCAAATTTGAAAATCTGAAAGCATGTGACACTCATAGTAGTTCCACTATCAAAATGGACAAAGACCAACTAGGAAAATCCATAGATCCTAAACTCTACAGTGGAATGATAGGTAGCCTCCTATATTTGACCGCTAGTAGACCCGACATTATGTTTAGTGTGTGCTTATGTGCTAGATTTCAATCTGATCCCAAGGAGTCACACTTAAAATGTGTAAAACGCATATTTCGATATCTAAGTGGAACACAAGACTTAGGATTGTGGTTCAACAATACCAAGAGTTTCAAACTCCAAAGTTTTGTTGATTCTGATTATGCGGGAAGTCTAGTTGATAGGAAAAACACTTCCGAATTTTGTCATTTGTTAGGAAATTCACTTATATCATGGTTTAGCAAAAAACAAAATTTCGTTGCTTTGTCAATGGTGGAAGGCGAGTATGTGGCTGCCGGGAGTTGTTGGGCTCAAGTTCTATACATGAAAAAACAACTTGAGGATTATCAAGTCCTAGTTGGTTGTGCTGAAATTTATTGTGATAACATAAGCACAATTAACATATCAAAAAATCTGGTGTTACACTCTCGAACAAAATATATTGAGATCAGGCACCATTTTCTTCAGGATCAGGTCCAAAAGGGCGATGTTAAACTCATCCATGTGCCCACAAAGGATCAACTAGCTGATATCTTCACTAAGCCTTTGCCTAGAGATCAATTTTCTAAGATTCGGCGTGAGTTAGGCATGTCTCGTGAATCGGACCTTCTACATATGTTTTAGCTGTTCTGAACCTTTTTATATGGTAAGTGAAGTGTCCATGAAGTTTGAGGTGAATCGGAGTTGTATTTCAAAAACTCAAAAATTTTTGTCCAAAATTTCCAGTGAGCAATTAACGCGCTAATTCTGTTCTGGCCCAGATTGCTAATTAACCCAGTAGTGCACTAATTCTGTCATTAACGCGTTAATGTCACTCGGCCAGGTATTATATATTCATTTCCCTATGCCCTAAAACCTCATTCTACACCTCCCTTCTCCTCTCGTTGACTCCACACATCCCTCCTTTCCTCTCGATGTCTCCACCGTGCTCTCTACTCCCACAAGATAATATTCCTCATCCTCTTTGTCGATTTCTTCCCGTTTTAATTGCTTCATCACTGTGCTATGCCCTAGTTTCTTCATCACCGCAATGTCCACTCATCGAACCTCCACCCGTTCATCTTCCCGTCCAACCGCCCCCACCACGTCTCGTCCTACCCAAGCCACGTCCTCTCGTCGACCCCTAGCTGTTGTGTTGTTCAATCTTCATCCTCAAGTAGTGAATTCGAATCCACACACCCCGTCCCTGCCCCGGCAAATGCCCCACGACGTGAGGGTCATGCCAAGTCCGTTCATGAGTCCACATCAATTCTAGAGTTGGTGGCTCCACAGCTAATAGATGCCAAGATCCTAAGGCCTACCATTGTTGATTTTGCTTTTTTTGATAAGGCTCAACTCCCAATTTGGTAGATTTTCGATAGGGTGGGATGTACCATTTTCTGTGCCTATAACGCCAACTATAGTCCCCACTTGGTTCGAGTTTTCTATTCAAGTCTTGAAACAATGAACCATTTTGTTCTAAGATCATCTGTTGGTAGCCGGTCCATTGAGATTACACCCGAAAATCTCGCTCAACGGCTTCAATTTCCTTTACACCCTCCTACCACTACGGTTGTGTGCAAATTTCTCAGTTGGCCCTTTGATCGTCTTGAATTACTTAATTCCTTCTTCTTGACAAAAAGAACTTTAACCATATATCCGACTGGTATAACAGACACTGACTTCAAACTTATACCTCACCTCCTTCATAAAGTACTTCACAAAGTCATTCTTCCTCGAAATGGTAGTAAGAACTATGTCACTCTCCTCGACATGTTAGTTCTTGGGCACCTAATTCGCATGATCCCTCTCAGTTTGCCCCACATCATTATTGGTTATATGACGAGCACGTGTAGCTCGAGTCCTCATCTTCCTTATGCACACATTATCACATCCTACTTGGAGTCTACCCATGTAACGACCCAAAAATTTGGTTATTTGTGGATGATAATGCATGTATTATTATATTAATATTCCACAGGTCTCGAGCCATTTGGGCTATATTTTAATTGAGTGAGATGTCGCCTAGTTAAACGGGGTTTCGAGAACCGTTTTAGTGGATATTATTAATAAACAAAGTCAAATGAAAAACATGACCTAAGTTGAGGAAATAAAATTCTAACAATAAAGTATAACAAAAGCATGAGGGAATTTATTCGAATCCCAAGAATGGGACCGCCTCGAGAAGCGTGTTGAATGCGGGACACGGTGCACCGAGTAGGCGAGAATTTGTGTAACCTTATTGGTAATTTAATAAAATTAATAAGGTTGATTTAATAGGTTAATATGGATAGGATTGTTAAAGTGACACACTTGGGTGAGGAGGACCATTGGATGGTCATAGAGATGGGGATATGTATTAGATTAAGAGGATAAGCCAAATGACCCATAAGGGTAGCTGGCCAAGGGTTGGACAAGTGAGAGTTCAAGGGCAAATGGGTCATTTCACCTTAAGTCACATATATAAAAACAAACCAAACCCTAAAACCCTAACACACTATTCACTTTCTTTTCCAACCTGCCGCCACTGTTCACTCACCCCACTCACTCACCCACTGCCGTGCACTGCCACCGCATCTCCGACCAGGCCAGAGGTGGCCGGAGACCGGGACGGCGTCTCCCTCCCCTCCTCTCTCGTTTTCTCACTCACTCACTCTCGGTTTCCTCCTCTCCTCTCCACGCTCACGCTCTCGATTTGTCCATGCCACAACCCTCCCAACCTCGGCTGGACAACCACCACCGCCACCGTCGCCGAGCCTGACGTCCCTCCACCACCACCGACGACGTGGGTAAGCTCCTCTCTTCCCTCTCTTCCTACTCTTCTATCTCTCGGCAGTTTCACGTGTTCTCTCTCACTCTCGACTGTTTTTCTCTCCCGTTTTCCAGTCACCACCATCACCCTCATGGCATTGGACCTCGGCCACCCACCGGAGACACCAAGGTGAGCTCGACCGTCCTTTTCTCTCTCTCTCTCTCCACTATTTTTTTGCGCTCCTCTCCTCACTGTTTTTCACGATATTTTGAATGGGTTGTGGGACTGCTATGGCCTTGTTTCACCACTGTTTTGGGGGGTGCTGACCGGAGGTCGACCTCCGGCAACGCTGCTGGCCGGAGGTGACCCCATGTGAGTTGTGTTGGAGTGTGTGGGTGTGGTTATTTGAAGTGTATGTGGTCTATTGTGTGCATATAAGTGACGGTTTTGGAGATTAAATATGTGTGGGTGGCTGTCCTATATGTGTGGGGTGCGTACAGTGTGTGTATGTGCACACCCCAGTTGGGGTGTGGGTGTGTGCACTTTGGTAGGATTGTTTTCATGAAATGTATGGGTTTGGGTTTCGATCTACATAAGTGTATATAGGTGGTTGTTGTAGGATGTGAATGTTGTATAAGGGGTGTACACTGTGTGTACACCACAATGGGGTGTACACAACAGTGGGTGTGTACACAACTTGATGGGGTGTACACAAGATCGTATGTGTACACCACATTGGGGTGTACACAACAGTTGTATATGTTTGGAATAGTGAAAATGTGTATATAACATAGTTTTAAATAATAAAGTAAGGTACTAATGAATGTGAACATGGTAAATCACAGTGGGGTGCACACAACATGGGGTGTGTGTGCACAAGACAAATGGGGTGTGTGAAGTGTTAGTGTGCACACCAGTGGGGTGTACACATCAATTGTGTGTGTGTGACCAAAATGTATATTATTATAGGTTTAAGAATAAGTAAACAAGATTATAAGTATAGACATTTGTATTAAATGAATATAGACTTGTAATAAGGGCCCAACACACATTATAATGAGGGCCCAACACACATCCAATACACATTACAATAAAAGCCTAATACAATAGGTACAACTTAAAGACTAAATGCGAGCATTAAACTAATATTCGGGATTCCAAAACTTTATCAGGTGGTTGAGAACTCGTGGGGAAACGCGTTAGAGTTTCGGAGTGATACCGAGTCGCGATTAGTCAGGTAAGTACATGCATGCCTCGTATGTATATACGTTAGTAGACCCGTAAGAAAATAACATGTGATTTATATATCCTCTATTTATTGCTATTGTTGCATTGATCCTTTGCTTGATCTTCCATTCCATTATCCTTGGTTGTATGTTCTTGGCATGAGTGTGTGTCTCGAAGGTATCATGTGGTCCCGCACTAGCTGGGACAACGAGGGTGCCCTCTGCAGGGGTAACTGACCACCCCTAGTGATGTGTGTACTGGGTACTGGATTCGAGAGGTGTTGCGATGCCTCTCGATTTCACGCTGCGCTAGTGTTGCGACATTGCCCGGGGAGATCTTGCGAGATCTTTGACGTATTGCTGTTAAATAGACCACTCTTGGGCCTCTTTTGAATCTTAGAACATGCAAATATCGATTGTTTATCTTTCAGTCTCTTTATCATGCATTTGATTTATTTACTTTCCAGTTATTTCCTTTCCGCATGATACTTAGACTGCTTTTCTTGTTAAAATCATAAATTACTGTTACATTCTTCTGGTACTACTAGCAATTTTATTCAGTTACTCACCGTCTAGTTTGTGACGGTGGGTGCAGATAGAGTGGAGAGCGAAAGAAGGGCAAGGGGCTCGCCTAGGTGATATACTTTGAGGAGTTGCGGGACATCTGAGAGACTTTATAGTAGGTGATTATACTTTGTTTGCTGATGTGTATATCGTTTTATACTTATTTTGTGGGATTTATTGAACTTGGCATATCTTTTATGAGACTAGTATCATGTATATATGACTATCGAATTGTACATGAATACCCAGGGTTTTCCACATTTATAGAATTCCCAATTTCCCTTTGATTGAGTTATTTCCCTTTATTATTAATTGTTTTAGTCTTCCGCTGTGTATTAATGCAATAACTCTTTCATAAATTACCGAATTGATTAAATCGAAGGCTGACTAGGCTTGTCAGGTTGCCGGGTGATGACTCGGGGCCTGCACGGGCTTAGGCCGGGCGTACCCAATTGCATGGGGAAATTGGGGCCGTCACAACCCATGTGGATCTCGCATTAGGCGGTCGTCCCTTCACTGTCTGTGACACCATCGACATGGCCACTTTGAAGGCCATGAAGTATCGGTACATTTGTGAGAGGCAGAGGTGGACACGGGAAGATGCCATCCCAGATGGTCAGTATTACAACGGCTATGAGTCTCCACTACCTATATACTCTCACGTTGCTCCTTTCGATGCACCGGACTACCTGGAATACAGCTACAATTTTTCTCACGATGATGAAGGCAATGCTGGCAATGATGAACATGATGGCGATGATGAAGTTCATCAGGACTTTACAGCTCCACCGTAGCAGTCGCACCATCAAACGACGCAGCCTCCACCTCTTTCGACGTTCGGCAGCTTCACCCCTCCACCAAATATGTCTCCATCATTGACATACGTCTCTGCAAAGCTGGGATACCTGCATGTATATAACTGAGACGTTCACTTCCTTTGATACGCGGCTACATCATATCGAGACTGAGTTGCTACCATATGCGCGAGCACGCGATGGTCGTGCCTCTAGCTCCGCGAGTCGGCCATCGTCATCCCGGAGGAGTGTTTAGAGAGATTACTGTTAAGAGATTACTATTAGGCTCCACATTATAAGTGTTATATGATTAATGAAAATTTTTTGTAGACTCATGTTTAATGCAACAACTATGCTTCTATTTCTTTATGCTATTTATATCATGAGATTTTTTCTTGCGTATCTCTGAGTTTATATATAGCTATTCCTTGTTCACTATGCTTCATTGTAAATGAATGGGTACCGCTTCCATCTATTGTTTATTGATATGCATGAAGTGAGCGGGAGCATATGTCTCTCTTATTGTTTCTATTCTTGATACTATTCTTTTCTATTGTCCTTTATGTACGGGGGAGCATGGCCCCACTTTTTGATGGTATCAAATGGAGGAGAAAATGTGGTTGAACTTGAAAATGTAGATGTGGTTGAACTTGCATAGTTAAATGAAAATATATGATATGTATAACCATGAATGCGATATAAATACACTTGGATTATGTTTTACACTTGTCAAGTTCACATTGCTTGTTATCATCAAAAAGGGGGAGATTGTTGGACTAAGTGGTTAGTCATTCTAACTCCGACCAAAATTTTGATGGAAACAAACAAGGTGAAAATGTACTAATAAATATCAAGTGCATTTCAGTTTTTGTTAAAGGTTGCAAAACATCACATCATGGTTATTCAAGCCATACAAGTTCAAGACTCGGCATTCATGAAGGAATGAAGACGAAAGATCAAACTACAAGTTGTAATATTGATGTAAGGTATACAAGTTCATTCACGCAAGCCAAATGCTTTAGTTCATGCATATCGAGTTTTTTAAACGAATTTTCAAATGTCAAGTGATTACTCGAAGTTTCAAAATGGAACTTTAACACATGACTCGGTCTATAAGTTCAAACAATGTGAAACTATGTGTTTATGTTCATTTGCATTTTGAAGATCATTGTGGAAGTTTTCGAAAAAGAAAAACTTGTTTTTGAAAGGTTTTTGAAAAGAAAACTGTAAATTTGCAGAAAAGTTCCTCACACGTGATGAAACTGAGATTTTTCATTTTCGGGATTTGTAAAAATATCCAGACCACCCAAATAGGCTTAATGACCCATATTAAACATAAATAACATGTTATATGAGGGTTGGTTGGGTCGCGGACGTGTTTAAGGGTCGCTAACATAAGGGACAAAATAATTATTTTGAGGTCACTGCAGTTAGCGCGCTAATGCTGTCATTAGCGCGCTAATTGCATTCCTGACAGCTTTTTTGAAAAGCTGGAAAATAAACTTTAATTTGAATTCTTGATGAATTCTGGGCCCTTGGATCCCTAGAACGGTCATAAACTAATAAGATGAGATGCCTAACACTATAAAACCACCAAGAACATTGTTTTGACACAAGGAAGAAACACACGCAAAAGCTCAAACTTACAAAAAGGAGAATATTGAATTGTGTAAAGAAGATAAAGAAGATTCTTGAGGCTGTCTATTCACTCCAAAATTCAGCACTTTTGAGGCTTCCAAAGGTGTACAAGAATCTCCTCAAAACTGATTTTTAGGTCACCCTCTTGGTTATAAGAAAGTCCTTGTTCTAGACTCTTTTCTTGTGCTTAATCTACATAGTTTTGTGTGTTTGAATTGAAAATTATTTTGTTGTGTTTTTGAACACTTTCATCTTGGGTTTTGCACTTAAACTTATTTTATTAAACTCTAAAATTGGTTTGAACAAAAGTTTTACACTTAAACTTGATTTTTTTTAAACTTCTTGTTCTTAGCTTTGAAATCGATTTTACACTAATACAATAGATTTTTGAAACGATTTCATATTTGGGACTTGTAAAAAATCAGTGACATATTTGCGTATTTCATTTATTCTCATACTTGCTTGCATTAGAGTTGTTAGGCTCTAGGAGGCTTGCTAGTGTTTGAATTTGATACCACTTTACTTGGAAAAGTGTATTTCATTATTTTTCAGCTATTTATTGTAATTGGATGATTGTAACACTTAGTGAAATCTAAGTCAAAAGGGAAGACCTAATTGAGGCTAGGCATACCCTAGTTGTGACTAGGTAGGAAGTCCTAATTGTGATTAGGCATTTCTAGGCTTGTATGCTTAGGTTATAACACTTATTAGCAATATAAGTGGGGGTTTAAAAATCCTAAACAGGGAGGTTAGGTAGTGGATGTAAATCATTAGATTGAACCACTATAAATCGTGTGTCACTTTCCATCTCTTCTATCCCTTTCACTTGCATATCATCCACATTAGTGTTTTGGTGAGCATATAGCATCTTAATTATTGAACTAAATTTAAAAAGGCGATAACTTCTCAATACACCCAATTCACCCCCCTCTTGGGTGTGGTTTTATCAGTCACGACATCCATACCAGAGAAGGTTGGAGTTTTCGTTCTTTAAGTGACGCCACTAGGGAATTCACCCACGATGCCACTCACGACGTCTAGAACAGTGAATGTTGGGATTTTATGTTTTAGATGACACGGCCAGGAATTTTGGCCATGGCTTGACACTGTTCACAAGAATAAAATTATGAAAATTTATGAAAACTTTGGGGATCTCTCAGGTATCCATATGGGTTCGAATATGATCCAATACCCAGGTATTTGACCTAAAATAATGGAAGTGGATAAAATTATGCAAAATGGGGGAAAATCATAATTAAGTGGAAATAGAACTCTAACGTTGCCAAACTGGATGAAAATGATTACCGGTAGTCATTTGTGCTTTTACTTGGCTGCTATCCTTTTTGAGCTTTTGAAATTGTTATTGTTATTGTTATGTCCTGGTTTAGATTTTGATTGAGTGGTCCAAGAGCAAGTTAGTCAACGTAATCCTTAAGAGGGTTGGTCATCTGGTGTCATTCATCTGGGATCCGGGACTTGGAATGCACGATATTGTTTGTGGTTTTATACGAGGTAAGAGTTTCCTCACTAGATTGCTAGGGAGTTCTGCATCCGCGTGGATTTTAGGATGGTGTGAATGTACCACGTCCTGAACTACGAGTCTGGTAGTTGATCTCAGATCCTCGACTCAAACGACTTTTTCACTAATCAAGACTACTTGCGCCTTTTCCTA
This sequence comes from Stephania japonica, assembly GCA_039657345.1. Classification (NCBI taxonomy): domain Eukaryota; kingdom Viridiplantae; phylum Streptophyta; class Magnoliopsida; order Ranunculales; family Menispermaceae; genus Stephania; species Stephania japonica. The sequence goes on along the minus strand of CM077564.1, from coordinate 13,197,099 downwards.
TGTTTTACTAGACACTCATTTATCGTTGATATCTCATTGAATCATTATCATGTTGTCTTTTATTATTTTTATGATATTTACGCATGATACTCGATTAACCGTTTATTTGACTTTTGAAATCATGTTGAGACTCCATTTGGTTATTACTGTTATACTTTCTGTACTCACCGTCTTTTTTATGACGGTGGGTGCAGCCACATCATATTGCAGGGTTAAGAAAGGTAAAAGACTAGCGATAGGCGATTGAGGTGGAGGACTATTAGATGATTTTATCTCGCCTATTGGTAGGTTCCCTGTATTATATGTATATGTTTTAAAAATACTGGGATATGGGTTTATGAGAGGATTTGGGCATGTATACTATGTTGTATTCTCCTCTGACTTGATGTTGGTATACATATGCAAGGTTTTCACACTCTAGGTTATACTGATTAGTGTCTTAGGGTTATTTCTATTAGTTTGAGTTTAATTTGCTTCCACTGTACTTTGGTACTTTGAATAACTCACTAATATATAATAACTCAGTCTAAACAACTTAATAAATGGTTAAGGGTAAAGAAGGCTGACTAGGTTTACGTTAATTGCATAAGTATTGACTCGGGGTCTATGTAAGTCTAGACCCAACGAAGCCTAATTTAAGGTTATGGAATTGGAGCCGTTACATATGCCATATATTTATGTCCAAGATCACCCAGCTGATGAGCTCATAGGGGATGCATCCGCACTTATAAAAAATGTGTCTCAAAAAAATTAAAAAGGGTTCACATTAGCTTTTGGCCCATACAGGAGGCCAATAGTAATTAACAACTACTCATATCATACCGAGCTTTTTTTTTGGGATATGCTAGAATGACAATACAATATCACAACTCAAGGCACAATAGATGATGTGTCACGTGGGCCCCACATCAACACCCCATTTTGATGTGGGGCCAACGTGACATATCATTTGTTGTGTCTTATGTTGTAACATTGTATTGTTATTAGGGGTCACACGGATTGCACTAATCCATGGATCCGGTCCAATTCAGACCAATTATCACTAATTAGATCAATTCTTTAATCTCTTGGACTGGGCTGGACTGAAAAATCACTAATTCGGTTGGACTGGATCGAATTATAGATCCTACATTAAGAAATCGCGGATCCAATCCGATCCAATCCAATCCATTTAGTACATCAACACATATACATATCTGATCATATGTACTATAGTATCTTAAAGAGCATCAACTCAAATTATCAACTTTAAACTATAATATCTAAAAGACTATGCTTGTTCTTAAATCTTTTATTATACTTTCAACTATTTATTGTTGGTTGTATGTTCAACGTGCACTTCTTTTGTACTTTTGTGAGAGTGTATGGTGAAGATTTTCGAATGACATTTATTTATATAGGAACTTGTATTTTGAAGGTTATTGTGATGACAAGTATGTGGAAAATATGCTATATATATATATTTGTCGAATGTATGTTGTTAATTTGTCATGCATGAGATGTATAATTCGTGTTATTCATTTGATTAGTCTAATTTCATGAATCTTTATATAGGAAAACGTCAATCTATGGAACTTGAATTAAACCAATCCGCATTTTGCAAATTGGATTGAGTTGAATTAATGAATTATTTGGATTGGATTGGACTGTAATTTTTCAATTCGCAATAATTGGATTGGGTTGTGGATTGACCCTAATTGGACTGGATCCAATCCGTGTGCACCCCTAATTGTTATTCTAACATTTTCCTTTTATTTTGGTAAGAACATGAACATACCAACCCTTTGATATCAAACTTTTTGTGAAGTTGTCCAAATCAACTGCACAAGTACTTATTATAATAACAATTACTAATTAAAAAAGGTAGCGGCTAATTGTACTTATTACAATATTTTCTATCAATTACTAAAATTACTAACAAGTATTTATTATAACAAGTACTTACTATAATTGTAATGGCACAAATTAATTTAATTAAGTATTAGTGTTAATCATGATGATTAGCGGTTAATTCGGGCGTTACGTGGACAACTGGGTGACTCAGATGTGGGAACCCAGGTTATATTTATGATGTGATGCCTAGTATTGCGATGTTAAGTATATTAATTATGTTTATGTATATAAATATCGCATGTGTGAACGTTGATATCGGGCAAATTTACGAGTCGGATATATGTCCCGAAATAAGTGTCGGGGATCGAGTACCTGGTATCGAGTAGCCGAGGTACAGGACATGGGCTGTCAGGTAGCTGAGAGCTAGTGTGACCTCACATATGATTTTTATTAATTTATTTGGTGGTCAAACCTAAGGTGCGTGAGCCAAAATCAAAGTATTAATTAAGGTTGTAGCTAGGAAAATCATAGTGCATAGAATAATCCTCGATATGCACAACAGGACATACAAGGACTGTAGTGTCATTATAAGGTGTCAAGACTTGAGTGACACAGGGTGATCAGTGGCCATTAGATTGTCATCGAGATGCGTGCACACATTAGATTAGAACAAATGGTATAAATACCAACGATGAGTGCTCACATGCAAAGTTATCAAACGTAACACCCAAAATTCAGCTCTGTGAGTAGAAATCGGACTGGGGAAGGAGAAATTCGAGCTTGAAGAGGTGATTTGGGGATCAAATAGCAAAATCCGAGGTAACCTATCCTTTATAAATGTGAATTTTTTATAAAAATGTGGTTTTTGTAGGTTGAGGATAAAACGGGTTTTATGATGAAATCATCACTATTTTTGTTGGATTTGATATTCTTGAGGTTGGTTTTGATGAATCATGTCAATTAGAATCAGATTTGTGCACAAAATGAGTAACTTGGTGATTTTGAATTTCAAAAACATGCACATTTTGATCCTCTGTTTTGAGTGAAAAACTTGTTTAATTGACGTTTTGGAAAGGAATTTGATGCGATTGGAGTGTGTATGTATTGTTTGTATGATGTTGTGAGGTGTTGGGAACCAAATAAATCCAGAATCAGTTTCTGAAAATTCTGGGCAAAGCACACCTAGAGCGCTAGGTGATGAACACTAGCGCTAGGCACGTTGGGGAAGACGATAATCCTTCGTGCATGAACAGTGCACGAAGATTAATTAGTGCGCTAATTCTCCTGACTAGCGCGCTAGGTACTAGAACCCCAAAAATTTATAAAAATGAAATCGAGCTTAATTGATAACCAACCCACTTAATTAACTAATAAACACCGAAAATAGGTCTTAGGACTTCAGGGACTAGGGAACCATAACTCGGACAATGGAGAGCTAGGCGGGTCAGATTGACGGGTCCGGAAAGTTGGAGTGCTTGTTTACAGGTGCGTAAAACCCTTGAGAATGTTATACTTTAATTCATGCATAGTTTGTCCATGTAGACAAGTGTTTATTCATTTATTTATCGCTTTGTTTACTTATTTGGTCATCATGGTTATGCACTGTGGTCATGTGTTGGTCGGTGTTTGATTTGTTCACATGGTCGGAGGTTAATCAAGATGGTCGTGGTATGGAATTGAACATGCTAGATTGTAGTGCGTGTACTGGGTGCAGCTGGTGAATAGCTACCCGAGTAGCAGGGTGCACGTGTTCGGTGGGTTATGATGTGTTTTCGGTCACCGTTAGTAGTTCGAGTGTGGTCTAGGTTTGATGTGCTCAGCCGGAGCATCCGAATCTACAAAGTATGATCTAGCTTTGTTAGACTCTGTCACACCTCTATCTAGTTTTAATTGATATTGTGGTTGAACCGGATTTCTTGAATGATGTTTTATTTCCACTGTGTGTGATCGATAGGTTTGCTATGAATATTGTTTGTTGCCAACCATGGGAATATGATTCTTGTTGCTAGGGTCATATTTACATGTCTCGTAGGTTACTGTGATTCTCATGATTATCGTGTAGACTTCTCTTGGGAATTTACTCACTGAGCCCGTTGTTGTATGTGTTGGGCAATCGAAAGCAGATCCTGGTACGAGCAAGATCAAGGGAAAATAGGTACTAGGCGACTATCTCTGAGGTCATTGCTGCTGATAGCTCGTGTTTTGACTATCTAGTATATATATTTTGTTTTAACAGGTTTTGGAAACTTTAGAACTTTATCACATGTATATGGATTATTGTTTACTTCGTCTCAGTTATATACATGGTGTTTATTTTCGGGTTTTCCACTACTTAGGTTTAATTAATTCTCATAATATACACATTAAAGGCTTCTGCTATTATCATTAACTAACCTGTTAGATGTTTAAGAGAATTAAATAATTCCATATAGTAGGATTAGTTAAACGGAGCGTCACTTCACAGAGTTGCAGGCGTGGCAGTAGTATGACGTGTCCGGTGACGTGACAGACACTGCTGGGCTTACGAGCGGAGGGCGTGGGTCAAGGGACGACCTCGGAAATTGGGGTCGTCACAATAATAATAATCACTAATTGTACTTATTACAATTACTTATTATAATAACAATTACTAATTGGTAACGACTTTTGAATTTTTACTTCGTGTACCCCACTTTTTTTGTTAAAATTTCAAAAATACCCTTGTTAGTGTATCCCATTTTTTTACTTCGTATACCCCATCACCTTCACTCTCATCCCAATACCCTTGCCTACGAGTAGGGGTGCACACGGATTGGATCCAGTCTAATTAAGGTCAATCTGCAATCCAATCCAATTATTACAAATTGAAAAATTATCATCCAATCAAGTCCAAATAATTCATCAATCCAACTCAATCCAATTTGCAAAATGTGAACTAGATTGGATCATGTTCCACGGATTGGCGCTTTCATATCTAAAGATTCATGAAATTAGACTTAATCAAATGAAACATAAGAATTATACATCTCATGAATGACAAATTTATAACATACATTCCACAAATCTATATATAGCATATTTCTCACAAACTTATCATCACACAATAACCTTTAAAATGCAATTTCATACATTAATAAATATTTCATCCACAAATCTTCACCATATATACACCCTCACAAAAGCACAAAAAGTGCACATTAAACATACAAAGTAAAAAAAAAAAAAGGTTGAAAGCATAGTAAAAGAGTTAAAAACAAATATAGTCCTTTAGATAATATAGTTTAAAGTTGATAGTTTGAATTGATGCCCTTTAAGATACTATAGTACATATGATCAGATGTGTATGTGTCGATGTGCTAAACGGATTGGATCCGCAGTTTTTTAATGCAGGATCCACAATCCAATTCAGTCCAGTCAGATTAGTGAATTTTCAATCCAGTCCAGTCCAAGCGATACAAAAATTGATCAAATTAGTGGTAATTGGTTCGAATTGGACTGGATCCAAGAATTACTACAATCCTGTGCACCCTTACCCACGGGTGTGGGACGAACATAATGGACACCTCTAAAGAGGTGTTAGATGAACAGGGCTGACACCTCTTTTGATGTCTCGGCTAACTCTAACCGATAATGCGAAAATAAGTTGGTTTCAGTGGGTGACGGAGGGATCCAACCAAAACCTTTTTAAAGGTATTGACCTGGTTCAAGGTGTTAGCTCTGTTTGTTCGACACCTTTTCAAAGGCATAGATTATGTTAGCCCGAAACCCGAGGGCGACCAGAACTAACAAAAAACTTCAAAACTCCCAAAAAATATATTAAAATGGCCAAAAAAAAATTAGTGGGTTTTGCTCGGAATCACTTAATATTTTTTATTTCATTGAAACTTCATATCCAAAATGCAAGATTCAAGTCTTAAATCGAAGCCCTAAACCTAAAAACAAATTTACAAACAAAACGACTCAAAAAGAAAAAAGAAAGAAACCAAAAAAACCTCGAAATCAACATTAAAAGAGATGATGAATGCACCCACGTCGTCGAATCAATGTCATTTTGCTCGGATTTCGTCGGATTTGGCCAATTTTTTGTGAGGCGATTGGAGAGAGGTGACTGGGGTATGGGATGAGTGGGGTAAGTGGGTATGGTGAGTAAAACCTTTTTATATGGAGGGGTAGTTGGGTAGTTTTACAAAACTTGGGTAAGTTAACAATTAGTGGGGTCCGTTAAACCTTATACGGTGGAGGCCCAGCGTTTAACGTTTTGCGTTTTGCGTTTTGCGGTTTCAAAACGCGTGGAGTTGCAACTCGCAAGTCGCAAGCAAACCAGCCTGGATGTATCTTTTTCCGAACTCCTATAACACCCCTGCTCAGTCATGAAGTTGGTATCATCAAACCTTTCAACTTGTTGTGCATTTCCGTCAACTTGGACAAAAAATAACAAGTGTTTTGCACAAATTGGGCATATGTACCGAAGCTTCAACGCTCCCCTAACGAATGCTTTGACAGAAACAAAAACAAATGGCAAAGCACGCTCATTTCAAGTCAAGAGAGTGAGACTTAGCTGTGCACAGCTCTTCAGAAAATCAAAACCAAAACCAACTCTCAAGTCTCTCTCGTGTGTTCATTGAAAGCAAGACGCGTAGAGACTAGTGAAGAGCGTCACTAGCTAGTTGTGACCAACTTTAATTAAATCCTTGTTATATATGTATTATACTTCTAGACCCCCATGTTCATCATATAAATACAAACCCTCTAACATATATTTCTTCAATCCAACTCCTCTAAAACCCACACTAACTATAGCAATAGCAATGGCTGGCTTTGTTTCTTCTATGCTTGTTCTAATAGTGCAGCTCCACCTTCTACTCTTCATTGCTGCTCCTTTGTTTCAACAATTCTCCTTGGCCACTGCTAGACCACTCATGGCTAGTAGTGACGGTGAGAAGTTCTCATCAATGAAGTACCACAAGGGCCATCTCCTCACAGGCAACATCACAGTGAATCTCATTTGGTATGGAAAATTCAAGCCCACCCAAAGAGCCATCATCTCTGATTTCTTCATCTCCCTCTCCTCATCAGTCGACAATCACCCATCAGCCTCCACTTGGTGGAAGGCCACCCAAAAGTACTATTACCAACCCATCAATAATTCTCCTCATTCTGCTTTGACACTCACACTAGGCAACCAATTCCTTGATGAAACCTACTCCCTATCCAAGTCACTCTCCACTTCCCAAATTGTTCAATTGGCCTCGAAAGGCGGTCACCGCAACGCCATCAACGTGGTGTTGACCGCGCCGGATGTCACTGTCAACGGGTTTTGCTCGAGTAGGTGTGGAACTCATGGTTCTGCAGCTGCAGCTCCGGTTGCGAAAAGCAAAGGGAGTAAAATCTACAAGCATGCCTACATATGGGTAGGGAACTCAGAGACACAATGCCCAGGCCAATGTGCTTGGCCTTTCCACCAACAAATGTATGGACCACAGAGCGCGCCATTGGTTGCACCGAATGGCAACGTGGGCATGGACGGAATGGTGATCAATTTGGCTTCACTGCTGGCTGGGACTGTCACTAATCCTTTTGGCAATGGATACTACCAAGGGCCGGCGGAGGCGCCTCTGGAGGCAGCATCTGCTTGTGCAGGGATTTATGGGAGAGGAGCATATCCAGGGTATGCAGGGGAGTTGTTGAAGGATGAGAGCAGTGGTGGCAGCTTCAACGCTTATGGGATTAATGGGAGGAAGTACTTGTTGCCTGCTTTGTTTAATCCTAAGACTTCATCATGTGAAGCTTTGGTGTAGATTGATTGGTGTATAAGATGTATAATTGATATAGGTAGATAGATGAGGGTAGATAATATCAATTTGTTTGCAGTAATTCTTTGATTTGTTCATTCTTGAGGTGGATTTTTAATTAATAAAAAAAAATACAAGTAAATTTGCCTATTCTTTTTTTTCTAGATTAAAACCCAACTATTCAAAATCCTTAATAAGAGCTTCTTCTTTTTTTCAAATTGTACCACACTTTAGGGTGTGGCATTTCACCTTGTCTCAAAATACAATTTCATTTCTACATTTCCACACATTCCATACTAATGACTGCGCAGCGTGAACTTTTTTTTAAAGAGACACTTGAGTAATGAACTTAAATAATAGATTCTGTAATTATTTTAGTAATTAGAAGTGACCATGTGGCTTTTTAAAGTCATTATTTAGATGTCTCCTCATTAAATTTGGAGTCTTAGAATACAAATTTTTCAATTTAGAAAGGTTAAGATATAATAACAAAAGTTGTAAAGTGTTAAGGATATTTTATTCAATTAAGCCTAAAAGAATTTAAAGGAGATGGAGGATCCATAATATGGGTCGCATTTCCCTCAAATTGAACTTTCCCCAAATTGTTGTGATGTAGTCGGTCCTGTTAAGATGTTCTTAGATTCAAAGCTTGTAATTGACGCTTTGCGTTCAAATGGTTTAGTTTGTGATCCCTTGACTTTATCTATACTATATCTTTATCTTGATCTTGATCTTTGACGCTTTGACGCTTTTTGTTCAAATGGTTCAATTGGTTCAGTTTGTACTGATCTTGATGTCGATATTTGAAATCTAATTAGGGACTAGGATCCATTTGATTTCTATTATATCTCCATGGATAACAATATAAGGACAGATGCTCTGGCAAAGATCGCGCTCCGAGAGCGTCAAAATTGTATTTGGGCTAAGCCTCCTATGGATACCTTTGTGATTAATAGCAATATAGAACTATACATGCCTCGTTGGGATGATTTTTTTTATTAAAATTCTAGTCTCGCTTTATGGCGTGTTTCCTTGTCCTATCACTTTGATAAGTTTTTTCCTCTGTTAACCATTCCAAATAGAGAGCATCGATCCTCTAATCATCAAAATGGCAAAAGATCTACCTCAGGCTTGCGACACTCTGTCAATTGATGGAGGGGAACATTGTCTTGTTCTTGAAGATGTGCAGGCAGATGAGGCACCATTGGACTTATCAAAGATCTTGGTGTAGATTTCTAACTGACAGAACAGACAATTTTGGTGAGATGAGAGATACATTAGCAACAATTCGAAGACCTGTGAAAGAGGTTCATATGAAAGAAGTGAAGCATCTAAATCTGTATGTTCTTACTTTATCTCATGATCGTGAAATTCTTAGGGTTCATGATGATGGTCCTTGGACTTTCAACAATTAAGTGTTGTTATACAAACAACCGGAGCCTTCTGATCAACTCGCAAGTATTCACTTGTATGAACTAGAAGTTAGCGGAGTCTAATGGAAGTTCATGGACAATTGATAAAAAATTGTTGTTGGAAAGTAGGAGATGGCACCCCTATTCGTATCTTTCAAGATCCCTGGTTGTCAGAATTACAAAACCAAAAAGTGCAGACTGCTGCGCCTAGCAACCTCATTGAGGCAAAAGTGAGTCAGTTATTTTGTATGGAATGAAAATCTTGGGATGGGGATATCCTTCATGATATATTTGAACAAAGGGATAGGAAAATTATCCTATCAATTCCGTTAAGATCTCACAAAGATCTTCGTCGTTATACCATGATTTAGACCACTTATGGGCCTCTTTTGATTATTAGAACACACATATTTTGATTGATATCTATTAGTCTATTTATCATGCACTTGATCTATTTAAACTCCTGTCTTTCATTTTCTGCATGATATTTAGACCACCTTGCTTTTATAAGTCATGAATTATTGTTATATTCTTCTGGCATTACTTTCGAATTCTCTCAGTTGCTCACCGTCTAGTTTGTGACGGTGGGTGCAAAAAGACCAGAGTACAGTAAGGGCAAGGGGCCATGTCTAGGAGACTACCTGTAAGGATTATCGGCTAGACACTCCATACCCTAGTGTAGGTTTATGTTTGCTTGCTTGTACGTTGCTTTATATTACTATGTCTTGATGTATGTTTCGGAATTAGAGTTGTTGAATATCATGTACTAGACTTTTATTGGCTTACTTTGATTGTACATGAATATTCATGAATTTTTACGAGGTTTTCCACATAATAGAATTCCTGAATTTCCTTTGATTTGAGTTATTTCCTATACTTGCAGTTATTTCCGCTACGTTATATTCTTAATTGCAATAAGTCATTCATAAACTTTGTAAGTTAACGAATGGAGGCTGACAAGGCATATGTTAATTTGCCAAGTTTCTGACTCGGGGATTTTCGTATGTCTAGGCCGGGCGTACCCAATTGCATTTGCAAATTAGGGTCGTCACAATTGGTATAAGAGACTAAGGTTTTAAAGACCTGACTCTTTATTTAAAACATAAATCATTAAGACAACAGAAGTTAAGAATGGTTGAACTTAAAGTAGAAACCCTACGATCCTAATTAGAACCTTAGTTTGGGTGTGAGGACAAGATTGGGTTTAGTCGGATATAATTTTGTACATGTTATCCTTGCTGTGTGTACTACATGGTATGCGACAGCTATAAACTGATTCGAAGCATTCACTCTCTTGATTCAGGCAGCGATGGCAAATCAGACAGGTCCGAGCGACGATATCAGCATGATTATGCCATGGACCTTGAGGAGATACGCATGTTGACTCAGAGAGCCACCATGCAGGACTAGAGATTTGAGGAGTTAGTGCGGTCGCTGAGGAATCCGCATCGATTACCACGACACCATCGACCACAATTACACCTTTCCCGCCCACTACGACTACTTAGGGGACAAAGACTCATGTTGCTACAACTTCCACAGCTTCGATCCTAATCATATTCCTGAGGCGGGAACAGTTCAGATTATGCAGGAGGTGGTGGTCTTACCTCCGGTTTAGGCTGAGGAGACACCGATTGTGCCAGTAACGACTGCAGAGATTGTTCTCGCCATTACCCCGGAAAAGAGCCTGAGGGCTACTGCCGAGGCAAGGCAGTGGCGAGAGTTTAAGAAGCATGTCCCCGTCAAATTCTTTGGTGGCACAGTAGTAGCAGTAGCGGAGTTATTTCTGAAGAACCGTGAGAAGATTCACACTATTATCTCTGCGGAGGATCACATGCGAGCGATAATTTCTTCGTCCATGCTATAGGGAGAGGCAGATGACTAGTGGACGATCATTGTCACCACTAGAGGCATTCGGAGAGACTGGATTGACTTCAAGACCCAATTCAATTAGAAGTACTTTTCATCGTCGGTGTTACGACCGAAGAGGAACGAGTTCATGGCATTGAGGCAGAGTGCACATGAGTCAGTGATGGAGTACATGGGCAGGTTCATTTCGTTGTTGGCCTATGTTGGAGGATTCATTGTTACGACTGAGCCGGAGAGCTTGTAGAGAGCATTCGAGCGTGGCCTAGCGAGGGAGAGCTATTTGCTCACTCATCTGGAGGAGGCAAGAACGCAAAGAGGAGAGACTCGATCAGATTACCATTATCAACATGACAGGAAGAGTGTGGGATCAGTTGAACCACATTTGACCAAACCAGCACAAACTATCCCATCAGTACTAACATTTGTGAGTCACCCTCTATAGCCTACTAGGCCCGTGCAGTAGTCACAGGGACAGTCTATCGGCAGGTGGTAGACAAAGGCAGGGACAAAGATCTGGACAAACTCAGGCTACGCAGAGTCAAGGACCAAGTCAGACACAGGACACCCGTACCTGCTACCAATGCGGACAGGTGGGTCACATCCAAAAGAAGTGTACTCATCCAACAACAGCACAGACACACCATCGCCAGCACCAAAGGGAGCGTGTTCAGGCCGGTGTTGAACCGGACTAGCGGGAGTCCCAAAACCTTATTGAGGGTACGATTTCTTTTTATGGTACTTTCATACATACCTTGTTCGATTCAGGTTCTATTATTTCATTTATTATTGGTCGCATGGTAGACAAGTTAGGGTTGAAACCCGTTAGGCTTAGTAGACCCATGATCCTTAGCACGGCTCTAGGGACAAGATATACCCAAACCTTATGTGTATTGATTGTTCGGTAGAGTTAGGGGCTACGAGCTACATGTTGACATGAGAGTGCTAGAGTTTCTCAAGTTCGATGTGCTGTTAGGCATGGATTGGTTGGGAACTTACCATGCTCGATCGGTTGTTACGAGAAGACGATCACGATTTCATTAGCAAATGGTACGAATATTAATTTTTAGGGGATAGTCGCATTACTTCCCATCATTAGAGGTAGAGAAGCCACGAGTGGTGAGATCGAGACGTTTGCGAACATCATGAGTACTGGTGTGAAGCAAGAGATCAGCATATATGATGTACCAATAATGTGCGAGTTCATTGATGTATTTCTGGAGGATTTGTCAGGATTACCACCGCCAATAGTGATTGACTTCATTATTAACTTAGTCCCTAGGACTAGGATGATTTGGATACCACCGTATACGATGGCACCTCGAGAGTTGGAAGAGTTGCCGACTCAACTAGACGAGCTATTGGAGTTGGGATTCATCAGTCCTAGTATGTCACCCTAGGGAGCGCCAGTATTATTCGTGAAGAAGGATGGCAGTCTTAGATTATGTATCGACTACAGACAGCTGAACGGGTTACTAGGAAGAACAAGTACCCGTTACCTCGCATTTATGACCTATTCGACCAGCTGACTGGAGCGCAGTGGTTCTCGAAGATTGATTTGAGGTTAGGCTATCATTAGCTCAGGATCAGGGTTGAAGATCGAGAGAATACAACATTCAGCACGAGATAATGCCATTACTAGTTCACAGTCATGTCGTTTGGTTTGACTAATGGGTTAGCCATGTTCATGGATCTCATGCACAGAGTATTGAGGGAGTACTTAGATAGATTCGTAATTGTGTTCATCGACGATATCCTTATCTATTCCTAGACTCGTGAGGAGCACGAGGGACATATTCGATTAGTGTTGCAGACTTTGAGGGACAATCGACTGTACGCCGAGTTTAGTAAGTGTAAGTTTTGGTTTTCAGAGATTAGATTTTTGGGACACGTAGTCGGAGCCAGCGGAGTTTCCATAGATTCTAAAAAGATTTGAGTCATGATTGAGTGGCTAACGCCGACTACAGTGACTCACATTCGTAGTTTTTTGGGATTAGCTAGGTACTATCGCCTATTCGTGCAGGACTTCTCTAAGATCACTGCACCAATGACAAAACTGACTCAAAAGAATGTGAAGTTTGAATGGAATGAGGAGTGTGAACTGTCGTTCACCAATCTGAAAGAGAAGTTGACTACCGCACTGGTCCTAGCGTTGCCAGAGACATGGAAGGACTTAGTGGTGTATACCGATGCGTCAAAGGTTGGTTTGGGTTGTGTACTGATGCATGAAGGCAAAGTGATAGCTTATGCATCCCAACAGCTGAAGATTCATGAGAAGAACTACCCTACCTACGACTTAGAATTGGTTGTGATCGTGTTTGCGTTGAAGATCTAGAGACACCACCTGTATGGTGTACGGTTCGAGTTATTCACAGACCACAAGAGCTTGAAATACCTTTTCTCTCGAAAGGAGCTTAATCTGATACAAAGGCGTTGGCTAGAGTTCCTAAAAGATTAAGATTTCGCTCTCGAGTATCATCTTGGGAAAGCCAATGTTGTTGCTGTTGCTTTGAGCCGCCAAGGATCTTATGCTGAGGTAGTTGTATGTCGTATGACCCATGCGTATACGTTACTTTAACCAGCAGAGATGATGAGTTCAGCGGACGTGCCGACGACTACCAGGACATAAATGTATGGTCAGATAAGGTTGCACACCGTTTTACTACAGATTGCTCTCGAGGGACAGTAAGGTGATGAGTTGTACTAGCTTTACAGTGAGATGGCAGACAGTTCAGAATATTCAGATTAGAGTCAGTCGACAAATACTTGCTTGCGGTATCGCGGGCAACTGTAGATTCTATTAGTGGCTGACTTGCGCACCGAGATACTTCAGGAGGCTCACCGTTCTCATTTTTCAGTGCATTCGGGTCGGACATTCGGGTCGGACCAATATGTACGTCGATATGCAACGTCGTTTTTTGCTGGCTGGGGATGAAATTCGATATGTCGGAGTTCACTAAAGCGTATGAGATATGCCAGCGCGTGAAGGCTAAGCATCGACGGCCTGAAGGATTGTTGCAGCCTTTACCCATTCCTCAGTGGAAGTGGGAGCACATTACTATGGATTTCGTCAATGATTTGCCCCGATCTCCTCATGGTCACGATAGCATCTGGGTAATTGTGGACAGATTTGATAACATTTGATCATTTCATACCGGTATCCACTACATACCGAGTTGATAGACTGAGCATCCTCTACGAGCGCGAGATTGTCAGATTGCACGGGGTTCTGTTGTCTATTGTAAACTGTGGCCCTTTGTCAGACACACACGATAATGAAACACCATGCAGTGAAACAATCTATTGCTCATACAAACTCGCCAGCCTATCTACCCGATGTTTGGTCGAGATCGGTAAAAAGTGTGCAGACATCGTCAACCTTTATAATCACCCAAATGTTATCATGTTCGCGTTAAAATCGAAGTAAACCACTGACGCAATCCATGACAATATGCTCCCACTTCCACAGAGGAATGGGAAGTCGTTGTAATAACCTATCAGGTCAGTAATGCTCCACCTTAACTAGCTAGCTTATCTCATACGTTCGAACGTAATCAGAAACATCCATCCCCAGCTACCATAAAAGACGATGCACATCCACATATATCTTGGTTCTGGCCGGATGAATCACGTAAATCAGTCAATGATGGAATCCACAGTCGCCCTCTAAATCTCAGGCATAAGTTTGTCGACTGACTCTTATCTAGATTATTTGGACTCTATGACCTTGATTTGTCTGCCAATCATCCTTGCGAACTCTTTGACCTTGTCCGTATTTACCCTATTGGTATCTATGTATCTTTGGCCTTTGATCCTGTCGAGAACTTTGCCCAGACTGACCCTGATAGACTACAGAATGAAGGTCACCCAAGAGGAGGGTGAATTGGGTTACCGAGTAGTTATTGCCTTTTTAAAACTTTATGTGCAAATAACAATGATAATGCATACACCAATAATGAGTGTCTATGCTATGCAAGTGAATGAGATAGAAGAGATGGAAAGTGACACACGACTTATAGTGGTTCGATCCAATGATCTACATCCACTACCTAACCTCCCCGGTTAGGATTTTTAAACCCCCACTTATATTTCAAACAAGTATTACAACCTAAGCATACAAGCCTAGAATACCTAATCACAATTAGGACTTCCTACCTAGTCACAACTAGGGTTTATGCCTAGCCTCAACTAGGTCTTCCCCTTTGACTTAGATTCCACTAAGTCTTACAATTATCTAATTACAACAAGTGGTTGAAGAATAATGAGATACACTTTATAACATAAAGTGGTATCAAATTCAAACACTAGCAAGCCTCCTAGAGCCTAACAACTCTAATGCATGCAAGTATGAGAATAAATGGAATATGCAAATATGTCACTGATTTTGTTGCAAATCACAAATATGAAATCGTTTTAAAATTTTAATGTATTAGTGCAAAATCGATTTCAAAGCTAAGAACAATAGTTTAACAAAAAATCAAGTTTAAGTGCAAAACTTTTGTTCAAATCAATCTTAGGGTTTAATAAAATAGGTTTAAGTGCAAAACCCAAGATGAAGGTATTCAAACACACAACAAAAATGATTTTCAATTCAAACACACAAAACTATGTAGATTAAGCACAAGAAAAGATGCTAGAACAAGAACTTTCTTACAACTAAGAAGATGACAAAGGAGATCAGTTTTGAAGGGATTCTTGTACTCCTTTGAAAGCCTCAAAAGTGCTGGAATTTGGAGTTAAAGGACAGCCACAAGAATCTTCTTTTGCTTCTTTATAAAAATCAAAGTTCTTCTCTTTATAAATTTTGAGCTTTTGAGTGTGTTTGTTCCTTGTTGTAACAAAACCATGTTCTTGGTGGTTTTACAGTGTTAGGTATCCCATCTTACCAGTTTGTGACCGTTCTAGGGATCCAAGGGTCCAGAATTCATCAAGAATTCAAATTAAATTTTGTTTTCCAGCTTTTTAAAAAAGCTATCAGGTATGCAATTAGCGCGCTAATACCGAGACATAGCGCGCTAACTGCAGGGACCTCAAAATAATTATTTTGTCTCTTTGTGTTAGCGACCCTTAAACACGTCCGGGACCCAACCAACCCTCATATAACATGATATATATGTTTAATATGGGTCATTAAGCCTATTTGGGTGGTCCGGATATTTATACAAATTTTGAAAACGAAAAATCTCGATTTCATAATGTGCAAGGGACCTTTCTGCAAATTTGCATTTTTCTTTTCAAAAGCCTTTCAAAAACAGGTTTTTCTTTTTCGAAAACTTTCACAATGATCTTCAAAATGCCAACGACCATGAACACATAGTTTCACATTGTTTAAACTCATAAACCTAGTCATGTGTTAAAGTTCCATTTTGAAACTTTGAGTAATCTCATGACATGTGAAAATTCGTTTAAAAACTTGGTATGCATGAACTAATGCATTTGGCTTGCGTGAAAGAATTTGTATACCTTATATCGAAATTACAAATTGTAGTATAATCTTTCGTCTTTATTCCTTCATGAATGCCGAGTCTTGAACTTGCATGGCTTGAAAACCTGTGATATGATGTTTTGCATCCTTTAACAAAAACTGAAATGCACTTGATATTTATTAGTACATTTTCACCTTGTTTGTTTCCATCAAAATTCCGGTTGGAGTTAGAGTGACTAACCACTTAGTCCAACATTCTCCCCCTTTTTAATGATAACAAACAATGTGAACTTGACAGATGTAAAACATAATCTAAGTGTATATTGCATTCATGGCATGGTTATTCATATCATCTATTTTCATTTATACAAGTTCAACCACATCAACATTTTCAAGTTTTAAGTTCAACCACATTTTCTCCCCCATTTGATACCATCAAAAAGTAGGGTCAAGCTCCCCCATAAATAGAACACAACAGAGAGGGATAGTCTCAATACGAGAGAAATACGCTCCCCCTCACTTTATGCATATCAAGAAACAACAGATAGAAACAGTACACATTCATATACGATAAATCATAGTGAACAGGAAATAGCCATATGTAAACTCAGAGATACGCAAAAAACATGATATAGATAGCATAAAGCAATGGGAGCATAGTTGTGGCTTAAACATGAGTTTATATCTCTAAACATCTAAGACTAACATATTGGAGCCTAATGCTCATCTAACAA
This sequence comes from Stephania japonica, assembly GCA_039657345.1. Taxonomy (NCBI): domain Eukaryota; kingdom Viridiplantae; phylum Streptophyta; class Magnoliopsida; order Ranunculales; family Menispermaceae; genus Stephania; species Stephania japonica. The sequence goes on along the minus strand of CM077564.1, from coordinate 13,180,058 downwards.
TAATAAGTTTAAACACTCCTCCTATGGTGGACATGTAGAGCCAGAGGCATGATCAGTATGCGCGGGCCAAACTGGGAACAACTGACCGTCGATGCGACCAAGCCGATCATTCTAATGCTGGATACTCGTCTCGACGGCAGTGAAGGTCTGAGTCATATATGTATGCAGGTAGCCTAGTTGTGCAAAGACGTACGCCAATGATGGAGACATATTCGGGGGAGGCGTGAAGCCGCCGAACGTAGAAGGAAGTGGAGGCTGTGCCGACTCATATTGCTGCTGTTGGGGTGGAACTGTAAAGTCTTGATCAACTTCATTATCGCCATCATGTTCATCATTGCCAGCAGTGCCTTTACCGTCAGCATTGTCATCATCGCCAAAACTATGGCTATATTCTAAGTAGTTGGGCGCATCAAAAGGAGCAACTGGAGGGTCCGTAGGTAGTAGAGACTCATAGCCACCGTAATACTGACCATCCGAGATGGCATCTTCCCGTGTCCACCTCTTCCTGTCACGTATGTAGCGATACTTCATAGCCTTCAAAGTGGCCATGTCAATGGTGTCATAGACAGTGAGGGGACGACCACCTAATGCGAAAAAATCCATTTGGGCGGACTCCAAGTAGGACGTGATAATATGTGCATAAAGAAGATGACGACTCGAGCCACACGTGCACGTCATATAACCGATAATGATGTGGGGCAGGCTGAGAGGAATTACTCGAAGTAGATGCCCAAGAACGAACATGTCAAGGAGAGTGACATAGTTCTTACTACCACCTCGAGGGAGAATGACTTTGTGAAGGACTTTATGAAGGAGGTGAGGTATAAGTTTAAAGTCAGTATTCGTTATACCAGTCGGATATACAGTTAAAGTTCTTTTCGGACGAAAGAAGGAATTAAGTACTTCAAGACGATCAAACGGCCAACTGAGAAATTTGCACACAACCGTAGTGGTAGGAGGGTGCAACGGAAGGTGAAGCCGTTGAGCGAGATTTTCAGGGGTAATCTCAATTGATCGGCTTCCAACAGATGATCTGAGTACAAAATGGTTCGTTGTTTCAAGATTTGAATAGAAAACGTGAACCAAGGGGGGTTAAAGTTGGCGTTATAGGCACAAAAAGTGGTTCATCCCGCCTTATCTAAATCTCCCGAATTGAGAGATTAGCCTTATCAAAAAAAGGGAAATCGACAATGGCGGGTCTTAGGATTTTTACAACCATTAGCCGTAGTGCCACCGACTCTAAGATGGACAAGGACACGTGAGTGGATTTGGCACGACCCTCACGTCGTGGGGCATTTGCCGGAGTGAGGATGGGGTGTGTGGATTCGGATTCACCACTCGAGGATGAAGATTGAATAACACGTCTGCTAGAGGGACGAAGAGAGGACGTGGCTTGGGTAGGACGAGACATGGTGGGGGCAGGTGGTCGGGAATCGGTGGGGGCGACCGAACGGGAAGAGGGACAGTTGGAGGTTCGATGAGTCGACATTGGGGAATGAAAAGTGACAAAATTGACAAAGAGAAGTGAAGATTGTTACCTTGTGGGAGTAGATATCACGGTGGAGACGTCGAGAGGAGAGTGAAGACGTGTGGAATCGACGAGAGGAGAAAGGAGAGACCTTTTGTCGATGAGAGGAGAGTAGAAATTTGGGAGAGGAGTGAAATTTTAGGGTAAAATAGAATTTATAGAACCCTGGCCGAACGACATTAACACGCTAATGATAGAATAAGCGTGCTAATGGGTCGATTTGTATTCTGGGCCAGTACACTATTAGCGCGATAATGTTTGCTACTAGCGCGCTAATTTCCCTCTGGAAATTTTTGGCCAGGACAGTATTAGCGCGCTAATTTCCCTTATTAGCGCACTAATTTCCCTCTGGAAATTTTGGACATAAAACTTTTGGATTTTTGAAATACAACTCCGATTCACCTCAAACTTCATGGAAACTTCACTAACACCACATAAAAAGGTTTGGAACATCTAAAATATATGTAGAAGGTCCAATTCTCGAAACATACCTAACTCACGCTGAATCTTAGAAAATTAATCTCTAGGCAAAGGCTTGGTGAATATATCAGCTAGTTGATCCTCTGTGGGTACATGGATGAGTTTAACATCGCCCTTTTGGACATGATCATGAAGAAAATGGTGCCTAATCTCAATATGTTTTGTTCGAGAGTGTAACACCAGATTTTTCGATATGTTAATTGCACTTGTATTATCACAATAAATTTCGGCACAACCAACTAGGATTTGATAATCCTCAAGTTGTTGTTTCATGTATAGAACTTGAGCACAATAACTCCCGACAGCCATATATTCGGCTTTCGCCGTAGATAAAGCAACGGAATTTTGCTTTTTGCTAAACCATGAGATAAGTGTATTTTTTAGCAAATGACAAAATCCGGAAGTGTTTTTCCTATCAACTAAACTTCTCGCATAATCGAAATCATCAAAACATCGGAGTTTGAAACTCTTGGTTTTGTTGAACCACAATCCTAAGGCTTGTGTTCCACTTAGATATCGAAATATGCGTTTTACATATTTTCAATGTGACTCATTGGGATTGGATTGAAATCTAGCACGTAAGCACACACTAAACATAATATCGGGTCTACTAGCGGTCAAGTATAGGAGACTACCTATCATTCCATGGTAAAGCTTAAGATATATGGATTTTCCTAGTTGGTCTTTGTCCATTTTGATGGTAGAACTACTAGGAGCGTCACATGCTTTCAGATTTTTGAATTTGAATTTCTTTAACATGTCCCTCACATACTGTGCTTGATTTATAAAGATGTCATGTTTGGATTGCTTTATTTGCAAGCCTAGAAAGTATGTTAGTTCACCCATCATGCTCATTTCGAATTCATTTGTCATCAATGATGAGAATTCATCATATAAACGTGTGTTGGATGACCCGAAGATAATATCATCAACATAGATTTGAACAAGTAGTATGTCACATTTTTTGATCAAAATGAACAAAGTAGGATCTAGCGTTCCTTTCTTGAATCCTTTCTCAAGTAGAAATGCACTAAGTCTATCATACTAAGCTCTAGGAGCTTGTCTTAGTCCATACAAGGCTTTTTGAAGATGATAGACATGGCTTAGATGTTCATGATCTTCAAAACCCAGTGGTTGTTCTACATATACTTCTTCATGGATGAACCCATTTAGAAATGCGCTTTTAACATCCATTTGGTATAGTAGAAACCCGTTGTAGCAAGCATAAGCAAGCAAGCAACATGCGAATTGCTTCTAGTCTTGCTAAGGGTGCATAGGCTTCGTCATAATCAATTCCTTCTTCTTGATTGTAGCCTTGTACAACCAACCTAGGCTTGTTTCTTACAATTTTACCTTTTTCATTCTTTTTATTTCTAAAGACCCATTTGGTGCCTATGGTAGTGTGGTCCTTAGGTCTAGGTACTAATGTCCATACCTTGTTCCTAACAAAGTGGCTTAGCTCTTCTTGCATAGCCATTACCCAAAACTCATCTACTAAGGCATCATCTATCTTAGTGGGCTCGGTTTGTAACACAAAAGCTAAGTGTCCTTCATCTCTATATAATGTTGGCCTAGTGATTATTCCTTTGTTTGGATCACCTATGATTTGTTGAGATGAATAGCCAATAAGGAGTCTTGAATTCTTAGGCGCACTAGTTTCGGATTCCTTGCTTACCTTGACCTCTTGAATATTTGAAGTTTATCCTAGGGTGTCATCATCTTCACCATCAATCCTCAATTTTTCAAAGTTTTGCATTGTGTTAACTTTAGGATCTACTTCATCAAATTTCACATAGATAGACTCTTCTATGGTTTTAGTTGATCTATTAAACACTCTATATGCTTTGTTATGTATAGACTAGCCTAGAAAAGTACATACCTTTAACTTTGGGTCAAATTTATCTAATTGATCCTTATCATTTAATACATAGCAAGTACAACCGAACACTTTAAAATAACTTATGTTGGGTTTTCGGCCTTTCCATAATTCATAAGGAGTCTTTCTCACTTGCTTTCGGACATTTACTCTATTTATAACATAGCATGCCGTGTTAATGGCTTCGGCCCAAAAATGCTTAGCTATGTTATACTCATTTAGCATAGTCCTACACATCTCTTGGAGTGTCCTATTTTTTTTTCAATAACTCCATTTTGTTGGGGTGTTCTAGGAGAGGATAATTGGTGTGTATAACCTTGTTTAGCAGAAAAATCCTATAAGTTCCTATTTACAAACTCACCACCTCTATCACTTCTAATGACGGTGATTTTGTATCCCTTTTCATTCTCAACTAAAGCACAAAATTTTACAAACACGTCAAACACTTCATGCTTATGAGATAGAAAATACACCCATGTATACCTAGTAAAATCATCAACAATGACAAAGCAATATGATTTACCTCCTAGACTTTGTGTTTAGGTGGGTCCAAACAAATCCATATGAATAAGTTCTAAGGCTCGAGTCACATCACTTGTTACTTTCATCTTAAATGACGATTTCACTTGTTTACCAAGGATACAAGTTTCACATTCCTTATCTTTCTTAAACGTGCATTTGGGTAGGCCCTTGACGAGATCATGCTTAGTCAATTTTGACAAGTTTTCCATGCTAGAATATCCTAATCTACGGTGCCATAACCATGCATCACATTCACTTTGTGCACTCAAACATGAAACATTTTGCATATTCATCTCATCAAAGTTAATGGCATAAACATTTTTATCTCTATATGCGATAAATAAAGTTTCATGCTTCTCATTTCTAACAATGCATTTTGATGATTCAAACATAACATGAAATCCTTTGTCACACGATTGACTAACACTAAGCAAATTATATTTCAAACCATCAACAAGATAAACATAAGAAATAGAGAGTGAATTGTTACCGACGGTTCCGAGACCAATAACTTTTCCTTTGTTGTTGTCTCCAAATGTAACCTTTCCACCGTCATGCCGCTTTAGTTTAATGAATTGATGCGCATTTCCGGTCATGTGTCTTGAGCACACACTATTCAAGTACCATGGGGTGCTCTTCCTCGTATCCTACATAATGGGAAACACACTAGATTTTTGTACCCAAACACCTTTGGGTCCGTAAAAGTTAGTGTCATAAACATTTTTAACTACCCATGCTAGTCTACCCACTTTGGCCTTTTGTAAGGAACATTTCCCAACCACATGAGACCTATTGCACTTTGAGCACCTACGATCATCGTTTGACAATTTCTTGTAACTCAACAAGTTTGCTCCATAGCCTATGCCTCTTTTGCTAAGTGCAAGTCGTTGTGCTCCCAACATCATGTCAAACATTTCTCTACCATTGGTGAACTTATGCACCGTGCTAGTCAAGTCCTCTACTTCCTTGACTAAAGCATCGCTCTCCTCTAGGACTTCATTTAAATCACTTTGAAGATCATTAATGGTCTCATTTTGTGACTCTATTTCACTAATTGCTATGGTCAAGCTCTTTTTGAGTTGTTTGGTCTTTTTGAACTCATTTTCCAACTCTTTCCTAAGCTCATCAAGATTTGGAACATCATCCAAATCATCAACATTATCAAAGTTAAAAGAGTTAGAATTTACCTCACCTTGTGCCATAAGACAAAGTATTGCCTTCTCACTCTCTGATTCGGATTCCGAACTTGATGATGATGAGCCATCCCAAGTTGCCTTGAAGCTCTTCTTCCTTTTTCTTCTTATCCACCACCTTCTTGGATTTGCATTCTGCCTTGATGTGACCCGGTTTGCCACATCCGAAGCATATAGTCTCACTTGACTTTCCTCCCTTGCTTCTACTTTTAAACTTCTTCTTATACCTATCCCGCTTGTACATTGCCTTGTTTAGCTTTCTTGATAGCATAGCTACTTCCTCCTTAAGATCATTTTCGTCACTAGATTTTTCATCTTCAACGACATCTATTAATGCAACCAAGGAGCTATTTGCTTTCAAAGCAATCTCTTTTCTTGAACTCTTGGCGCTTCCATTTAATGTTTCTAGTCTAGCTCAGTCTTTGAGTTCAAATTCAGGGACCGTTAGCTCTCCACATAATGCATCAAATGTATAGTCTCCAAGGTTTTGTGCCGATTGAATAGCATACTTCTTGGCATCCCATTCCTTAGGCAGCCCTCTAAGGAATTTATACACCGAGGTCTCTTGATCATAATTCTTTCCAAGATTCTTGATCTCATTCAATAGTTTAGTGAACCGTGTGGTGGCGGTGGCTATATCTTCATCGGATCCAACTCGGAAAGTTTCATAGTGCTCCTCAAGAATCCTCAACTTTGTCTTTTTCACTTGCATGGTACCTTCATAGTGCACCTCAAGCTTTTCCCATACTTCCTTGGCCGTTTGACAAGCACTCACTCGGTTAAACTCATTTTCACTTAATGTGCAAAATAAGTGATTCATGGCTTGATCATTTGAGAGCTCACTCTTGATCTCCTCGGCGGTGTAATCTTTCAAAGGCTTGTCCGGTGGAGTGTAGCCATTTTCAATTACATCCCATAAGAATCTATTTTGTGCTCTAATATAGAACTTCATTCTCACTTTCCAATGAGCATAGCTAGTTCCATCAAAATACGGAGGCCTGCTCGAGGAGTTTCTTTCCCTAAGGCGAGCCAGATCTAGAGTTTGCATCCTTGCACAAAAACACTCAAAGATACGTTAACACTTTAAGTAATAACCCACTCTAATACCAATTGAAGGTCACCCAAGAGGGGGGTGAATTGGGTTACTGAGAAGTTATTGCCTTTTTAAAACTTTATGTGCAAATAACAATGATAATGCATACATCAATAATGAGTGTCTATGCTATGCAAGTGAATGAGATAGAAGAGATGGAAAGTGACACACGACTTATAGTGGTTCGATCCAATGATCTACATCCACTACCTAACCTCCCCGGTTAGGATTTTTAAACCCCCACTTATATTTCAAACAAGTATTACAACCTAAGCATACAAACCTAGAATGCCTAATCACAATTAGGACTTCCTACCTAGTCGCAACTAGGGTTTATGCCTAACCTCAACTAGGTCTTCCCCTTTGACTTAGATTCCACTAAGTCTTACAATTATCTAATTACAACAAGTGGCTGAAGAATAATGAGATACACTTTACAACATAAAGTGGTATCAAATTCAAATACTAGCAAGCCTCCTAGAGCCTAACAACTCTAATGCATGCAAGTATGAGAATAAATGGAATATGCAAATATGTCACTGATTTTGTTGCAAATCCCAAATATGAAATAATTTTAAAAGTTTAATGTAATAGTGTAAAACCGATTTCAAAGCTAAGAACAATAGTTTAACAAAAAATCAAGTTTAAGTACAAAACTTTTGTTCAAATCAATCTTAGGGTTTAATAAAATAGGTTTAAGTGCAAAACCTAAGATGAAGGTATTCAAACACACAACAAAAATAATTTTCATTTCAAACACACAAAACTATATAGATTAAGCACAAGAAAAGATGCTAGAACAAGGACTTTCTTACAACCAAGAAGATAACAAAGGAGATCAGTTTTGAAGAGATTCTTGTACTCCTTTGAAAGCCTCAAAAGTGCTGGAATTTGGAGTTAAAGGACAGCCACAAGAATCTTCTTTTGCTTCTTCACAAAAATCAAAGTTCTTCTCTTTGTAAATTTTGAGCTTTTGAGTGTGTTTGTTCCTTGTTGTAACAAAACCATGTTCTTGGTGGTTTTGTAGTGTTAGGTATCCCATCTTACCAGTTTGTGACCGTTCTAGGGATCCAAGGGTCCAGAATTCATCAAGAATTCAAATTAAAGTTTGTTTTCCAGCTTTTTAAAAAAGCTGCCAGGTATGCAATTAGCGTGCTATGTGTAACTCTGCACTTAGCGCGTTGATGACAGCATTTGCGCGCTAACTGCAGGGACCTCAAAATAATTATTTTGTCCCTTTGTGTTAGCGACCCTTAAACACGTCCAGGACCCAACCAACCCTCATATAACATGATATATATGTTTAATATGGGTCATTAAGCCTATTTGGGTGGTCCGGATATTTTTACAAATCCCGAAAACGGAAAATCTCGATTTCATAATGTGCGAGGGACGTTTCTGCAAATTTATAGTTTTCTTTTCAAAAGCCTTTCAAAAACAAGTTTTTCTTTTTTGAAAACTTTCACAATGATCTTCTAAATGCTAATGACCATGAACACATAGTTTCACATTGTTTAAACTCATAAACCTAGTCATGTGTTAAAGTTCCATTTTGAAACTTCGAGTAATCTAATGACATGTGAAAATTCGTTTAAAAACTTGGTATGCATGAACTAATGCATTTGGCTTGCGTGAAAGAATTTGTATACCTTACATCGAAATTACAAATTGTAGTATGATCTTTCGTCTTTATTCCTTCATGAATGCCGAGTCTTGAACTTGTATGGCTTGAAAATTCATGATATGATGTTTTGCATCCTTTAACAAATACTGAAATGCACTTGATATTTATTAGTACATTTTCACCTTGTTTGTTTCCATCAAAATCCCAGTCAGAGTTAGAATGACTAACCAATTAGTTCAACACAGACACATATCAGTTGGATCTCTACAGAAGATAAGTATTGTGGGATAGGGTTTTGTCATAAATCTCTTACAAAGTGCGTGTAATGGCCCTAAGTTAATTCTCTATTATTAATGATGTTTTTGCAGACGAGGCGGACAACTCAGATGTTCGTGGGACACACTAATAGGTCAGGACACACTTGAAGTTAGGTAAATAGTAAATTTTTGTGTTGTTTTGATTTACTTTGCGATGATTATTGGTAATTAGATTATTGGCATCGCGATGTGTGCTAATTATTGTGTAATTGATGTGTGAGGTTGTGTGACGGGCATTTGCTCCGAATAACGTGTAAACACGAGAACAGGGTAGCGAATGATAGTGCCCTAGGTCGAGGAACTAAATACACACAATAAATGGTAAAATTAATTAAATAATTAATTAAATAACGTCATATATGCATTCGTGGTGCGAGAGGATGCAGGGGACGCGAGGTCACGTGTGGAACTCGGGTATCGGAACACCCGGGGTTTTAGTGTTTTGATTGAGCAAGGCAAGACAAAGGAAAAGTGTTACACATATAAGTCACATTTAAGCTGGATTAATTGACCCATTTGTGTCCACGGGATCAAGCCTTGGGATGCACAAGTGAGAAGGATCAATTGGAGACTATAAATATCAAGATTTCTCATTTCTCATAACCTTTTCTCTCTCCTCTCATACACTTGGACGAAAATGGAGGTGGTGTGGAGGGTTTGATGAAGTTGGAGTGATCATTTGGAGCTCAAGAGTTGGAAGGAATCAAACACAATGGTTAGATCTTCTATCTACATCTCTTTCTTTACTTTTTCGGCAATTTTCTTGGGTGTTGATAGGGGTTTCGGGAATCAAATTAAGCACACTGGTTTTGGGAGGTGTTTCTATGGATTTTGAATATGTTTTTGATCATATGTATGGGTGTTGGTGGAAAAGTTGAGGTTGATATGGAATTTTGGAACAAAACCAGGGTTCTAATGGTTTTTTTCTGAGTTTTGGTTTTGGATGAGTTTTGTCGAGGAGTTTCAAAGGGAAACGGTTTATCAGTGCTTTAATGCGATGTTTGGACCAACATGGACATGGCAACCAGCTAACGTCGACCACCTAACGGATCCAGATATTGGCCCTGCTTGAGTCGAACTCGCCAATAGTATTATGTGAAAGAGTCTGAATTATGGTGGTAGTCAGACACTATGTGCTAGGAACACTTTGAGCTTTTCCTATTACCTATTCATGCGATGAGCGCAGTTGACTGTATTAATTTCTGCATGTTTATTTAATAGCTTTATTTAAATTTTAGTATTTACTTTCAGTATTGCTCAATTAATTTTTTTGGGAATACTCACTATAGACTCGTCATCTACCTTTTGTGATGGCTTGAGTGCAGATCTTAGTATGAGTAGGCGTATAGGCAAGCTTCCGAAGTACCACTGATCAGAGACAGATTACCTGACTCGTATGTTTGTATTATCTATATTTTGTTTTCATTTTGGGATTGGGATCTGTTAGATACCTTGTATATATTGATCTTTTGTGAGTTCAGAGGTATTTATTGTTATATATGGGCTTTTCACGTTAGATTTATGGTTTATGTTACACATTTATAGTATCATTATCCGAGTAAATGTGTTAGTAAGGCTTCTTCTATGTAAATTTGAGAAATTTATGATGACTTAACATATGATTTGATTTCAATACAACTAAATCAGTATATTGATAGTTTAGAAGGTTCAAAAAGATAAAATGGAGAATATAATCCAATGTAAAGCATAGTTGTTGCTGGTAAGACAGACTTTGGGTCTACATTAGCCCCCATGGCAGTCTATTTGGAAAATGGGCCATTACATTTTGGTATCAAAGCGAGGCTCTAATGAGTTCTAGGTTTCCTAGACTTTGAATTGAGGATAATCTGATTAGAAACCTATTGAATAAGCTTTAGATGTAGAAACCCAAAGGAATGACCTAAGTCTTAGTTGGGAAGCAATGAGATATGGGTAGATATTAGGATTATACATGTTATGTTTTGGTTGTATATTACATATGTTACACGTATATTTGTATTGAGGCACGTTCTTCGAAGCAGATACCAATAGATGGGCTGCCTCTAGGTACGACTCAGCTAGAAATTGGGGATACTAGTGATCTCACTAGGCAGACATTAACGTTGGATTCGTTAGCGCGGACAGTGGATGATAGATTCACACAGTTGTTGGATTTATTGAGGAATGGTGAGACTACAACAGCTCTTACTATAATAGTAGCTGCACCATTGGTTACTACTCCTGCAGTTATTACTCCTACTACTGTCGAGACTTAGGTGCAGGCTGCAGTATTCGAGACACATGCCAAGAGGGCTATACCACTGGTTGCTCCAGCTGAGACTACGCTAGTTGTGACTCCTTCAACTACTGAGCAACCAGTTGTGGCGTGTTCATCACTGAGTTTGATAACTATGGAGGCGAGGAAGCTGGAGGATTATCTTAGGTTCTCTCCAGGATACTTCTATGGAGCTGGAGAGCCAGAGTTAGTCGAGAGATAGCTATTGGCTCATGAGAGATTACATGAGATATTATCAATTGAGGAGATTTATCAACCCCGATTAGCTAGTTATTGCCCAAGATCTATTGTTGCGGTGTGGTGGACCACTTATAGAGCGACACATCTTGCGGTTACTACCTGGGCCGATTTCCTAGCGTCATTCATGGATGAGTATATACCTATAGAGGTCAGGATTCGTTAGAGAGAGGAGTTCTTGACACTGGTGCATGGCACTATGTCTGTTATCGAGTACATGGAGAGGTATTGATAGTTGTTGTCTTACTTTATGGATCTGGCAGTGACTGACAGATTGCAGATATATATATTATGTTGTCCGAGGATTAGACGAGAGGATAACTAATATAGTGCTTTCTAGTAGAGCAAGTACTTAGGTTTAGGTATACGACAGGTCTCTTTCCTAAGAGAATTATATAGTATAGAGTGCTAGCAGATTGGCGATTCAAACTGCGCTACAAGGTCAGCAGAGTCATCCAACTCAAGATTCTCTTTCTGATCAGAGGCCAAAGAGATAGAGGAGAGATCAGGGCCGACAAGGAAAAGGCCAAGGCCATAAACCTCGTAGAGGTGATTGGTAATCAGATCAGGGTCGCAAAGGCGACAAAGATCGTTGGGATGATCGGGTTAGATATGATGATCGTGAAATAGCTTATTCTACACCCTCTACACCAGTTGATTGGCCGAGACAGCAGCAGAAGCAGGATAGAGGTTAGGGTCAGAAAGCCAAAGTCATGGCCAAAGTTAGTCGCAAAGTCAGAGGACTAATGGCAAGTCAGAGTCTCGTACGTGTTATCGTTATGGTCAGGTGGGACATCTTGTGGCGGAGTGTACCAGACAAGTGCCAGTACCATCACAGACAGACCAGGCCAGAGATAGAGTTCAAAAAACTATTTTCGGGGTTACACAACCAGACCAGAAGGCAACAAAACAGCTTGTTGAGGGTATGTTATCTGTTTGTGGTATTTTTATGCATATCATGTTTGATTCCAGCTATACACTTTCTTTTATATCTGGATGTATGGTAGGATTGTTAGGGTTAGGTGCACAGACCTTATATACATATCTTGTTCTCAGTACGATAGCTGGGGATAAGATTTACCTTAACCGGATTTGTCAGGATTGTGTCGTTGAGCTTGAGGGACATCAGTTATCGGCTGTTTTGAGAGTGTCAGAGTACTTGGAGTTCGATGCAATGTTCGGTATGGATTGGCTATCATCTTATCGCGCACAGAACGACTGTTTCAGCAAGACGATAACATTTCACATCGAGGGGATTCCAAAGTTTTCATTTACTGGAGCTGCGTCAGCATTACCTATCACTCGAGGCTAATTAGCTACGTCGTAGGAGATAGAGGCGTATGCAGCTATGGTGGAGCCAAAGCTTAGGACAGTGATTAGTATTAAGGATGTTCCTGTGGTGTGTGAGTTTGCATATGTATTTCCTGAGGATTTGTCAGGATTACCACCACCGAGAGCTATTTAGTTTATCATTAAGCTGATTCCGGGGACTCAGCCGATTTATCGCAGGCCATATAGGATGTCAACATCAGAACAGGAGGAGTTGAGGACCCAATTAGAGGAGTTACTACAGAAGGGATTCATTCACCCTAGCATGTCACCTTGGAGAGCTCCAATTCTTTTTGTGAAAAAAAAGGACGGCTCAATGCGGATGTGTTTGGACTACAGGAAGTTGAATTAGGTGAAGATTAGGAACCATTACAATTACAAGGATTGATAATTTGTTCGATCAGTTGGCAGGAGCCAAATTCTTCTCGAAGATTTACCTCAGATCAAGATACCATCAATTGAGGATTCAAGTAGGGGATATTAAGATGACCATTTTTAGTATGCGATACGAGTTTTTCGAGTTTACAGTCATGTCGCTTAGGCTGACTAACGCGCCAACGATCTTCATGGATTTGATGTACAGGGTGCTCAAGTCGTTTTTGGATTGATACGTCATTGCTTTCATCGACGACATCCTGATTTACTGTAGGACTCGTGTGGGGCAGGAGAGGCATCTCAGGGAGGTGTTGGCGATGCTAAGAGAGCCCCGACTTTACGTCAAGTTCAACAAGTGCTCATTTTGGCTTAGTGAGGTGAAGTTTTTGGGGCACGTCATCAGCAATCAGGGTATTTCAGTAGATGGTGACAAGATTCGAACTATTATTGACTAGAGGACACCTGAGTTTGTTTCTAATATCTGGAGTTTTCTAGGTTTTGCGGGCTACTACTGATATTTTGTTAAGGATTTCTCACTTATTGCAGCGCTGATGACGAGGTTGACCAAGAAGAATGTCAGATTTGGCTGGTCACAAGAGTGTGAGGATGTTTTCAGGGAGCTGAAAAGATAATTGACTTATGCGCCAGTTTTAGCACTACCTGTGGTAGGGAGAGGTTTCTCAGTTTACACGATACGTCAGGCACTAGATTAGGTTGTGTATTTATGCAGGATGGACACCTAATGGCCTATTTATCACGATGATTGAGGTCTCATAAAAAGAGTTATCTAGCGCACAACTTGGAGCTTGCGGCGGTCGTGTTTGCACTGAAGGCCTAGAGACACTACTTATGCGATGAGTGGTTCGTGTTATTTACTGACCACCAGAGTTTGAGGTACCTGTTCACTCAGAGGGAGTTAAACATGAGAAAACGAAGATGGCTCGAGTTACTGAAGGACTACGACTTTGTTATTAAAGTATTATCCAAGGAAGGTAAACGTTGCAGCTGATGCACTGAGCAGGAGCGGCATCATGAATCAGACGGGACTGCGACATATGACACACGAGCACAGGTTGTTTGAGGCTGCATCAGTGTTGTGTGTGACAGAGTCTATTGCTAAGCTACATATTTGCAGCCAGATATGAGTTCCTACGGTGTCTTTAGAGCGGGTTGCTGAATTGTAGAAAGTTGAGGGCCGGTATTTACGGATCAGTGGACTGGCTAAGGATCCGGTGTGCTCAGAGTGGTCTGAAGGTTCAAATGGGTGCTTGAGACATGGGGGTCGTTTATGGATACTGGATGTACCAGAGCTCAGGGAAAGTATTCTCGAGGACATATACAGGTCAGGATTTACATTTCATCCTGGTCGGACGAAGATGTATCACGACCTACAGCGATTGTTTTGGTGGCTAGGGATGAAGGCTGACGAGGGAGGTACGTCCGAAGTTGTCATATATGCTAGTAGGTGAAGGCTGAGCACAGAAGACCTGCAGGGTTACTACAACCACTCCCCATCCCTCAGTGGAAATGGGAACACGTGACCACGGACTTCGTTAGTAGCCTACAACAGACTACGAGGAGACGACGCAATTTGGGTAGTTATCGACAGGTTGACGAAGTAGGCACATTTCATACCGATCGCCATGAGATATTCAGTTATACAATTGAGCACTATCTTCGAGAGAGAGATTGTCAGATTGCACGGTGTATCGGTCTCCATTATTTTTTACAGAGATTCGAGGTTCACTTCGAGGCTTTAGGAGAGTATGCAGGAGCAGTTTGGCACTCGACTACAATTCAGTACTACGTACCACCCTCAAACTGACGGGCAGTCGAGGCGGTTGATTTAGATTCTCAAAGATATGCTCAGGGCGTGTATTCTACAGTTTGGTGGATCGTGGGAGGATTATCTGTCGTTGTACAAGTTTGTGTACAACAACAACTATCAGGCCAGGATCAGGATGCCACCATTTGAGGCACTATATGGTAGGCTCTATAGGTCACCAGTATGTTGGGTTGCACCGGAGGATACATTGGCTATAAGACCTGAGGTTGTTATGGATCACACTGAGAATGTGAGGCAAATTAGATAAAGACTTCAAGCGATGCAGGATAGACAAAAGAAGTATGAAGATACGTATCACGCGGATCTGAGCTATGAGGTTAATGATATGGTGTATTTGAAGGTTTTTTTGTGAAAAGGCAACAGAGATTTGGCATTAAGGGGGAAACTAGCACCGAGATTTGTTGGACCATACAGGGTTAAGGCACGTGTCGGCAATGTAGCGTTTGAGTTAGAGTTACAATCGCAGTTAGCTAGGGCGTATCCGGTATGTCATGTTTCTATGTTGAGATTGGCTATGTCAGAATAGAGACCTATAGTTGATGTCAGGCAGGTAGAGGTACCACCTGATGGCACATATGAGGAGCAACCAGTTGAGACTTTAGATCGTAGAGTGCAGATGTTGAGGAACAGGGAGATCCCAAAGGTTTTAGTTCATTAGTAGCATCATGGGACCGAGGGACTTACTTGGGAACTTAAGTCTACGATAAGGCAATGGTACCCTTAGCTGTTTACCGGTAAGTAATTAGTTAATTATTTAAATTTCGAGACGAAATTTCACCTAGTTGGGAACAATTGTAACGGCCCGAAGTTAATTCGTCGTTATTAATGATGTGTTTGTAGACGAAGCAGACAGCTCAGATGCTCGTGGGACCCACTAATAGGTCAGGGGGCGCCTGGAGTTAGGTAAATATTAAATTTTTGTGCTATTGTGGTTTACTTTGCGATGTTTTTTGGTAATTAGATTATTGGCATCACGATGTATGTTAATTATTGTGTAATTGACGTGTGAGGTTGTGCGACGTTCATTTGCTCCAAATAGAGTGTAAACGCGGGAACCGGGTAACGAATGATAGTGCACTAGGTTAGGGAACTAAATACACACAATATATGGCAAGATTCGTTAAATAATTAATTAAATAACCTCGTATATGCATTCATGGTGCGAGAGTACGTGAGGGACGCGAGGTCACGTGCGGGACTCGGGTATCGGAAGACTCAGGGTTTAGTGTTTTGATTGAGCAAGGCAAGATAAAGGAATAGTGTTACACATATAAGTCACATTTAAGCCAGACTAATTGATGCATTTGTGTCCATGAGATGTCCATAGGATCAAGCCTTGGGATGGACAAGTGTGAAAGATCAATTGGAGACTATAAAATATCAAGATTTCTCATTTCTCGTCACTTTTTCTCTCTCATTTCATACACTTGGACAAAAATGGAGGTGGTGTGGAGGGTTTGATGAAGTTGGAGTGATCATTTGGAGCTCAAGGGTTGGAAGGAATCGAACACAAAGGTTAGATCTTCGATTCACATCTCTTTCTCTAAGTTACGGCGTAATTTTCTCGGGCATTGATGTAGGTTTCGGGAATCGAATTGAGCACACTAATTTGGAAGGTGTTGCTTTGGATTTTGAATGTGTTTTTGAGTATTTGTATGGGTTTTGGAGGAAGAGTTGAGGTTGATATGTAATTTTGGAACAAAACCAGTTTAATGGTTTTTGTCGGGGTTTTGGTTTTGAACAAGTTTTGTCGAGGGGTTTCGATGGGAAATGGTAGTGCTTTTATGCGATGTTTGGTAGAGCACGAACCCCGGCGACAAGCCAAGGGGGTTCGAAAGTCCCAAAATTACAACGGTCGAGACGTCGCAAGGGGTGCCAAGGTGAGTTAACACTCACGGCGTCACCCACATACATCTTAGCCAGTGACCCAGGATTTCACACCGTAAAGAACAAAAACTCAACGGCGTCAGTGGCAACGTGTTGGGCAGAGGCGAAATGTGAGGAAATGGAAAAGACGTCGTGAAGATGTCGTACAGGGTTGAATGTGATGGCGTCCTCGGCAGCGTCTGGGGCAATTTTATAACTAAAACTTTTAAAAATAAATTTACCTATTAGGGTTTGACTTAGGGACATATATGGTCTGTATTATGTGTTCAAATGATGAATTGATCGATGATTTGGGTATTTAATTGGGATTTCTAAAGTTTAGGAATTTATTCAATTTATCAGGAATTAATGGTTTTAGGTGGAATTGCAAAAATTGGAGGCATTGTGAGCGTGATTTGGTGACGTTTGGGGTTAGTTGAAGTGCGGTTTGAGGTGTGTAGTATCTTAACTGAAATTACTAGAGTATTTACTTCTTTTAGCATTTAGAATTCAATTTCTTCCATTTCAATATTCTACCCTGGTTATGCTTATATGGGCAGACTTTAAGCTGGGTTCCCTCCATTCCATTCTAGTGTGTACGTCCACTACACCATAGCACGTGTGTCAGGGAAACTCGGTGAATAGTTTGACCAAGGAATCGGGTCGGGACACGTGTAGGTGTGTCGTTGGTACCATGACGACCACCTAGCGGATCCAGATACTAGCCCTGTTTGAGTCGGACTCGCCGGCAGTATAATGTAGAAGAATCCGAATTATGGTGGTAGTCAAACCCTAGGGGCTAGGAACACACTTTGAGGTTTTTTCTATTATCTATTCATGCGATGAGCATAGTTGCCTGTATTTATTTCTGTATGTTTATTTAATAGCTTTATTTAAATTCCAGTATTTACTTTCAGTATTGCTCACTTTATTTCCTTGGGAATACTCACTCTGGACTCGTCATCTGCCTTTGTAATGGCTTGAGTGCAGATCCTAGTACGAGTAGGGGTAAAGACAAGCTTCCAAAGTACTGCTGATCAGAGACAAATTGCGTGACACGTATGTTTGTATTATCTATATTTTGTTTTGATTTTGGGATTGGGATTTGTTAAATACCTTTTTTATATTGATCTTTTGTGACTTCAAAGATATTTATGGTTATATATGGGTTTTCCACATTAGGTTTATGGATTATGTTACACATTTATAGTATCATTATCCGAGTAAATGTGTTAGTAAGGCTTCCGCTGTGTTAATTTGAGAAATTTAAAATGACTTAACACATGATTTGATTTCAATACAACTAAATTAGTAAATTGATAGTTTACAAGGTTCAAAAAGATAAAATGGAGAATATAATCCAATGTAGAGCACAGCTGTCGCTAGTAAGACAGACTGTGGGTCCGCATTGGCCCCCGTGGTGGTCTATTTGGAAAATGGGTCGTTGCAGGGCGGGCTCCACTGGACACAATGATGATGACTAACATCTTATCAAGACCACAGACAAAGTGGTACATCTGAAGTCTCTTTATCCCAGCCACAACCATAGCATACTGCAGTAAATATTTATACCTCTCCATGTACTGTAGAATTGACATGTTTCCCTATCTCTGGGCTAAAAACTCCTCTCTCAACCTGAGTTGTACCTCAATAGGCACGTACTCATCATAGAATATATACCTGAACTCCGTCAAAGTGGTAGGATCCGGATGAGTATCCGTATATGGTCCACCAGACCGCTACATCACCCCCAAAACAAGTTCGATAAACGTACATGGTCCTTCTCCTCAACCATCATCACCTTATGCAACCGCTGATGTTAAAAACCACCTCCCGGCTGGCTCCGAGTCATCTGCACTTAATCATCATAACAAAACAAATGATGAGTCCAGGCGAGTAAGTCCAAAAGAACTTCACTTAGCAGTTTACATAATAAAATAAATGAATTCATAAATATTATTAAATAAACATGTGGAAAGTAAACATGCAACTCTAAATTGATCATGGCATGTGTAAATAATATAAAATCTCAAAGTTTGTGCCCGTCCTGGTAAGACTAGAACCATACTTCGAATTTACCCCAGGTACCACCAGTGAGCGCACCTAACTGGTACAATCCCTAATCCTCTCAGAGGGCGACGTAGTACCACGACGCACTGAAACGTGTACGACCAAAGTAAACTTGGGTTGAGTATCCATCGAAGACTCCAAGTACACATGTTATGGTCTAGTGTGCCACAAACACACAATGGATAAACCCAACGATGCAAACTCAACCAACCGTCCAAATAGTAACAACAAATATAAATAAATTGAATAAAAGGAAATAGAAACAATAATTGAAGTAAATACTCATATGAATTTCAATTGGGTTTACTACACATCTCAAATCACGCTCCAAATCCCTCCAAAATGACACACTCACGTCTCAAAATGCGTGCCCAACACCCGGATATAGCCTCCTAAATCCCTGGTGTCCGAATAAACAATTAATTCCCTAAACTTCAAAAATCAAAATTCATATCTATAGTGTAATTCTAAAATATTTATTTGCATCTTACCTAGTGTAGATCCCCGAGATAGACCTGCAACAGTCCTAAAGAAATTTGACACAATTTTTTATTTATTTATTTTTTATAAAACTGCCCCTTGCGCCGAAGGTGGTGTTGGGGGTAAATCCCCAACGCGCCCCTCTTGGCGCCAAGCTCGGCAGCGAGCTACTGCCCACCACGGCGTAGGTAGCGCCTTAGAGATTTACTCTCCACGACTTCGCTGGTGGCGCTAGGCCAACGTATGAGTTAGAGTATTTTTAAACCCCCAGCTTCTTCGCCGTGATCCGAGCCTATTATGTCCTCCTCTGGGCCTCCATATCTACCATAGAGCACCCTCAATAAACTATTTATACAATTAAATTCACAATTTCTTCTCAAAGTTTTCAATAAATATCAAAATTCCATAGTTCCTCAATAACCAACAAAACCATCAATACTTGTATCCATAATGGATCAAAACAACTTCCAAAATCAACCACAACACCAAAAATCAGTGAGTTAAACCACAAACTCTAATTTGCACCAAAACTCACAAAACTTAGCTCGATTTATAGAGAATTGAAAGAAGAGGTTGAATCTCACCTTAATCTCTTGCTTTCTTGCTCAATTTCTTACCAATACACCAAGATTTATCACACAAAACCCTCACTTTTTTCGCTCAATTTCAGATTTAGGAGTGGGGAAGAGAGAAAAGTTGATGAAAAGTCTCCAACAAGTCTATATAACGCAAAATTTGACCTCAAGTGATATACGGATCTCAAGGATATCATGTGGTTATGATTTGAGCCATCCAAATCATCTTAATAACTCTAATAGATCACTCATCTCCTAATACTTATCCTCAATTATTTGGTTTTCCCAGTGTTCTGGCACCCCGGCTTGCACTGCGACTCGTGTCGTTGCGTACGATCTCGATACTTTTTGACTAGTCTACGATTTCATATTTATTATTTTTCACATTTAATTTGTTTATTTTTTGTGAACCATTCCTCGACCTAGTGTACCCGTAATTCGTCTTTAGGCGAATAACTATCATACTATCTCGCTCAGTTTAAATAATATAATTATGCAAATGCGATGCAGATTAAAATAATTGAATATTCAACATCACAAATTAGGCAAACATCACACAAACATTTCTATTTACCTAGTCAGGCATGCCTTAATCTAGCAGCGATGTCCGCATGGATTTAAGTCGGTGTCCACGTTTGACAATAATCAATAATAACAATGTAAATAAAATTGGGTCATTACATCGGAACTAAGGAATGAAAAGGTTTGCCGAAGAATGATTACCGCCCTTTCATCCTTAGTAGACAGAGATTACCTGAATCGACAATCTCCAGTTATAGTTGGTAACACAGTCACTATTGAATCAACCAGCAGAATAACATGTTGCACAACGTATGGATTCTGGGGTTGCATCCCTGAGTGATGTGGGAGTATGACTATGTTCTAAAACTTGAATTCCAAGTCACAAGTACAGTTGCAATTTACTTCGAACTTGCATTATGTTATTTATTGTTTATATCGTTTCTTATGCCTGAATTGATATGTTTAGGATTCATATTACTATCCATTAACTCTTTTATACTAGTTGATTATTAATGCGTCTATGAGTATCATTTACTATAGAGCTCACCCATCTTAACATTTTAGGTTCTCAACCGAGTGCACAGGATAAGGGAAAGGGGAAGGCTTATGAGTTTTATTATCTCCCATTGATGTACTGAACCCTTTTGTGTAACTTATACTGCTTGAAATAAAAATTTTGTAATATCATTGGGTTGGGATATGTTTTTAATAACTAAGGGTTATTCCGCTTCCAACAGTTTTGTATATCTTGTATATATTTTGAAATAGTTTTAAATCTCCACTGTTTTTACTCTGTACTTTATTTCAATATACGATATACAAGTTGTATTATCATGTTTGGTGAAGAATAGGTTGTTGGCTCTAGTTAGGCCTAAACGTGTTTACCAGGGCTTAATTAGGGTTTTAGGCCAGGTACCGCCAAATCGAGATAGGGGATACTACACATTACAACCAGCAAATTGCATCAAATTAGTTGTAAGGTATTCGGTTTACCACTAAATCACAAAACAAATTACTAAAATACTAAAATGTCGTGCAAAACTGTATATGTGCAATATATAAATATATACTAATTTTTTTTATTTTTGTTTTAAATAAAGTAGAAGTTATTACCACGAATTACAGTAAATCCACTTTCATTTATTGTAGATCAAACACAACCAATTGAGAATGTGGGCTATTTTTTTGTAGGAAATGTTGGCTATTTTTTATTCAACATCATAAATGAAATAACTTAATCTTAACAATTTTAATTTGCAAAGTAAAATACTACTTACATTAGAAAAAATAGTTGCAAAGAAAAACTGCTCAGATGATCCTAAAATTACACCGAAACACACATCCCTTCCAATCCGCCGCTCATTTTAACTTCGGGATGCAAGCTTACGCATCCTGAGATTTAAAACACAGTTGGATAAAAGGGGTGTGCATTTTAGTGGTGGCACTCTAGCATTTTTGAAAAAAAAATTACTCATATCTCACAAAGAAGAATAACATGAGATAAACTAAGTTTAAGGGCTTCTTCAATTCATTAAAGCATTTATCAAGAAAATAAATTCTATGATTAAAAGGAAAAAGTAGAGTTAATATTTGAACGAGTTTTGCCAAAGCAGGCAACAATATTAATGATTGATACGAAAGAAAAAGACAAAAGGGTTTATCTCCAAATTCCAACTTTAACATTTGCACTGTCCCTTCTCAACGATTATATGGTCTCTACTCTATGCGTAAATTCAACCAGCAAGGATGTTAACGTCGTTAGCATCACTAGCACCAAACCTTCAACCGCTTCATTCACACAGCTCACGCCCATGCTTACGCTAATCCTTTGGACATTGTCACTCCTTGCCACACAAAGGCTTTGCCTCCCTTCTTTAGATCCTTTGTGTTATCTATTTGCAATTGCAATCTCTCCCTCTTTTGATATTTTAGGGTGTGATATAGGTTGCAATACCCATGTTGGTAAGAACCTTACGTACGCCATCTTTATCCCTAAGTAGTCTCAGCCATTAAATCCCAACTTGTCACAACCACCAAAAGTGAGCCAGGAGAAAGCCGCAACAACAAATGCACCACGAACCCTCAGCATACCCTTATCGTTCCCTGTAACGACCTAATTTTAATAAACATCATTATTAGAGTATTTTCTTACGTGGACGCTAGCTCAGGTCCACGGGGACGCCACGAACAGGTGAGGTTATGCCTAGTCAGGCAAAAAAATGTTATTTTTGATTGAATGATTGAGTAACTGCGATGGTAATTATTATTTTATGACTTATTACATCGCATGTGTGTATTATATTGATAGACCAGGCGAGATAGTGTGATAGGTATTGGCCCTGAAAAGTGTATACTGATGCGGGTACCGAGTAGGCGAATAAAGGGAATACTAGGCTGGGGATTGGGTTCACATAGATAAATATTATTAAATATGACTAATAACGAATACAGGAACACAACGTTGCGTGGAGATTTCTGAGTTTTAAAATGATAGAATTGATATATCAAATTAGATCGGGATTTCTATTAGGTATTTAATAGGTTAAAATGATAGAATTGATATATCAAATTGGATCGGGATTTTTGAGTTTTAAAGTATTGAATTGATTTATTTGAAAATCAGGTATTTAGGATTGATTGACGAGGGATTGACACACAGTTGGTGGCGTGAGGGGACTGTTTTGGGAATTGGAGCGCGGTTTGAGGTACGTAAACCCCTTAAGAAACACACTTAAGTATTTATTTATTTGTTTCAGTTAATCCAGTTATTATTGTTAATTATTTCATACTATTTTCACGTTCTTACCTATGTTGTATGGTTGGTTGTCTAATTCGCCGTCGTATCTTATATATTCTGAGGTGTGTGGACGGATTTGGGTAGGTTGGACAATAGAGAGAGGCTCAAGTGATGGACTAGTGGAGGGGGTGTGACGACCCTAAAATCTAACTCGTGTCACATGTTAATTTTAGGTCATACGTGGACCCTTACTGTGATATAGTTGTCCAATTCTTGGTCGACGGTGCCAATGTATGTTATTTTTGTTTGGTATTTTGTATTATATTTTACTACCCAAATGTAAATTTCAATGTCCCAAAAGTGCGAGGATGTCTGAGTGTGAGCGTTGGTGTTGGAAAAAGAGTTCGGCTCGATGGGAAAGTGAATAAAGGGTTTCGGGAGAACTGTTGTTAGGTAATTAGGAGTCCGGGGGATTTAATGAATTAAAAACACTGACTAAATACAAAATAAATTATAATTAAAAGTTGTATGTCGTGTTCGATACGTTGAAACATCCGAGAGTACATGATGAGCTAGTTGTGGTTCGAAACGGGTCTGGGAATGCGAGTATTGTGCGAGAAAACGGTTAAGTATTGATGTAAGTCATTTATTGAAGTCACCAAGGAGTGTCAAGGTGGTTGGATGGATTAAGTGATGGCCATGTAATGTGCCTCGAGATTTGTGTGTGGGTGTACATGATGGGGGAGTATAAAAGCAACCCCATCAACTTTTCTCTCTCATCTCTCATTTCTCAATCTCATCTTAACGAAACAACAAACGTGGGAGTGGGTTCCGAGGGTTTCGACACAGTTTGACACTAAGGGATCTCTCAATCCTGAATTTTAAGGTGAGATCTCGGTTCTCTACATGTTTATCTACGTTTTGGTTGTAGTTTTGTGGGTTTTCGTCACGATGATTTCGAACGAGATTTACGGGAAATGTTGGGAATGAGGTTTTATGATATTTTAGGATCCAATGGAAGAGTTATTGATAATTTGTGAGTTGGTTTAATGATTGTGGAAGTTGTGGAATTTTTGGAGATTTTTTGACTGTTTTCGAAATAGGGGGTTCGTCGAGGTTTTGACGCGAACCAAAGGTGGTTTGTGATAGTCACGGACGTCCTTAAGAGTTTGAGATAGGCTCGGAATGCGGTGATGCGAGCCGGGGTTTTAGAAAACCACGGAATGAGCGTGAAGGACCCCGGAAAGAGCGTGCAGGACCCACACTGCTAGGGACGTCGTAGGCATTTATGCCTACGGTGCCACCCACGACGACTGGGGCCGCCAGCCCCGAAATCACGCCGTGAAGGTGCCACTGCGGTGTGACACTGTTCACAGGGGTATTTTTACAAAAAAATTCAGAAAATTTTAGGAATCTCTTGGGGATTTAAATGGGTTCGAATACAACCCAATACCCCGAAGATCAACCCAATTACACTAATAAAATAATTATGGAAAATTAGGTAAATTAGAAAGTAATTACTAGGATTTATAATTTAATTGAATTATCATGACTTTTAGTTGTTAACGGGTCACACGAGATTCGTAGGAGGCGAGTCAGAGGTCGTGTAAGTGTGAATTAGCTTGGATATAGGTAAATAAATGAGTGAGGAATTTTACATTTATTACTTGAGCTTTAAATTATTATTATTGCTCTATTCCATTTTGGAAATTCTATTCCTTTGAGTTGTCCGTGGGCAAGTGAGTCAACGTGATCCTTTAATAGGATGGGTTATCTGAGAAAAAATGCAAGAGCCGCGAACTCGGGATGCACGATACCGGTTCTGGTTCTATATGGGGTGAGTGTTCTACCTAGACTATCAGGGAATCTCATCAATGTGGATGTTAGGACGTCGTAAGTTTACCACGTCCTAAACAACAAGTCTTGTAGGTGTTTACCTCGACTCAACGACCGTTTGGTCGGGACTACTTTTGCCTCTCTATTATTTTCGGGACACTCATTTTCGATTGCTTAGTTAATTTATTTACAGTCTTATTTATTCATGCATTCCCTGTCCTTTCTTTCTATCGACATGAATATGGACTAGTTGTTTGTCTATTTTCAAATGTTGTATTTATGTCCTGTTTGCCGTTACTTACCAGGGCTCGTCATTCTTGTGTTTGACAGAGTGCAGATCCACAGCCCAACAAGGGAAAAGCTCCACAGCTTAGAGATTGATTTGAGGATACCACAGCAGGTCTTTCCGCTTGTCCGTTATACGTGACTTTTCTTATATTATTGTATATATTGTTTTTGAAACATTAGGACTTGGGGTTTTTAAGAGATCTTGGAAATGTATATCTATATATTATTCTCCTTTGACTGATCATTGATGATGATATATATATGCGGGGTTTCCACACTATAGGATGTCTTATTTTGTATGGTTATGGTTATTTCGATTAGTTTGAGGATTGATTGCTTCCATTTTAATAATGTTAACTGACTAATCGACGTTTTATAAACTTGTAAATTGTTTAAAATGGTAAACATTAATGGAAGGCTAACTAGGCTTGTGAGACTTGGCGAGATTGGCTCAGGATTTTACGTAAGTCTAGGCCGGGCGAGGCCCAGTTTAAGATTGTGAAACTGAGGCTGTCACAGGGGGTGAAGAAGTCCAACAGGGGATCTTGATATCTGAATAAGGGTTCTATCCTGCCATATGATACACATCCGTTTAGTTTTATCGGTGTTATTTATGCATGCGTTCTACTTACAGTTGCTTGTTTACTGTGCAAGTTTACTTAACATATTATTGGCTTCCATTACTATCAATGTTGGGTACTTTTCTTTTGGGTTTTACTTGCCAGACTTGTCATCTGCCTTTTGTGATGGCTTGAGTGCAGATCCCAAGACGAGCATGGGAAAGGAGGCGCTAGCACACTACTTGCAATTGCCCACCGACTGGGATTGACTCGTACGTGTGTATATTTGATATTTTGATTTCATTTTGGGTTATTGAGGAACTTTTTGAGACACTTGTAAATGTATGTAATTACTTTTGGTTAATTTATATACAATGTCTTGTACCGGGTTTTCCATATAGGATTGATGCTCTTAAATCATGATAGAATGAAATTATAAATTTACATGTTATTAAGGCTTCTGCTGAAATATTAGTTATAAATGCAAGATAAACTCTGATAATGAAGGTTGATGAATGACGTGGTGTGCATGGGACACAGCAAGGCAGTGCCTAGGTAACGTTGTGGGCCCGTAATGCATGACGTGACTGTTGGGTTTTGGGTTCATATGCAGCGGAGATTACAAAACAATTTTGAGAAAAACCTCAACATGATCCGAATCTGATTCCATTAAAACACGTTTATACTATGAAAACTTAATCATACCTCACTCGCAATGTACCTTTCTGAAGGTTAATCGATCTCTAAGGCGATGCCAACAACGAACGTCCTCTATCAGCAGTCCACACACGAACGGCGGTTAAGATTTGAAGTGCTATCTTCGAGAGATTACCAAACCTTTTTGTCTCTCCAAAACAATCCAGAGCATACCAAAAAACTCTAAGTCGTTTCTTAAAACGAAAATAAAGTTTCAGCCCTTTTTTTAATCTTTCGTACTTGTATTCTAACTCAAAGCGTCTATTTATACAACCCTTGTATATAGACAGTTAAGTAAATTACACATATACCCTTACTTAAAGAAGTACAAGTGTAATACACTACAAGGACATTTCTGTCATGAATTTTATCATATAAAATTCGTTTTTTTTTAACCATCTTAAAATCTCACAAAACCATTCTTAGTGTGCGACCCATTAGGCTCATACAACGTTGGTAGTGTACCAAAACACATTTTGGTATACAAGTCATAAGCGGCCTCTAGCAAGACATTATGACTACCCAAGTTGTACGAATATCAAATCGATACAACCTAATCAATAGTGTATATAACATCCTTTTGTCACACGATATCCTTTTGATCAAACATAAGGCATGGAATTGTCATCTAACATGTTCAATCGTACTAGTCTCGATTTCTAGGTAGACTGAAAACATCTAAGTTACATTGATCAATATCAATTCACTTAGACTAGGCCTTTTAACAGTCTAACACATCGAGGGATCCACTGGATATCTCTCTTTATATGAGAGGGACATTCTATCTCGATTACATATCTTCACCAAATTATTCACACAGTAACCAATCACAACCTTTATAATCATCCAGTTAAAGACAACGTTTGATTGCGTCAAATCACTGTATTCCTAATGTTGAAGTCTCTGGAAATCTCAAGTCGAGGACCTGAAAAATATACCTATCATGAGAAACAACTATGACTTAATCCATGTGATGTTCTCATAGCGGGTCGGTCCAGTACTTTGTTCCCTAACAAGTACTCATGATCTTGATTCGTATTCCTATACGTATAATCATCGTATGATCATCAATCAAGACTCACACTAGTCTTAATTCATTATAGTTCCCAGTATAATAATCGACTAGAGACATTTAGGGTATTTCTGTAAATACCCATGGATCTTATTATAATATAAACATGCAAATCAATTATAATAAACAGCAAATGAAATCCTCTATTTTATTAACTAAAATGTATTCATAAAGACTGTTAATGGATTGACCTAGGGCACATTTCCCAACATCTCCCACTTGCTCTAGGGCCAATCATTCATGCATCTAATGCCTAATGATCTAACATGACCATCATGTTTCGCTTGTGGAAGAGCCTTTGTTAATGGATCCGCAACGTTGTCTTCAGTTGGTACTCTGCAAATCTTTACGTCTCCCCTCTCAATAATTTCTCTGATGAGATGAAAACGCCTGAGTATATGTTTGGATATGTGGTGTGATCTAGGTTCCTTGGCCTGTGCTATTGCCCCGTTATTGTCACAATACAAACAAACAGGGTTAGCAATACTTAGAACTACACCTAGTTTAGAAATAAACTTTTTGATCCAAACTGCCTCCTTTGCTGCAACGGACGCAATATACTCAGCTTCTGTTGTAGAATCTGCCATAGTCTTTTGCTTCAAACTTTTCCAGCTTATTGCACCCCCATTCAAAGTAAACACATATCCAGATTGCGATCTAAAATCATCTATATCCGTTTGAAAACTTGCATCTGTGTAACCATTTACAACTAGATCATTTTCAAAACCTCCATAGACCAAGAACACTTCCTTAGTCCTTCTTAAGTACTTAAGGATGTTCTTTACTGCTATCCAATGACTCTCACTTTGGATCGATCGATATCTCGCTTGTAGTGCTCAAAGCATATGATACATCAGGCCGAGTGCATAGCATGGCGTACATGATAGATCCAATAGCAGATGCATATGAAATCTTATTCATACGGTCTCGCTCATCATTTGTCTTTGGACATTGATTCTTGCTGAGACGCCATGAGACATTGGCAACAATCCTCTTTTAGAGTCTTGCAAACTGAACCTATTCAGTACCTTGTCTATGTAAGCACTCTGACTTAGACCGATTAGCCTCTTAGATCTATCCCTATAAATCCTTATACCTAGGATATAGGCTGCATCTCCTTAGACTTTCATTGAGAAACACTTCCCTAACCAAGACTTGACACTCTGCAATGTTGGGATGTCATTTCCAATGAGTAATATATCATCAACATACAGTACCAGAAAAACAACTATACTCCCACTGACCTTCTTGTATACACAAGGCTCATCTTCATTCTTAATAAAACCAAAATCCTTGATTGCTTCATCAAAATGAAGATTCCAACTCCGAGAAGCTTGCTTTAATCCATACATGGATCTTTGAAACTTGCATACCTTCCTAGAATTTTCAGGATGTACAAAACCTTCAGGTTGTGTCATATACACGTCCTTAAGCAACTTTCCATTAACAAATGTTGTTTTTACATCCATATGCCATATCTCATAGTCATTATATGCAGTAATGGCAATTAAAATTCTTATGGATTTAAGCATGGCTACTGGCGAAAAAGTTTCATCATAATCAACACCTTGAGTCTGCCTGAAACTTTTTGCTACAAGTCTTGCTTTGAAAGTATGTAGTTTGCCATCCATGTCAGTTTTCTTCTTGAAAACCCATTTACATCCAATGGTCTTACCACCTTCAGGTAAATCAACCAAGTTCCAAACTTGGTTATCATACATGGATTGCATCTCAGAGTTCATGGCACTTAGTTATTTATCTGAGTCTGGTCCAGACATAGCCTCCTGATAAGTGGTGGGCTCATTTTGATCTATAAGCAGCACATCACGACTATCAGTAATGAGAAATCCCAATCTCTCTGGCTCATGTCTTACCATTTCAGATTTACGTGGGCCTTGTGTCACTTACGGAGGTTCAACTGGTTCAGAACGTTGTTGAACTTCCAGTAGCGGTTCAGTGTTTATTTGTGATTCTTGAACTTCTTTAAGATTTATTTCTCTCCCACTAGTGTCTTTTGAAATAAACTGTTTTTCCATAAAGGCACCATACCAAGCAATAAACATTTTGTTCTCAGCGCGATTATAAAAGTAATATCCTTTTGTTTCCTTAGGATACCCCACAAATAAACACTTATCAGATTTAGGTGCTAGTTTTTCTGAGACTTGTCGCTTTACGTAAGCCTTACAACCCCAAATCTTAAGAAAAGACAAACTAGGTCTCTTCCCGTACCATATCTCATATGGTGTTTTATCAACCGCTTTATAAGGAACTCGATTTAGAGTGAAAGCTGCAGTTTGTAATGTATAACCCCAAAAGGATAATGGAAGATCCGCATGACTCATCATAGATCGAACCATATCTAATAAGGTTCGATTTCTCCTTTCAGAAACTCCATTCCATTGTGGAGTTGCTGGTGGAGTCAATTGGGAGACAATCCCACAATTTTTAAGATGATCATCAAATTCTTGGCTTAAATACTCACCACCTCGATCGATCGAAGTGTTTTGATAGTTTTACCAAAGTGATTCTCGCACTTCATTTTGAAACGTTCGAAACATCTCAAATGATTCACTTTATGTTTCATAAGATATACATAACCATATCTGCTGAAATCATCGTAAATGTAATGAATCGATAACCTCCTCTAGCCATTGTGTTTATAGGACCGCATACATCAGTATGTATTAGACCCAATAAATCACTTGCCCTTTCACTGTGTCCAGTAAAGGGACTTTTAGTCATCTTGCCTCGTAAACAAGATACACACGTTTTTTATGTTTTTAAATCAAATGAATCTAGAAGTCCATCTTTATGGAGCTTCTTTATGCGTTTCTCATTTATGTGCCCGAGACGACAATGCCAAAGATAGGTTTGGTTCAAATCATTTGACTTAAATCTATTTGTATTTATGTTAAAGACTGGAGTATCAGTGGACTTTTTCATGCTTAGAATATAAAGACCATCACACAAATCAGTATTGGGTGAGTGTGGTGAGTGGGGTGTGGTAAGTAAAAATCCTTTTATATAGAGAGGTAGTTAGATAGTTTTACAAAATTGGGGTAGGTTAACTATTAGTGGGGTCCGTTAAACCTTAAAGAGTGGCGCCCCAGAGTTCAGCGTTTTGCGCTTACAAAACGCGTTGAGTCGCAACTCGCAAGCAAAACAGCCTGGATGTAACTTTTTTCCAAACTCCCATAACAACCCTGCTCTGTCATGAAGTTGGTATCATCAAACCTTTGAACTTGGTGGGCATTTCCGTCAACTTGGGCAAAAAATAACTAGTGTTTTGCACAAATTGGGCATATGTACCGAAGCTTGGACGCTCCTCCTAAACAAAAGCCAAATCACGCTCATTTCAAGTCAAGAGAGTGAGACTTAGCTGTGCACAGCTCTTCAGAAAATCAAAACCAAAACCAACTCTCAAGTCTCTCTCGTGTGTTCATTGAAAACAAGACGCGTAGAGACTAGTGAAGAGCGTCACTAGCTAGTTGTGACCAACTTTAATTAAATCCTTATTATATAAGTATTACACTTCTAGACCCCCCATGTTCATCATATAAATACAAACCCTCTAACATATATTTCTTCAATCCACTCCTCTAAAACCCACAACAGTTAGTTAATACATCTCAATTAACTAACTATAGCAATAGAAATGGCTGGCTTTGTTTCTTCTATGCTTGTTCTAATAGTGCAGCTCCACCTTCTACTCTTCATTGCTGCTCCTTTGTTTCAACAATTCTCCTTGGCCACTGCTAGACCACTCATGGCTAGTAGTGATGGTGAGAAGTTCTCATCAATGAAGTACCACAAGGGCCATCTCCTCACAGGCAACATCACAGTGAATCTCATTTGGTATGGAAAATTCAAGCCCACCCAAAGAGCCATCATCTCTGATTTCTTCATCTCCCTCTCCTCATCAGTCCACAATCACCCATCAGTCTCCACTTGGTGGAAGGCCACCCAAAAGTACTACTACCAACCCATCAATAATTCTCCTCATTCTGCTTTGACACTCACACTAGGCAACCAATTCCTTGATGAAACCTACTCCCTATCCAAGTCACTCTCCACTTCCCAAATTGTTCAATTGGCCTCGAAAGGCAGTCACCGCAACGCCATCAACGTGGTGTTGACCGCGCCGGATGTCACTGTCGACGGGTTTTGCTCGAGTAGGTGTGGAACTCATGGTTCTGCAGCTGCTGCTCCGGTTGTGAAAAGCAAAGGGAGTAAAATCTACAAGTATGCCTACATATGGGTAGGGAACTCAGAGACACAATGCCCAGGCCAATGTGCTTGGCCTTTCCACCAACCAATGTATGGACCACAGAGCGCGCCATTGGTTGCGCCGAATGGCAACGTGGGCATGGACGGAATGGTGATCAATTTGGCTTCACTGCTGGCAGGGACTGCCACTAATCCTTTTGGCAATGGGTACTACCAAGGGCCGGCGGAGGCGCCTCTGGAGGCGGCGTCTGCTTGTGCAGGGATTTATGGGAGAGGAGCATATCCAGGGTATGCAGGGGAGTTGTTGAAGGATGAGAGCAGTGGTGGGAGCTTCAACGCTTATGGGATTAATGGGAGGAAGTACTTGTTGCCTGCTTTGTTTAATCCTAAGACTTCATCATGTGAAGCTTTGGTGTAGATTGATTGGTGTATAAGATGTATAATTGAAATAGGTAGATACATGAGGGTAGATAATATCAATTTGTTTGCTGTAATTCTTTGATTTGTTCATTCTTGAGGTGGATTTTTAATTAATAAAAGAAATACAAGTAAATTTGCCTATTCTTTTTTTTTTTTTCTAGATTAAAACCCAACTATTTAAAATCCTTAATAAGAGCTTCTTCTTTTTTTCAAATTGTACCACACTTTAGGGTGTGGCATTTCACCTTGTCTCAAAATACAGTTTAATTTCAACATTTCCACACATTCCATACTATTGACTGCGCAGCGTGAATGAACACCATAAATAAATGAAATGTTGTTGGAGATTTTGCGATTAATCCACATTGACTAGTTAAATGATTGAATGAATAAATTATAATATAGTTCAAAGAAATAGAAAACTATGAGCTACTTTGTCTCTATTTCACAATTCTTTACTATGTCAACTGGTTTGCTATAGAACCACAACATCATGCACTATATTAAAAAAGAATGTCAAATTGATAAAAATATCCTATCCTTTTTAAATTTGTTATTATATCTCAATCTTTATAGATTGATAAATTTTTATCAAAGTCACTTTGTAACACCAAATTTGATGAGGTAAAAGTGAGTCAGCTATTTTGTATGAAATGAAAATCTTGGGATGGGGATATCCTTCGTGATATATTTGAAAAAAGAGATAAGAATATTATCCTATCAATTTCGCTAAGATCTCGCAAAGATTTTCGTCGTTATGCCATGATTTAGACCACTTTTGAGCCTCTTTTGTTTCTTAGAACAGACATATTTTGATTGATATCTATTAGTCTATTTATCATGCACTTAATCTATTTAAATTCCTATCTTTCATTTATCGCATGATATTTAGGCTGCCTTGCTGTTATAAATCATGAATTATTGTTATATTCTTCTGACATTACTTTCGATTTCTCTCAGTTGCTCATCATCTAGTTTGTGATGGCGGATGCAGATAGACCAGAGTACAGCAAGGGCAAGGGGCCCTATTTAGGACGCTACCTGTAAGGATTATCGGCTAGACACTCCATACCCTAGTGTAGGTTTATGTCTGCTTACTTGTACGTTGCTTTATATTACTATGTTTTGATGCATGTTTCGAAATTAGATTTGTTGAATATCATGTACTAGACTTTTATTGGCTTACTTTGATTGTACATGAATATTCCTGAATTTTTACGGGGTTTTCCACATAATAGAATTCTTGAATTTCCTTTGATTTGAGTTGTTTTCCATACTTGAAGTTATTTTCGCTGCATTATATTCTTAATTGCAATAAGTTATTCATAAACTTTGTAAGTTAACGAACTGAGGCTGACAAGGCATACGTCAATTTGCCGAGTTTTCGACTCGAGAATTTTCATATGTCTAGACCGGGAGTACCCAATTGCATTGGAAAATTGGGGCCATCATAGTTGGTATCAGAGACTAAGATTTTAAAGACCTGACTCTTGATTTAAAACACAAATCATTAAGACACCGAAAGTTAAGAATGATTAAACTTAAAGTGGAAACCCTACGATCCTAATTAGAACCTTAGTTTGGGTGTGAGGATGAGATTGAGATAAGTCGGATATAATTTTGTACATGTTATGTTTATTGTGTGTACTATATGGCATGCGGTAGCTATAAACTAATTCGAAGCATTCACTCTCTTGATTTAGGCAGCAATCGCAGATCAGACAGGTCCGAGCGACGATATCAGCATGATTTTGACACGGTGCCTTGAGGAGATACACATGTTGACTCAGAGAGCCACCATCTAGGACCAGAGATTTGAGGAGTTAGTGCGATTGCTAAGGACACCCGCATCAGTTACCACGACACCATCGACCCCGATTACACCTTTCCCGCCCACTACGTCTACTCAGGGGACAGAGACTCCTGTTGCTACAACTTCCACATCTCTGATCCTGATCATGTCTAATCATGAGATGGGAATAGTTTAGATTACGCAAGAGGAGGTGGTCTTACCTCCGGTCCAAGCTGAGGAGACACTGATTATGCCAGTAATGACCGCAGAGATTGTTCTGGCCACTACCCCGAAGAAGAGCCCAAGGGCTACATCCGAGGCGAGGTAGTGGTGAGAGTTTAAGAGGCATGCCAATCAAATCTTTGGCTACACAAACGTAGCAACAACGGAGTTATTTCTGAAAAACTGTGAGAAAATTCATACTATTATCGCTGCGGAGGATTATATGCGAGCGACGATTTTTTCGCCCATGCTATAGGTAGAGGGAGATGACTAGTGGACAACCATTGTCACCACTCGAGGCATTCCGAGAGACTAGATTGACTTCAAGACCCAATTCAATCAGAAGTATTTTTCATCGATGGTGTTACGGCCGAAGAGGAACGAGTTCATGGCATTGAGGCATAGTGCAGATGAGTTAGTGATGGAGTGCATGGGCAGGTTCATTTCGTTGCTGCCCTATGCTAGAGGGCTGCAGATGCTGAGACTGACCGAATCTATTACTTCACCGAGGGTCTGCTCCCTGCGATCGGAGGATTTGTTGTTACGACTGAGCCAGAGAGCTTGGAGAGAGCGTTCTGAGCGTAACCTAGCAAGGGAGTGCTATTTGCTTGCTCATCTAGAAGAAGCAAGGACAGCCAGAGGGGAGACTCGATCAGATTACCATTATCAACATGACAGGAAGAGGAAGATGAGCAGATGGGTCCAGCAAGACCACAGAGCTCTGAGTGTGGGATCAGTTGCACCATATATGACCAGACCAGCACAGACTATCACACCGGTACTAACATTTGCGAGTCACCCTCGATAGCTTACTAGGCCCGTGCAGCAGTCACAGGGACAGTCTATCGACAGAGGTGGTAGTCAAAGGCAGAGACAGAGATCTGGACAAACTCAGGCTACGTAGAGTCGAGGACAGGATTAGACACATGACACCCGTACCTACTACCGATGCGGAAAGGTGGGTCACATTCAAAAGAAGTGTACTCATCCAGCAAGAGCATAGCCACAACACCACTAGCACAAGATAGAGCTTGTTCAGGCCGTTGTTGAGCCAGACCAGCTGGAGTCCCGAAACCCTGTTAAGGGTATTTTCATGCATACCATGTTCGGTTCATGTTTTATTATTTCATTTATTATTGGTCGCATGGTAGACAAGTTAGGGTTGAAACCCGTTAGGTTTAGTAGACCCATGATCTTTAGCACGGCTGCTGGGGACAAGATATACCCAAACCTTATGTGCATTGATTTTTCGGTAGAGTTAGCAGCTACGAGTTGCATGTTGACATGAGAGTGCTAGAGTTCTCGAGTTCGATGCGCTGTTAGGCATGGATTGGTTGGGAGCTTACCATGCTCTGATCGATTGTTACGAGAAGACGATCATGATTCCGTTAGCGGATGGTACGAAGATCAACTTTTAGGGGATAGTCACATTATTTCCCATCACTAGAGGCAAAAAAGCCACGAGCGGTGAGATCGAGACGTTTGCAAGCATCATGAGCACTGGTGTAAAGCAAGAGATCAACATATATGATGTACCGATAGTGTGCGAGTTCACTGATGTATTTCTGGAGGATTTACGAGGATTACCACCGCTGATGGTGATTGACTTCATTGTTAACTTAGTCCCTGGGACTAGGACGATTTCGATACCACCGTATAGGATGGCACCTCGAAAGCTGGAGGAGCTGCGGACTCAGCTAGACGAGCTATTGGAGTTAGGATTCATCAGTCCTAGTATGTCACCCTAGAGAGTGCCAGTATTATTCGTGAAGAAAAATGATGGAAGTCTTAGATTATGTATCGATTACAGATAGCTGAATCAGGTTACCATGAAGAACAAGTACCCATTGCCTCGTATTGATGACCTATTTGACTAGTTGACTGAAGCGCAGTAGTTATCAAAGATTGATTTGAGGTCAGGCTATCATCAGCTCAGGATCAGGGTTGAAGATCGAGAGAATACAACATTCAACACGAGATACGACCATTACAAGTTCACAGTCATGCCGTTTGGTTTGACTAATGCACCAGCCATGTTCATGGATCTCATGCACAGAGTATTGAGGGAGTACTTAGATAGATTCGTGATTGTGTTCATCGACGATATCCTTATCTATTCCTGAACTCGTGAGGAGCACGAGGGACATCTTCGATTAATGTTGCAGACTTTGAGGGACCATCGACTGCACGCCGAGTTTAGCAAGTGTAAGTTTTGGCTTTCAGAGGTCAGATTTTTGGGACACATAGTTAGAGCCAATGGAGTTGCCATAGATCCTGAAAAGATTCAAGTCATGATTGAGTGGCCTATGCCGCCTACAGTGACTCACATTCGCAGTTTTTTGGGATTAGCTAGGTACTATCACCGATTCATGCAAGACTTCTCCAAGATCGCTACAACGATTACGAAACTAACTCAGAAGAAAGTAAAGTTTGATTGGAATAAGGAGTGTGAACGGGCATTTACCAATCTGAAAGAAAAGTTGACTACCACACCGGTCCTAGCGTTACCTGAGACAAGGAAGGACTTAGTGGTGTATACCGATGCGTCGAAAGTTGGTTTGGGTTGTGTATTGATGCATGAGGGCAGAGTGATCGTTTATGCATCCCAACAGCTAAAGATTCATGAGAAGAACTACCCTACTTATGACTTAGAGTTGGCTATGATCATGTTTGTGTTGAAGATCTGGAGACACCACCTGTATGGTGTACGGTTCAAGTTATTCACAGACCACAAGAGCTTGAAGTACATATTCTCTCAAAAGGAGTTTAATCTGATATAGAGGTGTTGGCTAGAGTTCCTGAAAGAATACGATTTTGCACTTAAGTATCATTCGGGGAAAGCCAATGTTTTTGCTGATGCTTTGAGCCATAAAGGATCTGATGCTAAGGTAGTTGTATGTCGTATGACCAATTAGTACACGTTACTTGAAGCAGCCGAGATGATGAGTTCAGCGGACGTGCCGACGACTACCTGGACATAAATGTGTGGCCAGATGAAGTTGCAGACCATTTTACTACAAACTGTTCTCGAGGGACAGTAGGGTGATGAGTCGTACCAGCTTTACAGTGAGATGGCGAACAATTAAGAATATCCAGATTGGAGTCAATCGACAAACTCTTACTTAAGGTATCGCGGGCGACTGTAGATTCCATTAGCGGCTAACTTGCGGATCGAGATACTTCAGGAGGCTCACCGTTCTCATTTTCTATGCATTTGGGTCGGACCAAGATGTACGTCGATATGCGACGTCTCTTTTGATGACTGGGGATGAAGTTTGATATGTCGGAGTTCATTAAAAAGTGTGAGATATGCTAGCACGTGAAGGTTGAGCATCGATGGCCTAAAGGATTACTGCAGCCCCTACCCATTCCTCAACGAAAGTGGGAGTACATTACTATGGATTTCGTCAGAGGCTTGCCACGATCTCCTCATGGTCACGATAACATCTGGGTAATTGTGGACAAATTGACGAAATTTAATCATTTCATACCAGTATCCACTACACACCGAGTTAATAGACTGAGCATCATCTATGAGTACGAGATTGTCAGATTGCACGAAGTTCCGTTGTCGACTGTGTCATATCGAGGGGCGTAGTTCACTTCATTGCTATTGCAGAGTACGTAAGCTCAGTTTGGTACCAGACTAGAGTTGAGTATGGCGTTCCACCCGCAGACAAACGGACAATCCAAAGGTTGATCCAGGTGTTGGAAGACATGCTCAGAATGTGTGCTTTGGAGTATGGCGGTTCATGGGAAGAGAACCTTCATCTTTACGACTTTACATATAACAATTTTTATCAAGTGAGTATCGGTATGGCACCATTCAAGGCGATATATGGCAAGCCATGTAGATCACCTTCTTGCTGGGCTGAGCAAGAGGATGTTGTGACAATTGGTCCTGAGACTGTTATTGATCATACTGAGAATGTACGATAGATTCGTCTAAGATTAAAGGGTGCCCAGGAGAGGCAAAATAAGTACTACGACAAGTGTTACGATGAGCTTCAGTACGAGTTGGGATATTATGTATACCTGAAGGTCTCTCCACTGAAGGTCACAAGCAGTTCGGAATCAAGGGAAAGCTCATTCCTAGATTTATCGATCCCTTCAAAATTGTGATGATGGTCGGTAAGGTTGTTTATCAGCCAGAGTTACCGCCACAACTTGTCGATGTACATCCAGTGTTCCATATCTCGATGCCTCGACTAGATAAGTCAAGAGGAGGACAGCGACTGATGGTAGACTATAGCCAGATTGACTTATGAGACGATACCACATGAGGAGCAGTCGATCAATATTATTGATCAGAAGGTCAAGACATTGAGGAACAAGGAGATTCCTTTGGTTCTTGTGAGATGGAAATTTCATGGAGACAATGAGCTAATCTAGGAGTTAAAGTCCTATATGTGTGAGCACTTTCCCTTGCTATTTGATTCTGGTGAGTCTTTAGCTTAGTTTACTTATTAGTTTAATTTTGAGGACAAAATTCTAATAAGTGGGGGAGACTATAACGACCTCAAAATTTAAAACAATTTATGTCATATTTGTCAAGATCGTGACCCAGCTACGTGGTATTTCACAGTGTTTTGGACTTTAGGATGTCGACATCGAGGTAATTTTACTTTTCTGTGATGTTTGTATTAGTATACTAATCTAATACAAGTTTCGAGTCATTTAGCAATTTGTTAGTCTGAGTGAGGCTTCCCTACGAGGGAATTAAAACACAAATAAATGATTTTTCAAACAATAAATACGATGATTTTATTTACAACGGAACGTGACGAAACCATAGGTACACAACAGTCGAGTTATGGTGCAGTTCGGGTCGAGGAGTGCAGGAACAGGCCAAGGAGCTGGATAACTAAGTGACATCCAAGTCACCTAGTGGAGTCAACACAAGGAGCTTTGCTCTCTTAACTTATCTGTTCAGTTCTTATGTTTATTTTACTCAAGTTTTCATCGCAATGACCATGGACTCCGTGTCGGACTCGATTCTGTTGAGTTTCCCTGGTGTCTTGACGATCCACGGAGCGATCAATACGCGGTGTTGAGTCGGTGTTGCTGTTTTGTCATCGATTTTATTGTTCTTTGTTGTTTTCCAATGAATTTGGGATATCTCGAATTCCCAAAATTCCCAGCGTTCTACGACGATCCGAAGTCGATTTCGGATGGTCTTGAGTCCAGCCACATGTTAGCGATAAACGCGGAGCGCAACATTGCGATTTGGGCAACCGAAACTAGACCATAACAGTGCTGGTTTGGGCGCCACGCATGGCGCCATGGTGATTACCCGCATGTCGCTGCGACGACACCCAATTGATTCAAGTTTTTTGTTTATTTTGATAATTCGTCGTGGAGAAGCCACACGTTATATGGTGGGACGACATCTCTCACAGGTGCGAACCATAGAAGAAAAATATCCCAGCACGCCATGACGATGCCGTGACCTTGTGAACATGGCGACATCACTACAGCGTGGAGCAGAACTTGTAAATCAAATTGACGCCACGAGGACGCCATAGGCCAAAGGCCTAGCTGCGTCATTGGCGGTGTCTCGACCAGTGTCCAATACACACTACGCCACGGTGTCAGTCACTATTTTTGAATTTATATTTCGATTTTAACCGAAAACTTTTAGAAAACTTTGGGAGATTATCTAAGGTCTAGTATTGACCATAAACACAATATTTGTGGTTCAAACTATTGATAGGTATTTTGTAAATTTACTGGACAGACGAGAGATGCAGGAGTTGGTTTAACGTGTCGTGATTAATCAGGTAAGTACATTTTCCTTGTGCTTATGTATGTTAGTAAGTCAGTAAAGAAATACCTTGTGATTCATTATTATTCTGTTATGATTTGCCATGATCTATTGTTGGTATTCCATTCTATTCCTTGGTTGTGTGTGTCTTGGCATAAGTGTTTGTCTCGAGAGGACTCGGCCCTGCACTAGTGGGGAAACGTGGGCACTCATGTATAGGAGTGTGGGACCACCCATAGTGACCGTGTGACACCAAGTATTTGGTTTTGAGGCATGTGTCCCTCTCATCATTGTTGTGTCTTCGCTGTGTCGATGCCAGGGGAGATCTCGCGAAGATCTTTGTCGTTATACCATGATTTAGACCATTTATGGGTCTCTTTTAATTCTTAGAGCACACATATTTCGATTGATATCTATTAGTATGTTTATCATGCACTTGATCTATTTAAATTCTTGTCTTTCATTTACCGCATGATATTTAAATTGCCTTGCTTTATAAATCATGAATATTCTTCTGGCCTTACTTTCGATTTCTCTCAGTTGCTCGCCGTCTAGTTTGTGACGATGGGTGCAGATAGATCGAAGTGCAGAAAGGGCAAAGGGCCCTGTCTAAGAGACTACCTGTGAGGATTATCGGTTGGACACTCCATACCTTTGTGTAGGTTTTATGTCTGCTTGCGTGTACGTTACTTTATATTACTATGTTGTGATGTATGTTTCGAGATTAGAGTTGTTGAATATCATGTACTAGTCTTTTATAGACTTACTTTGATTGTACATGAATATTCCTGAATTTTTACGGGGTTTTCCACATAATCGAATTCCTGAATTTCCTTTAATTTGAGATATTTCCCATAATTGTAGTTATTTCTATTGTGTTATATTCTTAATTTCAATAACTGATTCATAAACTTTGTAAGTTAACAAATGGAGGCTGACTTGGCATACGCTGATTTGGCGAGTTTTCGACTCGGTGATTTTCGTATGTCTAGGCCAGGCGTACCTAATTGTATTGGGAAATTGGGGCTGTCACACCTCATGATAGGCATATTATTAAACACAACAAAAGCACTCAATGAAACTATTAATGCACAATGTAAACAAATTCATCAATAAGAAATATACATTAACCAATACTAAAAGCAAAGCATAAATGCATGACCACATATAAATAGAAGTAGGAAGGTGAAACCGTGAAAGTGTGAGTCTGGGAGGTCAAATAATGAGCCTCGGTTGGAGGTGGTGTGAGTGGCCTTCAAACAATTAGTATGCAAATTATAGAATGCAAATAGTCTATAAGTCATATGGGGTCATATATCCTTTTCTCCTCCTACCACAATCCCCCTTTAAAGCTGCATATTTTACAAACCCTTATGTGGAGTCATATTTCTAAGGCATGCCATGACGTGAAATGGCCATTAAAGAACCATAAACACATCCATTCAATCAAACTTATTTTTACCAAACTTGCCTTTTTCTACTTAAATAACAAAGAATTGTGATTGATACGCAATAAAAAATCAATGCCCACTAACCATTGAAAATATAATAGTATCTAATCATTGCATACAATTGAAATCACAATTTTCGATTGTATGTTATACCTTTACAATTGAAAATTGAAAGATTTCATTTACAAAAAAAAAATAAAAAATTGAAAGATTTCAATGACGTTTACTTACATTGATTTCAATGGTGGATATGCACTCATTGATTGTCTTTAGCAAAGCTGATAGCAAGTCGGGAGTCCAACAAAAACTAACTGCAAAATTTCAGACCAAACAAATATAAGAAAATAACTTTCCAAAGTTGTTCGATAGTATAAAGCTCGAGCCTTGCAAATCAAAGTATTCCAAAAGGCCATCCTCTGCAAACCAATTATCAAATATGCATCAATCAATACTAAATGCAAAGCTTAAGTGCATGACCACATGTAAGTAGAAAAAGAAAAGCAAGAAGAGAGAATGGTGCAGAGAAATGGAATGTATCCAAAGAAACATGTAACGACCCGTTACTTTAAGCACGTAATTAACAGTAATCTGAATCCAAATTAATCCGAGTTAAGCTCATGGTTAAGCCCAGTTTGTCTCGATTAATGTGTGTGTGGATTTGCATGATGTATCGTGATTGTTTGGTGTGTAATAGTACGTATACGTGAATAAATGAATAATCAGACTGACGAGGGAATGCCTAATACCATGTGTGGGTCAAGAAGGACACACATGAGACGCGAGATAGCGTTGATGCCGAGTGTACTTGTTGGCGTAAATTATGTAATTATTGGTGTAATTATAGGCATAAATATATATTTATATATATTATGGATATATATAAATATATACATATATATATATTAAAATGGAAAATAATAAAATAATGGTAATTTGTCGGGCACAGAGTGATACGTGGGGTCACGAGTGACACGTAGGACGTACGGTGGTGCACATGCCCGAGGGTTCTCATTGGCGCGCAATATAATTTTAGGCACGACATATCGATAAATGTATATATATAAATCAGTGTGTATATATATATAATAAATTAGAAAAGGGTGAAATTACCATAATGGGTATTGAGGTTGTTAAGGAGGAGATATTATTGGAAGGGTATTTCGGTCAATTCCCCCAGCTAAATCGCCTTCTTAACTGTTATATTGAACGAAATGAGAGAAAGAGAGAACAAAGACTATAAGGGACGACGAAGGAGACCAAGAGGAGGAGCAGGGAGCAAAAAGTTTGGGAGCTCGTGGACGTCGACGTTGATGTAAGTTTGAGTTGATGTTCTTGTTGTTGAGGCTGTTATGTGGCAGTTAACGCCATGGCCGAACCGAGAACAAGGGAAGGGAGAGTCGTCTCCCTGTCGAGGTTGGAGATTTTGAGTTGATTGGGATTGGGTTGGGAGCCAACCCCAATCGATAAAAAAAATGAAATGAAGAACAGAGTAGACGCGCTATTGAATCAAGAGGAAGGGGATGACCTTGAATCGGGCCGGTTCGGCTCAGTTGAGCCGAACCCGGTTCAGTGCCAAAACAAAAGAAAAAAAAAGAGAGAAAATGGAAAAGAAAATCTAGAAAAATAGGGAAAATAGTATTTTGGCCAAACAAATAGAAATTGAGGAATTTCTATGGAAAATGAGAAATTCGAAAGTCAGAGGAGACTTTGTATCGGAGTTTTTACCCCAAAAAGCGTGAAATGGTCAAAATAAGTTAAAAACTAGATCCTGAGATTTCATATTTGAATGGGACTAGTTTAGAAGTATTAGTAAATAAATATTAGACTTAAATTGATAAGAAATGGTTTATTTTAGGTAATGGATCGATGTGGAAAGGTTTGAGGACTCTGGGGAGTCGTATAAGTCGGTAAAACATATAAAGCTTAGGACATGTAAGTGGGACTCATAGCTTTTATCAATTATTCAATGTAAAATAGTATTATTAGAACATGCAGTGTACTGGACTGGGAATGGGGGCAATGTATCGTGATTACGTTGATTTTACAAAAATATTTTGAATGAAAATGGAATTCGGAAAGAGGTTTGACAGGACGGATCGGCCTGGTTCGGAACTATGGTGGAGTTGCTAACCATCGCCGTGCCCCCAGTGACTTAGGAGTTATCTCGGACGATGCTTTCCATTTAAGTTGATTGCTCATCAGTCATAACCCAATCAGATGAGCAGTGATTGGTTTAGTGATGATGAGGGAGTGCGACTCTATGTTTTATGAGTTGGCGGCACATTGACAAAAACTAGTTAGATGCCCAGTGATTAGTTCTTGGAGATGTGAGAAGGCAACTCAATGCAAATACGAATATTGGAAATACAAATCACGGGTACATTTCAATGAACCAAGGAACTTGCATTTATTATATATATTGTTTATATTGATTCATATGCTCCTGTAGATATGCATTCGATTCATGTTGTTATACATTACCTTGATATTAATTGATAGTTGATGGTTGGTATGAGAGTCACTACTGAGCATGTAGGAGCTCACCCACCTTGACATCTCTAGCTATGGATGTACGTTAGGACTTGGAACTCAGGAAAGGAGAAGACTAGAGGTTTATTATCTTTTCTACGGTGCAGTGAGTTTCTTGTTATATGTGTATTGTAATGTTTTATGATTTTGTAATAATTGGGGTGGGAATAGGAGTTCAATACCGATGTTAATGATGGTATTTAATATCTTGTGTTTTTATCGAAAAAGTTTTAAATTTTTCACTGCGTTTGTTTTATTTTGTTTATTGATAATCAAGATATACAGGTTGTTGTCATGAAATGTGGTAAGGCTACTGGCTCTAATTAGGTCCGATCTGGTTTACCGGGGCTTAATTAGGGTTTCAGGCGAACATTCTCTGATTGAAATTAGGGGTTGTTACAGTTGGTATCAGAGCCAAGGCCTTACAAACCTTAGTTTATTATTGGTCTTGAAGTAAGAGACAGTTTTAATATAGTATGATATCAGAGTTTGGTGGGTAAAACTTGGCATAATTATTCAACTGATCAGTTGATGGAATAACTTTGATACAGTGACTATCATAAACCGAAGTTATCACTTTCAAATTGGTTTCGAGTGATGTGATTACTTTGATACATAAGGATTAATGCCTAAAGTTGTACCTGTATATTGAAATGGAAATTTAGGTTGACTGATTTGGAGATTGGTTCTTAAGTTAGGAATAACCTAGGACTAAATAAATGGTTTTTATCGATGTTTTGGAGGGTAAAGAAAGATAAAAGCTTGAGACATGTATTTTTGAGTTGAT
Organism: Stephania japonica; assembly: GCA_039657345.1. Classification (NCBI taxonomy): domain Eukaryota; kingdom Viridiplantae; phylum Streptophyta; class Magnoliopsida; order Ranunculales; family Menispermaceae; genus Stephania; species Stephania japonica. The sequence goes on along the minus strand of CM077564.1, from coordinate 13,135,469 downwards.
ATTATATCTATGCGACATATATAGTTGTACTGTCTTACCTAGGAAGGAATCTGAAAGTCTTATCTCACATTTATAACTTGGTAAGTCAAAAGAAATTGATGATAAGGGTTTTTGGGAATCTGGACTTTAGGGATATTATGATAAAGGAAGACAATGAAATGATAATAAGATGATTTGTATCCATCTATTTATCAGGAGATGAGAATATGTATATTTTGAGGGTTAGGGTTTGTGGAACCCTGACCCCTAATAATATAGATATGGAAAGGGAAGAGTTTAGATATAACTCTTCAATGGAATAGTCTTTAATGGTATGTATCCTCATTGATATTGTTTGATGAGAAATAATCAGTGTAGAAGGAACGATGGGTTCTGGATTTAGAGACATAGGTCAGATAAAATAACCATAAAAGATGAAAGAAATATGTAATGAATGACTTATACAAAATTTAAAGGTGATGAGTCACTTTGATTAGAAAATATACTAGTGTTGAGACTAGTGGAGTTGGATGAAAAGTTACTCAATGAGGGAAATAGTGATGAATGATGATAAGAACCTTGTTGAGGTTAGGTAATTATCAATTATTTATATTTCATAAATGATTATGAAGTATAAAATTTCAGATATAATGCTAGTCTATATTGAAATAGTGAGAAAGAAATTTATCAGTATGGTTGCAGGTTAGCCGCATATACTGAAAGTAATATAAGAAAGAGATTTATTAGTGTTGTTGCGATGTAGCTGCATGCACTAATAGTATAATAATAAGGAAGCCTATCAGTATAGTTAAGATATAGTTACACATACTGAAGGCAGAATAGAAAGGGCTTATTAGTGTTGTTGTGGGTAACTGCACTCATTAATAGAGCAATGAAGAGAAAAGAATGATGATGTGGCATAACCACACATAGAGAAATGAAATGTGAGAATACTAGATTGAAGTGTAGCTCAATGTTGAGATGGTAAGGAAATGATGAAGTTACTCTAAAAGTCAACAGTTACAACAAGAGTTGAGAGTTGAAGGATTTGAGAGAAATTTATGTTTTTGATCAACTCTAACTTGTTGAGGAAGTAGAATCACTTGTAAGGTAAAGGTAAATTGAAAAATAAAAGTGGAAGGTGAGTAGCAACTGCATAAGTCTAAGGACTGGAAAAGTTAAAGGCAGAAGGCTTGACATCAAATTATTTAAGAATCTTTCAAGGTATTAATACATAAAGATTCATAGATTTACTCATGTCATCAGAGATATCTGATGTGGATAAGAAGTGAAGGGTAAGTTGCAAATTCGTAACCCTAACGACTAGTAAGGTTAGGGATAGAAGTTTAACATCAACTCATTTAGAAACTTTCTCGGCATGGAGGCAAAAAGATTTACAAACCTGATAATCTTGTTATAGGAGATACCAGATAGATACAAAAAGTTGTATTGTTTGAGTAAGTTGAGAAAAATATAGAGTGAGTTGTTCAATGTGATCATTTGGATTGGTACAGTCTAAATTGAGAAGAATGAGTTGTCAATAATGTTAAAGATTGAGAATCCAGAGAATGATGTACAATACTAGAATGAATAGGTAAGCAGTATATCAAGAGGTTGGTATTGACTGCAATCTATGATGGAAAATGTTTAAATTTATGAACTTTGTGAATGATAATTTGTAGAAATTTAGTAATCACTCGAAATTCAAATGGTTGGGTTGTGTAAACTGATAACGGTTAGAAATAGGAAGTTAAACTTGATGAATGAAAGTTGTGTTATTAAGGTTTCAACAAGGTTAATTATATGAATAGATTAAAATCTTATCACAACTTAAGTTAGAAATTCAACAAATTATTTGAATGGTTGATACCAAATCAAGGATCAATTTTAATTAAACTTGAGGTATTATGAGAATTGTAAGAGTTTGAGAACTCAATGTAAGTAATATGTTTAGTAGCATTGCTTGAAATTTTATCACAATATAGGTTAGAAGAATCATCAATTATTTGATTTTCAATATCCAACCAATGATCAACTTCATTTTACTTTGATGCATTATGAAGATGATATGAGTTTGAGAGTTCAATTTGAGTGATAAATTAATTTGAAGTGGATTCCAAAGGAATAGTAATTTTTCAGAATTGACAACTCAAGCGTTCAACTAAATGAAACCAATAGTTGATTGAGATTTGGTTATCATGAAGTAAAGATCAGAATCTAGGAGTATATGATCAAGCGATGGTTTGACAATACGAGAAAAAGGATGGTGTAGACCATAAAAACTCACTATAGCTCATGCTATATTTAATAATAGAAAGATGTAAAGTTGTGGAACTCTATTGAGATAAGATCATCATTAAGTTGAAAATGATGACGAATGGGAAAATAGTTAAATTGTATCCAAAGCACAAAATACTATCATAGAGTTAAGCGAACTTTGACGATAGAGTGGGGTATACCAAAAGTTGTAGGTGCAATGGATAAGTTTCAACTATAAATCCCTAAGATATGTGTTGAATTTTAAATTATTAGTCAAGGGACTTGACTGAGATTAAAATAATTAGAGAATTGTCTTATATTCAACACAAGAATAAAAAAGTGGTTAAACATGAAATGATTGAAACATACAAATAGCTTATACAGATAGTTGTGATATAGTTGCATTGTATGATCAATTAACTTTAAAATGGAATAACACTATAATGGAATGAGGATGAGTTGTACATGATGCAAAGGATGTCTTGAGGAAATTGAAATGTAGTTTGACTACAATAGTTGCTTAATTATACATGGATTACGAAAAAAAAAAAAAAAAAGTTAGAGTTAGAGGTGTATCTTAATATTTTTATCCAAGTAGTTGTATGTTGACACAATGAAGCAAGGGATTGTAGTAAATACATTTGATATATTTCATGAGGAACTAATGAAATAATGGTGTTGGTAAGAGTACCAAACTGTTATAAGGCATCAACTGATAATGAAGAATTGAAAATATGCATTTAAACGACAAATGGAATGAATTGCAAGAATAAGTCCTAGGGAAAAGACTTGAATATGATAAATTTAGGGATGAGGATTCCAGTATTAGTATAAATTCAATTGATTGGATAGAAATTCCAGTATTAGTATAAATTCAATTGATTGGATAGAATGTGCAAGTTCATTCATTCATTAAGAGGTTTTGAAGTACAATTGTATCATGTACAAGGATTTGAAGGGTAAGAATATTGTTTAGTTATTTCTAAGATTGAAAGATCTTAGGGGAATCACTAAATGATAGATGAAAAATTGTGGAAAACTAGTGAAACTGGTAACATGTGATTTAAGGGAAGCTTCAAAATATGAGAGTTTGAAGAGTATGATTATGCCAGAGTGAAATAAAATGTAGTGTAATGAGTTACTAGAATGTGAAAGATGTATATTCACTATGAGGAATCACTTATATAAAGTGATTGATGATAGTTAATAGTTGAATGAAATTAAATGAAAGAAAGGGGCAGGAGAGGTAATTATAATAGAAACTTCTCACTATTATCTCATCAGAGAGATAGATAAAATTGATGAATAAGGGAAGTCCTGCGCAGACATATCATCAATTGAGAGGTTGGAATTGATAATTACTAGTCCTTTCTTTAGAGTTCAGAATAAGACTGAACGCAGTAAATAAATGAATTAATGGGTGATAGAATTGATTAAAAAATCTAATTGGAACTATTCAATGTGTTAGAGATTAATTATGAATGAGTAGTGTCCATATTAGATGTTTTAATGAAAATTGTGCTGGACGTATTAAATTCTGAAATGGGAATTTGATTCATGAGGACGGTTAGACAAGAATAATTATGAATATCTCAGGAATCACTTTATGTTATTGATATATGTATTGTCATATCATATTTGGGTATATGAACGAATTATAATGGGTTGAGATGATGATATATAGGGAGATTATAAAGAGATATGAGACGGATTCAATAGGTGATATTTGTCGAGAATATTAACATAATTATTAGGATTGTTATTTAGTGTATTTATTTTATTTGAATTAGAAGTAATTAGCTGTATAATAGGTTTTTAATAGCATTTACTATGTAAATCAATTAGGATCCATTAGGATTAATTAGGATCAATTAGTTGCTAATTTTATGTAAAGCATTTACTCTGTAAATCAATTAGGATTAATTAGGATCAATTAGTTGCTAATTTTATGTAAAGCATTTACTCGTAATTTTCTATTTAAACACGCCAAAATGGTGAATAAAAATTATTCCATTCGTCATTCTTTTTCGACTTTATGGTATCGAGCCTAAATGGCTAAACCTACGATGATACCTCTAGTATCGATTCTATGAGCTCTATTCGCTCACCCTCAATTCCCTTAACCACTTGAATCTTTCCAAAACCTTTCCATCACTTCTCACAAGTGAATGGAAACAATTTCCTACTGATGGTCCCAATCGGTGAAACTGTTCATTCGAGGCCGTGGAAAATTCGACTATCTTACAGTACCAATGCGAGACCCACTGAGAAAGATGAAGGTTCGCAAAATGGGAGGAGAGAATTCGATGATCATGTCTTGGCTCATAAATTCTATGGACTCGAGTATAGGAAGAACCTATCTCTTCCTACCTACGGCTCATGACATTTGAATTTGCTTGTGAACGAGACTTATTCGATCTCGGGAATGCGGGACGGTGGTTTGAGCTAAAAACTCGGCTATGGAGGCTAAAACAAGGTGAGAAAAGCTGTCACTCAATATTATACCGACTTAAAAACCTTGTGGCAAGAGGTAGATATGTTCAGCGATTATGAGTGGAGCTGTGCGAAGGACAGGGCTTTGTTTCAGAAAATGGTGGAAAAAGAACGTGTCTTCGAATTCCTCGTCGGCCTTAATAAGGAACTAGATGAAGTGAGAGGACGCATTCTTGGTCGTGATCCACTACCGAGTACTAGAGAAGTCTTTGCCGAGGTCAGAAGAGAGGAGAGCCGGCAGACCGTCATGCTCGGAGGACACTCACCAGCTCCCACCGAGCCTTCTGCCATGTTCTCTAGTCAGCCACCACGCCGCAACGACCGACGCAGCGATAAAGACCGGCCAATCTGCGAGCATTGCAACAAGCCAGGGAATGTTAAGGCCAAATGTTGGAAGCTGCATGGAAAGCCGTGAGAACCCATCTAAGGAATCCTCGTGATTCAAAGGGTTTTCATGCCTCATCCGAAGACACTTCCAAAGAGCCGAAATCTGCCTCAGAGACGTCTGCCTTCAGCAAAGAACAGCTAGAGCAATTGTATCAACTAATGAGTTCTCATTCAATTGTATCCAACACTCCTAACTCATCATCCTACATTGCCTCTTCTTCTTTTTCGAGTTTCTGATTCGGATCGACAGGAGTTGCCACTGGTTTACATCCGAGTAATCCAGTCTCTTTCAAGAGATCAAGAACATATTTTCTTTGTGAGATAACTATTCCTTTTGAGGATCTAGCCACCTCCATTCCAAGAAAATATTTGAGTGTCCTAGATCTTTGACTTCAAAACTGGTTGGATAAGAAGTTCTTCGGTGACTCCAACTCTACTATGTCATCTCTCGTCATCACAATGTCATCTACATACACAATTAAAATAGCAATTTTACCATGATTGTGTTTGTAGAACATCGTGTGATCTGAATGAGCTTGAGTGTAACCACATTATTTCACAGTTCTCGTAAATCTTTCGAACCATGCCCTCGGAGATTGTTTCAATCCATATATGGATTTCTTTAGCTTACATACTCTGCCATCCTTCTTTAGCTCATCAAAGCCTGGTGGAGCTTCCATATACACCTCCTCCTCTAGCTCGCCGTTTAAGAACGCGTTCTTCACATCAAAGCGTCTCGAGAGGCCAATCCAGTTAGCGGCTAACGAGAGAAGAACACGTACGGTGTTTAGTTTGGCCACAGGAGCGAAGGTTTCCTCGTAGTCAAGGCCGTATGTCTGAGTGAAGCCTCGTGCTACGAGTCGAGCCTTGTATCTCTCAACCGAGCCATCAGCATGGTATTTTATGGTAAACACCCACTTGCTACCTACACATTTTTTTTCTTCGGGTAAAGAGGTAAGATCCCACGTGTCATTCTTCTTCAGGGCCTTCAACTCCTCAAAGACCGCCTCTTTCCATCTCGGAACCTCTAGAGCTTCATGTATCGACTTAGGTAGTTCATCATCTCGGAACTTCTTTAGCTCAAAAAGGTACTTACCCTACAACTTTCACAGCCGGCTCAAAATAAAACCCTTGGATCATAGATTCAGGGGCAACCGATCATATGACTGGTAGTTCCTCCATATTCTCTTCATATTATCCTTTATCTGGAAATTTGAAAGTTAAAATTGCCGATGGTTCTGTAACCTCTGTTGCTGGAAAAGGCTCTATTATTATGTCTCCATCTCTTACATTACTAAATGTCCTGCATGTTCCAAAGATTTCTTGCAATCTCATCTCTGTTAGTCGTATTATTCATGATTGCAAATGTATTGCTACAATAACATTTCTTTGGATTTGAATTTCGGGACCCTTGTTCGGGGAAGATGATTGGCAATGCTAAGGAAGTTGATGGACTCTATCACTTGGTCTCAGAAAATCCTTCGGATGAACAAGTTCAGAAACCAAGATGTTTTACTACCTTGTCTTGCGAGAATGACATAATGTTGTGGCATTATAGGTTAGGCCATCCCAGTTTTAATTACTTGAAATATTTGTTTCCAAATCTTTTTAAAAATAAAGACATTTCATCTTTTTGTTGTGAAGTTTGTGAGTTGGCAAAACATCATAGATCTGTTTATCCTTCTTTGAAGTATATGCCATCAAAACCTTTTTCACTCGTGCATAGTGATATTTGGGGTCCTTCAAGGGTAAAAATTGCCTCAGGTTCTAGATGGTTCATCACATTCATTGATGATCACACTAGAGTCACATGGATTTATCTTCTAAAGGAAAAATCCGAGGCCGCAAATGTTTTCAAAAAATTTCACTCTTTGATTAATACTCAGTTTCATACTAATATTCAAGCTCTTAGAACCGATAATGGCCGAGAATATTTTAATGCAATCTTAGGTGATTTTTTGAAAGAAAAAGGAATTATTCATCACAGTTCTTGCGTTGATACTCCCCAACAAAATGGAGTGGTTGAGAGGAAAAATAGGCATTTATTAGAGGTGTCTAGGGCGTTATTATTTGCTATGAATGTTCCTAATCGTTTTTGGAATGAAGCGCTCTTAACCTGCAGCTTATCGATTAATCGAATGCCTACAAGAGTTCTTAATTACATCACTCCTTTGCAAGCACTAAAGAATATGTTTCCTGAAAATAGATCGTTCACTGATTTAAAACCTAAAATTTTTGGTTGCATTGCTTTTGTTCAAATACACGGCCATAATAGAGGAAAGCTTAATCCCCGGGCACATAAATGCATATTTCTTGGTTTTTCACCAACACAAAAAGGGTATAAATGTTTTGATCCTAAATCTGGAAAATATTACGTAAGTATGGATGTCATTTTTTTTTGAAAAACAACCTTTTTTTGAAAAAAACTCAATTCTGGGGGAGAATGATTCTGAACTGAGTTTTTGGGAACAAATATCTTTGCCAAAATCGGTTGAAAATAGTTCAGTGGAATCAATTATTTCTGTAACTAATCCTAGGATTTCACAACCTATAAATTCACAACCTCGTGAGACCCAGGCAGAAAACAACTTGGAACCACCTACTGAACTTCGTGTTTATTCTAAAAGGAGGACTCAACCAAGTAATATTCCACCAGCTCCCGAGGTGGGCCAATCATCGGACTCGACCGAGGTCCAAGGTACGACTGCTCTCTCTCCTACTTCTCTTCCAAATTTAGAACCTTCTACAGATTTCTTTGAACCCATAGCCTTACGCAAAGGTGTCAGATCATGTACCACAAAACATCCAATATCCAATTTCATATCTTATCATAAGCTCTGATACCATAAAGTCAGAAAAGAATGACAGAATGGAATAATTTTTATTCAGCCATTTTGGCGTGTTTAAATAGAAAATTACAGAGTAAATGCTTTACATAAAATTAGCAACTAATTGATCCTAATTAATCCTAATTGATTTACAGAGTAAATGCTTTACATAAAATTAGCAACTAATTGATCATAATTAATCCTAATTGATCCTAATTGATTTACAGAGTAAATGCTATTAAAAACCTATTATACAGCTAATTACTTCTAATTCAAATAAAATAAATATACTAAATAACAATCCTAATAATTATGTTAATATTCTCGACAATATTGAGTAGTGAAACCTAAAGAGTTAGGTAGATTATTATCTATACCTGATAAGAGAAACGAAATACGATTATAAATTTTGTAAGGTGAAATAGACGTCAGCACAATGAATTATAGTTGATGAGGGAATCTAGTCTACATGATTCTTGTTAGTGAAGGTATATGTTATGCTCGAAATGATTGAGCAAAATTGTTGTATTGGAGATGTGAGATGGTATAATATTAAAAATATTCTGGATAGAGATCCGAGACTTGCTTCCACTGAGGGAAGAAGTTATAGATATAAATGAAAATCAGTCTCAATCTCGGTACAATATATTTCCTTCATGTTGACGAAGAGATTATGTTACTAATCTTAATTCAACGAATATGATTGAACTTGTATCTCATCATGAAAGTCACTGAAAGAATCAATTTATCTGTGTGAGTTCTTTAATGATCTTAGTAACCAAGGTGTTACAGAATGAATTATGCTCATTCTTATACTACCGTAGGGTGAGATATAAGAAGGGAAAACACTGTACTAGAATGAATGAAGTAATAAAGTACTACATAGAGAAAATAGAGCAGACTAGGTAAGGTATAAATACAATATAAAGGAAACGAATAATAAATGGTTAAAATTTAAAGTTGTAGTGTATAGATTGATGAAATTTATAAGGTTCAAGCAAGTATCGAAAAAGAAAAAATGATGAAAATGTTGTGTGATTGACCTTGCCATTCACTGATGGGTGGAATGGAGGTAGTAGACACACATATGTTGACCTTATTGTTCATTTGTGGTGGACAGAGGTAGAAAATGTGATGCATACATATGTTGGCCTTGCTGTTCATTTGTAGTGGACAGAGGTAGGAGACATGATGATTGTCGACCTTGCCATTCAATTATGGGATGGACGAAGGTAGGAGACACGATACTGTTGATCCTTAGTGGATTCGTCAATGCTTGAGTGACAACAATCCTTAAGAAAAAGAGAAAGCGTGACAAATATCATAGGTTATGGATATATCAAAAGATATATGGAATTTTTTGAAAATCTTACCTATGAACGGGCTATAGAGATTCGGATTAAGTGAAATTAATGGAATGGTGTTATTCACATTTCATTAAATTGAAAGAGAAAAATGAAACGGTAATTTAGTTATGTTTATTCTTCAAAGTAAAGTTGAGATAAGCTTTATGCTAGTGATAGGGTGGTGCAACCACATATACTAGACAGGCAAGAAATGAGAAAGCTAAGGAATAGGAAAATATAATGGAATAATGAAACCAGTAATCTTCGAAATTATTGGTGACTTGGACGTACCTTAAATTTCGAGGACGAAATTGTTGCTAAATTAATGAGACTGTAACAACCAGTTACTTTAAGCATGTGATTAACAGTAATCTGAATTCAAATTAATCTGAGTGAGGCTCGTGGTTAAGCCCAGTTTTTCTAGATTAATGTGTGTGTGGATTTGCGTAATGTATTGTGTTTGTTTGGTGTGTAGTAGTACGTATACGTGAATAAATGAATAATCAGACTGACAAGGGAATGCCTAATACCATGTGTGGGTCAAGAATGACACATGAGACGCGAGATAGCGTTGACGGCGAGTGTAGTTGTTGGCGTAAATTATGCAATTATTGGTGTAATTATAGGCATAAATATATATTTATATATATTATGGATATATATAAATATATATAGATATATTAAAATGGAAAATAATAAAATAATGGTAATTTGTTGGGCGCAGAGTGATACGTAGGGTCACGAGTGACACACGTAGGACATACGGTTGTGCGCACGCCTGAGGGTTCTCGTTGGCGCGCAATATAATTTTAGGCATGACATATCGATAAATATATATATATATATAAATCAGTTTATATAAATATATATATATATAATAAATTAGAAAATGGTGAAATTACCATAAAGGGTATTGAGGTTGTTAAGGAGGAGATAATATTGGAAGGGCATTTCGGTCAATTCCCCCACCTAAACCGCCTTCTTCATTGCTATATTGAACGAAATGAGAGATAGAGAGAGAGAGAGAGAACAGAGACGATAAGGGACGAGGAAGAAGGAGATCAAGAGGAGGAGAAGGGAGCGAAGAGCTCGAGAGCTTGTGGACGTCGACGTTGATGTAAGTTTGAGTTGATGTTCTTGTTGTTGAGGCTGTTGTGTGGCATGGCCAAATCGAGAACAAGGGAAGGGATAGTTGTCTCCCTGTCGAGGTTGGAGATTTTGAGTTGATTGGGATTGGGTTGGGAGCCAATCCCAATCGATAAAAAAAATGAAATGTCTGCTCTGTTGAAATGTCTGCTCTGTTGAACTGGGCCAGTTCAGCTCGGTTGAGCCAGTTTGGCTCGGTCGAGCCGCTCGGGTTAAGGCCAAACCAAAAGAAAAAAAAAGAGAAAAGAGAGAAAATGGAAAAGAAAATCTAGAAAAATAGAAAAAATATGAAAAATAGTATTTTGACCAAACAAATAGAAATTGAGGGATTTCTATGAAAAATGAGAAATTCGAAAGTCGGAGGAGACTTTATACCGGGGTTTTTACCCCGAAAAGCGTGAAATGGTCAAATAAATATTAGACTTAAATATTAGAAACTAGATTTCGAGATTTCGGATTTGAATGGGACTAGTTTAGAAGTATTAGTAAATAAATATTAGACTTAAATTGATAAAAAAAAAATGGTTTATTTTAGGTAATGGATCGATGTGGAAAGGTTTGAGGACTCCGGAGAGTCGTACAAGTCGGTAAAACATATAAAGCGTAGGACATGTAAGTGGGACTCATAGTTTTTATCAATTATGCAATGTAAAATAGTATTGTTAGAACATTTAGTGTACTGGACTGAAAATGGGGGCAATGTACCGTGATTTGACTTTGATTTTACAAAAATGATTTGAATGAAAATGGAATTTGGAAAGAGGTTTGACGGGACGGATCGGCCTGGGGTTTGAAACTGTGGTGGAGTTGCTAACCATCACCGTGCCACCAGAGACTTGGGAATTATCTCGAACAATGCTTTCCATTTAAGTTGACTGCTCATCAGTCACAAACCAATCAGATGAGCAGTGATTGGTTTAGTGATGATGAGGAAGTGCGACTCAATGTTTTATGAGTTGGCGGCTTATTGACAAGAACTGGTTAGATGTCCAGTGATTAGTTCTTGAAGATGTGAGAGGGCAACTCAATGCAAATATGAATATTGGAAATACAAATCACGGGTACATTGCAATAAACCAAGGAACTTGCATCTGTTATATATATTGTTTATATTGCTTTATATGCTCTTATAGATATGCATTAGATTCATGTTGTAATACGTTGCCTTGATATTAATTGGTAGTTGATGGTTGGTATGAGAGTCACTTATTGAGCATGTAGGAGCTCACCCACCTTAACATCTCCAGGTATGGATGTACGTTAGGACTTGGAACTCAGGAAAGGAGAAGACCAGTGGTTTAGTATCTTCTCTACGGTGCAGTGAGTTTCCTGTTATATGTATATTGTAATGTTTTATGATTTTGTAATAATTCAGGTGGGAATACGAGTTCAATACTGATGTTAATGCTGGTATTTCATATCTTGTGTTTTATCGAAAAAGTTATAAATTTTTCGCTGCATTTGTTCTATTTTGTTTATTGATAATCAAGATATACAAGTTGTTGTCATGAAATGTAGTAAGGCTGCTGGCTCTAATAAGATCTCATCTAATTTACTAGGGCTTAATTAGGGTTTCAGACCGAACATTCTCTAATTGAAATTAGGGGTTGTTACAAAACAAATCTAGAAACGGATTGTATCCATATAGTAAAGGAGCTGAAAACTCAAATTAAAGATATAATATACAGATTTTTAGTCTAGAAATGAGAGAAAAATAAAGTAAAGATACCACATATGGTCAAGAAAACACAAAAACCATAGCAAATACTTGAACTGCATCTATAGCCAATTAAATTAATATTTTTCGAAGAAAAAAAAAAGAACAACCATATTAAAGAACGCATTTTAGACAAGTCTATTATCTTTTCTATTTTACCTTCAACATCTGAAAGGTGTTAATTGAAAAAAAAGAAAAAGAATACACATGCTAGTCTCCTAATGCATGTAGGAATAATTTGTTCTTCTTTCAACATCTACGTTCATAAAAGAAAGAATCAAAGAACTACACAAATTGGTTGATTCACAAATGCTTACTAGTAAAAAGGAGTCAAACAATTAACTTTCTCTAAAAACTATTTGTTCCTTTTACACATTAGAAAAAAAAAAAAAAGGAGTCGAAACCTACATCAATTTTCTAAAAAGCACGTGTAAACATCCATGAGATAAGACATGGTTGCAAAAGGTTGGAAAAGAGAATTGAAAATAAAAAACCAAAAGATGACTAACCTTGTTGTCGTGTGATCCATATATTTAGCAAGCTCCACCTAAAATCACCTAACCAGAGGCCATGGAACACCAATAATAATTCCACCTATGCAAAAAAAGAAGTTAGATTGAAAAAGTGTAATATAAAGGTCGGGGGAATCTCAACAGGGTCAGCGCCTATGAAATGTAGACATCCTCACGAATATTGATCCCAATCTGATTAAATCGTAGATGTCCCAAATTATAATGTGGAGTCGAAGAAGTGGGAGGTCTAATATCTCCGCGACGTACACCATCACTAACCAGTTCCTCGAGCCTCACTAAACGATCCTGCATTTCTTTCCTCAAATGCTACAAATCTTGCTGATGACTCTCCCAATCAGCCTCCCTTTCTTGATGATGTCGGGCCTCCATGTCCTGCACCAATTAGAAAATACGGGCGGAGGCCAACCAATGTATTAACTCATTACCTTAGCAAAAACAACATTGATGAAGTGAAAGAAAATGTGTTTATAATAGATTTTTACTTTCAAAATGGTAATTTGCAAATATAACTCCTTAACAAAAGGCTCTAGCATCAATTAAAGCAATTCTTCTTCGCTCTAACAAATTTAACACTTTATAGACTCTTTTTGATAACAACACATTAGATATTAACGTCTACACAAAATAGAATATAAAGAGAATTTTTCAATATTCATTAGTAAAATATATAAACAAATCTCAAGCAAATCACAAATCATAAATCACATAAGAGAAAGACTCTTATAAAATTACCTCAAAGAATTGTTGATGAATTCTCGAAGGAAGATCACAAATCACAAGATGATCACTTTGACCACTTCTAATGACATCAAAATAAGGGAAAATATGCCTAAAAATACAAGATAGAACACACAAAGAGTAAAACAAATATAATCCTTAAAATAATTAAAAAAAACACACATTTACAATGAAACACTAACTTCGACTATGTAAAATTGATTAGTAAACACCCTAATTTGGTAACTCACGTGATACGAGAATCTCGTTCCTCCTTTTTTTGTCTTCACTTCTTGCTTGAATCTTTACCTTAGTATCCACTGCACCAGACCAATTTTATGCCTGAGTGAATGGAAAATAAGTTCAAAACAAACATAAGTGGATTGATTTGATGTGTACAAATAAATAAAAAACAAATTAAAGAATAATGGTGAAGAGATTCGAAGAATGATAGAGATGAAAAAACTACAGTCAAGCATTACAATTGATTAGTACCAATTTAATAACCAAGGAAAAACAAAAGAGAAGCCTAACAATAAATTGATTAAGTAACATGAAGCCATAGTAAATCTCAATCACTTTTTTCTAACCAAACTCTCCAAGATCCACACTTTGCAAATTTGATTTCCTAATCTTCACTTCCTAACCTAAAAACTCCGAACAAAATCAATAAAAAAATGAAAAAATTGAGCTACCTTACAAAATCCCCACTAAAAGTTTTAATCAAAAATAACAATGGGAGGTACTCCCATGTTTCTCTTTGTCTCCTCTAAATCATTTCTCTACCATAGAAGTAATGCAAATCAATTGAGTAACAAAAAAGCTCTAAGCCAACACCATTGCCAGACAAAAGGCAAAGAATCCCTTCTTTTCGTCTGCCAAACAAATCTAAATTTTTCTAAAGACTCAACATTCAATAAGTAATGAAAATCAATAGCACTAAAGATTCGTAACTAGCTTTACAAAGTCAAAACCACAATTAATTAACCAAAACATATTAAAAAACGTAAAACACATTAAGGTTGTGTTTGGTAACTCTTATTTTATCCTCTTATTTGCATAAAGTCTTATTTAATAAGAGGTTAATTAAAATGAGTGTGTTTGGTGATTGTATCTATATCACTTATTTTGAATAAGTATTTGATTGAAAAAGAGGAAAAACTTCTTTAAAAAAAGTTAATTCTGTTAACTTATTGAACAAGTGAAATTTTTCTTATGCGGGCAGAGGATTTAGTAATTTTGCACGACTCGTGCGTTTAGATCTAATTTTCGAAAATACCTATGAAGCCTCTCTCCCAATAAAGTTGTCGAAGTACTGACTCTCTTGTTCAGATAGTTGAAGGAACCTGAATTTGAACAGCTCCATTCCTCCATTAACAAGAAATCTGGAGAGGGAGTGGATGTGCGAATTAAAGGGAATGAACATAAAATCCTATTAATTGAGTCATTAATATCTATCTAGTCTCTTAAATCCACCTCTCTAATTCCTTGGTGATCATAACCCATTAATCAACTCAAATCTCTGCCAATACATCTCTTGTTTTTTCATCACAACATTAAGGCTATTGGGATACAAAATTGGGGTGTACAATTAGCAGGGACTGAAAGATAATGGTGGTGAATTGGTGATTGTGATGGGGGACCAGTCGACCATCTTGTTGGTTGGTTGTTGAGTTGAAAATTAAGAAATAAATATGAAATTCAATAGAGAAGGTAATTAACAAAAAGAAAGATATGAGGTATGATGTTTCTCATGGTGATGAACGTTTTGTGCATCAATTTTAGAGTTTCATCTTCCAGACAGGCAAACAAAATCTTTCTGGCCATGAGTTTAATCTTCTTTTATGAGCTAGTGTTCTGATCAGAAGGATTTCCATTTCTTTTTTTCATTTTTTTGTCAAGATCTAATAAGAAGGATTAAAATTGTAAAATAATGAAAAGTCATTGTGCTAGTTAGGGCATAATTCTAATGATGGGTTTAAGAGTCAAGGATATAAGGTTTGCAATTTGCGTATCAAACGCACAATTTCTAAATGAGTGGTTTTGAATTATTTTTATCAAACACTACTTAAAATATAAGTCATTATTTAATAAGCTCTTATATAAATAGTCTAAATAAAAAAGAGCTAAAAATTTAAGCAGTAGTGTTACCAAACACAACCTAAATCTAAGAAAGTAGAGTAGTAAAAAATATTAAACAAGCATTAAACCTTGATCAAAAACAAGGGGCACAAAGAGACCAAAGGAAAAATTGTCAAAAATGCAATAATGATGAGGCATGTAACCAAAAGGAACCCTAATAATCAGATTGTGCAAGATGGGAAGCCAAATAATACTGAAATTGAATCAAACCCTAAAATGCGACTACATATTCAGCCACCATCGTTGGCCCTCCTAAATCCCTATCAAACTGCTTTTCGTCGGTAAAAGAGTAACAGCTAGCATTACCGAGAAAACTCCTTTCTTTAGCCATTCCCTCTACTCCACTTTTCCAATACCAAAGCAACGACCTGAGTTGTGCTAAATGCGGTGGGGAAGGAGAACAATAAGCAGGGTACGGGCGGAGATGAGTGCAAGGGCAAAGAAGGGTGACTGTAGGGAGGGCGTTGGCTTTGGTGTGGGATCAGAATGGCTGTGATGTTAGTGTGGGAGATTGGAGGGCGTGGTGAGGGCAATGGTAATTAGGGCAGAGAGGAGGCAAGGGTAGATCGAAGGGTGGCGGTGAGGAGGGCGTTGGCTTTACTGTGGGAGAAGGGCGGTGATGTTAGTGTAGGAGATTGGAGGTCGTAGTGAGGGCGTTGAAGATGAAACAATCGTCGCCGCCACGGAGCTCCTCCAATCGAAGTCTTCGTCGAGAGTACAAAGTGAATAAGTGGATTTCTTTTGAAGAAGAAGTGGTTTTGTTTTTTTTTTTTTTTTTTTGTTAAGCGTTCATTGTTTCTACAATGACAAGAAGAAACCTAACGGCCAATAAGAAAAAAAAAAAAAAGAAACCAATAGATATAACGATGATTTGCATTTTTTCGAAAAAAAGAATAATTTGTTTAATAATATCTTTGTTGCTAATTATGTTGCTAAACTTGGAAACTGACTTAGCAACAGAATTTTGTCTCTAAAATGAGAATAAGTCTAGCCAATGTGAGCAGGAAAGTTTCTTAGGCTAATTATCAATGAAATTAGAGAAAATGATTTCGTCTCTAAATGTTGTTGCTAATCTGTCTCCAATCTATATTAAAATGTTCAACCACAAAATCAACTGGGTGATGTTGCAATTTTGTTGCTAATTAGAGATAGAATCAAGTCTGTTGCTAATTTTTGTTTTATTCTCACAATTTTTTGTAGTGACCCACCGTCAAAAAAAAGACGGTGAGTACAAAAAGTAATAGTGAACAACAATAGGTATCTTAACATAAATTCAAAATCCATAATAAGCAACAAGTCTATAAATCATGCAATATATATAAAGAAACTACAAGAGATAGCAATTTACATGATAAACAGATTCAACAAGCTCAAACAAGGATAAGGTAATCCTAATCATACTGTAGGTCACAAGACCTCCTCAGCTTACAACTGATACAGTGGACTCGAAGGCAGCCTCCACTATTCGATATTCTATGTGCGATCCAGTGGGCCCGAGGGTCGCCTCCACTAATCGTACATTATGCTAGGAAAAGCCACAGACAAAGTTGGTTGATAAATCCCTAACACAATACGATAGGCTTAACGAAAAGCCACAGACTATGTCGACTCTTAAACTCGTTGAAACTTCTCTCTAATGGTGGATGACTACCTAAACACTAAGTCACTCGAACTGGAATTGAGTACAAATGGCACACTTTTTAAGGAAATAGCCAGTCAAGAAATAGAAGAGAATTTTTGTTGATGCTAGTGTTGCCTTTACTCACCTCGAATCCTGTTAAAATGCTCTTGCGCGGCTTTGACTCGCCACTAAAATTGATCCCTGATACCAAAAACTAGTAGATTATATCTATGGTAGTCATTTAGAACAATTTATATCGTGTGAGAGTCTATTTGGGAAAATTTAGATTTTTAAATCCCAAATTTGTTCAAATTGGAAAGTTACTACGATAGCACACTTTTTTAGGAGAGTTTTCGATGTAAAACTCCTCAAAATTCTCAAAATTAACTTTCCTATAATTTTTCTCAAGTTTTTATGTTTTTTTTTCCAATTTTCTCATATTTTCCATGATTTTTTTTTCTGAATTTTCTAGCTATTTTCGTAATTTCACGCTTTACGAGGTAAAAAAGTCTATTTATTTGGTACAAAAAATCTTGTCACAATTTCAAATACTTCACTTTTCATAGAAATTTATACATTTCTATTTATTTGGTCAAAATATAATTTTTCAAGATTTTTCCTATTTTTTCTAGATTTCTTTATTATTATTATATTTTTATTTAATTAATTTTTTTAAATTCGTTAGGTCAGGTCAACCCTGATGGGTCTGATCCGGCTCAGGCAGGGGTGTATTCCCTTTTGTTCGAATGAACAGAGAGTTCGTTCGAATCATAATTTTTTTGTGTTATGCATTTTCCTAACCTCAGTATACCTGTCTCTCGTCCACCCGGTACTCGTATTGTCACGTTATTCTTGGCCAACTCAATCCACAACGCTAACATGCACTCACAAACGTCCTCGCACGTTTGAAACATTGTAATTAACATTCGGGTAATAAATAAATAATACAAACTACCAAACAAATATAACATACCTCGGTGTCAACTCCTGAGGACCGAAACAAGTACACTACGGCTAATTGGGCCCACAATATAACCTGAAATAACACGTAGCACAAGTTAAAATTTTAGGGTTGTTACGTCCTCCCTCAAGTCTATCTGGTTCAAGTCCACTATCGGTCATCTGCCCTCTCTCGACCTATTTAGTCCAAGCATTGTTATATGAAACACAGGGTGGATCCAAGACAGCTGAGGTCAACTCCAGCTGATATGCAACCTTGCCAATTCATTTTCACCACTTTAATTGGACCAATGAACCTCAGCGTAAGCTTTCCTCTAATCCCGAACCTCCTATGACCCTATATTGGAAACACCTTCAGATAGACATAATCTCTTACCTGATATTCTAACTCGGCATGATACATGTCATTATATTTCTTCTACTTCTCCAGCGCACTTTTTAGCCTCAATTTGATCAGTCATATGTTCTCTGTGTCATCCACTACAATCTTTGTCCCATTCGCTGCCACATCTTCGAGCTCCACCTAGCAAAATGGAGATCTGCACGGCCTCCCGTGTAGTGCCTCAAACGGTGCCATGCCAATACTGGCCAGATAATTGTTATAGTAGGCAAACTCACTCAGATGAAGATACTTCTTCTATGATTCACTGTACTCCAACACGCACAATCTCAGCATATCCTCAAGTATCTGAATCAGACTCTCTGACTGTTTGTCAGTCTATGGATGATAGGCAGTGCTGAGATCCAACCGGGTACTGAACTGTGCCTACATGCTCTGCCAAATTCGTGATGTAAACTGTGGCCCTTTGTCAGACACATACGATAATGAAATATCATGCAGTCAAACAATACCTCGCTCATACAAACTCACCAGCCTATCTACCTGATGTGTGGTTGAGATCGGTAAAAATTGTGTAGACTTCATCAACCTATCTATAATCACCCAAATGTTATCATGTTCAGGTTGAGATCGAAGTAAACCACTGATGAAATCCATGGCAATATGCTCCCACTTCCACCGAGGAATGGGAAGTCGTTGTAATAACCTATCAGGTCTATAATGTTCCACCTTAACTCGCTAGCATATCTCATACGTTCGAATGTAATCAGAAACATCCATGCCCAGCCACCAGAAAATACGATGCATATCAACATACATCTTAGTTATGCCCGAAGGAACTGTAAGATGTGAGCGATGAGCCTCATAAAGTATCTCATCACATAACTCAGTCACTGATGGAATCCAAAATCGCCCTCTAAATCTCAGGCATGAGTTTGTCAATTGACTCTAATCTGGATTATCCAGACTCTACGACCCTGATCTGTCTGCTAATCATCCCTGAGAGCTCTTTAACCTTGTCCCTGTTTACCCTATTGGTGTCTATGTATCTTCGGCCTCTGATCCTGTCGAGAACTATGCCTAAACTGACCCTGATAGACTATGGACACATGTCAGTTGGCTCTCTACAGAAGATAAGTCTCGTGGGAGAGGGTTCTGTCATAAATCTCCTGCAAAGTGTGTGTAATGGCCCAAAGTTAATTCTCCATTATTAATGATGTGTTTGCAGATGAGGCGGACAACTCAGATGTTCGTGGGACACGCTGATAGGTCAAAGCGCGCCTGAAGTCAGGTAAATAGTAAATTTTTGTGCTGTTGTGATTTAATTTGCGATGATTATTGGTAATTAGATTATTGGCATTGCGATGTGTGTTAATTATTTTGTAAAATTGACGTGTGAGGTTGTGTGACGGGCATTTGCTCCGAATAACGTGTAAACGTGGGAACTGGATAACGAATGATAGTGCACTAGGTCAGGGAACTAAATACACAAAATAAATGGTAAAATTCATTAAATAATTAATTAAATAATGTCATATATGCATTCGTGGTTCGAGAGTACGCAGGGGACGTGAGGTCACGTGCAGGACTCGGGTATCGGAACACCTAGGGTTTTAGTATTTTGATTGAGCAAGGCAAGACAAAGGAAGGGTGTTACACATATAAGTCACACTTAAGCTGGACTAATTGACCTATTTATGTCCATGGGATTAAGCCTTGGGATGCACAAGTGAGAAGGATCAATTGGAGACTACAAATATCAAGATTTCTCATTTCTCATCACCTTTTCTCTCTCCTCTCATACACTTGGACGAAAATGGAGGTGGAGTGGAGGGTTTGATAAAGTTGGATTGATCATTTGGAGCTCAAGACTTGGAAGGAATCAAACACAAAGGTTAGATCTTCGATCCACATCTCTTTCTGTACATTTTGGCGTAATTTTCTCGGGTGTTGACGAGGGTTTAGGGAATCGAATTCAGCACACCGATTTTGGGAGGTGTTGCAATGGATTTTGAATGTGTTTTTGAGCAGTTATATGGGTTTTGGTGGAAAAGTTAAGGTTGCTATGGAATTTTGGAATAAAAAAAGGGTTATAATGGTTTTTGTCAGGGTGTTTTGGACGAGTTTTTTCGAGGGGTTTCGAAGGGAAACGGTTTATCAGTGCTTTTATGTGATGTTAAGACGAGCACGGACCCCGACGACAAGCTAAAGAGGGTTCAAAAATCCCAAAAATCTCCACTGGCCTAGAAGTCGTGAGGGGCGCCGTGGTAAGTTAACACTCACAGCATCACCCACATACGTCTCAGCCAATGACCCAGGAACTCACGCCGTGGACACGCCGTGAAGAACAAAAACTCAACGGCGTCTATGGCGGGGTGTTGGGCAGAGGTGAACTGTGAGGAAATGGAAAAGACGCGGTACAAGGTTGAACATGGCGGCGTCCTCGGCGGCATCGGGGCAGTTTTTGAACTAAAATATTTAAAAATAAATTTTCTAATTAGGCTTTGACTTAGGGATCTATATGGTCTATATTAGGTGTATAAATGATGAATTGATTGATGATTTGGGTATTTAATTGAGATTTCTAAAGTTTAGAAATTTATTCAATTTATCGTGAATTAATGGTTTTAGGTGGAATTGCAAAAATTGAACACACATTGTGAGCTTGATTTGGTGACGTTTGGGGTTAATTGGAGTGTGGTTTAAAGTACGTAGTATCCTAACTAAGATTTCTTGAGTATTTACTTCTTTTGGCATTTTGAATACAATTTCTTCCATTTCAATATTCTACTCTGGTTATGGTTATATGGGCGGACGTTGAGCTGGCTTCCCTTTATTCTATTCTAGTGTGTACATCCACTACACCATAGCACGTATGTAAGGGAAACTCAGTGAATAGTTCGCTCCGGGAATCACGTCGAACACGTGTGGATGTGTCATTGGTACCATGTCGACCACCTAGGAGATCTAGATATTGGTCGTGCTTGAGTCGGACTCGCCAGCAGTATTCTGTACAAGAGTCTGAATTATGGTTGTACTCAGACCCTATCGGCTAGGAACACACTTTGAGCTTTTCCTATTACCTATTCATGCGATGAGCGCAGTTGACTGTATTTATTTTCGCATGTTTATTTAATAGCTTTATTTAAATTCTAGTATTTACTTTCAATATTGCTCACTTAATTTCCTTGGGAATAATCACTTTGGACTCATCATCTACCTTTTGTGATGGCTTGAGTGCAGATACTAGTACGAGTAGAGGTAAAGGCAAGCTTTCGGAGTACCGCTGATCAGAGACAGATTGTCTGACTCGTACGTTTGTATTATCTATATTTTTGTTTTCATTTTGGAATTGGAATTTGTTAGATACCTTGTATATATAGATCTTTTGTAACTTCAGAGGTATTTATGGTTATATATGGGGATTTCCACATTAGGTTTATGGTTTATATTACACATTTATAATATCATTATCTAAGTAAATGTGTTAGTAAGGCTTCCGTTGTGTTAATTTGAGAAATTTATGATGACTTAACATATTATTTGATTTCAATACAACTAAATCAGTAAATTGATAGTTTACAAGGTTCAAAAAGATAAAATGGAGAATATAATCCAATGTCGAGCATAGTTGTCACTGGTAAGACAGGTTGTGGGTCCACATTGGTCCCCCATGGTAGTCTATTAGGAAAATGGGCCATTACATTTTGGTATCAAAGCGAGGCTCTGATGAGTTCTAGGTTTCCTAGACTTTAAATTGAGGACAATCTGATTATAAACCTATTGAATAAGTTTTAGATGTGAAAACCCAAAGGAATAACCTAAGTCTTAGTTAGGAAGCAATGAGATATGGGTAGAAATCAGGATTATACATGTTATATTTTTTGTTGTATATTACATATGTTACACGTATATTCATACTGAGGCACGTTCTTCGAAGCAGATACCGATGGATGGGCAGCCTCCAAGTACGACTCAGCCAGAGTTGGGGATACTAGCGACCACACGAGGCAGACATTGTCATTGGAGTCGTTAGTGCAGACAGTGGATGATAAATTCGCACAGTTGTTGGATTTATTAAGAACTCGTGAGACTACGATAACTCCTACTACAATTGTAGCTGCACCATTGGTTACTACTCTTGCAGTTGTTGTTCCGACTTTTGCTGAGACTTAGGGGCAGGCTATAATATATGAGACACATGCCGAGAGGGCTATACTAGTGGTTATTCCAGCTGAGACTACGCTAGTTGTGACTCCTTCAACTACTGAGCAGCCAGCTGTGGCGTGTTCATCAGGGAGTTTGGTGACTGTGGAGGCGAGGAAGCTGAAGGATTATCTTAGCTTCTATCTAGGACACTTCTACGGAGCTGGAGACCCAGAGTTAGCCGAGAGATGGCTATTGGATCATGAGATGTTATCAGTTAAGGAGATTAATCGACCTTGATTGGCTAGTTATTGCCCGAGATCTGTTGTTGCGATGTGGTGGACTACTTATAGAGCAACACATCTTGTGGTTAGTACCTGGGCTAATTTTGAAGCGTTATTCATGAATGAGTATATACCTATGAAGGTCAGGATTTGTTGAGAGATGAGTTCTTGGCACTAGTGCAGGGCACTATATCTATTACCAAGTACATGGAGAGGTACCGATATTTGTTGTCTTACTCTATGGATCTGGTAGTGACCGATAGATTGTAGATATATTATGTTATTCGACGACTGGACGAGAGGATAGCTACCATAGTGGTTTCTAGTGGAGCAAGTACTTTGGCTCAGGTATATGACAGGTCTCTTTCCCAAGAGACTTATATAGTACAGAGTGCTAATAGATTGGTGATTCAAACTGCGCTACGAGGTCAGGAGAGTCATCCAGATCTGGATTCTTGTTCTGATCAGAGGCCGAAGAGACAAATGATAGATCAGGGCTAACAAGGATAGGACCAGAGACCTCGTAGAGGTGATTGGTAATCAGATAAGGGTCGTAGAGGTGACATAGATCATCGGGATGATTGGGTGAGACGTGATGATCGTGAGGTAGCTTATTCTGAGGCCTCTACACCAGTTGATCGGCCGAGATAACAGTAGCAGGATAGAGGTCAGGGTTAGAGAGGCCAGAGTCAGTCACAGAGTTAGAGGACTACTGGCAAATCAGAGACTCGTGGGTATTATCGTTATGGTCAGGTGGGACATCTTGTGGCGGAGTGTACCAGACCAGCGCTAGTACCATCATAGACAGACCAGGCCAGAGATAAAACCCAAACAACTATTTTGGGGTTGCACAACCAGACCGGGAGGCAACCAGATAGCTTGTTGAGGGTATATTATCTGTCTGTGGTATTTTTATGCATGTCATGTTTGATTCCAGCAGCACATTTTTTTATATCTGGAAGTATGGTAGGATTGTTAGGGTTAGGTGCACAGACCTTAGATACAAATCTTGTTCTCAGTACGGCAGTTGGGGATAAGATTTACCCTAATCAGATTTACTGGGATTATGTGTTTAAGCTTGAGGGACATCAGTTATCGACTTATTTGAGAGTATTAGAGTACTTGGAGTTCAACGCGATGTTCGGTATGGATTGGCTATCTCTTATCACGCACAGATCGACTATTTCAGCAAGACGATAACATTTCACATCAAAGGGATTCCAGAGTTTTCATTTACCGAAGCTACATCAACATTACCTATCACTCAAGGCCGATTAGCTACATCGCAGGAGATGGAGGCGTATGCAGCTATGGTGGAGCTAGAGCTTAGGACAGTGATTAGGATTGAGGAGGTTCCTATGGTGCATAAGTTTGCATATGTATTTCCTGAGGATTTGTCAAGATTACCACCACTGAGAGTGGTTGAGTTTATCATTGAGCTGATTTCGGGGACTCAACCGATTTACAGGAGGCCATATAGGATGTCAGCATCAGAGCAGGAGGAGTTGAGGATCCAGTTAGAGGAGTTACTGCAGAAGGGATTCATTCACCCTAGCATGTCACCTTGGAGAGCTCCAGTTCTTTTTGTGAAGAAGAAGGACGGCTCAATGCGGATGTGTGTAGACTACAGGAAGTTAAATTAGGTGACGATTAGGAACCAAATTCTTCCCATAATCGATGATTTGTTCGACCAGTTGGTAGGAGCCAACTTATTCTCGAAGATTGACCTCAGATCAGGGTACCATCAATTGAGGATTCGAGAAGGGGATATTGAGATGACCATTTTTAGTACGCGATACGGGTTGTTTGAGTTTACAATCATGTCGTTTGGGCTGACTAATGTGCCGACGATCTTCATGGATTTGATGTACAGGGTGCTCAGGCCATTTTTGGATCGATACGTTATTGTTTTTATCGACGACATCCTGATTTATAGCAGGACTCGTGTAGAGCATGAAAAGCATCTCAGGGAGGTGTTGGCGATGGTGAGAGAGCACCGACTTTACACCAAGTCAACAAGTGTGTATTTTGGCTTAGTGAGGTGAAGTTTTTGGGGCACGTCATCAGCAATCGGGGTATTTTAGTAGATGGTGACAAGATTCGAGCTATTATTGACTGGAGGACACCTCAGTTTATTTCTGATATCCAGAGTTTTATAGGTTTGGCGGGCTACTGCTAACATTTTGTTAAGGATTTCTCACTTATTGCAGTGTCGATGACGAGGTTGGCCAAGAAGAATAATCAGATTTGACTGGTCATAGGAGTGTAAGGATGCTTTCTGGGAGCTGAAGAGGCAATTGACTTTTGCGCCAGTTTTAGCATTACCTGTGGTAGGGAGTGGTTTCTCAGTTTACACTGATGCGTCAGGCACTGGATTGGGTTGTGTATTAATGTAGGATGGACAGTGGTTCGAAACGGGTCCGGGAGTACACAATGAACGAGTTATAGTTCAAAACGGGTCTGGGAACGCGAGTATTGTGCGAGAAAACGGTTAAGTATTGATGTAAGTCACTCATTAAAGTCACCAAGGAGTGTCAAGGTGGTTGGATGGATTAAGTGATGGCCATGTGATGTGCCTCGAGATTCACATGTGAGTGTAGATTACGAGGGAGTATAAAAGCATGCCCATCAACTTTTCTCTCTTATCTCCCATTTCTCAATCTCATCTCAATGAAACAACAAACGTGGGATTGGGTTCCGGGGGGTTTCGACGCAGTTTGACGCCAAGGGATCGCTCAATCTCTAATTCCAAGGTGAGATCTCGGTTCTCTACGTATTTGTCTACGTTTTGGTTGTAGCTTTATAGGTTTTCATCACTATGATTTCGGATGAGATTTTTGAGAAATGTTGGGAATGAGGTTTATGATGATTTTAGGATCCAATGGATGAGCTATTGATAATTTATGAGTTGGTTTAGTGATTGTAGAAGTTGTGGAATTTTTGGGATTTTTAGGGATTTTTGGACAGTTTTCGAAATAGAGGGTTTGTCGAGGTTTTGACGCGAACCAAAGGTAGTTTATGATAGTCAGAAACATCCCTAAGAGTTTGAGATAGGCTCGAAATGCGGCGACGCAAGCCGGCGTTTTGGAAAACCATGGAAAAATAGTGCAGGACCCTAAAAGGAGCGTGCAAGACCCACGCCGTGGGGAACGTCGTGGGCATTTATGCTCATGGCGCCACCCACAGCGGCTGAAGCAGCCAGCCCCAAAATCACGTCGTGAAGGCGTTTCTGCAGCGTGACGTTGTTCACAGGGGCATTTTTACAAAAAATTAAAAAAATTTTAGGGATCTCTCTAGGATTTAAATGGGTTCGAATATGACCCAATACCCTGAAAATCAATCCAATTACACTAATAAAATAATTATGGAAAATTGAGTAAATTAGAAAGTAATTACTAGGATTTATAATTTAATTGAATTATCAGGACTTTTAGTTATTAACGAGTCACACGGGATTCATAGGAGGCAAGTCAGAGGTCATGTGAGTGCGAATTTGCTTGGATACTGGTAAATAAACAAGTGAGAAATTTTACATTTATTTCTTGAGCTTTAAATTATTATTATTGTTGCTCTATTCCATTTTTGAAATTCCATTCCTTCGAGTTGTCTGAGGGCAAGTGAGTTAACATGATCCTTTGATAGGACGGGTTATCTGAGGAAAAATCCCAGAGCTGCGAACTCGGGATGCACGATAATGGTTCTGGTTCTATACGGGGTAAGTGTTCTACCTAGACTACCAGGGAATCTCATCCGCGTGGACGTTAGGACGTCGTGAGTTTACCACGTCCTAAACTCTGAGTCTTGTAGGTGTTTGCCTTGACTCAACGAACGTTTGGTCGGGACTACTTATGCCTCTCTATTATTTTCAGGACACTCATTTTCGATTGCTTAGTTGATTTATTTATAGTCTTATTTATTCATACATTCCATGTCCTTTCTTTCTATTGGCATGAATATGGACTAGTTGTTTGCTTATTTTGAAATGTTGTATCTATGTCATGTTTGGCATTACTTACCAGGGCTCGCCATTCTTGTGTTTGACGGAGTGCAGATCTACAGCCCAGCAAGGGAAATGCTCTATAGCTTGGAGATTTGATTTGAGGATACCGGAGCAGGTCTTTCCGCTTGTCTGTTATAGGTGACTTTTCTTATATTATTGTATATATTGTTTTTGAAATATTAGGACTTGGGGTTTTAAGAGATCTTGGGCATGTATATTTATATATTATTCTCTTCTGACTAATCATTGATGATGATATACATATGCGGGGTTTCACACTATAGGATGTCTTATTTTGTATGGTTGCGATTATTTCGATTAGTTTTAGGATTGATTACTGCTGCTTTAATAATGTTAACTGACTAATCGACGTTTTCTAAACTTGTAAATTGTTTAAAATGGTAAACGTTAATGGAAGGCTGACTAGGCTTGTGTGACTCGGTGAGATTGACTCTGAATTTCACATAAGTCTAGGCCGGGCAGGGCCCAATTTATAATTGTGAAACTGGGGTCGTCACAAGGGGCTGGAGAAGTCCAATGGGGGGATCCTGATATCTGAATAAGGGTTCTATCCTGCTATACGTCACACATCCATTTAGGTTTATCAGTGTTATTTATGCATGCATTCTACTTATAATTGCTTGTTTACTGTGCAAGTTTATTTAACATATTATTAGCTTCCATTATTATCAATGTTTGGTGGTTTTCTTTTGGGCTTACTCACTAGACTTGTCATCTGCCTTTTGTGGTGGCTTGAGTGCAGATCCCAGAACGAGCATGGGCAAGGAGGCGCTAGCACACTACTTGCTATTGCCCACCGACTGGGATTGACTCGTACGTGTGTATATTTGATATTTTGATTTCATTTTGGGTTGTTGGGGAACTTTTTGAGACACTTGTACATGTATGTAATTACTTTTGATTAATTTATATATAATGTATTGTACCGGGTTTTCCACATAGGATTGATACTCTTAAATCATGATAGAATGAAATTATAAATTTACATGTTATTAAGGCTTCCGCTGAAATATTAGTTATAAATGAATGATAAACTCTGATAATGGAGGTTGATGAATGACGTGGTGTGCATGGGACACAGCAGGGCAGTGGCTAGGTAAAGTTGTGGGCCCGCAGCACATGGCGTGACGACCTCAGATTTTGGGGTCGTCTCATGCCCCTAGGTCGGGGAAGTGGACAGAGAAATCGGGAGAAAAATATGGAGCAATTTAATTTGAAAACGTACTAATCATGTTACATAGAGGGAGTGGTTATCTTAACTACTAATAACGAGGGGTAGTTAACTTATTTTTTTTTCATAAAATGTTAGGTAGTCGCCTATTTATTTGGTTTTTACAATTAAATTACCACATTGCCCTGAAATTTAAATATTTTGATTTAATTATATAAGGGCATACTTGGAAGATTTTGCCAAAAAGGCTTTACCGTCAACCACCCAAAAATCCTCATTATAATAGTATATAGATATTCTAGTCTTATTTTATATATTTAATGTATTAAGCTATTAATGATTAATAAGATTTTATATTTTACTTAAAAAATGGCTTTATGATTGAGTTTTATTAAAAGTATTTTCATGGGTGAGACTTGAGAGTGCGCTTTTTCTTTGATAATATATTTAGGTTTAATAGGCAAATATAACCTAATTTTTAAATTTTCTGTAAAAATATCATAACATTTCGATTTTGATAAGAGTATCTTAACCTTTTGATTTCTTTTAAATTGTAAATTGTATCCTCACAATTATTCGAATGCATTACACTAATTAAAAATGTAAAAACTTGTACACACAATATTGAGAATATTATTTTATATAATATAATAAGCATGCAACGAATTGATCATTTATCACTTAGATTGTGGTTTGATACATAATAATTACAAGGATACGGTTTACATGAAATCAAAAGATTATGATATTTGTTGTAAAGATCTTGAAACTTTAAGATATATTTGTCTACTAAACCATACATTTATATCCAAGATCACCAAGTTGATGAGCTCATAGGGGACGCATTCGCACTTATAAAATATCTCAAAAAATTAAAAAGGGTTCACATTAGCTTTTGGCCCATACAGGAGGCCTATAGTAATCAACAACTACTCGTATCATATCAAGCGTTTTATTGGAAAATATTAGAATGACAATACAATATCACAACACAAGGCACAATAGATGATGTGTCACGTGGGCCCCACATCAAAATCTCATAAGAAAACACATCTATCATCTTATTTTGATGTGGGGCCAACGTGATATATCATCTGTTGTGCCTTGCGTTGTGACATTGTATT
This sequence comes from Stephania japonica, assembly GCA_039657345.1. Taxonomy (NCBI): domain Eukaryota; kingdom Viridiplantae; phylum Streptophyta; class Magnoliopsida; order Ranunculales; family Menispermaceae; genus Stephania; species Stephania japonica. Next base: position 13,106,255 of record CM077564.1, on the reverse strand, counting down.
GCTATTCTAACATTTCCCATTTTCTTTTTTGGTAAAAACATGAACATACCAAGCCTTTGATATCAAACTTTTTGTGAAGTTGTCCAAATCAATCGCACAAGAAGTACTTACTATAATTACTACTAATTAAAAAAGGGAGCGGCTAAACAAACCCCACTAATTGCTAAACGTACCCCAATTTTGAATTTTTACTTCGTGCACCCCACTTTTTACTTAGTGTACCCCACTTTTTTTCTTATAATTCTAAAAATACCCTTGTTAGTGTACCCTACTTTTTTACTTCGTGTACTCCATCACCTTCACCCTCACCACAATACTCTTGCTCATAGGTGTCAGATGAACCGAGTTGAAACCTCTAAAGAGGTGTTGGATAAAAAGAGTTGAAACCTCTTTTTGTCCGACACCTCTTCAGAGATGTCAGTGACGGCTCTGTTAGCCAGAAACATGTGGGCGACCAAAATGAACAAAAAAACTTCAAAAATCCCAAAAATACATAAAAATTGCCAAAAAATTATGGGTTTTGCGCGGAATCACTTATTATTTTTTATTTTATTGAAACTTTGTACCCAAAAGGTAAGATTCAAGCATTAAATCCTAAACCCAAAAATAAATTTACAAATAGAACGACTCAAAAAGAAAACGAAAAAAAAACTAAAAAAACCTCGAAATCAACATTAAAAGAAATGATGCATGAATGCACCCACGTCATCGAATTCATGTCGTTTTGCTCGGATTTCATCGGATTTGACCAATTTTTTGTGAGGCGATTTGAGAGAGGTGACTGAGGTATTGGGTGAGTGTGGTGGGTGGGGTATGGTAAGTAAAAATCCTTTTATATAGAGGGGTAGTTAGGTAATTTTACAAAATTTGGGTATGTTAACTATTAGTGGGGTCCATTAAACCTTAAAGAGTGGCGCTCCAGCGTTTTGCGTTTTGCCCTTACAAAACGCGTTGAGTCGCAACTCGCAAGCAAAACAGCCTGGATGTAACTTTTTCCAAACTCCCATAACAACCCTGCCCTGTCATGAAGTTAGTATCATCAAGCCTTTGAACTTGGTGGGCATTTCCGTCAACTTGGGCATAAAATAACAAGTGTTTTGCACAAATTGGGCATATGTACCGAAGCTTCGACGCTCCTCCTTTGATAGAAACAGAAACAAAAACAAAGGGCAAAGCACGCTCATTTCAAGTCAAGAGAGTGAGAATTAGCTGTGCACAGCTCTTCAGAAAATCAAAACCAAAACCAACTCTCAAGTCTCTCTCGTGTGTTCATTTAAAACAAGACGAGTAGCGACTAGTGAAGAGCGTCACTAGTTGTTACCCACTTTAATAAATTCTCTACTTCTAGGTCCATTGTTCATCATATATATATACAAACCCACTATACCACCTCTCTTCATCCACTCTACCTTCTAAAGCCCACAACAGATAGTTAATACATCTCAATTAATTAACTATAGCAATAGCAATGGCTAGCTTGGTTTCTTCTGTGCTTGTTCTAATAGTGCAGCTCCACCTTCTACTCTTCATTGCTGCTCCTTTGTTTCAACAATGCTCCTTGGCCACTGCTAGACCACTCATGGCTAGTAGTGATGGTGAGAAGTTCTCATCAATGAAGTACCACAAGGGCCATCTCCTCACAGGCAACATCACAGTGAATCTCATTTGGTATGGAAAATTCAAGCCCACCCAAAGAGCCATCATCTCTGATTTCTTCATCTCCCTCTCCTCATCAGTCCACAATCACCCATCAGTCTCCACTTGGTGGAAGGCCACCCAAAAGTACTACTACCAACCCATCAATAATTCTCCTCATTCTGCTTTGACACTCACACTAGGCAACCAATTCCTTGATGAAACCTACTCCCTATCCAAGTCACTCTCCAATTCCCAAATTGTTCAATTGGCCTCGAAAGGCGGTCACCGCAACGCCATCAACGTGGTGTTGACCGCGCCGGATGTCACTGTCGACGGGTTTTGCTCGAGTAGGTGTGGAACTCATGGTTCTGCAGCTGCTGCTCCGGTTGCGAAAAGCAAAGGGAGTAAAATCTACAAGTATGCCTACATATGGGTAGGGAACTCAGAGACACAATGCCCAGGCCAATGTGCTTGGCCTTTCCACCAACCAATGTATGGACCACAGAGCGTGCCATTGGTTGCGCCGAATGGCAACGTGGGCATGGACGGAATGGTGATCAATTTGGCTTCACTGCTGGCTGGGACCGCCACTAATCCTTTTGGCAATGGGTACTACCAAGGGCCGGCGGAGGCGCCTCTGGAGGCGGCGTCTGCTTGTGCAGGGATTTATGGGAGAGGAGCATATCCAGGGTATGCAGGGGAGTTGTTGAAGGATGAGAGCAGTGGTGGGAGCTTCAACGCTTATGGGATTAATGGGAGGAAGTACTTGTTGCCTGCTTTGTTTAATCCTAAGACTTCATCATGTGAAGCTTTGGTGTAGATTGATTGGTGTATAAGATGTATAACTGATATAGGTAGATAGATGAGGGTAGATAATATCAATTTGTTTGCAGTAATTCTTTGATTTGTTCATTCTTGAGGTGGATTTTTAATTAATAAAAGAAATACAAGTAAATTTGCCTATTCTTTTTTTTTTTCTAGATTAAAACCCAACAATTTAAAATCCTTAAATGATAGAATGAATAAATTATAATATAGGTCATAGAAATAGAAGACTATCAGCTACTTTGTCTCTATTTCACAATTCTTTACTATGTCAACCAGTTTGCTATAGAACCACAACATCATGCACTATAATAAAAACGAATGTCAAATTGATAAAAATATCCTTTCCTTTTTAAATTTGTTATTATATCCGAATCTTTATAGATTGATAAATTTTTATCAAAGTCACTTTGTAAACCCAAATTTGATGAGGTGGCCCTTGAGTAATGAACTTTTTTTTAAAGAGACAATTGAGTAATGAACTTAAATAATAGATTCTGTAATTATTTTAGTAATTAAAAGTGACCATGTGGCTTTTTAAAGTCATTATTTAGATGTCTCCTCATCAAATTTGGAGTCTTAGAATACAAATTTATCAATTTAGAAAGGTTAAGATATTATAACAAAAGTTGTTAAGTGTTAAGGATATTTTATTCAATTAAGCCTAAAAGAATTTAAAGGAGATGGAGGAGCTATAATATGGGTCGCATTTCCCTCAAATTGAACTTTCCCCAAATTGTTGTGATGTAGTCGGTCCTGTTAAGATGTTCTCAGATTCAAAGCTTGTAATTGACGCTTTGCGTTCAAATGGTTCAGTTTGTACTGATCTTGATCCCTTAACTTTATCTATACTATATCTTGATCTTGATCTTTGACGCTTTGATGCTTTTTGTTCAAATGGTTCAAATGGTTCAGTTTGTACTGATCATAATGTCGATATTTGAAATCTAATTAAGGACTAGGATCCATTTGATTTCTATTATATCTCTAGGGATAACAATATAAGGACAGATGCTCTGGCAAAGATCGCGCTTCGAGAGCGTCAAAATTATATTTAGGCTAAGCCTCCTATGGATACCTTTGTGATTAATACCAATATATAACTATACATGCCTCGTTTGGGATGATTTTTTTTTATTAAAATTCTAGTCTCGCTTTATGGCGTGTTTCCTTGTCCTATCGCTTTCATAAGTTTTTTCCTCTGTTAACCATTTCAAATAGAGAGCATCAATCCTCTAATCATCGAAATGGCAAAAGGTCTACATCAGGCTTGCGACACTCTGTCGATTGATGGAGGGGAACATTGTCTTGTTCTTGAAGATGTGCAGGCGAATGAGGCACCATTGGACTTATCAAAGATCTTGGTGTAGATTTCTAACTGACAGAACGGAAAATTTTGGTGAGATGAGAGATACATTAGCAACAATTCGGAGACCTGTGAAAGAGGTTCATATGAAAGAAGTGAAGCATCTAAATCTGTATGTTCTTACTTTATTTCATGATCGTGACGTTCTTAGGGTTCATGATGATGGTCCTTGGACTTTCAATAATTAAGTGTTGTTATACAAACAACTGGAGCCTTCTGATCAACTCGCAAGTATTCACTTGTATGAACTAGAAGTTGGCGGAGTCTAATGGAAGTTCATGGACAATTGATAAAAAATTGTTGTTGGAAAGTAGGAGAAGGCGCCCCTATTCGTATCTTTCAAGATCCCTGGTTGTCAACCTCACAAAATCAAAGAGTGCAGTCTGTTGCGCCTAGCAACCTCGTTGAGGCAAAAATGAATCAGTTATTTGGTATGGAATGAAAATCTTAGGATGGGGATATCCTTCGTGATATATTTGAAAAAAGGGATAGGAATATTATCCTATCAATTCCGTTAAGATCTCACAAAGATCTTCGTCGCTATGCCATGATTTAAACTACTTATGGGCCTCTTTTGATTATTGGAACAAACATATTTTTATTGATATCTATTAGTCTATTTATCATGCACTTGATATATTTAAACTCCTGTCTTTTATTTACTGCATGATATTTAGACTGCCTTATTTTTATAAATCATGAATTATTGTTATATTCTTCTGGCATTACTTTCAATTTCTCTCAGTTGTTCACCGTCTAGTTTGTGACGGTGGGTGCAAATAGACCGGAGTGCAACAAGGGCAAGGAGCCATGTCTAGTAGACTACCTGTAAGGATTATCGGCTAGACACTCCATACTCTAGTGTAGGTTTATGTCTGCTTGCTTGTACGTTGCTTTATATTACTATGTTTTGATGTATGTTTCAGAATTAGAGTTGTTGAATATCATGTACTAGACTTTTATTGGCTTACTTTGATTGTACATGAATATTCATGAATTTTTACGGGGTTTTCCACATAATAGAATTCCTGAATTTCCTTTGATTTGAGTTGTTTCCTATACTTGCAGTTATTTCCGCTACGTTATATTCTTAATTGCAATAAGTCATTCATAAACTTTGTAAGTTAACGAACGGAGGCTGACAAGGCATATGTCAATTTGCCGAGTTTTCGACTCTAGGATTTTCGTATGTCTAGGATGGGCGTACCCAATTGCATTTGCAAATTGGGGTCGTCAAAGTTGGTATAAGAGACAAAGGTTTTAAAGACCTAACTCTTGATTTAAAACATAAATCACTAAGACAACGAAAGTTAAGAATGGTTGCACTTAAAGTAGAAACCCTATGATCCTAATTAGAACCTTAGTTTGGGTGTGAGGACAAGATTGGTATTAGTCGGATATAATTTTGTACATGTTATCCTTATTGTGTGTACTATATGGTATGCGACAGCTATAAACTGATTCGAAGCATTCACTCTCTTGATTCAGGCAGCGATGGCAGATCAAACAGGTCCGAGCGATGATATCAGCACGATTTTGACATGGTGCCATGAGGAGATACGCACGTTGACTCAGAGAGCCACCATGTAGGACCAGAGATTTGAGGAGTTAGTGCGATCGTTGAGGACACCCGCATCGATTACCACGACACTATCGACCCTGATTACACCTTTCTCGCCCACAACGACTACTTAGGGGACAGAGACTCCTGTTGCTACAACTTCCACAACTTTGATCCTGATCATATTCCTGAGGTGGTAACAGTTCAGATTATGTAGGAGGAGGTGGTCTTACCTCTAGATTAGGCTGAGGAGACATCGATTGTGCCAGCAGTGACTGCAGAGATTGTTCTAGCCATTACCCCGGAAAAGAGCCTGAGGGCTACAGAAGAGGCATGACCCCGTCAAATTCTTTGGTGGCACAGAAGTAGTAGTAGCGGAGTTATTTTTGAAGAGCCGTGAGAAGATTCACACTATTATCGCTGCGGAGGATCACATGCGAGCGATGATTTCTTCGTCCATGCTATAGGGAGAGGCAGATGACTAGTGGACGACCATTGTCACCACTCGAGGCATTTCGAGAGACTGGATTGACTTCAAGACCCAATTTAATCAGAAGTACTTTTCATCATCGGTGTTACGACCGAAGAAGAACGAGTTCATGGCATTGAGGCAGAGTGCAGATGAGTCAGTGATGGAGTACATGGGCAGGTTCATTTCGTTGTTGGCCTATATTGGAGGGTCCGCAGGTACTAAGACTGATCAGGTCTATAACTTCACAATCATGTCGCTTGGTTTAACTAATGCGCCAGCCATGTTCATGGATCTCATGCACAGAGTATTGAGGGAGTACTTAGATAGATTCGTGATTGTGTTCATCGACGATATCCTTATATATTCTTAGACTCGTAAGGAGCACGAGGGACATCTTCGATTAGTGTTGCAGACTTTGAGGGACCATCGACTGTACGCTGAGTTTAGCAAATGTAAGTTTTGGCTTTCAGAGGTCAGATTTTTGGGACACGTAGTTGGAGCCAGTGGAGTTGCCATAGATCCTGAAAAGATTCGAGTCATGATTGAGTGGCTTACACCGCCTACAATGACTCTCATTCGCAGTTTTTTAAGATTAGCTAGGTATTATCACCGATTCGTGCAGGACTTCTCCAAGATCACTACACCGATGACGAAACTAACTCAGAAGAATGTGAAGTTTGATGGAATGAGGAGTGTGAACGGGCATTTACCAATCTGAAAGAGAAGTTGACTACCGTACCGATCCTGGCGTTACCTGAGACAGGGAAGGAGTTAGTGGTGTATACCGATGCGTCAAAAGTTGGTTTAGGTTGTGTACTGATGCATGAGGGCCGAGTGATCGTTTATGCATCCCAACAGCTAAAGATTCATGAGAAAAACTACCCTACTTACGACTTAGAGTTAGCTGTGATCATGTTTGCGTTGAAGATCTGGAGACACCACCTGTATGGTGTACGGTTCAAGTTATTCATAGACCACAAGAACTTGAAGTACCTATTCTCTTAAAAGGAGTTTAATCTAATACAGAGGCATTGGCTAGAGTTCCTGAAAGATTATGATTTCGCACTCGAGTATCATTCAGGGAAAGCCAATGTTTTTGCTGATGCTTTGAGTCACAGAGGATCTGATGTTAGGTAGTTGTATGTCGTATGACCAATTAGTACACGTTACTTGAAGCAGCCGAGATGATGAGTTCAGCAGACATGCCAACGACTACCAGGACATAAAGGTGTGGTCAGATGAGGTTGCAAACCATTTTACTACAAACTGTTCTCGAGGGACAGTAGGGTGATGAGTCGTACCAACTTTACAGTGAGATGACAGGCAATTAAGAATATCCAGATTGGAGTCAGTCGATAAACTTTTGCTTGTGGTATCGCGGGTGACTGTAGATTCCATTAGCGGCTGACTTACGCACCGAGATACTTCAGGAGGCTCACCGTTCTCATTTTCTGTGCATTTGGGTTGGACCAAGATGTACGTCGATATGCGATGTCTCTTTTGATGGCTGGGGATGAAATTTGATATGTCAGAGTTCATTAAAAGTGTGAGATATGCTAGCACGTGAAGGCTGAGCATCGACAACCTGAAGGATTGTTGCCGCCCCTACCCATTCCTCAATGGAAGTGGGAGCAAATTACTATGGATTTTGTCAGAGGCTTGCCTCGATCTCCTCATGGTCACAATAGCATCTGGTTAATTGTGGACAAATTGACGAAATTTGATCATTTCATACCAGTTTCCACTACACACCGAGTTAATAGACTGAGCATCCTCTACGAACGCGAGATTGTTAGATTGCACGAGGTTCCATTATCGATTATGTCAGATCGAGGGGCGCAGTTCACTTCATTGCTATGGCAGAGTATGTAAGCTCAGTTCGGTACCAGACTGCAATTGAGTATGGCGTTCCACCTGCAGACAAATGGACAATCCAAAAGGTTGATCCAAGTGTTGGAAGACATGCTCAGAATGTGTGCTTTGGAGTATGGCAGTTCATGGGAAGAGAACCTTTATCTTTACGACTTTACATACAACAATTATCAAGTATCGGTATGGCACCATTCAAAGCGTTATATGGCAAGCCATGTAGATCACCTTCTTGCTGGGCTGAGCAAGAGGATGTTGTGACAATTGGTCCTGAGACTGTTATTGATCATACTAAGAATGTACGACAGATTCGTCTAAGATTAAAGGGTGCCCAGGAGAGGCAAAATAAGTACTACGACAAGTATTACGATGAGCTTCAATACGAGTTGGGAGACTATGTATACCTGAAGGTCTCTCCACTGAAGGTCACAAGCTGTTCGGAATCAAGGGAAAGCTCATTCCTAGATTTATCGATCCTTTCAAAATTGTGATGAGGGTCGGTAAGGTTGTTTATCAGCTAGAGTTACTGCCACAACTCGCCGATGTACATCCAGTGTTCCATATCTCGATGCTTCGACTAGATAAGTCAAGAGGAGGATGGCGACTGATGGTAGACTATAGCCAGATCGACTTGTGAGATGATACCACATGAGGAGCAGTCAATCAAGATTATTGACCAGAAGGTCAAGACATTGAGGAACAAGGAGATTCCTTCGGTTCTTGTGAGATGGCAATTTCACGAAGACAAGGAGCTAACCTAGGAGTTATAGTCCTATATGCGTAAGCACTTTCCCTAGCTATTTGCTTTTGGTGAGTCTTTAGCTTAGTTTACTTATTAGTTTAATTTTGAGGACGAAATTCTAAAAAGTGGGGGAGACTATAACGACCTCAAAATTTAAAATGATTTATGTCATATTTGTCAAGACCATGACCCAGCTACATAGTATTTCACAATGTTTTGGACTTCACGATGTTGACATCGAGGTAATTTTACTTTTCTATGATGTTTGTATTAGTATACTAATCTAATACAAGTTTCGAGTCATTTAGCAATTTGTTAGTCTGAGTGAGGCTTCCTCTAGGAAAACGGGGGAATTAAAACACAAATAAATGATTTTTCAAACAATAAATACGATGATTTTATTTACAACGGAATGTGACAAAACCATGGGTACACAACAGTTGAGTTGTGGTGCAGTTCGGGTCGAGGAGTGCAGGAACGAGCCAAGGAGTTGGATAACTAAGTGACATCCAAGTCACTTAGTGGAGTCAACACAAGGAGCTTTGCTCTCTTAACTTCTCTGTTCAGTTCTTGTGTTTGTTTTACTCAAGTTTTCATCGCAATGACCATGGACTCTGTGTGGGACTCGATTCCGTTGAGTATCCCTGGTGTCTTGGTGATCCACGGAGCGATCAATACGCGACGTTAAGTCGGTGTTACTGTTTTGTCATCGATTTTATTGTTCTTTGTTGTTTTCCAATGAATTTGGGATATCTTAAATTTCCAAAATTCCCAGCATTCTACAACGATTCGAAGTCGATTTCAGATGGTCTTGAGTCCAGGCACATGTTAGTGTTGGGTTTTGGGGTTCATGCGCAGAGGAGATTTCAATACAATTTTGAGAAAAACCCCAAAACAGGATCCGAATCTGATTCCATTAAAACATGTTTAAACTATGAAAACTTAATCATACCTCAATCGCAATACCTTTCTGAAGGTTAATCGATCTCTAAGGCGCTGCCAACGGCGACCGAGATTCAAAGTGCTAGCTTCGAGAGAATTCCAAATCTTTTGTTTCTCTCCAAAACGATCCAGATGATACCAAAAACTCTAAGTTGTTTTTAAAACGAAAAATAGAGTTTCGGCCCTTTTAAAATCTTTCGTACTTGTATTCTGACTCAAAGCGTCTATTTATACAACCCTTGTATATAGACGGTTAAGTAAATTACACATATACCCCTACTTAAAGAAGTATAAGTGTAATACACTACAAGGACGTTTCTGTCATGAATTTTATCATATAAAATTCATTTTTCTGAACCATCTTAAAATCTCGCAAAGCCATTCTCGGTGTGCGACCCAATAGGCTCATACAACGTTGGCAGTGTACCAAAACACATTTTGGTATACAAGTCATAAGTGGCCTCTAGCAAGACATTATGACTACCCAAGTTGTACGAATATCAAATCGATATAACCTAATTAATAGTGTATATAACATCCTTTTGTCACACGATATCCTTTTGATCAAACATAAGGCATGGAATTGTCATCCAACATGTTCAATCGTACTAGTCTCGATTTCTAGGTAGACTGAAAACATCTAAGTGACGTTGATCAATATCAATTCACTTAGACTAGGCCTTTTTAACAGTCTAACACATCGAGGATCCACTTTGGATATCTCTCTTTATATGAGAGGAAAAATTCTATCTCGATTACACAACTTCACCACATTACTCACACAAGTAACCAATCACAACCTTTATAATCATCCAGGTTAAAGACAACGTTTGATTGCGTCAAATCATTGTATTCCTAATGTTGAAGTCTCACGGTAATCTCAAGTCGAGGACTGAAAAATATACCTATCATGAGAAATAAGCGTGACTTAATCCATGTGATGTTCTCATAATGGGTGGTCCAAGTACTTTGTTCCCTAACAAGTACTCATGATCTTGATTCGTATTCCTATACGTATGATCATCGTATGATCATCAATCAAGACTCACACTAGTCTTAATTCATTATAGTTCCCAAGTATAATAATCGACTAGGGACATTTAGGATATTTCTGTAAATATCCATGGATCTTATTATAATGTAAACATGCAAATCAATTATAATAAACAGCAAATGAAATCCTCTATTTTATTAACAAAAATGTATTCATAAAAACTGTTAATGGATTGACCTAGGGCATATTTTCCAACAGTTAGCGATAAAACGTGCAGCGCAACATTGCGATTTGGGCAACCGAAACTAGACCAGAACAGTGCTAGTTTGGCCGCCACGCATGGCGCCATGGTGATTAGCCCCACGACGCTGCGACGACACCCAATTGATTCAAGTTTTTTGTTTATTTCGATAATTCGTAGTGGAGATGTCGCATGTTATATGGTAGGACGACGTCTCTCACAGGCGCGAACCATAGAAGAAAAATATCCCAGTACGCCGTGACGATGCCGTGACCTTGTGAACATGGCGCCGTCACTACAGTGTGGAGCAGAACTTGTAAATCAAATTGATGCCACGAGGACGCCATAGGCTAAAGGCCTGGCCGCGTCACTGGCGGCGTCTCGACCAGTATCCAATACATACTACGCCATGGTGTCAGTCACTATTTTTGAATTTATATTTCGATTTTAACCGAAAACTTTTGGAAAAATTTGGGTGATTATCTAAGGTCTAGTATTGACCATAAACACAATATTTGTGATTCAAACCATTGACATGTATTTTGTAAATTTACTGGACATACTAGAGCCGTAAGAGTTGGTTTAACGTGCGTGATTAGTCAGGTAAGTACACTCGCCTTGTGCTTGTGTATGTTAGTAAGCCAGCAAAGAAATGCCTTGTGATTCATTATTATTCTATTTTGATTTGCTATGATCTATTGTTGGCATTTCATTCTATTCCTTGGTTGTGTGTGTCTTGGCATAAGTGTTTGTCTCGAGAGTACTCGGCCCTGCACTAGAGGGGAAACATGGGCACTCATGTATAGGAGTGTGGGACCACCCATAGTGACCGTGTGACACCAAGTACTTGGTTTTGAGGCATGTGTCTCTCCCATCATTGTTGTGTTTTCACTTGTGTCGATGCCAGGGGAGATCTCGCGAAGATCTTCGCCGTTATACCATGATTTAGACCATTTATGGGTCTCTTTTAATTCTTAGAGCACACATATTTCGATTGATATCTATTAATATGTTTATCATGCACTTGATCTATTTAAATTCTTTTCTTTCATTTACCGCATGATATTTAGATTGCCTTTCTTTATAAATCATGAATATTCTTCTGGCATTACTTTCGATTTCTCTCAGTTGCTCACCATCTAGTTTGCGATGGTGGGTGCAGATAGATCGAAGTGCAGCAAGGGCAAGGGGCCCTATCTAAGAGACTACCTATGAGGATTATCGGCAGGACAATCTATACCTTAGTGTAGGTTTTATGTCTGCTTGCGTGTACGTTACTTTATATTACTACGTTTTGATGTATGTTTCGAGATTAAAGTTGTTGAATATCATGTACTAATCTTTTACATGCTTACTTTGATTGTACATGAATATTCCTGAATTTTTACGGGATTTTCCACATAATAGAATTCCTAAATTTCCTTTGATTTGAGATATTTCCCATACTTGTAGTTATTTCTGCTGTGTTATATTCTTAATTTCAATAACTCATTCATAAACTTTGTAAGTTAACGAACGGAGGCTGAGTTGGCATACGCCGATTTGCCGAGTTTTCGACTCGGTGATTTTCGTATGTCTAGGCTGGGCGCACCCAATTGCATTAGGAAATTGGGGTCGTCACACCTCATGATAGGCATATTATTAAACACAACAAAAGCACTCAATGAAACTATTAATGCACAATGTAAACAAATTCATCAATAAGAATATACATTAACTAATACTAAAAGCAAAGTATAAATGCATGACCACATATAAATAGAAGTAGGAAGGTGAAACCGTGAAAGTGTGAGTTTGGGAGGTCAAATAATGAGCCTCAGTTGGAGGTGGTGTGAGTGGCCTTCAAACAATTAGTATGCAAATTATAGAATGCAAATAGTCTAAGTCATATAGGGGTCATATATCCTTTTCTTCTCCTACTACAATCCCCCTATAAAGCTACAGATTTTACAAACCCTTATGTGGAGTCACATTTCTAAGGCATGCCATGACATGAAATGGCCATTAAAGAACCATAAACACATCCATTCAATCAAACTTATTTTTACCATACTTGCCTTTTTCTACTTAAATAACAAAGAATTGTGATTGATACGCAATAAGAAATCAATGCCCACTAACCATTGAAAATATAATAGTATCTAATCATTGCATACAATTGAAATCACAACTTTCGATTGTATGTTATACCTTTACAATTGAAAATTGAAAGATTTCAATGACGCTTACTTACATTGATTTCAATGGTGGATATGTACGCATTGATTGTTTCTAGCAAAGCTGATAGCAAGTCGGGAGTCCAACAAAAACTAACTGCAAAATTTTAGACCAAACAAATATAAGAAAATAACTTTCCAAAGTTGTTCGATAGTATAAAGCTCGAGCCTTGCAAATCAAAGTATTCCAAAAGGCCATCCTCTGCAAACCAATTATCAAATATACATCAATCAATACTAAATGCAAAGCTTAAGTGCATGACCACATATAAGTAGAAAAAGAAAAGCAAGAAGAGAGAATGTTGAAGAGAAATGGAATGTATCCAAAGAAACATGTAACGACCCGTTACTTTAAGCACATAATTAACAGTAATCCGAATCCTAATTAATCTAAGTTAGGGTCGTGGTTAAGTCTAGTTTGTCTCGATTAATGTGTGTATGGATTTGCGTGATGTATTGTGTTTGTTTGGTGTGTAGTAGTATGTATATGTGAATAAATGAATAATCAGACTGACGAGGGAATGCCTAATGCCATGTGTGGGTCAAGAAGGACACACATGAGACGCGAGATAGCGTTGATGCCGAGTGTACTTGTCGGCATAAATTATGTAATTATTGGTGTAATTATAGGCATAAATATATATTTATATATATTATGGATATATATAAATATATACATATATATATATATATTAAAATGGAAAATAATAAAATAATGCTACTTTGTCGGGCGCAGAGTGATATGTAGGGTCACGAGTGGCACACATAAGACGTACGGTGGTGCGCATGCCCGAGGGTTCTCATTGGCGCACAATATAATTTTAGGCATGACATATCGATAAATGTATATATATATATATAAATCAGTATATATATAATAATAATAATAAATTAGAAAATGGTGAAATTACCATAAAGGGTATTGAGGTTGTTAAGGAGGAGATATTATTGGAAGGGCATTTCGGTCAATTCCCCCACCTAAACCGCCTTCTTCACTGTTATATTGAACGAAATGAGAGAAAGAGAGAACAGAGACTATAAGGGATGAGGAAGAAGGAGACCGAGAGGAAGAGAAGGGAGCGAAGAGTTCGGGAGCTTGTGGAGATCGACGTTGACGTAAGTTTGAGTTGATGTTCTTGTTGTTGAGGCTGTTATGTGGCAGTTAACGCCATGACCGAACCGAGAACAAGGGAAGGGAGAGTTGTCTCCCTATCGAGGTTGGAGATTTTGAGTTGATTAGGATTGGGTTAAGAGCCAATCCCAATCGATAAAAAAAATGAAATGAAGAACAGAGCAGACGCTCTGTTGAATCAAGAGGAAGGGGATGACCCTAAATCTGGTCAGTTCGGCTCGGTTGAGCTGAACCCGGTTCAGTGCCAAACCAAAAGAAAAAAAAAAGAAAATGGAAAAGAAAATCTAGAAAAATAGGAAAAAATATGGAAAATAGTATTTTTCCAAACAAATAGAAATTGAGGGGTTTTTATAGAAAATGAGAAATTCGAAAGTTGGAGGAGACTTTATATTGGGGTTTTTACCCCAAAAATGTGAAATGGTCAAAATAGGTTAGAAACTAGATCCCGAGATTTCAGATTTGAATGGGACTAGTTTAGAAGTATTAGTAAATAAATATTAGACTTAAATTGATAAAAAATGGTTTATTTTAGGTAATGGATCGATGTGGAAAGGTTTGAAAACTTTGGGGAATCGTACAAGTCGGTAAAACATATAAAGCTTAGGACATGTAAGTGGGACTCATAGCTTTTATCAATTATGCAATGTAAAATAGTATTATTAAAACATGTAGTGTACTGGACTGGGAATGGGGGCAATGTACCATGATTTGACTTTGATTTTACAAAAAATATTTTGAATAAAAATGGAATTCGGAAAGTGGTTTGACGGGATGGATCGGCCTGGGGTTCTGAACTGTGGTGGAGTTGCTAACCATCACTGCGCCCCCAGTGACTTGGAAATTATCCCGAACAATGCTTTCCATTTGAGTTGACTGCTCATCAGCCATAACCCAATCAGATGAGTAGTGATTGGTTTAGTGAAGATAAGGGAGTGTGACTCTATGTTTTATGAGTTGGCGGCACATTGATAAGAACTAGTTAGATGCCCAGTGATTAGTTCTTGGAGATGTGAGAGGGCAACTCAATGCAAATACGAATATTGGAAATACAAATCACGGGTACATTTCAATGAACTAAGGAACTTGCATCTGTTATATATATTGTTTATATTGATTCATATGCTCCTGTAAATATCATTTGATTCATGTTGTTATACATTACCTTGATATTAATTGGTAGTTGATGGTTGGTATGAGGGTCACATACTGAGCATGTAGGAGCTCACCCACCTTAACATCTCCAGGTATGGATGTACATTAGGACTTAGAACTCAGGAAAGGAGAAGACCAGGGGTTTATTATCTTTTTTACAGTGCAGTGAGTTTCCTATTATATGTATATTGTAATGTTTTATGATTTTGTAATAATTGGGGTGGAAATACGAGTTCAATACCGATGTTAATGACGGTATTTCATATCTTGTGTTTTATCGAAAAAGTTTTAAATTTTTCGTTGCATTTGTTTTATTTTGTTTATTGATAATCAAGATATGCAGGTTGTTGTCATGAAATGTGGTAAGGCTACTGGCACTAATTAGGTCCAATCTGGTTTACTGAGGCTTAATTAGGGTTTCAGGCTGAACATTCTCTAATTGAAATTAGGGGTTGTTACAGTTGGTATCAGAGCAAAGGCTTTACAAACCTTAGTTTATTATTGGTCTCGAAGTAAGAGACAGTTTTGATATAGTATGATTTCAAAGTTTGGTGGGTAAAGCTTGGCATAATTATTTCACTGATCAATTGATGGAATAACTTTGATACAGTGAGTATCATAAACTGAAGCTATCACTTTCGAATTGGTTTCGAGTGGTGTGATAACTCTGATACATAAGGATTAATGCCTAAAGTTGTACCTGTATATTGAAATGGAAATTTAGGTTGACTGATTTAGAGATTGATTCTCAAGTTAGGAATAACCTAGGACTAAATAAATGGTTTTTATCGATGTTTTAGAGGGTAATGAAAGATAAAAGCTTGAGTTATGTATTTTTGAGTTGATATTATATCTATGCGATATATATAGTTGTATTGTCTTACCTAGGAATGAATCTGAAAGTCTTATTTCACATTTATGACTTGGTAAGTCAAAGGAAATTGATGATGAGGGTTTTCGAGAATCTGGACTTCAGGGATATTATGATAAAGGAAGATAGTGAAATGATAATAAGATGATTTGTATCCATCTATTTATCAGGAGATGAGTAAATGTATAATTTGAGGGTTAGGATTTGTGGAACCCTGAAGCCTAATAATATAGATATGGAAAGGGAAGAGTTTAGATGTAACTCTTCAATGGAATATGTAACGACCCGGAAATTTGGCTATTTGTTAATGATGATATGTATTATATATTTATACTCGTATTTAAGTGACCGAACAATAAAGTCGATGAACGAGTAGGAAAATTTAGTTACGGGTACACGTGGGATAAAAACACAATAAAAAATACAAATAAATAAATTTTTATTAATTTATATAAATTAGTTAATAGTATGTAGCGAGAAAACGGACGCAACGAGCCAATTGACGGAAAAATACGGGACGAGGAACGTCGTTTGAATGCGAGAATTGGTTAACTCTGCAACATACAAGATATAAAATAGAAATTGTTAAAGTGACACAATTCAAATGAGGAGAACCATGAGATTTGCATTGAGATGTGTGGGAGTGTTGACATGAGATGAAGTGGTAAAAGACTCATAAGGGTAGTTATTTTAAAATGTGCATGAAATTAGTGGAAGGGCAAAAAGGTCATTTGACCAATTAAAGGGATATAAAGCCAACGAGAAGGAGGAAACCCTTATTTACTACTCACCTTCTTCTTCTTCACATACCGCTGCCACCACCCTCCTCTCTCCAATCGGCTTCACCGGACCGAACCTCGCCGGAGGTCCGTTATCTCTCTCTCTCTCTCTCGGTCTCGGTTCTCCACTCTCGTCATATCACTTCTCGGTCTCTCACTACTTCGATCCCTCTCTCGGCCATCATCTCGAATCACCTTTGGTGACCAGACGCTGGAACTCTCATCGGAGTTTCTCTTTCTCTTGCTCTTCCTCACTCTCAGTTTATCTCTCTTTCTCTCTCTTTTTCATTTTTCTCTCTTTCCCACGAACTACCCGGCTGCACCGCCGCGCTGTGCCACCGTCGTCGACTGCCAGGACATGGGGACACGCCGAGGACTCTTCTATGAACATGTGGGTGCCTCCCAATCCCCGGAGCAGTCAGTTAAGGGGCAGCAGTGGTGTTTTCTTGGATAGGGTATTATTTGAGCTTGTCTTGATTGTTTGCCAAAAAACACCTGTATAGGTGGCACTGCTGGCCGGACCACCAAGCATGGGGGGTTTTCGGGGACCTCTCCATGACCTCGATGATGCCTCGTTGCCCTTGTGTTTGATTTTATTGTGTTGGAACTGATTTGATGTTTTGAATCCATGCGAAGTTGTTGTCGTACTCGTGTTGAACTGTTTTGAGTCATCGCCAGAATCCGTTGCCGTAGGTGATGCCACCGCTGTGCCACCATGACCGGGGATGTCGGGTACCAAGCTAAGTCTATGCTTGTGTCTCACAACTCTCAAAGTGGCCTAAAACAACGACATTATTGATATATTATGTCATTTATGTAATTTTATGCGTGTTGTAACCTTCTCGTCGGAAATCACCCGTCGTGGTGGTACTGTCGTCGACGCGATGATATGGGGGACTGCGGAGACCTTACCATGTACGTCATGGAGTCTCACAGCCCCGGAGCATCCATATTAATGATGATGAGTCGTAATGGCAGAGTTATGCGTGAGTTGTTTATATTGCGTCGAGTAGTCGTTGACATGACGTAGGGCATGCACATGACCTCCCCATGTCATGTTGATACCCTACGGACGTTAAACCACACCCGCGATGTTCCCAAACTCTTTGGTGCATAGTCATTTTGAGTCGAGTTTGATGGATTTACATTTGAAGGTCGAAAATTGGTTATAACGTTGTGGTCACGTCGCCGGTTCATCGAGGCTATAGCGTGACCTACATACGACTGAGGCGAGCCTACAACACATGAGTAGGCTTATATGCATTGTAAGTATCGATGTTGTGATACCATAGTCGTGGTTGTTGCCATTGTTTTTCAAACCCGATAGAGTATACGTTTTCCTAACAATTTGACGAGTCATGTAAATACTTAAAACATTGGGAATACACTGAGGTTTAAACTAACATTTAGTTAATGACTCGACCCATTAAATAGAGTTTCCAACCTTGTCAGGTAGTGAAAAACTTGGGGATACGCATTAGGGATGCAGGAGTGTTGTTACGCAGGTTGCAATTAGTTAGGTAAGTACACTTATCTTAATAACTTGTGTAAGTTAGTAAGCCAATTAAGAAAATACCATGTGTTTCATTTTCATTCCGTTGTGTTTGCTATTATCTACTTGTTGGCATTCCATTCCATATTCCTTGTATGTGTGTTCTTGGCATAAGTGTATGTCTCGAAGGTACATGCGGCCTGCACTAAAAGGGATAAAACGTGGGCACTCGTGCGCACGAGTGTTTGACCACCCCTAGTGATTGTGTGATACTATGTACTGGATTATTATGCATATTGTTGTGGTTATCGATGTTGCGACATCGCTGTTGTGGATTTTAGACCACTTATAGCCTTTCTTGACTCGTAGAACACGCATGTTTCGATTGTTATTATTTCCGGTCTGTCTATCATGCACCTTGTTTATTGAACTTCCTGTCTTTCAATTCCGGCATGATATTTAGACGGCCTTGTTTGATAATTCATGAATTACTATTATATTCTTCTGGCA
Organism: Stephania japonica; assembly: GCA_039657345.1. Lineage (NCBI taxonomy): Eukaryota > Viridiplantae > Streptophyta > Magnoliopsida > Ranunculales > Menispermaceae > Stephania > Stephania japonica. The sequence continues at coordinate 13,087,453 of CM077564.1, read as the reverse complement.
TTACTTTCAATTTTTCTCGGTTACTCACCGTCTAGTTTGTGACGGTGGGTGCAGATAGGGCGGAGTGCAGTAGGGGCAAGGGACCTTGCTTAGGAGACCTTTTGTGAGAGGCTGGACTTGAGGTATCAAGGTGTAGGCTTAAGGTCATTTCTGTTTGTATGATGTTTTACATATATATATATAATTGTTTTAGAACTGGGGATATGATTTTGAGGTGGATTCCATCAATCCATTTCGTTGACTTAGAATTGAACTTGTTGGGGTTTTCCACATTTATATAGATTCCTAATTTCACTTTGATTGAGTTATTTTCCAATATTTGAATAGAATATGATTTTGCTTCCATTGTATTATAATTGCAATAACTCTTTCATAAATCTTAAAATTTTGATAATTTGTGACTGACTAGGCTCATCAGGTTCGTTGAGAAACTGACTCGGGACCTGCACGGGTCTAGGCCGGGCGTACCCAAATGCATTGGGAATTTGGGGTCGTCACAGTTGGTATCAGAGCATAGGTTTTATAACCTTTGGAACAGAGTATAGAGTTGTTTAAAATTGTGATACCAACGTTACAGTTGGTATCAGAGCTTAAGGTTATATAGACCTGACTCTTGATTTAAAACACAATCCATTAAACCAGCGGAAGTTAGGAACGGTTGAACTTAGAAGTGGAAACCCTATGATCCTGACTTAAAATACTAGTTGGGGAGTGAGGATGAGTCGGGGAATGGAAACTAAAAACTTATTGGGATAAGTCGGATGTGATATTTATACATATTATGATTGTTGTGTGTATTATATCGTATCGGTAGCTATCCATTAATCTGAGAAATTCGTTTTCTTGTTCAAACAACGATGGCGGATCAGCCAGGTCCGAGCGACGATATCGGCATGATTTTTTCACGATGCCTTGAGGAGATACGTACATTGTCTCAGAGAGCCGCGATGCAGGACCAGAGATTTGAGGAGTTAGTGCGGTCACTGAGGACACCCGCACAGGCTACCACGACACCATTGACTCCGACTACGCCTTTGCCGCCTGTTTCTACCACTCAGGGGATAGAGTCTCCAGTAGCTACTGCTTCCACAGCACCGATTTCGGTTACAGTTGTGCCAGGGACGTTGCAAAGGACTTATGAGCAGAGCTTGGCTAGGGAGAGTTACTTCAGTACTCACCACGAGGAGATTGAGCCTGAACGACCCGAGTTATAGTTAGAGCATCGATCAGAGGGACTTGACAGGAAACGAACGAGGAATCCAAACGATGATAGTGGTTCTCGAAAGCGGAAGGTGTGTTACCAGTTCGGACAGCCTGGACATTTCCAGAACTGATGTCCTAATTTGTACGAGGACCAGCAGGATGACGATCAGCTTCAGGCCATTGAGGACGTGCACATGGCGACTGAGCCACAGCTGACGAGGGTTCATGATCCTACCGGAGGTAAAGAATTTTTCTAGTTATCATACAACATGCGTGGAACCGATTAATTGAGAATTTAGGTGTTTAAATATGATGCCGGATGTCAGGTGACAGTGTTAGGGTCAATACTTGCTAGAGTAGCGCTGTTTAAACTTAGCAGGGTTGTTTAGGATGAGTCAGACCTAACTTAGATTAGAGTCCGAAAGAGATGATAAGTTTGGGCACCATGGGTTGCCAAAACTAGCCATGAATACACCTAAAGAGAGGCAGGACCAGACTGGTTGTGATTCATCTTACGATGCATGGACACGTAATGTACATGGTGGCCACGGTTACAACTTTGTCAAATCTATTTTACTGCCTGGGTATAGATAAACTTGCGTCGAGATGCGAGTGGGTTGGGAGGTTTTCAGGAGTATGGCGTGCGAGTCGCGATAGTAGCGTTTTACTTCGTAATTACCTGACTTGTGTTGTGGTAGTGGATGGTGTCTACGACGAGGTCGTTGGCATTCCTACCATTTTGGGGAAACGGGAACGGTCTTGAGAGACTGTAGTTGAGTTAGACTGTTTGAAGATGTTGCGACTCGCAGTCTGGAGACTAAGAAAAATCAAGCTGTTCAAAGTGGCAGAGGCCCACAGTTTGGTAGATGTGGAGAAAAAGGAGTGGATTTAAGATGTGTTGTTCGAAGAGACTTTGTACATGTCCGCAGTTCAATACCTGATGTCGAGCTGTTGGAAGTGACTCTCGCGAGAGTCCACAGTTGGTCATAGCTTATTAAGCTGTCTAAAGCGACTTTGTATCGGTCCGCAATTCAACGATGAGGAACGTGCTGTCTGAAGTGACTCTGAGTTAGTCCGCAGTTTGACATAGAGGATCCAAGCTATCTGAAGTGGCTTAAGCCCGCAGTTTGGACGAGGTGCGAACGGATGTTGGTTCTCCTTATTCACTCGAGTTAGAACTAATTTCGAGGACGAAATTCTTGTTAGTTGGGGAGACTGTAACGACCCAAAAATTTGGCTATTTGTGAATGATGATGTGTATTATATATTTATACTCGTATTTGAGTGACCGAACAATAAAGTCGGTGAACGAGTAGGAAAATTTAGTTACGGGTACACGGGAGATAAAAACACAATAAAGAATACAAATAAATGAATTTTTATTAATTTATATAAATTAGTTGATAGTATGTGGTGAGAAAACGGGCGCGGCGAGCCAATTGATGAAAAAATACGGGATGAGGAACGTCATTTGAATGCAGGAGTTGGTTAACTCCGCAACATACGGGCCGACTGCCCCGCCAAGCTATGCCATTGCCGTATACTGCCAGGACATGAGGACACGCTGAGGACTCTTCTATGAACATGTGGGTGCCTCCCAATCCTAGGAGCAATCAGTTAAGGGGCGACAGTGGTGTTTTCTTGGGTAGGGTATTATTTGAGCTTCTCTTGATTGTTCGCCAGAAAACACCTGTATAGGTGGCACTGCTGGCCGGACCACCAAGCGTGGAAGGTTGTCGGGGACCTCTCCATGACCTCGATGATGCCTCATTGCCCTTGTGTTTGATTTGTTGTGTTGGAACTGATTTGATGTTTTGAATCCATGCGAAGTTGTTGTCGTACTCGTGTTGAACAGTTTTGAGTCATCGCGGGAATCCGTTGCCGTAAGCGACGCCACTGCTGTGCCACCATGACCGGGGATGTTGGGTACCAAGTTAAGTCTATGCTTGTGTCTCACGACTCTCGGAGTGGCCTAAAACAGCTGCATTATTGATATATTATGTCATTTATGTAATTTTATGCGTGTTGTAACCTTCTCGTCGGGAACCACCCGTCGTGCCGGTACTGTCGTCGACGCGATGATATGGAGGACTGCCGGAGACCTTACCATGTACGTCATGGAGTCTCACAGCCCCGAAGCGTCCATATTAATGATGATGAGTCGTAATGGCGGAGTTATGCGTGAGTTGTTTATATTGCATCGAGTAGTCGCCGACATGACATAGGGCATGCACATGACCTCCCCATGTCATGTTGATACCCTACGGACGTTAGACCACACCCGCGAGGTTCCCAAACTCGTTGGTGCATAGTCATTTTGATTCGTGTTTGATGGATTTCCATTTGAAGTTCGGGAATTGGTTATGACATCGTGGTTACATCGCCGGCTCATCGAGGCTATAGCATGACCCACATACGACTGAGCCGAGCCTACAACACATGAGTAGGCTTATATGCATTGTAAGTACCAACATTGTGATACCGTAGTCATGGTTATTACCATTGTTTTTCAAACTCGAGAGAGTACGTTTTCCTAACAATTTGACGAGTCATGTAAATACTTAAAACATTGGGAATACACTAAGGTTTAAACTAAGGTTTAGTTAATGACTCGACCCATTAAATAGAGTTTCCAACCTTGTCAGGTAGCGAAAAACTCGGGGATGCGCATTAGGGACGCAGGAGTGTTGTTACGCAGGTTGCGATTAGTCAAGTACAGTTGTCTTAAAAACTTATGTATGTTAATAAGCCAATTAAGAAAATACCATATGATTCATTTTCATTCCGTTGTGTTTGCTATTATCTACTTGTTGGCATTCCATTCCATATTCCTTGTATGTGTGTTCTTGGCATAAGTGTATATCTCAAAGGTACATGCGGCCTGCACTAGAAGGGATAAAACGCGGGCACTCGTGCGCACGAGTGTTTGACCACCCCTAGTGATTGTGTGATACCATGTACTGGATTGTTGTGGATATTATTGTGGTTATCGATGTTGCGACATCGCTGTTGTGGATTTGTTGCGGATTTTAGACCACTTATAGCCTCTCTTGACTCGTAGAACATGCATGTTTCGATTGTTATTATTTCCAGTCTGTCTATCATGCACCTTGTTTATTTAACTTCCTATTTTTCAATTCCTGCATGATATTTAGACTGCCTTGTTTGATAATTCATGAATTACTGTTATATTCTTCTGGCATTACTTTCAATTTTTCTCAGTTACTCACCGTGTAGTTTATAACGGTGGGTGAAGATAGGGCGGAGTGTCGTAGGGGCAAGGGTCCTTGCTTAGGAGACCTTTTGTGAGTGGCTGGACTTGAGGTATCGAGGTGTAGGCTTATGTTCATTTCTGTTTGTATGATGTTTTACATATATATATATAATTATTTTAGAACTGGGGATATGATTTTGAGGTGGATTCTATCAATTTATTTCGTTGAATTAGAATTGAACATGTTGGGGTTTTCCACATTTATATAGATTCATAATTTTCCTTTGATTGTTATTTTCCAATATTTGATTAGAATATGATTTTGCTTCCGCTATGTTATAATTGCATTAACTCTTTAATAAATCTTGAGATTTTGATAATTTGAGGCTGACTAGGCTCGTCAAGTTCACTGAGAAACTGACTCAGGACTTGCACGGGTCTAGGCTGGGCGTACCCAAATGCATTGAGAATTTGGGGCCATCACAGAATAGTCTTTAATTGTATGTATCCTCACTAATATTGTCTGATGTGAAATAATCAGTGTAGAAGGAACGATGGGTTCTGGATTTAGAAACATAGGTCAGATGGAATAACCATAAAAGATGAAAGAAATATGGAATGAATGACTTTTACAAATTTCAAAGATGATAAGTCACTTTGATTAGAAAATATATTAGTGTTGAGACTAGTGGAGTTGGATGAAAAGTTATTCAATGAGGGAAATAGTGATGAATGATGATAAAAACCTTGTTGAGGTTAGGTAATTATCAATTATTCATACTTCATGAATGATTATGAAGTATAAAATTTCAGATATAATGCTAGTCTATATTGAAATAGTGAGAAAAAAATTTATCAGTATGATTGCGGGTTAGCCACATATACTGAAAGTAAGGTAAGAAAGAGGTTTACTAGTGTTGTTGCGATGTAACTGCATGCACTAATAGTATAATAATAAGGAAGCCTGTCAGTATAGTTGAGATATAGTTACACATACTAAAGGCAGAATACAAAGGGCTTATTAGAGTTGTTGTGGGTAACTGCTCTCATTAATAGAACAATGAAGAGAAAGGAATGATGATGTGGTATAACCACACATAGAGAAATGAAATGTGAGGATACTAGATTGAGGTGTCGCTCAATGTTGAGATGGTAAGGAAATGATGAAGTTACTCTAAAAGTGAACAGTTACAACAAGAGTTGAGAGTTGAAGGATTTGAGAGAAATTTATGTTTTTGATCAACTCTAACTTGTTGAGGAAGTAGAATCACTTGTAAGGTAAAGGTAAATTAAAAAATAAAAGTGGAAGGTGAATAACAACTGCATAAGTCTAAGGACTGAAAAAGTCAAAGGTAGAAGGCTTGACATTAAACTATTTAAGAATCTTTCGAAATATTAATATAGAAAGGTTCATAGATATAACACTCATGTCATCAGAGATATCTGATGTGGATAAGAAGTGAAGGGTAAGTTGCAAATACGTAAGTCTAACGACTGGTAAGGTTAGGGATAGAGGTTTAACATCAACTCATTTAGGAACTTTCTCGGCATGGAGACAAAAGATTTACAAACCTGATAATCTTGTCATCGAAGATACCAGATAGGTACAAAAAGTTGTATTGTTTGAGTAAGTTGAGAAAAATATAACAATTAGTTAGTGAGTTGTTTAATGTGATCATTTGGACTGGTAGAGTCTAAATTGTGGAGAATGAGTTGTCAATAAAGTAAAGTATTGAGAATCCAGAGAATGATATACAATACTGGAATGAATAAGTAAGCAGTATATCAAGAGGTTGGTATTGGCTGCAATCTATGATAGAAAATGTTTAAATTTATGAACTTCGTGAATGATAATTTGTAGAAATTCGGTAATCACTCAAAATTCAAATGGTTGGTTGTGTAAACTGATAAGAGGTTAGAAATAAGAAGTTAAACTTCATGAATAAAAGTTGTGTTATTAAGGTTTCAACAAGGTTAATTATATGAATAGATTGAAATCTTATCACAACTTAAGTTAGAAATTCATCAAATTATTTGAATGGTTGATACCAAATCAATGATCAATTTTAATTAAACTTTGGGTATTTTGAGAATTGTAAGAGTTTGAGAACTCAATGTAAGTAATTTGTTTAGTAGCATTGCTTGAAATTTTATCACAATATAGATTAGAAGAATCATCAATTATTTGATTTTCAATATCCAACCAATGATCAACTTCATTTTACTTTCATGCATTATGAAGATGATATGAGTTTGAGAGTTCAATTTGAGTGATAAATTAATTTGAAGTGGATTCCAAAGGAATAGTGATTTTTCAGAATTGACAACTCAAGCGTGCAACTAAATGAAACCAATAGTTGATTTAGATTTGGTTATCATGGAGTAAAGATCAGAATCTAAGAGTATATGATCAAGCGATGGTTTGACAATACGAGAAAAAGGATGGTGTAGACCATAGAAATTCACTATAGCTCATGCTATGTTTAATAATAGAAAGATGTAGAGTTGTGGAACTCTATTGAGATAAGATCATCATTAAGTTGACAATGATGACGAATGAAAAAAATAGTTGAAATTCTATCCAAAGCACAAAATACTATCGTAGAGTTAAGCGAACTTTGACGAAAGAGTGGGGTATACGAAAAGCTATAGGTGCAATGGATAAGTTTCAACTATAAATCTCTAAGATATGTGCTGAATTTTAAATTATTAGTCAAGGGACTTGACTGAGATTAAAACAATTAGAGAATTGTCTTATATTCAACACAAGAATAAAAAGGTGGTTAAACATGAAATGATTGAAACATACAAATAACTTATACAGAGAGTTGTGATATAGTTGTATTTGTTGGACTAAGTGTTGTCATACTTACACTTCACCCGATATTTTGATGTCAACAAACAATGTGAAATGGTACTAACAAGTTTGTCAAGTATTTCAGCATAACAAATTATGTTAAACTCACAAGTTCAAATAAAGCTAAACTTCACAAGTTCAAAAGAAGTGGAAGAAAAGACATTGGAAAAGCTCAAGAAGATTTTAAGACAAAGAAAGGCACCGTATAGCATGTATGGAGTTATTTACATCATTTGTAAGGTATAAGAGTTCAATTCCATAAGCCAAATGCATTAGAATCATACATTTCCTTATTTTTGGAGTTTCAATTACTAAAAGTCTTGAATTTCGAGATTTTCAATTCCGCGTATTTCAAAATGTTTTAATTCATACAAATGTGTTTTATAACATGTATTTGAAGTGTATGAACTATTAGAATCGATTTTGAATGCATCGGTATGTGTTTAGACGACTTTTGGATTAACATTAAAAATATTTGCAGAAAAGCCCCTATGTATGTAATGGAACCGGGATTTTCCATTTTCGAGATTTGTAAAAATATTCGGACCACCCAAATAGACTATATGACCCATAATAAACATGTATGACATGTTATATGAGGTTTGGTAGGGTCCCAGATGTGATAAAGCGTCGTTAACTCTATGGTCAAAAATATTATTTTGAGGCCCCTGATTATTAGCGCGCTAATATTTTTATTAGTACGCTAATTGCAGAATTAGCACGCTAGGTCAGAAAATTAGCGCGCTAATTTTATTCCTGATAGCTTTTTTATAAAACTGAAAAATTCACTTTAATTGGAATTTTTGATGGAATCTCAGCCCTTGGATCCTCTACAATGGTCATAAACTAGTCTATAAGTATATAGAACATTCTCAAATACAAAAGGGACTTCTCTTGCTCAAAGCACACACACAAAGTGCTTAAAATCATGTTTTAGCAAGAAAAGTGAATATCTAACACATACACTCACTTGGAGATTGCTGGAGCTGAACCTATGCACATCAAGTGAAATAAATGGAAGTGTTATAAGGCTTACAACTCTTGCTCAAAACTGATTTTCGGATCTCACACTTGGGGTTGTAAGATTTCTTGATTTCCTACTCGTTTTGAGCTTAATTTATACTTTTTGTTTGGAGTATTATTTGAAAATTATATGTGGTGTTCTTGAGCATAGTTGTCTTTAGATTTTGAGCTTAATATTGATGTCATAAATCCTAAGACTAATTTGCACTAGTTGAGCTTAAACTTGATTTTCAAAATGCATAAAATTGGAGAAATCACATTAAGCTTAATCTATATGCATTGTTGTTGGTTTCTTTGAAGTGTGTGTAAAACACAACTAAAAGGGTTTTTGCACTTAAACTTAATTTTCTATAAACCCGAAATATTGAGTGCATTTGTTTGAACTTAATAGTGAATTTTCATAGTGCACCATATTGACTTGAAACTCACTTGTGCTTAATCTATACTTGATTTTGTGGTTTAAATTTGTGTTAGTTTAACAACACACATACAAGGGTCTTGTTCTTAATATAAACTTGTTTGTGATCCGAGGTTTTGATTGCACAACTTGAGCTTAAAATTGCATCTTTTATTTGTGCATCAATTAGCTATTTATTGGAACCAAGTTGAGCTTAATCTATACTTTTCTTAATTGGTTTCAATATTGAGAGTTAGCCTATAAAACTTAAATTTACAAGGCATCTCAATTGGCAAAGTCTCACTTGCAACGATTCATATTAGGATTATATTTGGCTTGTGAGAGGAGAACGACTTATACCGCTTTATCTTGTAAAGCACAATTTCATTGTATTATTCAAATCTTGATTGTAAGACTTAGTGGGATCTAAGTCGAGAGGGAAGACCTAGTTGAGGCTAGGCAATCCTAGTTGTGGCTAGGTGGGAAAAATCCTAGGTGGGTCTAGGTGGGGAAATCCTAGTTGCAGCTAAGTGGTTGTATAAGACCTTATTGCGATAATGTATCGTGTAAAAGACCTACTTGAGGCTAGGCATTCACTAGGCTAGTTGGCTTAGGGTGTAACACTTATTGGTAATATAAGTGGAGGAGTTGAAAATCCTAACCGGGGAGGTTAGGTAGTGGATGTAGATCGATTGGATCGAACCACTATATATCGCGTGTCTCATTTCCATCTCTTCTACCTCCTTCACTTAGTGTAGCTTATGATTTACTTGAATCATTCGGCGCATTGCTATTGTTCGTTACTACTACACTTTGTCATTTAGCTTAACTCACCAAGCTAACTTAGTGAATTAGCAAAGAAAGTTTTAAAAAGTATCATTTGGCCATCACACCCAATTCACCCCCCTCTTGGGTGACCTTCAGTATTGTATGATCAATTAACTTTAGAATGGAATAACACTATAATGGAATGAGGATGAGTTGTACATGATACAAAGGATGTCTTGAGGAAATTGAAATGTAGTTTGACTATAATAGTTGCTTAATTATACTTGGATTATGGAAAGAAAAGAAAAAAAAAGTTAGAGTTAGAGGTGTATCTTAATATTTTTATCCAAGTAGTTATATGTTGACACAATGAAGCAAGGGATTGTATTAAATATATTTGTTATATTTCATGAGGAACTAATGAAATAATGGTGTTGGTAAGAGTACCAAACTGTTATAAGGCATCAACTGATAATGAAGAATTGAAAATATGCATTTTAAACGACAAATGGAATGAATTGCAAGAATAAGTCATAGGGAAAAGACTTGAATATGATAAATTTAGGGATGAGGATTCCAGTATTAGAATAAATTCAGTTCATTGGATAGAATGTGCAAGTTCATTCATTCATTAAGAGGTTTTGAAGTATAGTTGTATCATGTACAAGGGTTTAAAGGGTAGGAATATTGTTTAATTATTTCTAAGATTGGAAGATCTTAGGGGAATCACTAAATGATAGATGAAAAATTGTGGAAAACTAGTGAAACTGGTAACATGCGATTTAAGGGAAGCTTCAAAATATGAGAGTTTGAAGAGTATGATTATGCCAGAGTGAAATAAAATGTGGTGTAATGAGTTACTAGAATATGAAAGATGTATATTCTCTATGAGGAATCACTTATATAAAGTAATTGATGATAGTTAATAGTTGAATGAAAGAAAGGGGTAGGAGAGGTAATTATAATAGGAACTTCTCACTATTACCTCGTCAGACAGATAGATAAAATTGATGAATAAGGGAAGTCCTGCGCAGGCATATCATCAATTGAGAGGTTGGAATTGATAATTACCAGTCCTTTCTTTGGAGTTCAGAATAAGACTGAACTCAGTAAATGAATGAATTAACGGGTGATAGAATTGATTGAGAAATCTAATTGGAACTACTCAATATGTTAGAGATTGATTATGAATGAGTAGTATCCATATTAGATGTTTTAATGAAAATTGTACTGGACGTATTAAATTTTGAAATGGAAATTTGATTCATGAGGATGGTTAGACAAGAATAATTATGAATATCTCAGGAATTACTTTATGTTATTGATATATGTACTGCCATATCATATTTGGGTATATGAACGAATTATAATGGGTTGAGATGATGATATATAAGGAGATTATAAAGAGATATGAGACGGATTCAATAGGTGATTGTGAGTAGTGAAACCTAAAGAGTTAGGTAGATTCTTATCTATACCTGATAACGGAAACGAAATACGATTATAAATTTTGTAAGGTGAAATAGACGTCAGCACAATGAATTATAGTTGATGAGGGAATCTAGTCTGCATGATTCTTGTTAGTGAAGGTATATGTTATGCTCGAAAGGATTGAGCAAAATTGTTGTATTGGAGATGTGAGATGGTATAATATTAAAAATATTCTGGATATAGATCCGAGACTTGCTTCCACTGAGGGAAGAAGTTATTGATATAAAATAAAAACCAGTCTCAATCTCGGTACAATATATTTCCTTCGCGTTGACAAAGAGATTGTGTTACTAATCTTAATTCAACGAATATGATTGAGCTTGTGTCTCATTATGAAAGTCACTGAAAGAATCAATTTATCTGTGTGAGTTCTTTAATGATCTTAGTAACATAGGTGTTACAGAATGAATTATGCTCATTCTTATACTAACGTAGGGGTGAGATATAAGAAGGGGAAACACTGTACTAGAATGAATGAAGTAATAAAGAACTATACAGAGGAAATAGAGTAGACTAGGTAAGGTATAACTACAATATAAAGGAAACGAATAATAAATGGTTAAAATTTAAAGTTGTAGTGTATAGATTGATGAAATTTATAAGGTTCAAGCAAGTATCAAAAAAGAAAAAATGATGAGAATATTGTGTGATTGACCTTGCCATTCACCGATGGATGGAATGGAGGTAGGAGATACACATATGTTTACCTTGCTGTTCATTTGTGGTGGATAAAGGTAGAAAATGTGATGCATACATATGTTGGCCTTGCAGTTCATTTGTAGTGGACAGAGGTAGGAGACATGATGATTGTCGACCTTATCATTCAGTTATAGGATGGATGGAGGTAGGAGACATGATACTGCTAATCCTTAGTGGGTTCGTCAATGCTTGAGCGACAACAATCCTTAAGAAAAAGAGAAAGCGTGACAAATATCATAGGTTATGGATGTATCAAAAGATATATGGGATCTTTTGGGAATCTCACCTATGAACGGGCTATAGAGATTCGGATTAAGTGAAATTAATGGAATGGTGTTATTCACATTTCATTAAATTGAAAGAGAAGAATGAAACGGTAATTTAGTTATGTTTATTCTTCAAAGTAAAATTGAGATAAGCTTTATGCTAGTGATAGGGTGGTGCAACCACATATACTAGACAGGCAAGAAATGAGAAAGCTAAGAAATAGGAAAATATAATGGAATAATGAAACCCTTACTCTTCGAAATTATTGGTGACTTGCACGTACCTTAAATTTTGAGAACGAAGTTGTTGCTAAATTGGGGAGACTGTAACGACCCGTTACTTTAAGCATGTAATTAACAATAATCCGAATTCAAACTAATCTGAGTGAGGCTCGTGGTTAAGCCCAATTTTTCTAGATTAATGTGTGTGTGGATTTGCGTGATGTATTGTGTTTGTTTAGTGTGCAGTAGTACGTATACGTGAATAAATAAATAATCAGACTGACAAGGGAATGTCTAATACCATGTGTGGGTCAAGGATACACATGAGACGCGAGATAGCGTTGACGCTGAGTGTACTTGTTGGCGTAAATTATGTAATTATTGGTGTAATTATATGCATAAATATATATATATTTATATATATTATGGATATATATAAATATATATATATAGATATATTAAAATGGAAAATAATAAAATAATGGTAATTTGTCGGGCAGAGAGTGATACGCAGGGTTACGAGTGACACACGTAGGACGTACGGTGGTGTGCACGCCCGAAGGTTCTCGTTGGCGCGCAATATAATTTTAGGCGCGACATATCGATAAATGTATATATATAAATCAGTTTATATATATATATAATAAATTAGAAAAGGGTGAAATTACCATAAAGGGTATTGAGGTTGTTAAGGAGGAGATAATATTGGAAAGGCATTTTGGTCAATTCCCCCACCTAAACTGCCTTCTTCACTGTTATATTGAACGAAATGAGAGATAAAGAGAGAGAGAGATAGAGAACAGAGACGATAAGGGACGAGGAAGAAGGAGACCGAGAGGAGGAGAAGGGAGCAAAGAGCTCGGGAGCTCGTGGATGTCGACGTTGATGTAAGTTTGAGTTGATGTTCTTGTTGATGAGGTTGTTGTGTGGCATGGCCAAATCGAGAACAAAGGAAGGGAGAATTGTCTCCCTGCCGAGGTTGGAGATTTTGAGTTGATTGGGATTGGGTTGGGAGCCAATCCCAATCGATAAAAAAAAGAAATGTCTGCTCTATTGAATCGAGAGGAAAGGGATGACCCTGAACCGGGTTGGTTCGGCTGGTTCAGGCCCAGGTTAGGGCCACACCAAAAGAAAAAAAGAAAGAAAAGAGAGAAAATGGAAAAGAAAATCTAGAAAAATAGGAAAAAATATGAAAAATAGTATTTTGACCAAACAAATAGAAATTGAGGGATTTCTATGGAAAATGAGAAAGCCGAAAGTCGGAGGAGACTTTATACCGGGGTTTTTACCTCGAAAAGCATGAAATGGTCAAAATAGGTTAGAAACTATATCTCAAGATTTCGGATTTGAATGGGACTAGTTTAGAAGTATTAGTAAATAAATATTAGACTTAAATTGATAAGAAATGGTTTATTTTAGATAATGGATAGATGTGGAAAGGTTTGAGGACTCCGGGGAGTCGTACAAATCGGTAAAACATATAAAGCTTAGGACATGTAAGTGGGACTCATAGCTTTTTATCAATTATTCAATGTAAAATAGTATTATTAGAACATTTAGTGTACTGGACTGGGAATGGGGGCAATGTACCGTGATTTGACTTTGATTTTACAAAAATGTTTTGAATGAAAATGGAATTCGAAAAGAGGTTTGACGGGACAGATCGGCCTGGGGTTTGGAACTGTGGTGGAGTTGTTAACCATCACCGCACCACCAATGACTTGGAAATTATTTCAAACAATGCTTTCCATTTGAGTTGACTTCTCATCAGTCACAAACCAATCAGATGAGTAGTGATTGGTTTAGTGATGATGAGGGAGTGCGACTCTATGTTTTATGAGTTGGCGGCTTATTGACAAGAATTGGTTAGATGCCCAGTGATTAGTTCTTGAAGATGTGAGAGGGCAACTCAATGCAATTACGAATATTGAAAATACAAATCACGGGTACATTGCAATGAACCAAGGAACTTGCGTCTGTTATATATATTGTTTATATTGATTCATATGCTCCTGTAGATATGCATTAGATTAATGTTGTAATACATTGTCTTGATATTAATTGGTAGTTGATGGTTGATATGAGAGTCACTTACTGAGAATGTAGGAGCTCATCCACCTTAACATCTCCAGGTATGGATGTACGTTAGGACTTGGAACTCAGGAAAGGAGAAGACCAAGGGTTTAGTATCTTATCTACGGTGCAGTGAGTTTCCTGTTATATGTATACTGTAATGTTTTATGATTTTGTAATAAATCAGGTGGGAATAAGAGTTCAATACCGATGTTAATGCCGATATTTCATATCTTGTGCTTTATCGAAAAAAGTTATAAATTTTTCATTGCGTTTGTTTTATTTTCTTTATTGATAATCAAGATATACAGGTTGTTGTCATGAAATGTAGTAAGGCTGCTGGCTCTAATTAGATCCGATCTGGTTTACTTGGGCTTAATTAGGGTTTCAGGTCGAACATTCTCTAATTGAAATTGGGGGTTATTACAAAACAAATCTAGAAACGGATTGTATCCATATAGTAAAGGAGCTGAAAACTCAAATTAAAGATATAATATACAGATTTTTAGTCTAGAAATGAGAGAAAAATAAAGTGAAGATACCACATATGGTCAAGAAAACACAAGAACCATAGCAAATACTTGAACTGCATCTATAGCCAATTAAATTAATATTTTTCAAAAAAAAATGAACAACCATATTAAAGAATGCATTTTAGACAAGTCTATTATCTTTTCTATTTTAACTTCAACATCTGAAAGGTGTTAATTGAAGAAAAAGAAAAAGAATACACAAGCTAGTCTCCTAATGCATGTAGGAATAATTTGTTCTTCTTTCAACATCTACGTTTATAAAAGAAAGAATCAAAGAACTACACGAATTGGTTGATTCACAAATGCTTACTAGTAAAAAGGAGTCAAACAATAACTTTCTCTAAAAACTATTTGTTCCTTTTACACATTAGAAAAAAAGGAGTAGAAATCTACATCAATTTTCTAAAAAGCACGTATAAACATCCATGAGATAAGACATGGTTGTAAAAGGTTGGAAAAGAGAATTGAAAATAAAAAACTAAAAGATGACTAACTTTGTTGCCGTGTGATCCATATATTTAGCAAGCTCCTCCTGAAACCACCTAACCAGAGGCCATGGAACACCAATAATAATTCCACCTATGCAAAAAAAGAAGTTAGATTGAAAAAGTGTAATATAAAGGTAGGGGGAATCTCAACAGGGTCGGCGCCTGCGAAATGTAGACATCCTCACGAATATTGATCCCAATCTGATTAAATCGTAGCTGTCCCAAATCATAATGTAGAGTCGAAAAAGAGGGAGGTCTAATATCTCCGCGACATACACCATCACTAACCAGTTCCTCGTGCCTCACTAAACGATCCTGCATTTCTTTCCTCGAACGCTACAAATCTTGCTGATGACTCTCCCAATCAGCCTCCCTTTCTTGATGATGTCGGGCCTCCATGTCCTGCACCAATTAGAAAATACAGACGGAGGCCAACCAATGTATTAACTCATTACCTTAGCAAAAACAACATTGATGAAGTGAAAGAAAATGTGTTTATAATCGATTTTTACTTTCAAAATGGTACTAATTTGCAAATATAACTCCTTAACAAAAGGCTTTAACATCAATTAAAGAAATTCTTCTTCGCTCTAACAAATTTAACACATTATAGACTCTTTTTGATAACAACCCATTAGATATTAACGTCTACACAAAATAGAATATAAAGAGAATTTTTCAATATTCATTAGTAAAACATATAAACAAATCTCAAGCAAATCACAAATCATAAATCACATAAGTTAAAGACTCTTATAAAATTACCTCAAAGAATTGTTGATGAATTCTCGAAGGAAGATCACAAATCACAAGATGATCACTTTGACCACTTCTAATGAGGGAAAATATGCCTAAAAATACAAGATAGAACACACAAATAGTAAAACAAATATAATCCTTAAAATAATAAAAAAAACACATTTACAATCACACACTAACTTCGACTATGTAAAATTGATTAGTAAAAACCCTAATTTGGTAACTCACGTGATACGAGAATCTCGTTCCTCCTTTTTTTGTTTTCACTTCTCGCTTGAATCTTTACCTTAATATCCACTGCACCAGACCAATTTTATGCCTGAGTGAATGGAAAATAATTTCAAAACAAACATAGGTGGATTAATTTGATGTGTACAAATAAATAAAAAAAATTAAAGAATAATGGTGAAGAGATTCGAAGTACGATAGATATGAAAAAACCACAGTCAAGCATTAAATTGATTAGTACCAATTTAATAACAAAGGAAAAACAAAAGAGAAGCCTAACAAAAAATTGATTAAGTAACATGAAGCCATAGTGAATCTCAATCACTTTTTTCTATCCAAACTCTCCAAGATCCACACTTTGCAAATTTGATTTCCTAATCTTCACTTCCTAACCTAAAAACTCCTAACAAAATCAAGAAAAAAATGAAAAAATTGAGCTACCTTGCAAAATCCCCACTAAAAGTTTTAATCAAAAATAACAATGGGAGGTACTCCCATGTTTCTCTGTCTCCTCTAAATCATTTCTCTACCATAGAAAAGTTCTAAGCCAACACCATTGCCAGACAAAAGGCAAAGAATCCCTTCTTTTCGGAGATGAGTGCAAGGGAAAAGAAGGGTGACTGTAGGGAGGGCGTTGGCTTTGGTGTGGGATCAGAATGGCTGTGATGTTAGTGTGGGAGATTGGAGGGCGTGGTGAGGGCAATGGTAATTAGGGCAGAGAGGAGGCAAGGGTAGATAGAAGGGTGGCGGTGAGGAGGGCGTTGGCTTTACTATGGGAGAAGGGCGGTGATGTTAGTGTAGGAGATTGGAGGTTGTAGTGAGGGCGTTGAAGATGAAACAATCGTCGCCGCCACGGAGCTCCTCCAATCGAAGTCTTCGTCGAGAGTACAAAGTGAATAAGTGGATTTCTTTTGAAGAAGAAGTGGTTTTGTTTTTTTTTTTTTTTTTTCTCACTTCTGTTGTTTATTGTTAAGCGTCCATTGTTTCTACAATGACAAGAAGAAACCTAACGGCCAATAAGAAAAAAAAAGAAACCAAGAGATATAACGATGGTTTGCATTTTTTCGAAAAAAAGAATAATTTGTTTAATAATATCTTTGTTGCTAATTATGTTGCTAAACTTGGAAACTGCCTTAGCAATGGAATTTTGTCTCTAAAATGAGCATGAGTCTAGCCAATGTGAGCGAGAAAGTTTCTTAGGCTAATTATCAATGAAATTAGAAAGAGAATGATTTCATCTCTAAATGTTGTTGCTAATGTGTCTCCAATCTATATTAAAATGTTCAACCACAAAATCAATTGGGTGACGTTGCAATTTTGTTGCTAATTAGAGATAGAATCAAGTCTGTTGCTAATTTTTGTTTTATTCTCACAATTTTTTGTAGTGACCCACCGTCAAAAAAAGAACGGTGAGTACAAAAAGTAATAGTGAACAACAACAATAGGTATCTTAACATAAATTCAAAATCCACAATAAGCAACAAGTCTATAAATCACGTAGTATATATAAAGAAACTACAAGAGATAGCAATTTGCATGATAAACAAATTCAACAAGCTCAAACAACGATAAGGTAATCCTAATCAAACTGCAGGTCACAAGACCTCCTCAGCCTACAACTGACACAGTGGGCCCGAAGGTCACCTCCACTATTCGATACTCTATGTGCGATCCAGTGGGCCTGAAGGTTGCCTCCACTAATCGTACATTTGCTAGGAAAAGCCACAGACAAAGTTGGTTGATAAATCCCTAACACATTACCAAACGAAAGTCACAGTCACATGTCAAACGCCAAATTCTTCCTATAGGCTCAACGAGAAGCCACAAACTATGTCGACTGCTAAACTAGTTAAGACTTCTCTCTAATGGTGGACCACTACCTAAACCCTAAGTCACTCGAACTGGAATTGAATACAAATCGCACACGTTTTAAGGAAAATAGCCAGTCAAGAAATAGAAGAGAATTTTTGTTGATGCTAGTGTTGCCTTTACTCAACTCGAATCCTGCTAAAACGCTCTTGCACAGCTCCAACTCGCCACTAAAATTGATCCTCGATACCATACACTAGTAGATTATATCCCTGGTAGTCATTTAGAACAATTTATATCGTGTGAGAGTCTATTTGGGAAATTTAGATTTTTAAATCCCAAATTTATTCAAATTGGAAAGTTACTACGATAACACACTTTTTTAGGAGAGTTTTCGATGTAAAACTCCTCGAAATTCTCAAAATTAACTTTCCTATAATTTTTCTCAAGTTTTTATGTTTTTTTTCCAATTTTCTCATATTTTTCATGACTTTTTTCTGAATTTTCAAGCTTTTTTCGTAATTTCACGCTTTACGAGGTAAAAAGTCTATTTATTTGGTACAGAAAATCTTGTCACAATTCCGAATACTTCACTTTTCATAGAAATTCATACATTTCTATTTATTTGGTCAAAATATCATTTTTCAAGATTTTTCCTATTTTTTCTATATTTATTTATTATTATTATATTTTTATTTAATTTTTTTTAAATTCGTTGGGTCGAGTCAACCCTGATGGGTCTGATCCGGCTCAGGCAGGGGTGTATTCCCTTTTGTTCGAATGAACATAGAGTTCGTTCGAATCATAATTTTTTTTTTGTGTTATGCATTTTCCTAACCTCAGTATATTGTCTCTCGTTCACCCGGTACTCATATTGTCACGTTGTTCTTGGTCAAACTCAATCCACAATGCTAAGATGCACTCACAAACGTTCTCGCACATTTGAAACATTGTAATTAACATTCGGGTAATAAATAAATAATACAAACTATCAAACAAATATAACATACCTCGGTGTCAACTCCTGAGGACCAAAACAAGTACATCATGGCTATCTGGGCCCACAATATAACATAAAATAACACGTAGCACAAGTTAGAATTTTAGGGTCGTTACATCCTCCCTCAAGTCTATCTCGCTCAAGTCCACTATCGGTCATCTGGCCTCTCTCGACCTATTCAGTCCAAGCATTGATATATAAAGCACAGGGTGGATCCAAGACAGCTGAGGTCAACTCCAGCTGATACGCAACCTTGCCAATTCGTTTCACCACTTTGATTGGACCAATGAACCTCGGCATAAGCTTTCCTCTAATCCCGAACCTCCTATGACCCTATATCGGAGACACCTTCAGAAAGACATAATCTCTTACCTGATACTCTAACTCGCCATGATACATGTTATTATATTTCTTCTACTTTTCCAGCACACCTTTTAGCCTCAATCTGATCAGTCGTATGTTCTCTTTGTCATCCACTACAATCTTTGTCCCATTCACTGCCACATCTTCGAGATCCACCCAGCAAAATGGAGATCTGCACGGCCTCCCGTATCGTGCCTCAAATGGTGCCATACCAATACTGGTCAGATAATTGTTACAGCAGGCAAACTCACACAGATGAAGATACTTCTCCCATGATTCACTGTACACCAACACGCAAAATCTCAGCATATCCTCAAGTATCTGAATCAGACTCTCTGACTATCCGTCAGTCTGTGGATGATAGGCAGTACTAAGATCCAACCGGGTACTGAACTGTGCCTACATGCTCTGCCAAATCCGTAATGTAAACTGTGGCCCTTTGTCAGACACACACGATAATAAAACACCATGCAGTCAAACAATACCTCGCTCATACAAACTCACCAGCCTATCTACTTGATGTGTGGTCAAGATCGGTAAAAAGTGTGTAGACTTCATCAACCTATCTATAATCACCCAAATGTTATCATGTTCGGGTTGAGATCGAAGTAAACTACTAACGAAATCCATGGCAATATGCTCCCACTTCCACCGAGGAATAGGAAGTCATTGTAATAACCTATCAGGTCTATAATGTTCCACCTTAACTTGCTAGCATATCTCATACGTTCAAACGTAATCAGAAACATCCATGCCCAGCCACTAGAAAATAAGATGCATATCAACATACATCTTGGTTCTGCGCGAAGGAACTGTAAAACGTGAGTGATGAGCCTCATAAAGTATCTCATCACGTAACTCAGCCACTGAAGGAATCCAAAGTCACCCTCTAAATCTCAGGCATGAGTTTGTCGACTGACACTAATCTGGATTATTCAGACGCTACGGCCCTGATCTATCTGCCAATCATCCCTGAAAGCTCTGTGACCTTGTCCCTGTTTACCCTATTGGTATCTATGTATCTTCGGCCTCTGATCCTATTGAGAACTATAACTAAACTAACCCTGATAGACTATGGACACATGTCAGTTGGCTCTCTACAAAAGATAAGTCTCGTGGGAGAGGGTTCTGTCATAAATCTCCTGCAAAGTTTGTGTAATGGCCCAAAGTTGATTCTCCGTTATTAATGATGTGTTTGCAGATGAGGCGGACAGCTCAGATGTTCGTGGGACACGCTGATAGGTCAGGGTGCGCCTAAAGTAAGGTAAATAGTAAATTTTTGTGCAGTTGTGATTTAATTTGCGATGATTATTGGTAATTAGATTATTGGCATTGCAATATGTGTTAATTATTTTATAATTGACGTGTGAGGCTGTATGACGGACATTCGCTCCGAATAGCATGCAAACGCGGGAACCGGGTAGCGAATGATAGTGCACTAGGTCGGGGAACTAAATACACACAATAAATGGTAAAATTTATTAAATAATTAAGTAAATAACGTCATATATGCATTCGTGGTGCGAGAGAACGCAGGGGACGCAAGGTCACGTGTAGGACTCGGGTATCGGAACACCCAGGGTTTTAATGTTTTGATTGAGCAAGGCAAGACAAAGGAAGAGTGTTACACATATAAGTCACATTTAAGCTGGACTAATTGAACTATTTATGTCCATGGGATCAAGCCTTGGGATGCACAAGTGAGAAGGACCAATTGGAGACTATAAATATTAAGATTTCTCATTTCTCATCACCTTTTCTCTCTCCTCTCATACACTTGGACGAGAATGTAGGTGGAGTGGAGGGTTTGATGAAGTTGGAGTGATCATTTGGAGCTCAAGACTTTGAAGGAATCGAATGCAAAGGTTAGATCTTCGATCCACATCTCTTTCTCTACGTTTCGGCATAATTTTCTCATGTGTTGACGAGGGTTTCAGGAATCGAATTCAGCACACCGATTTTGGGAGGTGTTGCAATGGATTTTGAATGTGTTTTTGAGCATTTGTATGGGTTTTGGTGGAAAATTTAAGGTTGCTATGGAATTTTGGAACAAAACCAGGGTTCTAATGGTTTTTGTTGGGTTTTTAGTTTTGGACGAGTTTTATCAAGGGGTTTCAAAAGGAAACGGTTTATTAGTGCTTTTATGCGATGTTAAGACGAGCACGGACCCTGACGACAAGCTAAAGAGGGTTCAAAAATCCCAAAAATCTCCACTGGCCGAGAAGTCGTGAGGGGCGCCGTGGTGAGTTAATACTCACAGCGTCACTCACGTACGTCTCAGCCAATGACCCAACAACTCACACCGTGGACACGCCGTGAAGAACAAAAACTCGGCGACATCTGTAGTGGCGTGTTAGGCAGAGGCAAAATGTGAGGAAATGGAAAAGACGTCGTACAAGGTTGAACGTGGCGGCGTCCTCGGCGGCATCTGGGGCAGTTTTGGAACTAAAATATTTAAAAATAAATTAACTAATTGGGCTTTGACTTAGGGACCTATATGGTCTATTTTGGGTGTTCAAATGATGAATTGATCGATGATTTGAGTATTTAATTGGGATTTCTAAAGTTTACAAATTTATTCAATTTATCGTGAATTAATTGTTTTAGGTGGAATTGCGGAAATTGGACACGCATTGTGAGCTTCATTTGGTGACGTTTGGGGTTAGTTGGAGTGCGGTTTGAAGTACGTAGTATCCTAACTGAAATTACTTGAGTACTTACTTCTTTTGGCATTTTGAATACAATTTCTTCCATTTCAATATTCTACTCTGGTTGTGGTTATATGGGCGGACATTGAGCTGGCTTCCCTTCATTCCATTCTAGTGTGTACGTCCACTACACCATAACACGTGTGTTAAGGAAACTCGGTGAATAGTTCGCTCCGAGAATCACGTCAGACACTTGTGGGTGTGTCGTTGGTACCATGTCGACCACCTAACAAATCCAGATATTGGCCTTGCTTGAATCGGACTCGCCAGCAGTATTCTGTAGAAGAGTCTGAATTATGGTTGTAGTCAGACCTTATGGGCTAGGAACACACTTTGAGCTTTTCCTATAACCTATTACTGTGATGAGTGCACTTGCTTGTATTTATTTTCAAATGTTTATTTAATAGCTTTATTTAAATTCTAGTATTTACTTTCAATATTGCTCACTTAATTTCTTTGGGAATACTTACTTTGGACTCATCATCTGCCTTTTATGATGGCTTAAGTGCAGATACTAGTATGAGTAGGGGTAAAGGCAAGCTTTCAGAGTACCGCTGATCAGAGACAGATTGTTTGACTCGTACATTTGTATTATCTATATTTTATTTTCATTTTGGAATTGGAATTTGTTAGATACCTTGTATATATAGATCTTTTGTGACTTCAGAGGTATTTATGGTTATATATGGGGTTTTCCACATTAGGTTTATGGTTTATGTTACACATTTATAGTATCATTATCCAAGTAAATGTGTTAGTAAGGCTTCCATTGTGTTAATTTGAGAAATTTATGATGACTTAACATATTATTTGATTTCAATACAACTAAATCAGTAAATTGATAGTTTACAAGGTTTCAAAAGATAAAATGGAGAATATAATCCAATGTAGAGCATAGTTGTCACTGGTAAGACAGGTGTTGGGTCCACATTGGGCCCCAGTGGTGGTCTATTAGAAAAATGGGCCATTACATTTTGGTATCAAAGCGAGGCTCTGATGAGTTCTAGGTTTCCTAGACTTTAAATTGAGGATAATCTGATTATAAACCTATTGAATAAGCGTTAGATGTGAAAACCCAAAGGAATGACCTAAGCCTTAGTTGGGAAGCAATGAGATATGGGTAGAAATTAGGATTATACATGTTATGTTTTTTGTTGTATATTACATATGTTACACGTATATTCGTACTGAGGCACGTTCTTCGAAGCAAATACCGATGGATGGGCAGCCTCCAAGTATGACTCAGCCAGAGGTTGGGGATACTAGTGATCCCACCAGGCAGACATTAACGTTAGAGTCGTTAGTGCGGATAGTGAATGATAGATTCGCATAGTTGTTGGATTTATTGAGGACTCGTGAGACTACGATAACTCCTACTACAATGGTAGTTGCACCATTGGTTACTACTCCTGCAGTTGTTGCTCCCACTACTGCTGAGACTTAGGGGTAGGCTGCAATATTTGAGACACTTGCCGAGAGGGCTATACCAGTGGTTGTTCCAGCTGAGACTACGCTAGTTGTGACTCCTTCAACTACTGAGCAGCCAGTTGTGGCGTGTTCATCAAGGAGTTTGGTGACTGTGGAGGCGAGGAAGCTGAAGGATTATCTTAGCTTCTATCTAGGACACTTCTACGGAGTCGGGGACCTAGAGTTAGCCGAGAGATGGCTATTGGCTCATGAGATATTACATGAGATGTTATCAATTGAGGAGATTGATTGACCCTGATTGGCTAGTTATTGCCCAAGATCTGTTGTTGCGATGTGGTGGACTACTTATAGAGCGACATATCTTGCGATTACTACCTGGGCTGATTTCCAAGCATTATTCATGGATGAGTATATACCTATAGAGGTCAGGATTCGTTGAGAGGTGAGTTCTTGACACTGGTGCAGGGCACTATATCTGTTACCGAGTACATGGAGAGGTACCGATATTTGTTGTCTTACTTTATGGATCTAGCAGTGACCGACAGATTGCAGATATATTATGTTGTTCGACGACTGGACGAGAGGATAGCTACCATAGTGGTTTCTAGTAGAGCAAGTATTTTGGCTCAAGTATACGACTGGTCTCTTTCCCAAGAGACTTATATAGTACAGAGTGCTAATAGATTGGCGATTCAAACTGCGCTACGAGGTCACCAGAGTCATCCAGCTCCAGATTCTCGTTCTGATCAGAGGCCGAAGAAACAAAGGATAGATCAGGGCCAACAAGGACAGGGCCAGAGATCTCGTAGAGGTGATTGGTAATCAGATAAGGGTCGCAGAGGCGACATAGATCGTCAAGATGATTAGGTCAGACGTGATGACCGTGAGGTAGCTTATTCTGCGGCCTCTACACCAGTTGATCGGCTGAGACCACAATAGGGGCAGGATAAAGGTCAGGGTCAAATAGGCCAGAGTCAGTCGCAGAGTCAGAGGACTACTAGTAAGTCAGAGACTCATGCGTGTTATCGTTATCGTCAGGTGGGACATCTTGTGGTGGAGTGTACCAGACCAGCGCTAGTACAATCATAGACAGACCAGGCCAGAGATAAAGCCCAAACAACTATTTTTGGGGTTTTTACAACCAGACCGGGAGGCAACGAGATATCTTGTTGAGGGTATGTTATCTGTCTGTGGAATTTTTATGCATGTCATGTTTGATTCCGACAGCACACTTTCTTTTATATATGGAAGTATGGTAGGATTGTTAGGGTTAGGTGCACAGACCTTAGATGCACATCTTGTTCTCAGTACGGCAGTTGGGGATAAGATTTACCCTAATCAGATTTGCCGGGATTATGTGGTTAAGCTTGAGGGACATCGATTATCGACTTATTTGAGAGTATTAGAGTACTTGGAGCTCAACGCGATGTTCGATATGGATTGGCTATCATCTTATCACGCATAGATCGACTGTTTCAGCAAGACGATAAAATTTCACATCGAAGGGATTCCAGAGTTTTCATTTGCCAGAGCTGCATCAACATTACCCATCACTCAAGGCTGATTAGCTACATCGCAGGAGATGGAGGCGTATACAGCTATAGTGGAATCAGAGCTTAGGACAGTGATTAGGATTGAGGAGGTTCCCGTGGTGTATGAGTTTGCATATGTATTTCCTGTGGATTTGTCAAGATTACCACCACCGAGAGCGGTTGAGTCTATCATTGAGCTGATTTTGGGGACTCAGCCGATTTACAGCAGGCCATATAGGATGTCAGCATTAGAGCGGGAGAAGTTGAGGATCCAGTTAGAGGAGTTACTGCAGAAGAGATTCATTCACCCTAACATGTCACCTTATGGAGCTCCAGTTCTTTTTGTGAAGAAGAAGGATGGCTCAATGCGGATGTATGTGGACTACAGGAAGTTGAATTAGGTGACAATTAGGAGCCAAATTCTTCCTAGAATCGATGATTTGTTCTATCAGTTAGCAGGAGCCAACTTCTTATCGAAGATTGACCTCAGATCAGGATACCATTAGTTGAGGATTCGAGAAGGAGATATTGAGATGACCATTTTCAGTACGCGATATGGGTTGTTCGAGTTTACAGTCATGTCGTTTGGGCTGACTAACGCGCAAACGATCTTCATGGATTTTATGCATAGGGTGCTCAGGCCGTTTTTGGATCGATACGTCATTGTTTTTATCGACGACATCCTGATTTATAGCAGGACTCGTATTGAGCACGAAAGGTATCTCAGGGAGGTGTTGGTGACGCTGAAAGAGCACCGACTTTACGCCAAGTTCAACAAGCACGCATTTTGGCTTAGTGAGGTGAAGTTTTTGGGGCACGTCATCAGCAATCAGGGTATTTTAGTAGATGGTGACAAGATTCGAGCTATTATTGACTGGAGGACACCTAAGTTTGTTTCTGATATCCAGAGTTTTCTAGGTTTGGCGGGCTACTATCGACATTTTGTTAAGGAATTCTTACTTATTGCAGTGCCGATGACGAGGTTGGCCAAGAAGAACATCAGATTTGACTGGTCACAGGAGTGTGAGGATGCTTTCTAGAAGCTGAAGAGGCAAATTGACTTTTGCACCAGTTTTAGCATTACCTATTGTAGGGAGTGGTTTCTTAGTTTACACTGATGCGTCAGACACTGGATTAAGTTGTGTATTAATGCAGGATGGACGGTGGTTCGAAACGGGTCCGGGAGTACATGATGAACGAGTTGTGGTTCAAAACGGGTCCAGGAACGCGAGTATTGTGTGAGAAAACGGTTAAGTATTGATGTAAGTCACTCATTAAAGTCACTAAGGAGTGTCAAGGTGGTTGGATGGATTAAGTGATGGCCATGTGATGTACCTCGAGATTCACATGTGAGTGTAGATTACGGGGGGAGTATAAAAAGCAAGCCCATCAACTTTTCTCTCTCATCTCTCATTTATCAATCTCATCTCAACGAAACAACAAACATGGGATTGGGCTCTGGGGGGTTTTGACGCAGTTTGATGCCAAGTAATCGCTCAATCTCAAATTCTAAGGTGAGATCTCGGTTCTCTACGTGTTTATCTACGTTTTGGTTGTAGTTTTGTGGGTTTTCGTCACGATGATTTCGGATGAGATTTTTAAGAAATGTTGGGAATAAGGTTTATGATGATTTTAGGATCCAATGGATGAGTTATTGATAATTTGTGAGTTGGTTTAGTGATTGTGGAAGTTGGGGAATTTTTGGGAATTTTTAGGGATTTTTGGACGATTTTCGAAATAGAGGGTTTGTCGAGGTTTTGACGCGAACCAAATGTGGTTTATGATAGTCACAAACGTCCCTAAGAGTTTGAGATAGTCTCGAAAAGCGACGACACGAGCTGGCGTTTTGGAAAACCATGGAAAAAGCGTGCAGGACCCTAAAAGGAGCGTGCAGGACCCACGCCGCGAGGAACGCCGTGGGCATTTATGCCCATGGCGCGCTGTGAACCCACAGCGGCTGGGGCAGCCAGCCCCAAAACCACGTTGTGAAGGCGCCTCTGTAGTGTGACACTATTCACAGGGGCATTTTTACAAAAAATTCAAAAAATTTTAGGGATCTCTCGAGGATTTAAATGGGTTCGAATACGACTCAATACCCCAAAAATCAATCCAATTATACTAATAAAATAATTATCAAAAATTGGGTAAATTAGAAAGTAATTACTATGATTTATAATTTAATTGAATTATCATGACTTTTAGTTATTGACGACTCACACAGGATTTGTAGGAGGCGAGTCAGAGGTTGTGTGAGTGCGAATTTGCTTGGATACAGGTAAATAAACGAGTGAGGAATTTTACATTTATTTCTTGAGCTTTAAATTATTGTTGTTGTTGCTCTATTCTATTTAGAAAATTTCATTCCTTCGAGTTGTCCAAGGGCAAGTGAGTTAACATGATCCTTTGATAGGACGGGTTATCTGAGGAAAAATGCCAGAGCCGCGAATTCGGGATACACGATAATGGTTCTGGTTCTATACGGGGTAAGTGTTCTACCTAGACTACTAGAGAATCTTATCCGCGTGGACGTTAGGTCATGAGTTTACCACGTCCTAAATTCTGAGTCTTGTAGGTGTTTACCTCGACTCAACGAACGTTTGGTCGGGACTACTTATGCCTCTCTATTGTTTTCGGGACACTCATTTTCGATTGCTTAGTTAATTTATTTACAGTCTTATTTATTTATGCATTCCCTGTCCTTTTTTTCTATTGGCATGAATATGGACTAGTTGTTTGTTTATTTTGAAATTTTGTATTTATGTCATGTTTGGCATTACTTACCAGGGCTTGTCATTCTTGTGTTTGACGGAGTGCAGATCCACAGCCCAGTAAAGGAAAGGCTCCACAGCTTGGAGATTTGATTTGAGGATACCAGAGCAGGTCTTTCCGCTTATCTGTTATAGGTAACTTTTCTTGTATTATTGTATATATTGTTTTTGAAACATTAGGACTTAGAGTTTTAAGAGATCTTAGGCATGTATATTTATATATAATTCTCCTCTGACCAATCATTGATGATGATATACATATGCGGGGTTTTTAAACTATAGGATGTCTTATTTTGTATGGTTGCGATTATTCGATTAGTTTGAGGATTGATTACTGCTGCTTTAATAATGTTAACGTTAATGGAAGGCTGACTAGGATTGTGTGACTCGGCGAGATTGGCTCGGGATTTCACATAAGTCTAGGCCGGGCAAGGCCCAGTTTAGGATTGTGAAGCTGGGGCCATCACAGGGGGCTAGAGAAGTCCAATGGGGGATCCTGATATCTGAATAAGGGTTCTATCCTGCTATACGTCACACATCCGTTTAGGTTTATCAGTGTTATTTATGCATGCATTCTACTTAATGTTGCTTGTTTACTGTGCAAGTTTATTTAACATATTATTAGCTTCCATTATTATAAATGTTGGGTGATTTTTGTGACGGCCCCAATTTCCCCGTGCAATTGGGTATGCCCGGCCTAGACCCGTTCAAGCCCCGAGTTATCACTCGACAACCTGACGAGCCTAGTCAGCCTCATATTTACTCAATTTAGCCGTTTATGAAAGAGTTATTGCATTTATACACAGCGGGAGACTAAAATAATTATAATAAAGGAAAATAACTCAATCAAAGGGAAATTAGGAATTCTATAAGTGTGGAAAACCCCGGGTATTCATGTACAATTCGATAGGCATATATACATGATACCAGTCTCATAAAAGATATACCAAGTTCCATAACCTCAACAAAATAAGTATAAAACGATATACACATCAGCAAACAAATTATAATCACCTACTATAAAGTCTCTCAGATGCCTTGAAACTCCTCAAAGTATGTCACCTAAACAGAGCCCCTTGCCCTTGCTGCTCTCCACTCTATCTGCACCCACCGTCACAAACTAGACGGTGAGTAACTGAATAAAATTGCTAGTAGTACCAGAAGAATGTAACAGTAATTTATGATTATAACAAGAAAAGCAGTCTAAGTATCATGCGGAAAAGAAATGACTGGAAAGTAAATAAATCAAATGCATGATAAAAAGACTGAAAGATAAACAATCGATATTTTACATGTTCTAAGATTCAAAAGAGGCCCATGAGTGGTCTATTTCACAGCAATACGGCAAAGATCTCGCAAGATCTCCCCGGGCAATGTTGCAACACTAGCGCAACGTGAAATCGAGAGGCATCGCAACACCTCTCGAATCTAGTACCCAGTACACACATCACTAGGGGTGGTCAGTTACCCCTGCAGAGGGCACCCTCGTTATCCCAGCTTGTGCGGGACCACATGATACCTTCGAGACACACACTCATGCCAAGAACATACAACCAAGGAAATCGGAATGGAATATCAAGCAAAGGATCAATGCAACAATAGCAATAAATAGAGGATGTATAAATCACATGTTATTTTCTTACTGGTCTACTAACGTACATACACACAAGGCATGCATGTACTTACTTGATCTAACGTGACCCGGTACTCACTCCGAGACTTTAACGCGCTTCCCGTGTTTCTCGACTACCTGACAGCGATTTAAGTCCCAAATATAGGTTTAGGATTAGTATTTAGTTTTATGATAATTCTCATAAACTTTGTTTCAATTCATTTAATTACCGCAACCCAAGTTATCATTGATATCCTTTAAACCCTGGTTAGGCTCTTGGTGGGTCCATGCATTAAGCCTATATCCACCTAAGTGGGCTTAATAGGTGGACACTTGTTGGACTTAGGTACATATGAGCTATTCCCCTCATTTTATGTATGTATTTGGGCTTTAAGTTGTACCTATTGTATTGGACTTTTATTGTAATGTGGATTAGATGTGTGTTGGGCCCTTATTGTAATAGGTGTTAGGTGTGTGTTGGGCTCTTATTGGGCCTCAACACAAGCCCACAATTGATATTTAAAATGTCCATACATTTGTTTTATTTATTCACACACATATAATAATGTACTTAATGGTCACACCACACACACACACAATTGATGTGCACACCCCACTGGTGTGCACACTAACACTTCACACACCCCGTTGTCTTGTGCACACACACCCCGCTGGTGTGCACCTCACTGTGATTTTCCATGTTCACATGCATTAGAACATCAATTTATTACTTGGAATTATGTTATATACTCATTTCCTATCATACCCCCATATACAACTGTTGTGTACACTCCAATGTGGTGTACACACATAGTGTTGTGTACACCCCACTGTGGTGTACACACAGTGAGATGTGCACCCCTTGCACATACGCACTCAAAACAACCACCTATATACACTTATGTAAATAGAAACCCACACATACAACTCATGAAAACAGTCCCACACATCAACTATAGTGTACACACCCACACTCCAACTGGGGTGTGTACACACACACACACTGTACATGTAGGACAGCCACCCCACACACACTCATTCACCAAGACCGTCACACATACACTTCCAAATCGTCTACACATTCACAAAACAGTCCACATACAACACTCACACATGGGGTCACCTCCGGCCAGCAGAGTCGCCGGAGGATGACCTCCGGTCAGCCTCAATCGACACCAGTGCCGGTCATCCATAACGGTGGCACAAAACAGTCCCAAAAATGGTGCAAGGTGAGTAAAAATAGTGAAGCTGTTGAGAGAGAGAGGAAGAGTAACTGTCGAGAGGGAAAGGAGGAAGAGATGGAAGAGACTCACCTAGGCATCTCCGGTGAGTGTTGGAGGCTCCAACGCCGTGGTGGGTGGCGGTGGTAATGGTCCAGCTTGGGAAAAACGAACTGCCACAGTGGAGGCCGAGAAAAGTGAGGGAGAGTGCAAACCGAGAGAGAAGGGGGAAAGAGAGGTGGAAGAGACTCACCTAGGCGTCTCCGGTGGGTGGACAAGGTGGCAGTACCGTAGAGGGTGGTGGTGGTGACAGCCCAAGGAGGAGGAGAATGCACAGACGAGAGGAGAAGGAGATCACGTGAGACCGAGAGGGAGAGAGAGAAAGAGAGAGAACGTTCTCCTCGTCGACGGTGATCCTTCGGCCACCTCTGGCCTCGTCGGGGTCAGTAGTTTGGTGATGGCAGTTGGGGGAGAGAGTGGGAGGTGAATAGTGACGGTGGTAGTTGGTGGGGATGATGAATAGTGCACATTAGGGTTTTAGGGTTTCATTTGTTTTTATATATGTGACTTAAGGTGAAATGACCCATTTACCCCTGATTTCTAAACTTGCCCAACCTTTGGACAGCTACCCTTATGAGTCATTTCGCCCATTATCACAATCTAACCCATGTACACATCTCTATGCCCATCCAATGGTCCTCCTCACTCACTTCTGTCACTTTAACAATCCTATCCATAACAACGTATTAAATTAACCCCATTAATTTTATTAAATTACCAATAAGGTTACACAACTTCTCGCCTACTCGGTGCACCGTGTCCCGCGTTCGACACGCTTCTCGAGGCGGTCCCACTCTTGGGATTCGAATAAATTCCCTCGTGTTTATGTTATACTTTATTGTTAAAATTTTATTTTCCTCAACTTAGGTCATGTTTTTCATTTGACTTTGTTTATCAATAAAATCCACTAAAACGGTTCCTGAAACCCCTGTTTAACTAGGCGACACCTCACTCAATTAACATATAGCCCGAACGGCTTGAGACCCGTAAAATACTAATATACTAATACATGCATTATCATCCACAAATAACCAAATTTCTGGGTCGTTACAATTTTCTTTTAGGTTTTACTCACTAGACTTGTCATCTGCCTTTTGTGATGGCTTGAGTGTAGATCCCAGAACGAGCATGGGCAAGGAGGCGCTAGCACACTACTTGCGATGGCCCACCGACTGGGATTGATTCGTACATATGTATATTTAATATTTTGATTTGATTTTGGGTTATTGGAGAACTTTTTGAGACACTTGTACATGCATGTAATTACTTTTGGTTAATTTATATAATGTATTGTACTGAGTTTTCCACATAGGATTGATACTCTTAAATCATGATAGAATGAAATTATAAATTTACATGTTATTAAGGCTTCCAATGAAATATTAGTTATAAATGCATGATAAACTCTGGTAATAAAGGTTGATGAATGACGTGGTGTGCATGGGATACAGCAGGGCAGTGCCTAGGTAAAGTTGTGGGCCCGCAGCACATGGCGTGACGACCTCATATTTTGGGGTCGTCTCATGCCCCTAGGTCGGGGAAGTGGACAGAGAAGTCGGGAGAAAAATATGGAGTAATTTAATTTGAAAAAGTACTAATCATGTTACATAGAGGGAGTGGTTATCTTAACTACTAATAACGAATTAACCATAGGAGTAGTCAACTTATTTTTTTCGTAAAATGTTAGATAGTCGCCTATTTATTTGGTTTTTACAATTAAATTACCACATTGCCTTGAAATTTAAATATTTTGATTTAAGTATATAAGGGCATACTTGGAAGATTTTGCCAAAAAGGCTTTACCGTCAACTACCCAAAAATCCTCATTATAATAGTATATAGATATTCTAGTCCTATTTTATATATTTAATGTATTAAGTTATTAATGATTAATAAGATTTTATATTTTACTTAAAAAATAGCTTTATGATTGAGTTTTATTAAAAGTATTTTCATGGGTGAGACTTGAGAGTGCGTTTTTTCTTTGATAATATATTTAGGTTTAATAGGCAAATATATCCTAATTTTTAAGATTTTTGTAAAAATATCATAACATGTCAATTTTGATAAGAGTTTCTTAACCTTTTGATTTCTTTTAAATTGTAAATTGTATCCTCACAATTATTCAAATGCATTACACTAATTAAAAATATAAAAACTTGTGCACACAATATTGATAATATTATTTTATATAATATAATAAGCATGCAACGAATTGATCATTTATCACTTAGATTGTGGTTTGACACATAATAATTACAAGGATACGTTTTACATGAAATCAAAAGATTATGATATTTGTTGCAAAGATCTTGAAACTTTAAGATATATTTGTCTACTAAACCATACATTTATATCCAAGATCACCAAGCTGATGAGCTCATAGGGGACGCATTCGCACTTATAAAATATGTGTCTCAAAAAATTAAAAAGGGTTCACGTTAGCTTTTGGCCCATACACGAGGCCAATAGTAATTAACAACTACTCGTATCATATCAAGCATTTTATTGGAAAATGCTAGAATGACAATACAATATCACAACACAAGGCACAATAAATGATATGTCACGTGGGCCCCACATCAAAATCTCATAAAAAGACACATCCAACATCTCATTTTGATGTGGGGCCAACATGATATATCATCTTTTGTGCCTTGCGTATTGACATTGTATTGTTATTCTAACACTTCCCATTTTCTTTTTTTTGGTAAAAACATAAACATACCCAGCCTTTGATATCAAACTTTTTGTGAAGTTGTCCAAATCAACCGCACAAGAAGTACTTATTATAATTACTACTAATTAAAAAAGGAAGCGGCTAAACGAACCCCACTAATTGCTAAACGTACCCCAGTTTTAAATTTTTACTTCGTGCACCTTACTTTTTACTTAGTGTACCCCACTTTTTTTTTCTTACAATTCTAAAATACCCTTGTTAGTGTACCCCACTTTTTTACTTCGTGTACTCCATCACCTTCACCCTCACCACAATACCCTTGCTCATAGGTGTCAGATGAATAGAGTTGAAACCTCTAAAAAGGTGTTGGATAAAAAGAGTTGAAACCTCTTTTCGTCCGACACCTCTTCAGGGATGTCAGTGACGGCTCTGTTAGCCTGTAACCTGCGGACAACCAAAACGAACAAAAAAACTTCAAAAATCCCAAAAAATACATAAAAATTGCCAAAAAAAAATTGTGGGTTTTGTTCGGAATCACTTATTATTTTTTATTTTATTGAAACTTTGTACCCAAAATGCAAGATTCAAGCATTAAATCCTAAACCCAAAAACAAATTTACAAATAGAACGACTCAAAAAGAAAACAAAAAAAACAAAAAAACCTCGAAATTAGCGTTAAAAGAAATGATGAATGCACCCACGTCATCGAATCCATGTCGTTTTGCTTGGATTTCATCGGATTTGGTCAATTTTTTGTGAGGCAATTTGAGAGAGGTGACTGGGGTATTGGGTGAGTGTAGTGAGTGGGGTATGGTAAGTAAAAATCCTTTTATATAGAGGGGTAGTTAGGTAGTTTTACAAAATTGGGGTATGGTAACTATTAGTGGGGTCCGTTAAACCTTAAAGAGTGGCGCCCCAGCGTTCAGCGTTTTGCGCTTACAAAACGCGTTAGAGTCGCAACTCGCAAGCAAAACAGCCTGGATGTAACTTTTGTCCAAACTCCCATAACAACCCTGCTCTGTCATGAAGTTGGTATCATCAAACCTTTCAACTTGGTGGGCATTTCCGCAACTTGGGCAAAAAATAACAACCCTGCTCTGTCATGAAGTTGATATCATCAAACCTTTCAACTTGGTGGGCATTTCCGCAACTTGGGCAAAAAATAACAACCCTGCTCTGTCATGAAGTTGATATCATCAAACCTTTCAACTTGGTGGGCATTTCCGCAACTTGGGCAAAAAATAACAAGGGTTTTGCACAAATTGGGCATATGTACCGAAGCTTTGATAGAAACAAAAACAAAAGGCGAAGCACGCTCATTTCAAGTCAAGAGAGTGAGACTTAGCTGTGCACAGCTCTTCAGAAAATCAAAACCAAAACCAACTCTCAAGTCTCTCTCGTGTGTTCATTGAAAACAAGACGCGTAGAGACTAGTGAAGAGCGTCACTAGTTGTTACCCACTTCAATAAATTCTCTACTTCAAGGTCCATTGTTCATCATATAAATACAAACCCTCTATACCACCTCTCTTCATCCACTCTAGCTTCTAAAGCCCACAACAGTTAGTTAATACATCTCAATTAATTAACTATAGCAATAGCAATGGCTAGCTTGGTTTCTTCTGTGCTTGTTCTAATAGTGCAGCTCCACCTTCTACTCTTCATTGCTGCTCCTTTGTTTCAACAATTCTCCTTGGCCACTGCTAGACCACTCATGGCTAGTAGTGATGGTGAGAAGTTCTCATCAATGAAGTACCACAAGGGCCATCTCCTCACAGGCAACATCACAGTGAATCTCATTTGGTATGGAAAATTCAAGCCCACCCAAAGAGCCATCATCTCTGATTTCTTCATCTCCCTCTCCTCATCAGTCCACAATCACCCATCAGTCTCCACTTGGTGGAAGGCCACCCAAAAGTACTACTACCAACCCATCAATAATTCTCCTCATTCTGCTTTGACACTCACACTAGGCAACCAATTCCTTGATGAAACCTACTCCCTATCCAAGTCACTCTCCAATTCCCAAATTGTTCAATTGGCCTCGAAAGGCGGTCACCGCAACGCCATCAATGTGGTGTTGACCGCGCCAGATGTCACTGTCGACGGGTTTTGCTCGAGTAGGTGTGGAACTCATGGTTCTGCAGCTGCTGCTCCGGTTGCGAAAAGCAAAGGGAGTAAAATCTACAAGTATGCCTACATATGGGTAGGGAACTCAGAGACACAATGCCCAGGCCAATGTGCTTGGCCTTTCCACCAACCAATGTATGGACCACAGAGCGCGCCATTGGTTGCGCCGAATGGCAACGTGGGCATGGACGGAATGGTGATCAATTTGGCTTCACTGTTGGCTGGGACCGCCACTAATCCTTTTGGCAATGGGTACTACCAAGGGCCGGCGGAGGCGCCTCTGGAGGCGGCGTCTGCTTGTGCAGGGATTTATGGGAGAGGAGCATATCCAGGGTATGCAGGGGAGTTGTTGAAGGATGAGAGCAGTGGTGGGAGCTTCAACGCTTATGGGATTAATGGGAGGAAGTACTTGTTGCCTGCTTTGTTTAATCCTAAGACTTCATCATGTGAAGCTTTGGTGTAGATTGATTGGTGTATAAGATGTATAATTGATATAGGTAGATAGATGAGGGTACATAATATCAATCTGTTTGCTGTAATTCTTTGATTTGTTCATTCTTGAGGTGGATTTTTAATTAATAAAAGAAATACAAGTAAATTTGCCTCTTCTTTTTTTTCTTGTATAAAGCCCAACTATTTAAAATCCTTAATAAGAGCTTATTGTTGTAAATTGAGATGGAACTTACTAGAACTAGAGAAGGAAAGTAGAAGAACTACTAACTTCTACTACTACAAATAACTACTACTACAAAGTAGAAGAGAAAAAATGAGAGAGTTGAAATGAGAAGTTGTATACAACTTGGCGTCTTTCTACAATGAGGTTGACACCCTTTATATAGGCCCTTTGGTGATGATGATGAAATGTACTTATATAATGTGTACAAGTAACACATACACCACATTTCATAAAACACGTTACAAGTAATTTGACAATGCATAGAAGAGTAGTATATTGGAGAGGAGTACAAGTTGCATGGAGTGTATAAGCCATACTTGATGTTACAATTCAATGTGTGAGAGCCATACTTAACCAAGTGTCATACTTGATGTTACAATTCAATGTGAAGGCCATGCTTGACAATATAGTCATCCAAATCTTGATCAATTGTTCATCCATATCATAACACTCCCCTTGGATGACGATTGTTGAGAGAATGTACCTCGTTAAAACTTCTACTAAAAAAATCCTGTGGAAAAATCTAGTATAGGAAAAAGAATATATTGTGTTCATCAATCTTAATTTGTAGTATGATATTATTGATTGTCTAATTAAAAACCTTGCTAGGAAAACCCTTTGGAAAAAACATAACTAAGGAAAAGAGTACAACACATTCATACATTTTGAGAGAACAGGCCTCGTTAAAACCTCCACTAGAAAAACCCTGTGGGAAAAATCTAGTAAAGGAAAAAGAGTGCATGGTTCTTATCAATCTTGAAATGACAAAATTGTTGTCAGCATTGCCTTATTAAAAACCTTGCTAGAAAATGGAATAAAAGCATAGCCAAGGAAAAGTGTGCAACACATTGATATATTTTGAGAGAATATATGTAGATGTCTCGTTAAAACCTCTACTAGAAAAATCTTGTAGGAAAAATCTAGTAAAGGAAAAAGAGTACACTGCACTCATAAATTTTTATACGGAGTATAATACTGTTATGATTGCCTCATTAAAAACCTTACTAGGAAAACTCAATGGGATAAAACTATAACCAAGGGAAAAAGAGCACAAAACATTAATCAATAACTCCTTTTTATTCTCCCCATCATTCTGACATAGAGTGAAACATTTTATTATTTTGTAACAAATCTTTGCAAACCAAAATTTACTCTTTTGAGTAAAATAAATTAATTGATGGAGAACTATTTTACTTGAAAATACTTGATTTTCAAATCAAGGCTCAGTTTTATTTTTCAAGAATCTTCCATCTTAAATTCCTTTTTCAGGAATTCAAATGATATAATGATGTTGTCGTGATTTCTCACAATATTTGAGCCATCGACATATGATGACATTACAATAAAGACATATGGATAATATAGATTACTTACACATTGCTTTCAAAGTAAATAATCGTTGAGGTTTTGGTACGTTCATCTGACCAAATTGTTTAAGTCCAACTGGCTTTATAGCATTACAATTTTATTAGACTATTAGTCTAACAACTCCTCGTTTCCTTAATGAGTTTAGCTCAGTTAGGATAACCTCTTTTGATAATTGTCTTCTTTGACATTTATCCACATACTATTTGTGATATCAGATCATCATTTTAAAATGATACTTTGAATCCTTACCAAAGGATTATTTTTATTTTATAATGAGTATTTACTCCCTACCTCTTTTTCGAGGGATTTGTATCCTTTGAACTAAAAAACCCTTTACGCATTAAGCGTTATGTTGGTTCTAATGCATTTTGATGCATAGGGGCATCATTTTATATATGTACCTTTAATGGTGGAACATACAGGGTTGTCACATTTTCATATTAGTAATTGCATCAAGTAATTGATTCATATATTGTTGTTAATGGATGATCACTTGAACTTCAAATTCATATCATAATCACAATACAACAATTTTGAGGCATTTTAAGCAATTTCACGCCATTCTTTTTTAATTGGCTTTATATATCTCCCCCTAATGGTGGAAAAATTGCTTCATCGAAGTGACAATCAATGAAACTTATTGTAAACAAATGTCTTACTAGGGACTCAAGGCATTATACAATTGTTTGAAACCAACATAAATCAAAATTTTTATTTTCAAACTCATTTTAGGTTTATTTAAGCATATGAAATAAAACATAAACTTTATAATCGAAAAACTCAAATATAAGATATTTCGTTGTTTGTATAAAATGAGTTGTATAAAACTTTAAATGAACTAAATATGTTGTGTCAATAACATCATATCTCAAAATTAAAATTAGTAACTTCATTTTTTTTTAAATCAATTGAATGAATTATCATAGCCAATATAAGTTAAGAATATATAAATGCATATACATCTACTTATTTGATGTATAAGTTGAAAATATTTACTATAATAATGAATAAGCACATATGTTTTCATAAATAAGGTATAAGCAGAAAACAGGGATTTCCATAACAATTTTACTTTGAGATAGTTTAACCAACAATTTGCCTTGAAACTGACGACACAATTGTAATTACTAGTTGATAAAATCTTTTAGTTCTACAATTGATGCCCATATGAATGTGCAATTGATGATCAAATCGATCATTTAATCTTATTAATGTCATTACATCATATAATGACATTTATTTCATTAATATGCCTTTTCAAATAAAATCCAGAAGGTAATGCTGGGAATTTAAATTCTTAGATGAAACAAATCACACTAAGTTTCTAGATAAGGCATTGACTACATTATAGTTGTACCAGATATTGCATAAAAATTAGCCTTTGCTAAGTTTAAATTCAAGAAATACTCTTTATATTATAATGTACATGTAGTACAATAAGCAAGACATGCGTTATTCGCCTTTATTTAGCTTAGAATTTGAATACATCTTAATGTGTGAATTTAATTGAACTATTTTTAATAGTAAAATTCATAATTTTTCTTCCATTTTGAAGGCATGGTAAAATGTCACAAAAATATTTGGGTATTGTATATATGACAATATTTAGATGAAATAGCCTTTCGTATGTGATGAAACATGCCACAATTATGAGCGCTCATTGTCAATAATGTATTACCCTTTCTAGTGATACACCACTTTTATTTCAACCTTAAGTGGAATTGTCAATATGACTTTTACCATATATTTTCACCTTTTCCATGTCCGTAATTTATTATTGAGACCATGGTCGTAGTATGCAACATATGATTCTTAATTTGAACCTAATCCAATTGGATGAGAATGATATTATATTTATAATATCTACTTATTTTACTCAGCTACCACGAGACAAGAATTCAATCTATAATTAATACTTATTGGATTAACGTGCGCGCTCGATAATTTGTTACAGTAATAAATCGATGTGAGCCACGTGGCCTTGTATTGTCCCATAAGTCATTTCTGCATAACCTCAACATAGAGGTAATTAAAATTGCAGAATAATAAATGATATTTGACTGATATAAATTTTATAGCATGAGACTCAACCGCTCAATTTGAGTTTTTTGGAGCATCACCAAATTTTGGTATTTATATATATAGCTCTATAAGGTGAAAGAATATCATAAAGTGAATTATCCACTACTCAAATCTTGATTGAGAAATTGACGAATGATTTATGCTTAAGACACAGCCTTGCATAGATGCTTTATTCATTAATTATAGCATCTAATGGCTATGAGAAATAACTTTTGTCAATAATATGATAAGGCAACAAATTCAACTATAGTTGAATAACATTTTAAAGATATATGCAGTATAAAATAGTTTTCTCCCATATTTATGTAAAAATACATAGTATATGATTAAATATATGTTCATAACTTGATTCATTAATAAACACAACTGCTTGTATGAGTTGGTGGGACAACCTCCAGGTTGGGTGGCAAGACAAAATCCACTTAATAACCATGCCTCCTCGAACAGGATAACCCATCTCCCTTTCAATGTTTAGCTTTACCGGGGACAAGACTTACCCACTATCAACTCAAAACTTATAGCATAATTTTTATTATTAAAATCAAGAATAAAACATAATTAATCGTTTATAATTTTATGAGAAAAACTATATATCGCTTATTGACTATTAATTTCTAATGTAGAATATCGTACGAAACGCAACTACAGAACATATTTTTGTAGTCAATATGAAGTTGTATGCACCGTGGATAAATAATATATACTTGATATTTTATAAAATATTTAACAATACATGGCGTCGTTACTCCAAATGAATTTTATATAGACATCTTATAGAGCCAATAGCCCCACATCTTTTGGGTTCTAGCCTTTATATTATATTGTTGATATATTATTTTGTGTAAAACAATGTATATACATATGTGCATAATGCATAAAGTAAAGATGCAAACATTTCATATAAAAATAGAATATTGAAGCAATGAGGTGTTTTGGTAACTTTCTACCGTTTTTT
This sequence comes from Stephania japonica, assembly GCA_039657345.1. NCBI lineage: Eukaryota > Viridiplantae > Streptophyta > Magnoliopsida > Ranunculales > Menispermaceae > Stephania > Stephania japonica. Next base: position 13,046,842 of record CM077564.1, on the reverse strand, counting down.
TAATGATGATAGTAAATATACTAATTTGTTCATAGTAATAAAAAGGTATGTGGTTGCAAATAAGTAACCATTGAACAACTATCAATTGAGCTTCCAGTTGGCACACAACTATTGTGTGCACATTGTAAATAATCAACCTCATTTAATAGTTTGCTTTTGTGAAATCTATATCCAGCACACAATAAAGTAGAAAATTAGAGATATTTTTGTAAACTGTGGTTATTCGAAGCATTCACTTTCTTAATTCAGGCAGCAATCACAGATCAGACAAATCCAAGCGATGATGTCAGCACGATTTTGACAAGGTGCCTTGAGGAGATACACACGTTGACTCAGAGAGCCACCATGCAGGACCAGAGATTTGAGGAGTTAGTGCGGTCACTAAGGACACCTGCATCGGTTACCACGACACTATCGACCCCGATTACACCTTTCTTGCCCACTACGACTACTTAGTGGACAGAGACTCCTGTTGCTACAACTTCCACATCTCCGATCCTGATCATGGCTATTCCTGAGGCGGGAACAGTTTAGATTATGCAAAAGGAGGTGGTGGTCTTACCTCCGGTCCAGGCTGAGGAGAGAATTTAAGAGGCGTGCCCATCAAATCTTTGGCTACACAAACGTAGCAACAACGGAGTTATTTCTGAAGAACTGTGAGAAGAATCATACTATTATCGCTGCGAAAGATTATATACAAGCAACGATTTCTTCGTCCATGCTATAGGCAGAGGCAGATGACTAGTGGACGACCATTATCACCACTCGAGGCATTTCAAGAGAATGGATTGACTTCAAGACCTAATTCAATCCGAAGTACTTTTCATCAATGGTGTTACGGCCGAAGAGGAACGAGTTTCATGGCATTGAGGCAGAGTGCAGATGAGTCAGTGATGGAGTGCATGGGCAAGTTCATTTCATTGCTACCCTAAGTTGGAGGGCTACAAATGCTGAGACTGACAGGGTCTATTACTTCACTGAGGGTCTACTACCAGTGATCGGAGGATTTGTTGTTATGACTGAGCCGGAGAGCTTGGAGAGAGCATTCGAGCGTAACCTAGCAAGGGAGAGCTATTTGCTCGCTCATCTAGAGGAGGCAAGGACGGCCAGAAGGGAGACTCGATCAGATTACCATTATCAACATGACAAGAAGAGGAAGATGAGCAGATGGGTCCAGCAAGATCACAGAGCTCTAAGTGTGGGATCAGTTGCACCATATATGACCAGACCAGCACAGACTATCCTATCGGTACTAACATTTGCGAGTCACCCTCGATAGCCTACTAGGCCCATGCAGCGTCATAGGGACAGTCTATCGACAAAGGTGGTAGACAAAGGTAGAGACAGAGATCTGGACAAACTTAGGCTACGTAGAGTTGAGGACAGGGTTAGACACAGGACACTCGTACCTACTACCGATGCGAACAAGTGAGCATATCCAAAAAAAAGTGTACTCATCCAGCGAGAGCATAGCCACAACACCACCAACACCAGACGGAGCTTGTTCAGGCCGTTGTTGAGCTAGACTAGCTGGAGTCCCAAAACCCTATTAAGGGTACTTTCATGCATACCATGTTCGATTCATGTTTTATTGTTTTATTTATTATTGGTCGCATGGTAGACAAGTTAGGGTTGAAACCCGTTAGTCTTAGTAAATCCATGATCCTTAGCACGGCTGCTGGGGACATGATATACCCAAACCTTATGTGCATTGATTTTTCGGTAGAGTTAGGGGCTACGAGTTGCATGTTGACATGAGAGTGCTAGAGTTTCTCGAGTTCGATGCGCTGTTAGGCATGGATTGGTTGGGAGCTTACCATGCTCTGATCAATTGTTACGAGAAGACGATCATGATTCCGTTAGCAGATGGTACGAAGATCAATTTTTAGGGGATAGTCACATTATTTCCCATCACTAGAGGCAGAAAAGCCACGAGTGGTGAGATCGAGACATTTGCAAGCATCATGAGCACTGGTGTGAAGCAGGAGATCAACATATATGATGTATCGATAGTGTGCGAGTTCACTAATGTATTTCTGGAGGATTTACGAGGATTACCACCACTGAGGGTGATTGACTTCATTGTTAACTTAGTCCTTGGGACTAGGACGATTTCGATACCACCATATAGGATGGCACCTCGAAAGCTGGAGGAGCTGTGGACTCAGCTAGGCGAGCGATTGGAGTTAGGATTCATCAGTCCTAGTATGTCAACCTAGGGAGTGCTAGTATTATTCATGAAGAAGGATGGAAGTCTTAGATTATGTATCGACTATAGACAGCTGAACCGGGTTACCATGAAGAACAAGTATCCATTGTCTCGCATTGATGACTTATTCGACCAGCTGACTAAAGCGCAGTAGTTATCAAAGATTGATTTGAGGTCAGGCTATCATCAGCTCAGGATCAGGGTTGAAGATCGAGAGAATACAACATTCAGCACGAGATACAGCCATTACAAGTTCACAGTCATGCCGTTTGATTTGACTAATGTGCCAACCATGTTCATGGATCTCATGCACAGAGTATTAAGGGAGTACTTAGATAGATTCGTGATTGTGTTCATCGACGATATCCTTATCTATTCCTGGACTCGTGAGGAGCACGAGGGAAATCTTCGATTAGTGTTGCAAACTTTGAGGGACCATCGACTGTATGCCGAGTTTAGCAAGTGTAAGTTTTGGCTTTCAAAGTCAGATTTTTGGGACATGTAGTTGCAACCAGTAGAGTTGCCATAGATCCTGAAAAGATTCAAGTCATGATTGAGTGGCCTATGCCGCCTACAGTGACTCACATTTGCAATTTTTTGGGATTAGCTAGGTACTATCACCGATTCGTGCAGGACTTCTCCAAGATCGCTGCACCGATGACGAAACTAACTCAGAAGAATGAGAAGTTTGATTGGAATGAGGAGTGTGAACGGGCATTCACCAATCTGAAAGGGAAGTTGACTACCGCATCCGTCCTAGTGTTACCTGAGACAGGGAAGGACTTAATGGTGTATACCGATGCGTCGAAAGTTGGTTTAGGTTGTGTATTGATACATGAGGGCATAGTGATCCTTTATGCATCCCAACAGCTGAAGATTCATGAGAAGAACTACCCTACTTATGACTTAGATTTGGCTGTGATCATGTTTGCGTTGAAAATCTAGAGACAGCACCTGTATGGTGTACGGTTCAAGTTATTCACGGACCACAAGAGCTTGAAGTTCCTATTCTCTCAAAAGGAGTTTAATTTGATACAGAGGCATTGGCTAGAGTTCTTGAAAGATTACGATTTCGCACTCGAGTATCATTCGGGGAAAGCCAATATTTTTGCTGATGCTTTGAGCCACAGAGGATCTGATGCTGAGGTAGTTGTATGTCGTATGACCAATTAGTACACGTTACTTGAAGTAGCCTAGATGATGAGTTCAGCGGACGTGCCGACGACTACCAAGACATAAATGTGTGGTCATATGAGGTTGCAGACCATTTTACTACAAACTGTTCTCGAGGGACAGTAGGGTGATGAGTGTACCAGCTTTACAGTGAGATGGCGGACAATTAAGAATATCTAGATTGGAGTCAGTCAACAAACTCTTGCTTATGGTATTGCGGGCGACTATAGATTCCTTTAGCGGCTGACTTGCGCACCAAGATACTTCAGGAGGCTCACCGTTCTCATTTTTTGTGCATTTGGGTTGGACCAAGATGTATGTCAATATGCGATGTCACTTTTGATGGCTGGGGATGAAATTTGATATGTTGGAGTTCATTAAAGAATGTGAGATATGCTAGCACGTGAAGGCTGAACATCGACGGCTTGAAGGATTGCTGCAGCCCCTACCCATTCCTCAATGGAAGTGGGCGCACATTACTATGGATTTCGTCAGAGGCTTGCCTCGATCTCCTCATGGTCACGATAGCATCTGGGTAATTATGGACAAATTGAAGAAATTTGATCATTTCATACCAGTATCCACTATACACCGAGTTAATGGACTGAGCATCCTCTATGAGCGCAAGATTGTCAGATTGCACGAGGTTCCATTGTCGATTGTGTCAAATCGAGGGGTGCAGTTCACTTTATTGCTATGGCAGAGTATGTAAGCTCAGTTCGGTACCAGACTGGAGTTGAGTATGGTGTTCCACCCGCAGACAAATGGACAATCCAAAAGGTTGATCCAGGTGTTGGAAGACATGCTCAGAATGTGTGCTTTGGAGTATGGCGGTTCATGGGAAGAGGACCTTCATCCTTAGGACTTTACATACAACAACAGTTATCAAGTGACTATTGGTATGGCACCATTCAAGGCGGTATATGGCAAGCCATGTAGATCACCTTCTTGCTGGGCTGAGCAAGAGGATGTTGTGACAATTGGTCCTGAGACTGTTATTGATCATACTGAAAATATACGACTGATTCGTCTAAGATTAAAGGGTGCCCAGGAGAGGCAAAATAAGTACTACAACAAGTATTACGATGAGCTTCAGTACGAGTTGGGAGACTATGTATACCTGAAGGTCTCTCCACTGAAGGTCACAAGTGGTTTGGAATCAAGGGAAAGCTCATTCCTAGATTTATCGATCCCTTCAAAATTGTGATGAGGGTCGGTAAGGTTGTTTATTAGCTAGAGTTACCGCCACAACTCGCCGATGTACATCCAGTGTTCCATATCTTGATGCTTCAACTAGATAAGTCAAGAGGAGGAGGACGATTGATGGTAAACTATAGCCAGATCGACTTGCGAGACGATGCCACATGAGGAACAGTCGATCAATATTATTGACCAGAAGCTCAAGACATTGAGGAACAATGAGATTCCTTCAGTTCTTGTGAGATGGCAATTTCACGGAGGCAAGGAGCTAACCTAGGAGTTAAAGTCCTATATGCGTGAGCACTTTCCCTAACTATTTGATTCTGGTGAGTCTTTAGCTTAGTTTACTTATTAGTTTAATTTTGAAGACAAAATTCTAATAAGTGGGGGAGACTATAACGACCTCAAAATTTAAAACTATTTATGTCATATTTGTCAATACCGTGACCCAGCTACGTGGTATTTCACAGTGTTTTAGACTTCAGGATGTCGACATCGAGGTAATTTTACTTTTCTGTGATGTTTGTATTAGTATACTAATCTAATACAAGTTTCGAGTCGTTTAGCAATTTGTTAGTCTGAGTGAGGCTTCCCCTAGGAAAACGGAGGAATTAAAACACAAATAAATGATTTTTCAAACAATAAATAAGATGATTTTATTTACAACAGAACGTGACGAAACCATGGGTACACAACAGTCGAGTTGTGGTGCAGTTCGGGTTGAGGAGTGCAGGAACGGGCCAAGGAGCTGGATAACTAAGTGACATCCAAGTCACCTAGTGGAGTCAACACAAGGAGCTTTGCTCTCTTAACTTCTCTGTTCAGTTCTTGTGTTTGTTTTACTCAAATTTTCATCGCAATGACCATGGACTCCGTGTCGGACTCGATTCCGTTGAGTTTCCCTGGTGTCTTGGCGATCCACGGAGCGATCAATATGCGGCGTTGAGTCAGTGTTGCTGTTTTTTCATCGATTTTATTGTTCTTTGTTGTTGTCTAATGAATTTGGGATATCTCCTAAATTCTCGGCGTTCTATGATGATCCGAAGTCAATTTCGGATGGTCTTGAGTCCAGGCACATGTTAGTGATAAACGCGAAGCGCAACATTGCGATTTGAGCAACCGAAACTAGACCAAAATAGTGCTAGTTTGGGCACCACGCATGGCGCCATGGTGATTACCCCACGACACTCCGACGGCACCCAATTGATTCAAGTTTCTTGTTTATTTCGATAATTCGTCGTGGAGACGCCGCACGTTATATGGTGGGACGACGTCTCTTATAGGCGCGAACCATAAAAGAAAAATATCCTAGCACGTCGTGATGGTGCCGTGACCTTGTGAACATGGTGGCATCACTACAGCGCATAGCAAAACTTGTAAATCAAATTGATGCCACGAGGATGCCATAGGACAAAGGCCTAGCTGCTTCACTGGTGGCGTCTCGACCACTGTCCAATACACACTACGCCACGGTGTCAGTCACTATTTTTGAATTTATATTTAGATTTTAACCGAAAACTTTTGGAAAACTTTGGGAGATTATCTAAGGTCTAGTATTGACCATAAACACAATATTTGTGGTTCAAACCATTGACAGGTATTTTGTAAATTTATTGGATAGACTAGAGTCGCAGGAGTTGGTTTAACGTGTCATGATTAGTCAGGTAAGTACACTCGCCTTGTGCTTGTATATGTTAGTAAGCCAGTAAAGAAATACCTTATGATTCATTATTATTCTATTCTGATTTGCTATGATCTATTGTTGGTATTCCATTCAATTCCTTGGTTGTGTGTATCTTGGCATAAGTGTTTGTCTCAAGAGTACTCGGCCCTGCACTAGTGGGAAAACGTGGGCACTCATGTATAGGAGTGTGGGACCACCAATAGTGACCGTGTAACACCAAGTACTTGGTTTCGAGGCATGTGTCCCTCCCATCATGGTTTTGTCTTCGCTATGTCGATGCCAGGGGAGATCTTGCGAAGATCTTCGTCGTTATACCATGATTTAGACCATTTATGAGTCTCTTTTGATTCTTAGAGTACACATATTTCGATTGATATTTATTAGTATGTTTATCATGCACTTGATCTATTTAAATTCTTGTCTTTCATTTACTGCATGATATTTAGATTGCCTTGCTTTATAAATCTGAATATTCTTCTGGCATTACTTTCGATTTCTCTCAGTTGCTCACCGTCTAGTTTGTGACAGTGGGTGCAGATAGATCGAAGTGCAGCAAGGGCAAGGGGCCCTGTCTAAGAAATTACCTGTGAGGATTATCGGACACTCCATACCTTTGTGTAGGTTTTATGTCTGCTTACGTGTACGTTACTTTATATTACTATGCTTTGATGTATGTTTTGAGATTAGAGTTGTTGAATATCATGTACTAGTCTTTTATAGGCTTACTTTGATTTTACATAAATATTCCTGAATTTTTAAGAGGTTTTCCACATAATAGAATTCCTGAATTTCCTTTGATTTGAGATATTTTCCATATTTGTAGTTATTTCTGCTGTGTTATATTCTTAATTTCAATAACTCATTCATAAACTTTGTTAAGTTAACGAACGAAGGCTGACTTGGCATACGCCGATTTGCCGAGTTTTCGACTCGGTGATTTTCGTATGTCTAGGCCGGGCGTACCCAATTACATTAGGAAATTGGGGCCGTCACACCTCATGATAGGCATATTATTAAACACAACAAAGGCACTCAATGAAACTATTAATGCACATTGTAAACAAATTCATCAATAAGAAATATACATTAACCGATACTAAAAGCAAAGCATAATGCATGACCACATATAAATAGAAGTAGGAAGATGAAACCGTAAAAGTGTGAGTTTGGGAGGTCAAATAATGAGCCTCAGTTGGAGGTGGTGTGAGTTGCCTTTAAACAATTAGTATGCAAATTATAGAATGCACATAGTCTAAGTCATATGGGGCCATATATCCTTTTCTCCTCCTACTACAATCCCCCTTTAAAGCTACAGATTTTACAAACCCTTATGTGGAGTCACATTTCTAAGGCATGCCATGACATGAAATGGCCATTAAAGAACCATAAACACATCCATTCAATCAAAATTATTTCCACCACACTTGCCTTTTTCTACTTAAATAACAAAAAATTATGATTGATGCGCAATAAGAAATCAATGCCCACTAACCATTGAAAATATAATAGTATCTAATCATTGCATACAATTGAAATCACAACTTTCGATTGTATGTTACACCTTTACAATTGAAAATTGAAAGATTTCATTTACAAAAAAAAATAAAAAATTGAAAGATTTCAATGACGTTTACTTACATTGATTTCAATGGTGGATATGTACTCATTGATTGTTTCTAGCAAAGTTGATAGCAAGTCGGGAGTCCAACAAAAACTAACTGCAAAATTTCAGTCCAAACAAATATAAGAAAATAACTTTCCAAAGTTGTTCGATAGTATAAAGCTCGAGCCTTGCAAATCAAAGTATTCCAAAAGGCCATCCTCTGCAAACCAATTATCAAATATACATCAATCAATACTAAATGCAAAGCTTAAGTGCATGACCACATATAAGTAGAAAAAGAAAAGCAAGAAGAGAGAATGTTGAAAAGAAATGGAATGTATCCAAAGAAATATGTAACGACCCATTACTTTAAGCACGTAATTAACAGTAATCCGAATCCAAATTAATCCGAGTTAGGCTCATGGTTAAGCTCAGTTTGTCTCGATTAATATTTGTATGGATTTGCGTGATGTATTGTGTTTGTTTAGTGTGTAGTAGTACATATACGTGAATAAATGAATAATCAGACTGACGAGGGAATGCCTAATATCATGTGTTAGTCAAGAAGGACACACATGAGACGCGAGATAGCGTTGATGCCGAGTGTACTTGTTGGTGTAAATTATGTAATTATTGGTGTAATTATAGGCATAAATATATATTTATATATATTATGGATATATAAAAATATATACATATATATATTAAAATGGAAAATAATAAAATAATAGTAATTTGTCGGGCGTAGAGTGATACGTGGGGTCACGAGTGATACACGTAGGACGTACGGTGGTGCGCATGCCCGAGGGTTCTCGTTGGCGCGCAATATAATTTTAGGCAGGACATATCGATAAATGTATATATATATATAAATCAGTATATATATATATAATAAATTAGAAAAGGGTGAAATTACCATAAAGGGTATTGAGGTTGTTAAGGAGGAGATATTATTGGAAGGGCATTTCGGTCAATTCCCCCACCTAAACCGCCTTCTTCACTGTTATATTGAATGAAATGAGAGAAAGAGAGAACAGAGACTATAAGGGACGAGGAAAAAGGAAACCGAGATGAGGAGAAGGGAGCGAAGAGTTCGGGACCTCGTGGACGTCGATGTTGATGTAAGTTTGAGTTGATGTTCTTGTTATTGAGGCTGTTATGTGGCAGTTAACGCCGTGGCTGAACCGAGAACAAGGGAATGGAGAGTCGTCTCCCTGTCGAGGTTGGAGATTTTGAGTTGATTGGGATTGGGTTGTGAGCCAATCCCAATCGATAAAAAAAATGAAATGAAGGACAGAGTAGACGCTCTATTGAATCGAGAGGAAGGGGATGACCCTGAACCGAGCCGGTTCGGCTCTGTTGAGCCGAACCAGATTCAATGCCAAACTAAAAGAAAAAAAAAAGAAAAAAAAGGAGAAATTGGAAAAGAAAATCTAGAAAAATAGGGAAAAATATGGAAAATAGTATTTTGACCAAACAAATAGAAATTGAGCGATTTCTATGGAAAATGAGAAATTCGAAAGTCGGAGGAGACTTTATACCGGGGTTTTTACCCAAAAAGCGTGAAATGGTCAAAATAGGTTAGAAACTAGATCCCGAGATTTCGGATTCGAATGGGACTAGTTTAGAAGTATTAGTAAATAAATATTAGACTTACATTGATAAGAAATGGTTTATTTTAGGTAATGGATCGATGTTGAAAGGTTTGAGGACTCCGGGGAGTCGTACAAGTCGGTAAAACATATAAAGCTTAGGACATGTAAGTGCGACTCATAGCTTTTATCAATTATGCAATGTAAAATAGTATTATTAGAACATGTAGTGTACTGGACTAGGAATGGGGGTAATGTACCGTGATTTGACTTTGATTTTACAAAAATATTTTGAATGAAAATGGAATTCAGAAAGAGGTTTGACGGGACAGATCGGCCTGAGGTTCGGAACTGTGGTGGAGTTGCTAACCATCATCGCGCCCCCAATGACTTGGGAATTATCTCGAACAATGCTTTCCATTTGAGTTGACTGCTCATCAGTCATAACCAAATTAGATGAGCAGTGATTGGTTTAGTGATGATGAGGGAGTGCAACTCTATGTTTTATGAGTTGGCGGCACATTGACAAGAACTAGTTAGATGCCCAGTGATTAGTTCTTGGAGATGTGAGAGGGCAACTCAATGCAAATACGAATATTGGAAATACAAATCATGGGTACATTTCAATGAACCAAAGAACTTGCATCTGTTATATATATATTGTTTATATTGATTCATATGCTCCTGTAGATATGCATTCGATTCATGTTGTTATGCATTACCTTGATATTAATTGGTAGTTGATGGTTGGTATGAGAGTCACTTACTGAGCATGTAGGAGCTCAGCCACCTTAACATCTCCAGCTATGGATGTACGTTAGGACTTGGAACTTAGGAAAGGAGAAAACTAGGGGTTTATTATCTTCTCTACGGTGCAGTGAGTTTCCTGTTATTGTATATTGTAATGTTTTATGATTTTGTAATAATTGGGGTGGGAATATGAGTTCAATATCGATGTTAATGCCGGTATTTCATATCTTGTGCTTTATCGAAAAAGTTTTAAATTTTTTGCTGTGTTTGTTTTATTTTGTTTATTGATAATCAAGATATACAGGTTGTTGTCATGAAATATGGTAAGGCTACTAGCTCTAATTAGGTTCGATCTGGTTTACCGGGGCTTAATTAGGGTTTCAGGCGAACATTCTAATTGAAATTAGGGGTTGTTACAGTTGGTATCAAAACCAAGGCTTTACAAACCTTAGTTTATTATTGTTCTCGAAGTAAGAGACAGTTTTGATATAGTATGATATTAGAGTTTGGTGCGTAAAGCTTGGCATAATTATTCCACTGATCAGTTGATGGAATAACTTTGATACAGTGAGTATCATAAACCGAAGTTATCACTTTCGAATTGGTTTCGAGTGGTGTGATAACTCTGATACATAAGGATTAATGCCTAAAGTTGTACCTATATATTGAAATGGAAATTTAGGTTAACTGATTTGGAGATTGGTTCTCAAGTTAGGAATAACCTAGGACTAAATAAATGGTTTTTATCAATGTTTTGGGGGTAATGAAAGATAAAAGCTTGAGACATATTTTTGAGTTGATATTATATCTATGCGATATATATAGTTGTACTATCTTACCTAGGAATGAATCTAAAAGTCTTATCTCGCATTTATGACTTGGTAAGTCAAAGGAAATTGAAGATGAGGGTTTTTGGGAATCTGGATTTCAGGGATGTTATGATAAAGGAAGACAGTGAAATGATAATAAGATGATTTGTATCCATCTATTTATTAGGAGATGAGAATATGTATATTTTGAGGGTTAGGGTTTGTGGAACCCTGAACCCTAATGATATAGATATGGAAAGGGAAGAGTTTAGATATAACTCATCAATGGAATAGTCTTTAATGGTATATATCCTCACTGATATTGTCTGATGAGAAATAATCAGTGTAGAAGTGATGATGGGTTCTGAATTTAGAGACATAGGTCTGATGGAATAACCATAAAAGATAAAAGAAATATGGAATGAATGACTTATACAAAATGTAAAGGTGATGAGTCACTTTGATTAGAAAATATAATAGTGTTGAGACTAATGGAGTTGGATGAAAAGTTATTCAATGAGGGAAATAGTAATGAATGATGATAAGAACCTTGTTGAGGTTAGGTAATTATTAATTATTCATACTTTATGAATGATTATGAAGTATAAAATTTCAGATATAATGCTAGTCTATATTGAAATAGTGAGAAAGAAATTTATCAGTATGGTTGCGGGTTAGCCGCATATACTGAAAGTAAGGTAAGAAAGAGGTTTATTAGTGTTGTTGCGATGTAACTGCATGCACTAATAGTATAATAATAAGGAAGTCTATCAGTATAGTTGAGATATAGTTACACATACTGAAGGCAGAATAGAAAGGGCTTATTAGCGTTGTTGTGGGTAATTGCACTCATTAATAGAGCAATGAAGAGAAATGAATGATGATGTGGCATAACCACACATAAAGAGTGAGGATACTAGATTGAGGTATAGCTCAATGTTGAGATGGTAAGGAAATGATGAAGTTACTCTAAAAGTGAACAGTTACAACAAGAGTTGAGAATTGAAGGATTTGAGAGAAATTAATGTTTTCGATCAACTCTAACTTGTTGAGGAAGTAAAATCACTTGTAAGGTAAAGGTAAATTGAAAAATAAAAGTGGAAGGTGAGTAACAACTGCATAAGTCTAAGGACTGGAAAAGTCAAAGGTAGAAGGCTTGACATCAAATTATTTAAGAATCTTTCGAGGTATTAATACAGAAAGATTCATAGATATAACACTCATGTCATCAGAGATATCTGATGTAGATAAGAAGTGAAGGGTAAGTTGCAAATACGTAAGCCTAACGACTGATAAGGTTAGAGATAGAGGTTTAACATCAACTCATTTAAGAACTTTCTCGACATAGAGGCAAAAAAATTAACAAACCTAATAATCTTGTTATCGGAGATACCAGATAGGTACAAAAAGTTGTATTGTTTGAGTAAGTTGAGAAAAATATAGCAATTAGTTAGTGAGTTTTTCAATGTGATCATTTGGATTGGTACAGTCTAAATTGGGGAGAATGAGTTGCCAATAAAGCTAAGGATTGAGAATCCAGAGAATGATGTACAATACTGGAATGAATAGGTAAGCAATATATCAAGAGGTTGGTATTGACTGCAATCTATGATGGAAAATGTTTAAATTTATGAACTTTGTGAATAATAATTTGTAGAAATTCAGTAATCACTCGAAATTCAAATGGTTGGGTTGTGTAAACTGATAAGAGGTTAGAAATGGGAAGTTAAACTTGATGAATTAAAGTTATGTTATTAAGGTTTCAACCAGGTTAATTATATGAATAGATTAAAATCTTATCACAACTTAAGTTAGAAATTCATCAGATTATTTAAATGGTTGATACCAAATCAAGGATCAATTTTAATCAAACTTAAGGTATTATGAGAATTGTAAGAGTTTGAGAACTTAATGTAAGTAATATGTTTAGTAGAATTGCTTAAAATTTTATCACAATATAGGTTAGAAGAATCATCAATTATTTAATTTTCAATATCCAACCAATGATCAACTTCATTTTACTTTGATGCATTATGAAGATGATATGAGTTTGAGAGTTCAATTTGAATGATAAATTAATTTGAAGTGGATTCCAAGGGAATAGTAATTTTTCAGAATTGACAACTCAAGCGTGCAACTAAATGAAACCAATAGTTGATTGAGATTTGGTTATCATGGAGTAAAGATCAGCATCTAGGAGTATATGATCAAGCGATGGTTTGACAATACGAGAAAAAGGATGGTGTAGACCATAGAGACTTATTATAGCTCATGCTATATTTAATAATAGAAAGATGTAGAGTGGAACTCTATTGAGATAAGATCATCATTAAGTTGACAATGATGACGAATAAGAAAATAGTTGAAATTGTTTCCAAAGCACAAAATACTATCGTAGAGTTAAGTGAACATTGACGATATAGTGAGGTATACCAAAAGCTGTAGGTGCAATGGATAAGTTTCAACTATAAATCCCTAAGATATGTGTTGAATTTTAAATTATTAGTCAAGGGACTTGAGTGAGATTAAAACAATTAGAGAATTCTCTTATATTCAATACAAGAATAAAAAGGTGGTTAAACATGAAATGATTGAAACATACAAACAACTTATACAGAGAGTTGTGATATAGTTGTATTGTATGATCAAACTTTATAATGGAATAACACTATAATGGAATGAGGATGAGTTGTACATGATACAAAGGATGTCTTGAGGAAATTGAAATGTAGTTTGACTATAATAGTTGCTTAATTATACTTGGATTACGGAAAGAAAAAAAAAAGTTAGAGTTAGAGGTGTATCTTAATATTTTTATCCAAGTAGTTGTATGTTGACACAATGAAGCAAGGGATTGTAGTAAATACATTTGATATATTTCATGAGGAACTAATGAAATAATGGTGTTGGTAAGAGTAACAAACTGTTATAAGGCATTAACTGATAATGAAGAATAAAAAATATGTATTTTAAACGACAAATGGAATGAATTGCAAGAATAAGTCCTAGGGAAAAGACTTAAATATGATAAATTTAGGGATGAGGATTCTAGTATTAGTATAAATTCAGTTGATTGAATAGAATGTGCAAGTTCATTCATTAAGAGGTTTTGAAGTACAATTGTATCATGTACAAGGGTTTGAAGGGTAGGAATGTTGTTTAGTTATTTCTAAGATTGGAAGATCTTAGGGGAATCACTAAATGATAGATGAAAAATTGTGGAAAACTAGTGAAACTGGTAACATGTGATTTAAGGGAAGCTTCAAAATATGAGATTTTGAAGAGTATGATTTTGCCAAAGTGAAATAAAATGTGGTGTAATGAGTGACTAGAATGTGAAAGATGTATATTCACTATGAGGAATCACTTATAGAAAGTGATTGATGATAGTTAATAGTTGAATGAAAGAAAGGGGCAGGAGAGGTATTTATAATAGGAACTTCTCACTATTATCTCATCAGAGAGATAGATAAAATTGATAAATAAGGGAAGTCCTGCGCAGGCATATCATCAATTGAGATGTTGGAATTGATAATTACCAGTCCTTTCTTTGGAGTTCAGAATAACACTGAACTCAGTAAATGAATGAATTAATGGGTGATAGAATTGATTGAGAAATCTAATTGGAACTACTCAATATGTTAGAGATTGATTATGAATGAGTAGTGTCCATATTAGATGTTTTAATAAAAATTGTGCTGGACGTATTAAATTCTGAAATGAAAATTTGATTCGTGAGGACGGTTAGACTAGAATAATTATGAATATCTCAGGAATTACTTTATGTTATTGATATATGTACTGCCATATCATATTTGGGTATATGAACGAATTATAATGGGTTGAGAAGATGATATATAGAGAGATTATAAAGAGATATGAGATGGATTCAATAGGTGATATTGAGTAGTGAAACCTAAAGAGTTAGGTAGATTTTTATCTATACCTGATAAGAGAAACGAAATACGATTATAAATTTTGTAAGGTGAAATAGGCGTCAGCACAATGAATTATAGTTGATGAGGGAATCTAATCTGCATGATTCTTATTAGTGAAGGTATATGTTATGCTCGACAGGATTGAGCAAAATTGTTGTATTGGAGATGTGAGATGGTATAATATTAAAAATATTTCGAATAGAGATCCAAGACTTGTTTCCACTGAGGGAAGAAGTTATTGATATAAAATGAAAACCAGTCTCAATCTTGGTACAATATATTTCCTTCGTGTTGACGAAGAGATTGTGTTACTTATCTTAATTCAATGAATATGATTGAGCTTGTGTCTCATCATGAAAGCCACTGAAAGAATTAATTTATCTGTGTGAGTTCTTTAATGATCTTAGTAACCGAGGTGTTGCAGAATGAATTATGCTCATTCTTATACTACCGTAGGATGAGATATAAGAAGGGGAAACACTGTACTAGAATGAATGAAGTAATAAAGAACTACACATAGGAAATAAAGCAGACTAGGTAAGGTATAACTACAATATAAAGGAAACGAATAATAAATGGTTAAAATTTAAAGTTACAGTGTATAGATTGATGAAATTTATAAGGTTCAAGCAAGTATCAAAAAAGAAAAAATGATGAGAATATTGTGTGATTGACCTTGCCATTCAGCGATGGGTCGAATGGAGGTAGGAGACACACATATGTTGACCTTGTTGTTCATTTGTAGTGGACAGAGGTAGAAAATGTGATGCATACATATGTTGGCCTTACTGTTCATTTGTAATGGACAGAGGTAGGAGACATGATTGTTGACCTTGCCATTCAGTTATGGGATGGACGGAGGTAGGAGACATGATACTCTTGATCCTTAGTGGATTCGTCAATGCTTGAGTGACAACAATCCTTAAGAAAAAGAGAAAGCATGACAAATATCATAGGTTATGGATGTATCAAAAGATATAAGGGATCTTTTGGAAATCTCACCTATGAACGGGCTATAGAGATTTGGATTAAGTGAAATTAATGGAATGGTGTTATTCACATTTCATTAAATTGAAAGAGAAGAATGAAACGGTAATTTAGTTATGTTTATTCTTCAAAGTAAAGTTGAGATAAGCTTTGTGCTAGTGATAGGGTGGTGCAACCACATATACTAGACAGGCAGGAAATGAGAAAGCTAAGGAATAGGAAAATATAATGGAATAATGAAACCCTTAATCTTCGAAATTATTGGTGACTTGCACGTACCTTAAATTTCAAGGACGAAGTTGTTGCTAAATTGAGGAGACTGTAACGACCCATTACTTTAAGCATGTGATTAATAGTAATCCGAATTCAAATTATTTTGAGTAAGGCTCGTGGTTAAGCCCAATTTTTCTAGATTAATGTGTGTGTGGATTTGCGTGATGTATTGTGTTTGTTTGGTGTGTAGTAGTATGTATACGTGAATAAATGAATAATCAGACTAACGAGGGAATGCCTAATACCATGTGTGGGTCAAGAAAGACACACATGAGACGCGAGATAGCGTTGACACCGAGTGTACTTGTTGGCGTAAATTATGTAATTATTGGTGTAATTATAGGCATAAATATATATATTTTTATATATTATGGATATATATATAAATATATATATATATATTAAAATGAAAAATTATAAAATAATGGTAATTTGTCGGGCGCAGAGTGATACGTAGGGTCACGAGTGACACATGTAGGACGTACGGTGGCGCACACGCCCGAGGGTTCTCGTTGGCGCGCAATATAATTTTAGGCACGACATATCGATAAATGTATATATATATATAAATCAGTTTATATAAATATATATATATAATAAATTAGAAAAGGGTGAAATTACCATAAAGGGTATTGAGGTTGTTAAGGAGGAGATAATATTGGAAGGGCATTTCGATCAATTCCCCCACCTAAACTGCCTTCTTCACTGTTATATTGAACGAAATGAGAGATAAAGAGAGAGAGAGAATAGAGACGCTAAGGGACGAGGAAGAAGGAGACCGAGAGAAGGAGAAGGGAGCGAAGAGCTCGGGAGCTCGTGGACGTCGACGTTGATGTAAGTCTGAGTTGATGTTCTTGTTGTTGAGGATGTTGTGTGGCATGACCAAATCAAGAACAAAGGAAAGGAGAGTTGTCTCCCTGCTGAGGTTGGAGATTTTAAGTTGAATGGGATTGAGTTGGGAGCTAATCCCAATCGATAAAAAAAATGCAATGTCTGCTCTGTTGAATCAAGAGGAAAAGGATAACCCTGAACCGGGCCGGTTCGGCTCGGTTGGGCCGAACCCAGTTCAGGCCCGGGTTAGGGCCAAACCAAAAGAAATAAAAGAGAGAAAATGGAAAAGAAAATCCAGAAAAATTGGAAAAATATGGAAAATAGTATTTTGACCAAACAAATAGAAATTGAGTGATTTCTATGGAAAATGAAAATTTTGAAAGTCGGACGAGACTTTATACCGGGATTTTTACCCCGAAAAGCGTGAAATGGCCAAAATAGGTTAGAAACTAGATTTCGAGATTTCATATTTGAATGGGACTAGTTTAGAAGTATTAGTAAATAAATATTAGACTTACATTGATAAGAAATGGTTTATTTTAGGTAATGGATCGATGTGGAAAGATTTGAGAACTCCGGGGAGTCGTACAAGTCGGTAAAACATATAAAGCTTAGGACATGTAAGTGGGACTCATAGCTTTTATCAATTATGCAATGAAAAATAGTATTATTAGAACATTTAGTGTACTGGATTGGGAATGGGGGCAATGTACCGTGATTTGACTTTGATTTTACAAAAAATGTTTTGAATGAAAATGGAATTCGGAAAGAGGTTTGACGGGATGGACCGTCCTGAGGTTTGGAACTGTGGTGGAGTTGCTAACCATCACCGCGCTTGATGACTTGGGAATTATCTCGAACAATGCTTTCCATTTGAGTTGACTGCTCATCAGTCACAAACTAATTAGATGAGCAGTGATTGGTTTAGTGATGATGAGGGAGTGCGACTCAATGTTTTATCAGTTGGCAGCTTATTGACAAAAATTGGTTAGATGCCCAATAATTAGTTCTTGAAGATGCGAGAGGGCAACTCAATGCAAATACGAATATTGAAAATACAAATCAAGGGTACATTGCAATGAACCAAGGAACTTGCATCTGTTATATATATTGTTTATATTGATTCATATGCTCCTGTAGATATGCATTAGATTCATGTTGTAATACATTACCTTGATATTAATTGGTAGTTGATGGTTGGTATGAGAGTCACTTACTGAGCATGTAGGAGCTCACCGCCCTTAACATCTTCAGGTATGGATGTACGTTAGGACTTGGAACTCAGGAAAGGAGAAGACCAAGGGTTTAATATCTTCTCTACGGTGCAGTGAGTTTCCTGTTATATGTATACTGTAATGTTTTATGATTTTGTAATAATTCAGGTGGGAATACGAGTTCAATACCGATGTTAATGTCGGTATTTTATATCTTGTGTTTTATCGAAAAATTTATAAATTTTTCGTTGCATTTGTTTTATTTTGTTTATTGATAATCAAGATATACAGGTTGTTGTCATGAAATGTAGTAAGGCCGCTGTCTCTAATTAGGTGCGATCTGTTTTACTGGGGCTTAATTAGGGTTTCAGGCCGAACATTCTCTAATTGAAATTAGGGGTTGTTACAAAACAAATCTAGAAATGGATTGTATCCATATAGTAAAGGAGCTGAAAACTCAAATTAAAGATATAATATATATATATATATAGATTTTTGGTCTAGAAATGAGAGAAAAATAAAATGAAGATACCACATATGGTCAAGAAAACACAAGAACCATAGCAAATACTTGAACTGCATCTATAGCTAATTAAATTAATATTTTTCAAAAAAAAATGAACAACCATATTAAAGAACGCATTTTAGACAAGTCTACTATCTTTTCTATTTTAACTTCAACATCTGAAAGGTGTTAATTGAAGAAAAAGAAAAAGAATACACATGCTAGTCTCCTAATGCATGTAGGAATAATTTGTTCTTCTTTCAACATCTACGTTTATGAAAGAAAGAATCAAAGAACTAAACGAATTGGTTGATTCACAAATGCTTACTAGTAAAAAGGAGTCAAACAATAACTTTCTCTAAAAACTATTTGTTCCTTTTACTCATTAGAAAAAAAAGGAGTCGAAACCTACATCAATTTTCTAAAAAGCACGTATAAACATCCATGAGATAAGACATGGTTGCAAAAGGTTGGAAAAGAGAATTGAAAATAAAAAACCAAAATATGACTAACCTTGTTGCCATGTGATCCATATATTTAGCAAGCTCCACCTGAAACCACCTAACCAGAGGCCATAGAACACCAATAATAATTCCACCTGTGCAAAAAAAGAAGTTAGATTGAAAAAGTGTAATATAAAGGTAGGGGGAATCTCAACAGGGTCGGCGCCTGCGAAATGTAGACATCCTCACGAATATTGATCCCAATCTGATTAAATCGTAGCTGTCCCAAATCATAATGTGGAGTCGAAGAAGAGAGAGGTCTAATATCTTTGCGACGTACACCATCACTAACCAATTCCTCGAGCCTCACTAAACGATCTTGCATTTCTTTCCTCAAATGCTACAAATCTTGCTGATGACTCTCCCAATCAGCCTCCCTTTCGTGATGATGTCAGGCCTCCATGTCCTGCACCAATTAGAAAATACATATGGAGGCCAACCAATGTATTAACTCATTACCTTAGCAAAAACAACATTGATGAAGTGAAAGAAAATGTGTTTATAATAGATTTTTACTTTCAAAATGGTACTAATTTGCAAATATAACTCCTTAACAAAAGGCTCTAGCATCAATTAAAGCAATTCTTCTTTGCTCTAACAAATTTAACACATTACAGACTCTTTTTGATAACAATACATTAGATATTAACATCTACACAAAATAGAATATAAAGAGAATTTTTCAATATCCATTAGTAAAACATATAAACAAATCTCAAGCAAATCACAAATCATAAATCACATAAGTGAAAGACTCTTACAAAATTATCTCAAAGAATTGTTGATGAATTCTCGAAGGAAGATCACAAATCACAAGATGATCACTTTAACCACTTCTAATGACGTCAAAATGAGGGAAAATATGCCTAAAAATACAAGATAGAACACACGAATAGTAAAATAAATATAATCCTTAAAATAATAAAAAACACACATTTACAATCACACACTAACTTCGACTATGTAAAATTGATTAGTACCTAATTTGGTAACTCACGTGATACGAGAATCTCGTTCCTCCTTTTTTTGTCTTCACTTCTCGCTTGAATCTTTACCTTAATATCCACTGCACCAGACCAATTTTATGCCCGAGTGAATGGAAAATAAGTTCAAAACAAACATAAGTGGATTGATTTGATGTGTACAAATAAATAAAAAACAAATTAAAGAATAATGGTGAAGAGATTCGAAGAACGATAGGGATGAAAAAACCACAGTCAAGCATTACAATTGATTAGTACCAATTTAATAACAAAGAAAAAACAAAAGAGAAGCCTAACAATAATTTGATTAAGTAACATGAAGCCATAGTGAATCTCAATCACTTTTTTCTAACCAAACTCTCCAAGATCCAAACTTTGCAAATTTGATTTCCTAATCTTCACTTCCTAACCTAAAAACTCCTAACAAAATCAATAAAAAAAAAATGAAAAAAATTGAGCTACCTTGCAAAATCCCCACTAAAAGTTTTAATCAAAAATAACAATGGGAGGTACTCCCATGTTTCTCTTTGTCTCCTCTAAATCATTTCTCTACCATAGAAAAGTTCTAAGCCAACACCATTGCCAGACAAAAGGCAAAGAATTCCTTCTTTTCGTTTGCTAAACAAATCTAAATTTTTCTAAAGACTCAACATTCAATAAGTAATGAAAATCAATAGCACTAAAGATTCGTAACTAGCTTTACGAAGTCAAAACCACAATTAATTAACCAAAACATATTAAAAAATGTAAAGCACATTAAGGTTGTGTTTGGTAACTCTTATTTTATCCTCTTATTTGTATAAAGTCTTATTTAAAAAGAGGTTAATTAAAATGAGTGTGTTTGGTGGTTGTATCTATATCACTTATTTTGAATAAGTATTTGATTGAAAAAGAGGAAAAACCTCTTTAAAAAAAGTTAATTCTGTTAACTTATTGAATAAGTGAAATTTCTCTTATGTGGACAGAGGTTTTAGCAATTTCGCACGACTTGTGCGTTTAGATCTAATTTTCGAAAATACCTATGAAGCCTCTCTCCCAATAAAGTTGTCGAAGAACTGACTCTCTTGTTCAGATAGTTGAAGGAACCTGAATTTGAACAGCTCCATTCCTCCATTAACAAGAAATCTGGAGAGGGAGTGGATATGCAAATTAAAGGGAATGAACATAAAATCCTATTAATTGAGTCATTAATATCTATCTAGTCTCTTAAATCCACCTCTCCAATTCCTTGGTGACCCTAACCTATTAATCACTCAAATCTCTGCCAATACATCTCTTGTTTTTTCATCACAACATTAAGGCTATTGGGACACAAAATTGGGGTGTACAATTAGCAAGGACTGAAAGATAATGGTGGTGAATTGGTGATTGTGATGGGGGACAAGTTGACCATCTTGTTGGTTGGTTGTTGAGTTCAAAATTGAGAAATAAATATGAAAATTCAATAGAGGAGGTGATTAAGAAAAAGAAAGATATGAGGTATGATGTTTCTCATGGTGATGAACATTTTGTGCATCAATTTTTAAAGTTTCATCTTCCAGACAGGCAAACAAAATTTTTCTAGCCATGAGTTTAATCTTCTTTTATGAGCTAGCGTTCTGATCAGAAGGATTTCCATTTCTTTTTTTCATTTTTTTTTCAAGATCTAATAAGAAGGACTAAAATTGTAAAATAACAAAAAGTGATTGTGCTAGTTAGGGCATAACTCTAATGATGGGTTTAAGAGTTAAGGATATAAGGTTTGCAATTTGCGTATCAAACGCTCAATTTCTAAATGAGTGGTTTTGAATTATTTTTATCAAATACTACTTAAAATATAAGTCATTATTTAATAAGCTCTTATATAAATAGTCTAAATAAAAAAGAGCTAAAAATTTAAGCAGTAGTGTTACCAAACACAACCTAAATCTAAGAAAGTAGAGTAGTAAAAAATATTAAACAAGCATTGAACCTTGATAAAAAAACAAGGGGCACAAAGAGACTAAAGGAAAAATTGCCAAAAATGCAATAATGATGAGGCATGTAACCAAAAGGAACCCTAATAATCAGATTGTGCAAGATGGGAAGCCAAATAATACTGAAATTGAATCAAAACCTAAAATGCGACTACATATTCAATCACCATCGTTAGCCCTCCTAAATCCCCATCAAACTGTTTTTCATCGGTAAAAGAGGATCAGCTAGCACCACCAAGAAAACTCCTTTCTTTAGCCATTCCCACTACTCCACTTTTCCAATACCAAAGCAATGACCTGTGTTGTGCTAAATGTGGTGGGGAAGGAGAACAATAAGCAGGGTACGGGCGGAGATGAGTGCAAGGGCAAAGAAGGGTGACTGTGGGAGGGTGTTGGCTTTGGTGCGGGATCAGAATGGCTGTGATGTTAGTGTGGGAGATTGGAGGGCGTGGTGAAGGCAATGGTAATTAGGGCAGAGAGGAGGCAAGGGTAGATCGAAGGGAAAAAAAGAATAATTTGTTTAATAATATCTTTGTTTAATAATATCTTTGTTGCTAATTATGTTGCTAAACTTGGAAACCGACTTAGCAATGGAATTTTGTCTCTAAAATGAGCATAAGTCTAGCCAATGTGAGCGGGAAAGTTTCTTAGGCTAATTATCAATGAAATTAGAGAGAGAACGATTTCATCTGTAAATGTTGTTGCTAATCTGTCTCTAATCTATATTAAAATGTTCAACCACAAAATCAACCGGGTGACGTTGCAATTTTGTTGCTAATTAAAGATAGAATCAAGTCTATTGCTAATTTTTGTTTTATTCTCACAATTTTTTGTAGTGACCCACCGTCAAAAAAGGACGGTGAGTACAAAAAGTAATAGTGAACAACAACAATAGGTATCTCAACATAAATTCAAAATCCACAATAAGCAACAAGTCTATAAATCATGCAGCAGTATATATAAAGAAACTACAAGAGATAGCAATTTGCATGATAAACAGATTCAACAAGCTCAAACAACGATAAGGTAATCCTAATCAAACTGCAGATCACAAGACCTCCTCAGCTTACAACTGACACAGTGGGCCAGAAGATCACCTCCACTGTTCGATACTCTATGTGCGATCCAGTGGGCCCGAGGTCGCCTCCACTAATCGTACGTTATGCTAGGAAAAGCCACAGACAAAGTTGGTTGATAAATCCCTAACACACTATCAAACGAAAGTCACAGTCACATGTCAAATGCCAAATCCTTCCGATAGGCTCAACGAGAAGCCACAGACTACGTCGACTACTAAACTCATTGAAACTTCTCTCTAATGGTGGACGACTACCTAAACCTTAAGTCACTCGAACTGGAATTGAGTACAAATGGCACACGTTTTAAGGAAAATAGCCAGTCATGAAATAAAAGAGAATTTTCGTTGACGCTAGTGTTGCCTTTACTTAACTTGAATCCTGCTAAAACACTCTTGTGCGACTCCTACTCACCAATAAAATTGATCCCTGATACCAGACACGAGTAGATTATATCCCTGGTAGTCATTTAGAACAATTTATATCGTGTGAGAGTCTATTTGGGAAAATTTAGATTTTTAAATCCCAAATTTGTTCAAATTGGAAAATTACTGCGATAGCACGCTTTTTTGGGAGGGTTTTCGATGTAAAACTCCTCGAAATTCTCAAAATTAACTTTCCTATAAGTTTTCTCAAGTTTTTATGTTTTTTTTTATTTTTTCTTATTTTCCATGATTTTTTTCTGAATTTTCTAGCTATTTTCATAATTTCACGCTTTTCGAGGTAAAAGTCTATTTATTTGGTACAAAAAATCTTGTCACAATTCTGAATACTTCACTTTTCATAGAAATTCATACATTTCTATTTATTTGGTCAAAATATAATTTTTCAAGATTTTTCCTATTTTTTCCAGATTTATTTATTATTATTATTATATTTTTATTTAATTATTTTTTTAAATTCGTTGGGTCAAGTCAACCCTGGTGGGTCTGATCCGGCTCAGGCAGGGGTGTATTCCCTTTTGTTCGAATGAACGGAGAGTTCATTCGAATCATAATTTTTTTTGTGTTATGCATTTTTCTAACCTCAGTATACATGTCTCTCGTTCACCCGGTACTCGTATTGTCACGTTGTTCTTGGTCAAACTCAATCCATAACGCTAACGTGCACTCACAAACGTCCTCGCACGTTTGAAACATTGTAATTAACATTCAGGTAATAAATAAATAGTACAAACTACCAAACAAATATAACATACCTCGATGTCAACTCATGAGGACCGAAACAAGTACACCAACTCTATCTGGGCCCACAATATAACCTGAAATAACACGTAGCACAAGTTAGAATTTTAGGGTCGTTACATCCTCCCTCAAGTCTATCTGGCTCAAGTCCACTATCGGTCATCTACCCTTTCTTGACCTATTCAGTCCAAGCATTGATATATGAAACATAGGGTGGATCCAAAACAGCCGAGGTCAACTCCAGCTGATACGCAACCTTGCCAATTTGTTTCACCACTTTGATTGGACCAATGAACCTCGACGTAAGCTTTCCTCTAATCCCGAACCTCCTATGACCCTATATCGGAGACACCTTCAGATAGACATAATCTCTTACCTAATACTCTAACTCGCCATGATACATGTCATTATATTTCTTCTACTTCTCCAGCGCACCTTTTAGCCTCAATCTGATCAGTCGTATGTTCTCTGTGTCATCCACTACAATCTTTGTCCCATTCACTGCTACATCTTCGAGCTCTACCCAACAAAATGGAGATCTGCATGAACTCCCATATAGTGCCTCAAATGGTGCCATACCAATATTGGCCAGATAATTGTTACAGCAGGCAAACTCACACAGATGAAGATACTTCTTCCATGATTCATTGTACTCCAACACGCACAATCTCAGCATATCCTCAAGTATCTTTATCAGACTCTCTGGCTGTCCGTCAGTCTGTGGATGATAGGTAGTACTAAGATCCAACTGGGTACTGAATTGTGCCTACATGCTCTGCTAAATCCGTGATGTAAACTGTGGCCCTTTGTCAGACACACACGATAATGAAACACCATGTAGTCAAACAATACCTCGCTCATACAAACTCGCCAGCCTATCTACCCGATGTATGGTCGAGATCGCTAAAAAGTGTGTAAACTTCATCAACCTATCTATAATCACCCAAGTTTTATCATGTTCGGGTTGAGATCGAAGTAAACCACTGACGAAAACTATGGCAATATGATCCCACTTCCACCGAGGAATGGGAAGTCGTTGTAATAACCTATCAGGTCTATAATGTTCCACCTTAACTTGCTAGCATATCTCATACGTTCAAACGTAATCAGAAACATCCATGCCCTGCCACCAGAAAATATGATGCATATCAACATACATATTGGTTCTGCGTGAAGGAAGTGTAAAACGTGAGCGATGAGTCCAAAGTAGCCCTCTAAATCTCATGCATGAGTTTGTCAATTGACTCTAATCTGGATTATCCGGACACTACGGCTTGATCTGTTTGTCAATCATCCCTGAGAGCTCTCTGACCTTGTCCTTGTTTACCCTATTGGTATCTATGTATCTTCGGCCTCTGATCCTATCGAGAACTATGCTTAAACTGACCCTGATAAACTATGGACACATGTCAGTTGGCTCTCTACAAAAGATAGGTCTCGTGGGAGAGGGTTCTGTCATAAATCTCCTGCAAAGTATGTGTAATGGCCCAAAGTTAATTCTCCGTTATTAATGATGTGTTTGCAGATAAGACGGACAGCTCAGATGTTCGTGGAACATGCTGATAGGTCAGGGTGTGCCTGAAGTAAGGTAAATAGTAAATTTTTTTGTAGTTGTGATTTGATTTGTGATGATTATTGGTAATTAGATTATTGGCATTGCGATTTATGTTAATTATTTTGTAATTGACGTGTAAGGTTGTATGACGGGCATTCGCTCCGAATAGCGTGTAAATGCGGGAACCGGGTAGCGAATGATAGTGCACTAGGTCGAGAAACTAAATACACACAATAAATAGTAAAATTCATTAAATAATTAATTAAATAACGTCATATATGCATTCATGGTGCGAGAGTACGCAGGGGACGCGAGGTCACGTGCAGGACTTGGGTATCGAAACACCCGGGGTTTTAATGTTTTGATTAAGCAAGGCAAGACAAAGGAAGAGTGTTAAAAATATAAGTCACATTTTAGCTGGACTAATTGGCCTATTTATGTCCATGGGATCAAGCCTTGGGATGCACAAGTGAGAAGGATCAATTGGAGACTATAAACATCAAGATTTCTCATTTCACATCACCTTTTCTCTCTCCTCTCATACACTTGGACGAAAATGGAGGTGGAGTGGAGGGTTTGATGAAGTTGGAGTGATCATTTGGAGCTCAAGACTTTGAAGGAATTGAATACAAAGGTTAGATCTTCGATCTACATCTCTTTCTCTACGTTTCGGCGTAATTTTCTCGGGTGTTGATGAGGGTTTCGGGAATCAAATTCAGCACACCGGTTTTAGGAGGTGTTGCAATGGATTTTGAATGTGTTTTTGAGCATTTGTATGGGTTTTGGTGGAAAAGTTAAGGTTGCTATGGAATTTTGGAACAAAACCAAGGTTCTAATGGTTTTTGTCAGGGTTTTGGTTTTCGACGAGTTTTATCGAGGGGTTTCAAAGGGAAATGGTTTATTAGTGCTTTTATGCGATGTTAAGACGAGCACGGACCCTAACGACAAGCTAAAGAGGGTTCAAAAATCCTAAAAATACAACTGGCCAAGAAGTCGTGAGGGGCGTCGTGGTGAGTTAACACTCACAGCGTCACCCACGTACGTCTCAGCCAATGACCCAAGAACTCACGTCGTGGACATGTCGTAAAAAACAAAAACTCAGCGGAGTCTGTGGCGACGTGTTGGGCAGAGGCGAAATGTGAGGAAATGGAAAAGACGCCGTACAAGGTTGAACGTGGCGGCGTCCTCGGCAGCATCTGGGGCAGTTTTGGAACTAAAATATTTAAAAATAAATTCACTAATTGGGCTTTGACTTAGGGACCTATATGGTCTATATTGGGTGTTCAAACGATGAATTGATCGATGATTTGGGTATTTAATTGGGATTTCTAAAGTTTAGAAATTTATTCAATTTATCGTGAATTAATGGTTTTAGGTAGAATTGCGGAAATTGGACACGCATTGTGAGCTTGATTTGGTGACGTTTGGGGTTAGTTGGAGTGCAGTTTGAAACACGTAGTATCCTAACTGAAATTACTTGAGTACGTACTTCTTTTGGCATTTTGAATACAATTTCTTCCATTTCAATATTCTACTCTGGTTGTGGTTATATGAGCGGACGTTGAGCTGGCTTCCCTTCATTCCATTCTAGTGTGTACGTCCACTACACTATAGCACGTATGTTTGGGAAACTCGGTGAATAGTTCGCTTTGGGAATCACATTAGACATGTGTGGGTGTGTCGTTGGTACCATGTCGACCACCTAGCAGATCCAGATATTGGCCTTGCTGAGTCGGACTCGCCAGCAGTATTCTGTAGAAGAGTCAGAATTATGGTTGTAGTCAGACCTTATGGGCTAGGAACACACTTTGAGCTTTTCTTATTACCTATTCATGCGATGAGCGCAATTGCTTGTATTTATTTTCGCATGTTTATTTAATAGCTTTATTTAAATTCTAGTATTTACTTTCAATATTGCTCAATTAATTTCCTTGGGAATACTCATTTTGAACTCATCATCTACCTTTTGTGATGGCTTGAGTGCAGATACTAGTACGAGTAGGGGTAAAGGCAAGCTTTCGAAGTACCGCTGATAAGAGACAGATCGTCTAACTCGTACGTTTGTATTATCTATATTTTGTTTTCATTTTGGAATTGGAATTTGTTAGACACCTTGTATATATAGATCTTTTGTGACTTCAGAGGTACTTATGGTTATATATGGGGTTTTCCACATTATGTTTATGGTTTATGTTACACATTTATAGTATCATTATCCAAGTAAATGTGTTAGTAAGGCTTCCGCTGTGTTAATTTTAGAAATTTATGATGACTTAACATATTATTTGATTTCAATACAACTAAATCAGTAAATTAATAGTTTACAAGGTTGAAAAAGATAAAATGGAGAATATAATCCACTGTAGAGCATAGTTGCCACTGGTAAGACAGGTTGTGGGTCCACATTGGTCCCCCTGTGGTGGTCTATTAGGAAAATGGGCCATTACATTTTGGTATCAAAGCGAGGCTCTGATGAGTTCTAGGTTTCCTAGACTTTAAATTAAGGATAATCTGATTATAAACCTATTGAATAAGCTTTAGATGTGAAAACCCAAAGGAATGACCTAAGTCTTAGTTGGGAAGCAATGAGATATGGGTAGAAATCAGGATTATACATGTTATGTTTTTCGTTGTATATTACATATGTTACAAGTATATTCGTACTGAGGCACGTTCTTCGAAGCAGATACCGATGGATGGGCAGCCTCCAAGTACGACTCAACCAGAGGTTGGGGATTCTAGTGATCCCACCAGGCAGACATTGACGTAGGAGTCGTTAGCGTGAACAGTGGATGATAGATTCGCACAGTTGTTGGATTTATTGAGGACTCGTAAGACTATGATAACTCCTACTACAATGGTAGCTACACCATTGGTTACTACTCCTGGAGTTGTTGCTCCCACTACTGCTGAAACTTAGGGGCAGGCTACAATATTTGAGACACATGCCGAGAGGGTTATACTAGTGGTTGTTCCAGCTGAGATTATGCTAGTTGTGACTCCTTCAACTACTGAGCAGCCAGCTATGGCGTGTTCATCAAGGAGTTTGGTGACTATGGAGGCGAGTCGTTGGTGCGGATAGTGAATGATAGATTCGCATAGTTGTTGGATTTATTGAGGACTCGTGAGACTACGATAACTCCTACTACAATGGTAGTTGCACCATTGGTTACTACTCCTGCAGTTGTTGCTCCCACTACTGCTGAGACTTAGGGGTAGGCTGCAATATTTGAGACACTTGCCGAGAGGGCTGTACCAGTGGTTGTTCCAGCTGAGACTACGCTAGTTGTGACTCCTTCAACTACTGAGCAGCCAGTTGTGGCGTGTTCATCAAGGAGTTTGGTGACTGTGGAGGCGAGGAAGCTGAAGGATTATCTTAGCTTCTATCTAGGACACTTCTACGGAGCCGGAGACCCAGAGTTAGCCGAGATATAGCTATTGGCTCATGAGATATTACATTAGATGTTATCAGTTGAGGAGATTGATCGACCCTGATTGGCTAGTTATTGCCCAAGATTTGTTGTTGCGATGTGGTGGACTACTTATAGAGCGACAAATCTTGCAGTTACTACCTGGGCTGATTTCTAAGCGTTATTCATGGATGAGTATATACCTATGGAGGTCAGGATTCGTTGAGAGATGAGTTCTTGACACTGGTGCAGGGCACTATATCTGTTATCGAGTACATGGAGAGGTACCAATATTTGTTGTGTTACTCTATGGATCTGGCAGTGACAGACAGATTGCATATATATTATGTTGTTCGACGACTGGACGAGAGGATGGCTACCATAGTGGTTTCTAGTGGAGCAAGTACTTTGGCTCAGGTATACGACAAGTCTATTTCCCAAGAGACTTATATAGTACAGAGTGCTAATAGATTGGCGATTCAAACTGCACTACGAGGTCAGGAGAGCCATCCATCTCCGGATTCTCGTTCTGATCAGAGGCCGAAGAGACAAAGGATAGATCAGGGCCAACAAAGACAGGGCTAGAGACCTCGTAGAGGTGATTGGTAATCAGATAAGGGTCGTAGAGGCGACATAGATCGTCGGAATGATCGGGTCAGACATGATGATCGTGAGGTAGCTTATTCTGCGGCCTCTACACTTGTTGATCGGCCGAGACAACAGTAGAGGCAGGATAGAGGTCAGGGTCAGAGAGGCCAGAGTCATTCACAGAGTCAGAGGACTACTGGCAAGTCAAAGGCTCGTGCATGTTATCGTTATGGTCAGGTGGGACATCTTGTGGCGAAGTGTACCAAACCAACGCCAGTACAATCACAGACAGACCAGGCCAGAGATAAAGCCCAAACAACTATTTTTGGGGTTGCACAACCAGACCGGGAGGCAACCAGATATCTTGTTGAGGGTATATTATCTGTCTGTGGTATTTTTATGCATGTCATGTTTGATTCCGACAGCACACTTTCTTTTATATATGGAAGTATGGTAGGATTGTTAGGGTTAGGTGTACAAACCTTAGATACACATCTTGTTTTCAGTACGGCAGTTAGGGATAAGATTTACCCTAATCAGATTTGCCGAGATTATGTGGTTAAGCTTGAGGGACATCAGTTATCGGCTTATTTGAGAATATTAGAGTACTTGGAATTCAACGTGACGTTCGGTATGGATTGGCTATCGCCTTATCACACACAGATCGGTTGTTTCAGCAAGACGATAACATTTCACATCGAAGGGATTCCAGAGTTTTCATTTGTTGGAGCTACATCAACATTACCTATCACTCAAGGCCGATTAGCTACATCGCAAGAAATGGAGGCATATGCAGCTATGGTGGAGCCAGAGCTTAGGATAGTGATTAGGATTGAGGAGGTTCTCGTGGTGTATGAGTTTGCATATGTATTTCCTGAGGATTTGTCAAGATTACCACCACGAGAGCGGTTGAGTTTATCATTGAGCTGATTTCGAGGACTCAGCCGATTTACAGCAGGCCATTTAGGATGTCAGCATCAGAGCAGGATAAGTTGAGGATCCAGTTAGAGGAGTTACTGCCGAAGGGATTCATTCACCCTAGCATGTCACCTTGGGGAGCTCCAGTTCTTTTTGTAAAGAAAAAGGACGGTTCAATGCGGATGTGTATAAACTACAGGAAGTTGAATTAGGTGACGATTAGGAGCCAAATTCTTCCCATAATCGATGATTTGTTCAATCAGTTAGCAGGAGCCAACTTCTTCTCGAATATTGACCTCAGATCAAGATACCATCAATTGAGGATTTGAGAAGGGGATATTGAGATGACCGTTTTCAGTACGGGATACGAGTTGTTCGAGTTTACAGTCATATCGTTTTGGCTGACTAACGCGCCGACGATCTTCATGGATTTGATGCACAGGGTGCTCAGGCCGTTTTTTGATCGATATGTCATTGTTTTTATTGACGACATCCTGATTTATAGCAGGACTCGTGTGGAGCACGAAAGGCATCTCAGGGAGGTGTTGGTGACACTGAGAGAGCACCGACTTTACGCCAAGTTCAACAAGTGCTTATTTTGGCTTAGTGAGGTGAATTTTTTGGGGCACGTCATCAGCAATTAGGGTATTTTAATAGATGGTGACAAGATTCGAGCTATTATTGACTAGAGGACACCTGAGTTTGTTTCTGATATCCAGAGTTTTCTAGTTTTGGCGGGCTACTACCAACATTTTGTTAAGGATTTCTCACTCATTGTAGTGCCGATGATGAGGTTGGCCAAGAAGAACATCAGATTTGAGTGGTCACAGGAGTGTGAGGATGCTTTCTGGGAGTTGAAAAGGCAATTGACTTTTGCGCCAGTTTTAGCATTACACGTGGCAGAGAGTGGTTTCTCAGTTTATAGTGATGCGTCAAGCATTGGATTGGGTTGTGTATTAATGCAGGATGGAAAGTGGTTCGAAACGGGTTCGGGAGTACACGATGAACGAGTTGTGGTTCAAAACGGGTCCAGAACGCGAGTATTGTGCGAGAAAACGGTTAAGTATTGATGTAAGTCACTCATTAAATTCACCAAGGAGTGTCAAGGTGGTTGGATGATTAAGTGATGGCCATGTGATGTGCCTCGAGATTCACATGTGAGTGTAGATTACGGGGGGAGTATAAAAGCAAGCCCATCAACTTTTCTCTCTCATCTCTCATTTCTCAATCTCATCTCAACGAAACAACAAACGTGACGCAGTTTATCGCCAAGGGATCGCTCAATCTCGAATTCTAAGGTGAGTCTCGGTTCTCTACATGTTTATCTACGTTTTGGTTGTAGTTTTGTGGGTTTTCGTCACGATGATTTCGGATGAGATTTTTTAGAA
The DNA here is from genome assembly GCA_039657345.1 of Stephania japonica. NCBI lineage: Eukaryota > Viridiplantae > Streptophyta > Magnoliopsida > Ranunculales > Menispermaceae > Stephania > Stephania japonica. Next base: position 13,014,514 of record CM077564.1, on the reverse strand, counting down.
ATGTTGGGAATGAGGTTTATAATGATTTTAGGGTCCAATGGATGAGTTATTGATAATTTGTAAGTTGGTTTAGTGATTGTGGAAGTTGTGGAATTTTTGGGAATTTTTAGGGATTTTGGGACGATTTTCGAAATATAGGGTTTGTCGAGGTTTTGACGCGAACCAAAGGTGGTTTATGATAGTCACAAACGTCCCTAAGAGTTTGAGATAGGCTCGAAATGTGGCGATGCGAGCCGGCGTTTTGGAAAACCACGGAAAAAGCGTGCAGGACCCTAAAAGGTGCGTGCAGGACCCACGCCGCGAGGAACGCCGTGGGCATTTATGCCCATGGCGCCACCCACAGCGGCTGGGGCAGCTAGCCCTAAAATCACGTCGTAAAGGCACCTCTGCGACGTGACACTGTTCACATGGGCATTTTTTAAAAAAATTCAAAAAATTTTAGGGATCTTTTGAGGATTTAAATGGGTTCGAATACGACTCAATACCTCAAAAATCAATCCAACTACACTAATAAAATAATTATGGAAAATTGGGTAAATTAGAAAGTAATTACTAGGATTTATAATTTAATTGAATTATAGTGTGATGGCCCCAATTTCCCCGTGCAATTGGGTACGGTCGGCCTAGACCCGTACGAGCCCCGAGTCATCGCTCGGCAACCTAACGAGCCTAGTCAGCCTCCTATTTAATCAATTTAGTAATTTATGAAAGAGTTATTGCAATAATACACAGCGGAAGACTAAAACAATTATAACAAAGGGGAAATAACTCAATCAAGGGAAGTATAGGAATTCTATAAGTGTGGAAAACCCCGGGTACTTATGTACAATTCGATAAGCATATATACATGATACCAGTCTCACCAAAATGTTAAGTTCAATAATCCTAACATAAGGATGAAACGATATACAAATCAGCAAAAATATAAACACCTACTATAGAGTCTCTCTGATGTCACTGCTAATCCTCACAGTAGATCACCTAGGCAGGGCCCCTTGCTCTTGCTGCTCTCCGCCCTATCTGCACCCACCGTCACAAACTAGACGGTGAGCAACTGAAGAAATCGAAAGTAGTGCCAGAAAAATGTAACAGTAATTTATGATTTAAACAAACAAGGCAGTCTAAATATCATACAGAAATGAAACAATAGGAAACGTAAATAAATCAAGTGCATGATAAACATACTAATAGATAAACAATCGATATTTGCATGTTCTAAGATTCAAAAGAGGCCCATGAGTGGTCTAATTTCACAACAATACTGCAAAGATCTCGTAAGATCTCCCCGGGCAATGTCGCAACACTAGCGCAGCGTGAAATCGAGAGGCATCGCAACACCTCTCGAATCCAGTACCCAGGACACACATCACTAGGGGTGGTCAGTTACCCCTGCAAAGGGCACCCTCGTTGTCCCAGCTAGTACGGGACCACATGATACCTTCACGACACACTCATGCCGAGAACATACAATTAAAGAAAACGGAATAGAATTTCAAACAAGGGATCAAATCGCAATATCAATGAATAGAGGATATATAAATCACATGTTATTTTCTTACTGGGATACTAACTTACAAATGCTTTTTAGGGCAAGTGTACTTACCTGACTAATCGCGACCCGGTATTCACTCCGAGATTTTAACGCGTTTCCCGTGTTTCTCGACTACCTAACAACGAATCAAACCCCGAATGTTATTTTAGAGTTCGTGTTTAGTTTTACGGTGATTCCCATAAACTTGATTTTAATTCAGTTAATTAACGTATTCCATACTATAGTTGATGCCCTTTACACCCTGGTTGGGCTCTTGTTGGGCCTATTTGTCAAGTTTACACTCACCTAAATAAGCTTTTTGTGTGGACTCGTATTGGGCCTAAATACATAAACTCATTCTTATATTTTATTCCTTCGTCTTGGCCTCAAGTTGTACCTATTCTATTGAGCCTTTATTGGGCCCTAACATCACCCATTTACACATCATTTGTATTTGTTAGGGACCCTTATTATATAATGTGTATGTTGGGCCCTTATTGGGCCTTAACACAAGCCCACAATTAATATTTGAAATATCCATACACTTCCTTGTTTTATTTATTCACACACACATATATTAATGTACTTTATGGTCACACACACACGTACAACTGATGTGTACACCCCTACTGGTGTGCACACTCACACTTCACACACACCCTGCTATTTTGTGCACACAACACCCCGCTGTTGTGTGCACCCCACTGTTATTTACACCCCATGTTCACATGCATTAATATGTCACTTTATTGCTTAAAACTATATCATATACACTAATCCATTCTCACACCCACAACCATTGTGTACACCACACTGTGGTGTACACATACACTCTGTTGTGTACACCCTACAACGATGTACACACACACACCCCCATTCATGCACCCCATGCACACCAAACCACACCAAAAACATCACCTATACACATTCACACAACTGTCCCTACAATACACCCATGAAACAGTCCCACATAGTACCCCCCTCACACCCCAACTGGGGTGTGTACACACAGCCATACACACCCCACACCATCACACACTTCACGGTTTCCCATCAACACCCATAATACAATTGCTCACCTTAATCAAAACGTCACACACATATACACAAATAGCTACACCTGGGGGTCACCTCCGGCCAGCAGGGTCGCCAGAGGATGACCTCCAGTCAGCCTCGACAGGCACTAGTGCCGGTCACCCAAACAGTGGTGTTCACCATCACCAAAACCGTCCCAAAAAGGAGAAAAAAAAATTGCAAAACTAACAATGAAACCGAGGGAACGAGGGGGACAGTCGAGGAGCTCACCTTGGTGTCTCCGTGGTGGCCGAGGTTCCCAACTCTGTGGTGGGTAGCAGTGGTGACTGGCCAAGAGAGAAGACAACCAAGAGTGAGAGAGAGGACGTGACTGTCAAGAGAGGAAGAGAAGAAAGAGAGAGAAGAGAGGAGCTCACCTAGCATCTTCGGTGGTGGTGGAGGGGTCAGCTGCCGTGGTTGAGGGTGGTGACACAGCTGAGGGTGAGGGAGAGAATGTGAGGCCAAGAGCAATATGGACTGGCCGAGAGGGAGAAAGAGACGTGAAGCCGAGAGTGCACATGAGAGAGGAAGGGAGAGAGATGTTGGAGAGAGAGACTCACCTCATCAGGGTCAGCGTCGCCGGTGGGACGCGGCGGCAGTGGTGAGAGGAAGGAGGAGGTGAACAGTGACGGCTTGGGGGGGTAGGAAGATGATGAATAGTGATTAGGGTTTTAGGGAGAACAAATGATTTTATATAAGTGTAATTGTGTGAAATGCCCTTTTTCCCTTAAACTAACATTTGTTCATCCCTTGGACAGCTACCCTTATGGGTCATTTGGCTCATCATCTTAATTTAACACATATACACATCCCCATGCCCATCCAATGGTTCTCCTCACCATCTTGTGTCACTTTAACAATCTTATCCTATATTAACCCATTAGATTAATTTTATTAAATTATAAATAAGATCACACAAATTCTCGCCTACTTGGTACACAGTGCCCCGCATCCAACACGTTTCTCGAGGCGATCCCACACTTAGTATTCAAATAAGTTTCCTCATGTCTAAGTTATACTTTATTGATAAAATTGTATTTCCTCAACTAAGGTCATATATTTCATTTGACTTTGTTTACTAATAATGTCTACTAAAATAGTTTCTGAAAACCCCGTTTAACTAGGCGACACCTCACTTAATTAAAATATAGCCCGAACTTCTCGAGACCCGTAGAATACTAGTATACTAATACATGCATCATCATCCACAAATAACCAAATTTCTGGGTCGTTACAATTATTTATTGATGAGTCACACGGGATTCGTAGGAGGCGAGTCAGAGGTCGTGTGAGTGCGAATTTTACATTTATTTCTTGAGCTTTAAATTACTATTGTTGTTGCTCTATTCCATTTTGGAAATTCCATTCCTTCTAGTTGTCCGAGGGCAAGTGAGTTAACATGATCCTTTGATAGGATGGGTTATCTGAGGAAAAATGCCAAAGCCACGAACTCCGGATGCACGATAATGGTTCTGGTTCTATACGAGGTAAGTGTTCTACCTTGACTACTAGGGAATCTCATCCGCGTGGACGTTAAGATGTCGTGAGTTTACCGCGTCCTAAACTCCGAGTCTTGTAGGTGTTTACCTCGACTCAACGAACGTTTGGTCAGGACTACTTATGCCTCTCTATTGTTTTCGGGACACTCATTTTTGATTGCTTAGTTGATTTATTTACATTCTTATTTATTCATGCATTCCCTGTCCATTTTTTCTATTGGCATGAATATGGACTAGTTGTTTGTTTATTTTGAAATGTCGTATTTATGTCATGTTTGGCATTACTTACCAGGGCTTGCCATTCTTGTGTTTGACGAAGTGCAGGTCCATAGCCCAGCAAGGGAAAGGCTCTACAGCTTGGAGATTGGATTTGAGGATACCGGAGCAGGTCTTTCCGCTTGTCTGTTATAGGTGACTTTTCTTGTATTATTGTATATATTGTTTTTGAAACATTAGGACTTAGGGTTTTAAGAGATCTTGGGCATGTATATTTATATATTATTCTCCTCTGACTAATCATTGATGATGATATACATATGCGGGGTTTCCACACTATAGGATGTCTTATTTTGTATGGTTGTGATTATTTCGATTAGTTTTAGGATTGATTACTGCTGCTTTAATAATGTTAACTAACTAATCAACGTTTTCTAAACTTGTAAATTTTTTAAAATGGTAAACGTCAATGGAAGGCTGACTAGGCTTGTGTGACTCGGCGAGATTGGCTCGGGATTTCACATAAGTCTAGGCCAGGCGGGGCCCAATTTAGGATTGTGAAAGTGGGGCCGTCACAGAGGGCTGGAGAAGTCCAATGGGGGGATCCTGATATCTGAATAAGGGTTCTATCCTGCTATACGTCACACATCCGTTTAGGTTTATCAGTGTTATTTATGCATGCATTCTACTTACAGTTGCTTGTTTACTGTGCAAGTTTATTTAACATATTATTAGCTTCCATTATTATCAATGTTGGGTGGTTTTCTTTTGGGTTTTACTCACTAGACTTGTCATCTGCCTTTTGTGATGGCTTGAGTGCAGATCCCAGAACGAGCATGGGCAAGCAGGCGCTAGCACACTACTTGCGATTGCCCACTGTCTGGGATTGACTGGTACGTGTGTATATTTGATATTTTGATTTCATTTTGGGTTATTGGGGAACTTTTTGAGACACTTGTACATGTTTGTAATTACTTTTGGTTAACTTATATATAATGTATTGTACCGGGTTTTCCACATAAGATTGATACTCTTAAATCATGATAGAATGAAATTATAAATTTACATGTTATTAAGGCTTCCGTTGAAATATTAGTTATAAATGCATGATAAACTTTGATAATGGAGGTTGATGAATGACGTGGTGTGCACGGGACACAGCAAGGCAGTGCCTAGGTAAAGTTGTGGGCCCGCAGCGCATGGCGTGACGACCTCAGATTTTGGGGTCGTCTCATGCCCCTACGTCGGGGAAGTGGACAAAGAAGTCGGGAGAAAAATATGGAGCAATTTAATTTGAAAACGTACTAATCATGTTACATAGAGGGAGTGGTTATCTTAACTACTAATAACAATTAACCATAGGAGTAGTTAACTTATTTTTTTCGAAAAATGTTAGATAGTCGCCTATTTATTTGGTTTTTACAATTAAATTACCACATTGCCCTTAAATTTAAATATTATGATTTAAGTATATAAGGGCATACTTGGAAGATTTTGCCAAAAAGGCTTTACCGTCAACTACCCAAAAATCCTCATCATAATAGTGTATAGATATTCTAGTCTTATTTTATATATTTAATGTATTAAGTTATTAATGATTAATAAGATTTTATATTTTACTTAAAAAATAGCTTTATGATTGAGTTTTATTAAAAGTATTTTCATGGGTGAGACTTGAGAGTGCGCTTTTTCTTTGATAATATATTTAGGTTTAATAGGCAAATATATCCTAATTTTTAAGATTTTTGTAAAAATATCATAACATGTCGATTTGATAAGAGTATCTTAACCTTTTGATTTCTTTTAAATTGTAAATTGTAAATTGTATCCTCACAATTATTTGAATGCATTACACTAATTAAAAATATAAAAACTTGTACACACAATATTGAGAATATTATTTTATATAATATAATAAGCATGCAACGAATTGATCATTTATCACTTATATTGTGGTTTGACACATAATAATTACAAGGATACGTTTTACATGAAATCAAAAGATTATGATATTTGTTGCAAAGAATTAAAAAGGGTTCACATTAGCTTTTGGCCCATACAGGAGGCCAATAGTAATTAACAACCACTCGTATCATATCAAGCATTTTATTGGAAAATGCTATAATGACAATACAATATCACAACACAAGGCACAATAGATGATGTGTCCCCACATCAAAATCTCACAAAAAGACACATCCAACATCTCATTTTGATGTGGGGCCAACGTGACATATCATCTGTTGTGCCTTGCGTTGTGACATTGTATTGTTATTCTAACACTTCCCATTTTCTTTTCTGGTAAAAGCATGAACATATCAAGCCTTTGATATCAAACTTTTTGTGAAGTTGTCCAAAACAACCACACAAGAAGTACTTACTATAATTACTACTAATTAAAAAAGGGAGCAGCTAAACGAACCCCACTAATTGCTAAACGTACCCTAGTTTTGAATTTTTACTTCGTGCACCCCACTTTTTACTTGGTGTACCCCACTTTTTTTTCTTACAATTCTAAAAATACCCTTGTTAGTGTACCCCACTTTTTAACTTTGTGTACTCCATCACCTTCACCTCACCATAATACCATTGCTCATAAGTGTTAGATGAACAGAGTTGAAACCTCTAAAGAGGTGTTGGATAAAAAAAGTTGAAACCTCTTTTCGTCCGACACCTCTTCAGAGATGTCAGTGATGGCTCTGTTAACCCGAAACCTGCGGACGACCAAAACGAACAAAAAACTTCAAAAATCCCAAAAAATACATAAAAATTGACAAAAAAATTGTGGGTTTTGTTCGGAATCACTTATTATTTTTTTATTTTATTGAAACTTTGTACCCAAAATGCAAGATTCAAGCATTAAATCCTAAACCCAAAAACAAATTTACAAATAGAACGAATCAAAAAGAAAACAAAAAAAACCAAAAAAACCTCAAAATCAGCATTAAAAGAAATGATGAATGCACCCATGTCATCGAATCTATGTCGTTTTGCTTGGATTTCATCGGATTTGGTCAATTTTTTGTAAGGCAATTTGAGAGAGGTGACTGGGATATTGGGTAAGTGTGGTGAGTGGGGAAAGAGTACACTGCACTCATAAATTTTTATACGGAGTATAATATTGTTATGATTGCCTCATTAAAAACCTTGCTAGGAAAACTCAATGGGATAAAACCATAGCCAAGGGAAAAAGAGCACAAAACATTAATCAATAACTCCTTTTTATTCTCCCCATCATTCTGACATAGAGTGAAACATTTTATTATTTTGTAACAAATCTTTGCAAACCAAAATTTACTCTTTTGAGTAAAATAAATTAATTGATGGAGAACTATTTTACTTGAAAATACTTGATTTTCAAATCAAGGCTAAGTTTTATTTTTCAAGAATCTTCCATCTTAAATTCCTTTTTCAGGAATTCAAATGATATAATGATGTTGTCGTGATTTCTCACAATATTTGAGCCATTGACATATGATGACATTACAATAAAGACATATGGATAATATAGATTACTTACACATTGCTTTCAAAGTAAATAATCGTTGAGGTTTTGGTACGTTCATCTGACCAAATTGTTTAAGTCCAACTGGCTTTATAGCATTACAATTTTATTAGACTATTAGTCTAACAACTCCTCATTTCCTTAATGAGTTTAGCTCAGTTAGGATAACCTCTTTTGATAATTGTCTTCTTTGACATTTATCCACATACTATTTGTGATATCAGATCATCATTTTAAAATGATACTTTGAATCCTTACCAAAGGATTATTTTTATTTTATAATGAGTATTTACTCCCTACCTCTTTTTCGAGGGATTTGTATCCTTTGAACTAAAAAACCCTTTACGCATTAAGCGTTATGTTGGTTCTAATGCATTTTGATGCATAGGGGCATCATTTTATATATGTACCTTTAATGGTGGAACATACAGGGTTGTCACATTTTCATATTAGTAATTGCATCAAGTAATTGATTCATATATTGTTGTTAATGGATGATCACTTGAACTTCAAATTCATATCATAATCACAATACAACAATTTTGAGGCATTTTAAGCAATTTCACGCCATTCTTTTTTAATTGGCTTTATATATCTCCCCTAATGGTGGAAAAATTGCTTCATCGAAGTGACAATCAATGAAACTTATTGTAAACAAATGTCTTACTAGGGACTCAAGGCATTATACAATTGTTTGAAACCAACATAAATCAAAATTTTTATTTTCAAACTCATTTTAGGTTTATTTAAGCATATGAAATAAAACATAAACTTTATAATCGAAAAACTCAAATATAAGATATTTCGTTGTTTGTATAAAATGAGTTGTATAAAACTTTAAATGAACTAAATATGTTGTGTCAATAACATCATATCTCAAAATTAAAATTAGTAACTTCATTTTTTTTTAAAACAATTGAATGAATTATCATAGCCAATATAAGTTAAGAATATATAAATGCATATACATCTACTTAGCTGATGTATAAGTTGAAAATATTTACTATAATAATGAATAAGCACATATGTTTTCATAAATAAGGTATAAGCAGAAAACAGGGATTTCCATAACAATTTTACTTTGAGATAGTTTAACCAACAATTTGCCTTGAAACTGACAACACAATTGTAATTACTAGTTGATAAAATCTTTTAGTTCTACAATTGATGCCCATATGAATGTGCAATTGATGATCAAATCGATCATTTAATCTTATTAATGTCATTACATCATATAACGACATTTATTTCATTAATATGCCTTTTCAAATAAAATCCAGAAGGTAATGCTGGGAATTTAAATTCTTAGATGAAACAAATCACACTAAGTTTCTAGATAAGGCATTGACTACATTATAGTTGTACCAGATATTGCATAAAAATTAGCCTTTGCTAAGTTTAAATTCAAGAAATACTCTTTCTTTATATTATAATGTACATGTAGTACAATAAGCAAGACATGCGTTATTCGCCTTTATTTAGCTTAGAATTTGAATACATCTTAATGTGTGAATTTAATTGAACTATTTTTAATAGTAAAATTCATAATTTTTCCTCCATTTTGAAGGCATGGTAAAATGTCACAAAAATATTTGGGTATTGTATATATGACAATATTTAGATGAAATAGCCTTTCGTATGTGATGAAACATGCCACAATTATGAGCGCTCATTGTCAATAATGTATTACCCTTTCTAGTGATACACCACTTTTATTTCAACCTTAAGTGGAATTGTCAATATGACTTTTACCATATATTTTCACCTTTTCCATGTCCGTAATTTGTTATTGAGACCATGGTCATAGTATGCAACATATGATTCTTAATTTGAACCTGAACCAATTGGATGAGAATGATATTATATTTATAATATCTACTTATTTTACTCAGCTACCACGAGACAAGAATTCAATCTATAATTAATACTTATTGGATTAACGTGCGCGCTCGATAATTTGTTACAGTAATAAATCGATGTGAGCCACGTGGCCTTGTATTGTCCCATCAGTCATTTCTGCATAACCTCAACATAGAGGTAATTAAAATTGCAGAATAATAAATGATATTTGACTGATATAAATTTTGTAGCATGAGACTCAACCGCTCAATTTGAGTTTTTTGGAGCATCACCAAATTTTGGTATTTATATATATAGCTCTATAAGGTGAAAGGATATCATAAAGTGAATTATCAACTACTCAAATCTTGATTGAGAAATTGACGAATGATTTATGCTTAACACACAGCCTTGCATAGATGTTTTATTCATTAATTATAGCATCTAATGGCTATGAGAAATAACTTTTGTCAATAATATGATAAGGCAACAAATTCAACTATAGTTGAATAACATTTTAAAGATATATGCAGTATAAAATAGTTTTCTCCCATATTTATGTAAAAATACATAGTATATGATTAAATATATGTTCATAACTTGATTCATTAATAAACACAACTGCTTGTATGAGTTGGTGGGACAACCTCCAGGTTGGGTGGCAAGACAAAATCCACTTAATAACCATGCCTCTTTGAACGAGATAACTCATCCCCCTTTCAATGTTAGCTTTACCGAAGACAAGGCTTACCACTATCAACTCAAAACTTATAGCATAATTTTTATTATTAAAATCAAGAATAAAACATAATTAATCGTTTATAATTTTATGAGAAAAACTATATATCGCTTATTGACTATTAATTTCTAATGTAGAATATCGTACGAAACGCAACTACAGAACATATTTTTGTAGTCAATATGAAGTTGTATGCACCGTGGATAAATAATATATACTTGATATTTTATAAAATATTTAACAATACATGGCGTTGTTACTCCAAATGAATTTTATATAGACATCTTATAGAGCCAATAGCCCCACATCTTTTGGGTTCTAGCCTTTATATTATATTGCTGATATATTATTTTGTGTAAAACAATGTATATACATATGTGCATAATGCATAAAGTAAAGATGCAAACATTTCATATAAAAATAGAATATTGAAGCAATGAGGTGTTTTGGTAACTTTCTACCCTTTTTTTAATGATGATAGTAAATATACTAATTTGTTCATAGTAATAAAAAGGTATGTGGTTGCAAATAAGTAACCATTGAACAACTATCAATTGAGCTTCCAGCTGGCACACAACTATTGTGTGCACATTGTAAATAATCAACCTCGTTTAATAGTTTGCTTTTGTGAAATCTATATCCAGCACACAATAAAGTAGAAAATTAGAGATATTTTTGTAAACTGTGGTTACGAGTCACATGCCAAATCATGAAGTTTGGAGAGACAACATTTATAAGTTGTATGTCCTCACTTGTCACATTGGTAATATGACAAGTGTACCTTAAGTGAAGTTACCAAAGCCTTTTTTGTCACAAATTCACAGAAGCCTTCTAACATATACAAGAAGATATGAATGCATCAAACTAAGAATGAACCACCCCTATATTAGAAAACTATTGACCAAGAAACACCAAAAGAACAGACACCCATAGAGACATTTTTAATCTCATAAATCTAGCCAATGAAGCACTTAAAAAGCTTGTAAAATGAAATGAGAGACATGCAATGTTAGACATACACATTAATTAATATTCTGTAACGTCTACACTGATCGTGTAATGCCTCCACTGATTCTATAACATTTGTAACATCTACTGTAAATTAGTTATGTCCCATTCTATAAATAGGGCACCATATTTTACATTAAAAAAATACAATAAACTTATTCTATTCAGAAACTTTCATGGTATCAGAGCGAGTGAGCAGATGTGATAGATCCAACAATCGGTGTGGAGATATCTCGTGAAAGGGAGTTGAGAAGCAAGCAAGTGAACATCTGATCCTTACTACTCCAATCTTCATACTCTGGGTTGATATCGCCAGATCCGAGCAACAGAAGAGGCCATGGCTTCGTGCCATAGAGAAAACCTTCAAACTTGATTTCCCTCACAAAGGCGACAATGATGGACTTCCAGATGATGTAATTGTCTTGATCCAATTTGATGTTGATTCCTTAAGTGAATGAATTTTCGAAGGGAAAATTGAGATTGCTCATTGGAGCAACCCCCATTAAAGGTGTTTGAGAAGAAACAGAACCAAGACTCATAGTTGGTGTTGATTCCGCCATAGCACGGGCCTATGCGGCTCTGATACCATGAAAGTTTCTAAATAGAATAAGTTTATTGTATTTATCTGAATATACAGTATAGTGCCCTATTTTGTAATGTCTACACTGATCGTGTAATGTCTACATCGTCTACACTGATCTTGTAACATCTACATCTTTTTATACACATTAATTCATATTTTGTAACGTCTACACTTATTATATAGCGTCTACACTTATTGTGTAATGCCTACACTAATCGTGTAATGCCTCTACTGATTCTGTAACGTCTACAGTAAATTAGTTATGTATCATTCTATAAATAGGGCATCATACTATACATTCAAATCAATACAATAAACTTATTCTATTCAGAAACTTTCATGGTATCATAGCCGCGGAATCAGCACCAACTATGAGTCCTGGTTGTGCTTCTTCTTAAATGCTTTCAATGGGGGTTGTTTCAACGAGCAATCTCAATTTTTCCTTCGAAAATTCATTCACTCAAGGAATCAGCATCAAATTGGAGACAATTACATCATTTGGAAGTCTGTCACCGTCGCATTTGTAAGGGGAATCAAGTTTGAAGGTTTTCTCTATGGCACGAAGTCGTGCCCTCCTCTGTTGCTCAGATCTAACTTGATCAACTTGGAGTATAAAGATTAGAGTAGCAAGGATCAGATGCTCACTTGTTTGCTTCTCAACTTCCTTTCACTAGATATATCCATACCGATTGCTGGATCTATCACATCTGCTCACTCACTCTAGAAAGCCATTGAAGATCTGTATGGTGCTCAAAATCGAGCCAAGATCTAGATATGTCATTCAAACCTTCAAACCACAAGGAACGGTACTCAATCCATGATTTCTTATTTGAATATGATGAAGAAATTTTCAGATAATTTGGTTACAGCTGGTGTACCTTATCCTATTGATGATCTCATTTCTTGTGTTGTAACTGGGCTTGATGGGGAGCTTCATCCCATTGTTACTCTTCTCTAAGAGAAAACTGACTTAACATGGCCTGCCTTATAAGCTTCCCTGTTGAATTTTGAAGCAAGATTGACACAATTGCATAATCTGCAAGCCCTATCTGCCTTGTCAGTAAACAACTCAAGTGCCAAGTTCAAATTCTTCAACACCCACGGCAAATCTGACTCAACCACGCACTAACAACACTCCAAATCGGTTCTCTTCAAATACCTTTCATAAACTATTTCGAGGAGGATTAAGATCTAGAGGAGGTGGTGGTCGTTAAGGGGGACGTCAATTTAACAACAACAATTATCCCACTTGTCAGATCTATGAGAAAATCGGGCATACTGCAGCTTGTTGTTATCATTGTAGAGATAATACCTGTATGGGATCGGTTCCCAATTCCCAACCACAACAGCCATATCCTCAACAAACTCCTTCCTCAGCATTCGTAGCATCACCCCCTTTAGTTACTAATTCAGGTTAGTTCTTTGATAGTGGCGCTACTCACCATATCACTTTTGATATGTCTATGTTGAAAAATTGGTCAAAGTATGTGGGTAATGAACGGATTATGGTTAGTAATGGCTCTCAAATTCCTATCACATTCACTGGTTCAACCAATTTAAGTCATCTTCTTAAGATGTTTGATACCCTTTGTACTCCTTCCATTAAAAAGAATTTAATCTCTATGTCTCAACTCGCTACTGATAATTCTATGTTTCTTGAATTTCATGTCGATAAATGTCTTATCAAGGATGCTCATACTCACAAAGTTTTACATCAGGGGATCTTTAAAAATAACATCTACCAATTTTCTCTTTCGTCAGTCTCCTCCTTAATCATATAATGCAGCTCTTACCACTGGGTCATCTTCTCCTTCTCTTTTCGAGTTATGGCACTCTCGCTTGGGTCATCTCTCTCAGTCTATCATTCAACAAGTTCTTCGAGTCTGTAATAAAAAGTGTCCAGTTAATGTTCATCGAGCCTGTAGTGCTTATCAATATCGAAAATCGCACGCTCTACCTTTTCAATTGAATAATAAAATAACAACTTCTATTCTTGATCTTGTGCACACAGACTTATGGGGTCCTTATCCCACCCCCTCACCACAGGGCTACCTGTACTACATTCATTTTGTTGATGATCACAGTAGATTTACATGGATCTATTCCTTGAAACATAAATCTGAGGCATCCCAAACCTTTATTTCGTACACTAGTCGAAAAATAGTTTTCACGCCCTATTAAAGCCATTCATTTTAATTAGGGAGGGGAATATCATTCATTTCAGGGTTATCTTCGCAATCATAGGATTCTTTTTTAGCATCCTTGTCCCCATACTCACCAACAACATGGAAAGGTCAAACATAAGCATAGGCATATAGTTGAGATGTCCCTCATATTACTTGCCCAGGCAAAAGTCCCTACTACTTTCTGGTGGGATGCCATTTCAGCAGCAGTTTTCTCATAAATCGATTGCTCACTCCAATCCTCAAGGGTCTCAGTCCTTATAAAGTTTTCTTTCAATAGTCTCACCTGATTATTCAATTCTTCGAGTTTTTGAGTGTGCATGCTACCCTTATCTTCGATCCTACAATTCTAATAAGTATCTGTTTCGGCCCCTCAAATACCTATTCCTTGGCTATAGCTTTTCACATAAGGGATACGTATATTTAAGTCCTTCCAACAGATATTATATCAGTCATCATGTCATTTTTTATGAACATGACTTCCCTTATCCCTCAATGGTTCCTCCACATGACGCTATTATATCCATACCTATTCCAGTATCTAACCCCACCATCACTCCTTTTCCCCCTACGTCCCCAAGTATCTCTTCCACACCTCCATCGGTCCCAACTCCAATTACTTTTTCTGAACCAGTGAATATTCACCCTATGATCACTAGAGCCAAGGATGGCATCTTCAAAAGAAAGGCACTCAATACATCTGTCACTGAGGATACATCCTCAACTGGTTATGGAATTACTCCTAAATCTACTAAGGATGTGTTACAATATCCTGTTTGGTGCGCAGCTATGTAAGAAGAATATGATGCTCTTTCTAAGAACAATACATGGTCTCTTGTTCCTTCTACTGGTGGTCAAAAGCTAATCGATATAAAATAGATCTTTAAGGTCAAATGTCACTCTGATGGTTCTATCCAAAAACATAAGGCACAGCTTGTTGCTCAGGGATTCAACCAAAAACCAGGGGTTGACTTTTACGAGACCTACAGCCCTGTGATTAAGCCCTCTACTGTGCACATTATGATATCTTTGGTTACCTCTTTCAAATAGCCTGTTCAACAACTTGATATCAACAATACTTTTCATAATGGGCGCTTAACTGAGCAGGTGTACATCTCTTAACCACAGGGCTTCATTTCTACTGCACATACCTCACATGTGTGTCAACTTCACAAGGCTTTATATGGTCTCCGTCAAGCCCCTCGTGCTTGGTTTGATCATCTTAGACAAGCCTTAATGTCATGGGATTTTACCACTCAAAAGCAAACTCATCTCTGTTTATTCACAAGTATATGACACATTTCACTTATATTTTGGTCTATGTGGATGACATTTTAATCATTGGTGATTTTGGTTCTATGATCACACATTTTATTGATTCTCTTCATGCTCAGTATGATCTCAAGGACTTACGAGAACTCCACTAATTTTTGGGAATTGAAGTTCGTCATAATCACATTGGTTTCTATCACTCTCACCAACGCTATGCTCAATCTATTATTGAACGAGCAAGCTTCTCCAATTTAAAGACTGTTACCACTCCTTGCTCTCCCCTAAAGCTCGATCCAGTGAGTCAAGTTCACTATTTTCTAATGTCTCTCTCTACCGATAAATTATTGGTGGTCTTCAACACCTAACACATACTCTACCAGACATTTCCTTTGCGATCAATTGCCACAGCTAGTTTCAACATTTACCTCGGATTCCCCATTGGCAAGCTTTTAAGCATGTTATACGCTATTGCTGGCACAATGGACCTCAGACTTCACATCAAGCCTAGCTCCTCACTTCGTCTAATTGCCTTCTCGGACGCTAATTAGGCCTCCTCGCAAGAGGATAAAAAGTCGATGGGAGGTTATTGTGTTTTCTTTGGCTCCACACTTGTATCTTAGAAACAAAATGTTGTTGCAAGGTCTAGCACTGAAGCTGAATACTGGGCTCTTGCACAAGCTACTGCTGAGCTTGTGACGACCCCAAATCTCCCAAGGTCGTCCCCGACCCACGCCCTCCGCCCGCAAGCCTAGCAATGCCTGTCATGTCACCGGACAAGTCATCACTGCTGCTACGTCTGCAGCTCTATGAAGTGACGCTCCGTTTAACTAATCCTACCATATTTAGTTCTCTTAAACGTCTAGCAGGTTAGTTGATAATTATAATAACAACATTTGCGAAAACATTTAATTCGCATTTTATGAAAATTTATTTAACCTAAGTAGTGGAAAACCCGGAAATAACACCATGTATATAACTGAGACGAAGTAAACAGTAATCCATATACATGTGATAAAGTTCTAAAGTCCCCAAAACCCGGCAAAATAATATATACATACATGATATCAAAACACGAGCTATCAGCAGCAACGGCCTCAGAGATAGTCGCTTAGTACCTCTTTCCCCTTGCTCTTGCTCGTACCAGGATCTGCGCTCAGTTGCTCAACACATACAGCAACGAGCCCAGTGAGTAAATTCCTAAGAGAAGTCTACACGTAAATCATGAAAACATCGATAACCTGCAAGACATGTGAATATGACCCTAGCAATAGGAATCATATTCCCATGGCTGGTAGTAAACAATCCATCATAGCATCACATTATTCACACATCAACAGTAAATGTAAACATCCAAAATCCAACGAATAATCCACTAAATGGCTCGAACGTAAACTCAACAGGTAAATAAATCATCACTCTTTTAATCACGATAAAACCATGACCCGCAGGTCATAATAGCAAAACGGAGTTCTCAGAAAAAACCAGTGCTTAATAACAGGCTTACAATGACCTACACCTCAACTCAGGAACCGGATGTACTCCTTTCCAAGCTTTTTAGTTCTAAGAGTACCCTTAATCCCTCGAGACAGCTGTAGATACATTCTACTCTTATCTACACGGTCGCCGTCGTAGACTAGCCCATGCTCAAGCGTGTAGTCATAACCAAGATGAAAAATCATGCGTAGCCACCAGCAGTCACCGCATACGATAAGATAATCAATAAAATACACGCCATGAATTTAAAGTGTAACTTCCTCAAGGGTTTTACACACCTGCAATACGCTCTCAGACTTTCAGACCCGCCAATCTAACCCGCCTAGCTCCCTGGTGTCCAAGCTAAGGTTCCCCTAGTCCCTGGAGTCCCGAGACCTATTCCCAATGTGTATTAATTAATTAAATAGGTGGGTTATCAATTAGATTCAATTTCATTTTTTAATTATAGTTCAGAGAGGTATTAGCGTGCTAGTTAGATCAATTAGCGCCCTAATTGATCCTCGGTACTGTTCATCGTCTTCCCCAGCGTGATTAGCACGCTAGTGTTCATCACCTAGCGCGCTAATTGCACGCTGCCCAGAAAATTTCAGAAATCAATTATGGGTTTTCTTGTGTTTCAATACCCCAATTCCTCATACAAACCATGGACACACTCTAAAAACATCAAATTACTATAAAAAAACACCAATTAAACAAGGTTTCCTTATAAAACCAAGAATCAACAGTGTGCATGTTCGAAATTTAAAATCATCAAATCTACCTTAATAGTCCACAATTTCGATTCAAAACAATGTAATTCATCAAAATCAACCTCAAGAACACTGAATTCATCAAAAATAGTGGTGATTTTGTCCAAAAATCTGAGATCACCACAACCTTCATTTTAATGAAATTTAAATCAAAACAAAAGTTTGATTACCTTAAATCGATGTTTTGAGGCTTCAATCTCCTCTCCCAAAGCTCGAATTCGTCCTTCCCCAATAGATTTCTTCTCCGAATTCCAGAATTTGTGCAAAAAAAAAAGATATTTGCATGCCTTCATCGATCGATCGTCTATTTATATGTATTGTTCTAATCGGCTGTGTACACGCATCCCAAGGACCATCTAACGGCTCCTGATCACCCTGTGTCACCCAGATCTGTGACACCTTATCTTGACAACACTTGCCTTGATTCACTCTGTTGTGCATCTCGAGGTTTATCTTCTGCACCCTGATTTCCTATTCAAACTATAGGATTTCAATTAATCTATTAATACATTAATTCAACCTTAGGTTAGGCTACCCAATAATCATATAAAAATCATAGGTGAGTCACACTAGCACTCAGCTACCCGGCAACCCATGTCCCTCACCCCGGCTACCCAATACCCGGTACTCGGTCCCCGACACGCACTTCAGGACATATACCCGACTCGTAGCCTTGTCCGATATCAACTTACACACATGTGATGTTTATATACTTAATAATAAATTCCCACATCACAATAATAGATATACAACATGCGCAAATAACACAATATAACCTGGGTACTCACATCCAAGTCAACCTATCTGTCCACGTAACACCCGAATTACTCGTTAATCCTCATGATTAACACTAATCCTGATTAAATTCATTTGGGTCGTTACAGAGCTTATGTGGCTTGAGTCACTTCTCAAGGAAATCCAGTTTGTTCCTACCTCCTGGCCTATTTTGTGGTGTAACAAGCAAAGTGCAAATGCATTGGTTGTTAACCTTGTCTTTATGCTCGTACAAAGTACATAGAGCTTGATATTCACTTCATTCGAGATAGAATTATCCAACAGAAACTGGATCTCCGTTTCGTGCCTTCTGATGATCAATTAGTCAATGGCCTCACCAAAAGACTTTTCACTTCTAAACATCAATCTATGAGGTTCAAACTTGGCGTTACTGCTACACTGCCAAGTTTGAGGTAGACATACACATTAATTAATATTCTGTAACGCCTACACTTATTCTGTCACGTCTACACTTATTATGTAACGTCTACACTTATTGTGTAACGTCTATGTATTGACCCTTAAATTTAATTGGTGACACGTGTAGTGTTTTCAGGACTATGACCTACCCGTCTTGACTTGTCATATTATTCAAGCCTCGAGAGTCGACACTGAGGTATTTTTATTTTTCTGTGATATTTGTATTATTATTTATATCCAAATATGAACATTGTATGTCCTAGCATGTGGTTTTTGTATATTAATTGCCATGGATTTCTGTGTGAGATTCGTCTAGGAAAAAAAGGAATTTTAGGGTATAATACAAATAATTAAACACCGAAAAATGGTAATTAGTGAATTATCAGAATATAATAAATAATTAAATAAAATGTGAGAGCGAGGTTATGACTGCGAACACACGTGGTACGAGTCGTGAGGTAAAGCAGGTCTAAGAACGAGCAGTGTAAGCGAGAAATGGATTGGTTTTGAAATTGTAGTCACCCATTGGAGTCATGCTTTGGTGTTATAGTTAGTGGATGGAGTGAAGGTGGGACACATGATGTGCCTCGAGATCCGTGTGTGGGTGTTGATGAAGTTGGAGTATAAATACTCATCACCTTTTCTCTCTCCTCTCATTGGTTTTTTTTCCTCTTGAATGAACGAAGGGGTGAGACAGGGGTTTTGGGTGTTCTCGAGCATGTTGCGAAGTCGAGGATCAACCAATCACGAGTAAAAAGTTTGGATCTTTACTCCTCTCATGTTTGTCTACAGTTTGGCATTAATTTTGCGGGTTTTCGTCATGACGATTTCGGACGAAATTTTGGGGAAATGTTGGAAATAAGTTTGGGTGATATTTTGTAATCAAATGGCTGATTAATTGAGGTTTTGGGGATTTGTTTGTGTATTTGAAGGAATTTGGAATCTTTGAGGATTTTTGAAGAATTTTTGTGTGATTTACAAATCGGGGTATTTGTTGGGGTTTCAACGCAAAGTGAGTTGGGTTTATGTTGTTTTGGACGTCCCTAAAAGTTTGGGATAGACTCGAAACACGGCGACATGAGCTGGGACTCTGTGATAATGTGTTTTGTCTGCCACGCAGCAAGGGATACCGTAAGAATTTTCTCCCACAGCGTCAGTCACGGCATCCTAGACAGCAAGTAAATTATTGTACACGCTTTAATGGGCGTCATGGGTTTTGAACCAGCTTCGTCTCGGCGGCGCGAGGAATAGTAAAAACAAATAAAATTTTGAATAAATTTTTGAAATTTTAGGAAATTTTGGAAGACTATCTAGGGTCACGGAATGACTCTAATTGAACCAAATTTGGGTTAAATGATTGCCAGACTTTGAGAATTCGAGTGAGACAACTTGGTGATTTCGCGATGATCGGAGTTTTGCAATATTTGAGATACATTTTTTGTACGATTGTGAGCCAGTTAAAAAATATACATTAATTCATTTAACATAATTGTCATTTCTATTTGAATTGAGCTATTGTTAGAATTTCATTCTATACTTCCTTGATTAAGTGTCTTGGCTTAAGTGTCTTGTGAAGGTACTCCTAGGTCCATATTAGTTGGGTTAGCGTGAGCACTGCCTGCAAAGGTCTTGTCCACCCCCTAATAGTGGGTTACACCCCAAGTACTAGATTGTTGGGCACTGTTGTGACTATAAATTGTGATACTGTTATACTGCATAAAAATTGACTACTTATGGGCCTCTCTTGACTCTTTAGACACTCAAATTCTATTGTTATGCTTACCAATCTGTCTATCATGCAATTTGTTACATTTTCTATCTTTCAATACCGCATGATATTTGGACTATTTATTTGGTAAATCTTGAATTATTGTTTAGTTTCTTCTGGCATTACTTTCATATTTTTCACGCACTCACCGTCTAGTTTGTGATGGTGGTGCAGATAGAACTAAGACGAGCAAGGAGAAGGAGTTGATGCTAAGTGATATCATCTAAGGACTCTCGAAACGATCCTTTCCTTTACTCACTGTATGTTTTGTTATTTTGACTGTGATTATTGTATTATATGTTTTGTAAAAACTGAGATATGTATCGAGGATTGAAAGACTAGGGATATCATGTATGATCGCACTGTTTATCTATTTTTCTTGATTTCCATTTATTAGTTATAGTTGATCACCAGACATGCATGTATTTATATGTTTTGATCACCAGACGTGCATTTATTAGTTATATTAGTTATATGCATTTATTAGTTATAGTTATTGTATTATATGTTTTGATCACCAAACATGCATGTATTTATCCGTTTCTCAGGGTTTCACATGATAGGTTATGTATTTTTCCTGATTTCCATTTATTAATTATAGTTGATTATAGTGATTTTCCCTGTGAATTCTCTGATAACTTTATAATCCTATAACTCACTTACTTAAATAATAGAATAATAACATTATATGAGGATTTGAGGCTGACTAGGATGCGTAGACTTCGCGAGTAAAGGCTCGGGGGTCCATGTAGGTTTAGGCTTGGCGGGACCCAGTTTTATGGAGAACTGAGGTTGTCACATTCTACATTGATCGTGTAACGCCTCCACTGATTCTGTAACTCTACTGTAAATTAGCTTTGTATCATTCCATAAATAGGGCACCATATTGTACATTCAAAGCAATACAATAAATTTATTCTATTCAGAAACTTTCATGGTATCAGAGCCGCATAGGCCTGTGCCATGGCGGAATCAACGCCAACTATGAGTCCTGGTTTTGTTCCAACAAGCAATATCAATTTTCCCTTCAAAAATTCATTCACTCAAGGAATTAGCATCAAATTGGATCAAGACAATTACATCCTCTCGAAGTCCATCATCGTCGCCTTTGTGAGGGGAATCAAGTTTGAAGGTTTATATATATTGGTGAACCTCATTTTAAATCAAACTTAAATTAATAAAAAGATGTGAAGAGTTACTACCAAATCAAATTTATTTAAATTATACCTTCCTGACTTTGTCTCCTTAGCAAGCCTTCTTGAACTTCAAGATCTCCTTTGTGAGAGCTACCACGTGTTGATAACGTGTTGTAAATTGAGATGGAACTTGCTAGAACTAGAGTAGGACAGTAGAAGAACTACTAACTTCTACTACTACTACAAAGAACTACAACTACAAAATAGAAGAGAAGAAATGAGAGTTGAAATGAGAAGTTGTATACAACTTGGTGTCTTTCTACAATGAGGTTGGCATCCTTTATATAGGCCATTTGGTGATGATGATGAAATATACTTATATAATTTGTGCAAGTAACATATACATCACATGTCATACAACACATTACAAGTAATTTGACAATACATGGAAGAGTAGTTGTACATTGGAAAGGAGTACAAGTTACATAGAGTGTATAAGCCATACTTGATGTTACAATTCAATGTGTTAAATCCATGCTTAACCAAGTGTCATACTTGATGTTACAATTCAATGTGAAGACCATGCTTGACAATGTAGTCCTTCAAATCTTGATTAATTGTTCATCCATATCATAACACTTCTTTTTTTCAAATTGTACCACACTTTTAGGTGTGGCATTTCACCTTGTCTCAATATATAATTTATTGCTACATTTCCACACATTCCATACTAATGACTGTGCAGCGTGAATGAACACCATAAATGAAATGTTGTCGGAGATGTTGGGATTAATCTACATTGGCTAGTTAGAATGAATAAATTATAATATAGGTTATAGAAATAGAAGACTATGAGCTACTTTTTGTCTCTATTTCACAATTCTTTACCATGTCAACCCGTTTGCCATGGAGCCACAAACATCATGCACAATAATAAAAAGAACGCCAACTTAATTAAAATATTTTATCCTTCTCAAATTTGTTATTATATTCTAATCTTTATAGATTGATAAATTTATATCAAAGTCACTTTTTAACTCTGAATTTGATGAGGTAACCCCTGAGTAATGAACTTTTTTTAAAGAGACACCTGAGTAATGAACTTAAATAATAACTTATGTAATTATTTTAATAATTAGAAGTGATAATGTGACTTTTTAAAGTTATTATTTAGATGTCTCCTCATCAAATTTAGAGACTTAGGATACAAATTTATCAATTTAAAAAAAATTATAATATAATAACAAAAGTTGTAAAAAAAGTTAAGATATTTTATATAATTAAGCCTAAAAGAATTGGAAGGAGATGAAGAATCCATAATATGCGTCACATTTTCCTCAAATTGAACTTTTCCCAAATTGATGTGATGTAGTCGGTCCTGTTAAGATTTTTTCAGATTCAAAGCTTGTAATTGATCCTTTGCGTTCAAATGGTTCGGTTTGTACTGATCTTGATCCCTTGAATTTCAATATTCGAAATCTAATTAGGGACAAGGACCCATTTGATTTCTACCGAGATGTATTTGGGCTAAGCCTCCTATCGATATTAATAGCGATATATAACTATGCTTCTTGAAAAAAAAAAAAAAAAAAAATGTTTTCCCCAAATTGGACCCTAATCGAGTCCATGAAACTTAATTCTCATGTAACTAAGCCCTTTAAGTAAGATAACAATATCTTTCGTTTAAATTGCTTCTCCCCTTAAAATACATCACGATGCACAAATAATAAAAAGGACACCAACAAGGCAACAACCAAAGGTTGATTGGAACTTGAAAGCATGTTCTTGTCCTTTAATTTAGGCAAATCTGATAAATTAAAGCCAAATCTGATAGTCGGGATACCGAGTGGTTTGTTAAAAAAAAAAAAAAAAAAGACACGTAACAGCTATGTGTAAACAACTTTATATAGAAAAATAAATAAATAAAAAGAACAAAAAAATTTCCTTTTTTGTATATGAACAAAAACAAAATCATTGTAGAATCTCCTCTGCTTCAGAGAGTCCGGCCAGGGTTTTGGGTTTAATAACTAACGATCTCAGAACCTCTGCTTTTCCCCAACTAGTTTTCATCCAGAAAAAATGTGGTACTTGTGCGTGTTCTTCCACAGATTGTTGGACTACAGGAGAGCCGAAGTTGAAGCTCTGGCGGAGCTCTTCGGCGCCTTTGACGACGGTGTTGGTGATGATCATCATCAACTCCAATGGAAACTTCCCGAACGCCACCACCCAGACTCTCCTTTCCACTTGGTCAATCTCCCATCTGAGGACGCCGCCCGAAACATCGCCAATCGAAGTCAGTACTCTCTACTGCGTGCATTCTCTTTTTCTTCTCTTGTTATCCGTGTAGATTTTATTTGTCAATGAGCGCATATTCAATGCATAACAACCATGAAAAATACCTAGAAGCTGCGAAGGCTCTGTTAGGCATTTCATCAAACACCTTCGGCGGCGCGTAATAAACGCTTCGTTTTCACTTTTGAAACTATCAATGTCTGATATTGTAATTTGTAAGAGAGAATATTGCTAGGCTAGTAGCTAAATGAGTAGTTCTTAGGCACTTGACGATTCTAAAATCTATTCTCATGCCTTTTTTTTTTTCTTTTTTTCTCAAATTCTTTTGGACCAAGCAAATTCACCTCCTTTGTCCTTGGGTTTATCATAAAATCGTGCTAAATGGAAATATTGGATCGATGTAGCTGACTACAACTAATTTAGGACTGAGGCTTTGGCTTTTATTGGTTGTAGTGAGTTCATTTGCAAAATAAAGGAGAGAGGTTTTTGAGTAGTTAATAGATAAGAACTTGTACCTTTTACTTGCTATCCTTCGATTTCTCTCATCGTCTATAAAACAACTCAATAGCCTACTGTAACAACAACAATCAAAGCCTAAATCCCAAATCAGTTGGAGTTGGCTATATGGATCCAACATTTCCTTTCACACTATTTAATGCAGTTGATGATGTGAATTTGTAATCTTTTAAATTTTTTGTAATTAATGCATTCCAAGTTATCATAGGTCTATCCTATTCCTTTGAGTTTCTTCAATTTCTAGTGTGTGGATTTTTCAAACTGAGGAATTTGCAACTCATCTTTGATGTCTCCAAACTGCTACAATCAACTGAGAGAGCAACTCATCTGAAATTGAGAATGAGTCCGTGACTCTTCTCTTAATTTCAATCCTTTGTTCTTTCACATTAATAGCTTGTTTCATTCATCTCATAATACTCATATATATTGAGTCCTAATACAATAGAATCTACTGAATAAATAGCAACTAATTAGAACAAGAAACCTACTAAATAATAAATATAGAAACTAGTAAACTTAGCAACTACTACTTAAGGTAGTTAATAGAAATAAGGAAACTACTAAATAGAAACTTTCTAAATAATAAAATAGCAACTATTAATAATATTCCTAAACCCTAAACTACTAAATCTAAGACCGTATCAAGTCCCTATCTTGTTGAAGTTTGAAGAGGTATATTCTCATAAAGAAGACTAAGAAAAATGTTGAAGAGGTAGTCAGTTTTTGAAAGAAAATTCTATTCTTAAAATGAATAATTCTTGTGGCCTCAAGCAGGAGACTAGCACTAAAGTCTTCTCACCAGTTGATGATCTTTCAATTGAAGAATGGTGAATTCATTAGATTTTTTATATAATCAAACAACAAAATGCAAATATGTTATTTTTATTTTTATGGAATTGTTACCTATAAAATTGCTTTTATGATTGAAAATAAAAAGCTTTTGAAGTTTACCTTACTAAATGCTAGTGTTTAACATTTATTTTTCCGGCAACTTTATTATCTAATTTCAGTCCTGGATGATGAGATACTCATGTCAGAGTTGGGCTGAAAGCATAAAATCTCACACTTAAACTAACCAATTTTGCTTCCCAGGGTAGCACTTTAGTCCTTAATGATATAAGACTTAAGAGGTCCATGCCTTTGTTGATTAATGAATTAAAGAAAGAGCGAATAAACATGCCACATAGAATACTTCTATTTTTGTGCATAACGTGACAATGCTATGAACATAGAATACTTCTATTTTTGTGTATAACATAACGTGACAAGTAAGGTAACTATTTTTGTGCATAACGTGACAAGTAAGGTAACTATGAACTTTGGGGTGCATACTTCTATTTTTGTAAAATGCTTGGCTTTTTGTTGTCTATTTAATTAAATATTTCTGCATTTTTTGCAGGTTTGCTTGTGAAGGGAATATATGAACTTTGGGGTGAAGGAGATAACTATGAAGAGTTAGAGAAGGCAGTGACTAGTTATCCTGATGAGAGGAAGCTACCGTACTTGGCGACAGAAACCACTTTTAGAATTGTTGTTGACAGCTTTGGAAAGATTATTAACTTTGAAGAGCAAAACAAACGTATTCAAAGTTTGAAGTTTATACCTTTCAAGGTTCGTATGCAATTCTGAATCTCTGATTGCTTGTGAAGCATTCACCTAATGATTCATTTAATTCAAAATGCAACCCACCTATTGTTTCATACTGAAAGCTGTGATTTGTAACTGAATTACAGCCATGCTTGGTGAATATTGATTCTCAAATAACAAGAATGAAGAAATTCTCTATGCTATATGATTTTACTTCATATAGGATGTGGTTTGTGATGTAACATGAAGCTCCTAGAAGAAGTCTCAAAGATTTCTACTTTCCAAGATCACCTATTATTATTATTCATTGACCGGTTTGTCAACACAGATTTTCATTTCCTACTAAACATAATACGTACTACCATGCCAAAAACACCAAAAGCTAGTTATGATCCAACCATCTACTGAATTCTTCTAATTTTTTACACTTTCGTTAGCTGGAGAACTGAAAATGTGTAAAATTTCTTGTCATTCAATAAATCAAGTTATTGGCAAATGAGTCAATAAAGTGTATACATCAGCATTGATTAAGATAACAAATTGTTAGTTTCAGCGTGCGTCCATGTTTAATAGTGCTTGTGATGAAAGTTGCGTGGAATGGGTTTTTGTTGCTCGACTTGGTCCATAAAATCTTGTGCCTCACATTTCACATCAAAAGTTGCTATCTCTGGAAGCATATGTTTGCTCTGTTTCAAGAATCTGTTATCTGAATTCTGAAGCATGGAGTTTCTCTTTGCTCTTTGGCCTTCTTTTCAATGTAGCACAACCATGGGATCTATCAAGTTTTCTCTTTGCATTCTTTGGCTATGTTGTTTTTTCATTTCTTCATTTCATTTCTTTTCTTTTTTTTTCTGGATTGCGGTTTACCTCTTTTTCGTATCCTTTCGTTTTTTTTTTTAATTTCTCACGTGTTTCCATGCTCGGGCACTGTCGGGCTCCTTCCACGACAGTTTTTTCCATCCATGAGACTTGAACTCGAGACATCACTTTATGGGAACAGAGTCCCTTACCCTCGAACCAACTGGTTGTTGGTGTGGTTTGTCTCCTTTGTTAAATGTGATATAATGACGAGATGTTATATTCTTGATCATTACTTCATTTTACATTTTCTTTCTTAGTTTTATTTGTGCAATCTTTTTTTTTTTTTATATATATAGAAACATGGAGGATATTTCTTGAATTCTTGCATTAAAGAAATCAAATTGCAAAGTAGAAAGCAGAAGTTGAATAAGGAATTTTAAAACACAGAAAGGAAGATTTTACATGTTCTTGCAAAATAAGATATTTCACAATGTTATTTTCTTTTATTATGAAGTTCTCATAAGTTTTTGCGTGTGAACATCATCAAATTTTCTTGCAAATTGTTCATTTGGTTAGCTTGTGCTAATTGATGTTTGCAAATGGATAGGATGTTTTTCAAACCCTACATCTAAAAGAATCGGGTTTAGTCATACTTGTGCTACAATACAAGATTGATTGTAATATTTGTTTAAGAAAATGGTAAAATTACTGGGACAAATATTTTCTTAGTCTAGATTGTTTACGTCTTAGGTGTTTTGTTAATAATAGGCTTTTTCTTATTCTTGACTGGCTTAAGGGTCATCAGATTCAAATAAAATTATGTCCTCTCCTATTTTACTTCTTTGTAAAGAAGTTGGGTTCTTAGTTTATTTCATTTGTACAGTTTCTATTTAATTCTTTTCCAATGTGTCAATCTTGAACCTTCCTTTTCCATTTTTGTAGTCTAAATTCTGCCTACTAAGTGGAGTACCCTTCTTAAAATTGTAGGTAATTACAAAGAATTTCAGTTAACCTTTACTTTCTAGTAACTAAAATGGTTGAAGTCATGATTGTTTGGTGCAACATATCAGCTTCTGCTTTTGTCCTTTCCTCAATGTTTGACCGATTAGTTTTTGGGCAAGATTTGTTGGGAAAACCTCTGAACTAATGGCGAAAAGTTACTTTACATGGAAGTTTGATTGGACTCTTTTATCTGGTGAATTCTGCATTTAGTTCATTGACTTCATCTTATGTCCTATGTAAAATTAACTCCATCTTATGAAATGAATAAAGTTTATTTGTGCACCAAAAAAAATAAAGTTTATTATCTTCCACACCAAAAGAAGGAAAAAAGTCTCAAGCCAAGCAAGTGGTTCATTTTCAGTTGTGCAATGTACTTATAGTTGGTATGCTTATGATATTTTGCTGATCATATTTTCTAATACAATTATTTGCATATTTTGAAATCATGGGATTTTGTATTTTTTTAACTTTTTGTGCTTGATAAGTTCCTCACTACAGTGCAAAAGAGCCAAGTGTTTGGGATTTCCATGAGTGAGGAGAGAGTTACTAGGATTGCGAATGAGATTGGTTGTTCTTGTGACCCATGTCCTATGAAATATTTGGGTCTTCCTCTTTGTGGCAATCCCATGCGCTAAGACTTTTGGGATCCAGTTGTGGCAAAAATTAGGAAAAGATTGGAGGGGTAGAGAAAATTGTGTTAGTAATATGATTGATTCATGGCCTATGAAATATTATCATGTCCATTATCATTGATCCATTTGGTGCTTGAAGCCATCCCTACATATTATATGTAACTCTTTAAAATGCCAACTTGTGTTAGTAATGTGATTGAGAAAATTGTGCGTGATTTTTGGTGGGATTTGTCAGGAGAGAGTCATTGCAGGAATTTGGTCAAATGGGAGGATACAATTAAACCATAAGAATTAGGAGGGGTGGCAATTGGGAATTTTAGATTGAGGAACATTGCATTGGCAGCTAAGTGGAATTGGAGATTTGATAGAGAGAGAAATTCACTGTGGCCTAGAGTTATATCTAGTAGGTATGGAATCATCGATAATGGTTGTGGACTTGCTCAAGGTGCCACTTTGAAAAGTCCTTGGAAGTTCATTAATTCTACCTTGACGCATTTCAAGCTTCATTTCCCCTTCAAAGTAGGTAATGGTAATCGTATCCTATTCTGGGAAGACTATTGGTGTGACCCAAGTTCATTGGCTACTTTATTTCCCTCATTATATGTTTTGTCCACCATTCACAATGCTTCAATATTGTATTCATCAGTGATCATCAAAATATGTCTTGGAATTTTCATTTTCGAAGAGACCTAAGAATAAAGGAAATGTCTAACCTATTAGCCAACTTGGAATGTGTTAGAATCAACACCTATAGGGAGGATAAGACAGTTTGGAATTTGGACAAATCTGGTTGTTTCATATGTAAGTCTCTCACAACTTTTCTCTGTTCTCCATCTGGAGTACAAGTGTACAACCATTTCCTTTTTTTTCTTTTATCTGGAAATCTCCAGTTCCCCACAAAATTAAAGTGTTCTCATGGTCACTTGCATTGAAAAAACTAAATACAAATGATCAACTCCAAAAAGAATGCCGTATCGATGTCTTTCCCCAAATTGGTGTGGTCTTTGTCAAGTTGACAATGAATCAGTGGATCATATCTTCTTTCAATGTAGTTTTGCAGATCAGGTTTGGAAGAAGTTTCTAGAGATGTTTGGTGTCACCTATGATGTTGAGATCTCTTGGGAGACTTTTCTTAGAACTTAGAAGGAGAGGTGAGGGGAAGATCCAAAATTTTCAAGGTGGCATGGAAGACAGCTGTGGTCGCAGCATGTTGGCATATATGGAGAGAGAGAGCATGTTGGAGAGAGAGAGAGAGAGAGAGAGAGAGAGAGAGAGAGAAATAAAGTAAAATAGGCATATTTTTGAAAATAAAGTAAAATTGGTGTTCGAGATTTGGAAACTCACTATGGCTAACGGTGATGGGTAAGTCATTTGGTTTTTCTTTGGATGAATGGAGGAGAAATTGGAGAAGCATAGTGGAGGAATGAAGATGAGTGATTGTCTTGTATGTTGGGTTTAGATTTGTTTTCTTAGTTGTTTTGTAGGAGCCTATCTTTCTTTTGTTCATGTACTTTTCTCATCATCTTTATCTCTTGTATTTGTTAATTCTCTTTACATTTATAAAAGTATGTTTCTAATAAAAAAAGTTCCTCGCTGAAGTGCAACATATGAAAATGTCTTGTATCAGGGTCGAGTTAACTTGAAAAATCCAGAACAGAAGTTTTGGCTTATGGAAACTGATGACTATGGATCGAAGAATGGTCTGCCACCTGTTGTTCAAAAAAGAATCTTTTTTGGTCGAGAGGTTGGTGCTGCTGACAGGAAGCTCTTGCCAACCTATCAATTGAAAAGTCGCAACTACTTGGGTCCTACTGCAATGGATGCAGAAATGGCTTTTCTTATGGCTAATCAAGCATTAGCAACAAAAGGGAAGCTTGTGTATGATCCATTTGTTGGCACAGGAAGCATCCTTGTTGCTGCTGCACATTTCGGGGCAATGACAATGGTTTGTGCCTACTTTTTCCTTCGTAATTTGTAATGTATACTTTGAGGATAGATTAGCTCATGCTTTGTTTCTTGGAAAAAAGGATCTTACCATTACTGGAGATATCTGGCTTTGAATAGGCTGATCTGAATTGTTCAGGGTGCAGATATTGACATAAGGGTGGTTCGTGATGGACGAGGGCCAGACTGCAATGTCTGGAGTAATTTTAAGCAGGCAAGTTTTTCTTAATGTATTGAGACTCAATATTGAAGTTGGATTTTAGATGAATATATGCTTACCTAATATATACGGCAAATGGAATTTCAATTTTTATTTCATACTACTGTAAATGTTATGATTCTTATGACAAACTATTCAGACAAATGAAATAATTGTAGAACAACTAGTTTGTCTGGTGCCACTTTGAGTAGAATAAATAGGTGGTTTTACATTGAAGGTAAAGAAGACAGATGCATTATCGATTTCTTACTACTGTTTTACTGATGTCAAGTTTTGTTGTTGCAGCCTTTATGGTTATATTTATTAGTATTGTGCCCAAGCTATATAAGTTTATCTGGGATTTTCAATTTCTTTTGAACTAGATGCAACAGGACGAAACATCATCACTCATTATCTAAATCTGCCCAAACTATAATACATGGAGTTGGTTTTTGTTCTATTATTTTTCCTATTTCTTTTCAACAGTTTTAAGCATATTCATATTTACTTGTTAGATTAACTTGTTATTGGCCTTGAAACATCTTTTTAATGGCAAAAGAAATTTCCATCCCACATAAAGCTATTACTTCAAAGGCAGCAATTTCTAGATGTTGATAACTACCAACACTTGTATTTTCTAAATTAAGCATGGACACCCTTGGTTCTTACAGAGGTCAAGAATTTCAATTGGAAAATGCTAGAATGCACACCCCTACAAAGGCCCACACCGTCCTTTTCGATTTGCCTGGTTTGTGTGACTTGGGGTGTGAGTTCTAGGGGTGTCATTCTAGCACCATCCTTTCCGATTTGCCTGGTTTTTGACCAAGTAAAAGAAAAGGACTGAGACAAATCAATGGGTCTAAAACTTTTTTTGCTGCCACTTTAGGGATGAGACTTCATATTGGGATGGGCTTCCCATGGACATGGAACTTGGTGCTATTAGTTTGGCAATGAACTTCATTTGGCTCGCTTGACATGCTCTGTCATGGTGGATAAGTTGGAAGTCCAGCCAGTTTTGTCATGAATTACCATTTCTCCATTTTCTGGACTTCTCCCTGTTAGCTTTGGATGCATCCTTTGGTCTTGTTCTGTTTTTCATTGGTGGTGGACCCTTCTCCCATTTGCTTTTGAGATCAATAGAGGGGGGGGGGGGGGGGTTTTAATGTAGGACCTCAGCCAAGTATGGAGCAGTTTCTTATATCAATTAGATTGAAGCACTTTTTATTCAAGTTATCAATAATGTTTTATCAAATCTCTGCTCTTTTTAAATTATGCATTCTCGTAATCTCTTGGATGCTTGTTCAAACGTTTATTCTTTTATATCGTGCAGTATGGATTGCCAATGCCTATTTCCTTGCTGAGGGCAGATAATAACCTTCCTTCTTGGCGTCAGGGGCTGAAAGAGGTATCTCTGCTTTCTCACCCCCTTATCTCTTTTCTTTTTAACATATCTCTAGCTCTGAAGTTCTTTGTCCTATATTATTAGTTTTTTTTTTTTTTTAAAAAAAAATAGTCTTTGTTGCTTTTTAATTGAGTGGAATATTAGTTTCTAGTATAATCTGTAATTGTTAAGTACTAAATGTCATGGATTCAAAATGCATTCTCCAACTAGAATGTACATTGCAAACGCCATGGTACAATTATGTTTGCTGATAAGAAATTCAGGTTATCTGATCATTTTTATTGTACTTCAGGATTTTTGTATTTAATGTGATTATATCCTTTCGGTGACAGATATTTGATGCTATCATTTGTGATCCTCCATATGGGGTACGTGCTGGGGGGCGCAAATCTGGTGGCCGGAAGCTACTGAAAGGTGCTGTTGATCCATACACAGTTCCTGACGATAAAAGAACAGGCCACATACCCTCCACTGCACCTTACAGCTTAGCCGAGTGTGTGCATGACTTGCTTGAACTCGCGGCTCGAATGCTTGTCATGAATGGTAGGCTTGTGTTCTTCTGCCCAGTACTTCGGGAAGATGGCACAACTAATATCATTTTCCCAAGCATCCATGTTTCACAATGGTTGCTAGCTGCGAGCAGATACTTAGCTTTCGTTACAGCCGGTATTTAATTACCATGGTGAAGACAGGACCATACACCGATGATATTGCAGAGTTGGCCATGAAAATGCACTTAGAATTCAAAGAAAACCATCTTAAATGGTTAGAAGATGGTAACCTCCATTCTGCTGTTTTCAGTCCTACTAGTTCCGTAAACGGTGCATCTGGAGACTCTAACTTTAACCGAGACTCGAAACCAAAGTATCGAGGGAAATATGTGTAATACTGGTTTAGATGATTAATTCAGATCTGTTGTATCATTTAGTTAATCAATGTTTGGTAAAGAGAAGGAATTTCGATCAATGTCAGATCTGATTAGGAGTTAAAAGTTCTGATTTGGCAAATATCGTCCCAAACTACGATCTTGAATGTCACCCTGGACAAGTGATGTGTAGGAGAAAGCTCTGCAGATTTTTAACTTGGAACGTCACTGGTTGTTCTTCGAAGTATTCATTCATCACTGCAGGTAGGCAATAATGTGTTATTACATACTGTTAAGTCTTGCTAATTGAGTTGATTTTAATAATGTCGCTTACAATAACATTATAAGATTAATATATGCAATTATCGCCGTGGGGCCCATGCATGGCAATATAATTTTGATTCTTGTAGCAGCCCCAAGTAATAGAGACGAGCTTTTTTTTTTTTTCGTGGTGTGTTGTGTCGACTGCACCGACTAATCTATACTCAAACATTGTCTGATCCCATTTAGAGGGTGGCCTCTCAACTTATTTTTTTCATTCACAAGACGAATTGGAGACCTCATTTATAGAGAACCTGATTTCTTATCACTCAGACCAATTAATTGTTTGTGAGATAAGTGTTTAAGCATTTGTTAGTACTGTTTGTGGGAATTTTTCCCTTTTTTATAGGCAGCGGCTAAAAGGACCTCACTTTTTATTACAAGTACCTTAGTTTTGTAAAATTACCCAATGACCCCTCTATATAAAAGGGTTTTTACTCATTTTATACCTCACTTACCCCACTCACCTCTCTCAAATCACACTCAACTCAAATCTGACAAAATCCGAGCAAAACCACCTCTCTCAAATCACACTCATCAACAACTCAAATCACCTCTCTCCCTCTAGTTTAATGTTGATTTCAAGGTTTTTTTTTGTGGTTTTTTTTCTTGAGTCGTTTAGTTTGTGAATCTGCTTTTAGGTTTAGGACTTCGATTTGAAGCTTGAATCTTGTATTTTGGGTACAAAATCTTGATGGAATCAAAAATATAAAATGATTCTGAGCAAAATCCACTATTTTTTTTTTACCATTTTCATGTATTTTTCGGGAGTTTTGAAGTTTTTTTATTCATTCTGGTCGCCTGCGGGTTTCGAACTTACAGGGCCGAAACCTCAGAAGAGGTGTCGGACACAGAGAGTCGACACCTTTAAAGAGGTTTCGAACACACAAGGTCAACACCTCTAAAGAAGTTTCGGCTAGATCCCTCCGTCATCTATTAAGACCGAGTTATCTTCGCATTATCGGTTGGAGTTAGCCGAGACCTTTAAAGAGGTATCGGCCCTGTGTGTTCGACACCTCGTCTCAGTTCGTTCGAAACACGTGGGTCACACTTCTTTAAAAGTGGGATATGGGTAATGAGGTGAGCAAGGGTATTTTTGAAATTTTAAAAATAAAAGTGAGGTAAACTAAGTAAAAAGTGGGGTACACGAAGTAAAAATTTAAAACTGAGGTCCGTTTAGTCGCTTTCGTTTTATATCATTTTTTTTTTTTTTTTTGAGGAATAGGAATTTAAAAAACCATCACAAAACCGTAAAAAGCGTGATCAAATTAGGGGCTAGGGAGGGTTTGGCTAGTCAAGCTGACAAGTCTTTATTTATATTAGCAAGAGAGGGTGGTTCTCATTAGTCATTATGGACATAAACATAAAAAATATTTGAAATTGGCGACTAGTGGTAGGCTGGTAGCGTGGTAGGTTTGTGTGAATTGATTGCTTTGATAAAAAATTAACCTAAACATAAATAATATTTATATTTTATAAAAGCCGTTCATCATATAGGGCGTGCATGAGCTGGTTTTGTTTTGTAAATATGTTTTTTG
Organism: Stephania japonica; assembly: GCA_039657345.1. Classification (NCBI taxonomy): domain Eukaryota; kingdom Viridiplantae; phylum Streptophyta; class Magnoliopsida; order Ranunculales; family Menispermaceae; genus Stephania; species Stephania japonica. The sequence goes on along the minus strand of CM077564.1, from coordinate 12,979,625 downwards.
TTCCAAAGCACAAATAAAGGGTGTTTTTCAAAGAGTAGGGTTGGTTTACTTTAAAATTTATTAAATAGGGTAAATTTCTTTAAAATTTCAAAAATAATGTATTTCTCCTTTAGTAGAGGCGTCATTGAGTCTGATGTGGCGGTGGGTAGGTGATGTGGCAATTCCAATTGTATGAATGACTCCTTTTGTAAATGAGTCATTCATACATTTCATTTTTGTATGAATGTCTCCTTTACAAAATGAGTCATTCATACAATATGACTTTGTATGAATGACTCCTTTTGTAAAAGAGTCATTCATATAATTGGAATTGTGATGTGGTTGTGACGTGGTGATGTGGCGGTGGATGTGTGAGGTGGCAATTTCAATTGTATGAATGACTCCTTTTGTAAATGAGTCTTTCATACACTCCTTTTGTAAAGGAGTCATTCATACATTTCATTTTTTGTATGATTGATTCCTTTACAAAAAGAGTCATTCATACAATTAGAATTGTGATGTGGATGTGATGTGGCGATGTGGCAGTGGGTGGGTGAGGTGGCAATTTCAATTGTATGAATGACTTCTTTTGTAAAGGAGTCATTCATACATGACTCCTTTTGTAAAAGAGTCATTCATACAATTAGAATTGTGATGTGGCTGTGATGTGGCGATGTGGCGGTGGGTGGGTGAGGTGGCAATTTCAATTGTACATACATTTGATATTTTGTATGAATGACTCATTTTCAAAAGGAGTCATTCATACAACTTATATTTTCCCATACCCTTGCCCGCCTATATTAAAAATACTACACATACATCAACCCAAACCATACTAAATACATATTGGGTGTGTTCCACATCAAATCGAGATGCATATAGATAACTCAAACATCAATGTGTGTTTTGGTATATCCGTGTAGCATTCCTCAAACATAATACCATTTTCATTGAATTCTTCTAACAATTAATTTTTCAAGTACACATGACGAAATTAACAAAGTCATATACAAGTTAAAACGTATCACTCATAACCCATATCTAGCATAAAACGATAAAAGTAAACAAACGTACCAGTAGGGAAGTGTACAGTCAAATCATAAGAAGTCCGCGAATGCCTACGATGGTGTCCATGTCTACAATAATCTCATGAATAACGACAATTAAAAATTAGGCCGTTACAATACAAGTAATTATGAGAAAAACAAATAGCAAAAAAAATCGAAGAAATATACAAATCTAAGAAATTACCATGACATGAAAGAAACTCATACAAATGTATGATGCAGTTTTATCGACGCCGACGTTGCTCCTCCGTGTGGCAAACCGGTCATACTCTATTTCGACCTGAATTTCTCTGTACTTGTACGCCCGGCTGAGTCTGTTGAGCTCGATGACTCGACTAAACTTCTTCCTCGTGTTGACTCGATTGACCTCTACTACTAGTGCTATCAAAGATAGGGAGTTGAACCATTCCAACATATTGACTTCCTGTATGTGGTAGGGTGAAAGGAACATGAGGTGGCATGCCTAATAAGGGAATGAATGAGCCATCTCCACTATATGGAATATTATAATTATAATATGACGGAGTAAATGGACTTGGCATGTATTGAGGCAATGAACCATGCATTGAATGTGTAGGCATTTTATGGTCCATGTAGGAAGATGATGGCCAAGGAGCATATAGATCAAAATGATAAGGATGAACACTCATGCTCAGTGTCCTAGGCAAAAACATATGAGCATCAGGTTGTGTTGGGGCGGCAAAGGAGAGTACCCATATGAAGAAGGGTGGGTTAGAGGTGGTAGAGGAGAACGTCTGCTGCTCTCACCAACAGTCTCTGACGTTCTTAGTGTTGGACGAGTTGGAGGTGTTGGAGAAGAACGTCTACTGCTTTCACCCACAGTCTGAGTCGTCGTTTTTTTTCTCCTCCCTCTATCTGCTAGGCTTTAATCTTCGTCTTGTTGTTCTTCTTCTTCTCCTTGAGAAGCTTCATCATCTATTTCCAGCTCAACTACATTTTCATCATTTCACATAGTAGTCCTTTGCCGTACATCCTCATCTAAGATTCTGATGTCTTCATGTAGAGCAGCAATGCCTTGATCGATCCCATCATCAATGAATACTCACTCCAATTGACGCGCAAATGTAGACTGATATAAAAAAAAAACAGTGTTAGTTAACAATTTTAAATATGACTCATGAGGATAACAACATTATAGTTTCAAGGTTACCGAAAATTCGCGGAGAGCCCCGTCATGTCCAATGTATCGCCTGGTGATAGATCTGTATCGCCTCATGTACTCTTCCTGATCATGTTCCCCTTCTTTTTCTATCGTGGCTATGGTATTACCATGATTTTCCCATAACTCTATATATCTTCTGTGATACACTGCCCAATTTTCTTGAGGGTGTCCTCTCAATTGGACGCGGTGTAGACGTGTGTCAAAATCATAATGAGGTGGCACGACCTGTATGTAACGGTCCGAGTTTAATTTGCCATTATTGGTGATGTATTGCAGACGTGGCGGACAGCTTAGACACCCGTGGGACCCGCAGCTAGGCTAGAGCACCCCTGGAGTTAGGTAAATAGTCATTTTGTGTGTTGTTTTGTTTAATTTGCAATGTTTATGTTAAAATAGGTTAAATGACATCGCGATGTGTGTAATTATATCTCAAATGACGTGTGAGATTGTGTTAAGTATTCGCCTTGATATGAGTGTCGATGCGGGTACCGGGTAGACTAATGAAATGAAATATTAGGCCGGGGGGAGATAATATACACATTAAATGAATTAAATGTGATAAAATAGTAAATTGTCGGGCGCAGTTTGATACGTGGGGTCACGAGTGACACGTGTCGGACGTATGGTGGTGCGCACGCCCGAGAGTTCTTGTTGGCGTGCCAACCGAAATTTGAGGCACAATATTTTGATAAATATATATATATATATATATATAATAAATTAGAAAATGGAAAATTACCATCAAGGGTATTGGTTTAAATAAGAAAAGTGGATGAACACAAGGGTATTTCGTTAATTTTTCCACCAAAACTATTTTCTCTACTATATATAAATGTGGGAAATCAAAACAGAGAGAGAGAGAGAGAGAGAGAGAGACGAGATGAACAGGGGAAGCCGAAAGGAAGAAGGAGAGAAGGAGGAAACCTCGAGAGCTCGAGTGGTCGAGGAGATTAAGGTGAGGTTGTTGTTGTTAGTTTGTTGTTGTAGTAGTTGTGTATGGTGTGGTGATGAGCTCGGCCATGGCGGACCATGGCCGAGAGTTGAAACCAAACGTTACTGACGAGGGTGGAGACGGCAAGGGAGTGATCTCCCTTGCCAAATCGAGTTGGGGTTGGGGTTGGAAGCCAACCCCAATCGATGCAAGAGAAAAAAAAACAGAACTGTGTATTCACAGTTCTGTTGGGAAGAAGGTGGTGAACCGGGCCGGTTCGGCTCGGTGAGCCGAACCCGGTTCGGCCCGGTTCACACCTAAAATAAAATAATAAATAAATAAATAAATAAAACAGTTTAAAAAAATCTGAAAAATTCATAGAAAATTAAAATAAAATAGGAAAATTTTAGAAAAATTATATTTTGATCAAATAAAAGAGTTTTGGGATTTTCTCGAAATTGAGGCGAGGTATTGTCGGGGTTTTAGCCTCGTAAAACGTAAAATTGACATAATATGTCAAATTGAAGCTAATTCAATGATAAATAATCTTAGGTACATTTAAGGTGATAATTTTGATTGTTGGGTGTCTATTGGAGCCAGACCAGGGTTTGGATTTCGGGACGCAGAGTGCGGATTGAGGTGTGTAGTATCCCAACTGAAATTACTTGAGAATTTACTTCTTTTGACATTTGAATTCAATTTCTTTCATTTCAATACTCTATTCTTGGTTATATTTGTATGGGCGGACATTGAGCGGGGCTCCCTTCGTTCCATTCTTGTGTGTATGTCCACTACACTATAGCACGTGCTACTAGATCGATCTCGGTGAATAGTACGACCCGAGTATCACGTCGTGGCGTGTGTCGGTGCACCGTAGGTGTAACGCCGGCCATCAAGCGGATCCAGATGCTTGCCCTGCTTGAGTTGGACTCGCCGACAGTATCTATGGAAGAGTTCGAATTATGGTGTAGTCTGACCCTAGGGGCTAGGAACACACTTTGAATTTTTCCTATTATTTATTCATGCGATGAGCGCAGTTGACTGTATTTATTTTCGCATGTTTATTTAATAGCTTTATTTAAATTCCAATATTTACTTTCAGTAATGCTCACTTAATTTCCTTGGGAATACTCACTCTGGACTCGTCATCTGCCTTTTGTGATGGCTTGAGTGTAGATCCTAGTACGAGCAGGGGCAAGGGCAAGCTACCAGAATACTGTTGAGCCGAGATAGCCTGACTCGTACGTTTGTATTATATTTATTTTGCTTTCATTTTAGGTTTTGGGAATTTTGAGATACTTTATGTATATTGATCTTGTTAGTGATTTCAAAGGTATTTATGGTCGTGTATGAGTTTTCCACATTAGGTTATTGGTTTAGGTTACACATTTATAGTATTATTATCCGAGAAAATGTGTTAGTAAGGCTTCCGCTATGTTTATTGAGGATTTTAGGATGCTTTAACATGATTTATTTTCAATACAACTTAATCAGTAAATGGACAGTTAATAAGGTTTAAAAAGATAAAATAGAGAATATAATCCAATGTAGAGCACAGCTGTCGCTGGTAAGACAGACTATGGGTCCATATTGGCCCCTGTGGCGGTCTATTTGGAAAATGGGTCGTTACAATTTTGGTATCAGAGCCTAGGTTTAGGAAAACCTAAGGCTCAAATTTGGGGAAAACCTTATTATAAACCTATTAAATACGCTTTAGATTTGAAAACCCAAAGGAGTTGCCTAAAGTCTTAGTTGGGAAGCAATGAGAGTTGGGTAGAAATCAGGGATATACGTGTTATGTTTTTGTCTGTATATTACATACGATACACGTATATTTGTCCGAGGCTTAGACGAGAGGATCATGAATGTTGTTCTAGCTGGAGGAGCACGCTCATTATAGGAGGTATACGACAGGGCCCTAGCTCACGAGATATATCTGATGCAAAGGACCAGTCGACCAGCATCTTTGTCGCAACAGGCACAACCAGCTTAGAGTTCTCGGTCTAATCAGATGCTGAAAAGACAAATGAGAGATCAAGATCGACAGGGACAGGGCCAGAGACCTCGTAGAGGTAGAGGTGATTGGCAGTCAGATCAGGGTCGCAGAGGTGACAAAGATCGTCGAGATGATCGAGATAGACGCGATGATCACGAGGTAGTGTATTCTGCGGCCTCTACTTCAGTTGATCGGCCGAGACAGCAGCAGAGGCAGGATAGAGGTCTGGGTCAGAGAGGCCAAAGTCGAGGCCAAAGTTAGAAGACTACTGGCAGATCAGAAACTCAAACTTGTTATCGTTGTGGTCAGGTAGGACATTTGGTGGCGGAGTGTACCAGACCAGCGCCAGTACCATCACAGACTGATCAGGCCAGAGATAAGACCCAAACTTGCTTTTAGGGTTACACAGCCAGACCGGAAGGCGACCAGACAGCTTGTTAAAGGTATGTTATCTGTCTGTGATACTTTTATGCATGTTATGTTTGATTCCGGCAGCACACTTTCCTTTATATCTGGACATATGGTAGGATTGTTAGGGTTAGGTGCACAAACTTTAGATACACATCTTGTTCTCAGCACAGCAGCTAGGGATAAGATTTATCCTAATCGAGTTTGTCGGGATTGTGTGGTTGAGATTGAGGGACATCAGTTACCGGCTGACTTTAGAGTATTAGAATACTTGGAGTTCGACGCGATGTTCGGTATGGATTTGTTATAGTCGTATCACGCACATATCGAGTGTTTTAGCAAGACGGTGACATTTCACATCGAGGGGATTCTAGATTTTTCATTTGTCGGAGCTGAGTCAGCATTACCTATCACTCGAGGCAGAGTAGCTACGTCGCAGGAGATGAATGCGTATGCGGCTATGGTGGAGCCAGATATTAAGACAGTGGTTAGGGTTGAGGATGTCCTAGTTTTTTGTGAATTTGCCGACGTATTTCCTGAGGATTTGCCAGGATTTCCACCACCGAGAGCTGTTGAATTCATTATCGAGCTAATTCATGGAACTTAACCACTTTACAGGAGGCCATATATGATGTCAACATTGGAGCAGAAGGAGTTGAGGACCCAGTTAGAAGAGTTACTGCATAAGGGATTCATTCACCCTAGCATGTCACCTTGGGGAGCTCCAGTTCTTTTTGTGAAGAAGAAGGATGGCTCGATGCGGATGTGTGTGGATTACAGGAAGTTGAATCAAGTGACTATTAGGAATCGTTACCCACTTCCCAAGATCGATGAGTTGTTTGATCAGTTGGCAGGAGCCAAATTATTCTCAAAGATTGACCTTAGATCAGGATATCATCAGTTGAGGATTCGAGAGGGAGATATTGAGAAGACTGCTTTCAGTACGCGATATGGGTTGTATGAGTTTACAGTTATGCTATTTGGGTTGATAACGCACCAGCAATATTAATGGATTTAATGCACAGGGTGCTCCGACCATTTTTGGATCGATACATCATAGTTTTCATCGACGACATCCTGATTTACAGCAAGACTCGTGTGGAGCATGAGAGACATCTCAGGGAGGTGTTGATGACGCTGAGAGAGCACCAACTTTACGCCAAGTTCAACAAGTGCGCGTTTTGGCTGAGTGAGGTGAAGTTTCTCGGACATGTTATCAGTAATCAAGGGATATCTGTTGATAGAAACAAGATTCAAGCGATTATTGATTGGAGGACACCTGAGTCGGTTTCGGACATCTGGAGTTTCTTGGGTTTAGCAGGATATTACAAGCGATTCGTACAGGATTTTTCCTTGATTGCAGCGTCGATGACGAGGTTGACCAAGAAGGATGTCATATTTGACTGGTCACAGGAGTGTGAGGATGCTTTCTGGGAGCTTAAGAGGCAGTTGACTTCTGCACCAGTTTTTGCATTACCTGTGGTAAGAAAGGGTTTCTCGGTTTACACTGATGCGTCAGGCACTAGGTTGGGTTATGTGTTAATGCAGGACGGACATCCAGTGGCCTATTTATCGCGATGGTTAAGACCACATGAGGAGAGTTATCCAGTGCACGATTTGGAGCTTGCAGCAGTTGTGTTTGCACTGAAGGCTTGGAGGCACTATTTGTATGGTGAAAAGTTCATACTATTTACCAATCCCCAGAGTTTGAGATATTTATTCACTCAGAGGGAGTTGAACATGAGACAGCGGAGATGGCTCGAGTTACTAAAAGACTACGATTTCACTATCGAATATCATCCGGGAAAGGCGAACGTCGTAGCTGATGCGCTGAGCAGAAGTGGCATCGAGATTCAAACGGGATTGCGGTATATGACACACGAGCATGGGTTGCTTGAGGCTGCATCGGTGTTGTGTGTAACTGATTCTATTGCTGAGCTACATATTTGCGGTCAGATACGAGTTCCTACGGTGTCTCTAGAGTGGGTTGCTGAGTTGCAGAGAACTGATGACCGGTATTTACAGATCAGTGGACTGGCTCAGGATCAGGGGTGCACCGAGTGGTCTGAGGGTTCAGACGGGTGCTTGAGACACAGGGGTTGTTTATGGATACCGGAGGTACCGGAGCTCAGGGACAGTATTCTCGAGGGTACACACCGGTCGCGATTTACAGTTCATCCTAGTCGAACCAAGATGCATCACGACCTTCAGCGATTGTTTTGGTGGCCAAGGATGAAGACTGACGTGGGGAGGTACCTCCGAAGTTGTCATATTTGCTAGCAGGTAAAGGCTGAGCACAGAAGACCAGTTGGGTTGATATAGCCGCTGCTCATTCCTCAGTGGAAATGGGAACACGTGACCATGAACTTCGTTAGTGGCCTACCGCAGACTATGGGAGACACGATGCAGTTTGGGTAGTTATTGACAGGTTGACGAAGTCATCACATTTCATACCGATAGCCATGAGATATTCAGTTACACAGCTGAGCACTATTTTCAAGAAAAAGATTGTCAAATTGCACAGTGTACCACTCTCCATTGTTTCTGACAGAGATCCGAGGTTTACTTCAAGACTTCGGGAGAGTATGCAGGAGCAGCTTGGCACTCGACTACAATTTAGTACTGCGTACCATCCTCAAACTGACGGGCAGTCGGAGCGATTGATCCAGATTCTCGAGGATATGCTCAGGGCGTGTATTTTACAGTTTGGTAGATCGTGGGAGAATTATCTGTCGTTGTGCGAATTTGCATACAACAACAACTATCAGGCGAGTATCGGGATGCTACCGTTCGAGGCACTATATAGTAGGCCCTGCAGATCACCAGCATGTTGGGCAGCACCGGAGGATAAAGCGGCTATAGGACCTGAGATTGTTGCAGATCACACTGAGAAGGTAAGGCAGATTAGACAGAGACTTCAGGCAGCGCAGGATAGACAGAAGAAATATGCGGATAGATATCATGGGGATCTGAGCTACAAGGTTAAAGACATGGTGTACTTGAAAGTTTCGCTTTGGAAGGGTTATCAGAGATTTGGAATTAAGGGGAAACTAGCTCCAAGGTTTATTGGACCGTTCAGAATGGAGGAACGTGTCGGCAAAGTGGCATACCGTTTAGAGTTATCGCCACAGTTAGCGGGGATATATCCAGTGTTTCACATATCCATGTTGAGGCTAGCTAAGTCGGGACCGAGACATATGATTGATGTACGTCAGATTGAGGTGCGACCAGACGTGTCATTTAAGGAGCAGCTTGTGGAGATCATGAATAGGAGGATTCAGACTTTGAGGAACAGGGAGATCCCGAAGGTTTTAGTTCGTTGACAGTATCATGGAATTGAGGGATTAACCTGGGAGCTCGAGTCTACCATGTGACGATGGTATCCCCACTTATTTGTCGGTAAGTATTTAAGTTTAATTTAAATTTCGGGATGAAATTTCACCTAGTTGGGAAGAATTATAACGGTCCGAATTTAATTCGTTGTTATTGGTGATGTATTGCAGACGTGGCAGATAGCTCAGACACCCGTGGGACCCGCAGCTAGGCTAGAGCACCCCTGGAGTTAGGTAAATAGTTATTTTGTGTGTTGTTTTGTTTAATTTGCAATGTTTATGTTAAAATAGGTTAAATGACATCGCGATGTGTGTAATTATATCTCAAATGACGTGTGAGATTGTGTTAAGTATTCGCCTTGATATGAGTGTCGATGCGGGTACCGGGTAGACTAATGAAATGAAATATTAGGTCGGGGGGAGATAATACACATATTAAATGAATTAAATGTGATAAAATAGTAAATTGTCGGGCGCAGTTTGATACGTGACGAGTGACACGCATCGGACGTATGGTGGTGCGCACGCCCGAAAGTTCTTGTTGGCGTGCCAACCGAAATTTGAGCCACAATATATTGATAAATATATATATATATAAATATATATAATAAATTAGAAAATGAAAAATTACCATCAAGGGTATTGGTTTAAATAAGAAAAGTGGATGAACACAAAGGTATTTCGGTAATTTTCCCACTAAAACCATTTTCTCTACTGTATATAAATGTGGGAAATCGAAACAGAGAGAGAGACAAGATGAACAGGGGAAGCCGAGAGGAATAAGGAGAGGAGGAGACCTCGAGAGCTCGAGTGGTCTAGGAGATCAAGGTGAGGTTGTTGTTGTTGTTAGTTTGTTGTTGTAGTGGTTGTGTATGGTGTGGTGATGAGCTCGGCCATGGCGAAGCCATGGCTTAGAGTTGAAACCAAACGTTACTGATGAGGGTGGAGACGGCAAGGGAGTGATCTCCCTTGCCAAATCGAGTTGGGGTTGGGGTTGGAAGCCAACCCCAATCGATGCAAGAAAAAAAACAGAACTGTGTATTCACAGTTCTGTTGGGGAAAAAAGTGGTGAACCGGGCCGGTTCCGCTCGGTGAGCCGAACCCGGTTCGGCCCGATTCACACATAAAATTAAAAAAAAAACAGTTTAAAAAATATGGAAAACTCATAGAAAATTCAAATAAAATAGAAAAATTCTAGAAAAATTATATTTTGATCAAATAAAAGAGTTTTGGGATTTTCTCATAATTGAAGTGAGGTATTGTCGGGGTTTTAGCCTCGTAAAATGTAAAATTGACATAATATATCAAATTGGAGCTAATTCAATGATAAATAATCTTAGGTACATTTTGGGTGATAATTTTGATTGTTGGGTGTCTATTGGAGCCAGACCAAGGTTTGGATTTCGGGATGCGGAGTGCAGATTGAGGTGTGTAGTATCTCAACTGAAATTACTTGAGTACTTACTTCTTTTGACATTTGAATTCAATTTCTTTCATTTCAATATTCTATTGGTTATGTTTATATGGGCGGACGTTGAGCGAGGCTCCCTCCGTTCCATTCTTGTGTATATATCTACTACACCATAGCACGTGCTACCAGATCGATCTCGGTGAATAGTATGACCCAAGTATCACGTCGTGGCGTGTGTCGATGCGCCGTAGGTGTAACGCCGGCCATCAAGTGGATCTAGATGCTTGCCCTGCTTGAGTTGGACTCGCCGGCAGTATTCTGTGGAAGAGTTCAAATTATGGTGTAGTCTGACCCTATGGGCTAGAAACACACTTTGAATTTTTCCTATTATTTATTCATGCGATGAGCGCAGTTGACTGTATTTATTTTCGCATGTTTATTTAATAGCTTTATTTAAATTCCAGTATTTACTTTCAGTAATGCTCACTTAATTTTCTTGGGAATACTCACTCTGGACTCATCATCTGCCTTTTGTGATGGCTTGAGTGCAGATCCTAGTACGAGCATGGGCAAGGGCAAGCTGCCAGAATACCGTTGAGCTGAGATAGCCTGACTCGTACGTTTGTATTATATTTATTTTGTTTTCATTTTGGGTTTGAGAGTTTTGAGATACTTTATGTATATTGATCTTGTTAGTGATTTCAAAGGTATTTATGGTCGTGTATGGGTTTTCCACATTAGGCTATTGGTTTAGGTTACACATTTATAGTATTATTATCTGAGAAAATGTATTAGTAAGGCTTCCGCTGTGTTTATTGAGGATTTTAGGATGCTTTAACATATGATTTATTTTCAATACAACTTAATCAGTAAATGGACAGTTAATAAGGTTTAAAAAGATAAAATAGAGAATATAATCCAATGTAGAGCACAGCTGTCGCTGGTAAGACAGACCGTGGGTCCGCATTGGCCCCTGTGGCGGTCTATTTGGAAAATGGGCCGTTACACTATGTCAACCCAAACTGTCTCATGACCCTTTCCGGTCTATGCCACTCAACTATATGGAAACAAATTAAAGGACACGTCGAACGCCAGCTCCCGTGACCTTGAGTACATAATTGTGGAAGTGACTCGATGACATCAGCATATGGTTGCCACTCCACGACATTCTCCCTCTGCGTGTCAAGTGCATCACGAAATGATGATAAAACGTGTGTGAAAGTCCTAGTTACCGAAAATGCAACTATCCATCTGTATACAAAACAATAAATTAGTCACAAATTAAAAAGACGCAATGAATAATTAAAAATAATATGAGAAACATTTTTATTACCGATATCCCAAAGGAACGTCATTGGGCATGTATACTCTATCACATGTTCGTGGTCGAGCTCTAGGAACAGGCATGCGCGTTGGTGATATAAATGGAAACCTATCCCAGGCCCATAGTTGTATAAGAATTGATGCATCAGCGACCTCGTGCGCACCAAAGCGAGATCTACGACACAACTCCCTGTATAAATATGTCAAACATGCACTTCCCCAACTATACTATCCAGTTGTTTGAAGGTCCTCGAGCAATGGAAGAAACATTAAATGTACATATCGATTTGAATTGTTAGCGAACACACAACCACCAATAAGTTGTAGAATGTATGAACGAACATAACGTTGAACCATTTCCTCATTGTTTTCATCCTCTATAAGTGGCACATTTTGTTCGAGCCATGAAACAAGAACTCTATTCCGAGAAAGGTCAAGTGGTTCAGGTCTTGCACTAAGTAGTCTTTCACACACCGCGGGATAGTCGACATCTGTACTTCCAGTCACAGGAATAACATTAATCGGTAACCCGAGCTGAATCTCAACATCTTGGAGTGTTATCGTACACTCGCCACAACGCATGTGGAATATATGTGTCTCTGGACGCCATCTCTCAATGAAAGCGGTGATCAAAGCCCAATCAAGTCTAAAAAATCCTACGCATGAAACCCCATAAAAGCCATTAGAACGTAGGTAAGGGATCATTCTAGAATGGTAATTCACCCATCGATCAATGACACCCCGTCTTCTTCGCACGCGCATGATATCATGTACCTTACAATTAAAAAATATGTCGATATATATATATATATGTATTAAACGTTTTTGCATAAATATTAGGCACATACATGTTAAATGTATATACCTGACCCCTCCAGACTTGCGATGATCTGTGTGTAGATTGGAGGCGTAGAAGAGAAGGATCAGATGGTCCTGTTTCCATATGTACTCGCTATAACTGTGTGATTAGAGAAATTGGTAGAGTAGTTTTAAGTCACAACAAATCATTAGTATGAATTATAATATTAACAAATACCTATCAATTACTTTACGTAACATATCCGAATACTATATTAATATAAATGTTATGAAATTACCAACTGACACCATTTACAAACAAAATAATAATCCTCTCATTGGTTTGGATTGGGGGGTTGAGCTTTTAATGGACAATTTTTTGTGTTATGTCCCTCTGCACAACAAAAACTGCAACGGTTCCTCCTAGTAGGGACTTGACCACGATCTCTATTTGGACATGTTGTTCGTTTATGTCCTTCTTGATGACATATGCCATATCGCAAGGTCCTCGAAACATTAGGAAGATCCATCTCATTTTGCCTTCGTGTTCCCTTTGGTCTCCCTCGACCACGTCTACACCTAGGATCTGGTAAAATCTTCGTCGCAAAAGTCGGCCAATACTTCTCATCGGGGATGGCTTTGAATTGAGAGGAGTAGCATCGTGCGTACATGTCCATCCTGTAGTATGGCTCAATAAATTGTGTATAATCAAGTTGAATAAGGGCACATGCAGCTAACACGTGTGAGCAAGGGAAACCAAATGATTGCCATTTATTGTAGCTGCAATACCAGTTCTTCAGGATAACAATTTGTGTATTGTTGCCTTTATGCATGCGATCACCATGACGTCCAGTGAGCACCTCAAACTCACCAGTGTCGTGATTTATTAATTTGACGTAATGTTTCCTTGCAGATTGTTCATAATGTGCAATTTTATCCATGGCATATTTCATGTAATTGAGCCTGTGCGAGATTGCTTCATCGATTTCCTGCTTGCGTCGGTTGGTGTATGTCACCAACCTGTAGTAAATCATTTGAACCATTGTTGTTATTGGCAAGAATCGTGCCCCTTTCAATACACCGTTAAAACATTCTACTAGGGGTGCACACGGATTGATATAATCCGCGAATCCGATCCAACTCGAACCAATTATCACTAATTGGATCAATTTTTTGATCCCTTGGACCGGATTGGATTGAAAAATCAGTAATCCGGCCGGACTGGATTGGATCACGGATTCTTCAATGAAAAACCGCGGATCCAGCCCAATCTAGTCCGTTTACATAAGCACATATGAAAAACCCTAACTCACTGTCTAAAACAAAAAAATCCCTCCCCGTCTCCTCACCTTGCATCTCCCTCCCTCCCTGCTGCTCATCGCCTCACCTCGCCTCTCCCTCTCCGCTGCTCCTCGCCTCGCCTCTCCCTCCCTCTCCGCTGTTCGCTGCTCCTCGTCTCGCATCTCCCTCCCTCCCTGCTGCTCATCGCTTCACCTCGCCTCTCCTTCTCCGTTGCTCCTCTCCTCTGTTGCTCCTCGCCTCGCCTCTCCTCTCCCTCCCTAGAAGAATTTGATACTTTGGGTTGGTGAAAACTAAATAGCAACAAGTATGAAATTTTATCTCAAATTGCAAGAGATGTGTTGGCAATTCAAGTGTCCACTGTTGCATCTGAATCCGCCTTTAGCACTGGAGGACGTGTAATTGATTATTTTAGGAGCTCATTAAGCCCTATCACAATTGAAGCATTGATTTGCTTGCAAAATTGGTTAAAGTCAAAACTTGAACCAAATGAGTCATGCGATTATTTTGAAGAAGCTAGTTTATATGAAAGCATTGAGCAAGGTAACTCATTTACATAGTTAAACTTGTGGTATTTATATTTTAAAATATATTGTCTTCGTATTTATATATCTTCTTTCAGAATTCATAAGGTTGAACGTATCATCTCAAACTGAAATTGATGATTGATAATATGACTTGACTTGAACAAGACAAGTATATATTGCTATGCATTGTATATATTTTCTTTCAATGATATGAAATTACCTTACTTAATCATGACTCATATTTTCTATTTTTTTTTTTTTTTTTTTTTGTGTGTGTTTTTTTTAATTTGAAAAACTCAGGTGGGGAGCATATAACTAAGATATGAGAAGAGGCTTGAAGAAAATAGAGATTAGCAATGAAAGAAAGTTTTTGTTTCCTATTTTGTTATCACTTCACTTGTATGTTGTGTTTAGGTTTTCATAATAACTCAAAGACTATGCTTGTTCTCAACTCTTTTGTTATGTTTCAAACCTTTTTTTGTGGGTTTTATGTTTGCAACATGCACTTAATTTTCATGTTTATTCATGTAAGACTTGCATATTGAAGCTTATTATGATGACAAGTTTTTGAAAAATATGTTATAGATTTTGTGAGATGTATTTGTTAATTTGTCATTCATGAAATGTATGATTTGTGTGTTTCATTTGATTAAGTTTAATTTCATAAATCTTTGGATATAAAAATGTCAATCCGCGAAACTTGATCCAATCCAGTCCGCATTTTACAAATTGGATTGGATTGGATTGATGACTTATTTGGACTGGATTGGATTGTAATTTTTCAATCCGCAATTATTGGATTGGATTGCGGATTGACCTTAATTGGATCGGATCCAATCCGTGTGCACCCCTACATTCTACAATGGTAAGATAATGTCGTGTCAGTAATATCAGCACAATGAAAAAAATATAGGATAACAAACATAACTACTATCGATTACATACCAAACCCGTTAAAATTTATCCATCCGTACCGCAGGCCTCCATCATGCGATTGAGTCCAGAGTTCCTTGGGAATGGCATTCACATATTGAAAACATTGAGGAGTTCCTGATGACAAATAAGCAAAGCGCTCCATGCATGCATCAAATTTTCTCACTTGATGTTGACCAGCAGCTCGAGAAAGGATGTTCTTCAACGATTTATTTTTGAAATTCGTGTTAAAATTGCTGGTCAAGTGTCGCAGGCAATAACAATGGTATCTTCTTGGTGGACAAAAACCATTTGTTGGTATGTTAACAGCCTCGAGAATGCCAGAGTGACGGTCGAAAATAATACAAATATCATCTCTATGAGTCACGTGTTTGCGTAACATCCTCAAAAACCACTCCCATGAGTCTGTTGATTCATTTTCCGCAACTGCAAATGCAACTGGAAGTAGATGTCCATTACCATCAACAGATAGGGAAATCATCAGCTTACCACTGTATTTGCCATACAAGAATGTCGCGTCATTCTGTAGAAGAGGCCTACAATGCTTGAACCCTTCAATTGATGCTTCGAATGCGAAGAACACACGACGAAATTGAGGATGCTCTGTCCTGATCTCATCTGCAGCCCATTATCTATGTGACCACTCAATCTTTGTCCCTGGGTTCTTATTATGTACAGCCGCCAACCATCTTGGTAACTTAGCATACGACGCGTCCCAATCTCCGAATGCATTTATAGCTGCTTTCCTTTTAGCATTCCACATTCACTTGTAGGGAACTTCATGTCCGTATTTTAGCTTAATCATTTCTACCAAGGCCTTGATAGTAATTTCCTGATCTATTTGGACAACTCTTTGTATCTCACGTGCAAGCATGTTGGTGTCGAGTTGGGCATGACTGCGTTCTATGCCGGGATTTATACAGTTGTGCGGCTCATCTAATTGAGTGATCTCTCATAATTGTTTCTTGTTTCACAAATAAGCACGGAGACGCCACATGCACCCAGCTTCTGGCACACTTCTGCACTTCACCGCCCATAAGGTTATAGTTGACTCCATAACAAGGTATTGACAATGGTTATTAACATGCCATACTTTGATGGCATGCTGCAAGTCTTTCTTATTGTCAAAGCACATTCCTCTTTCCAACTCAAAATTAGGCATGTCTCATCCAGTCGAATGATAAGAATGTTGGGTCGCAGTAGAATTAGCCACTTCCCAATCAATTTCATTATACACCGGTAATGGTTGGTAAACTTCTTCATTGCTTGCTTCTTCCATGCACTCCTCCTCGTCAATTGCAAATTGCTCATCATCTTGCAAGTTTTCCGCCCTTGGAGGTTCGTAGGTTGGGTCATCTGTAGCAACATTTATATTTTCCCAATTAACAGATGGCGCAACATCCTCGAGGGGACATACGTCCTCGTCAATGTCGTTGTCGTGGTCCTCGTTAGGGTCATCACTGGGGGCACTAATGTCATCATCAATCGGAGTAACAAATCTATCTTGCACAACATCACCTATAGGTGATTGCATACGTAATCTTTCCATCATTGATGTAGGGCATGTCATGCCCACATTTTTTCTACCACTTGTGAGTGTACAGTAGAATTTTGAAAAAGCTTGATTGGCTCAAAGGTTAAATAAATCTCTACCTTCGCTGATAATGGTAGATTCGCTATTGTTGACCATATCAACTCGAAGTGGGTCTCGTCTTGCAACGACACGGGGATAAAATATTGTGAACCTTATGGATGGGTTATTACGTGACAATACGTCATCGTAATGAGAGTCTCCGTGGACGAGATACCAAACGCGTTATACACGTGATCTATCAACTCATGTTTACTCATTCCAAACTTAAGAATCAGGATAATTGATGGGGGTCTGTTGTACTCGATGCCTTGCGAAACCTTAACAATTTCTCCGTATGCATAAAATTGAAACGGGATATTCCTACGTTCCATGACCTACATAATTTACCGCATTAATAATTTAAAAAAGACTACATATATATGAAGCGAAAAAAATGATCAAAATGAGGATTTGAGGCGCGTTCGAACTTTTCAAAAAATCCTCATCAAAGATTATTCTTGTTCCTATATCAAAATGGAGCATCTTGTAGTAATTTTTCAAAATGATTTGAATTTTATCCTAAGGTTGTTCGAGGAGCCTCTTGGGAAATGAACGAGTCCCTTCTAAGGAACTTAGTATCGACTGAGTATTCAGTTTTCTTAGAATCCCATCTTGGGAAAGGGAACGAGTCTCTTCTAAGGAACTTAACTTAGGTTTAAATTTATACATAAAGAAAGTTGAGTGCAATGAAAGCGCAGTTTGGGGATACACTCGATTTTCAAATATATTTGGAGTCTTTTTATCTTTTTGTTTAGGTATTAGAAAATACATATCATATTCAATTTCAAGCAATGTTTATATTGGTAGTTCCCCACCTGATTTTTTCATTGTACAATAGCTTACCAAACAATTGGAAATGAATGTATCCAGACAGAGCAGCGCCTATGGTCTACTGTCAGCACTAGAGAGTAGAGTGAGGACACGTGTGAACGCGAGATTAGGTATTTTGTCAGTGATGTTATTGGAGATGGTGAGGGGACTAATAATGTATACAAAAGGGTCGATGAGGGTAGGAGGGAAGGGTGTGGAGATGGTGCGGGTGTGCTCAAGAGTGTTGATGTATCTATTTTTAATTTTTGAAAATTATTTGGTACATTTTACACGTGAGTGGCAAATGAAAATCAAAATCCATCACAGATATGCGAATCAAAATATTCAAATACAGTAGAATTTTGAAAAGGCTCGATTGGCTCGAAGGTTAAACAAATCTCTACCTTCGCTGATAATGGTAGATTCGCTACTATTGACCACATCAACTCGAAGTGTGTCTCGTCTTGCAACGACACGGGGATAAAATATTTTGATTACATATAAAATAGATTACATATATATCAGGCTAAAAAATTATCAAAATAGGGATTTGACGCGTCACCGAACTTTTGATAAATTTTTCGTTAAAGATTATTCTTGTTCTTATATCAAAATGGGGCATCTTATAGTAATTTTTCAAAATGAAAAATGCAAGCACAGTTCAGGATACACTCGATTTTCAAATATATTTGGGGAAAATTTGACAAAATAGCTCCAAATGGACCTCAATAATGAAAAATAACTCTTGTTTTTCAGATTTGGTTTTTTAGCCCAAATCTAGTGGTGAAAAGTCTTTTCTACCCTTGAAGTTTTCAAAACACATCAAGCTTATACGAAAGAGCAAGGGATATTCATCTTCTCCACTCTCTCTCTCTCTCTACATATATATGTCTCTACACTCACCCCTCTCTTCATCCTCTCTCTCTGCACTCTCGAAGGTCTTCTTTTCTCTCCCTCTCCGTGTTACATTAGTTACTTTGAGAACTCCATGTACAAGTGATTTTGATTTGACAAAGAAGAAGATGGTGCCTAGGGCATTTGGGCAGTGAGAAATCTTATTCGTGTTTGGATTTTGCTTGAGAAGTTGTTGTTCGAGTTTGGGTGTGAGGAGAAACGGAGGTTTGTTTTTCACTTTAACTTTGATTTAATTTATAATGGAAGGAGTTGAGACTTCTTGAACGATTTTTGTTTGATTTCTAGGTTTTGATTCTTGTTTTATGTTGTTTGTTGGTTTCAATTAAACAAGTTGTGATTCTAGGGTTTATTATTTTTTTGTTGACTCCTTACAAAAATGTGTACTCCAATTTGAAAGGTTCTCTATATGAATGATATTTACAAAAAAAGGAAATTTTTTAAGCAAAAACCATACCCAAAAGTCTTGTTGTGCCTGTTTTAACGCCAAAAACGATCGGCATCATACCAACAAAAACTTTCTCATGCTTGCATTAACTCCAAAAAGGACATATCAACCTAGATTAAATGTCATTAGGGACTGCCAGCTTCTCAACAAATCAGTTAAACTCCAACCTAAAAACCTTATTCTAGACCACCCACTTGCATATATATATATATATATATATATATATATATATATATATATGTAAGCATTCGAATGTTGTCACGTGCCTTAGAGCTTCTCACATATATACAAAAGTTCTTAATAATGTAGATATACACAAGTATTACGTAGGTTATTCAACAATAATGACACGTCTAACAAGTTTTATTTATTTACTTTTTTGGGTAGAAACAAGCTTTCTTTATCTTTGTATGTCGTTTCAAATGCATGTTGTCAATAAGTAAGATATAGACAATATGGGCATAAAAGTAGTTACCACTTAGTGTTTATTTCATTCAAAATTCGAATGATTGATTGAAGTAGCTTATAGTCTCATGACAATATAGCCAATATGGACAATGTAGAAGAAATAGTAATTATTATCACTTGCAATTAAAAACTTTCATTCAACATAAATCAATATGTTGATGTAAACTAGAAAGGAAAAATGACAGGTTGACGTACATAGGTTTCATGTTTCCTTGATCACTATTGATATAATATATTGTTAATATAATCAATATTGTTAGTATAATCAATATTTTCAATATTGACAATATCAATCCATCCATACTTTTCAAGGTGTTTGAGAAGAAATATTATTACAGAATAAATTATCGAGAAATTTGACAAAATAGCCCAAAAGAGCTCCCTATAATGAAAAATAGCCTAATTTTTTTGGATAAGCCCAAACCTAGCTGTGAAATGTCTTAAGTGCCTCTAGAATGGTAATCGAATATTTGACATAATCGAGGATGAGACAAAAAAAAGAACTAAACAAAAAGAAGTTGAAAATGGAGAACAATGAAGATGAATGGCATGAGCATGAAGGCTAGAGAGAAGTAGGAGAAGAAGACTACCAACACTGATTCAAACCATTTGTAATTTCTCAACCTTTTATTTGGTATCTTCTATCTTGTTCAATCAACAACTATAGGTTTTCTATTTCCAATCTAACTGATTCAAACCATATGTAATTTCTCAGACAATTTCGAATGTTATGTTGTTTCAATGGTTAAAAATTATATTTACTTCAAATAACTAGTTTTTTTTCTTTAACAAGTATGATGAATGGAGTCTAGGTAATTGGCAAAGTTATAAAAAGAAGTAGTACCAATCTTAAAGTTGAGAATTATCTTCTTCTTTGGTATGGTGGGAATCTCATTGAACTCTCCAGCATCAAAACATTACAATGTGAACTTATTAATATATATAGACACTAATATACTTTTCAAGTGTACCTACACATGGAAGTTTGCACTGCCTAACAAAAAAGTCTATTCCTATTGATCGCCAACACGCATTACATCATTTATATACTTGTATGGACAACAATCACTTCTTGTTTTATGTTTCTCTAACGAGATATTGTTTGTAAAAGGCTCTTGTAGTTGTACAAATCTCAAGTTTCTTTCTTAATGCTAAAAAAATGCATTACATATAGAAGGAAAGATCAAAACCGAGCTTAGTACTTTATAAGTAGAAATACTTTCCCTATCCAATGTCATATTGTGATATATTTGTTTCTTAAGATTTTCAAAAAAAGGGTTAAAGTTGAAAAATAATACATTTTAAACATGTTATACACTAATGTTTAATTGTTTTTTCTAAATATATCGTCTATAATGTTATTATTCTTAATCAGTGGTTATCGGAGCTTCAAGTGGTAGATAGTGAGTTCAAATATGATCAATTGCGGTCACAGTTAGTAAGTTAGCTATTTCCTTGCATGGTCGTGGCCAGAGAAGAGGGAGAAGAATGGTCTGACGTATTCAAAGATGAGTAGTGGCCTGATTTTTTCATTATACGATAGTTGACCGAACAATTGGAAATAAATATATCCGGACGGGGCAGCGCCTATAGTCTACTGTCAGCACTAGAGAGCAGAGTGAGGACACTTGTGAATGCGAGATTACGTATTTTGTTACTGATGTTGTTGGAGATGGTGAGGGGACTAATAGTGTATACACTGGACACTCCATTAACACTAACTTGTAATTGATATCTTGTCGCAATAAACGCTGATAATAAATAACACAGATAATATTTATCTTTGGGTCGATTTGCCACTCACGTGTAAAATGTGCCAAATAATTATCACGCATTTATCACTACACACAATAAGCCACGACAACCACTACAAAAAATTAGTTTTTCTATAGGGTTTAACATTTGTAACATTTTGTTAACTACGATGTTATGCTGCAACATCCTTTAATAGCTATTTAAAAATAAAACATTTAAATTACACACACCATGCAATAAACACATGCTACTTAACCACATTTTCTTAAAAAAACTATTACACTATAAATATATTAAATAAATAAATAAATTTTTGTTCTTATTATTTTCCTTCTGGTTTGTTCTTCAATTTAATATTCTTTGACCTACAAAAAATTAATATTCCCTGTAAAAAAAAAAATAAATTTAGTTATTTTATTCAAATGAAAACTAAACAACAAAAAAATATTCATAAAAAGAATAATTAAAAATATTGGTTCTCTCGGCTAAACATTCCCCAAACACCAAACGTTTGCTAAATACACACAAACACACACACTCTCTCCGCTCTCATTTGTAAACCGAAACACACACACACTCTCTCTCTCTCGGCTCACACACTCAACTGTTCTCTCTCTCTCTCGCCTAACACACTCAACCCACACACACATACACTCTCTCCTTCTCTCTCTCTCGCCTATTCACACACACTCTCTCTCCCCCCCTCTCTCCCTCTTTCTCACACTCTCTCTCTCTCTCTCTCTCTCTCTCTCGGCACACTCTCTCTCTCTCTCTCTCTCTCTCTCTCAACACACTCTCTCCCTCTCTCTCATACTCTCCCCCTCTCTCTCTCTCTCACGGCACACACTCTCTCCTCCTCTCTCTCACGGCACCTCTCACCCTCTCTCTCACACTCTCTACGTCTCTCTCTCTTTCTCTCTCGGCACACTCTAACCCTCCATGTCACTCTCTACCTCTCTCTCTCACGGCACCTCTTTCTCTCTCTCTACCTCTCTCACGACACCTCTCTCTCTCACACACTCTCTCTCTCTCACGCACTCTCTCTCTCACACTCTTTTCTCTCTCTCTCTCTCTCACGGCACCTCTCACCATCTCTCTCACACTCTCTCCCTCTCTCTCTCAAGCACCTCTCACCATCTCTCTCACGCTCTCTCACTCTCTCTCTCGGCTCACATACTCTCTTTCTCTCTCCTCCCTCTCGGTTGTTCCCTCCCTCTCTCTCTCTCGGCTCACACACTCTCTTCCTCCTCCCTCTCGGCTATTCCCTCTCTCTCTCGGCTCACACACTCTCTTCCTCTCTCTCACTGTTCCCTCTCTCTCTCTCGGCTCACACACTTTCCTCCTCTCTCCCGCTCAGTGTTCCCTCTCTCTCTCTTGGCTCACAAACTCAACCCAAACACACACACACTTCTACTTACGCTGTCGCCTGTGTTCGCCGCCGCTGCTACCTCCGTTCGCTGTCGTTGCTGCTTCTCTCGATCTCCCACACATTCTCTTCCTCTCTCTTGCACTGCTACCTCTCACTGCCTCTCTCCCTCTTTTAAACATTTAAACCCCCCCACCATCCCCAACAAACATTTAACCCCCCCATTGAAGACCCTGGGTCATCGATAGGGGGTAGTAGGGGGTGTTTGCAGAGAATCTCTGCAACGTGTATGCAGAGGGGGAGGACACGAATTGCGCATTTTTGAAATGCGCAATTCGTGTCCTCCCATGTGGCAGCCACCTAACAAGAATTGTGCTTTTACATGGGATACATTAGTGACGTGGCGCCACATAACATGAATGGCGCATTTACAAAAGGTGTCATTCGTGTTAGATGGCTGCCACATGGGATACATTAGTGACATGGCGCCACATAACATGAATGGCGCCTTTACAAAAGGTGTCATTCGTGTTAGGTGGCTGCCACATGGGATACATTAATGACATGGCGCCACATAACATGAATGGCGCCTTTACAAAAGGCGCCATTTATGTTGGTCAGATGACGTGGTGCCACGTAACACGAATAGCGTATTTTGTAAAGGTGTCATTCATGTTTGGTCAGATGACGTGGCGCCACATAACACGAATGACGCCTTTACAAAAGGCGTCATTCATGTAGCACCAACGTTTAAAGCTAATTACGCCTTTTCAAAAGGAGATATACTGTAATTAAAGAATAAAAAAAATCATAGTAATTTACGAATTTAAAAAAATAAAAAAAATGGTACGGATGTAATTTTTTCCAAATAAAGCCATGTTTTCACTTTCATTGATTGTTTTTACTTTTTTTTTTTGAATTGATTTTTTTTTTGTTCACAAGTATGTACAAGAATAAAAACTATAACACCTAATTCCTATCTATAATCAGATTATCAGAACCTTTCGTCATAATAATAAAAAATCTGTGAATTTAATATTACTCCACGTAGTTGATAGGTCAAAGACGTAAGGTCTGATTTTTTTTTTTTTTTTAAGGCTTGAAGCCTTGAACTTCTAATATCTAACTAAAGAGCATTAAGTACAAACTATGATGAAATGAAAGTGGGTAGCTTTAATGGTTTCGTATAGGGTTACTTGTGTAGGATGGGGTATTGAGTCTCAAAGGGGCAGCTTGTGACTTGTGGTTATTATCAACTAATTGAGTGGCGCAATAATTTGATATATGGTGTTTAGGAGTAAAAGGTCATGGGTTCGAACTTTGATGGGGCAAATTGTTTCTTTCTTATCAAAAAAAAAATGATGGTTAGGTTATTCATATGGTGATACATTTTTATAACATGATAAACTGAGTCTGGCTAAGTGCACCCTAGAAAAAGTCAAACTTAAAAAAGTTAATCCTACTACAAAATGACTTATGCCCCTCACTGTAATTAGTGCACCCCATACAATCTATTATTTGTGATTTGTAAGCATCATTGAGTGGTTCGGCCTTGAAGGTCTGAATCTCTTATTAGAGAGTCGGTCGGAGCCCACCAAACCTCTAGTTGGAGAGTCGGTCATAGCTTGCAAAACCTTTAATTGGAGAGTAGGTTGGAACCCACTGAACCTTTAGGTTGGCAGTTGTCAACTAAATCTCACCAAAGAGATTTAGTTAGACAACACCGAGCCTAGTGGATAAGTCTCAGCTACATATTGTCAAACTTAATATAGATGTCTTGACCAAGGTTTTGGAGTTGGGTGCTTCGATTTGGATGAATTTTGGTAAAAATGTAGGGTGCACTTAGAAGTTGAAATTTGAATTTGGGGTGCCACACAAAATGGGGTGTACTTAGTAAAAGGTATGGTGCACTTAGCCAGACTTTAAACTTTTGGCCATAGAAGATAAAATGTTTATACCATCGACAATAACAACAACAACATAGTCTTAGTCCCAAATTAATTGTGGTCAACTACATAGATCAAACTATTTCATTGTGCTCGATTATGTGTAATTGATGGTGAGCATTCCAAACCATTCAAGTCTCTCTTAATTAATGTATCTCAGGTTAACTTCAATCTACCCCTAACTCGTCAAATTTCTTCAGTTTCTATTGAGTCAAGTTTTCTAGTAGGAGCATTTGTAGGGCATCTTTGCAGGTGTCCAAATCACTGCAACTGCTTTTCCCTAAACTTTGTATCAATTGGTGCTACTTCTACTTTTCTTTTAATTTATATGTTTCTTATTCTATTTTTACGAGTTTTACCACGCATCCACCTAAGCATCCTCATTTCTGCTATGTTCATTTTATGTAATTGTTGTTGCTTTACCATCCAACATTCACTTCCAAAGAGCATAAGTGGCCTAATTGAGGTTCTATAAAATTTTCCTTTTAACTTGGTAGGGATATTTCTATCACAGATCACACCTATTGCATTCCTCCATTTCTTCCATCTAGCTTGAGTTTTATGCGTGACTTCATTCTCAATATTATCATTATTTTGTATGATTGATCGTAGATATGTAAAGTGTTTCACCTTAAGGAACTTCTACTTCCCATAATTTTACCACTCCATCCTCTATGTCTAGTATTTATGTGACGACCCGAATCCCTAAATACGGTACCGCCCAGTCTAATCCCGTAATTAAGCCTTAATCCCATCCAAGTAGGATTTAACTATGTATTAGTCAATCTTTCTAACCCATTTACCAACTTACTCAAGTTCAGGATAAATAATGCACTTGTCTCATTTCTTAAATTTCAAATTAATTAAAGCTTTTATGGAAGCATTAAAATTGAGCGGAAGTCTTAGCAAATATGCAAAAGCAATCACATTTAAACCTTAAGTATGGAAACTATAAAATAACAATCATATGAATATGTAATAAGAAGATGAATATAAACAACGTGATAGTCAACAAAAGTCGGGGAACTAATCACTCGACCCTATATGTACAACCCAAAAGTATCAAAGACATAATAACAGTATAATACAAAATATCAAACAACCTACGCCAGTCAAAGGTAGCCGTACACCAAAAACTCAGAGATAGTCGTCAATCTTCTCCTTGCCTGGCCTGCTAGTCGATGAATCTGCACCCATCATCATAAAAATGACAGTGAATATAGTAAAAATAACAGTAGACCAAAATAGAAATTTATCCACATTTCCGATTACAAGAACCAGGTATTTAATAGCATAAAAGAAAGAAGGATTATTTAAAATAGAAAACATGTTATAAATACCATGAGAATGCAAGTAAGTCTGACTCGGATAATATTTGAACCTCATCCTAACGACCTCATGAAATAGGTCAGTATACGTGCACTTTGTATTACTCTACTTGGCCACACATGGACCTCATGTAATATGTCAGTGCACGTGTACTTTGGTATTCCCCTACTTGGTCGAATGACTCAACTAGTCATGCACATTAATACTATCCTTATTGATATTAGACCTCCGTCCTAACAACCTCATGTAATAGGTCAGTACACGAGCACTTCGTACTACCCTAATTGGCCACACATGGACCTCATGTAATAGGTCAGTAGCCGTGCACCTCGATATTACCCTAATTGGTCACGGATTTCATCTAACAACCTCCTGCAGTAGGTCTATAACACCAATTGAGTAGATCCCGACACCCGGGTCTCATACCCCGTGAAATTCGCACATATATTTAAGTATTCAAGGAAAGAGAACAACAAAGAACAAATAGTAATTCAAAGAAATTTCATAAACTAATTACTCCATAAATAAGTAGATCATTCAACAAACATGGCATTTCGAGTACAAATAATTAACACATTTGAACCAATTGAAAATTCAGGAATTAAAAGTGGAAATGAAATAAAAATAAGTGTGTAGTCTGTCTACTCACGTTTCACGCAATAATTCCTAGCCTAACCGGCTTCCCGACGCCCCAACTCGGGCACCCAGACTCCCGGTACACTTCCCTAGGCTCTCGTTATGTTTAGATATGGTTTAGAATATTTTTAGGTCGGTTGGTGTTGGTTTGGTAACTATTTAATCAAACCAACCCCCTTTAGTAAAAAAAAATTGTGACTAAACACTGCCCAACGAGCTTGGGAATCTTGATAAACAGTGGCGTCTTCTCCAGTTCAGGCAGCACGCTGGAGATCCTGCCCACTGCGCTGCCTGCATCAAAACCCAAAATTCTAGCGAGGAATTATGACATATCCGACGCGTGTGGCCACCCCTTCACCTTCGTCGACCCATATTCATCTCATGGGAACACAACCAACCACCCAGAAACATCAGAATCACCACATTTCATCAAATTAAATACCATTAATATGCATGCTATCATTTTTCCTAAAACACAATCCCAATACCAAATCAGTTTAAAAATCCTACTTGCATGCTTAAATAGACTCAAACACACATAAAGATCACCTAAAAACAGTAAGCAAACTCTGAAGATCGTTTGAATGAAAACCCCCAAAGTTCATTTTCATTTTAATGGAGTTTTTGAAGTATAGAGAGGTGATGAAGATGATTACCTTGTTTGATCTCTTAGGTTGTGCTTAAAATCCCTCCAAACTACCAGAAATCCAGCACTCAAACCTCCAAAGCTCTGATTTTTCTCAGCATGCATGTAGAAGTTGCATATTTGGAAAACAAAAATCCCACCAAGTCCCATTTATATAGTGGTTGTTATGATCAAGTGTGTAACTCAAATCTCGAGGTCTGTCATAAGGTCCTTAAATGGGCAGTCCAACTTCTCCAGTGACACATCAATCTTGTTTATCCCTTTCTAAGATCATCTCTATGTATATCTATGGCTCTTGAATTTTAAATCCAAACTATAGGACTTTAATTAATTAAATCAAATTTAATTCACATAGGCACATTTAGGTTATCACATTGGTTCTATAATTTACTTTACAAGGTTACACTAATTCCCACTACCCGGTGCCCACACTCACACACAACTCGAGGCATTTCCCTGCGTGCACCAATTTGACGAAATTGTAAAACTTTAATAGCTCCATATATAAGGTACACACATACATCACACTAGGCATCCATCATACAAAAATAATGTTACTCGGTCCTCGAGCCAAGTCTTGGTCTGTGTGCTCGCTCTCAAGCCACGTCACAGATTACGGCAAAAAATTTAGGATTAAAAATTTGGGTTGTGACAATTTCTGAACTCACAGTGCATATATTCGATCTTCGTCCTACTCAACTTAAAGCCTTTAGATTATAATGTTCTCCTTCAAAGTTCTAAATTTCCTATTCATTCCATCTCTTGTTTCGTCCACTAAGACAATGTCATCTACAAATAACATACACTATGGTATATCCTCTTGAATATGCCTAGTTAGTTCATTCATAACTGGGGTAAAGTGATATGGGCTTAAAGCCGATCCTTGATGTAGTCTTATCTTAATGGAAAATTTTTTTATAGTTCCTCCAAATGTTTTTATACTCGTTACTACTCTCTCATACATATCATTAATAGTGTCTATGTATCTAGCATACACTTCTTTTATTTTTAGAACCCACCAAAGAACATCTCTAGGAACCATATCACATGTTCTTTTCTAAATCTACGTACAAATATCATATAGAGATCCTTTTTCTCTTCTCTATATTTTTCCATCAATCTTCTTACAATGACGCCAAATTGATTTTCTGATATTGTTGTTTTTTTTCTTAGTCTATTGTCAATTATTCTCTCCCAAAGTTTCATAGTATGACTTAGAGCATCTCCAATGGTAATGTGGATTTAGAGCATAGTTTGGTGTCAAATCATGGATGTGGAGATGATGTCTATCCTATGTGACACTAGATGGACATTCAAATTTCCAAAATGATCTCTAATGATAATGTGGATTTAGACCATAGATAGTGACTTTTCTTTTGTCTTCATGTGGATAATGCCCTTTATTTTGTCTTTTTTCCTTTTTCTTTGATGGCTATCATGTCTTTTTCTTTATTTATCCAATTAAAAGTGATGATGTGGCAGTGGAGAGGATGTCTACCGCAATGTCTAGAAGTAGACATTGGGGTAGACACCCTCTATTTAGATTCTTCGTCACATAGTATAGACATTAGCAATCCATGGTCCCATTAGAGAATATTTTTTGGGTTGGATGTAGGTCCCATTAGAGAACATTTTTTTGGTTGGATGTAGATTGTATCCTCGATGGATCCATTTTCACCCCAATTGATGGTCCCATTGAAAGTTTAATTCCACGGTAATTTGAACAACTTTGAAGAATGTTTATACCTTCAAGAAAGATTAATCAATATTGAGTGGCAAGGGATTACGTTCTTAACGAGTAAAACCGAGTTGGGTCACTCCATACAAGTCCTAACAGTGCTCAAAGGTGTATTAGTTGTCGCATTGCTATACCCGTGATAAGCAAAAAAGAAAGGATTAATCATATAATACTTGAAGCTGAGATGAGATAGGAAATACATAAACATCTATAACTAAAAAGATTTTTGGTAACGATATTTTGATACATACATATGCAAGGCAGTTGTTGGAGTCCTGTAGGGGGGTGAACTGAGAATTTTTCATGGGTTAATATAGAATTCACCTTTTGATTTTTTTACGTAAAATAAAAAAATATATCAAAAACAAGTAAATATAAAATTTTATTAATCATTAATCACTCAATACATCAATTGACAACAACCAAAAATAGAATCAGCTATTCTAATTTTTAGGTAGCCTTAATGCGTTGAAGATTATTGTATGAAGTTGAATATATAGTCGCGTTTTGAAGGTTTTTTTTTTTTTTTTAAGAAAATGCTTTTGTAACTTGGGCAGACACGCACAAATGATACACTCATTTGGCAGATCTTGATTTTCGGCACACATACATCCCAAGACGTATTGAACGGATGCTGACAAATGCATGTAGTATGTGTGGGTGTCTTTCTGGGTTACAGGAGCGTGTCTTTTTAAATGTTACTTGTGAATCTAGCTAGGGACTATATACATTACACAACCAAATTACCTGACATAATGTGAGAGAATTCGAAGTGAAGGTGAACTTAGCGATCGCAACCGCATGACGCCACAAACTCATTAATATTGATGGTTGTTTAAGGTCGCGAGTTCAAATCTTTTAATCAAAGTATATCTCTTATGAAGTACACTATGTCACGTTTAAATTAGTCAAGTAATCTTTGACACTCAAACTAAAAAATAAATAAAATAACACTTAAAAAACTGGATTATCTCAACAAACCTTGTGTGTCACATGATAATTATAATGGTCTACAGTTATATATTGTATGATCAATGAATGCATGTCCTTTTATTGGTCAAATAATGTATACATAACTCTCCTATGTCTTCAAGACTTAATAGATCTGATACTAATTAACAAGCAACACATGCTACATTTCCACCTTGGTTTCCGGGTAAACGAAGTACTGCTTCCATCACCATAAATTTGCTGTTAAGTTATATTATGAATTAAGAGGGGGCTCAAGAATGTAAGTTAAGAGTTCTAATTATTTTTCAAAAGTTTTTACCGAGATTAGTTTGGGTTGAGTAGTTCAAACTCAACACATCCAAATTCATAGAACCAAATTCAGCCACAGAGTAGTACGCTGAATTTGAACGTAAATGTTGAAGCCCATTAGTAGTTATTGCCGGCACATGTGACGGCAATAGTAGTTTGATTTGAAGCTAGGCAGTGGAAAAACAACACAACACATGCATAAAATGAGTATAAGGAAAATGAGAATGATTAGGTGGCTGCATAGTAAAACTTATAAAGACAAAATAAAAATACATTGATTCATAGAAAAGTATTAATAGCACCATTATATATAAATGGCATGCAATGCATTCAAAAATGCAATAGAAAACTCGACGTGATACAAATTAAAGCAATTCAACAGTAGGAGAAGACCCAAGACAACTTGAAATACATTAATAAAGATTTAAGTCTTTGGGAGCACCCAAAGAACGCCCAAGTTGTTCCGCTTTGCATCCTCGGGAGAACGTGGACATGCACCTAACTTTAGGAATGAACTCACTAGGAGAAATACTTGACCAAGAAAAAAAGAACTCGCTGGGAGAAATAAGGTTGTGGTCTCAATTTCAATTGGAGAGTTGTGTTGAATACATTGCGCTAAATCGAGCGTCGACCCTAATTAATTTGGGACTAAGGCTATATTGTTGTTGTAGTTGTGTTGAATACAATGGATGACACTAAATTGTGTTAAATCCATTCTTCTCCTTGAAACCTAGCAGGCATTCTATAAAGTCAGGACCATATTTTTACAATAATATTGTGCATCCATGTCTTTACACCTACTACCTCAATTTAACACCAAAGCAATACCCTGATGGAGACAAAAATGAAGGAGACATTATATAACAAATTAACAATACATAAGAAATGAACTGAAAAGAGGACAACTAAATTGTCAGATGTTTCACATTTCAAAAGAAAAAAAATATACAAGGTCAATGACTCTTTATAAGTTAACCTATGGTTGTAGATATACAAGAGATATATAGTGCAACATGGTTGCTTTATTAAATTTGCATGTGAGTTAACTTGAGAGGACTTGGCCCAAATCATGAAAATAAAAAAACTGCAAGTTTGCATTATAATAAAACCACTCCTAGTGGAAGCATTGTTGGAATTGATACACTACAAATAGGCACTGAAAGAGCCATCATCTTCACTTGTCTAAAATCAATTGGAAAATTAAGCTCACTTGGCACATAATGGCTCCTTTGAAAAGGTTAGCCTACCCTTATTACTCTCCCCCTCCCCCTCCCCCTAAAACTCCCTGCCCACCACCACCTCCTCCGAAACCTCAATGCCCACCACCACCTCCTCCGAAACCTCAATGCCCCCGCCGCCGCCGCCGCCCCACCACCAACTCCTCCGAAACCTCAATGCCCACCACCAACGCCGCCACCTAGTGGTTCAAGCACACCTCCTAGATCCTCTTGGGCACCACCACCAGAGCACTCCCATCCACCCTCTCCAACATATCCTCCTCATCCTCCTCATGAGGGTCCATATCCACCAGAGCACTCCCATCCACCCTCTCCAACATATCCTCCTCATCCTCCTCATGAGGGTCCATATCCACCAACTCCCTCAGCAAAGCCACCAAGGCCCTCCACTCAACCTCCTAGTCCTCAGATAACCCCCTCATCACCACCACCCCAACCGGGCCCACCAACTAGTCCTCCAACTTCACCAGCAACGCCACCTACGCCGCAGTCCTCATCACCACCATCTTCATCTGTTTCTCCACCAACCTCTCACGCCACTCCTCCTAGTTACTCATCTTCACCTCCATCTTCCTCTCACATTCCCCCTCGATCTCCCTACAGTCCACCCGGCTCCGGCGCTACGCCTCCTGGTGGCCCACACCCACCTTCTTCATCAATTCTACCGCCGCCGCCACAGCCCATCACGCCAATTGTTGCTTCTCCGGCACCACCGTCAGGAGGGAACCATCACACCACTGTCATAGCAGTGTGCGTCTCCGTAGGCGGAGTGTTTTTATTAGGATTCTTGGCTCTTGCACTGTTCTGCTTCTTTAAGAAGAAGCACAAAGAGCCCGAATGTGAAGAAACCGTTGAGACCACTGGCGTGAGCACCCATGAGGCCATTGCTGCTGGTGCTTATCGCCCTCAAACAGTAGTAGTAGCAGCAGGGGCGGTGGAGGCTACAGCAGATGATATACATGTTCATGAAGGTTATAACAATCATGGCTCATCAGGGTATAGCAATTATGGTGGAGGGGCTCAAATTACATCAGTTCCTTCTGCTGTTGCTGATGGAGGAGCTCAGTCTTTTGGTTCAAGGCACCACCTTTTGTATTAGTTGTCCCTGAACCTAAAAACAAGTTAACTAGTAAGGTTGTGCCAATGAAGGTGTAAAGCCTGTGTTCTTTTGTCCATTCATTTGTCCTCAACTGTGTGAGATTCCTCATTGTTTCTTCAACATAATGCCCAAATTGTGAATTGTTGCAGTGGTGAATAACTAGAGTGGCAGTGTTTTTCATCAATATGTCAATCACCATGTACTTGCAAATTGAATAATTTTTTTCAAGGGACTGCGCTAAACAAACTAAGATCAGCCAGCTAGAAAAGTATTTATAGCAGACTTAATCATCCTCAATTTTATACAGACAAATAGTCTAGAAGGACAAGCATGCAATCAATTTAACACTTGAGAAGACAAAAATACTGCTATCTATCTCGATCGATTCTAGCCCAATGGTATTACCGTTTATTCAAATTAAAGAACAGCGAACGGGTATCATTTGTTCGTATAGGTTTCTGATGTCTCCATCTATAAGTCTGCAAATATATTTCTTAAAAGGAAAATGATTAATTATAACTCTTTTTTGTCTCATATATAACAAAATATCATAAATGACTAAAAGACAAAAAAATGTGCGATTGTATTAAATTATTACTTTCCTTCTTAAAAACATGGTGATAGTGCATCCAAGTGAGACTGAATAGTAGTGTCTATATCTGACAAACAAGCAAGCATTTTGAAAACTCATTTGAGAATAAGTTAATGGTTAGGTAGTTCTGCGGAAAAAAAAAATGCATGAACGTCAGAACTAGCTATCATTAATTAGGTGCATAGCTTCGCATTAGCAGCCAGCTATTAAGTTTATAGGCATGTGGGGAGTAGGCGACTGATGAAGACAGACACTTTAAAAGTCATTTTTTTCCTGCAAGTCCTCTCATTTGCCTAAATATCACAATCACTTCACTAACTACTGACTTTTAGTTATCTTAATGTAGCAGAGAGGTCGGTTTTTTTTTTTTTTTTTTTGATAGGAAGCAGAGATGTCATTGTTAACTGTTGAGATGTGTGACCAAAATAATAGTTCAACATCGAATAAATGAAACTTTCTAAATGAAGTATATAAGTGATAGTACCGAGGTCTTTTGAGATAAGGCCCCACACCTATAAGATGAGGGTGATTAAGTTGGAGACAATATTAGTACTGAGCAGATCAATGGCTCGCAAAGAAGTGATGTGGGGGGCTGCTTGCGGGTAACGTATCGCGAGACAAAAAAACTCAACATTAACTAATCACAATAGGTAATGAAATTAAGCTTATATTTATCTACATCAACTACGAACATTATAAATTAAAATTGTGTAATGGTAAGTATGAGATCGGATTCCTGTCAAAAAAATAAGTATGCGATCGCACGTGTGTTTTATGATGAAGACATATAGGGTTGGTGCTTAACTGTTTAAACACCAACATTATGAGCTGTGTTATGAGCTCTGTTAAGTCAATTAGAACCACTATTGTCCTCACTTGACCACTTATAAACATTCTTATGTGATATCTTAGCCAAACTTAGTTTTCATTTCACTAGCATTGGTATTGTCCCCAGTCACTAGTTTGAGTTTGGCGTAATAAAAGCATGGAGCCTAACATTTTTAAGGTTTTGGTTTAAGAGCGTCTTACTAGTATGGTAAAGGTTCACACTGATGTTCTAAGTATCTATTAGTCCAATCTACACATCCCAATCCAAGGCATTTTAAGAATGATAAAAAGAAGTACATCTAAGGATTATCGAAAAAAATAGCTCTTCAATGGTTTGTCTCTACTCTTTCTTGGCAGTACAACAAGCTGAGAATCCATGTTCGAAGTTTGTACCATCGCAAAATGATATGTTATGTATCAAAGCAGAAGCTGAATTGTAGAGAATCAATGAATTATACCGCCTTGATATAAATGACTTGAAACTATAACAATCTATAAAGATGAATTTGCTATAACATATTTTTATCAACCTCATGAGTATTTGATCTCCAATGTCATATAACAAGGAGAGAAAATTGCGAAAAAAAGGAATGTAAAACAAAAGGGTATGAAACGTTTTAGAACTTACAAAGAAGAAAGTGATGTGGTGGTGATTGTAGGTGTAGTTGGTTTCGCAATGTCGTTGTCTGTCCAGTTCTTCTCTCCCCAGTGCCACAACATGCTCTCCCAAAAGCAGAAGTCCTCAAAACATGTTTTCAAGCGTTTATCCTGAACTTTGATCTTCCAGTGCCCATCCGTATAGTTTCCCTTCTCAGCCTGCCGTCGATCCCACTCAAGTGCTGCTTTCTGCTTTGATCGCAGCAAGCAGAACTTCTGTAAGTTTTCAGGCATTGCATCATGTACCATCCACCAGCGCTTGTGAGCCACATCACTGGCAAATTCCTGCATTATGTCGAAATTCCAATTGCAATCATAGTCTCGGAAGCACAGCCATGGCTTGAGGCCAAGGTAGTGCAGGACATAGAGAATTGGTGGATCAGCACCAAAGAGATGAGTCTTCATCACCTTCTTCTCCTCCTCGTCCCCTTCCCAGAAGTGCTTCAAGAAGTTCATGTGTTTAGGAATTCGATGCCACCATGTAAAAATCTCATTTAAATAACCCTGGTCTCCCCCATTGTAGGACTCGATCTCATTGATATGATCCATGAGAAGCTGGAATGTGCAGTTTGATGGCTCAATTACCATAACACCAGAATTGAAAAGAGTTGCATTGTTACCGGTTGCAGTTATTTCTGGCATTTCAAATAGAAAATCAATGTTTCTGAGGATTAACAAGTCTGCGTCAATGAAGATGATCTTGTCATAGTCAGTCAGTTGCCATAGACGAAATTTGCTATAGTTCCACTCGTTATAGGCTTCTGGCTCAGCCTTTGGGTTTCTGATCCTCTGAATTACCCTGATCTTCCACCCAGCTGCCTCGAGGCCTCCCCTGTGATACTCGCTAATAGTTTCATCAACAAGTATCACGAGGTCCCTCTTAGAACCAACCATGCGGATACTCTGCGCTGCAGCAATAGCCCCGCACACATACACATGTGCAGAATGCAAGATTGTTGCATATGCCTCCCTGTGCACAACTCCTCTGTAGGCACGTTCTGTTTAGCAAATTAGCAAAGATCTCATCAGTTAGGACGTCAATAATGAGCTAAATTTTTGTCATTCAGAAGAAAACAAAGTGAATAATAAGTTTTGAGGCATATATGACGATCATTCATCCACGTTTTAACTAAATAACATAAGGTCATGCAATGAGTCGACTTCACCATACAATAAAGCAGAGGTCATGGGGCGATTCTTGGCAGCAACATTATATTTCCTTGGTTTCTCCTGAGTTATGGGTTGGGGGGCCTGACTAACTTCCATGGGATTAGTCGAACCAAAATAAGGACTAAGGAGGGGCTGAAAAATGGTTCGGAATCTTCAGACACCCATGGTTATCAAAATAAAGGAGAGAGAAAGAAAGAGTCCAGTACAATTGCAAGAGCAGATTTTTTTATATATATGGACAAGTTTCTTGATTCTTTTAACTAGTCCAGAACACATGAGACAGATCATCATGAGCCTTTGACTTGGTTTGGTTCAGTTAGAACCATGCATAGAATATAAGTATCAACGTTATGCCATTCAGTGCATATAAAACTTTGTTTTTGGTAGACCTCAGATCATCGAAATTCGATAAAAGTGTCATCTAATTATTAAAGTGGAGTCTAGCCTCTGCTAAAAACAAAATTAATCTCAACTACAGGATCAAAAAGAAGATTAAAATTAGATGACTGACCTTTAGCTTTGAGAGGGACTGCAAGCTCACATGACCCAACTGGAAGCTGAAGTTTTTCTCTTAATGTACGTAAGTTAGGCTTGTAAAGCCAAGCATTACCTTCACGTACCACAAGATCCTTACAGGTAAAAAGGTTTGGAATAGGAAAGCATTCAGTCACGAAGAGCACATGCACAGGTTTGCGATCTTCATAAGCGGTGGCGAGTCTTGCTGCTGTAAGTTGCAAGTGCAAGCGAGCAACATCTCTAGACCAATTCGGTGATTTACGACATGGAAGTTTCACCGCAATGAGATCAAGTCTTGGCCTTTTAGGAACCTTAGGTTTAGGCAAAGATGGGCAAACAGGAACC
Organism: Stephania japonica; assembly: GCA_039657345.1. Lineage (NCBI taxonomy): Eukaryota > Viridiplantae > Streptophyta > Magnoliopsida > Ranunculales > Menispermaceae > Stephania > Stephania japonica. The sequence continues at coordinate 12,943,046 of CM077564.1, read as the reverse complement.
TCAGACTCCTCTTCCTCATCAATCCATTCCGGGTACAGTGACTCCCAAGTGATATCGTCTTTGGCATAATCCACATGCAGAACGGCATATTCAGGACCAGGTATTAGCTTCTTCCAGAGATCTATCTCACTGTCTTCAAAGTTCAGTAAGCCTACTCCACGGCATTCATCTCTTTCAGTCAATGTCCAAAAGGTTTTCAAAATTTGATCCCAACTAATGTCTAAATGTGACACATAGCGAAGATCTATAGGCCTCTCCCATATCCACCTTTCTACAAAACTTGACCTGCAACCAACCGCAGAAATTTGCATCCAGTTGTAAAGGAATGAGAACAAAAAACCATTTGTCCACAGGATAGCTAGAGTCTCGAACAGAAGTCCATTAAAGTGAACAGAAATATGGTGACATTTACAGTCTTATGTTCATAAATTTGGTGAGAAGTATTAAAAGGATGATTGCCATATTACCATATTAAAATTTAATTTTGATAAACTATCATTCAGAAAATGTGGTGCAAATGCAACTAGATTTACCTCATAAATTCTACTGCGGTACATCTATGTAAATTGATGAAAAGTTCTGTTCACTTGACTAAGATATTAATGGAAAACCATTAATATGCCATTGCCAAATAAATATGTTGTCACTTGCAAAACTAGGAAGCAGTCGGAAAAAAATAAAATAAAATAAAATAAAACAAGGAAATCTTTTGGTTGTGAAGTCAAGGGTCCAATGACTCAGCCATTTTTTTTTTTTTTTTTTTTGGTCAAATCAATGATTCTGCCATTAATAATTACAATAACTGAATGAAAGGCATACCTAGAACGGGAGCCAGATAGATGTTCATTATTGTATAGTGTAGGAGAGTGGAGAAGAGTAAAAAATGTCCCACAAATAATAATAACCAGGACAAGCTTTAAAGGATGCAACTTCCAAGTTGAACTCCTATCCTGGATGGGTAGATGGAATGGCTTGTCAATTCCTTTGAATTCCTTGCTTCTTATGAACCTGAACCGTCTCTTATTTGTGTCATCACTGAATCAATTAAGGAAAAAGATTAATGCCTGAAGCAGGTGAAAAAGATAATAAATTGTCAAATATAAGCAATAGCTTTTGACATCAACATTTTCAACTCTGAACTTGGAAGGTGAAGGGGGATATTATATGGATATCAATCATATGATGTTAAAGGGATAAAAAATCATAAAACATCCTTGGTGAATACTCTAGTTATCTCTTAACTCAAGAGTAGAGAATTCCATCGGGAACTTGTAAATAATGAGAAGTAAAACCAAGTGTCTCAAAGAAAAAAATCTGATGTTCATACTACGAAAATCAAATATTTTTCAAAACAGAATATCAAACAAGTTGTCACTGGAAAATCAAATAGAAAACTCTGATGTTCATACAAAGAAAACCTGATATTCTTTGTACAAACTCTCTCGTCTACTTTTTCTTTTCCAAAGAAATAACAAGAATATTCCACCAAACAAAAAATAGGAATGTTTTATTATTTATAACTGAAAAAGACGCCTTGCGAAAGAAAATGAAAAGAAATTCTCAGAGCAATTCATTACAAAGCAAAAAAAAACTCAACCAAAAATAAAAGAGGACATTGAAACTAGAAGCCAAATCTCTACAACTTTAGCAGTAGCCTCGAACACTTTATTGTTGTGCCTAGTAAGTACGAAGAATAGTCAAGGTAACCACCATATTCTATGCCTTTCATCTCCAACAAGAATGCAAACAGTCAAACACATTTTAAACATTGAATCCCCAGTCATAGGCAAAATAAAGGCCCCAAGCTAAAGTCTCCATCCACACCATAAGAGAGGGAATTATTTGCAATGCATGAGGAAGCATTTTTAAGTATAATCATTTTGCACACGTAACATATTTTTATTTCTTTTTTTGATAGGAGATAACCCAAAGGGTGTTCAAGCCCTGCAAGAAAGGGTAGCTACTCCAGTGGTTGATTTCTATCAGACAGAATCTCAACCCAACCAATCGGCGCGACCAACAAAACTGTGGGTGGCAGGGTATGAACATGCAATCACACTCACCTAATTTTTACCACTCCACCAACACCTTGTTGGCCAACACAAAAAGAGGCTTATGTGTTGAAAAATATATGAAGTGGATTCTTGAGCTAAATCCAATCAAGATTGTAAATCCTTTCTATTGGTCACAAGCCAACCAAAAAGTTTCATCTCAGAGGAGACAATGTTGTGTCCACATGTTCTTCTAGAAGGAAAACTGGTAGTGATGGGCTAATATAATGGAATTAGGAAAAGGTTAGCAAGGAGATTTTCTAAGAATCAAGTCTTCATCCTCCATCTGAAGCTAGAGGGAGCATAAGCCCGGAAAGAAGCTCCTATTTTGTTTATGTACATGGGGGAGACCCCTAGGCCAAAAAGTTCAAGGTGAAAAGCAAACAAAAGAAGGATTTAGAAAGAAAAAACTGAGTTAATTATGCGGACGAAAATATGAGAAAAGGTATAAACAAAGTAAGGGAAAGGAAACAACAAGAGCTGAATACCCATGCCAAGTATGATTTAAAAAACGACTGATGCACTCATCTCCACCCTAAATGCCAAACGAGCAAGGAAGATTGAGAAAAAATAAAAATAAATTTCTTAAAATATTGATAGGTGGCACTAGGTCCTAATTCAGTGTCCCACTTAATATCATCTGTTCATCCCATGCCTCCCACGATTCAAACCAAATGACTCTTGTTCAAGAGGAGATCTACAATGCAATTTATCAACAACGACCTTGCTTTCAGCCTCCCAACTCCCCCTAATTGTCTCCTTTTGCATGGTGAACCTCTATTCGCACAAAAAATCATGTAACCAAAATATAATTACATCAAGGCAATCTAAAACATATAGATAAACCACCTAAGAACAATTTTCCACAGCCTTTAAGGCACAAGACCTAGCATATTTCTCACTTAAATTTACAGATTTTGACCACTACATTGTTAAGAAAAAAAAAACAATTTTTCCAGCATTTACAAGATATAATCAAAACTTAAATTTTTTACAAAAATGTTTTTTCTTTTTCTAAAACACGAAAAGAAAGAATTAAATTTTGAGAAATTGATGACTTTTGTTAGAAACAAAAAAAAAAAAAAAAAAAAAAAAAAAAAAAATAGTAGTCCAGAATTTGCATGAGCAACCACCGTTCTCAAAGCAAGTTATGAACCTAAAAGTCTCGAAACCAGATGTACAATGCTGAAGCGAGGCCTAATGATGGAGGTTGTAAGCTATCACAACCACACAAAATGAAAAGGGTATAATTTTTCTAGTTAACCTTCAAACCTTGTCCAATTTACCAATAAGGAAAGAGTATGAAAAGCAATAAAGCAGCAGCGCAATTTTCAAAATACTAATTTAATATATTTGTTGCATTGATAACACAATGGTTTGGCCAAGGTCAAGGTTTTGAGTACAGCCGACCATCAAGAAATAATTAAACAGTTAAATAAGATATAAAGCATGCATTGCAAAGTTTCATAGACTTAACCCCTTTCTCTTTCTCCTTAACTAGTATGGCCTGAAAATGCTACAAAGAGACTTCGTATAGCTATGACAAATCTAACAGTAATTTTGTCAAGCAATTAGACTGAAAATAATTTCAAGCGAATGCATAGCCAAGCATAAACAGTGTAGTTGACTGTCCAGTCCAAACAGAAGGCTTTTACTTGATTGCGTCCATATTCCAGTTTGCTGCTAAATCTGAAAGAGTATTTACTTTTATACTATCTTGCACATCAATGCGTCAATCTATCAAAAACCTTACTGTTAATTGCCAATAATAGAACAATTTTCTACCATAATCAGTTAATCACAGCCTTTCTACTTCAGTACACCATCATAACACCGTCAGATCCCACTTCATCCTCAATATCACATCACTATGTATCAAGATACCAAATTGTTACCAAATTATGTGATTTCAATGTCGATACTAATTTCAGTCTTACAGGGAAGAACCATTAATTTGTGGTTCACTGCTATTGGGAAATATGTGTGTTCAAAGCTTCAGCTTGAGATCCTTGAATTCAGAAACTCTATAAGAAAAAATCTTCTATAAAACTGCCTCATATTACTAGACAAGGACTCAACAAACCAGAAATTCTGAGCCTACTATCATATTCATGGATGCAACTTCTTTCACCAAATTTGTCAAAATTCTTTTTTTATTTTTCTAACATTTCTCTTGACCTTTTATACCTACCTGTGCATGACAAGCATTAATTTACATCTTCTCGAAGTGTAATTTCTACATGTTAATGTATTCAATTTCAAGCTTCAATTAGCATGGACATTTAATCTAAAAAAAAAAAAATGGCGCGGACAAGTAATTCGGCTACTCGGTTTGGTTCTCAACCTTCCACTTATTCAGAAACTAACAATTTAGGCGCCATTTGCATCAGCCAGACACGCTCTATCTACAGTAATTCTCGCCAAATGGCCTAAACCAAGATTTCATCTATAACCAGACCTAAACTGATCCTAAATAAGAGTGAAACGTACAAATTGGGACGAGGCCATAGGGGCAATTCATTTCCAGAATGGAACTAATCATTAAAATCATACACAGATCTCAAAGTAAACAAGTGAATGGTGACCAATTAGAAGATCATCAAAAATATCGATACACTTCTCAAAAAAAAAAAAAGGAAGAATTATCAACCAATTGGCTGGCTCACTGGTTTAGTATGAGGTCACTAGCGTAAGAGGTCGAGAGTTCGAACCTATGAAGGGGCAAGTTGTGGTTTCTTTCTTACGACTTATCAAAAGAAAAAAAAAAGGAAGAATTGAGCATCGAATTCGGCATGTTTCTTAGATATTTTTGGTTAGGTGAACCACTTCATCTTCTTCAACACAATTCATGTATTTGAAGGAAATGCAACATAAAGAAATATGTAAATATGAAGGCAAGCTTGAAAAGACAAGAAGCAAAGAGAGAAGAGCAACTGACAATGATCCAGAGGATCTAAGCCTGGGCTCGGCTTGGCCGGGAGAATTGCTAATCGCTGCTGCTGCTGCTGCTCTCATTTTTGACCTACCTAGTTTTCCCAGGCAGCAGCCTACATTTAATCTGCAAATCAACTCAAATCAAACAGCACACAACAAATCACAAACAGCGGGAGTAAAATTGAAAGCGGAATTGAGTAATGCGAGATGGGATCAGCAAACACGCACACACATACACAGAGAAGTAGAGAGACTGGAAACAGAGAGAGAGGGATTTGGGTTTGGGTTTGGAGGGTGGAATGGAAATGGGAGGAGTAAATGAGGGGAAGCACGGAAGGTGTGAGCGAGTGGTGTCGTGCTGCGACCACGATTAAATGAAAAACCAATAAAAATAAAATAAAAAGACAACATGAGAGAGTCAAATTCATGGCGACCTAAAAATGTTAACCGTTGTAATTATTTTTTATTTTTTGTTCGTCAAACTTCAATTTCACGGTCCATCTCAAGAAGATACACGACCTTCTGGAACCATTCGGAATTTCGGGGCGTGTCCGAACTCCGAATGGCTATTGACTTGCTAACTGCCGCAAGACTCTTAACTCACTTTGGGTAGTGCATTTTACCTCGAGATGTGCATACGCACATATAGGCATGTATCGTTTGGTTAATTTCAGAGATATTTAATTTTCTGAGAAGTTAATCACTAAGGAAGTTACACTTTTCACATTTGGTTCAACTTTGAACTTCTTGAAAAGTTTCACATATTAAAAATAATAAAATAATGTAATTGACACTATTTTTTAAAGAGAGATTGTAGCCTAGAGGAAATAAAGATAGAGAGAAAACATTAAATTAGTGTAGAAGTGTTCGTTCTCCCTCAGAAAGATAACTCACTCCGCAGTCCCCACCCCCAAGTGAGTTATCTTCCCTTATGTGAGGGAAGTTGGGGGTCAAACTTTCAGATAAATTTTTTGAAAATATTCTGTTAAGGAATATTGTGCAATTAGGAAATATGCACAAATCACTCCTATAATTATGTTGTAAAATCACTCCTGTAATTATGTTATACACAAATCACTCCCTTGATTATGTGCTACATTATTTAGATGTTTCCTTTTGTATGTACTTGCATCTCTATATATAGAGACATGTAATAGATCAACAGGGGAATAAACTTATCATATTCTCTATTAAGATTTCAACCTGGTATCAGAGCCTATGAAACCTTAATTCTGGGTCGTTCGACTTTCGAGTCGATGACTGTTTCGTGGTATTTTCTCCATTGATGATGCCCGTTTCTTTTTTTCTTTTGCATCTTATATTTCTTTGTGCATGTTTCTTCTGCACGTCATCACCTTGCCTTGTTTTTTTTTTTTTTGCTTCCGTTGATGTTTTCTCTCTTTGCTTGTCGTTGATCTTCTTGCTCCTTTGTGATCGATCCACCCTTGCATTTTCTCCTGTACGGCGTACACTCCCGTCATGGCGTTTTCTCTGCCCATGCACATCGTTGTGCACACTACGCTGCCCGGTTAGTGCATCTTCGTTCTTTGCCTTGGGAGTTACGTTGTGAAGCCGAACTTGTATATCTTGTTCGACTTAATCCGTTCATCCGTGTCCTCATGTGTGTCTTACGTCACCTGCATCGCCGCGCATTCGTCCGCCATCTCGCCACTGCTTCTTGCCACGTGTATGCATCCACTTCTGTCTCCAGCCCCGTGCTAGTCGTCCGTTGTGTGTGAACTCATCAGGCCCTCTGTTCGTTTGCTGCTCAATTACCGCATCAGCCCCTCCGCTCCTTTTGTGCACTCCATCCGTGTGTTCGTTCAGATTTGCCTCATTAGCCCCTCCGCTACTTTTGTGCACTCAAAACATGGACTATCCCCGCGAAGTCTTCAAAATTGGGGCTCGAATCAGCTCGCTCTTTGCGATTTGCTCCGACTCCGGCACCTCCGTCTTCATCCTCTTACAGATCTTTTTTGGCAACAACGAAAGTGCAAATCTCAAGAAATTCTCCTCGGCAATGCGACCGCCTCTCCTCCTAATCCCCACCGCGATCTCGCCGAGCAGATCGAGCGCGTGAAACCTCTTCGTCTTCTTGTGCCGCTTCGTAGTCGAATTCTCCGAACCTCCGTTGTCCACACTTTGCTAGGTGATTTCATGCTTCATCTGCTCGCATCTGTGTCCACCATATGCCTGTGTTCGCCTTCTGCCCGCTGACCGTACGTCTTTGCTTGCTGCCCGTGCTCCACCTGCCCTCTGCCCGTGCGTCTCGCGCCATCTATGCCATCTGCTCCATCTGTCGTGCGTCCTGAGTGTCGTACATGTGGTCTCTCATATTTTTTCCTTTGTTTTCGTCAACTACATCGACTTCGTGACGTTCTTTCTGTGCTTGTTCCACTACTCGTGTTGTCTGTGCACAACCCCCGTGGGAGCCTAAGTTCGGTCATCTCGAGACCATCTGCTTATCTGTTCAATCTGTGATCATCTGTGACTTGTTCCGCTCGCATGCATGTGCACTTCAGATTTGCTTATCTGTCGATCCTCTGGAAAGTATGTCGTGAATTGCATATCTTTTGCATTGATGACATATGTATTTGCTCTGTTATTTTGGGTTGTCGTTCATCTCCGGAATGAAACCTAAATCTGATTTTGTTTACTCAGCTTGTTAGTCGTTCCGCCGACTATGTTGTTCCGTTAGTCGTTTCGTCAACTATGTTTTTTTCGTTAGTCGTTTCGTCGACTATGTTGTTCTGTTATCCGATAGTCGTTTCGTCGACTCTACTCCGATAGTCGTTCCATCGACTCCGCTTCGATAGTCGTTCTGTCGACTCCTCTCCGATAGTCGTTCCACCGACTATGCTCCGATAGTCGTTTCGTCGACTCTACTCGATAGTCGTTCCGCCGACTATACTCCGTTAGTCGTTTCGCCGACTCCACTCCGATAGTCGTTCCACCGACTATGCTCCGTTAGTCGTTTCGTCGACTCCATTGTTCAAAATTCCAAACCGAAGTCAATCTGAATTCTGCCCGGGATTAGTTTTATTTTAGTTTACAAACTCAAAGTGGTTTCGTTGTTCCCACTTTGAGTTTGAAGGGGAGTGTTAAGGAATATTGTGCAATTAGGAAATATGCACAAATCACTCTATAATTATGTTGTAAAATCACTCCTGTAATTATGTTATGCACAAATCACTCCCTTGATTATGTGCTACCTTATTTAGATGTTTCCTTTTGTATGTAACTGCATCTCTATATATAGAGACATGTAATAGATCAACAGGGGAATAAACTTATCATATTCTCTATTAAGATTTCAACATATTCAACCAAACAAGACAAGTTGGAACTTTTCTCGAAGTTATCACACTTCCTTCAACTTTTTCTTGAACCAAACAAGGCCTACCAAGTGCTCTTGACCATACCTGTAGGATTAGTCAGACCAAAACGGGGGAGGCGGCTTGAAACTAACTAATAAAAAATAAAAAATAAAAATAAAAATCTTATCTTACTAGTCTCCTTTGTGATTAGTAAGATTGAGTATAGGAAATTGCTTTTAAAAAAAAAAAAAGAAAGATTGAGTGTAGGAAAAAAGTGTGATCTATGTTTACCGTCCCAACTAGCTTGTGATTGTGAATTTCTTTTTTTTTTTTTTTTTTTTTTTTTTTGAGGAGAAATCAAAATTTCATTAATCATTCATAGCTCAATACAAGACCAGATATAGAATCAAATACCTTGATTCGCTAATCCTATTTGTAAAAACAAACTGCCATTAATTTGACTTTTTTTCGAAATTGAAACAGTTTGACAATCAGGGACTGCTCTCTACAACGTTGAAACTCATGACAATATACAAAAGTACTAAAACCACAAAACAAAAATAATAAAACGACTCAAAACTCAACAAGGAGAAGACTCAAAACTTCCCAACAAGGAGAAGACAAATCAAAGACTTCCACCTAGGGAAGAAAACTAACTATAAAGTAAAAATTAAAGATAAATCAATCCAACACGCCGCACAAATTCACGCAACACTGTCGATGAAGATGCACCGCAACAAAGATGAACCAATATCTACAAATCTGATTAGATCTGTTGTTTATTAAATGAACAAAGAGCAAAAGGGATTTGATTGGAACCACCGTCAGAACCACCGCCGATCTTTAAGAGGATTGGCGGTGGTTCAAGAACAAAAATTACAAAAGTGAATCAAAAAAGAATTTTAAGGTTTTGGAGAGAAGGACACACAAAAGTAAATTTCTTTTTTCCCATCTAGCTATAGTAAGCATGCCATATAGGTCTTTTGTGAAAAACGAAGTGTCAATTGTATACATTTGCAAATAATTATTAATTAAAAAAGACTTTGTCAAAGGAATTAATAAAATTTCAAGACAGAGCAACATTAATTACGAAATCAATTGATTAGGCCTAAAGACAAGTCAAGAAAAAAAATTGATTAGGCCTAAAAAAAAATTATGATCTTTTATACGAAAAAAAAATGATGATCTAGAAAAGGTAACCACACAACAAAAATTTGTGCATGTTAAAGTAGTTATTATGTTTTTTCAAAACTCAAAAAGGTTTTCACATCATAATTTGATCATAGTCATTTTTTTAAGGTGATCATAGTCATCCAATAATTAATATGCCTAGAAAGTTATATATTGCTCGTGCCAATATATTAACAACGAAATAATTTGCGATGTTCATGTAGAGACAATTTTGTACAAATAAATTGAAATTTCATTAATCATTCATAATTCAATACAGAACCAGACATAGAATCAAGTACATTGATTCACTGCAAACAAATTCTATTTGTGCAAATAAATTGTAATTAATTTGTTATTTTTTCGAAATTGAAACAGTTTGACAATCAGGACTTAAAGTTTAGAGTACAAATATTGTTGGCATGTTGTTTAGGATGAGAGTAAAGTTTTTTTTTCTCTACATTATCTTATTTTTTACAATATAGTTTTTTTTAAAAATTGTGTCGATCTATCAAAAAAGTAATTTAATCACTTCAATATTTCAATAATCAATTATTAAATATGTCTACATTAAAATTGTGTAAATTCCCAAAGAGATTTTATTTTCTAACGGTTTGTTACTTAACTTTAATTTTAAAATGGTGTTTTTAGAAAATAAAAACACCCTTTTAATATCTAACGGTTTGTTACTTTTTTTTTTTTTTTTTTGAAACCTTCTAACGGTTTGTTACTTAACTTTATTTTCTAACGGTTTCTTCCAAAAATATGACTCCATTCCTAAATAAAGTAATAAATTATGTCCAATGCCTTTTAATTTTTTTTATGAAAAGTGAATCGTCTAATTTCTTCAAATAATCAGTTCATGGATCATCTTCTTCTTTCTTCTCCTTCTTTTTTCTTTTTTCATCTTCTTCTGAATCATTCTCCTTTTATTTAGTCAAGATTCAGTAAAATCATGTTTTTTAGAGATGACGCAAGTCTAAGTATTAAACTAATAGATAAGTTAAAAACTATATTTAGTTTCTTAAAAGTCAATTATTTAGGTATGTAGTTGTTGTGTTTTTTTTTAAAGAAAAAGAAATTCAAACACACTTCATTTTCTTGCAGTAAATTAACTTTTCTTAAAAAAATGGTTTATGATGGCCAAAATAATTTATTTAAATAAATAAAATATGCAAACATATTTTAATTTACTGTCAATAAATATTGCTTAAAATATACATATTATGTGAAGGTGGATACACACTTGTATGAATTCCTTGGAAAACACTGCATATATATGCACTATATACCTAAACTTAATTTCCCAACAGTGCTCATAATTAGCCGAAAAGCCAATCTACGACCTTGTTTGGTTAAGGATAGAGTAATCTCTCAAAAGATAATTTACAGAGAGTTAGAAACTAATTTTATTTAGTTGCCCAACTTCCCTACAAGTTATCTCTAACTTACACTCTTAAGTGCTAGATATTTTCCCCCTCCATCTAGGAGAGTTATCTCTTAGGAGTTGTGGATATAATTATCCATCATTAATGACCCTTTTACTACACATCTTTTTTATGTTTGAAGGTTATTTATGTCAATTTATATTTTTATTATTTAAAATTTTAAAACTTTCCTGCAAGTTTAAAGTTGAACCCCTATAAGTTTATAGTTGAAACAAACATGAAAAATATTATCTCAAATGAGATAATTCTGAACTAACATTGTAAGAGAGCAAAAATGAGCCAAACGAGACGTACATATTTTGCTACTCATTTAAGTTTCTCATTCTCTCTCCAAATATGTATATTATCAAATAATATTAATACTCTTTAATTGATCTCACCTACTGTCCCACCAACTTCTCAGTTGGGCATATCCTCCCACCGTAAGAAACAAAAAACTTAGCTTGTCAACTAGTTGACGGATGATACATATGGCCCAGTTGCTGATTTATTCATTTTATTTTATTTATTGTTTTCATAAATTCTTGATAAATTAATTAGTGTGATGAAATATATATTGTCCTTCTTTTTATGATCATGATTTGAGAACCGACAACGCTTTACAAGTTTAATTAATTTCTTATAACTTTAATAGTATTCTTTTTTCTCATTTGAATATGTGATTTCATATATTGATCATTGACAACAACAACAACAACACGCCCTCAATCTCAAAATTAGTTGGGGTTAGAGTACATAGATTAAACTTTTCTATTGCGTTCGATTTAATTAGTACAATTGATGCTATGCTTTTTGAATAATTTATAAGAGATAATTTTCTTGAGAGAAAAATTATCATAGACACATTTATAATTTTTTCCTTCGTGCTATCCGACACAAATCTTGTACTCCCTTACATTTTCATTTTGACATTGATGAGCCTCTTCTGGAGCTCCCAACTCAAGTTGCTTCATTCCTAGAAAGGGTGAGTCATTGCGGTTTAAGGAACATGAATCTCTTGTGATTCAGACCAACTAGTCGTTGGTATACACATAGCAATCTTTATGACCACTTAAAAAACTAATAAAATTATAAACAATGTAAAATAATTGTGGCATGTTCTCGTGGACATCAATTATAGATGAGATTAATTGTGACCAAAAATTACTACATAGCTTAAATTAAAGGTTAATTATATATTCTCTGTTCCAATTAGAACTCCTACCAACTAATTCGTTCCCATTTAAATTAGGAAGAATCAATTTTCAGTTTTATTTATAAAATTTTATTTAGATTAAGACTCCGATTCAGTTAATTGACATCTTTAATGCTTTATTAGTTTATGAAAAAAGTCATGGTTAGTAACTAATGAAGGCAAGGTAATTTCTCATTAATGAAGCAACGAGAGCGCGCATGAGGTGTAACAAGAGCTCTCATGTTAATTAATGGCATGAAAAGTCTCTAATCTTTATTTGTTTTTCTCATGATGTAGGTAATAAAACAGCTGTTTTAGGTCTAATGGTGTTTTCAATACATATCGACCAATGAAATTTAAGCAACATTTTTCTCAAAACAAATTAAAAAAAGGGAAAAAGACATGAACAACTAATTATAATTAAGAAAACTTAATATAGTGAAAATGAAAGTCCAAGCTTCTTAACCAATCCTTTGTGTAAAACAAATTCCATTAGTTTGAGCTTTCAAATCAGCTTTTTCACCACCTTTCTTTCATCTCATTGACTGGAATTATTGTGAAAATTAATCTTTAACGTCTCCAATATTGATGTTTGGTGGTTGGATGTATATGTTTCTTAATTATATATATTCACAATATTGCAAACTTGTAAGTAATTTGCTTCCAACTTACAACAATGCCATACATATGGTATAAGACACGTTGATTATTTTTGAAATATTAATTAATATCTTGGCCGCTATACTGTTAATGTTCACTAAACATAGCATCGTTACTTAATTTAACCTTTTTTTTGTTCTTTACTTCAGTGAGAATCGAACTCACAACCTACCTAAATCTTACCTTTAGACAAGTGACGCCTTATCCATTTCACTAAAGATGTTTAACTACTTTTTTTTTTGAGAAATAGAAATTTCGCTAGTCATTTATGGCTCGATACAAGACCACACATAGAAGGAAAATGATAAAATGTCCACTTTCAACCCACACTTTGGACGCACACCCTTGTCTTTTAGTCATTTATGGTTCTTTCTTCTCCTTGAGCATGGATCCCACATCTGACAAACACACCATAAACGACTACAAAATGTGCGTTGAGAGTGTGTTAGATTATCATTGGGAATCCAATCTATTGCTTAAATAAAAATACATTGATTCCCTAATCCTCTTTGTTCAAAATTAGATGCTTTGACTACTTATTATTGTAACCCTTTAATTCTTGGATTTTTTTAAAAGTAATTAATTAATTATACTCCCTATGTTTCACACTATCTATTATACTTTACAAAATATGAGTCACATTAGGAAAAATCAACTAAGCATTAATTTTCTATTTATTTTTCTAATCACTACAAAAAAACAGCAAATCAGAAACGGAATTAGAAAGGGAATTAAGTTCTGTTTCTAAAAAAAAAATTTAGCGACGGAATTGAGACGGAAACATTCAGAGACGGAATTGAGACGGATCAGAGACGGAATTAGAGACGGAATTAAATTCGTCTCTAAAAAATGGCGCGAACATTCCCACCAAAACTTTATTTTGTTCTACCCGTTCATCAAATCTCGAGATTTGTGCAACAAATCTCGAGATTTCCCCTTTACCCCCTCCAACACCCCCCCTCGTCCTCCCCACCACCAAAAGCCCTAACTCCCACCGCGAGAAAACCTCGTCTTCGTCGTCTCTCCTCTATACTCTCGTCTCTCCTCTAGACTCGGTCTCTCCGTTTCTCCGGTCACCGGCTCCCAAATCTCCAACCCCCAACAAATCTCTCATCTCTGTTCCGTTGCTCTCAACTCTCTCTGGTCTCTCCGTTTGTTGCTCAACCAGTTATAGTGGTGTCTCTCTCTGGTCTCTCCGTCTCTCTCCAGTCACCACCCCCCAAATCCCCAACCCCCAACAAGTCATCGTCGCACTCCATTGCTCCCTGGTAGCGCTGCCCTGCTCTGGTCGTAGCGCCAGTCTTGCACATTTTCAGTCCGCGCCTCTGCTCCTCTCGGCTCTCACATCATACTCTCATTCAGTCCCCTCTTCGACCTCTCTGCTCTCTCATTGTGCTCTCATTCAATCCGCGCCTCGCTGTGTTTCATTGGTGAGTTCTCCCTCTTTCCTCTCGAAACATTGTTTTTGGTTAATTGACAGTGACATGTTTTGTTTGCTTTTACAATGATCTGTGATTTTTACTCGGGCGTGAGAATTTATTGTTTCATGTATTTAGTTGTTTTTTTGCAAGTTTATTATACACAAGTTGTTTTGGTGAGTAACAATTCGATTGCAATGTTGGCAAATATTTGGATGAATCTTCACGACGACATGTATTTGTAACATCAACTATGTAATTACTTGTTGTCTATATGTTACTTGTTCCACTTTGTGTACTCTTCTATTTACCTTGTCCACTAAGTGTAGCTTGTAATCTTTGTTCAAAGTACATATGATCATCATGATCAAGGGCATATAAATGGAGTTCATTCTCTTGTACACAATATAAAAATTCTTGAAATACAATCTCTACATTATCTCTAACTCTCTTCTCTTTTGTTTCCCTTCTCTACTTGCTCTTCTAATTGTTAGTTTAATTAAGCCTTCCATGCTTAAGTCTTTAGCAAGGCCAACTTTGGCTTATACATGTTATCAACACAAATTTGCTATTGCACAAAAGAGATCTTGAAGTTCAAAAAAGCTTGTTAAAGAGACAAAGCTAGAAATGTATAATTTAAATAAATTTGATTTGGTTGTAACTCTTTACATCTTTCTATTAATTTAAATTGATTTAAATTTATGAGGTTTACCTATATAATAAAAAAAGGGAAAAAGGAAGAAAGGGAACTGTCCTTGCAAGCCTCTCACTATGTTTCTCTATGGGTGTCCGTTCTTTTGTGTTTCTTGGTCAATAGTTTTGTAATACATGGGTGGTTCATTATATTGATTATATGTTTTATAATATCATGTTAGCATTAATTTGTTGATATTGCTCCTACGTTTCGTTAGTAAATATTATACGGATTGTTGTGATTAGGTGAATCTGAACTTATTGAGCAAGTTGAAGTGTTGACCCTGTGACAAGTGATAACCCAAACCCAGATGAAAACCCCTGTTTATTACATAAAAACTAAATAGATAAATAGTATTAAAACCTACGCATGGAATAAAGATCTCTTATGTTATAACCATTTATTTATTTATTTTTAGATCAATAACTGAGGTACTTAAGAAGTAGTCATTGTAAAGAAGTTAATCACTTAAGTATTTTCACTTGAGGAAATAAGTCTTAGAAAAAAACTTTGGCAGAGATTGCATTCCAAGATGGGATGCCCACCATGTGTGTAGTCGACGATGAAATCGCCGATATCAACAATCCGGATGATCCGAATGGGACTCGATTCATTGTTGAAGTGAGTCCAAGTGAAGAAGTATATAGTGGAGATGATTCAGAAGAAGAATCATCAACTTCTAATCATGAGAGTGAATTTGAAACGGATGATAGCGAATAATGTATGTATATGTTATGTCAACGTCCAATCATTTAATTACTTTTATCAGCATGGATCCTGCGTTATTAATTCCAATCATTTAAACTTAATTTCTAGTTTTTGTATGCCCTCCTTCTCTGAAATTTTATTGCTATTTTGTTAGGTTTCATGGCGGGAGGTGGTCATCCCCCACGTCGAGGTTTCCCATTAGGAGGACATCGTCCAGGCGGAAGAGGTGCAACACCGACCTCTGGAGGTGAAATACCGACTGGGCCTCATGGTCAGGCCACACGAGGGGTCCATAGAGGCCGTGGCGGTCGAGGTCGTGGGTCGATTCCTGCATTATCGATTCTGACTTCTTGTTCTCTCGACCACGAGGACCGCGGCGTCACTTTCGCCTTCCATACCGTCGGCGTCGTCTGTACCATCATCGTCGTCATTAAAGACTATACCAAATATGCAGTTCCAGTCACCATCGTCGACATCAAGGACTCTTTTGCCCACGAGGCCTACACCCCCAGACACAACATCACCGGCAGCATCCCATAATACGACGTAAGAGCAGGGTTGGAGGTGACAGGCCCTCCACGGGCACCTCAAAGGACAGGGATGGAGCCCCCTCGCGTGCATGGGATCCCTATCAGACTGATTGCCAATGATACGTAAGTTTGTATTTGACTCATATATGTCGTTTTAAATATGGATGTAAATTATTGAAGAAGTAGTTAAGATGTTATGCATGTTCATGAAATACAGGGAGTTGCATCCTTCGCATTTTTGTACACGGAGGATGACAAAAGTTTTCAAAAGATGGATGATTCCTGAAGGGTATTGTTGGAAGTTGGTACCGCCTCATCATAAAGACCAATACTAGCACCAATGGAAGTAAACACGACTACTAAATGTCTTATGATTTATACTATTTCCTCAATGTCTCGTAACAATATCAATTGCCAATTTGTAGGTATTTTTTAGATGGGATGACGCGATTCCCGAGGATCTCATTCGAGTGGTGTACGACAGGTTTGCAGGCACAAGGTACACCGCATTGATGCACAAGTTAAAGAAGAATCGTGTGCAGCTAGTGTATGGTACAGATGAGGCATGGAGGAGATACTTGGAGTACTATGAGAGCGAGGACTTCCTTGCCAGGTCTAGGCAAGCGACGGCGAATAGGAACACTGAGGTCGAAGGCCCTGGGACTGGACCCTCGAAGCACAGTGGTGGTTCCGTGTCTTTTGTGACTACCCAAGAAAGATTGGTAAGTTTTTTTTAACCTCTTGGTTATTTTTTACATTTATACACTTGTTCACTATGCTTGGTCCTGTACGCAGAATGATTCATCCGAGACGCCACCGACGATGAATGAATTGTATTTGCATCTCCACACCGTAAATCACGACAGGATGACATTCATCGATACTAGATCAGAGCGGTTCTATGTAAGTATAGAAATGAAATGTAAAATAGTATTAAGTTTACTTTAAACCATATCATGTATTTTGTTTGTTGTTGATATCTCGCGGGATAGGCTCCAGAGGAGATGTCGGGAGCTCACCTGTGCTACACCGGACCAATCGGTGGATGATGAGGCGGTGTACCTCAATGTGGCGGTGAGTGTCCCAAAGGACGTGTCTACGGTCTCGGGTCTTTAGGGAGAAAGAAGAGGAGATATGCGAGATCCCTGGTGCTAGCACGTCCGAGATGACGGATATGGTGCCGCGTGCAGAGTTCAATGTCGTTGCAGAGCAATTACGAAAGGTTATGGAGTTCATGTAGCAGCATCTCGGGATAAACATGGATGGAGCAGGCCTATCTCAGCAACAACTGCCGCAAATAGATCCGGTCGATCCACCACAACAAGGGGACAATGTTGAGTGTGAGACGTAAGCGTGGCTTCCGAGAGATGAGCAGCTTGGTGATACATAGGTATTTTACTTGTTGCTTGTGTAAATTCTTAGATTAAACGTTTGCTTTTGTAGATAACATTAGCAATTCTTCGCATTAATTTATGATTGACACTTCTTTTTGTGCATATTTAGATTGATATTCCATAATCTATCATGGATTTTACTTTTTTGACCTTTTTTGTCGTTGCTAGAAAAATTCTTATGTAAAGAAAAATATACTATATTTACAGAATATTTGCAGAATATTTGGGAGAAGGAAACATGCTGGCTGTTGTGTGCAAGTCTTATGCCGTTGCATGTTCTCTCGAGTGCTATGATGAAGAAAGTGGTAGAATTGACAGGGAGCAACATCTTCATGCCATAGCAAATGAATTTGAGAAATCGATAAAGGCTCGTTTTTCGGTCACCAGTGTTGAGAACATGTAGGCTCTTGTTCGTCTAAAATTAGCTTTGTGTTGCCGATCATGTACGCTCTTGTTCTTCTATAATCGCATGTCCCTAGAAGAACAAGAGCCTACATGTTCTCAACACAGATGACCGAAAAACGACCCTTTATCGATTTCCCAAATTCATTTGCTATGGCATGAAGATGTTGCTCCCTGTCAATTCTACCACTTTCTTCATCATAGCACTCGAGAGAACCTGCAACGGCATAAGACTTGCACACAACAAACAAGATGTTTTCTTCTCCCAAATATTCTGCAAACATTCTGTAGATATAGTATATTTTTCTTTACATAAGAATTTTTCTAGCAAAGACGGAAAAGGTCAAAAAAGTAAAATCCATGATAGATTATGTATGAACTAGGATTCCAAGGCAACTAAGATATACAGAGGATAAAGGAAGAAAACATTTACTTGCAATTCATGGTGGGCTCGTTCATCTCAAAGTTATGCATCCAATAATCTGAGCAAATAAATTAGTTTTTTCTACTTCATGCAGAGGCTCTTACCAGCCTGTCTATTTGTTCTATTGCACAAAATAATTGTTCTCCATCAATTTGGTTCCATTATGTTTTGAACTCATGTGTTTATAGAACACTGATTCGCCTTGATAAATATTGGGATTTCCACATTTTCATATCGGCAAAGTGCCTTAAATCACTTACCACTTACCACTTGCCAATTTTTTTTTCATTTTCATTTATATCTTCATTGCCCAAAAAAAAAAAATCTTTTATTAGCTCATAACTTAAAACCTTAATGCTTATTAATTGTATCATTGCCTAAGCACATGATGTAGTGTTATAGTTTGGACCAACATACTATATATCCATCAAACCAGTTCATATAATTGATGGTTAAAAGTTTTAAACTATTAGAGTTTTATTTTATCTCGTCAGACATTTGTGAAAATATATCACATTATATCATTCTTATTGCTTAATATTCTAAGTCTTATCGTGACTCATTACTATAGAACTTCTATTTCAATAAACATGGGATAATTTTCTAGTCAAATCATTTGTCTATAGTTAAACATTTAATTGAATTCAATAATACTTTACAAACTCAATTATATTGTTCTTCACCAATTCATTCAAATATTTCAAGATAATAAGACGTGTCGCACCTATTTTTTATATTGTGATTGAATCATGATTATGATATTGAGTTGCTTAGACTTTTAGTCTTGCTCAACTACTCTAGTGCCTTCCTTACATTGATTAAAGGAGTCTTTTCCTTCCATTTCCATCAATCACAATTAATCTCTACATCTCCTTTTTTTATGCAAAGTTTACTCAATTTCAATTCTTGTATCTAAGCTATTCTAATGTTTATATCACCTTTAGTCGTCCCTTTTACAAATTTCTCAAGGCTTTTTGTCCACTTAGACCACTTAAAATCTTTTTATCTTAATTGACACATGCAATGTTCAACTCTTATTTTTTGAATTGGCTATGAACAATATAAATTTGTAGAATCTTGTAATCAATTGAAATCTTTCGTAGCTAATTCTTATTCAAAATAGAGAAAATTTGATATTCAAAAAGTCTCCTTTGTTTGTTCTTGCAATAAATCTTTTTCGTTTGTCTAAGATTTTCTTAATTTACCTTTTATTTTTCAAAAAGGGATTTTGGTTTTTTAAGAGACTTTGAATGATAACTAAATATCTTATTAATCATAGTTCATTCTACCTCGAAATGTTTAACCTTTCTTTTAATATTCAACCAAAAAGATGACTTAATTATAATTTTCAAACTCTTGATCAACTAAAAAAGTAAGTCAGACTCTTAAAGCGTATTATTTCAATACTTCAAATTGTATGAATTGGAATTGTAAGAATAGAAGAGTTTATACTGACTCTATATACTAATCACTTACTAATATTCAGTGGTTTGCCCAAGCTACCCGATTTCCCTATAAACCAAGGTCCAGAGGTCTTCAATGGAGTGGTGGTACATTGAATGGACTACTCGGCCATAGAGGATGCCACTCTCTTTGGTTGATATAAGCGAATGAGGTAGTGAAGTATCTTTATTTTTCTGGATGGATTACTTCATTCTCATACCATGATTGTTCACCATTTGTAGAACTCAATTCAAGTATGATATAAAGGCTATAAACATGATTATTCTCATACCATAGATCCCAATTGCTCCCCTTATATGAAAAACTGGATGTACTGCAATGACACTGTCAATTCTTTGAAGAATTCTCAGCAAATGTGCTGAGAATTCAATCAAGGCAATAATTCAGCCCATATCTATTTACAAATAAAATAGTGCAAGGTTATGGGAGTATTTGTATATGGAGTAACTGACGTAAGCTAATTTTCTCAATCATGATTGTTGCTAATATACTTTTTTGGTGAACTGAAACAACTTCAACAATCTGGATGACTATTTTGCATACTCTTATGAATCTGGATGATAATCGATACTCAGTTGCCATTATTGGTGAGATTTCTTTCTACTTTGGGGCAACACTGATATTGACTTCTGCTCATGCATATTCTCAATCATAAATATTTTAGTCATAGATCAACAGATTGGATGTTATTGGAAGTATCTAAAATATCAAAACCTTTTGTTCATTTTTCTGTAACTGCACCTCATGCTTATGAAAACCTTTTGCTTTTCTTGTTTTCAGATCTCTATTACGGATCTTCGATCTTGTACATTGTGTGCATCTTTCTGTAAGATGCATTACTTAATCATATATTTCAATTTTCTCCATGTATGAGAGAGTTTTCTAATTTTGACCTTGAAAAGGCAGAATGGCATCTCTAATAGAAAAGTTGGAGAGACTCATATCCTTACTGGCTGAAAAATGGCATATACTTTCTTTGGAAGCTTGATGTTTTACTGTTCACATTTATTAGTCCTTTCCTTGGCTTTCATTTCTCTCATTAAAACTTTAACCCCAAATAGAAATGAACATGGAGAGCAGCAGGAGTCACTGTGCTTACATCTTGATAGTTTAGCAGGAGTCAGTGAGGGATACTAGGTGGGAATTCTTATGTGGCATGCAATTGGATACTGCCTAACTGAATTTGAATTGTGAAACACAGCTCATTCTCTGAGAATTTTACAGATTAAAAACTAGAAAGCTGATTCTTCTGGACTTAGCTGGATCTGAAAAAATAGAGAAAAACTGGAGCTGAAGGAAAAATTCTTGAAGAAGCAAAAACCATCAACAAGTCCCTTTCTGCTCTTGGTAATGTGATCAATGCTTTGACTAATGATTCCCCTGGCCGAGTAAACCATATTCCATATCGTGATTCTAAGATTACTAGGATTCTGCGAGATGCTCTTGTAAGCCATTTTCCCCTTTCCTCGATTTCTCCATGTTCAATATGCCTTATACTTGCTTTTATGGTATATGAATTTGCTCACACAACTAATTGATCTATCCATGAGACTCGGGAAATGCATTTGAGTGCCATCTAGTGTCATATTAATCATAGGGAATTTGATAATTGGTTTTTGATAAGGAAGACCTCTAGTGAAGTTTTAACTAGAGTTACGATTGATCTTTCACTAAAAAGCATTTTGGAATTCGCCATACTTTGAAGAATTGATCATGACAATCCTGTTTATCAGAGTATTTGAAATTGTTTATGGATCTATTCAAGTGTAATTAGTCATCTCCAGTTTTAAATTAATTAATCATTTGTTCCACAAGAGCATAAACAACTTACATTTATATCCTTATTGATACATACTTTAATCCTATGTATTTATACTAGAAAAGTAGAAAGCACACCATAATTGATTCTTCCTTCTTTTTCCTTAACTTCTTAAAAGCCAAATTTCTTGAAGGACTGAGCAAATAAATTTTCCCTATTCAATCAAAATTTCAGCCTTTAATTATTTTACAATTACCCCCTACAATTAAGGACTTGCTTACTTGCCACTGGGTAACTTTGAATTTTCAGGTGAAAACAAAATTTAGCAGTAAACTGATTTTTTTTTCTCATATTAAATTCTTGCTTTTGTTATTTCTTTTTTTCTCATGCCTGAGTTTTCTAATAGGAGTTTGGAACAATTCACAGTCGTTCAAAAGCAATTAATATTGCCAACAGATTCGGTCTCCCCAAAATTGTCATAGATGATGCACTTGTACTATACGGAACAACTAGTTCAGAAATTAACGAGGTACGTCAATATTCATGGTTGTTGGGTGTATGGATTGCATTTGATAAAAGTAACTTAGTGCTTCAAAGGTACTGAAATTTCGACACCATGCAGGTGATAGTTGGTACACATTAGATGCTTCAAATTCACATCTAAATATACCTATAGATCTTATTGATATGCCATGATGGGTATTTTCTTGCATTTCTTCCTTGAGTTGTAACTTGTAATTCCCAAAATTTAAGCAAATAGAACACATCAATGGCCATCTCATATTCAATAAAATGAAAATAAGCCCATTAGTTACTGAAAGTAAGGATTTTGTGCTGTGACTTGATGCAATTCTATCTCTTCTTCCTCTCTCGTACTTTTCTTAATTCATATTGTGCTATATATTGCTTGCATTCCTTTTGGGTATCTTAATCCATCATTCACTCGCATAAGTATGCAAACAAGCAATGGACATTTTTTAAGGGCCACTAAACATCCAACCATACTAGATTCCCATACTTCTTTATGGAGATTATTTCATTTATGGATGTTATCAGGGACTGAAAAAAGACTAAAAATTTGAGGTAGGCTCGTCCATATTTCTGATTACTGGACGATTGGAACCCCATATAGTTTCCAGCCTTTCCCTTTTTTTCCTATATATTTTTACTTCCTTGAAAGCTCTTGATGTTGTGTGGTGTATTGCTTTTACCAGACGTTGGAGCGGATCTATTCCTGGGTGTTATTTAGCTCTCTATTTGGTTCAGGACTGCTCGGAAGGAACCCTGTGAATATGCATTATCACTGGTTGTTGTCCTCAGATGGAGAATCATAAGTGCTTCAAAGCTGCGTTATAGTTATTATATGGAGTCCTTATTGCTCTTCTTATTCTGACCAGTCATGTTAGAGTTTTGGTGATTGGAGTTGTTGAACATTAGAGGCAACTTGTTCTTGGTTATTAAACTTAATTCTTTTTGTGCATATTTATAGGATTGTAAGTTTTCTTTTTTTGTGGTTGTTAAACAATAGGATTGGTGGTTTTTGTGAATACTTACAACTTTGGAGCTTTTGTAATACAAGACAATTTTCCGTGGATATATAAATCTTTTTCAAATTTTGATTTTTACATTTTTTTTCTCTTTTGAATATTTGTTGATATATATTGTCGATTTATGAATGTCAAATTTGGTTTTTTTGTGGGATGTTAGCACCCCAAGGAGTTGTTGGAGGGGGTGCAGGCGATGGAGTAGGTCCTATGGTTGTAATTTCAAGTTATAGGTTGGAGAACCAATTGGATTATGTTTATGTTTGAAAATAAAACGAAAAGGAAAATTAGAGACGGATTAGCGACGGAATTCAAACATTTCGTTGCTATTCCGTCTCTAATTTTCCAAGAATATATGCATAAATCACAAACGGAATCAGAGACGGAAATAAGAATTTCGTCTCGATTCGATTCGCTAATCGTAAACGGAATCGAGACGGAATCGAAACGAGAATTATCCGTCTCTCGATTCGTTCTTGATTAGCAAACGAATCGAGACGGATTTTTTGCATTCGTCTGCTTCGTTTATGAAACGGAATTAGAGACGAATTCATAAATTTATTATTTCCGTCTCTGATTCTGTTTCTGATTAGCAACGGAATCAGAGACGGATTGCAATTACAAATGTACTATTTCGGAAAAATTCCATTTATGTTCCGTCTCTGATCTGTTTCTAATTTCCGTCTCTAATCAGAAACGGAATCATTCTATCTCTAATTAGAAATGGAATCAATTTTCCATTTCTGATCGAATCAGCGACGACGTTTTTAGAAATAGAATTGATTCCGTCTTTGTTCCGTTTCTGATTGTAATTAGAGGAATTTTTGCAAATCAGAGACGGAAATTTTTGTTTCTGATTTGCTGTTTTTTGTAGTGAATTATTGGAGATTAAGTTTTAATGTAAATTTTTTAGTGATTCATCAATAATTTTTTTTTTTTGTTTCTGTGCGCGCGCATACAACTAAAGTGTGATAGAGGTTATTGGAGATTACGTTTTAATATCTAGATTTATGTAAGGTAATTAAATTAAATTATAACTATTACTTCTTTTGGTCAATATTGCAAGTCGTTTTGCTCAAAACACATGCACTACATATTAAGGAGTGTATTAATTATGTGTTCAAATTATATTATTGCCCAAAAAAAAATGTATGGCAAGGTCTCTCTTGTTTTCGCAGAGAGAAACCCTAGTGTCGCTTCACCCCATTTTGAGAGTCTCACTCAGATCCACCGCCTCTTGGGTTGTCGGTGTTGGCACAACTGTTCTGGCGGTTGTAGGGGATGTCGGTGGCCCTTTGTTATTTCTTCCTTATTCTACTCCTCCCCCTCTTTGTTTTCTCACCCATGACCCTTTGTTTTCCTCCTTTCTCCCATCTTTTCTTCCCTCCATCTATGTGACAACTGCCTCTCCCAACACCCTTTTTGCCTTCCCATTTCTTCCTTCCTCTCTATTATGTTTCCCTCCCCCTTTTTTGCAACTTTCGGCCTTACTCCATGACACTAGCGAGTTTTCGGTTCAATCACGATCGATGACACCTCTTTTGCCTAGGTTTTCAACATGAAAAGAAGGGAGGCAACAAGACATGGTTACGGGATTCATCCACAACAATAGCGATCGTCCACAACCGAACTTATATGGTGACGATTGACGTTTAGTGGCGTGTCTCTGCAGTAGTGTGAAAGTCAGTAGCTTAATGTTTTTCTTATCTTTTGTGTTAGAGATTTAGGATATTTTGTTCTCAGTTATGGGAATGTTATCCCCGCTTTTTGGGTTGTTGTCCCCGTAGTGAGGTTGTTGTCCATGTTTAGGGTTGCCCCCCCCCCCCCCAGTGGAGTTGGTGTCGCACCGCCATGTTTGTTTGGTGTCGGACCTTTGTTCGGAGCTTTAGTAGAATGTAATATCTAGTTTTCTCTTTCGATAGATTGTTGTACCCTTTTGAGTTAGGAACATCAATGCAACTGTCGATAAAAAAAAAAGTTATATTGTTGCCTATGCATTAATTTTGTGGTTGACTACTCTTACTCTCCATGTAAAGAGAACAAACGTTTAATAATATTGATGCGAATCATGCGAGAAAGTTTCCTCAAGGTTTTCATAATATTGATGTTGTTCATGTTGAAATAACCTCTCTTTTAATGGAGGATGTAAGGGGTGTATCTTTCCCCGGATTTTGCAAAAGTTAATGAAGAGCAACATAGGCTTATAGCCTTCTTTTGAAAAAATAAAAAAAAAAAAAAAAAAAAGAACAAGCATTTAATTACAATTGGATATAAAAAAGGTATTTAATTACAATTAAATGATTAAGGGTAAAATAGGTAAAAAGATACAAAAGCTTTCTAGAATTTCAAAAACAGCATATATTATTTAACAAAGATTTTTTTGTAGAATAACTTGTATTATTAACTGGAGGGAGTAATTACTAATTCCTCCAAGTTTAATTAATCAACTCCTATATATTGTGATACAAATAAACTTGAAAGAAAAAGATATTTGACCAGATCACAAGATCAATATATCATCATCTGTGTGGAATACTTATCCAATCACCTAATCATCATTAGTGCTTTCATCCGAAGAGAGAGGAGAGTTGAAAGTGAACAGAAAACTTAAAACACACATGATGAGTTTGAGAGTTCAGGTGGGAAAGCTTCGAACACTCGAGTACTTGACTCATGACCCAAAAAATCTAGAAAGATATAGAGATCGATTATTAGAAGAAAAGGTGACAGGTGACCTCACAACACAAATTAACAACATATATTTACAACGACCTTGCCAAATAATGGATATCACAAACGCACATTAGACCACATACAAGTTGTTCGTACACGCCTTGGGATGTGGAAATATAAGATTTTGGTGCAAAAACACGTAGGTCGAGGGCCCTTTAATCAATAATGATCTACATATAACACTTTGATTCAGTTGTAAATAAATATTGGGTAGTGCTATTTGGACTTGTGAGTCCGGACTCAAAACTTTTTTTAATTTCAAATACACCCTCGAACAATTAATGAAACAACCATAATCACTTGTAAAATTTTTATTATACCCCTTAAATATATACAAAAAATATAAAAACCTCCCTATGAGTCCGGACTCATGAGTCCAAGTAGATTTATTGATAAATATTAACCTTCCATTGCAATCCAATTTATTGAATATTTGGTTTTTCCTCTTTCTGCATTCTAAATTCGAGATAGGTGTTCAATGGCCACATCTGTACTTATAATAACATATTCAATAACTGAATTTTAATTATTAGATACCTACAATATAAAGAGAGGAGTTTCAATATACCCAACTCTATCCGTTTCTCCGAAAACACAACTCTCATATAGCTTGAGCCTTTTATTTAGAGTTTATCCTTACTTATCCTTAATTATTAATATGGGTCACATTAATAAGTACCGATCAATTAATCTAAGAAGCCCTATTTGCGTTTTAACATTTATTGTGCCAATTAATAAGTCAATTAATAAGTACGATTAATTAATAAGTACGATCAATTAATAAGGAGTTTATTGATCAATTAATAAGTACTATCAATTAATAAGGAGTTTAGTGTGCCGTAGTGATGCCATTTTAACATTTCCCTATTTACAATTGCACTGTTAAGCTTGTGGCAGTTGTGGTATGGCATGAGTAGATGGATGAGGTCAAATTAAATTAACCTTGCACCTGCCGCTACGCCTCATCTTATTAATCAGTTACTTAGATTAATTCAATATAACCCATATATAGTACATACACATACATGCACTTTATGTTAGGATACTTCGATATGTATAGAATACACATAGTCAGATGAACAGTAGTAGGTATATAAGGTTGGTGTAACTTATGTGGCAAGTCTAATATTGGAGCCCTGATAAGCAACATGTGCCGTATAATAACTGTATGCATATGAAGTTGATTGAATGCGTAGACGTTAATATTTAAATTCGGCGACCTTTGTTCTGTTGCTCTGTGTCTCGTATATAGCAGTATGTTTTGGATTCCAAGCAAAGCAACATAGCAAGTTAACACCTTCAGCAAATTGTTTGTTATTAAACTCGGCATTTGCTACGTGTGTCTCATAAAATATGCCATCCGATCCCATTAAAGCCACCGCCAAAATATTCTCTCTTTTTTATATCGCCACGATTGTGCAAATCACATATTACTACGGTCAAACCCAGGGCCGGCATTGGGCATAGGCAGGGCGGGCGACCGCCCCAGGCCCCCACCCCATACCCAAGGCCCCCTATATTTCAACAATGCTGCAAGTGTGTTTTTTTTAATGAGAAGCTTGGGCATTTGTGGGATATTGCTAAAGTAACGTCTTTGTGCACATTTGTTGAGGTTCATTCATGAAAACTCATTGAATATTAAGTACTCATCTCAATGCGCATTGAGTGAATCTTAATGACTAAATCATTCAATGCATGTTGAATGTCACACGATCCTTCTTCTTTCTTTTTTTTTTTGTAAAACACAATAATTTCTTTTATATGTTTATGTTTATCCCTTTAAATGCGTTTTTTTCTACAATCTCAAAATAAATAAAGTTTTGGTCTCACTCAATAAATAATACTCCCTCCAGTCATAATTATATGACGTTTTAAAATTTTTTCATTTCAATTAATACAAGACGTTTTACAATTTCAAGGCAACTTTTACCAATCCTACCCTTAAGCATTTAATACTAATTTGATCTTAATAGCTTAATTAAAGTGTTCTTTCTTTTTTCTATCATGGGTAATATAGTAATCTCAACATGCAATTAAAGTCTTCCTTAAAAACTATTTTGCCCAAAACGTCATATAATTATGACTAGAGGGAGTAATAAATAAAAGAAGTTTACATCTCCAGTAACTAAATTTAATAAAACCAAAATCAAAACAGTTTTTAATAAAATTAAATTTGAGTAAGAGAATAGTTAGCAATATATGTAAACTATAAGTACAAAAAGCACACCATCAATTGCACTAAAAATCGAGCAAATGGAGGAATATTTTTTTATTTATTATTATCTATGTAGCCAATCCAACTTATTTAGGATTACAGTTTTGTTGTTGTAAACTTTATGCATAAAAAAAAATTTAGGAAGTCAAATATAAAGGCCCCAAATTTTTATTTTGTCCCAGACCCCAAAATAACAAAATCAGCCCTGATCAAACCATAAGATGTGGGTGTCCTAAAAAAACCATAAGGTGTGGGCACCCCACGTATTGATGAGGGCACCCCATAAAAGATATTTACTTTCCAAAATGTCATTGCCCTTGTGCACCCCAAATTGAATTTTTTTTCCTAACACCGACGGCAAACAAGAAGGAGAACGCAAGTCCTAAGTCGATCTTCACGTCACCCCCCATTATCCTTCATTTCGCATAAATTCAGTCGATCTTCACTCTCACGCTAGGTCTTGCTTCTTCCAGGCGGTGGTCGGAGTGGATGTGCAGTCGATCTTCGCATCACACCCGAGTTCAACTCGGTTTGTAAGGTAAGATTTTGTTTATTTGTTCAAATTTGTACTGTTATGAGCAATTTTGGTGGTTGTATGAGTTTGTAAATGTTTTTGATCGATATGCTGGTCGATTTATACATTGTTGATCGTCGATGCTCGATCGGTAACATAAGACCGATTTAAAATGCCGTTCGGTTTAAGGTGATTGAACAATGCATGTTCAATCAGTCTATGTTGTTTGAACATAGTAGTGTTCAAAACTTGGTCGATGAATTAAATGTCCTTTTTTTTTTTTAAAAAAAATTTCTAATTTTGTTGAGCAATTTTGGTTGTTGTGTATGTGTTGGTTATTTAGGGTTGTTGATAGATGCTCATTTGGCCACACATGACCGATTGTAAAAGTATTGTTCGGTTTAAACTAACCGAACAATTGATGTTCAATCAGTATATTCTCATCGAACTGTCTAGTAGTTTATTAAAACTTGGTCGATTTATAGTCGTTTCTGTAAATCTAGATTTTGATCCATTTTTAAATGCTTTTTGAACAAATTTTGTTGTTGTGTACGTGTTTCTTATAGTTTTTGATCAAATTTTAGAGTATGTTTTTGGTTAGTTGTTGGTCCAGGCTCAATCGGTCAAACATAACCGATTCACAATGAATTGTTAAGTGCAGTGTGACAGCCCTAGCAACCACAAACTGGGCCCCGCCAGGCCTAAACCTACGTGGACCACCGAGCCTATCTCCGACTAGTCAACGTAGGTCTAGTCAGCCTTAACTTACCAATTACTCAGTACATTATTCACTCACTCACCCTGGATCACTTTTTTTGATTCACCTTAACTCTATCTAATCTTTTATCCTCAATTATAGTTAGGTGTACAACGGAATTATTTTTAACACCAACTTAAAACAGTTTACAACTTAATCAACCTAGATGTGGAAAATCCTGTCCAAACAACATCACATGTATATAACAGATCAACTGAAAACCCAAAATGAACATATACGTGTATCAACAGTCAGATTCAACTCCCCAAAACCCCAAAATATCAAAACAAATGGATACATAGCCAAAATATACAACAAAAGGACAAAATACCTACAAAGTGAGAGCAAAGCTAATGGCTCTGAGCGTGCCTCAAAGGATATTGCCAAGCATCGGTGCCTTGCCCCTACACATCTGTGGATTTGCACCCATCGTCATGAAAAGAACGGTGAGTACAAAATATAACAGTAAACAACAACTATAGATATCTCAACATAAACTACTAAATTTTCAATAATCATAAGTTTATGAATCATGCAGTATATAGCAAGAAACTGAAATAGATAGCAAATTGCATGATAAATAGATTCAATAAGCTCAGACAACGATAATCAATTGACCAGGAAACAAATAGATAGGCGAATAAATAGTCCCAATCAAACCGCGGGTCACAAGATCTCATTAGCTTGCGATCCACTCCGTACGAACCAGTGGATCCGAAGATCACCTCCACTGAACGCACACTCTGTTAGAAAAAGCCACAGACAAAGCCGACTGCTAAATTCCTAACACACTACCGAAAGAAAGCCACAGTCACAAGCCGAATGCTAAACCATTTCAATAGGCTCCAACAAGAAGCCACAGTTTATGATGGCTGCTAAACTCGTTGAGACTTCTCATCACAGTCGGACCACCTAAACTTTAGGTTACCTGAACTAGAATGGAATACAAAGGGCTCGCATTTCAAGAATAATCAATCAAGAAATAGAAAAGTAATCATGTTGATTCTATTATTGTCATTACTCACCTCGAATCCCGCTAAAAATGTCCTCGCGTAGCTCCACACGTTCCCCAATTACTTGCCAACACTCCGCTCGTCACCTGACAATTATTTCGACCAACTTTCATTAATTTTCCCTAATTATCCCAAGTATTCCTTAATCTTCTCAAGTTTGACACATTTTCTACAAATTTTCTAAATTATTATTCATTTACGCAATTTGGGTCGCTTACCCGGTATTGAGTTGCATTTAGACCCATTAATATACCCGAGCGAAACCTCATAATTTTCATGCAATTTAAAAAATATTTTTCAATATTTTTTTGGCTATTTTTAACAATTTCACACTTTACGAGGCAAAAACCTCGACAAAAGTCTCTCACAAATCTCAAATTCTTCATTTTTCATAAAAATTCCCGAATTTCTATTTATTTGGTTGAAATATAATTTTTCAGAATTTTTTTCTATTTTTTCAGAATTTTTCTTGATTTTTCCAATATTTATTTCATAAAAATAAAAATAAAACATATTTAATTTATTTATTTATTATAAATAAATAAATAAATTATTATTTTAATGATGGGTGGGTCCCCAAGTCGGGTCCGACCCGGTCCACCACAACTGGGTCAGATCCGGGCAAACCCACCCGAGTCGAGCCCGGGTCACCACGACCCAGCCCACAGGGTCATCTTCCTCAATTGAACAAACAGAGAGCAAATCGTTCCAGAAATTTTTTTCTTTTCTTTTCTTTTCTCTTTCTCTTTATCTATCAACAATAAACAACAACAAAAACAACAACATCGACAACACCCACAACAAAAACTCACCTCGCTAACACCGTTACACCGCTTTCCCGAGCTCAATCTCTCAATCTCGTTCAAACTCTTCCTTCTCTCTTTCTTCTCTGTCCCATTTTTTTTGGCGAGAATGGTGGCGATGGGGTTTTGTTGACAAATCTTAGGTCAAATGACCATTTTACCCTTCAATTCCTATCCACTTCTTCACCAACTCAATACCCTTCATCGTTATTTCACATTTTCTTTCTATTATATATTATATATATAATTGTATTTTCGCGCCTACAATTTCGTTGTGCGCGCCAATGAGTTCACTCGGGCGTGCACACTACCATTCGACTCAAGCGTGTCGCCCACGACCTCGCGTATCACTCAGCGCCCATAATTTATTATTTAATTCCATTAATTATTTTCATTTGTATTTGTCAGTATTTTTATTTCATTTTCATCCCCCGAACTCTCAAATAACCATTTAGCACGTTTTTTCGTACCGAACTCATTTAACGACACCAATCTCACCACGTCCTCACACATTTGGGATATTGAATTTAGTGTTCGGTAACAAATAAATAATACAAATCACCAAACAAACATAACTTACCTCGGTGCCGACTCCCGAGGATCGAAACAAGTACACCATGGCTAGCTGGGCCCATAATACGACCCTGAAATGTCACGTGGCACGAGTTAGAATTTTAGGGTCATTACGGTCTCCCCCATTTATTGAGAATTTCGTCCTCAAAATTAAACGAACATACAGGGTAAGACTTACCGGAATCAAAACAAGTATGGGAAATGCTCGCGCATGTAAGACTTAGCTCCCAAATCAGTTCCTCGTCCCCGTGATGCTGCCACTTGGTGAGAACTGAGGGAATCTCCTTATTCCTCAATATCTTCACCTTCTGGTCCATAATCTGAATAGGCTGCTCATCGTAAGTAATGTCCTCCCTCAGATCAATTTGACTCAGGTTCACAATCGATCGTTTGCTCTCTCTCGACCTATCTAGTCGAAGCATTGATATGTGAAATACAGGGTGAACTTCAGCTAACTAAGGTGGTAACTTAAGTTCATACGCAACCTTGCCTATTCGTTTCTTCACTCTGAACGAACCTATAAACCTCGGCGCAAGCTTACCCTTGATCTCAAATCTCTTGTGACCCTTTAGTGGAGAAACCTTCAGATATACATAGTCTCCCACCTCATACTCTAACTCGCCATGGTACCTGTCATAATACCTTTTCTGCCTTTTCTGCGCACCCTTCAACCGAAGTCAGATTTCAGTGGGATGGCAGTTGTGAGCAGGCTTTCCAGACTTTAAATGAGAGACTAACTACCACGCCAGTGCTCGTATTACCTGAGTCAGGGAAGGGTTTTGAGGTGAACACTAATGCTTGTTTGGTCAGTTTGGGTTGTGTTTTGATGCAGGATGGTAGAGTGATAGCTTACGCGTCCCGACAGCTGAAGATTCACGAGAAGAATTACCCTACACATGACTTAGAGTTGGCGGCAGTGGTGTTTGCATTGAAGATTTTGCGTCATTATCTCTACGGAGAGAGGTTTGTGTTGTTTACTGACCACAAGAGTTTGAAGTACCTCTTCACTCAGAGAGAGTTGAATATGAGATAGAAACGGTGCCTTCAGTTCCTCAAGGATTATAATTTCTCCTTGGAGTATCACCCGGGGAAGGCTAATGTCGTAGCTAACGCATTGAGCCGAAGAGGGGTTGACTCGGAGGTTGTGACGTGTCGCATGTCACATGAGTATGGATTGCTCGAGGCGGTTGAGATGATGTATTCTGTTAATATCCCGACCAGCACTAGAGTGTTGATTTGTGGGTAGTTGAGGACTGGGCATTCTCTATCCAAAGTGTACTTGATGGTCAGCAGGTTGATGAGCAGGATCAGAGGTACAATGAGTTTGTTTAGAGTTCAAATCATCTAGAATAGAGTCAGTCGACAAATTTCTGCCTGAGATTTAGAGGGAGATTGTGGATTCCATCAGTGGCTGAGTTACGTGATGAGATTCTCCAGGAGGCTCACCGGTCACGTTTTTCGGTTCATCCGGCAGGACCAAGATATATGTTGATATGCGTCGTCTGTTTTAGTGGCCGGGGATGAAGACCGATGATGGTGATTATGTTAGAGGTTATGAGATATGCCAACGAGTTAAGGCTGAGCATAGGAGGCCTGATGGATTACTGCAGCCGTTTCCCATTCCTCACTGAAAATAGGAGCATATATCGCTATGGATTTTGTCAGTGGGTTACCTCAGTCTCAGTGCGGACATGACAATATCTAGATGATTGTGTTTTTATTTCATTTTCGTCCCCTGGACTCTTAAATAACCATTTAGCGCATTTTTTTGTACCAAACTCGTTTAACGATATTAACGCACATTCACCACGTCCTCACACATTTGGGATATTGAATTTAGTGTTCGGTGACAAATAAATAATACAAATCACCAAACAAACATAACATACCTCGGTGTCGACTCCCGATGACCGAAACAAGTACACCACGGCTAGCTGGGCCCACAATACGACTTTGAAATGTCACATGGCACGAGTTAGAATTTTAGGGTCGTTACATGCAGTGTGACGGAGAAACATATGATCAATCGGTCAACTCACACCAAACAGTCTATTATTGATCTGTTTCTTCCCATCAAATAGACTATTATTTTGAAAAAATTTAATTATAATGATTGAGTGTTCATGTTTCGGTTATATTTGTGTCATTGTTATAGGTATGGCTCGTACAAAGAAGATTAAAGAGCCCAAGAAGACTAAGGAGGGCAACAAGAAAACTGCAGATAAGGGCGAGCGTGTTGGTAGAATAGCTCAAACCTCATCTTATAGGAAATTGAGAGAGTTAGGAAGTGTAGCGGTCCAAATTTTTACATTGGTCCGCCACGGGAGCCACGCGGGCCCACAACTGATCACGTAACCGCCAGCTGTGTCCCACGCCCAATTATCCATCATCAATCAATTTCCTATTAACTTTGATGTTATGTATTAATAATTACTGATTCAAGTTAACTTAAGTTCCTTTAATATCATTTAACCTCAAATTACGCAGCGGAAAATTAAACTAACATCATAAAGATTTAACATGTATTTTATGAGCCTATTATCTAAGTGGAAACCATACCAAATGTACATCATATACATATATCATCGAGATCCTCAAAATATCAAAAATATGACCTACAATTTATATACAAAAGTCATATCTACCTCTCAAAACCCAAAACCCAGCATAAAACAAGAAAAATAAATAAACATACGAGTAGGGATAGAGCTGTCAATCCACGTAGTCCTCAAGCTTGCCCTTCCCTCGACTCGTACCAGGATCTGCACTCAAGCCATCATAAAAACCAGATGACGAGTCCAGAGTGAGTAATCCCAAGGAAATTTACCAAGTAATTACGTAAATAAAATGCTGGAATTTAAAATACTATAAATAAACATGCGGAACAAAAGAATACATGCAACTGTAAAAGATCATCACATGCATAATTATAGCAGCGAAGCAAAGTACGTGCACAGTAAAAATCATACTAAGTCATACTTTGGGCTATCCCCCAGGCACGGCTCGTGAAAACACCTCTAACGGGTGACCCTGGACCCTCTAGGTGGTCGACGTACATCCACGACGCACCCACACACGCCTATCATACCCGGGTAGCCTATTCACCGGCGTATGCCTAGACAAGTGCTATGACTTAGTGGACGTTATGCCCGATAACGAATAAGCACCAATGGGGAGTTATCTCAACACCGTAAAGACACCAGGTAGGAGTAACTCCATTATCGTAAAGACACCAGACGTGAGTACTCGCCACCGTAAAGCAATAATGAAATAGAGTAATGAATAAATAAGACTGAATTCAAATAAATAGAACAGTAAATACTAAAGTGAAGTTCAATTGGGATACTACACACCTCAATCCGCACTCCGCGTCTCGAAAACCAAACCTGGCTTAGCTCCAATAACACTCGACAAATCAAATTATCACCCGAATTATACCTATTACCATTTATCACTAAATTAGCTTCAATTTAATATATTATGTCAATTTTTCGTTTTTCGAGGTTAAAACCCCGACTATATCTTGCCAACATTTTCGAGAAAATCCCAAAATTCCTTTATTTGATCAAAATATAATTTTTCTAAAATTTTCTATTTTCTATGAATTTTCCAGATTTTCTCGAAAATGTAGGCGAGATATAGTCGGGATTTTAGCCTCGAAAAACGAAAAATTGACATAATATATTAAATTGAAGCTAATTTAGTGATAAATGGTAATAGGTATAATTCGGGTGATAATTTGATTTGTCGAGCGTTATTGGAGCTGAGCCAGGTTTGGTTTTCGGGACGCGGAGTGCGTATTAAGGTGTGTAGTATCCCAATTGAACTTCACTTTAGTATTTACTGTTCTATTTATTTGAATTCAGTCCTATTTATTCATTACTCTATTTCATTATTGCTTTACGATGGCCGAGTACTCACGCCTGGTGTCTTTAAAGTAGTGGAGTTACTCCTACCTGGTGTCTTTACGGTGTTGAGATCACTCCCCACCTGGTGCGTATTCGTTACCGGCCATAGCGTCCACTAAGTTATAGCACTTGTCTAGGCATACACCGGTGAATAGGCTATCCGGGTATGATAGTCGTGTGTGGGTGCGTCATGGATGTACGCCGACCACCTAGAGGGTCCAGGGTCACTCGTTAAAGGTGTTTTCACGGGCCGTGCCTAGGGGATAGCCCGAAGTATGACTTAGTTTGATTTTTACTGTGCACGTACTTTGCTTCGCTACTATAATTATGCATGCGATGATCTTTTACAGTTGCATGTATTCTTTTGTTCCGCATGTTTATTTATAGTATTTTAAATTTCAGCATTTTATTTACGTAATTACTTGGTGAATTTCCTTGGGATTACTCACTCTGGACTCGTCATCTGGTTTTTGTGATGGCTTGAGTGCAGATCCTGGTACGAGTCGAGGGAAGGGCAAGCTTGAGGACTACGTGGATTGACAGCTCTATCCCTACTCGTATGTTTGTTTATTTTTCTTGTTTTATGCTGGGTTTTGGGTTTTGAGAGGTAGATATGACCTGTATATAAATTGTAGGTCATATTTTTGATATTTTGAGGATCTCAGATGATATGTATATGATGTACATTTGGTATGGTTTCCACTTAGATAATAGGCTCATAAAATACATGTTAAATCTTTATGATGTTAGTTTAATTTTCCGCTGCGTAATTTGAGGTTAAATGATATTAAAGGAACTAAAGTTAACTTGAATCAGTAATTATTATCACATAACATCAAAGTTAATAAGAAATTGATTGATGATGGATAATTGGGCGTGGGACACAGCTGGCGGTTACGTGGTCAGTTGTGGGCCCGTGTGGCCTCCCGTGGCGGACTAATGTGAAAATTTGAACCGCTACAATTTGGTATCAGAGCTTAGGTTTGAGGAACTTAAAGGATGAAGCGTGGGTTATTATTAACTCTGATACCGCTACCCTAGGCTCTATTGGAAAGTGAATAAGAGCATAAACTTTAATAAATTTAGATGTGGAAACCACAAGTGAATGATTAAGCTTTAGTTGGGAAGTGATGTGAGGCGGGTAGATTCAGGAAATTACATACATATTTGTTGATTTTGTACTATATATTATACGCATATATATTGAGTTTGATCCAATGCACGTTGGTTGTGCAGTTTATGATGGACGGACAGACTCCTACTACTCCGCCGACCATACAGTAGGAGGTTGGGGAGACTAGTGGTCTTACTACTAGCGAGGCAGCAGATTTACGAGCCATGGTGCAGAGAGTGACGGAGCAAAGCAGTTACTACAGCAGGCACAGATGGCCGAGTTGATGGAGTATATCCGGAGTTCGAGATACCAGCAGTAGCACCTACTGCTGAGTTAGTTACGTCTACCACTCCAGCAATGATTGCACCGGTAGTTGACACATTAGCACCAGAGATGGAGACAGTGATAGAGAGGGTTGAGCCTATTATAGCGCCAGCTGAGACTACTGAGTTGACACCCACTACTACAGAGCAGCAGGTAGTGACTTCGAATGCCAGGAGTAGGATGTCGGAGGCAGCGAAGATGGTGAAAGATTTCATGAGGTTTAACCCTACATACTTTACTGGAGTCAGTGATCCTGAGGTTGCAGGACGTTGGTTGATGACGACGCACGACGACTACACCAGCTGTTAGAGGTACCCGAGGCAGATTAGGCACGTATTTCAGTCTTGTTTGAGGGTCGAGCAAAGACGAGTTTGGTGGACCACCTACACTGACATACATGCTACGCCAATGACGTGGGGGGAGTTTAGACAGTTATTTCTGGACGAGTATATTCCCACGGAGGTGCAGTTACAATTGAGGGAGCAGCTATTGGGTTTGCGACATGGTGCCATGTCGGTATCACAGTACATGGATCGATTCAGGTACCTCATGATGTATGCTATGGATGTGGCTAATACTGAGAGGTTACAGATCTACTATTTTATCAGAGGTTTGGATGAGAGGATTGGTGGGGTGATAGTCGCGACTGGTGCGGAGACGCGACATATTGTTTATTATAGGGCATTGGCTCGCGAGACATACCTACGACACCGGGGTGAGCTTGGGGATAGGTCTGGCCAGAGTTCACATTCAGACCAGAGACCG
Organism: Stephania japonica; assembly: GCA_039657345.1. Classification (NCBI taxonomy): domain Eukaryota; kingdom Viridiplantae; phylum Streptophyta; class Magnoliopsida; order Ranunculales; family Menispermaceae; genus Stephania; species Stephania japonica. The sequence goes on along the minus strand of CM077564.1, from coordinate 12,905,236 downwards.
AAGAGACAGAGAGATCAGTCTGACAGACAGAGACATGATCAGCAGGGTCGACGGAGAGATTGGCAGGGTCAGAGTCGACGAGATAGGCGTCCCGAGCCGCAGAGAGGAGATGAGAGGCAGGTGGTGTACGTTGTTGCACCTGCACCATTTGAGCAGCCACGACAGCGTGTTCGAGATGGAGGAGGTCGTGGTAGGGGACAGAGAGGTCAGGGCCGTGACAGGGTTCAGGTACAGACAGTGTCACCGGATTGGTAGGAGATGCGCCGATATTTCAAATGTCATCAGGTCGGACATATACAGATTAATTGTCCGATGGCAGCTTCATCCTCACGCCCACAGATTGAGCCAGCTAGGGAGAGAGTTCATGCTGCTTCTACACCTACTGTCATACAGCCAGATCGTGGTGCGACTCGTCAGCTTGTCGAGGGTATGTTGTTTATTTGCGATGTCTCCATGCATGTATTATTTGATTCCGGTAGTACTTTGTCTTTTATATCGGGACGTAGGGTCGGACAGTTAGGATTACAGGCTGAGACTTTAGACCCACATCTTGTCCTCAGTACGGCTGTTGGGGATAAAATTTACCCTAACCGGATATGCTAGAATTGTGTGATAGAGGTTGAGGGACACCAGTTACCTGTCGACTTCCGTGTCCTAGAGTATTTAGAGTTTAATGCTTTATTGGGTATGGATTGGTTATCGACATATCGCGCACACATTGATTGTTTCGGTAAGACGGTGGTATTTGATATTAAGGACATTCCAGTATTTACTTTTGTTGGTACGGTGTCAGGCTTACCGATTACCAGAGGTCGATTAGCTACGACTCAGGAGATGGAGGCATTTAGGACGGTAGTTGAGCCAGACTTGAAACCAGAGGTTAGAGTAGAGGATGTCCCAATAGTGTGTGAGTTTCCTGAGGTGTTCCCAGATGATTTGCCAGGTTTACCACCTCCTAGAGCAGTTGAGTTCATTATTGAGTTGATTCGAGGACACGGCCGATATACAGCCGACCGTATAGGATGTCAGCGTCGGAGCATGGAGAGTTGAGGTCCCAATTAGAGGAGTTGTTACAAAAGTGTTTTATTCATCCAAGTATGTCTCCTTGGGGCGCACCAGTTCTTTTTGTTAAGAAAAAGAATGGTTCTATGAGAATGTGCGTAGATTAGAGGAAGCTGAATCAGGTGACGATTCGAAATCGTTATCCACTTCCTAGGATTGATGATTTATTCGATCAGTTGGCGGGTGCTAAGTTTTTCTCGAAGATTGATTTACGATCTGGTAATCATAAGTTAAGGATTCGGGAGAGTGATATCGAGAAGACGGCGTTTAGCACGCGCTATGGATTGTTTGAGTTCACAGTCATGCCATTTGGGGTGACTAATGCGCCGACTATCTTTATGGATTTGATGCACCAAGTATTGAAGCCATTTTTGGATCGTTATGTGATTGTATTCATCGATGATATCTTAATATATAGTAAGACTTGTGTGGAGCACGAGAGATACCTCAGAGATATTTTGAAGATATTAAGGGAGCACCGATTGTACGCTAAGTTCAACAAGTGTGCTTTTTGGCTGAGTGAGGTGAAATTTCTCGGACATGTCATTAGTAGTCAAGGGATATCTGTTGATGGAGACAAGATTTGAGCGATTATTGATTGGAAGACACCTGAGTCAGTTTCGGACATTCGTAGTTTTTAGGGCTTGCGGGCTATTACCAGCGGTTTGTGCAGGATTTTTCGTTGATTGCAGCGCCGATGACGAGGTTGACGAAGAAGGATGTCAAGTTTGAGTGGTCTGAAGACTATGAGGCAGCATTTTTAGAGTTGAAGAGGAAGTTGACTTCTGCACCAGTGTTGGCTTTACCTGTGGTATGGAAAGGCTTCTCGGTCTACACAGATGCTTCCGGAACGGGGTTAGGATGCGTGTTGATGCAGGTAGGACACCTAGTTGCTTATTTATCGAGGCGATTGAGACCCCACAAGGGGAATTATCCAGTGCATGATTTAGAGCTAGCCGCAGTTGTGTTTGCGCTCAACGCTTGGCGACATTTTCTTTATGGAGAGCGGTTCATGTTATTCACAGATCATCAGAGCTTGAAATATTTATTCACTCAGAAATATCTGAATATGCGACAAAGACGGTGGCTCGAGTTACTGAAAGACTACGACTTCGCGATTGAGTACCATCTTGGGAAGGCGAATGTGGTTGCTGATGCATTGAGCCGGAGTGGTGTAGAGAGTCAGACTGTGCTGCGGCAGATGACACATGAGTATGGATTGCTGGAGGCTGCGATGGTGTTGTGTTTGTCAGATGCTTTTGCTGATGTTCATATCTGTTGCCAGATGCGTGTTCCTGTTGTGTCGTTAGAGAGTGTCACTGAGTGGCAAAGGGCTGACGGACATTTTGTTCGCTTCAGTTGTCTGGCTCAGGATCCGGATTGTACAGATTGGTCTGGTGGTTCAGACGAGTACTTGAGACACGCGAGGTTGTGGATATACGAGGTGCGGGAACTACGTGATAGCATTCTTGAGGACGCACACTATTCGCAGTATACAATTCATCCTGGCAGGACCAAGATGTATCATGATTTGCGACGTTTGTTTTGGTGGCCGGGGATGAAGGCAGATGTGGGTGCATATGTTAGGGCTTGTCATATTTGTCAGCAGGTTAAGGTCGAGTACAGAAGACCAGCTGGATTGTTACAGCCACTGCCCATTCCACAGTGGAAATGGGAGCATGTTACGATGGATTTTGTTAGTGGTTTTGCTGCACGGACTACGAGGCGTCATGATCTTTGTTTAGGTTGTTATTGATAGATTGACGAAGTCTGCACACTTCATCCCTATATCGATGAAGTATTCCTCAGTTGAGTATTATTTTTGAGCGAGAGATCGTTAGGCTACATGGAGTGCCGATATCTATTGTGTCTGATAGAGATCCCAGGTTGACTTCGAAGTTATGGGAGAGCATGCAGGAGCAGTTTGGAACTAGACTCAGTTTAGTACGGCTTATCATCCTCGGACGGACGGTCAGTCAGAGAGATTGATACAGATATTGGAGGACATGCTCAGAGCATGCATTTTGCAATTTGGAGGTGCTTGGGAAGAGTATTTGCCATTGTGCGAGTTTGCGTACAACAACAGCTATCAGGCGAGTATTGGTATGCCACCATTTGAGGCTTTGTATGGTAGACCCTGCAGATCACCAGCTTGTTGGGCAGCACGAGAGGATTTGAGTGATTGAACCTGAAGTTGTTGTTAATCATACTGAGAAGATTCGACAAATTAGGTTGAGATTGCAAGCAGCTCAAGATAGGCAAAAGAAGTACGTTGATAGGTATCTTGAGGGTTTGAGTTATAATGTGGATGACTTGGTGTATTTGAAGGTTTCGCCCTTGAAAGGTCATCAAAGGTTTGGGATCAAGGGGAAACTAGCACCGAGGTATATTGGACCTTTTAGAGTTATAGAACGTGTTGGGACAGTAGCATACAGATTGGAGTTGCCATCAGAGTTAGCAGGCGTTCATCTAGTGTTTCACGTGTCTATGTTGAGGTTAGCTAAGTCAGGACCGAGACCGATGGTGGATATTAGACAGATTGAGGTTCGTCCTGACGTTACATATGAAGAGCAACCTGTAGAGATTATGGATCGCAGGATACAGACTCTGAGGAACAGGAAGATTCCGAAGGTGTTGGTACGATGGTAGCATCACAGGACTGAGGGTTTCACCTGGGAGCTCGAGTCGACTATGAGACGGAGATATCCTCAGTTATTTACTGGTGAGTGTTTATTATAACTTAAATTTCGGGACGAAATTTCAAATTAGTTGGGAAGAATTGTAACGGCCCAATTAATAATTGTCGTTATTTTATGACGTCATTGTAGACATGGACACCGGGGACGCTCGTGGGTCCCACAGTGAGGAGCTGAAGTACGGCCGTATTAGGTAATAGTATTTTGTATGTTGTTTTATTTAATTTTGCGATGTTTATGTTAAAATAGGTTAACGACATCGCGATGTGTGTAATTATATTTTAAATTGACGTGTGAGATTGTGTGTTGGGAATTCACATCGATATATGTGTCGACGCGGGTACCAAGTAGATTAAAGACGAAATTTTAAGTTGAGAAAAATATTACACACATTAAATGAGTTATTTGTGATAAAATATGTAAATTGTTGGGCGCACTAGGGACACGTGGGGTCGTGGTCGACACGCGTGGGTGAACACTGGATGAACGCCGCTAACTCGATGGTAACTCCAATCTCGTATGCTACTCGTCCCAACACGTGCTATAACTCTAAAAGGTCCAATATACCTCGGTGCTAGTTTCCCCTTGATCCCAAACCTCTGATGACCTTTCAAGGGCGAAACCTTCAAATACACCAAGTCATCCACATTATAACTCAAACCCTCAAGATACCTATCAGCGTACTTTTTTTGCCTATCTTGAGCTGCTTGCAATCTCAACCTAATTTGTCGAATCTTCTCAGTATGATTAATAACAACTTCAGGTCCAATCACTGCCACATCCTCTGGTGCTACCCAACAAGCTGGTGATCTGCAGGGTCTACCAACAAGCTGGTGCTGCCCAACAAGCTGGTAGTCTGCGAGAATCTCCTTGCCCCTGGTCGTAGTAGATCCTGCACTCATTCATCACAAGAAGTAGATGACGAGTCCAGTGAGTAAAACCCAGAAGTACACAAACCAGCATTTATAATAATGGAAGCCAATAAAGCTGTTAAATAAACATGCTAAGATAAACAGTACAAGCCGTAATTAAGACGCATGCATACATAACATCGATAAACACCAATAATGGATGTGTGTCGTGTAGAAGAGATCGAACCCTAATCCGGACATCGGCATTCCCCGGTGGCTTCTCCAACCCCCTCACCGGTCCGAACCCTTATTCTGTCCTTATTGTCCAGCCTACCCAAGTCCGCCCACATATCATAGAGTAAACCAGAAGATCCGGTGGTGAATGACAAAACCAACCGTGCAACATGAGTATGAACATGGAAATAGAGTAAACAACGATAAACAATAATAGTTGGAATCAAATGAAAATCAAATACTACCATCTTACCGAAACAATCAATGTGTGCGCGATATGCCGATAACCAATCCATACCCAATAAAGCATCAAACTCTAAATACTCTAGGACACGAAAGTCAACAGGTAACTGGTGTCCCTCAACCTCTACCACACAATTTCGGCATATCCGGTTAGGGTAAATTTTATCCCCAGCAGCCGTACTGAGGACAAGATGTGGGTCTAAAGTCTCAGCCTGTAATCCTAACTGTCCGACCCTACGTCCCGATATAAAAGATAAAGTACTACCGGAATCAAATAATACATGCATGGAGACATCGCAAATAAACAACATACCCTCGACAAGCTGACGAGTCGCACCACGATCTGGCTGTATGACAGTAGGTGTAGAAGCAGCATGAACTCTCTCCCTAGCTGGCTCAATCTGTGGCCGTGAGGATGAAGCTGCCATCGGACAATTAATCTGTATATGTCCGACCTGATGACATACGAAACATCGCGCGTCTCCGCCAATCCGGGCCGTGACACCGTTCGTACTGAACCCGTCACGGCCACGACCTCTCTGTCCCCTACCACGACCTCCTCCATCTCGAACACGCCGTCGGGCGCTCAAATGGTGCGGGTGCAAAGCAACGTACACCACCCGCCTCTCATCTCCTCTCTCGCGCTCGGGACGCCTATCTCGTCGACTCGATCCCGCCAATCTCTCCGTTGACCCGCGATCATGTCTCGTCTCGTCGATTGATCTCTCTATCTCTTCGGTCTGCAGTCGAATGTGAACTCGGCGGACCTATCCCCAAGCTCCCCGGTGTCGTAGGTATGTCTCGCGAGCCAATGCCCTATAATAAACAATCTGTAGCGTCTCCGCACCCGATCGCGACTATCACCCCACCAATCCTCTCATCCAAACCTCGATAAAATAGTAGATACGTAACCTCTCGTATTAGCCACATCCATAGCATACATCATGAGGTACCTGAATCGATCCATGTACTGTGATACCGACATGGTACCATGTCGCAAACCCAATAGTTGCTCCCTCAATTGTAACTGCACCTCCGTGGGAATATACTCGTCCCGTAAATAATAGCGTCTAAACTCCCCCATGTTTGGCGTAGCATGTATGTCGATGTAGGTGGTCCACCAAATCTTGCCGCCCTCGAAACGGTACCCAAAATCGTGCTCGATGCGCCTCGGGTATGGTGTAGTCGTCGTGTGTCATATCGGGATATGTAGGTTTAAACCTCATGAAATCTTTATCTTTGCGCTCTCGACATCCTACTCACGGCATTCGAAGCCAACTCGCCGCTTCTGTAGTAGTGGGTGTCAACTCGTAGTCTCGGTGGCGCTATAATAGGCTCAACCCTCTCTATTAGACATTATCGCACCATCGCCTCGCTAGTAGTAAGACCAACCTCCCGCCGCGTTGTGTGGTCGGCGGAGTAGTAGGAGTCTGTCCATCATAAATACCACAATTAACGTGCATTGGATCGTACTCAATATATCAATATATACGCGTATAATATATAGTACAAAATCAACAAATATGTATGTAATTTCCCGAATCTACCCGCTCATCACTTCCCAACTAAAGCAAATTTTAATCATTCACTTCCTAGGAGAAGTGGTTTCCACATCTAAATTTATTAAAGTTTATGCTATTTTCTTATTCAGTTTCCAATAGGAAGCGATGTGTTCAGAGTATGTTGATGAAGAGATTAATAATTTTGGCCGGTGATGCGTACCTAATGGTCCAGATGAGATGGCGATGTCAACTTATTTTTGCTAGTGTTGCGCTTACGTGTTTCGATGTGGAGGTCTACACAAATTTCGAGACGAAATTTCCCTTAGTTGGGAAGAAGAATTTCGTAACGACCCAAATTTTATTAAGGTCATTATTCGCGTATTTTAGATGTGGACGCCAACCTAGAACCAAATCAGATAAGGGGGCGGAGATGCTCTTAGGGTCCACGTTGTTGCACCGTCGATGATACACTCATTTGAGTACGTATAAGTTTATTTACTTATTTTGTTATTTTATTTCATAGGTGTAGCTATTTTTTTATTACCTACACGATTGAGGAAGGTTGATGTGTTCACCGGAGTATGTTGATGAAGATTTGATTGATCACGCGATACACTGGGCTATAGTGAGGGCTATCGGGTGATTGACTAGGATTGGGTGTTATCACTGGTGGGATCCTAGAGGGATGGTTCTGGGTGATTGGCCAGGTGATGCGTACACTAGTAGGATCCCGACGTACCAGAGTATGGTCTAGGACTGAGTCGCAGATGAGATGGCGATGTCAACTTATTTTTGCTAGTGTTGCAGTTACGTGTTTCGATGTGGAGGTCTACACAAATTTCGAGACGAAATTTCCCTTAGTTGGGAAGAACTGTAACGACCCAAATTTTATTAAGGTCATTATTCGCGTATTTTCAGATGTGGACGCCAACTTAGATCCACGGAGACGCCACGGACTGGTGATGATACACCTAGTCAGGTGGAAAGTATTATTTTTGATTAATTGTTTGATTAACTGTGATGATAATGACTAGGCTATGACTCATTACATCGCAGGTGTGGTTTAATATTGACTAGATCGGGTGAGATTGCGTATCGGGTATTTGCCTAAAAAATACGTGCAGACGTGGGAACCGGACGAGCGAGCGACAGGAACACTAGGTCGGGGAATTCGTTTACTTCGATAAAAATAGAATAAATTTGACAAAAATAGTAAATTGGTGGGCGCCTAGTGACACGTGGGGTCGTGGTCGACACGCATGGGTGGTACGATAGTGTGCACGCCCGAGTACGCTCATTGGCGCGCACAATGAAATTTTAGACGCGAAAGTATAAGAGGATATATATATATATATTTATATATATATATATATATGTATACAAGGAATTTAATATATATATAAATATATATTAAAAATCAGAAAATAAATAAATAATAGTGAAATGACCAAAAAGGGCATGAACTTTGTAAAGGATTGTGGATATGGACAGGGGTATTTTGGTCATTTCACCCCAAAATGTTGATATACACAACACCGACACCACATTTTTCACAATTTCGATCGATCGAAAGTGAAGAGAGGAGAGAAATCGAGAGTCAGTGAGAGAGGAGAGAAGAAATCGACGAGGAGAAGAGGCAAAGCGAAGATCGAAAGTGAGTTTGGGTTTGTTGTTGTTCATTGACGTTGTTGTTGTTGTTATTATTGTTGTTGTTGTGGGTGTTGTTGAATTTGTAGAAATTAATGTTTTAATGGTGGATTAGTGATGCTTGATGGTGTTGGTGTTGTGTATATCAACATTTTGGGGTGAAATGACCAAAATACCCCTGTCCATATCCACAATCCTTTACAAAGTTCATGCCTTTTTTTGGTCATTTCACTATTATTTATTTATTTTCTGATTTTTAATATATATTTATATATATATATATTAAATTCCTTATATACATATATATAAATATATATATATATCCGCTTATACTTTCGCGCCTAAAATTTTGTTGTGCAATGAGCGTACTCGGGCGTGCACACTATTGTACCACCCACGCGTGTCGACCACGACCCCGCGTGTCACTAGGCGCCCACCAATTTACTATTTTTGTCAAATTTACTCTATTTTTATCGAAGTAAACGAATTCCCCGCCTAAAATGTTCACAGTAACGAATCCAGCGTCGTGCACACTAAATCACCTCTGCCGCCGTCGTCCATCACGGCTCCCAGCGTCTCAATTTACGTATTTTTTAGGCAAATGTGTAATATTTTCTCAAACACGCAATCTCACCCGATCTAATCAATATTAAACCACACCTGCGATGTAATGAGTCATAGCCTAGTCATTATCATCACGATTAATCAAACAAATCGATCAAAAATAATACTTTCCGCTTTAGCGACTGTGTATCATCACCGATTAATTCCGTGGATCTAAGTTGTCGTCCACATCTAAAAATACGCGAATAACGGCCTTAATTAAATTTGGGTCGTTACAGTATATATATATATATATATATATATATAAATATATATACTCACCTATACTTTCACGCCTAAAATTTCGTCGTGCGCGCCAACGAGCGTACTCAGGCGTGCACACTAACGTACCACCCACGCGTGTCGACCACGACCCCGTGTGTCCCTAGGCGCCCAAAAATTTACATATTTTATCACAAATAACTCATTTAATGTGTGTAATATTTTTCTCAACTTAAAATTTCATCTTTAATCTACGAGAGCAAAAGCCATTTATTCGGTACCGCGTAATCCTTGGTTTGACACACATATCGATGCGAATTCCCAACACACAATCGCACATGTCAATTTAAAATATAATTACACACATCGCGATGTCGTTAACCTATTTTAACATAAACATCGCAAAATTAAATAAAACAACATACAAAATACTATTTACCTAATACGACCGTACTTCAGCCTCACTGTGGGACCCACGAGCGTCCCCGCTAGCGTCCATGTCTACAATGACGTCATAAAATAACGGCAATTATTAAAGGTATACAGAATTATGGGGAATAGTCCAAAGGTTAGTAAGTTACAGGACGAGACACCCGCAACACATTCCCCGAATGTGGTAGCCTGGAAATTGTCAATTATCAAGAGACAAGCAACTTGGTCGTATACGTCCGAAAAAAAAAAAAGATGGTTTCGATTATAATTTAAATCAAACTAATAATGTTTATTTTGGGAAATTGAAAAAGGTGTGTATATTAATTTATTTGAGATCTACATGTTCTTTGATATTTATTTCAAATGGACAACCACATTTTTGGTGCCACACCTTGAATTTGATTTAGGTGTAGTCAAGATAGTTTACACAAACAAAATGGTAAAAGATTCGACCCTCAATCAAGCTCGAAAATAGTTGTTCGATTAATTCATAGGTACATAAGCTTCAATCGGTAATTCTTAAGTCGGCCAAGCGAACTAAAGGAATTCTTGGTTTCAACTCCGTTTTGATTTAAAAGACGCTATTTATCGATATTGAGTTGAACAGATATTGAAAGAAAAAGATTTACATCTTCATCATACATTTTTATGGTAAATTTCAATTTACAATGTTTATCACATGCATTTAAAAGCGGTGGAGAAACAGTTCGAAATATCGTCAAATTTAGTAGTTGGCTACTTGTTCCAATTTGGCATTTGTGCTGGGAGCGTGAGAAGGAAGAAAGGTATATTTGGAAGTGGAGTGAGAAAAAAAAAAAAAAAAAAAGTGGTTTCCCCAAGTAAAAAGTGTTTTGCACATAGCCCGACCGTTTTTATACATGTAAAGATTCTCCGCTTAGGTTCGATTAATTCTACAAAAGTAAGTCAAGCGCTTCAACTCCGTTGATTTAAAAGACGCTAATATATTGAGTTAGATATTAAGATTTAATTTCATCATACATTTCTTTTCTTTTATCACCAAGCGCATCTTCGTAATTTAAGCTACTTGTTCCAATTTAGAGCGCCCATGTCTTGCATAGCGACAACGTCAAAGACATCCACCTTTTCTTTTTTTTTTTTTTTTATCTTATAATAGGCCTAGACTAATCCGGACTTGAATTGGGAAAGATCATTAAGTGGCGGCAAAGCTCTCATGGACTCTTTATACTGCTTTACCTCCAACTCATCAAATGCGTATTTAGATCACATCTTTTACATTAAAAAAAAAAAAAAAAAAAAAAAAAAAAAAACGCATCTCTTACATAAACCCGAGGCATATCATCCAGCAATACAAAATGACGCGTGTTTGATGCCCCACTTAATGCCAACTTCGCACTTTTTATTGGATTAATATACTAATGAATTACTAATTCTGATTAACAAAAAAAAAACCCTTCCAAGTTACAGATTATATAAATGCAAGTCACAATTATGTCAAAAAAAAAAAAAAAAAAATTCAAGTCACAATTGGTTGACTACCTTGGAATTGAAGGGAATGTTGGAGGATAAGAGAAGAACTTCCATTGAAGTTGAGACGAGAAAGACACAGACTACGAAGTTTGGAGTGGGCCTTTTAAACAGCCTTCCCCTTTTGGACAAATTCACTCACTGCAAGTGTAAACTAAAAGCCCACACATTACAAATATTCTGTCGAGTCTCCACAGGTTACATATACAAAATTTAACAACTTTACCCTTAAAGGTCATGCCTCTCAAGAAGTTCATTAGACATTATCATAGAAGCAGAAAATCAAACTCCAATTTTTAATGGAAACCTAGAACCAAATCAGATGGGGCAGCAGCATGTCACAGTAATATTATTTTGTTTTAAGATTTCAACAAAGGGCAAGCCAACATGCCTCTTTTGTACAAGGAGCTCAAGTCCATAATATGAACCTAACTTTTCTGTTTTAAGTTAATGGCCAGAAGATAACATCCTCCTATAGATTTGCGACAGAACAAAGCATTATAGCAGAGTTATAAAAAAAATAACAGCTATTGTAGTTCAAAGTTACTTAGTCCAGGGAAGAGCACCTGGATAAGGAGCAGTACCACAGTATCTGAACATCCCTTGCAGTTCAGGACACCCATTAGGATAAGGGATCGAACGGTGAAATGGATCACGCCCCAGTTTCTTGCGGTGGAGAGAACCAGAACATCCATGGGGGTCTTGTGAAAACTGAGCTCTCACCAACGCCTCACCTTTCAATGCCAATTCTTTTGCAGTGGATGAAGCAGGTGTTCCAGAGTAGAAGAACCTTGCCTCGGGAAAACCAATAGCCACACGGTGAAGATCTGCAAATCTTTCCTTCTTGAAATCATAGCTTATAACCTGATCATCAATAAGAGCAACAGAAACAATTATCAGACTTTTTGAAACTCCAGAAACTGATTAAGTAGATTTGAGGATAGTTTTAAGGTTTTTTATACCCATTAATCAAACAAAAAGAAAGAGCTTTAATCATTAGCGGATTCATTACAGTTCTATGGTAATAACTGTTTGACAGCAAAAAAATGCAGATCATTATGGGCTATGTACATGAACTAAATAAACAACAATGACAAAAAGGATATTCTGAGATGATGGTTTTTCGATGCAAAAGAGAGTTAACTCAGAAGATGAGCAAGATAACTAGTCAGAGTTATATCTACATGCACTAAATTAAAACTAACATTTCACCTCTTTCTGTGACAAGAAAACTTCACCTTTGTTAATTAACTGTTTTATGTCATTAAGATTCAGAATGTAGAGCATTATGGCAGTAACTCCAGCTACGAGAAGATTCTAGTTTAGGAATTGGTTACTTAGATACCAAACTTATTACACAATAACATAAAGTTACACACGGAACAAAGATGCAATACTTCATCTTATTCTCAATATTACTCTATCAGACAGTTTGAAATGACTGAGATTTTCTTTTCTTTTTTCTCTTCTTGAAATGTAATGCAATGAGGCTTCAAAAAATTGGCAGACGGATAATCCTCTAGTCCCCACATTAACCAATTAAACGTCACAGAAACCGCAAGGTGAAAAATCAATCAGTCTGCACATTCTTTTACAAAAAAAAAAAAAAAAAAAAAGGGTCGTGCAAGTGAATATAGTTAGTTCATTTCAGGGGGGAGGCAGTTCAACAGAAAATGTTGAACTCTTTTACCGTAACATGTAAATGCGAATAGCATTATATTACAGGAACAGTGAAGTTGAACCAAGACTCTGGAACAACTTTATTTTAATAGTCAAATTGTTATATATAATCACAAACATTGTATTTATAAAGAGAAATACCTACTGGACAGAAAATTTACTTTAAGCTAAAATTGTGTAAAAAACAAATGCAGATACATACAGAAAAAATAATAGATATGAAAAATAAAACTAACTAAAACACATCACTTCACTTAAATAGAAAAAAGATTACTATCTCAATTTGCATAACTAGCAATTGTAGAAATATAAGAAAAAGGCCACAAGGAAATACTCATCAAGAGTCAGTGGCCTCACAGTTATATTATGAGGATAAGTGCCAGTAAGTTCCCGAAATCGACACACGCTAAACAAAAGATTTTCGAAGCTGTCCCTTGCATGCTCTTCTGTAAGTGCTCTCCGTCTCACATCTTGCTTGCCTATGAAGAAATGGGACATGGCACAGTATGACAATAGAACCAAATGAAAAGAATAACCAAAATGCAGTGCTACAATACTCTCAGAGAACAAAAAAAAAAGAAATAGCATGGAAACTCAATATTTTTCTAACATGTCCCGCAAGTAGGCCCTTTAAAAGTTAGTCCAGAAATACATGATTAATTTCACTAAAGGCAAATATTTTGTACCCTAAATCAAAAGAACAATTGAAACGCAAGGTCACAATACTTCAATAGAGAACACAAAAACGTATGGCACTGAAATTCAATGTTTTTACAACACATCTCAAAAGTAGGCACTTTGAAAGTAGATCCAAGTGCATATTTTTATTTCAAGGAGACAACTTTTTCCCAAACCAAATTACAATAGGATCACTGTCCATGTACCAAGGTATATAAGATATAACAGAAAATCTTCTTACAACAGCAACAACAACATAGCCTCAATTCCAAATTAGTTGGGGAAGATAAACTCTTCTTATTCATTTTAAATTTCTTATTTTCATTTTTTGGGATAGAATTGATGTTTTATACCTTAACAAGATAAAAAAGAAATCCCTACAAGATATAACTAATTCCTTTTGAGACTCCTCTAGCGTGGAAATAAGGAGGCATACACATTGCAATGGAATCGTTGGGCTGGGGTCCCTGGTACCTTATTAGGAAATAACAAATGAACTTTGATAGGCAGTAAGAAAGAAATTGAACTTTATGTCGTAGTGAAAACCAATGGTAAGACCAAATACTCCTATACAACACATCAAATTTCAGTGAACAGACAATGCAAGCAAGCACGCAAAGATCACCGAAATTGGTTATAGAAAATTCCTTCAATGGGGGCTTTGCTCAATTTCAACAATCCAATAAAAATAATTGAAGGGGAGGAATACTTTATTTTGGAGGAGATGCTTCATGCAAACCTATAGGTGGTTACTTGTGATTGTGACAAATAAGATCAAAGGGGCAGATTGTTAATGCAAATAGTATGTTCCTAAATTTGCAATTTCGATAAGGTTGACATTATTTGCATAACAAGTCCTTGAGATATGAGTTGGAAGCTTGGAGCTATAAGATCTAATCTTCTATTATGTTGGGACGCTGGGTTTAGAAAGTGCATAAAACTACCTTTTAGAAGATTTATTAGATTTGAAGTTATCCACATAAATTTGTGATCGATGTTTCTTTTGGTGTTGCAACACTATCTAAGTATTCCACAATATAAAAGATATAATGAGTTGGCGATTCCATGAGGTTTTGCAACAACAATGAGTGCTCATATTTGAAAAACGTGGTAAACTAGTCGATTGTAAGAGATCTTTCCTCATATGAAGTTTGCACAATCAGAATATGATTTTGAAGAGTCGAAAAGCATATTTCTCTTGATTGGTTTTCAACAGTACCCAAGTTGGAGAAGACTTTTCCAACTTGGGTCGAACTCAAAAATCTTTAGTTGAAACTCATATGAGCAGACTTAAAGCGAATAAATTTTTTCTTGCCTTCACTTAGTATCTGATGTAGAGAGGATCAAAGGAGGAGGAATAAAGAACAAACCAACAAGATTGAAGAACACATAAACACCCAATCCAAGGCTTCAATACTCAATTTTTCAATCCATTTGATAAAAGCTAAGGATTGTGTTGTAATTACACTTTTTATACTAAAACCCTAGTACATCAATACTATGAATTACTAATATACCCTTGTAACACATCATATTATAATTTTAACATTAGGCATATATAAGCTACCACATCATTCTCCCATTCTCCCTTTCTTAAAAGAGGTCGACCTCGAGCGATCAATTGAAGCAGTAGCACCATCAATGAGTGAAAAACAAAGGTAGATCGACACAAGTGAGAAACCGAAGAGCACCAACCATCGAACTTGAAACTCTTACCCAAAACTTCAATCATTAATTCTAGATTTTGAAGAACTAGATGAAGTTTTGAAGCACATATAGTCCACCCTTGAAAACTCCTTGTACGAATTTTGTCATACCTATGAACCCCAAAATCTTTGTCACTAATTCGATACGCATGTCCTGGAGGTCGATCCGTAGTGGCACCATAGGCAATCAAGAAAACCATGGAATGTTGGGAGTCGAGGTTGAAGCACAAACCACATTGAAATTCACAAGCAAGTTGGTCTTCAAAAACTTAAAATAGATAAAAGCATTAGCAAAACCAAAGCGTAGTTCAGGTACTTCATCCGTCATAGTCTTAGTATGGAGCTCCTCTAAGTACAACATGACGCCACTAACATTGAAGCAATATCTCTCGCCAAGTGCATCACGAAGTACTTCGATACAAACGAGATCCTATAAAAACAAATTGAGCTCTCTCATGGCACTTCCACTTTGAATACTCTTTTCCGCAAACATTTGGCGGGATAACAAACCAACATACCCAACCTTAAATTTGCAAGTATTAACTGCAACTCTAGGTGATATTCTAATCATATGTGGATGAGCAACCATTCTCAATTTGCAAACAACTAAATCAGACTCCAACCACATCAACAAAAACAAGTCGAGGGTCTCTAAAAGAACTCTATAATTAATGTACCACATAATGGAAACACTCCAAGCAGTTAAAGATAACTGAGGTATTTCATCAAACACTTGATGGATAGCTCATTAGGACTACCCTGCTTGTTCATCGATAGCATGAGTTGAACAAGTTGTCTAACAGGAGTGAAACCATGTTGATATTTGTGTCCAGACTCCAGAGAAAACCTTCAATGCAGTAAATCCAAAATACTTCCCAACAATTCCATCAAAATTGGGCGTAACGCATCGAGCAACAATTATATCAACAAATGCTAGCCAAATAAGGTGCCAACTTACATGTTCATTGAGCATCAATTTGCTGAAATTCGGAGCATATGAGGACTACATTAGGAAAGAACTAGTGATTGTTGGCGATGCGTTCAACGTCTGAAGCATTTCTTCAAAGATCTTCAATTGTCGTATGTGAAAATTGATAGTGATGGGACGAAGGATATTGCAGAGACAACCCTTCATGAACAACCATTGCTTAGTGTTGATGAAATGAGTCTGAAAGGCTTCCAAAGGGCAAAGAACAAGCGGATGGAAGTGAAAAGGGCTTAGCGATTTAGGAAGAGAAAACTAGTTGCAATTATGAAGATAGGTCGATTAGAAGGTGATTTGCCTCTTTCTTGTCTTCATTGAGCCGTTGAGAGCTTGGGATGTGCCGCGGTTGCAGAGGCAAGGCAAAGCATGCTCGGATTGGTGAAGATGAATAGATGAATCAGAGAGATGATGGTAGATCTGAAGAAAAACTGGGTTGAACAACTGGTTCTTCCATATCTTCATCAAACCTTCGATTGTGCGATGATGGTTGTGGCTGTGACGCCAAGACGATGGGAGCAAGTGGAGGAGATGAAGGTGGCGGTGGTGTAGAAGATGGAATTAAAAATGAAATGGGGGGCGATGACGTAAGGGAAGGAGATAAGGGTGGTGATGGGGTAGTAATGTGAGATAAAGCTTAAGGTGTGGTGACGGAATCTGGTGGAGATAGTGGGGAAAGAGATGGAGGGGGAGTAGACGTGGTGAGGTTAAGAGTTTCGGATGGTGTTAGTGTTGGTGGAGATAGAGGTGGTGATGGAGCAGATCTAGAGTGGCACAAAGGATGTGAAGGTATAGAAGGTGGAGATGGCGAGACTGTTAGGGTAGTGAGTGGGATAGATGCTTCACGGAAATGACCTCTATGAGATCTTACAAAACTATAACTCACCACCTCGAGATGCCGATGGGAAACACCTGCTTCTTCTCGCGAATAGTGTTCTCGAACCGCATTAAGACGAGGCCGAAATTCTCGCTCAAGGCCGTCGAGGGTCTGCTCCAAGGAATGAACACATGCCCAAAGGGCGTGCATCTCGCGATCATCGTCGTCGAGATGGGGTCGTCTTCCTCTTTCGTCGAAAGTCATGTCTTGCCGACAACCTCGCTCTGATACCATTCTGATGTAGAGAGGATCAAAGGAGGAGGAATAAAGAACAAACCAACAAGATTGAAGAACACATAAACACCCAATTTAGGGCTTCAATACTGAACTTTTCAATTCATTTGATAAAAACTAAAGATTGTGTTGTAGTTACACTTTTTATACTAAACAACACAATCCTTAGCTTTTAGAAGATAACCAACCATCGTATTATAATTTTAACATAAGACCTATGTTACCTAGACTTGGCTATTCAGAATGGAGCATCCGTGTTGACGCGACTCGACTCAGACTCGGACGTAGGATATGTGCCGGATCCCTCCAAATGACCGTAGACGCGGCTAGGGTTGTAGGGATTTCTTACATACCTTCCATTTGGATTTTCAGGGGTGCATATGACTTCCATGACGAGATCGAGCAGTGATTTAGAGAGAAGAAATGAGTTGTTGAAGCGTGGAAGAAGATGAACACGGGAACGGGAAAAAGATGAACAGTGGATGGATGGTGGGCTCAAAGTCAAACCACGTGCTAGCTAGCCTAGCCATAATGAATGAAGTCTTAATATTTTCGATTTTTTATTTAACTTTTTGAAATCATAAACTTCTCCGGCTAGCTTTTTTGTACCAAACAAATGTGTCCAATTGGTCAACTTTGTATCTTTAGTAACTTTAGTAACTTTGGTAGTTACCTTATTTTTTACCAATCAGAAAACTGTTTCATATTTCTGAAACAAAGAAGTGTTCATATAGATTTTTTTTTTCAGAATTCACATGTTTTCTAAGAATACTTTACCTACAAGATTAAGTCAAGAAAATGATGGAGTAACATAATACATTTGTTGTAATGGTTAGAATTGGCACACATTAATACATTATATGCATCTCATATCTTATATTCTCAATGCATGCCTCATTCAAAAAATTCTAACTAGGTAGTACATATATAAGTACGGTAATCAATATTTTAATTTCTCTAAAAAAATCTTTTAATTTCATAAAAGAATAAATATTGAAAGAAATACTCTTCTAAGGTAACTAGTATTTTTATTTTAATTATTTGTATTAAAAATCAACTTGATTATATACATAAGAAAAATTCTTAAGAATATATATAAAGGTCGCTTATAAATAATTTTATATATTACAATTGAAAAGAAAAAATAATAGAAAATGCAATTTCTTAACAAGTATTTCATTAACCTGGTAGGTCTTAAAAACTATTAAATAATACAGTAACATAATTTACAAATATTTTTATATTATTCATTTAAAAAAACACATTATTTGGGGCTTCAATAAAAAAACTCACCAAATTTTTACCAAAAAAACTCACAAAAGAGTATTCATATTTCTAATGCTTTTATCTAAAAGAAATAATATACTTGTAAAATATAATTATTCTTCTATTAATATGTGGAAATAAATAGTTAAGGATTTTACAATTGTAAGTAAAAATATTCACCAAAAAACTTGTACTAATTCTTTGAAAATCTACAATAAAAATAATAACGTTGAAAACTATAAAAAATTTAAGTCTAGTTATAAACAACAACAACAACAACAAAGCCTCAATCCTATATTTTTAAAATTATAAGAAAGACAAGCCTAATTACAAACAAATAAAAAGAAATATACATTGTAGCTTTTTATTGAAAGCAAAATACATAATTAAGTTTTTTTTTTTTGAGAAAAATATAATTAAGTTTGTTATAATAAGCACAACAATGTCAGACTTGTAATTAGATATAATTAGATTTGTTGATTTTTATAACGTAAAGTTTTGAGCAATGTAAGAATCTAGGTTGACCTAAAAAGGGCAATTCAAATCACCCAAAAAAAAAGAGTAATTCAACTTCATATATATATATATATACACACACACTATAATGTCACTTACATAAATTTTTTTTATCAAATAATTACAAGTTGTCACCTTTTTATTAGTCCAATTATGTCACTAAAAATATAATTAGGCTTCTTTGAAAATCTATATATATAATGTCACTTGCATAATTTCTATACAAATAATGCAACTGCTTATAATATTAATTCAAAATTAATAGTCTAATTAAGTTATACGTAAAAGTTTTACCACGTAATGTAATGCAATTAACTTATATCATTAGTTTATTTAAGAATACTTAATACATTATTACTCTATCAAAAAATGTTATTAGCTTAAAGCTAATAATCCAATTAATTAAGTTAAGACTAAATTGTTTTATTGGTGTAAGTATTTGTTTGTTAAGTATCCACAAGGCTATTGGCGAGACGATCGACCTCTCTATGTTAAACTATAAAGTCTTGATTTCTTGGTATCAATTTAAGTAAAGTGTCGTAGTATGTTACTAATCTTTGTTGTACATATTGGCTTGATTTGAGAGTAACAATATATAAAAGATCAACCAAAAGAATTTCAACATAACCACACACAAGGATAATCTTAAGGTTTAGAATTTAGAGTTTTTTTTTTTTGTCAAAGTAGAGTTAGAGTTTATACTTAGTTTTACCATGTAATATAAATTAACTTATACTATTAGTTTACTTAAGAACAAAGTTAATACATTATTACTCTATCAAAAAAATTTTATTAGCTTAAAGTTACCAATTCAATTAGTTAAGTTAAAATTAAATTATTTTATTAGGGTTTAGAGTTTAAAGATTATACTTAAATAGTTTTACCATTTAATATAATGTAATTAACTTATATTATTACTTCAAAAACAAATAAATAAAAATTTAAGTTTAAATAAAAAAAATTGTTACGATAAATAAAATTAAATAAAAAATTGATAAAAATGACCCACTTTCAACGCACACTTTGGACACACACCCTTTTCATTTAACCATTTATGGTGTTTTGTCAGATGTGGGGCCCATACCTAGAGAGACAAGAAAGAGTCATAAATAGTTAAAAGACAAGGGTGTACGCTCAAAATGTGCGTTGAAAGTGGATCATTTTATCATTTTCCTTATAATTATATACTACATCTCAACGTTTTCTAGACAAAACAAATCTTCTTAAATCTTCTTTGCATTAAATGCATGTCTAGTGAAAAGACATGTACTTTGAAGTTTGAAGTTGGAAAGACATTCGTTGAGAAAAATACAAAGGACAACTAATCAACCTATAACCTCTCATCATTACATCCTTTTCTTATGCAAAATAAAAGACAATCTTTACATCTTTGAAGCCCAAACGACTACACAGTTTTATGTTGTCCAAGCTTGCCTACACAGTATCTTCTTCCTTCCAGCAAGCTCCTCATTTTCTTTATCCTTTTTAAGGTTGCCTCTGTGAGTAAACTTATTTTTCTAAGCTCTTCGTGGTGCTGCGACAAGCTTATTTCTTTGGCCAGCTCTCTGATGGATAAAGGCAAGATAGCACTCCGTCCGGGAAAATCTCATGACACCGAGTACGACGACAAGCCTCTTTGGAACCATGTTAAGGTCATCTCTTTGCCTACAACTGGTGGAAATAGAACTTGGTCTTGCAACTATTGCAACAAAAAGGTAGTTGGCTCATACTCAAAGGTTAAAGCACATCTCCTCAAACTTTCAAATCAAGGTGTTGAATGTTGCAAGTCTTTAAGTGATTATGCTTTTGAACAAGTAAAAGTAGAGCATATGAATGCAGAGAAAAAAAAAGTGATGCTTTGCTTCAAGCAAGAAGAAAAGATCATTACATATCACTACCGGAAGGATCCGATTTGCAACAACATAAGAAAAGGAAAGGACTAGGATCGCTGGAAGATGCATTCAACATTGCTCAAAGAGACACCGCGGATAAAATAGCCGCTCGTATGTTCTATGCTTCCGCTTTGCCCTTCAATTTCGTGAAGAATCCATATTTTCAAAAATATTCAGAAGTATCGGCAAAAAGTAAGTTGTTGGGCTATACTCCAACATTTGATCGTTTAAGAATGACATTACTTGCGCAAGAAAAGACACACATCGATAGGAAGCTCCAACCAATAAAGGATTCATGGAGGAAAAAAGGAACATCAATATGTTCCAATGGGTGGTCCGACAGGCAACGGAGGCCATTAATTAATGTTATAGCTGAATCATATGGCGGAGCAATGTTTTTGAAGTCGGTTGATGCAAGTGGAAATATAAAAGATGGAGAATATGTGGCGAATATCTTTTTGTTGGCAATTGAAGAGGTTGGGGAAGAAAATGTTGTCCAAATAATTACCGATAATGGTAGTAACTTCAAAGTTGCTGGCTTGATGATTGAGGCCAAACATCCTCACATTTTTTGGACATCGTGTGTTGTTCATTGTCTTAATTTGGCCTTGAAAAGCATGTGCAACCCTTCAGAGAAATATCCTCATCAATATGTTAACTGTAAGTGGATCACTGGCTTGATTAATGATGTTCAAAATATTCGCAATTTCATTGTTAATCATGGCATGATTTTGTCTTTGTTCAATAATTATTCAGAGTTAAGTTTGTTGAGGGTTGTAGATACTAGATTTGCAACAAGTATCATAATGACTAAGCGGTTGAGAGAGGTGAAGAATGCACTTGAGAAAATGGTCATGGCTGCCAATTGGAAAGCATATACCGGTGAAGAAAAAACATCGATAGAACTTAAAGCTCGGGAGGCAAACAATGTATTGTAGATGATGATTGGTGGGATAATGTTAATTATTTTCTGCAATTTACAGAGCCAATTATTGACATGCTAAGATTTGCCAATACAGATGCTCCTATTTTGCATTTAGTTTATGACATGTGGGACACTATGATAGAGAAAGTTAAGATGGTCATTTTTTAGCATGAAAAGAAAGACTTACTTGTTGATGAGTCTGAGTTTTTCAATGCCATTTGTGACATTTTGATATCAAGGTGGAATAGAAGTAACACACCTTTGCATTGCATGGCTCATTCCTTGGTTCCAAAATATTATAGTGACGCTTGGCTTCAAGGTGGTAGCAATGGAACTCAAAGGCAAGCACCTCATGAAGATGAAGAGGAATCTAAAAATAGAAGAAAATGCTTACAACGCTATTTTACTAATCCAGTTGATCTTCGTAAAGTTTACATGGAGTATGGGGCCTTTTCAAGTGGATTGGGGTATTTTAATGAACCACACGTTATTGAGGCGAGGACATATGAAGAACCTCTTTGTTGGTGGGCAAATCATGGTGCTACTACCCCACTATTGCAAGGTTTAGCTTTCAAGTTGCTTTCACAACCGACATCCTCATCATGTTGTGAACGAAATTGGAGCACATATTCTCTTATTCAGGCCATCAAGAGAAATAAGTTGGCTACAGATAGAGCTGAAGACCTAGTGTTTGTGCATTGCAATATTCGCTTGTTGTCCAGAAAAAAGAAATCATACAAAGAAGGACCATCAAAATATTGGGATGTGGGTAAGTTGGCAAATGCTTAATCTATTGAATTTTTTTCTTTTAATGTTATTTGTAAATTTTATTAGTATTATTCTCATACATTGTTATCTTTTTTTAGGTGGAGACAAATTTAGCATTAAAGAATCCACGTTTACCAAGCTAGAGGACCTTTCGCTTGATGATCCACAATTGGAGTCGGTCTCATTTCTTGAAGAAGATTTGGATGAAGATTGAAGACTTTGGAAGAGATTGGAAGTTGGAACAACCTGATCGATGAATGATGAAATTAGTTTCCTCGCTATTTTGATGACTTGATATCTTTTGCTATGACATGATTTATGATATGCAGGAACATGACATTCTTTTGAATTTTGACGTACTTAATTGGTTATTCAGCGTTAAAAATTGTTCCTAGCTAATACTATTTTTTTGAACTTACTTTCTAATTAAGCTGTATGATCAAGATCAATTACTCTATAAAGTATCAACCAATGAATTATGCAAATACTCTTTTCTCTTCTGTTTTTGTTTGTAATTTAATTCTCACCACTACGTACTAATTAGTTCTTTTGTGATAAAATGATAGTTTAGTACTAGTTTAAAATCTTAATAAAATCATATAAATTATTTTTACAGGTTATTCAAAAGAGTTATATGAAGTTATTAACTCTGAAGAGAAGGGAATTCAAACTTCAAAGTTTAAAGTTATAACTGAATTATTGGCCTACATCAAATTCAGGTATGTCTTCAGACTCTTTACTCTCCTTGTCCTTGTTACAAAAACTCAGCTTATCTTGTCGGATGTTGCATACTTAATTATCTTTCATTTTATATCTTTTTTAGTTGCTATGTAGTTAAAATAAATTCTTAAGCAAGTTGTAATTCATAGAATATATATAATTTATAGTTTTCGTATCCCGTGTCCAAGTACCCGTGTCCAAATATTTGGACACTTTTAGCCGGGTCCTCGAGTCTTAAAATTTGAAGTATAGGCAAATTCGACCTCTAGACATGTATCCGTATCCGACACCCGTGTCCGAGTTCGGGTAACATAGCATAAGACATATATAAGCTACCACATCAGTATCAATAGGCCATTTAGAAGATAACCAACCATCACTTGTGAAAACTTTCCTCAATGCATCTTTTTTTCTTGTAAATACTTTGCAACGTGAGAAACGAAGTCGTGAATCTTGTACGTGGAGAAAAATGTCGCTATTGCTAGTGTGCGCCCTCATTAAGTGGAGCACAAAACCGTGGTAAGGCCACTTTTCCATCAACATTGTGGCCTTCTTAATCAATGCCTTGGCCTTGTCGAGTCCACCAAATTACCAATATCTTCTAACATCAAATCAATGCAGTGGTAAGGCCACTTTTTCATCAACATCTTGCCTACAACTATATAGTTGGACACATTATCAGTTATCACTTCCAAAACATTTTTTCCACCTACTCTCTCCACCACTTCATCTAATAATTTGAACGACTTTTGTCCTATCTTCATTTAAGAAGATGCATCTAGACTCTAGGAAAATAGTACTTGATGGGAAATTGACCAAGAAATTGATCAATGTCATATTTCTTATATTTGTCTAATCATCAAACATAATACTAAAACCCCAACCTATGGCCATGACTCCATTACTGTAATAAAGAACCTATTCATATACTTCGCTTCATCTTTAAGCAGAGGAACCTGCAACTCATGGTATATTGGGGGCTTCAACCAGAGCCGAATTGCCCAATCGCTCCAATCATTGTCTTAAAGCTTTTTAGCTTTGCTGTGTTCACCAAAATTCTTGCCTGATAAAGCCACCTTGCAATGTATACTACAACCTATCTCCAGTCATTTTTTCTAAACTTTCTTTCTATAGTTGGTTGTTTGTAGTAATTTTTCTTGTGTGACTCAACTAGATCGGGACACAAAAATTGATCCATAAATCCCTGCCAACAAGGAGGCTTCTACTAGCATTTGACAATATTAGCATGTCAGCTTCATTTTATCATCCTCCATGTTGTAATATTGATGGATTGACACGGATGAACCAACAATAGGGTCTTTGTGGTTATTTCTCTTGACCTTTTTAAAATGATAAAACCGAATAAAATACGCTCTAATCTCATCTCTCATATTTGGGGGGATCTTCTTAAACTTTGCCACACTCCCACTAAGCAAAACCAAATGCATCTTCACTTTATAAATCCCTTGATTCATCTATTTTTGGAAATAATTGCAAATCGCTTCGATTTTATTGTTTGGATCTTTCAAGTATGCGTGCTTCCATCCAATATCGTTTGATCTTACCATTTGATTTTTCGTCACATCATTATCATGATCATGTAATGTCGATCTAGACATGATATTCACAATCTACAATTTAACATTACTAGAAGATATGACTAGTCACTAATGGAAAGAAAGCATGATTCATCAAAAACAAGATCCGCAATCATCAAAAAATCATATTAAACTTTTTTATTCAAGTTATTAATTGTGACGGTTGGCTGGAGTCGGTGAAAGCTCAAATCAGTTGAAAAGCTCGGATAGTCAACGACCCGCTAGAGTTGGAGGAGCGTTGTGAGTGTAAATGAGAGTGAGCATGAGAGAGATGAAAGAGAGAAAGTATGGTGAAGTTCAATAGTGAAAGATATGGGTTAGGTTAAAAGTCAAAAAAAGTGTTTATATTAAAAAGTTATAATTGTTACAAAGATCTCCCTCAACTCTTTTAAGTAATTATTCTTTGGCCCACCACTTGGCTAATTAAGGGTCTTGGCGGTGTGCCTCACTACCACCTAGGCGATGTCTTGAAAACATTGGTCACAGTTGTTAGAAATAACAATCTATAATGCTACCAAATACAATGAATAAAAAAAAAATCACAAAAACTAAATAGTAGATTTGAATAACAAGGAAATCAAACTATAATTAAACATAAAAATCTAGTAGGATGCTTGCACTAAAAGCAATGTCCTAAGATTGAAAGTTCTCCCAATTCAGTGATTAAATCATCTAAGAGATTTGTCACCAGAATTCAACCGAAATGCCTTCCAAATTCATGGATCACCAATTTGAAAGTCTGCTTAACTATATTTTTTGTTTCTCACAACGAATATGTAATTTTGAAAATAAAAAATCAAGTGAAGTTTTATGTGTTTCAAAGCAACATAAGTAGACTCTGAAACATTGTTTCAAAACAACACAACTCTTATATTTCAAAAATTAAAACTTATAAGTGTTTTAGCAGTTGCACCAGTTAATAACATATAATCGGATTATTTTCAATTCAAAAAAAAAAAAAACTAAGTTAAAAAAATAAGACAACATTTAAACCCAACCTAAGCACCAAGGCCCAAGGCCCAATCTTTGACTTCTAAATATATATATACTCCCTACTACTCAATGCAACTTGGCTCCACTCATTGGATTCTCTAGAGCAATGCTATTGAGGGGGTGTTAGTAATTAAAGAGTTTTCTAGTAATTAAAGAGTTTTCACTTTTTAAAACATCCAACGTGGGACTAAAAGTTTTCTATTCAAAACCATCAAGAGAAAAGGCATTTGTTCCAACAATACCTCACATTTGAATAGAAAATATCACGTTGTCCCACATTTATATTCAAATCTGGCTTTCAAAAACTAAAAATATAATGCATGAGAGAGAAGTATCATCTCATGTAGTCAAGAAAAGTATCTAAAAAGACTTGAACTTACCCTAGTAAACGTATCCAAATTACTTTGTAACTCAATGGATATAAAAGATCTTGAATTGTTCACTTTTTTAGTAAACCAAGAAAATATACATTACGCATGACATAATATCAAAGTTCAGTTTATATGTTTCTGCCTATTTTGGTATTGGACACATCTTGGTTTCAACATAGCTTTAGAGAATTTTAGCCTTTCTCATTCTCATAAATATGACCCCACATTTACTACGGTATAAGTGATATTTTGTTGTCATTAAATGCAAAGCATACCCATAACTTCTTTGCAACACACATTTTATCTTAGGAATGAGTAATTGTGTGTTTTACTTTGAAGTTTCATCGAACTAGTTTGTCTATTAAACCTAGACCATGGGATTTCCAATCAACTAGATTACGTTTCCGCTAGACTTAATTCTTTTTTTTTTTTTTTCAGAATTTCTAAAATTGTTGGAATAAGAGACTTTTGTCTCTAGATGGTATTTGGATAGAAAATTTATAGTCCCACATTGGTTGTTTTAAAGAGTTAAAACTCTTTAAGTACTAATACCCTCTCAATAACATTATTTTTGAGAATCCAACAACTGAAGCCCAAGTTGCATTGGTTAGTTATACAAATATATACATATATAATTGATATTTAAAAGTCAACGATTGAGTCTTGGGCCTTGGGGCCTTTGCACTTAGGTTGGCTTGAAAAAATGTTTTATTTTTTAACTTAGTTTTTTCTAAATTTGAAATTAACTATTTTGACAGTCAATTCGGTTATGTGTTATCAACAAGTGCGATTGTTAAACACCAACGAGTTTTAATTTTTAAAATCTAAAAGTTGTGTTGTTTTGAAACAATGTAATAGAGTCTATTTAAGTTGTTTTAAAACACATACACAAAAATACGGTTTGGCAGATTTTCGAATTGGTGATTCGTGAATTCGAAAGGGCATCTCGATTGAGTCTTGAGGAAAATCTCTTAGAGGACTTAATCGCCAAATCAAGAGAAAATTATGCCTTAGGACAATGTTGTAAGTGTAAGCCTCCAATTAGATAATTCTATTTAATTACAATTTGATTTCTTTGTTGTTAAAATCTATTGCTTAGTTTCTATAATTCGTTTTTCATTCATTGTATTTGTTAACATTACAGATTGTTATTTCTAACACCAGCCTCGTCAAAATCTTCACATTCTATAGGACTAACTAAGACCACAATGCCGCCACAAAAGCACCATATGTTACAAACAAAGAATGTCAATGACACTTTTGGTGACTCCAAAGTACTTTGGAATTCAAAAAATTGGTCAACACGTGTGAACCATTCAATTGGAGCTGTGCCAGAAAGCTAAGGGAACATGAGCTTCGAAAGCTTAAAGAGTGTTGATCTCACTTCCGGATTTTCAGGAAAATGTCCAGTGAAGGGTTGACTATTGCATTTGTGACATTGCCTACATTGACATTGTGAGCAAAAACCCAAAATGTTTGTTAATGGCCTCTTCAAGATGATGCAGCTTATTATTGATGTGAAGCTCTATTTTATTTATGTCCCCATAAAGTACTTCAAGGCTTGCTTCTAAATCCTCAATTATTTCTATGTTTTTCACCATAGCTATGAATCTCTGATACAACCAAGGCTATTAAAAAATGGAATAGTATTCTCTTACCATGAGAATCAACCTTACAATCTCATTAACTTTTCAACGCAACCATTTTCAAAACGTCAAGGATTCTTTGTACAAAAAAGATAACAAAACTGTAAAACTCATTATCTCAATCCAGTAACAAATTTCTATATGCTTTTGACTAATACTTTCACAAACTACACACATTGCCCAAATCTCCCATAGTTGCTAGCCACACCATGATGACACTACTACTAAACTACATCTTTTAGCAAGCAAGTCTCTAACAACTTAAGACCCATTCAAACTCTAGAAACATGAGCAGCCTTTCAGTAATGAAAAGTAGAAACATGAGAACTGAGCTTCTATACTTATTAGTTGCTAAAGCTGAAGTGTCCTCAACATGGTAAAAACAAGCAATCCTTTCATCCAACGTTAAGCAAAACAACAATGCAAGAATTCACCATTAGTAGCACAGCACATACGGATCGAAACACATTCAAGTACAAGTCCCCACTTTTACTTTACTCTTCGTCAAACTAATCACAAACATGAAAATAGAACAAATTGGGACGCATTAATTACGAGGAATTTAAATGATTTGGAAAGGACACCATCAATTGTACTAAATTGAGCGCAATGGAAGAGTAATCACAAAACAAACACAGAACATAACCAATTGCATTAATTAGAAGTAGAACTCACCAAACCACCCTTTCGACTCCGCGACCGCCCAGTAACTCTGCGCCTCACTCCTCGGCCCAGCATCCCTCCTAGTCTCCCCCCCACTAAACAGCAGCAAACCCTCCTCATCCCTCGCCGCGATCTCCACCCCCTCCCTTATATGCATCAGAAACGTCGCCGCCTGCCCCGGATGCCTCTGATACCCCTCCAAGAACCACGACTCCTCCACCTCCACCTTCCCACAACTACTACTCGTATACACCGAATGCCCAGCAACCATCACCAGATTCCGAAGACCCTTAAACGGGTACGCCCCCAAATTCGATCCTGAATAACCCCTCTCAACCCTCAAAACGCGAAACTTTGCGTCGTAGAATGAAAGAATCAGCAAAACTGTGAGACCGAATGAGAGCGACAAGAAGAAGAGGAGGAATGGGTGTAATTTGTGCAAGTAGCGGAAGCGATTTGCGATGGATTTGAGCATTTTGAGAGGGTTTGATGAGATTGAGGAGGACTTGGGTTTTCGGGATTTTTTGGAGAAGTCGCCGGATTCTAAGTCGTAGGGGTTGACGAAGGACTTGGGAGTCCCAAGCCCTAGAGGAAGAAGATTGCTCATGATTTCATTTCTGATTTATGCGAGGGGTTTGCGGAGCTGCGATTCAGGAAAGATCAACAAGAAGAAGGGGAGAGATTTGAGAATGAAGTATAAAAATTGACTGAGGCAATAGATAGTTCAGAGAAGAGTGGCAGTCAAGGCCGGTTCCAGGTATTTAGGGGCTAGAGCCAAACTATAAATTGGGGGTGGTGGGACTTGTTGTAGGACATGAAGGGTGGGCATTCAGTACTTGTCTGCGTCTATCGATGTTCATCGAGATGTGTAAGTGCACGCGTCCTGAGGAGTATCATAGTTAGGGTGGCGCACAAGTGTATGTTAAACCTGCATGTTAGATCGAAGTTGCACTAGCATTCTCAGCCCCTTAATTATGAGTATTTAATAAACAACTATGTACTTAACATTAAAAATATAATAAGAATTGATGTGGTATATAAGTGGTGTAGATAGGATCCTAACACAAGTCAATTGGCTTACGCGTGCACACCCACACAAAGTTCTTACTTTAAATGACATAAAGCTAGCTAATAATACTTTTAAATATTTTAGAAAAATAATACTTTTTAAATAATTTTGGTTTAATCTTTTCTCCTCTACGTTTGCAGTGTGACAATGTTTTATTGTTAAAGACAAAAGGGTTTAACATTTTAAAATAACAAAACTAAAAAAACACAACGTGAAAGAAAGAATCAAGTCCTTCCCAATCACTCAACACAATGCAAATCATACAAAAAATTTGCTCAATCAATGCTCAATAACGCACATCATCAAAACCTCTAAAACACTGTGACGGCCCCAAATTCCACAACCCTAGAATCGGCGCCGCCCGTCCTGGACCCGCGCGAACCCCCGAGCCAATCCCAACGAGTCGCGCGGGGCCAGTGAGCCTATCCTTACCATTCAATCATTTGTTAATCATTTGAAAGTGAAGTCAATTAATTAGCGAGTTATCAAAGTAATAAGCGGAAGCAATTAATCTCAACTAATAAATCAACTTCGAAATCTCTAAGTTAGGACAAAAACCTAGGGTGTGGGAACCCCGTATATCATATATATCATGTAAAGCAAGGAGAGAATCATCTAAGTCATAATATCCAAAAAGATCTCTCAACCCATTACCCCATGTACAAAAAACAATATAAGTAGCTAATACACCAAAATGTCACCTATATCAACGAGAGGATGGCCGCTCAAAGTATATCGCCTAAGCTGCGTGGCCTTTCCTTTCGTCGGGATCGTGGATCCGCACTCGGTCAAAACACAAGAATGACGAGTCCAGGTAAGTAACGCCAAGCAGAACAACAATAAATACAAGATTTCGAATTTAAATAAATGAACAAATCAATTCATGCCGATAGAAAGAAAAGGACAAGGAGCGCATGAATATATAAAACTGTAAGTAAATAAATAAGCAATCGAAATTGAGTGTCCGGAATACAAGGGAAAGGCACAAGTGGTCCCGACCAATTAAAGTCGTTAAGCCGAGGACAAAATCTCCTCAAAGGCTAGGAGTCGAGGACAGAATCTCCTCTAAGACTCCTACGCGAGTGCGAGTCCCCAAAGCAATCGGTGGAGAACTCTCACCCCGTACATGTCATTACAACTAATCGTGTATCCCCAGTAGTAAACTCCGATATAATACACCGCGAGCCGATTCTCGCAAGGATCACGCTTGACACACTTGCCTTAGGACAACTCAAAAGGAATGGAATGACAAGATAGTATCGAAACAATATCAATAAATAATTAAAAGCTCAAGAAATACTGTGGTGTTCCTCACTGGTTTACTTACCTCGATCCAAGCTAATTCGCGCTAACACGGACTCCGACACGCCCCTTATGGTTCCCGTGTGCACAATAATCCTGATAATGCGATTTATATCAATTTCCTTAATTTCCTATGATTTTTCTAAATTTCTAGCTATTTTTGCCAAATTTCACGTTTTCCAAGGCAAAAACCCCGACAAAACGTCTCGCAAAAATTCGAATATTTCACTTTTCGTAGAAATTCCCAAATTTCTCTTTATTTTATGAAAATATAATTTTCTAGAATTTTCTAGAATTTTTCCTGAATTTTTCCTATTTTGCTTGAATTTATTTCAATAAAAATCAATTTTAATATATTTAATTGAAATAAATATATATATATATATATATATATTTTTTATTAATAAAATAATATGTGGGTCGCGGGTCGGGTCCGACCCGACCCCACTGGTCGGGTCATGACCGGTTTGACCGTTCGAATGGTCAAACCGGTTTTGACCGGTCCACTCGGGTCAAACCCGGCTCGACCGATCAAACCGGTCGGGTCACCTTGACCCGCCCGGTTCTCTCATCTTCTTTCGTTGCTTTGGAAAAATTTCCAAAGCAAGCAACAAGAAGAACCTTTTTTTTTTTTTTTTTTTTTTTTTTTTTTCTTTGCAACAACAATCACAACAACAACTCCACAATCCTACCACTATTAAATCCCTTCTTCCCTATCAATCATCACCAACAACATCCCAACAACATCCCAACAACAACAACAATGAAATTTCTACAACCCCATTAATGTCACCAACGAAATCAATAACAAAATAACTCACCTTCAACTTGTCGCGTCTCCTTAATCTCTCGGCTCCTTCCTTCTTGCTCGATCTTTCGATTCTCCCTTTCTCCACTTTTTTTTTCCTTAATCGATAATGGTGATTGTGGTGACGGTGGAGATGAAAATTGGGTATTTTGGTCAAATGACCAAAATACCCCTCACCCTTGTCCATGCATTTTACAACTTTATTGCCCTTTTTCGTCTTTTCACCATTTCACCTACCAACTTTGATAACTCACTTGGATGACTTAGTTGACTTTTGGTCCTTTGTTCTCATCTATTCCAACCAACACTCAAAGTTTCTCTCGGGTATTCTCGCACCCGACTCATAATACTAACTTTGTTCGTCGTCACCACAGACGTACCGACGTAACAAACGGACTTTACAACCTTTTAAATTATTATTTATTTAATATTTTTGTCAGTGTTTCTAATTAAGTTTTGTTCCTCGAACTACCAACTCTCGTCTACAACGCCTTTACACGTTAAAAACTTGAAATTTGCACAAACGAAATACAATATATTACAAACACCATACAAAATTAACATACCTCGGCGTCGACGTCCGAGAATTGATGACTGTACCACGGCGTGGGCCCACATATCACCTGTATTGACACGTGGCACGAGTTACATTTTTAGGGTCGTTACAGTCTTCCCAACTAACTGAAATTTCGTCCTCGAAATTTAAACGCTATTAAAGGAAAGACTTACCGAACTCAGAAGTGGTAGGGGAAACACTCGCGCATATATGACTCCAGCTCCCACGTCAGCTCCTCGTCCCCGTGGTGCTGCCACTTAACGAGGACTGATGGGATCTCCTTGTTCCTCAAGATCTTAAACTTGCGGTCTAAGATCCGGATAAAGTCGCTCGTCGTATGTGACATCATCTCTTAAGTCTATTTGGCTCAAGTCTACGTCGGTCGTTTGCCCTCCTTGGACCTATCCAGTCGCAACATCGATATGTGAAAGACAGGATGAATCCCGGACATTGGAGGTGGTAACTCTAGCTCGTACGCGACCTTGCCTACTCGTTTCACCACTCTGAATGGACCTATGAACCTCGGCGCAAGTTTCCCCTTGATCCCAAACCTCTTGTGCCCCTTCAATGGCGATACTTTTAGGTATACAAAGTCTCCGACCCTGGTATTCTAACTCCCCGTGGTACAAGTCATAATACTTCTTACGTCTCTCTCCCGCGCACCCTTCAATCTCAAACGGATCGGCGTATCTTCTCTCGTGTGATCTACCACAATCTCCGACCCAATCGCCGCCACATCCTCGGGCTCCGCCCAACAAGATGGAGATCTACACGCCTCCCGTACAATGCCTCAAATGGTGCCATGCCGATACCGGCTCGATAAGCGTTATTATATGCAAACTCACACGAGATGAAGGTACTCCTCCCAAGATCCACCGTACTCTAACACACACATCCTCAACATATCTTCGAGAACTGGATCAAACGCTCTGACTGTCCATCATCGTGGGTGATAGGCGTACTAAGATTCAACTTCGTGCCAACCGTGTACTGCATGCTCGCGATCTGCGATGTAACTGCGACCTCTCGTCGGATACAATCGACAACGGTACCCCATGCAACCTAACAATCTCTCTCTCGTAAAGCTCTGCCAGTCTGTCTACCCGATGTGTGGTCGAGATCGGTATGAAGTGCGCGGATTTAGTTAATCTGTCCACAATCACCTAGATGCTATCATGTCGTTGCCGAGATCGAGGTAGCCCACTGACGAAGTCCATTGCAATGTGCTCCCACTTCCAATAAGGAATGGGAAGTGGCTGTAATAACCCCCCGGGTTTGCGATGCTCAGCCTTAACACGCTGACAAATATCACACCCTCGAATAAAATCAGCAACGTCGGTCTTCATCCCCGGCCACCAAAAGAGACGACGCACCTCTGCGTACATCTTAGTCCTGCCCGGATGAACCGTAAATCGTGAGCGGTGTGCCTCATGAAGTATCTCATCGCGTAACTCAGCCACTGATGGAATCCACAGTCGTCCTCTAAATCTCAAGCATGAGTCTGTCGACTGACTCCAATCTGGATGATCCGAACTCTGCGCCAACTCAAAAAAATTTTGATATTGCTCGTCTGTCTCTTGACCCTCGAGTACGCTCTGTATCGACACCGTTCGAGTCCTCATCTGCCCGCAAATCATTACTTTAGTATCGGTTGGAATGTCATCGGTACAAATCCTCTCAACCGCCTCGAGCAAACTGTAATCATGCGTCATGTGGCAGGTAACAACCTCTGAGTTTGACCCTCTACGGCTCAACGCGTCTGCAACCACATTAGCCTTCCCTGGGTGGTACTCCAATGAGAAATCATAGTCCTTCAGGAATTCAAGCCATCGCCTCTGTCGCATGTTCAATTCTTTTTGCGTGAAGAGGTACTTCAAACTTTTGTGATCAGTAAATAGGACGAATCTCTCCCCGTAGAGATAGTGGCGCCAAGTCTTCAATGCAAAAACCACCGCCGCCAACTCCAAGTCGTGAGTAGGGTAATTCTTCTCATGAATCTTCAGCTGTCGGGACGCATAGGCAATCACTTTACCTTCCTGCATTAGAACACAGCCCAAACCAATCTTAGAAGCATCGGTGTTCACCTCAAAACCCTTCCCGATTCGGGTAAAACCAAAGCGGTGCGGTAGTCGGTCGTTCCTTCAATGTCCCGAACGCTCGCTCACGTCATCGTTCCACTGAAATTTGACATCCTTCTTCGTCAACTGCGTCATCGGTGCCGCGATCCTCGAGAAATCCTATACAAAACGCCGATAATAACCTGCCAAGCCCAGAAAACTGCGGATATCTAATGCTGATCTCGATGTCGGCCAATCGCTAACCGCCCTGACCTTAGCGGGGTCCACTGACACTCCATCGGTCCCAACAATGTGGCCTAGGAATCCTACCTCTGTCAACCAAAACTCACACTTACTAAACTTAGCGAATAATCGATGCTCTCGCAGTGTCCGCAAAGTCAACCTAAGGTGCTCTTCGTGCTCCTCCCGAGTCTTGGAATATATCAAGATGTCGTCGATGAACACAATGACAAATCTGTCCAAGTACTGTCTCAACACTCGATGCATCAAATTCATGAACATCGCTGGGGCATTAGTCAATCCAAACGGCATTATTGTAAACTGATAGTGCCCATATCGTGTGCGAAATGCAGTCTTCTCCATGTCCTCTGCTCTTATCCTTAGTTGATGGTACCCGGATCTCAAATCAATCTTCGAGAAACACTGCGAACCCGTCAACTGGTCGAACAAATCGTCGATGCGAGGAAGTGGATACTTGTTCTTCACCGTCGCCTTGTTCAACTGTCTGTAGTCGATGCATAATCTTAAGCTGCCGTCTTTCTTCTTCACAAACAATACCGGCGCTCCCCAAGGCGACATACTCGGTCGAATAAAGCCTAACTCCAACAACTCGTCGAGTTGTCCTCTCACTCATCTAGCTCTTCGGAGCCATGCGATACGGAGGAATAGAAATGGGTTTGGTCCCTGGGACCAAGTCAACGATGAAATCTATCTCCCTAGGTGGTGGCAAGCCTGGTAACTCTCGCTGGAAAAACGTCGGGGAACTCGCATACTCGGCACATCCTCTAACCTAGTCTCTACTCGCTGTCGTACTCAACACGCCGCGAATGTCTCTACATCTACGCTAGTGGCGACTCTACCCCTGGTGATCGGTAAATTGGTCGAAGTCCCCCGGAAGCTAAACTCGGATGCCCTGAATCCGAAACATGATTCTCTTACCGTAGTAGCGGTGAATCGTGCATGATAAGCACTCAACCAATCCATGCCAAGTAGTGCATCGAACTCTAGGAACTCCAACACTCTCAGTCTGCAGTAAGGTGTGTCCCTCTATCTCTACCTAGGACAGTCTACACATACTAAATTCGGGTAAATCTTGTCCCCAAGCAGCGTGCTAAGGATCAAGAGTCTCTCTAATCGAATAGGTCTCAACCCTAACTCGTCAACCATACGACCCGAAATAAAAGAAACAAGAGAACCAGGAATCAAACAAGGTATACATGAATCTACTTCAAATGTGAACCATACCCTCAATCAGGTTCCGTGTGACAGTCGTGTCACGGTGTGACAATGACATGTACCTAATCCAAGCCTTGTGGCTACCTTTCGTGGGCGTGGGCAAGCACTGATGAAGTGGCTTAGCTGCCCGTACTCATAGCATGCTCTTATCTAAGATCTTGATTCAGACATACCAAGCTGTCCGTGTCACTATGCCTTATCGATACTCTGTCCTTGACTGTGTCTCTGTTTCTACACTTGACTGGAACTCTAACCTCTTCATGTTCAAAATTAAAGGCGAGAATTACTCATGATTGAACCTTTTTTTTTTTTTAAATTCAGTAAAATCCTTGGACTTGCATTTGGTAACCCTATGTTATGTTACCAAGCATTCGCCTTACTTGAACATCTCCCAAAGCTTCACAGTGAGTCTCGAGTTGATCGGCGATCACAACCCGCAACAAACGCGAGTTCTCAATCACTATATAGCTATCGATAATAGTATAATACATTACAATCAAATAGCTCATATAGTCCAATTTTAGTTTTCCCAACATCTCCTCACTTCCCAACTAAGATTTAAGTTATGTTCATAGGGTTCCACTCTAAGTTCAACAACTATCCTAACTTCCGCTTTCCTAAGTTTTAGTGGATTGTGATTTAAATTCAAAAGTATTTTATTCAACCTTTATGCTCTGATACCAACTGTGACGGCCCCGAATTCCACAACCCTAGAATCGAGCGCCGCCCGGCCTGGACCCGCGCGAACCCCCGAGCCAATCCCGACGAGCCGCGCGGGGCCAGTGAGCCTATCCTTACCATTCAATCATTTGTTAATCATTTGAAAGTGAAGTCAATTAATTAGCGAGTTATCAAAGTAATAAGCGGAAGCAATTAATCTCAACTAATAAATCAACTTCGAAATCTCTAAGTTAGGACAAAAACCTAGGGTGTGGGAACCCCGTATATCATATATATCATGTAAAGCAAGGAGAGAATCATCTAAGTCATAATATCCAAAAAGATCTCTCAACCCATTACCCCATGTACAAAAAACAATATAAGTAGCTAATACACCAAAATGTCACCTATATCAACAGAGGATGGCCGCTCAAAGTATATCGCCTAACTGCGTGGCCTTTCCTTTCTTTGGGATCAGGATCCGCACTCGGTCAAACACAAGAATGACGAGTCCAGGTAAGTAAGCAAGCAGGGAACAACAATAAATACAAAGTATTTCGAATTTAAATAAATGAACAAATCAATTCATGCCGATAGAAAGAAAAGGACAAGGAGCGCATGAATATATAAAAACGTAAGTAAATAAATAAGCAATCGAAATTGAGTGTCCCG
Source organism: Stephania japonica (assembly GCA_039657345.1). Classification (NCBI taxonomy): domain Eukaryota; kingdom Viridiplantae; phylum Streptophyta; class Magnoliopsida; order Ranunculales; family Menispermaceae; genus Stephania; species Stephania japonica. Next base: position 12,868,123 of record CM077564.1, on the reverse strand, counting down.
GAATACAAGGGAAAGGCACAAGTGGTCCCGACCAATTAAAGTCGTTAAGCCGAGGACAAAATCTCCTCAAAGGCTAGGAGTCGAGGACAGAATCTCCTCTAAGACTCCTACGCGAGTGCGAGTCCCCAAAGCAATCGGTGGAGAACTCTCACCCCGTACATGTCATTACAACTAATCGTGTATCCCCAGCCGTAAACTCCGATATAATACACCGCGAGCCCGGAATTCTGCAAGGATCACGCTTGACACACTTGCCTTAGGACAACTCAAAAGGAATGGAATGACAAGATAGTATCGAAACAATATCAATAAATAATTAAAAGCTCAAGAAATACTGTGGTGTTCCTCACTGGTTTACTTACCTCGATCCAAGCTAATTCGCGCTAACACGGACTCCGACACGCCCCTTATGGTTCCCGTGTGCACAATAATCCTGATAATGCGATTTATATCAATTTCCTTAATTTCCTATGATTTTTCTAAATTTCTAGCTATTTTTGCCAAATTTCACGTTTTCCAAGGCAAAAACCCCGACAAAACGTCTCGCAAAAATTCCGAATATTTCACTTTTCGTAGAAATTCCCAAATTTCTCTTTATTTTATGAAAATATAATTTTCTAGAATTTTCTAGAATTTTTCCTGAATTTTTCCTATTTTGCTTGAATTTATTTCAATAAAAATCAATTTTAATATATTTAATTGAAATAAATATATATATATATATTTTTTATTAATAAAATAATATGTGGGTCGTGGGTCGGGTCTGACCCGACCCGGCCTGGTCGGGTCATGACCGGTTTGACCAGGTCTGACGGCCAAACCGGTTTTGACCGGTCCACTGGGTCAAAACCCGGCTCGACTGACCAGTCAACCGGTCGGTCGACCTGTCGACTTCCAAACCGGTCGGGTCACCTTGACCCGGCCCGGTTCTCTCATCTTCTTCGTTGCTTGCTTGGAAAAATTTCCGACAAGCAAGCAACAGCAACCCTTTTTTTTTTTTTTTTTTTTTTTTCTTTGCAACAACAATCACAACAACAACTCCACAATCCTACCACTATTAAATCCCTTCTTCCCTATCAATCATCACCAACAACATCCCAACAACATCCCAACAACAACAACAATGAAATTTCTACAACCCCATTAATGTCACCAACGAAATCAATAACAAAATAACTCACCTTCAACTTGTCGCGTCTCCTTAATCTCTCGGCTCCTTCCTTCTTGCTCGATCTTTCGATTCTCCCTTTCTCCACTTTTTTTTTTTCCTTAATCGATAATGGTGATTGTGGTGACGGTGGAGATGAAAATTGGGTATTTTGGTCAAATGACCAAAATACCCCTCACCCTTGTCCATGCATTTTACAACTTTATTGCCCTTTTTCGTCTTTTCACCATTTCACCTACCAACTTTGATAACTCACTTGGATGACTTAGTTGACTTTTGGTCCTTTGTTCTCATCTATTCCAACCAACACTCAAAGTTTCTCTCGGGTATTCTCGCACCCGACTCATAATACTAACTTTGTTCGTCGCGTCACCACGACGTACCGACGTAACAAACGGACTTTACAACCTTTTAAATTATTATTTATTTAATATTTTTGTCAGTGTTTCTAATTAAGTTTTGTTCCTCGAACTACCAACTCTCGTCTACAACGCCTTTACACGTTAAAAACTTGAAATTTGCACAAACGAAATACAATATATTACAAACACCATACAAAATTAACATACCTCGGCGTCGACGTCCGAGAATTGATGACTGTACCACGGCGTGGGCCCACATATCACCTGTATTGACACGTGGCACGAGTTACATTTTTAGGGTCGTTACAAACACACCCTCTCAAACACATTCCGAATTAAGTAAAATCTAACCATAATTAAAAAAAAAAAGCAAAATGCAACCATATATAGTTACAAAATGCAAACGAGACCATAAATCACTACGAAGAGAATAAGTTGAAATCACTACTAGTCAAAGCGAGAGAAAAAATTAAGATTTAATTTAAAAAACACATAAATAACTTGCTAAACCTCTTTATCACTTAATCACCTATAATAATTTGTATTTATGCACAATTATAATCATATAATTATGCAAAAAAATTATTAATATATAATATACTTTTTGTAGAAAATATGGGGCCTCAAGGGGGCGGGGGCCTGGGGCGATTGCCCTACTTGCCCCCCTTCAGGGCCGACCCTAAGTGGCACCAACTACACTATATTCTCAAACTACTTTGGATGTTGGAGAAGGTAATCTCGATTATCCTTGTGAGAGTAGTTAAATTTTAATCAAAAAAAGGGCCGAAGTTCTTTGGACACCCATGGATCTAAATAATAATAATAATTATTATTATTATTATTATAAATAAATAAATATATAAAAAACATAGCAAAGCACAACCACTTTGAGGTCAATGTTTTTGAGAAAAAAAAGCCTTCTCAAAATATCAAGGGAGCGGCTAAACGAACCCTACAAATTGTTTCACATGCCTCAGTTTTATGAAATTACCTAACTACCCCTCTATATATAAGGGTTTTTACTCACCATACCCCACTAATTATTAAACGTACCCCAGTTTTATGAAATTACCCAACTATCCCTTCATATAAAAGGGCTTTTACTTACCATACCCCACTTACCCCGTACAACAGTCGTTTCTCTCAAATCACACTCACAAAAAATCAGCCAAATCCGACGAAATTCGAGTAAAACCACATGGACTCGACGACGTTGGTGCATTCATCATATCTTTTAGTGTCGATTTCGAGGTTTTTTTTTTTTTCTTTTTTGAGTCGTTTTGTTTGTGAATTTATTTTTGGGTTTAGGGCTTCAATTTGAGGCTTGAATTTTGTATTTTGGTACAAAGTTTCAATGAAATTGAAAATATTAAATGATTATGAGCAAAACCCACTATTTTTTGCCATTTTCATGTATTTTTCGAGAGTTATGAAGTTTTTTTTATTGTTCTGGTCGTTGCGGGTTTCGAACTAATAAAGTTGACACCTCTGAAGAGGTGTCGGACAAACCGGGCCAACACCTCTAAAAGGATTTCAGTTGGATCACTCAATCACCTACTAAAACCAAGTTATTTTTGCATTATTGGTTGGAGTCAACCGAAACCTCTTTAGAGGTGTCGACCAGGTTTGTCCGATACTACTTCAGAGGTGTCAGCTTCTGTTCGTTGACACCGCGTGCAAGGGTATTGGGGTGAGGGTAAGGGTGATGGGGTACACAAAGTAAAAAAGTGGGGTACACTAAACAAGGGGTATTGGGGTGAGGATGATGGGTACAATAAGTAAAAAAGTGGGGTACAGTAAGCAAGGATATTTTTGAAATTTTAAGAAAAAAAGTGGGGTACACTAGGTAAAAAGTGGGGTACACTAGGTAAAAAGTGAGGATGATGTGGAGCAATTAGCGGGTCCGTTTAGCCACTCCCAATATCAATCTACACTTTTGATTAATATGCCACTCGATGATTAAAAAATACCCAATGTAAGAAAGGGAGGGAGGTCATAAATAGGCTCTTTCATTGATCTATGATACTATAATGACTAATGAGTACCAAACACCACCTTGTTCAATGCTCTTCTCAAGATCTTTCACCTGAACAAATGAAACAGACAGATCTATGCTACATGTTTTTCCAATGCATTTACATTACATTTCTTTAAAGCAAGCATTTAATCTCCAAGTAGACCTAGGAGTTCAAAGATCATTGAAAGTTAATTTGGAACAATTGGAGATGTGAGGACTGAAATATAGTCCACATCGGTTTAGTGTGAATTTATAAAGAAGTATTTAAGTGTGTATTCGGTTTAGTGTGAATTTATAAAGAAGTATTTACGTGTATATCTACCCTTAATTAGAACTGAGGCCCTTTGAGTTAAAACCTCACACATATGAGTTGAAAGTTGTTAAGTTGGGGACAATATAACGCAATGAAGAAAAAAAGGTTTGTTCAATGTTCTTAGGCATAGACGAGTAATTATAGACGAGAAAATCAAAGTAATGAAAATCTCATACTACACTATTCCTTCTCACATCTTCATAAAGCAATCTACATTTTGTGTGAGGGGAAATTATTATTAAGCGAAAGTGTTAATGTTGTCATTTGTTGTCCTGAAATGAGTTATGTTCAATATGGTTCACGTGCTAATTGAAAAACCATATTATGTTAATATTTTTGTTATAACACGAGGATTGGTTCAGTTATAACAGTGCGTTCAGAATCTGGTAGTTGCGGATAGCTTCGATCTGTACTTATCCATAACCGAACGAGAGTTAGTTGAAGATCGGTGCAGATTCAATGGGCGATTTTCCCCACATGCTTCATGAGAAGAATGTGGATGTTTTGGAGGATCAAGGCGTTTGAATTCTATATCTAGTTAGGATTTATTATGTCTTATAATCATCTATATATATGTGTCAATGTGGTGAGAAAGTATTCATTCAATTTGAGCGATACTTCTTAACTATCTTTGTTCTGTAACGTGGACATTTATATTCGCTTATTTTTATGTAGTTGAAAAGCACCAAGGGGACTTGGATGCAAGTGTAATGGGGAGCCTCATTCCTGCAAGTGGGAGACTTGTGTGTGAGATCCAGAGAAGCATAGGGAGATGCTAGTAGGAGCTCAGTGAGGGAGTCACTAAAGGAGTCCTATAAATCGTACGTGTTCATAGTGGATTTTACATCTAGGCGTGGTCCCGTAGACGTAGTTCGTGGACCGAATTGCATGAATAATCTCTTGGTCTCGTGGTTTGCTTTACTATTTTATTTACATTTCAGTACTACTTATTTTCATGTTACAACTCAATACGTTTCTGTTGTACCATGTATCTGGTGAAGTAATTTCATTTGGTATCAGAGTGGGCACTAATAAAACTCTGCCCTTTTTATAGAGAGTAGTGAGGTCCGATTACTAACCATATGTATCAGGGAAATCAGTCTGACCAGCCGGAAAGGAGTGTCCAACACTCGACCTCCCCTTCTAACTAGTGTTAATTATACGCACTGGAAAGCAAGGATGGAATGGTACATTTTGTCAGTAGATGTCAAGGCTTGAAGATTAATCGAGAAAGGCTACTCCACACCTATTGTTGATGGAATTGCAAAAAATCCTGATGACTAGACAGAAGCCAAGGAGAAACTACTGTCAGTAAATGCCAAAGCGTTAAATGCCATTTTTGGAGCTGTGACATAAGAACATCTTAAGCTGATCTCTTCTTGCAAAATAACAAAAGAAGCCTGGCAGATCCTAGAATAATTCTTCGAAGGAAATGAGCAAGTGCGAGAGTCTAAACTTCTCATGCTCAAGTCACAATTTGAGTTGATGAGAATGGGAGAAGATGAGACGCTGTCTGACTACACAGCCAAGCTGAAGGGCATTATGAATCAAGCTTATTAACTGGGAAAGAGATATTCCAATAAGAAGATGGTGCAGAAGATGATCAATACTCTACCTGATAAGTTTAATGTCAAAGTCGCCTTTATTCAAGATAACAGTGGATTGAAGAATCTGAGGTTTTAGGAACTTATGGGTTTGTTAATAACCTATGAGTTGCACCTAAACCAGCAAAAGAAACAGACGAAGGAACTTGCGTTGAAAGCTGCTGAAGCTAACATTACTCTAGTTGAAGGAGACCTTACTTTGCTAACTCGCAAATATAATAAGTTATATAAAAAACTTCAGGTCTTGAAGACTGGAGGGCCATCCCGAAAGGAAGGAGAATCCAAAATGTTGGACAAGAGCAAAATGACATGCAGAATGCAGAGGACTTGAACATTTTAAGCAGAGTGTCCATCGAAGAAAACAGAGAGAAGTCACTAACCTCAACATGGAGTGACTTAGACTTAGACAATGGCGATGAGATGACCAACTTGCATGTCGCGTTTACTGCTGCTGCTTTTACAACACAACCATCTACTCCTGGTGCACCAGAAGTAACCGAGACTGTTACATCTGTCAATAATGCTACCGATCTATCAAATAAGGGGAGTGTTATTTTTTCATTTAAAGGTGATTCTGATGATTTTGATTGTGAATCCACTAATTTGATTCCAAATGTAGACCTCAAAGCTGCATATTCATAAATGATGAACAATTGGGAAGAATTAGTTGCCTGCAATCAATCCTTACTCACACGACTCAAAGAAAAGGAGAAAGAACTAGTTGACTGCAAAACAAAGTTGGAGCAAGCCCAGACTATTATGAAATAGTTAAATAGACAAAAGGCAAAGCTTGATGACATCTTGTCTTAGGGAAAAAGCACCAGAGATCATAAAGGTCTCGAATATGTTACAAGCACACCTGTGAACATCATGGCACCAAAGGAAGTGAAATTTGTCAAGGCATCCCTGAAACAAGCCATTACTGACACTCCAGTCATACCAAGGTTTTAAGCCTACATGCTACTATTGTGGAATCAAGGATCACATACGTCCCAAGTGCTACAAGATGATAAGGGAATTAGCCAGAAGACAACATGAAGTTACACAACGCGTCTCTAGTGTGACTCAACACGTCAGACCACAAAAGAGATGGGTGCCTAGGAAAGACGAAAAGTGTAATGTTGCCATATCTCCTTTCAATCCATGATGGGTATTGAATGGTACTTCAACAACGGATGTTCTAAACATATGACTGGTGACAAATCTCTTCTTAAGAATTATCAGTCATGTGCTAAAGGATGTGTCACTTTTGGAGATTGAGTGCGAAGTCAAGTTGTTGGTAGAGGAACTCTACATACTAGAAATCTACCAATACTTGACAACATACTTCATGTAGCAGAACTCAAAGGAAACCTTTTAAGCATTAGTCAGCTGTGTGATTAAGGATACTTTGTAAATTTCACCAAAGAAGGGTGCATAGTTTGTGACTTAAAGGGAGAATGTGTGATGACTGGTGATAGATCGGTAAATAACTGCTATCTATTACGACGAATCTCATCGAAGAATGGCATGAAAAACTTGGACATGTTCATTTCAAACACATACATAAAATTGCCAATATGGATGTTATTCGTGGTCTTCCAAGGTTTCAACTCACTACCAGAAGAATTGTGGTCCTTGTCAGATTGGTAAGCAGAAAAGAGAAAGCCAAAAACTATTAAAGGATGCAATACATCGGCGGTCTTGGAGTTTATGCATATTGATCTAGTGGGACCAACTCAAGTTACAAGCATTTCTGGTAATCATTACATTCTTGTTTGTGTTGATGATTTTTCATGATATACTTGGGTGTTATTTCTTAAGGAAAAATCTCCCAAATCCGTTCACCAGATCCCGAATTCACTCCCTCAATTCTGTTTTCTCCCTTAGAACGCTGGTTTGTTGGGTAAGTTTTTATGGATTTGCATGGTGAGCACTCATCGGATGAGTTTTATAGTTGTTGTTTTAATCTGGCGTAAACACACATCTCAAAGCTGATCTAACGATCCCTAATCACCATGTGTCACTTAATCTTGTACACCCTATCATGACACTAACTGCCTTGTATCCACTTGTTGTGTGTCTCGAGGATAATCCTATGATTGTTGATTTATCATATTACAACTAGAGGACTTGTATATTTGAATTCATTTAATTTATATAACCTAGCTAACCCATCAATTAAATTCCATAAAATGGTAAATATGGTCACATTAACTTCCCGACTACCCGGCACTTTGTATCCCGCATCCGGCATGCACCCCAAGGCGGTCCCACACTTAGTGCACCTAATTGATCTACTTAGCCTAAGGTTATACTAACCCAATTATCCCAAGTCCTCAATCAATTGTCACATTATTATTGTTGCCTCAATCCGTTCCTAACAACCGGCCTAACGACTATCGAAAACCCCGTGTTAGCATGTTTTATGCGACAAAACCTCGGCACTCAACCTTGTCCGTCATCAACATACACGTATGTGATGTGGCATTTATACTAATACTCTTTAACACCGCATGTAATGACCCTAAAAATTTAACCCGTGCCACGTGTCAATACAGGTGATACGTGGGCCCACGCCGTGGTACAGTCATCAATTCTCGGACGTCGACGCCGAGGTATGTTAGTTTTGTATGGTGTTTGTATTATATTGTATTTCATTTGTTTAATTTCAAAGCTTTTAACGTGTAAAGACGTTTGTGTACGAGCATTGGTAGTCCGGGGACAAACTTAACTAAAAACACTGACAAAACACAAACTATAAAATTATAGGCGTGTTGGCATGTAGTTGCGATAGAATGCGTGCGACGGGCGAGTCGTGGCGAAGTTTGAGTTCGACAACACTAAGGCGAAGTTGGAGATGACCAAGTGTGGAGCTCAAGTTACGTAATGAAGTCACATATGAAGTATTGGAGTTGTTGGGACAGCGGAAGGGAGGACCCTTTGATGCGCCTCGAGATGAGTGTGCATAAGTTGATGAGGAGAGGGGTATAAAACCCAACGCCCACTTTTTTCTCTCTCTTCCTCTCTCATTTCTCTCTCTCTTCCTCTTCCCTAACTTCTTACCCAAGCAACCACCAAACTGGTGTGGCCGGAGCGGCGCCAGAAGCGGCGATTTTCGACGATCAGAGGAAAGATTCAGACTTTCCTCGTCGTTCTCTACGCGTTGGTGCATAGTTTGCTTGTTTTCGTCGCAGTGAGATTTGGATGCCATGTCGAAACTTCGAAGTCTATCAAAGTTTTCGACTTCCCGACGATCCCCGCGATGATTAATAGGTTATTTATAAAGGTTGTATTTGATTTAGGTAAGTTTTGGATTTTTGGCAAATTTTTGAAGATTTTCAAGGATTTTTCGTTTGGATTTAAATGGTGGTGATTAATGGTGAAAATGAGGTGTTGATGATGGTGGATTGTTGAGTTGTTGTTGTTAATGTTGTTTGTGGAAAAAGGAAAAGAAAGAAAGAAAGAAAAAAATAAAATAAAAAATGTGTTGTTGTTGGTTCGCTGGAATTCCAGCGAACGAAAGAAGAAGAAGAGAGAAACGGGCCGGGTCAAGGTGACCCGACCCAGTTGGAAAAACCGGGTTTGACCTGGTTGGACCGATTCTGGGCGGTCCAGACCTGACCCAGTCGGGTCGAGCTAGACCCGACTCGGGACCCACCCACCTATTATTATATTAATAAATAATTATTTATTTCAATTAAATATATTTAAAAGGATTTTAATTAAAATAAATTCCAGAAAAATATGGAAAATTCTAGAAAATTATAGAAAATTATGTTTTCATCAAATAAAGAGAAATTTGTGAATTTCTACTAAAAGTGAAGTATTCGGGGTTCTTGCGAGATGTTATGTCGGGGTTTTTGCCTTGAAAAGCGTGAAATTGACAAAAATAGTTAGAAATTTGAAAAAATCATAGGAAATTAAGAAAATTGATATAAATTGCATTATCAGGATTATTGTACACACGGGGACCATAAGGGCATGTCGGAGTTCGTGTTAGCGTGAATTGGCTTGGATCGAGGTAAGTAAACCAGTGAGGAACACTACAGTTATTTCTTGAGCTTTGAATTATTTATTGATATCATTTCAATACCTTCTTGTTATTTCATTCATATAAGTTGTCCTAAGGCAAGTATGTCAAGTGTGATCCTTGTAGAATTCAGGGCTCGCGGTGTATTATATCGGGGTTTACGGCTGGGGATACGTGATTGGTTGTAATGACATGTACGGGGTGAGAGTTCTCCACCAGATTGTTGGGGACTCTGTATTCACGTAGGGGTCTTATAGGAGATTTTGTCCTCGACTCCTAGCCTTTGAGGAGATTTTGTCCTCAGCTTAACAACTTTGATTGGTTAGGACCACTTGACCACTTGTGCCTTTCCCTTGTATTCCGGGACACTCAATTTCGATTGCTCATGTATTTATTCACAGTCTTTTTTATATTCATGCGCTCCTTGTCCTTTCTTTCTATTTGCATGAATTGACTGTTCATTTATTTAATTCGAAATGTTGTATTTATTATTGTTCCTGCTTGGCATTACTTACCTGAGCTCGTCATTCTTGTGTTTGACCGAGTGCAGATCCGCAGTCCAGTAAAGGAAAGGCTGTGCAGTTAGGCGATATACTTTAAGCGGCCCTCCTCTATTGACATAGGTGACTTTTTTGTTGTATTAGCTATTTATATTGTTTTTGTACATGGGGTTATGGGTTGAGAGATTTTTGGATATTATGACTTGGATGATACTTTACTTGCTTTACATGGTATATATGATATACGGGGTTCCCACATCCTAGGTTTTTGTCCTATCTTGGAGCTTTCGAGGTTAATTGATTAGTTGAGATTTATTGTTTCCGCTTTATACTTTGATAACTCGCTAATTAATTGACTTCACTTTTAAATGATTAATAAATGATTGAATAGTAAGGATAAGCTCATTAGCCCTGCGTGACTTGGCAGGATTGGCTCAGGGGTTCACTTGGGTCTAGGCCGGGCAGCGCCCGATTATAGGATTGTAGCATTTGGGGCCGTTACACCGCAATAATAGGCATATAACATACACAAATAACATATACATCCTGGGTACTCCTATCTGAGTCATCCCAGCTGTACATGTAATGCCCGAATTAATTTGTTAATCCCGGGATTAACCTTAATCATGATTAATTAAAATTTGGGTCATTACAGGAAGTAGTTAGAAACAAAGCAAGGTTAATTGCACAAGGATACACATAGGTGGAAGGTATTAACTTCGATGAAACTTTTCTCCAGTAGCTAGACTTGAATCAATTCGATTGCTTCTTGTTGTTTCTTGCTCTCTTGGTTTCAAATTGTATCAAATGGATGTAAAGAGTGCATTCCTGAATGGGGTAATTGCTGAATAAGTATATGTTGAGTTGCCCAAAGGATTTGTGAATCCATTTTATCTTGATCATGTCTTCAAATTAAAGAAGGCTATGTATGGGTTAAAACAGGCTTCGCGTGCTTAGTATGACAAGCTTGCAAAATTTCTACTCGATCAGGGGTAAATTCGAGGAAGCATTGACAAAACTTTTTTGTCAAACAAAGATCTGAAGTTGTGTTAATTGCTCAAGTATATGTCGATGATATTGTGTTTGGGTCATCAACACTAGCTCTTGTTACCGAATTTGTCACAAGTATGCAACAAGAATTTGAAATGAGTATGGTGGGTGAGCTTACTTACTTTCTTGATCTTCTAGTTCAAGCAAACCAGTAAGGGAACTTTTGTATCTCAATAACAATATTCAGAGTCACTAGTTCAGAGGTTTAGTATAGTTCAAGCAAGACATATGCGTACTCCTATGAGTACCACTGAGAAGCTGTGCAAATATGTCAGAGGAAAGCCTATCGATCCATCATTATACCTCAACATCATTGGAAGCTTGTTGTACCTGACTACAAGTCGTCCTGACATAACATTTAGTGTGGGATTATGAGTTCGTTACCAAACAACGCCTAAAAATCACATCTAGTGGATGTCAAGCGAATCCTTCGCTATGTTGCAGGCTCCATTCATTTGGGTTTATGGTATTCTACTAACTCTAACATTTCTCTTGTTGGATATAGTGATGCAGATTGGGCAAGAAATGTAGATGATGAAAAAGCACAATTGGAGGATGTTTCTTTGTTGGAACAAATATTGTCTCATGGATCAGCAAGAAGCAAAATTCTATATCACTATCAATAGTAGAGGTTGAATACATTGTTGCTGGAAGTTGTTGTACTCAACTGATCTGGATGAGGCAATTCAAGAACAAAGCACATTGATCTGAGGTACCACTTCATTTGTGAGTTAGTGGACAAACGGGAGGTATGCATTCACTACATAAGTACCGATGATCAGTTAGCTAATATTATGACCAAATTATTAGATGCTATCAGGTTTGAAAATTGAGAGGTGAATTGGGGCTGTGTTCTTGCCCTGTCTAATACATTCAATATATATTTTTATCCTCCAAACATTAATAAAGTTTTTCTTTTTTGGCTAATAAAAAGGGGGAGATATATATTGTTTGTATTTTTTAATTATCTAAGTCTATTTGTTTCAGTTATTATGTATCACAAGTAGATTTGAAATTTGTAAGTTGGTTTAGATTTGAAATTTGTATTCATCTTGCCATTGAACTCATTAATTATGGCGTGAGTTTTTATAGGGATTAGGTTGTTAAGTTAAGATGAGTTGTTGAGAGAGAGTTATTAGGGATAACATTGTTTTTGTTTTTGTCATCTATCCTAATTGATCATTCATACCTCTTTACTCACACACCTCTCTGATCGTCTTCTATACTGCCGACTGTGTGCATCAACGTCCGGGCAGTCTGCACTTTGTTTGCACTCACTGGTTATACGCAGTTACACGAGTGGAAGTTCTAGTGAAAGAAAATCAAGGGTTGTCACAACAGGAATATGTTCCTGTTATAGCAGATCGACAGTTCCTGTTGAGGTCTCTCCCGTGAAGAACAGTCAAAGTAAAACAATCATCTCAAGAAGTTCCACCTATTTCAAATGATCAAGTTACTTCAGATCAATAATCCTTACCCACTGAAGCAGAGGAGCAAGTTGTTGATGAAGATGACACTGTTCCTCTTGAAACACTAAAGAGGAAGCTCAAAGGAAAAATGACTATGGAACCGAAGAAAAAGTTTAGAAAAGTGTCTGGTATACCAAGCAAACCTTCTGGTCTTGTTATAACAAAGGGAAAACTTCCCGTCTCACCTTTTCCTGATGTTGAGGACAGTGATTCTGAAGAAGCACCTTGGATGAAGACAATGGGTATTTCTAAATACTTCTATGATGATAAGGCCAAGTCCAAGCTCGAAGATGTCAAGCGGTTACAAATTCATGCCGAGATATCTCAATCAAGACTCTTATACCAAGCAAAACTTGGTGACATATCTCAAGTCCAAGTCATTTTTAAACTCTTCTTTTTTCCCTCTAGATACAATGAAACTTGGGTTAGGGAGTTTTATGCAAATCTTAAGATGTCTGTGAATGATAAATCATCTCCCTATTTTCATAAAGTTTATATAAGAGGGAAAGTGATTGAGTTCTCACCGAGGGTCATTAATAATTTTCTGGGAGGCATTGTGAACAATGGGGGAAATCGGTTTAATGAGGATTTCTCCATCAATAATAAGATGAAGTCTGCAGTTCAAACTATTACAGCTGGTGTAACAACCCGTTACTTTAAGCAGGTGATTAGTGTTAGTTCAAATAATAATTAATCCGAGTTAGAATCGTGATTAAGCCTGAATCGTCACGATTAACGCGCGTGTGGAATTGCGTGATGTATTGTGTTTGTTTGGTGTGTAGTAGTACATACACGTGAATAAATGAATAATCTGATTAATGAAGGAATATTTAATACTATGTGTGGGTTAAGGAGGACACACATAAGACACGAGATAACGTTGACGCCCGAGTGTACTCGTTGGCGTGAGATACGTAATTGTAAGCATAAATATATATTTATATATATTACAAATATATAAATATATATTAAAATAGAAAATAATAAAATAATAGTAAAGTGTCAGGCGCAGGGTGATACGCGGGGTTACGAGTTACACGCGTAGGACGTACGGCGGTGTGCACTCTCGAGAGTTCTCGTTGGCGTGCCAACCGGAATTTTAGGCGCTATATATCAATAAATATATATATATATATATTTATATATAAATTAGTATATATAAATATATATAATAATAAATTGGAAAAAATGTGAAAAGACACTTAAGGGCAATGGAGTAAGGAAAGAAATGAGATGAGCATAAGGGTATTTTGGTCTTTTCCCTGACCAAACTGCCTCTCTTCCTTAAAAATTAAAAAATGCAAAGAGAGAATGGAGAAACAAAGAGGTCAGGGAGAGAACAACGAGTGTGTGAGAGGGAGAAGGCAATGGCGAGCTCGTGACGTCGAGGCGAGGTGAGTGTGTTCGATCATTATCGTTCTCGTTGTGGGTGTTGGACGTTGTTGTAATTGTTGTTCAACTGGGTATAGTGTGGTGATGAGCTCGGCCATGGCAAATCGATCTGAGGGTGGAGACGGCAAGGGAGTAGTCTCACTTGCCAAACCGAGTTGGGTTTGGGGTTGGGAGCCAACCCCAATCGAAGAAGAAAAAAAAGCAAAGCGAAGAACTTCTTTGTTTCTTTGAAGGTTGAAGACAACCCTGAACAGGGCCGGTTCAGGGCAAAAAAAAAAAGAAAAAAAAGAGAAAAAGGAAAAGAAATTCTAGAAAAAATCCAAAAAAATAGGAAGAAATATGGAAAATAGTATTTTGACCAAACAAATAGAAATTGAGGGATTTCTATGGAAAATGAGAAATTCGAAAGTCGAAGGAGACTTTATACTGGGGTTTTTACCTCGAAAAGCGTGACATGGTCAAAATAGGTTAGAAATTAGGTTTGAGATTCTAAATTCGAATGGAATGTGACGGCCCCAATTTCCCCATGCAATTGGGTACGCCCGACCTAGACCCGTACAAGCCCCGAGTCATCACTCGGCAACCTGACGAGCCTAGTCAGCCTTCAAATTAATCAATTTAGTTATTTATGAAAGAGTTATTGCAATAATAAACAGCGAAAGACTAAAACAATTATAATAAAGGGAAAAATAACTCATTCAAGGGAAGTACAGGAATTCTATAAGTGTGGAAAACCCCGGGTATTCATGTACAATTCGATAGGTAAATATACATGATACCAGTCTCATCAAAATTTGCCAAGTTTAATGATCCCAAAGCATATATATATAAAACGATATACATAAAAGCAAAACATAAGGAAACCTATAAAATAGTCTCCAAATCCAAACCGCTAATCCTCACAATAGATCACCTAGGCGGGGTCCCTTGCCCTTTCGCTCTCCGCCCTATCGCACCCACCGTCACAAACTAGACGGTGAGTAATCGAATAAAATCGAATGTAATGCCAGCAGAAAACAACAGTAATTCATGATAATTTAAATAAAGTAGTCTAAATATCATGCAGTAATAAAAGACTGGAAATTAAATAGACAAGATGCATGATAAACAGACTAATAGATATCAATCGAAATTTAAGTGTGTTCCAAGGAATCAAAAGAGGCCCATAAGTGGTCTAAATCATAGCATATCGGCGAAGACCTCGCGAGGTCTTCCCGGGCATCGACACAAGCGAAAGCACAGCTATGACTGGAAAGGGACTCGAACCCATCCACCGAGTACTCGGTGTCACACGGTCACTAAGGGTGGTCACACACTCGTGGCCACGAGTGCCCACGTTTTATCCCTCTAGTGCAGGTCCTAGTACTTTTGAGACGAAACACTTACGCCGGGAAACACACAACAAGAAATGGAATGGAATACCAATAATAGAGAATAACAAGACTGAATAAATGATAATGAATCACATGACATTTTCTTACTGGCTTACAAACATACAAATGCTTTTTAAGGCAAATGTACTTACCTGAACTATTCGCAACCCGGTATTCACTCCGAGTCTCTAATACGTTCCTCGTGCGTTCTCGACTACCTGATAAAGTTTTGAATCTCGAATATTAGTTTAAGACTCGCATTTAGTCTTAAGGTGTTTGTTTTACAATCATTTGTTGATTATGACCCAAACCGTTGTGGATTAAACCATCTCTATGGTTGTTCCCTTTTTTTTACAAAACATAACTCTTATTGGGTCTATTTATCAAGTTTTATACTCATCTAAGTAAGCCTTTGATGTGAATACTTATTAGGCCTAGACACATAAACTTATTCTTATATTTTACGCCTTCGTCTTGACCTCAAGTTGTATTTATTCTATTGGCCTTTATTGAGCTTTACATAACCTATAAACACACTATTTGTAACTTGTTATAGACCCATATTATCATGAGTGTATTAGGCCTTAATACAAATTCATATTCATTTAAACAAGTATCCATACTTTTTATCCTTTTTATTTATTCTCAAACATAACATAATACACACATCCTACACACACATACATTTTCATTATACACACACATGTACAACTGTTGTGTACACCCCACTCATCACACACCCCACTGTTATATGCACACAACACCCCGCTGTTGTGTGCACCCCACTGCTATTTGCACTCCATATTTACATATGTTAATGTCACTTTATTACTTAAAACTATATAATATACATTAATCTATTCTTTTACACCTACAACCATTGTGTACACCCCACTGTGGTGTACATATACACGCTGGTGTATACACCCTACAGTGGTGTACACATGCCCCCATTCATGCACCCCATGTACATCAACCCACCACCAAACCGTCATGCATACACCCCAAAAATTTACAAAAATCCACATAAAATCATGAACCCGAGAGACAAGAGAGGAGGAGAGGTTCACCTAGGGTGGGACGTGGGGCGAGGGAGGTGGCAGCGACGTGAAGCCGAGAAGAGGAGGGGAGATGTGAGGCCGAGAAGAGAGAGATCCGAGAGAGAGAGAGAGCAACGAGAGTGAGAGAGAGAGAGATCGTGAGAGAGAGAGAGATCGCGTGGCCGAGAGAGAGAGATGGAGAGGCCGAGAGTGAGGGAGAGATCCGAAATGGAGGAGGAGAAGGGTGGGCGGCGGTGGTGTGTGAAGAAGAAGGTGAATAGTGTAGGGTTTTGTTTGTTGTTGTTATATTTATATGGTCAAATGACCTTTTTACCCCCAACTTACTTCCTACACCATTTTTAAACCATTGCCCTTATGGGTCTTTTTACTTTTCTATTTATTTCTCTTTATTACACATTAAAGTGTGTAACCATTCTATTTATTTCTCTTTATTACACATTAAAGTGTGTAACCATTCTATTTATTTGTACTTTTTTACTCGTTTTTCTCCCCCGTTTAACTAGTCGAAACCTCACTCAATTAAATACCGCCCGAACGACTCGAAACCCGTAAAATACTACAATACTAATACACACAATCAAAGAATCATAAAATCACTTCGGTGTCGACTCCCGAAGTTCGAAATACTATCCAGTATTCACGTAGCTGGGTCACAATTTCTGACAAGTGCAACACAAGTCAGTTAGAAATTTGGGGTTGTTACATGGAACCAGTTTAGAAATGTTAGTAAATAAGTATGGGACTTAAGTTAATAATAGTTGGTCTATTTTAGGTAATGGACTGATGTGGAAAGGTTTGAGGACTTCAGGGAGTCGTACAAGTTAGTAAAACATAGAAAGCTCTGGACAGGTAAGTTGGACTCATACTTTTTATCAATTATGTAATGTAAATTAGTATTATTAGAGCACGTAGTGTACAGGACCGGAAATGGGGCAATGTACTATGATTTGGTTTTGTTTTACACAAATTGTTTTGAAATGAAGAATGAATTCGGGAAAAGGTTTGACGGGACGGATCGGCCTGGAGTTTGGAACTATGGTGGAGTTGCTTGTAACGACCCGAAAATTTGGTTATTTGTGGATGATAATGCATGTATTAGTATATTAGTATTTTACGGGTCTCGAGCCGTTTGGGCTATGTTTCAATTGAGTGAGGTGTCGCCTAGTTAAACGGGGGTTTCGGGAACCGTTTTGGGCATTATTAATAAACAAAGTCAAATAAAATATATGATCTAAGTTGAGGAAAATAAAATTTTAACAATAAAGTATAACATAAGCATGAGGGAATTTATTCAAATCCCAAGAGTGGGATCGCCTCGAGAAGCGTGTCGGACGGGGTACGGTGCACCGAGTAGGCGAGAATTTGTGTAACCTTATTGGTAATTTAATAAAATTAATGTGGTTAATTTAATAGGTTAATATGTATAGGATTGTTAAAGTGACACAAGTGAGTGAGGAGGACCATTAGATGGGCATAGAGATGTGCACATGTGTTAGAATAGGATGATGAGCAAAATGACTCATAAGGGTAGCTGTCCAAGGGTTGGGCAAGTTTAAACTCAAGGGCAAAATGGTCATTTCGTCCTAAAACACATGTATAAAAACAAATGAAACCCTAAAACCCTAATGTGCACTATTCATCATCTCCTCCAAACCACCACCGTCACTGTTCATCGTCCTCTCCCCTCGCTACTGCCGTCGCCTCCCACCGGCGTCACGGACCCCGACGAGGTCTCTCTCTCCCTCTCTCTCCGATCTATCTCTCTCTCGTTCTCTCTCACGTTCTCTCTCTCTCGTTCGTGGCACTCACTCTCGGCTCTCGGTTCTCCCTCACGTCACAGTTCTACCACCGCCACCGTCGCCGAGCTGGACGACCTCCACCGCCACCGACGACGCTAGGTGAGCTCCTCTCTTCCCTCTCTTCCTTCTCTCCCTATCTTAACAGCCACGTTTTCTCTCTCTCACTCTTGGTTGTCTTCTCTCCATACTCTCGGCTAGTCACCACCGCCACTCACCACCGTCACCCTCACGGCACTGGACCTCGGCCACCCACCGGAGACACCAAGGTAAGCTCGACCCGTCTCTCTCTCTCTCTCTCTCTCGCTCTCCCCACTTTAGTCACTATGTTCACGTTATTTTATGGAGTGTGGGACTGTTGAGGACATGTTCCACCACTTTGTTTGGGAGGGTGCTGACCGGAGGTCGACCTCCGGCGACGCTGCTGGCCGAAGGTGACCCCATGTGAGTTTGTGTTGGAGGGTGTAGGTGAGGTTATGTGAAGTGTATGTGAGTCATTTTGGGTATGTTGTGTAACGGTTTTGGTGAAGGTGTGTGAGTGGGGTGGCTGTCCTATATGTGTGGGGTGCGTACAGCGTGTGTGTGTGTACACACCCCAGTTGGGGTATGGGTGTGTGGGACTGTTTTCATTAGATGTATAGGTGGGTTTCGTTTTGCATGGAAATTGTATGTAAGTGTGAAGGTTGTGTAAGGGGTGTACACTGTGTGTACACCACAATGGGGTGTACACAACAGTGGGTGTGTACACCACAGTGGGGTGTACACACCACTGTGTGTGTACACCACAGTGGGGTGTACACACCACTGTGTGTGTACACCACAGTGGGGTGTACACAACAGTTTTATATGGTGTGCATAGTGAAAATGTATATATTACATGGTTTTAAGTAATAAAGTAATGAACTAATGCATGTGAATATGGTAAATCACCGTGGGGTGCACACCAGCGGGGTGTGTATGCACAAGACATCGGGGTGTGTGAAGTGTCAGTGTGCACACCAGTGGGGTGTACACATCAATTGTGTGTGTGTGGTGTAACCATTAAGTACATTATTATATGTGTGTGAATAAATAAAACAAGTGTATAGACATGTTAAATATCAATTGTGGGCTTGTGTTGAGGCCCAATAAGAACCCAACACACATGGTAATGAGGGCCCAACACACATCTAATCCACATTACAATAAAAGTCCAATACAATAGGTACAACTTAAAGCCTAAATACATACACAAAATGAAAGGAATAGCCCATATGTACCTAAGTTCAACAAGTGTCCACCTATTAAGCCCACTTAGGTGAATATAGACTTAATGCAAGAACCCAACAAGAGCCTAACCAGTGTATAAAGGACATCAACGATAATATGGGCTCCATTAATTGAATGAATTGAAACAAAGTTTAGGAGAATTATTCTAAAACTAAATTCTAATCCTAAACAAATCTTCGGGACTTAAATCGTTGTCAGGTAGTCGAGAAACACGGGAAGCGCGTTAAAGTCTCGGAGTGAGTACCGGGTCACGCTAGATCAGGTAAGTACATGCATGCCTTGTGTGTATGTACGTTAGTAGACCAGTAAGAAAATGACATGTGATTTATACATCCTCTATTTGTTGCTATTGTTATATTAATCCTTTGCTTGATATTCCATTCCGTTTCCTTGGTTGTATGTTCTTGGCATGAGTGTGTGTCTCGAAGGTATCATGTGGTCCCGCACTAGCTGGGACAACGAGGGTGCCCTCTGCAGGGGTAACTGACCACCCCTAGTGATGTGTGTACTGGGTACTGGATTCGAGAGGTGTTGCGATGCCTCTCGATTTCACGTTGCACTAGTGTTGCGACAATGCCCGGGGAGATCTTGCGAGATCTTTGTCGTATTGCTGTGAAATAGACCACTCATGGGCCTCTTTTGAATCTTAGAACATGCAAAATATCGATTGTTTATTTTTCAGTCTCTTTATCATGCATTTGATTTATTTACTTTCCAGTTATTTCCTTTCCGCATGATACTTAGACTGCTTTTCTTGTTATAATCATAAATTACTGTTACATTCTTCTCGGTACTACTAGCAATTTTATTCGATTACTCACCGTCTAGTTTGTGACGGTGGGTGCAGATAGAGTGGAGAGCAGCAAGGGCAAGGGGCTTTGCCTAGGTGATATACTTTGAGGAGTTGCAGGACACCTGAGAGACTTTATATTAGGTGATTGTATGTTGTATGCTGATGTGTATATCGTTTTATACTTATTGTGTTGGGATTATTGAACTTGGTCTATCTTTTATGAGACTGGTATCATGTATACATGCCTATCGAATTGTACATGAATACCCGGGGTTTTCCACATTTATAGAATTCCTAATTTCCCTTTGATTGAGTTATTTCCCTTTATTATAATTGTTTTAGTCTTCCGCTGTGTATAAATGCAATAACTCTTTCATAAACTGCTAAATTGAGTAAATATGAGGCTGACTAGGCTCGTCAGGTTGTCGAGTGATAGCTCGGGGCCTACACGGTTTTAGGCCTGGCGTACCCAATTGCACGGGGAAATTGGGGCCATCACATTGCTAACCATCACTGTGCCCCCAGTAGCTTGGGAATTATCCTGAACAATGCTTTCCATTTGAGTTGGCGGCTCATCAGTCATAAACCAATCAGATGAGCAGTGATTGGTTTAGAAATGATGAGGGAGTGTGACTCTAGCTTTTATGAGTTGGCGACACATCGACAAGAACTAATTAGATGCCCAGTGAGTGGTTCTTAAAGATGTGAGAGGGTGACTCAATTCAAATACTGAAATTGAAAGTACAAATCATGGGTACATTGCAATAGACCAATGAACTTGCATCTTTTTATGTATTGATTATACTGATTCAAATGGTTCTTTAAATATGCATTTGTTGCACATTGTTATATATTATTTCTTGATAGTAATTGATAATTGATAGTCTGTATGGGAGTCACTTACTATAGGAGCTCACCCACCTTAACATCTATAGGTATGGATGTACTCTTGGACTTGGAACTCAAGAAGGAGAAGGCCAGGGGTTTAGAATCTTCTCTATGATGCAGTGAGTTCGAGTTGTATATTTATATTTCAATGCTTATGATTTTGTAATAAGCAGGGTGGGAATAAGAGCTTAATACTGATATTCATGCCGGTATTGTATATCTTATGATTTATTGAAAAAGTTTTAAATTTTTCACTGCGTTATTTTCACGGTTTTTCATTAATATCCAGATATACAGGTTGTTGTCAAAAAATGTGGTAAGGCTGCTGGCTCTAATTAGGTTCGATCTAGTTTACCGGGGCTTAATTAAGGTTTCAGGCCGAATGTTCTCTAATTAAGATTATGGGATGTTACAGCTGGTAAGGTTCGAAGGTGGAAGAAGAAAGAATAGAGAAAGGATGTCAAAGATCTGAGCACCCTGTTCTATGTTCTTTATTCTCCCGCTGAAGAACAGGTCACGGAGTCGATTGTAGAACAATCATCTCAAAAAGTTCCACCTATTTCTTATCAAGGAAAAAATGATCAAGTTACTTCAGATCAAGAATCCTTACCTATTGAAGCAGAGGAGCAAGTTGTTGATGAAGATGACACTGTTCCTCTTGAAACCCGTAGAGAGGAAGCTCATAGGAAAAATGCCTATGGAACTGAAGAAAAAGTTTAGAAAGGTGTTTAGTATACCAAGCAAACCTTCTGATCTTGTTATAACAAAGGGAAAACTTCCCGTCTCACCTTTTCCTGATGATGAGGACAGTAATTCTGAAAAAGTACCTCGGATGAAGACAAGGGTATTTCTAACTACTTCTATGATTTTCTCAAGTCTGAAGATGTCATTTTTAAACTCTCCCTATTTTTTTCCTCTATATACAATGAAACTTGGGTTAGGGAGTTTTATGCAAATCTTGGGGATGTCGGTTTCATGAAAGATAGATCATCTCCCTATTTTCTATAAGTTTATGTAAGAGGGAAAGTGATTGAAGTTCTCAAAGGGTCATTAATACTTTCTATGGGAGGCATTGTGAACAATGGGGAAATACTTTTTTAATGAGGATTTCTCTATCAAGAATAAGATGAAATTTGCGATTTGAACTATTACTGCTGGTAAGGTTCGAAGGTAGAAGAAGAAAGAATAGAGAAAGGATGTCAAATATCTGAGCACCCTGTTCTATGTTCTTTATTCTCATTGCATATATAATCTCCTATCGATCAGACATACTACTACTTTTGAGAAAGAAATGGGGATTCTACTATATGCTATAGGTTTGGGTGAATAACTACTTTCTGATACTGTTACTGCTGCTGCTACTGATATACTGTTTATACCTGTGGGATGCTACTTCTGATATGCTACCATTGGTGGTTTGAATGTTTGACTATGGGTTGCAATATGGTGACTGGTTGTTGTTGCAACAGTTTGGGAAGACTACTGATAATGCATGATCTTTTGTTTTATCAGTAGTTTATCTTTTGGCTTTCTTATATTCTGTTTTGGAATTATTGAATCACAAGGTTATGTGATATATCTTTGGTAAGCCAGGAGGAAGGGTTAACTTGATTGGAATAGTAATTCTTATTTCTCTTATGAAAAGTACTTATTTTGAATGGCTTATCTAACTCATTTCATTATGTTTGTGACAACAAGAATGACAAAGGGGGAGATTGTTAATGTTGTCATTTGTTGTCAAATGAGTTATGTTCAATATGGTTCATGTGCTAATTGAAGAACCATATTTGTTAAATATTTTCTGTTAGAACACAGAGGATCGGTTTAGTTATAACAACACTCAGAATCTGGCAGTTGCAAACAACTTTGATCTGTACTTATTTGCAATCGAACAAGAGTTAGTTGAAGATCGGTGTAGATTCAGTGGGCGATTTTCCCCACATGCTTCACGAGAAGAATGTGGATGTTTTGGAGGATAAAGCGCTTTTGGATTCTACATCTAGTTAGGATTTATTATGTCTTGTAATCATCTATATATATGTGTCAAAGTGGTGAGAAAGTATTTATTCGATTAGAGTGATACTTCTCAACTATCTTTGTTCTGTAATGTGGACATTTATGTTCACTTATTTCTATCAAGTTGTAAAGCACCAAGGGGACTTGGATGCTAGTGAGAGGAAGAGCCTCATTCCTGCAAGTGGGAGACTTGTGTGTAAAATTCGGAGAAGCGTAGGGAGATACTAGTGGGAGCTCGTTGAGGGAGTCACTAAAGGAGTCTTGTAGATCGTACGTGTTCATAGTGGATTTTACATCTGGGCGTAGCCTCGCAAATGTAGGTCGTGGGCCGAACTGCGTGAACAATCTCCTGGTCTCGTGGTTTGCTTTAATGTTTTATTTACATTTCAGTACTGCTTATTTTCCTGTTACAACTCAATGCGTTTCTTGTTGTAACACGTATCTGGTGAAGTAATTTCAGAAAGGAAGCTCCACTCCACCCCACTCCACATGCAAGAGAAACTACTATAGGAACATTTAAGTTATTACATAACTTATTTTTAACAAGTAAAAAGATTAAATCAAAGAACGATTAAAGAAATTTCGCGGATAATTTAATCTTAAGCGCTACAATGTCACTGGTGCGTCACTTGCTTTCAAATCCCAGACTAATTGGCCATAGAAACCTAAATGAAAATCTGTGACAATTAAGATCAATCAATAGCAATCATATATGGAGAAACAAGTCTGCATTTTCTACCATCAAACAATCTTTCCTAACAACCTTATATGTGGTGAAGGTTTGCATTTCCTACCATGGATGAATCTTCCATCACAAAGTTAGGAAATAATTTCTTTTATGAGAAAAAGTAATAATCCGATATTCAAACCAAGAGGCATACAATCCCAACTATTGCTTAATGATTGCAATCTTCGAGAAAAAAATGTGTATTTTCATGTCATGAGGTGCATTTGTCCAATCAACTGTACTAAAAAGAACATGGAAATAAGGTATGCAAAATGCACTACTAAATGCATTTTTTTCTTAACAATAATTTGTCTTTCTAATAACAATACTAAATTTCTTTTACTCCTAAAAATAAGATGGAAATTCACTCCAGATAAATAAGTGATTGAACTGCACTGCTAAATGCTAATCAACAAACACGGAAACATCTTTTAGTCTTAAAGATTAAAAAGCATTTAATCATGATATTAAGAGAAAAGATTAACTGGCACTACAAAATCAATAAAGACAATCAACAAGATAATAATAAAAAAGAAGAATCGATCATTCATAAAAGCTACAACCCTCAAATTAATCAATTGAATAGTTGGCTTAAATAAAATATAAACCAAGGTCAGCACTCATAAAGAAATGGAAAATGAATAGAGAGCCTAGTCAAGAAAAGATGGAGGTCAACGACGATCCGGATACTCGTAAAATATAAGGATCGCCAAGTCAATGCCGGAAATAGAAGATTCTCGAAAAATGTGGCATTAGAGGCAGGGGATATGAGCATTACTTTGGATGCTCTAAGTCCCTGGGTGAAGTTTTCTTCTAACTTGCTAGAGAAACAAATGGAGAACACGGTGGTGGTGAAACTAGTGGGAAAATCGTAGCAATGTGGCACGTTGAAAGGGACTACAGAGTTATGGATCTCTCTAATGATTTCTATTTGGTTCAATTTATGTATGCAAGAGATATGGATATATCTTTACTCGAGAGGGCCATATGAAATCTTTGGCCATGTCATTTTTATGCAAAATTGGGGGCCATCTTTTCAAGTGGCGATTGCATCAATATCGAAAACAGCGGTTTAGATTCGTTTTCTAGACCTCCCTTTTGAGTATTTCCATGATTCTATCATTTTGGGACTTGGAAATGTAGTGGAACGGTAGCTAAGGGTGGATTCAAGTACTATTACAACTAACAAAGGGGGGTTTGTTCAAGTCGCGGTGGAATTGGACTTCCAAAACCTATGATGTCAAAATTTAAAGTGGAAGACTTTTGGTTGAAGGTGGAGTATGAAGAGCTTCCCCATATATGCTTTCATTGTGGGAAGGTGGGGCACAGTAACATTGCATGCACTCTTAATGCTCTTAAGGAACCCCAAGGTTTTGTAGTCACGAAAAAGACGAGTTCAAATGACCTGGGGAGTAGTGCGCCACCTCCACAGGCAATCGGAGAGTAATTTTGGGTCGTGGATGATTGCTCAGAGGAAGCCTCGTTGGAATGAGAAGTTACCAAAAAAGGGGAGGAGAGAATCTAGTGCGAGAATTAAAGGAGGAGAAACATAAATATGGATATTTGAATGGAAAGAAACATCAATGTGTCAAACAAGGAAACAAAAAAAATCAGTTTAAATTATTGGTTAACTAGAGTGAACATAATGATTCAGAAGTCAAACATCTAAAAGATAATGATACAAGTCAAACCATGATTTTGTCCATGAAAAAGGAACCCCAACCAATCAAGGTCAGGCTTCCAAAATAGTTAATGAAGGGAAAGAAAAGAAGAAGAATCCTAAGAGTGTGACACATACCCAAAAATATGTCTCAAAATTAAATGGGCCCAAAGATGATAGGCCAAAAGGAGATGGGTTTCCAAGAATGAATCTGTTAAAACAAGCCAAGGGTTGTCAGGGCCCATGTCTACATTTAAGGCCTGTGGGCCAAATATGGAGGATCTTTCATCTAAATTCTCAATCCAAGAGAATGCATGGAAGATTTCTTCTTTCCAAGATCTTACAAATAAAAAGGAATGCGAAGGAGGGTAAAAGCCTATGTACCATTCCAATGTATGTCAATAGAAGAATTAGCAGCTGATATGGGTAAAAAATGTAGTCAAATAGGAATGATGCAGAGCACTGTCAACAATGATCACAAAATCCTGGCAGAAGCTAGTGCAAAATGTGAGTCTCGGAGGCAGGACATGGAAGCACAAGAGAAAGGCACATCTGAGTGTATAATCTCAAACGATGGAGTAACTAATTAACCGAGTTTGAATGGTGGTGGTCAATAGCTATCGGTTTCTTAGTTACTTTTTATATTTGTTATCAATGATATTACTATTTGAATTGCCAAGGGGCCAAAAATCCTTTTTTATTACAGTTTTCAAAGAGTTAATGAAGCAAAATAAGGCGGACATTGTAGCAATTTTTGAACCGAGAATTAGTGGTGATATGACAGATACGATGATTCGAAAGTTGGGGTTTAGTAAGTATTGGAGGGAAGATGCGATCGGCTTTTTTGGTGGCATATGGTTTTTGTGGAATGACCACTCTATTTTAGTAGAAGTAATAAAATCATAAAAGCAATGTATCTTATTCAAATGAAAGCAAGGACTTGAGGAAGGATTGGGTATTGTAATGTATGCATCGCCAACAGTAAGCCTGAGAAGAAGTTTATGGACAGACTTAAAAACCTTTAGATCCCGGATGAATGTCCATGAGTGATCATTGGTGATCCGAATATGTACGTGATGGTTGATGAAAAGTATGGGGGAGCATAGGCGAACCAATCGAAATGTAGAAAACTTTACGACTTTGTGCAAGCATGCTCTCTGTAGGATATGGGCTTTATTAGGTCTAAATTCATTGGATTCGTGGGCACCTTCAGGAAAGACTTGATCGAGGTCTCTGTAATGCAACTTGGAGATTGGAATTTCTGGATAGCACTATATCACATCTCCTTGTGATGAAGTCTGATCATCACCCTCTTTGTTGCGAATGAAGAGGATAAATGAATTCTCATTTAAGAAAGGCCCTTTCGATTCTTAGTAAGTTGGATCATAGCCCTTTCTATACATCAAAAGGGAAAGTATCCAAAGGAGGCTCGAGGAAGTGCTAGTCTAGGAAAAATTGATTTGGTTCCATAAGTCTTGGTCCAAATGGCTCCAACTAGGGGATAGGAATACAAGATTCTTCCATTTGAGTACATTGCACAGGAGGAGACAAAATGATATTGAGGGCCTATATGTCAACAATAGGCATTAGGTGGGTGATCAACTACTTCTCCAACAGTCGACCTTACAGTTCTATAAGAACTTAAAACATAGATGAATAATTTACATTTGTAGGGTCCCATGGCTAGTACTATTCTCAGAGGTGTCGGGTGTTGAGAGAACATACCTCGCTAAAACAATTTACCTAACAGAAGTCTGTGATGCAATGTTTGACATGGGAGCCTTTAAAGCTCTAGGACCAGACGGATGGAGTACTTTTTTTTCTAAAAGTAGTGGAATGTTGTTAGGGAGTCAGTCATTGAGTATGTGAAGGAATTTTTCACTCATGGCATTCTCCCGACTACATTGAATAACACTCTACTTGTACTAATCCTAAAAAATCACCCTCAAACTTGTTTTGCAGGTCTCTACCCTAATAAGTCTTTGGAATGTAATATATAAAACTTTTCACAAAACTCATTACCAACAGGCTTAAGCTAAATAAAGAGATGGATATCGAGAACACAATCTAGCTTTGTACCTGATAAACATCACAAATAATACCATCATCATTCAGGAAGTGATACACTTAATGCGGTGCAAGACAAGGAAGAGCGGATGGATGGCCATAAAGATAAACCTTGAAAAGGCGTACAATCGGTTAAGGTGGTTCTTCATTAAACAAACACTAGCAAAGCTTCCCATCCTTGAAAGCTTACAATAAATAATCATGACTTGTATTTCATCAAGTAGGATGCAAATCTTATGAAATTGGTGCTTATCCGAATCTTTCATCCCTTTAAAAGGTATCAGGTAAGGAGATTCACTTTCCCCATACCTTTTTGTTTTATGTATGGAAGTTTTGTTGTAGGGCATTCAGAGAGCAGTGGACGATGGCCAATGATGAGGCATCCGTATGGGAAGATCGGGGCTAGTATTATCTCATCTTTTCTTCGCATATGACATGTTCCTTTCTTTGCGAAGGCCACCCAACTCAAGTTGGTGTCATAAGAGGAATTTTGTAGGCTTTAAGATCGAGCTCAGGCCAAAGAGTCAATCACTAAAAGACCAAAATATATTTCTCAAAGAATGTATCAGACAACATGAGGAAGGAGAATAGTGAAGGATTAGATTTTGAAATGACAAATAACCTGGGCAAATACCAAGGCTCCCCACTGTTACATGATAAAGTATGCAAAAACACTTACAATGAAGTAATTGAAAAGGTGAGAAGCAAACTATCAAGTTGGAAGGTAAAACAGTTATCATTGGCAAGGTGATTAACTATGGAGAAGGCATGTTTACAAGCAATACCAAGCTTTTTATGCAATCAACTAACTTGTCGGCACACATATGCAATAAGATAGATAAATTGGATAGGGTGTTTGTTTGAGGATCTTCGGCTGAGAAAAAGAAAATGCATCTCATCAATTGGGATACTTTATGCTCAGCCAAGAATAGAGGAGGATTGGGACTACGAAAAGCTCAAGATTAAAATCGGGCATTCATATTTAAATTATGTTTGGAGTTTTACACTGAGGAGGAACATCTCTGGGTCCGAGTCTTGAAAGGAAAATATTGCAGAGGGGAGGAAAGGGAATCGAATGGCTCAAAGACTCGGCCAACGTCAATGGTTTGGAGAAACATGAGAAATAATTGGGAGATCTTCAAATTAGGACTCACGTAGAGCTTAGGGGATGGAAATAATGTTTTGTTCTTGAAGGATAAGTAGGTGGAGAATTTGGTAGAACTCTCGCATAAAGCCATCAATAATCTTGAGGAATTTGATTGGACAGAGTATATATACAACTTCGTTAAAAGTTTGGGGACCTGGGACTTTGCCAAATTACATTGGTATTTGTCATTGGAGGTATGTGAAAAGATTAGAGCTATTCCCGTTCCTAATCAACGAAGGGGACCGGATCGGATCGGATCGGATCGGATCAGTTGGATGTATGATAAGAAAGGTGTTTTTACAGTGGCAAAATCATATGCCTTAGCCACAGAGACCAATTACCACCGAGACATTGGGATTTCATCTGAAATTGGAGTGGCCCTCAGCAGATTTGAATCCTAGCTACCTTTAGTTGATCCACTACAGAGATTTAATAAACTTTGTTTAGTTTAAATGAGCACGAACTCATGTATAGTTTCATTAATGTTCTATGAACTTAAATTTATTGGCTTAAGGATATCTCTTTATATTTATTCCGCAATTATTATCCTTTGTTTAGCCAATATATTTTCCGCAGGTTTATTTGTTTAGGCGTGCCATACCATTATTTGGGCCTTGTTCAGGTATTGGGCTTAAGTGGCGACCTAGGCCGGGCTATCCGACCCTAGGTCGGGGACGGATCGTCACAGTTGGTATCAGAGCATATAGATTAGAACCTAGGGAAATGTTTGGTTAGGGAAACCTGAGTTGTAGAGCCTTTAAGTCTAAAGGTCAAGTTAAGTCGACAAATCAGTAGTATGGGACATTGGTTCAAAGTCGACTTAACACACAAAAATGATAAATCCTAGGATGGGATGGGACAAAAGAAATTCGATAAAGATTTAATGTGATGATTATTTTTACTTTGTGTATATAAATATATCGTTAGATATATAGGTATGTCTTTCCTTAGGACGTGAAACCTTGGTTCCATGAGTTGGGAATGATAATTAACGACACAAGAAAATCGAAGGGAGGTCCTCAGAATATTCCACATGCGCTGCAAGGATGTCTACAACGATTGCTGCAATAATGGTTCTGATAGAACGACTAAGCTTCGATTAGAAATTGTATAGGGATATGCGCCTATACTTAATGGTAGAGTAGCAAATAATGACTTAAATAAGAATCATGAGACTTGAAAGGGCAATGAGGCGCCATGCTAAATACGCAAAATGGAAAAGTGACGTGGTTATATTTTAGAGAAGTAACTCTGACGCCGAAAACTCTATTAGAATAATTAAAATTAACGATATCTTGTTGAAAACAGAAGTTAACGATCCTAAATCAAATTTTTTTGCTTCATGCAAGTTATTTTCTCGAAGATTCACTGTTTCGACTTTGTTGGACCATGATTTTTGTATTGCGTCGAGTTGGTGTTTATCGCATTTTGATGAGATTGTTCAAGTAAGCGTTCTACTTGTTCGTACAAGTTTTAGAAAGCGTGAACAATTATGTAAGGAAATAGTTTATTTTCCTTGGTGTTAAAAAATAGATATATATACACACATATATATTATATATAAAATAAAAATAAAATAATGTGAATTTACTTGTACGCATTTCAAGGGTTTGACATCGTAATTTTAATCCTTATATAAAAAGTTTTACGGGATTTGAAAGCTTTTGACCCAATAAAAATGCAAAGTATCGTTTGGATCTATGTTACCATTTTGTAGTGTTGGAATACAGATTTTCTTGTGGTCGTGATTTATTTTTGAAAGTATATTGACCAAATCGATTTGAAAGAGGTCTTACAATTCGCTTGAAATGCGAGAAAGCTTTCAGATGATTCCATAAAAATAAGTTTGACTCAGCTTGAAAAATTGAAACTTAATACTTTGAAATGGGCTTTGATTCGGATTTAACCTCTCGATTGATTGAATTATGACATTCAAGTTTCGATCGAACTTGTGTAAAAGAAAAATAAAGCTAAGCTAGTTATCGATAGGTTGAATACTAAATATGATGACTCCAAATTGAGAGTTAGCGCGAAGCATAAGTACATAATGTACGAGATGGAGAATGAGAAATTAAAGAATACATCGAAAACAACTCAATGAGAAAATCCAGTGAATACAAAATGTTAGATTAGTACACTCAAATATGGGTGAGTTACTAAAATTGGGGATCCAAAGTCAAAGACTATCTTCGGTGAAATAGCCATGTGTGAAAATCGCGTTGTAAAGTAGATGTTGTAAAGACTTGAGATCTGAGGTTGAAATGATACAAATCAAAGGCAACCACTATAACAAAGAAATTGTTCTAGCGTAATTAGAAGCGAATTGACTCATAAAGTTGGGGATACCAGGAATTGATCAATTGTGTTCAAAATGAATGGAGAGTACGCGATAGCAGTACCCTGACTGAATAATTAAGGGAAACCCCAAACTAAATGATATGTATGAGTCATATTAGTAGGTTTTAAAGAGCGTATGACGCAATTAATGATACTATAATGAACTCGATGATAGGTGAATCATTAAAATTAGGGGTACACCAATGAAATGAATATTTCTGATGTGATTGGACGTGTGGACTCATAGCTATTGGGTCAAACTGAAACCTAATCTGATTCGTAGGGGATGGTTGAATGAAAAATGACGTTGAAGAGTGAGCGAATCAAATGATTGTCACATAACCTAAATCAATAATGACTTGATTCTTAAAATTGGGGATCCTATAATAGGATCGACCCATGAAAAAACGAATGAGTAACTTGGTGATAAGAAGAATTGCGAACTCAAGAGAGGCAATATGTACTGCAATAGTACCCCGTTCAAGAACGAAATTTCTAATCGAAATGGGGACGTTACTAAGAATCATGTTGATCACTTGTGGGAAGTAACTTGTGATCTCATAATAAAAGTAAAACATTACAAAAAAAACATGAACTACCAAACTAAATGATTGAAAGGAAAGATGAAAGACCTGATCAGTGATAGGTCGACTATTAAAAGTGGGGATCCTAGGTTATGATCGAACCCCAATAAAATTTATACTGTGCAATACGTACGAAACAATAATTAAGGATGGTGAGGAAATACCCTAAACTAGCAATGAAACATGAATATATGAGTAAAGATAAAATTTCTTAAACTTCACACCGTTAATAATTGTTGAACAAAATGTGTAATTTAAACTTGGAAGCCTGAGGGCTTAGTATAAGTCTAAAAGTGAAAGCCCTAATTTGATGGTGTAGGAGAATTGAGGTTGCAACCGAGATGGGTAAGCAATAGATTTGCAAATGGTTAAGTGTTAAGGATATCAACACGTGGAGATAATGCACGAATAATCAAGGTCAACATCGTAACAAGTGACAAGCATAAGCAAATTATGTGACATAAAGGTTTGCCTAAGCATGAGGTCATTTTAAATCAATCCCATGAGAAATCAGTTGATATTTCTTAATTTCAAGAATCATTGAATTTGGAGAAAAGGAAGAACACTATGAATGGTTTTGTGCTAAGTATAAGCAGTAAATCATAAGCTAAATAGTGCAAGATAATTCTCGAAATAGGTTTAAATATAAGTTTTAGTATCCTTGAATTAAAGCTTTAGTAACAAGTCGTACAAGATAAACCTATATGAGTTTTATGTACACAGATCTGTACTTTATGGTTGAAGTATCTAACAAAACGTATATGCAGTGTGACAGTAGTAATGCACGAGTGTAATACATTGAAATATAAGTTTGAGTTATGAACTTGAAATAACTAGATCGTAGTGTGACACGAGTTCTTAATAACCACACCTAGAGCATAGATTATGTAACTCCTAATAAACGACGTGAATGTCAGGTTCAAAAAATGAAAGCTAAATCACCTTCGTTTCTCAGAGTGTGAGGTACTAAACACATTATAAGAGCTAAGAGTTAGCTCAGAAAGATGAGAGGGGACTATTGTGTACCAAGAAGGGGCCACGATTAAGTCAACAATGTTTAAAATGGTCACCCAGGATTGTGAGAATTGATCAGTGCAAGGACGCAATACGATAGATCTTTTGAAAAATCGTGATATTGTGATAAGAGATCTTAGTATGAAACAAAAATGGTGATGCAATGGAGCGCATTGAGGCGAATGTTGAAACTCACTTAGGAATAATGACGATGTTAAAATTATTCTATAAGATTTTAAAGGTGTAAGCTTGTTACGTCAATTAACAGCTAAGTGTGACAGAGGAGTTACAAAGTACATCATTAGTCAGAAGTTGACTTGAATTATGAATCTATAGGAAAGAATGTCGATAAACATGTGATGCCAATAATATTAAGGTATTATTCTTGAAAGGAATACTATATTTGTCTATATGTAGCCTTCACAGATAAGTCGCAAGGGCATGATAAGTCGTTCTACGTTATACGTAACCGAGATGGTGACAGCGATGGTGTGCTAATGCTCATGTTATAGCAGACAGCTATCCTTACTATTAGTTGGTAGTATGGTTTCGATGCTAGATAGGCAGAGATTCTTCGACACAGATAGGCACCAGATCATATCTCAGTATGGTTCTACCTTTTCTACAAGTTGAGTGGCTTGAGCGTACATTACGACTTCGGTAAAGATTACAAAAGAATACCCTAAAGACACGTGACGAAAGAAGAACTTGACAATTGGCTAAATATGATGACTCTATTGGTGACCTAAAAAAAGCAGGCCTTATAATATTCAGATTTGAGGGACGAAAGTAAAGATAACGAGATGTTAGAGTCAAGAGTAAGAATTTATTTCAAGTGAAGTACGAGCAAAGTGTGCAAGTGCAGATTGCTTCAGTTATACAATGGGTCGTAGTAGAAATCATTACAAGCAAACACCAGACTGCGAGTGTACCTTACTTTTACTTTCAAGGATGAAAGTTCTTAAAAATTAAGGACATTGTAACGACTCGAAAACTCAAAACACTCGACTTAGAACAATTTAGTAAAGTCGAATATAAAATGGGTGATTAATTGCCTCTTGAATTGTTTAAGTATGAAATTTAACTAAGGCTCAATTTGTGTGGGCCCAAAAAAAATAAGGTTAGTAAACTAGATGAACCCAAGGCCCAAAAGGGAGGGGTAATTTAGTCTTTTACTACGAAGGTTGTATACAACTTGTCTTAAACCTACCTATATAAACCTTTTATAAAGTTTGGAGCCTCTTTTGTATTGAAATCCCCAAATTTGAGATGGGAGAGAAGTGGAGGAGGGTTAAATGATGAAGAAGATGGTGATGAAGTGCACTTAAGTATTCAAGAAGGTAACATACCCTCCCCTCATCCTATATAAGCTTTTATTTGTTTATTTTATTGAAAAAAATAGAGTTTGGATAAGGAAAATGACCCAAGGAAGGTGGTGGAGCCGCGGCGGCACAGCCGCATGTGGTGGAGGTGGCGATCTAGTCGCCGCCGCTGGGGACGACAGGTGGGGCCCCACTAGGGAGCCCCACCAATACTGGTCGTGAGGAGGAGGGGGGAAGAGGGGTGGTTTCTGTGACGGCCCCATTTTCCCCGTGCAATTGGGTACCCCCGGCCTAGACCCGTACAAGCCCCGAGTCATCACTCGGCAACCTGACGAGCCTAGTCAGCCTTCAATTTAATCAATTTAGTAATTTATGAAAGAGTTATTGCAATAGTAAACAGCGGAAGACTAAAATAATTATAATAAAGGGGAAAATAACTCAATCAAGGGATGTAGAAGAATTCTATAAGTGTGGAAAACCCCGGGTATTCATGTACAATTCGATAGGTATATATACATGATACCAGTCTCACAAAAGAAATACCAAGTTCAATGATCCCAACAATGTAAATATAAAACGATATACACATCAGCAAAAGTATAAACACCTATTAAAGAGTCTCTCGATGTCGCGCAAATCCTCATAGATCACCTAGGCGGGGCCCCTGCCCTTGCGCGCCTCCGCCCTATCTGCACCCACCGTCACAAACTAGACGGTGAGCAACTGAATAAAATCGAATGTAATGCCAGAAGAAGATAACAGTAATTCATGATAATACAAGTAAAGTAGTCTAAATATCATGCAGTAATAAAAAGACAGGAAATTAAATAGACAAGATGCATGATAAACAGACTAATAGATATCAATCGAAAGTCAAGTGTGTTCCAAGAAATCAAAAGAGGCTCATAAGTGGTCTAAACCATAGCATAACGGCGAAGACCTCGCGAGGTCTTCCCGGGCATCGACACAAGCGAAAGCACAGCTATGACGGGAGGGACTCAAACCCACCCACCCAGTACTCGGTGTCACACGGCCACTAAGGGTGGTCACACACTCGTGCGCACGAGTGCTCGCGTTTTATCCCTCTAGTGCAGGTCCTAGTACTTTCGAGACGAAACACTTACGCCGGGAAACACACGACAAGAAATGGAACGGAATACCAATAATGGAGCATAACAAGACTGAATAAATGATAATGAATCACATGACATTTTCTTACTCGCTTACAAACGTACAAATGCTTTTTAAGGCAAGTGTACTTACCTGAACTATCGCAACCTGCGAAACAAACTCCGAGACTCTAACACGTCTCCCGCGATTTCTCAACTACCTGATAAGGATTTAAGTTCCAAATATCAGTTTAGGTCTTTGTATTTAGTCTTAGGGTGAGTCTTTATAAATTCGTTTTAGGGTCCTTTGTTTAGGCGACTCGAACCGTTAGGAAAAGTCCTCCGATACGGTGAATATGTTCCTACTTTCATAGATTATGAACTTTAACATCGCTTTTGTACTTCTTTAAGCTCTTGTTGAGCCCAAACTCTAACTCCATAATTATTTAAATATTTATTTGTTGGGCCTTTATTGGACCTAAATACTTAAGCACATTTTTTTATATATTTTATGTCTTTGTCTTGGGCCTCAAGTTGTACCTATCTCATTGGCCCTCATTTGGGCCTTAACACAACTCATTTGCACCACTTATATGGGTTATGGGCCCTTATTAGGAAATGTGCATGTTGGGCCCTTATTGGGCCTTGACACAAGTCCAAAATCCCTATATACATATATATGTGTATATGTGTGTATATATATATATATAATTTGTCCATAACTTTCCTTTTTTTTCATTATTATTATTTCCATATATACATGGTACACCCCACTGTTATGTGCACACAACACCCCACTATTGTGTGCACCCCACTATTTTACAACCTATTTACACACTACACACACATGCATGCATATGCACACACCACATACACACATGCATGCACATGTACACACACCACCCCATTGCCAAACTGTCCACACCCACACCAAGACGCACCCCACCGATACACACACCCACCAGTCAGCTGTCCACCCCATTCCATCATCACGCACCCCACCAGTCACCACACACACACACATACACCACAAGTCCAATCCACCCCAGCCGTGGTGTCGCCCCCGATCGGTTGTGGCTGGGGACGGTCCCACCGGCCACGACGATGCCCAACGCCGAGTAGAGCACCGGCCGAGAGGGAGGGAGAGGCACTGCGAGGGAGAGGCACCGCGAGGGAGTGAGCCAAAAGAAAATAAACAAACCGAGAGAGAGGAAGGAAGAGGGTTTACCTTCGGCTCGTCGACTCCGTGAGTAGGAGAGTGGCGGTGATGGTGATCCCCGATAGGAGAGTGACTTGGACCGTGAGAGAGATAGAGTGGAGAGATGAGAGATCCCGTGACCAAAAGGGAGGCCGAGAGTGATGGAGAGGAGGGAGAGGAGAGACCGAACGAGAGAGGAGAGACTGTGAGAACGTGAATGGGGGAGAAGCCGAGAGAGAGAGGGGAACCGTGAGTTGGAGAAGATGAAGGAGAGAAGAGAGGCGGCGGTGGGGATGTTTGGAAGAGAAGATGAATAGTGTAGGGTTTTTGTTTGTTTATATATACAATATAAAGGTCAAATGACCATTTTGCCCTTCCACTTATTTCATACACATTTTAAAACAACTACCCTTATGAGTCTTTTGTCCCATTATTACATCTCAACACACACATAAATCTCAATGCAAATCTCATGGTTGTTCATCATCATGTTGTGTCACTTTAACAATTTAATCACATAGTCCGCATGTTACATATTTAACCAACTCCCACGTTCAAACGACGTTCCTCGGTCCATTTTTCCTTGTTTCGACTCCCATAACGCGCGTAGTCCCGCCTTGTCTCGCCAACTAATTAATTAAATTAATTAAAATTTCATTTATTTGTACTTTTTACTTATTTTTATCCCCCGTTTAACTAGTCAAAACCTCACTCAATTAAATATCACCCGACCAGCTTGAGACTCGTAAAATACTACAATACTAATACATACAATTAAAGAATCATAAAATCACTTCAGTGTCGACTCCCGAAGTTCGAAATATTGTCCAGTATTCACGTAGCCGGGTCACAATTCTGACAAGTGCAACACAAGTCAGTTAAAAATTTGGGGTTGGTACAGTTTCCACCACCACTCCTCCCCCACTGCTGCCTCCCCCGAAGGCTGGTCGGAGGGCGGCGACCCTCCGGCCAGCCACTGGGATCCTTCCAACGTGGTCCGCGCTGGAGGGAGGTAGGGGAAAGTGGCGGCATGGAGGGGAGTCCTCCCCTCTACGATTGAAAAGAGGGGGAGCACGAGCTTCCTTCTCCCCATCCAACGTGGTCAACTGGTCCTATTGACCAGTTAACCCAGGGCTTGACCAGGGGCCTTTTTGTCCCTACACCTAGAAATGAAGGGCTGGAGCCTAGCCCCTCCACAATTCAATGGGAACGCATTCGCGCTCCCCCGGGGGAGTCGATGAAGGGTCCCACCCTCGACATCGGGACCCCGACAAGGGCTCCAGACAACACGAAACCTGCGAGACCCGCACTAATGGGTCCCTAATGGTAAATGAGTTAAAGAATTAATGACTTTGTAATAGAATATGCATTGATATGTTGCTGTATGAATTGTCTTAGTGACACGCGACAACATCGAGCCCCGGGTGCGCAAGGAGTAGTCTTAGGCAT
Organism: Stephania japonica; assembly: GCA_039657345.1. NCBI lineage: Eukaryota > Viridiplantae > Streptophyta > Magnoliopsida > Ranunculales > Menispermaceae > Stephania > Stephania japonica. The sequence goes on along the minus strand of CM077564.1, from coordinate 12,830,426 downwards.
GCCGAGTGCAGGTAAGTGTGGAGCTTGCTCAATTATCAAATATGACATGATTACTAGTTATGTCTAGGATTCACAATTTGAATTAAAGACTTGGGATTTATGGGTTGCGTCGTGGTATTGGCTTGAATCTACATACCGATGGAATGTGAATGCACTGTTTTTCCCATTTATTGTTATTCATGGCCCCAAGATGTTGGTGGAGTTCCACCGAGGGCCTTATTAGCAAGTAATTCTATATAAATGCCCTAGAATGTTCGTGGTACCACCGAGGGAGTCGACACCCCAGGATGTTTGTGGAGTACCACCGAGAATCGTCGACGCCCCAGTATGTTTGTGGGATTCGCCAACGAGGGTTTTACTTCACTAATTGAATTCATAAGTATGTCACGTAGGGACATGAGTTAGAATTTCTTCTCTTGTACTCTTGAGACATAGGGATGTGCATCGGTGATGGCTTGGACGAACCTACTGTTGATTTGATGGGACGAACAAGAGGGCACATAAAGCCTATGTGCTAGCTAGTAGTTTCCATCACCTCGAGAGTAGGAGAATCGATCACCGGATTCTTGCCAATATCTAGTATGCATTGAATGGAACAACGACTTATACGTATTACTATATTTTATAGTATAGACTCTTGCGAGACCCCCCTCCTTTGCATGAAAGCTTGAATCTATGTAATGATTTGTCAATCTCTTTCTTGCCATGGATAAAGAATCATGATATATAACTTGCATGTTATTGATGTAGAATTATGCTATGTATTGTTGAATTTTGAAATAAGCTTTCAATGCTATGCATGGTTATTGTTGTTACAATTTGATGGCTTACGAATATGTCGTATTTGCTATGAAAGGATGAATTCATATTTACTTGTGGCTTACAAACCTTATGTCCATGATAGTACTTGATAGTTCATTATATGTCTATCTTTTATGAAATCTTGCTACCATGCTACTATTCAATGAATCCTTTTTTGTTTTCAAGTACATGCTAGACTTTACATGCTTATTAGGTATTACTTGCATATTTGATGGTTGAGCAGGTTTTTCGCATTACTGAGCTCCGTTGTTTCTTTTAGCTCATCCCACTTACATCTCAGGTTTCCACGGCAGCGCTAGGTTGTGGCAAATGAGAGACGAGCTTGAAGTCCCTTCTTAATGTGAGCCTTTATTGATATATATTATGTATATTTGATTTTGAAACTATTCAACTTGGGGTTAAAATTAAAATAGATGTTTGGGTAGCTTGAATCCTAGTTACCTTTAGTTGATCAACTTCAGAGATTTAATAAACTTTGTTTAGTTTAAATTAGCACGAACCCATGTATAGTTTCATTAATGTTTTATGAACTTAAATCTATTGACTTAAGGATATCTCTTTATATTTATTCCGCAATTATTATCCTTTGTTTAGTCAATGTGTTTTCCACAGGTTTATTTGTTTAGGTATGCCAGACCGTTATTTGGGTCTGGTTCAAGTATTGGGCTTAAGTGGCGGCCTGGGCCCGGCGACCTGACCTTAGGTCGAGGATGGGTCGTCATAGGAACCCCGCTCATTGTCTATCCATTTAATCACAACCGGAGTAGAATATTGAAATAACAGAAATTGAATTCGAATGACAAAATAAGTAAATACTCAAGTAATTTCAGTTGGGATACTACACACCTTAAAGCGCACTCCAACTATCGTCACTAGTCCAATTTCATGCCTCAACTGCGTGTCCACTACCCACAATTTCACCTAAAACCATTAATTATTGATAAATTGAACAAATTTTCAAACCTTGGAAACCCGGATTCAATACTCAAATCATCGATAAAATCATCATTTAAATACCCTAAATAGACTATATAAGTGCCTAGTCAAACCCCAATTGGTAAATTTATTTTAAAAATTTTAGTTCAAAACTTCCCAAGACGTCGTCAGTGAAGTCGTATGGTACAAGTCTTCATGGGGTGTACACAGCGTCCTGGACGTCGTCACGTTCGTTCTTTCCACGGCACTTCCAAGGCATGAAACATTGGGTCACTGGCTGAGGCGTCCATGGGTGGTGCCGTGAGCCTTAACCCACCATGATGTCCCTCGCGGCGCTCTCGCCAGTGAATGTTCTTAGTGTTTTTGAACCCCCTCGGCTCGTCGTCGGGGTCCGTGCTCATCCAAACATCGCATACCACATCAATAAACCCTTTTCCCATCAAAACCCCGCGACAAATTCATTCAAAACTTGGTTTTGTCCCAAAATTCCATAACCAACACAAACTCAACAACCAAACCAACTTCCAATACTCAAAACCAATCCAAAATCATAGCAACACCTCCTAAAACTAGTGTGCTCAAATCAACTCCCGAAACCCACCATCAACACCCGAAAAATTACCCTAAATCATAGAGAAGGAGATGTGGATCGAATATCTAACCTTAGAATTCGCGTTCCTCGAGTTCTTAAGCTCCAAATCACCAATCAAAACTCATCAAACACTCCACATTTCACCAAATTTTAGATTTGAAGATAAGGAGAGAGAGAAAAGGTGATAAGAATGTGTAAAACACCTATATATATGAAATTTTTCATCACATGTGACCACAAATTGCAAGACTTGATCTAATGGTTGTAGGAGGGTCAAAAGTCCTGATTTTTGTGACTTATATGGTTACATTCTTCCTTTGTCTTGCCTTGCTCACACATAACACTAAAAAAACTTAAAGTGTTTCAAGTTACCCACGTACCCTCGCGTCCCCTCGCATACTTTTGGACCACGAATGCATATACGACGTTATTTAATTAATTATTTAATACATTTTACCATTTATTATGTGTATTTAGTCCCTCGACTTAATGTACTATCATTCGCTACCCAGTTCGCGTTTACATGCTATTCGAAGAGTGAATGAATGTCGTCACACAACATCACACGTCAATCATATAATAACTAACACACATCTCGATGCCAATAATCATAATTGCCAATACACATCGCAAATTAGACAAAATCAACACATAAAATAACTATTTACCTAACTCCAAACGTGTTCTAACCTAGCTACGGGTTCCACGAGTGTCTGAGCTGTTTGCCACGTCTGTAATACGTCATAAATAACAGCGAATTAAAATCGGGCCGTTACAGTTATCATAGCACGAGTTGAAATAAAATTGATAGTATATTTATAATTTTAAATTTGTAGATAAAGTTTTAATTTAAGATTATTTAAGAAAAAAATCTAAAGTTTGGATTGTTGAGAGTATTTACCCCAAGAAAAATATATCTTATGCTCTTACAAATAAAAATAAGAATAAAGATCATTTGACCCCTTTTGGGCACTGAGATTAGACACCTACCCACTCGATGCTCATACGATACACCTTGAGATGTATCGCACGGGCACCAAGTAGGTCGGAGCACAATCCCGATGCCCAAAGATCAATCTAGCAGGCTCCTAAAAATAATTGGTTTCCATTTTTTTAAGCCATTTCCATATGATATTTGTGTTGTGGTGGTATAGTTGATTTTTTTATTATTCTTTTGTCATAGTTGATTTCTTACCGTTTCATAAACTATTTACTCTAGAAGCATTTTTGGTGAGATAGTAAACATCTTGTCAAAAAGGCAAGATCTTGAGAGGTCGTAGTTGAACTCCCACTAAAGTAAAAAAAAAAAAAAAAAAAAAAAAAAAAAAGTGTAGATTTTCGTTTTTTTTTTTTTGTCAAATAAGAAAAAAAAAAAGAAATAAAATAAACTACTTTAGAATTTCTAGTGTTGTGAAATGAATGAGTGCCTTCTCTTACACTCATCTTCTCCGTCATGTCCAAGCTTGCGCCAAACACCGAACAATCTTTCATGGAAAGAAGTTCCATGCCCACATTATCAAATTAGGTGCAGAGCAATGCGGGGCCTTTCCCAATACGCTCATAGACTTGTATGGCAAATGTGGACTTATTCGCTGCGCTCGCAAAGTGTTTGACAAAATGCCTCAACGAGACCATGTATCTTGGGCGTCTATCCTCTCTGCCTACAACCAGTCCATGCTGCCCAACCTCACACTGGGACTCTTCCCTCACATGTTTACTGTTGATCATCTCTTGCCGGATGAGTTCGTCTTCGCCACTCTTGTCAAGGCTTGTGCTAGTTTCGCCAATGTTAGGCTAGGAAAGCAGGTTCACGGGCGATTCGTTGTTTCACAATTCAATGACGATGATGTTGTTAAGTCTTCTCTGGTTGATATGTATTCAAAGTGTGAATTAATTGGGGACGCCCGGGTGGTGTTCGAGTCAGTTTTGTGGAAGAATTCTGTTTGTTGGACAGCTATGATATCCGGGTATGCTCGGAATGGTGAAAGTGACGAAGCTACTGAGCTTTTGCATAGAATGCCAGTGAAGAATCTGTTTTCTTGGACAGCATTGATATCGGGGGTTGTGCAGAGTGGGTGTGGTGTTGATGCGATGAAACTATTCATGGAGATGAGAAGGGAGGAAGGCATTCGAATTGAGGACCCTTTTGTTCTATCGTGTGCCATTGCTGCTGCGGCAAACTTGGCTGCGCTGGAGCTAGGAAAGCAGATTCATTGCTTTGTTATAGTTCTTGGGTATGAAGGCCAGCTTGTTTGTTAGTAATGCACTTGTAGATATGTATGCCAAATGTAGTGATATTTTAGCTGCAAGAAGGTTGTTCGATTCAATCTGGAAAAAAGATGTAGTTTCATGGACTTCAATAATAGTTGGAGTGGCTCAGCATGGCCAAGCAGAAGAGGCATTATCTATGTTTGACGAGATGGTTTCAAAAGGATTAAGACCAAATGAAGTCACATTTGTTGGTCTGATTTATGCTTGTAGCCATGCAGGATTAGTTGCGAAAGGGCGTGAACTATTTAATTCCATGATTGATAATTATCATATTAAGCCAGCTTTGCAACACTATACATGCTTCTTAGATCTTCTTAGCCGATCAGGACATCTTGCTGAGGCTTATGAGGTTGTCAAAACAATGCCGTTTGAGCCTGATGAGCCTACTTGGGCTGCTTTGCTAAGCGCTTCCAAATTGCACAAGAAAACCCAATTGGGAATTAGAATAGCTAATCATTTATTGAGCATTAAGCCACAAGATCCATCAAGTTATATACTCATATCAAACACTTATGCTGTTGAGGGTATGTGGGAGGACGTCTCAAAAGTGAGGAAGATGATGGCAACAATGGCAATTAGAAAAGAACCTGGTTATAGTTGGGTCAACTTGGGCAAGGAGAGCCAAACCTTTTATGCTGGAGAGATACCAAATCATTTAAAGCAACCAGTTCTTATGTTAATTGAGAAGTTGATTGTTGAAATGAAGAAAAGAGGTTACGTTCCAGATACCAGCTTTGTTTTACATGACTTAGATAACCAAGAGAAAGAGCAACAACTGTTTCAGCATAGTGAGAGGCTGGCTGTGGCTTATGGGCTTCTAAAATCTATTTCTGGAACAAATATTCGAATTGTGAAGAACCTTCGAATTTGTGGGGATTGCCATGCATTTTTGACATTGGTTGGAAGTATCACTCATAGGGAGATCATTGTCCGAGATTCAACTCGTTATCATCATTTCAAAGATGGGAGTTGTTCATGTGGGGGGTTTTGGTGAAAGAAATAAATGAAAGTGATGTGACAGCTTGGATTGCCTGACCACTTTATTAGGTTCTCTTTACTATCTTTTTATTCGGCAACCTATAAAGGAAAAAGCATAAGCAACCTCTTTAATTCGAGTAAGAGATTGGTATGTGCAGAATTTATCCATCTCTGCAGTTGAGAACTTGACCTAGCACTGGTAAATGGTTGTAAGTCTTAACATTCTTACTTCCTCAATATGCTGATTTGATATCAGAGTTGTTAAGTTTTTGCGTGATTTGAAAATTGTCATTCCCTGACTTGTACTTCATTTTCAAGTCCAAAGTGACCTTCCTCAAGTATCTGAAAAGCTCTATTCTTTCTCAAGTGTCTTTGTTTTCTTGCTCTCCATTTGGAATTTAAGGTTCTTTTTTTTTTGTGTTAATCAAACTTCCCTTATTGGCTGGTTCTTTCTAGATCATGGTATCTGTATTTTGTATTATCAAGATTGGAGATTTATTTTTTATTCTCCCAGCAATTTTTAATCTTGTTAAATGAAAAGGCCATCTTTTTACTCGGTCACGTCAACTGCTTCTTGTCTGTCTTTGTTTCTCCTACTGGTTGTTTTTGTTCTATCAATTTTCTGTTCTCAATTGCTCAGTTGTTTCGTGTTTTGCTTAGATAATTTCTTGTCTTCCTCTACTGCAACAACTATATCAAAGTAAGAGTAGCTATTGGTACTTAGCCAGTTAGCCAGCTTCATCAGACTCAGACTTGGATCAACTTGTCTAGATTAATGTGAGTTTCCTTTCTTTCTCAAAAATTCCTTGTTTATGTCTATTAGTTAAATAGCAAAAGCAAGTATTTGTAATATATTTGCAGTTATTGTATTTATAGATTGACTTTTTAGGTTCTCTTCAATAAAATCGATCTCAATTTTATTTATCACTCAGTTCTTCTGTTTAATTTCATGCAACTCTTAGATCTTTTTTCAATACTTGAATTTTTGAAGTAAATATAATTTATACCAATATTCCCTGAGTAATCAAATAGGCTGAAGAAGTGGCTAAGCAAGCTTTGGTGGCCAACTGGCTGTTCCTTGAAAATAAAGAATACACAAATGTGTCACTTAAGTAGTTGAGGAAAATTTCAGTTTGTAAAATCAGATGTTGTAGGGTCAGGGGAGATGTAGCACATTGACACTTCAATAATTTGTCTTCAGAAATGAGAACCTTTATTAAAACCATACATAAACTTTTACGCTCATTATCATCTTTGTTTTTCAATTGTTATGTTTCATGATGAATGTTTGTTTGATTTGTTGAAGGGCTTGTCATCCTTTCCTCCTTGAGATAATAAGTTTAGGAACTTTTCATTAGTCATTACAAATAGCTGATAAGTTGACTCACAGATGGAATTATTAATCCTTGAATATTTAACTAGCATGAGAGTGAGGCTACTCGCCCAAGATTATAGTTTGAATTGAAGGTTCCGATCTCTCAAATTTCTTTGTGGCTTTTCTGCTTTTTGAAACCTCTGATGCTGCTCTTTCATGGAAGCCACATGCAACCCAATTTAATTCCATTTATTTTTGTGACACTGGTATATAGTTGCATATGTAAAAGGTAGAAACAAAATATTGCATAAACAAAATAAAGGATTGCAGTTACATAATTGCGGAACAAATTTCAAAACGCACCTATGCTAAAAATCTCCGACATGCATACGACTTTTGTATGTGAAGTCAGGAGATGAAATGATGGATTTTAAATTAGTATTCTTTAAAATATGGTCAACCTTTACTATTTGATTCCAATTTATAGTTCACAGTTTTCTTGAATGAAACCAGTGTTATCTTGACCCCCAAAATGATATACTCCTGTTAGACTGATAGGAACTTATAGCAACTTGGGTATAACCTTCAAGTTGAAGACAAGTTCTCATGGATTTTGGTGCAAGAACCGAAAAAGAAAAGAAAAAGGAAAAAAAAGGAAAGAATTAAGGAATGAATGATGTACATCTGTGAGAGCAGAAGTTTTGATGCTCTTTGGCTTTTTTTTTTTTTTTTTTTTTGGCATTTCTGTACTTTTCAGAATTTTACGAATTCATTTCTTACCAAAAAGAAATAGAGAATGGGGAAATAATTAAAGGGAATACCATGGCATTGATTTGAGAATTCTAGTATCTGGGGTCTAGATTGATAGCAACAAGTAAGCTTGCTTTTGGGTGTGCAATAGGCAATTGGTTAAGAAATTGGTCTTCTCTTCTTTGGTTCTTGTTAGTCTTTGGTTATTCGTCTGTTTTCTTTTTGAAGGGCGACTAGATCTCTGCTCTTGCATGAAACATAAGCATTTCAATTAATAAATTTTTGTCTCTTTTCGGAAAAAAAAAGATATCCGAATTCTGGAATCAACTCTACCTTCTGAACCATCTGTCCAGGTCCATATGTTACAAAAAAAGCAGAATGAAAATTTCAATCGTTTTCAAATCAAAAGAGATTTATGAGTTTTAATTGCCTGTTGCTTACATGGAACAGAAGAGAGAAGAGGCACATACGTGTATGACATTGTCACCAGGTCCTACAAGTGGATCATGCTCTAGTTTCCCCGTCGTTTCTAATCCTTGGGTAGACCTAAAGAAATTCATTTATGCATCGATTGAAGCAGCAGACTCAAGTAATTTGTGCAGGCATGCGGGAGGAGGAAGCAACATCATTTTGACCCATAGTCACCAATTTCCGAAAGGCAGAAATATTGATTTTGAGTTTTACAACTAATAACCTTGAAAGTTTAAACTTGATACTCTAGATGTTGAAATTTAGCGGATGAATTTATTTAAAAGATCTGAAGAAGTGAAGCAGCATCTGAGCAAACTCCCCAGTGAAGAATGGAGTGGTTTAATTATATACAAGTGCAACCATTAAGGCATTAACAACATGTTGATATAAGCTTGGAGCTTTCTATCCATATGCAACTGAGGCCTTTTAAGGTTTAAAACTTCACACTCAGGCTTAAGTAGGCTGTGCTTAGAAGTGTTAAATTGGAGATGGCATCAATTTGGGTCAAGCTATGAACTCTAGCATTCAAGCCAGCCGAAGAGAACTGACCATTAGGATGTTGAAGAGCAAGGAAGGAACAGGACTGCTTAATTTGTTACATTTATGACAATGTTGATTATGAACATAGTAATATATTTCTTGAAACAATTATAATCACATCTAGCAATCAAAATCTTAAAGCTTTCCATTGTTTCTTTCAAGGTCAAATGTTGTTTCTTTCAAGATCAAATGTCTATTAATCATGTTCATAAAAGGAGATAATGAAAATGCTTTGTAGTTCTTGAACACACTGATGGTTAAGCCATTAAACCAATGGCTAAAACTTGAAACCCAAATAGCAATGTTGACTATAGATACTTGACATATGACCAGTTGACAAGCTGAGACAAATATGTTCCTTTCAATCAAAAATCAGACATAAGAGCCAAAAGCATCATTGATAGAAACGTTTAAGACCTGGCAGTTCTTGGATCAACCAAAAAAATAATATTGGTAAACGTTACATACAAGGAGGTTTTATCGTTTTATTTATTGTTTATGGATTAATTGCATCTATCTAATATAAGATCTTTTTTCTTCTTTTTCTCTTGTTAAGATTTGATGTAAATGAAGAAAATATTATCTTGATCCAAAATAAAATAATTTGAAATCTGCTATGACCTTAGTTTTGAATCCATACACTCTTATCTTTCTCATATCCATCAATGGAAACCAACTCTGTGGGCTTCGTCCACACCGTTCCAGGGGCATGCCGCCTTCTTCCCTCAGACAGTCGCTGGAACTCTATAGAGTTTGAACTGAATCTTCTTCCAATATCTACTGAGCAGTCCCATTCCTTACCATCCAAGTACTCAAAATCTGTGGACTACAGTCTTATTGTCACTGATAAAGCGCATTTCAATCGTTTCATCTACGTAATTGTGTTCTTGTTTTTTGCCATTCTTGCTATAGTTTTACTCCTGCACTTCTTGCCCAAAGAGCATCACCATCTTGGCTCCTCCAATAACTTAACAATTCCAGTTAGCCAAGCTCTCTTGTTTTTCGATGCGCAAAAGTGTAAGTTCCTTGATTTGCTTACTGCAATGCATGTATATGTTTTGTTGTTAGCATTCTATATGTTGATTTGGTACTCTTCAAAGAATTGTTTGCTTTGACTAACACATACTTTTATCAGCTGGTGATTTGCCAGAAAACTATCCTGTAAAGTTTCGTGGAGATTCTGGTTTGAACGATGGAAATTCAAGTGATATTCAAGTGGATCTTGTTGGTGGCTTTTATGATTCTGGCAACAATATTAAATTTAGTTTTACAACAGCATATACTGTGGCCCTTTTGAGTTGGACTGCGATCGAATACCATTATAAACTTTTAGATGTAGGTGAGCTTGATCACATCAAGGACATTATTAAATGGGGGACTGATTACTTGCTCAAGGTCTTCGTAGCTCCAAACTCAACTTCAAGCCCTACCGTCTTTTATTCTCAGGCAAGTGACATTCATTGGCTCTGTTTGCTAAAAACTTTATTCTTCAATTAAAACTTTTAATGATTCTTTCTTGAGAAATAGTAATTCCAATTATATGTAAAAAAAAAAAAAATAGTATATCTAATAGAAACTCTACCATAAAATGTACCAAATCTTGGGCTACATGCATTCAGATGCACAGTACTAGACTGGGATTTGTCACTAAAACCGATCCATTTATAATCAGTTATCGAATTACATAGCGGATTGGAAATCCTTTTAAATCTGCATTGAATAGTTCTGTTTTTTCTTCCTAAAAGCAAAGCTAGCTATAGTTCGAAAATATTAATTTCCCTACTTCGCATTCTAATTTCTTTACTCTTTTTTCTTCTTTTGGATCATCATCTTAGGTTGGAAGTGGAAGTAATAAAACTACTCCTGAAAATGATATCAGTTGCTGGCAAAGACCTGAAGACATGATCTACCCAAGGCCTGTTTCAGTTTGCAAGAACAATAGTACCGACTTGGCTGGAGAAATTGTTGCATCATTGTCAGCCGCATCACTAGTTTTCCAAGACGAACATGAGTACTCAAGGAAATTAGTTAAAGCAGCGGAAAAAATATATGCAATTACAACGAGGGACTATCATGAACTAGGAACTTATACTATGGATGACCAATGCGGCAGTGAAGCAAGACAGTTCTACAAATCTACTAGCTACCTAGATGAGTTGGCCTGGGGAGCAACTTGGTTGTTCTTTGCCACTGGAAATCCTTCTTATCTTGGCAATGCAACTGAGAACCTGAAGTTGGCCTTGGAGAAACAATTAGCCATTGACAAAGGAGTCTTTTATTGGAACAATAAGATTGCAGCTAATGCGGTAAATAATGAGTAATTTCTTGTTGACTAGATTTCAATTGTTCAAGTAATACGGTTTTACTTTGGTGAGAACGGGCTTTTGATACATTTCGTCTTACAGTTATTATTAGCCAGACTGAGATACTTCCATGATCCTGGTCAGCCTTATGTGACTGCACTTGAATCATTCTCAAACATGACTGAACTGTTGATCTGTTCATACTTATCTGATCTGAACTTCAAGAGGACACCAGGTCGGTGTTCTCGCGATTCATTTCCATAATTTGTTTAATTTGATTTTGTAGGATAAGAAAGTGTGCTTCCAAGAATTGTTTGTGCTAACTCTTCTCCTTAGGTGGTTTGATCCTCTTGAAGCCCGGTCAAGGTGCCCCTCTCGAGTATGCGGTGACAGCATCCTTTCTCAGTAAATTGTACCATGATTACCTTCATGCAATGAAGAGCCCTGGTGTGAGTTGCATCTCTAATTCAGTCTCGCTCAAAAAGTTACAAACCTTCTCCATGTCTCAGGCAAGCTTTCGATGTTCTTCCTTCACGGCTGAATGCATTAGCAAAAATTTACTACATTATGCATAAAGATTATTATTTCATAATCCGAAAGGCCATCTCTATCTTTTATGTTCCTCTCTATAGGTGGATTACATACTGGGGAAAAACCCAATGAAGATGAGCTACTTGGTTGGATATGGAGAGACGTTTCCCATAAAAGTTCATCACAGAGGTGCATCAATTCCTTCAGACAATCAAAAGCATTCTTGTGCTGAGGGGAACAGATGGCTCTACTCCAAAGAACCAAATCCAAATGTTCTTAAGGAGGCATGGTGGCTGGACCCGACAAAAAGGACCATTTCACTGACGCTAGGAACAAGCCTGAGTATACTGAGCCGAGAATATCTAGCAATGCTGGTTTAGTTGCAGCCCTTGTTGCTCTTCATGAACTTCCATACAATTCTTCTAGCTTGGAAGGTATAAATGGAGGCCTTGACCAGACAGGAATTTTCAAGAACATACACATGAATGGTCAATAGTTTTTTTTTTTATATATATTATTATTTTATTTTTTTGAAGAGAATTCGAAATTCCATTAATCATTCATGGCTCGATGCAGGACCAAACATAAAATCAAGTACATTAATTCGCTAATCCTATTTGTGCAAACAAACTATCATTAATTTGATTTTTTTTTCATAATTGAAATAGTTTGACAATCAGGGACTGTTATCTACAACTTTGAAACTCATAACAATACACAAAAGTATTAGAACCACAAAATGAATAACACCACTTCCTAACAAGGAGAAGACCTAAAACTTTCCAACGAGGAGAAGACCAAAAACTTTCTAACAAGGAGAAGACAAATCAAAGACTTCCAACTAGAGAAGAAAACTAACTATAAAGAAAAAACTAAAGATAAATCAATCCAGCACGTCGTAAAAATTCACGCAATACCGTTGATGAAGATGCACTACAACAAGGATAGACTAATCTTCACAAATATGATTAAATTTGGTGTTTATTGAATGAACAAAGAGTAAAAAGGATTTAATTGGAACCACCGTCGATCGTTAAGAGGATCGGTGGTCAGCGATCGGCGGTGGTTCAAGAACAAAAAACACAAAAGTGAATCAAAAAGAATTTTTTTAATGGTAATGATAAACTCTTGTTTGATATATTATTAGTGGATAGCAAATGACTGGATTCCTAATAATTTCTATGATAATGTAACCAAAGAAAGAACATTTAATTGTGTGTGTCATGTATGAGAATACATTTTGTCTATTTGTACAATTTAACAGAAAAAAAAAAAAAAAAAAAAAAAAAAAAAAAAAGGAAAAATGAAAAGATTCAGGACATGTATGTTCCTTGAGTGGCACTCTTACACTAGTGTATGTTTGATCATATTTTATTGTGTGTGAGAGTGTGTTTTGGAAAGATCATGGCTTGTTTTGATTCATGGTCCTACGTAAACGGGTTCGGGTATTAGGTACTTGTAGGTATCACTTTTACTACCCAAAACCATCTTGTATCCGGATAGTTCAGATTAGGTTAATATGTTGGATGTCTATTCTCAGGCATTGTCGGGTCTCTTGTTGACAAAACTAGTTTTTTTTCTTCTTTTTTTAAGGATTAGATGATCATCCACCTCATAGAGGTGGGAGTATACCTTTTTGCCTCATTTTCTTTTTTTGGTCAAGACCGCCCTGTGTCCGGCTGAAGCCAACTAATCCAGGCCAAGCCATAGTTGGTTTGTAAAGGAGCTTTGGCCCTCCCTAAGGTGGAGGACTCCATACGACGGACTCAAAACCAAGTCACTTCTTAAAGAGTGCACGTGCCCACCCACTAGCACTACCAGACCTTGGGTTTTTCCGCCTCTTTTAAGTCTTAACACTGTAATCTGTTGGATGTCCTAGTGACTGAAGAAAATTAGATACTAAAACATTAATTAAAGGATGCTTGTAATGTAATGGAGGAAATTTAAAGACGTACAGAAAATCCTTTATTAAAATCCTTTTTAACAATCGCCAGATTCCATCGAACTGGATACTTTTCAATATAGATACAATCTTTGTTTTATTCATTTAGGTCAACTAAAAATCTTTAATTACCAAAAAATAAACAAAACAGATAACGAATCTATGCTAAAATGAACTGAATCAATACTTTTTTTTTATTTATTATTACTAATGTATGACACATGCTTCACATGTGTGTAGTGAAGGTAACAATTTAAAACGTTTTTGAAATTGTTAATTTCAAGCCTATTTTTTAAAAAGTGAGTGGTCATTAATTATTACTTTTGTATAAAAGAAGAAAAATGGGTGGTACTTTTTGCTAATTTTACATATTTAACCTACACATATTATTTCAACAAATTAAAAAAAGATATTTGAAGGCATTTTGAAAAGATATGAGCAAAAAAAGCTACACCGTGAAAAGCAAATTTAAAATTTTTATTATAGAGGAGATTACACAACTTCTCTTCTATCTTTTTTTATTTGGTAAATTCAGAACTTTTCTTCTTTTAAGTATGTTGTAGTTTGTCGATAACTTTCAAATCATGAATAATAACACAAAGGAGGTTGCTATAATTGATCCACTTTGGATATCAAGTTAGGTGCATTGACTGATTGGGGACCATACGATGCACCACGAGAATCGAGCTCACATCAAACAATGCTCACATGTGGATGCGCCTAAGTCGGTACCCAATCTACTGATTATTTTCCTAATACAAAATGTGACGTTGCATTTCAAAATTGACAATCCATCGTCCCACCCTAACTTCAACTAGTTTTGCAGTACAATGGAACTAAATCATGTTTTGAAGGGAATTAGAAAGATCTAGAGAGATTTTTTGTGTGGTTTAAATAGGAATTTATGTTGGAAAAACTTTTTTTCGTCATTTGTTCCAGTCTGCGTGTTCGAAAACCATGCTTGGAGGGTGTGATATGGTGCTTAATTTTGCCTCGTTGGACTTGACTAGATTGTGAAATGATGTTCCAACCCTATCCTACTGGGATACATTTTAGTTCCAGTCCTGTCCAATCGGAATCAATATAATAATTAATGTGATTGTGTTTCATTTTGATTAGGCAGGTGAGGTGTCAACCTGTCCTACTAGAATACAACATCTATGTTTTGGTCCTATTTAAACGGATCCAAATGGTATGTTTGATGGTGTTCGTTCCGGTTGGACATCTGAAATTCCACCCTTTTATCAAAAAATTTATTTTGTGAACAATAAAGATTTTCATTCTTTATTGAACAAATATGAAAAGCGAAAATGTGCAATGCGTGAAACTCTGCTCATCAGAATGAGTAGGGCACCTTTATCCTTCATAAACACAAAGGGCAATTACTGTCGTTGATGTATAGGACACATGTCATCATCTAATTACAAGTTACATGTAAAGGTCTGAATTTAATTCGCCGTTATTTGTGAGGTATTACAGACGTGGTGGACAACTCAGACACCCATGGGACCCGCAGCTAGGCTAGAACACGCCTGGAGTTAGGTAAATAGTTATTTTGTATGTTGTTTTGTTTAATTTGCGATGTTTATGTTAAAATAGGTTAAACGACATTGCGATGTGTGTAATTACATTTTAATTGACGTGTGAGATTGTGTGTTAAGTATTTGCCTCGATATGTGTATCGACGCGGGTACCGAATAGACAAAAAGATGAAATATTAGGCCAGGGAAAATATTACACGCATTAAATGAATTAAATGTGATAAAATGGTAAATTGGTGGGCGCCTAGGGACACGCGGGGTCGTGGTCGACATGCGTGGGTGGTACGGTAGTGTGCACGCCTGAATACGCTCGTTGGCGCGCACGACGAAATTGTAGGCGCGAAAATATAGACGGATATATATTTATATATATGTAATTTAAAATATATATGTAAATATATATATATATATAAATCAGAAAATCAATAAATAATGGTGAAATTACCAAAAAAGGGTATGTGGTTGTTTAGAAAAAGTGGATGGACAAGGGCATTTTGGTCATTTTTCCGTTAACCGCCTTCTTCTTCTTTGTTAAATCAAAAACGGGAGAAGAGAAGAAAAAAAAAACGAGAGAGAGGAAGGAAGAAGAGAAAGAGGAGGAGAGAGTTCGAAAATTCGGAGAGATCGCGAGCACGACGACGTCGAGGTGAGTTGATTGTTGTTCTTGTGGTTGTTGTGTTGTCGTTGTCGTTGTGTACGTTGTGGTGGTGGAGGTGGTGAACTCGGCCATGGCGGAGCCATGACCGAGAATTGAAGTCGGTTCCGAGGAGGAAGACAACGTGTGGTCTCCCCACCCTCCCAATTCCATTAGTGAAGAAAGAAAGGAAGAAAGGAAGAAGGAATAAAAAAAAAAAACGAACTTGCTAAGGAAGACAATGGGGGGTGGACCCCCCACCTAGGCCGGGCCACCAGGCCCAACCCGGGTGGGCCTGGACCGGGCCCAATTCGGGTGGGCCTGAACCGGCGCGACCCAGTTGGGTCGGGTCGGACCCGGTTCAGGGGGGACCCACCCATAATATTTAAATAATATTTATTTTTAATTTATTTTATTATTTTATTTAAATAAATTAAAAATAGTTTTAAATAAAATAAAATAGAGAAAAATAGAGAAAAATAGCTAAAAATTATGCAAAAAACTCAAAAAAATATGAGAAATTAGAAAATGGGTTAATAAATGAGTTTTTGGAATTTTCTCGGGATTTTGGCTAGTTGTCGGGGTTTATACCTTGAAAAACGTAAAATTGACATAATATGTCAAATTGAAGCTAATTCAATGATAAATAATCTTAGGTACATTTGAGTGATAATTTTGATTTTCGGATGATTATTGGAGCTAGACGGGGTTTGATTTCAGGACGCGGAGTGCGGATTGAGGTGTGTAGTATCCCAACTGAAATTACTTGAGTATTTACTTCTTTTAGCATTTGAATTCAATTTCTTTCATTTCAATACTCTATTCTTGGTTATGTTTATATAGGCGGACGTTGAGCGAGGCTCTCTCCGTTCCATTCTTGTGTGTATGTCCACTACACCATAGCACATGCTACCAGATCGAACTTGGCCAAGTGTCACGTCGTGGCATGTGTCGATGCGCCGTGGGTAAAACGCCGGCCATCGAGCGGATCCAGATGCTTGCCCCTCGGAGTTGGACTCGCCGCGTGATTCTCGTGGAAGAGTCCGAATTATGGTGTAGTCTGACCCTAGGAGCTAGGAACACACTTTGCACTTTTCCTATTATTTATTCATACGATGAGCACATTTGTCTGTATTTATTTCCGCATGTTTATTTAATAGCGTTATTTAAATTCCAGTATTTACTTTTAGAAATGCTCACTTAATTTCCTTGGGAATACTCACTCTGAACTCGTCATCTGCTTTTTGTGATGGCTTGAATGCAGATCCTAGTACGAGCAGGGGCAAGGGCAAGCTGTCAGAGTATTGTTAAACCAAGATAGCCTGACTCGTACGTTTGTATTATATTTACTTGTTTTATTATGGGTTTGGGGTTTTGAGAAACTTTATGTATATTGATCTTTTTGGTGACTTAGAGGTATCTATGGTTATATATGGGTTTTCCACATTAGGTTTATGGTTTAGGTTACACATTTATAGTATCACTATCCGAGTAATGCATTAGAAAGGCTTCCGCTGTGTGAATTTGAGGATTTTATAATGACTTAATATATGATTTATCTTCAATACAACTTAATCAATAAATGGATAATTAATAAGGTTTAAAAAAGATAAAATGGAGAATATAATCCAATGCAGATGCACAGCTGTCATTTGCCGATAAGATAGACTATGGTCCGTATTGCCCCCCCGTGGTTTCTATTTGGAAAATGGGCCGTTACAATTTTGGTATCAGAGCCTAGGTTTAGGAAAACCTAGGGCTCGAATTTGAGGAAAACCTAATCATAAACCTATTGAATAAGCTCTAGATATGGAAACCCAAAGGAGTTGCCTAAAGTCTTAGTTGGGAAGCATGAGAGATGGGTAGAAATCAAGATATACGTGTTATGTTTTTGTTTGTATATTACCTACGTCGCGCATATATTCATGCTGAGGCGTATTCTTTGATGCAGATACCGATGGACGGGCAGCCTTCAGGTACGACTCAGCTAGAGGTTGAGAATACTAGCGATCCTACTAGGTTAACATTGACGTTAGAGTCGTTAGCGCGGATAGTGGATAATAGGTTCGCACAGTTATTAGATTTATTGAGGACTCGTGAGACTGTGACAGCTCATACTACAGTTATAGCTGCACTATTGGTTATTATTCCTGCAATTGCTCCTACTACTGCTGAGACTCAGGGACTGACTGCGATAGTTATGAATCCTTCAATTATCGAAAGCGACCAATCAAGCGTCTTCATCAGGGCGTTTGATGACAGTGGAGGCGAAAAAGTTAAAGGATTATCTTAGATTTTCTCCAAGGTACTTTCATGGAGCTGGAGACCCTGAGATAGCCAGGAGGTGGCTATTGGCTCATGAGAGATTACATGAGATGTTACTAGTTGATGAGGTGGATAAACTGAGATTGGCTAGTTATTGCCTGAAATCTGCTGCTGCTATATAGTGGACTACCTATAAAGCGACACATCCTGTAGTTACTACTTGAGCTGAGTTAAGAACATTATTCATGGATGAGTATATACCTATGGAGGTCAAGATTCGATTAAGAGAGGCATTTTTTACACTGGTTCGGGGCGATATGTCTGTGACCAAGTATATGGAGAGGTACAGATATTTATTATCCTACTCTATGGATCTGGCATGGACTGACCGATTACAAATATATTACTTTGTTCGAGGACTGAATGAGAGGATAGCTCATAGTTGTTTTCAGTGGAGCGACTACTTTGGCTCTGGTATACGACAGGTCTCTTTCTCAGGAAACTTATATAGTGCAGAGTGCTAGTAGATTGGCGATTCAGAATGCACTACGAGGTCAGCAGAGTCGTTTAGTTCAGGATACTCGATTTAGTTAGAGGCCGAAGAGACAAATGGGAAATCAAGGTCAACATGGACAAGGCAAGAGATCTCGTTGAGGTAGAGGTGATTGGTAGTTAGATCAGGGTCGCAGAGGTGACAGAGATCGTTGGGATAATCGAGATAGACGCGATGATCGCGAAGTAACGTATTCTGCGGCCTCTACATCAGTTGATCGACCGAGACAACAGTAGAGACAGGATAGAGGTCAGGGTCATGGAGGCCAAAACCGAGGCCAGAGTCAGGCACAAAGTCAGAGGACTACTGGCAGATCAGGAATTCGAACTTGTTATTGTTGTGCCAATACCATCACGAGTAGCACATATTAAGTGGACTACTGCGCGGACGTGCAGTGCGTACCATCACGGATCGATCAAAGTCGAGATAGGGCCCAAACAGCTACTTTTGGGGTTACACAGCCAGATCGGGAGGCGACCAGATAGCTTGTTGAAGGTATGTTATCTATCCGTGATACTTTTATGCATGTTATGTTTGATTCCGGCAGCACACTTTCCTTTATATCTGGACATATGGTAGGATTGTTAGGATTAGATGCACAAACTTTATATACACATCGTGTTCTCAGCATGGCAGCTGGGGATAAGATTTATCCTAACCGAATTTTCCGGGATTGTGTGGTTGAGATTGAGGGACATCAGTTACCGGCTGACTTTAGAGTATTAGAATACTTGGAATTCGACACGATGCTCGGTATGGATTGGTTATCGTCGTATCATGCACAAATCGACTGTTTTAGCAAGACGTTGACATTTCACATCGAGGGAATTCTAGAGTTTTCATTTGTCGAAAATGCATCAGCATTACCTATCACTCGAGGCAGACTAGCTACGTCGCAGGAGATGAAGGCGTATGCGGTTATGGTGGAGCCAAAAATTAAGACTGATTAGGGTTGAGGATGTTCCAGTTGTTTGTGAATTTCCCGACGTATTTCCTAAGGATTTGCTAGGATTGCCACCACCGAGAGCTGTTGAATTCATTATCGAGCTAATTCCTGGAACTCAACCGCTTTACAGCAGGCCGTATAGGATGTTAGCATCGGAGTAGAGGGAGTTGAGGACTCATTTAGAGGAGTTACTGCAGAAGGGATTCATTCACCCTAGCATGTCACCTTGGGGAGCTCAAGTTTTTTTTGTGAAGAAGAAGGATGGCTCGATGCGGATGTATGTGGATTATAGGAAGTTGAATCAGGTGACTATTACGAATCGTTACCCACTTCCCAGGATCGACGATTTGTTCGATCAGTTGGTAGGAGCCAAATTCTTCTCGAAGATTGACCTCATATCGGGATATCATCAGTTGAGGATTCGAAAGGGAGATATTGAGAAGACCGCTTTCAGTACGCGATATGGATTGTATTGGGTTAACTAACGCATTGGCGATCTTCATGGATTTAATGCACAGGGTGCTCTGACCATTTTTGGATCGATACGTCATAGTTTACATCGACGATATCCTGATTTACAACAAGACTCGTGTGGAGCATGAAAGACATCTCAGGGAGGTGTTGACGATGCTGATAGAGCACCGACTTTACGCCAAGTTCAAGCAAGTGTGCGTTTTGGCTAAGTGAGGTGAAGTTTCTCGGACATGTTATAGTAATCAAGGGATATCGGTTGATGGAGACAAGATTCAAGCGATTATTGATTGGAGGACACGAGTCGATTTCGAACATTTGGAGTTTTGGGTTTGGCAGGATATTACAGTGATTTCGTACGGGATTTTTCCTTGATTGCAGCGCCGATGACGAGGTTGACCAAGAAAGATGTTATATTTGACTGGTTGCAGGAGTGTGAGGACGCTTTTTGGGAGCTGAAGAAGCAGTTGACTTCTGCACCAATTTTAGCATTACCTGTGACAGGAAAAGGTTTCTTGGTTTATACTGACGCGTCAGGCACTGGGTTGGGTTGTGTGTTAATGCAGGACGGACATCCATTGGCCTATTTATCGCAACGATTAAGACTACATGAGGAGAGTTATCTAGTGCACGATTTGGAGCTTGCGGTAGTCGTGTTTGCACTGAAGGCTTGGAGACACTATTTGTATGGTGAAAAGTTCATACTATTTACCGATCGTCAGAGTTTGAGATATTTGTTCACTCAGAGGGAGTTGAACATGAGACAGCGGAGATGGCTCGAGTTATTGAAGGACTACGATTTCGCTATCGAGTATCATTCGGGAAAGGCGAATGTCGTAGCTGATGCGCTTAGCAGGAGCGGCATTGAGAGTCAAATGGGCCTACGGCATATGACACATGAGCATGGGTTACTTGAGGCTGCATCGGTGTTGTGTGTAACAGAGTCTATTGTTGAGCTACATATTTGCGGCCAGATACGAGTTCCTACGGTGTCTCTATAGAGTGGGTTGCTGAGTTGCATAGAACTGATGACCGATATTTACGGATCAGTGGACTGGCTCAGGATCCAGGGTGTACCGAGTGGTCTGAGGATTTAGACGGGTGCTTGAGACACATGGTGTCGTTTATGGATACCGGAGGTACCGGAGCTCAGGGACAGTATTCTTGAGGACACATACCGGTCGCGATTTACAGTTCATCCTCGTCGGACTAAGATGCATCACGACCTTCAGCGATTGTTTTGGTGGCCAGGGATGAAGGCTGACGTGGGGAGGTACATTCGGAGTTGTCATATTTGCCAGCAGGTAAAGGTTGAGCACAGAAGACCAGTTAGGTTGCTACAGCCGTTGCCCATTCCTAAGTGGAAATGGGAACACGTGACCATGGACTTCATCAGTGGCCTACCGCAGACTACGAGGAGACATGACGCAGTTTGGGTAGTTATTGACAGATTGACGAAGTCGGCACATTTCATACCGATTGCCATAAGATATTCAGTTACACAGTTGAGCGCTATTTTCGAGAAAGAGATTGTCATATTGCATGGTGTACCGGTCTCCATTGTTTCTGACAGAGATCCGAGGTTTACTTCAAGACTTTGGGAGAGTATGCAGGAGCAGTTTGGCACTCGACTACAATTTAGTACTGTGTATCATCCTCAGACCGACGGGCAGTTAGAGCGATTAATCCAGATTCTCGAGGATATGCTCATGGCGTGTATTTTACAGTTTGGTGGATCGTGGGAGGATTATCTGCCGTTGTGCAAGTTTGTGTACAACAATAGTTATCAGGCGAGTATCGGGATGCCACCATTCGAGGCATTATATGGTAGGCCCTGCAGGTCACCAGCATGTTGGGCAGACCGGAGGATACAGCGGTTATAGGACCTGAGGTTGTTGTGGATCACACTGAGAATGTGAGGCAGATTAGACAGAGACTTCAGGCGGCGCAGGATAGACAGAAGAAATATGCGAATAGATATCACGGGGATCTGAGCTATGAGGTTGGAGACATGGTATACTTGAAAGTTTCGCCTTGGAAGGGTTATCAGAGATTTGGAATTAAGGGGAAATTAGCACCAAGGTTCATTGGACCGTTCAGAGTGGAGGAACGTGTTGGCAAAGTGGCATACCGTTTAGATTTATCACCACAGTTAGCGGGGGTACATCCAGTGTTTCACATATCCATGTTGAGGCTAGCAAGGTCAGGACCGAGACCTGTGATTGATGTACATCAGATCGAGGTGCGACCAGACGTGTCATTTGAAGAACAGCCTGTGGAGATCATGGATAGGAGGTTTCAGACTCTAAGGAACAGGGAGATCCAGAAGGTTTTAGTTCGTTGGCAGTATCATGGAACTGAGGGATTAACCTGGGAGCTCGAGTCTACCATGCGACAACGGTATCCCCACCTATTTGCCGATAAGTATTTAATTTTAATTTTAATTTCGGGACGAAATTTCACCTAGTTGGGAAGAATTGTAACGGTCTGAATTTAATTCGCCGTTATTTGTGACGTATTGCAGACGTGGCGAACAGCTTAGACACCCATGTGACCTGCAACTAGGCTAGAGCGCGAATGGAGTTAGGTAAATAGTTATTTTGTATGTTTTTTGTTTAATTTGCAATGTTTATGTTAAAATAGGTTAAACGACATCGCGATGTGTGTAATTATATTTTAATTGATGTGTGAGATTGTGTGTTAAGTATTCGCCTCGATATGCGTGTCGACGCGGGTACCGAATAGACAAAAAGATGAAATATTAGGCCGGGGAAAATATTACACACATTAAATGAATTAAATGTGATAAAATGGTAAATTGGTGGGCGCCTAGGAACACGCGGGGTCGTGGTCGACATGCGTGGGTGATACGGTAGTGTGCATGCTCGAGTACGCTCGTTGGCGCGCACGACGAAATTGTAGGCACGAAAATATAGGTGTGATATATATTATATATATATATATAATATATAAAATATATATATATATATATATATATATATATATATAAATCGAGAAAATCAATAAATAATGGTGAAATTACCAATAAGGGTATATGGTTGTTTAGAAAAAGTGGATGGACACAAGGGCATTTTGGTCATTTTTCCGTTAACCGCTTCTTCTTCTTCGTTAAATTGAAATCGAAGAGAAGAAAAAAAAAAAAAAAAAGAGAGCCGAGAGGAAGTAGAAGAGAAAGAGGAGGAGAGTTCGAAAATTCGCGAGAGATCGAAGCACGGTCGACGTCGAAGTGAGTGATTGTTGTTCTTGTTGTTGTTGTGTTGTTGTTGTCGTTGTATACATGTGGTGGTGGAGGTGGTGAGCTCGGCCATGGCGGAGCCATGTTAAAGAATTGAAGTTTCGAGGAGGAAGACGACGTGTGGTCTCCCACCTTCCCAATTCCATTAGTGAAGAAAGAAGGAAGAAAGGAAGAAGGAATAAAAAAAAATGAAACAGAGGTTATACCTCTGTTGTCGTTGAGAACGATGATGGGGGGGGGTGGGTGCACGCACGCGCAGGGCCCACCGGGCCGGCCCGACCCGGACCCGGTCTAGGTGGGTCCAGGTGGACCGGGACCGGGCCCGACCCGGTTGGGTCGGGTCGGACCTGGTTCAAGGGACCCACCATAATATTTAAATAATATTTATTTTTAATTTATTTTATTATTTTATTTAAATAAATTAAAAACAGTTTTAAATAAAATAAAATAGAGAAAAATAGCTAAAAATTATGAAAAATTCAAAAAATTTAGAAAATATGAGAAATTAGAAAATGGGTTAATAAATGAGTTTTTGGGATTTTCTCGGGATTTTGGCGAGTTGTCGGGGTTTATACCTCGAAAAACGTAAAATTGACATAATATGTCAAATTGAAGCTAATTCAATGATAAATAATCGTAGGTATATTTGAGTGATAATTTTGATTGTCGGATGATTATTGGAGCTAGACGGGGTTTGATTTCGGGACGCGGAGTGCGGATTGAGGTGTGTAGTATCCCAACTGAAATTACTTGAGTATTTACTTATTTTGGCATTTGAATTTAATTTCTTTCATTTCAATACTCTATTCTTGGTTATGTTTATATGGGTGGACGTTGAGCGAGGCTCCCTCCATTCCATTCTTGTGTGTATGTCCACTACACCATAGCACATGCTACCAGATCAAACTTGGCCAAGTGTCACGTCGTGGCATGTGTCGATGCGCCGTGGGTGTAACGCCGACCATCGAGCGGATCCAGATGCTTGCCCTGTTGGAGTTGGACTCGCCGGCAGTATTCTGTGGAAGAGTCCGAATTATGGTGTAGTCTGACCCTAGGAGCTAGGAACACACTTTGCACTTTTCCTATTATTTATTCATACGATGAGCACAGTTGTCTGTATTTATTTCCGCATGTTTATTTAATAGCTTTATTTAAATTCCAGTATTTACTTTTAGAAATGCTCATTTAATTTCCTTAGGAATACTCACTCTGGACTCGTCATCTGCTTTTTGTGATGGCTTGAGTGCAGATCCTAGTACGAGCAGGGGCAAGGACAAGCTGTCAGAGTACTGTTGAGCCGAGATAGCCTGACTCGTACGTTTGTATTATATTTACTTGTTTTATTATGGGTTTGGGGTTTTGAGAAACTTTATGTATATTGATGTTTTTGGTGACTTAGAGGTATCTATGGTTATATATGGGTTTTTCACATTAGGTTTATGGTTTAGGTTACACATTTATAGTATCACTATCCGAGTAATGCATTAGAAAGGCTTCCGCTGTGTGAATTTGAGGATTTTATAATGACTTAATATGTGATTTATCTTCAATACAACTTAATAAATAAATGGATAATTAATAAGGTTTAAAAAAGATAAAATGGAGAATATAATCCAATGTAGATGCACAGCTATCGCTAATAAGACAGACTGTGGGTCCGCATTGGCCCCTGTGACGGTCTATTTGGAAAATGGGCCGTTACATTACATCTGTGTATAACATACTTCTTTTGTTCTATCACTATGTGATAATGACAGTGTGACACGGGACAACCTTTTTTGTTACATCAATATATTAATGTGTATTCCTAACATCCCCCTCAAGCTGGGGGTTAGTGGAACAACACCAAGTTTGAATCGCATGAATTGATGCTTGGTAGTAGATAGAGGCTTAGTTAGACAGTCTGCAAGCTAATCATCAGATGGCACATATCGAATTTCCATTTTGTGTTGAAGCATACGGTCTTGGACAAAGTGAATGTCAATTTCAATGTGCTTGGTTCGGGCTTGAAAGACCAGGTTGAGAGCTAAGGCATGAGCACTCTGCTTATCACACCAGAGAATAGGACGGGATGTTGAAGTATAGTGAAGTTCACGAAGCAATGACTCGAGCCACATGATCTCAGTAGTTGTATGAGCAAGAGCCCTATATTCTGACTCGGTACTAGTGCGAGCAACAACATTTTGTTTCTTGGGCATCCAAGAAATGAGAGAAGACCCAAAGAAGACACAATATCCACTAATAAATCGACGATCTTCTGGAGATGACGCCCAATTGACATCCGAAAAACCAACTAAATTAAGCTGGTTAGTTGATTTAATATGAAGACTAAACTCAATGGTTCCTACTAAATACCTTAATACACCTTTTGAGTCCTTGCAAGTGACATAGGCGAGGAGCCTGCTGAAATTGACTTAGTCGATTCAGTGCAAAGGAAATGCCAGGCCTTGTATGAGTTAAGTATTGTAGACCACCAACAAGTCGACGATAGAGAGAAATATTAGTGAACAAGAGGCTTGAGCTAGTGTTGTCAAACTTAAGTGAGGAACATGGAGTTGCCACTGGCTTGAGATTGGAAAATCCAACTTTTTCGATGAAGGACTGAATATATCTCTTTTGTGAAATAAATTCCCGAGTGATCGCGACGCACCTCGATGCCCAAATAATAGTGTAACTCACCAAGATCTTTAAGAGCAAATTGTTGACTGAGTGAATTGATAAATTGAGTGATCAAGCTGCTTAAGTTGCCCATAAGGAGTATCTCATCCACATATATTAAGATGTAGATGATATGAGTGCCAGATTTATAGATAAATAAGGAAGTATCACCTTATGAATGAATGAAACCCCCAAGATTTCAATGTCCCTTTTAATCGATCAAACCAAGCACGCGGGGCTTGACGAAGGCCTTAGAGAGCCTTGTGAAGATGACACACATGAAAGGGAAACTCAGCAGAAATGAAGCCCTCTGGTTGGGAAATAAATACCTGTTCCGTGAGCTTTGCATTGAGAAAAACATTATTGATATCAAGCTATCGAATAGGCCAATTGAATGAACTTGCAAGAGAGAGTACTACACGGACTATGGATGGCTTAATTACCGGACTGTATGTCTCATGAAAATCAAACCCTTGAGCGCAAGGCGCACTTTGTGATTGTGAACTGGCCCATCAGAGTTACATTTTACTTTGAAAACCCACTTGGTACCAATTGTGACGGCCCCAATTTCTGAGGCCACCCTGTGACCCGCGCCCTCCACTTGCAAGCCCAACAGCGCCTGTCACGTCACCGAACACGTCATCACTGCTGCCACGTCCGCAGCTCTGTGAAATGATGCTCCGTGTAACTAATCCTACTATATTAAGTTGTCTTACACATCTAGCAGATTAGTTGATAATTACAATTATATCATCAACGTAAGCACTTAATTCATATTTTATGAGAATTTATTTAACCTAAGTAGTGGAAAACCCGGAGATAACACCATGTATATAACTGAGACGAAGTAAATAGTAATCCATATACATGTGATAAGGTTCTAAAGTTCCCAAAACCCAGAAAAACGAAATATACGTACATGATATCAAAACACGAACTATCAGCAGCAACGGTCTCAGAGATAGTCGTCTAGTACCTCCTTTCCCTTGCTCTTGCTCGTGCTAGGATCTGCGCTCAGTTGCCCAACACATACAGCAACGAGCCCAGTGAGTAAATTCCTAAGAGAAGTTTACACGTTAATCATGAAAAACCACAATACTCTGCGAGACATGCGAATATGACCCTGACGACAGGAATCATATTCCTATGGCTGGCAGTAACTAATATTCACAACTAATATGACGATCACACACAGTGAAAGTAAAACAAACTAAACAATAAAACAACATTCGAGTAAACCGATTCAATAACGATATCAATTAAAACTAGATGGAAGTGTGATAGAGTCTAACAAAATTAGATTATACTTCGTAGATTCGGATGACCCCGACTGAACACATCAAGTCTAACCACATCCGAACTACTAACGGTGACCGGAACAAATCACAACCCACCGGACACGTGCACCTCGCTACTCGGGTAGCTATTCACCGGCAGCACCCAGATACACGCGCTACAATCTAGCATGCTCAATTCGATACCACGACCATCTCAATTAACCTCCGACCGTGTGAACAAATCAACCACCGATCAATACGTAATCACATTTGCATAAAACATGGCAATTCAATAAATAAACAATGCGGTAATTAAATAAATGAATAAACATTCATTTTCATAGATAAACCACGCATGAATTTTAAGTGTAAAATTCTCAAGGGTTTTACGCACCTGTAACTACGCACTCCGACTTCCCGGACCCGTCAATCCGACCCGCCTAGCTCCCCTATGCCCGAGCTATGGTTCCCAGTCCCTGAAGTCCATTTATAGTATTTTGTATTATTTAAACACACATTATGTAATTTATTATATCATATATTGAATTTTCAGTTGTGGTCTCCCAGACTATGTCGAGGTTCCAAAAATACCTGGAAAGTCTCGAAACTACTTTTCTACCTTTTTCTAATTTTCTATATTTTTCTAGAATTTTGCCCAATTTTTCTGATATTTTTCAACTATTTTCTTATTTTCCAGCAAATAATATATAATATATAATATATATTTTTTTTATTTTTTTTATTTAATTTATTATATTTTATATATTATATATATTTTATGTGGGCCCCACCTGAACCGGACCGGTTCAGGTGGGTTGGACCGGACCGCCCAGTCCGGTTCGGCCCAGGGTCGCACACACGCGTGTGCACCCTCTCCCTCACTCCCAGAGACGAAATCGTCTCCTCTTTTTTTTTTTCTTCCTTTCTTCTCTTCTTCTTCTTCCTCTTTCAATCTCTACCCATTAGAGACCTCCAAAACATCAAAATCTCACCTCAAATCCACCAAAACAAACCCCAACTTCTCGGATCAAAATTCATGAAAATAACCCAAAAATTTACCAAATCACCTCAAATTTTCCACAAATTCAATCCAAATCAATGTAAATCATTAAAACTAACTTCAATAACACTGAATTCATGTAAATCAGTGACAAAATCCTTCAAAAACTCAAACTAACCTCAACCCAAAAAACTCACATTTTTATTCAAAAATTCACAATTAAGTGGTAGAGATTACCTTGGATCAACGTTTTGATGACCTAAATCACCTCTTCAAACTCGATTTTCATCTCAAAATTTCCAGTTTCTACCATCTGATTTTCAAATTTGTTGAGAAAATATTTTGGGTTTGCATGTTGTGATCGATCAAGATGTATTTATACTTTGGTTCTAATCTGGCGTTTGTGCGCATCTCGAGGATGATCGGACGGTTCCTAATCAATCTGTGTCACCAAAATTTGAGCCACCTTATCATAACATTCATTGTCTTGTTTTACTCTGTTGTGCATCTCGAGGTTAATCCTATGCATGTTGATTTTTCTTATCAAACTATAGGACTTCAATTTATTCACTAATACATTTATTCATTCTTATGTTAAATCACCTAATAAATCATATAAAAATCATAGGTTAGTCATATTAGCACGCAACTACCCAGCAACCCATGCCCCGTACCCCGGCTATCCGATACCCGGTCCCCGACACGCACTTCGGGACATATACCCGACTCGTAGCCTTTCCCGATGTCAACTTACACACATGTGATGTTTATGTAAATAATAAATTCCTACATCACAATAATAGACATACAACATATACAAATAACACAATATAACCTGGGTACTCTTATCCGAGTCCACCCAGCTATCCACGTAACGCCCGAATTAATCGTTAATCATCGTGATTAACACTAATACACAATCAAATTAATTTGGGTCGTTACACCAATAAGTTTCTAAATGCCAGTGAAGGGTACAAACGACCAAGTTTGATTATTGGAGAGGGCATTGAACTATTGCATTGCATCTCGCCAAATAGAATAATTAAGAACCTCTTTAATAGATTTTGGTGTAATACCAAACCTCGATCCTGCAACATCATTAGTAACAATTGTAGAATAAACTTTACTTTTTGAAATCCCATCTTTAGCCCTCGTGATCATATGGTGAGTGTTGATAGGAGGTATTGAAAATTTTTGGGATGGTGAAGAGACAGGGGAAGGCGGGGGGTGGGAAATAGAGATGACCTTGGAGGAGAGGGAGACTCAACATTCATGGGCATAAAGATTGTAGTGTGAGGAAGTTGAATGGTGGAAGATTGAGGAGTAGCAGGAAACAGAGAATGATAAGGGAAGTCTTGTTCGTCAAAAATTACATGACAACTGATATAGAAACGATGCGATGGACTAAGATATATATAACCTTTGTGGGATGGACTGTACCCAAGGAATAAACATTTAGTAGATCGAAATTGATACTTGTTGGAGTTTTATGGACGTAGATAGGGATAACATGCATACCCAAATACCTGCAAAAGAGAATAATCAGGAGGGCAATGGTGCAAGGCTTGATATGGACTAACACCCTTGAGAACCGGAGTAGGGAGGCGGTTGATAAGGAAGACTGTAATTGCTATGGCGTCCCACCAAAAGGAAGTAGGTAATTGAGCATGAGACAAAAAGTGTGACTGAGGTTTCAACAATGTGGCGATGTTTGCACTCAACACTCCCATGTTGTTGATGTGTGCGAGGACATGGATGCTCAAAAGTGATGCCATGATTACGAAGATAGATGAGAAATGGACGGTATTCACCTCCCTAATCAGATCGAATGGTCTTGATGGGGCGAGAAAATTGTTTTTCAACTAATGTTCGAAACTGTATAAATGTAGAAAGAGCCTCATATTTGTATTTTAATGGATACACCCAACTAAAACGACTGTGATCATCAATAAAATGCATGTAATAGCGATAGCCCTGTAGAGATGGAGTAGGGGCAGGCCCCCAAAGGTTTGTATGCACAAGATCAAGCACAAAACTAGCACGTTTTTCATTTAATTGAAAGGGTAGAGCATGTGCTTTACCATACTGACACGTACTACATACTCGATTAGAATTCATAGAGACTTTTATTATGAACTCGAAGAACTTGATGAACAACAGATTTAGATGGATGACCCAAATGAGAGTGCGAAAGCTTGAAACTAGAAGACGAAGAGGTGGCAGTGAGGGCAAATATGTAAGACTGAGATGTTAATGAAGAAGGAGAGAATTGGTACAACCCGTCCTTTAGTATCCCCTGATGAAGAACCTTATGGGAATGAGCATCCTTGATTAAGCATTTGTCCACATGAAATTCAATAAAAACACAGTTGTCATTAGTACGTTGAGACACAGAAATAAGGTTTTTCTTAATCGAAGGAGCACACAATGTGTTGGGCATTATAAGATCGAGAATCAATCAGTAAAGGTGATCGGAATTTGAGATCCATTACCAACCATAATTCGTTCAGTACCTGAATACTCTAATCGATTACTCAAAACCGAGGGATTAGAAGTGATGTGGTGTGTTGCTTCACTATAAAAAACCATGAAGAATCACCAATTATAGGTAGAGCAGCAACAAAGGCAGATGAGGGGGCCTAATGCTTTTGTGGTGGCTGAGGAGAAGAAGGCACTGAACCCATGTATGAATTATCTCCTCGGTGATAGCATATGGCCATCGTATGACCAACTTTCCCACAAATTTGACAGGTAGGACGAGTATTGTTGTTGGAAGAACACCCACCATTGTGACCGCCAACGCCACCTCTAGGTCAGAAACCACCATGAATACTGCTTCAGATTGGTAGTTTGAGAAAACCGATTTGAAACACCACCAGATTTGGACTGAGCAATATGAGCCCCAGGTGTTTGAGTTGGAGTTAGAGAGGGATTGGTCACAGATAAAAAGGCAAGAGATTGAATGTTCTGCAATTGCAATAACCTACTCTCAAAGTTCAGTAAAGAGGCTTGCAAGGCAGGCCAAGATAACTCATCATTTTCTTGTAGAAAAATGACAATATGTAGATATTCACTGTCAAGACTAGCAAGAACACATGAAATTAGATCTAAAGTTGGGTAAGGAGCACCAGCCACTGAGAGATTATCAACAAATTTCTTCATAGTGTTCAAATAATTGATCATTAACTGAGTACCTTTCCGTGTGGTTTGGAGATTGGTGCTACAAATATGGATCTTCGCTTTGTTTTGTCCTCCACACAAGTCTTCAATGGCTCGCCAAGTAGAGTAAGAAGTAGTGATGGAGTTGCAAATTTATAGTATCTATGAGCGAGTTAAGCAGCCAACACTTGAGCATATGGTTTTTGCTACTCCAATCTTCATAGTCAGGATTCAATTCTCTAAAGTCGAGAAGGGGTGCAGGACACGATTTCGTGCCAAAGAGATAATCATCAAATCATATCCCCTTCACAAATGAAATCACAATAGATTTCCAAAGAAGAAAGTTGTTTTCATCAAGTTTGATGCTCATACCTTGAGTAAACACGTTCCCAAAAGGGAAGTTGGTGTTGCTCGTTGGAGCGTTCTCCATTGTTGGAGATGAAGTTGAACCAACACTCAAGGTTTGAGAGGAAGAAGCCATGGCGCAGGCCAAAGAGGCTCTAATACCATGAATAAATCTGAAATGTAGAGAAAATGTGCAATGCGTGAAACTCTGCTAATCAGAATGAGCAGGGCACCTTTATCCTTTATAAACACAAAGGGCAATTACAGTCGTTGATGTATAGGACACATGTAATCATCTAATTACAAGTTACATCTGTGTATAACATACTTCTTTTGTTCTAGCACTACGTGACAATGACAGTGTGACACGGGACAACCTTTTGTTACATCAATATATTAATGTGTATTCGTAACATTTATGATCGAATCATTCAACTAATGACTATGAAAGGATTGAGGGGATTTCTTCTTTAGAGTTCTAAGTATGGGGTGAGACAAATGGTGGGTAGGGAAAGAATGAGAAGCTGAAGTATAATTGAAGATGATCAACTAATTGGTTCAAAGTCCCAACCTTCTCTTATGTTTTTGTGATTAGATGGAAATGGGGATTTGGGTAGGATAATGGTGTGGGTAGACAAAGTAGAAGCAGACAAGTTAGATAGGAGGTGTTTGTGCTTATTAAAGGATATTTTAGAAAAGAGCAGCATTAAATGCATTCCAACTTTCCATGGGGGCAACCCAAAATTAAAGTAAATGTCATTTCTGTTAAAATTAATAATTATCTTAGATATGGTTATAGGATTTTCGTCCTTATCTTTTTGAAGAGTTCCTTATCTCTTAGATGTTTATATATATGCAAGTAGTTTGTACTTAGTTATCTCATCTAATGAAATTCAATTTTTAGAAATTAACATGGTATCAGAGCTAGGTTATGGGTAATCTCATATTTTTTCCTTTGTTTCGTGACTTCCTCGTCTTCGTGGGGCTTTGCCCAGTGCCTCTTGTTCATGATATGTTTTGTGTGATCTGTTCTACTCGATTGAATGTTTTTGATGCGCAACCGTTCATGTTTTTGTGATGCTCAATTCTCTAGTCGTTATTGATTCTGTCCTTTACTTACCATCTCTGTCACATGAGGCCGAGTGTCACATACATGTTCCGTCTCTGCCTTGTGTGACAGCCTCAATTTCTGAGGTCGTCCTGTGACCCACGCTCTCCTCCCGCAAGCCCAGCAGCGCCTCATCACTATTGCCACGTCCGCAGCTCTGTGAAGTGACGCTCCATTTAACTAATCCTACTATATTAAGTTGTTTAATTCTCCTAACATCTAGTAGGTTAGTTAATTAATAATAATAATAGCGGAAGCATTTAATTCGTATTTTATGAGAATTTATTTAACCTAAGTAGTGGAAAACCTGGAAATAAACGCCATGTATATAACTGAGACGAAGTAAACAATAATCCATATACATGTGATTAAGTTCTAAAGTTCCCAAAACCCAGCAAAATAATATATACATACATGATAGTCAAAACAGAAGCTGTCAGTAGCAACGGCCTCAGAGATAGTCGCCAAATACCTCTTTTCCCTTGCTCTTGCTCGTACCAGGATTTGCGCTCAGTTGCCCAACACATACAACAACGAGCCCAGTGAGTAAATTTCCAAGAGAAGTCTACACGATAATCATGAAAACATCGATAACCTGTGAGACATGTGAATATGACCCTGACAACAGGAATCATATCCCCATGGCTAGCAGTTAACAACTATCACAGCATCACATCAATCACACATCAATTGGAAATGTAAAATATCCAAAATCCAACAAATAATTAACCAAATGGGCTCGAATATAAAATCAACAGGTAAATAGATCATTACTCATTTAATCACGATAAAACCATGACCTGCCAGTCATATGATAGCAAAACGGAGTTCTTAGCACAAACCAGTGCTTAATAATAGGCTTACAATGACTACACCTCAACTTAGTAAACGGGCGTACTCCTTTCCAAGCTTTTTAGTTCTAAGAGTACCTTTAATCCCTCAAGACAGTTGTAGATACATTCTACTCTCATCTACACGGTCGTCGTCACAGACTAGCCCATGCTCAAGCGTGTAGCCATAACCAAGATGAAAAACCAAGCGTGACCACCAGTAGTCACTTTATACGATAAGATACTCGATAAAATGCACACCATGAATTAAAGTGTAACTTTCTCATGGGTTTTACACACCTGAAATACGTTCTCCGACTTCCTAGACCCGCCTAGCTCCCCGATGCCCGAGCTATGGTTTCCCCCAACCCTTGAAGTCCATTTATAGTGTTTTGTATTAATTAAGTGGGTTTATTATTAATTAGGCTCAATTTCATGTTTTAAAAATTCAGGGGTTCTGGTATTAGCGCACTAGACTTGGGGATTAGCGTGCTAATTGATCTTTGGCACTATTCATCATCTTCCCCAGAGTGATTAGTTCGCTAGTGTTCATCGCCTAATGCTCTAATTGCACGCTGCCCAGAAAATTCAGAAACTAATTCTGGGGCTTACTTGGTTCCTAACACCTCACAAACACCATACAAACAATACACACACTCCAATAGCATCAAATTACTATCCAAAACACCAATTAAACAAGGTTTCCTCAAAAAACCGAGAATTAAAAGTGTGCATGTTTGAAATTTCGAAATCACCAATTTCACCTTAATTTTTCACAAATTCAATTCAAAATGGTGTATCTCATCAAATCAAATCTCAAAAGCATCATATCCACCAAAAACAGTGATGAAATCCTCCAAAAATCCATTTTTCACCCTCAACCCACAAAACCACATTTTATCAAAAATTCACATTTATGAAAGATAAACTTACCTTGGATCTATGCTCTGAGGCTCGGATTTACTCTCCAAAGCTCGAATTTCACCTTCCCCAACCTCAGATTCACTCCCAGAATCTTCAAGAATTTGTTGAGAAATCATGTGTATGCATGTTGAGCACTTCATCGGTGGTATTTATACCATTTGTTCTAATCTGCTGTGTGCACGCATCTCGAGGCTGATCTAACAGTCACTGATCACCCTGCGTCAATCCAGTTTTGGACACCTTATCATGACACTACAGTCCTTGATTTACCTTATTGTGCATCTCGAGGATCATCCCATGCACCCTAATTTTTCCTATCCAAACTATAAGACTTCAATTAATCCATTATTTATTCACTTTCAACCTTAGGCTAGGCCACCTAATAAATCATAAAAATTCATATGTGAGGTCACACTAGCTCTCAGCTCCCCGACAACTCATGTCCCGTACCCCGATTACCCGATACCTGACTCGTAGCCTTACCCGATATCAACTTACATACATGTGATGTTTATATAAATAAATAATAATAAATTCCCACATCACAATAATAGACATACAACATACACAAATAACACAATATAACCTGGGTACTCATATCTGAGTCAGCCTAGCTGTCCACGTAACGCTTGAATTAACTCGTTAATCCCCGTGATTAACACTAATCCTAATTAAATAAATTTGGGTCGTTACACTTGCGTTCCAGTTGCATCTCATTCATGTCTCCTGGTATCATCGAGACATCTTCATGCCTGTGTACACGGATAACAGTCCATGCTCCAGCCTGAACTAGTAGCCCATGGTTCTTCCGCGTCCATGCATGAGCATCATCACCCTATCCGTTTGTCGTATCCACCGTCCCGTGCGTGCCCATACATGTGGTCTCTTTTGTTTTTCCTTTATATTGGTCGATTACTTTGACTTCGTGATGTTCTCTTTGTGCTTGTTTCGCTACTCGTGTGCACACCCATGCGTCTTTGTCTCAACCGATCTGTTCATCACAATTTGCAACCATTAGTTTGTTTATCTAATGGGTCTCTATTATGGACCTTAAAATGGGCCTAAACAACATTCATTTAAAACATGTTTGCTATTCGTGTTGATGTTGTCTCATTTCACTCCGTCTTTTGTGCATCATCTACCCGTGTAGTCTGTGCACAACACCCGTAGGAACTTCAGTTCGGTCATCTAGAGACCATTTGCTTATCTGTTCGATCTTTGATCATCTGTGAATTGTTCAGCTCGCATGCATGTGCACTTCATATTTGCTTATTAGTCGATCCTTTAGCAGTATGTCATGAATTGCATATCTTTTGCATCGACGACATCTGTATTTGCTCTGTTATTTTGGGTTGTCGTTTATCTCCTAAAACGAAACCTAAATCTGATTTTGTTTCGTGGGTTGTCATTCAACACACAAGATCTGTTATATGTCCATAATATATTTCTTGCTATCGCTCTATTGATAGTCATTCCATTGCTTTACTCCTATAGTCATTTTGTCGACTTCGTTATTCCATTGCCTGTTTTTCTGACTCTGCCGCATTTGAATTTGTTTTTGCCACCTTATGGGTAGTCGTTGATATGCTCAGCAACAAACCCTAGATTTGTTAGGTTTACTGATTTGATTAACAACCTCAAGTTGGTTTTTTTGAACCATCTTTAGTTTAAGGGAGGGTGTTAAGATTAATAGTTATCTTAAATATGGTTATATGATTGTCGTCCTTATCTTTTCGAAGAGTTCCTTATCTCTTAAATGTTTATATATACAAGTAGTTTGTACTTAGTTATCTCATCTAATGAAATTCGGTTCTTTAGAAATTAACAATTTCTAATGAAAATAATTCTTGCCCCCTTCATCATTTCACACTACTCCCTCTTAGGGTGTGTAGGGTATCATCGAGTAGTTTGGCCTTACAAGTTCGAATCTTTAGTTAGAAAGTCAATTGGATCTCATCGAATCCTAAATTGGAGAGTTAGGTAGAGTCCAACAAACCTTTAGTTTAGCAATTGTCAACCAAGATTCAACAAAGAGGTTCGGTTAGACAAAAATGAACCTAAAAGATAAGTCTCGACCATGTGTTGCCAAACCTAAAATAGATGTCTCAGCCCTGTGTCATCTAATCGTAGGAACAACTCAAAAGTTACCTAAAAATTCAACGAACAACCAACAAAATGAAAGAGCATCCCTAAATTGCATCAAATTAAGTCAAGAAATTACAAATATCACTATACGACTCGAAAAAGTATGGTCAAATATGGGTTTAGACATGTTTTTTGTTTGTTTGAAGAAATGGTCTAGTCAACACTTTCAAAAAAATGAGTACTCATTTAGCGACTAATTCATATGATATTTTATTAATCGTAGGGTTATTTGGAAAGTATCATAATGTTTGTATTGGAATTTAACCAATGATGATGTCTTTTTTATAATGTCTTTTTTTGTCAAAGTAATATGTAATATTTTTTTAAAGTAATTGAATGAATGGCGACATAAAATTGTGATTTGGTGAATTATTGAGTAAGAAAAAAAGATATATATTTTTTATATTAAGAAATGGATCCAAACAAAAAAAAGGTTTTATATATGTTTTAACATATGGGTTTTTTTAAACTGTGGATGCACGATCAACTAATTATATGAGAGTTCGTCGGGTGCCCTAATCCTAAAACTTGGGACAAGTCAAAGAAATATAAAACATAAAACTCATACCCTTAGGTATAACGTTTACTTTTCATTCCACAAGACTCGTCTCGATAAAAATGGGGTGGAAACTATATATGTAGTATTATATTATATTTATATATAAATATCAAATGGTGTATGTATAAATAATAAATATCATATGATATAAATTGATATATGGGATCCCCGTGGGGATTACTCGTAGGATCCCTATTGGGGTTCCTCATAAAGATCTATGTAGATGTATTTTATTACCTATATCCGCGTAGGTATGAGATTTTGTATCTATTTCCCACTGCCATATTCATTTAAAATCTTTCGTACCTGTTAGGATAAATCCCCATCACTCATGGAATTTAGGAAAGTTTGTGCTAGAATGACGCTCCTAAAACTCACACCCCTACCCAATTGCCAGTGTTTACCTCAGATTCAAAATATGGTATGATAGAGGGTGTGTTAGTTGGAATGTGAGTTCTAAGGTGTCATTATAACATTTTTGAAATAAAATACTAGTGACGTGAAGTTCACGCAAATGGTGTTTTAATTCACGTTGTACCAAACCGTTGGGAAGAAGAGGATTTATGTCACTCACGCCATAAACACGTGAAGAAAATGGAAAGACACTTTGAAATTGAATCTAATATTAAAGCGAATATTCATTGCTTTATTTGTGACTTATGAGTATTTGTTACTCCATTAAATATTCATTTAAAAGCCTGTCAATGCCTTGTCCCAACCCTATCCACTCCGTACTCTCTTTCTCTCTCTAAAACCATAAGACTTCTAGAGAGAGAAAAAGAGAGAGAGAGAGACCAACATCAGCAAGACTAGTGGAGCTTCTTCTATTTGTCTGAAAGCAAGGCAGTCTCTCCGCCACCAAGCCTTCCACTTACGCGTCACTGACTCACTCACTGACCCCCCCGATTTCCTCGGACGGATCTACCCCTGCAGAAACCCCCATATTCCCCATTCGGTCCTTTTCTATTCTTCCAACTCTCTCGTCTCGGAAGATGAAGAGACTGGTTTGATTTGGAGTCTGATCGTTCGATCGGGAGAGATGGAGTTGATCGAAGAGGTTGGGGAGAGTTCTTCGCCGCTGCGGAGCGCCTCGATTGGCGTGTTTGGGGGATACGATGTGAGAACCGACGTGTTCAACAGGTTGGTGGAGAGCGGGAACGAGGAGGTGCTGTGCAATCCGGAGTTCCGTGATCAGTTGGATGCGCACTTCAACCGATTGCCCTCTCGGTGATCAATCTCTTCGTGTTTTTGGATTCTATTTTTTTAAGTCATTGTCGCCTTTTCGGTTGGTTTTGGAAAATAAGTGGTTTTCTTTGATTTGATTACACTGTTGCTGAGGAATAGTGGAGCTTGCGTGGTCAAATTTTGGGTTGTTTCTGTTCTGAGATTGAACATTGTCACTTTTTTGCTAGTTTTGGGAATCAAAGACTAAAAAGGAAGTCCTGTTTTTAATTAGGGTTGGAAAACCCTAATCTTTTCTAGGTTTTAGTATATATGAAAGATGTACTATTGATTGGAGTTTAGATAATCTTATTAATCTTTTCTGTTTATCTTCTAGGCTATTATCAAGTAGATGAGTCACTTTTTTAGGTGGATTACTTATCCAAACATTGCTACTTTTCAGTTAAGAATCCTAAATGTTGAAGCTGTTATTTTGGCTGATTTGAATGTGAATTTGTGATATCTTGTGTTGAAGTGGAGGAGTGCAACATGTGTAATATGTGATAGAAATATCCCTACCGAGCTAGAAGGAAAATTTTACAGAACTGCAATTAGGCCGGGTATGCGTTATGGAAGTGAATGCTAGGCAGTAAAGAAACAACAATTGCATAAAATGAATGTAGCCTGAATGAGAATGCTTAGGTGGATGCGTGGTAAACCTCGTAAAGATAGAATACGTAATAGATAAATTCAAAGAAAAATAGGAGTACCATCAGTTGACGCAAAGGTTAGAGAAGGGCGGTTGGGGTGGTTTGGGCACCTCCAAAGATGGCCTACAAATGCCTTCGTTGGAAAACTCGATTAGTAGAAACCGAAGAAATTTGGCGATGTAGGGATAGACCAAAGCTAACTTGGGACACATTAATTATGAAGGATTTAAAGTATTTGGAAAGCACACCATCAACTGCACTAAATCAAGTACAGTGGAAGAGTTTGATCCATGTAGTCGACCCCAACTAATTTGGGATTGGGGCTTTGATGTTGTTGTTTGTTGCCATCTTTTCTTATCAATCTTATTTGTATGTTGGGTGGACAGGCATTTGACCGTTAGATATGTGTGACTTCTTGTAATAGGTTTTCTGTTTGTTGTAGTTATGGACTAGATGTGAATATGGATAGAGTGGAGGATGTCTTGTTGCACCAAAAGCTTCTTGCTTTGGCGAAGGACCCAAAAAAGAGACCTGTTTTTCATGTCCGTTCTATGGAGGTACTTCTCTTGTTCATGTGGAACTTTGTGCGGGCTTTGGTTTTTCATGCGTGTTAGAGAGTGTTCATATGCTCAATTACTTAGGAAAGAAAAATGTACTGTAGTGTTGACTTCAAGCATCAATAACATAGGATTAGTTAACTATACCAGTTTTGTTTTTCCCTTGAATGCTCCTTAAAAGAGACTTGAAGAAAAAAACGTGGAAGTAGAACGAGAACTTTGCTTACCCTCTACACCAAAAGTGCAAACACAAGTCAGCCTTGGTTGTGTATTGTTTACTTGACCATTAGATCTTGTTTAACATAGAAGATCATCCACTGTTGCATAGCCTTAAATGGAACCGACAAAGAAGTAGTTCAAGCCATTGAGAGACTAACATTTCACCTAGTCCAAGAAATTTTTACTCGGATGATATTATTATTATTATCTATATCATTTTTGCTTGTTGATTAATTTGGGAATGAGGCTATGTTGTTGTTTGTTGTATGTTTGCTTGTTGCCTTGGATCAAGTTTTCTTATTTGTTTTAAGGAAAGGACAATAGCCCATTGGCTATTTTATTTTGTAAATTAAAATTTTTATTTCTTTGGTAATTATACGTAGAAAATTACAGATTGCAAATGATGTAGCTTCTGGTCCATTGTCAACTACTCTGTTACTTTCATATATTGGAGTAAAAATTACCATAACATATATTTACTATTAGTCATTAATCATTATGCTCACAAATGATTGATGTAAGACCTGGATATACAAAGTTAGAAAAATCATAACCAAATGAGAACGTCACTACTTTCTAAATGGATTGACTTGCCACCTAAAATTTGTCTTTGTAGAAGCATCCCAACTTGAATCTTGATGATCTACCCAATATCCATACACTTTAAAGCTTGGGTTGCATGGTTGAGCCTTGAACCTATAAATTGGGTTTTGTAATTTGCTTGCTCTTTTTGTGTTGAGTCGATCTCATGTAGTTGGGAAAATGCTCTCAAATCATGGTCAACCATGAACCTATGCTCTTATCTTTTTTTAGTGTTGTTCCTTTATTGTTTTATAGAATGTGCAGTCTGCATCGGATGGAAACGATGACCTACCACAATCTCTTAGACTTTCGTCAACTTCAACATCATGCCGCGATGCAGAATCTGACGGTGTTGAACCCTCAAAAACCAGGTTTAGTTTTTTGAAAAATCTAATATGTGCTCTCTTTTACTTAGGTATAGTGAGTTCTTAATAAGGGAGGTGCATTTTTTTCTATGCCCATATGCTCAACCTTTATTTGGATTCGTATGAATACATACTCAATAGAGATTGTTTCGTTCTTATGAATGACATCCCTTCAATTAGCAGAACTAGAAACGGAGGTGTAGATTTTGAACCTTGCTCAAAGTTGGGGGATCTAAATTTGGATGCACGAAAGAGTACAGAAGGCACTGGGGGAAGGTATTTGAAAATTCTTGTTGGATATATTTCTATTGTGTTGTGCTAGATATTATCATAATCTATGTGGTTTGTTGTTTTCTCATAAGATTTGTACCACTCTTTTTAGACAAACCTCTTGTCTTGCATAAGTTGCTACTCAGTGATAGGATGATTGGTTCATTTGTTATTGATGGCACTTCAGTTATCTGAAATAGAAATGTCGTGTTAGCTCTCTAATCTTGTTGAAAGTTGGCATACCTAAATCTGGATGCATGAAAGGGTTTGGAAGGCAATTTGGATAAGGCATTTTAGAGATGTTTTCTAAAATAATATGCATGTGCATATACATATGTAGACCAGACTATCTCTTTTTGTGATTTCTAAAATAGACAAATGTTTAGTTAAATCTGTGCTTGTATATTTGTAGACCAGATTATGCATGTGAGGAGAATGGCTATAATGTCGTATCATAGTGCAACTGTGTCAGGCAACTGAGACCGGAAGTTCATTTCCACCACATTTTTTCACTTGTACATTTACTTTATCTGGATACATTTTAATAGTATATTCTTCCTTGAACATTCTACTAGAGAACTGCTCCATCATAACAGAAAAATCTTGCCAGTATTCCAATTTTTTATTGTCAGATGCTTTTTTTTTTTTTTTTTTTTTTTTTTTTTTTTTTTGACTTAGTGGGAGTCGAACCACAACCTCCTAAAACCTTGCCTTTTGGCAAGTGATGTCTCTACCATCTCACCTGAGATGCTTTGACATGCTTTTTCTTTTTTTATTATGCACAAACTCAGTTTACATGGGGTTCTTGACAAATTATAATTGAGCATGATGCAGGAAGGAAGTTCCTGTTCCAGTTTATGAAGTTATATTTTCTACGGTTGACAAGCCTAAGCTTCTAAGCCAGGTATCCTTAATATAAGGATGTTGATTTTATTTTTCTTTTCTTAAAGATGAAATTTCGTCGTCTCTTATTTATTTTATTCTGTTGTACACTCCTATTCATATTGTTGTTTTGCTATAAAATTGATTTGCTAGTTTTTTTCGCTGGCATTGATAAACTTTCAGTATGTTTCCTTGCAAACAGTCTTGTTGGTCATTCATGATCAAAATATTTGTTTTTATCTTGGCATCTTAGGAAGTTTTGACTTTCCAAACTCCATATAATTATCTGTTTTTAAGTTTTAAGTTTTAACTGTTATATTCTTTAAATTTCCTTTTCTCTTGTGCTTCTTGCTGTTATTTTTGATGTTTCAATATCAGGTGCTTCTAAGTTTTGTTACACTTTTCGTTGCAAAGCTTGTGAAGTTATCATTTAGAATTATAAGTTTGTTTATTTTGTTTTGTTTTGTCTTTTTTTTTTCTTCATTTTCTTGTGCTTATTGTTGTAAAAGATTATCCATGGATTCTAACCATATTTGATTGTCTTCTAGCTTTCTGCCTTACTTTCAGATATAGGGCTTAACATCCGTGAAGCGCATGTGTTCTCTACAACAGATGGCTACTCATTGGATGTTTTTGTGGTTGATGGATGGCCTCTTGAGGTAAGCCCTTTGTGGCAAAAATAAACATAATTTTTCATTACATTCATTTCATCATTTCTTATTGGCCATGCTATTCTTATTTAATTTTCATGTTTTTAAAATTTGGCTTGTTTCACACTTCTTGGCTGGTTATGGTGTTATGTTAGCAGTTTTTCATAAGGACACCTTAAGGCTTATTAATATTAAGTGTGATGATATGAATATCTACCCAACAAAGAAATCTTAACACGATTAATATGACATAATGACACAAAAGTTTTATTATAATATTCTTGAAATATATATTGAATATGGATCACGATGACAAATGAACAATTAATGTTTCTTAACGACCTATAAATAAATAAGTAAATAAATATTCAGGGACCTCTAACTAAATATTTTTTTGACTGTCTAGGCATTGCCTAGGGACCACCTAGGCGCCACCTTGCCTCGAGATCTCCTAGGCGCCTTGCAATCTGTGCATCTTAAAAGTCTCGTCTCGTTGTTGTGGCTGTGTTATAGTATTATGTTGATCATAAATAAGCACATCCATAAGCCTCTCAATTTGTAATCTAGAATTGACATATATTAGAAATTTAGAACTTGGAATCTAGCTTGCTCTCAATAATGCGGGACATCTATCATTGCTCGTTACTTGGTCTGACATCTTCAGATGATTTACTTCTTGGGGTATTGGTATATACATGTATAATTCAATTCTCGTATTGCTTAGCAATATTCTCGTCTCATGCTTTCATGCATTATTTCATAGTTTTAAAAGCATGTTATACTATGTGTCTCATGCATAACATAATCAAGATTCAAGAGCATCTCTTTTACA
This sequence comes from Stephania japonica, assembly GCA_039657345.1. Taxonomy (NCBI): domain Eukaryota; kingdom Viridiplantae; phylum Streptophyta; class Magnoliopsida; order Ranunculales; family Menispermaceae; genus Stephania; species Stephania japonica. Next base: position 12,787,076 of record CM077564.1, on the reverse strand, counting down.
ATTCCATGCAAATACACAATAATATGAAAGCAATTTTCAGACCGCTCTCCTACTTTAATTGGTAAATCTCCTAGGACTTGGTTTGTCAAAGTAACTTCCGAGACCCTGCTACACTTAATGAAAGTCTCCATTTAGTCTTACTCATTGTTTTCTTTTTTTGCTGTGTCAGAGAAAGATCACCCCTTTTAATATTCCAAAGAGACTTTGAAAATCTTCAGCAATTGTGAACCTTAGATCTCAAGTGTTTGATGCACTCAATTTGAAGAAAAAATCCAGAATTAATGCTCTCACAAAGCCAATGATTTTCACTTTCCTATTTCTTAATGATTTGGGTTGACAAGTGGGACAGTCATGGATTCTTATTAGGGAATTCATAGTTTATGATTCCTCTTTTAACCTCACTCTAAACCTTGAACTCTAAACCCTAAACCCTATATATATTATTCAGTGTCCTATCTGATAAATCAACAATCTTTAGTGTGACAAAGTTTAAGCAAAATGGCTGAATTCCTTTTCTCCTTGAGATCTTTCTCCTTAAATAAGAATAATGTACAGCATAAATTTGGCAACAAAATATACAATTAATGTAATTGACTATACTATTAATGTAATTGACTATACAATTAATATAATTGACTATTGCTAATAATTCCTTAATTAGTGTCATAAATCAATGCCATTAATATCCCCCCTCAAATTGATGCTGGATGATTGTGAAGCATCAATTTGTCAACCAGAAACTGATGACGGTCTCGGGAAAGAGCCTTCGTAAACACGTCAGCTGTTTGAAGTGCAGTACTGATATGAGGAAGTGAAATAATGTGACTATCATAGGCATCACGAATAGAATGACAATCCACCTCAACGTGTTTCGTACGTTCATGAAAGACTGGATTGGCGACAATTTGTATGGCACTAGTATTATCCGCATGAAGCGCAGTAGGCTCAGCTTGAGAAAATCCAAGTTCACCTAATAATCCCCGAAGCCAAACAATTTCTGAACATGCCGAGGACATCGCACGATATTCAGACTCAGTTGAAGATTTAGAAACTCTGTCTTGCTTATAGTCGGTGGAACGACTATCGGAGTAGTGTCGGCGGAACGACTAACGAAATATAGTCGGCGGAACGACTATCGGAGTAAAGTCGACGGAACGACTAACGAAATATAGTCGGCGGAACGACTAACGAAATAGAGTCGACGGAACGACTAACGAAATATAGTTGGCAAAACAACTAACAAAATATAGTCGGCGGAACGACTAACGAAATATAGTCGGCGGAACGACTATCGGAAAGGAGTCGACGGAACGACTAACAGAAGTGAGTAACGGAACGGAGTCGACGGAACGACTAACGAAGCATAGTCGGCGGAACGACTATCGGAGCGGAGTCGACGGAACGACTAACGGAGCATAGTTGGCATAACGACTATCGAAGCAGAGTCGACAGAACGACTAACGAAGCATAGTCGGCGGAATGACTATCGGAACAGAGTCGACGAAACGACTAACGGAGCTAAGTCGACGAAACGACTAACAGAACAACATAGTCGGCGGAACGACTAACGGAAAAACATAGTCGGCCAAACGACTAACAGAGCCGAGTAAACAAAATCAGATTTAGGTTTTGCTCCGAAGATGAACGACAACCCAAAATAACAGAGCAAATACAGATGTCATCAATGCAAAAGATATGCAATTCACGACATACTTTCCAGAGGATCGACGGATAAGCAAATCTGAAGTGCACATGCATGCGAGCAGAACAAGTCACAGGTAATCACAGATCGAACAGATAGGCAGATTGTCTCGAGATGACCGAACTTAGGTTCCCACGGGTGTTATGCACAAACTACTCGAGTAGTGGAACAAGCACAGAGAGAACATCACGAAGTATAGGTAGGCGGATTGACTGACTGTGCGACGCGGAAGAGGCAAACGGACTGGTACAACAGACAAACGTGTGTGAAGGCACAGAAGAGAAACAAGAGGAAATCAAAACAAAAGCATAATCGAACACTAGAACAAGCACTAAGATGTATCAAGGATCGGTCGTCGACTCAAAAGTCGACCGACCTTGGATTAGAAACCAAGCTCTGATACCATGACAAAGTTTAAGCAAAATGGCTGAATTCCTTTTCTCCTTGAGATCTTTCTCCTTAAATAAGAATAATGTACAGCATAAATTTGGCAACAAAATATACAATTAATGTAATTGACTATACTATTAATGTAATTGACTATACAATTAATATAATTGACTATTGCTAATAATTCCTTAATTAGTGTCATAAATCAATGCCATTAATATAGTGGACTTCTATTGGTAGAAAATTTGACTTGTACGCGAATGGTTCTCTTTTCATAAATAATATTAGCTTGGAGATATTTTAATAGATCACCAATTTTTTGGAGGTTTTCTAAGTGGAATAAGAAGAGAGAATGATCAATGCGACACTTGGCAATAGCAAATTAGAGGATTAAATGTCTAATTTGTTGTTTGGTTTGGGCGGGAAAGTTTGTTGCAGTGTTGTATTTTTTTTGGTCAGATTGTCGTGTTGTATTACTTATAACTAGTTGTGGAGGATTTAGAAGTGGGTCTAGTCAGTTAGTGAATTGTAGAAGTGTCAAGAGGTGCAAATGGGATGGGATGGGATGGGATGGGATGGGATGGGGTGGGGTGGGGATGAGAACCACATCTCCATCCCCATCCCCGCTTAAGAATTCATCCTCCCACCGCATTATTTCTCTCCATGCGGGGATGAATTTTCATCCCCATCCCCGCCCTTGTCTAATCCCTATAGGGATGGGGAATCTCCGTAGGGAAATATTGTTTTCTCCATTTAATTCCCCACTGGGGATCCCCGCAGGGATTCTCGTGGAGAATCACCGCGGGGAAATATTTATCCCCACTTAATTCTCCACGGGGAATTTGTATCATTTCCTTGTGGAGAATCCCCATGAAAAAATTTTCATTGAATTCCCCGCGTCGAATAATACCCATGTCACACAATTAATAAAACAATGTACTTAAATATAAACTAATAATTAAATTTTATATCAAGCATCACATCCACTATAAATCATAGGTTCCTATATAAATTTATTTAACCCAAGTTAAGAAGTAAGGTGCCAATGTCATTAAAAAATAATTATAAAAAGTAAGGTGACATACATACATGGGATCACAATTGTTAGAAATTTCAACCAAAATAAAGTACCTATATATCATGCAATGGAAGTTCTAACTTCTAAGTGCTAACACTTGTTATCGAGTTTCGACAAAATCATTGACGATAATATCCAAAAAGAAAAGTTTTAACTTCCAAGTGCAATGAAAGCTATAACTTCTAAGACACATACATAGGATCACTTGTATATGAGGATCCCCGCGGATCTCCCCCAATTGTAACACCTGTGGAGATCCCTGCGAGGATCTCTAATGGGGATTCCCCATGGGGATACCCACGGATATAGTTTTGCCCCCATCCCTGTACCTGTACCTGTACCCACGCGGGTATGGAATTTTCTCCCCATCCTTCCTCGCCAGCATCCCCATTTAAAATCCCCGTTCCTGTCCCCTTTGCGGGGGGATTCCCCACCCCGCTTGCATCCTTAAGTGTCATAAAGAAGAGAACAGACCTGTTGCATTGCTTGATAGTCCTATTGTTTCTCAGTTGTTGTTTCACTGTTTAATTTAAATAATAGAAATCATCTTCTCAGTTACTCTATTTTTTATCTTTAGACTTTCTATTCTTTCTTAAATAAACTCGATCCTATCATATTTCTTAATGGAATGTGTTTTCTAAATTTCGTTCATGTTAGTTGAAACATTACGCATATATATAGATATTTTTGTAGTTCATTGGTGTGGGTAGTTATGAAGTATTAAATGAATGGCTTAGTAGGAAAAATATCCTGACCTTTGCACTTCGCGGCAAATAATATATCCTAATCTTTCAATCTTGGCAAATATGTTGGAACCTTCAGTTTTAGTAGAAGATATATCCTATGGTACCGCACAATTAGTTTTTGGCCATCTAGGTCTTTACGTTGAAAGCCCAATCAACAACTTTTAACCTTGCCATTGACAACAACAAACAACAACAACAACAACAACAACAACAACAACAACAACAACAACAACAAGAAGAATAAAGAATAAAGAATAAAGAATAAAGCAATAAACAACAACAACAACATAGCCTCCGTTCCAAATCAATTGAGGTTGGCTACCATTGTGCTCGATTTAATGAAATTGATGGTGAGCTTTCCAAACCATTAAGTCCCCTCCTAATTAGTGCGTCTGAAGCTAACTTCAGTCTACCTCTACCTCGTCGATTTTCTTCAGTTTCTATTGAGCCAAGTTTTTTAGTGGGGGCATTTGTAGGTCGTCTTTGCAGGTGACCAAGCCACCATAACTGCTCTTCCCTAATCTTTGTGTCAATTGGTGCTACTCTTACTAGTCTTTGAATTTATTTATTTCTTATTTTATCATTACGAGTTTTACCACACATCCACCTAAACATCCTCATTTCTGCTACGTTCATTTTATGTAGTTGTTGCTTTACCACCCAACATTCACTTCCATAAAACATAGCTGGCCTAATTGCTCCTATAAAATTTTTCTTTTAACTTAGTAGGCATTTTTCTATCACAGATCACATCTGTTGCACTCCATTTCTTCCATCCAGCTTGAATTCTATAACTGTCAATTATCCTGTCCCGAATTTTCATAGTATGACTCGTAAGTTTAATTCCCCTGTAGTTTGAACAACTTTGAATACCTCATTTGTTTTTGAAGATTGGTATAAACATGCTTCTTCTCCAATCCATCAACATCCGTTTTGATTTTAAAATTTTGTTGAAAAGTTTGTTAACCAAGTCAATCCAATTTCTCCTAAGCATTTTCAAACCTCTATTGGTATTTCCTCCGGGTCACATGCTTTCTCTTTTTTTTTTCTTTTTCAATGCCTTTTTAACTTTCGGAATTCTAATATAGTAATATTGCGTCTATAATTTACATTTCTTTCTTGGTGTGAGTTTTCATCTAATATGATATCAACTCGGCGACCATCATTAAATAAACTATTGAAGTACCTTCCTATTTCTCCTTAATATCATCTTCGCACGTTAAAACATTTTGATTTTCGTCCTCAATATATCTTACAACACTTAGGTCTTGTTTCTTTTTATCTTTTAATTTGGCAAGCCCATAAATATATTCTTTGCCATCTCTATTTCCTAACGTTGTATATAGATCTTCCATAATGTTTGTTTTAGCTTGACTAACAACTTTTTTAGCTTGTTTTCTAGCTTCTTTATATTGATTGTATGTAACGCGTGTGGAATGCGTTAATAATAAATACAAACTCTTATTTGCTACCAAATGTTAACTACAATCAGCTTGTAGTAGTGGTAAGCGTGAGTGTCATTCCACTGGGATTGATAATTTATCTTTGGTTAAAGACAAAGTTTAAGGAGAGAGAGAGCTAACTAATTAACTAACTACAACGACAATGGAATAAAAAGAACTAATCTAACTCGCTAAGAAGTTAAATAAAACAAGACAAGTGATGTAAATTACCTAGGTTGGATAATCAAGTTCAATTCAACATCAAATATTTAGTAGTCGATTACAAAAGATTGTTTAGTTTAGTTCCACTATATAGATTAGAGAAACATCAAACTCTTTGATTTCATATTTTTGATAAAAGACTCTCTAACAAATGTACAACTCTAGGCGTAGCACCGTCGAATTTAGCACATTCACCGCATTGAGATTTGTAAAATCATTAGCCCTAGACAACTGATACAAAAAACATGTTAAATTTAGCCTAGACCATCTTGTTATGCGAGATGAACAAAAAAGGAGCATGACAATTGGGTTATCCGCTTGCTATTTGGTGTTTAATACTTCATGCATTTACGGATGCAAAACAATTAAACTAGCAATAGACCTAAATCAAGGAATATGTATTTGCAACTACATAAGCCATAATTCAAGTTATAAAATGTAACAATAACAAGAGAGCTATTGAAATTAAACCAAACTTGAAATTAAAATACGTAGAATGTCACAAATCTCATGGTGACGTTGTGCTTCTCTTGAAAATTCTCAAATTTAGGCCATGAGGCTTAGTGCCTTGTGGCCTTAAACACCAAATTAAAGTTTACAAATTAGAGAAAATGAGAGATTTTGTGTTTATGGAGGAGAGAGATAAACGGTGGTGTGTGAATATAGGGAGAGAGAGAGAGAATGGATCTTAATGTGAATCGAAAAATGGGGAGTCTTCAATTTTGTTTTGCTCCCTGGATTAGAGTGATTTTTTTTTTCCAAATCGTTGTGTGAAATAGTTGATGTGTCGACGGTCCACTAGTGAGAGAATCGGTCAACTCGTTCCTAAATTTCGTGTGAAATCCCTTCAATGCCCTTGTTTCAAATTGTTTTGTTAAGAGAACAGATGAAAGACAAGTGCACCAAGGAGATCTGGTGGTTGTGATTGCTGGAGAGAGGGACGACTCGCCATTTGAGACTCATATGTGTGGACAACAAAGTCGCAAGGGACGGGAGAATGCTAGTACGCACGAGCGAGGAGGGACTTAATTTGAATCTGTTGAAACGCAAGAGCATTTATTTTTGTCTTCATCTGGCCCTCTTCAGGCATCCTAAGGCAGATGGACGGCTCTTGATACTTGAATGTGTACAAACGTGTTACACTCTAGCGTCAATTAATTTTTTCCCTGCTTCACATCTGCTCTAATCTCCAATACACTGCGTGTCTTAAGGAGCATCTGACATCTACTGAATCACCTTATTGTAAACTTCTTGCCTTAGCCAATTCTTTGTATTTTCTTCAACTTTGAGGCTCTAACGCGCTTGCAAACCATTCGACAAACAACATAGACCAATGTGGGTCCCACACGACTGCCTCGAGATGCATAAGCACACTTTTCAAAACAAAACATCAAATGCACTCTAAAAAGGCCCCACTTTTATTGTTTTTTTTTTTTTACCAAATATAACATGGAACCTACAAACAACAAAAATAAGTAATTACAAACTAATCTTGGAGACTTAGGCATAATAAAATATATTAAATATCAACAAAAATGGGGCACAAATATATTATTATCATTGTTGAATCCATTTTGTGCCCCATTTTTATGTTTATTATTATTATATTTTATTGTTTCAATGTCTCCAAAATTGGTTCCTAAATATGTATTTTTGTTGTTTGTAGGTTTTAGGCTGTAGTTGATAAAAAAGAAAAGTGTTTTGTATGCTTTTTGGCATTCTCCTTAAAAATGTGTTGGCATGCATCCCGAGACAGTCGTGTGGGGCCCACATTAAGCTATAATGGTGATTGGTTGGCTTGCAAAGAAATTGGAATGCTAAAGTTGAAGAAACGGTGGTGAAAATGCTAGAGATTTGGCTTAGTAAAAAGATAATGCTGGAGTAGTTCAGGGATAGTAGGATCATCCTCGAGATTTGCGCTGTACAAAGATGCATAAGCAAGTTGACGCATAAGAACAACACAACTGGGACACAAAGTTGCTCTAAAGCTGCAAAGATGATCCTCGAGATGCACGTATGAAGCAAGATGAAATAAATTAATTGTGCCTGGGCCCACCCGGTCGACTCCCTACATTCGTGTGAAGATCGGCCTCCCTTGCATCACACTCGTTCGTTCCACTTCAAGTCCCCTGTGCAACACAACAACTCGTAGAAATGCCTTGATTGACATGCTCTTCATCAACTCAAATTACAAACAAAAGGGCAAGTCAATATTTTCACATGATATTATGGTTTGTGACTCAACGTGGACCGATCTCCACACCACCCAAGTGCCGATACCTCAATTTCTCTTTGTTGGATGAATTGGGCAATTCAATTCTTTCACTTCAACGATTCTGCAAACCCTATCCATAACTCCACACACAATTCGACCACTACACAAGCAAAAAACATAATATAGGGGTTAACTCTCCTACAATTTCGATTTTTTAGATGAACCCTATCCATATTCTCTCCTCTCTCCTACATTATTACTATTCACTTGACACGTTTAATCTCTCCACTTCAATAATTTTGTAATTTCTCTCTTTCTCTTTCATTTTTAAGCATTATTTTGCGGATTTTAGTGCCTCATGGCGTAGGTTTGAAAATTTTGAAGGGAAGCTCAACATCACCATGGTATTTGTGCGATACTAGTTATTGTAATTTCAAGTTTGGTTTATGTTTTGATATCTCTCTTGTTATTGATTACATGACTTGGATTATTGTTTGTGTAGTTGCAAATGCCTAGGCCTTGATTTAAGTCTATAGCTAGTCCAATTACTTTGCATCTGTAATTGTGTGGAGTGTATTTTTGTATCGGTTGTCTTGAGCTAGTGGTTTCACGAATCTTAATGTGGCGAGTATGCTAAATCTGATGGTGCTACGTTTAGGGTTGTTAATTTGTTAGAGAGTCTTTATCAAAAATAGGGAATTAAGGAGTGCGGTGCTTTTCCTATCTCTTTAGCTAGTCTATTTTCCTAATGTTGAGTTGAACTTGCTTTTCCTAACCTAGGAATTTGCTTAACTTGTCTTACGTTATTTACTTTCTTAGCTAGTTAGATTAGTTCTCTTTCTATTGTCGTTGTAGTTAGTTAATTGTTAGTTCTCTATAGCGGTTGTTTGCAAAAAAAAAGTTAGTGCAATTAGTTAATTCTTTATCTCTTGAAACCCATTCTTGACCAAAGTTAGATTACCAATCCCTGTGGATCGACGCTCGTGATTACTACTACTACAAACTAATTTTAGTTAGCATTTGGTAGCAAATAGAGTTGAAATTTATTATTGACGCGTTTGACGTGCATCAGTAGGCATCTTCATCTTGACACTTAGGTATTTTCCTATACTTCTCTTTTTTAGTTTTAATTGCTCTTTGGATATCCTCGTTCCACCATCGTGTTTCCTTCTTTGGCCAAGCCTTTAGATATACCCAACATGTTTGATGCTACTCTCTTTATGTAACTACTCATTTCTAGCCACATTGTATTAGCATCTTACATTATTTCAAACGCCTTCATTTTGTATTTCTCTGAACTCTACTTATTTACTATTTTTAAGGTTCCACCACTTTATTCTAGGGTCCTTGTCTCTTTTATTCCTATTAAGTCGTTATTTTAGCTTAATATCAAACACTACTAACTTATTTTGGGTAATAACCGCTTCACCGGATATTATTTTGCACTCTCTACATATTTTTCTATCTATTTTTCTTGTTAAATGAAAATCTATTTGACTTTTGTTATGACCACTATTCCACTACTAAAAGTAATCACACGCGACTCCCTTTTCCTAAAAGAAAATCTATTTGACTCTTGTTATAACCTTGCTATTGATAATGTAGTAAATTATATCCTATGTTGTCCAATATGTGTGTGCTAACGTGAAAAAAAAAAAAAAAAAAATTTCCGTGGCACCGCAAGGTAGAATAAACTACCTAGAGAAAAGCTTAGGATATGTTTGTCAAAGGGTACAAACCTTATGATAGTCTTGCCTATAGGGTTGCAAGTGAAGCGTGGCGGAGCGAAGAGGGCGGGGCGGGGCGGGGATTCCCCGCGCCCCACTGGTAGAGAGTGATGCTGGTTGACTGAATTGTTAGGCGGGAGTTCGATACTTCGATGGTGTATATGAGAATCTTGTGTGAGACATATGAAAGATGTTGCAGTCATTTAATGGTCTATGTTTGACGTCTTTCTAGAAAATGGACTATTGAATGTCCTTTCTTTATTAATTCAAAATCACTTGTAATGATATATTTACCACATCAATAAAGAAGTTACATTTTAACTTTGAACACAACTAGAAAATGGACTTTGTTCTCAAGAAAGAAAATAGTAAATACAAATAGATTCAACTTTAAACACAAGTAAAAAGCTTCATTTCATTCCAAACAACAAACACATAAATAAGAGCATCCTTATATATTTTTAAAATATAAACCAGGTGGCATATATATACAAAACCCAAAAGTATAAACTATGCGGCGTATAGATACAAAATAACAAAATATGCGGCGTGTAGGTACAAAATAACAAATTATGCTAACAAGCCACAACATATTTTAATGCGTTTTTCCACATATTGAGAATATATATCTTGCAATGCATATTCATTATTGTCAAGTTTCTGCTTTTCGTTTTGATTCTGATTTTTTTTGTTTTCTTTTTAGGATTGAATCAAAATTCTAATAACAAAATGATTAAAAAAGTGATATGTATTGGTTGACAATCTGTGGTAAGTGTTGCCTAGATCTATGATCTCCAATTTTAAGTTTATTTGACAAGATCATATGTTTTTATTATATATCCTCACTGTCTCAACAAAATTTATTTGTACATTTGAAGTTTCCTTATGTCGCACTTTTTTACCATAACATATTTTTACTTTTAGTTGTTTTCAACTTTTTTTTTTGCTCTTTTCGACTTTTTGATAGCTATTTGGTTTTCGGTGTTTTTTATATTCAGATTTTTACCTTTGAGTTTTTATTCTGATCTCTTTTTTATTTTTCTTTTCAAGAGCAAACAAAAATATTTTAGAAATGGCATATACTGATCGTCAATCTCTGTGTGCATTATTTAGATCAATTACCTCCCTTTTTTTAGTTTATTCAACAAGATGTCAATTTGTTATATATCTTTTATTGTGGCAACAAAATTTTAATTAATCATTTTTCAAAATAAATATAACTTCTATTCATAAAGTATTAAATTGGGATTTCACCAATGTTTACATAAGTTTTTTTTCTCTTTTTATCACTTCCTTTTTCTCATCAAATTAATTTTATTAGGATTATATCTTTGTATAACCATATGCAAAAAGTTTTTAAACTTTCAAGGCATATATTCCCTAATTTTGCTACAAAAAAATAAAATGATATTATCCTTCACTTAAAATTTATTTGAGATTATGTAGTAAGATTTTTTTTTTAGTTTTTTTTTCTCATTAAGTTAATTATTTTTTAACTAATATATTGACACTTAGTCTTACCCGTGCGCGAAGCGCGGGATTTTGACTAGTTTTTTAAAATGGATTCCTCGTGGGACGGAGTACGCGGCGGGGAGACGGGGATTCCCCGTGTGGCGGGGTATGGGGTGGGGCATGGGGCGGGGCACGGGGCAGGGCGACAGGGATTCTCCGTGGGGCGGGGCGGCGGGGATTCCCCACGGGGCGAGATGCGCGGCGGGGCGACGGGGATTCCCTGCGGGGTGGGAAACGGGGCGGTCCTACGGGGAAAACCGCGGGGCAAAGGCATGCCCCGCCCCCCGCCCCGGCCCGCCCCGGCCCGCCCCGTCCCGTTATGCGGGGCGAACTTTAGCCCTGCGCCCCACCCCGGCGGGGGCAAAAATGCGGAGAATCCCTGCCCCGCTAGTGCGGGGCCCCGCGGGGGCGGGGATTGCAACTCTACTTGCTTAGAATTCCTAAATGAATTCATATTTGCTGAATGAAACTCTTTATTGGCAAACAAGAAAAACGAAAAAAAAAAAAAAAAAAAAAAAAAAAAAAAATGGCGAGAACTTGTGCATTATCAAAAGGAGAAGACAACTTTATAATTTCTTAAGGAGCATTGTGAGTCTATTTTTATGACAGGGATGCTTGCCGAGCTCAAATGTTGCTGACTTTGCAATAATGTGGTCAGGACTCAGATGGTTTGCATGACGCAGTGGAGAAAGCTATTGCTAGATCCGAGGTATGCTATTTATCATGTCAACGATATTCTCTGTTCTTTTTCAGTTATGAGTTGACTTTGTTCATGCTTGTAGTTTTGGTCATTCCTCTATGTTTTCATGATCTGGTTTCTATTCGTTTGGTTGAAGTTGGAGGCCCATGTGAATACATTTAGTGTTATCTACTGGAAATATAGGGCTCGTGGTCTGGTTCTTCCCCTTACCATTCAGCCATTGAAAAAACATTAGCAGCCCAACCAAGGTTTGCTGAGTGGGAGATCGATTGGAGGTTATTGAAGACGGGGGAAAAAATTGCTTCTGGGTCTTGTGGAGATCTGTGAGTCTGAACTCCATCAATAAGTCTGTTAAATCTGATTTTGTGATATACGTTTACCATCTTTGGTGGTTTAATTTTCTTTGTTATCCTGCATAGGTATCGTGGAATTTACCTTGGCCTGGATGTTGCTATCAAAATTATGAGACCTGAGCATTTAAATGAAGCTTTAGAGGTAGAGTTCGCTCAGGAAGTGATGATATTAAGGTAAATGACTGATCTACTGTATTGTTTTCTTTCTTTCTTTCTTAGTAATGCGAGAAGAACTATCCTTGGGTTATTTGTCGAATGTGTTCACTTGGCAACTCTCTCAATTCTCAATATAGACAAATATAAACCTAATTAATTTTGTTCATAATTCATCATGAATTAGCATACAGAAAGCATTATGACTAGGCATTTAATGGATATTTGAACCACAATTCCATCACTCATAGATATGTTGTCTGCAAACTGTGTCCGCATGTGTTTATTTATTTACTTGCATTTGTGTGGGCTTTTCTCTTTTTCTCGTTTTTTTTTAGGGGGGGTATGATTTACCGACAAAATGTTGTCCTTGGTTATATTTGAGTTCAGTTGCATAGATCCTGTTGATATCTTCTTTTAGCTTCTTAATATATTCAATCAATTGCCCTTGGTGCACTGGTAAAGCCTGCTTAAATGAGCTTCATGATGAATAGTCATGGGATCAAATCTTATTATCCAACTCCAAATTGGTTTTTATCTCCTAATCCATGGAGTTAGGGCTCTTGACTCGCTCCCATGAGATTTGTCACAATTCATGTCTTCCTCTTGAGGTCGCAATTAGACTTGCTATGCTTTATGGGAGTGAATGTTGGGTGGTAAAGAATCAATACATAAACAAAATAAGTGTCACATAATGAGGATGCGTAGTTGGACATGTGCTTACACTCACAAAGGTAAAATGAGAATTACGGAAATTCAAATAAAAGGACTGTAGGAGTAGCAATAATTGATGCGAAAATTACGGAAGGGTAGTGGCGGTGGTTTGGGACACATCCAGAGACGACATAAAAATGTCTCGATTAGAAAACCAGAACATTAGAAATTGAAGAAATTTTGATGGTATAAGAGTAGGAAAATGATTTTTTTTACATTCTTTTGATACTTACATATGTTGTCACTGATGTGGACAGTGAAAGGGTTCCACACCCACTGCCCTCCACCTATCGATGTTCGCCACTTTCACCACCTCCGCCCCTACCCCACTGCCGCTGACCTCCCCTCTCCCACTGCTGCCACCTCCCCTTCCCTCCCTCTAAAGTCCAAATCCCTGCGATTGCGAACCCATGAACACCGGTGAACTTTGGAGACTGCAAAATCAATAAATCCATCAAATAGGGATTATTTCTTTCAACAATCAATACAAATGGAGATGGGAGGAATCGATCTTATGACCCATTAGTGAGGGTTATTACTATGGTAACCCTTATTGTAGGATTTGAACAAGCAGAGAGGATTTGGCTTGCCATGGCCATGGTTATGAAGATGAGAACTCAAAGAAAAAATGGTGGAGAGGATTGTGAAACTGGCGAAATGGATTTGATATGGGCATGGCAAAAGCGATGATTTGATTTGGCTTTTGGCGTAAAGAAAGTTTTGTGTATATGGATTGCCATTTAGGCGGAAAGAAATGGGACTCGACCTGATCATGCCAAGCTTAGCCAGATCTGCTCGAGTTTGGCAATGGGTGGGTGGGTGAGGTGGCGACAACGAGGAATGGGAAAGGGCGGAGGTGGTGAGTGTGGCGACGGAGGCCGGAGGGCGGTGGTGGCAGTGGAGGTGAGGGCAAACTTGGTAGAGTTTTTTGTTTGTGGGGACCCTTTTATTGTCCACGTCAACGATGTAGCAAATGTATGTACCAAAAGTATGTCAAAATGTCAGCTTCTATAGGAGTATACCTAAAATAATTTGGGATGTATTAACTAAGAAAGATTTAAAAGATAATGAAAGCACGCCATCAAGTGCCTTGCATTGAGAGTGGAAGAGTTTGATCCATGTACTTGACCCCAAGTGATTTGGAATTGAGGCTTTGTTATTGTTGTTGTCTTCTTCCTCTTGGATTTCTGGGAGCCTCCATTTTGCATGGTCCTCGAGTTGGTGTTTCTCAAATTTGTATATGAAATTAGTTGTAATTGCTATAGAGAAAAAGTGGATTAAAAGATAAATAAACAGATATTGGCTTTTAAAAATAGTTCTAATACTCTTTAGATATTTGTGTAATTTAAATTATATTTATTTATCTACTCAATCGCGATCTCTATCAAAACTTCTCTTATTCTCTCTCACTTTCCTTGTCTCTTTACAACTCTTTTTCTTCCCCTTTTTCTCTAAATTTTGCCACTTTCCATCTCTATCATGATTTCTTTATTCGCTTGTATCTATTACTTTTTCTAATTTTGCTTTCAAACATTTAAAATTCATTCATTCATTTATTTATTTTTTCTCATGGAGCATGTACAAGATCATGTTCTCAAGATCGAGGCATTAATCACCATTAGTTTTTTGGTTTTTGATTAAACTATAAAAGGGAAACAAGAAGTTGTCTAGAAGTAAACAGAGAATAACTTGAGACTGTTCTACTGAAACCAAAAGTTCTAACAGTAACAAAAAAGAAAAAAGAAGATTACAGACTTACTTAAACAACTGAAAATCAGTTTTTAAAAGAACTCAGAGACACAAAAGGACTTTCTGTAGTTCTTTCTGTGACTGAAATAACAATTCCAAGATGGAACTGAACTAAAAACAACCCAGAAAACCGATTACGAAGAAACACAATAGATAGTCATTCAAGAGGACTATCATCTCTTCAAAAAAACACTTCCTTCTCTACCAAAAAAAGAAAGATGCTCTTCAATCATTATCCAACAGCTTATTTAAATATCAACTGCTGCAGCTTTCACAGGGCTGTCTTCTGGGACTGCCCCTTCAGCCATCTTTGGAGGAGCACACCATCTGAATTAGTGTGCACGCATGAATTGGTGTCTTTGTCATTGATTTCCAGCTGGTTTCCTTCTACTTCACTATGCTACCCTTTGTTCTTCCGTATTTATGATAATACTTTGTAGAATAGGAGGTCTATTAGTTTCAACTATCATCTATTAATCTTTGACTGTCTCTGGTTTTTATAAACCAGGCACAGATTCAAAAGTCTCTGTTTTTTTTCTCTTGGCTAGATTGTCTTGGTAATGCTGAGGAGTTCTCTTTCTGTTTATATTTGTTTTATTTTTAGTTTCTCACTTCCTATATTGAATCCTTAGCAAAAAAAAAGGCAGCGGCTATTCAGACCCCACTTTTTGCTTATCGTACCCCATTTTTTAATTTTTTACTTCGTTTACCTCACTTTTTATTTAATTTACCCCCAATTTTTTTTTCAAAATTCCAAAAATACACTTGCTAACCCATCATCCTCATCCTCATCCAACACCCCTCAATCCTCTCAATTTCTCGGTTTTAGTCATTGTAGAACACTTATACTAGGTCACCAAGTATCATAAGAGTGTTTTCTTGTTGAACAAGGATGTGGTCGCGCTGTGTCCTTAGAAGCGAAAAAGTGTCGCCCACGGGGTTCGGCCGCACAAGGCCGACACCTTTGAAGAGGTATCAGCCGACTCCGACCTCTAGGTAACTATCGGATCTCTAAATCATTGTCGGTTGAATCCGACTGAGAATGTGAAGAAAACTCAGTCCCAGTGGACGAAGGAGGGATCCAACCGAGACCTTTTTAGAGGTGTCGAACTTGTGTGGCCGAAACTTCTTAAGAGCTGTTGGCCCTGTGCGTCCGAACCCCGCAGGCAACAAAACGAACAAAAAAATTTCTAAACTCCTAAAAAATACATGAAAATGACAAAAAAACACATGAAAATGACAAAATAATAGTGGGTTTTCTTGAAATCGCTTGATATATTCGATTCCATCAAAACTTTGTACCAAAAATGCAAGATTCAGGCTCCAAATCGAAGCCCTAAACCCAAAAACATAACCACAAACAATACCAGCTCAAAAAAGAAATAAAACCCTAAAAAACCCAAAAATCGACACTAAAAGAGATGAGGAATGCACCTACGACGTTGAATCAATGGGGTTTTGCTCGAATTTTGTCGAATTCGGCTGAAGGTGAGTGCGATTCAAAAGAGGGGTGACTGAGGTATGCGTAAGTAAAAATCCTTTTATATGGAGAGGTAATTGGGTCATTTCACAAGGGTGGGGTAAATGAAGCAAAAAGTGTGGTCCGAATAGTCGCCAAAAAAAAAATAGTTATTTGTAAATATAATTTGAGTTACATTCTTTGGACCATAATTGGACTGATTTAATCATCCCATATATATTGTATGATTTAATTATTTATAAACATTTTTATTTTTCAAATAGGCATAAAAATGGTTAATGAAGTGAGGCAGGGTCAAGGATCGAGACTTCGACTTCGCCATATAATTCGCTCTTGTGAAAATAAGAATTAATTCGGAGAAGTTTAATTCGCTGAGGAAAATTTTGTAAAAATTCGCCAACTTAGAGAAGTTTAGAGAATTGTTATTTAAATGAAAAGTATATATAATTTTAATTTATGGGATATTTAAATAAGCACAATTATACATTTCTACACTAAAAAAATCGGTAATTAGTGGTTTCAATCTATTTTATTGACATTATTCATCCACATACGTTACACGTGACTACAGTAGATTGTTCATAGACTTCAAAAAAAAGTATACATACACGGTATACACTTTTTTTTTTTGATGAAATACAAGGTATACACTTCATATGTTTTTGTTTTATTTTCAGCTTTTTTTTTTATTTGGTGTGGAAGTGGAACACATTCTTTATGCCTAGCCCTAAAAGTATTTTGACAAAAAATCCAAACAGTAGTTTTATACTTCAAAAAAACACTGTTGGTTCATAAGTTCGTTCACTTGTTGCTTAATTCATCAACTAAAAAAAAAGTAAAAACGCATCTCGATGCCAAAATCAAAGGCTTACTCAACAAAGTGGACTTGATGTGTCTCTAAGTGTGTCACGAGAGTTGCCCTAATAAAAAGGGACTTCCATCTTCATTCGTGTCTTGATTGTCTTCAATTCTTCAACGGACAATGGCAGCGCAACACTAGTCTTGAGACTCTCGACCTCCTTGGTCCTCTCCTCAAATCAGAGTTTCACACCCTCCTTCTCCTTGCCTCCTCTTCGCTGTGTCTTCTCTTCTCTAGTCTCCAAACTCTCGAGTCTCAACTCTCTAGGTACGGATCGACAACAACAAATTAGGGCATTGCAATGGCCAAAGAGAGATAGGAGAGGATTTGAAGTAAAGAGGGCTGAGTTCGTTCCGACATCCAGAAAAAACTGAAAAGAGAAGAAGAGGAGAGTGATTGAAGATGTAGCCAGTCCCTATTCCATTATTTTACGGTTTTTCTGTTTTTTTCTATTTTTTCGCTCGATTTTTAGTAATTTCTAGTAATTTCTTTGCTGTTTAGTTGTTCTGGGACGAAAAAAGTCAAAAATTTCAAATTTTATCTAAAAATTCGACAAATTTATGAACTTTTGAAACTCCAACTGAACTTCGTTTCGCTGATATATATCTCGAAAAAATTCGCCTAAAATTGGCGAAATATGTCACTTTTTTTAATCCTTGGGCAGGGTTGCCTAGTCTCGAGTGATTTTGAGAATCTTGTTAATGATTTGCATCTTTTAATTGAGAATTCCGCAAGGCTTTTGTTGTGTTTATTAGCATCAAAGCACTCTATATATTGAAAAAGATACTTATATTTAGTCGACATGGGAAATTTTAGGGCCACTATTGGAAACAATCTTCTAAAAACTTTATGGCATTATCTTTCTAGAAACTTTTCATTGTTGCGTTGTTCAGAAATATCAGTCTATGTAATTTTCTGTTACAATGCGTTAAGCGAGCTGAGTTTCTTTTTATATTTTCAAGGCTGACAATTTTATGTTCAGTTTGAAGTTTACACCACTCTGTCAATACAGTTTTTCTTCACTCCTGTTTTATCCTGAACATGATTGATGCTAATAGCCAACCATCCTTTATTTCGTTGATTTGTTTGCGGTTATATTTACCCATTCTCATTTGGACTTCTTATCTTGTAAATCGTATATTTTAACAAGTTTGAAAGCATTTCTAATTATATGTTTATGATGTAAAATATGCTTTTCCATTTAATTGCTCAAACCTTTGGTGGCTATGGACTATGCTGTTTGCCATAATGGTTTCTTGTCTTTGTGATATATTTATGCAGGTGACGTGTTGTTAGTGCATGAAAACACTGATGCTAATTTTTCATTGATTTACTTCGTACAATTGCAGGGAGGTTAGACATAGGAATGTTGTACGTTTTATTGGTGCATGCACAAAGCTTCCGCAGCTGTGTATAGTGACTGGTAAGCATCATTCAACTTATGCCATTTTTCTTTAGAGTTTATGTTGGGCCCACCCGCGCCTTGAGCTCAACAAGTGTGGGGTTTTACGCCAAAAGGGCTCAGTACTATTTGGGGAGAGATAACCACTTGAGTACTTCTTTATGAAGTCACACTTAACTGATGTGAGACTATATTTCGGTCCACACATCCCAACAATCTCCACCTTGGACAGAAATCTCAGGTTCCTTGGCACCACCTTAGACCAACTTCCCTCCAAGATGCTTCATCACATGATCTGTCATCGCTCATCTCGAGGAGAGACGACTCGAGGAACCTGCGACTACCAACAAACATGCCTTGTCCTAGCCGAACCATCAGCTCTGATACCACTTGTTGGGCCCGCCCGCTCCTTTATTCGCGGGACCGTGGATCTCACTAGTAACACTTAACCACCTTGAGCTCAACAAGTGTGTGGTTTTGCTCTAAAAGGCCTCACTATTTAGGGAGAGAGAACCATTTAAGTACTTCTTTATGAAGTCACACTTAACCTATGAGGGACTATATTTCGGTCCACACATCCCGACAGTTTATTTTGTAATTTATCTTGAAATGTTATATCGTTTCTTTACACTTCGTAAATTTTTTTGCTTATTTGATTCCTTAATATTTTTATCTATAGAAGTCAATTTGAATATTTTTGGTTAATTATGTTGTATTTGATGAATAATCACAAGTTGGAAGACAGTTTTCCTCAAATGAAGGTTATAATTTATGGTGAGGGTGTTAGTAAAATCAAGGATCGAAAATTTGTCTTTGCTTATGACTCAAGTCACTTAAAATTTGGAAGTATTTTTTTGTCATTTTTTTTTGGGAAGTATTTCGGGAAATCTAATTATGAAGAAATTTTATAAAATTTCAACACTTTGGACAAATTTATTATAACTTAGTCTAAGTGCTAGCAAAATTCTAATTTTGTAAAGGCACATTAAGGAAGTATGTCATTTATAATATTTCTCGTCTTTTCTTTTCATACCTTATATATATTTTGTTAATTTCAATTTTAATAGTTTTGATCTTTAAGATATTATTTATTTATTTTTTTTGGCATTAAGTTAAATTTCATGCTTCATATCTAGTTTTTCCATTATCTAATGTGCTGCTATTTAGTAGGAGTATCTCTCAATAAAAGACATTAGTTGTAAATTGTAATATCTTTTTCTTGCAAGTTAGCACATATTAATAATTGGCGAATCATATACCTTTTCTCTAAATCCAGTTTGAAAATTTGTAAAATCTTGTTTGCATGCATTTTTTAATTTGATGTTTAAGAAAAGCTAAACAATCGGAGGAAGTTCGGAGAATTTTAGTTCCATGAGTAAGATGGTGAGAGTTCTGCCATACATGATGTTCTAATAGATGTAACTATTTTTAATGAAGCTTAAAAATGATGAGTTGATTGCCAAATGAAAAACTTGAAGATGATTTTTTTCCTCTTTTGGGAATGATGAGTGGGAGTTACCAATATTTATAAATTAACGAATAAAGGTCTATTAGACAAATATTTTTGGAATGGATGGGTACCTACATTATAGGTCTAATGTTTTCAATGCGGCGAGGCGGTGGTAGGCGGTTTAGCCCCCCGCCTAATTGAGGCAGGGCCTAGGCGGGCGAGAAAATATTTACTTAGACCTCCCTAAGAAATAATTTAATTTATTTAAAGACCCCTCAACATTAAGGGGCATACCTTCTCACCTACACATTATCACCACCATATTTTCAACTCCACACTTTTCCACACATTTTGAAATAATTTTTTTTCAAAAATAAATAATATTTTCAATAATTTTTTTATAATAATTATTTTCAGGTCCATCACTTGCCTTAGGCGGTGGAAACCCCCAAAGGCCTAAGGCGGTGCCTAGGTAGTAGGCACTGATCAAAATCAATAGCAATAGAGAAGACTCTTAATCTTTAATTAATTTGGTTATTATGCTTGAAATTGTTTGAACTTGTCCTTGCTATTGTTTTTTGGTTCATTTGCTTGAAATTGTGCTTGCAGAGTACATGCCCGGAGGTAGTCTCTACGATTTCCTGCATAAACATCATAATAACTTGGATCTTCCTCTTTTGCTGAAGTTTGCGATAGATGTCTGCGAAGGAATGGAGTATTTGCATCAAAACAACATAATTCATAGGGATCTCAAAACAGCTAATCTACTGATGGACGTGGACCATGTATGTATATTAATAATTACTTCTTATTTGATTGTCCTGCAGTTTGCTCTACTTCAAAATGTTTGTTTTCTTTCTAGTTACAACTGAATTTACTAATTGAATATGTGCTGAATTTCCATTTTGTGAGTGGCATAGATTAGGACCCGAAAACATGTGTACCGCCAATATATTTGTTTTCTTTCTGACCAATTCCTCAATTATTTATTTATTTCTTTTAATGTTCAAATCTATCTGAAAATTTGTTAGGGTATAAGACTAAAAGTATAACTAATGATGATATGCTTGCTCTTTTTTGTATCTAGCAAGTCTTATCTCCCATGTCAATTCTTCCTGAATGAATGGAAGCATATAATAAATATGCAAACATCAACTGAAAACCTTATCACAAAAAAAAAAAAAAAAATCAACTGAAAAAAGTTACGCTTGGCTACCAGCCTACCTCCGGCATGATCCCAGTCACCACTCCTTATCATAAAGTTAACCAGTTACAAAAACTCTTCTTGTTTACAGCTCTTGGTCCTCAGCTGACAACCAGCAGTAGGACAAGTCGCCTTGGAAAGAGTTAAGTATCCACAAGTTGCAGAACATGCATGTCCCTACTCAATACCATCCTAAAGTGGAGCAACCTCATATATTGAGTTCCGTATGGGTTACCATCTCCTACTTTGATCTCTATTTAATCTTTCAAATGCTCATTTTGAAACAATAAATCCCCTTTTGCAACCAGCCTTACTTTACGTCAAACCTAGTTGTGAACTTGTGGTTTCCATTTTACTTAGAGCCTATCTAATGATGAAACAGCCTATATAGGCCATGTTTTAGACCTTCTTTAACCCGTTTGACTTCACTGAAGTAGACAAGACAAGTGGTGTTGGGAGGGTTCATCCATTGGGTAAATTCTTCCTTACAAATCTTCATTCTTTTCCCTAATTGATAATCCAAATAACCCATCTTTTCTTGAAGCTAGAATTGTTTGGGTTGCTTCTATTACTAAGAATATTAATACGCTTGTATGGGTAACCACATTAGAGATAATCAACACATTGGACATTCTCCAATGGAACTGGTAATAACTTGTTGATACTAGAAAAAACGTAAAATTGAAGAATTAACAAAAGATACATGTATATTCATCAAACACTATGTTCTACAATGGTCTATCTAATTCTAACTGCTATTTTATTGATGGCTTCAAATCTGGATTGAATGTTAAAAGAGTGGATGAGAGATTGATTGATCTGCAAATCTTCCTTGCTTACACTAGTAAGAACAACTAGAAAGCTGCTCAATGGATTATGGAAGGTGCAAGAAAAGGGCAAGGATCAAAAACTTGATATCTCGTATGACTTAGGTCACTTTAAATTCAGAATTAATTTGAAGTTGTCTAGTAATAAGAAAATGTTCTCGAATCCACATTGATTGAGTTGATTGAATCTTATACTATGACAATTTTCAGCTAAAATTCTTCACATGACTGTAGAAAAAGTTACGTATATGATTTAGCAGTTGTATAATTAAATGGACTCTACACAACTTTTCAGTTTCTAACAATTGAAAGTTAATTTTTTGTTTTCAGGTAGTCAAGGTGGCAGATTTTGGTGTGGCTCGTTTTCAAAGTCAAGGTGGTGTGATGACAGCAGAAACAGGCACATATAGATGGATGGCTCCTGAGGTACAACTTAAGGGCATAGTGCTTTTGTTATTTGTTTTTTCAACTGGTCCACAGGCTGATTCACAATCCAAGGGCTGTCCCAATCAAATTAATTGGGCAGTTTTCGTTTTTTCTTTTTGAGTTAGATACTTTCATTATGAAATTAAGTATCTAATAAAAGAAAACTTATATAGCTAAGTAAATATATTGCATTATTTTTATGGGAAAAAACTCAGTCCTGTGAACTCTAAGGGTTCATTTTCTCATTCTCCCCTCTTGTATATTGGCTCCGTGTCGACGTATCGATTTCTTCATAGATAGTAATTTTAGATTTAAGATTGTGAAGCCTTTTTTCCTTTCTGCCCCTTTTTTCAGGCCCTTCTATCTTTCGATTTCTTTTTTGAAGATGTTTACATTTTCTCTTAGTTGCTATTGCCAACCCTTTCTATTGGTTTTCTGATGTCTCTACTATTGTTTGTTTAACTTAACTAACCCTAATTTGGTTCAAGGTTATAAATCATCAACCTTACGACCAGAAGGCAGATGTATTCAGTTTTGCAATAGTACTGTGGGAGCTCATAACAACAAAGGTAGTTTTATTTGTGGGTCTTGGCTTTCCAGATTCTTAGTGTTAAAAAAAGCAAACCCTAATTACCAATCTTATGAGTGTTGCAGGTTCCATATGATACAATGACACCTTTACAAGCTGCGCTTGGAGTGAGACAGGTATACGAAACCCTTCTTGAATCATTTGCATTTTATGCTTTGAAACTTTTGAATCTCTTTCTATTGTAGATATATGCTCTTTTTGTAGGTTCAGAATTACTTTACGTTGTGTTTGTGTGCTTTACGAAGGATTCTTCAATGATTAAGAGTTGGCTTTTTTGAATCATATACAATAACTATTGTCCGTCTTCCCAAATTATCGTATACAAATTTATGGTGTGCATGGTATACAATAACTATCGTCTCTGTCTTCCCAAAAAGGAATAAAAACTTGGATAACTTGGGAAATGATGACAAGCACTTTTCCAATTTTTCATGAACTCAAAAGCAGTGGTTGCAAGGTGGTGCCTTGGCATCACCTAGGCATTTTTGGGCATTACCGTCTTGGTGGTTGCCTAGGCGGGCAGTGTCCTAAATAACTTTTAGAAGCTATAAGGGGCTAAATACTATTACTTTTAGTTCTATAAATTATGGATATCTACCCAACAACAAAGTCTTCACATAATTAATGTTAAACAAGGATATAAAGGCTTATTAGTATCCTTGAAAATGTATATTGAATATGGATTATAGTGATTAATAAAAAATTATTGTTAATAATGGACCTATGAATAAATAAATAACAATCCAAGGGCCTCTAAATAAATATTTGGCAAGACTCATCGTTTGGTCCTCAAACTTTGATTTTGGTTTACATTTAGTCCTGACACTGCCACCTAATCAGTAAAGTTACCTCTCATAGTTATGTGTCCGATTCAAGGGCTGTTCACTCCTGTTCACTCGGTTCAAAAAACCGAAATAATACAACCCAAAACCCAAAACCGGTTTCATGTCGTCCCAAAAAAAAATTGATTTCAAGAACAAAAACCCAAGATTTATTTATGCAATTCACTGGACAAAGACTAGACACTTGTTTATGTTTTTTTAATCTTCCTTTTTTCTTGATTTGATCGAGCAAATCTAGAAACAAGCGCACACAACCATGAGAATGGATAAATGATTTGAGGAATCTAATGAGGATGGCGATTGGTTTGTGTTGGTTTTACCATGGATCTTATTGATCCATTGTTTGAGTTTTTATAGGTTCTGCCCATCGCAAACTTGGCTCTAAGTCTAGCTGTGATTGTTTTGGCATAAGTGGGTGGGGGGGTTTTTGATGTAGCAGTTTTGAATGGGAATCATGAGAATCCCTTTTGGGTCTCTAACAATTGTTCTATCGAAGAACACCGATGATGATGATTCAAAGGGTAATTTCCAATTGATCAAACCTTACAAATTGAAGCTTAGAAGTTGATGATGAAATTGGGAAATACTCTTGAAAGTAATCTTGACACTGATACCATTATTTCCAAAAATAAAAAATAAAAAATACTGATACCATTTGATGATGAAGACGATGATACAGAGTGAGAGAGGTTTTGCGTTAGTTTGAAACAAATTTGGGGTTTTTGGATTTGTCAAACGTGTTTTGGGGTATTTGGTTTTATTTTGAACTGGATGAATCGCCTTGAACTAAGCACATAACTATGAGAGGTATATTTATTGATCACGTGGCAGTGTTAGTGCTAAATGTACACCAAAGTCAAAGTTCAGGGACCAAATGTCAATAAATAAAAGATTGAGGACCAAACCAAGAAAAGTGAAAAAGTTCAAAGACCAAACAATATGTTTTACCTAATTATTTTTTTTGCCCGCCTAGGCCTCGTCTAGGCACTACCTCACTTAAGTCAGGGAAATCACCTAGAGATGGCCTTGCACTTGCAATCCTTGCTCAAAAAGAAATTTTGGATTCTACATAACCAAACATGTATCTCTATTTTTTTTTAATTGTAGACTTAAAGATGAAAAGCACTATTTTAATCTCTAACCTGATGCTCCTTAGTTTTCATGTGTAGAATAGTCTTTTTTCTTAGTTTATTTTGCAATCGTAGTTTTCCAAACCCTCTCTAGGTCCTTCCTACTTGGGTTCTACTAATCCCACAAGAGTCAATCGGGCCTCACAACCAAACTGCATGGCCCGGGAGCATGGAATGAAAATTCTCCGAAGTTTGATAAAATTAGCTGAATTAATTAGGTTTTTTGGACCATCGAATTAAGAATTAGATGTAAGCAAAATGTAACAAAACTTACATCAAAGTTAAAGAGTACTGATAAGATATATAAATTTTAATGTTAATTGTAGGAAAAGTGAAATATTGTTAAAGAGTAAAGTTAAGTTAGAAGATAAAAGGCCAAAATTTAATCTCATTTATGACAAATGGATTCTAAAAATCTGTGTTGAAAAAATAAATAATATCCATAATGATCAATTCTATCATCAAATCTATCAAAATTGAAGTTTAAAAAACTTAAGATCAAGTATAGATAGAGAAACAAACACATAATATCATAAAAAATACGTTTTTTAATGCATTTTGACAAATTTTGGATGTTCTCTAACACTTAAATAAAGTTATTTATACTTCTCTATCACGTCGAAGTTTTACATAAATTCCTTGTGTCGAATTGCACTTCTCCGAATTAATTCTATATTTTACTTGGGCGAAGTTATAGGCGAAGTCGAATTTTCGATCCTTGCTCGGAGGAATCAACATATTTAGAGTTGGATGATACACGCATCTCAAAAGTAGTCCACTGATGTGCGTCGAACGCGTCAATAATAAATTTAAACTCAAATAGCTACCAAATGCTAACTACAATTGGTTTGTAGTAGCGGTAAGCGTGAGTGTCGATTCATAGAGATTGATTATCTTAACTTTGGTCAAGAACAAGAATTTAAAGGGAGAGAATTAGCACACTACACTGACTAATATGAATTAAATTGCAAGAGAGCTAAATAACAACTAACTAAAACGACTAGAAATGAAATAACTAATCTAATTGCATGAAAGCAAATGACACAAAAACGAGTAATTATGTAAATTCCCAGGTTGGGATAATCAAGTTCAACTTAACATCGGAGATTTGGTCGTCGATTATGCGAAAATTGTTTGGTTTAGTTTTAATGGACTAGCTATTGAGCTTCGGAGAGCACCTATCACTTCTCGATTCCCTATTGTCGGTAAAACACTCTCTAACAAACATGTAAACCTAGGTAGAGCAACCAAAAATCCACAAAATTTGCTGCATTAAGCTTAGTGGAATCACTAGCCCTAGACAACCAAGTCACGACGCTCGCTCGATTTAGTCTAGACCCTCTTGTTACGCAAAATAACTCAAAAGGGAGCGGACCAATTTTTTTACTCACTTGCTACTTGTTACCCAACAATACACACAATTACGGATGCACATCGATGGACTAGCATTACACTTAAATTGGAGAAATATGTATTTGCAACCTACACAAACTACAATCCAAGTCATTGTAATCAAACAATTTCGAAATTAAAGAAAGTAAAATTTCACAAGTTCCTTGTCGATGTTGAGTCAGTGCCTCATGGCCCTAAAAAATTTACAAACAAGCTTAAAATTAGAGAGAATAGGAGTCATTACAAAATAATAGAGAGGAGAGAGACAAGGTGGCTAGTGAATAGTGTTAATATTGGAGAGAGAGAATGGATTGAGGAGATCGAAATTTGGGGGAGCTTAAGTCCCTGTTTTATTGGCCTTTTTGAGTTCTGTTGGCCCAATTCGTTAGGGCGAATCGTGAGGGAAGAAAGGGAAGATTTCCGCCACGTGTTGCGCGCTGGAAAGAACCTAATTTCATGGAAATTCCACTTCTGACCATTGTTTCAAGTGGCTTGATGTGATGACGCGTTGATCGAGGAGATCATGTGACTGCTGATCGCTTGAATGTGGGCCTACATGTCGTTCGAGGAGAGAGCGCGCACGAATGGGGAAAACGCACGGACGAATGTGTGCGAGTAGGAAGAAACAGTGTGGGCCCAGGGGAACGAAATTTGATTTCAATTATTTTTCATCTGATTTTGGTGTGAATCTCGAGGCAATATTGACAGCTGCTGGTTTTCTGATGTGTGTTAATTGTGTTGCTGATGTGAGTCACTTCACTGCTGATTATCTGCTCTGAACTATACATACTGCGTGTCTCGAGACCATCTGAGGGCTGTTGAACTTCACCTTGAACAAACAATGACTTGGCCAATATTTGAGGATTGCTTTAACTCTAGAACCTCAAGGCCTCCATGCAAATAAAAAGATCTTCAACATAGGCACACGTGGGATGCATGCTAGACTGTCTTGGGATTTCTATAACTCTAGAACCTTAAGGCCTCCTGCAAGACTGTCTTGGGATGCATGCTCGCGCGCATTACAATGTGGGTCATAAAAAATTCTCCAAAAGTCCCGCATTTATTTTTTTTTACCAACATAGCCTAAAAACACAAAATAAACAAAAATAAGTATTTATGAACAAATATTGGAGACTTCGACTTATCAAAATAAAATAAATACACACAAAAATAGGGTATAAAATAGACTTAACACCCACTTAACTTGTCTAATTCTCAGTATTGTAACATTAGATTAGACATCAGCTAAGTGCACTACTTTTGTTTCCTTGAACTGCAAATTGTTCTAGAAACCCGTCCACTTAGTTGTCTTAGTAATTACAAAATGGTTTCAGATATAATTTTTATTTTGTATTTCCAATGATTGCAAGGCGTCGCCTAGGCGTTTTGGGACAAAATCGCCTAGGCGGTGCCTTAGGCGGGCGGTGTCCTTCTAAGTAATTTTGAGAAATATGAAGGGGCTATTACAATTAAGTTTGATTACAAAATACCTACCCAAACATGAAATCTTGACACAATTAATGTTACGTATGGACCTAAAGATTTATTAGTATATATTAAGTAATAATCACATTGATTAATAGATGATTAGTGTTATTTAAGGACTTATAAATAAATAAATACTTATACGGGTACCTCTAAATAAATATTATTTCATTCGCCTAGGCATCGCCTAAGCGCCATCTAGGCAATGCCTTGCCTAGACCAGGAAAATTGCCTCGGGATCGCCTTAACGCCTTGCAATCCTTGCGTATATCACTCTACCTTCACTTGTGCATGTAAAAACTATTTGTAGCATGATTAGTACCTTCTTTGATTGTAATTGTAGATAGGAAACTGAGATACTTCTCTTCTCTTTGCTGTTGGGAAATCTTAGGAAACTATTTGCAGCAGTCTCTTTTGCTTTCCAAGTTTCTTCTTTCTCAAAAGTGTTATTTAATGTCAAATTATCTAAAGCTATTAGTAGATTTTATTTCAAAAAAAAAAAAGGCTATTAGTAGATTTATAGTCTAATACCTTATTGTAATCTGTTGGGACCTCATTTCTTCTTCTCATCCTTGTTTATTATCTATTTTATAGAATCTTTCTCTGTTGCATTTCATACGTCATGATCAGTTCTTGTTGTCTCTAACCTTCTAGAAATTCCTAGTTTGTCATTTTGTTAGTAATTTTTTTTCAAAACATTTTGTTAGTACCTAGAAAAGACTCTTCATAGCATTGTACAATTTCATTTATCTCTTATAAAGATTCCTTAGCATGGCATGAAAATTCTATGCAGAACTTCTCTAAATTAATAAATTTTGTCCAAGCACTTTGGGAAATAGATGTATAAAAACAACAACAACAACAAAGCCTCAATCTCAAATTAGTTGGGGTGGGATGCATGGATCAAATTCTTCCATTGTGCTCAATTTAGTGCAATTGATGGGGTGCTTTCCAAATCCTTTACGCCCCTCCTAATCAATGCGTCCCAATTTAGCTTTGGTCTACCCTTACATTTTTGGATTTCTTCAACTTCTATTAAGTCGAGTTCTCTAGTGGGGGGCATATGTAGGCCATCGTTGAAGGTTTCCAAGCCACCATAATCACCCTTCCTTAATCTTTGTGTCGATTGGTGGTGCTCCTACTTTTCTTTGAATTCCTATATTTCTTACTCTATGTTTACGTGTTTTACCACACATCTACATATGCATCCTCATTTCTGCTTCGTTCATTTTATGTACTTGTTTCTTTATCTCCCAGCATTCACTTTCATAAAGAATGGCCGACCTAATTATGGTCCTATAAAATTTTCCTTTTAACTTGTAGCAATATTTTGATCATAGCTTAGACCTGTTGCACTCATCCATTTCTTCCATCCTGCTTGAATTTTTGCGTAGCATCATTCTTTTGTGGTTCCTCCAAATATCTTTATACTTGTTACTTCTAGTTGGTACATATCTTTAATGATGTCTATCTACCTAGCATGTACTTCTTTTCTTTTTAGTACCCACCAAAGAACATCTTTAGGGACTTCATCATGTGCTTTTTCTAAATTTACAAAAATATCATATAAAGATCCTTTTCCTTTTCTCTATATTTTTCATCAATCTTCTTAGAATAAAAATCACCTCCATAGTAGACCTTCCTGACATGAAAGCAAATTGTTTCATTGATATTATTTTTTCTCTTCCTAGCCTATTGTCAATTATCTTCTTCCAAAGTTTCACAGTATGATTCATAAGTTTAATTTCGCGATAGTTTGAACAACTTTGAATGTCTCATTTGTTTTTGAAGATTGGTACAAGATTACTTCTCCAATCCATTGATGTTCGTTTTGATCTTAAAGTTTTGTTAACCAAGTCAATTTATTTTCTCCTTGGCATTTCCAAACTTCTATGGTTATGTCATCTAGGCATAATGCTTTTCACATTTTCATCCTTTTCAGTGCCTTCATAACTTTTGGGATCCTAATATTATGTGTGTAATTTTTTTCTCAGTGTGGGTTTCCATCTATTATGATATTAACTTGATCATCATTAAATAAACTATCAAAGTAGCTTCTCCATCTCTCCTTAATGTCATGTTCGCGCATTTAAACATTTTGATTTCGTGCTTAATACATCTTACGGACTTGTTTCTTTTTATCTCTTAGTTTGGCTAGTCTATAAATATATTTTTCGCCTATCTCTATTAGCTAACTTTGTATTTAAATCTTTCATCTAGTTTCTTCAAACTTGGGCAGAAAATGGCATTAGTTGCATCCTTTAGAAGAAATCCTTTGATTTGTTTTTTAAAGGTGAAGTTACAGGAAAGAGAGTAGCTAACGTCAATATGTGTTCGAATATTTCTAAAGATTGATAGAAACATAAAAAGTAATGCAGATCAAGTACACATTTTCGTGTGATAGTACATAAATTGAAAGAGCCATTATCAGAAGAACCAATGCCTGTAGAATATGAACTAAATGCAATGAACCTATGCATATCTAAATTCTGATGTAAATGCTAAAAGTTTGAAGTTATGTACAGTTTGTTGCATACCGAATAGGTGTTTATTATGCCCTCCGTTCCCAAATATCTTTCACAATTTGACTAAGGCACAAAAATTAAGAAAATGATTGATTCCGTGAAAAAATTCTATAATGAGACTAAATCGCCCCCACAAATGACGTCACTTGTTATAGATGATATTAGGGGTGTGAATGGTCCGATTCGGGGGTGTACACCCCTCAAACCACTACCAAATCGGTGGTTCGCGGTTGGCAGTTTTGCAAACCATCACTAGACCGCGAAACCTTAAAACTGTGACCAAACTGATCACAGTTTGGCAGGTTTGGTTTTGCGGTTTTTCCTGCAACACAATAAGGTTAAAAAATACTATCAAAATTTTCAACAAAAATAAATTGTCACAGTAAAAAAAAAGGCCCAAAAAGAAAACAATTGATCAAAACAAAGTTACAGTTTGGGCAATGCAGTAACCTATAAATGAAGAAACAAAAGGAGTTTGGGCAATAGGGGTAAGGTTTGGGATGTAAAATAATTGGAATTCCTATGTTCGATTTGGTGGACCGCGGTTTTTGATTAGCGAAAACCACCACCAAATCGGGGTCGTGGTTTTTATATTTTCTAAATCACCACCAAATCGCTAGCTTAGAAAACCAAACCTAACCAAGAAGGTTTGGTCGGTGACTGGTCGGTTTTATGGAGTTCACCGCATGCCCCTAATAGATATTGTGGAAAAGAAGTGATTAATGTTATTGTTGACTAAATTTAGTGCGGTTAGAATTGGAAATAAAGCAATAAATGTTTTCTTAATTTCCTAATGTGACACGTTTCTTGGAACAAAAAAAAGTTAAAAAATGTGTCAGATATTTGAGAATGGAGGGAGTATTACATTGATGATGAATTTGATAACTAGCTTCCCTAACTCACCGAAAGTGGGGGTCGCCTCCAGATTTTATTAATAACCAAAGAGAAGGATTACACACTTTAAGAGGGAAACCCTAATCCCGGAGT
This sequence comes from Stephania japonica, assembly GCA_039657345.1. Taxonomy (NCBI): domain Eukaryota; kingdom Viridiplantae; phylum Streptophyta; class Magnoliopsida; order Ranunculales; family Menispermaceae; genus Stephania; species Stephania japonica. The sequence goes on along the minus strand of CM077564.1, from coordinate 12,755,775 downwards.
CGGAGAACAATCTTCTCCTCTCCAAAACCCAATCCCAAATTCCTAATACATCAAAGATGCTCACACAGAGCTACAATACTCTATTTATACTAACCCCAATAATTTCCCTCTGGGCAATACAGACACGCTCACAACGCTTGCACACTACTCGTCACGCCTGTTCACGTTACTTGCGTGGGCCCATTCTGAACAGTCTAGAAACCGCTTGGAGAAGGACTTGATCCACTGTCCCGCACACGCTTCCTACGATACATCATATGGATAGGTGGATGACCTTTAATGCTATCAGAATCTTGGTTTGAACCCTCATATTATGTGTGTGTGTGTGTGTTTTATTTTTTATTTTTAATTTACCATATTATGTATTAATATATTTAAAATACATAAACATGTTTCTTGGGTATAGTCGATGAAGTTATTCGTGCTTCCTTTTGAATGTTGATTTCTTACAAACTTCCGATGTATCATATTACAGTTCTTTGAAAGTGGTCCGAATTATAAGTTACTGACTTTTGGTTGAAGTACATTTCTGTTCCTTGGATATTAATATTGTTGGTGCTCACATGGTAAGTTGGATTTGTAGTATTTTAAAAATGTTATGCTGCATAGTCCCATCTAAAACTACTGATTCAATATTATGTTGTGCTTATCAGGGTTTGAGACCAGAACTCCCTGAGAATGCACACCCAAAACTATTGAGCTTAATGCAGAGATGTTGGGAAGCAGATCCAAGTAATCGGCCTTCATTCTCAGAGATAATTTTTGGACTTGTAGAGATTCTCCAAGAAGTTCAAGCCCAGTCACCTTCCTAGTTCTGACTTATACTGTGAATCTGATTCACCTAGCAACACTTGGCCTCATCAGTATGATGCTCGCATGCATTATTGTGTTCATTTCAAATCAAAATCTTTGTATTCTCCGTTCATAGCATTTTTTTTTCTTTTTTGCTTTGCTCTTTCTTGCCTGTTATCTTCATTTTTGTTGCGTTTATTTATATGGTGCGTGAGCATATTGTTTATGAAGTGATATGTATTGCGGAATATGGATGAAAAGAGAAGTCTGCTTTCTTGTAGAATGTCAAAAGGAAATATTGTACTTCAAAAAGGAAAAGGAAATACTGTACTTCAAAAAGAAAAAGGAAATACTGCTAGATATCCGATGCTCGTTTATCTGTTTATTTTTTTGGTTGCTGTGCATGTCTCTTTTCTAGTGTTAGTCGGATAATATCTTCATAAGGTGCGAGACTGAAATTCAGGTTCTCTTATGCAGGTTTGGCATAATTATGTTAAATCCTGTATTTTAACTGCAGACTTTTAGGATTCCCACCTGATTAAATCCTAATTGAAATCTGCATTCTTATCTAACTGCTTGAACTCAAGTATTTTGCCTTTATTTATTTATTTTATTTTTGGCTACATTGTATCTCATGGTTATTCTTGAAGCTAGATTTTTTTGAAAGCACTTGACTTTAACGGGTTAGTATTATATAATGAATTGATGAAAATATTCTAATCTTTCATGAAAGTTGAGATTATATCATAATCTTTTAAAAGTTGAAAATAAATCCTAACCTTTCAAGAAAGTTGAATTATATCGTATCTTAATAATTAAAAAGTTAGAATTATATTCTAACATTCGTATCTTAGGTTATTTTGAATTCAAATTTGTTGATGTGACATTTAAAAAATTATTATTTTTAATGAGATGGTGGGTTTACGTTTTTCTTATAAATGAATTTAGAAGTCAAAATAACGCAGGGAACGAGTTCACCGACATATTAAGATTAAAATTTTTGAAAAAGAAAAACATTGAGGTTAAAGGTTAACTTTGAAAAGGTTAATTATAGGGATTGTCAAACTGCGGTTTGATGGTTTCTACCACCAAACCGAGGGTTCGTGGTTTGGTCAAGTTGTAAACTACTACCAAACTGCGTACCCTCTAAACCGCGACCAAACCGACTGCAATTAGCGCGGTTTGGTTGTGGTTTTCCGCAACATTTTCAAAAAAAAAAAAAAAAAACAAAACAAAAACTGCATGTATTCCATACATGTCCATCATCAAAACATACAAAAAAATACATGTCCATACACAATCATCCACCAAAAACGCATTGAAACACAACAAAGTTATGAATTCAAGTTTATTTCAAAAGTTAAAGCAACAAAAACAAATAGATTCAACATGAAAAGCCTTCAACTCCATTATTTCAAGTTTTAATTTTATTCTTTGTTCATACAATAAAACAACAATTAGAAATATAAAGTTATGAACAAGATAAGAGTTTAATAAGAAATAAAAGTTATAATAAGATTTATTTACCAAGTCAATGACTCAATGCATTTTGCTAATCATCTCAACTAATCATCTAGAACAAGTTGGTCCAAAATGCCTAAACAATGTTTCAAAATGTAGTAGAATTAGATGATAGTAAAAGAATAAATAAAGGTACTTGATAATTGACAACATTGAAAGAAAAGTATAACCTGCTTCAAGCTCTTCCAGTTTCTCTAAATTTTCTTCGACATCCAAGTTCATTTTACCATATAACCAATCCCGAGTACAAATAAGAGCTTCAACAATCTTTGGAGTCAATGAGGTGCGAAATTGATCAAGCACGCGTCCTCTAGAACTAAAAGCGGACTCTGAAGCAACGGTAGAAACTAGAATGACCAATACATGACGTGCCATCATTGAAAGTATTTTGTATTTGGAGGCATTGTTTCTCCACCAATCAAGAATATCAAAGTCTCTATTTTGCTTCTCACATCCCTCATCCAAATATATATCTAACTTCGACTTGTTTATCGTACTTGCCTCATCTTCTAAAAATCTTTGAAATCCAACCACTGCCCTTTTAGCTCTGACATTACCAAACAATGAGTCTTCAGTCTCTTCACGTATACTAGACAATGATCTAGTTTCATTAGACCACCTCCAAATGGAAGTGTTGAAAAATATTTCATATTCCATGTACAAATCATCCAAAGCTTCTTTCACTTTCCTTATTATCTCAACGATTTGCTCGGTCGTATACTACACACTGTAACAATATTTCAGAAACTTCAACTTATACCTAGGTTCAAGAACCACAACAACTAACAAGATCATGTTCATTTTCGAGATATCTCCCCAATACTTGTCAAATTTCACCTTCATGTTCATTCCCATCGAGTGCACACATGAATCATGACTTCCTAGCCATTCATTTATAAGTGTTTCAACTGCATGCACCTCATGAAAGTAGGCATTAACTATAACACATTGAGATCCTGAAAGTCGAAGAATGGTCCAATAAAAAAGTTCCAAGAACTGCAATAATACACGAGCAACACTCCAATCATCTTTTGTAGGAACTCCCTTCTTCAACTCACTTGAAATCTTATCATATTATTCATACAATCTCTTAAAAGCTTTTTGATACTTCACAGCTGAATCCAACATCAAATAAGTGAAGTTCCATCTAGTTGTTATATCTAAGGACACCGAAGCCTTACATGGTATTTTTTTTCAAGTTCAACACACTGTTTAAACTTTTTCTTCCTTGATGGAGAACTTCTCACTTCCTTTATAGCTTCACGGATTCGACTGATGGAATCCTTCACCTCTTCCAAACCATCACTCACTATGAGATTCAAAATGTGTCCACAACATCTGACGTGAAGGTATTTCGCATTTAACACACTACCCGCCCCAATTATTTATCTTTCTCTTTAAGTATCCAATTGCTAAATCATTAGTTTTAACATTGTCTACAGTTATTGCAAACACCTTCTCATTCGTCCAGTAAAGCAAACACATCTCAACAACATTACCAATATCATCAGCCGTATGACCTTCAATCTCACAAAAATTAATGATTATCTTTTTTTTAATTTCCAGTCATCATCGACATAATGTACAACGAGACACATGTAGCTAGTATTTTGCAAAGAAGTCCAAGTATCAGTTGTTAAGCAAACTCTTTGAGAATTCTTTGTTAAGATCTTTTTTCAGCTTTTGCCTTCTCGACGTTATACATATCCAAACAATCTCTAGTAGTAGTTTTCCTCTTCATCAAATTGAGTTTGGATTGTGCAACTCTGCAAAACTTAACAAAGCATGGGTGTTCCATAAAAACAAAAGACAATTTAGCTCCAATTATCAATTCAGTAAGGGCTTCACGACTTAATGTTTGATCAAACTTCCAAAGTCCCATTTGACTCTCACCCTTCGACCCTTTAGCTTGGAATTCTATTGTCTTTTGTTTCTTACACACTGAGTTCGCTTGACTATGTGGATACTTAGAACATTTATTTAAATGTGTCGTTATTGTACTTGTACCGTTCTTGCTAGCACATTGATACTCTTTACTGCAATAATTGCTAATTGCTAATTGCAAATGCTACTTTTATGCACATCAAATGTTTTGGAATAATGGTCCCAAACCTTAGAGGTTGTGCAATTACCTTTCTGTTCTGGCTTCTCTTTTGATGATGGTAAATTAGAGGAGCTTGGAAGAGCAACAATAGGTTTAACACTTTCAGTCTCCATTGGTGTAAACTTGCATTAATTGATAAGGTTTCAACTGTTATGTGTTGTGAATCCATCTAGACAACACAAAAAGTTACTATCAATGCTAGAATGAGGATGAACACTAAACATCGCGAAGAATCAAACAACAAAAACTTCTCAATCTTAAGCCAACTCAGACTATATCAATGCGAGATTGAGAGTTGTTCATTTAGAGTATGAAGAATAGTAGAATACTCACGGTGCAATGTTGAAAGATCGAATCTCTTCAACACGTGCAACCTCTTCACGGTGGATGCAAATATCATGTAACATTTGATAAGAGAAGAAAAACCATTGAAACATGTAAAAATTCTCAAACTTAAAAAAAAAAGAGCAGATTCTATGTCTACTAAATATTTCATAAGTATGCAATTAAACAAAAATTTCGTGCCTAGCCCGCTCAACTACATGTATAGTTTCACAATCAACAACAATGAATTTGATTAGTGAAATATCAATTGCATTTTTTTTAATGCAAACTTTTCTTTTGAGGTATAATGTTGAGTTTTTTTAGGAAAAGTATTATGTAGAAATATCTCCTACTATGTTCTTCAATAAATCCAGTTCACTAGGCATGAAACGCAACCAAAATAGGGTTAAAAACCTAAATATTCACCATAAAATAGCACTTTCAGAACTATCTTCGACTATGTTCTTCAACAAATCCAATTCACTAGGCATGAAACAAAACCAATCTAAAAAATCTGGGAACTACATGATGTTCAAGTAATTACTCATACACAGTCAACTAGAAACTTTAAATATACCTTACACTAGGATTCAACAACAAAATTGAAGACAATGGGCATGCGAGAGTTCTTGGAATTTACACTAGTTGCCCTAACATTTCTATTCGAAAGCCCCTGCATTATTTTTGTGAAATAGTTAGATAACTTGCAGGGGAATACATTAAAAGAACATAGAGTAAAGTTCAATAATAAATAAGGGATTGAAACAAACAAGAGTAACCGTTAATCACTAATCAAAGACAAAGCCATTAACGACACTTGTAGAGCTGAAATAATGTATGGACTTCCTGAACATAATTGAAAATTAGCAAATCAATTACAACAAAACCCATTGATGACAACTGAGATAGCTAATTCAATCATCAAATCAAACAAAAATTAAACCAAACATCAAAACATTGATTACAAGATCAGAATCAAAATCAAGTACCTTTGAAACCCTATAACTTGTTGTAGATCCGATCGACCAGAGCTTGATGATGTCGTCGACGAGGATGAGGTCAAAGTCGAGGTAGATGACGCGACGGAGGGGGGGTTATCGAGTGACGGAGAGGAAGGTGAAGCGAATGAGGGAGTAAGGTAGATGACGCGGCGGAGGGAGGGGGTTGCCGAGGTATCGATGACGCGGCGGAGTGAGGAGATGGAGAAGACTGCGAAAGAGGAGGGTGGGACTCGGGAGTCAAGGAGGCGGAGGAAGGTGGAGCGGGCGAGGGAGGTGAAACATAGATCGCAAAAGAGGGACTGCGGACGAGGGAAGTCGGGAATCACCGAATCATAAAGGTGGAATGTGAAAAGTGAAAAGTGAAAACATTTAGGGTTTAAGATACATTCACTGAAGTTACTAAATTTCTCTCGGTTTGGTTAACTGGGATTTTTTCGAAATGAAAACTGCCACCAAATCACGATTACGCGGTTTTCAGGTTTTCTGAACCACCCAAACCGCGAATTCAGAAAATCAGACCAGACCATCACAGATTAGGTGGTTTGGGCGATTTTGCGGAGACCGTGCACATCCCTTGTCAATTAGGATATAATCACAAGATTCTCATTTTCTTGAAATGTTATTATATTTACACTAATTGTTGGCCAACTATATATAGGATTGAAAACAAAAACAAAAACTATGATAAAACAGGATGAATTAGGGATGTAAATGGGTAGGGTAATACCCCGTCACTGGGTAAAGTAATCCCCACGGGTGAAGGAGATTGACCTTAACGGGTACGAGTATGAGAATTTTAAATGGGTATGAGGGCGGGGATGGGTAAAAAATCTCATACCCACACGATTTTGGGTACGGGGATGGGAAATAAAATGTATCCACAGGGATCCCTATGGGTACTCCCCACGAGGATACCCAATGAAGATACCAATGAGGATTACCCATGGGGATCCTCATATATCAATTTAGGGCTATGCTACCCACTTTGGACACTCACTTTGGGGACCTAGTGGGCCCAAGTGGGTTTCCCTCCATGTGATACATCTCGAGTTGTGTGCTAAACACCTCAAGATATGCACACACTCCTCGAGGCATATCAAATGGGTTACAAAAGCATTTCCCATCAATTTATACCATATGATATTTATATATAAATATTAGTTTCCACCACACTTATTATACAAATAACAAAAATCCTTTTAGTGAGATGTATAATTTTAATTTATTTGGTTAACTATATATTTTGTTTTGAATTGTTTGCAACTATATTATATTTTACAATTTTAAGATCACATATACTAAAAACAAATTAGAGTAAAATGGGAAAAGTTGCAAAAACTTATTTTATAGGATCCTCCTAAAATTTTTTTAGGGGCCCTATGTGTTATTGACTTTATATATAGTTTATATTTATATATACATGTTATGAATTTGTAACTTATTGACATTATTGTTTCCCCACGTGATTCCACATCTTCGCAAAAATCTCTATGAAAATCTCCGAGGGATCCCCAATGGGGAATGGGATGGGGAAAGGAATTTCCCCACGAGGATTCCACATCCCCGCAAAAATCACCAAAGAGATCCCTAATGGGGAATGAAATGGGGAAAACTTTCTCATGGGGATTCTAATAGAACTCTAGACTTTTTATTGCTCAATTGACAAAAGAAACAACAAAAAGAACTAGAAAACCTAGAGAGACAAGTCTCTCAGCCCAAACTCTCAAGAGAGTTAAACCCAAATCAATTACAATTTTCTTGATGCCCCTTACAATCTATTTATACCCTTTCAATTTTCCCCCAAATTGGAAACTTAAACATTCAACTTCCCGCCTAAAACCTAACAAATTCACTCACACTTCTAGTGTTGCATTAGAGGCCTCATAAGGCTCTTATTATTTAGTGTCGTATCATTATTCATCCCTTTAAAATCCATCTTGTACTCAAGGTGGCATAGAGAAAATAGTGCAGCCAGGGTCACAAAGCCAAATGAGGAGATGAGCTTGAGTGAGAAAACCAAGCAACGATCCATAGCAGTCGCGGGTTACCATGAGAACAAGTATTCGCTCCATCAAAATATCAAATAAAGGCGTTGAAACCTTGACTCATGAAGAGCTCAAAAAGATGAATTACTCGAAACCTTAATGCAGGAAGGAAATGGCAGCACCAAAGAAAAGGCACTAATCCCAATAGTGCACACTATAGTGCAAAAGAGCCCACTCTAGGAAGAAGACACTCGAGCCATGTAAATGCTGGCAACACAAGGATCAATGAAAAGAAGGCCAGCCCTATCAAGGAGAAGTAACGACATTGCCAGAGAATAGTGAATCGAAGACCTTCAAAACTATGCTAGGATGTGGTTCTTGGGCCAACGAGATGGGGATACAATATGCTGCTTGAAGTGGGCAACTCGAGAAACATCAACGACCAAGTTATCAATATCTAATAAGGATAGGGTGCACTTGTAAAAAACATGTCACAACACCTCAATTGCAGTGGCCATCTTCCCACCGTCAGATCCTCTGGAGATTTAACATGACTCTAACGCATCGTCTTCCCGAAAACCTTCATCCCCAAAATCGAACTTGCAAATGTGATGGACCCAGCGAGAAAATAGAAAGGCACAACAATAAGGCGACACAAATCGACCTTAGAATCGAAGATGATGAAGAACGAAAACACTGGTGGTGGTGATGAGCTTAAGATAGTCACCCCCCACCGTACATCCTCATGCGAACTCTCTTCCTACTTCGGGATAACTTGAGCGTACTCTATTTTTGCGAATTTGGTGGATATATGATGAGCTTGCAGTCGCGAGGACTGAGAAGTGTTGCAGAGGGGGAGAAATTCCTGGATTTGGCAGATTTGAGGGTTTTGTGACTGGTGGATCTGGTGGTGTTGGGTGCCCAACGATCGCAAGCTCCTCAAACAAACCTTGAAATAGCATATCTGGTGGATCAGAAGACAACAACACCACAGACCACTCTGGATCTGAAGGATTTGAAAGTTGAACGAGAGCCTCTTCGATCTGCAATGCCACCCATCGAATCTCTGATTTCCCCTCAGATCTGAAGTTGAATGATTGTTTCTTCGCCGGATCTGGATCAACTACGATCCGAATCACCTTATTCATCACCAGATCTGCAGCCTCAACAGTTGGAGACCCGTCGTGTAACAACCCTAAAAAAAAATAACCCGTGCCACATGTCAATACAGGTAATACGTGGGCCCACGCCGTGGTACAATCATCGAATCTCGGGCATCGACGCCGAGGTATATTAGTTTTGTATGGTGTTTGTATTATAGTATATTTCATTTGTAAAATTTCAAAGTTCTAACGTGTGAGGACGTTTGTGTGCGAATGTGGGTTATATGACGCGATGTTTAATGGTCCAGGGGACAAACTCAACTAAAAACACGGACAAAACACAAATTATAAATTTATAGGCGTGTTGGCACGTAGTTGTGATAGAGTGCGTGCGACGGGCGAGTCGCGGCGTGGTTCGAGTTCGACAACACTAAAGCGGAGTTGAAGATGACCAAGTGTGGAGCTCAAGTTACGTAATGAAGTTACATATGAAGTGTTGGAGTTGTTGGGACAACTGAAAGGAGGACCCTTAGATGCGCCTCGAGATGAGTGTGCATAAGTGGATGAAGAGAGGGGTATAAAACCAAACACCCACCTTTTTCTCTATCTTCCTCTTTCATTTCTCTCTCTTCCTCTTCCCTAACTTCTTCCCCAAGTAACCACCGAACTGGTGTGGCCGGAGATGCGCCGGAGGCGGCAATTTTTGATGATTTGAGGTAAGATTCGGACTCTCCTCATCGTTCTCTACGCGTTGGTGCGTAGTTTGTTGTTTTCATCGTAATGAGATTTGGATGCCACGTCGAAACTTCAAAGTCTATCGAAGTTTTTGACGTCCCAACGATTCCCGTGATGATTAATAGGTTATTTACAAGGGTTGTAATCGATTTGGGTAAGTTTTGGATTTTTGGCAAATTCTTGAAGATTTTCAAGGATTTTTCGTTTGGATTTAAATGGTGGTGATTGATGGTGAAAATGAGGTGTTGATGATGGTGGATTGTTGAGTTGTTGTCACGGCCGAAATCTCTAACCTCGTTTTGATTTACTTAATTAGGATCACCGACCCGTCACGTGGGACCCACACCGTGATGCACACGTTGACCGAGGCATGCGGCTGAGGTATGTGATATTTATGTATTTTTTTGCATGCCTAGTGTTATGTAGTGTGTAGACTTATTAAGTCAGTTTGTACAGTGTAGACGTCGAGACGAGAGTGGGGACACGCCTCGAGTTGCGTGCGAGTTGGGGAATGAGTTTACATTGATAAAAACAAAATATATTTGAGAAAAATAGTAAATTGGTGAGCACCTAGTGACATGCGGTGGTTGTACGGTATTGTGCACGCCCGAGTACACTCGTTGGCGCGCACGACGGATTTGTAGGCGCGAAAGTATTGACAAATACATATGTTTATGTATATATATGTAATTTAAATATATATATTAAAATCAGAAAAGGAGAAATGACCAAAAAGGGCATTTGGGTGAGAATGAATTTTGGATAAGGATAGGGGCAAAATGGTCATTTGACCCCAAAATATCAAAATCACCACCACCACACAAACCACCGACACTCCTTCCTCACCAAGAACAACAACCGAAAGCGAGAGAGAGATAGAGGAGAGATCGAAACTAAAGACTGAGGGATCGAGGCTAGGAATCGAGCTCGGACGAGAGGATCAGAGGTACGACATTATTGTTGTTGTTGATGTTGGCGTCAATGTTGTCGATGTTGGTGCGTTGTTGGTGTGGTGGTGATGGTGGTGATTGGGGTCTCGGACGAACCGCTCTTGCTGTTCGTCCGAGGAGGGAGACGACCAATCCCTCCCAAATCAAATAAAAAAAAAATTGAAGCAGAGACGCTGCTGCACAGCGTCTCTGTGAAAATGGGGGGAGGGGGAAGGAACGCACGCACGCGTGTGCGTGCGTGCGTGAGGTCCCTAGACCGGACCGGTTGGACCGAACCGGGTCAGACCCGATTCAAGGGTCCAAACCCCTTTAAAAAAATAATAAAAATAAAAAATATAAAAAAATAAAAAAATAAAAATGATATAAAATGATACTTCAGGGACCTAGGGGTGTTCCGGGAGTTTGGGAGCGCAAGTCGAGGTGTCGGGAGGCCGAATTGACTAGGAGTTTTGCGTGAAAGTGAGTATACCCGCTGACAATTTAATTTAGCATTTCATTCCATAATCTTGTTGGTTATTTTATATAGTCATTGTTGACTATTTTACCATTGTATTCTAATAACATGTGTCCTTGGTATTCTATGCTCACTTGTGAGTCTAGTTTTGCATGATATTTACTTGTTGATTTGATTCGTTGCCTCTATCTCATGCTATGTTTATTCTTGTTGTTTAAATGTGAAATAAAGGATAAATAGCATGCTATTAGGCTAGTACATATTAGAAAAAAAGTTTATATGGATTTGTACTCCCTATTTGATTAGATGTTAGACTTGCCTATGCCTCGACATTTCATACTTGGTCTTCCTTGAAATTAAAAAGTAGTTTTTGTAATTAGGTCCCATACTCGATCGAGGTGTGCGCAACTCACGGGGTTAAAGTCCCTGGAAATGATGACACATATTACTTGACACCGTATGACACTCGGGGTTAGAGTCCCTGATGTAGTCAACACACCGGGGTTAGAGTCCCTGAACTCACTTGGGTTAGAGTCCCTTGTGATTTATCATTATAGAGTCGGAGTAACGCGGTTCACTGCCGATCGGACCTAATTCACCACTACTTAACCCAGTGTCAGTTTCACTTGTTTAACTCTGGTATTTACTTGCATATGGTTTATTTTTTTTTCAGCTTTCCTAGTTATATGCCTTTAAATACCAGTCGATTATATTTGGAAATGCAAATTTAAACTTGTCATCGGGGATTACTATTTATTTCTTGTACTCAACGTCCTTTTTATGACGGTGGGTGCAGATCCATCTACTAGCCGACCAGGCAAGGAGAAGATAGGAGATTTTCCCTGAGTAGCGGCGCGGCGCGACTTTTGTTGTAGGTTCATTTTGATATTTTGTATATATTTGATATTATATGTCTTTTATTACATTGGGTTGTACATTTGGGTTGAGCGTTAGTTCCCCGACTAGACTTAGACTGTTTTGCTATATTTTGAGGTTATCTGATATATATATATATATATGATGTCATTTCCTAGTTTTCCACACTTAGGTTATTTTTCAATTGACTACCGCATAATATTCTAATTTATTTTCGCATTAAATGACTAAAGACTTCCGATAAATAACAAATCATGTTAATAAAGATTTAATTAACACTAAAGGCTAATAATGGATTTGGGCACGAGAAATGAGGTAAATAGTTTGTGAGGCTGACTAATACGTAGTTAAGCCCTACGAGGCTAGGATTAGGGCTTAATTGCGGGATTAGGCTGGGCGGTGCCCTAGATTAAAATAGGGGCCGTCATAGTTGGTATAAGAGCTTAGGTATTAGAACCTTAGGGACAAATAAGAAAAACATAAACTCGCATAAAACACAAACCTTAGAAGTGGTAACCAGATGATCCTTGCCTAGGAACTATTTTGTTGAGAATTGAGTGAAAGTGAGCCAGGGTGTCTTTATTTATATACAAGTTAATTTCTATACGTATTTAAATACGAAGTACATCCCGTAGTAGCTGATTCGCGTAGTCAACCTGCAGACACCGATAGCGGATTCCTGCGAGGCCGGAGATACCAGGGCTAGCGGCAGTCAGCTTCCCGCCGTATCAGGTGAGGATTTTCAGTGGTTGTCTGATCGGATGGCCGCTCAGGAGCGACAAATCGCTGACTTCATCGCTTACATGTCGGCGCACCAGACTTCACTTACATCGACCGCTCCCGCCACCACCGCTACTACTACTACTACTACTACTACGCACTCCCGACCACAAAGACTCCTGCAGTAGCCACTACTACTACCGCAGAGGCATGAGCACGAGCACCACCACCAGAGCCTGAGGCACATTGTCCACCAGCTCTACCGATAGTCACCGTACCGGCAGCAGAGACAGTTGTAGACACGTTCACACCCACTACTTCTGAGACCATTGACTTGTCGAGGGACGCTAAGCTAGTGAAGGAGTTCATTAGACTCAGGCCGACATGTTTTTCTGGAGAGAGGGACTACAACAAGATCGAGAAGTGGATTTTGTCGCAGGAGAAACTACATCTACTATTGGACATTGAGGACAGGCTGCAGCCAGTTCTTTTGTACTACACCCTAAACAAGGGTGTTGACGTGTGGTGGAGGACTACAGTGGTGAGCAGAGGCAGCTTCACTTCCTGGTCAGATTTCAAGGTAGAGTTCTACAAGTAGTACTTCCCAGCTTTCATGTTACAGAGGTTGAAGAAAAAATTCATGAGTTTGAGACAAACTGAGGGATAGTCCGTGATGAAGTACCGCGACCGCTATGGCTACATGAGACAGTTGCGGGAGACTTGGTGAATGATGACGCAGATGACACATTCTACTTTGGGGACAGACTGAGGCCAGAGCTTGCGAGATATGTTGTTGGCACTGGGGCCCGCACTCTGCAGGAGATATATGAGAGATCACTCGCTCAGGAGACATGAGTTAGGTAGAGAGGAGGAGAGAGCATCAGAGGGTTACGCTCAAGGTTCGGATTACGATCAGAGGCGCAGGGGTAAGGGACATAGGAGAGGAGACAAAGGCCCACAAAGAGTTGCTCCTCTTTCAGCAGTGCCCTACACACCGTACCATGCACCGACACAGGCTTACGACAGAGCCTTGTTGCCACCTCCCGCCAGACAGGCTTTACCCGCTCCACCGGCATCGAGAAAGCAACAACAACATCAGGGTGGCCGAGACAGAGGTAGAGCCCCGGGATGTACCACGACAGGGACAGATACAGCAGGCAGGACATCGTCGTCAGGTCACTTGTTGGATATTTGGTCAGGTGAGACACATGTCCAGGGAGTGCACACACCCAGCAGCACATCTCCCACAACAGATAGAGAGAGAGCTCACATGGTCGCGCAGCCAGACTCCAGAGCGACCCGTAGTCTTATTGAGGGTATAATTTCTATCGCTGGCAGAGATTCACGTTTTATTTGATTCTGGCTTTACAATGTCTTTTATTGCTGGTCGCATGGTAGACATACTAGGTTTGACACCTATTAGGCTTAGGGTACACCTAATTTTGAGCACCGCAGCCGGGGATAGGGTTTACCCTCATAGCCTAGTTGAGAGATGTCCGGTGGAGATAGGCGGGGTAGAGTTACCTGTAGACTTCAGAGTCCTCGAGATGTTAGACTTCGATGCACTACTTGGGATGGATTGGTTGTCAGCCTATTACGCGCACATCGACTGTTTCAGTAAGTCAGTTGTATTCGAGATTCCCAGTCGACCAATATTTGTTCATCGAGGTAACACACTGAGAGTCAGTACCACGAGAGGTCGACTTGCATCCAGTGAGGAGATGGAGACTCTAGTAGCTTTGTACACAGTGGAAGAGAGTCAGGAACCCAGGCTTGAGGAGATACTAGTTGTTCGAGACTTCCCAGATGTCTTCCCGGAGGATTTACCTGGATTACCGCCACCACGAGAGGTAGACTTCATTATCGAGCTCGTACCGGGTACCAGACTGATCGCGATACCGTCGTACCGCATGGCTCCAAGGGAGTTAGAGGAGTTGAGGACTCAACTTAAGGATTTGGGAGACAAAGGATTCATCACACCTTCAATGTCACCGTGGGGAGCGCCCGTCCTGTTTGTAAAGAAGAAGGACGACAGTCTGAGGCTATGTATCGACTACAGGCAGCTGAACAAAGTGACAGTCAGAAACAAGTACCCACTACCGCGGATTGATGATTTGTTTGATCAGCTGAGAGGAGCGCAGTGTTTCTCCAAGATAGACCTGAGATCGGGGTATCATCAGCTTAGGATCAGGGACGAGGACAGATCCAAGACAGCGTTCAGTACCAGATACGGACACTACCAGTTCACGGTCATGCCATTCGGGCTGACCAACGCCCCCGTCGTATTTATGGATTTGATGCACCGAGTACTTAGATCATATCTTGACCGCTTCGTGATAGTCTTCATTGATGACATCTTGATATACTCGAGGACACGAGAGGATCATGAGCGGCACCTCAAAGAGATGTTGCAGACTTTGAGGGAGCACCGACTTTTTGCCAAGTTTAGTAAGTGCGAGTTCTGGCTTGCAGAGGTTAAGTTTTTGGGGCATGTTGTCGGAGCAGCAGGCATTGCAGTGGATCTGGCCAAGATTCAGGCAATTATGGATTGGCCAAAGCACCGACATCAGTACGGAGATTAGGAGTTTTCTGGGGTTAGCCGGATATTACCGCATGTTCGTGAAGGATTTCTCAAATATCGCTTCACCGATTATGAGGCTGACACAAAAGGACGTTCCTTATGCGTGGGCTGAGAAGTGCGAGGTCGCATTTACTCAGTTGAAGAGATCATTACTACCGCTCTAGTGTTAGTATTGTCAGAGGCTGGGCAGGGATTCCTAGTTTACACAGATGCTTTTTACACGGGTCTGGGTTTAGGGTTGATGCAGGGCACCGGGGTTGTTGCATACGTATCGAGGTAGTTGAAGGTACACGAGAAGAATTATCCCATACACGATCTGGAGTTGGCAGCAGTTGTATTTGCACTAAAGACTTGGAGACACCTTTTGTATGGAGAGAGATTCATACTCTTCACTGATCACAAGAGTCTGAAATATCTCTTCACACAGAAGGAGCTGAATATGAGACAACGCAGATGGTTGGAATTCTTGAAGGACTACGACTTTTCCTTGGAATATCATCCAGGAAAAACGAACGTAGTCGCAGATGTGCTGAGTAGGAGACCGACCAAAGACGCAGATGTTGTGAGATGTCACATGATGCATGAGTATGGTTTACTCGAGGCAGCGACGACAACATGTCAGACAGAGGTTCCTATCGATACCCAGGTGATGATTTGCACACAAATGAGGCTACAAACCGTGTCTACACAGAGAGTGTTAGAAGGTCAGAGGACCGACCGGTTGTACTCGAAATTTAGCGAGTTAGCGCAGAGTGTATAGACTGGGTAGAGACGATAGATCATTGTTTGAGATACCGAGGTAGGTTATGGATACCAGAGGTATTGGAGCTGAGAGACGAGATCCTTCAGAAGTCGCACCGTTCTAGATTCACCGTGCATCCAGGTAGGACTAAGATGTACCACGACATGAGGAGACATTTCTGGTGACCTGGGATGAAGGCAGACGTGTCTGAGTTCATCAGGAACTGTGGTATTTGTCAGCAGATGAAGTCCGAGCATCGCGGACCCGGAGGACTACTACAACCACTTCCCATTCCTAGATGGAAGTGGGAAGACATCTCTATAGATTTCGTTAGAGGATTGTCGAGGACCGTGAAGAGACATGATTCGATCTAGGTGATAGTTGACAGACTGACGAAGTCTGCCCATTTCCTACCAGTGGCGTCGCACTACACATTTGACTAGTTGAGCATACTGTTCGAGATAGAGATTATCAGGTTACACGGAGTACCGTTGACGATCACGTCAGACCGAGATGCTACGTATACGTCCAAGATGTGGCGGAGTATGCAAGAGCAGTACGGTACGCGCCTACAGTTTAGTACGGCTTTCCACCCTCAGACTGACGGGCAGACTGAGAGATTGATTCAGGTGCTTGAGAACATGTTACGGGCGTGCGTGTTGGAGTTTGGCGGATCTTGGGCAGAGTACCTACCGTTGTGTGAGTTCACTTACAACAATAGTTATCAGGCTAGCATTGAGATGGCGTTGTTTGAGGCTTTGTATGGCAGACCGTGTCGCTCGCCGTCATGTTGGGCTGAGCCAGAGGACCGGGAGATTGTGGGACCTGAGATTGTTGTTGACCACACGAAGAAGGTCAAGCTAATCCGTCAGAGACTCAGAGGAGCCAGGAGAGACAAAAGATATATGCAGACAAGTATCGCGGTGATCTCGGGTATTCCAAGGGAGCTTTTGTCTATTTAAAGGTTTCCCCTCGGAAGGGTCTTCAGAGATTTGGGGTGAAAGGCAAACTTGCACCGAGGTACATCGGGCCTTTCATGGTTAAGAAACGGGTCGGGAAAGTGGCATACGAGCTTGAGCTGCCTCCACAGATGTCAGGGGTCCATCCAGTGTTCCACATTTCGATGCTTCGATTAGCTGAGTCGAGGGCCGGCGTGCGACCGACAGTTGACATGAGTCAGATCGACCTTAGCGAGGACATCTCATACGAGGAGCAACCCATTCAGATCCTAGATCGAAAGGTACAACGGTTGAGGAACAAGTCCATTCCCAAGGTGTTCGTCAAGTGGCAGTTTCACGATGACACGGAACTCACTTGGGAGCGGGAGAACTACATACGAGATAGATTCCCGTACCTCTTCGAGTCAGGTATAACCCAAACTTGAGCTTAATTTCGAGGACAAAATTTCCATTTTGTTGGGAATATTTGTCACGACCCAAATCTCTAACCTCGTTTTGATTTACTTAATCAGGATCACCGACCCGTCACGTGGGACCCACATCGTGATGCACACGTTGACCGAGGCATGCGGCTGAGGTATGTCATATTTTTGTATTTTTTTGCATGCCTAGTGTTATGTAGTGTGTAGACTTATTAAGTCAGTTTGTGCAGTGTAGACGTCGAGACGAGAGCGGGGACACGCCTCGAGTTGCGTGCGAGCTGGGGAATGAGTTTACATAAATAAAAACAAAATATATTCGACAAAAATAGTAAATTGGTGAGCACCTAGTGACACGAGGTGGCTGTACGGTAGTTTGCACGCCCAAGTACACTCGTTGGCGCGCACGACGGATTTGTAGGCGCGAAAGTATTGACAAATACATATGTTTATGTATATATATGTAATTTAAATATATATATATATATATTAAAATCAGAAAAGGAGAAATGACCAAAAAGGGTATTTGGGTGAGAATGAATTTTGGATAAGAATAGGGGCAAAATGGTCATTTGACCACAAAATATCAAAATCACCACCACCACACACACCACCACACTCCTTCCTCACCAAGAACAACTGAAAGCGAGAGAGAGATAGAGGAGAGATCGAAACTAGAGACCGATGGATCGAGGCTAGGAATCGAGCTCGAACGAGAGGATCGGAGGTAAGGCATTATTGTTGTTGTTGATGTTGGCGTCAATGTTGTCGAATGTTAGTGCGTTGTTGGCGTGGTGGTGATTGGGGTTTCGGACGAACTGCTCTTGCAGTTCGTCCGAGGAGGGAGATGACATGGTCGTCGTCTCCCCTCCCAATCCCTCCCAAATCAAATCAAAAAAAAAAAATTGAAGCAAAGACACTGCTGCACAGCGTCTCTGTGAAAATGGGGGGAGGGGTGCGTGCGTGCGGTCCCTGGACCGGTCTGACCGGTCCAGTTGGACCGGACTAGTTGGACCAAACCGGGTCAGACCCGGTTGGACCAGGTCAAACCCGATTCAAGGGTCCAAACCCCTTTAAAAAAATAATAAAAATATAAATAAATAAATAAATAAAAATGATATAAAATGATACTTCAAGGTCCTAGGGGTGTTCCGGGAGTTTGGGAGCGCAAGTCGAGGTGTCGGGAGGTCGAATTGACTAGGAGTTTTGCGTGAAAGTGAGTATACCCGCTGGCAATTTAATTTAGTATTTCATTCCATAATCTTGTTGGTTATTTTATATAGTCATTGTTGACTATTTTACCATTGTATTCTAATATCATGTGTCCTTGGTATTCTACGCTCACTTGTGAGTCTAGTTTTGCATGATATTTACTTGTTGATTTGATTCGTTGCCTCTATCTCATGCTATGTTTATTCTTGTTGTTTAAATGTGAAATAAAGGATAAATAGCATGTTATTAGGCTAGTACATATTAGAAAAAAAGTTTATATGGATTTGTACTCCCTATTTGATTAGATGTTAAACTTGCCTATGCCTCGACATTTCATACTTGGTCTTCCTTGAAATTAAAAAGTAGTTTTTGTAATTAGGTCCCATACTCGATCGAGGTGTGCGCAACTCACGAGGTTAAAGTCCTTGGAAATGATGACACATATTACTTGACACCGTATGACACTCAGGGTTAGAGTCCCTGATGTAGTCAACACACCGGGGTTAGAGTCCCTCGACTCACTTCGGTTAGAGTCCCTTGTGATTTATCATTATAGAGTCGGAGTGATGCGGTTCACTGCCGATCGGACCTAATTCACCACTACTTAGCCTAATGTCAGTTTCACTTGTTTAACTCTGGTATTTACTTGCATATTGTTTATTTTTTCAGCTTTCCTAGTTATATGCCTTTAAATACCAGTCGATTATATTTGGAGATGCAAATTTAAACTTGTCATCGGGGATTACTGTTTATTTCTTGTACTCACCGTCCTTTTTATAACGGTGGGTGCAGATCCATCTACTAGCCGGCTAGGCAAGGAGAAGATAGGAGATTTTCCCTGAGTAGCGACGCGGCTCGACTTTTGTTGTAGGTCCATTTTGATATTTTGTATATATTAGATACTATATGTCTTTTATTACATTGGGTAGTACATTTGGGTTGAACGTTAGTTCCCCGACTAGACTTAGACTGTTTTGCTATATTTTGAGGTTATCTGATATATATGATGTCATTTCCTGGTTTTCCACACTTAGGTTATTTTTCAATTGACTACCGCATAATATTCTAATTTATTTTCGCATTAAATGACTAAAGACTTCCGATAAATAACAAATCATGTTAATAAAGATTTAATTAACACTAAAGGCTAATAATAAATTTGGGTACGAGAAACGAGGTAAATAGGTTGTGAGGCTGACTAATACGTAGTTCTACGAGGCTAGGATTAGGGCTTAAATGTGGGATTAGGCCGGGCGGTGCCCTATATTAAAATAGGGGCCGTCACAGTTGTTGTTGTTAATGTTGTTTGTGGAAGAAGGAAAAGAAAAAAAAAAGAAAAAAAAATTGCAATTCGTTCGCTGGAATTCCAGCGAACAAGGGAAGAAGAAAAAAGAAACGGGCCAGGTTAAGGTGACTCGGCACAGTTGGGTCAGACCGGGTTTAACCCGTTGGATCGGGTCCCAGTCAGGGCAGTCCAGACTCGACCCGGGACCCACCCACCCACCCATTATTATATTAATAAATAATTATTTATTTTAATTAATTATATTAAAAAGAATTTTAATTGAAATAAAATTCCAGGAAAATAAGGAAAATTCAGAAAAATTCTAGAAAATTCTAGAAAATTATATTTTCATTAAATAAAGAGAAATTTGGGTATTTCTATGAAAAGTGAAGTATTCGGGGTTTTTGCGAGACGTTGTGTTGGGGTTTTGCCTCGAAAAGCATAAAATTGGTAAAAATAGCCAAAAAATTGAAAAATCATAGGAAATTAAAGAAATTGATATAAATTGCATTATCAGGGATATTGTATACAGGGGGATCGTAAGGGCGGGTCAGAGTCCATGTTAGTGCGAATTAGTTTGGATTCGAGGTAAGTAAACCAGTGAGGAACACTACAGTTATTTCTTGAGCTTTGAGTTATTTATTGATATTGTTTCAATGCCCTCTTGTGATTCCATTCATATGAGTTGTCATAAGGCAAGTGTGTCAAGCGTGATCCTTGCAGAATTTCGGGGTTTAAGGCTGAGGATACGTGATTGGTTGTAATGACATGTACGAGGTGAGAGTTCTCCACCAAATTGTTGGGGACTCTGCACTCGCGTAGGGGTCTCAGAGGAGATTCTGTCATCGACTCCTATCTTTTGAGGAGATTATGTCCTCGGCTTAACGACTTTGATTGGTCGGGACCACTTGTGTCTTTCCTTTGTATTCCGGGACACTCAATTTCTACTGCTTATTTATTTATTCACAGTCTTTATATATTAATGCGCTCCTTGTCCTTTCTTTCTATCTGCATGAATTGACTGTTCATTTATTTAATTCGAAATAATGTATTTATTGTTATTCCTGCTTGGCGTTACTTACTTGGGCTCGTCATTCTTGTGTTTGACCGAGTGCAGATCCGCAGTCCAGCAAAGGAAAGGTCGTGCAGTTAGGCGATATACTTTGAGTTGCCCTCCTCTGCTGACATAGGTGACTTTTTTGTTGTATTAGTTACTTATATTATTTTTGCACATGGGGTTATGGGTTGAGAGATTTTTGGATATTATGACTTGGATGATACTCTCGTTGCTTTACATGGTATATATGATATACGGAGTTCCCACACCCTAGGTTTTTGTCCTAACTTAGAGCTTTCGAAGTTGATTGATTAGTTGAGATTAATTGCTTCCTCTTTATACTTTGATAACTCGCTAATTAATTGACTTCACTTTAAATTATTAATAAATGATTGAATGGTAAGGATAGGCTCATTGGCCCTGCGCGACTCTGCGAGATTGGCTCGGGGGTTCACGTGGGTCCAGGACGGGCGGCGCCTGATTCTAGGATTGTGGAATTTGGGGCCGTCACAGTTGGTATCAGAGCGTAAAGGTTGAATAAAAGACTCTTAAATTTAAATCGCAATCCACTAAGACATAGGAAAACGGAAGTTAGATAGTTGTTGAACTTAGAGTGGAACCCTATGAACCTAACTTAAGTCTTAGTTGGGAAGTGAGGAGAGTTGGGGAAAAGTCAGAACTTGTAATGTACATGTTATATTTGAGATGGTGTATTACTATGATATCGATTAGTTATTCACGGATTCGGAGATTCGCCTAATTGCAGACAACGATGGCGGATCAGCCGGGTTCTGGTGATGATAGTGGGACGCCAGGTCCTAAAGGAGTCAATTTGGAG
Organism: Stephania japonica; assembly: GCA_039657345.1. Taxonomy (NCBI): domain Eukaryota; kingdom Viridiplantae; phylum Streptophyta; class Magnoliopsida; order Ranunculales; family Menispermaceae; genus Stephania; species Stephania japonica. Next base: position 12,734,117 of record CM077564.1, on the reverse strand, counting down.
GAGTTCCAGATGTGGACTCAGAGGATTATGAGTCAGGATCATAGACTTGAGGAGATCTTAAAACTATTGAGAGCACCTCCTACAGCGACACCATCTACACCGACTACTTCCCAGTTGCTTGCTGCACAGGAGACTGGTTCACCAGCTACAGCGGTGACGTCGACAGCTCCTATTCCGATTTCAGCGATGCTGGAGACCGCACTAGCTCTGATAGCACAAAAAGGGGTTGTACTGCCTACTCAGACGGAGGTGATACCATCGACACCAAGTACACCAGGTACTGAGACGCCTAGTACATCCACTACTCCGAGTACTAAGGCTACGCCAGAGGCGAGACAGGCCAGGGAGTTTTAGAGGCATCAGCACGAGAAGTTCTACGGTGATATGAATCTTGAGGCAGTAAAGATCTTCTTGAGGAGTCACGAGAAGATTCACGACATTCTGGCTACACCAGCCCACATGCAGCCTAGTATATCTTCTGCCTCACTGTTCGGAGAGGCAGACGTCAGGTGGCGCACTACGATGGCCATGAAGGGGAAGCCCCGAGATTGGGCTAAGTTCAAGGGGGGTTCGAGCAGAAGTACATTCCTCATACGGTCTGTAATTTGAAGTGGACTGAGTTTCAGAATATCCGGCAGTGAACTGACGAGTCCGTGATGCAGTACATGGATCGATATCTACGACTGATGGAGTATGTCGGAGGAGCAGTAGATACTGACGCCGACCAGGCATATTACTTTGTACACGGGCTACTCGAGTCGATAGGTTTCGATGGTGGTGACGACAACTCCGAGCACATTGCAGGTGGCATACGAGAGAGCCATGGCCAGTGAGGGATTTGGCAGTACACGCACCGGGGCACAAGCTACTTTATCGACACCTTCCCAATCGGGGAGGCCTTCAGGGGATGGTAAGAGGAGGAAAAGATTCAGGTAGTGGTCGCAGAGAGACCGAGCTCAGAGTGTAGCATCAGTAGCATCTCCACCCACAACAACGGTCGTATCATCCGCTCCGGCATGGAGCTATGCTAGTGTTCAGCCACCACAGTCCCAGTCATGCCAGCATAAACAACAACACCAGAGGACTAAGGGCAGAGGCGGCGGTCAGGAGCAGAGATATCGACAGGGATAGTGACGCGATCAGGGCTAGGGACAGAATTCTGGTCAGTCATCGAGACAGGGACAGTGTGGTCCGTCTAGTTCAGGGTCTCAGAGGGGAGCATGCTTCGAGTGGGGACAGTTGGGCCACTTCGTCAGCGCTTGTCCACGACTGGGTCGAGGGCAGCGACAGGGCCAAAAGCAGGTACATGCCATCGCTGGACCAGACACGACTGCCGCACGGAACCTGATTGAGGGTACAGTTTACATTTGCAATCGATTTATGTATACCATGTTTGATTCCTGTTCCACAGTTTCTTTCATTTCGGGTCGTATGGTTGATGAGTTAGGGTTGAGACCTATTCGATTAGAGAGACCCTTGATCCTTAGCACGACTGCTGGGGACAAGATTTACCCGAATTTAGTGTGTGTCGACTGTTCAGTAGAGATAGAGGAATACACCTTACCTGCAGACCTGAGAGTGTTGGAGTTCCTAAAGTTCGATGCACTACTGGGCATGGATTGGTTGGGTGTTTATCATGCACAGATTCACTGCTACGGTAAGAGGATCACGTTTCGGATTATTGGGCATCCGGAGTTTAGCTTTCAGGGGACTTCGACCAATTTACCGATCACCAGGGGTAGAGTCGCCACTAGCGTAGATGTAGAGACATTCGCTGGCGTGTTGAGTACGACAGGAAGAGTAGAGACTAGGTTGGAGGATGTGCTAGTAGTACGCGAGTTTCCTGATGTTTTCCCAGCGGAGTTACCAGGCTTACCACCACCTAGGGAGATCGATTTCATCGTTGACTTGGTCCCAGGGACCAAACCTATTTCTATTCCTCTGTACCGTATGGCTCCGAGAGAGTTAGAGAAGTTGAGAGGACAACTCGACGAGTTGTTGGAGTTAGGCGTTATTCGGCCGAGTATGTTGCCTTGAGGAGCGCCGGTATTGTTTGTGAAGAAGAAAGATAGTAGCTTGAGATTATGCATCGACTACAGACAGTTGAATAAGGTGACGGTGAAGAACAAGTATCCACTTCCTCGCATCGACGATTTGTTCGACCAGTTGACAGGTTCGCAGTGTTTCTCAAACATTGATATGAGATCTGGGTACCATCACCTGAGGATTAAAGCAGAGGACATGGAGAAGACTGCATTTCGCACTCGATATGGATATTACTAGTTTACAGTCATGCCGTTTCGGCTGACTAACGCCCCAGCAATGTTCATGGATTTGATGCATCGAGTATTGAGACAGTACTTGGACAGATTTGTCATTGTGTTCATCGACGACATCTTGATATATTCCCGGACTCACGAGGTGCACGAGGAACACCTAAGGTTGGTTTTACGGACACTGAGAGAGCACCGATTCTTCGCTAAGTTCAATAAATGTGAATTTTGGCTGACAGAGGTAGGATTCCTAGGTCACATTGATGGGACCGACGGAGTGTCAGTGGACCCCACTAAGGTCAAGGCAGTTAGCGATTGGCCTACACCAAGATCAGCGTCAGATATCCGTGGTTTTCTGGGCTTGGCCGATTATTATCAGCATTTTGTACAGGACTTCTCGAGGATCACGACACCGATGACGTAGTTAACGAAGAAGGATGTCAGATTTCAGTGGAACGATGACTGTGAGCAGGCGTTCAGGACATTGAAGGAACGAATGACTACCACACCCGTTTTGGTTTTGCTCGAGTCAAGGAAGGGTTTTGAGGTGAACACCGATGCTTTTAAGATTGGTTTAGGTTGTGTTCTGATGCAGGAGGGTAGAGTGATTACCTACGCGTCCCGACAGTTGAAGATTCATGAGAAGAATTACCCTACTCACGATTTGGAGTTGGCGGCAGTGGTTTTTGCACTGAAGATTTGGCGCTACTATCTCTACGAGGATAGATTCGTTCTATTCACTGACCACAAGAGTTTGAAGTACCTTTTCACTTAGAAGAAGCTGAACATGCGACAGAGACGATGGCTTGAGTTCTTCAAGGATTATGATTTCTCATTAGAGTATCACCCGGGGAAAGCTAATGTGGTTGCAGACGCATTGAACCGCATAGGGGTTGACTCAGAGGTTGTTACCTGCCACATGACGCACGATTATGGTTTGCTTGAGGCGATTGAGAGGATTTGTTCCGATGATGTTCCGACCGATACTAGAGTGATGATTTACGGTAAGATAAGGACTCAAATAGTGTCGATGCAGAGTGTACTCGAGGGTCAGCAGGCAGACGAGCAATATCAGAAGTTCTTAGAGCTGGCGCAGAGTTCAGATCATCCAAATTTGAGTCAGTCGACAGACTCATGCCTGAGATTTAGAAGACGATTGTGGATTCCATCAGTGGTTGAGCTACGCGATGAGATACTTCATGAGGCACGCCGCTCACGATTTACGGTTCATCCGAGCAGGACTAAGATGTACGTAGAGGTGCGTCGTCTTTTCTGGTGGCCGAGGATGAAGACCGACGTTAATTTTATTCGAGGATGTGATATTTGTCAGCGTGTTAAGGCTGAGCATCGCAGACCTGGGGGGTAATTACAACCACTTCCTATTCCTCAGTGGAAGTGGGAGCACATTGCTATAAGCTTCGTCAGTGGGTTACCTCGACCTCAGTAGGGACATGATAGTGTCTGGGTGATTGTGGACAGATTGACTAAGTTCGCGCACTTCATACTGATCTCGACTACACATCGGGTAGATAGGTTGGCAGAGTTGTACGAGCGAGATATAATTCGACTTCACGGTGTATCGTTATAGATCGTGTCTGACAGGGGGCCGCAGTTTACATGGCAGATTTGGCAGAGCATGTAGGCATAGTTTGGCACGAGGTTGAACCTCAGTACCGCCTATCACCCACAAACTGATGGATAGTCAAAGCGTTTGATCCAAATTCTTGAGGATATGCAGAGGATGTCTGTGTTGGAGTATGGTGGATCTTGGGAAGAATACCTTCATCCGTGTGAGTTTGCTTATAATAACAATTATCAGGCCAATATCGGCATGGCACCATTTTGAGGCATTGTACGGGAAGCCGTGTAGATCTCTATCTTATTGGGCGGAGCCCGAGGATGTGGCAGCGATTGTGTCGAAGATTGTGGTAAATCATACAGAGAAGATACGCCAGATCCGTTTGAGACTGAAAGGTGCGCATGAGAGGCAGAAGAAGTATTATGACTTGTATCACGGGGAGTTGGAGTACTAGGTCGGGGATTTTGTATATCTGAAAGTATCTCCATTAAAGGGTCACAAGAGGTTTGGGATTAAAGGGAAACTCGCGCCGAGGTTCATTGGTCCGTTTAGAGTGGTGAAGTGGGAAAGCAAGGTCGCGTACGAGCTAGAGTTGCCACCTCCGATGTCAGGAATTCATCCTGTCTTTCACATATCGATGCTGCGGTTGGATAGGTCCAGGGAGGGCAGACGACCGACAGTAGATTTGAGCCAGATAGACCTGAGGGAGGACGTCACCTACAACGAGCAGCCTATCCAGATCTTAGATCGCAAGGTCAAGACATTGAGGAACAAGGAAATCCCATCAGTCCTCGTCAAGTGGCAGCACCACGGGGATGAGGAGCTGACTTGGGAGCTGGAGTCATAAATGCGCGAGTGTTTCCCCTACCTCTTTTGAGTTCGGTAAGTCTTTCCTTTAGTTTCGTTTAATTTCGAGGACGAAATTCCAGTTAGTTGGGAAGACTATAACAACCCTAAAAAAAAAATTTAACCCGTGCCACGTGTCAATACAGGTGATACGTGGGCCCACGCAGTGGTACAATCATCAAATCTCGGGCGTCGACGTCGAGGTATGTTAGTTTTATATGGTGTTTGTATTATAGTATATTTCATTTGTAAAATTTCAAAGTTTTAACGTGTGAGGACGTTTGTGTGCGAGTGTGGGTTATGTGACGCGATGTTTAGTGGTCCGGGGGACAAACTCCACTAAAAACACGGACAAAACACAAATTATAAAATTATAGAAGTCTTGGCACGTAGTTGCGATAGAGTGCGTGCGACGGGCAAGTCGCGACGCGGTTTGAGTTCGACAACACTAAGGCAGAGTTGGAGATGACCAAGTGTGGAGCTCAAATTACGTAATGAAGTCACATATGAAGTGTTAGAGTTGTTGGGACAACTGAAAAGATGACCCTTAGATGCGCCTCGAGATGAATGTGCATAAGTGGATGAAGAAAGGGGTATAAAAACCCAACACCCACCTTTTTCTCTCTCTTCCTCTCTTATTTCTCTTTCTTTTCCTCTTCCCTAACTTCTTCCCCAAGCAACCATCGGACTGGTGTGGCCGAGCAGTGCCGGAGGCGCGGTTTTCGACGATCTGAGGTAAGATTAGGACTCTCCTCATTGTTCTCTACGTGTTGGTGCGTAGTTTGCTTGTTTTCGTCGTGGTGAGATTTGGATGCCACGTCGAAACTTCAAAGTTTATCGAAGTTTTCGACGTCCCAACGATCCCCGTGATGATTAATAGGCTATTTACAAAGGTTGTAATCGATTTGGGTAAGTTTTGGATTTTTGGCAAAATTTTGAAGATTTTCAAGGATTTTTCGTTTGGATTTAAATGGTGGTGATTGATGGTGAAAATAAGGTGTTGATGATGGTGGATTGTTGAGTTGTTTTTGTTAATGTTGTTTGTGAAAAAGAAAAAAAAAATTTGCAGTTCGTTTGTTGGAATTCCAGCGAACAAGGGAAGAAGAAGAAAGAAACAGGCCGGGTCAAGGTGACTCACCCCGGTTAGGTCAGACCGGGTCCCGGTTAGACCCGGTCAGGGCGGTCCAGACCCGACCCAGTCGGGTCGGGCCAGACCCGACCCGGGACCCACCCACCCATTATTATATTAATAAATAATTATTTATTTCAGTTAAATATATTAAAAAGGATTTTAATTGAAATAAAATTCCAGAAAATAGGGAAAATTCAGGAAAAATTCTGAAAAATTATAGAAAATTATATTTTCATCAAATAAAGAGAATTTTGGAAGTTTCTATGAAAAGTGAATTATTCGGGGTTTTTGCGAGACGGTGTGTCGGTTTTTGCCTCACAAAGCCTGAAATTGGTAAAAATAGCCAAGAATTTAAAAAATCATAGGAAAATTAAAGAAATTGATATAAATTGCATTATCAGGGTTATTGTATACACGGGGACCGTAAGGGCGTGTCAGAGTCCGTGTTAGCGCGAATTAGCTTGGATTCGAGGTAAGTAAACCAGTGAGGAACACTACAGTTATTTCTTGAGCTCTGAATTATTTATTGATATTGTTTCAATGCCCTCTTGTTATTCCATTCATATGAGTTGTCCTAAGGCGGTTGTGACTGGTTGTAATGACATGTACGGGGTGAGAGTTCTCCATCAGATTGTTGGGGACTCTGCACTCGCGTAGGGGTCTTAGAGGAGATTCTGTCCTCGACTCCTAGCCTTTGAGGAGATTCTGTCCTCGGCTTAACGACTTTGATTGGTCGGGACCACTTGTGCCTTTCCTTTGTATTCCGGGACACTCAATTTCTACCGCTTATTTATTTATTCACAGTCTTTATATATTAATGCGCTCCTTGTCCTTTCTTTCTATCAGCATGAATTGACTGTTCATTTATTTAATTTGAAATGTTGTATTTATTATTGTTCCTGCTTGGCATTACTTACCTGGGCTCATCATTCTTGTGTTTAACCGAGTCCAGATCATGATCAAAGAAAAGGAAAGGCGTGCGCTAATTAGGCGATATACTTTGAACAAATTTCTCATCTCACGACATAGGTGACTTTTTTGTTGTATTAGTTACTTATATTGTTTTTGTACATGTGGTTATGGGTTGAGAGATTTGTGGATATTATGACTTGGATGATACTCTCCTTTCTTTACATGGTATATATGATATACGGGGTTCCCACACCCTAGGTTTTTGTCCTAACTTAGAGCTTTTGAAGTTGATTAATTGCTTCCTCTTTATACTTTGATAACTCGCTAATTAATTGACTTTACTTTTAAATTATTAATAAATGATTGAATGGTAAGGATATTCTCACTGGCCCCGTGCGACTTGGCTGGATTGGCTTGGGGTTCACGCGGGTCCAGGCCGGGCAACGCTCGATTTTAGGATTGTGGAATTTGGGGCCGTCACACGTCGGTCGACACTGGATCTAGATCACCATTGATCGGAATCAACTCGACCGCCACTGGATCAAGCGAAACTGGTGATTTGGTACCACATGACTCTTCGATATGCTGTTCTTCAGTGCTAGATAATGTAATCCCATAATGTAGAAAGAAGAGTTCGTCAAACCTCTGAGATAAGGCTTTGAACGCCTTCTTCATTTCAACTCCGAAATCTCTTATCTGATTCGTTACTTCCTCGATCGACTCCACCACCATCAAACTCTTTTGTGGCTCTTTTTCGATGGAATTGATTCGTAAGTCGCTCTTTGAATGCATTCTGCACAATCGTGATGCTCTGATACCAATGATAGAACTCTAGACTTTTTATTGCTCAATTGACAAAAGAAACAACAAAAAGAACTAGAAAACCTAGAAAGACAAGTCTCTCAGCCCAAACTCTCAAAAGAGTTAAACCCAAATCAATTACAATTTTCTTGATGCCCATCCCTTCTCTTACAATCTATTTATACCCTTTCAATTTCCCCCCAAATTGAAAACTTAAACATTCACCTTCCCACCTAAAACCTAACAAATTCACTCACACTTTTAGTGTTGCATTAAAGGCCCCATAAGGCTCTTATTATTTAGTGTCATATCAAATTCTCCACCTCCATGAGGATTTGATAGGTATGGGGATGAATATAAGAATTCATCCCCAAATGAGTATGAGTATGAATATGAGGATGAGTGATGAGTTTTTAAGTGGGTATGGGTATGGGGATGGGGTCCCCATCACGTACCCTACCCATTTACATCCTTGGGGTGAATCAGCAACTAAGACAATGTGTTCTCATCAGAACTAAGACAATAACGTGTAAAAGGGGCAGCTGACAAACGAAAATAAAAATAATTTACTTGCTTCTTTTATTGTATATAAAAGAATGAACAAATGAAAGAATTAGAATACATCTATGATCTATCCCATGTACCCTTGAAACTACGCCAAAGCTTCACATGATGAAGTCTTAGGATTAAACAAAGCAGGCAACAAGTACTTCCTCCCATTAATCCCATAAGCGTTGAAGCTCCCACCACTGCTCTCATCCTTCAACAACTCCCCTGCATACCCTGGATATGCTCCTCTCCCATAAATCCCTGCACAAGCAGATGCCGCCTCTAGAGGCGCCTCCGCCGGCCCTTGGTAGTATCCATTGCCAAAAGGATTAGTGGCAGTCCCAGCCAGCAGTGAAGCCAAATTGATCACCATTCCGTCCATGCCCACGTTGCCATTCGGCGCAACCAATGGCGCGCTCTGCGGTCCATACATTGGTTGGTGGAAAGGCCAAGCACATTGGCCTGGGCATTGTGTCTCTGAGTTCCCTACCCATATGTAGGCATACTTGTAGATTATACTCCCTTTGCTTTTCACAACCGGAGCAGCAGCTGCAGAACCATGAGTTCCACACCTACTCGAGCAAAACCCATCGGCAGTGACATCCGGCGCGGTCAACACCACGTTGATGGCGTTGCGGTGACTGCCTTTCGAGGCCAATTGAACAATTTGGGAAGTGGAGAGTGACTTGGATAGGGAGTAGGTTTCATCAAGGAATTGGTTGCCTAGTGTGAGTGTCAAAGCAGAATGAGGAGAATTATTGATGGGTTGGTAGTAGTACTTTCGGGTGGCCTTCCACCAAGTGGAGACTGATGGGTGATTGTGGACTGATGAGGAGAGGGAGATGAAGAAATCAGAGATGATGGCTCTTTGGGTGGGCTTGAATTTTCCATACCAAATGAGATTCACTGTGATGTTGCCTGTGAGGAGATGGCCCTTGTGGTACTTCATTGATGAGAACTTCTCACCGTCACTACTAGCCATGAGTGGTCTAGCAGTGGCCAAGGAGAATTGTTGAAACAAAGGAGCAGCAATGAAGAGTAGAAGGTGGAGCTGCACTATTAGAACAAGCATAGAAGAAACAAAGCCAGCCATTTCTATTGCTATAGTTAGTTAATTGAGATGTATTAACTAACTGTTGTGGGCTTTAGAAGCTAGAGTGGATGAAGAGAGGTGGTATAGAGGGTTTGTATTTATATGATGAACAATGAACCTAGAAGTAGAGAATTTATTAAAGTGGGTAACAACTAGTAACGCTCTTCACTGGTCCCTACGCGTCTTGTTTTAAATGAACACGAGAGACTTGAGAGTTGTTGGTTTGCTTTTGAATTTTAAGGAGCTGTGTACAGCTAAGTCTTGCTCTCCAAGGCCTGAATTGTGGTGATTTGGCTTTTGTTTTTGTTTCTACCTATGAATTTATGAGGAGTGAAGGAGCGTCTCAACTTCGCAACAAATGCTAACAGCTGTGCAAAACGCAGAGGCTTGTGGTATAATTGTTGAAGTTACCGAAAATGCCCATCAAATTCGAAGTTTTGGGATATAACGTTATGACTTTTCAGGGGTGTTTGGTGAATATTTTCCAAAAAGGAATAGCCAGGCTGGACATATTTGGTGGAGCCAACTGGCTGGTTTGTGTGTGACCTTGAGAAATCTTGATAACACAAAACGCGGCGCCACCAGACTCCTTTTGTGCATAGGGTTTCGATGTCAGAACAAAAAAAACCTTTTGTGCATAGGGTTTCGATGTCAGAACAAAAAAAAAAAAAAAAAAAAAAAAAAAAAAAAAAAAAAAATCTAGGGTTTCAATTATTTTTTTTTGTGCAATCTAGGGTTGCAATTGGTATTTGGAGGATTATTGTTAGAATATATATAATAATAATAATAAGAGTTGATGTGAAATATAAGTTATGTAGATTGAATTTTAGCACAAGTCAATTGATTTTGTGTAAGATAAACTTTAATTTCATTTATATACCCACATGTATACGTGTGGCCCAACTACTCTCCGAGCCTATAGATTTTTATAATTATGATTGACGTTCAGGACATAGTTCGGGACATACTTCATGAAGTATTTTTTGTCAGGTTACATTTTTACATTATTTCGGTTTATCATTATATTTTTTCTAATCATCACTAAGAACTAAAGTCCAGCAATCAAAACATTTTTGGTGAGATGATAAAGACTTTACTTGCCAAAAGTCGACATAGTTTTGGGAGGTCGTAGTTTGACTCCCACAGAAGTAAAGAAAAGAAAAGAAAAAAAAAAACACTAAACTCCACTACTAATGGATAATTTTATCTAATAATGCAACTAATTACGATTTTAACAATACTGCAACAAAATTAATTAGTTTAAAAAGTCTTATGTGTCTACTTCTATTTGATCAAAGAATGGACACATCTTTGATAGAAGATGTGCCATATGCATGTTTTGTGTTAGTTTGTCATTCTTTAATTAATGAAACATTAAAAATTGTTTGATTTGTTCATAAATGGCAGAGAACAAGATATGTAAAATCTGATGTGAAAGAGTTGCAGAAATTTGATATTATTGATTTAAAAGAAGCACACAACTCATGCTCTTCATTCAAGTCTTTTACATAGCAGTCTTCTTACACAAGGCATAGGTAACTTGTTTCGTAAGTCACAGCAGTGACTTGTTGCCCAAGACATAGTTTAGACATAGTTAATAAACTACTATCAAACCATAAAACATTTTTGTCTATACCTATCTAGATGAACTACTAATGGACCACAAAATATACATATAAAATAACTTTAGAGTATCTAGAAAATTATCAATTATGACACTCCTTGAGAATTTTCTTCAATATTCCAAGCTTTGATATCAACTCTTCAAACTTTGCATTTGGAAGAGCTTTTGTTAATAGGAAAATAATAATCTAACACACTTTGAGCACACACTTGGAGTGTATATTTTGTTTTTTAACCTATTTATGATGTTTTGTTAGATATGGGCACACATTTAGGGAGACAAGAAAGAATAGTAAATAGGTTAAAAGACAAAGTGTGCGCCCCAAGTGTGCACCCAAAGTGTGTTAGATTATCATTTTCCTTGCTAATATGTTTGCAACCTTCCACCTGACAAGGGTGACAGAGTGGTGCAAGTACCACATGGTGATTTCTTCACATGAAAGGGGGTCGTGTGTTCGAAGCCTTGCATCGACAATGAAACTATTTCCTGATGGTTTCTCCCGATTAATGAGTATGGTGGGACCGACTTGACCCTATGCGATTAGATGTACCTAAAGGGTGTGGATACCCATTCTTCTCAGCTTCTCTTTTCATTCCATACATGTAAAGACTTTTTGGAGATGAACATTTTAAGTAGACCAAAACACCTTCGTTGTATTCGACAATTCGGTGGTAGAGATCACGAGTATTTCAACTTTTCATTTTCCATTCCTTGGTTTGATAAAAAGTTATATAACAATTTTCCTGCCTATCCAAGCAGTTGTGAATTTCTGTCGAGTTGAATGTTCGATTCTGTAGAATATCCGATAAATCTTGCTTCACTTCTCATCTCATGCCTTTAATCCCATTCGCTAATAATACCTAGTAAGATCTTCTATATCTTGCTTTTCATACACACTACACATTCTTATTTGGATAATTATTCCACAACTCCTTAATAATTGTTTCTCTATCCATCAAACTTTGGTACAAATGTCCAAGTTTGTTTTCTTATCATTGATCATCTTTTCATTAGAATTGTTGATCATCTTTTCATTAGATATACTAATGGTGTAAACAATATTTGAGTGCAATAATAGATACTTAAAGTAGAGTCACGTGTCGTGGCATTGCTAGGTAATTCGTCGAATAGGTGTTCAGAGAAATCTATCGGTTCATTTCATATCTCCGATCCCACCACTATCTATAGGAAACGAAACTAAGATCGCAATGAACACAAAACTATACTAATAAGAGTCATAAACTCAACACCTAAAACCCGACGTGCAAATCACCTTTATAAAAATAACATACACACCATACAACTCTCACTTCTTCTCTAAATGTCAACTCATAATATCATTTAAATCATAGATTTGAAAGAAATTATCAATTCTAACTCCTCAACCAATTCACTTATTTTTAGAATTATCGGAGCAATTTATGCATTTCGGTAGCTATAACAACATTTTCCTCAAGAATACATTTTCAATGATCGTCCTTTAATACTTCTGATTTCAAGAAATTAACTCATTCCTCGAAGTTCACAGAAGAAAAACTTGGATCGACTGAAATTATTCTTATTTGACTAGTTAGAGAGATAACTTCTCTAACAAATGTCAAATTGTTTTCAACTCATGTTTATAAGAAACTTATTTCTTTTATTTAGCTACCCATACACTTTCAAATTGCTCTAAGGAATACTCGATTTTCACATTACCACATTACCTGCGACGACCTCAATTTTCATAACCAGGGCTGCCCGGCCCGAACCATTGCTAAACCCCTCAAGATGACCCAGTGAGTCGGACGATGATCCGATAAGCCTTAACCTGCAGAATTACAAGCAAGAAAATCTACAAAAAAACTACAAAGGCATATAAAGTTCGGAATAAAAGCCATCTAAGTGATCTATAAGGTGCGAAAATAAAGTAGTAGTCTTACAAGCCAACTAAACATAGTCTATGGGTTTCACAAAGTGTACCCATACCAAAAACCTTGTTTTAATACATAAAGAGTTTTAAAACATAATAGATAGTAGTGTATCAACATTGCAAACAGAAAAGAGCTCCTATGCTATGACCTTGCTCTTTCCTTTGTCTTGTGTAGCCGCTGAGGTCCCTGGGGAGGGAGAAATGGGGTAAGCTAAGAATTCAACGGGCTTAGTAAAACATAAGCCTATTTTACCATCAATCATCCAAGTAATACTTAATACGTAATAACTTGTATGAACATGGTTATTGACAAATCCTACTATCATTCGGGCATGAAGAGATGATATAAACAAGCATAAGATACAAAGCAAGATACAATAAACCAAAGCCCCAAACAAGTTAGTTTAACAAGATAACAACGAAGATATGAATGTCATGGAGTCAATGAAGTGGAAACCAGATATAAACCATGTGTGAAGTGATAGTCAACTAGCTTAAAGGTATCAATTGTGATCCGCCTCATAGTTAGTGTTTAAGCATCACTATGATCATGCTTGCCATTAATGGCCTTAAGGAATCATTTAATAGAAAGAGGGAGATTAACGATGGCCGTCGGCTATAATGATCCGTTACCTTAAGCACGTAATTAGTGTTGATCCGAATCCTAATTAACCCGAGTTAGGCTCGTGGTTAAGCTCAAGTAGCTATAAGTAGCGTGTGTGTGGATTTGTGTGTCGTGTTGTGTTTGTATGAATTGTATTAGTATTTATGAATGGAAATAAAATGAATAATCGGACAAATGAGGGAACATCTAATACCATGTATGGGTCAAATAAGACACATATGAGACGCGAGATAGCGTTTACACCCAAGCGTGCTCGTTGGCGTGAATTACGTATTGGTAGAAGTAATCGCAGACGTATATATTTATATATATTGTGGTATATATATTAAAATGGATAATTAATGGGTATTGAGTAATATGTGAGGCATGAGGGGACACGCGTAGGTCACCTGGATAGGTGCACGCCGAGTGAACTTGGTTGCGTAAACGAAAATTGAGGAAAACTTGTAAAAGTTGGCCTGGTCAGTAACCAACACGTTGGGTGTTAACCTTAGTGCGCTGGCCAATGAGGTAAAATGGATAAGTTTGGAGATCCTCGAGATGTTACGATGCGTATCTTGCGGTAGTTAGTTTATTATATATTTCACCGCCTATTCTTCTCTGTTATAAAATGAGAAAGAGATAGAAGACCAGAGAGAGATGAAGGAGTCGAGAAGGAGAAGGAGAGCTCATGGAGTCGAGAGGGAGAAGGAGAGCTCATGGAGTCGAGGTCGTCGAGACCAGATGAGGTGAGTGGTTGGTGTTGTTGTTGTTATTCGTTGTCGTTGCTGTTACTGTTGTAGTTGTCGTTGTTGTTGTGAGTTCAGTTAGGGGAGTGTTAATAATGGGTGATCATTGGGATCACACACACACACACACACACACACACACACACACACACACATATATATATATGTTGTAAGTCCTCGATAGAGGCCCTCTTTGAGATTGCAAGTGGTTTGGAATCCCGTTTGGGTCAGATTTGAATATGTCAAACACACTGGAATGTAGTGGTTCAGTGGACCAACACGTTGGGCACTGGCCTTATAATGCTGGCCAATCTTAAAAGGCAAGGATTGGAGTAGCTGTGAAGCGCGCTGGGCACTGGCCCTAGCCCGCTGACCAGGGTGAACAGTGAAAAATATATTTTAAGTTGAGTTGGTTTGTGTGAGCTTTGGGTTTGGTTTAGGGATGTGGACTAGTATACATTGGACCGAATTGATACCAATGGATATGACATAGGTGTTCGGGCATTGGAAAACGTGATGAAGCCCCGAAAAGCTAGGAAAACCTGGAATAAACTTAAAAAACTCAGAACAGGTAAGTGAGACTCATATCTTTTATCAATTATGCAATGTAAAATAATATTATTAGAGCACGTAGTGTTTTAGATTGGGAATGGGCAATGTACCGTGATTTGACTTGTTTTAAAAAATATTTTAAATGAAAAATGAATTAAAAAGAGGTTTGGCGGGACGAATCGACCTATGGTTTGGAACTATGTTTGGGTCGACCTCCTATCACCGCGCCCCTGTGACCTGGGAATATCTCGATCAATGCTTTCTTGTTGAGTTAACAACACATCGGTCATAAACTAATTAGATGGTCAGTGATTGGTTTAGTGATGATGTGGGAGTGCGGCTCTACTTTATTTTGAGTTAGCGATACATTGATTTGAACTGGTCAGATAATCAGTGGCTGGTTCTTGACAATGTGGGAGTGCGACTCTGTTCAAATATTGAAATTGAAAATACAAATCACGGGTACAGTTGCAATTGGCCAATGAACTTGCATCTGCTTATGTATTGTTTTTATTATTTCAAATGTTTCCTTAGCTATGCATTGGCTTCATGTTGTTATACATTTTCCTTTAATATTAATTGATAATTGATGGTTGATATGGGAGTCACTTACAAATCATATAGGAGCTCACCCCAGTATCTCAGACACTGATCTGTTGTCTCTGCCTAGTCTATACACTTGCACTTTGTGCTAACTCGTTGAATCTCGAGTATCAACTGGTCGGTCCTCTGACCCTTTAACACTCTTTGTGTTGACATGGTCTACAGTTTCATGTGAGTGCAAATCATCACTTGTAAGTAGGAACCTCTGTTGACATGTTGTCGTCGTCTCCTCGAGTAAATTGTACTCATGCATCATGTGACATTTGACAACCTTAACATCTCTGGTCGATCTCCTACTCAGCGCGTCTGCGACTAAGTTCACTTTTCCTGGATGATACTCCAAGGAAAAGTCTTAGTCCTTCAAGAACTCTAACCATCGGCATTGTCTCATGTTCAGCTCTTTCTGTGTGAAGAGATATTTCAAACTCCTATGATCAGTAAAGAGTGTGAACTTTTCTCCATACACAAGATGTCTCCAAGTCTTCAGCGTGAATACAACCACAACCAACTCCAGATCGTGCGTGGGGTAGTTCTTCTTATGTACCTTCAACTGCCTCGATGCGTATGCCACAACCCCGGTGTGACGGCCTCAAATTCTCAATGCATTTAGGTACGCCCGGCCTAGACCCGTACAGGTCCTGAGTCGGTACTCAGCGAGCCTGACGCGCCTAGTCAGCCTCCAATTAATCAATTTAACAGTTTATGAAATAGTTATTGCAACTATACACAACGGAACATTAAACAAAAATTAGGAAATAACTCAGTCAAACAAAAATCAGGAAGTCTATATATATATGGAAACCCTGAATATTCATGTACTAACCAAATGAACATATAAGGAGTACATGATATCAACTAAATCCAAGTTCAAAACAAACACCATATATATCAAACGTTCATACAAATCAACAATCAATGATAAACCAATCTAACCTAACCCAGAAGTCGCGAACTCTGAGAGGTCCTCAGAGGAAATCACTAAGTAGAGGGCCCTTGCCCTTGCTGCACTTGGGGATATCTGCACCCACCGTCACAAACTAGACAGTGAGCAACTGAGAGAAATCGAAAGTAATGCTAGAAGAATTTCACAGTAATTCATGAATATCAAATAAAACAATCTAAATATCATGCCGTAATTGAAAGGTAGGAATGTAAATAGATCAAAATGCATGATAGGCAGACTGAAATGATAGCAATCAAAATTATGCGTGTTCTAAGAGTCAAGAGAGGGCCATAAGCGGTCAAAATCCATAACAATCACCACAACAATCCAGTGCCCAGGTTCACACAACACCAGGGGTGGTCAAACACTCTTGCAGAGAGTGGCTTGCATTTCCCCATTTAGTGCGGGCCACATGACACATTCACAAATTAGTACTAAGGTTCACACAGCACTGTGGGTAGCAGTAATTCTGGTAGGAAATACCCAAGTTTCCCCAACCAGTGCAGGTCACATGATACTATATTGATACATTTACGCCAAAAACACACATACCAAGTAATTAAGGGAACTTGAATGCCAACAATGGATAATAGCAAGAATAGCAATAAATGATAATGAATCACATGAGACTGTCTTACTGACTTACTAACATACACATGCACGTACACGAGTGTACTTACCTGAACTATCGTGACCCGCGTAACAACGCTTTTGCGTTCCTAGCACGTAACCCAAGTTTCCCGCTACTTGAAAAGGTTGGAAAAACTCGTGTTAATAGGTAAGTTCATTGACTAAACCTTAGGTCAACCCTGGTGTTTTCCCCAGTGTTTTAAGTATTTAAACAACTCTTCAAATTGTTATTAGAACATATACTTTCTCTCGGGTTGAAAACCACAAAAATGATATCACAAATTTGGTACCCACAACGCATACAAGCCTACTCATATATCATAGGCTCGGCTCAGTCGTATGTGGGTCACATCATAGCCTCAATGAGCCGGCGCCATGACCACGACGTCATAACTATTCATCGACACGTGATGTTTCAACACAAACCAACACTCAACCATAAACTCATCATGAAACTGAAACAACTATGTACCAACAAGTATGGAACCACGCTGGTGTTGTCTAGCGTCGAGAGGGTACCACCGCGACATCAGAAAGCCGGGGGCACACTCCTCAACTCATCAACACCCACCTAACCAAATAATCACATGAAATAATCGATAAGACAACTAGCCACCATCGATATGGACGCTTCGGGAACTGTGAGATTCCATGACGGACATGGTAAGGTCTCTGGTAGTCCCCCATGTCATTGCGTGGGCGACAGTGCCGCCACAAAGGGTGATTTCCAGCGAGAAGAATACAATACGTGAATGGCGTATACAAACACAAACGTCGATGTTTTGGGCACTTTGGAGGTTGCGAGGCTCTAACCACAGTTGGGCATAATCCCCGATAACCCTGCACAAGAGGTGGTCTGGCCAGCAGTGCGCTTGTTGTGGTGTTTTCCGACAAGGACACCAAACAACCCGAAATAGTTGGAAAATTTACAAAAACACAACACCTCACTACCACCGCTGTTATAGACCACTCTGGGAGTCGTGAGACACAAGCATGGATTTAGCATGTTCTCCAACGTCCCTAGTCACAGTGGTCCAACGGCGGCGCCTCCCAGTTTAGTCAAACTCCGATGAGACCATAAACAGTAGCATACAATCCCTATCGTCTACAACATGGATTTAAGTAACTATTGTTGCAACCCAGGGGTTCTCCGGGAACATGGGGGTGTTGGAGGACATTCACGGACCATCCCCGACCACCAAAACCTACTGGAGCAGTGGCTAGACGCGGCGGAACAACCGCCAAACGTGAAGGTAACGTGTGAACAGTGAGGTGTGACATGTTATTTATTCAACATGTGCTGCGAGGGAGGGTGCTCGGGGACGGTCAGGACTCCGGTGAGCCACCATAGGTCGTCCACGACCGGTTCCCATTACATAAATCACTTCCTCAACCGGTGTACACAAAATAATGAGAAAGAAAGAGTGAACGAGAACGAGAGAGGGAGATAGAGAGAGAGATAGAGAGAATAAAGGAGAGGGAACCTACCCCAACTCCGATGAGCTGAGGGACCCCCGACGAGGTCTGGCCACCCCAGGACCACTGTGGTCGGTGGTTTGCCCTTGTGGTCGAGATGTTCGTGACCGAGAGAGAGAGAGAGAGAGAGAGAGAGAGAGAGAGAGAGAGAGAGAGAGAGAGAGAGAGAGAAGGAGGTGCTCACCTCCGGTCGACCAACAACGCTTCCGACGAAGTCTGGTTCGGTCACCAGTGAGAGGGGAGAAAGGACAATGGTGAAAGAGGAGAGAGGATCGGGTGTGTGAGAGATGAGAGAAATGGGATATATACATATAGAATGAGGTGATGAATAGTAGACGAATAGTGGAGTAGGTGTGTGTTATCACATTAATAAGCCTTCATCTCAAGGTGTGTGTTATCACATTAATAAGCCGTCATCTCAAGATATACGTAACTCGAGATCAATTCGATGGATCCTCAAATTAGAGTTGTGTCACTTTAACAATCTCTATCTCGTAGTCTGTATGTCGTGTAACTATCTAACTCCTTGTGTCCAAACAACGTTATTCGGTCTGGTTCGCCTCGTCGCTAGCGTAGTCTCGCCTTGTTTCTTCAAATAATTATTTAAATTACCCAATAATTCATTTAATTATGTTTTTACTGTATTTTACTCCCCCGTTTACCTAAGCGTAACCTCACTCAGACTAAAAATCGCTCGAACGGCTCGAGACACGTAATGAACTACAATACTAATACACATATCATGGAAACATAAAATCACCTCGGTGTCGACTCCTGAGGTTCAAAATACCGTCTAGCATCACATAGCCGGGTCACGGTCCTGACAAGTGCCTTACAAGTTGGGTTAAAATTTGAGGCTTATTACAGTCTCCCCCCACTTATTATAATTTCGTCCTCAAAATTTACTAATAAGTAAACTAAACTAACGACCTTACCGTTCCTCTTTACAAATCCTGAAGACACCGATAATCCTCAAAGCAAGTCATTTCTTAACTCCGGACTGTTCGTGACCTTTCAGTGGAGAGACCTTTAGGTGTACCTAGTCTCTCTAAATCATACTGAAGCTCCTCGTGATACTCGTCAAGTATCTTTTCTGTCACTCCTGGGCACTCTTAAGTCTTTGGCAAATCTACCGTACCTTCTCAACATGATCCTCAATAGTTCCAGGTCTAACTGCCACAACATCATCTGGCTCAGTCCAGCAGGAAATGAATCTACGAGGCCTATCATAAAGTGCCTTAATCGGTGCCATACTGGTACTTGCCTGACAACTGTTATCGTGCGCAACCTCACACAAGTGAAGGTACTGCAGATTTCGCAACTCTGTCCACAATTACCTAGATGTTATGGTGACTACGAGAAGATTGGGCAACCACTGATGAAATCCATATCAATATGTTCTCGCTCCCACCGAGGAATGGGTGGGGCTGCAGTAGTCCTTCAGGTCGTCAATACCCAGCCTCTACGCGATGGCATGTCAAACGGTCGAACCACTTCGACACCTCAGAAATCATCCCTGGCCACTAAACGAGATGTCACATCTTAGGTCGACCCAGATATACAACGAAACAGGAGCAGTGAATTTCTTGAAGTATCTCGTCACGCGCATCAACCACCAATGGAAACCCCAGTCGCCTGCGATACCTCTAGTATGAGTTTATCGACTGACTCTAGTCTGGGTAATCTCAACTATCTGCCATCTCGCCGTACCGCTCGTATGACATATTGTCTTGTTGTTCCTTGCGCACAATGCCAAATGAGATGGTTTGCAACATCGTTTGGCCATGTATCTATGTCCGCTGAATACATCAACTCGACTGCCTCATGTAAACCACGCTAGTGGTCTTCTGACACATGACTACTTCAACATCAAATCCTTTGCAGTTCAAAGCATCAACAATAACGTTGGTATTCCTCGGATGGTACCCAAAACGAGAATTCGTAGTCCTTTAAGAACTCGAGCCAACGCCTCTGTCTCGGGCTCAGCACCATCTGAGTGAATAGGTGTTTCAAGCCCTACCTAACTTACACGAACATCATACCAGTGATGTCCTCGTAACTTTCACGTGAACACGATCGGTACTTCAGCAATGTCGCCCTCCTGTCTCGCTCCAGCGCGCATGACACTCGCGAAGGTCTCCAATTTGTCTTTTCGTATCAACCGATCAAAGCATGCAATGCTCATAACTAGTTCGCACTAACTAAGGCCTCGAACTCTAACAACTCCAGTACTCGCATGTCTATTGTCGACTCATAGCCCCCTATTTCTACCGAAATGTTCAAAACAAATCACGTTCGGGTATATCTTATCCCAACCAACGTGTTAAGGACTTTAAGGTCTGCTAAGTCTAATGAGTTTCAACCCTAACATGTCTACCATACGCACAATAATAGATGAAACCTCATAATCTGAATTGAACATGATATGCATGCAAACTCTGTAATTGGAAATCATACCCTCAATAAAGTCTCTGGATGCCCCCTAGTCTGGCTCAATAGCAGCTTGAACGCGCTCCCTCTGGTACTGATGGTGCTGTGGCTGAGCTCTAGCTGGTTGAGTGCATTTCTTCTACATATGACCCACCTGTCCGTACCTGAAACAAGTACGAGTATCCTAAGTATCATGTGTTTGGCCCTAGCTTCCTACCTGTGTAGTCTGAATCTGGCAAAACCTCTGACCTTGTCTCGGTCTATCACCTCTACCGGTAGACTGGCCATGTGACTGTTGCGCGGGCCTCGTAGGCTGTGGAGGGTAACTCACAAAAGTACGCACCGATGGAATCATTACCGTATCGCCCCGATGAGTCCGGGGTACAATCGAACCCACGCTCTATGCTCTGAAATTTTGATGACGAAACCTACCCTTCGTTTGTTTCTTTTCCTGATGTCGATCCTCAGAACTAACCTCTGGCCTGATCAGTTCGATCTCTGGCGGATGAGTAGACAGATAACTCTCCCTCGCCAAGCTCCTCTCGTACGCCCTCTGCAAAGTCTCGGGCTCAGTAGAGATCACAAAATCTCTAACATCTGGTCGTAATCCTTCCATGAAGTAATACACTCGGTCAGTATCAGAATCTACAAATCCTCCAGCATACGACAATAGTGATATGAATCGGCCCATGTACTCCATCATGGACTTGTCTGCGCTCTGCCTCAATGCCATGAACTCGTTCTTTTTCGTTCGAAGGACAGTCGATGGAAAGTACTTCTGGTTAAACTGGGTCTTGAAATCGATCTAGTCTCTCGGGATACCTCAGGTAGCAATGATGGCCGTCCACCAATCATCCACCTCCCCCTACAATATCGACGAAGAGATCATCGCTCTCATGCGCTCCTCAGTAGCGATGATGGTGTGAATCTTCTCGTGATTCTTCAAGAACAGCTCTGCTGCTCTAACATCGGTACCGCCATAAAACTTTAACTGGTCGTGCCTCTAGAACTCTCTCCACTGCCTAACCTCAGTAGTGGCTCCCGGACTCTTCGTTGGAGTCATAATTGAAGTAGTTTCGGCAGTGGCCACAAGTGTGGCTAGTGTAGTAGGCATCTCCTCTATCCATGCTATCAGTGGTGTCTCAACCTCAGTCTGTGCAACTGGCGCAACAACTCCCTCAGGTATCACCGCTAATGGAATTGGAGCCGTAGATATAGCAGCAATCGGAGTCTCTGCTCCTTGAGTAGTTGTAGGCGACAATGGTGTTGTTGGGGTCGATGGTGTCGCAGTAGCTGGTGTGGGTGTCCTCAACCATCGTACCAAGTCCTCAATTCTCTGGTCCTGTGGAATGCTCCTTTGCATCTTTATACCAGAAAAAAATATTTTGGCCAAATAAATAGAAATTGAGGGATTTCTGTGGAAAATGAAGAAATTGGGATTCTTTCAAGTCTTTATACTAGGGTTTTACTTCATAAAGCGTGAAATTTATCAAAATAAATGAAAAGATGAAAAATAGATTTGGGGTTTTGAGTTTGAGTGGGACTTGAACTGGAGACTTTAGAGTCATTGTGAGATTCGTAAAATACTCGAATTGATGATAAATGATCTATTTTAGGTTATGGACTAATAAGAACAAGTTTGAGGATTTTGGGATGTTCTTGTAAGTCAGTAAAAAGTTAGAAAAGATCGGTACGGTAAGTGGGATTCGTACTGTTATCAATTATGTAACGTAAATTAGTATATCTAGTACACATAATGTTATGGATTGGGAATGGAGCAATGTATTGTGACTTAACTGTTTTAATTATGAAAATGCTCGAAATGTGTGATAAGGCAGATTGGGACTGAGGTATGTAAACATAGCCTGGATGTTAGATACCGCCCTTTCGTCTCGAATAACCAGAGTTTACGTGGGTCGGCATTATCCCGTTAGATCTGGTGACACAATCAATCTTTAACCAACTAGCTGAATAACACGTACGCGACATGTGGATTCAGTGGTTGCATTCTTGGGAGATGTGGGAGTGTGGTTCTGTTTTAAAAAAAGCAAAATTACAAATCACAAGTACGGTTGCAATTTACCTTGAACTTGCATTCTTTTATCTATTATTTATATCAATCATTATGCTTGAATAGATATGTTTTGGATTCATAGTGCTATTCATTGCTTCATTGATATTAGTTCATAATTGATGGGTTTACGGGCATCACTTATTGAGTAAGTTGGAGTGCTCATCCCCCAATTCACAAATCAGGTTATTGACGTGCGCTTCGACTCATGAACAGAGAAGAGTAAGAGTTTATAATCTTCTCTACGGTGAATTGATTTATTTATTGTTTATATATTGTAATGAATTATTATTTTGTATAAACAGGGTTGGGATTTAGTTTTTATACCGAGGTTTATTCTGATTTCGTATATGTTAAATTTTATCAAAAAAGTCTTAATTTCTACTGCATTTTGTTTTATTTATTATTCGATATCAAGATATAAAAGTTATGTTTATTAGGTGTTGGTGAAAGTCTTATGGCCTTAGTTACGTCTGACTGGTTTACCGGGGCTTAATTAAGGTTTCAGGTCGAGTATTGCCCTAATCAGGATAGAGGATGCTACAGTTTGGTATCATAGCGTATATTACCTACATGTATATTGACTTAGAGTCAATATATAATTATGATACAGTTGGTGTCAGAGCCCAGTTTCACTACCTGTAAAATGACTTCGAGTCAAAGAGTTTGGTGTCAGAGTCAAGTCTATAAAGCATGAGTTTATCACTTTCGAATGGTTTTCAAATTAAGTGGTAGCTCTGATACAGTTTAGTATTAGAGCTAAGGTTTATAGAACTTGGTTTCAATATACCGAAATTTGTGGGAATCAAGGAATAGCTCTGATACAATTTAAATTCAAAACCTAAAGTCATTACCTTGAACTAAATTGGAGTCTAGGTTTTCCTGGCTTGGAGATTGGTTCTCAAGTTATGGATAA
Organism: Stephania japonica; assembly: GCA_039657345.1. Lineage (NCBI taxonomy): Eukaryota > Viridiplantae > Streptophyta > Magnoliopsida > Ranunculales > Menispermaceae > Stephania > Stephania japonica. Next base: position 12,710,422 of record CM077564.1, on the reverse strand, counting down.
CTTATAACTAAATAAATAGTTTTATTGATGTTTTAGGGGTAATGAAAGATAAAAGCTTGAGTCATGTATTTGATGAGCGTTATTATATCTATACGTAGATATAACTGTCCTGTCTTGCCTATACGTAATCCTGAAGGTCTTATCTCTCATCTGCGTCTTGGGAATCCAAAGAGTAATGATGGAGAGGGTTGTGAAAACCGAGACATCAGGGATGTTTCAATAAAGAAAGATAGTGGAAATATAACAAGATGATTTGTATCCGTCGATGTATCATGAGTTGAGAAAACATTGATGATTGAGGTTCATAGAAACCTAAATCCTAATGGTATACGCATAAAAGGAAAGAAGAAAATAAGCTCTTCTCCTATTGAATAGTCTTTTTTGTCTCTATTCTAATTTGTATTGTTGAATTAATAATAGTTAGTGATGAAGAATCAATTTGACCTAGACTGTGAGACATATGTCAGAAGAAGTGACATTAAGAAATTGAATAAAACATTGAATGATCTTCAGTGAAACTCAAAAGTGATGATTCACTTTGAGTAGTATATAAACTAGTATTGAGACTAGTTAAACAAGATTAAAGGCCAATCAATGAAGAAATTAGTAGTAAATGATGATAAGAATCTAGTTGAGGTTAGATAACCACTAATTTATTCATACTTCGTCAATTATTATGAAGTATAAAATTCCAGATATTGTGCTAGTCCATATTAAGACAATAAGAAAAAGCATATTAGTATAGTTGTAGTGTAACCACACATACTAAAGGTGAAATTTAAAAACTTGTATAGTCTAAATTGGGGGAAATGAGTTGTCAATGAATCCAAGGATTTGAGACTCGAAAGACTATTGTGCAGTACTGGGAATGAATGGGTAAGTAGTATATAAAGGGGTTGATATCTTATTTAGAAGTTTTAGAAATTTCAAAATTTCTACGAATGGTGTTTCGTTGAAATTAAGTTATCACTCAAGATTCAAATGGTTTAGACTGGTTTTAGAATAGTGGTAGATCCTTAATTAAAATTCAGGTTTGATAAATGAAAATCATGAGTCCAAAGTTTCAAAAGTTTGTTTATCAAAACTTTTTTGAATCTTGTTACAATGTGAGTTTAAATTCATCAATTACTTAATTTTTGCCGTAAAACCAATGATCAATTCTATTATACTATTGTGTACTATGGGAATTGTATGAGTCTAAGAACTCAACTCAAGTGATATATTCATTTAAGTTAAATCAAGGATGAATATTCATTACCCAGAATCGACAACTCATGTGGTCAATCATATGAAATCAGTTGTTTGGAAGAGTTGATTGGGATATGATTTTCATTATTTAAGATCAGGATTAGAAATAGATGAAGATGATGTTTGGCAATGGCTTGATCATGTGAGAGATCATGGTTGAAACCATTGAAACTCATGCTATGTTTATAAATAGAAAAATGTAGAGTTGTTGAACTATATTAAAATAATATTATCATTATGTTGTTACTGATAATATAAAAGAGTTGAAGACTTAAAAAATGCACAATCGTTATCTTGAGTTATGTGAACCCAGACGATAAATTGGTGTATTCCAAAGATTTCAAGTGCAAAGACTAAGCTTCAAATGTAAATCACTCATATGTGTTGAATGTTAATTGTGAGTCAATGGATTTGACTGAAATTAAAACAATTGGAGAATTGTCATATGTTCAACACATAATCATTAGAGCAGTGTTATTTTAGAATGATTAAATGATCCAAAAACGTATATGGAGATTTGTGAGATCGTTGTGTTGTATATTCAATTAACCCAAGAGTGAAACATGGAGTAAGTAATGAATGACACAAGGATGCCTTGAGGAAAGAATTGAAATATAGTTTATTTACAATTATTACATAATTATACACGAACTATGGAAAAAAGTTAGATGTTTGCCCTAATACTTTTATCCAGTTAGTTGTGTGTTGACATAACGAGGCAAGAGATTGTAGTTTATACTATGATATAGTTCAAGAAAGTGCGAAAGAACTATTGTGAGATAATTGTTTTAGTAAGAGTACCAAACAATTTAAGGCATCACTTGTAGAGTAAAAGCTTGAAATATGTATTTCAAATGATGGATGAAATGAATTACAGGAATAAGTTTAGAGTTGAGATTTAAGGGTTATAAGATATGGGTGTGTGGATCCCAACTTACTTATGAATCCATTCAACTGATAGGTTGTGCAAGTTCATTCATTCGTTATATGGTTTGAAATATAGATATACACATGGAGAATCTTTTAGTCATTCCTTAATATTAGCGAATCTTAGATGAATCATTAGAAGATATATGAGAATTATGAAAACCAATAAGTTGGTACAAAGTGATTTGAAGATCTTCAAGCTATGAGAGTTTGAAGAGTATAGTTGTCGAAAGTGAAAGAAATTTAAAGGTGAAAGGAATAACCTAGATTCTTGAATATAAAGAATTCATTCTAAGGAATCACCCACACAAAGTAATTGATGGATTAATACTTTGAATAAAGAAAAGAAATGAAAGTGTAATTATAATAGAAACTCCTCGATAATATCTCTTGAGATAGATGCGTAATAGTGATGATGGAGTGACATCCTACACAGGCACTGTCACGACCCAATTTTTCTAATCTTGATTAACTTGCTTAATCAGGATCATCGACCCGTGACGTGGGGCCTGCATGAGATGTGCACACCGACCGAGGCACATGTCCGAAGTAAATTTTATATTTGTACTAGTGTATGCCTAATGTTGTGTATATGTGTAGACTAATTAAGTCAGTTTTTACACTATAGACGTCGACTCGACGCGAGCGGGGACACGCCTTGGAGTGCATGCAAGTATGGGTATCTAGTGGAATTACTCGGGGTTGCGAGACTAGGCTAGGAAATATTAATTGATGTCAAAGTAACCTTAGCCTAAGTTAAATTATATAATTAAGTTGGAAAATACGACTTTCGACGCATGGGGAAAGTGTCTTGAGTTGTGTTCGAGTCGGGGCACCGAGTCTTGGGTAGTTAAAAGTCTGTGTGAGTACTTAGGTAACTTTTATAAACTAGTGTGACCAATTAATTATGGTCCATATGAATAAAATGCCTAAGTTAATTAATTAAATCAAATTGACATATTAAGGTCCTATAGTTTGGTAGGATTTATTGAGACCTTAGATTTTTATATGGATTGATGGAGTTGAGGAATCCTAGGTTGTGTGTCACATTTTATGTGTTACTGTAAGTGATGGACTGCTCAATTAGGAGCGTGAGGATCGACCTCAAGATCCGTGCACACACAAGATCATGACAAAGAATATATATATATATATATGAGAGTTAGTGAGTTTTCTCACTAACTCCAAACAAATACTACATGCAAGTCCAGGAAAACCAGGGAAAATGAGGAGTTTTGGAGAGGATTGGAGCTGGAAATCGTTAAGAAATTGAAGATATTTTAAGGTAATCACATTCCTTGCCTCATTCTCCATTAAAATGAGTTTAAGTTTGGGGTTTTTGTTGAAAAACGGATTTGAATTGAGATTTCTGGCTTGGGAGTGTCTATATTATGTATAATGGTTGATCTAAGTGTTGTTTAAGGTTTAAATCGAAGATTTTCGGGAATTTGAGGTTTTGGTGAAAATTTTGAAAAAATGACATGCATGACTTTGAATATAAAATTTTGGGGATTTGGATGTTTTTTGGTTGTTTTCGATGTTGATTTATGTCAAAATGAGTCATGTATGGATCGATGGTGTTTTAGTGGTGTTTCGAGTGTCTGAAATGCTAGAATTCTCTCTGAAAATTTTGGTTCTCACGCAGTTAGCGCACTAGGTACATCACCTAGCATGCTAGTTGTTATTGGGAAGGAGACACTATTCACTCAAGAACAATTAGCGCGCTAGATTCCCTGCAGACGGGACAACATTACCTCTCTTCATAAAATGACCATAACTTTCTTATTTTAACTTGGATTTTGATGCTCCATATACCGTTAGAAAGATAAGACAGAAAGGAACAACCTAGAACCATTAGTTTTTCAAAATTAAGACACGATTTTTCAAAAATGGGTCAAAAGAAAAGGTTTGTTTATATAATGGTCATTTGTATAGTTGTTTTGGGTCGTTTAGGTGTCGAATAGTCTTAACTCTTAATTTAAAGACTAAATACATCTAATATAACCTAGATTGACACTAGAAAACTTTGGGAGATATACTTGAAACTGGGTGCGAGTGTTTGGGTGTCGGGAGGCTGGATAGCTAGGACTACTGCATTGACTTATAAGTGAAACTGTGGGAACTCTTTACTTTATTTTATTCACGTCATTTACCATTTTTCAGTTTATTTGCAGACTTGCTAATTTAATTCCCACATCATGATTCCCTTGTTTCTGTTCAATATGAATGTTGATATAGCATGATGCATTGCATTGTTATCATTGACTCTATTTCCTGCATGCTTGATGATTGGCTATGAAAAGGATTTACGATTTCTTAGAAAATGCATTCTATAGGGTTATCTGTTATGTTGGACTTGTGTTCTATTCCCTTGGGGCTTTGTAGCCTAACTTGTGTTGAAATCATAGCATTGTATGATATAAACTCTTGAAAATCTAAAGTAGGGATTATCTAGTGTCCATTGCACACGAGATGCGCTGATTCACAGGGATTTCGATCTTTCGGGGTCTCCGGCACTCGCCACTACACTTGGGCGGCACACGTGGTATGGGCCACATGGTTGTCGGCAAGTATAAATGATTTATACGCGTAGAACACAACTCCGCCACTTGAGGTTATTAGAACATAGATAAAAAGAAGAGATTATTATATGTTGAGCACAGCTCCATACAGTAGTGGAAAAGGCTAGGTGATAGTTCTCACCGCCGACTGGACGTAGATCATCTCGACTTAGCCTATGTTAGTCTATGTATATCTGTTAACGTTGACATTTACTTGCATTATTTATTCAACATTCTTCAGCTACTTTATGCTTTTAAATACCTGTTGTTTAAATTGGAAATGTAGTAATAGAATTCCCCAGTTATCACTTAAATATCACTATACTCACCGTCTAGTTTGTGATGGTAGGTGCAGGTCCGTCGAGCAGCACCAGGCCGGGCAAGGAGAAGATCGGCGACTACCTCTGAGCTTTGAGTAAGTAGCTGCTTGTACATGTAGCGTACTTTTGTATTATGCTTACTTATGCCTTTATGCTTTTGGGATGTTATTGGGATGAGTGTTAGACTACTCGACTTTTGGCTTTCACTTTGTTTATATGTTCGCCGTTTACTTGCATATATATATGGTGATCATTATTTCCTGGTTTCCACACTTAGAATTATAAAATTTACTTCCGCTAACATATTTAAGACTTTCGCTATAAATTATAAAGACTTCCGCTAACTAAATTAATTGTTTGAAATAAAGAATATAGGTAGTAAAGGCTGACTAATACGTAATTGGGTCATACGTGTCGTGATTAGGGCTTAATTATGGGATTAGGCCAGGTGGTGCCCTAGATTAAGAGAGGGGCCGTCACAGGCACATCATCAACTAAGTTATTGGAATTAATAATTACAAACCTATTCTTTGGAGTTCAGATGGGAGCTAAACCAAATGTTTGATTAAATGGGCGATGAGTTGATTAAGAAGTCTAATTGGAACTACTTAATGAATTAAGATTTGACTATTAATGAGTAGTATTCAAATTATACTATTTAATGAGATTTATGCTGGACATATTAAATTCAGAAATGAAAATTTAGTTCAAGTAGTATATTAGGCAAGAATGATTTCAATAATCTCATGGATATCTTTATATTGTTTATACAAGTAATGCCATATCGTATTGGAGTATACGATGAATATATGGATTGTTTAAGATGATGAATTGTGTTATTGAATTCAAAAGAGATATGAGATTTATTTAGTAAGATGAGTTTGAATGCTAAAAACCCAAAGGGTTAGGTAAATTCTTTTCTATAACTAACGGTGAAAGAGAAACATAATTGTAGATTATGTAATGAGATTAATTAGATTTTGGCATCATTAACCCTATCTTCACTGTCCAATCATAGGCTAAAATTCTGAGCTTGTGTCTTAGAAAATGTGTGACAGTTGAAAGAAAATGGATTCTTCTGTGCAAGTTATTTAATAATGATGGTAATCTGGGGATTAAAAAATAATGTGCTTTAAAACTCTGTATGCTCAATATTATCATACAGTGGAAGTATAGATGATGATTAGAGATATAGGGGTTGTGAAGTAAATGAAGTAGTAAAGAGCACACATAAAGGATAAGACAAATTAAGTAATATATAACTACAACTTAATAAAAATGAAAATGTTGAGGAGTTAAGCATCATAGATTGTTGAAGAATTTAAAAGACAATTTCGTTGTGCTTTTGAAAGTCACATCTATGAAAAGGCTTTGTAGGTTGATATTAAGGTGAAATATTGATTTTACGAAAATGAAATTGTAACTTAGTTACATTGAATTATTCGAAAAGGGAGTTCAATAAGGCAAATCGGAATTGAGAAATGAAGGCTAGTCTGGAAAAGAATTTTGCCCATTATCTTGAGTGCAAGAAAAGGATAGCCAGGAAATAAATTTCGACCTTCATTTTTTAGTAGCCCAAAATTACCTTAATTGACTACTTTTCAGTTGAGCTGATAGCTATTTGTGAAGTCAGTTACATTTATTTTTAAAGTAAAGTTGAAAAAAAAAGCTTTGATCTGATGGATATGGTGGTGTAACTGCATACATTAGACAAGCAAATGAAAAGATAACTTAGGAACGTGAGTTATAAATGGAATAATGATTCCCATTTCTCTAGGGGACTATTGGTGACTTGTATGTTTCCTTTAATTTAAGAACAAAATTGTCTTAAATTAGGGAGGTTGTAATGATCTGTTACCTTAAGCAGGTGATTAGTGTTAATCCAAATCCTTATTAACTCGAGTTGGGCTTGTGGTTAAGACCGGTTTGTCTCGATTAGCGTGTACATGAATTTGCATGTCATTTGGTGTTTGCATGGCATGTATTATTATTTATCATAAATAATGTGATTAATTAGCCTATAATTGAACAAATGGTAAATCATGGGATGTCTAATACCATTTGTTGGTCAAGGGTGACGCACATGGGTCGTGCGATAGCGTGTACGCTCGAGTGTGCTGTTGGCGTGCATGGCGAGATTATAGGCATAAATATAGGCGTATATATAAATATATATTGAAATGAGTAAATAAATAATAAATTGTCGGGATGCCTAGTGCGACACACGCGGGGGTTAGTTGTACTACACGTGCTACACGTACCAAGAGTTGTACGTTGTAGCATGCAACGAAATCGTATGGCGCTGCGAAGATATGGCATATATATATATATATATATATATATATATATATATATATATATATATTAAAATCAGAAAATAGTATGCGTGTTACGATCTGTATCAGTTTAGACACATTTTCCTTGGACCAGCCTCGAGATATATGTGAGTGCGTATCTCAAAGATTTATATATAAAATCAAAATCATCACCACCGCCTCTCTGTTCTTCAATTGTTCGAGTAAGAGAGAGGAGAGTCGGCAAGAGAGGGAGAGAAATCGATTGTGGGAAAAGCAAGGATCCGAGAATTGATTGAAGATTTGATCATCAAGGATCGAAGGGAGCTTGATCTTCAAGTTGGTAAGTTTCTCTTCATCCATCTCTTCACTTCATTTTTTGAAATGAATGGGTTGTTTGGTGTTGATGCGAGTCATTGTTGAGGTGTGTGAATGATGGAAAGGTTGAGGATGATTAGATCAAGAAAAAAAAAAGAGACTCGGGTTCGAACGAACAGAAAGAACGAACTCTCTGTTCGTTCGAATGAAAAGGGAGACCCACAATTGGGCCGGGCCAGGGGCCAGGGGCCTGGGCTAGGATTTGCCTACGGGGTGAGACAGGCCCAGTGCCCTGGCCAGGGTCGTCCGGCCTGTTGGGGTTGGCCCGACCCAATAGGAAAAAAAAAGAAAAATAGCCAGAAAAATCAAGAAAATTTCAGAAAAATGGGAAAAATCTAGGAAAATAATATTTTGGCCAAATAAATAGAAATTAATGGTTTTTTTTTATGAAAAATGAAAAATTAGGATTCTTTCGATGCTTTATACCGGGGTTTTATTTCGTAAAGCGTGAAATTGATCAAAATAAATGGAAAAATTGGAAAATAGATTTTGGGGTTTCAGGTTCGAGTGGGACTTGAAATGGGGACTTTAGAGTTGTGCGATTCGTAAAATACCTAAATTGATGATAAATGATCTATTTTAGGTTATGGACTGACGGGAACAAGTTTCATGATTTCGGGATGTCGGGTAAGTCAGTAAAAAGTTAGAAAAGCTTGGTACAAGTAAGTGGGATTCGTACTCTTATAAATTATGCAACATAAATTAGTATATCTAATTCACATAGTATTAAGGACTGGGAATGAAGAAAATGTATTGTGACTTAACTTTTTTAATCAGGAAAATGCTCAAAAATTTGTGACAAGGCGGATCGGGACTGAGGTATGTAAAGGTACGCCTGGTGCTATATACTGCCCTTTCATCCTCATTAACCAGAGTTTGCTTGGGTCGACTATCCCATTAGAACTGGTGGCACAATCAATCTTGAACCAACCAGTTGAATAACATGTATGCGACGCGTGGATTCAGTGGTTGCATTCTTGAGAGATGTGGGAGTGCGGTTCTGTTTTGCAAAAACAAGTCACAAGTATGGTTGCATTCTTGAACTTTCATTATGTTATTTATTGTTTATATCAATCATTATGCCTTAATAGATATGTTTTTGATTCATATTGTTATTCATTTATTCATTGATATTAGTTGATAATAATTGATGGGTTTACAAGCATTACTTATTGAGCAAGTTGGAGCGCTCATCCCCCAATTCACACTTCAGGTTATTGACGTTGCGCTTCGACTATGGAAGGGAGAAGAGTAGGAGTTTATAGTTTTTCTACGGTGAATTGATTTCCCCATTATTTATATATTGTAATGAATTATTGTTTTTTGTAATGAATTATTGTTTAGATATGATTTTTATACCGAGGTTTATTTCGGTTCTGTATATCTTAAGTTTGATCGAAAAAGTTTTAATTTTCACTGTGTTTTGTTTTATTTATTATTCAATATCAAAATATGCAGGTTGTGTTTATTAGATGTTGGTGAAAGGCTTGTGGCTTTAGTTAAGTGTGGCTAGTGTACTGGGACTTAATTAGGGTTTCATTGCCCTAATCGGGTTAGGGGATGCTACAGGTTATACCTTAGGTTTTTATACTTAAGTTTCTCTTTGGGAGCACACCACTCCACCACTTGATGTGCCTCGGGATTTGTGCTCCCGAGGCTCATGCAAGTAAATATTTTTAATTATGATTTAATAACCATAAGTTTTATTCAATTTCCAATAACTTTAGAAAATCATATTAAAGTCCACAATTTCACAAATTCATCAATAATAGTTATAATACAAGTATTAATCACGCCAAACACAAATAAAATTGTGAAATTACCAAGATACCAAAATACTCTTTATGTGAGTATTATGAATTTTTTTAGTCATTAAAAGCATAATAACAGTTCAAAGATAACAAGAGATTACACGACATAAGAGCATTATAAATATAAACCATTGTTTCATTCATTAGTCAAGTATACTCAACTTCATCATAAATCCCTATTGACCGATTATCCCTCACGAAGAAAAGTGGGAGAGGATTTGCTAATGTTTGAAGTATGATGTTGGTAATGTTTATTAATAGCAAAGCGCCAAGTGTATGCTATATATTGTACTTTTATGCTTTTGCGCTCCCACTTTTATTTTTTTGTACATGTGGCGTATTTACAATTGGTAGACATTACCAACATTAGCAAATCTCCCCTAAAAGAGGAACTCCCTTGGACCTTATGTTAGCTATTCGCACGTTTCGCTTGGATTCCTCTACGTCATGATAGTTCTTAATGAAGTCACCTGTTTCATTTCCCTAATCTTATAAAAAAAAATCATTTCCCTATATTTGAGATAAGGTTTCTCATGAACTGTACACCTCCTTAGGGCTCGTAACGTTAATTGTACAATAAACTAGTAAGTAGTACTAAGTGGCTCAAGATACTAAGCCTATTCTAGAGCAAGTATATTTATGATCAGAAAAATGATAAAACTTTAACTTTGTGTGTTTTCAAGATGGGCCCACACCTTAGGAGCCAAGAAATAGCCATTCTAGAGCAAGTGTGTAAGATTATCATTTTCCTTATGATAACATTAACTAACTACCCTATTTGTCAAAGCCTCTTAAAGATATTATTTGCCAAAAGGACAAGACCTCGGAGAGATTGTGGTTCGATTCCTATTGAAGTCAAAAAAACATTAACTACCCTATTTTCTTTCTAAGCCGAAACCCAATCGAATGGGTACCCCGTGAACCCAATCATGTTCCCAAAGCCCTATGACGATAGCACGATATCAGGTGGATACATGATGACTAGAATTCATCTGTTATATCAGAGAGAGTAAATCGTGATATACTATGAATTCCATTGGTATATTTAGCAACCCCATCCCACAGACTTGAGTTTATATGAAACATAAATTATACTAATAGCGTCATGATTGATAAACTCCCACTTGCTTCATATCACAACCAGCCTAATCCCAATCTCCCTTCGAGAGGTCCTATGTGGTTCTCCTTGAGTATTGGCTTTGATAATGATTGAAACGATTCATTAGACTATAAACTTGTTGAACTAATTTGAATTAGTAGAAACCCGATACGGCATAAGCTATCCTTCAACAACTAATGTTGTGACTCATTGCAGCAATGCCATGCCGAAAAAGGTTTTCAAAACAATTTTACTATCCTAGTCTTTGCATCGCCGTTAGAAACCTCGAAAAGCTCAAAAGATCATCTAAAAACATGTCACTGTTGTTGGCGCCATGGTCACTGTTGAGGGCGTTGCACGTGTCGAGTGCATCAAATATAAACGTAACCCTCAAGCAGTTACCATGTTTCACTGCATTATTTTGCATTAGTGGTAAGAAAGAGGTGTCGAACCTTAGGGAATCAAAATTCATATTAGGCAAATTTTGAATTTTGAAAAGAGTGAAAAATCGATTAAAATCAACATCGAGAATGTTAAAATTAGTGCATCCTGAAGTGGTTTCTCAACTATTTTTCAGTTTCTATGTTTCTATGTTTATGTGTCTTCTGTTGTGTCTATTGTAGGTGTTGTTTAAGTTTTTAATTTGACCCAAGTCTGTTTCTAGCAGTTACTAGTATAAGGATATATGTTCTATGTATTTTCAATTTGTATTAGTTAATATACTTTGCAATATGTTATTCTCTGTATTTTTTAAACTCCATTTCTATCTTCTTACTAATTGGTATTTTGTTGTTCTTCTCAAATTTGTGTTACAGAAAGCAATTGCCTCAAAGTATAGGGGATAAGCATCAAGTGATGAAAAAACTAGATTGGGGATACACAAAGTCAATTCACTTCATTGCAATTAAGTTGGTTGTCGGATTTCAAAAGATAGAACTCCGATTAATTCTCCTAGAGTGGCTATAGAGATTGGACAAACATTGACACTCCTCGTTTCCTTTATCAAAAACTATGGCAAGCCCTCTAGGTGTTTCTCTAGCCAACATGCAACCCTAAGTGTAACACCATCAAATTTAACACATTCACTGTGTATTAAGATTCATGAAACCGCTACTCCTAAGCAATAAAAAAAAGTAGCTTGTTCGAATTAAATGTCATGTTAACACCAAATTGACCTGAAAAACTAATTAGGATAAAATTGAGACAAATTTAAAAATTTTCAATACTTTAAACAGTTTTTAGTTTATAATTGTTTTAAAATAAATTGTTTTGAAATAAAATGTAAAATTCAGGATCTTCTGCCCATTAAGCAAACATGAAAGTCTTAACAAAGAAAAAATAAGATACTCTTTAAACTTTAGAAAAATGCTAGAATGCAAGCCCCTAGAACTCACACTCCAACGCACACGCCCATCAAATCGTATTTTGAATATTAAGATTTATAAACTTGCATCCTGAGGTAGACACGGATGGTTGAATAAGAAGGTGTTAAGTTCTAGAGGTGTCATTCTAGCACGGTCCTAAACTATAATTCTACCCATAATAAAGGTAAAAAGAGAAAATTGTACCCTTCAAAAAGATGAGGAGCACATGCATGGAAGCATCACTAGAAGGGCAATTACACCAAGTCAAAGTAAACCGTACGGGTCTTCCACGTATTTGACTTTCTTCTTCTTTTTTTTTAAAAAAAATATAGAAATCGTGGTCTTCTTCCTCTTTTGATCGTTTATATACTTGCCAACTTACCACAAAACACCATTTAGTCACACTAAAAGCCATGCACTCGTTCTAAAACTGCAATACATATCTCAAAATATATCACACGGTTTGAACAACTGTGGCGCGGGTGTGTGTGAGAGAGAGAGTTTAGTGTTAAACACATCATTTTCCTTAACATTAATGAGTGGTTGATTAAATGTATTGGCTCTTTGTAACTCATCATGATCATCAACTCGTTCTTACAGGCAAGTATGCAACAATGCCCTGCACTAGTCCAACCACAGCATCATCAGCAGCACTAACACTACTGCTTGTTATTCAATTCATAGTAGTTCTGCAGCACCAAATTGGTTTAACAAACGCAGCAAGCACAATAAAACAAGGCCAAACACTGAAGGATGGGGAGAGTTTGAATTCATCAACAGGGGTGTTCCAGCTAACATTTTACCGCGCAGGGTACTTAGCAATACTGCCCGTCATTAGAAACATAAGTTACGAACCGGTGTGGATTGCTAATCGAGACTCCAAAGTCAGTATCGGAATTCTCTCATTGGATCGTGACGGAGTCTTGAAACTTGCTGGCAAAGATGGTACTTCGATAGTTCTCTATACTCCAGACCCAGATCAAATTGCAAGAACAAGGAGAAACGAGAGTGGAGTAACCGCTACGATGCTTGACAACGGCAATTTTGTTCTAGTAGAGAGGGATTGGAGTACTGGGAAAGAGCAACGGTGGTGGCAAAGTTTTGATCACCCTACCGATACGCTTTTGTCGGGGATGAGACTAAGTTTCAACAAGATGACAGGGGAAAGCAAAGCACTCACTTCTTGGGTGAGTGACAATGTACCTAAACAAGGGGCTTTCACTCTAGGCATTAACCCAAACAACACATGGGAGCTCTTGATCCTCCAAAGAGGGGTCATTTTGTGGAGGAGTGGAGTGTGGGATGCTAAGAACAAAACCAACCTCCCATCAAAATGGATGAATCAAACTGATTCCCCATACAAGTTCAATTATAGGTTTTTTTCGAGCGAGAACAATGTCGAGAACTACTTCACATTCACTGGGAAATCGAACTCGACTATTCTAGTTTGGGTGTTGAGGTCTATGGGTGAGCTACAGAGTTTTCAATTCGACGTGGATTCGAAGAGTGGTGGAGCAACTTTTCGAGAGACTATGGTTGAATGTGGAATGGGAGCTGGGGAGATCACCACGGAGGGGTGCGAAAAGCAGGAGAAACCTGTTTGTTCGAGGAGAAGTGCGCAAGAGAAGTTTGAGAGGATGAGGGGATATGCAAATTATAGTATTCCGCTTATGACAGATATGAATGCAAGTTTAAGTGATTGCGAGAGCAAGTGCATTAGCAATTGTTCTTGTGTTGCCTATACTGTGGTCAACTCTATTTATCAAATCGGTTGCTACTTTTGGTCTGATGGATCTCAGTTTATTGAGGTCAATGGGTTTCGTGATGTCATCTATGTTCTCCGAGGTTAGTTATTGGCATATACATACATAGTTGTTGAGATCATTTGAATTATGCATCGATCGAACGAGATGTGTGCGCGCACATATCAATGTCGGTTCAAAGGACCCCAACAACAACTGTCTCGAGAAAGTATGTCACCCTCTTAGCAATACTCTAGCTTAATCTCAGCTCCTAGCTAGATCACTCTTAGTCCAACAAATTGTGCATTTGCTTTATCAATTTTAACATTTCTTTAGATATTGAAGCTTTTAAGCCCCTCCTTACTTCGGTTCGACAGATTTCATGGGAGTAGAGTCTCGAACTCCGTAACCCGATAGAAATCAAGAAGGTAATAATGCAGCTACCACAATTAGAACTCATGGCCTCTATCCAGATCAAAAGCTCAAAACTATGGTGCTTATCTTGTTTCCACCGAGCCAGCACATTTTTGGTACTAATTACTGATGCTATTTCACATATTTGCTTCATTTGATTCATGCAGATGCAACGGTAAATGAAAACGAACCAGCAAGAACAAATACTCCACCAGCAAGAACAAATACTCCACCAAAAAAAGAACCAGTAGTAACAAATACAGAATCGATAGCAACAAAATCGAAATCTAGAAGAAAATGGTGGATATTTTTCCCCATTATAGGGCCAATTATTTTAGTATTTTTCCTAATAGTCTTGAGGTGGAAAAGGATCAAACGATTGGCTAAATTTAAAGAGAAGTTAATGGGAAAAGGTATGTATTCAATTAGGAAATACTTGCTTTTTTTTCATGAGGAAATATTTGCTTGCTTAAAAGGGGTTTTGCTATGTTAATTCATTTTTTGAGCTACTTTCTGTTAATATATTTTTTTGTGAAAATAAACTTATGCGTAGGTGTTGGATCAAGAGCAAGCCCACAACAACTATTAACACAATTAAAGATAAGTACACGTTCCACTGAGGACAGTGAACAATGTCCTGATTTTCAATTGTTCAGTTTTGACAGCTTATTATCTGCTACTAGTGATTTCTCTGCTTCAAATAAGCTTGGGGAGGGTGGTTTTGGCCCTGTTTACAAGGTAACCTTCAAGGGTATACTATGCATACATTTCAAACTATTTAAAATACATTTGATTTGCCAAAGCATCTCTTGGGAGGTCGTGGGTTCGACTCTTATTGAATTTAAACAAAAACAAAATATTTGATGTGTGTACCTTTTTCTTTAAAATTTCTTCTTGCATTTGTTTTCTTCCTAAAATAGGGAAAATTATTAGAAGGACGAGAGATAGCAGTGAAAAGGCTTTCAAGAAGCTCAGGACAAGGTCTAAAGGAGTTTAAAAATGAGATCACACTAATTGCCAAACTCCAACATATGAATTTAGTGAGGCTTCTCGGTTGCTGCATCCATGGTGAAGAAAGAATGCTAATCTATGAGTATATGCCCAACAAGAGCTTAGATTCTCTCATATTTGGTATGTGAAAATCATGAATTTTATTTTTAATCTTTTAATTTACTTAGAACAATAATTCATCATTATCCCTCAAGATATGGCAAGAGAAGAAAATTGAGAAAATTAGGACATCCTTGAAAGCTTTATGAATTTTCCTCAATTCATTTTTTTTCTTCTATGTTTTGTTGTTTGTTTTAGCCTATATAATTGAATGTTTTTGACTCAAAGTTTTGGTTGAACAACAGACCCTGTTGGAAGACAAGTGCTCGATTGGAGGAAGCGTCTCATGATTATTGAAGGGATAGCACAAGGGCTTCTTTATCTTCACAAGTATTCTAGACTCAAAATAATTCATAGAGATCTAAAAACAAGTAATATTCTTCTCGACGCTGACATGAATCCTAAAATATCGGATTTTGGCACAGCGAGAATTTTCAAGCAAAATGAATCAAATAGTACAAATAGAATCATCGGAACTTAGTAAGTGAATTGGTAATAGTCTTGTTCATTTTAGATAATCAAATTTTTTTGCTTATATATTGTTTTTCCTTTTATGCTAGTGGATACATGTCTCCAGAGTACGCCATGGACGGTATATTTTCTGTCAAGTCTGATGTGTTTAGCTTTGGAGTGATACTATTGGAGATAATAAGTGGCAGGAAGAATACAAGCTTCAATATTCAGTTTGACGCTCATCTCAACCTTATAGGATATGTAAGTTGCCACTCTAACATATTTCTAGTCAATTTGGTCATTAGGAATACAAATACATGATTTTATTGGGGATTTGCAAGATTACCAAGCCGATCCCAAAGTGATTTCATTGGCCTAAGCGAGGCAATGCCTGGACGGCCAAAAACATATTTATTTTGAGGCCTTCGAATTGTTATTTATTATTTATATATTTATAGGTTATTAATAAAAAATAATTTTTTATTAGTCACTATAATTCGCATTCAATATATATTTCAAGGATACTAATAAACTTTTAGATACTTAAGTAACATTAACTATGTTAAGATTTTATTGTTTGATATATATCATAGCACCTTATGATCCAAAGTAATTTGTGATTGAGACTTTATTGTTTTTGATGTATAAATTCAACTTGATATGAAAATTGGCTTTTTCTCCAGGCATGGGACTTGTGGCAGCGAAATGTTGTGATTGAGCTAATGGATTCTATTTTAGCAAATGCTTCATGCTCACCAGATGATTACAGCTTTATGAGGTGCATTCATGTGGGTTTATTGTGTGTTCAAGAAAGTGCAGTTGATAGGCCTACCATGTCCGAAGTTGTTTCTATGTTTGCAAATGAGGCCATGACTTTACCTCCACCAAAACAACCAGCATTCTTAGTAGGGAGAAATCTAGTGGCAGAACAAACGACGAGAGAAGAATCAGAGAATTGCTCACACAACGATGTAACAATTTCGACATTGTCCGTGCGATGACCATGATCAATCAAATTATTTATGCTGATCAAGTTGAATCCTAAGAGATCAAAGAGATTAAACCTTCTCTTCATTTTCTACAAAAAGATGCAGCAATAAGTTCAATTTTGGCATTCTTTGATATAAATATCAAAATTTGTTGTCAACACTTTGTTAATTTCTTGAGATATGACCAGATGTGCAACAATAGTGCCTTCAATGGAAAAGATGAGACTGGTTCCTCATTTTCGATTTCATTATTTAAACAAATTAATTCACACGATGAAATCGTGATGTAATAGTGAACTATAACCAGACAAACTCTTCTAGGAAAAGAGTTTGTCTTCAAGGTTCAACTCGCTTTGATATATTAAATTGCCAATTGAGAAAATCTTTAAGTGTACCTTCCATTGTGTTCGATTTAATGCAATTGATAGTACACTTTTTGAATACTATAAATCCCTCCTAATCTATGCATCTCAATTCAGTTTTGACAAACCTGTACATCGTCAAATTTTTTACAATTTCCTTGAAGTTTTCAAGTAGGGACATTTATAAGCTGTCTTTGAATGTGCCCAAACCACCGCAACCGCCATTTCCTAATCTTTGCATCAATTGGTACTACTTTATTTTTTCTTTGAGAAAATGAGGAAAGTTTGATTTGAATAAAGAAGCACTTCTCCGAAAGTTGTCCCTTTCAAATGTTTAAACTTAATTTTTTTTGAAAATTAAGAGACATAATAAAAACAGAATTCATTTCCTAACAAAAAAAAAAAACCAGAATTCATCTCACTTACTATTATGTCTAACTATCCATGTGTTTTACAATTGGAAGACATGAACTTGTTCAAATAGTTTAACAAGTATCTGTTGGTTTTTCAACCCAATTAGTGAAGGGGTAAATTTGTCAATGTGAAAAAAAAACCAGAATTCATCTCACTTACTATTATGTCTAACTATCCATGTGTTTTACAATTGGAAGACATGAACTTGTTCAAATAGTTTAACAAGTATCTGTTGGTTTTTCAACCCAATTAGTGAAGGGGTAAATTTGTCAAAGTGCTTACCTCCTATTTAAAGCACATTTGCTTTATTTTGGAGAGAGAGAGAGAGAGAGAGAGAGAGAGAGAGAGAGAGAGAGAGAGAGAGAGAGAGAGATTGGGAGAGATGGTTTGAGAGCTTTTCTTGAAGCCCTAGTTTCATGCATGCTTTAAGTGCTTAATTGGAAGACTAAATGGACTCTGTTTGAGGCAAGATTCAAAGGGGAGATTCGCGGCGTTGAGTTCTACATCACCATTGGTAGAGCTTTCACTTTGCCCTCTTCTAGGTGACATCTTCCATTTATCTTGTATTAAGTTCTTTGGCCAAGATATGCTTTTATGTTTGTTGTCTTGATGATTTGTGATGTTCATACCTCTAACTAGTGTTAGAGAAGACTCTTGTATTCCCATTTTCCATATTCGAGAGTTTTCATAGGTGTTAGTCACCTCGTGGTTTTACTTCTCACTTTGAGAAGGTTTCCACGTTGAAGTTCTCATTCCTTGTGTTTAGCAATGGATGACCAAATATTCAATCCAAACAAAATGATTAGCTTGAATAGTTCTAATTACCATGCATGGAAAAAGAAGATGGATGACACTCTCTATATGAAGGAGTATTACCAACCAGTGTTCGAGACCAAAAAACCCGAAGACATGTCCGATAAAGAATGGATATCTTTCATCGACAAGTGTGTGGACTTATTCGGCAATGGGTTGATGACAATGTTTCTAGCCATATAGAAGAGAAGACCAATACACGTGTTATATGGACTAAACTTGAAGAGTTGTATGCTCGAAAAACGGGGAACATGAAGATGATTTTGATGAAGAAATTCATGGTCTTGAAATATCTAGAGGGTACCCCAGTTTTGGATCATTTGAATGAATTTAAGAGAGTTGTGAAACAATTAACGAAGATGAACATCAAGTTTGATGATGAGGTTCAAAGTTTATGGCTTCTTGGCACACTACCGAATTCTTGGGATACAATGCGAATGTCATTGTCTAATTCAGCTCCAAATGGTGTTATTTCTTTTGATTCGGCATTGAATGACATTATGAATGAAGAATTAAGACAACAGTCACTTCAGAGCTCTTCCTTAGAGACAAAGACAGAGGTGTTGGTTACAGAAAATAGAAGGAGAAGCAAAAGCAAAGGTCCGAGGCCACATGATAGAGGGAGAAGCGAGTCCAACAAATTTGCGAATGTTGAGTGTCATTATTATGGTCTAAAGGGGTGTATTAAGAAGTACTGTTGAAAACTCAAGAGAGACGACAAGAATGAGAATGAAAATAAAGATGATGATGGTAAGAAAGACAAAGTTGCTATTGTCATGGAGGAATTTCTTGTTATGTGTGATGTTGATGTTAGTCTTGCATGCCATGAGACTAATTGGGTTATTGACAGTGGTGCCTCAACTTATGCTACATCAAGAAGAGATTTCTTCACATCTTATACATCCGGAGACTTTGGTGATGTTTGGATGCGAAACAATGGTTTGTCTAAAGCCATTGGTATGGATGATGTATGCCTAGAGACTAATAATGGTTCTAAGTTGGTCTTGAAGAATATGAAGCATGTCCCAGATATTCACATGAATCTTGTTTCAGCTGGTAAACTTGATGATGAAGGATTTTGTAGCACCTTCGATGATGGCAAATGGAAGCTTTCTAGAGGTTCCATGGTTGTGACTAGAGGAAAGAAGTGTTCTTCACTGTATTTAATGCAAGCAAGGGTATGTGATAGTAGAATCAATGCACTTGAGAATTATGATACAGTTGAGATATGACACTGGAGACTTAGTCGCATGAGTGAGAAGGGCTTGACAGTTCTGGCAAAGAAGAATGTGCTCTCAGGGGTGAAGAATTCACCTTTGAAGAAATGTGTTCACTGCTTGGTGGGGAAACAAACTAAAGTTGCTTTCAAGTCATCTAGTTCTCATTCAAGAAAGTCAGAAATACTTGATCTTGTACATACTAATGTGTGTGGTCCTATGAAGACAAGGACATTTGGTGGTGCTATTTACTTTGTCACTTTCATTGATGATCATTCAAGAAAGTTGTGGTTTACACCTTGAAGAAAAAAGACCAAGTGTTTGATGTGTTCAAGAAGTTTCATGCCTTAGTTGAGAGACAGATTAGGAAGAAGTTGAAATGAATTAGATCCGATAATGGTGGTGAGTATTGTGGCGCTTTTGATGAGTATTGCAAGCAAAAAGGAATTCGTCATCAAACATTGACACTCCTCGGTTTCCTTTATGAACAACTATGGCAAGGCCTCTAGGTGTTTCTATAGCCAACATGCAACCCTAAGCGTAACACCATCAAATTTAACACATTCACTGTATTAAGATTCATGAAACCGCCACTCCTAAGCAATAAAAAAAAGTAGCTTGTTCGATGTAAATGTCATGTTAACACCAAATTGACCTGAAAAACTAATTAGGATAAAATTGAGACAAATTAAAAAAATTTCAATACTTAAAACAATTTTTAGTTTGTAATTGTTTTGAAATAAAATGTAAAATTCAGGATTCTACTGCCCATTAAGCATTCACAAAGAAAATCATTTGCTTTATTATTAAAAGCAAACATGAAAGTCTTAACAAAGAAAAAATAAGATACTCTTTAAACTTTAGGAAATGCTAGAATGCACGTCCCTAGAACCTACACTCCAACGCACACCCCCCATCGAACCGTATTTTGAATCTTGAGATGCATAAACTTGCATTCCGAGGTAGACATGGATGGTTGGAAAGGAGGTGTTAAGTTCTAGGGGTGTCATTCTAGCACGGTCCTAAACTATAATTCTACCCCTAATATAGGTAAAACGAGAAAATTTTACCCTACAAAAAGATGAGGAGCACATGCATGGAAGCATCACTAGAAGGGTAATTCCACCAATTCAAAGTAAACCGTACGGGTCTTCCACGTATTGACTTTGTTCTTCTTTTTTAAAACTTAGAAAACGGGTCTTCTTCCTCTTTTGATCGTTTATATACTTGCCAACTTCAAAACACCATTTAGTCACACTAAAAGCCACCACTCGTTCTAAAACTGCAATACACATCGAAATACGAGCATACGCATCTCAAAATATATCGCACGGTTTAAACAACTGTGGCGCGGGTGTGAGTGAGAGACAGAGTGTAGTGTTAAACACATCATTTTCCTTAACATTAATGAGTCGTTGCTGGACAGATAGACAGTAATGAATTGCGGACTAAATTGATTAAATGTATTGGCTCTTTGTAACTCATGATCATCAACTCGTTCATACAGGCAAGTATGCAACAATGCCCTGCACTAGTCCAACCACAGCTTCATCAGCAGCAGTAAAACTAGTACTTGTTATTCAATTCATACTAGTTCTGCAGCACCAAATTGGTTTAACAAACGCAGCAAGCACAATCAAACAAGGCCAAACACTGAAGGTTAGGGAGAGTTTGGATTCATCAACGGGGGTGTTCCAGCTAACATTTTACCTCGGAGGGTACTTAGCGATTCTGCCCGTCATTAGAAACATAAGTTACGAACCGGTGTGGATTGCTAATCGAGACTCCCAAGTCAGTAGCGGAGTTCTCTCATTGGATCGTGACGGAGTCTTGAAACTTGATGGCGACAATGATGTTTCAATTGTCCTCTATACTCCAGACCCAGATCAAATTGCGAGAACAAGGAGAAACAAGAGCAGCGTAACCGCTACGATGCTTGACAACGGCAATTTTGTTCTAGAAGAGAGGGATTGGAGTACTGGGAATGAGCAACAGTGGTGGCAAAGTTTCGATCACCCTACCGATACGCTTTTGTCGGGGATGAGACTAAGTTTCAACAAGATGACAGGGCAAAGCAAAGCACTCACTTCCTGGTTTAGTGACAATGTACCTATCTCGGGGGCTTTCACTCTAGGCATCAACCCAAACAACACAAGGGAGCTCTTGATCCTCCAAAGAGGGGTCATTTGGTGGAGGAGTGGAGTGTGGGATGCTAAGAACAAAACCAACCTCCCATCAAAATGGATGAATCAAACTGATTCCCCATACAAGTTCAATTATAGGTTTTTTTCGAGCGAGAACAATGTCGAGAACTACTTCACATTCACTGGGAAATCGAACTCGACTATTCTAGTTTGGGTGTTGAGGTCTATGGGTGAGCTACAGAGTTTTCAATTCGACGTGGATTCGAAGAGTGGTGGAGCAGCTTTTCGAGAGACTATGGTTGAATGTGGAATGGGAGCTGGGGAGATCACCACGGAGGGGTGCGAAAAGCAGGAGAAACCTGTTTGTTCGAGGAGAAGTGCGCAAGAGAAGTTTGAGAGGATGAGGGGACATGCAAATTATAGTATTCGGCTTGCGACAGATATCAATGCAAGTAGAAGTGATTGCGAGAGCAAGTGCATTAGCAATTGTTCTTGTGTTGCCTATACTATGGCCAACTCTATTTTTCAAATCGGTTGCTACTTTTGGTCTGATGGATCTCAGTTTACCGAGAACAATGGGCCTTATGATGACATCTATGTTCTCCGAGGTTAGTTATTGGCATATACATAGTTTAGGAATGATTAGGTGTCTGGATTTGCTACACAGTTGTTGAGATCATTTGAATTATGCATCGATCGAATCGGTTCAAAGGACCCCAACAACAACGGTGTCGAGAAAGTATGCCACCCTCTTCGCAATACTCTAGCTTAATCTCAGCTCCTAGCTAGATCACTCTTGGTCCAACTAATTGAGCATTTGCTTTATCAATTTTAACATTTCTTTAGATATCTGAAGCTTTTAAGCCCCTCCTTACGTCGGTTCGATTGATTTCATAGGAGTTGGTCTCGAACTCTGTAACCCGATAGAAATCAAGAAGATAATAATGCAGCTACCACAATTAGAACTCATGGCCTCTATCAAGATCAAAAGCTCAAAACTATGGTGCTTATCTTGCTTCCACCGAGCCAGCACATTTTTGGTACTAATTACTGATGCTATTTCAAATATTTGCTTCATTTGATTCATGCAGATGCAACGGTAACTGAAAAAGAACCAGCAAGAACAAATACTCCACCAGCAAGAACAACAAATACTCCACCAGCAAGAACAAATACTCCACCAAAAAAAGGACCAGCAGTAACAAATACAGAATCGATAGCAAAAAAATGGAAATCTAGAAAAAAATGGTGGATATTTTTCCCCATTATAGGGCCAATTATTTTAGTATTTTTCCTAATAGTCTTGAGGTGGAAAAGGATCAAACGATTGGTTAAATTTAAAGAGAAGTTGATGGGAAAAGGTATGTATTCAATTAGGAAATACTTGCTTTTTTTCATGAGGAAATATTTGCTTGCTTAAAAGGGGTTTTGCTATGTTAATTTATTTTTTGAGGTGCTTTCTGTTAATATATTTTTTTTGTGAAAATAAACTTATGCGTAGGTGTTGGATCAAGAGCAAGCCCACAACAACTATTAACACAATTAAAGATAAGTACACGTTCCACTGAGGACAGTGAACAATGTCCTGATTTTCAATTGTTCAGTTTTGACAGCATATTATCTGCTACTAGTGATTTCTCTGCTTCAAATAAGCTTGGAGAGGGTGGTTTTGGCCCTGTTTACAAGGTAACCTTCAAGGGTATACTATGCATACATTTCAAACTATTTAAAATACATTTGATTTGCCAAAGCACCTCTTGGGAGGTCGTGGGTTCGACTCTTATTGAATTTAAACAAAACAAAATATTTGATGTGTGTACCTTTTTCTTTAAAATTTCTTCTTACATTTGTTTTCTTCCTAAAATAGGGAAAATTATTAGGACGAGAGATAGCAGTGAAAAGGCTTTCAAGAAGCTCAGGACAAGGTCTAAAGGAGTTTAAAAATGAGATCACACTAATTGCCAAACTCCAACATATGAATTTAGTGAGACTTCTCGGTTGCTGCATCCATGGTGAAGAAAGAATGCTAATCTATGAGTATATGCCCAACAAGAGCTTAGATTCTCTCATATTTGGTATGTGAAAATTATGAATTTTGTTTTTAATCTTTTAATTTGTTTAGAACAATAATTCATCATTATCCCCTCAAGATTGTTAGACCAGGGGAATTGCAAAGACTTCAAAGCGTGTAACACTGCCACTTTCCTAAAAGAATTTTTGCTCTCTACACTGCAAGAGTCAGCAAATATCCTAAAGGATACGATGAAGTGTACCCACCTTTCACTTTGCAGTAGTGAAAGATGAAAAACAAGAGCAATTGCTAGTAAATTTCGAGATTCCTCTTTCCTCCCCAAACCTCCCCTTTTATAGAGCACTAGTCATGACCAGTTAGGGTGAAAATGAGGTTAAGCATTGATGCAATGGAATAATGGAGCAATTTATTCCTTCGCAATTTCAATAATTCCTTAATGGAGAGCAGTTTCAATAATTCCTTAATGAAGAGCAGTTTCGATAATTCCTTAATGGATAGCCGTTTCAACTGCACCCATTAAGCCACTCTATTAACCCATTAAGCCACTCTATTAACTATCCATTTAATTTGAAAATGTTCAACAATCCCCCGCCATTTTCAAAATACTCAGATCATTCAATCCATGAAATCTCAAACATTATATGCATAACTAATGGTATCTTGCGATTTGAACCACTAACTTGTGAAAAGTTCATTACATTATATCAGAATTACATGGTAGATACACTTTGAACCAATGATTCTATTCGATATGTAGCATAAACATTTCACACATATAACTTACACCAGCAAATAGCCATAAATATCCTGGCATATTGAACATTGGCCTTGTGTCCCGTATCTTCTCGTGAATGTCTTTGGAGCCAAGCCCTTGAACTCCTTGAAGCGGCCGCACTTCACATCCACATAGGTAGTCTCCATTCAAGTACCCCCGCAATTTAAGTACCTTTAGAAGACTATTAAGAGGTCATCTCAACCTCCTCTCTTTACATGCAGGTACCGAGCACTAACAACCTTGGGATGGTTATTAAAATTTAGTGCTCACAGTCACACCTATAATGAATTTGACTGCATTGAACTCAAGGCTTAACGTAATGTTAAGCGTCGAGTTGAGTTTTCACTATTGGTGACCTATAATTCATGAGCTTGAGACCCATTCTCCTTGATGTTTTATTCACCAAGTCTCTTGGCAATCCTTTAGTAAGGGGATCTGCCAAATTTTGACTAGATCTCACATAGTCAATTGTGATAACTCCATTTTTTATCAATTCTCTGACACAACTGTGTCTCAGTCCAATATGTCTAGATTTACCATTGTACACTTGGCTATAAGCCCTTGCTAATGTGGCCTCATTATCACAATGGATAGAGATTGGAGGTATCGGTTTAGGCCACAATGGTATCTCATGTAATAATTCACGTAGCCATTCAGCTTCTTTTGAAGCCGAGACCAGCGCAATAAACTCTGATTCCATGATAGAACTAACCATTAAAGTTTGTTTCTTTGAAGCCCACGAGATTGCTCCTCCAGCAAGTGTGAAAATCCACCCACTTGTAGATGCATGATCTTGATCTTTCACAATCCAACTTGCATCCGAAAATCCTTCTAAGACTGAAGGATATCCACTATAGCATAAACCATAGTTAATTGTTTTCTTCAAATATTTCAAAACTCTTCGAATTGCAAACCAATGCAACTCACTTGGATTAATTGTAAATCTGCTTAACTTGCCTACTGCTAAGGCAATATCCAACCTAGTGCATGTCATTGCATACATTAAACATCCAATTAATCTAGAATACTCCAATTGTGAAACTGGAT
This sequence comes from Stephania japonica, assembly GCA_039657345.1. Lineage (NCBI taxonomy): Eukaryota > Viridiplantae > Streptophyta > Magnoliopsida > Ranunculales > Menispermaceae > Stephania > Stephania japonica. The sequence goes on along the minus strand of CM077564.1, from coordinate 12,684,908 downwards.
TGCCTGTATTTTTCACTAGCTCAATACTTGAATCTAGTGGGGTAAAAACTGGGGCACAATTTAAGTGATTGAATCTATTGAGAACTTTCTCAATATAATGAGATTGAGTTAGAGTAATACTCCCCTCATCTCTTACAATCTAAATTCCAAGGATGACATCAGCTTGCCCCATATCTTTCATTTCAAACTGGCTTGAAAGAAACCTTTTGGTCAACTGAACTTGTTCCAAGTCAGTTCCAAAAATCAGCATATCATCTACGTAAAGACAGATAATGACACCATTGCCTTTTCCATCAAACTTGCTATATACACATTTATCAGATTCATTTATTTTGAATCCAAAAGCAAGTACAACCTGGTCAAATTTTTAGTGCCACTGTTTTGATGCTTGCTTTAAACCGTACAATGATTTTCGCAATCCAACACACTTTATTCTCATGACCGGGCATAATAAACCCTTCAGGTTGTTTCATGTATATTTCCTCATCCAACTCTCCATTTAGGAACGCTGTTTTAACGTCCATTTGGTGGATGACCAACTTGTTTATGGCTGCAATTGCAATAAGCAATCTGATAGTAGCAATTCTAGCTACTGGTGAATAGGTATCGAAATAGTCTATTCCATGCTTTTGGGTGAAACCCTTAGCAACTAGTCTCACTTTGTGTTTTTCAATGGATCCATCAACTCTTCTTTTCCTTTTGAAGATAAATTTGCATTTAATGGGTTTACACCCAGGAGGTAGATCAACTAGCTCCCGAGTGTTATTTCCCATTATTAAATCCATCTCATCATTTAATGCCTCTTTCCAAAAAGTTGCATCTCTTTCTTTCATTGCCTCCTCTACTGTTTGAGGATCAGCATCCGTATTAAAACAATATGGAATTTGTTTAGTTACTGTTTCTCTACTTCCTTCAACTAGGAATGTATAGAAATCAGAACCAAATGACTTAATTTTCCGAGCTCGTTTGCTCCTTCGAAATTCAGGAACTTCTACTATTTCTTTGTCATTTTCAATTTCTATGATTTCCTTCCCTTTTTGGTTTTCTTCAGGAATACTTTTAGTAATAGATTTAAATCTTGTCTCATCAAAGATTGCATCCCTTGATTCAATTACAGTGTTTACTGAAATCGAATTATTAGGCTCAATCACCATGAACCTATATGCCTTACTGTGTTGTTCATATCCAATAAATATGCACTCCACTCCCCTTTCACCCAATTTCCTCTTTTTGGGTTCAGGTACTTTTACTACTGCTCTACAGCCCCAAACTCTTAAATAATTAAGATTTGGTTTTCGCTTATTCCAAAGCTCATATAGGGTGACCTTATTCCTCTTTTGTGGAATTCTGTTCAAAATATGGCATGCACTCAGCAATGCCTCTCCCCAAAATCCGCTATTCAAACCAGAGTTTGATAGCATAGCATTAACCATTTTGGTTAAAACACGATTTTTACGCTCAGCCACACCATTTTGTTGTGGTGTATAAGGGACAGTAGTCTCATGGACTATTCCAGTGGATTCAAAGTACTTTGGATCATAGTACTCTCTTCCTCTATCAGACCTTAAACATTTTATAAAGGTCTCACATTGCAATTCAGTTTCTGCCTTATAGGCCCGAAACTTAACCATTGTCTCATCTTTGGAATGCAATAAATAAACATAACAGTACCTACTATAATCATCAATAAATGTTATAAAATATTTATTGCCTCCTATAGATGGTGTACTATGTATGTCACAGACATTAGAATGTATTAAGTCTAGCAACTTTGAATTTCTTTCAACATTAGGAAATGGATTTCTAGTTATTTTTGTTTTCATGCATGTATTGCAATTTCCTTCATATTTATCAAAATAAGGCAGTAATTCCAGATTTACCATATCATATAATTTTCTGAAATGAACATGTCCTAATCTATGATGCCATAAATATAAAGAAGACTCAACAAGATACGCAGAAACAACATTCTTATTAGATAAAGCGATTACATTGAGCTTAAACATGCCCTCATAAGCATACCCCTTCCCTACATATACCCCTCCCTCGGAGAATATAAACTTGTCAGCCTCAAAGATAGGCCTAAATCCAAACTTATTCAAAAGACCACCCGACACAAGATTTTCCTCACTTCTGGTGCATAATACACGTTAGTGAGTGTTACAATTTTGCCAGAAGTAAACTTCAGATCAACACTACTTATACCTTTAACGGGACAGTAGCATCATTTCCCATGTACAGGACAGTATTTTCATCTACTGCCTCCATGGTCTTAAAGAACCTCTTGTTCTTGCAGACATGTCGAGTAGCACCAGAATCAACCCACCAAGCCATATCATTTTCAACGACGTTGATTTCAGATATCATAGCAATGAGATCATCATTGTCGTTTACCGCACCTTTCGCGCGGCGCTAGAGGAAGCATGGTTTTTTCTTTGCTTTCTCTTCCAATGATTACATTCGGACTTGAGGTGGCCATCTTTCCCGCAGAACCAACGAGTGACTTTCTGCTTCCTTTGATTCTGGTTTTGGTTGTTCGGTTTTCCCGAACCATTAGGCTTTTTGAAACTTCTAGGCTTGTTAGGCCTGTTCAGAAGGGGCTTTTTGAACTTAGCCGCTTCCATCACATGAACCTTTGAAATTTCCTGAGCATTCTGCTCTTTTTCATTTTCCTGCATGCGACAATCCTCTTCTACACGAAGATGGTTAGCAAGTTCATCAAGAGATATGTCCTCTTTTTTATTCTTAAGAGTTCGTTTGAACTCCTTCCAAGATGGGGGCAGTTTATCAATAATAGAAGACACAACTATTGTTTCATCCATGACAAGATTGTGTTGAGAGAAATTATTTCTAATTCTCTCAACTTCACGGAATTGTTCCATGACAGACCTTTCATCAACCATTTTAAAATTAATAAACTTTGATATAAGAAATTTCTTACTTGTCTCATCCTCCTTATGGTACCTTGCCTCCAATTTCTCCCACAGCTCCTTAGCAGAGGAGACATCATGGTAGAGGTCGAACAGTGAGTCTTTCATGGCGTTCAGAATGTAACCTCTGCAGGTGTGGTCATCTGTCTCCCATTTCTACCTCTTCCTGATCTGCTCGACAGTTTCATCGTCGGACTCCATAGGTTTTGGTGTATCCAAAATATACACCAGATGAAGAGCCACCAGCAGGAAATGTACTCGCTTCTACCACCTCAGGAAATCACCTCCATCGAAGCGATCCAACTTCACAATGTTAGCCGACAGTTCTTTGATTGAAGCCATTGCAACGAAAGAAAAAAATTCCTTTAGGAAAGTGGCAGTGTTACACGCTTTGAAGTCTTTGCAATTCCCCTGGTCTAACAAAGATATACGGCAAGAGAAGAAAATTGAGAAAATTAGGACATCCTTGAAAGCTTTATGAATTTCCCTCAATTCATTTATTTTCTTCTATGTTTTGTTGCTTGTTTTAGCATATTTAATTGAATGTTTTTGACTCAAAGTTTTGGTTAAACAACAGACCCTGTTGGAAGACAAGTGCTCGATTGGAGGAAGCGTCTCATGATTATTGAAGGGATAGCACAAGGGCTTCTTTATCTTCACAAGTATTCTAGACTCAAAATAATTCATAGAGATCTAAAAACAAGTAATATTCTTCTTGACGCTGACATGAATCCTAAAATATCGGATTTTGGCACGGCGAGAATTTTCAAGCAAAATGAATCAAATAGTACGAATAGAATCATCGGAACTTAGTAAGTGAATTGGTAATAGTCTTGTTCATTTTAGATAATCAAATTTTTTTGCTTATATATTGTTTTTCCTTTTATGCTAGTGGATACATGTCTCAGTACGCCATGGACGGTATATTTTCTGTCAAGTCTGATGTGTTTAGCTTTGGAGTGATACTATTGGAGATAATAAGTGGCAGGAAGAATACAAGCTTCAATATTCAGTTTGACGCTCATCTCAACCTTATAGGATATGTAAGTTGCCACTCTAACATATTTCTTGTCAATTTGGTCATTAGGAATACATATACATGATTTTATTGGGGATTGCAAGATTGCCAAGCCGATCCCAAAGTAATTTCATTGGCCTAAGCGAGGCAATGCCTGGACGGCCAAAAACATATTTATTTTGAGGCCTTTGAATTATTATTTATTATCTATATATTTATAGGTTATTAATAAAAAATAATTTTTATTAGTCACTATAATTCGCATTCAATATATACTTCAAGGATACTAATAAACTTTTAGATACTTAAGTAACATTAACTATGTTAAGATTTTATTGTTTGATAGATATCATAGCACCTTGTGATCCAAAGTAATTTGTGATTGAGACTTTATTGTTTTTGATGTATAAATTCAACTTGATATGAAAATTGGCTTTTTCTCCAGGCATGGGACTTGTGGCAGCGAAATGTTGTGATTGAGCTAATGGATTCTATTTTAGCAAATGCTTCATGCTCACCAGATGATTACAGCTTTATGAGGTGCATTCATGTGGGTTTATTGTGTGTCCAAGAAAGTGCAGTTGATAGGCCTACCATGTCCGAAATTGTTTCTATGTTTGCAAATGAGGCCATGACTTTACCTCCACCAAAACAACCAGCATTCTTAGTAGGGAGAAATCTAGTGGCAGAACAAACGACGAGAGAAGAATCAGAGAATTGCTCACACAACGATGTAACAATTTCGACATTGTCCGTGCGATGACCATGATCAATCAAATTATTTATGCTGATCAAGTTGAATCCTAAGAGATCAAAGAGATTAAACCTTCTCTTCATTTTCTACAAAAAGATGCAGCAATAAGTTCAATTTTGGCATTCTTTGATATAAATATCAAAATTTGTTGTCAACACTTTGTTAATTTCTTGAGATATGACCAGCTGTGCAACAATAGTGCCTTCAATGGAAAAGATGAGACTGGTTCCTCATTTTTGATTTCATTATTTAAACAAATTAATTCACATGATGCAATCGTGATGTGATGGTGAACTATAACCAGACAAACTCTTCTAGGAAAAGAGTCTGTCTTCAAGGTTCAACTCGCTTTGATATATTAAATTGCCAATTGAGAAAATCTTTAAGTGTACCTTCCATTGTGTTCGATTTAATGCAATTAATAGTACACTTTTTGAATCCTATAAATCTCTCCTAATCAATGCATCTCAAGTCAGTTTTGGAAAACCTGTACATCGTCAAATTTTTTACAATTTCCTTGAAGTTTTCAAGTAGGGACATTTATAAGCCGTCTTTGAATGTGCCCAAACCACTGCAACCGCCATTTCCAAATCTTTGCATCAATTGGTACTACTTTATTTTTTCTTTGAGAAAATGAGGAAAGTTTGATTTGAATAAAGAAACACTTCTCCGAAAGTTGTCCCTTTCAAATGTTTAAATTTAAATTTTTTTGAAAATTAAGAGACATAATAAAAACATAATTCATTTCCTAGCAAAAATAAATTAAAAAAAAACAGAATTCTTCTCACTTACTATTATGTCTAACTATCCATGTGTTTTACAATTGGAAGACATGAACTTGTTCAAATATTTTAACAAGTATCTGTTGGTTTTTCAACTCAATTAGTGAAGGGTAAATTTGTCAATGGGCTTGCCTCCTATTTAAAGCACATTTGCTTTATTTTGAGAGAGAGAGAGAGAGAGAGAGAGAGAGAGAGAGAGAGAGAGAGAGAGATTGGGAGAGATGGTTTGAGAGCTTTTCTTGAAGCCCTAGTTTCATGCATGCTTTAAGTGCTTAATTGGAAGACTAAACGGACTCCGTTTGAGGCAAGATTCGAAGGGGAGATTCGCGGTGTTGAGCTCTACATCACCATTGGTAGAGCTTTCACTTTGGCCTCTTCTAGGTGACATCCTCCATTTATCTTGTATTAAGTTCTTTGGCCAAGATATGCTTCTATGTTTATTGTCTTGATGATTTGTGATGTTCATACCTCTAACTAGTGTTAGAGAAGACTTTTGTATTATGATTTTCCGTAGTCGAGAGTTTTCATAGGTTTTAGTCACCTCGTGGTTTTACTTCTCACTTTGAGAAGGTTTCCACGTTGAAGTTCTCATTCCTTGTGTTTAACAATGGATGACCAAATATTCAATCCAAACAAAATGATTAGCTTGAATGGTTCCAATTAATTACCATGCATGGAAAAAGAAGATGGATGACACTCTCTATATGAAGGAGTATTACCAACCGGTGTTCGAGACCGAAAAACCCGAAGACATGTCCGATAATGAATGGATATCTTTCATCGACAAGTGTGTGGACTTATTCGGCAATGGGTTGATGACAATGTTTCTAGCCATAAAGAAGAGGAGACCAATACACGTGTTATATGGACTAAACTTGAAGAATTGATGCTTGAAAAACGGGGAACATGAAGATGATTTTGATGAAAAAATTCATGGTCTTGAAATATCTAGAGGGTACCCCAGTTTTGGATCATTTGAATGAATTCAAGAGAGTTGTGAAACAATTGACGAAGAAGAACATCAAATTTGATGATGAGGTTCAAGGTTTATGGCTTCTTGGCACACTACTGAATTCTTGGGATACAATGCGAATGTCATTGTCTAATTCAACTCCAAATGGTGTTATTTCTTTTGATTCGGCATTGAATGGCATTATGAATGAAGAATTAAGACAACAGTCACTTCAGAGCTCTTCCTCAGAGACAAAGATAGAGGTGTTGGTTACAGAAAATAGGAGGAGAAGCAAAAGTAAAGGTCCGAGGCCACATGATAGAGGGAGAAGCGAGTCCAACAAATTTGCGAATGTTGAGTGTCATTATTGTGGTCTAAATGGAAGCATTAAGAAGTACTGTTGAAAACTCAAGAGAGACAACCAGAATGAGAATGAAAATAAAAATGATGATGGTAAGAAAGATAAAGTTGCTATTGTCATGGAGGAATTTCTTGTTATGTGTGATGATGATGTTAGTCTTGCATGCCATGAGACTAATTGGGTTATTGACAATGGTGCCTCAATTCATGCTACATCAAGAAGAGATTTGTTCACATCTTATACATCCAGAGACTTTGGTGATGTTTGGATGTGAAACAATGGTTTGTCTAAAGCCATTGGTATGGGTGATGTATGCCTAGAGACTAATAATGGTTCTAAGTTGGTCTTGAAGAATATGAAGCATGTCCTAGATATTCACATGAATCTTGTTTCAGCTGGTAAACTTGATGATGAAGGATTTTGTAGCACCTTCGATGATGGCAAATGGAAGCTTTCTAGAGGTTCCATGGTTGTGACTAGAGGAAAGAAGTGTTCTTCACTGTATTTAATGCAAGCAAGGGTATGTGATAGTAGAATCAATGCACTTGAGAATTATGATACAGTTGAGCTATGGCACTGGAGACTTAGTCGCATGAGTGAGAAGGGCTTGACAGTTCTGGCAAAGAAGAATGTGCTCTCAGGGGTGAAAAATTCACCTTTGAAGAAATGTGTTCACTGCTTGGCGGGGAAACAAACTAAAGTTGCTTTCAAGTCATCTAGTTCTCATTCAAGAAAGTCAGAAATACTTGATCTTGTACATACTAATGTGTGCGGTCCTATGAAGACAAGGACACTTGGTGGTGCTATTTACTTTGTCACTTTCATTGATGATCATTCAAGAAAGTTGTGGTTTACACCTTGAAGAAAAAAGACCAAGTGTTTGATGTGTTCAAGAAGTCATGCCTTAGTTGAGAGACAGATTGGGAAGAAGTTGAAATGAATTAGATCCAATAATGGTGGTGAGTATTGTGGCGCTTTTGATGAGTATTGCAAGCAACAAGGCATTCGTCATCAAAAGAAACCTCCTAAGACACCTCAGTAAATGGGATAGCTGAGATAATGGATAGAACTCTAGTTGAAAGAGTGAGACGTTTGCTTTCATAAGCAAAGTTGCCTAAATCTTTTTGGGGTGAAGCTTTGAGTACGGTGGTACTTGTGTTGAATTCGACACCGTGTGTTCCTTGAATCTAGGTGTTTCGGAAGAGTTTGGCAGGAAAATGATGTTTCCTATAATCACTTACGGGTGTTTTGGTGCAAAGCTTTTATTCATATTCCGAAAGATGAGAGGTCTAAGCTTGATGTCAAGACTAGACAATGTGTGTTTATTGGCTATGGGCAAGATGAGTTTGGCTTCAAGTTTTATTATCCAACTCAGAAGAAACTTGTAAGAAGCAGAGATGCAGTGTTTATGGAGGATCAGATCATTGAGGACATAAAGAAGACAGTTAGTTCAGTGCCTAATGTTAGTGGTGATTTGGTTGATTTTTGGTCATTTGCTCCACCGCGTGTTCAGACACGGACTTCGGATGCAATTCATGATGATCAACATGATAAATGATCAACATGATAATGGTGATGTTGATATTCCACCAAAGGTTGAGTTAGGTGATGATGATGATGATGATGATCATGAGCAGTTACCAGCAGTGCTAGAGGCTCCAGTTATTGTTCCACCTAGGAGATTTGAGAGGCAGAAAATACCTTCTAGTCGGTATCCACTTAGCGAGTTTGTGTTAATTAGTGACAGGGGAGAACCTGAATGTTATGTAGAAGCCATGCAAGATGAGCATAAGGAGAAATGCATTGAGGCAATGGATGATGAGATGAAGTCATTGCATGATAACCATACCTTTGAGTTGGTTAAGTTACCTAATGGCAAGAAATCTTTGAAGAATAGGTGGGTGTATAGAGTGAAACATGAACACTCTTCACAACCTCGATACAAAGCTAGATTGGTTGTTAAGGGTTTTAGTCAAAAGAAAGGCATCGATTATGATGAGATCTTCTCGTCGGTAGTCAAGATGTCATCTATTCGAGTTGTTTTAAGTTTGGCAACAAGTCTTGATTTGGAGGTTGAGCAGATGGATATGAAGACCGTTTTCCTTCATGGTGACTTAGATAAAAAGATTTATATGGAACAACCAGAGGGTTTCAAAGTGCATGGAAAAGAAAATCATGTGTGCAAGTTGAAGAAAAGTCTTTATAACTTGAAGCAAACACCGAGACAATGGTACAAGAAGTTTGAATCAGTTTTGGGGGAGCAAGGGTACCAAAAGACTACTTTTAATCATTATGTTTTCATGCAGAGATTTTCTGATGATGATTTCATTATATTGTTGCTCTATGTTGATGATATATTGATTGTTGGAATGAATGCTTCGAGAATTGCAAAGTTGAAGAAGAAGTTGAGCAAGTCATTCTTCGTGAAAGATTTGGGTTCGGCAAAACAAATTCTTGGTATCCGTATTTTGCGAGACAGAAGTTCCAAGAAGTTGTCTATATCACAAGAACACTATATAGAGAAAGTTCTTTAAAGGTTCAACATGAACAAGGCTAAGGTAGTGAACGCTCCTTTAGCTAGTCACTTTAATTTGAATGCTCAACAGTGTCTTTCTACAGATGAAGAGAAACATGATATGGAGAGAATTCCATATGCCTCCGCAGTAGGAAGTTTGATGAATGCTATGGTGTGCACTAGACGAGATATAGCATATGCAATTGGTATGGTCAGTAGGTTCTTATTTAATCCAAGACGAGAGCGTTGGGATGCAGTCAAGTGGATTATAAGATATCTACGAGGTACTTCTTCTTGGAGACTCACTTTTGGTAGTGAGAAACCAGTCTTGATTGGTTACACGGATGCAGATATAGCCGATGATTTTGGATACTCGGAGGTCCACGTCAAGTTACTTGATGGCTTTCTCAGGTGGGGTAGTATCATGGCAATCAAGGTTATAGAAATGTGTTGCACTTTATACAGCTGAAGCCGAGTTCATTGCAACAACCAAAACATGTAAAGAGTTGTTGTGGTTGAAGAGGTTTCTTCAAGAAATTGGTCTCAAGCAAGAAAGATATGTTTTGTTTTGTGACAATCAAAGTGTCATTCATATGAGTAAGAATGTTTCATTTCACTCGAGGACCAAGCACATTGATGTAAGGTATCATTGGATACAAGATGTTCTCAATGACGTCTTACTTGAGATTGAGAAGATTCACACCGATAGTAATGGTTCTGATATGTTTACTAAGGCATTGCCAAGTTTGAAGCTTGGAGTATGTTACGACACAACAGGATTGGTGATCCCTCTTTCACTTAGTTGAAAACGAGGGCGATTGTAGGGTTTTTCAACCTAATTTGTGAAGGACAAATTAGGCAATTTGCTTGCCTCCTATTTAAAGCACAATTGCTTTATTTTGGAGAGAGAGAGAGAGAGAGAGAGAGAGAGAGAGAGAGAGAGAGAGAGAGAGATAGAGGGTTTGAGAGCTTTTCTTGAAGCCCTATTTTGATGCATGCTTTAAGTGCTTGATTGGAAGACCAAATGGACTCCGTTTGAGGCTAGATTTGAAGGGGAGATTCGTGGCATCGAGCTCTACATCACCATTAGTAGAGATTTCACTTTGCCTTCTTCTAGGTACACCCTCCATTTCTCTTGTATTAAGTTCTTTGGCCAATATACGCTTATATGCTTGTTGTCTTAAATATTTGTGATATTTATACCTCAAACTAGTGTTAGAGAAGACTTTTGTATTTCCATTTGCCATAGTGGAGAGTTTTCATAGGTGTTAGTCACCTCGTGGTTTTACTTCTCACTTTGAAAAGGTTTACACATTAAAAGTCTTGTGTGTTGTGGTTTGATTCTTGCATTTCCATTGTTCTTTATTTGTTGGATTGTTCATATTGGGGTTGTGATCCTTATTTGGCAACGCAAGAGGGGTAGATTATTTGCCCTCCTAGCACCACACTTGTTGGGTCCCATTTGAGCATGCGTACGTGGGCATGTGGATCTTCGCTAGCCGATAGTCCCCAACTTAACCACCTCAACATTAGGTGTGAGATTTTACTCTAAAAGGCCTCGGTACTATAAGATGAAACATCCACTCTTATGAACTTCTTCAAGAAGCTATAGATAACCAATGTGGGACTAAGCTTTTGGTCCACACATCCTAACAATCTCCACCTTACACCGAAATCCATCCAAGATAGGCACACCGCATAATCCATCGTCGCTACCATCTCAAAGGAGAGCACAACTCGAGGCACACATACGACCACCAACATACATGCCTTGTCCCAGCCGCACCATCAACTCTGATACCACTTGTTGGGCTCCATCCGTGCACACACCTGCGCACGGCTCGTGGATCTCTGCTAGTACCGATATTATCCCCAACTTAACCATCTCAACTTTAAGTGTGGGGTTTTAGTCCGAAAGGCCTCGGTACTATGAGATGAAACATCCACTCTTATGAACTTCTTCAAGAAGCTATAGATAACCAATGTAGGACTAAACTTTTCGATCCACACATCCCAACAGTTACATGCGACCTGATACTAGGCACCATTTAATCTTCAACCCGGCACCTTTATTCTCATGTTCCTCATTTATTAAGAGCTAATTAAAATCTTTCTCAGCTTAATTAAGAAATAAGTTATCAATTTTTATTAAGGTTTTCAGTTGAAGGCTTGCAGCCGACTATACATTACTAATTACCCTTGCATATATAACTCTTAATCCCAAGTTTTTTTTTTAACCATGGGTGTTGGAACCTTTTTTAACCCCTCTTTACTTTGATTCAACTAATCCTATGAGAGTAGTCGGGAGACGCCAACCCCATAACCCGGGAACTCTTAATCCCAAGTTTAAACAACGTTGTACAACACAACCTATAACACAACCTATGACGCAAACATGCCTACTTGTGTGGCCACATTTTGTCGGGGCTCATATGTGTACATGTCCCACACGTAATAGATGTTCATCCTTATTAATCGTTTTTCACTTCTCGAACTAAACAATGTATACATGTGCTGCTGCGCATCAAATTTTTCCAGAAAAGGGCCCTAGCTTTATCGAAAAAGATATATATACTAAATATTTAAGTTGTTTTTTTTCCAAGAAAAAAAATATATATATCATATTTACCTTGTTACTTTGTTAGTTCTTAAGTAGAAAAATTTATATAACTAAACAAAGGAGATACAGTAGTGAATGTATAGCTAATTAGAGAAGTGGGATAGATGATACTGTAAAAATGGTTTTTACCTAGTTGATGTCCAGATAGTATTATCACTCTACTTTCTGAATTTCATCTAATACGTTGTCTCGAATAGATGAACTACTTTCCATTGTATTGGCTTTGAACTCCAAATATTTTGCAGATAATCGTGGCCTGTGGGTGTCCAAACCATTTTCAACTCTTCCATCGAGCCTCGACTAACTCGAGAGCCAGTCAAACATTCCAACTCCATGACCCGAGAGAACCAATATATTTGGAGTTGAATTTATGACCTATCAATCACCCAATTACATCTTAACAATTTTGACAACGCATCAATTTCAAGAGAGGCCTTTAAGCTCTTTACTCATTACATTATACAATCTATAGATGAACAAATAAATTTCCTATTGATAGGCAACACGCTCTTACACCACTTCAACTAGAGGTGGCAGAAATTTAAACAAGTTTATGCCTTGTTCGGATCCGTCAAGGTTTTAAATTCGGACAAGACTAATTTGTTCATATCCGTTTTATTCAAAATTTGGGTTTGTCACAATCTTAAAAACTTAACCTTTATACTAAAGTGTCTCCACATGTTAAAATATACACATAATACAATTTCATTTGATATTATTATTCAACAAAATAATGCAAAGTCTCAACAAATATTGCAAATTAACCAATTGGATGGCCCAATGGTTAGTACGAGGTAGATAGATGTAAGAGGTTGGGGGTTCGATTCCCACAGGAAGCAAGTTTCTTTCTTATCAAAAAAAAGTAGGAGGTAGATGGAATGTGAGGGTGGGGGTTCGAATCTCATATGGGGCAAAATAAATTTCTTTTCTTATAAGAGAAAACAAATATCACAAATATTCATAAATTATCGCAATGGTAGTGTGCAAATAACTTATGTAACTAAACATTTAAGATAAAGAAACAAATGTTAAAAGTATATAAGAAATCAAAGTACATCTAAAATTAAAAATATTTTTAGTACATTAATTTTTATGTGTATTAAAATAAATTAATGCTTTTTAATATAATTGTTAAGTTAAAAAGGATAATTAAAAATCCGGTCAAATTCAAGCCGAGTTTGAAGGATATTGTCTGGACCCAACACATTTTAAATTTAAATAAGAAGTTTTTGTATAGACCCGACCCAATTTTATTAAAACTATTGGGTTTTTGGCTCAAACTCCATGTTCTATTTAATTAAAATTTAGTATTTTAGTTTGTGTCCAATTAGTAAGATTGAATTTTAGTAGAATTTGATTGTTTTGGAAGTATTTATGTTTGACTGGGATTGTGATTAGGAGTTCAACCCAATATAAAGAACCTAGTATGTTAGTTTTATATGTGCTTTGAGTGTGCACACGTAGTGCCTTATGCACCACGTTGCGCAAGATTGATTGTTAATTTTTATTGATTGAATAGATTGATGAGTGTTTGCTAGATTGTATTTCAGTTGCGTGTTTGGGGCATTTGCCGTACGTTGATGTAAGTGGTATTAGAGCTAGGTGCAAGATGGGTAGATGTGTATTGCAATGGAGTTTGGGGCTCGCATGGTCCATCTTATGGTATGGTTCAGTTGATTTGAAAATTGATCAGCATTGTACGTGGAGATTTCAATTGGAGTAGAACTTTGCATCGCTTCATTGATTGTTCGGCTGTCACATAGTTGACGACGCATAGATAGTTGGGTTTAGGGTTTAAAGATCACCAAGGATCGAATTAATTGGAAATTGCATGTGGATGATTATGTCATCATTGATAATCAAAAGAAAGATGTGTATGGGGCCTCGGTTAGATGCGGTTCATGATCATGGTTGAGGAAGTTTTGATACGGTGACAGAGCACGCATATTGATGTTTCTTCGAGGTGGAGCTTGCGTATAATTTGATTCTTTGATTGTGGAGTGGTCAACCATGGTGTTTGATTGAAAAATGATTGGATGTTTTGTTGCAGCGTGGTTATTAGGTGGCTAACCGTTGATGATGATTGATTGCACGTGCCGAATGGATGTTTGTTTGAAGAATTAAGTTGATTGACTGTATGTAACAAGAATAAATGGTTGATTGGGTGTGGTGGAGCAACATTGAATGAAAGCATAACATAAGTCTTTCGAGGTTTGTCTTTTTCACTTATGATCCTTCATTGATTGGGTGTTTGTGTGCACAAAATTGAATGTGTTGATGCTAGCAATTGATTGGATATTTGAATGTGGTTGTTTCAAGAATGACTATGTTCTTTTGGATTGTGTGTTTGGTAGAGTTTTTTGCCAACGTGGAGATTGTTGGGTTTTTTGGCTCAAACTTCATGTCCTATTTAATCAAGATTTAGTATTTTAGTTTGCGTCAAATTAGTAAGTTTAAGTTTTAGTAGGATTTGATTGTTTTAGAAGTATTTATGTTTGAGTGGGGTTTTGTGTTTTAGAGTTTGAGAGTGATTAGGATTTCAAGCCTATATAAAGGACCTAGCATGTTAGTTTTATGTGTTTTGAGTGTGCATTTGTTGGGCGAGACTGATTGTTGATATTTTAATTATTGATTGAATAGATTGATGAGTGTTTGATCGATTGTATTTTCGATGTGTGTTTGGTGTGTTTAATGTGCGTTGATGTGCATTTTATCCCTAACAAAAACATTGTCCAACCTTTTTTATTTAGGTCCGAACAAAACTAGGCCGGTAGGTCTAGACAACAAATGGCAAACATGACCTTCAACCACAGTTGAAACTCAAATGCAGAAGACTCGTGTTGAGGTAATGTGCTCATATCATATTTGTTGTAGATGTGTGGACAGAAAAATATCCCCATTGATTAAGTGAGATTTTTTTAATGAAGGATAGTGTGGATTTCTCCTTCATTACTACTGAAGCATTTTGGAGTAAACCCTACACTTATGAGTTGAAGGAGATTAAGTTGGGATAATGGTACTAGTGCAAACCATAGACTCACGAATACAGGCACAGGAGGGCCTAACAAGTGGTTTCAGAGCGAATCGTTCGATTGGGACAAGGCTTATCTATTGATGGTCCTAAGTTCCTCGAGTTATCCCCTTTGAGATAATAGTTATGACAAATCATGTGATTAGGGAACTTCGACAGAAGTCGATTTCAAATGGAGCTGATGGCTCAGTTAGGCAAGACACCTTAGAGGGATTTCAATTCAAAGTAGAGATTGATTTCAATTCAAAGTAGAGATTGTTGGGGATAAGAGGACCAAAATATAGTCCACATCAATTAAGTAAGAATTTCTTTTTTAACTTCAGAGGGCATCGAACCTATAAAGTGCCTAAAACTTACCTTTTTAGCAAGTGACGTCTCATCCATCTCACCATATAAATGCTTTGGCGGCGGTTAAGTAATACTTCTTAATGAAGGGTATAAGTGTGGTAACTCCTCAACTACTATTGAGACCTTTTGGAGTAAGACCCCACACTTGTGAGTTGATAGTAGTTAAGTTGTGGATAGCTTTGGACCAGTGGGATCCACACAGGGGCGGGGCGGAGGGCGGAGCTAGACTATTGGGACAAGGGGGCTAAATTTTCTAATATAGATTAGACTAAATAAAAAAAATAAAAAAATAAACTTATCTATTATGTTGCCTCAATTTCATCAAGTTAAGCTCATATGTAAAGATTTTGTTCAAGATAGGCTCTTAATAATTAAATTGAGGTATAGTATAAACCTCAAAAAAAATTGAGGTATAGTATATAATTACTACTATGTATCAATCAAATAATCTTTACTGACTTGATATATGACTCACCCTTCAAAAAAAAAAACTTGATCTATGACTTATTATAAAAAGTTTGATTATTTGATTCACTTGCTAATTAACACTATAGCTTTAATTTCATCTAATATTTAATACGAAAATAATAATAATTATACAACATAACTCACATTATTTTATAGACATCAACATCATTAATTGGTGAATGAATTAGTAAGAAAGAGTATGAAAATGTCTTGATAGAGACATTTTGAGATAAAGTTATGATCGAGATATAACTAGTAGGAATATATTGTGATAGGAGAAAATTGGTAGAGATGATGAAGCACTATTGAATAAATTATTAGTTGAGGTTGCAATATTGCATGTAAAATAGAAAGAATGATTAACTATCGATGAATCAATATATGGAGCACCTCAAACGGTGTCAAGAAAGTCGATTAAATTTTTTAAGAAGAAAGTTGATTAATTAAGAACAACAATATATTTCATTAGAATGCTTCATTTCTTGTGTTAAGACAAGTCCATACACACATCCTTGTGTACATCCAACAAGACCCACATCAATTTTGTTGCAAATGCTTTCCAATTCACACTATATATCTTTGATGGGGTGCATGTAGCTAAAAAAAGGGGGCCAATGTATTATTTTTTTTTTTTCTTTATTTTTCAAAAGGGATGAGAGGTGTATACTATGGGATGCCCTGTGGATCCACAAACCCTCGGATGCCGATGCGTGCGGGCTCAACAAAACCAATGAAGCTACCCCTTATTGGGCTATTTAAACAATATATTTTGAGTATGGCTAAGTGCACCCCCACCTTTTACTAAGTGCACCCTATTCTGTGTGGCACCCCAAATTTCAATTTCTAAGTGCACCCTACATTTTTACCAAAATACCCTTTCATCCGAATCAAAGCACCCAACTCCAAAACCTTGGTCGAGATATCTGTATTAGGTTTTTCGACATGTAGCCGAGACTTATCCATTAGACTTGGTGTTGTCCAACCGAACCTCTTTGGTGAGATTTAGTTGACAACTACCGACCTAAAGGTTCAGTGGGTTCCGACCGACTCTCCTATTAAAGGTTTGGCAAGCTATGACCTACTCTCCAATTAGAGGTTTGGTGGGTTTCGATTGACTCTTTAATAAGAGATTCGGACCTTCAAGGTCGAACCACTCAATGATGCCTACAAATCACAAAGAAGAGTGTGTGGGGTGTACTTAGAAATTGTAGTGAGGTGCACTAATCACAGTGAAGGGCATAAGGGTTATTTTGTAGTAGGATTGACTTTTTTTAAGTTTGACTTTTTTAGAGGTGCACTAAGTAAAAGATAGGGTGCACTTAGTCGGACTCTATATTTTTTATAATACAACTCTCAATGTAACGCATAGATCATGAGATATTAATCAAGTAGTGGCACTCACATTATTTTCAACAGTACTTTCAATAATGTGCTCTTTTTATCCTTTTCTTTTCCCCATTAGTTTATTGCTTGAAATTGGGTCACCAGAACTAACCAAAAAGAACAAGGAAATAAAGTGCCTAAAAGGTGACGTGAAACACTACTCTAATAACGCCTTTAGATCTTCTACAACAACCTACGAAGTTAAAGGCGCCTCCTTTGTTTCTTTCTTGTAAGCTTCTTAAAGACACAGGTCAGTTATATATTAGATGTAATTAGCAATGGAGTAACAGTGCTCTCTTCTCAATTTTCAAATTGCACAAGCAAGCAACTTATCATTCAATCGAGAAAGATCGATGTGGGCGAGATTTAAATCCTCCAAGGTCGCCAAAGGTATATATTGATTTTAATTAATTCTAAATCACTTCAACATTTCAGTTGTAATCATTTCAATCCAAAAACAGCAACAACAAAAAAAGAAGGATAAATATAAAAGAAAGACAACTACCAAACATGTATACATATGTTTTTTGGTTATTAATGATTGTTGGTTTATTTCATCTCAGATATTGGTGATCAGATCTCCAAAGAAGCTATTCATGAAAAGAGTGTGAATGTCAATGAAGAGTATTTAAGTGCATTTAGAACCAAATCATATGCAGATGTTCTCTCCAAAGCTCAATTTCTAACACCCAACACATCAGATGTCCTGCTCGAACCAGAACAAGAATCCATATCCGTCATTCTAGAAAACACGATATTCTCAAAGAAGACAGATATCAGAGCTCTAATAAGCAAATATTTTGACATAAGCGCGGAGTCTTCCCAAATTTGTACTCGTTTATTGAGGAGCATCAACCAAGTACAATCAAACTACAAATTCATCCAAAGGGCATTAGATCTAGTTGATGACTACTCGCCTAACGAACAATTCAAGCTCGCAACGTCCGCACTCAATTCCTTCAATCTCCTCAGCAACCCCTTTTCATTGTCTTCTAACAATCTATGTGATTTCAAGCTGATCCATGATGGCTACGCATCTGTGTTGAACCATTTGAAGTTGAAGCGAAAGAAAATAACCGAGAAGATTAAATTGATAAGGTGCTTAAAGAAAGCAAGTGATCTATGCGTGACTGCAGTATGTGGAGCTGTGGGGGTGGCGGTAATAGTTCTTGCAGCGCACACAGTGTTTGGGCTGCTAGCAAGTCCTGCAATCTTCACTGCAGTTCCCTCCATGAAGAACACATTAAAGACAAAGAGGATTATCACAAAGGGCTTTCGACTATTTTGGAATACTGGGTTTTTAAGAAAACTTGGAACTCAACTTGATATAGCTGCGAAGGGAGCCTACATATTGAACAGAGATTTCGACACAATGAGCCGATTGGTTGCTAGACTACATGATGAGATTGAGCAGAGCAAGGGAATGATTAGGTTTTGTTTGGAGAGGAGGGAAGATAAGTATCCCTTACAAGAAGTTGTGAAGGAACTTAAGAAAAGTGACGTTGGGTTTAGGAGGAAAGTGGAGGAGCTGGAAGATCATGTTTACTTGTGCTTGGTCACTATTAACAGAGCTAGACTTCAGGTGATGAAGGAAATGACTACATTGTCATCAGCAGCATGAGAAACAAAACTTGATGATAGGTCTATCTTTTATTGTTGAATTGTGTATAATTATACATAGAAACCAAAAAGGGGTTAATAATTAAAGACGAATTGCAGTTCTTCATTTGATTCATTCCCATGTATAATAGGGAAAAGTGTTGAAATTGTTGGAAGAAATATTTTATACGTTAATAGGATTTTAATATTAGGAAAATGTGTTTGAATAAGATTTCTTATACATATTAATGTAGGGTTTTGATTAGGAAGAACCCCAGCTATGGTTTCTTAACTATACATATATTTTTTTTTTTTTGGTAGGAAACTATACATATTTTTTGGAAAAAGCTTTTGTAACCCAAGAAAGACGTGCACGCACCTATTGTGCGCCGTGCAATGCGCCTCGGGATGCGCGTGCACCATAATGGACGGCACAAAGATAGGTGTGTGTCTATCCTGGGTTACAATAGCAGGCTCCTTAATGTTGAACTTTATTCGCAACAGCAACCACAACTAGAAAGAATCTAGGGCAATAGCATTTGTCTTATGCTACATAAACATTATAGGAAGAATGCAAAGAAAGAAGATAGAACCTTGCAAAAACAGAAAAAAAATTCTTTGAACCTTGCAAAAGAAAAACAAAACATGCAAGAGAAGATAGAATGATAGAAATTAAAAAGAAAACCAAAAAAAGTAGGACTGCAAATGGTCGTTAAGTGATTTGTTCTTCCAGATAGTTCGACAACAATGAAATCACTAATGATTTTTTGATTGCGCTGTCAGCAGCGCCAACTAACATAATTCTGAGTTTAAAATTATTCTACGTCTTGCTGTTTCTGATCTAATAGAAAAGAATAGTAAGTGCAATTGCAATAGCTAGCTTTGAACGGGATAGGAAATGAGAGAAGAAAAAAGTGTAGAGACTGAAAAGAACAATGGTATCAAGAAGTAATGGGAGTTGTTTGGGTAACGAGCACTGTTATCATTCAAACAATTAGTAAGAGGAGCCAAGGAGAAAGCATGAGGATGGAAAGCGCTAGGGATTGCTTAATTAACAGTTCAAAAAATTATATCATTTCTTAAAGAAAAGTTAAAGGAAAAAGAAGTGCACACCAGCTAAAGATGTGTTTTTCCGTCTCAGCAATAAAAGTTTAAGGGAGAACTAAAAAGGTTGCATGTAGATATTCGATGTAAATCTAGTGTTAGGGAACCTAGTCTAGGTAAGCCTGCTAGCTAATATAGAGAAGTCGAGTTGTTACAAAGTAGTAAAAAATATTCGTTAATCAAGCTAACATATGTTATGATATTAGTTAGCCATGTATGCATGTGATTTGATGATGTATGTATGTAATGAAAGGAGTCCAAAAACATCTAGTGCACAACTTAAGCTTGTATGTTTCATACCATACATACATCATCAAATCACACGCCATACATGGCTAACTAACATCACATTACATGTTAGTTTAATTAATGAATGTTGTAATGGGTACAATGAGCTCCAGTAAGATCTGCCAGTACTAAAGTCTACAATATGGTTCATTAATAGAAGAATTTATTGTGCGTCCAGAGTTAGCACAAAATTGGCAAGAAAGAACCATGGGGAGCAACTTAAAGCCTATTCCTAATTCGCAAAGTTCATGGTTTGAGGGTGATCTCACAGTAAATGATCAAGTCTTCAGGAGCAGTAGAACAATGTTGATAAACAGGATCTTGAGCAAATCCCCTATGACATCAATTTTCTTGCATGAGCAAACAAACAATCTAGATGAATTAGTGTTTTAGGACAATCAATTTTCCATGTCCATCTCAAACACAAATTTTGCCCCATGTTTGCAAATAACTCAACAGATTCTAACTACACCGTGAAATGCTCATTAGGAGTACAACCTTCTCAAAGATATCTTGTAGATTTCAGAAATTCTGCAAGTCAATTATGGTGTGTTCGGTTGGGATGACTAAAATGTTAATCCTAGGATTAACTTTTAGTCCTCTGTTCGCTTAGGCGGACTAAGTTGTGACACAAATTATATAGTCTTGTATCCATGTGACTAAATAAAGTGAACCTCAACCCTATCACTAACTAATCTAACCTATAGGAACTAGTTATTTCCCATTTTTTCCTCCCATTTGGTTTAAAGCACTTCACACAATTTGTTGCGGCGATGAACTTACAATTACATTTATTTATATATCAGTGAGATAGTACACGGTTCACCAATTTTTGATTATTGAACTCTTTTTTCATTACTTTTTTTTTTTTTTTTTTACATTTATTTCCCACCACTACAATTTGTTGTTTGGGATTGCACATTTTGTTTGTGTGTGTGTTTGTGTATTTGATTGAGTCAATGCTCTAGTGAGGTTTGGTTTGAGTCTTGTTTGTCTGTTTGTGTTTGTGATTGGTTGATTATATGGGATGGGTAGAAACGTCATTTGGGCTAAACTACTTAAACTCCTATCAACCCAACTGAACAAGTCCTAAAATTTGGATTACCCTTAGTTCGATGCAACTTAGTCCAATGGAACTTACTCCGACCTTATCAAGAAAATCCTATCAGCCCAACCGAACACACCATTAGAGATATCTTGTAGTCCTAAGTGTTGATCAGAGAATGAATGATGTCAATAAGCTCTTCTACAGTTCACTAGAATAACAAGGATCGCTCCAAAACATACATTTTCAATTTCATCATTAGTGACTCCATTTAAGTTCTTGCTTGAGAAGGTTTGATCAATAGAGTGTATGCGTCCATACTAAGAAAAAAATATGCGACTCAAAAGGAAGGTATACTTTAGTTACTTGTCAAACAGAGTTCTGATCCAAGGAATTGGTTCATGTTTTGACACCTTCCCAACTAATTTAGCCAATAGAGGAGAGTTGTCACCTTCAATTTAGGCCCCATCATTGTTTTGCCTTGCAGAATGTATCCCAATCTTGTGTAACTCAAATTATGATCCTGAGGTATTCCTCCAGCCAGAAATTGATACCATACCACGGGCACTTCCTAATCTTTGAGCTCTTTGTTGGAAACATTAGGATAGATGAACATTTTAGATTTTGCTTACTCTACTCACTTTTCTCATGACTTCCTCTAAAGATATCCAGGATATCTATGATTATCACTTGCCTTGAAGAAGCTGAAGCAAGTAAATATAAGTAATCAGCAATGAAAAGGTGTGGATTATTCCCAAACCTCCTAAGTCTTAACTCTCCAATCACCATCAGTCTCTACATGTAATATCCAGTGAAAAAAACATTCCATAACAAGTACTAAAGAAGAGAAAAGGCGATGCCATGCCAAGGCCCCCTTTGAGTCAAATGAATCCATTGCATAGACAACAACAACAACAACAACATTGCCTCAGCCCCCTTTGAGTTAAAACCCGTTGCATAGAATGGAGAATTTTTTTATCTAACTTTTTTTTTTTTTTTTTTTCTTTTTCAAGGAATGGATAATTGCCTATTGTTACACTACACTTATCAATTTTACAAGGTTGTTGGCTAAGTTGAACAACTCTAAAAACTTCTGACAGCAAGGTCATGATATTCCATTAGGTTTTCTCCAAGTTTACTTTGATGGCCATTATGTCATTTTCCCCCTTAAATATTCTTCATGACATACACTTGCTCCCGGATCATAAAAGTAAGAAACTATTTCCCACATGTTCCAACCAACAACTATTTACTAGCCTTTTACTTTGTATGAACATTCAACACCGAAATTGTAGAAACCACTTCCCATTAAAATAACCTATAGAAACAACTTAGGCAAAAAAAAAAAAAATTAATACGAAGGGGGGGCACAGATCATTAACATGAAAATTCTGACAGTAAACTGCTAAAAAATGTCCATAAAAATTATTGGAGATGTTAATTCCATCCATAAAAGAAAATACAGCAAAATGCCGACTGATTTTGGCAGGAAGCGAAGTAATTGTGTGCAACAGATTATGATTTCGGCAGGCAAAAGAACTACTATTGCACATATGACACTAACACTAATTCTATTGACCTTGAATCACAAAACCACATCATAGATTAACTACATATGTTTACTCAATATCATGACTAAATGCATAAAACCGACTTAGTTATTTCAATTACCAGACTCTCTTATATACATGATAGTTGAAAATGATCAAGAACACAGCCAAATATCCTCCCCTAATGATAACCAGCAAGCTAAGAAACTAATTCAAGTACCTTAAACCCAAGTTTTAATATTGACAACAGTTGGTCGATACATTGCAAGTAGTGCCTAATTCAACTAACAATCAAGTTCATTAATTTCTAGAAGCTGCACAAATAAAATGCAGAAAATTGGTACCAAGCCAATGTCTCATGCACTCAGAGAATAACAAAATCATAACAAAAATAAGCTCAATTTTGCGGTCTAAAACGTAATGATTCTTAATCTTCAATTGAACTTTTCGCAAATTATGCCGACCATTGACTATATTGATGAACTCAACTCAATGAACAGACAACGGAACTCCATTTTCAGGGTTGAATGATCAAAACCAACGCAAATTCCAATTAAAGGCGTGATATAACAATTTCGAATCAAGCATTAGCAATGGAAGAGAATCAAAACCTAACCAAGAGAAGCACAATCCTGAAAGAGCAGAGCAAAGACGAGGTCCAGATCCATGAATGAGAGAAGAGAGGCCAAAGGAGAGACGACTCCACTAATCGACTGGATCTCCTCTTCTTTCTACGGAAAATTTGAGGCACCAATCTGAGATCAGTGTTAAAAATGTGGGAAATTTGACAAAGGAACGAGGGGAACGATGCACTGGCAATACCTCTAAACAAGTCTTGACTTATATAATGTAAATTACATAACATATTTATAAATCGCGTTAATCATTTAAGTGTCTAAGTGGGTCATTTTATAAATATATTGATATTTATGTCACTAATTTATTAAATATTTTATTTAAACTTTCTAATTTATTTAAATTTTTATAATTTGGTTACTACATTTTTAAATATATATATATGAATAAATTTAAATGAATATAATTAAATAATCGATAAAATATAATAGAGATGTAGTCTTAAGTCTTACTTTGCTTTTTTATTCAAATATTTAGTTTTTAGTTTTTTTTTACTTTAAGTAGGAATCGAACCACTATCTCTCGAGGTTTTGTTTTTTTGGCAAGTGATATATTTACTAACTCACATGAGAGGCTTTTGACCTTTACCTCGTTTGGTTCATTTTTTAACTTTTAGGTAAGTTTAACTTTTTGGGAAGTTAACCACCAAGAAACTTACACTTTTTACTTTTAGTTCAACTTTGAACTTTCAGGGAAGTTCCACATTTTAAAAACAATAAAATTATGTATTTGACATAAATGTCTTTTACACTATTTTTTTAAGGAGAAAGAGCATTAAATGAGGATAAAACCCTATCAGGAAGATAACTCACCTAACCCCCCTAAGTGGATTATCTTCCCTTATAAGAGAAGAGTTGGGGCTCAAACTTGTAGGGAAGTTTAAAAAATATCAACAAAACATGGTGAGTTAGAACTTCCTTGAAAGCTATCTTATTTCCTTCAACTTCTCTCCGAACGAAATGAGACCTTAGTTTTTAGTGTTAATAATATAGGAAAAATGACTCATAACAAATAACATATACAAGATAACAAAAATCCTCTAAAAAAAGTGAAGTTTTTTTATATTTTTCTTAATAAATAATTATTAATAAAATTTTAAACTTAAATAAATAAAAGTAAAATAAATATTTCCTCTAAAAATAAAATAAAGTGTGGTAAAAGATGTCTGCAAATAAAAAATAAATCATGCTATTAACACGTATTCATGTAAGTGAATTTTGTAATAATTTTTTTTATTATAACATATTTATTATTTATACATTATTCCTTAATCGTGTTAAACGAGTCATAAACGAGTTAATGCTAGTTGACATGTTAATGACTTATTTATTAACCGTGTATAAACGTGTTAACATGTTTATAACCCAGACCCACTTATGCCAAACTTATGACATGTTTATTACATGTCATTTCGTGACGTGTTGTGTTAATCGTATCATAATCCAAATTGTCAATTCTAACTGTTGGATACCCACCTTTTTTTTATTTTTAGTGGGAGTTTGAACCACAACCTTCTAAAATCTTGTCTTTTGACAAGTGATGTCTCTACCATCTCACCAGAGATGCTTTGACACAACTAGCACACCTACGTTTGTGCCCTTAATTGGGTGTTTAAAGTGAGACCATTAAACAAGTTTCATTAACAAAATAATTCAAAAGTTAACTCAATAATAAAAAGGGAAATGCTAATGTAATGCACTAAGTACACACTCCGTCAAAATGCATGTGCTTGCACACCATTCAATCCATGCACATATCTTGAGGCGCCAGATCGGATAGTGTACTAGAATTACGTGTAGACTATATTAGCATGAGCAAATGATACATTAATCACCAGATTCACCACCATCCCCACAAGGTAAGGATGTACTCGGGATCCAGTCTAAATAACACAAATTGAGAAATTACAGTCATGTCCATTTTACTTATTTTATTTTACTTTATCGAAGAAATGAAAATTTCATGAATTATTCATTAATGGTTCACAATTCATTCAATGAAAAGGACGAGATGTAAAATCAATCATCTTATCAAATTGATTCAATAATTCTAATTATTTAAAAACCATTCAATTGCCATCAAGTAAAACTACAAGATTAATATTTAAAATTAAAACTTAAGCAAATCATAATAAGTAAAAAAGAGAAAGTTGTAATTAATGAGAAAAATGATGAATAATTTTTTTAGTTCAAGTAATTTAGTTTTAAATTTTTCTATATTTATTTGATTTTATAGTTTTAAATTAGTACTTAAATATAAAAATAATTAATTTAAGTTGCAAACAATCAAACTTTCAAGTGTATATAGATTAGAGTTCGGTTAAATCAAACTTTATTTATGTTATAACAACTTATATTGATAAGTTCACCCACATTTTTTGAAAAGAAGTTTATGTATTCATCCTACAAAACAATGCAATCTCTTGCAAAATAAATAAATAAATAAATAATGATGCAATCTTCCCAAATTACCTTCATGTTTAATTGAATTTGGAACTTCCCCGCAATGTCCACAACGACTACAAAGACAAAAAAAGTAATATCGCAATGAAAGGGACGAGATGCATGGTGGTGGTAGCGACACTCTAAATATTTAGAAAGAGTCGGTAATGTGCATTAGATGGGAGGACGTGAGAAGATGGGATACTTTAGAAAGTTGCATTTAATTTATTGATGAACTTATAATAGGAATTGTTACAACATAAGTAGAGTTTTGTTTAACTATACTCTATAGGTATATAGTAGAGTAGCATAAAAATGCTAACATCATCTCAATATAGTTTAAGATCTTAAGATTAAAATTGTATCTACAATACAATGTGTACAAAGGTTAATTGGATTGGATTGCGGATTAGATCCTCTAATTAAGATATCCAATCTGCAATCCAACCTAATACATGTGGATTTGCAACTCTTACAATTAAATCCAATTTAATAAACTTAAACTATGAACTAATTAGAGTTAATTGAGTTGGATCTAGCTGGATTCATAAATTTGTGGATTTCACGTACACCCTTACCACCAGGGGCGGAGCTAGACTTTAGATGGAGAGGGGGCCAACCTTTATATGTATAGTAAAAAAAATATCTATGAAATAAACATACCATAAAATCTTCGTAATCACCATATGATATGGTTATATATGATATTTTCTCAACCTATATATTCTCCTTACAATGCAAAGACTTCTCTTTTTAATGGTTTATTTCTACTTTAGCGCAATGAAAGAGTTGAATCCATGCATAAAGTCGATCCTAACTTATTAATTTGAAATTATGGCTATGGTGTTGTTGAAGATCTAGAGTCTTTTGCAACAAAACTTTTTTTGTCCTTTAAGAAAATAAATTTTCTTAATTAGTAAGAATATACTGAATTAAAAAACGTGTAATCAAAGCATTAGACTTATGTAACCCCAACTAATTAATAATATGGAAATGATAGCTTTGTCATTGTAGTGGATAAAAATAAGAATGGACTTTGTATTGTTAGGATATAAGAGAGTTTTTTTAAACTAGTATCAACATCAAACATGCATATCTAGTGTCAAACTACAATTCATTATTATGTTAGAGGGTGAGAGAGGTAATTAGGGGGGCCAACTATTTTTTTTCGAAAAGCTCAGGGGGGCCATGAAGGCATGAAGCATGCATCAATCACTAATATACATAGGGTCTATAGTGGTGGGGGTGGAGCTAGATGGGCCACGAGGTAGTGCGGTGGTATGGGATCGTTTCGAGCCCCCTCTACAATTTAGGCAATTAATTTGACCTAATACAAGACTATTAAGGAGATGTTATGTACCATGAACGGAGTAGGTCTAAGCTTTACCATACATAACGAAGATGTAAACACTGGGTTTGATGATGCTCTAGAATCTAGTTCCCTGAGTCCTAATAGATGAACTATTGCATTTAGAATAATTATGTAATCATAACTTTGAAAAAAAATGCGACACTAATCCAATTTTTTAACTCAGTATAGGCATTGTATTGACGTAGGATTGATGCTTGCTTTGGCACTTGCTGTAGAATCTAGTTCCTAGTGCTACAATTGATGAATTAATAGATTGAATTTAGAACTATCATGTGATTTTTCATTGATTCGATTTATAATCCATTATAGGGATATCATGTAAGTTTGAATTGGAGACACCATCTTTCTTTGATATTTTAGTGAAGCCTCTTCTTTAAACTTTAAGCCTTCACTTAATACGCACTCTCCCTCCTATATAAACTTAGACTTGTTCTATCCTACAAATTCTAATTGGCCAGGTAAGATTTTCTCATTCTCATGTCATAGAGAGTTTTTTTAGAATATCGGAACCTTTAAGATGGGGCCTCGTAAGGAAGAGATTTCTTGCCCCAATCGTATGTTACTCATATTATTTTGCTTTTATTAAAGAAAATTTTTATCATCAATAGTTTAATATAGAGAATAACAAGACATAGAACCAATATTTATTCTATTAAAAATACATTGATTTATTAAAATGTTCGAAAAAAATGGTATGTACTGACATAAAGTTGACTGTAGAGCACTACGACGGTAACATTAAAATAGCATGACAATTATTGACTGTTCGATTTTAACAAACATTTAAAACACATTACACAGACAACATTAGAATTATAATGGAAAACATAACTTTGAACAAGGGAAGAAAATTTACAACTTTTAACAACTGACGAAACCTTAAATCTCCAACAAGAGAAAGACAAAATGCTACTAGTACATAAAATGACTCAATGAAAAATCTTAAACCGAATGGTTGCAATTAGATTTGTTCACGGGTTTGGTACCCGCCCTACCTACTTAAGCTCGTCTTGTTTAAGATGGGCTTGAATTTGTATTTGCAAGCCAAAGTCTCCCCACCCCACACCATAAATCAATTATTTAAAAATACATTTTTTTCGTATAAAAATTAAAATAAGTGTGGCGCTGGACACGTCACTAGTTCATGCCATATCACCTGTAAGCCTTTTAATGATGGCCACAAACTTACCCTTAACTTCACCATTTATTAGTTAACTTATGGTTTTCAAGTTTTTTTTTTTGACGAAAAGATATTTCCTTTCATAAAAATTGTTATTACATCTCATTTAACAATGAAATTACATCAATAGCAGTCTTTTCCTACTCTTTGATGTGATCAAATTGACGTTGCGAAAGTTTGCAAACTTATGTGCAACTTATACGCTTGTTTTTGCATCTACAATAATAGAACCATAACGGAAAATAAAACTTCCAACAAGGGAAGATGAACTATGGTTTTCAAGTTATTAGTGCTTATTGTGAAAATATTCAAGTTAACATGTATATCATCTTAGCATATTATTGTACGTTAGTTGGTTGATTGATTGAGCTGAAGTCTTCAAATATAGCATGCATATAGTAAATTAGACAAGTTATGCATAATTAACAAACCCTAAGTAATGGAAACTTGGTAAAAGGATACCATGTATATCAAAGAGAAAAAAAGTACACTAAAATCAATATACATGTATCAGTGTATACAAGTCTCCCAAAATATCCCAAAATATCAAATACCTACGAGGATCACGGAAGGGCTCTCCAAGATCAGAGGTAGTGGCTAAGCATAACCTTCCCCTTACTCGCCGTTGGATCTGCAATTTTCCATAAAAATAATGATAAATTCCAATGAGTAAATCTCAGAGCAACTTAGTTAGTTAGTATTCAACAGAAATCTAAATAAATGGCTACAGTTCATGCAAGTAATTAAAATACGCTGATAAAAGTAAATCATGAACGTAAGTTATGTCATAATAAAAAATGGAATGTGGGTGTGGTGTATAGTTTTTGAACCTTGGGACGAGTAACACTAGACCAAGAAGGCCCTGAAAGCAAGGAATATTCTCGTCTCCTCTTCATGGTCGAATGAGAAACTCTATGTACACTTCCGTCCATCGCCTCAAGAATTAGGATCTGTGCATGGTGGGCAAGGCCTTGCAATATCTCTTTCCCATTTTTTGGCTTGGGTGAGCCTCACATGAGTCTAAAACCAATGGCATTACCTCACAACAACTCTTTTATCGTCATCAACGGGATGCTAAGACTTACCATGTTGTCCCTTTGACCATATAAAGGCACACGCGGGAATGAAATACCATGTAAGCTTAAAACTGGTGCGATATGATTGTAAATCAGTAAGGCAAAGTAAATAATTCAATTTAATTCTAATATGATTTTCTCATAGGTTTACTTACACAAAATGTGATGAAAACTCGATCCTAGTCACCCGCTCATGTGATGCAAACGCAAGTAGAGTTTGACCCATTTCAAGGAGAAGCTCTCATATGACGCATAAGCCAACTAGGCTATGCGATTAAATTGTTATGTATAATGTGCAAGTAGTTAGGATTTGTGTTTGCCTTTTTGTTAAAAATATCAGGGGAATAATTTGTATCACATGTTGTGATCGTGATGAAGCAATTGATGTAATTAACTACTATATAAGCTTAATGAGAATGTTATGAAGAGAAGGAAAAAATGTATCCCTTCTTTCCCCAAATTTCTCTCTTCTCGTTCCCCTTTCTTTCTAATCCTCTGTTCTTCTTTCCTCCTCTTTGCTTTTGTTACTTCCCTTTTTCCTTAACAACCTATTACATTAGTACTTTCGTTGTTGTTCCTTATGGCTGAGGGCATGACAATGAGAGCTCGCTTTTAGGAGGAGTCCATGGCAACCTTCAAGGACCTCTTGCAGTAATAGGAGGCCAAGCATGATGCCTTGGTAGCGCAGTTCAAGACATCTGATGAAACTATGCAAAAAATGATGGATGAAGTTTTGCAGCGCCTCAGAGTGTTGGAAAAACAACCTATAATGGCAACCACCCCTCTTAATCATCCACCCCTTTTCTTCTAAATCTACCTTCATTACCCGTTCGCCCATCACTCACCCTGCATTGGCTTCCAACAACACCACGTTGTCAGAGGACTCCCACAACAACACCTACAACCTCGTTCCACAGACGGGCCAGCTGCGCATGACCAAGTTGGAAATTTTGGTTGTCTCCAGTGACAACCATTTAAGTTGTTTCAGATCGAACGTTTTTTCATGTATAACCACACTCCTCATGATCAACGCCTCTCTATGGCTCTTTTCTATATGACAGGCTTTGCCCTTTAGTGGTTTCATTAGATGTATAACACCGTGCAGTTGACGACATAGTCGGAGTTTGCTTGAGTCGTGGAGATCCGTTATGGTCCATTCTCCTATGTCAACCTTGTAGTAGTCCTCTTCAAGTTGAAATAGACAACCTCTCAAGAGGCCTATATGGACTAATTTATTACCTAACATGCTAAATTGTTTCATATCTAGTGTTTAAAATGATATTCAGAAGGAGTTGCTCTTGCGGAGGCCCCAATGCCTCCAGGAAGCCATGGGTATGGCTAAAGTGGTGCAAGACAAATGTAATGATTCTCAGCCAAATCTTTTGAAGCTTTCCCCATATAAATCGTTCTCTCCATCTTTTGCTTAGTAGCGAAGCTCCCTTCTATCCCAAATCGAATTCCACCAACGACCAAATGTTTAACTTCGACGGAGATGGTCGTTCACAGAGAAAAAGTCCTGTGTTATAATTGTGATGAGAAGTTTGTCCAGGGCCTCGCTGTTAGGGCAAACATCTTCTTCTTATTATTCCTGTTGAGGACGAAGGGGAGGTGACTGAGGAGTTCAAAGTGTCTGACACGATGGATAATGTGATTGAAGTCCCGCCAGCTACACATAGCACCAACAATCTCATCTCAGGCTTATTTCGGTCAACTGGTCCCGGTGGCTCTATGGCTCAAAGGGTGCATTCGCAGCCATCGGGTGGTGGTGTTAGTGGATTTGGCTTTAACCCATAATTTTGGCCAGACAAGAGTGGCGAGACTTTTAGATCTAGTCATCTCACCGTTCGAGGCTCTCTCGGTTACGGTGGGAAACGACAAGTCCTTGGGGTGTGCAGGGACCTGTCGATGGGTGCCGTTGAAGTTAGGGCAATATGATGCTTCATTGGACTTGTACATTTTACCATTATGGGGGTTGATATTGTATCGGGGGTCCAATGGTTACAAGCAATTGGGCCAGCAACGTTCGATTATATTAGTTTGTTTATGGAATTTACTTAGAAAGGCCAGTCTATCTGCCTTATGGGCCTGCGTTCCACCGGTTGCTCTCAATTCTCCCTGGCCTAACTAAAATAAGCCTAACACCAGGAAAACATTGCATAATTATTTCACTTATCGGTTCAAGCCCTTAAGGTCCATCTAGAGACTTTTTCATCCCTTCAGGCCCAAGTACAACCCTTGCTCTCCGATTTGGTGGATGCCCTCTCGTTCCCTATGGAGTTGCCTCTAAGCCGTGACATCGATCACAATATTCCACTCTTGGCCAATTTCCCACCGGTGAATGTCCGGCCATACCATTATCTGCACTTTCAAAAGAGAGAAATCGAGCGGTTAGTAAAAAAAATGTTATGTGATGGTCTCATCCACCCTAGTATAATCCATAAAACTGCATTTGTAAAATTCTCACTGCCTCGCTGCATACACGCGCATGAGCACGTAGATCTCCTCTGCTAGGACCGATATTGTCCCCAACTTAACCACGTTCAACTTTAGGTGTAGGGTTTTATTTCAAAAGGCCTTGGTACTAGTTAGGAGGAGTTAATCAATTATATACTTCATTTTGAAGTTATATTTAATCGATGTGGAACTAACTTTCAGTCCACACATCTTCAACATTCCCCCATGGACCGAAAGTCACATGATCCAAGGGGTTTTTTCGCCCAGGTCCATCTAACCATGGGCTCTGATACCATGTAAAATTCTCAATGTTGCGTCGCACACGCATGTGTGAGCCCGTGGATCTCTTCTGCTAACACCGACATTGTTCCCAACTTAAACACCTTCAATTTTAGGCGTGGGGTTTTATCTCAAAAAGGCTCAGTGCTAGTTGGAAGGAGGTAATCAATTATATACTTCATTTTGAAGTTATATTTAATCGACGTGGGACTAACTTTCATCCCACACATCTTCAACACCATTCCGCACTCATGATGGGCATTTTGAATTCGTTGTTATGTTGTTTGGCCATTCAAATGCTCTATCTACTTTCCATGCTAAAATGAATGATCTCTTCCAAGGCTTGTTGTGGTGGTATGTTTTGGTGTTTTTTGATGATATCTTAATTTACAGTGATTCTTAGGATTCTCATGTTACCTACCTCCATTCTGTTTTCACTATTTTGCAAGCTAACAAATTTTATGTGAAGCTTTCTAAATGTGAGTTTTGATCTTTATCTTTGGTCTACTTGGGTCACATTATATCCAAATGCAGGGTAACAATAGACCCCCTTAAAAATTTCAGATATCAAAGCATGGCCAATGCCTTTGACTGTGAAACAACTTCACAATTTCCTTGGTCTTGTTGGCTATTACCACAAGTTTGTCTCTCACTTTGCCACTATTGCCGCTCCATTGTCGGGTTTACTTCGCAAGGATGTTTTTATATGGTCCCAGATTGCTACAACGGTTTTCGAAGCCTTGATGACAACTCCTATTTTAGCTTTGCCTAATTTTCAGGAAGCTTTTACAGTTTAAACTGACGCATCCAGGATTGGAGTAGGGGTAGTGCTTTCTCAAAATCATCATCCATTTGCTTTCTTTAGTCGAGTTTTATCTCCGAGGTTGATGGTGGCTTTGGCTTATGTTCAGGAATTTTATGCTATTACTGAGGCGGTACGAAAGTGGCGTCAATATCTTTTGGGCTGACGTTTCACTATTATCACTAATCACTGAAGTCTCCGTTCCATACTTACATAGACCATTCACACACTGGAGCAACAATGGTGGATTGCTAAATTAATGGGTTATGATTTTGAAATTCTCTACAAATCAGGTTCTTCTAATGTTCCGGCAGATGCACTTTCGGAGTGTGGTGAGGGTCTAATGCAAGGCTTACAATCAGTTTATATCCCTATTTCAGCCCTTCTGTTGGCCCTTAAGGATTTTTTTTCATTCGAACCACTTTGGAATTGCTTTTATGCAGAATGTCTCAACTAAAGTATTGTCTGATTCACCATGAGTTAGCTTTACAATTCCTTATTTTGTAAGAATTTCATACATCTCCAGTTGGTGGTCACGCTGGGATCCAAAGGACATATGCTCGTGTTGTTTCGACTTTATTGGCCTTCTCTATGCAATTCTGTAACCCAATTTGTTAAGAGTTGTCTAGTTTGTCAAGCTGTAAAACCTTTTAACAAGGCCTCGCAAGGCTTACTTCAGTCACCACCAATCCCCGATAAAATTTTAGATACTTTGTCAATGGATTTTGTCACACATCTTCCCAGTTTGGCAGACAAGACTACAATTTTCGTGGTGGTTGACAGGCTTTCCAAAATGGCCCATTTTTGTTCTTTGGGACCTCAAATTTCAGCACCAACCTTAGTTGTTGTGTTTGTTCAAGAGATTTACCGCCTCCATTGGCTTCCTTCCTCTATTGTTTATGTCCGGGATCCCCTCTTCATTAGTGCATTGTGGCAAGAACTCTTCAAGTTGCAAGGCACTAAGTTGTCTATGAGTAGCGCGTATCATCCTCAAATGGATGGGCAAACAAAAGTACTCAATCAGTGTCTCCAAGACTACCTATATTGCTTTATTTCGGAGGTTCCATGCACTTGGACAAGGCACCTACCATAGGCAGAATGGTCCTACAACACGGATTGCCACTCTTCTATCAAAATGACTCCATATGAAGCAGTTTTTGGGCGATCTCCACCGTCCCTCATTAATTATGTCCAATGTACTTTATCCGTTGCCGTTGTTGATGATGTCTTAACTGATTGCTCCCAAACTATGTCTATGTTGTCCAAAAACATTAGTAAGGCGCAACAACGAATGATTAGTCAGGCCAACCCGCATCGTTCTCATGTAACTTACGAAGTTGGTGACTGGGTTTTCTTGAAATTATAACGTTATAGGCAGACTTCCATTAGTAATGTTCGCTATGGTAAGCTCTTTCTCCGTTTTTATGATCCCTTTCAAAATCCAGGCAAAAATTGGAATAGTTGAGTATCGGTCGGAGCTTCCCCCTGCTGCAAAGATTCACAAAGTCTTTCATGTGTCTCTTTTGAAGCAATGTCTTGGTGATGCTCAAACTCAACAAGTTCCACTTCCTATAGAGTTTTTGGGTCCTCGTCCATTCTTAGCGCCCATTGCCATTCTCGACCAATGTTTTGTTCTGCACAATGGTCATCGTTTGCTTCAGGTCTTAGTCCATTGGGAGGGACAAGATCAGTCTGATGCTACTTGGGAATTTGTTGCCTCTTTCAAGCGAGACTTTCCTCACTTCAACCTTGAGGACAAGGTTTCTTTTTATCAAGGGGATAATAAAGCAAGCTCAAGTGGAGCTCGACCCATTCCAAGGAGAAGCTCTCGTGTGATGCATAAGCCAGCTAGGCTAAGCGATTAAATCATTATGTATAACGATTGCAAGTATTTAGGATTTGTGTTTACCTTTTTGTCAAAAATATCAGGGGAATAATTTGGATCACATGTTGTGACCGTGATGAAGCAATTGATGTAATTAGCTACTATATAAGCTAATGAGAATGTTATGAAAAAAAGGAAAAAATATATCCCTTATTTTCCTAAATTTCTCTTTTCTTGTTCCCCTTTCTTTTTGATCCTCAGTTCTTCTTTCTTCCTCTTTGCCTTTGTTAATTCCCTTTTCTCTATCAACCTATTACATCATGCTTCGAGGTCCCATAGGGTGATGTGGTCTTACAATTAAGTTCCCATGTCATTATGAGTTTTATAAGTGTATTTAAGGCTCCCAAACCAAAAATCAGTCCTATATGGGTTGTTGGCGTCAAAAACAGTTTTGGGCAGTGATTAACACGCTACTTGCATTTTAGAACTAAGTCTTGCACATAATTGTTACCGTGCTAATGGACTCAAAATTTTCAACTGAGAATTCTGAGCTTCCTGCCCTTGGCACAACTCATGGCCCTCTCCATTGCCATCGACCTCATCCTCAACTAGTGGGAGAATCCAAACACCAATAAAAATTGTAGTTACAAAATTTTATCATCAAATTCATCATCATTCCTTGGGTTTAGGTAAATTAAAACAAGCCTTGCATAGATCAAAATTATGAGAATATATAGCAAATTAAAGTTAGGCCTCCTTGTTACCTAAACCCAAAGAATTCTTTTATCTAGATCTTTAAACTCCACCTTTGATCCTGAATTTCCAGAACTTCAAGCTCTCATTTTTCATGTTTGGGATTTTGTGTTGTTTCTTGCATGTGTAGATATCAAATTGAATTAAGTTTCACTTATATACATGCCTAGCTTGAGATCCAATCCTTCCATCTATCTATACTTTTACCATCTCAAGGCAAATCTATGATTACATTTAAATCATCATGGCTATTTGGTGTCCACTATGTGAGTTAGTTTGGTCTCTAGATCATGCATCTCTAAGTTAATCTATGGTTATATTTAAATAATGATCTTAGGGCTCAATTATTTTGTTTGGCAAATGTGTAACTCATAGGCACACCAAAAGAATGCATTAAGTTAGCATATGATAAGCCTATTTTGGTGTTTCTCATGGAGACTTTTATTGAGCATGAGAAGATTGTTGATGTGCAACACAAGATGAAGTATCAAGGGTTATTCACTGCGAAGGGAGAAGGAATGGGGGTGGTTTGGCTCTCTTTTGGAAGAAATATGATCAAGTCAATATTCTTTCCTCTTCGCCTAACTTTATTGATGGGTTGGTTTCAATCTCTAGAGTCCCAATGTATCGGATGATTGGATTTTATGGATATTTGGGAGCTACAAAGAGGAAAGCTTCATGGGATTTGTTGTGCAATCTCTCGGAGCAGTCAGATGTCCTTTGGTGTGTGTTACGTGATTTTAATGACATACTCCATGAGAATGAGAAAAGATGACCTGGGGTCCAACCAAGATGGCACCTTAACGGCTTCAAGGAAGTAGTAGAAGATAGTCATTTGTTTGATTTGGGGATGGAAGGACACTTTTCATTTGGGAGCCTCATAAAGGCTTTGAGTATTGGGTTAAGGAGAGGCTTGATCGAGTCTTGGCCACAGCTTCTTGGAAGCAACTTTTTGCTCGTATACGAGTCCGCAATCTTAAAACCCCTGCCTTGGACTATAGCACCCTATTCATGGAGTTGGCTCATTGAAGGAGGTCAGTTGCCAAAAATTTTACTAAGAAAATCAGGAGCTCGTGGGAATGACTTGATTAGCTGCAAAAGGGTGGAGATCTATTCTCGATTCAGAGCTAAAAAGAGGTCGAGGTAGAGTACCATAAAGCCATGGGCAACAAGAAGATTTTTGTCACTAACGAGCAAAACAACTGTAATGGCCCTAAAATCCTAACTCGTGCCACGTGTCATCTAAAGGTCGTACCGTGGGGCCCAGATAACGTGACATACTTATGCAAGTTTCGGGAGTCGACAACAAGGTATAATATTTTTGTTTGATATGTGTATTAGTTATTTATACCTAAATATGAGATCCAATTGTCTAAACGTGTTATTTTATGTTCTTTATCGCGTTGAAATTTCGGGCAAGGTTTGCCTAGGAAAATATGTCGATACGGGTACCAGGCAAATGGAATACAGGTATATAGGTTCGGGGAAATAATTATTACAAATGACCGAGATAATTGTGACAAAATATTAATGAGGAAACCATAACCTAGTCAATTGAATCGAAAATTTTGATAGGGCGAAACTCGTGGTGTGAAACACTGACAACCATAAAGTCAAATTAAGATAAGATCAAACTTGAGTGTCGCCAAAGAGTTATTAAGGTGGTTAGATGTCCTAATTAGGAGCCATATGATATCCTCGAGATACGTGTGTACTCACATGATGAGATGGGAGCATAAATATCACCAAATGAGATCCTTTGACCAACTTTTCTCACATTTCATAATCAAATTCAAAATTAGGGAGAGAAGGTGAGGAAAGTAATGAAATTTTGAAGGTTTTGGGAGGCTTGTGAGCATCAAATACATCAATCAAGGTAAGATCTTAGTTTGAGCTAAATTTTTAGGGTTTTGATGAAAAACGAGATTGAATTCATGTCTCACATAATTTATAGTTTGATGAGGTGTTTTTGAAGAGTATTAGATCATTTAAGTGTGTATATGTGGTTGGATTTGATGGTTGCTGAGAAATTTATGGAATTTTGAATATTGTTTTGTGGATATATATAATATATGAATGTTTGGAAATGGCCTATGGTGGTGTTGGAAATCCATAGGAAGGATGAGATAGGTTCATAACACAGTAACTGAGACAGGGGGAAAGGGGTTCAAAAACCCCCCAAACAAATTTATAGGGATAGCGCCGTGGGCACAACCCCGACGCCACCTTCGGCGCAGAAGACCCCAGAATAAAGAAAAACATATAAATTAGACAACTTTGTTCAATTCTTCTCAGACTATTATGGGTCTCACCTGGAGATCTACACCAATATCATATGAACAAATACCTTTGAAATGACTCTAGAAAACGTGTAATGAATTCCTAAAGACTTAGAGAGTGTGTCATGATAGTAAGGAATATGACGAAATCGGACCGGGGTATTTTAAAATTAAAAATTGAATTCTGAAACTTAAATGGAAATGACATTGTAAAACGAATGAACAATACGCTAACACAACTAACATTGATCTAAATAGATACTAGGGAACTCGCGACAGGCGTTTGGGGATCGATTTTGGTGGTGTGTCAGAGCTGAGAGAGCGTTTTAGCATGGATTACAAGTAAGTAAACTAGCTAGGGAATGCACAATTATTTTATTGGGCTTTTAAATGTTATTGCTTCCATACCCTTTTCTAGGAATTCCTACTATATATGAATGTTCGAGTGTTAGACTAAGTGGTTAGTCACTCTAACTCTGACTGGGATTTTGATGGAAACAAACAAGGTGAAAATGTACTAATAAATATCAAGTGTATTTCAGTTTTTCTCAAAGGATGCAAAACATCATATCACGGGTGTTCAAGCCATACAAGTTCAAGACTCGGCATTCATGAAGGAATGAAGACGAAAGATCATACTACAGTATGTAATTTCAATGTAAGGTATACAAATTCTTTCACGCAAGCCAAATGCATTAGTTCATGCATACCAAGTTTTTTTTTAAAACGAATTTTCACATGTCATGAGATTACTCGAAGTTTCAAAATGGAACTTTAATACATAACTAGGTCTATGAGTTTAAACAATGTGAAACTATGTGTTAATAGTCATTTACATATTGAAGATCATTGTGAAAGTTTTCAAAAAAGAAAAACTTGTTTATGAAAAGTCTTTGAAAAGAAAACTGCAAATTTGCAGAAAAGTCCCTCGCACATTACGAAATCGAGATTTTCTGTTTTCGGGATTTGTAAAAATATCCGAACTACCTAAATAGGCTTAATGACTCATACTAAGCATATATATCATGTTATATAAGGGTTGGTTGGGTCCCGGATGAGTTTATGGGTCGCTAACACAAAGGGACAAAATATTTATTTTGAGGTCCCTGCAGTTAGCGCGCTAATGCTGTCATTAGCGCGCTATATCTCAACATCAGCGCACTAATTGCATACCTAACAGAAACAAACTTTAATTTGAATTCTTGATGAATTCTGGACCCTTGGATCCCTAGAATGGTCATATACTGCTAATATGGGATACCTAACACTATAAAACCACCAAGAACATGGTTTTGTCACAACAAGGAACAAACACACTCAAAAGCTCAAAATTTACAAAGAGAAGAACTTTGATTTTTGTGAAGAAGCAAAATAAGATTCTTGTAGTTGTCCTCTAACTCCAAAATCCAGCACTTTTGAGGCTTTCAAAGGAGTACAAGAATCTCTTCAAAACTGATCTTTTTGTCATCTTCTTGGTTGTAAGAAAGTCCTTGTTATAGCATCTTTTTTTGTGCTTAATCTACATAGTTTTGTGTATTTGAATTGAAAATCATTTTGTTGTGTGTTTGAACACCTTCATCTTGGGTTTTGCACTTAAACTTATTTTATTAAACCCTAAGATTGATTTGAACAAAAGTTTTGCACTTAAACTTGATTTTTGTTGAACTCTTGTTCTTAGCATTGAAATCGATTTTTGCACTAACACATTAGATTTTTAAAATGATTTCATATTTGAGATTTGCAACAAAATCAGTGACATATTTGCATATTCCATTTATTCTCTTACTTGCATGCATTAGAGTTGTTAGGCGCTAGGAGGCTTGTTAGTGTTTGAATTTGATACCACTTTATGTTGTAAAGTATATCTTAATATTTTTCAGCCACTTGTTGTAATTAGATGATTGTAAGACTTAGTGGAATCTAAGTCAAAGGGGAAGACCTAGTTGAGGCTAGGCATAAACCCTAGTTGCGACTAGGTAGGAAGTCCTAATTGTGATTAGGCCTTCTAGGGCTTGTATGCTTAGGTTGTAACTCTTGTTTGAAATATAAGTGGTGGTTTAAAAATCCTAATCGGGGAGGTTAGGTAGCAAATGTAGATCATTTGATCGAACAACTATAAATCGTGTGTCACTTTCCATCTCTTCTATCCTATTCACTTGCATAGCATAGACATTCATTATTGGTGTATGCATTATCATTGTTATTTGCACATAAAGCTTTAAAAAGGTAATAACCACTCGGTAACCCAATTCACTCCCCTCTTGGTGACCTTCAATTGGTATCAGAGCGGGTTATTGCTCAAAGTGTTACTAACATATCTTTTAGTGTTTTTATGCAAGGATGCAAACTCTAGATTCGACTCGCCTTAGGGAAGGAAACTCCTCGAGTAGGCCTCTGTATTTTGATGGAACTAACTATGCTCATTAGAAAGTGAGAATGAAGTTCTATATTAGAGCACAAAATAGATTCTTATAGGATGCAATTGAAAGTGGCTACACTCCACCGGACAAGCCTTTGAAAGAGTACACCGCCGAAGAGATCAAGAGTGAGCTTTTAAATGATCAAGCCATGAATAACTTATTTTGCGCATTGCGAGAAAATGAGTTTAACTGAATGAGTGTTTGTCAAACGGCCAATGAAGTATGGGAAAAGCTTGAGGTACACTATGAAGGTACCATGCAAGTGAAAAAGATAAAGTTGACGATTCTTGAAGAGCATTATGAAACTTTCTGAGTTGGATCCGATGAAGATATAGCCACCGCCATCACACGGTTCACTAAACTATTGAATGAGATCAAGAATCTTGGAAAGAATTATGATCAAGTGACCTCGGTGTACAAATTTCTTAGAGGGTTGCTTAAGGAATGGGATGCCAAGAAGTACACTATTCAATCGGCACAAAACCTTGGAGATTATACATTTGATGCATTATGTGGAGAGCTAACGATCCATAAATTTGAACTTAAAGATCGAGCTAGACTAGAAGCATTAAATGGAAGCGTAAAGAGTTCAAGAAAAGAGATTGCTTTGAAGGCAAATAACTCCTCGGTTGCATCAATAGATGTCGTTGAAGATGAAAAATCTAGTGACGAAAATGATCTTGAAGAGGAAGTAGCTATGCTTTCAAGAAAGCTAAACAAAGCAATGTACAAGAGGGATTGGTACAAGAAGAAGTTTAGAAGTGGAAGCAAGGAAGGAAAATCAAGTGAGACCATATGCTTTGGATGTGGCAAACTGGGTCACATCAAGGTGGAATGCAAATCCAAGAAGGTGGTGGATAAGAAGAAAGGGAAGAAGAGCTTTAAAGTAACTTGGGATGACTCATCATCATCAAGTTCAGAATCCGAATCGGAGAGTGAGAAGGCAATACTTTGTCTCATGGCACAAGGCGAGGTAAATTCTAACTCTTTTAACTTTAATGATGTTGATGATTTAGATGA
Organism: Stephania japonica; assembly: GCA_039657345.1. NCBI lineage: Eukaryota > Viridiplantae > Streptophyta > Magnoliopsida > Ranunculales > Menispermaceae > Stephania > Stephania japonica. Next base: position 12,643,623 of record CM077564.1, on the reverse strand, counting down.
TGTTCCAAATCTTGATGAGCTTAGGAAAGAGTTGGAAAAGGAGGTCAAAAAGACCAAACAACTCAAAAAGAGCTTGACCATAGCAATTAGTGAAATAGAGTCACAAAATGAGACCATTAATGATCTCCACAGTGACTTGAATGAAATCCTAGAGGAGAGAGATGCTTTAGTCAAGGAAGTAGAGGACTTGACTAGCACGGTGCATAAGTTCACCAATGGTAGAGAAATGTTTGACATGATGCTGGAAGCACAACGACGTGCACTCAACAAAAGAGGCATAGGCTATGGAGCAAACTTGTTGAGTTACAAGAAATTGCTAAACAATGATCATAGATGTTCAAAGTGCAATAGGTCTCATGTAGTTGGGAAATGTGTCTTACAAAAGGCCAAAGTGGGTAGACTAGCATGGGTAGTTAAAAATGTTTATGACACTAACTTTCTTGGACCCAAAGGTGTTTGGGTATCAAAATCTAGTGTGTTTCCCATTATGTAGGATGCGAGGAAGAGCACCCCATGGTACTTGGATAGTGGGTGCTCAAGACACATGATGGAGATGCGCATCAATTCATTGGACTAGAGCGGCATGATGGTGGAAAGGTTACATTTGGAGACAACAACAAAGGAAAAGTTATTGGTCTCGGAACCGTCGGTAACAATTTACTTTCTATTTCTAATGTTTATCTTGTTAATGGCTTGAAATATAATTTGCTTAGTGTTAGTCAATTGTGTGACAAAGGATTTCATGTTATGTTTGAATCAACGAAATGTATTGTTAGGAATGAGAAGCATGAAACTTTATTTATCGCATATAGAGATAAAAATGTTTATGCCATTAACTTTGATGAGATGAACATGCAAAATGTTTCATATTTGAGTGCACAAAGTGAATGTGATGCATGGTTGTGGCACCGAAAATTAGGACATTCTAGCATAGAAAACTTGTCAAAATTGACTAAGCATGATCTCGTCAAGGGTCTACCCAAATGCACATTTAAGAAAGATAAGGAATGTGAACCTTGTATCCTTAGTAAACAAGTGAAATCGTCATTTAAGACAAAAGTAACAAGTGATGTGACTCGAGCCTTAGAACTTATCCATATGGATTTGTTTAGACCTACCCAAACACAAAGTCTATGAGGTAAATCATATTGATTTGTTATTGTTGATGATTTTACTAGGTACACATGGGTGTATTTTCTATCTCATAAGCATGAAGTGCTTGATGTGTTTCTAATATTTTGTGCTTTAGTTGAGAATGAAAAAGGATACAAAATCACCATCATTAGAAGTGATAGAGGTAGTGAATTTGTAAATAGGAACTTGGAGGATTTTTGTGCTAAACAAGGTTATACACACCAATTATCCTCTCTTAGAACACCCCAACAAAATGGAGTTGTTAAAAGAAAAAATAGGACACTCTAAGAGATGTGTAGGACTATGCTAAATGAGTACAACATAGCTAAGCATTTTTGGGCTGAAGCCATTAACACGACATGCTATGTTATAAATATAGTAAATGTCCAAAAGCAAGTAAAAAAGACTCCTTATGAATTATGGAAAGGCCAAAAACCCAACATAAGTTATTTTAAGGTGTTCGGTTGTACTTGTTATATTCTAAATGATAAGGATCAATTAGACAAATTTGACCTTAAGTCAAAGGTATGCACTTTCCTAGGCTATTCTATACATAGCAAAGCATATAGGGTGTTTAATAGATTAACCAAAACCATAAAAGAGTCTATATATGTGAAATTTGATGAAGTAGATCCCAAAGTTAAGATAATGCAAAACTTTGAAAAATTGAGGATTGATGATGAAGATGATGACACTCTAGGACAAACTTCAAATAGTCAAGAGGTCGAGGTAAGCAAGGAATCCGAATCAAGTGTGCCTAAGAATTCAAGACTCCTTATTGGTTATTCATCTCAACAAATCATAGGTGATCCAAACAAGGGAATAATCACTAGGTCAACATTACATAGCGATGAAGGACACTTAGCTTTTGTTCACAAACCGAGCCCACTAAGATAGATGATGCCTTAGGAGATGAATTTTGGGTAATGGCTATACAAGAAGAGCTAAGCCATTTTATTAGGAACAAGGTATGGACATTAATACCTAGACCTAAGAACCACACTACCATAAGTACCAAATGGGTTTTTAGAAATAAAAAGAATAAAAAAGGTGAAATTGTAAAAACAAGGCTAGGTTGGTTGCACAAGGCTACAATCAAGAAGAACGAATTGATTATGAGGGAGCCCTTGCACCCGTAGTAAGACTAGAAGCAATTCGCATGTTGCTTGCTTATGCTTGCTACAACGGGTTTCGACTATACCAAATGAACGTTAAAAACGCATTTCTAAATGGGTTTATCCATGAAGAAGTATATGTAGAACAACCACCGGGTTTTGAAGATCATGAATATCCAAGCCATGTCTATTATCTTTAAAAAGCCTTGTATGGACTAAGACAAGCTTCTAGAGCTTGGTATGATAGACTTAGTGCATTTCTACTTGAGAAAGGATTCAAGAAATGAACACTAGATCCTACTTTGTTCATTTTGATAAAAAAACGTGACATGCTTCTTGTTCAAATCTATGTTGATGATATCATCTTCGGGTCATCCAACACACATTTATGTGATGAATTTTCATCATTGATGACAAATGAATTCAAAATGAGCATGATGGGTGAACTAACATAATTTCTAGGCTTGCAAATAAAGCAATATAAACATGGCATTTTTATAAATCAAGCAAAGTATGTGAGGGACATGTTAAAGAAATTCAAATTCGAAAATCTGAAAGCATGTGACACTCCTAGTAGTTTCACCATCAAAATGGTCAAAGACTAATTAGGAAAATCCATAGATCCTAAGCTTTACTGTGAAATGATAGGTAGTCTTCTATACTTGATCGCCAGCAGACCCGACATTATATTTAGTGTGTGCTTATGTGCTAGATTTCAATCTGATCCCAATGAGTCACATTTAAAATGTGTAAAGCGCATATTTCGATATCTAAGTGGAACACAAGACTTATGATTATGGTTTAACAAAACCAAGAGTTTCAAACTCCAAAGTTTTGCTGATTCCTATTATGCGGGAAGTCTAGTTGATAGGAAAAGCACTTTCGGATTTTGTCATTTGCTAGGAAATTCACTTATCTCATGGTTTAGCAAAAAGCAAAATTTTGTTGCTTTATCTACGGTGGAAGCCGAATATGTGGCTGCCGAGAGTTGTTGTGCTCAAGTTCTATACATGAAACAACAACTTGAGCATTATCAAATCCTAGTTGGTTGTGCCGAAATTTATTGTGATAATACAAGTGCAATCAACATATCAAAAAATTTGGTGTTACACTCTCGAACAAAATATATTGAGATTAGGCACCATTTTCTTCGTGATCATGTCCAAAAGGTCGATGTTAAACTCATCCATGTGCCCACAGAGGATCAACTAGTCGATATATTCACTAAGCCTTTGCCTAGAGATCAATTTTTTAAGATTCAGCATGAGTTAGGCATATTTGAGAATCGAACCTTCTACATATGTTTTAGCTGTTCCGAACCTTTTTATATGGTATTAGTGAAGTATCCATGAAGTTTGAGGTGAATCGGAGTTGTACTTCAATAATCCAAAAATTTTATGCCCAAAATTTTCAGAAGGAAATTAGTGCGCTAATAAGGGAAATTAGCGCGCTAATGCTGTCCTGGCCAAAAATTTCCAGAGGGGAATTAGCGCGCTAATAGCAGACATTAGCACATTAATTCTGTCATTAGCGCGCTAATGTCATTTGGCCATGGTTCTATAAATTCCATTTTACCCTAAAATTACACCCCTCTCAAATTTCTCATGTAACGACCTGAATCTTCCTCGATCCGATTTAGGGGCAATTTAGTAATTTAAATACTAAATGTGTGTTGGATTTCTTGTGTTGGATTTCTTTGGATTGGATTATTAGTGATATAGTAGAATATCCTATACCTCGAGATGCACATTTTATGCGGTTTGAAGAGATATCAGAATATATGTCCGTTCTTATTAAGGAAACTCACAAGAAAATAAAGATTTGAAAAACGTTTCTTAAACCAAATTTAATAGATCCTATTAATTAAGGAAAGATTTGTGGAAACGTTATTGGTCAAAATGCTCATTAAGATAAATTAATGAAAACGACCTAAAATATATTAAATAGGGAGTTAGACTTAAGGCCTAAGTAGGAGGGCATTTTAGTCTTTAATACAAAAGAATGTATGTAATCTAACCTAACCCTAGCCTATAAAAGGAGAAGTTAAGTAAACCTAGCCACGACTTGTTGTTCTACACTATTTGGAAAAAGATAGGAGATTAAGGGAGGACAGTTTGGAATGGTGAGAATGAGTTTTGAGAAGTCAAAGAGATCAAAGAAGTTGGATTGAATATTCAAATCGAGCCCTAATGCGAAAGGATCAATACTAGGATTCGCGGCGAGTTTAAGGTAAGTGGGGAGCTTCGCTCATGCATTAAATATGGCTTGACAATTAGATAACTAGGAATGCATGTTTTGAATGTAAAGACTTGGGAATGGGTTGCGTCGTGATATTGGTTTGGATCTCTATTATCTATGGAATTGTGAATACATTGTTTTGCCTTTTTGTTATTCGGTGCCTCAGATTGTGTGGAGTTCCACCGCGGGCCAAATTAGTAAGTGGTATATATTTTTGACGCCCCAGAGTGTGTGGTAGTTAACCACCGAGGGTTTGCTTGACTAATTGAATGCATAAGGTGAATTATTCAAGGGTAAGGGTTTGGAGTTCCATCCTTTGTTACTTGATGATTCTTTGAGACGTGTAGCGGTGACGGCTTGGATGAATCTATCTTTGTTTTGGTGCGATTATCTAGAGGGCGTAATGGCCATTACGTTTCCACTGATTATTGTACCAATTCGAAAATAGATGATTCGATCACCGGATCCTTACCAATATCTAGTTCGCATTGAATGGAACAACGGCTTATATTAATATTTATATCTATCGCATTTTATTTAAATCTTTTATTTGACTTTATTTGTATGTCATGTGTAAATTTATAAATGAAAAGTGATGAATATTATTATGCATGACACAAATGAATGTTTATCAAATGTGTTGTAAAATTGTTAGGCTTTTATGTTTAGTATGGTGATTGAAATACGATTTGAAATATTGATACATAGAATTATTGAATATCTAAATTAGATATGGAAATAATATTTAAACGTTTCTTCTTAGAATTTAATTCCATTTTTCATAACTACGATGAGCATGAACCATATCTTTAATTGTATCGAATTATGTGTTCAATTAATATGCTTATAATTTTGTTATGATTTACATGTATCTGGTTATTACATGTTGTGTTATGCGTATGGATTGGATGTCATGTAGAATGTGCATGAGTACTAGGTAGTACTTGCATATTTAATGTTTGAGCGAGTCTTTCCTCTTATTGAGCATCGTTGGTTCTTTAGCTCACCCCACTATACCTCACAGGTCCCTCTACCAGCGCGATAGACAAGAAAGGCAAGGGAAATGATTTATTTTGAAGTGTCTTCATATGTGAGACTCATATAATACTAGTCTATCATTATTATTAATCGTTTTGTAAACCTCGTACGTGGGTTATAACTTGAGAATTAGTAATGGGTAGTTTTGAACCTTATTATTATTATTATGAAGTTGTATGAGACTTTTAAATATTTAAGATGATAGATCTTATTATTATATACATGATTATATGATTTTATTATGATTAACTTTTACACTCAATTATCATATATCTTGTTAGAATGATTATTCCGCAGGTTTATTTAGGCGTGCCAAGCCGTTATTTGGGCCTGGTTCAGGTATCGGGTATAGGTAACGGTATTGGGTCGGGCGACCTGACCCTAGGTCAGGGAAGGGTCGTCACAGTTGGTATCAGAGCATAGGGATTAGAACCTAAGGAAACGTTAGGTTAGAGAAACCTAAGATGTAGGGCCTTTAAGTTTAAAGGTCAAGTTAAGTCGAAAAATCAGTAGTATGGGACATTGGTTCAAAGTCGACTTAACACGCAATAATGATAAATCCTAGGATGGGATGGGATAAAAGAAATTTGAAAAAAGACTTAATGTGATGATTATTTGCTATTTTGTATATATAAATATATCGTTAGATATATAGGTAAATGTCTTTCTTTAAGACGTGAAACATTGGTTCCACGAGTTGGGAATGACAATTAACGACAAAAGAAAAATCAAAGGGAAGTCTCGTAGAAGGTTCACATGTGTTGCAATGAAGTCTACAATGCTTTTCGTAAGAATGGTTCGATAGAACGACTAAACTTAGATTGGAAATTGTATGGCGAGATGTGCCTATACTTAACGATAGAGTGGCAAATAAAGACTTAAGCATGTATTGATAGACTTGAAAGGACAATGAGACACCACGCTAAATACACAAGACAGAATTGTGACGTGGTCACATTTCAGAGAAGTAACTCTGACGCCGAAAACTCTATTAGGATGATTAAAATTAACGATATCTTATTGAAAACGAAAGTTAACAATCCTAGTAAGGATGCAAATGATTTTTTGATTTCAAACAATGATAAGCAAGTTAGTCTGGCTAGGAGGCTGAACTTAATTCAAGATATAAACGTCAAGTATACTCTAAAAACCTCTAATGCTCGATTAAGAGTGTGAATCATTGGTCTATAAATTCGATTTGAAGGTATTTACTACAGATCGAATTATGTTGTTTCAGGTGATCTATTTTTTATCAAAAAATGATTTTTCAACTATATTGGACCATGATTTTTGTATTGATTTCGAGTTGATGTTTGCCGCACTTTATTGAAGTTTTCATGAAAGAATTCAACGTGTCTTTACAAAATTTTGAAAAGGCAAACAAGTACAAAAAAAAGAAACCATTTATTTTCCTTGGTGTTCAAATATATATATATATATACATATATATAAAATAAAAATAAAATAATGTGAATTTGTAGTATTTCAATGGACGACATGTAATTTTAATCCTTACATAAAGTTTTTATTGAATTTGAAATTTTGACTTGATAAAATTGCAAAGCATCGTTTGGATCTATGTTACCATTTTGTAATGTTGGAATACAAATTTTCTCGTGGTCGTGATTTATATTTTGAAAGTATATTGACCAAATCGATTGAAAGAGGTATTAAATTCGCTTGAAATGCGAGAAAGCTTTTAAATGATTCCATAAAAAAATAAGCTAGACTTAGCTTGAAAAATCGAAACTTAATATTTTGAAATGGACTTGATTTGGATTTAACTTTTTCGATTGATTGAATTATGGCATTCAAGTTTCGATCGAACTTGTGTAAAAGAAAAATAAAGCTAAGCTAGTTATCGATAGGTTGAATACTAAATATGAGGACCCAAATTGAGAGTTAAGTACATGATAAAGAAATTTAAGAATGCATCGAAAACAACTTAATGAGAAAATTAAAGTGAATACAAAATGTCGATTAGTACACTCAAAGATGGATGAGTTACTAAAAATTGATGATACAAAGTCAAAGACTATTTTGGTGAAATAATATGTGAAGATTGCCAAGTAGAAAATTTGTAGATATTGTAAAGACTCAAGATCGAGGTTAAAATGAGATAAATCAAAGGTAACCACTTGCAACAAAGAAATTATTATAACATAATTAGAAGAGAGTTGATTCATAAAGTTAGGGATACCAGGAATTGATAAATTATGTTCGAAATGAATAATACGCAATAGCAGTACCATGATTGAATAATTAAAGGAAGCCCCAAACTAAGCGGTATGTATGAGTCATATTAGTAAGTTTTAAAGAAGCGTACGACGATGAGTTAATTATATTATAATGAACTTCGATGATAAGTGAATCATTAAAATCGGGGATACACTAATAAAAAGAATATTTCGATATGATTAGACGTGTGGACTCATAACTTTTGAGTAAAAATGAAATCTAACCGATTGGTAGGGGATGGTTGAATGAAAAATGACGTTGAAGAGTAATCGAGGCAAATGATTGTTATATAACCTTAGTCAATAATGACTTGGTTCTTAAAATTGGGGATCCTAGAATAGGATCGACCCATGGAAAAACGAATGAGTAATTTGGTGTGAGAAGAATTGCGAACTCAAGAGAGACAACATGTACTGAAATAGTACCCTGTCCAAGAATGAAAATTTCTAATCAAAATGGTGACGTTGCTAAGAATCATGTTGATCACTTGTGGGAAGTAACTTATGATCTCATAATAAAAGTAAAACATTACAAAAATTTCATTAAACATATAAACTACCAAACTAAATGGTTGAAAGGAAAGATGAAATATCTGATCAGTGATAGGTCGACTATTAAAAGTGGGGATCTTAAGTTATGATCGAACTCCAATAAGATTTATACTGTACAATACGTACGAAACAATTAAGGATGTTGAGAAAATACCCTAAATTAGCTATAAAACATGAATATATGAGTAAAGATCAAATTTCTTAAATTTCACACCGTTAATAATTGTTGAATAAAATGTGTTGTTTATACTTGAAAACCTGAGGACTTAGTATAAGTTTAAAGGTGAAAGCTCTAATTTGATGGCATAGGAGAATTTGAGGTTGTAACCCAGACGGGTAAGCAATAGATTTACAAATGGTTAAGTGTTAAGGATATTAACACGTGGAGATAATGCACGAATAATCAAGGTCGACACCGTAACAAGTGACAAAAGCATAAGTAAATTATGGATATAAAGGTTTGCTAAGTATGAGGTCACTTTAAATTAATCCCATGAGAAATCAGTTGATATTCTTATTTTCAAGAATCATTGAATTTGGAGAAAATAAAGAACACTATGAATGGTTTTGTGCTAAGTATAAAAAATCAATCATAACCTAAACAATGTAAGAGATAATTCTCGAAATTGGTAAATATGAGTTTGAGTGCCCTTGAATTAAAGCTTTAGTAACAAGTCGTGAACAAGATAAACCTATATGAGTTTTATGTACACAGATTTGTACTTTATGGTTGAAGTATCCAACAAAACGTATATACAGTGCGACAGTAGTAATGCACGAGTGTAATACATTGAAATATAAGTTTGAGTTATGAACTTGAAATAACTAGATCGTAGTGTGACACGAGTTCTTAATAACCACATCTAGAGTATAGATTATGTAACTCCCAAGAAACGACATGAATGTCAGGTTCGAAACATGAAAGCTAAATCACCTTCGTTTCTCTGAGAGTGAGGTACTAAACACATTATAAGAGCTAAGAGTTAGCTTAAAAAGATGAGAAGGGACCATTGTATACCAAAAAGAGGTCATGACTAAGTCAACAATGTTTAAAATAGTCACCCAGGATCGTGAGAATTGATCAGTGCGAGGACACAATATGATAGATCTCCTGAAAATTGAGATATAGTGATAAGAGATCTTGGTATGAAAAATAAAATAGTGATGCAATGGAGCGCATTCGGATGAATGCTGCTTAGAAATAATACTATGTTAAAAATATTCCACAAGATTTTAAAAGGTGGAAGCTTGTTTACGTCAATTAACAGTTAAGTGTGACAGAGGAGTTACAAAGTGGATCATTAGTCAAAAGTTGACTTGAAATATGAACCTACAAGAATGAATGTCGATAAACATGTGATGCCAATAATATTAAGGTATTATTCTAGAAAGGAATACTATGTCTGCCCATTTGTAGCCTTCACAGATAAGCCACAAAGACATGATGAGTCGTTCAATGATATACGTAACCGAGATGTTGATAGAGATGGTGTGCTAGTGCTCATGTTATAGCAGACAGCGATCCTTGTTTTCCTACTGCTAGGTGGTGGTATGGTTTCAATGCTAGATAGGCGAGAGATATTCTTTCGACACGAGATAGGCACCATATCACATCTCGGTATGTTTACATCTTGTAAGTGAATGACTCGAGTGAACTTTGTGACTTCGGTGAAGATCACAAGGGAATACCCCAGAAATGCGTAACTATATGAGAAATTGGCATGTAGCTAAGTATGATAGCTCTATTGATGACCTATACAAGGTAGCCTTTATGAATTTTAGTTTGTAAAACGAAAATAAAAATAATGAGATATATTAAAGTCATGAGTAAAACTTTATTTCGTGTCGGGTACAGGCTGAATATGCAGGCAAAAATGCACCAACTAAAGGATGCGTGGTAAAATAAATCACTACGGACGAACACACCAAATTGCTAATGTAAATATTTTTATTTTCGAGGACGAAAGTTCTTAAAATTGGAGATGTTGTAACGACCTGAATCTTCCCCGATCCGATTTAGGGGCAATTTAGTAATTTAAATACTAAATGTGTGTTGGATTTCTTGTGTTGGATTTCTTTGGATTGGATTATTAGTGATATAGTAGAATATCCTATACCTCGAGATCCACATTTTATTGTGTTTGAAGAGATATCAGAATATATGCCCGTTCTTATTAAGGAAACTCACAAGAAAATAAAGATTTGAAAAACGTTTCTTAAACCAAATTTAATAGATCTTATTAATTAAGGAAAGATTTGTGAAAACGTTATTGGTCAAAATGCTCATTAAGATAAATTAATGAAAACGGCCTAAAATATATTAAATAGGGAGTTAGACTTAAGGCCTAAGTAAGAGGGCATTTTAGTTTTTAATACAAAAGAATGTATGTAACCTAACCTAACCCTAGCCTATAAAAGGAGAAGTTAAGTAAACCTAGCCACGACTTGTTGTTCTACACTATTTGGAAAAAGATAGGAGATTAAGGGAGGACAGTTTGGAATGGTGAGAATGAGTTTTGAGAAGTCAAAGAGATCAAAGAAGTTCGGATTGAACATTCAAATCGAGCCCTAATGCGAAAGGATCAATACTAGGATTCGCGGCGAGTTTAAGGTAAGTGGGGAGCTTCGCTCATGCATTAAATATGGCTTGATTATTAGATAACTAGGAATGCATGTTTTGAATGTAAAGACTTGGGAATGGGTTGCGTCGTGATATTGGTTTGGATATCTATTATCTATGGAATTGTGAATACATTGTTTTGCCTTTTTGTTATTCGGTGCCTCAGAGTGTGTGGAGTTCCACCGCGGGCCAAATTAGCAAGTGGTATATAACTTTGACGCCCCAGAGTGTGTGGTACTTAACCACCGAGGGTTTGCTTGACTAATTGAATGCATAAGGTGAATTATTCGAGGGTAAGGGTTTGGAGTTCCATCCTTTGCTACTTGATGATTCTTTGAGACGTGTAGCGGTGACGGCTTGGATGAATCTATCTTTGTTTTGGTGCGATTATCTAGAGGGCGTAATGGCCATTACGTTTCTACTGATTATTGTACCAATTCGAAAATAGATGATTCGATCACCGGATCCTTACCAATATCTAGTTCGCATTGAATGGAACAACGGCTTATATTAATATTTATATCTATCGCATTTTATTTCAATCTTTTATTTGACTTTATTTGTATGTCATGTGTAAATTTATAAATGAAAAGTGATGAATATTATTATGCATGACACAAATGAATGTTTATCAAATGTGTTGTAAAATTGTTAGGCTTTTATGTTTAGTATGGTGATTGAAATACGATTTGAAATATTGATACATAGAATTATTGAATATCTAAATTAGATATGGAAATAATATTTAAACGTTTCTTCTTAGAATTTAATTCCATTTTTCATAACTACGATGAGCATGAACCATATCTTTAATTGTATCGAATTATGTGTTCAATTAATATGCTTATAATTTTGTTATGATTTACATGTATCTGGTTATTACATGTGTTATGCGTATGGATTGGATGTCATGTAGAATGTGCATGAGTACTAGGTAGTACTTGCATATTTAATGTTTGAGCGAGTCTTTCCTCTTATTGAGCATCGTTGGTTCTTTAGCTCACCCACTATACCCCACAGGTCCCTCTACCAGCGCGATAGACAAGAAAGGCAAGGGAAATGATTTATTTTGAAGTGTCTTCATATGTGAGACTCATATAATACTAGTCTATCATTATTATTAATCGTTTTGTAAACCTCGTACGTGGGTTATAGCTTGAGAATTAGTAATGGGTAGTTTTGAACCTTATTATTATTATTATGAAGTTGTATGAGACTTTTAAATATTTAAGATGATAGATCTTATTATTATATACATGATTATATGATTTTATTATGATTAACTTTTACACTCAATTATCATATATCTTGTTAGAATGATTATTCCGCAGGTTTATTTAGGCGTGCCAAGCTGTTATTTGGGCCTGGTTCAAGTATCGGGTCTAGGTAACGGTATTGGGCCGGGCGACCTGACCCTAGGTCAGGGAAGGGTCATCACATCTCCTCTCCTCCCATCGACACAACGTCTCTCCCCTTTCCTCTCGTCGATTCCACACGTCTCCATTCACCTCTCGACGTCTCCACCGTGATTTCTTCTCCCACAAAGTAACAATCTTCACTTCTCTTTGTCAATTTCATCATTTTTGATTCCCCAATGTTGACTTATCAAACCTCTAACTGTTCCTATTACCGTTCGGTCGCCCTCGCCGCTTCCCGACCCACCGCCCCCACCATGTCTCGTCCTACCCAACCCACATCCTCTCGTTGTCCCTCTAGCCGACATGTTGTTCAATGTTCGTCTTCGAGTAGTGAATTTGAATCTACACACCCCATCCCCACTCCGGCAAATGCCCACGACGTGAGGGTCGTGCCAATTCTATACATAAGTCCACATCCATTCTCGAGTTAGTGGCTCCACGACTAACGGATGCCAAAATCCTAAGGCCCACCATTGTCGATTTCGCCTTTTTTGATAAGGCTCATTTCCCAATTTGGGAGATTTTCGATAAGGTGGGATGAACCACTTTTTGTGCCTTTAACGCCAACTATAACCCCTCTTTGGTTCGCATTTTCTATTCAAATCTTGAAACAACGAACCATTTTGTACTCAGATCATCTGTTGGCAGCCGATCAATTGAGATTACACCTGAAAATCTCGCTCAATGGCTTCACCTTCCTTTGCACCCTCCTACCACTATGGTTGTGTGCAAATTTCTCAGTTGGCCATTTGATCGTCTTGAAGTACTTAATTCCTTCCTTCGACCAAAAAGAACTTTAACTGTATATTTGACTGGTATAACAGATACTGACTTTAAACTCATACCTCACCTCCTTCATAAAGTTCTTCACAAAGTCATCCTACCTCGAGTTGGTAGTAAGAACTATGTCACTCTCCTTGACATGTTCGTCCTTGGGCATGTACTTCGAGTAATACCTCTTAGCCTGCCTCACATCATTATCGGTTATATGACGAGCACGTGTAGCTCAGGTCGTCATCTTCCTTATGCACATATTATCACATCCTACTTGGAGTCCACCCAAGTGGATCTCGTATTAGGTGGTCGTCCCCTCACTGTCTATGACACCATTGACATGGCCACTCTGAAGGCCATGAAGTATTGCTACATACGCGACAGGCAGAGGTGGACACGGGAAGATGCCATCCTGGATGGTCAGTATTACAGCGGCTATGAGTCTCCACTACCTACGGACCCTCCAGTTGCTCCTTTTTTTGCGCCTGACTACTTGGAATATAGCCATAGTTTTGGAAACGATGACAATGCTGACGACGAAGGCCTTGCTGGAAATGATGAACATGATGACGATGATGAAGTTCATCAAGACTTTATAGTTCCACCCCAGCAGCAGCAGCACTATGAGTCGGTGTAGCCTCCACCTCTTTCTACTTTCGGCAGCTTCACACCTCCATCGAATATGTCTCCATCATCGGCGTACGTCTCTGCACAGCTGGGCTACCTACATACCTATATGACTCAGACCTTCACTGCCGTCAAGACGAGTATCCAACATTAGAATGATCGGTTTCGTCTCATCGAGGGTTAGTTGCTCCCAGTTTGGCCCGCGTGTATTGATCATGCCTCTGGCTCTGCACGTCCACCATCGTCCTCGAGGAGGAGTGTTTAGGCTTATTATTGTTCGATGAGCATTAGGCTCCAATCTGGTAGTCTTAGGTGTTTAAAGATATTATGGTTAGGCGAGCATTAGGCTCCAAAATGTTAGACTTTGATGTTCAAGAAATTTTTTTTTACGTTCATTTTTAAGCCACAACTATGCTCCCATTGCTTTATACTATCTATATCATGCATTTTTTGCGTATCTTTGAGTTTATATATGGTTATTTCCTATTAATCATGATTCATCATGTATGCATGTACCGTTTCCTTCTACTATTTCATCATATGCATAAAGTGAGGGAGTGTATTTCTCTCGTATTGATTCTATTGTGCTTTATTTATGGGGGAGCTTAGCCCCACTTTTTGATGTTATCAAATGAGAGAGAAAATGTGGTTGAACTTGAAAATGTTAATGCGGTTGAACTCGTTTAAATGAAAATAGATGATATGAATAACCATGCCATGAATGTGATATATATTTAAATTATGTTTTGCATCTGTCAAGTTCACATTGTTTGTTATCATCAAAAAGGAGGAGATTGTTGGACTATGTGGTTAGTCATTCTAACTCCGATCGGGATTTTGATGGAAACAAACAAGGTAAAAATGTACTAATAAATATCAAGTGTATTTCAGTTTTTGTCAAAGGATGCAAAACATCATATCACAGGTATTAAAGCCATACAAGTTCAAGACTCGGCATTCATGAAGGAATGAAGACGAAAGATCATACTAAAATTTGTAATTTCAATGTAAGGAATACAAATTCTTTCACACAAGCCAAATGCATTAGTTCATGCATACCAAGTTTTTTTTTAAAAAGAATTTTCACATGTCATGAGATTACTCGAAGTTTCAAAATGGAACTTTAATACATAACTAGGTCTATGAGTTTAAACAATGTGAAACTATGTGTTAATGGTCATTTACATATTGAAGATCATTGTGAAAGTTTTCGAAAAAGAAAAACTTGTTTATGAAAAGTTTTTGAAAAGAAAACTGCAAATTTGCAGAAAAGTCCCTCGCACATTATGAAATCGAGATTTTTCATTTTCGGGATTTGTAAAAATATCCGAACCACCTAAATAGGCTTAATGACCCATATATATATTAAGCATATATATCATGTTATATAAGGGTTGGTTGGGTCCGGACGAGTTTAAGGGTTGCTAATAAAATGGACAAAATATTTATTTTAAGGTCCCCGCAGTTAGCGCGCTAAGTGCAGAGTTAGTGCGCTACGTCTCAGCATTAGCGCGTTAATTGCATACCTGATAGCTTTTTTAAAGCTGGAAAACAAACTTTAATTTGAATTCTTGATGAATTCTGGACCCTTGGATCCCTAAAACGGTCATATACTGGTAATATGGGATACCTAATACTATAAAACCACCAAGAACATAGTTTTGTCACAACAAGGAACAAACACACTCAAAAGCTCAAAATTTACAAAGAGAAGAACTTTGATTTTTGTGAAGAAGCAAAAGAAGATTTTTGTGGCTGTCCTCTAACTCCAAAATCTAGCACTTTTGAGGCTTTCAAAGGAGTACAAGAATCTCTTCAAAACTGATCTTTTTGTCATCTTCTTGGTTGTAAGAAAGTCTTTGTTCTAGCATATTTTCTTGTGCTTAATCTACATAGTTTTGTGTGTTTGAATTGAAAATCATTTTGTTGTGTGTTTGAACACCTTCATCTTGGGTTTTAAACTTAAACTTATTTTATTAAACCCTAAGATTGATTTGAACAAAAGTTTTGCACTTAAACTTGATTTTTGTTGAACTCTTGTTCTTAGCATTGAAATCTGTTTTTGCACTAACACATTAGATTTTTAAAACGATTTCATATTTGGAATTTGCAACAAAATCAGTGACATATTTACATATTCCATTTATTCTCGTACATGCATGCATTAGAGTTATTAGGCTCTAGGAGGCTTGCTAGTGTTTGAATTTGATACGACTTTATATTGTAAAGTGTATCTTACTATTTTTCAGCCACTTGTTGTAATTGGATGATTGTAAGACTTAGTGGAATCTAAGTAAAAGGGGAAGACCTAGTTGAGGCTAGGTATAAACCCTAGTTGCGACTAGGTAGGAAGTCCTAATTGTGATTAGGCATTCTAGGCTTGTACACTTAGGTTGTAACTCTTGTTTGAAATATAAGTGGGGGTTTAAAAATCCTAACCGGGGAGGTTAGGTAGTGGATGTAGATCATTGGATCGAACCACTATAAATCGTGTGTCACTTTCCATATCTTCTATCTCATTCACTTGCATAGCATAGACATTCATTATTGGTGTATGCAGTATCATTGTTATTTGCACATAAAGTTTTTAAAAGGCAAAACCACTCGGTAACTCAATTCACCCCCTCTTAGGTGACCTTCATTGAGGGCCAAGTGAGTTAAGTGTATCTGGTAGGAGTGGTTATCGGCTACCGGAGCCATAACCTCTAGGCATTACTTTGGTTGGTTGCTTGATTGGGGTTGGAGCTCTTATCTGAAGCACCATTGATATCTCTCATTCGTGAGTGTCTAAGTACAACTTACGTTGCTAGGGCCCAAGTCTGTTTGGCATTGTTGTGACTTAACTGGCACTCGATGGTCAGGACTACTTGGGTGCCTCTCTTTCATTTTTGGTGACACTCATTTATCGTTGTTATTACACACTTACAATCTTAATATATTTCATGCAATCCTTACAACTTTATTTCTATTCGCATGAATTTTGGCTGCTCTATTTATTTCGAAAGGTTGTTTAGATCCTACTAGCTTTATTTACCTGGGTTTGTCATTCTTGTACTTAACCGAGTACAGATCCGCAGTCGAACATGGGTAAGTCGCCGATTTTAGGTTATTTGCTTTAAGGACATTGGAGCTGCCCTCCCTTACTCAATTTTGTAGGTTTTCTTACTTTTGTAGTACTTATATATCATGTTTTGCTACATCGGGATGTTTTGGGGTTTTGAGAAGTACCAATACATGTATATGGTTTTCATTTACACTCTTCTTACTTGATATACATGTTGTCTGTATATATGCAGGGTTCCATACCATAGGTTGTCCTTACTTTACTGATTTTGAGTTATTTAATTTGTTTAAGTTAATTACTTCTGTTAAACTTGTAAAACTTGCAAATTTTGAATAACTCAACTTATAAAATTTAAATTCTGCTGCTTAACTTGTAAATAATAGAAAGGAATATTGACTAGGTTTGCGTTGGCTTCACGGAGATTGGCTCAGGGGTCCACGTAGGCTTAGGGCGGGCGGAGCCCAGTTTTTTAGAGAATTGGGGCCATCACACTTGGTATTAGAGCGTAAGGTTTTAAATCTAGCTCATGATTAACCCACAAGCAGCATACAACACAAATCAATAATAACTTTAGTATGTGATTGGAACTTAGAGTGGAACCCTCTAATCCTGACGTAGAGTTTTAGTTAGGAAGTGATGAGTATTGGGGAAATTGAAATTTGACTGTATGAGCTATTTGATGTATTGTATGATACTACTATCGTTAGCTATATAGTGATCGAGAATTTGCCTTCATTTCAAATCACGATGGTCGATCAGCTTGAGGCAAGTAGTAACGGTCAGGGTGATGTACAAGGGAGGTAAAGGAGATGTCCCAGCTGGTTACATCTTATGACCATCAGCTTGAGGTGATTCTCAACCTATTGAGAGCACAGGCAATACCATCATCTACTACATCAGTAGCTCCTAGTAAACCTGAGGGGTGTGTGATTCTAGCAGCTCTCATAATACCTGCATGACCTATGATAGCTGAGGTAGTATAGGTTCAGACTGAGGCAGTACCTCCCATACCACCTACACCTATGGAGATCGTGGGGGCATATGCCTTATGTCAATCTACAAACATTGTTTATATTATAATTTTAGTTAATAAAATAGAGGTTTTTCATTTGTTGTATTATTTTAAGTGATTGCACGTTTACCTTATAATAAGATCCATGGGTATTTGTTGAAATGTCCTAAATGTCCCTAGTCGATCATTATACTAGGAACTATAATGAATTAAGACTAGTGTGGGTCTTGATTGACAATCGTGTGATGATTATGCGTATAGGGATACGAATGAAGATCGTGAGTACTTGTTAAGGAACATGGTACTGGACCGAACCGATATGAGAACACCACATGGATTAAGTCATAGGTGTTACTCTTTATAGGTATATCATTTAGTCCTTTGACTTAAGATTACCATAGACTTCAATATTAAGAACATGGTAATTTGACATAATCAAACGTTGTCTTTAACCGAAAGATTATTAAGATTGTGATTGGTTATCATGTGAGCAATATGTGAAGGTGTGTAATCAAAATAGAATTTGTCCCTCTTGTAAAGAGAGAGATATCAGTGGATCCCTCAATATGTTAGATTGTTAAATGGCCAAGTTAGTAACAACTCGTTACCTTAAGCATGTGATTAGTGTTAATCTGAATTCTAATTAACCCGAGTTAGACTTGTGGTTAAGCTCAATTAGCTACGATTAGCGTGTGTGTGGAATTCTGTGCCGGATTGTGTTAGCATGGAGTGTAATATTAATTATAAATTAATTACTGGACAAATGAAGAAGCGTCTAATACCATGTGTGGGTCAAGGAGGTCACACATGAGACGCGGGATAGCGTTTATGCCCGAGGGTGATCGTTGACATAAATTATGTATTGATGGACATAATGATAGGCGTATGTGTATATATATATATATATTGTGGTATATATAAATGTATATCAAAATAAAATAATTGATAAATTGTCGGGGCGCCGAGTGACATGCAGGGTTACGAGTGATATGCATGAGTCGTATGGTAATATGCACGCTCGAGGGTGCTCGTTGGCACGCACACTAGAATTGTAGGTGCGGCGCTATAGACAAATATATATATTTATATATATGTAATAGTGTATATAAATATATATAATTAAATTAGAAAAATGCAAAAAGACCAAAAGGGTTTTTAGTTTAATTGAAAAAAAGGATGAACACAAGGGAAATTTGGTCATTTCCATGCCCAAACCACCTCTTACATTCATTAAATTGAATGAACGAGCGGAGAGGGAGGAGACCGAGCGAACGAGCCAAGCACAGGAGAGTAGTAAGGAAAGGAGGAGAGCTCGGCGATAGCGAGTCGAGGTGTCGAGGCTGAGGTGAGTTGATGTGCTTGTTGTTGTTATTTCGTTGTTGTGGGTTCGGTTGATTCGTTGGTGGTGAGTGAGCTTGGCCATGACGGAAGCCATGGCCGAGAGTGGTGAAGATAGGGGAGTAGACTACCCTGCCAGGCTGACTTGGGGTTGGGGTTAGGAGCCTACCCCTGCGAAGAAAAAGAAAAAAAAAGAATCGCAGGACATGAGTTCACGGAAGAAGATGATGGTCTGGTCTTGAACCGGGTCGGTTCGGCTCGATTGAGTTGAACCCGGTTCGGCCTAGTTCAGGCACCAAACCCAAATAAAAAAAAGAAACAGAAAAAGAAAAAGAAAGAAAATCCAAAAAAAGAGATAATATGAAAAAAATAATATTTTGACCAAATAAATAGAAATTGGTGAATTTCTATGGAAAATGAGGAATTTGAAAGTTGGGGGAGACTTTATATCGGGGTTTTTACCTCGTAAAATGTCAAATGGTCAAAATAAGTTAGAAACTAGGTCTCGAGATTATGGATTCGAATGAGACTAGTTTATGAGTGTTAATAAATGAATGTTGAAATTAAATCAATGAAAATTAATCTATTTTAAATAATGGATCAAGGGGAAAAGGTTTAACTACTCGGGGAGTCGTATAAGTCAGTAAAATGTAGGAAAGCTCAGGACAGGTAAGTGAGACTCGTATCTTTTATCAATTATTTAATGTAAATTAGTATTATTAGAGCATGTAGTGTTATGGACTGGGAATGAGGGCAATGTACTGTGATTTGGATTTGGTTTTATAAAAATGTTTTTAAATGAAAATGAAATCCAGGAAGAGGTTTGGCTGGACGAATCGACTTGGAGTTTGGAACTGTGACGGGGAGGCCTCCCATCACCGCACCCCAGTGACTTGGGAATATCGCAATCAATGCTTTCTTGTTGAGTTGGCAGCACATCGGTCACAAACCAATCAGATGGTCAGTGATTAGTTTAGTGACGATGTGGGAGTGCGACTCTATTTATTTGAGTTGGCGACACATTAATGGGAATTAATCAGATGCTCAGGAACTGATTCTTGATGATGTAAAAGGGCAACTCTATTGAAATGCTGAAATTGATAATACAAATCACGGGTACATTACAATGGACCAATGAACTTGCATCTCTTTATATATTGTTTATATTGATTTAAGTGCTCCAGTAGATATGCATTGAATTCATGTTATTATACATTGTCTTGATATTAGTTGATAATTGATGATTGTTATGGGAGTTACTTACTGAGCATGTAGGAGCTCAGCCACTTTAACAATTTTAGGTAATGGGCGTGCATTTGGACTTGGAACGTAGGAAAGGAGAAGATTAGGAGTCTATTATCTTCTCTACAAGGTAATGTTGATGCCCTGTTATTAGCATATAGATATATATATTGTTTTGAATTATGTTTTTGTAATAATCAAGGTGGGAATAGGGAATTAGTACTGAGGATTATATCGATTTTGTATATTTTATATTTATCGAAAAAGTTTTAAATTTTTCACTGCGTTTTAATTTGAATTGTTTATTCGATAATTAGATATACACATTGTCATGAATAGGTACAAGACTGCTGGCTTTAATTAGGTCCGATCTGGTTTACCGAGGCTTAATTAGAATTTCAGGCCGAATATTCCCTAATTGGGATTAGGGGATGTTACAGTTGGTATCAGAGCCAAGGCTTTACGGACTTGAGTTTATTATTGGTCTCGAATTGCGAGATAGTTCTGATATAGTGGGATATAGGAGACTAGCTTGTAAAGCTTGGCATGGTTATTCCACTGAAAAGTTAATGGAATAAGTTTGATATAGATTAATATAAGAGGTGAGGTTATCACTTTTGAATGAGTTTCGAATTGTGTGATTATGCTAATACCATTTGGATTTGAAGCCTTGAGTCATTACTTGTGTATTAGGTGAAAATTTAGGTTAACTGACTTGGAGATTGGTTCTCAAGTCAATGATAACCTAGAACTAAACAAATAATTTTTATTGGTGTTTTGGGGGTAATGAAAGATTAAAAAAAGCTTGAGCATGTCTTTTTGAGCTTTATAGTATATCTATGCAATAGATATAGCGGTTGTCTTGCCTATGAATGAATCTGAAGGTCTTATCTCACATCTATGACTTGGAAAGTCAAAAGGTATTGATGGTGCGAGTTCTTAGGAATCTGGACTTCAGAAATAATAAAATAAAGGAACGCAGTAGAACGATAATAAGATGGTTTCTATCCATTTATTTCTCATGAGATGAGAATATATATATTGAGGGTTAGGGTTTGTGGAACCCTAAATCCTAATAATATAGATATGGAAAGGAGATAAGTTTATAAATAACTCTCTCTTTGAGTTATCTCTAATGGTCTTGATTCTCACTGATATTGTTTGATGAGAAATAGTCGGTGTAGAAGGAACGATGGGTCCTGGACTTAGAGACAAATGTCAGATGGAGTGACATTAAAAAATGAATAAAGCATGGAATAACTTACAATGAAACTCAAAGGTGATGAGTCACTTTGAGTAGAAAATATAACTAGTGCTGAGACTAGTTGAGCAAGATTAAAAGTCGTTAAACGAGAAGAATTAGTGGTAATGATGATGAAAATCTAGTTGAGGTTAGATAACCACTAGTTAATCATACTTCATAAATGATTATGAAGTATAGAATTCCAAATATAGTGCTAGTCTATATTGGAATAGAGAGATAGAAACTTGTTAGTATGGTTGTGGCGTAGCTGCATATACTGAAAGTAATGTAAGAAAGAGGTTAGTAGTGTTGTTGCGATGTAACTGCACGCACTAATAGTATGATGATGAGGAAGCAATAGTATTGTGGTGGAGCCATAAATAGAGGAATGAAATGCGAGGATACCAGATTGATGTGGAGATCAATGCTGGAATATACGGAAATCAGTTGAGGGTAAAGTTACACTAAACGTGAATAGTCACATCATGAGATGAGAGTTGAAGGACTATGGAAAATCTGTGTTGTTGGTCAACTCTATCTTGCATGTTGAACTTCTATCACTTTTATGGTAATTCCAAATACATGAACCTAAGAACTGGAAAGGTCAGGGGTAGAGGTTTAACATCAATTTATCTAAGAACTTTTTAGGCATAGAGGCATAAAGATTCACAGACATGCATTCTTGTCATCAGAGATATCTGATATAGACAAACAGTGTACTATTCAGGTAGGTTGAGAAAAACATGGCAATGAGCTAGTGAGGTGTTTTAATTTTATCTTTTGGACTGGTACAGTCTAAATTGGAGAGAATGAGTTGTCAATAAAGTTAAGAATTGAAAATCCAAATAATGAGGTATAATATAGGGAATAAATAAGGAAGTTGTATACTAGGAGGTTTGTATTAACTGCTATCCTTAATGGAAACTATTGGAAATCTCTAATTTTCTACGAATACCGATTTGTGGAAATACAGTTATCACTCAAAATTCAAATGGTTTGGGTAAAGAGTAGTAAATCAGAAATGGAAAGGTAAGCTTGATGAATGTAAGATTGTAAATTTAAGGTTTCAAGTAATGTGTTTATTAGAATTGCTTGAAATCTTATTACAATGTAGGTTAGAGGAATCATCAATTACTTAATTTTCAATATACAACCAATGATCAATTTCATTTTATTTTGATGTATTATGAGAATTGTATGAGTTTGAGAATTCAATTTGAGTGATAAGTTAATTTGAATTGAATCCCGAAGGAATAGCGATTTCTCAGAATTGATAACTCAAGCGTTTAACTAAATAAAACCAATAGTTCTCAATAGTTTATTGAGATTTAGTTATCATTAAGTAAAGATCAAAAGTAAAGAATATAATGGTAAGAGGTGACTTGATAATGTGAAGGATTATGGTGAAAACTATAAAAATTCACTAGAGCTCATGCTATCTTTTTTAATGAAAAAAAAGAGTTGTTGAACTCTATTGGAATAAGATTATCATTGTGTTGACAATGATGAAAAATATAAATAGAGTTGAAGACTTAGTAAAAGCACAAACATTATCGTGGAGTTATGTGAACTTTGGCGATAGACTGGTGTATACCAAAAATTGTAAGTGCAAATACTAAGTTTCAACTGTAAACTACTAAGATATGTGTTGAATTTTTTGGCGAGTCAAAAAATTTGACTAAGATTAAGATAATTAGAGAATTGTCTTAGATTCAATGCATAATCAGAAAAGTGGTGTAAGTTTGGAATGATTGAATGATACAAACAAGGTATACAGAGAGTTGTGATATAATTGTATTGTATATTCAATTAACTCTATAATGGAATGGAAATAAGTTGTACATGATGCAAAGGATGCCTTGTGGAAATAGAAATGTAGTTTGACTACAATAGTTGTTTAATTATACTTGGATTATGGAAAAGTTAGAGGTGTATCCTAATACTTTTATTCAAGTAGTTGTATGTTGACACAATGAAGCAAGAGATTGTAGTAAATATATTTGATATAGTTTAAGAGGAACTAAGATGAAACAATGGTGTTAGTAAGAGTATCAAACTATTGTAAGGCATCAATTGATAAAAAGCTGAAAATGTGTATTTCAAACAATGGATGGCATGAACTGGAAGGATAAGTCTTAGAGGTAAGACTTAATAGTATAATACAGGGATGAGGATCCCAGTTTAGTATAAATTCAGTTGATTGGATAGGAAGTGCAAGTTCATTCATTCATTCATTATGGAGTTTTTGAAGTACAGTTGTATCATGTATAATGGTTTGAAGGGTTTGAATGTCATTTAGTTATTCCTAAGATTAGAAAATCTTAGAGGAATCACTAAATGATAGATGAAAGTGATGGAAAACCAAAGAAACTGGTGTAAGGTGATTTGAGGAAAGCTTCAAACTATGAGAGTTTGAATAGTATAATTATGTCAGAGTGAGAAATCTGAGGTGAAATGAGTAACCAAGATATGGAAGTTGTAACGGCCCCTATTTTCGTCTAGGGCACCGCCCGGCCTAATCCCATAATTAAGCCCTAATTTCATCACATAGGACCTAATTATGTATTAGTCAGCCTGTACTACTTATTTTTCTCTATATTTAACAATTAATTTATTTAGCGGAAGTCTTTACAAATTTAATGCGGAATTCTTAAATATTTTAGTGGAAGTAAATCTTATAACTATAAGTGTGGAAACCAGGAAATAACAATCACCAAATATATATGCATATAACAACGAACATATATATAATAAAGTGAAAGCCAAAAGTCGGGTGACTAACTCTCGTCCCAACAAAACAACCCAAGCAAAAGACGTATATAAAACATAATACAAAAAATATATGACCTACATGTACGCAGACTACGCGCTACGAGCTCGAGGTAGTCGCCGATCTTCTCCTTGCCGGTCGGTCTAGTTTGTTTGACGGACCTACACCCACCGTCACAAACTAGACGGTGAGTATAGTGATATTTAAGTGATAACAGGGGAATTCTATACTTCATTTCCAATTTAAAGACGAGATATTTAAATGCATAATAAAGCGAGAAAAAGGTCTTTGAGAAAGTAATGCATATAAATATCACAGTTAACAAATTAGATAGGCGACACGAGGCTAAGTCGAGATGATCTACGTCCGGTCGGCGGTGAGAAATATCAACCAGCCTTTGTCCACTATCGTATGGAGATACTCTCAACATACTTTGTAAATTTTTGAATATATATGTAGATATAGAACTTGCCAACAACCCCGTAGTTCAAGCTACGTGATGCCACCCAAGTAATAGTGGTGAGTGCCGGAAACCCCGAGGTCTAGTGACTCCGTGAATCCACCCATCTCTCGTGCAATGGACATTAGATAATCTCCAACTTTTGTTTCAAGGATTTCATTTCTAACATTCTATGACATCAACAATAAGTTAGGCTACAAAGCCTCAAAGGAAATGGAATACAAATCAATTACCACAGTAACCCTAATGCATGCATTTCTAACATCAAGTATAACATAATTCACAACAAAATATATAGCATATCAGGAAAGGAGTCAATGAACCATCATAAGGCATCATGCTATGACAACATTCAACTTGAATAGAGCAAGGAAAGCATGATGGTAGATTACTAACGGTAAGTCATCAAATTGACTGAAAAAGGAATTAATATGAATGAAATAAAGTAGAGGGTTCCCACAGTTTCACTTACAAGTTAACGCAGTAGTCCTAGCTATCCGGCCTCCCGACACCTTGACTCGTGCACCCGAACTTCCAAGAATTCCCTTTAATTCCTAAAGTTCATTTTATGTCATTTTAATTGGTTTAAAGTCACAATAAGTGGATTTATGATATTTAACTAAAATTTAGAATTTTATGTCAATATTTAATTGTGGCACATTTTTCGAGTTATTTCGGGGTACCAAAAATACTCGAGAAGTCCCGAATCATTTTTTCTACCTTTTTCAAATTTTCTATATTTTTCTAGAATTTTTCCCAATTTTTTCTGATATTTTTTCCCCTATTTTTCCTATTTTCCAAAGCAAATTAAAAGCTGTTTTTTTTTTTTTTTTTTTTTTTATAAATAAAAATATTATTTAAATATATTATTTAAATAATATTTATGTGGGTCCCCGAACCGGGTCGGACCCGACCCAACCGGGTCGGCCGGTTCGGCCCCTCGGGCGGGTCCGGTCGGGCCGGCCCAGTCCACCGGGTTGGGCCGGGGGCGGTTTGGCCGGCCACCCGGGATGGGCCTGAGGGCGCCGGCCGACCCAGGTGGCACGCACGCACGCACGCGTGCGTGCCCCCTCCCCCATCTTCATCTTCCTCCCGCTACCACCAGACGCCTCTGGTTCCTTCTTTTTTTTTTTTTTTTTTTTTTTTCTTCTTCCTTTTGGCTTCTAATCCCTCTCCTCTAGATTTCTCTTCAACCTCATTCCATTGATGACCTCTAAAACCTCAAAATTCCTCCACAATTTCATCAAAACAACCCCAAATTCTCGGATCAAAAATACATGCAAATAACCCAAAATTTATCAAATCACCTCAATTTTTTTCACAAATTCAATCCAAATCGATGAAATTCATCAAAAACCACCTCAAGAACAACTAATTCAGTAAAAACAGTAGTGATTTTATCCGAAAATCCAAAATCACCACAACACCCATTTTAATGGAAAATCAACAAAAATGAGGGATTTATTACCTTTGCTTGAGTGTTAGAGGCTCAGATTCATCTCCCCCAAGCCTTAAAATCGTCCTCTCCAACCTCAGATCTCTCCTTGATCCCTCAAATTGTTTGAGAAAAATGGGATTTTTGCATGTTAACAGTGAAAGGTTGTATATATATGTGTTGATGGGATCTAGTGTGCATTGCGCATCTCGAGGTAAATCTAATGGCTACTAACTAGGCAGTCCAGCCTCTCATGTGACACAACTTGGGTGACTCCCATCATGGGAGTGTGTGGCAGCACGGATCTCGAGGTATGTCCTAAGGTTAGTTTAATTCACAACAAACTATAGGATATTAAAATGTAATTTCTTAATAAATAAACCATAGGTTAAATCGATTAATGTACATAAATCCCATATGGACCATAAATAATTGGTCACACAAATTTATAAAATTCATCTAAGTGGTCACACCGACTCTCAACTACCCTAAGACTCGGTGTCCCGACTCGCACGCAACTCGAGGCGCTTTCCTCGTGCGTCGAACGTCGTATTTTTTTTAACTAAATTAAATAACTTAATTTATGTTAAGGTAGATTTGAAATAAATTGTTATTTCCTAGCCTAGTCTCGCTACCCCGATAATTCCACTAGGTACTCATACTTGCACGCACGCACCAAGGCGTGTCCCCGTTCACGTCAACTCGACGTCTATGGTTTGCAAAAATGGACTTAATTAGTCTACACACATACACAACACTAGGCATACACCAGTACAAATATAGCATTTACCTCGGCCACGTGCCTCGGTCAATGTGCTCGTCTCATGCGGGCCCCACGTCACGGGTCGGTGATTCTGATTAAGCAAGTTAATCAAGATTAGGAAATTGGGCCGTGACAAATATTCCCAACAAAATGGAAATTTCGTCCTCGAAATTAAATTTAACTCGAGGAACCTTACTAAAACGCACACCGCAGGGATGTAACTATTTTCCTCATCCCTTTAACCTCACTCACGTGGACCTGTTCCAACATGAATATGTGATACTTACTTTCTCTTGGTGGGCACACAACTAACCTAACTAGTATATGGTCGTTCGTAAATTACGGACTCACGAGAATCCTTTCGGGGCAAATATCGGATTCATACGAGAATACGCACACGGCTCGATATCTTGCTTGAATTTACGGACCCACTTAGAGTGATAAGATAGACATCGGATTCACATGGAATTCGTGCACACACTCGATATCATTTTCCGTCATCAAGCGTAGATCGACCTAAAGTCAAAACATGTGACTCCGCTCAAGTTCACACAAAACCCAGACTCACATAAATCTATGCACACACGGTTTACTCGACTCACATAGAGTCTAGACTCACATGAGTTCGTCACATAGTCCACTCTCACACACACGTGAGTCTAAACTCACACAGAAATCGACACACGATCTATTCTTACTCACACAGAGTCCTGGCACACAACAAGATATCCTTTCAAAGGTTAAGACTCACACAGAGTCGGGGTCCACATGAGTTAGGAGTATCACACATAGTTTGCTCCTCCCCTTCGGAAGTTGACTCATACGAGTCGTCGCACACAACTAAATATCTATCATACCTCGAAGGGTGTATTCACACAAAATACTTCACCACTACTCACATGGAGCACATTCCACTAACTAACTCACACAGAGTCTCCCCAAGTCGACTCACCTAGTGCCACCGCTAATTCCCGACTCGCCTAGAGTCACCATTTACAAGCCCGACTCACCTAGAGTCTATTCTAACTCAGACTTACCTAGAGTTCACTCGGGTCGAACATAAACTACAGACCAGAACACAATAAAATCACGCTAAGATGCAAAATAACTCATACCGCCATAGGTTGTTGCGTGTCGCTCGGGATCCGAGCCGCATCAACGTGGGCTTTCTCTCGCAAAGCGGGTGTGCATCACTAAGTGACATGCACGTCAACTGAGGACAATACTCAGCGGTATGCCCTGGTTGCCTACAATGGTAACATAACCTATGTCCCTCGCCACGTGACCTACTCGTACTCGTCAGTTGTGGACAGTATGCAGCAATGTGTCCCGATCATCTGCAACGATAACATAGTCTCTGCCCGCGTGACTCGCTGTCTCCACTCTGAAAACCACGTGACTGTTGTCGTGGTGCTGATGGTGCCGGAAGAGCAAGTCTCTCTGGCGCTAGTAATGTTGGCCTAATCGGTGGTGGTGGTAAGGAACGTCCTCCCCCTGAGCTCTGTGTTGACGCGACATAAGATACTTGAGGTACCACCGATGTGAAACGTGAAGTCACCCCTGATCCCTGGGAGCCTCTATCCCATGTCTTGGGTGCCTTGCCACTCCGTCGCCTCCTCTCGAAATCTGCGGCCTGCTCTAATGTCAATCTTTGCCCCAAGGCTGCCCTGTCAGCCATTACACCAAGGTAATAGGTCTCGTGGGAAAGTGCACGCTCGTATATCTCAGTTAGAGTCCTAGCGCCCGTGCTGACTACGTGATAGCCAATGTCCGCTTTCGGACACGCCCCAAAATGATACACATCTCCCAACTCATCTCGGACCAAATCCCCGCAGAAGCGCCTCGATACCCGTATCTATCTCGGTACTCCATAACCGACTCATCTGCTCTCTGCCTCAAACTCATAAACTCTCTCCTCAACCTCATCATGACTGCCGGCGGGAAGTACTGCTGATAAAACTTGGCCTTAAAGGCCGTCCATGACACAAAGTCCCCATCGGTAGCTATGGTGGTGCGCCACCGACGTCGGCATCTCTCTCGTAGCGTATAAGAAGACAAATACGGGCGAAGTCTATCCTCGATCCCTAAAATCCGATGTAGCTTCTCCGTGATAATATCCATCCCTCAATCTTCTCAAAGTTTCTCTCCCCGTCGAAGTACACATGGTGAAGGCGGAGAAAGTCCTTCACCGGTGAATCCCTACCGCCGAGCCTGAAGGTGTAGGTGTGGGAGTCGGAGTCATCACGCTACCTCTGCTCGTCGAAACGGTCACTACTGGGAAGGGTCGGTGTCGCTACCGTGCCCTGAATAATAGGAGTGTACGGTATGGACGCGATCATTTGGAATGGTGGATGGTGCAGTAGTAGGTCCGGTCGTCGGAAGTGTGGTAGTCGCAGGAGTAGTGGCGACGGCACGAGTAAGTGCGGTGACCTGTGCTGTCATGAAGGTCATGAAATCAGCCATCTGCTGTCCCTGTGCCGCTACTCGATCCGCCAACCTCTGATAGTCGTCGTTTGATGTAGTAGGAGGCTGACTACTACTAGCACCCACATCGCCTGTCTCGCGTGCATCCGTCATCGTCGTCTGCATGTGGATAACGATTTCCTATCAACTATTACGAAGTCTACCACTTATATACGTATACATATTGAAAAGATAGCATATATATACAAATTCCCGACTCACTTTCACTCAATTCCCAACAAAATAATTCCTAGGCAAGGTTCATCTGGTTTCCACTTCTAGGGTGTGTATTTTATTCAAATTTATGCTTTACTCCATGATAAATGATCTTTGATACAAATCAGGAAAATTGGTATCAAAATCATTATTCAACACTATGTTTTGTCCCTAAGGTTCTAAAGCCTAAGCTCGATACCAAGCTTGTGATGACGGCCCCGCTTCTAATCTAGGGCACCGTCGAAGTGATGCATTCACTCTGAGGAATCACTCTTATAAACTAATTAACATTGGTCAATACTTTGAATAAAAGAAAGGGACATGAGGTGTAATTGTAATAGGAACTTCTCAATATTATCTCTTCGAAGGGATAATAGTATTGATGAATGAATGAAGCCCTACATAGGCATAATCATCAATTGAGAGGTTCAAATTAATAATTACCTGCCCATTCTTTGAAGTTCAGAGGGAGACTGAACTCAGTGAATGAGTGAATTAATGGGTGACGAGATTGATTAAGAAATTTAAATGGAACTACTTAATGTGTTAGAGGTTGGTGATGAATGGGTAGTATCCAGATTATATTATTCAACGAAAATTGCGCTGGATGTATTAAATTATGTGATGTGATAAGACGTCAGCACAATGATAAATTGAGTTGTAGTTGAAGAAGGGAATCTAGTCTGCAAATTCTTATCAGTGAAAGCATATTTCACGCTTGAAAGGATTGAGCAAAAATATAGGTATAAGAAAAGAGAAATGGTATGATTTATAAATTTTCAGACAGAGATCCGAAACTTGCTTCCAATGAAGGAAAGAGTTATTAAAATAATTGGAAACCATTCTTAGTCTCGCCACAATATGTTTTTTGTGTTAACAAAGAAAGTGAAGTGCCAATCCTGATTACAAGGAATATGATTGAGCTTGCATCTCATCATGGTAACTACTGAAAGAATAGATTTCTTTATGTAAGTTTCTTTAAAAGAGGTATGCTTAATATTATCCTACCATGATGGCAAGGGATAAGGATTGGAGATACTAGTATGAGAAAGATGAGATGATAAAGAACTACACAAAGGATATAAGGCAGACTAAGTATTATGTAATTACAACAGTAGAGAGGTATAAACAGTATGAATTGAAATACTGTAAGTTGTAGTTTATAATTGCCGAAATCTAGAAGTTCAAGTGTATCGAAAAGAAATTGAGAAAATGTGATGTGATCGACCCTGCCATTCGCCAATGAGGTGGAATGGAAGTAGGAGACACATATATGTTGACCTTGTTGTTTATTGATAAGGAACAGAGGTAGGAGACGTAATAATTGTTGACCTTGCTGTTCAGTAGTGTGGTGGACGTAAGTAGGAGACACGATACTGTTGATACAGAAAGAGATTTGTCAATACTGGACTACAACATTGTTAAGAAAAAGAAAAATAGATAAAGGTCATAGGTTATTGGAGTTTTCAAAAGATGATACAAATCTTTTGAAAGTCTCACCTAGGAAAAGGCTTGATAGATTCAAATTAAGTTAAAAAAAAATGGAGTGGTATGGTTCACATCCATTAAATTGAAAAGAAGAATGAACTGTTATTTAATTACGTTTATTCTTGAAGTAAAATTGAAAAAAACAATATGGATAAGGAATGAGAGTTAAAATGGAAGAGAAAATTCCATTACCCTTCGAATTTATTGGCGACTTATATGTTATCTTTAATTTCGATAACGAAATTGTAGCCAAATTGGGGAGACTGTAACAACCTGTTACCTTAAGCACATGATTAGTCTTAATTCGAATTCTAATTAACCCGAGTTAGGCTCATGGTTAAGACCAATTAGCTACGATTAGTGTGTGTGTAGAATTGTGTGCCATATTGTATTTGCATAGAGTGTAATATTAATTATAAATTAATAACTGGATAAATAAAGGAATGTCTAATACCATATGTGGGTCAAGGAAAACACCTATGAGATACGTGGATAACATTTACGCCCGAGGGTGCTCGTTGGCGCAAATTACGTATTGGTGAACATAACGATAGGCGTATGTATGTATGTGTATATATATATATTGTGGTATATATAAATATATATTAAAATGAAATAATTGATAAATTGTCGGGGCGCCGAGTGACACGCAGGGTTACGAGTGACATACGTGAGTCGTACGGTAATATGCACGTCTGAGGGTGCTTGTTGGTGTGCACACCAGAATTGTAGGTGCGACGCTATCGACAAATATATATATTTATATATATATAATAGTATATATAAATATATATAATTAAATTAGAAAAATGAAAAAAGACCAAAAATGGTTTTTGGTTTAATTGAAAAAAATGATGAACACAAGGGCAATTTGGTTATTTCCATGCCCAAACCGCCTCTTACGTTCGTTAAATTAAATGAACAAGCAGAGAGGGAGGAGACTGAGCGGACAAGCTGAGTGCGGGAGAGCAGTGAGGAAAGGAGGAGAGCTCGACGATGGCGAGTCGAGGTGTCGAGGCCTAGATGAGTTGATATGCTTGTTGTTGTTTCCATTGTTGTGGGTTCGATTGATTCGGTGGTGGTAAGTGAGCTCGGCCATGGCCGAGAGTGGTGAAGGCAGGGGAGTAGTCACCCCTGCCAAGTCGACTTGGGGTTGGGGTTGGGGTTGGGAGCCTACCCCTGCGAAGAAAAAGAAAAAAAAAATCAGAATAGCAGAACAGGAGTTCGCGCGAAGAAGACGATGGTCTAGTCCCAAACAGTGGATCGTAAAACCAACACAGCTTGAATTCGACACAGCAGACCTAAAGGTCCAATTGCCCTAACATATTATTCTAGAAATAGCCACAACCATTGTCAGATGTTAAATCCCTATTAAACTACCAAAGAATAGCCATAGCCATAGCCATAGCCATTGCCATATGCTAAATCCTTTAATAATGCACGATGAGTAGCCATAACAAATGTTGGCTGCTAAACCTGCGAGGCTTCCCTCCTCTATTGGACCAACTAGAGCCTGAGTCACTAGAACAAGAAGGATTATAGATACATCATGTATTTTAAGCTATTCACATTAAGGAATCGAAAAGAAATCATATCTTCGCTCTTACAAATATTACTTACATACAAATCCCACTATGACGCTCTCTCATAGCTCTACACGTACTCTAAATTCGATCCGCAATCACTCGTCAGTACTCCACTAATTACCTGATATACATTTGGATCAATCTTAGTTGTGTTAGTGTTCCCTCTTAATTAATGTTTTGAGCCCCAATTAAGTCTTAAAATACCCTATTCCAATCCTATCACCCATTTCCCAATGTTTAGGGTGTTTTTCAGATATATATTTACGTTTGAACCAGTGCTTATACCCAAGTAAAAATTCCTAAAGTCTTATAAGAAAATTAGAAAAATAATGTCCAAAACAAGACCTGACGCCATGGGTGGCGCCATGGGGAACATTCCCTCATAACGCCTATCACAGCGTTATTCCAGGGCAGACCCATGCCTGGAAGCCGTGACTAGCGCCTTGAGAAACCACTCCCGCTTCGTTGTTATGTTTTGGGCTCCTTTAACTACTCAAATGAACTTCCAATATCACCTACTACCATTCCCAAATATCCATACAAGTCCATAAATCAATTTCCCACAATTAAAAACTAACAATCCTCAATTAATGTCAAAATTTATAAATTTCCTCAACAACCTTTAAACCAACATAACTACACCATAAATGATCAATTACATCACCAAAATATTTCATAACAGTCATAAGTTCAGTGACATAAGGTGTTGCTCACTTTTTCATCAAAAACCTCAAAATTACTTCTCAAAACATCGACAATTGATAGATCTAGCGAGTTCTCATCTTGATTATCGTTGTTGATGGTCCCAAGCCTCTCCAAAAATCATCACAAGCTCATCAAAAACCCTCTCCAAATCCCAAATTTTTGGATTTGGTATTGTTTTTGTGAGAAAGTTTGGTCAAATGGCCAATTTTAGCCCCTTTTATACTCCAATCTCATAAAGGACCCATCTGCACATCTCTAGAACATCCAAGGGCTCTCATTTGGGCCATCCAACTCACTTTGTGACACAAGTAACCCACTTTCCTATTTGATCTTATCCTTTTTGACCTTTTAACTTGCCAAGTTATTAGGTGTTTCGCCCATCTACGAACAACTCGAACCACGTCGTGGCCTACTTTTTTTCGATTCTAATAACTAGCCAATGATTTCCCATTAAAAATTGGTCACAATTATCACACTCATTTATAAAAAATTTGCTCCCCGATTCAGTCTACCCATATCCTGCATTAACACATTTCCCTAGGCAAATCCAACGTGTTAACGAACACGTCATCACATGTTTGGACAACTAGATTTCACATTTGGGTATAAAACACATAATACAAAATCAGAAAAAAATAATATACCTCGGGGTCGACTTCCGAGAGTTAGACAAGTACACCACGACAATTATGTCCCATGATACGACCTTAAAATGACATGTGGTACGAGTTGGAATTTTAGGGTCGTTACAGTTTTCCCAACTAATAAGAATTTCGTCCTTGAAATTAAACAAAATTAAGGCAAAGCTTACCGAAATCAAAAACAAATATGGGAAGTGCTTGCGCAAGTAGGACTTTAGCTCCCAAGTTAGTTTCTCGTCCCCGTGATGCTGCAACTTAACGAGAACTGATGAAATTTCCTTGTTCCTTAATATCTTCACCTTTCAATTCATAATCTGAATAGACTGCTCTTCATAAGTGATGTCCTCCTTCAAGTCAATCTGACTCAAATTAATAGTCAATCCTCTGCCCTCTCTTGACCTGTCAAGTCGAAGCATCAATATGTGAAACACGTGGTAAATCCCAGCCAACTAAGGCGGTAACTCCAACTCGTATGCAACTTTGTTTATCATTTTCTTCAATCTGAATGAACCTATAAATCTTGACGCGAGCTTTCCTTTGATCCTATATCCCTTGTGACCCTTTAGTGGAGAAACCTTGAGATAAACATAGGCTCCCACTTCATGCTCCAACTCGCCACGGTACTTGTCATAGTATTTCTTCTGTCTATCCCTCACACCCTTCAACGAAAGTCTAATAAGTCGTTCCTTCTCTGTTTGATCCACTACAATCTTTGGCCCAATAACTGCCACATCCTCGGGCTTTACCCAATATGGAGATCTATATAGTCTACCATAAAGTGCCTCAAACGGTGCCATATCAATACTGGTATGATAACTTTTATTGTAAGCAAACTCATACAGATGAATATACTCCTCCCAAGAACCATCGTACTCTAGTACATACATCCTTAACATGTCCTCGGGCACCTGGACTAGTCTCTTTGACTGTCCATCAGTCTATGGATGGTAGGCTATAATGAGGTTCAACCACGTGCCAAAATACACCTGCATTCTCTGCTAAATCTATGATGTAAACTATGACCCTCTATTTGACACAATCGACAATGGAACACCATATAGTCAAACTATCTCTCTCGTACAAACCTGCTAACCTATCCACTTAATGTGTAAGAGATCAGTATAAAGTGCACAAACTTTGTCATCCTATCCACAATCACCTAGATGCTATCATGACAGCACTGAGATCGAGGTAACCCACTGACGAAGTCTATGGCAATATGTTCACACTTCCATCAAGGAATGGGAAATGGCTGTAGTAACCTACCTAGTTTTCGATGCTCAGCTTTAACTCGTTGGCATTTCTCACATGTTCGAACGTAATCATAGACATCGGTCTTCATCCCATTCTAATTGAAAAGACGACGCATATCAACATACATCTTGGTTCGACTTAGATGAACTGTAAAACTTGAGTGGCGAGCCTCATGAAGTATCTCATAATGTAATGCAGCTACTAATGGAATCCACAGTCTCCCTCTAAATCTCAGGCACGAGTCTGTCGACTGACTCCACTTCGGAATATCAGAACTTTGAGCAAATTCACTGAACTTCTGGTACTGCACATCAGTCTGTTGACTCTCAAGTATAGTATATATGGACACTATCTGAGTCCTCATCGCACGCATATCAACATTTTAGCAGTGGTCATTATGATGGCCCCTAAGGCCCGTCACGGCAACCAACCACGTCAAGGCCACAAGTGTCCCACGACCATCTAACCTACCATAACATCGTTGAAAACCTTAATGTGCAATCATTATTGTTATTTAGATTATATGACTGGACTCTAATCATTTATTAAATCATCAATATCAGCAAAAGACTTAAGACAAGATAGATAAAATTGTAAACATCCATATCATGTTATTGGAGCATAAACCTAATGTGAAAAACCCGTAATCATCATATAAAGTGAAGTAAAGCTCAAAATGTAGCAAAACATCAAAATGTATATAATAAGGTGTCTCTCATAACCCCAAACCCAAGATAAAGTGATATACATATAATACAAATGTACGAGTCCAGCCTGCAGTTTAAAAAATAACAGGTAGTCAACAAGCTTTCCATTGCTACGACTCGTACTAAGATTTACACTAAGCCATCACAAAAAGGCAGATGCCGAGTCCATAGTGAGTATTCCCAAGGAAATTCAGTGAGCATGTAATGGCCCAATTCTAAATTGCCATTATTTGTGACATCATTTGTAGACATGGACGCCAGCAGGGACAGACGTGGGTCCCACAACGAGGATTCGGAGCTTCCTGATTAGGTATACAATCCGTCTTGTGTGCTTTTTGATGTGTAATTGTGATGTTCATGTCCAATTTAGTTAGTTTTCATCGCAATATTCTTGTTTATATTGTTTATTGACACGCGAGTTGGTGTGACAGGTGTTCGCTGCGACTAGCGCACAGGAGCGAATACCTGGCGACAAATCATTAGTACACTAGGTCGGGGTCTAAACATATTAAATAAATGATCAAACACATTCAATAATTCATTATAAATGATATGGAAGTGTTCGGGAACGTTGGTTTGTGAGAGTGGGACAGTTTGTTGTCTAGAGCCGGGTATCAGAACGCTCGGGATTGAATGGTTGTAGCTACAAAATGGGGTAAAGAAACAAAACAAAGAAGTAAATTTTGGAATCATTAGGAGACCCTTGGACTACATCCTAACCCTCCAATCATGCCTTGGGATTTTATTGGTTCTACCAACTTTTCTCTCTCTTATTATGTTTGAACGAAAATTGGTGAGAGAGATGAGGGTTTGAGTGACTTGCAATGAGGTTAGATCTTCGATCCCCATCTCTATGTTTTGGCGTGTGTTTTGAAGGAGATTTCAATGAAGGTTTTGAGCACACCAGCTATGTAGGGGTGTTGCTATGATTTTGGTGTTGGAATTGAGGTTATGGTTGTGATTTTGGTGTTGTTGCTATGGTGTTTTGATTTCCAAATGATTTTTTATGGTTTTTGGCCGAAAAACTCAGGGTTTGCGTTTCGGACACATTTGGTTGGGGGTTTTGGTTGTTCGAGGTTGTTTAAGTGTTTTATGGTTTGTTGGAGTGGGTTAGGAGTGATTTTTCAAGGTTGTTTAAGTGTTTTATGGTTTGTTGGAGTGGTTTGTTTAAGTGTTTAAGTTGTTTAAGTGTTTTAGGAATGCGGCAATGAGCCGAGAAGGTCCGAAAACCCGTAAGGTGCCCACTGGCGAAGACGCCGCCAACGGAGTCGTGGTGCACAAATGCCCACGGCGCCACCCACAATGTCTCGACCAGAGGCGTAAGTTTGGAAATGTTGGGAGACATTTTTGGAGACGTCGTGCAGGAATGACCACTACAGCGTGGTCACAGCGCCTATTACGCCGCGGCAACGCCGCACAGTGAGAACACGGCGGTGTCTTGGACAGTTTTGGGACAAAAAAATTAATAAAAATGTACCAAACTAAGTGTAATATAGGGGTTCATATGGACTATTTGAAGGGTTTAAACTATGGTTTTATCAATGATTTGGGGTTTGCATCGAGTTTTGAGGTTTATGATGTTTGGAATTGATCAGGCTATTATTGACTTAGGTAGTACGATTGGTGATTGGACTAGCATTGGGGGTATTGTGTGAGGTAAGTGATGGCATTTGGAGTGCGGTTTGAGGTGTGTAATATCCCAATTGAACTTCGCTTTAGTATTTACTGCTTGATGTATTTGAATTCAGTCCTATTCATTCATCACTCTATTACTTAATGCCTTACAATGGTTGAGTTTACTCCCATCTGGTGCTTACAATGGTTGTTGAGCGTACCATCACCTGGTGTCTTTACGGTAGTGGAGTTTACTCATACCTGGTGTATTTAGGTGATGCGATTACTCTCCATCTATTGTTTATCATGTGAGGAATAGGGTTCACTAAATCACAGCATATGTCTAGTCATGCGCCAGTGAATTTGTGCCACCCGGGTATAATAGTCATGTGTGGGTGCGCCGTGGACCTACGCCGACCACCTAGAGGGGCTAGGGTCAACTCGTTGGATGGTTTTTACTCACAGGTCGTGCTTAGCAGATAGCACGAAGTATGGTTTGGTCTAATTCGAGTGTCTACATACTTTACTTCACTACTATTTATATGCATGCGATGATCTTTCACAGTCGTCTGTATTCTTTTGTTCCGCATGTTTATTTATAGTATTTCGGATTCTTGCATTTTATTTATGTAATTACTTGGTG
The DNA here is from genome assembly GCA_039657345.1 of Stephania japonica. Classification (NCBI taxonomy): domain Eukaryota; kingdom Viridiplantae; phylum Streptophyta; class Magnoliopsida; order Ranunculales; family Menispermaceae; genus Stephania; species Stephania japonica. The sequence goes on along the minus strand of CM077564.1, from coordinate 12,605,226 downwards.
AATTTCCTTAGGATTGCTCATTCTGGACTTGCCATCTGCCTCTTGTAATGGTTTTTAGTGCAAATCCAGGTACGTGCAAGGGAAAAGGAAAACTTGAGGAATATCTGTGACTGACTGACTGAGAATACCCCCTCTCATACGTGTGCATGTTTACTTATATTGATATATATTGTCTTTATTTGGGATGGGTTGTAAGACTTATTTACCATGTATATGAGCCATGCTTTCATTGTAATACATTAGGGTACTCTTGACTTTTATATATGATATTGTTACATTTTGGTTTTGCTTCCACATTAGGATTTTGTATTGGATATTTGCATCCACTGAACATTTTGATGTTCAAGACTTCCGCTATATGATTTGGGATGAAATGATAATGAGTTAGGCGTGGGACACAGCTGGCAGTCACGTGGCCGGTTGTGGGCCCCCATGGCCTCCCGTAGCGGTCCATTGTGGATTTGGGCCGTTAAATTTTGGTATCAGAGCCTAGGTTGATTGAAAGCCTAGGCCATATTTTGAGAAAAGGATATGTATTGAATTGAGGAACAAAACTGATTGATAAACCATAGATGTGGAAACAAAAATGATTGACTAAAGCCTTAGTTGGGAAGTGATGTGAGGGGGTAGAGTTAGAGAGTTATATATGTGTATGTTCTGAAATGTGTAACGTATATCATATATATATATGCATATATATATATATATGTTGAGTCTGATCTAATACACATTGGTTGTGCAGATTGATGTGGACGGACAGACTCCTAGTGCTACCCCACCGACGACTCACCAGTGAGCCCATTGGGAAGTTGGCTGAGAGAGTCATTGAGCGCAAATTTTGCATCAGGCACAAATGGAGGAGATTCTGGAGTACATCTGGAGTACCAGAGCGCCTGCAGCGGCGCCTACGAGTACCACTTTGGCTGTTCCTACCACACAGGCAGCCATAGAGCTAGCTATTCCTATACAGGCCGAGTTAAAGACGTTAGTGGAGAGGGTCAAGCCTGTAGTTGCACCAATAGAGACTATCACTATGACAACGGCTACAACAGAGCAGTCAGCAGTAGGTACGTCTACCAGGGGTAAGATGTTAAAGGTAGCAAAAATGGTGAAGGACTTTATGCAATTTAATCCGACATTTTTCACTTGGGACAGTGATCCCAAGGTTGTTGGGCAATGATTGTTGACGCACCGGTGACTGCATGTATTGTTGGAGGTGCCAGAGTCTGATCATGCACGTATATCATGATTTTGTTTGAAGGGATAGGCGACGGCTTTATGGGCCACATATACTGAAACACATCCCGAGCCGTCAAACTGGGTGGAGTTCAGGCAGTTACTCTTATATGAGTACATCCCTATTGAGGTCTAGTTGAGACTTAAGGAGGAGTTCCTTTCGCTGAGACATGGTAGGATGACAGTGTTGGCCTATAAGGAGAGGTTCCGATACTTGTTACAGTATGCCATGGATGTGGCTAACACTGAGAGGCTCCAAATTTATTACTTTATTCGAGGGCTTGATGAGCAAATTGGTGGAGTCATAGTGGCGAGTGGAGCTGACACTATACAGGCTATCTACACCAGAGCCTTGTCACGAGAGACGTACCTGCGATAACATGATAAGATGGTTGAGAGTGCTGGACAGGGTCTGACCAGAGATTGAAGAAACTGAGAGACCAGTCTGACAAGCAGAGGTAGGATCAGTATAGCAGACGCAGAGACTGGCAGTATGATCAGAGTCACAGAGACAAACGCCCTGAGCAATAGAAGGTTGATGACAGGCAGGTGGTACATGTTGTTGCACCTATGTCAGGCATTGTAGCGTTCCTATGCATACATTATAAGATTTACCCTAACCGGATATGTCGGGATTGTATAGTAGAGATAGAGGGACAATAGTTACCGGCTGACCAACGAGTTTTGGAGTACTTGGAGTTTGATGCTTTGTTGCATATGGATTAGTTGTCATTGTATAGGGCATACTAGATTGTTATAGTAAGACAATGATCTTTGATATTGAGGGTACTCCAGTGTTTATTTTGTCGGTACTGCGTTAAAGTTACCCATTACTAGTAGACTAGCTACGGCTCATAAGATGGAGACGTTTATGGCAGCTGTAGAGCTAAAGTCGAGACCAGTTTTGAGAGTTGAGGATGTCTCGGTGGTTTGTAAGTTTCCAGAGGTATTTCCCGATGATTTGTCAGGTTTACCACCTCTAATTGAGTTTATTATTAAGTTAGTTCCGGGGACTCAGCCAATTTACAATCATCCATATAGGATGTTAGCTACTGAGCACAAGGAGTTGAGGTCCCAATTGGAGGAGTTGTTGCAACAGGGTTTCATTCACCCTAGTATGTCTTCTTGGGATGCACCGGTTCTTTTTGTTAGAAAAAAGAACGGGTCCATGAGGATATTGTTGGGAAATGTGCCCTAGGTCAATCCATTAATAGTCTTTATGAATACATTTTAGTTAATAAAATAGAGGATTTCATTTGCTGTTTATTATAATTGATTTGCATGTTTACATTATAATAAGATCCATGGGTATTTACAGAAATATCCTAAATGTCCCTAGTCGATTATTATACTGGGAACTATAATGAATCAAGACTAGTGTGAGTCTTGATTGATGATCATACGATGATCATACGTATAGGAATACGAATCAAGATCATGAGTACTTGTTAGGGAACAAAGTACTGGACCGACCCGCTATGAGAACATCACATGGATTAAGTCATAGTTGTTTCTCATGATATGTATATTATTCAGTCCTCTGACTTGAGATTACCAGAGACTTCAACATTAGGAATACAGTGATTTGACGCAGTCAAACGTTGTCTTTAACCGGACGATTATAAAGGTTGTAATTGGTTACTGTGTGAATAATGTGGTGAAGTTGTGTAATCGAGATAGAATTTGTCCCTCTCATATAGAAAGAGATATCCAGTGGATCCCTCGATGTGTTAGACTATCAAAAGGCCTAGTCTAAGTGCATTGATATTGATCAATGTCACTTGGATGTTTTCAGTCTACCTAGAGATCGAGACTAGTACAATTGAACATGTTGGATGATAATTTCATACCTTATGTTTGATCAAAAGGATATTGTGTGACAAAAGGATGTTATATATACACTATTGATTAGGTTGTATTGATTTGATATTCGTACAACTTGGGTAGTCATAATGTCTTGCTAGAGGCCGCTAATGACTTGTATACCAAAATGTGTTTTGGTACACTGCCAACGTTGTATGAGCCTATTGGGTCACACACTAAGAATGGTTTTGCGAGATTTTAAAATGATTCGGAAGAATGAATTTTATATGATAAAATTCATGACAGAAATGTCCTTGTAGTGTATTACACTTATACCTCTTTAAGTAAGGGTTTGTGTAATTTACTTAACCGTCTATATACAAGGGTTGTATAAATAGATGCTTTGAGTTAGAATACACTAAAGAAAGATTAAAAAGGGCTGAAACTCTATTTTCATTTTAAGAAACAACTTAGGGTTTTTGGTATGCTCTAGATCATTTTAGAGAGAAACAAAAAGATTTGGTATTCTCTCGAAGCTAGCACTTCAAATCTCGGTTGTCGTTCATGTGTAGACTGCTGATAGAGGGCGTTCATCGTTGGTAGTGCCTTAAAGATCGATTAACCTTCAAAAAGGTACATTGCAACTAAGGTATGATTAAGATTTCAACTTTAAACGTGTTTTAATGGAATCAGATTCGGATCCTGTTGGGGTTTTTCTCAAAATAGTTTTGAAATCTCCATTGTGCATGAACCCCAAATCACCAACAGATATGTGTTGATTATAGGAAGCTGAATCAGGTGACGATTCATAATCGTTACCCACTTCCTAGGATTGATAACCTATTTGATCAAATTGGCTGGAGCCAAATTCTTCTCGAAAATTGATATCTGTTGTCTGGTTATCATCAGTTGAGGATCCGGGAGAGTGACATCAAGAAGACGGCCTTTAGCACGCGCTATGAATTGTTTGAGTTCACAGTCATACCATTTTGGGTGACTAATGCGTCAGCTATTTTTATGGATTTAATTCATCGAGTGTTGAGGCCATTTTTAGATCGGTATGTGATAGTATTTATTGATGATATTCTGATATACAGCAGGACTCGTGTGGAGCACGAGAGACACCTTAGAGATGTATTGATGACACTAAAGGATTATAGGTTATATTCCAAGTTCAGCAAGTGTCATTTCTGGCTAAGTGAGGTGAAGTTTCTAGGACATGTCATCAGTACCCAGGGGATATCTGTTGATGGTGATAAGATTCGGGCGATCATTGACTGGAGAACACCTGAGTCTGTTGCTGATGTTAGGAGTTTTTTAGGTCTGGCAAGTTACTACCGACAATTTATGCAGGACTTTTCTTCGATTTCAGTGCCGATGACTGGATTGACTAAGAAAGATGTCAGATTCGAGTGGTCTGAGGAATGTGAGTCAACATTCCTAGAGTTGAAGAGGAAGTTGACTTCTGAACCTGTGTTAGCATTGCTTAAAGCGGGGAGAGGCTTATCCGTATACACTGATGCTTTTGGTACTGGATTAGGAGTTGTTTTGATGCAGGATGGGCATCCAGTTGCATACTAATCGAGACGTTTGAGATCCCACGAGGGGAACTATTCAGTGCATGACTTGGAGCTTGAGGCAGTTGTGTTTGCATTGAAGGCTTGGAGACATTACTTGTACGGGGAGCGATTCGTATTGTTCACAAATCACCAGAGTTTGAGATATTTGTTCACATAGAGGGATCTGAACATGCGATAGAGGCGATGGCTTGAGTTATTGAAGGACTATGACTTCGCGATTGAGTACCATCCTGGGAAGGCAAATGTTGTTGCCGATGCATTGAGCCAGAGTGGTGTTGAGAGTCAGAATGTACGGAGGCCTATGTCACATGAGTATGGATTGCTGAAGGCTGCGACGGTGATGTGTCTGTCTGATGCTTTAGCCGATGTTCATATTTGCTGTCAAATGCGTGTTCCTATTATGTCGATCGAGAGGGTCGCTGAGTGGCAAAGGGCTGATGGACATTTTGCTCACTTCAGTCATCTGGCTTAAGATCTGAGTTGCACCGATTAGTCTAATGGATCAGAGGGGTGCTTAAGACATAAGAGTAGATTGTGAAAACCCGATGTGCGGGAACTAAGTGACCGTATACTTGTGGACGCGCACCATTTGCGGTATACTATAGATCCAGGCAGGACTAAGTTGTACCATGATTTGCACAGTTTGTTTTGGTGGCCAGGGATGAAGGTTGATGTGGGAGTATATGTTAGGGCTTGCCATATTTGTCAGCAGGTCAAGGCCGAACACAGGAGACCAGTCGGATTATTACAGCCACTATTCATTCCTGAGTGGAAGTGGGAGCAAGCCACGATGGACTTTATGAGTGGCCTTTCGTAGGCTGTGAGACGTCATGACGTTGTATGGGTGGTTATTGACAGGTTGACCAAGTCTGCACATTTCATTCCTATCTCAATGAGCTATTCATTCTCTTAGTTGAGTCTTATTTTTTAGAGAGAGAGATCATCAGACTACACAGAGTGTCGATATCTATTGTGTATGATAGAGATCCCAGATTGACTTCGAAGTTATGGCAGAGCAAGCAGGAGTAGTTTGGTACGAGACTCCAGTTCAGTACAGCCTACCATCCTTAGACAGACAGTCAGTCAGTCAGAGAGGTTGATTTAGATATTGAAGGATATGCTTAGAGCATGTATTTTGCAATTTGGGGGTTCTTGGGAAGAGTATTTGCCGTTATGAGAGTTTGCATACGACAACAGCTATCAGGGGAGTATTGGGATGCCACCATTTGAGGCTTTGTATGGTAGACCCTGCAGGTTACCAGCTTATTGGGCAACACCAGAGGATGTGGCAGTAATTGGGCTTGAGGTTGTTGTTGATCATACAAAGAAGATTCGGCAGATCAGACATAAGTTACAAGCAGCTCAAGATAGGCAGAATAAGTATGCTGATAGATATCTTGAGGGTCTGAGCTACTCAGTTGATAATATGACGTATTTGAAATTTTTGCCCTAGAAAGGTCATCAGAGATTTGGGATCAAGGGGAAACTAGCACCGAGGTATATAGGACCGTTAGGGTCATGACACGTGTATTGGCATCGCAGCGTACAGATTAAAGTTACTAGCAGAGTTAGCGGGGTTTCATCCGGTATTTCACGTATCTATATTGAGACTGGCTAGATTAGGACCAAGGTCGATGGTGGATATTAAACAGATTGAGGTTCATCTTGATATTTCCTACGAGGAGTAGCAGGTGGAGATTACGGATCGCCGGATACAGATTCTGCGGAATAGAGAGATCCTGAAGGTATTAGTGTGATGGCAGCATCATGGGATGAGGAACTCACCTAGGAGCTCTAGTTTACGATGCGACAGAGGTATCCGCATCTATTTGCAGTAAGTATAGTTATGACTTAAATTTCAAGACGAAATTTTAATTAGTTGCAAAGAACTGTAATGGCCCAATTCTAAATTGCCGTTATTTTTCATGACATTTGCAGATGTGGGCGGTTGCAAGGACGGTTGTGGGTCCCACAACGAGGATTCGGAGTAGTCCGGATTAGTTATATAGTCCGTCTTGTGTGCTTTTTGGTGTATAATTGCGTTGTTCATGTCTGATTTAGTTAGTTTGCATCGCAATATGCTTGTTTATATTGTTTGTTGACGTGCGAGCTCACTGTGACTAGCGCGTAGGAGCGAATACCAGGCGACGAATCATTATTACACTAGACCCGGGGGTCTAAACACATTAATAATGATAAAACACATTCAATAATTCATTATAAATGATATGGAAGTGTTCGGGATTGTTGGTTTGTGTAAGTGGGACAATTCGTTGTCTGGAGCCTAGTATCAGAACGCCTGAGATTGAATAGTTGTAGCTACAAAATGGGGTAAAGAAACAAAATAGAGAAGTCAATTTTGGCATCATTAGGAGACCCTTGGCCCACATCCTAACCCTCCAATCATGCCTCGAGATTGGTAGGTGTGAGTGGATGCCATGGATATATATATGGGATTTCGTTGGTTTCTACCGACTTTTCTCTCTCCTATTGTGTTTGAATGAGAATTGGTGAGAGAGCTAAAGGTTTGAGTGAGTTGTATTGGAGATTTGGAGCTCAAGAACTTAAAGGAATTGATAAACGAGATTAGATCTTCGATCCCAATCTTCTTCTCTACGTTTTGGTGTGTGTTTTGGGGTTTTGATGGAGATTTCAATGAGGGGTTTGAGTACACCAACTATATAGGGGTGTGGCTATGATTTTGGTGATGGAATCGAGGTTATGGTTGTGATTTTGGTGTTTTTGCTACAGGTGTTTTGATTTCCAAATGATTTTTTATTGTCAAAAAACTCGAGGTTTGCGTTCCGGACACATTTCGTCAGGGGTGTTGGTTATCCAAGGTTGTTTAAGTGTTTTATGGTTTGTTGGAGCGGGTTCGGACAGCGGTAACAAGCTGAGTAGGCCCGAAAACCCTTAAGGTGCCCACTGGCGAAGATGCCGCCAGAGGTGCCGTGGTGTACAAATGCCCACGGGGCCACCCACGACGTCTCGACCAGAGGCATAAGTTGGGAAATGTTGGGAGACGTTTTTGAAGACGCCATGCAGGAATGACCACTACGGCGTGGTCACGGCGCCCATTACGTTGCGATGACGCTGCACAATGTGAACACGGCGCGCTATGTGGCAGCGTGTAGGACAGTTTTGGGACTAAAAATTTAATAGAAATTTACCAAATTGGGTGTAACCTAGGGGTTTATATGGACTATTTGAAGTGTTTAAATGATGGTTTTATCAATGATTTGGGATCGAGTTTTGAGGTTTATGATGTTTGGTATTGATCAGGCTTTTGTGGACTTAGGTAGTACGATTGGTGATTGGACTAGCATTAGGGGCATTGTGTGAGGTTAAGGACGATGTTTGGAATGCAATTTGAGGTGTGTAGTATCCCAATTGATCTTCACTTTAGTATTTACTGTTTGATTTATTTGAATTCAGTCCTATTCATTCATCACTCTATTCCTTCATGTTTTATGATGGTTGAGTTTACTCCTATCTGATACTTACTATGGTGGTTGAGCGTATCATCACCTGGTGTCTTTGCGGTTATGGAGTTTACTCCTACCTGGTGTCTTGACGGTGATGTGATTACTCTCCATCTAGTGTTTATCGTGCGAGGCATAGGGTCCACTAAATCATAGCTTATCTCTAGTCATGCGCCGATGAATTTGTACTACCAGGTATGATAGTCAAGTGTGGATGCACCAAGGACCTACGTCGACCACCTAGAGGGTCCAGGGTCAACCCGTTGGATGGGTTTTACTCACGGGTCGTGCCTGGCGGATAGTCCGAAGTATGGTTTGGTCTGATCCGAGTGTCTACGTACTTTGTGTCACTACTATTTATATGCATGCGATTATCTTTCGCAATCGTCTGTATTCTTTTGTTCCGCATGTTTATTTATAGTATTTTGGATTCCTGCATTTTATTTATGTAATTACTTGGTGAATTTCTTTGGGATTACTCACTCTGGACTCGCCATCTGCCACTTGTGATGGTTTGAGTGCAAATCCAGGTACGAGTAAGGGAAAAGGAAAGCTCGAGGAATATCAGTGACTGACTGACTGAGAACAGCCCCTTGTACGTGTGCATGTTTACTTATATTTGTATAGTATTTTTGTTTGGGATGGGTTGTAAGACTTATTTACCACGTATATGAGCCATGCTTACATTGTGATACATTGGGGTACTCTTAACTTTTATATATGATATGGTTACATTTTGGTTTGGTTTCCACATTAGGATTTTGTATCGGATATTTGCTTCCTTTGTACATTTTGATGTTCAAGACTTCCGCTATATGATTTGGGGTGAAATGATAATGAGTTGGGTGTGGGACACAACTGGCAGTCAGGTGGCCGGTTGTGGGCCCGAGTGGCCTCCCGTGGTGGTCCATTATGGATTTGGGCCGTTACAGAGTTAATACATAAATAAATGTTGAAATTTAATAAGCTATTAAATAAACATGTGAGAAAATAAACAGGCAACTGTACTCAACGCATGAATAAATAATAATAAAAACTCAAAGTGTGTATCTAAGCTTAAGTCAGACTAGCACCATACTCCGAACTCTCCGCGAGCATTATCGACAAGTAAACTCCACCATGGCTAGCCTTCGGGTCCTCTCAATGGCCGGCGTAGAACCACGATGCACTGACACGTTCCCTATCATGATACTCGGGTCGAACTATCCACCATGACCCCTAGCAACATGTGTTATGAACTAGTGGACATACACACAAGAATAACACGACAAGGAACCACCCTACTAGCCGTCAATATAAGCACAACAGGAAATAGAATAATTGAAGCAAATGAAATGGAATTCCAAATATAAATAAAGAAGTAAATACGTAAAGAATTTCAATTGGGATACTACACATCTCAAACTAGACTCCAACTAACCAAACACCGTCATTGCACGCCTCCAAATCTGTATCCCAACGTCAATCAATCAATTCCAAAGCCTGATAAGTAAAAATCCGTTAAATTTCACAAAAACCTCTGAATTTCCCATATTGCATTTCTATCCCTAATTCTATCATATTAATCCACAATATACCTGGTATCGCTCCCCATGATAAGCCCTCAAATTGGCAAATAAAAAATCCAAGTTGTATAAGTTTTTTTTTTCTTTTATTTACTGTTCACCACGCCGTGACTCACACTGCCATAAGTCCACCCCCACGATGTGACATAAACCGTAGGGTGGGAATGGCTCATTAGTTTGGACATCGCGGGTGACACCATGTGTATTTATCTCCCTCAGCGTCCCTGGCAGCGTCTAAACCAGATATGCAATACGAAGGTGTTCGAGCACCCCTGTTCATCACTGTTGTCTGAAATCATCCCAACCTCTCATACATCTACATAACAACCATAATCCATCATAAAACCCAGACAAAACTCGTTCAAGATGAAACCTCGATAAATCTCAACAAAAACACCAATATTCCTTTAATAATCAAAACCAACAACAACTAAACTGAATCCTTAATTGGTGTTCCAAATCAAATTCGAAACTATGGCAACATCACCAAATCTAATGTGCTCGACAACCATCCCCGAAACCTTTGTCAACACTCAAACTTTTGTACCCGACACGTAGATAATGGATAGGAGCTCAAGAATCTAACCTTTGATCATCGAACACAAGTCGTTTAATGCTCCAAATAGTCTCTTCAAACGCAGAAACCCTTGCTGACAAGCTTCATTTTTCTATTTCTTTAAAGGATGAGAGAGAAAAGGTGGTAGTAAATGGGGGAAATGGATATTTATACCCTATTTTTCATCACGTGTATAAGCATTTCAATGCCTCATACAAGGGTCCTAGTAGGGTCAACAAGTCTTCAAATGGTGACTTAGAAATGCGACTTGCTCCCTTTGACCTTATCTTGCTTAACACAACAAACAAACCCTCGAGCATTCTACTACCCGGTCCCGTGCATAAACTCGCGTCTCTCGCGTACTCTCGCTTCATGAATGACTATACGATGTTTAATATTAATTATTTAATGTATTTTAATCATTTTCATGTGTGTAATACTACCCAACCTAGTGCACTGTCATTTACCTACCTAGTACCTACGTCTACACGCTAATCGAGGCGAATACTTGTCACATTGTCTCGCACGGTCAATAACAATATAAATACACACATTGCGATGCAATATAACATAATTACATATTAACATCGCAAAATAATGCACAACAATGCACAAAATCACTATTTACCTAACTTCAGGTGCACTCATGGGGTGTTGAGCTGCCGTCCACGTCTGCGCATACGTAAGAATAACGACGTAATTAAAATTGGTTCGTTACAGTTCTTCCCAACTAGGTGAAATTTCGTCCCTAAATTTAAATAACTAATAAATTCATACCAGCAAATAACTACGAATAACGTCTACGTATAGTAGACTTGAGCACCCAAGTAAGTCCCTCGGTCCTGTGATGCTGCCAACGGACCAAAACCTTTGGGATCTTCCTATTTCACAAAGTTTGTACCCTACGATTAACAATCTCCACTGGTTGCTCCTTATAAGTACCATCAGATCAAACCCTACCTTTCTGACATCAATCATTGATTTCGATCCCGACCTAGCCAGTTTCAACATTGACACATGAAATAATAAATGAACCCAAGCTAACTGCAACGGTAACTCCTACCTATAAGCTAAATTGCCAACGTGTGCCTTGACCCTGAATGGTCTAAAAAACCTTGGTGCCAATTTCCCCTTGATGTCAAATCTCTAATGACCTTTCCGGGGTGAAACCTTCAAATACACCAAGTCATCAATGTAACGGCCTAATTTTTAATTGTCGTTACTTATTACATAATTATAGACAAGGATGCCAACGGGAACATTCGTGGGTCCCACAACGAAGACGAAGTACGATCGGATTAGGTATATAATCCATTTTGTGTGCTTTTGTTGTGAAGTTGCGATGTATATGTTCAAGTTAGTTAAATTACATCGCAATATGTATGTTTATACTGTTTACTAACAAGTGAGTTGGTCTGACATGTATTCGCTGCGTATAGTGGGTAGACACGGATATCGGGCAACATGACTAGTACATTAGGCCGGGGGATTAGATACACACAATAAATGATAAAATTCATTAAATAATTCATAATAAACTACGTTGAGGTGGTTGATACCATCGTTGTGCGTAAACGGCACAGGTCGAGGTTCGGGGCTGGGTATTGGAACACCCGGAGTGCATATAATTGGTGACCAAATGATAGGGACAAAGGGACATGTGGGTCAATTTGTCACATGTGGAGGACTTGTTTACCTCATCTCATCCATCAAATAAGGCCTAGTGACATGTATGTGAGAATTGATGAAGATTTTATATAAATATCATGATTTATTATCATTTACACCAACTTCTCTCTCTCCACTTGAGATAATCCGAAAATGGGAGAGAAGTGCGAGGGTTTGGAGTGCTTTGGAATGATCATTTGGAGCTTAAGAAGTGGAGGAAATCAAAAACCAATGTGAGATCTTCGATCATCTTGTTGTTCCTATGTTTAGGGGTAATTTTCTCAGGTTTTGATGGTGATTTCGAATTTGAGCTTGAGCACACCAATTAAGTAAGGTGTTCTATGGTTGTTGAAGTTGTTTTAAGGTTGGAAATGGTGGATTTGGTGTTGTTGTGGTTGTTGTTTGGGTGTTCAAGTGGTTTTTCGGGTTTTTGACAAGAAAACATGGGGTTTGCATTTCAGACGCGTTTGGTCGAATGGTTGTGGTTGGACGAACTTGTGTTTGGGTTGTATGGGTTGTTAGAGGAGGTTCAAACCGCGACAACGAGCCAAGGGGGTCCAAAAATACTTTATCAAGTCAATTGGTGGAGATGTCACTGGCGGCGCCGTGATGCACAAACTCCTACGGTGCTACTCACGGCATCTCGACCAGAGGTGTAATTTGGGAAATGTAGGGGAAACATTTTAAGTAACGTCGTAGAGGTGATGAACGTGTGTGGACACGCTGTAGAGAGTTGAACGTAGCGGCGCCTCGGCGACGTCTGGGGCAATTTTGGGATAAATTTTAATAAAATTTACCAATTGGGATTTGAATTAGAGACTTATATTGTCTATTTGGAATGTAAAAAATGATGATTTTATCTATAAATTGGGTTGTGTAGCGAGGTACAAGGTTTGGGAATGCGTTTGGTTGATCGGGGATTTATGGTTTTAGGTTGGTTGGACGGTAAATTGATAAGCATTGGAGGCGTGCGGTTGGACTAGGACCATTATTAGAGGGCAGTTTGAGGTGTGTAGTATCCCAACTGAAATTCACTTTAGTACTTGTTGCTTTATTTATTTGAATTCTTTCCTGTTTATTCAGTACATCTTATTTCCTGATTATTGCTTTATGGTAGTTGTGTTCATCCCCACCTAGTGTTTATTCATTGTGGGGGCATAGGGTCCACTAGGCCATAGCATGTGTTCTAGTCATGCACCGATGAATATGCAACCCGGGTGTGCTAGATATGTGTGGGTGCGTCGTGGGTCTACGCCGACCACCTTGAGGGTCAAGGGTCACCCATTCGAGGTATCCTCACAGGCCGTGCCTGGCGGATAGCCCGAAGTATGGTTCTAGTCTAACTTTGATTGTGCATGTACTTTGATTTCTCTGCTATTCATATTCATGTGATGATCTTCCACAGTTGCATGTATTCTTTTCTTTCGCATGTTTATTTATAGTATTTTGATTCCAGCAGTTTTACTTATGTATTTACTTGGTGAATTTCCTTGGGATTACTCACTCTAGACTCGTCATTTGCCTTTTATGATGGTTTGAGTGCATCAACTTGTACGAGCAGAAGGAGGGGCAAGCTTAAGGACTACTTGTGATTGATTACGTTTGCCCTACTCGTACATTTGTTTATATTTATCATTTTATGATGGGTATAGGTGGTGAAAGATACATTTTAACCTGTATATGACTTGGAGGTTTATATTTTTGTATTTTGAGGATCACATTGCTATATATATATATATATATATAAACTACATTTTGGTATGGTTTCCACATTAGCTAAAATGCTCCTAAAACTGGTATTTAATATTTAATTTGATGATTTAAGTCTTTCGCTATGTAATTTGAGGTTAATAGGCGGTAACAAGCCCATAAACTGATTTGACACAATTATGAAAGAAAATAATACAAAGTTAGTGAGAATTGATTGGTAATGAGTTATGAATGGCCGTGGAACACAGCTGGATGGTGAGTTGGCAAGGCTGTGGGCCCACGGTGCGCGTCGTAGCGGCCGATGGATTTGGGACTGTTACATTTTTGGTATCAAAGCCTAGGTTTTCAGAGACCTAGGCATCATTTTGAATTGAGGACAAAACTAATTATAAACCTTATGAATAAATCTTAGATGTGGAACCACAAGTGAATGACTAAGGCCTTAGTTAGGAAGTGATGGTGAGGCGGGTAGTTTCAGGATTTTAAATACGTGTATGTTTTGATTGTGTAATACATATGATATGCGTATATATTGGGTATGATCTGATGCACGTGTACGATGCAAACTCTGATGAACAGACAAACTCCTACTACTACTTCGCCGACTGCTCAGCAAGATGTCGGTGGCCCCATTGGGGACGTAGCTGCTCTGCAGGCAATGGTGTAGAGAGTTACTGATCAGCAGTTGCAACATCAGGCATAGATGGTGGAGATTCTCAAGTATATACGAGACTCGATAGTGCATACAGAGGAGCCGACTACTACTTTGGCGATACCTACCACCCAGGCAGCCTTAGTGCCAGCTGTTACTTTGCAAGCGGTAGGGTCAGAGACATTGGTAAAAAGGACCGAGCCTGTTATTGCACTAGTAGATATTATCGCTGTGATTCTGGCTATGACAGAGCAGCCGTTAGTGGCATCGATATCTAGGGGTATGATGTCGGAGGCAGCGAAGATGGTAAAGGACTTTATGAGGTTTAACCCCACTTACTTCCATGCAGTGAGCGACCTAGAGTTAGCTAGACGCTGGTTGATGACGCATCGACGGCTACACCAGTTGTTGGAGGTGTCAGAAGTTGAGCAGGTATGAATCTCGGGATATTTTTTGAGAAGTCGGGCGACGATTTGATGGACAACCTACATGGATACATATCCAGAACCAACGACTTGGGATGAGTTTCGTCAGCTGTTCCTATACGAGTACATTCCAATAGAGGTGCAGCTGAAACTTAGAGAGGAATTTCTTGTGTTGAGGCAGGGTACCATGTCTGTACTAGCATACATGGAGAGGTTCAGGTACCTGATGCAGTACGCCATGGATGTGGAGAATTCAAAGAGACTCAAATTTGTTATTTTATTAGAGGACTTGATGAGAGGATCGCTGATGTGATTATTGTTGGGTTTTGGGGTTCATGCGCAGAGGAAATTTCAAAACAATTTTGAGAAAAACCCCAATAGGATCCGAATCTGATTCTATTAAAACACGTTTAGACTATGAAAACTTAATCATACCTCAGTCGCAATACCTCTCTGAAGGTTAATCGATCTATAAGGCGCCGCTAATGACGAACGCCTCTACTATTTGTCCACACACGAATGGCGACCGAGATTCAAAGTGCTAGCTTCGAGAGAATTTCAAACCTTTTGTTTCTCTCCAAAACGATCCAGAACATACCAAAACTCTGATTTGTTTCTTTAAAACGAAAAATTGAGTTTTGGCCTTTTAATAATTCCTTTTTTTTGTACTTGTATTCTAACTCAAAGTGTCTATTTATACAACCCTTGTATATAGACAGTTAAGTAAATTACACATATACCCCTACTTAAAGAAGTATAAGTGTAATACACTAAGGACGTTTTGTCATGAATTTTATCATATAAAATTCATTTTTTCGAACCATCTTAAAATCTCGCAAAACCATTCTCGATGTGCGACCCAATAGGCTCATACAACGTTAGCAGTGTACCAAAACACATTTTGGTATACAAGTCATAAGCGGCCTCTAGCAAGACATTATGACTACCCAAGTTGTACGAATATCAAATCGATATAACCTAATCAATAGTATATATAACATCCTTTTGTCACACGATATCCTTTTGATCAAACATAAGGCATGGAATTGTCATCCAACATGTTCAATCGTACTAGTCTCGATTTCTAAGTAGATCGAAAACATCTAAGTGACATTGATCAATATCAATTCACTTAGACTAGGCCTTTTGAGCCTAACATATCGAGGATCCACTGGATATCTCTCTTTATATGAGAGGGACAAATTCTATCTCGATTACACAACTTCACCACATTATTCACACAAGTAACCAATCACAACCTTTATAATCGCTCTAAGGTTAAAGACAACGTTTGATTGCGTCAAATCACCTTGTATTCCTAATGTTGAAGTCTCTCGGTAATCTCAAGTCGAGGACCTGAAAAATATACCTATCATGAGAAACAACTATGACTTGATCCATGTGATGTTCTCATAGCGGGTCGGTCCAGTACTTTATTCTATAATAAGTACTCATGATCTTGATTCGTATTCCTATACGTATGATCATCATATGATCATCAATCAAGACTCATACTAGTCTTAATTCATTATAGTTCCCAGTATAATAATCGACTAGGGACATTTAGGATATTTCTGTAAATACCCATGGATCTTATTATAATGTAAACATGCAAATCAATTATAATAAACAGCAAATGAAATCCTCTATTTTATTAACTAAAATGTATTCATAAAGACTGTTAATGGATTGACCTAGGGCACATTACCCAACAATTATCACGAGTGAAGCTCAGACCTTACAGGATATCTATGACCAAGCTTTGGCTGCGATACGTACTTGCTGCAGAACGAAGAGCGATGTCGAGCCAGAGTCCCTGATCCGAGCAAAGGCCGAAAAGGTAGAGGGATCAGTCTGTCGGACATGGATATGATCATTGAGCACCCAAAAGTGACTGGAAGCTGGACCAGGATGTTAGTGATGACCGTGATCCGAGAGATGGTTAGTACGAGTATGATGACTGGCACACAGATTGGAGTTGCAGAGACGGCTAGGATCAGATCGATGATCAATTCAGCAAAGACGACCACCAGGAAGTATAGGATATTGTACCCATACTAGCACAGCAGTCGATACAACCATATCAATAGGACCAGGATCAAAGGGACCAGAGTTGGGATCAAAGATCCGAGGGTCGACAGTCTGGAGGACGTAATAGATGCAGATGTTACAGGTGCGATCAAAGAGGCCACATCGGAGTGGATTATCGGAGAGCTTCTCCAGCACCAGATATCATACAAGCTGATGAGAAAGCCTACGCATTGGCACACTCTGTCAGAGAGACACATGACAACATGCTCAAGGTACGTCGTTGTTGTACATTTTTGCTAGTCATATTTTTCATCCATTTATTGTAAAATAGGTTGATTATTTCACTTTTGGGCTAGCGCGTCCTAGTTGATCCATTCACTAGGAGTTGTAAAACTGATTGATTGGTTCACCAGGGGTCCATTAGCAATTGGTTGAAGTGATTCACCAGGGATTGGTTGATGTGGTTCACCAAGGACTGGTTGATATGGGACTAGTTGATGTGTTCACCATGGATTGATTTATTGGTACACCAGGAGTTAGTGGACAACTGGTAATTCATTCACCAAAGAACTGGTTGATGTGCTCACCAGGAGGTTGTGATATTGGTTGATGTGTTCACTAGGAGTTAGTATGGACTGGTTGATGTGTTCGCTAGGAGCTAGTACAGAACTGGTTGATTTGTTCACCAGTAACAGGTTGATTCGTTCACCTGAAATAAGTTGATTAATTTACCTAGATTTGACGTCGATTCGTTCACCAGAGCCGCAGGTTTTGATTTGTTCACTAGAGTTAGGGGTTTTGATTAGTTCACCAGTGTTTGTTTAGGTTGGTTAACCTAATGGATAATTGCATCAGCATTGCGGTTCCCTAAGGAGAGATATTAGCTATCTCAAATTTTGGGACGAAATTTCAAATTCGTTGGGAAGAACTATAATGACCCAATTTCTAATTGTCATTACTTATGACGTAATTACAAACGTGGATGCCAGCAGGGACGTTCTTGGATCCCACAGCGAAGACGGAGCACGACTGGATTAGGTATACATTCCGTTTTGTGTGCTTTTGTTGTGAAGTTGCGATGTATATGTTCAAGTTAGTTAAATTGTATCACAATATATGTGTTTATACTGCTTATTGACGAGCGAGCTGGTGTGATGTATATTCGCTGCGTATAATGGGTAGACAAGGATACTAGACGACGAATGACTAGTACACTAGGCCGGGGATTAGATACACACAATAAATGATAAAATTCATTAAATAATTCATAATAAATGACGTTGAGGCGGTTGGTGCGGTTGGTATTGTCGTTGTGCGCGAACAGCATGGGTCGAGGTTCTGGGCCGGGTATAGGAACACCCGTAGTGCATATAATTGGTGACCAAAGGATAGGGACAAAGGGACATGTGGATCAATTTTGTCACATATGGAGGAGGACTTGTTGACCTCATCTCATCCTTTTAATCATACCTTTGTGACTCTTATCCCCGAGAAGAATAAACCAGCGTAGATTACGGATCTACGACCAATCTCTTTATGTAATGTCTAGTATAAGATTGTGTCAAAGATGCTTGCCAGTAGGATGAAGTTAATCCTTAATGAAGTAATCTCTAAAGCCCAAAGTGTGTTTATTCCTTAGAGACTTATAACTGATAATTTGATTTGCGCCTTCGAAGTGAACCATTGGTTGCATAGAATAATGTAAGGGAAGAATGGGTTTGCAGCATTGAAGATTGATATGAGCAAGGCCTACGATTGGGTGGAGTGGTCATTCTTGGAAGCTGTTATGTCCAAGATACAAAGAGATGGATTGAGTTGATATTGATATGTATATCCTCTATCCAATATGTATTCTCGATTGGTGGTATCGAAGTTGGTCATATTATTCATACAAGAGGGATTCGACAAGGAGATAGCATCTCCTCATTTTTTTATTGTGCAGAAGGCGTATCGTCCATCATATCCCAAAGAGAAACTGAAGGGCATATTCATGGCTGCAAAGTTGCTTTGGGTGCTCCGATAATATCCCATCTATTTTTTGCTAATGATTGTTATTTGTTCTTTAAAACAACATTATGGGAAGCTCAAGTAATCAAGGAATGCCCTCATCATTATGAGAACACCTCAGGTCAGGTAGTGAACTTCCAAAAATTATCCATCTACTTCAGTCGCAATGTGAACCAGGACATCATGAATGAGATTTGTGATTCTCTACAAGTTTATCTTTGAGTTCTACATGCTTTTGCTTGGGTTTACAGAGTAAAATGGGGAGTAATAAGGAAGAAGTGTTCTAGTATGTCTATGATAAGGTGTGTAATTGACTTCAAGGGTGGAAGGGGCGGTTGCAATCTCGTGCAGAGAAGGAAGTGTTGCTGAAATATGTGGTCCAATCAATCCCTATATGTGTTATGAACGTGTTTTTACTCCCTACGAAGTTGTGCAATAAATTGGAAGTTGTGATAAATAAATTCTGGTGTGTCTCTGATGTTGATAAGGAAGGGGGCATTCAATGGGGAGAATGGAAAAAATTGGAAGGACTCGGTCTTAGAAGAGTTCGAGAATTTAACTCGGCAATGCTTATGAAGCAAGTGTGAAGGCTCCTAACAAATTAAAACTTTCTAGTAGCTTGTCTTCTGAAGTCTCATTATTTCCCAAATTCTCATGTTTAGGATGCTATTGTGGGGATGAATCCTAGCTATATATGGCGAAGCTTCTTTTCAATGTTGCACAATCTTAGAGATGGGTGTTTTTGGAAGGTAGGAGATGGAAATCGGATTGGAATTTTTTAAGGACGTGTGGCTTCCTGATTTCGTGAATCAAAAGATCCAGTTTGAGGTTGTTGATGACTTGGTTGAAACGAATGTGTGTGTGTTACTCAACCATGGGTGTCGGTCATGGGATGTGGATGTTGTTAGAGACCTATTTAATGAAATAAATCAATCTCTTATCCTCTCAATTCCATTAAGCTTTTGTCGTAGAGAGGATACTTCGATTTGGGGATGGGAATGTAGAGAGGTGTATATAGTCAAGGGCGGATATAGGGCATTGACAGGGTAGTCCATTAGGGGGCAAACCCTTACGTGTTTCACTGAGTGTCCGTGTATGTGGAATGTTGGTGGTTCCTCATAAGGTTCGAAACTTTCTATCAAAGCACTTTGCAATTTCCTCCCAACTATAATAAATTTCACTGGGAGGAGAGTTCCAATTAACCCTATGTGCCCTGTATGTAAGGAGGAGGTTGAGGATGTGTTTCATGCATTGGTGCAGGTGTAGGTTTGCAAGAAGGTGTTGGGAGGAACTTGGCTTGATGGTAAATCTCTCGGTCTTTTGAATTTTGCAAGCTGGTTGTCTTCCATTTTTGAGAGTCCACCAATAGGTGTGATCGAGATAGCTGCTATGTTATCATGGAACATATGGAACAATAGGAATTCTCTAATCTGGTAAAAGCAAAATGAGACGTGCTCGCAAGTAGTATGTAAGGCACAATCACATCTATAGAATGGCAAAGGGCTTGGGTGGGGATCATGATGGGTGATGCTTCAAATAAGGTCCTGCAAGGCTAGTAAATGGGGGGAGGGGAAATGGAAGAAGCCAAAAATAGGGGAGTTTACTTGTAATGTAGATGTTATTATGTTCAGTGACAAAGGATTGAGCTCTATTGGGGCAGTGATCCAGTATGACTCTAGTTCTTTCATAGCAATAATAAGGAAGTGTATAATTAGAGTCCTACAACCAAGGGAGGCAGAGGTGATCGGCGTACGTGAAGCTCTAGCTTGGCTGAAGTCGAGGAATGTTGCCGGGGTAACGATGGAAACCAATGCACAAGTGATTGTTCAAGCATTAGTGATAAGTCGGTAATAGTGTCATAGCACTTTAATGTATTTGAGTGTTTTTGTATTAAAGTCTCCAAAATATTAGTTTAATTGTCTGTATTTGTCATTTTCAGGTATTATTGACCGCGCGATTGAAACCGAGTCGAAAAACTATGCAAAATGGAGTATTCATATACCTAAATGTGTTCTACATCGCGTGCTACCACACTTGAAGAATACAGCATGGCGTGGCGAAGGGTACGAAGGCTATGGATAATTTTTGGTGCATTAATTAGTATATGAGTTAATTAGGTGAAACGAAGTGTATGGAGTTAACGTGTTTGCATAAAAACTCACCTAGGATAGGACTTGGGATTCGCACAACTTGACATGATGAAGATCGAATGAAGTTTGGTGTGTTTGGCGTGTCCGTGTCGTTCAAGGCAAGAGGAGAATTGGAAGTGGACAGATTTGTTAGATTTGTTTAGAAAAGATTTTATTTTTATATTATATTATATATACATATATCTATTCATGTATAGGACATATATATATATAGATCGATCAGAGGACTCTTTTTTCTCTCGACTTCCCTCGACTTATCTCTCCCCCTCTCTGTTATTTTTGTTTTCTTTGTTCTTTTAAGTTCTCCAACCATGAAAGGCTAAGTTCATAGTCTAGACAAGGCTGCGAGAGAATTTCGACTGCGCATATTCAATGGATTTGTGAGATTTATATATTTTAATTTCAAGCTTTTTCATTATTATTTTATTTTCTTTGGTATTGTTTGAACAATTAAGGTTAAACACTAGTTTAAACCTTGATTTACATGTCATGAGTCGTAAGCACCCGTCCTTGTGCGACAAGACCACACTAGTGGCAATTAACCCTGCTAATTGATTAGACCCTCTTGGAACCGGTCAAGTACCTTAGGGATCTAGGCTAAATTGGGAGCACTAGTGATCCGGTTGTGTAGGTGTAGTGCCTTCACGAATCAAGGTAATGTGACCAACGCGTTAAATCTGGAGCACTAGCGATCAGGTTACGTATTTGGTTAGGGAAGTAATCAACGGTCGTACCATGGTTGTCGATATCAGGAAGTGCGAGGAACTGAGTGTGACATCGGGTCTATAGCTACACTAGGATAATTTGATTTGTATCTTTTGACATAAGTTGACGACCATATTCAATCTTTTATCGAACCGAACTTTTATGCCTTAAACTAGGTGTTATTTTTATTAATTGTTTTGAACTTTATTTTAATTGCTTTTATTTATTTTTTTATATTTAGATTGGGTAATTAACTCATTTTATCTAAATCCCCAGATTTCCTTTTTGTTATTTTTTTTACCTTAGAAAGAAAACTAATCTCTGTGGGATCGACCCTTTACCACTATTCTGCAAATAGTTGGTCTAGGTTAATATATTTTATTGACGCGTTCGACGCGCGTCAATTGGCGAGGAAGGTTGTTGATTTATCATATATTGGCTCTTTAATTGATGTTCTTCTGAAATGTTAAAGGACATAGGGTCCCATAGAGTGTGTTTTATTCGTAGATCAATGAACTTAGCTGCCCATACCATTGCCAGGGAAGCTAGTTCTTTGTATGGTCAATTTGAGTGGTATGTTGTGCCACCATTTCTTGTGGATTATGGATGATTTGAAATAAAGTACTTTTTTTGGTTTTTTTTTTAAAAAGTTAGCATATGAGATTATTGAGTATTTCCTTATGAGATTAAGTACCATATGTATATTTATAACCATTTAGTTAAGGCCTACTGTTACCACCCCAATAGCTGGACCGGAGTAGGCTGGGCTGGACAGCATGGAACTCAGCAAATGACCGAGTCTTGGTGGACTCGGAAGGCTTCGGGGGACTCAGGTGACGAATTGGGGTTCAGTGCATGGCGCATACTTAAGTGGGCACGGTGTTTACCTAAGTGGGCAAGGTTTGGAATGGCGCATACCTTATTGGACACAGTATGGCAAGGCGCATACCTTAGCGAGCATGGAGTGGCACGACGCGTACCTTAGCAGGCACAGGGCGGCACAGCGCGTCTTTAGCGGGCACGATATGGCAAGGCGCATACCTTAGCAAGCACTGAGTGTCATGGCGCGTACCTTAGCTGGCATGGTATGGCAAGGCGCATACCTTAGCGGGCACGGAGTGGCACACGCGTGTACCTTAGCGGGAACGGGGTGGCACGGCGCATACCTTAGTGGGCACAGTGTGGCACGGAGTGTACCTTAGCAGGGCACGGTGTAGCATGACACAGACCTTAGCGGGCAAGGCGCGCATACCTACGTAAGCACATGCGCGGGCAAGGCGCTCTCCCTAGTGCGAGCACAGCGGTGACTTGGGGAGAGCACGGCAGCAACTTGGGCGTACTTAGCGAAAGCTTGGCACATACCTTGGCACGAGCAAGGTCATGCCTTGGCATGGGTAAGGAAAGACCTTGGCAGGAGCACAGTTGACTTTCCTTGACTCTGGCGTTGACCAGGTCAAAGTATGATTGGTCTCACTTTTAAATGTTCCCTATTGGAGAACCAAGAACGGCTTAACATCTACTATAGGGGAGGGACCTCTCCTGGGGGTGGTATGGGCAAGAAGGCAAGGGTGACCCTAGAGAAGGCCTTGGGCGTGCATGCCAAAGCCTTACCCAAAGACCATCATGCAACCACCTACGAACCGGTAGAACCCAGACATAGTCAGGCTCCGGTACGCACCCAAGGGTGCCTAGACTCAGCTAGGCATGACCAAGCACGACCCTAAGATCAAGGAGCGTTCCTAAGCTTAGATGGACCAAGTCAAGCATGGCAGTTCCTAAGGCGATTAGGCAACTACTTTGGTCATGGCTCGCAGCATGACCAAGGCACGTCTAAGCAAGTCCCTAACACATTGGAGATGTGCCTATTGACCAGGTGGTCATTATAGTTAAGAAGCCAAGTGGAAGCAAATAAGGCAAGCAGTTAGGCAACTGCTTGGCTACATGGGAGTGTGGTGTGGTTTACTTAGTCTTTTATGCTTGTAAACTAGGACATGTGTCCATTCGGTTATGTATCCACTAAAGTTATTTTCTATAAATCCAACCCCTTATTCTTGGGGAAGCATAAGGTGGTAAAGTTGTAACATATCAATCAAAGATCAGTAAAGCTCCCATTTATGCCTATTGTTACTTGTTAGTGTGAAAGTTATTGGTGTGTTGTACTAAGGTGGTCCTTAGGCACCACAGAGTGGTATTGAGTGAGAAAAATTTCCTTAGGGTAAACCCCCTCATCAGTGACCCCGTGACAATTGGTATCAGAGCAAGGTTTGGCGACAGAGGCGACCCGAGCAACTGTTGATCTAAGTGAGAGGGTGTCTCACTTGGAGCAGCTCGTGGCAACACTCAGTGTGCAAAGGGAGGAATCTCAGAGCTCTTCCTTGGCGGAGTGAGTTAGAGGCTTAGAAACATTCATTGTTTCGTTGGTGACTAGAGAGGAATCTCACATGGGGATGGTCTCTAGTTGGAAGGCTTGATTTGATGAGCTAGTTGTTGATGTTCATGCGGTTAGCGAACTTACCACTGACACAGCAGAGACGATTGTTGTGGAGGTTAGTCTACTCAAGAAGGCTGTGGGTGGAACCTTAGATGTTGCATAAGCGACAAAGTTACCGAAACCCAAAGTTCCTGAACCAAAGAAGTTATCTGGTAAGCGAAGTGCCAAAGAACTAGAGAACTTTCTTTGAGACATGGAGCAGTACTTTGCCATGGTGCGGACTCCGGATGATCAGAAGGTCATCCTAACTTCAATATACTTGGAGGGAGATACAAAGCTTTGGTGGAGAACCAGAGTTGACGATGATGATGCTGCTGCTGGGAGGCCAAAAATCATCGAGTAGGAGGTACTGAAACGGGAATTGAAGATCAATTCCTGCCTACTAATGCAACTTGACAAGCGAGGGAGGCTTTGCGTAAGCTGAAGCAGACGGGCTCTGTTCGAGAATACCTGAAAGAGTTTTCTTTTTTCTTGTTACACCTTAAGAACATGTCAGAAGAAGATAAACTCTTCAATTTTATAACTGAGTTGCGGACATGGGCACAAGCCAAGCCGAGTTAAGGAGGCAAGGTGAGAAGGACTTGCCTGGAGTGATAGTTGTTGCTGATAGTCTTGTTGATTTTAAGATTAGTTATTCGCCTTCGGAAAGGAAGAACAAGGAGAAAAAACCCCATAAGGAGTACTCAAAAAAAGGCGAGAAAAAGTTGTTTCCTTCGAAGAAGCTGAACTCAAAGCCGACACCCAAAGCAGATGCACAACCCTCATCATCCTCAAAGGGTTGTTTCATTTACAATGGGCCTCATCGGGCACCGGAGTGTCTAAAGAAGGAGAAGATTTCTGCCTTGATTGTAAAAAATATTGTTGAAACTCGGATGAACCCACTACAGTTGTTGAATGCCATTCAACAAACAAGGCCAAGCAAATCGAAGGGATTGCTCTATGTAGAGGCGATGGTAAACTAACACAAGGTCCTTGCGATGGTGGATTCGGGGGCGACACACTCATTCGTGGCAGATCATATGTTAGGTAAACTGGAGCTTACACTTGCTGAAAATTCCAGTCGCATGAAGGTTGTGAATTTTGAGTCCAAGCAAATCCAAGGTATGGCCTCTAATGTTAATATCAAGGTTGGATCTTGGGAAGGAAAGATCAACCTAATGGTGGTTCCTCTAGATGATTTCGACATCACTCTAGGGAACGATTTTCTCTATTCGGGGAGTATTGCCCTAATTCCTTTTCTAAGAGGATCGTTCATCATGAACAAGTCTCACCCTTGTTTTGTACCTGTTGTTAGTGATGCTACAGGGAAGGAAGGTGACAAACAGACCCATCTATTGGCAATTCAACTCAAAGATGGTCTGAGAAAAGGGCAGCCGACCTACTTGGCAACATTGGTGGAGATGAAGCCAGGAGTTGCGGTAGAGGTCCCCGATGTGGTGGCTGGTGTGCTGGAGGAATTCGAAGATGTCATGCCTCCAAAGTTATCAAAGCACCTACCACCACAGAGAACCATTGATCATACTATTGAGCTTGTACCAGGCTCAAAGCTGCCAGCCCAGACCCCTTATTAAATGGTTCATTCAGCCATTCAAGGCACCATTTGGTGCCTCAGTCCTTTTCCAGAAGAAACATGATTGGTCCTTTCGAATGTACGTCGACTATAGGGCTTTGAACAAGCTCACAGTGAAGAACAAGTACCCAATTCCCTTGGTGGCGGATCTGTTCAATCGCTTATCCGGTGCCTCGTACTTTACTAAGTTGGACTTGCGATCAGGGTACTACCAGGTTCGCATTGCTGCTGGAGATGAAACTAAAACGGCCATGGTGACTAAGTATGGTTCATTTGAATATCTTGCTATGCCCTTTGGTCTTACAAACGCCCCTACCACATTTTGTCATTTGATGAATGATGTATTGAGGGAGTTTATTGATCGAGTTGTAGTCGTCTATTTGGATGACATTTTTGTACATAGTCAAAACTTCCAAAATCATGTTGATCATTTGAGGAAAGTTCTTACTACTTTACGAGCTAACCAATTGTTTGTAAAGAAGGAGAAGTGTGAGTTTGCAAGGTAAACCATCACTTTTCTTGGCCATATTGTAAGTTAGGGAAAGCTGTTGATGGATCCAAAGAAGATTCATGCAATTGTGGAATGGTCAAACCCACGAAGGTCCTTGAACTTTTATCATTCCTAGGCTTAGCGAATTACTATCGGTGGTTCGTGGAAGGCTACTCGAGGAAGGTGGCACCGCTGACAGATCTTTTGAAGAAAAATCGTGCATGGTCATGGACAGAGAAGAGCGACCAGGCGATGGAGAAATTGAGGCAGATCATTGCATTTGAACCAGTGTTGACATTA
Organism: Stephania japonica; assembly: GCA_039657345.1. NCBI lineage: Eukaryota > Viridiplantae > Streptophyta > Magnoliopsida > Ranunculales > Menispermaceae > Stephania > Stephania japonica. The sequence goes on along the minus strand of CM077564.1, from coordinate 12,578,805 downwards.
CCTAACTTCGAACTCCTTTTCGAAGTCCATACCGACGCGTCAGATAGGGCTTTGGGGGCGGTGCTTGTCTAGGAGGGACACCCCATTGCCTTCGAGAACAATGAGCTGAAGGATGTTGCACATCGATATCCAGCCCACGAGAAGGAGATCCTTGTTGTGGTGCATGCTCTCATAATCTAGAGGCACTACTTACTTGGGACGAGTTTAATTGTGCACACAGATAATGCGGTAATCACCTACTTCATGACCCAGAAGAAACTTTCCCAAAAGCAAGCAAGGTGGCTGGACTTTTTGGCGAAGTATGTCCAGTTCGAACACAAGCCTGGAAGGCTTAATTCAGTCCCTAATACTTTCAGTCGGAAGGTTGTAGCTGAGGTGGTATCGGTAATTGCAGTGCTAGAAAGTCAATTCTTGCTCAAATCAAGGAGGAGACGGGCAAGGATTCAGTTTGTGTGAAACTGGTGAAACTAGTAGCTGAAGGTGTTACTCGAAGATTCTGGTGTGAAGATAGGGTCATTTATTCTAAAGGAGGACGCCCATATGTTCTTAGTATAGGTGACTTGAGGCGAGAACTCTTGAAGGAGACTCGTGATGCTAGGTGGGCAGGACATCCAGGCATGGAGTGTACCTTTGTCATCCTGTCCCGTTCGTTCTTTTAGCCAAAGATAGAGGAGGACGTGGATCTATATATGCGAACTTGTCTTATGTGCCAACAAGACAAGACAGAAAGGAGGAAGGCAGCAGGCTTGTTGGAGCCTCTACCAGTACCAGACATACCCTTCAAAAACATTTCCATGGAATTCATCACTGGTCTTCCCACGATGCAGGGGATGACTAGTGTGATGATGGTGGTGGATCAATTCTCGAAGTATGCTATTTTCATTGCTGCTCCGAAGAATTGTGATGTAGACATGGCTGCAGAGTTGTTTTTGAAACATGTGGCAAAATATTGGGGGATTTTGGAGGTCATCATAAGTGATCGGGATACGAGGTTCACAGGGCAGATTTGGACTGCCCTCTTCAACATGCTGGGATCAGAGTTGAAGTTCTCGACAGCCAACCATCCTCAAATGAATGGGCAGACGGAGAGGATCAATGCCTTGTTGGAGGACTACCTCAGATACTATGTTAATGCAAGACAATCCAACTGGGTGGACCTGCTTGATTCTGCCCAATTTTGCTACAATTTCCATAGAAGTTCTACTACGAAGATGAGTCATTTCGAGGTGGCGATGGGACAACAGCCAGCTACCCCACATGAGGTAGCAAAATCAAAGTCGATGGGATCATGCCCTGCGACTTATCATTTTGCAAGGTGCAAGCAGGAGTTGCGAGAGGCAACTCATGACAGCTTGCTAAAGCTATTTGCCGGATGAAGAAGTATGCTGACCAGAACAAGAGACCCTTGGAGTTCCAAGAAGGAGACTTGGTCTTGTTGAAGCTCAATCCTCAATTCTGAAGAAGTTCAACAAGAAGGAGACACACAAGGGCCTGGTTTAGCGATATGAGGGACCATTTGAGATGGTCAAGCGAGTTGGAAGGGTAGCTTACAAGCTCAAGCTACCAGAAAGGTTGAACGTACACCCTACATTTCATGTCAGTTACCTTAAGCCTTTCCACTCAGATCAAGCGGATTTGGGGCGGAGTGCAGTCAGACGAGCTCCACCCTTAATACGAAAAGAATTTGCAGGAGAGATCGAGCAGATTCTAAACCATGAGGTGCGTGGTCAGAGTAAGAAAAATCGGCAGATTTTCTACTTAATCAAGTGGGTTGATGTGGAAGAACCTACTTGGGAGCGAGACACTACTCTATGGCAGTTTGAGAAAGAGATAACAGACTACTAGAAGTGGCAGGAACTGAGCAGTTCGATGAGGGCATCAAACATTTCATCCGGGGGAGGTTTGTTACCACCCCAATAGCCTGAATCAGAGCATGCTGGGCTGAGCAGCATGACAACTCAGCAAATGACCGAGTCTCGGTGAACTCGGAAGGCTTCGGGGGACTCAGGTGACGGATTGAGGTTCAGTGTATGGCGCATACCTAAGTGGGCACGGTGTTTATCTAAGTGGGCAAGGTTTGGCACGGCAACGACTTGGGCACGAGCAAAGTCATGCCTTGGCAGGGGCAAGGCAAGACCTTGGCAGGAACACAGTTGACTTTCCTTGACTCTAGCGTTGACCAGGTCAAAGTATGATTGTTCTCTCTTTTGGATGTTCCCTATTGGAGGGTCAAAAACGGCTTAACATCTACTATATGGTAGGGACCTTTCCTGGGGGTGGTATGGGCAGGAAGGCAAGGGTGACCCTAGAGAAGGCCTTGGGCATGCATGCCAAGGCCTTATCCAAAGATCATCATACAACCACCTCCGAACCGGTAGAACTCGGACGTAGTCAGGCTCGGCACGTACCCGGCACGTACCCAAGGGTGCCTAGACTCAGCTAGGCACCACCAAGCACGACCCTAAGATCAAGGAGCGTTCCTAGGCTTTGATAAACCAAGTCAAGCATGACAGTTCCTAAGGCGATTAGGCAACTACTTTGGTCATGGCTCAGAGCATGACCAAAGCATGTTCAAGGAAGCCCCTAGCACATTGGAGATGTGCCTATTGTCCAGGTAGTCATAGCAGTTACGAAGCCAAGTGGCAGCAAAGGAGGCAAGCAGTTAGGCAACTGCTTGGCTACATGGGAGTGTGGTGTGGTTTACTTAATCTTTGATGCTTGTAAATTAGGACATGTGTCCATTCGGTTATGTAACCACTTCAGGCTTTTTTCTATAAAGCCAATCCCTTATGCTTGGGGAAGCATAAGGTGGTAAAGTTGTAACCCATCAATCAAATATCAGCAAAGTTCCCCTTTGTGCCTATTGTTGCTTGTTAGTGTAAAAATTATTAGTGTGTTGTACTAAGGTGGTCCTTAGGCACCACGGAGTGGTATTAAGTGAGAAAATTTTCTTTAGGGTAAACTCTCTCATCAGTGACCCCATGACACCTACCATGGCTTATTGCAGTTACTTAGGCGTTATTGTTTCATATGTACATCAATACATTAAATTTCCATAGCTTAGGAATTTCTATGATAACATGTTGATTCTACTTAGACATTGACCACTTAAGGTTTACGATAATCCCCTACCTGCACTACACACAATTCGAGGTGCTACCTATTGCTCCCGTACTCACACAAACCACGGTGAATCATGGAAAATAGATGGTGCAATGTTATGATTAAATCAAAATATATACATGCAATGTAGCATCACACAAAAATAACTTAAAAAGAACTCTAAATATGCCACAGTGGGGCGTGCTTAAGACTAATCCACGATGTCCACCTAGATCTGAGTTGGGTGTTAGTTTGAAATTAAACAACTAAATTAATTATTAAATTGGTAGACCGTCAAAAAAAGTGATGTTACTAAGGTTTGAACCTCACACATCATCAACGTTAATATAGTACAACTTATAACACTGAACTAAGTTATGCTTTTGTATTATTTTTAAACATTTATTAAATATATTTACTTCGCTAAAAATTTAAAAAATTAGTCAAAATTGAGAACTTGGAAAGACTTGGTGGGTCAAGGCAAGGGCTTAAAAATTCAAGCCAGACTTGACTAGGCTTAGACTAAGCCTGCTCAGGTTCGCTTAATGAACAGGTTTGGTTGCAAGAAGCGCAAACCCACGTACAAGCATAAAAAAAAATTGCATACACGAAGGAGCCAGTGGAATAAATGGTGAAGCTAATAATTAAGCTCATCAACAAGAATGAAATTAATCAGTTTAGATATGAATACGTCCTTGTTTCATGTGGTAAATTAATAGAAAAAAGTAAAAATATTATTGGAATCGCTATAAATCATATCAAAAGAAAAGATATATTGTGTTTCAAGAACTTCAACATTAATTAATTAGAAGTTTATATTTAGCCTCTTTTCTCAATGTGAGAATAGGAGCAGCCAAACCCCTAATTTTTGTTGATCTTTCCTAAGTTAAAATTTTTAATGGCATTTTATTTTTTCCCTTGTGCAAAATGACCATGGTGCTCCTTCATAACAAGTGTTTTGCTCTCTATATCCCACAAATGAAACGCACAAGCAAAGCACCTTCCACCCCTCAAAACCTGAATCCCAGGTGCCCTCGATCAAACTCTGGCAAAATCACATTGATTCGATGTTGTAAGTCCACCCTCATAAGATCAATTTATGGGTTTACGGTTGTTTGACTCAGTTTTGCCTTGTTGTTGTTAGAGTTCAAGGCTTAAATTGGGAGCTTGAATCTCATTTTTTGTCTCAAAAGTGACAATGGATTTGAGAAGACCTAGTGATTTAGAGTAGAACAAGATAACTTTTTGGTTGTTTTCATGTTTTTGTTTCGAGTTTCAATGTTTTTGTTGGTCCTTGTTGTTCGTGCGTTGACTAATTAGGGTCATGATCTATAGCATGAGTCTTGGCCATGCATGACCAGAAATTTATATCTCATCTCTCAGTCTTCTAAGTTTTCAAATGTGGTTTCGACTTGGATGGTCTCACAAGGATGATACCTCTTTAAAGCTATCAAGAGGAGTCAGTCAAGAAATCTTGAGAGGTCTCGAGAGAGTCAGTCGGGACCTTTTCAAAAGTCTTAGTCAATGAGACCGTTCACTTTAAAAACCCAGCTGAAAATCTAAGTTATTCAAAACCCTAATCCGATTGACCAAATTGCATAAAATTACAACTAAAACCTAGTACAAGTGCTCTTTATATAGTGGCAAAATGTAAGAGACATAGTGGATTGAGGGGCTGAGTTGAGGGTTCAATTCAGTGATAGATGATGGTGATGGGATTTAAGGGGTTGATACCAAGGGTATTGTATTTTGGAGTTAGTTTTTGAAAAAATTGGGGTACGTTTAGCAATAGTATTCAAATTCAAATTATGAGCGAGTGATGAGGTCAAATAAGCGAAAAGTGCAGTTCATTTAACCGCTCTCTAATGAAAATGTAGATGCAAAGGGAATAAAGGTCTGGTCCTATATAAAAAATTAAATAGCACTAGCTAGAAGATATAGTAATGATAAAGAGACTATCTTTTATTTTCTATCTAGACTAGGAAAAAGTTTAGAGACGACGTCCAAAGGCGATTTAATTACAGACTAAGTAGAAATTTAATTTTAAATTTTTGTCCGAAACTCAAAGCCTTATTGTTTTATAAATAATTGTGATCAAATTTTGAAAAATAAGTGGTGGGAGCAGCGCAGATCACTGAAAAGACGTGTGTTTTGCTGGTGAAACAATACATAGTCTAAGCATAACTTTATTTCATAGTAGGCCAAATAAATAAACAAACCCATGGCATGTAGGCCCAGACACACTCAACTAATAACAACAGACCCTTCTCGCTTTTTCTTCTCCAACTTTCTCTTTTTTCCCAAGCTTTTCATTTCTTCAAGAAACTTTTTGAACCACCTTTTATGGCCCATCACATACGCCTAATTATCATCATCAATCCTTCCAAAAAAGATGCATGGCTCACTACCTATCGATTGATAATTAACAACTCTACACATGTGGCAATCTCATCCCTAAATCACTCCCTCATTAATATATCCTCTTAATTATTAACAATATATATACTCCTATATTCTACCATTCAATTGGGAAAGACAAAGCAGTTGTGATCATCAGCTATTATTAAATGTTGTTAGAATATATCATATTATATATAATCTATTTATTTGTTTTTTGGTTTTTGAATAAATGTGCGTGTTCAAGCTCCTTTTTCAAGTCATTTAGGCTCCACTAGTGATCCTATGAATTGGAATAAATCACTATTTAGAGTTGAATGATAGGGATTTGATCCTATATAATATATATAATATGCCCTTTTGGTCACCAAGCATATCTTAACAATTTAAACGCGCCACTCCAATTCCCTTCGAAGGCCTTAGTACAATATACTTTTTTGTAAAGAAACATTAGAAGATAGAATTATATATACTTCAATTGAAGCAAATATAAACTCCTTGAATCGGACGAAAAATTTTTAATTTATTCCTTTTCCTAACTTAATTTTGCATAAAAATGTAATATAATCATATACATCGTCATGCTTAAAACTAAGACAATTCTTTTTCAACAAAAAATATAGTTAAATAGTCAACTATTTTAAATTATATATGTCTATCGTATATATCATGCTTCAGTTATAAAACTTGATGAGTGAACAAAAATCGAAGAAGTTCAACAATTTAGGATAGATCTAAGTTAAATTGAAACCTATTAATTAATTATGAAATATTTGAATGTTTGATCTATATAGCTGACCCAACTAATTTTAAATTGACATCTTGTTGTACATTGTTGACTTATACATAAGTACATAAGTAATTGATGAATATGCAGAAATAATAAAAATCTGTCTAATAAAAAAAACAATAAAAATGGTTGATCCTATTAAATCTAATTGCAAAATAGGGAGAGATTCTCTTTATATGATGTCTTACAATTTAATATTATGAAATTAAATTAATTAATGTTAATTATTAATGCCTAAATGCACTCATTAACAAAGATCTGCATAATCTTGTTTGTTTTTTTCTGGTATATGCTATTTGTGTTTGTATATAGTCAAAAGAGTATATCGAGGCATTTTGTTTAAGTTTAATTTGAGGCCCATGTACGTGCATGTATACATGTTTAGTAAAAATCTAGCTTAATTATTTGATTTAAATGAAATTTTCTGTGTAATATATTATGCTGGGATGACATCATATGATCTAGGACATCGATCATAGATTCAAGATATATATTTATATGTTGTTAGATGCACCTCGAATCATGAAAGTACACATATTTCAAATGCATCTAATAGTACAGAAGCGGCTTGTGCGTAGTTGTGTGACTTGATGTGTATTCTAATTAGCTAGATTTGATGGTTTCCTGTATAAACAGTACTTCTTGACTAATTATGAGCTGATTTTGGATTGATTAGTAAAGTTGTTAAGATCAGTTTTTTTTTTTTTTAAGAAAGTTGTTAAGAGCAGTTGTCATTTGTGCCCCTCTTTTATTTTTTCTCTCCACTTCCTATTGTCACCTTTCACAGTAAAATATATCTTAATATATATCAAATCAAGCTTTATATTACATCACACCATGCCTCTTCTTACTTGGTCACAGATTACTCATGCCCTCTCTAGCTAGGATCTTATTAACTAGCAGCTTGGATCTCTACATATCCCAACTTCTTTGATCTGCTTCAATAATATTGTATATATAAATATATATTTATTTATGTATGCTATCTGGCTATAGCTTGATATATTCATCTCTATATAGCTGCTAGTAATGTTTTTGAACATGAGTCTGATCTTCATCAGACAAACCCGGTTAGGCTTTGTTTTGTGGTTGGCCTTGATTCTCTTAGTGGTGCAGTACTCTCATTGTTCGCGGAATTCTCAAGTTTTTCGAATGAGTCCAAGTTCGCGGACAAGCTCAGACTACTTCTACGCGTTCTTGCCCAAGAGAGCTCATCCAATCCCATATTCCAGCCCTTCAAAGAAACACAATGACATGGGATTACAAAGCAGGAGATTCCCTTGATTACTTCATGGTGATATATATTCATGTTTCAAAATACAGAAATTAAGGTGCCATGGTTTTCTTTCTTCCTAGGGATGATCTCCTTTTTATGGTTCTTTATTTTTTTGCTGTAGTTTTTAATTAATTAGTACATATACATATATAGAACGTAAGTCTAGCTTGGTATAGAATGTAGTGTACATCAAGTCTTAAATTAGCAATAGTTGTATAATTCTTTCTTCTTCTTTTATTAATTTAAGTTCTATGACAGAATACAAGTTTGTTTGAAATAGTGACCTCTCTCTCTCTCTCTCTCTCTCTCTCTCTCTCTCTCTCTCTCTCTCTCTCTCTCTCTCTATATATATATATATATATATTTCAATTATTTTTCAATTTCTTACCAATTTTGTATGGCTTTCTACTGGCCACCGATCGATAGTGAATTTTATAGAAGTGTAATTAAGAGACAACTGGCCGGATTGATTTTGAGAAACATGAGTCCTCACCGATAGGTATATTTCTCAAATTACTCTAATACGTACTTTCCTTTTTATTTTCTTTTATTAATTTGGATCAATATATATCAATTATGCACACTGTATACAATTGTGTTCCAGTTTTTATTTTATTTTGTTTTGTTTTGTTTGTTCCATTGGTTGGATAATAAGTAGGTACGAATCATAATGTTTATTTAAAGAGATCCCCTATACCTAACCTACGCATCAAGTGTAAAGTGGATTTTTTGACGTATAATTTATTTGTATGGTGGAGATAAGTGTCTCATGTGAATAGTCGGAAGTAATATCGATAGTGAATTTTATAAAAGTGTACTTAAGAGATAACCGGTTGGATTGATTTTGAGAAACATGAGTCCTCACTGATAGATATATTTCTCAAATTACTCTAGTACTTTCGTTTTTATTTTCTTTTTATTAATTTGGAGAATATATATCAATTATGCACACTGTATACAATTGTGTTCGATTTTTTATTTTATTTTATTTTATTTTATTTTATTTTATTTTATTTTGTTTGTTCCATTGGTTAGATAATACGTACATTATGTTCTATACCTATGTATTTATCCAACCTACGCATAACCTATACCTAACCTACGCATCATAATGTACGCATCATAATATATATCTCTTTTTTTTTCTTTTTCTGGCCTTTTGATGTGTATATATAGGAGGCAATACATAGAAGTGATTGGTTGATGTACTTTTGACACATATTTGCTATGTAATTGTTGAATATTCATTAGGATATCTACCCGCACGCACCATGAATACATATTAATTAACTAATATCCTGACCTCTTTTTTTTTTTTTTTTTTTTTGAAGAAATCCCGACCTCAAAGTTATATATAAAAAATTACGCACGTCTTTCTAAAATTCTTTTAAAACTTTGACCAAAAAAAATTCTTTTAAAACAATTGTAAAGTTGTTTCAACTTGAAAATAGACAAATTATCATAAAAAAAAAACTTGAAAATTGACAAAAGAAAAAATTAAATATATGTAACTGTTGTACAACTATCCACGGAGGTAAAGTTTGAGACTTTGAGGGGTAGGTAATATTAAGTTGGTTTTCTATGGAAAAATACATATCAAAGGGAACTAGTTTTATTGAAGGTGCATACATATATACTGCAAACTTTATAAAATATTAAGTATGATACGTCTAAATTAAGTATGTCACCCAAAATTTTCTTAAATTCGTGCATGTTGAATTTTCAATTCAACAAATAATTTAGCTCCAATTGAAGCCTTTGGTAGCATGATTTTATTTTATTTTGTTTTGGTTTGATATTGATGGTTTTAATTAATTCATGAACTGGGAAAAGAAAGAGGCGTATGATTAATCATGATGAGTAATATTTAGGGTTTTAGTCTAATTGATGAGTTTTGGGCCCTTTTATTTCTTTGATTTATTACACTATATATGGGCAGGTCATGATGCACTTTTCACATGGTCTTTGGATACTTTTGGTTGACTAATTTGAACATTGAGCAACACTTTACAAGTGTAGACAAATAACACCATCATAGAAATGCCGTGCAGCTAGCTTTTTTTCCTTTTTTCTTTACTTTATCCAAGTGACCAAGATCGTGATCACTTGTCCTTCCAAACTACATTTGTCATCCTCGGTATCTAATGTTTCATGCATTTTCATTTATACGTATATATAATTATTGAGTTTTTAAAACTACTTCATTTTGTTTGTCGATTGTTTTATAAGAAACCTGTAGTTTTTTGCTTTTGTTTTTTTTTTTTCCTAGTGTAAGAAACCTGCATGTTTTTACATCAATCTAAAACTTTCACAGCGAACAAGAGCACTTATGTTGAAAAGAAATGTACATTAACCAGTCTGTTCACCACCTTGACAAAAAAAAAAATAAATAAAATAACCTTGTGGACCCAGAAAGTAGGTTAGTTCTCGCATGATGCTCATTTAAAATTTTGTCTGCATGTTGGTGACAAATTATTCAACTATACAAGGACTGAGTTGGAATCAAACACTATGTCATCCACATAAACTTGTGCAATGAGAATTGTTGTGGAAAGATGATGGACAAACAAGGTTTTTTCAACAGTGCTCTACTATAGCCACGATCGATCAGAGATTTTGCAAGTCTGTCATACTAAACATCTTAAGCTTTCCTCAACTGATATATGATCTAGCTAGGAAGGATGGGTTCTCAAATCCCTTTGGCCATTCTACAAAGACCTCCTCATTGATTGTGCCATTTAAAAAACACTATTCACATCCATTTGGTACAGTTTAAAACCAAGTGAGTAAGAAAAAGCAAGCATGAGAAAATGGATTCTAAACAAGCTACAGGAGTAAAATTTTCATCTAAGTCTATACCTTCAACCTGATTGTATCCTTGTGCAACTAGTCGAACTTTGTTTCTGACCACTTTTCCTTGTGCATTCGTCTTATTATTGAAGATCTACTTTATTTCAATCACATTGTAAATTCGTGGTCTAGGCACCAAGGTATGGACATCAAGCCTTTGGAATCGATTGAGCTCTTCTTCCATTGCAATTTTCCAGTATTCATCTTGTAGACCATTTGAAACATTCATACGTTCTATGACTTAAATATAACATACATACCCGGCTAGCTTCTTGTAATTTATCGTTGTTGTATCTTTAGCGACAACTCCTTCCATGGATCCAATGATGTTATTGGTAGGATGATTCTTCTAAATTCTGGTAGATGGTTCCCAATTTACCGAGGTTAGCAATGTCTCAGTCAGTGGAATGGGTCATCCTCCATGAGGGCTTTCAACAAGTGTTGTCGCAACAAGGACATCTAGAGCAGTTACAACATGGGAATCTAGAGCAATTGCAACAGGTTTATACCTAGTTCATATAAGGTAAGTGGTTCATAAGCATCATCAATCCTCTAATGTTCACTCTTATCAGATGTTGAGTTATTGAACACAACGTTAATAGACTTCATAACCTTCTGTGTACGCTTGTTCAAGACACTATGTAACGGCCCAATAGTTATTGACACTGGTATTAGAGTTATTTTCAGATGTGGACGCCTGCTCAGGTCTACGAGGATGCCTCGAATGGGCTAGGACACGCTTGATTGGACGTGAATAGTTATTTTCTCTAATTGGTTGCGTAACTGCGATGTTAATTATTATTTTATGTCTTATTTCATTGCATGTGTGAGTTTATATTGATAAACCGAGCGAGATAGTGTGATGGGTATTCGCCTCAAAAAGCGTCTCAATGCGGGTATCAGGCGGGTGAATTACGGGAACACTAGGTCGAGGAAATGGTTCACATAGACAAATATAATTAAATTTGAAAAATAATAGATATGAGAACATAGCCTAGCCGAAATTATTGAGTTACTTGGTGACGGTACAAGTCGAGGTGCCAAGCGCTGGGAAAAGGAAACACCAAAACAAATAATTGAATAATTTAATCACTGCATGATAAGTTAGCACGAGATTTAAGGAATGTGACGTGGTAAAGAACATTAGAGGTGCGTGGGACCCAGAGGGTCGATGACATGGTAGGGTTGTGGGGTGCGGCGCACCACGTGGCAGGCCTCGAGATTTGGAGCTGCCACATTTGGTATCACAGCAAGGTCGATAGGGGATAACGTGAAGTTTATTCGTTAACCTGGTACCAATACTACAATTGGTATCAGAGCAAGGTTCGATAAAGCCTTGGGAAAAGTTTAATGAAAGAGCATAAAACTTAACAAACAAATCTTATTAGATGTGGAAACCAGACGTACTTGACCTAAAAATCTAGCTGGAAGTGATTGTGAGGTGGGTAATGTTAGGGTTATATATGTGTTATGTGTTTAATTGTATAATACATACGATACGTGTATATATATACCAAGGCTGATTCGGGGACGCCTTTTGATGCAAATTTTGATGGACGGGCAACCTCCTACTTCATAGCCTTAGGTCGGAGATACTAGTGATTGACCAGGAATACTCTGACATTACATTCACTGCTCAGATTATTGACGACCGATTCGCAGTACATCAAACCCAGTTCATAGAGCTCATAGAGATGATGAGAGCTCAGGCAATCGCGATATTAGCTCATATTACAGTTTTAGCAGCACCTACCACACTGGCAACCGTAGCCTCGATCACATCACAGACGTCGATCTAGGTGGCGGTTTCGGAGACACTAACCGAGGGGATTGCGCTAGTAGTAGTACCTGCAGAGATGTCTATTCCTACTCCAACGGCTGAGCACCTTGTAGTTGCATCCACATCCGATAGTACTATGTCGGCGAGAGGCTAAGAGGGTTAAAGACTTTATATGATTCCAGCCTGGCTATTTCTACAAAGCAGGTGACCCGGAGGCATCGGAGAGATGGCTATTATCGCATCAGCAGCTTTTCAAGTTGTTAATGGTTGTAGAGAAGGATCAGGCGCGTTTGTCGAGTTTGTCTCAAGGGTGATGCAGCGATCTGGTGGACCACTTATTCGAACACTCATTCGGATCCTGCTACATGGGTTGAGTTTAGACAATTGTTTTATGATGAATACATTCTGATAGAGGTTCAGTTGTGACTAAGAGAGGAGTTCCTGGCCCTAAGGCAAGAAAACATGTCAGTTTTGTAGTACATGGAGAAGTACATATATTTGTTGTAGTATGCCATGGATGAGGTTGTGACGGAGAGGCTTCGGATCTACTACTTTTCTGAGGTATTGATTAGATAATAGCCAACATCATTGTGCCCAGTGGAGCCTACACTTTGTAGGAGATTTATGATAAAGCTCTTTCTCATGAGATTTATCTTCTGTAGAAAGGTAGGTGATAGGTGTCCATTATATATTAAGGTCAGTTTGGGCAGAGTTCTCGATGGGATTAGAGGCCGAAAAGAAAGAGAGATCAATCTGACAGATAAGGATAAGAGCGAAGAACACGTAGAGATGATTGGCAGGAGAATTGGAGTCGTAGGGACAACCGAGATCAAAGAAATGGCCAGTTAAGATATGATGGGAGACACACTAACAGGGCCCACGCCATGACACAAACATTTGTATAGCAGTCTGGACAACATACACGACAGTATTGACAAGACCGGGATCATGGAGACCGTGATAGGGGTTAGAGGGACCAAGGTCAGGGTAAAAGATTTAGGGAGAGGCAGGCTAGGAGGCCAGAGACATATTGATGTCATCATTACGGTAAGAATTGACACCTCCGAACGGATTCTTGAAAGGACTACAAGAACTGCACTGTGGGAGAGAAGGCGTTCGAAAAAAGCGAATCGATCGACAAATTGCCGAGGCCGTAAACGTATTTTATTAGTTATTTTTCTTAATTTTTTAAGGTGTTGTGATGGCCCCAACAACCACAAACTGGGCCCCGTCCGGCCTAAGCCTATGTGGACCCTCTATCTCCATTATACATCGCTCACATATCAAGTTAGGGTAAATCTTGTCTCCAACAGCTGTGCTAAGAACCAAAGGTCTCTTTAACCTAACTTGGTCTCAACACTAACTCGTCAACCATATACGCCTAGAAATAAAGGAAATAATCGAACTAGAGTCAATCATAACATGCATCAAACGACCACAAATAGAAATCATACCCACAACCAAGTGTCTAGTCACTTGAGAGTTTGGCTCAGCAGCAACATGTGTCTACTCTCTAGTCTGCTATTGGTGCGATGCTCCACTCTGCTGGAAATCAGCAGGCCGTGGACACACTCTTGTATGTATGTAGTGTCGCACCTGTCCACACCTATGACATGCTCCCGCAGATCTCTGCTTTGAGTAGTCATGCTTCCTCTTCGTCTTGCCTTCTAAGCATCCATGACCCCCACTCGCTCTATGAATCTCGAAGCTTATCATACCCCACCTTAATGTTTGTCCACAGGTATGCCTCCTCGCTAAACTGCGGTTATAAGCATCCTGTAATGTGGGAGGTAGAGTAGTGACCACTGCTCTTCCAATAGCTGGTACAAGTCCTTTGTAAATAAATGGACTTGATCTCTCTCTTTGTCAGCTATTTCATCCGCAAAAGGAAGTAAATGTTGATACCTGCCCATATAGGCCGACACCGACTCTCTTGGTGTCTGTCCGATGTGCATGAACTCATCTCTCTAAGCTATCATGGCCGATGGTGGATAAAACTTCTGATTGGAATGTTTCTTGAAGTCTAACCAAGTGGTCGGCTCACCATGCGTAGCAACCAAACTGTCCCACCACATCTCCGCATTTCCAATCAAAGAAAACATTGCTAAACCACGTTTCCTACTATCCTCAATTGTGACGGCCCCAATTTCTAAGGTCATCTTGTGACCCACGTTCTCCACCCACAAGCCCAATAGCGTCTGCCACGTCATAGGATATGTTATCACTACTGCCACATCAGCAGCTCTGTGAAGTGACGCTCCATCTAGATAATCCTATTGTATTAAATTATTTAATTCTCTTAAATATCTAATAGGTTAGTTAATCATAACAAAAGCCTTTAATGCATATTTTATGAGAATTTATTAAAACTAAGTAATGGAAAACCCGAAAATAAACACCATGTATATAGCTGAAACGAAGTAAACAGTAATCCATATACATGTGATAAAGTTATAAAGTTCTCAAACATCAAAACAAAATATACATACTAGATAGTTCAAACACGAGCTGTCAGCATCAATTACCTCAGAGATAGTCGCTTAGTACCTCTTTTCCTTGCTCTTGCTCGTACTAGGATCTGCGCTTAATTGCCCAACACATACAACAACGAGCACCAGTGAGTAAATTCCCAAGAGAAGTGTACACGATAATCATGAAAACCACAGTAACCTGCGAGACATGTGAATATGACCATAGCAACAGGAATCATATTCTCATGGCTGACAGCAAACAACATTCACAGTAAACCTATCGATCACACACAGTGGAAATAAAACATCATTCGAGTAATCCGGTTCAATGACGATATCCATTAAAACTAGATAGAGGTGTGACGAAGTCTAACAAAACTAGATCATACTTTGTAGATTTGGATGCCCCAATCGAGCACATCAAGCCTAGACCACACCGAACTACTAACGGTGACCAGAACACATCATAACCCACCAAACACGTGCACCCCACTACTCGGGTAGCTATTCACTAGTCACGCGCTACAATTAGCCTGCTCAATTCCGTACCATGACCATCTCGATTAACCTTCGGCCATGTGAACAAATCAAACATCGATCAATACATAATCACAGTTCATAAACATGGCAACCAAATAAGTAAACAAAGCGATAAATAAATAAATGAATAAACACTCGTTTACATGGACAAACCACGCATGAATTAAATGTAACATTCTCAAGGGTTTTACGCACCTGTAAACATGAACTCGACTTCCCAGACCTGTCAATCCGCCCCACCTAGCTCCCGATGCCCGAGCTATGGTTCCCTAGTCCCTGAAGTCTTGAGATCTATTTCCGAGTTTATTGGTTAATTAAGTGGGTTTGTTATTAATTAGGCTCGATTTCATTTTTAGGAATTTAGGGGTTCTAATACTTAGCGTGCTAAGCAGGGTGGTTAGCATGCTAGTTGATCTTCGTGCACTGTTCATGCACAAAGGATTCATGCACACGCTAAGGATCATAGTGTCTTCCCAAGAATGTGTGTGTTAATTATGACGTGCAGATGTGGATGCAAGTGTTCGGAATCACTCGAACTAGGCGTTTTGTATGCTTGTTGTGGTAAATTGTGATGAAAATGTATAAATGCTTAATTTCATTGCAATATGTATGCTAATGTAGTTAATTGACGAGTGAGGAATTTCTCGGGGTGCGTGCGGACACGGGACACGAGGCACGGGGTGA
The DNA here is from genome assembly GCA_039657345.1 of Stephania japonica. Classification (NCBI taxonomy): domain Eukaryota; kingdom Viridiplantae; phylum Streptophyta; class Magnoliopsida; order Ranunculales; family Menispermaceae; genus Stephania; species Stephania japonica. The sequence goes on along the minus strand of CM077564.1, from coordinate 12,562,915 downwards.
CGGGTAGTTGGGGGAACTAATGTGAGCTTATTTGTAAATTTTGGTAATTTATTGAACAGGGTAGATAATTATTATGTGATGAATTAATTGGAAATCAATTGAGCCTATAGTTAAGGAGAATAAATGACAACAATTGGATGATTCTCGAGGTGCACAATGGAGAGAATCAAGGTGGCTAGTGTTATGATAGGGTGTCATGAAGTTGGAGTGACGCAGGTGGTCATGGTCCTTGGATTATTCTCGAGATGAGCACACACACTTGATCGTGTCAACTATATATATGTTTTTGGGTGTGTGTTGACCGATCATAGTGAGAGTGAGGTTTTGAGAGAGATTGAAAGAGAGATCGGTGGGAAGAAGAGAAGAGGAAGAACAAAGCAATTAGGGAGTGAAGAAGGTGATTTTGGGCTTCCTACAACAAGAATCTAAGGTATGGACCCATAAACTTGGATTTTTAGGAGATTTTTGATGTGGGTTTGAATTGGTAAATTCGAATTTCTTGGAGGGACTAAACAGTGTATTTATGAAAATTTAGTGTTTATGAGAATGATATGATATGGGTTATATGTTTTGATCAAATTTGGGAGAAGTTGGAGGATTTTCCAAAATGGGTTTTGAAATGAGATTTCCATGATTGGTGGATTTTGGGGTTTGATTATGGTAATTTGTGTTTAAATGGTGTAATTAAGGTCATTAATGTTTTATGGAAACATGGAAATTAAATTTATGGGTTTGGAGTTCAAATTCTTAATTTGGAAATTTTCTGGACAGAGCGCAATTAGCGCGCTAATTGGGGAAATTAGCGCGCTAATCACGCTGAGTAATGAGGATGATGAATAGTGATTGAGATAAATTAGCGCGCTAATTTATCTCATTAGCGCGCTAATTGTTCTCTGGACCCCAAAAATTGGAAAATGACAAAATGAGTCAAACCAACATTATGAACCCATTAATTGATCATTAATACTCATAAATGAATTCCAGGAGTCTCGAAATAGTAATTGGAGTCGAGGGTTTAGTCAGGAATCGGACCGGGAGTGATATCGGGGATTTGGAGGTATTGGACCGGGGGTTGACTTGTGGAACGAGGAGTGCGAATTGAGGTGTGTAGTATCCCAATTGAACTTCACTTTAAGTATTTACAATTTGATTTATTTGAATTCAGTTCCGATTATTCATTATTCTATTCCATTACTGCTTTATGGTGGTTGAGTTCTCTTACTGGTGTTTGTACGGTAGTGGAGTTTACTCCTACTTGGAGCCTTTATGAGATTACTCCCCACCTGGTGTTTATTCGTTACGCCATAGAGTCCACTAAGTCATAGCACTTGTCTATGCATATACGGTGAATAGGCTACCCGGGTATGGTAGGCTCGTGTGGGTGCGTCGTGGGTCTACGCCGGCCACCTGAGGGTCCGGGGACAACCTTGTTGGTGTGTTTGAGGGTTGTACCCAAGGAGAGGCTCGAAGTATGACTTAGTCTGATTTTTACTGTGCACGTACTTTGCTTCATTACTATATTTATTCATGCGATGATCCTTTCACAGTTGTCTGTATTTTTTTTGTTCCGCATGTTTATTTATGGTATTTAAATTCCAGTACTTTTACTTCCGTAATTACTTAGTGAATTTCCTTGGGATTACTCACTCTGGACTCGTCATCTGTCTTTTTATGATGGCTCGAGTGCATATCCGGGTACGAGTCGAGGGAAGGGCAAGCTTGAGGACTACATTGATTGATAGCTCTAGCCCTACTCGTACGTATGTTTATATTTATTTGTTTTATACTGGGTTTTGGGATTATTGAGAGATAGGTTGTAGCTTCTTGATATTTTGTGGATCTCAAAGGACATGTATATTTGATATGGTTTCCACTTAGGCATTTTACTAATAAAACACGAGATGAATTTTCATATTGTTCATTTAAGCTTCCGCTGTTAATTTGAGGTTATATGATATTAACTGAATCAAACTTAATGATGAATTGATCGATAATGGATAAATTGGGCGTGGGACACAACTGGTGGTGACGTGGACAGTTGTGGGCCCGCGTGGCCTCCCGTGGCGGACCAATGTGGAAATTGGGGCCGCCACAAACAGATTATGGGTTTTTCTGGTTCCTAACACCTCTCCAATCATCATAGAAACTACTCACACACTCCAACCGCATCAAATTCCTCTCCAAAACACCGATTAAACAAGTTTTTCACTCAAAACAGAGGATTAAAGTGTGCATGTGTCTAAAATCTGAATCACCAAACCACTCATTTTTGTGCACAAATCCCATTTGAATTGACATGATTCATTAAAACCAACCTCATAAACCACAATTCCAAGCAAAAACAGTGATGAAATCCTCATGCAAATCCGAGTTACTTCCAAACACCCACAAAACCACATTTTTATCAAAATTTCAAATTTATGAGAGATAGATTACCTTGGATCTATGTTTTGAGGCTCGTATTCACTCTCCAAAGCTCAAATTCACCCTCCTCCACAGGTTTCCTCTCTAAATTCTCAAAAAAAAATGTTTGGAATTGTTGGGTTTTGCATGCCTCCACCGATCAAGTTGTATTTATAGTTGTTTGTTCAAGTCTAACGTTTACACGCATCTCGAGGCTGATCTAGCGGTCCCTGTTAAGCTTGTGTCACTCAATTCCTAGACACCTTATCATGACATCACTTGCCTTGTTTTACCCTATTGTGCATCTCGATGATCATCCTATGCACCCTGATTTTCCTAGCTACAACCTTAAGAAAGGAATTAATAACCTTAATTTGGCTCACACACCTTAGGCTTGACCACCAAATAATTCATAAAAATCATATGTGAGGTCACACTAGCTCTCAGCTACCGGACAACCCATGTCCCGTACCCAAGCTACCCAATATCGGGTACCCGATCCCCGATACGCATTTCGGGACATATACCCGACTCGTAACCTTGCCGATATCATTGTTTACACATGCGATGTTTATATACATAAAAATAATTAATACACTCAACATCGCAATACTAGGCATCACACCATGCACAAATATCATAAATATAACCTGGGTTCCCACATCTGAGTCACCCAGCTGTCCACGTAACACCCGAATTAACCGCTAATTATTGTGATTAACATTGATACTCACAATTCTTCCCAACTAGGAGAATTTCGTCCCCGAAATTCTTCCCAACTAGGAGAATTTCGTCCCCAAAATTTACGATAACCGATACCTCTTCTCGGAAGTCGCAAAGCGGACGCAACTACCCGCTAGTCTAACCTGACACCCGTTATTTAGATGAACTGATCAACTCTAACTCCTCAGTGAACGAATCAACTGAAATTCTTAGGGAACAAATCAACCTATTCTAGGGAAACACATCGACCTGACCCTAGTGAACGAATCAACCAGTCTTCAACTAATTCCTGGTGAGCAAATCAACCAGTCTTCACAATCCCCTAGTGAACGAATCAAATAGGATGCACCAGTCTAAGTGAACTAATCAACCTAGATGCAATGAATGCATGAAATTGCCACAAATGCAACAAATATAAGGAACTAATCCATCTATATGCAACACGTGCATAGGAAAACACAACAACAACGTACTTTGCACATGATGTCGGTCATCTCTCTGATCGGCTGTGTCACAACATGAACTCTCTCATCTGTCTATGAAATCTCTAGTGCTAGAAAGGCTCTACGACAATCCACACTGATGTGACCTCTCTTACCGCACCTATAACATCTATGTCTGACACTTCCTCCAGACTGTCGGCCCTCAGATATTTGATTCCAACTCCGATCCCATGGATCGATCTCTACCACTCTGGTCCTGAGTGTACTGTTGTTGTGATGCTGATATTGCATATGTCATGCCGTCTCGGTCATCACCTCTGTGTTGTCGATCCCACTGTCTGTCCTCATATCGGGGTCTACTGTCCTGGTGATCGCTCCTACTATATATGTCAAATCCCTACGCTGTCGTTTCGGCCTCATATCCGCCGTGAACCCTGACCACTCTCTATCCCAGCCGACGCGGTCAGCTGGAATGCCATTATTTTTTAGCAGGAACGTCTCATAAGTCAAAGCTCTCTCGAACATAGCCTATAACGTCGGAGCCCCGGACGACACAATCGTGCTCGCAATCACCTCCTCAACCCCTCGAACAAAGTAGTAAATCTGTAGACGCTCGGCCGGCGATATCCATCAGAAACTGCAAGAGATATCTGTATCTATCCATATACTGTAACATCGTCGATTTCCCTGCCTCAGGGATAGGAACTCCTCTCTCAACCTCAGTCGAACCTCCATAGGAATAAACTGATCGTAGAAGATCTCTCGAAACTTAGCCCAAGTCGCTGGATCGACATGTGTCTCTTTCAAAAATAATACATATCCCCACTAACAAGAATTTGCAAACTTGATTAATTTATCAACTATAACTCAATTTATCATTATGTTGACATCTTAATCACATTACATAGTACCCCAGTATGTTTCTTTCTTTCTTCAGGCATAGGCAAGAACTTAGCTAACTCTTTAGGTTTCATTATTCAGTCTCACTTTACTGAATAAATATTATATCTCTTTATAATTTCAACAATATACATCATTATCTCAGGTAATTTATACTCTTCATCATATATTTTAATACGGTATGACATTACCTGTATAAACAATATAAAAAGATTCATGAGATTCTCGAAATGATTCTTGCCTACCAAACTACCTGAACAAGGTTTGTCATTTCAAAATCCAATTACAGCAAGCACAATCTCATTATATAGCCTAATCTAAACATTACTCATTGCTCTAGTCATAACATCTTGAGTAGTTCCAACTATACTTCTTATCAATCTTATCACCCATTAATTAACCATTGAGTTTAGCCTCCCTCTAAACTCTAAAGAAAACGATTGTAATTATTGATTTCAATAACTCAGCTAATAATATGCTACGCAAGACTTCCTCCCTTTATAATTATTACACATCTCTCTCAAGAGATGGTACTGAGAAGTTCCTATTATAATTACATTTTATGTCTTTTCTCTATTCAAAGTATTGACATCATGGATCACTTTGTATGGGTGATACCTCAGAGTGAATTTATTATCTTCATAGTTTTAGGTTACTCATTTCACCTCGAACCTTCTTCACTCTAACCAAAAATTATATTCTTCAAACTCTCATAGCTTGAAGATTTCTCAAATCACATTACACAAGTTCACTGGTTCCCATTCTTTTCATCTATTTTCTAGTGATTCTTCTAAGATTTTCTAATCTTAGAGATGACTAAATGACTTCCCAAAATCTTTCATATGAGTCTGTCCATATTCCAACCCCATGATAGATGAATGAATTTGTCCAACCTATCTAGTTGAAAGGATTCATATTACTAGAATCCTCACCCATTTCTTACAGGACTTATGCCTGCAATTCATTATATCTTTCGCTGAAATACCTCATTCCAGCCTTTTCCTCAAGAAGTGATGTCTTACTTTGTTTGGTACCCCTTACCAACACATTTATCTCATAATAGTTCTCCTTGAACTATATCAAATGTATAAACTACAATCTTTTGATTCATTGTATCCACTGACAACTACATGGATAACATTATTAGGATAAACCTTTAACTTTTCTGAAATCCAAGTATAATTCAAATAATTATTGTAGCTAAACTACATTTCAAATCTTTATCAAGGCATCTTTGCGTCATTTATGACTCACCTCCATTTCATTCTGGTGTTAATTGAATATAAAACACAATAATATTATACCTCTCTGTAAACCTTGGTTGTATCATTCAATCATTCCAAAATAACACTACTTTTCTTATTATGTGTTGAATATAAGACAATCCACCAATTGTCTTAATCTCAGTCAAATCCTTTTACTCGCAATTTAAAATCCAACATATATCTTAGTGGTTTTATAGTTGAAACCAAGGTTTGAAATTTCAACTTTGCCCAAAACTTTGCCCATTCAAAATTCAAAATTAATTCGAGGAAGTTAACTTCGATTAGGAAGTTGTGCAAAAATTCAATGGTGTAAGGAACTTTGTGAGATTTTATTTTAAGTTATAAATTGTTCAAAACTCATTAAAATGGGTTCAAATAAACATAATTGTACACTTATAGTACATTAGAATAGCTTTATAATTATTTAAAATAATCATTTGATGGTACTTCATGCAATATGCAATACTTGAGATGTCAATTTTATTTTCTATATTGATATAGATGATAAAATCTATTTATATATATGAAATGAAAAAGTTTACATATATATGTCAAAGCATCTTTGGTGAGATGGTAGAGACATCACTTATCAAGAAGGCAAGGTGATCAAGAGGTCGTGGCTTGACTCCCACTGAAGTAAAAAGAAAATATATATACATACATGTACTACTACTACCATGGGAACACTATTTACAACTATTGGATTCAAATCCAATACATTAATCGAGGCTTCATAAATGCACAAAGCATTTAATGCATAACACATTATGAGAGGTTCACATGGCATGAGTATATATTTGGGCTTCATTGTAGAAGAATATATATATATATATATATATAAATACTTTAATCAGTATATACATGTGGATTAACTTAGTTATAAACTTTTTTTGAGAAAAGGTATAAACTTTTTATATAAACTTAATTAGATAAAATAATTTTTTCTTATATATAATATAAACTAAATATTTGTACTTTTCTGCATATAATATAAAATGTATTTATATTTATTATCCAAGTTTTTTTTTTGGTGAAATTTATTGACCTAATTGAAGACTAAAAAAATGATACAACAAATGTGAATTTTTAGTTTAAGTCACAAATAGATCATGAACAAAGAATATTAAATTTACACCAAACTCGAGAAGCATCAATGGTGTTGGACATTTTCAAAAGAAGTGTTTAGTCTCACATTAGTTAGAAACTTCAAGTTTAAGAGTATATATACTCTTGTACTACATTGTGTGTAAAAGAAAAATCACATGAGCTATGCAAAGTGAACTACACGCCTGCTCGCGCGCGCGTGCGCGAGCGCATTTTAGGCGCACTTAGCACTTTGCACGTGCGCGTATGTGTGTACAAGTGGGGCTAACCATGGGTAAAACTTTTTACCATTAGTTACTATTTACCATTTTCGAATTACTAAGTGGACAGTTATTTTCTTGACCCACTCAACATTGAATGGGTAGTCATTGAACCCATTCAACTCCCCCCCTCCCCGGTGAAGATCATCTCGAAATTAAACTAGGTTTTGCCTGAGTTCATAAGAGAAAGGTTTGAGGAGGAAGAAGATCATCTCGAAATTAAACTAGCATTTTTGCTGACTGTTTCATCTTTCACTAGCAAAATTTCCTTTAGGAAAGTGAAAGTTTGCTTCATCGTATCCTCTAGGATTTTTTGTCTGACAAATGGTGTGTAGAGAGCAAAATTTGCTAAAACAAAAGTACAAGGAGAAAATAACATCTCCAAACAAGGAAATGCTTTGAAGTCGTTGCTAATTTCTCTGGTCTAACAAATGGTGTGTATTGCAACATTTGCTAAAACAAAAGCACTAGGAGAAAATAACATCTCCGAACAAGGAAATCAGAAGTTAGAAAAGTCAAAGTCAAACTCACATTGCATTTTTTCTTATGGAAATCAAGGAGCCTACGCTCCGAGTTTTATTAAATATAAGGAATATATACATCGAATGAGTATGTATCTATGTATAGTTGAATTAAAAGTAAATATTCCTATTTTACCTTTGTTTTCTGTGTATATAAGTTCAACTTGACTAGTAGGCTAGAAAAGACAAAATTAAGGCGTAAACAAAAAATGAGGCCGCGAGATGATACATGGATCTCACTAGCTTGTTCAGAGTGTATGTAGATAACATAAGTTGGTCATAGTTTGTAGCTTAATTAGTTTTGTAAATCAACTGTTGAATCATTGTTTTGAATAATATATATGTTGAGCAACATTTCTGTATTTTCTAAAGAGAACATGCTCCCAAGGAGAATTAGTTTCGAGTTCTCTAATTCTGCCCGAAAAGAGAACATGCTCCCAAGGAGAATTAGTTTCGAGTTCTCTAATTCTGCCCCTGGAGTGTCAAACAATCTTAATTGCGATATATCTCGGAGATCGTTAAGACAATAAATTGTTCAGAACTTGATGCTCCTATGCAAGGTTAATGGTATAAAATTTAAGTAGGATTATCCTTTGAAAAAGTAAAAATTGGAGTAAGAAACAACTGATACTCTCCTTGCTACATATTGTCCTTTAATAAGGCATGGTACATTTCGTAAGTTTCTCTGGCAACTTCAATTTATTTCAAATTAGAAATTGTTTGAATCTTCAATTGCTTACTTTTAAATGTTCATCATCTACTTAATTCATTTATAATTTCCTCATTTTGTCTATATAAATAATTTCAATTAAAATTTCATATTTACTTAGTAAATATTAAAAAGGATTCCTGCAAGCGTAGCAAGTACATGAACTATATATATATATTCTCCTGATCAAATCCAGAAAAAAAAAAAAAGCACTTGGACACTTATTCTCATGTATACACACACACAAAGGGTCGTAGAGAGCAACATACACTAGATATCTCCATCAGTCCATACGGATAATGCATCTGAGACTCTCTCCAGCCAACATGTATTCAAAAGCTTTGTTGATTTCTGAGAACGATACTTCATGGGTGATGAATTTCTCCAATTCAAGCTCCTGATTCCAACATGAGCAAACACATTAATTGCATGTTAGAGGAGCTAACAAAAGAGTTTAGTCAGGAATCTTTGATTAATTAGCTAATTAAGTAATAGGCCATGTTCAGGTAGTTTGGTAGGCAGAACGAGAATGGACATGTTTTACCCTCGTGTTTGTAGATGTACTCTCAAATCGATTTATATTGTTTACTATATTTGCAAAAAAATAAAAAGAAGTAATAGGCCATGTTCTAATGGGTCTAAATCAGTATCCATTTTTTTGAGAAACCGCATTAATCACTTTCTTTATGCACCTAATCTCAAATTATTTGGAATAAAAAATTAAGGGACTTAATTACACATTAAAGCTCACCTTTTTCATGTATTTCTCCACAACAGCAGGGATGTCCGAACGAGGTTTGTAGTTGCCGAAGAAGGTCCCCTTGAGAGTCCTCTCATTCAACACGTTCATGGGGTGTGTCTTGAAGGCATCATCTTTGTTTGGAACCCCAACCAACACTGCAACACCCCATCCCTGTATTTCACAGTCAAATTAATTAATTCTTAATATGACATCATACTATTCAAAGCTCTTTCTTAGTTCCATGAAACTCTTTAGTTCGAAGTGATTTGCACGTCAGTTGATTTATCTACAATTGGGGACAATCCAATGACAAGATATTTCACAACGGGTTTTCCTAATCAACAAAATACATGCTTCTAGATCGAATAATCTTCGATTCATAGAAATCAATTAAATAGTGATGGCTTCATTAATACAAATAGAAATGAGAAATGAATTGCATCCTTGAAAGATCTCCATGAGTGTTTATCATGTGCTTCAGGATGGCGCACATCGTATGCATCAACCACATCCATGGACTGGGATTACTCGTGACTGGCACCAACCTAGTATGTTATAGATCAAACTATCAAAGTTCAGCTTAGCAAAATGTGTTAGGTTGAGCTCGACCTATACGCTATGCAATTGGCAATATATTTGTTGGTCTGTACCTCTTATCTATAAAAGCTAGATCAAGCTTTTTGCATAACTTGTGTAAGTTATAAACACGAGTATATACAGAAATAGAATTGGACTTACATCGTGGACGCATTCAAAAGCGGATATCATCGCGCTGATGTTCCCAGTACATTCGATGCTTCTGTCCACCCCACCATCGGTTATGGCTGCAATCGCCTGCTCATAGATCAACAGCTCCAACTGTTACTGAGCAATACATAATTTTATTTTATTTTTTGATAAAAGCAATACATAATTAATTAAGTTTACCAGCAAAACACTGCATTTCAATTGCAGAACATGTAATAGATTGGCATCCATTATATGCATATATATATATATATAAGTGAGGCAAAAATTTAGCTCATTCTGATAAAAAAAAAAAAAGCTCAAACCTCTTGAATTGGCTTGTCATGATCTTTTGGATTCAGAAATTCAGTAACCCCAAATTTCTTCGCTGTTGGCACATAACTTTCCGATTGTAAGTCAATGACAAAATCAATATCTATATGTATGTATTAAATAAGATTTAGTGGGATGATGGAAATCAAAGTTGGTTTTACTTACCTAATTCAAACCTACTAGGGTTCAAATCAACGCCGATAATTCTTGAGGCCCCCGAAAGCCTAGCCCCTTCAGCAGCCTAATTATTCATATAATCACTCATCACCATTAACCATTTGTCCCCTCAAAAAAATAAATAAATAAATAAATAAAATATAAAAAGGAAGGGAATGATTCATTTAAAAGAAATTATGGACTCACAGCTAGGCCAACTGTTCCCAATCCAAAAACAGCCACTACAGAGCCAGGCTTTGGTTTTGCCACATTCAGGGCAGCACCAAGACCTTCACAAAAATCATCAAATCAGTAAAAAATAAATAATAATAATAATAATAATAATAATAATAATAACAAATCCTAATTATGTACTAAAACAAAGACATTTTTTAAATTAATTGAGAATGCTAGCTAGTAGATTAACAAGGATTTTATGGAAATTAAGTAATTAACCTGTAGAGACTCCACAGCTAAGAACACAGACTTTGTCAAGTGGGGCTTGAGGGTTGATCTTGGCAACACACCCAACATGAACCACAGTGTACTCACTGAAAGTCGACGTACCAACAAAGTGGTAAATAGGCTTCCCTTTGATGGTAAACCTGGACTTGCCATCGCCAATCATCACTCCTCTATCCGTGTTGATCCTCAGCAGATCACACATGTTGCTCTCCTCTGAGTTGCAATGCCTGCATTCTCCACACTCACCGGTGAACACCGGCAACACATGGTCTCCAGGACTTAATTCTGTCACTCCTTCCCCAACACTCTCGACAATTCTAAACATGCACCATTAACAAAATCAAAATTAACATATAAATAGATTTTTATGTACATTCATAGAGTTTATATATTTTTGTGATTTCTTTCAATTAAATAAAAAATACCCTCCAGCTTCATGCCCAAAAATGCGAGGAAACACTGGAGTTTGTCCCTGCAAGTTCAACATACCCTCTTTGTATTAATTTCAGTATATAAGAAATTAACCCATTAATTAAGCTAATGAACTTATAAAACCATAAATTACTCCAGTTTTGTCAAGTAAACATCTCAAGGCGACCTAAAAATGCTCCATTAGAAAACTCAACACGAAATTTTAAAATAATTTGAAATGCATTGATTAAAAAGAATTTAAATAATCGCCATCAAGTGTAGCTGACCCCAATTAATTTTGAATTGAGGCTTTTTGTGCTTGTTGTAAGTGTTGTTTTTTTCTAGTAAAATCAATTTATTCTGTTGGGGCCACAAATTCATATAGCTCTGATAAAAAAGCACCTTGGCCTCCCAGAAGTAGACATCGGTGTGACAAAGTGCAGTGTAGAGGATCTTTAGGCGAACTTCCATAGCCTGAGGAGGCGCCACCTCCACTTGTTCTATCACCAAAGGCTTCCCTGCCTCCCATGCCACCGCAGCTACAAAACCCCGTCAAAATTACTAACAAAAACACACATAAATATATGAACCAATATTTAAAAGTAATCATCTCATCTCCTCTCATGTTTTAGTACTGGACTTAATTAAATTATCAAGAATCAATTACAACAACAACCTAGCCTCAATCTCAAATTAGTCAGGTCACCTACATGAATCAAACTCTTCTACTGCACTTAAATTAGTACAATTGATGGTGGGCTTTCTAAATCATTTAAATCCATCCTAATTAATATGTCTCAAGTTATCAAGAACTAATAAATAAATAATTTTTTAAAAGAACTAACACAAACACAAAATACCCCTAAGTTATGTTACCAAAAAAAAAAAAATATATCCCCAAGTTTCACCAAATTGAAGTAACTAAACCCAGTTAATTAAATAATAGCTCAATATCTGTACAAAGGTTAATTAAAAGAGAAACCCACCTCTGCAACGAATGACCTGACCCACTGTGCTAGACATGGAGATGATGATGATCTCTTACTTCTCTTCTGTTGATTAAATCTTTCTTCAGATGAACGTAATTGGTGTATATATATATATAGCTGTAGTGGAGTGATGTTTAAAACATTCATGCATAGTGACGATGTGATAATCCTTTGTTTTTTATTTGACTTCATATTGAGTTCAGTTGTTGTGTTGTAAGAGTGTAGTAAAACCACTTGCTTTTATGCCTTGGTTTCTGACTTCCTAGTTTTGTCGAGTCTGTGGATTTTAAGCTGAGAGATGATAGTGACTAATATTACTAAACAAAACAGGTAGAGAGACCGAATGCCACGTGTCAGGTGCTGCATGCGTGATAATTAGCTATGACTTATCCACTTTTATCAACCTCACAAGAAAGAGTTATCAACCTCACAAGAAAGAGTTTGAATTACGTAGCGAACCTTAACTAATTTGAGGTTGTGCATTTATTATTTTTGTTGTTGAAGTTAGATGCCTTTACTTAACGATAGCTAGAGAGCCTCAAACTCAAAATGGTAGTTTATACCAGTTGCATAGTTGAATAATTTGAGATTTCATTTTATTGAACAGAAAAGAAAAATATTTCAAGAAAAATGACAAATTTTGTGAGAAAATAAAATTTTCTTATATTTGATAGTCAAAATTTTTTCATGAAACATTTTCTTATCATTGTCAATTTTCATATTAACACCTATATATTTTCTCACCATAATTCAAATTGAGTTTTCTATTAAGAAAATTAGCATTTTCATATTAAGACACATTAAATTTATATTTTAAATATAAAAATTAATATATTTAATATATATGGTAAGTTTTCATATTTATTTCAAAACTTGTTTTTGGTTAGCTTTGAGGTAAAAATTCTTATATGTGCAATCAAACACATGTAAAAAGTTTTTCTTTAAAATATTTACCACAGAAAATTTTCCTTAGAAAATATTTTTTTCCAATGAAATATTTTCTTTGAAATCAAATGGGGCATAGGTGTTATATAAATCAATTTTTTCTACTTCATTTGATTAAATGTATTAGTTTTATATTTTTTAAATTGTTTATAATCAATGCATCCGAAGAAAACACAGATAATTTTTTTTTTGTCAAATTTATTTAATTTCTATTTATGAAGTTTTCTAACCTAGCATTCACTAGCTAGGGTTTAGGGGTATTTGCTTTATATAATTAACTTGTTTAATTACTTGGCTTGTAAATGGTGCACATTGGAGATTAACCTGAAGAGTGGAGCGGAATCCTAACAGTACTTTGATTTTTCAAGTCTTACACACTCTCTTTGTATCATTCTGCCATTCTCATATTAGCAGGGAGAATCGTACTTGATAGTGTACAAAATATTACATGTCAATCATTCGAATATATTACTCATTGTAAAAGGGCTTGGTCACAAAGCCCTCCAAAGACATATATATATATATATATATATATATATATATATATGGATAAAACACATTCCTAACCTCTGCACTTTCAAGAAACAAAATCATGGTTTGGAAAAACAAAAAGTCACATATTGTTTCCTTAAGCCATGAGAAATGATTCAGCGATTCGCTTCAGATCCTTGTAATGTCTCTTCCATTGAAGATCTGCAAGCGCCAAAAAGATTTAGATGCATTTCATTCATCTCTCTAATAAAATCAAGTAATTTTATAATTAGATGAATAAGTGTAGTTTGTGATACCACTTGCAGTAACGGCAAATAAGTACAGCCTATTCCCAGCTGCAGTAGCTGTAATGAGAATATGGGGAGGCTCCAACTCAAACTGGTAGTACTTCCTTCCAGAGTGCTCGGCGACTTCCATCCTCAGGACTTTCCTTTCTACATTCTCTCCTATTACTTCTGGTCCGAATGCATTAACCACTTTATCAGGTGGCCCGATATTTTCTATTTTGACATCATCTCCAAGATCTGCAAACACCATGATGAGAACCCCAAAAGAAAATAGTAATGAATACCAGTATAACTTGAGTTAACTTACAGGCAAGAAAGTTGTGTCCTTAACAATGGGCAATGGTAAAAATCATTGGGTTTTTAATGTTGTTAATCTACAAAAATCTTGAGAAAATTGAGATAGTTTCCTACAGCGGGTCTAGTCCGTGGTAAGAGGAGCAACTCACTTATAGTAAATCTACCACAAAGAGTTGCATTTCTTTTCCATGATCTTGGTGGAAATTAGAATGCTCTGAACCCTGTGGCTGAAAATAAATTGTTTCTACAACAAAAAACAACCTTCTAGAAGTGAACATAAATCCCCAAGTCTAGGTTCTCTTTCTAGGAAAATAGTTCTCTCGTTGAAAAAATAACACAGCAAACCCACCGACTCCACAACCCTAAGCAGATGACCACAGAAACAAGGAAGTGGAACTATAAAGACTAAAAAAAATGCAGATAAACAGCAAAAGGGCACCTAAGATCAAGCAAAACAATAATATTCTTGAACCAAGCATATACAATAAAATGATCTCACCAAATTGCAAGCAAAAGAGAGATGGCAGAACTCACTATCTGCGAATCTGAGTACAGGAGCCACAATCACGAACAGCCTTCGCCCTCCTTAGCGCTTGCAAATCTAAAATCTATCACTGTCCCGACAAGATCTGCAATAGAGACTAGAACGTGCAATTCATCCTTCAATATTTTAGGAAATTGAGGAAGTTTTGTTTGGTAATACTGCAGCTATGCTCTAAGTTGGAGCCCGTGAAGCACACATTTCAACCCGACTAGTGATAACATAGAACAAAATCAAGTAACTTAATGGTAGAACATTAAATCAAAGGCCTTGTGCATTAGTTTGCAATGGGCTAGAACACAAAATTAAACATCACATTTTCAGTCAGTTTGGCTTTCATGAGAAGTATGAAAGCACCTCTTCCCATTCTTGTGGCACAGAGAAAAAGTATGGTATAATGGGACTCCACCCAACACCATGGCCTCCAGATTTCTCATCTGGTCTATGGCAAGTCCTCCAACATGTCTGAGCAACATTTTTTCTTGTGAAGGCCAGGGATTCACCAATATCTCAAGAGAATACAAGCCAAAACAAATGAATCTACTAATGCCTTGATAATCCAAAGAAAGTTTGTTCTGCATAATATTTTACATTCCTTATTCCTGCACAAGGTGAACAATACATCAGTCAAATAAGAGTTTCTTTTGTACCAGGTAAAATCTGAGAGTTTCTACTAGTGAGAAGCATTAATAGCAGTTATTAATCCTCACCATCACAAGATTGTTGTGGATAGACAAGAATGAGAACACTTCCAACAATATAAACAATCAGCAGTAATAAATACCTTTCAAAATTAAGCAAATGAACATTGTGCCACTAGCAAAGTGTTTCAAGCAGTCATTTCCCAGGTTAATAACTATATCACCTCAAACAACAAAATTTGTTTGCAAAGCTTTTGTTGTTTTACTTCATGGGTTTGTGCTCACTGTCTTAGTTGCACTGACAAAGTATTCACAGTAGATATTCATACTAGGGATGAGGTGTTTTTCCCCTACTACACTCGTAGTGGTTTTTTTCGACTTTGTTTTAGGGAAACACGTTGTTTCTCGCCATGACCTTGTATATTTTTGGTTATAATAAAATAAAGTCTTGTTTCTATCAAAAATATGGATATACTAGTATACAATTCATTGTTAATTGTTTGCTATTGTTAATTCATAAGATAGTGACACAAATAACTGTTGGGCATAAGCGTATAATAGGTTCAAGTGTTCATGGACTAAGTTGGAAGTCCCCAAACGATTGTGGAGCTATTACGATGCATTTAGGATTCGACAACCCTAAACCCGTTCATTGAACTAATAATAGGTTAGGAATCATATGCAAGACTTTGAAGAGGGTGGCAGAGAACTGTTCTACTTAATGTAACTGTTTCATATGTTAATAGTTTTTGTAAATCTAGTTTTCATACATTATACCTAGTTTATGATTTTTATTTATAACCGCATTAAAGTGTTTTCAAAGTATCACTTATGATTATTGCTTGTTATTTTGCTCAACAAATTTATAAACAGGCCTGTGTTTTCTCTTTTGGAGCCATTGCAGTTTGAGGATTCATATCTCTTCTTTGGGTTTGTGTGATGCGATCCAAGATTTGGTAACATATCAAGAAACTCAGGAAGTGATTCCCAGAACTTCTATTCAATGTTTCATTTCCTCTCCACGCATATATTCGCCCAAATATTCTCAATCCTAACTCCTATAATCTCATCGGTCATCACCATTTTCAGTTTCACTGGCTCTAAAAGACCAATTATAGTCTTCACAATTGGATTACTGCAGACCCCAAATATTTTGTGTTTCATTTCCTTTCCATGCGTATTTTCCCCCATTTTGGAATGCTCACCATCAATTGCACAAAATCAAGCACAATGGAAGAGTTTGATCCATGTAGCCGACCCAATTAATTTGGACTGAGGCTATGTTGTTGTTTTTGTTGTTTATGTTGTTGTTGTTGTTGTGTATGTTCCAACAAATATTTTCAATCCTAATTCCTGAGTAGTTATAATCAAATGAATAAGTATTCTAACGATTTGATGCAAGAAAATAAAAGTAAAGGTTCATGGAAATTACAAATAACATTGCAGAAGCACTCTTCTTCTATTTTATGGTTCCTACCTTTCTCCTTATGCTTCCTTCTTCTACATTCTTTGCAGGCTGCTGGAAAACCTCTGTAATAGATGGGTCCAACACACTCTTTGAGCATTGAAGGATGACGCCCGGCTAGTTGCCTCATCCCAAAGCTGTTTACCCTTTTCAAAATCCCCTCCTCTACAAAGCTTGGGTATCAACAAATTATATACTGGGCCATAATTACCCACACACACTTTCTTCATTTTCTCAAACAGACTAAGTGCATGGTTCACCCTCTCTACGCCGCAAAGTACACCGACCAAATCATGGTAAAATCTTGGCTTAACTACCACACCTTCTTCAATCATCTCATCAACAATCCTATTCCCTATACCAAATCTCCCAGTCAAATACATAACTCTCGCTACAAGATAATAACTGAACCAATCAGGAGAACAGCCTAACTTCTTCATGGACTGGAAGAGAACCCCGTAAGCTTCCTTCACTCTTCTCGCCTTGCACAAGCAAGACAATAAGATATTAAAGCTAACTACATTTGGACTAATGCCATTAGACTTCATTTCCACAATCAAATTAAGAGCATCTTGAACAAGAGATGAAGGGTTGAATTTAAGGTTTCTCTTGCAAATACACCTGAGAAATGTGTTATAGCAAAATAGATCAACAGGAACTCCGTTCGACTTCATCTCCTCCATAACTCTACGAATTTCCTTATCATGCCCACTCACATACCAACCATGGACCAGATTTCTATAAATTACACTCTCCAACCCAAAAATCTCATTTTTATGATGCCAAACAACCCCTTCAGCCTTTCTCGCATGCCCTTTCGAACACAAAGCACTGACAATTGCACACACAGAAACTCCATCCCTCACGCACCTGAACTTGTCCAAGTTCTTGAAAATACCTAGCGCCCTGTCTTCTTTGCCCAATTTCACAAACGCCTCGGCAACAGCTCCGAATGTTTCAACCTCCATTTTTCCATGCTCCTGCTGCAGATCAGAAACCAATATATCCAATGCAATCAAATCTTTTCGTTCGGCAAACACCCTAATTGCGTGATTAAAAACGTCATCCCTGTCTTCATGATTTAGGGCTTTAGAGGACCATAACAAGAATCTAAGGAGCCTCCTAGTGGATGAGTGAGATTTGCAGCAATCGATAACATCCGCCACAAGGGTCGAATTGATTGTGTATCCTTGTGACTGTGACTGATTGAGAGTCGTTTCCAGATCGTCTAGGCTACCAATCTCAGTGGAAACAATGCGGCAAAGTTCTTCCAACCACTTTGAATGCTGCAATTCTGGCGATGCTGCAGAACTGTAGCTGAGTGTGCGGGTTTGCACCCAACAAGGATTGATACCTGGGCACGGAGTCAGCGGTTTTGTTGAATTGATCCAAGTGAAAGAGCAATGTGAAATATTTGTGATGCCACCATAAACTGAATTCAGTCTTCTCATCCTACCCAGAAGAACGAAACCAGAAGTAAAATGTGTAAATTATGAGTTTAATGGGATCCTCAATTGAAGACATGCATTCTGTCAGACAAATAATCTGCATTGAAGTAGGTAAACAAAACAACACTTTCCTAGGTAATGAAAAATGAAAAATAAATAGGGTAGTGCTATTTGGACTCGTGAGTTTGACTCAAAACTTTTTTTAATTTCAAATACACCCTCTAGCAATTAATGAAACAATCATAATCACTTGTAAAATTCTTATTATACCCCTTAAATATGTACAAAAAATTTAAAACCTCCCTATGAGTCCGGACTCATGAGTCCAAGTAGATTTATTGAAATAAATATAACTCTTCAAGTACTTTGTTAAGAAACTAACAGGGGTGTATTCAATTGAGATTTTTAGAGACTTTTAGTTACTTTTATTGACTAAAAAAGTTTAGGGGTATTCAATTAAAACTTTTAGAGAGTCTCTAAAAGTAAGGGGTATTCAATTTGTTTAGAAATTTGGTAGATTTGGGGTTTGGATGACTTTTGGAGATTTTTATCTAACCTTATATATGTTGAAAGTCTTCTCCATCTTTTTGCCTCCAGGAGAAACTTTTGGAGACTTTCTTTTTTCTTCTTCGTGGCTCTCTCTCTCATCTCGAAATCTCTCTCGCTTTCTTTTTCTCTCTCGGTCGTCTGCGCTCCTCCATTCGATGCTGTCTCGTTTCTCCATCGCTGCCTCGCGTCTCCATCGCAACCTCGCTTCTCCATCGCTGCCTCGCGTCTCCATCGTTTGCTTCGAGAGGTAACATCCAACGTCTCTTTCTCTCCCTCTCTCTCGCTTCTCCAACGTCTTGTTCTATTTGTAATGCATTCACAATTTGTTGCTTCTGTTTATTTGCTTTAATCCTAAACCCAAATATTGTTGCAAAAATAGACCGAATAGAGCAAGACCACGACAAATAATTTGGGATAATAAAAGTGAAGAAAAATGGACACAGAGATTTTTACGTGGAAAACCCCCAAACAAATTAGGGTAAAAACCACGGGCAAGGATAGAAGAATTTACTATGAGAAAAATAGTAGGTGTTACACTATCTCTCTATTTATAAAGGAGAAACACTGAAAATATCTCTATTTATAATAGGAGAAACACTCACGCTCTCTATTTGCTCACAATGAGCATACTTGCACATTGCACCGCTATCTTGTGCTCGAGCTTCTGCTTACTCTACATTTTGTTCTAACGCGTTGGGCCTATTTATAGGCAACCAAAGACGCGTCAAAGATGCGTTGGTCAAAGACGCGTGAGACGCGTTGGTCAACGCGTCTCACGCGTCCACCGATAATGGAGAAATTTGTGGACGCGTTTAGTGCATTTTCCTTGCATGTGGGACCCACGTGTGGGGCCCACATGTTTCTTCACAATCTCCTACTTGAAGATTTGATTGAGAATCAATCAGATCTTCACACCATTCTTTCTTCCTTGCTATTTCCATGTTGCTTACATTTCTGTCAAGCCGTATGAGGATCGACACCAGATAAATTTGTCAGCATTGATCGTCTTCGTTAGAAAATCTGCTAGGTTGTCTGTAGTATGAATTTTTCGCATGTCCACGGTTCCTTCTTCCACTTTCTCACGAACGAAGTGATATCGAACTCGTATATGCTTTGTTTTTGAATGAAAGGTGGATTCCTTGCGAGATGCAAGGCACTCGATTGTCACAATACAAAGTAATTTTCTCTTGTTTGTGCCCGAGTTCCTCCAACACCATCTTCAACCATATCGCTTCTTTACTAGCTTTGTGTAGTGCGACATATTCTCGCTTCGTTGTTGACGTAGCCACAACTGATTAGTTTTGAAACCCCATCGTCTTGTCCAAAGAAGTGTGAACACATATCCGAGTGGTGGATTTGCTTTTATCGAGATCTCTGCATAATCGAATCAACATATCCACCGACAATAAAGTCGATCCTCCGTAACATAATGCAACATTTGAGGTACCCTTGATGTATCGTAGGATCCTCTTTACTGACATTCCAATGCTCTCTGCCAGGATTCGCCATGTACGGACTAACTACTCCCATCTGCTTGTGCAATGTCCATGTGGTCGTGTACAAATCATCGCGAACATTAAGCTTCCCCATTTCTTGATGCATACGGCTTTCGAGACATTTTCATCTCTCTTCTTCTTCTTGCTAGGACTCATACTTGAGGATAACTTGAAATTAATAGAAAGTGGGGTAGAAATTGGCTTACAGTTTTGCATGTTGAAACGACGCAAGATCTTCTTCAAATAATTTTTCTGAGAAAGCCAAATCTTTCTATTATTTCTGTCTCGATGAATTTGCATCCCTAGAATCTTGTTTCTTTGGTCCCAAATCCTTCATCTCGAACTCCCTAGCCAATGAGCCTTCAATTTCTTGAATACGATCTTTGTTGGGGCGATACCAACATGTCGTCTACATACAATGCAAAACAATGAAATCATTGTTACCAAATCTCTTGCAATATGCGCGAAGTCGCATTTAGTCTGTTGTAACCAAGGCTCATTATGAAGGAATCAAATCTCTTGTACCAACACCTCGGCGCTGCTTTAGGCCGTGCAGAGATTTGTTCAAAACAAACCAAGTTCTCCTTTCCTTGTTCTTCAAATCCTTACGGTTGGAGCATATAAATCTCTTCTTCAAGATCTCCATGAAGAAAAGTTGTCTTAACATCTAGCCGCTTCTAGATGTAGATCAAAAGTAGCACACATCGCTAGAACTACTCGAACTGTTGTAAGTCGAACCACAGGGAAAAATATCTCATTGAAATCAATGCCTTCTTTCTGAGCATATCCTTTCACCACCAATCTTGCACGATACCGCTCCACTTGATCATCACTGTTTCGTTTGATCTTGTAAACCCATTTTTTGCCAATGGGCTTCCGCCTCCCCTGGTAATGGCACTAGCTCCCATGTTTTATTTTTATGGAGAGCTTCGATTTCTTCCGCATTCTTTGCGTCGTCCATTGAGATGCTTCCGAGCCATGCATTGCCTCTTGAAGAGTTGATGGTTCTCTTTCCTCGGTTAGAAGACAGTATGCAACATTGCTTTCCATAATATATTCGAGTGCCGATGCAGTGCGTTTCTCGTGCGAGATGATCTACGAGGTTCGGAACTTCAGGTTCACCTGGTTCATTCTCCTCATGTTACAGTGCGAACTTCGGAAGAATCCTTTCGTTCGATTCACATTCCACTCGTCTTGTTGTAGTTTCTAAAATGCTATCATCTTTCTCTATTTGTTGTACCTTGTCTTCGTAAAGAGAACATCTCTCTGACTACAACCTTGTGGGTAGTGGAATCCCATGAGCGATACCCCTTTACTCGTCAAGCATACCCCAAGAATAAGCATTTCTGGATTTTGGATCTAGCTTCGTAGTTTCTTGGGCATTGTACATAGCGTACTTTGGACTTCCAAATACATGGAGGTTTGAATAGTCAATCGGTTTACCGACCACATTTCCATCGGTGTCCTCAACTCAATTGCCGTTGATGGAGCCCGATTTATCACGTAACGAGCGGTGTTGATCGCTTTCACCCAAAACTTTTTTTCTAAGCTGCGAGTACTCAACATAGCTCTTGTTCTTTCTAGTAGAGTTTTGTTCATCCATTCTGCCACTCCATTTTGTTGAGGAGTGTATGCTGTAGTGAACTGTCTTTTGATGCCTTCCTGTTTGCAAAAGCTATCGAACTCATTGCCAGTATATTCTCCTCCATTATCAATTCTCAAACACTTGATCTTCTTCCCAGATTCAAGTTCAACCCACGCTTTGAACACTTTGAAGATTTCGAACACATCTGCCTTCCTCTTGATTGGATACACCCAACATCTCCTAGAGTAATCATCGATGAAGGACACAAAATAATTTGCTCCTCCTATTGATGTATTGGTGCTTGCCATACATCGAGTGGACCAATTCTAGAATAGCCTTACTTCTAGAATTTGATGTGTTAAACTTCAACCGATGTTGTTTGCTTGTTACACAATGCTCACAAAAGGGTAGTGACACCTTTGTGAGGCACGGAAGTAGCTTCTTCTCAACAAGGATTTTCATTCCTTGTTCGGACATGTGTCCAAGTTTTACAGTGCCCAGATCATTGCGAGATCTCTCACTTGAACAACTTGAAGCAACCGATGCTTCGCTTCCCTGAAGAGTCTCTCCCATGAGCGGTACATGTTTGCATAAAGAACCTTTTCTCCCTTCATAAGTACAAGCGCTCCTCGATGATTTTCATGATCCCTTTCTTGACTTTGATTTCACGATCAAGATCATCAAATCGTCCCAAAGATAGCAGATTCTTCTTGAGGCCTTCCACATGTCGCACTTCTTGGATAGTGCGAACGAGCACTCGTCATACATCTTCAACATGATGGTTCCGATGCCAATGACCTTTAGAGCATGGTCATTACAAGCTGTATACGAGATCCTCCTAAAATAGGTTCATAGTGATGGAACCATTCTCTTCGAGAGGTCATGTGATACGTCGCACTTTGAGTCGATAATCCGGACATCGAGAGAGTCTTTTCTCGCTTTTAGTTGTTGTTGCCGCTCGCAACACAATAAGCTCCATCATTTGAAGTGCTAGCCACATTTCTTGAGGATCGGAGTTTTTCAAACTCCAACAGTCTTTCTTCAAATGACCCTTCTTGCCACAGTTGTAGCATTTAAAATTCTTCTTGCTTTTTTACTTTGATCTACCATGATTGTGACTCCCACTGGGGCCACGTTACGTTGATCTTCCTCTCATCACGATCAGGGCATCCACTTATTGTGAAGCGGCTGCTCTGTCTTCTTTGTTCTTGCGCCGATTTTCTTCTTCTAGAACAAAGAATTTGCAACATCATCGAAGGCTAAACAATCCGTTAAGAGATTATTTGTCGATTGATGATGAGTTGATCATACGAATCCGGTAGACTTTGAAGCGAAGTTCAAAGACGTTCTTGCGATTCTATTTTATAACTCAATGATGTGAGTTGAGAAAATAGTGTATTCATCGCATTGATGTGCTCCGTCATCAAGTAGACTCGCCATCCGTATAGTGTATAATTTCCTCTTGAGAAAAATTTTGTTGTGGAGTGACTTGGCCTCGTACAATTTTCCAAGGTGATCCCGAGATCTCTTGGCGCTTTTCTTCTCTTCAATGCTTGACAATACTCCATCGCCTAGTGATGAGATGAAGATTTGCAATAGCATTCTCGTCCATCTCGTTCCATTTGGCGTTGTCTTCGAAATCAGTGGCCTTTCATTGATGGCCGCCAAACAATTATCCTTTCTCAGGATAGCCTTCATCTTTAATTTCCACGGTGAGAAATTACTCCCGTTGAATTTCTCAATCTTAAACTTTGTCGCCATTGCTTCTATCACAAATTATTCTAACAAATATTTATACAAAAAAGAGCGCGTAGCGCGTTTCGAGAGGACGGATAATGGAGAAATTTGTGGACGCGTTTAGTGCATTTTCTTACATGTGGGTCCCGCGTGTGGAGCCCACATGACAAATATTTACAAATAAGAGCCTACTTTTTGGCGAGTGATTTCTTCGTTGGGGACATTTTAATGGCGTTTTTTTTCTTTCTTGTATATACGTGAAGAGAAGTACGATTAGGGTTTCTGGGTTTTTGGGTTTGGGAACTGGCTTTACTTGGTGAAATATGAATTGGATTTTTTGGGGAGGTGGAGAAGGTGATTACAGAGTGGAAAGTTTGGATTTTTATGGTTTTTGAGTACAGATTTGAGTGATTTTTTATGATGATTCTGTGTAACGGTTTTTTTTTTCACTGTAAAGAATTCTTTGATAATAAATTGAATCTGAATTACTGTTTTTGGTTTTTTGATAGTCATTGGTTTGATTCAATTTCAAATTTCTGTTAATTTGGTTGGTCTTGAGCTCAATAGAAACCTAAAGAAATTCGACTTGGAGTTAACTTAGTGACACATTTATTCGACAACCTTGAATCAAGCTCAATAGAAGAGTTTGATTTATGTAGCCAACCCCAATTAATTTGATATTGAGGCTATCTTGTAGAGTAGAGATTTCAATTGTTTGTGAAATTATAGGTTTGTGGTTTACTTAATTTCCTGATCAGTCAAGTATAAAAAGGGAAGTTGTTTTTCTGATTCATGTTTCAAAATGTTGAAGGAGCTGAAACAATATTGTTTTTGCAATCTGTTTGAGAATTGATTCTCTTCAACTTTTGTGCTTGTGTTTAATGAGAAGGTTTTCTTTTCAAGTGCCATTATTGCATTGATCTCTTTCACTATGTTTATAACTTCAACACTAATCAAAGAATCAATGTCATTATTGGTTGTCAAACCAATGGCGTGTATTTACTTTAATCCTTTATGATGTATTGTTTCTTAAAGAACAAAAAAATGTGCTCTCCTTTGTTTTATAGTTACATTACAGATGAAGAGGCTTGTGTGGTTTGTCTTTGCATCTCCTGAATTTACACTAATCAAATAACGTACTTCTCTCTCCACGTAATGAATTCACAATGAGAGCCCTCGAAATCGCCTCTTCTCCCCTTCTCTTCTTTGTGTGGTTTCTCTTTGCGTCTCCTGAATTTACAGTAGCTGCCGATAGGAAAACCTACATTGTTCACATGGACAAATCTATGATGCACAAGGCATTTGCATCATGGCAAAATCCCAAACAAATGTATGCATTAAGGTCCCGATATCATGGTTGCATGATTTAATTTCGTTGGTGAGTATTGTTGGTGTCTCTGTTTGTCCTTTTTCTTGCATTGAAAAACCTAATCAAACTAATTTTTATATATATGATTATAGTGTGATGGGAGACTCACAAGTAACTGTTGAAAACCAAAAAAAAAAGGAAAAGGTGTGGTAAAATATACTACATGGACCGCGGAAGAGAGCAATGAGTTGCTTAAATTGTTGGTTGATGCTGCAAATCATGGATGGCGCGATAGTAATGGTGCTTTTACTAAAGCAACCATTGAAAAAAAAATACTTCCTGTCCTTAATGCAACACTTGGATGTGAAAAAAATTTCTTAAATTACAAAAGTCGATGGAAATGGTTCAAAGACCGTTATCAAGGCTATGTTGAGCTTATGCGTTGCAACTCTGGATTTGGATGGGATCACATTACCAAAAAATTCATGGCAAGCAATGAAGTATGGGAGGAATACTTCAAGGTGAGATTTTTAATTATTCCATTAAGATATTGTACCGAAGTATGTATTAACTCCTTTTTGTTTTTGACCAGTCACATCCTAATCAAAGACATTATCAGACGGATATGTTTGCTGATTATGATGACTTAAGGATAATTGTCGAAAATGCAATTGCTTCGGAGAGATACTCGATTGGACTTGGGGATGATACTGATGCTAGGACATTTGAAGTAGAGGAACCTAGTGGTGATGTATTGGAAGATCTTACTTACAACTATGATGCGGAGACTTTTGTACAAAGAAACGAGCATCAACAGAAAAACCTATATCAACCTCCAACAGTTTGAAGCTTTAATGCGCCTCCAACAATTGAGCCAATGAATTTGGAGGTTCATTTAGTAACCAGAAAGAGGAACAGAGTTGAAAAAGAAGGAAATTTAGACTCAAGCAAAAATAATAATTTTCAAATGGATTCTTTGAATAAACTGACCGAAACAATTTCTAGTTTTGATGATAAGGTTGATAGATTTATGACTAGAGACCAAGGATGTTGAAAGCTTATTAAGGAAATCCCAGATTTGACTGATAGTACTCGTTTCAAGGTCCTCGAGTTGTTAAACACAAGAGCTAAAAAGATTGATTTTATGGAAATATCTTCTGAAGAACGTCTAAGTGGATAGCGTTTCAGTTGAGAAAAAGTAGTTATTTATTTTAGAATTTTTTTTGGCTTGCACTTAAAATTTATTATATTATTTTATTAATGACTACATTCGTATTTTATTAGTTAGAGATTGTTTTTTTTCAGACTCCGCCAGAATGTTGGATTGATGAATAATACTTTGTTTGAAGTTAATAATATTTTTTTAGTATTATTCAATATTGTCCTTGTCGACCATGATTTAAAATTTCACATGTTGAATGTTATATTTTTTGGCATGTTTAATTTTTTTTTTGATTTTAGGTGATATTATTTACATGATGTCTCATTTAAACATGCAAAGATATGATGAATCAGAGGAAGTGGAAATGGAAGAGAACGAGGTGGAAGAACTAACAGAGATACTTGAATGTTTGTTGGTTTCTATGCAAGCAATTCTACAAACATTGCATGAAGTTATACTTTCTATGTATTATGAACCCGTTACACGACCGTTAACCAGGCGCTCTGTAACTAGAAATGGGTCTGAATACATAGAAACAATATTGAACGAGGATGCATAACACTTTCGACAAATTTATAGGATGTATCCTGAAGTGTTTCGAAAGTTATGCAAAATTATTAGAGAAAAAGCTCTGGTACATAATACACAATTTGTAACTATTGAAGAAATGTTGGCTACATTTTTACTCAATGTGGGTCAAAATTCTCGATATTGTTTGATTCGAAAAACCTTCAATAGATCGCATTTTAGCACCAGCCAAAGTTTCAATAAAATTTTAAGGGCTTTGAACGTAATTGCAGTAGATATGATGGCGAAGCCTAAACACAAATCATAAGAGATAGTACAAGATTTTATCCTTCATTCAAAGTAAGTTCTAATTATTGCTAGAGTTGTTATAATAGAATTGATTTTTTTTCTTGTTGTTGTTATTGATGATGATGATGATGATGATGATGTGGTCATTAATTGTTCTTGCTCTTTATTTTTAGGATTGTATTGGAGCTATCGATGGTACCCATATTCCAGCAATGATTGTTAGAAATGATAGTAGCAACTATCGCAATCGTCATGGCTTCACTTCTCAAAACGTCTTGCCTGCATGTAACTTTGATTTGGAGTTCATATATGTTCTTAGTGAATGAGAAGGATCGGCGCATGACTCAAGAATATTGATTGATGATGTATCTAGGAGAAATAGACTTAAAGTACCACAAGGTATGATCTAATTAATGTCAAAATTACTTGTTTTTATATTATGTTATTTAAGTACCACAAGGTATGATCTAATTAATGTCAAAGTATTTGTTTTTATATTCTTGTATTTAATTTATTTATTTTTACTATGTTTTTAGGTAAATATTTTTTGGTGGACTGTGGTTTTCTGAATCGGCGTCAGTTTTTAGCTCCTTTTCGAGGTGTTCGTTATCATCTTTCCGATTTTACCGGGCAAGGGCGACATCCTGAAAATGCTAATGAATTATTCAATCTTCGACATGCATCTTTGAGGAATGTGGTTGAAAGGTTGTTTGGCATATTCAAATCACGATTCACAATTTTTAAAACAGCTCCTCCATTTCCATTTAAAATTCAAGCAGAGCTGGTGTTGGCTTGTGCGGAATTACAGAACTATCTTCGCAAGGAATGTCGTTCCGATGAATTTTCAATTGAATTAGATACTGAAGATGCATTTTCCTCAGATAGTGAAGAATATGATAATTTTGAAATACTTTCTGAAACTCAAGAACAACAAAGGGAGAATGCCAACCAACGGAGGAATTTTATAGCTACTGATGTTGATGTAAATGTGGAGTGATGTTGATGTAGTAAATAATAATATGCATTAATGTTTTTCTTTCGTACTTTATTTGTTATTTTTACAATAAATATTTTTAATAACCTTAGTAGTTTATTTTTTCAATTAAAAATTAACCGAAGCTTTAAAAAATGTGCAAGAAGTCCATCAAAGTCAATCGACCCCTTTTTTTTGTTTTTTGGCTGGGGTTGAGTTAAACTCTTCCCTCCCCCATAGCCGAATACAACCATAGCCAACCTCCCCTAGTCAAGTCATCTTCTTCCTCTCTCTCTGGTTCGACTGTCTCGGTCTCTTCTATTTTTTTTCTTTATTGATTACTTATTTCCTTTCTCCCTCTCCCTCAATCACACAAACACCCACACATACACAGTCTCTAAAATCAAAATTAACAGTCTCTTCTTCTTCTTTATTCATCATAGGGGCGAAATTGAGAGAGAACGAGAGAATGGATTGAGAGAGAGAGAGAGAGAGATTCAACAAGACAGTGAGGAGAGACGAAGGAAGAGCGAAGCAAAGGTTGAAGATGGTGAAAAGTGGGGTACATACCCCTGTTCGATTTCGAGATTTACATGGATGTTTATCAAAAGTCATCCAAATAAAAGTTTATCAAAGTCTATTAAAGTCCTTACAAAAGTCCATTAAAGTTACTAAAAGTCATTAAAAATAAAGTCTATCAAAGTCTACCAAAGTTTTTAAAAGTTTACAAAAATCTACAAGTCTCTAAAAGTCATCCACTTATAAAAGTAACTAAAAGTCTCTAAAAATCTCAATTTAATACACCCCCTAATATTCTGTAACGTCTACACTAATTTTATAACGTCTAAACTGATTGTGTAACGCCTTCACTGATTATATAACGTTTACCATTTTATAAATAGGGCATCATACTGTACATTTAGAATACACAATAAACTTATTCTATTCTGAAACTATCATGGTATCAGAGCTTGGGTTTTAATCCAAGGTCGGTTGACTTTTGAGTCGATGACCGATCCTTGATACATCTTAGTGCTTGTTCTTGTGTTCGATTATGCTCTTGTTTTGATTTCCTCTTGTTTCTCTTATGCGTCTTCACACACGTCTAACTGTTGTACCAGTCCATTTGCCTCTTCCGCATCACTTAGTCAGCTAATCCGCCTACCATGTTTGCACAAATTTGATGCATTCCAACTTGCATAACCATATACCTGTCTCGAGATCCCCACTTCTTGTTCTGCCTGCCGTCGACTCTGGTGTCGATCTGTTGTAGACTCTGATGACTCTGCCGTCTATCTCCTCTCGTTGTCCTATCATCAACTCTGTCGACTCTGCTTTCGTTAGTCGTTCTGTCAACTATGTTGTTACATTAATCGTTTCCGCCGACTATGTTATTTCGTTAGTTCGTTCGCCGACTCAGCCTCGTTAGTCGTTATATCGATTATATTGTTATGTTAGTCGTTCTGCCGACTATATTGTTTCATTAGTTGTTTCACCGACTTAGCTCTGTTAGTCGTTCCATTAACGTTGTTCATTAATCACGCTCATTATCCACGTACTGTAGGCTGTCGAATGTAGTTCTATAATGAAAAAAAAAATCGATGTTCGTTGTCTTGATGTCAACTTTGTCAACTCTAATGTTTGTTCGTTGACTTCGTCGACTCTGCTCCATTAGTCATTCCGCCGACTCTGCTTCGTTAGTCGTTCTGTCGACTCTGCCCTTTCTGGTGGTGCGAGACACAATGCTGCCAAGCCACCTCGCGTTCTCCATCTGTCTACCTGTTGTTGTTGCACCAACCCTTGTGCGTCCGACACCAGCTTTGTCTGCCTCACCAGCACATCCCCATCTGCCTAAGCATCCCCTACATGTCAGCTTCCGGTTCGGGAACTCTTCAGCTTTCTTCTATTTCCTTCTCCAATCAGACGGCAAATATCTTCACTAAAGCTCATCTTCCGGGTTGCTTTCATGCCTTGGTTGACAAACTCAAGTTGATTTCTACGAATCCATCTTGAGTTTAAGGGGGATGTTAAGAAACTAATATTCTGAACGTCTATACTGATTTTGTAACGTCTACACTGATTCTATAACATCTACACTGATTGTGTAATGCCTCCACTGATTGTGTAACGCCTCCACTAATTTTGTAACGTTTACCATTCTATAAATATGGTACCACACTGTACATTCAGAATACACGATAAAGTAGAAAGAAAGACCTATTTATGAGCTAACCAGAACCTCTGATTCACAACTAATGAGAATTTTATGAACGACCGAACTATATTATATACGCTGGTATATATATATTTCAAATTTTCAACTCCAAATGATATATATGAAAATTTTCGGCATATTATTATACCTTCAAGTAAATGGAAACTTAATTGTATACCTTCAAGTGCTTGAATTAACCTAACAGATCCTAATAATTTCAAGGAAGTTGTTGATGGTCAGACCCAAACACTTCCCCAGATGTGAGCTGAAAGACAGGATAACATAAGAATGAGCAAGAAATTAAAAATATGAACATTACACGAGATACAATAGATGCAGGGACCAATTAGTTTAAGAAAAAACACTGCATGACCATTTAATAGGATTCGAATTTGCTGCAATCCTTGTGCCTACGGTTGGAAATGTGACCTCGTGGCGCGTGGATGCGCCACATTTCAACTTTAGGAACGAGAAATGAGAGTTGAATTAACTCCATTCTCCCACTCAAACTTTTCCTTAATTAAAAGCTTTTATTTACCCAATTGCCCTTTTCTCACCACACACGTTTCCACATTTTGACATCTTTAATTAAAATCGAACAATTCTTACAAATGCCAAAAAAAAAAGATCAAACAATATATTTGGCCGGATTTTTTTTAAAACTAAAATAACATTTCAAAAATCACACCTAAAGTTCCATTAGGTGATGTGACGCACAGGTCCGCATCCTTGTGAGTTTTTATGCGTGTCTCGGAGTGTAATTTATGTGTTATGTACCGAAAACTACGTGTGCACATTTATTTTTACATGGGCCTCTCACGCCACGTTACCTTGGTGTGATTTTAGATATAACTTTGGAGTGTCATTGTAACGCCTTCCCTTTTTATTTTGTAAAAAATAAAAAATAAAAATAAAATCCATAAATACATTTTTAATATAATCAAAAGCAGATAATATTTACACTAAAGAGGACAATTGGATTTATTTGTTGCGATACATCTTCTTCAACGCTCATTTTTTGATGATATGTTCAGCTATTGGATTGGTCCTTATTTGTATTTTTATTTTTTGGTAGTTTGTCTTCCCTTTGTTAGAAATCTTGATTGTCTTTTCTAATTGTCAAAAAGTTTAGGTTTTCTTCTCTTTGTCGAGAAGTTTTGTTATTCGTTATATGGTTCTAGCGAGTATTTATATATTGTAATGTGTTTCAATATTGTAGAAAAGTAGTCTCTAAATGTCAATCTGTTTTAATTTTACAATCGTATTCATAGTTAAAGTAATGGCATTTCTTTTGAACCAATAAAATTAACAAATCAATATATTTTTTTTTATTTTATGTCTAGTCCTCTACTAAATTATTAATGATTAATGAAACTTTTATTTTTCTTTAAATAAATAAATAAAGTAAATAAAAAATAAATAAAAAAAGAAGAAGGGCAATTGGAGTTTTGGAATGAAGATTAATATACCAACTTGTGATTGGACAAGAGGTTGCAGTCACCCTTGCCATTAGAAGTGAAGAGGTTCACATGTGAAGTTGGACCACCTCTGAAGAAACGTAGACTTCTCCATTGAAGGGGCAATGAAGGGCATTCAAGAGGATTGTGGAAACTTGGTTGGGAAGAGTTAATCCTCTTGAAAGAAGCCTTTTTGTGTTTTTGCTTCTCCATTGATCAAGAGTTTTGCATGAAATGAAGATGGCTGGAATTGTCCTTGATGCTGTGGTAGGGGACATCGTCGAGCGAGTCGTCTCTGCTGCTGTTGATGAGATCGGCCTAGTGATTGGTGTGGACGGTGAGGTGAAAAAGCTGAAAGCTGTCCTCACCAACATCCAAGCCGTCCTGCATGATGCCGAAAGAAAGCAAGTGGAGCAACAGGTGGTGAAAGTGTGGCTCCATGATCTTAAGAAAGTTGCATATGATGCTGAAGACGTACTCGACAAGATCGCTTACAAGGAATTGAAATACACCGTCCACAACAAGGTACCCAGATGGCTCAATCCTAAACGATATGCAGCACGCGGAATGTTAGCTCATGAAATCAAAGCCATCAATGAGGAACTGAATGCCATTTACGAGAGAAAGAAAACATTCCAACTGGAGCAGTCTAATTATCAGAGACGTTTATCTTCCTTTCGTCAAATGATCACTTATCACCAAGAAACTGCTTCATATGTGAAGGAATCCACTGTGATCGGGAGGGGGAGTGACAAGGAGGAAATAATTAAAATGCTCATCAATTCCCACGTGAACATTGCTCTTCCAGTCATAGCTATTGTCGGTCTTGGGGGCCTTGGAAAGACTGCGCTTGCTCAGTTGGTGTACAACAATGACGCAGTGAAGAAACACTTTGAATTGAAAGTTTGGATTTGT
This sequence comes from Stephania japonica, assembly GCA_039657345.1. Taxonomy (NCBI): domain Eukaryota; kingdom Viridiplantae; phylum Streptophyta; class Magnoliopsida; order Ranunculales; family Menispermaceae; genus Stephania; species Stephania japonica. Next base: position 12,530,435 of record CM077564.1, on the reverse strand, counting down.
GTTTCTAACTTTGAAACCAAAAATCTTTTCTTCCAAATCTTAGACCAGATTAATCCAAAGAATACTCGACGAGAGTCATCAAGTAAGCAAGTCTTGCTGGATGAACTTAAAAGTCAGCTACAAAAACTGGGGACGAAGAAGTTTTTGCTTGTACTCGATGATGACTGGAATGAAGACCCAAAAAAGTGGGAGGATTTTGCACTTCCATTGGGAGACTTTGTTGCTCCAGGAAGTAGAATTATTGTTACTTCTCGCGACTCTAACGTTGCATCCATTAGAGGAGCTCAAACCGTGCATGTGCATCGACTACAAGGCTTGTCTGAAGATAGTTGCTGGGACATTATTAAAAGTCAGGCATTCAAGAAAGGTGAGCGAGAAAAGGCCTCCGTGGTGGAAATTGGAAAACAAATTTCCAACAAGTGCAAGGGCGTGCCTTTAGCCGCAAAAGTCCTTGGTGGTTTGTTGCAGTCGAAAAAAGAAGATTGGGAATGGATGGCCGTGCGTGATGCTGAGTTTTGGAATTTGCCTTCACATGGTACAAAACAAATTTTGGAGGTCTTAAAGTTCAGTTACTACAATTTGCCCTCATCAACATTGAAGTCATGTTTTTCTTATTGTGCAATATTTCCCAAGGATTATCGCATTTCAAAGGCGTTATTGATTGAGCTTTGGATGGCACAAGGACTTCTTGGAGCAGGAGAAGTCATGGAGGATAAAGGTAATACATACTTCAACATTTTGTATTCAAAATCTTTCTTTCAAGAAGCAGAAATGAATGAATATGGGGAGGTAATAAGATGCAAGATGCATGGTCTTATGAATGACCTGGCTCAATCCATCTGCAAGTTTGAATGCCAAAATGTTGGAGAGAGCATGAAAACGAGTGTAGATCTCTCCGAATGCCGACATGCTTCTTTTATTTCATCAGCGACAGTAGGAACCTTATGTAAGGCTACGAAGGTGCGTACAATTTTTGGTTGGGAATCGAATTCTGATGAAAAGGAGTTTAATGATGGAGGTACGGCGGGGGTTACTAAAATTAGCACATTCTTTACATTCAAGTTACTACGGGTTCTAGACTTGAGCGGCTTCAGAGGTTCTGATTTTTCTTCTTTATTTGGTAAGTTGAAACATTTGAGATACCTCGACCTCTCTTCCACAAGCATCAAGTCATTGCCAAAGTGGGTTACTCGACTTTACCATTTGCAAACTTTAAAATTAATTAATTGTGATGAGCTTAAGAAGCTCCCTAAAGATTTGATGAATTTGAAGAAGCTGAGGCATTTGTTCATAGACAATGGCAAAAAATGGAAAAAAATGCCACAAGCATTGGGCAAACTTGATGAGCTTCGAACACTGCCAATTTTTATGGCATGCCAAAAGAATGGAATTTTAGTTTTGGAAAACTTAAAACACCTTCGAGGTACATTGGAGATTCGTCATTTGTGTCTCATGAAAGAAGCGAGCTTAGCCAAAGGAGCCAAACTAATTGACAAGGAAAACTTACGGGAATTAAGTTTTAACTGGGATAGCGACGACAGTCATTCTTGTGTTGGTGGCGATTGTGATGATTTACAAGTGTTGAAAGAGCTACAACCTCATCCAAATCTGAAGGAGCTATCAATTGAAGGTTTCAGAGGAGTTGAATTTCCTGGGTGGGTGTTAAATGGTTCACTACTTTCTCACTTGGTGGCAATCAAGATAAGCGACTGCAATCATTGTGAGCACATCTCGAGTTTTGGCGAGTTGCCTCAACTGGAGAGGCTAGAGATGATGAACATGAGCAAGTTGAAGCACATTGGTGGGAGAGGAGCGTCGCAATCATCATATCCTCGCCTCAAAGAACTCATAGTAAGTAGCCTGCCAAATTTACAAGAGTGGTCTGGAAATGCTGCTAGTATATTGTTCCCTTCACTTAAATCATTGATATTAGATAATGTGGGTGGGATGGGAGTGGTGTCAATAACAAGCTCTATCACCTCTCTCACTTCTCTCTCCATAACATGCTGTAGAGATCTTGAACTCCACCCAGAAGGGCTGCTGAGGAACAATAACCAGTTGGATGTTGTTCGTATAAACTCCAAGCTTTTCAAGAAGAGTATTACTAACAAATGATGAGATGGTTGCCAATAGCTCTCTTCTTCGTGAATTGGGGATATGGAGGTGTGATGCTTTGAAATCCATTCCAAACTTGAGGTGCTGCACTTCTCTTCAAGACTTAGAGATTAGTGAGTGTCGAGAACTGGAGATGATACCGAAGGGATTTTATGAGTTCCCTCGTCGCCCTGGAGAGCTTGACATTCTTTCGCTGTGATAGACTGAAAGATACCATCGAGCTTTTGCCAAGCTTGAAGCATCACTGAGTACTTCAAATCATGTTTTGCCTTAATTTTGAAGGTTTTGATATTTGCAGCAGCAACAACAGTACCGAACAACAACAACAACAACTACTACTACTAGTCGTCTTCCCATGCTGTCACACTTTAGAGATACAGAATTGCCCCAGCAATCTCATCTATTGACATGTGATGCTTTCATTCTCTTCGTCAATTGGTGATCATAAAATGCAGCGGACTCCGAGCATTGCAAGGCTTACCATTCCTGACTGCCCTTGAGAAACTGCAGATTGGTGGCTTCTCTCATGCGTTGCATTACTTCCCATTCTTCGGTGAGGATGATAATGATGACGCAGTAGTAGAGTTCAACCATCTCTTCCCCTCCCTTCGCGAGTTAGAGATTGAGGGGTGGCCTGCTCTCCAATCCCTGCCTCATCACCTTCAACACCTCGCCATGCTCAAATCTCGCGGAACTCTACAAATTTGATGAAATTGGCGGAGTGGCTCGGAAACCTTGCATCCCTTGAAAGATTGGATATTTGAAATTGCAAGAATCTGACACATCTACCTTCCAAGAAACAAATGCAGCGACTTACCTTACTCAAGGAATTGTGTATTATTGAATGTCCCCGCTTGAAGGAAAGATGCAGGAGAGATGGTCTAGAGCGGCCAAAGATATCCCACATTCCACATTTACACATATACAAGTTTAACATGAGGTATGTGTTGCATTATATATGTATTCCCTCCCTTTATAGCGCCTCTGAATGCATGCCATCTTCTTCAAAAGTAAAGTTTCCATATTTTACTTTCATGCTCATGGTAATGGATGAATAATTTGGAACAATTCCTTATTCTTTTCTTTTCTTTTCTCTTTTTTTTGTTTGCAATTCACAATCTCCTTTTTATTTAGGAAAAAAGAGTAGTAGCCTGTCATGGTTTAAAATGCAAATTCCATCTCATTTAGTTTTTTACTTCTTACAATCTCAAGACACATGATTCAAATATACATGGAATCTTAAAATTCCTTTTCTTTCTTTGCATTGAACTTGAGCATTAATTGGAAGAAGAAAATCATGAAGTGTTATTTTCTCTTTTATGTTGTATGTTTACTAATTACCCTTTACTCATTATTCTGGAATTATGTTCTTGTTGTTGTAGGATATATAATGAAGTGATCTTTCATACGACAGAAGGTCGAAGTTTTTAGAAATTGCGAGTTTTGCTCTAAAATTTCTCCATTACTCAGATGATGTCATTGTGCCATGGAGAGGTATCAATCCAGGTTATGGAATGATACGATCTTCCCAATTCATTTTCTATTTCTCGGTATGTCTATGCTAGTCTAATAGAGCATTTTTTTTTCACTTGAAGCCTTTTTCCAAACATGCTTTCTCATTTCAATTGGCTAAGATCTTGAAGCAAAAGATAATGTCTAGCTTACTATCTGGAAGTAATGATCTATAGTCCTCGCATAATTATCTTACAAGTTTGAACATGACATTAACTTAAAAATGTGGAATAAATGCTTTTGATCAACTCATTAGAATTGTATGTTTGTATTTGGTTATCTATAAGAGTATAGGCGTTGTATTCTACTGCCAATTTGCTAATTAGCATATGTAATCTCATTCATGCAGGCAAAAGACGTAATCGAGGGGAGAGGAGAAAATAAGGACGTATTAGATCCTCAGTTGAATGACAAGTGGCTTCAAGTCAATGGAATCAATCTTGTACATAGTTGTTCTGTGTGCAGCCAAATTAAGCAAAACTATTTTCCAAATCTTTTAATCCATTGTTGATATCAATCACCTTTTATTGTTTGGTTGCACGAATTTTAAACTGCTTTTTTTTCTTAGTTCTTTATAGCTTTTGAGTGAGCATATATAATCTAAACAGTTTAATTCTTTGAACTCAAATCAGAGATAGTACAGGATGAAGTCCTGTTTTTATTTGTCTTTTTAGTTGGTCTTTAATAATTATTTTGGATTATGTACCTGTTGTGGAAAAAGGGAGTAACCTTTCATGGGACAGAAAGTCAAGATTTATGAAATTATGTTATTGCTCAGTGGAGTAATTCCTGTCCAGCATTCGCCATCATAAACTAGTTCACCTCTCGGACTATTGTGTTGAAAGCCAAATCTTCTTTAAGGAATATAGTTCCAATGGAAATCAAAGGAATCATTTGCTAAGTAAGTCGCTAACCTTCCTTGTTGTATAGGTTTTTCTACATTTGTTAAATACCTTTATTTTTATTATGCTCCTGCTCTAGGAAAAGGCTTCTGTCATGATGAATTGTCTATAGGAGTACGGATTTGGCAAGATTTTACTTGTGCTTTGAAACTTCTCTGCAACTATCCAGATAGTTTTGCATTGTTCATGTAGCCGCCAAGGTGACGAAATGATCCGTTGCTATCTTGAAGTCCTCTGGTAAGTATACAAAACATGATAATTTTACTTTGTGCTTCACAGAGGATACCTAGTTTCTGAATAAGCTAAACGTTAAGTTCTTTGTTGGCAGCTCTCCAACGTCCTTCTAAATTATGGCATGGAGCCCTAGCTTTTTGAGATTAGATTGGCTAAGATGTTATAGGTAAAAAAAAGGCTACATGATCTATCACCGAATTGCTCTTTGTTGATATCTCATGTAATATGTGTATTTGTCTATTTCCTTTTTGGCTTGGTGTTCACATTATGTTGCTTACTTGCTTGAAACTGAATAAACCAGGAGATAGAAATGGTGAAACCAAAGGCATGAATTTGGCATTCAACATGAATTCAAGAGTTTCTAAAGTCTCGTAGCAAGTTGATTCACTGATATATGGAGGTCTGCTCAAATTTCCTTTCTACTATCTCATTGATTGCCTTTTAAATTCAAATGGAAAATAAAGCAAAATAAAATCTGTTTGCTTGACATTGCCTTTTACCAGGAAGTTTGGAGAAAAGAAACTTATACTAAAGTCCCTTTTCTCTAGTGAAATTGATTAGTTTGTCACATAGATAAAATGTAGATTTCTCATATGCAGTTAATCAAAATAACAATTAAACATAACCCTGAAACATAGTGTGGAAAGCCGCTTAGTTTTCGAGGAAATCCACTTCATTATCATATCAGTGACACATAATCACTTCAGTGTTAGCCAAGTCAAAGAAGCATTTGGAAATTGCGATCAGAGGAAACTCATTAGCTAATTGCAAGAATACCTACAATGTGAGATTATGACTGTATCTTATATCCTTCTGGTTTAAGAATGATTCATATAAATTGTGGATGTAATAGTAGTGCTATATTCCTTAATGTATTCAAAAGAAAATTAGATAGTAGGAAATAAAAATAGATGATTAGGGGTCACATCGTCAAATTTTTCAACAACATTTTCATTTGCTAACATATGGCATACAAGTGAAGTAAAGAGAAAAAACTAAAGAGGATTAAGAACGTAAACCGAAAAATTTGTCCCCAATTAAGCAACTATGTATTGTTTCATGTATTGGAAACCTTGCATCCATTGAAAGGTTGGACATTTTGAAGTGTGAAAATCTAACACAATTACCTTCCAAGAATCAAATGCAATGACTCACCTTCCTCAAGCTGATTATATTTCGTTGTCCCTGCTTGAAGGAAAGAAGCAGCAGATATGGTCCAGAATGGCCCGAGATATCCCATATTCCACATTTACATGTAGTAAATTAACATGAGGTATGTGATGTGTTGCGTATATATATATATATATATATATATATATATATATATATATATATATATATATATATATGCCCTCCCTATATGTATCAATAAATATGTTTCTATGGCATCTCTGACAATCTGATACATGCATCTTCACCCAAACTATACTGTCATGGATGAACAATTTGCAACTATTTCTTCTTTTTTTTTTTGATAGAAAAACGGTTTCTTTTTTTATTTTAGTAAAAAAGCGTAGTGTCTCACGGTTTTAAAAAACAGATTCAATATCTACTTATTTATACAATCGCAAGACATATGACTCAAACATATATATCACATATGGAATCTAACATTTAGCTCTTTGAACTCAGAGCATTAATTGGTAGTAGAAGATGAAGTGTAATTTTCTCTTTTATGTTGCATCTTTACTTGGCCTTTAATTTTTTTTTTTTTTTGGATGAAAACTTAGCCTTTAATCATTATTCTAGAATTATGTTCTTGTTGTAGGATATGTAATGAAGTGATCTTTCACAAGACAGAAGAGTCGTGTGCGGTTTTGACAAATTGAGCTATTGCACTGAAGTTTCTCCATTACTCAAATGATTTGGTTATATATATCAAGGTGATGAAATGATGCAATTGCTTCTCAAATGATTTTCTATTATTGGTGTGCATATGTTAGTCTGAGTCTGAGGGCATGTGTTTTTTCATTGCAGGCTTCTTTCAAACATCTTGCTAGAAACTAATACCAGCAGTTAAGCATACTTCCTAATTTGGATTGCTTTACAGATTTTGCATTTTCATCAAGCAAAACTTTGATTCCATTGCTGTTATCAATGACCTTTCAAGGTTTGATTGTTAATGTGTTGCTTGAATGTTAAACTAACCTTATTTTCATTATGCTCCTGCTCTAGGAAAAGGTATCTGTCATGATGTATTGTTCATGGAGTTGCCTAGTTGACTAAATGATCCAATGCTATCTTGAGTTCAAGAGTTTCTAAAGTCTGGTCTCAAGTTGATTTACTTAAATATGGTATGCTCAAATTTCTTTTCTACGATCTCATTGAATGTTTTTTAAGTTCAAATGAAAAATAAAATAAAATCTGTTTGCTTAGCATTGCCTTTAACCATGAAGTTTGGAGTAAAGAAATGGCTGTCCATTGAACAATTCAGACTGGAGGAGCTCAATTTATTCAATGGATTGCGTGCTGTGACACCTTGGTGATGTGGAATTGTGATGCTCTATTTATGGGGTTCATTGAGTTACGCAGCTTTGTTTCCCTCAGCGAGTTGGTGACTCCGTCCGCTAGCTTCTTGCAAGGCCTGCAATTCCTAGCAGCCCTCGAGACAATGAGCCTCAATTCCTTTTTTGGGGCGCTGCACACTTTTCCATTTCCACTCGTTGATGGCGACAAGGAGGTGGGGGAGGAGCAAGGTTTCCAACAATCCCAGCATAACCTCCATCCGCACGCGAGTTTATGAAGTTGTTTTGCAAGGTTCAACTCTAGTTGCTACAATGTCTTCAAATTATTGTTCTTGTACCACTTGTAGGCATTGTGGTTTAAATTAATATGGCGCCCATGCTTTCTATTTCGGCGGATCATTGGCAAAGTTCCTGGAGATAGAAGATCAATGCCGAGCTTCCACTGCAGGTGATGCCTAAAGTTTTGACATCATCAAAGTTGACTAGAAAACCTTTATTGATCAGCAACTAGAATGGTAAGTTTGTACATTGTAATCTACAAGAAAATGATCTTGTCATGCTATACAGATGGGCATTGTATGATTTTTTTTTTATTCATTGATAGGTCTCGTTTCCTCTTGAAAAAAAAAAAGGAGAGATTTAGCAAAGACCAATGTGCTAACTAGTATGTAATCTCATTCTTGCAGACAAGAGACACAATCGAGGGGAAAGGGGAAATTAAGGATTTCATGGATCCGCAATTGAATTAAAAAATCCTGATACTTGCTAGTGAATTCAAATCGATGAATTATCAATCTTGCACATTGCCTTTCCATCCATGTGAAGCCAAATCAAGGAGAAATGGCCAAAAAGTCAGATGACACCCGGAGGAATACTACATTTATCAAAACTTTTGATCCACTGTTGACGTAAATGATCTTTTAACCTTTGGTTTTTGGGATTGAGTCTATGTTTATGTTATTGTAATTGTTAAACTGTTCTCAGCATGCTCCATTAATTTAGTGTGTTTGTCTGGTTGAAGGCATTGGTGTTACATATGATGAGCAAACGATGTCACACAATTTTGCTCCTTTCTGGATCCAGTTGATGAAAAAAGTGTTTCAATCATCGTTTCTGTTTTGAAATGAATATTGGATCATAATGGTGAAAATAATGGATGGGTTTCAAAATCTCTTGAGACAGCAAAAATGTGAGTAGAATATGGACATCTGTTCTCTTGTATGTCTACATATAAAGATTCCCACTTGCTTTAAAGTTGCAACATATTAGAAGCACTTGGCCTCCCAAAAGTAGACATCGGTGTGGAAGTTCGCATAAAGAAATTTTTTAAATTAATCGAGAATGCTATGGAGACTTAATTCTGTTACTCCTTCCCCAACACTCTCGACAATTCTAAACATACACTATTAACACAATCAAAATTAACATATAAATAGATTTTTATGTACATTCATAGAGTTTATATATTTTTATGATTTTTTTTCAATTAAATAAAAAATACCCTCCAGCTTCATGCCCAAAAATGTGAGGAAACACTGGAGTTTGTCCCTGCAAGCTCAACATACCCTATTTGTATTAATTTCATAGTATATAAGAAATTAACCCTTTAATTAAGCTAATGAACTTACAAAACCGTAAATTACTCCAATTTTGTCAAGTAAACATCCAAGGCGTCCTACAAATGCTCTCATTAGAAAACGTAACACAAAATTCTAAAATAACTTGAGATGCATTGATATTAAAAAGGATTATAAACAATCGCCATCAAGTGTAGCCAACCCCAATTAGGATTGATGCTTGGCCTGATCAAAAAGCACTTGGCCTCCCAAAAGTAGACATCGGTGTGACAAAGTGCAGTGTCTAGGATCTTTAGGCGAACTTCCATAGCCTGAGGAGGCGCCACCTCCACTTGTTCTATCACCAAAGGCTTCCCTGACTCCCATGCCACTGCAGCTACAAAAACCTCATCAAGATTACTAACAAAAACACACATGAAAATATGAACTAATATTTAAAAGTAATCATCTCATCTCCTCTCATGTTTTAGAACTGGACTTAATTAAATTATTAAGAATTAATTACAACAACAACCTAGCCTCAATCTCAAATTAGTCAGGGTCGCCTACATGGATCAAACTCTTCTACTGCGCTTAGATTAGTGCAATTGATGGCAAGCTTTCCAAATCATTTAAATCCATCCTAATTAATGTGTCTCAAGTTATCAAGAACTAATTAATAAATAAGTTTTTTATAAGAACTAACACACACACACAAAATACCCCTAAGTTATGTAACCAAAAACAAAAAAAATATCCCTAAGTTTCATCAAATTGAAGTAACTAAACCCAGTTAATTAAATAATAGCTCAATATCTCTACAAAGGTTAATTAAAAGAGAAACCCACCTCTGCAACGAATGACCTGACCCACTGTGCTAGACATGGAGATGATGATGATCTCTTACTTATCTTCTGTTGATTAAATCTTTCTTCAGATGAACTTAATTGGTGTATATATATATAGCTGTAGTGGAGTGATCTTTAAAACATTAATGCATAGTGACGATGTGATGATCCTTTGTTTTTTATTTGACTTGATATTGAGTTCACTTGTTGTGTTGTAAGAGTGCAGTGAAACCACTTGCTTTTATTTTATGCCTTCGTTTCCGACGTCCTAGTTGAGAGATGATAATATTAAGGAAAAGGATAAAATGACCCACTTTCAAGACACACTTTGGACGTACACTCTTGTCTTTTAGTCATCTATGGATTTTTCTTATCTCTCCAGACATGTGCCCCACATCTGACAAAACACCATAAATAGCTAAAAAACAAGGGCGTGCGTCCAAAGTGTGCGTTGAGAGTGTGTTAGATTATCATTTTCCTAATATTAATGACTAATATTACTAAACAGAACAGGTGCCACGGGTCAAGTGTTCTGCATGCGTGACAAGATTATGACTTATGTTGGATGCTACTTTTATCAATGGCAATGAATCAAGCCCCTTGAAAGAGTTTGATTCGACCTCAACTAGTTTGAGATTAGACTTTATTATTTTTGTTGTTGTATTTGGATGTCAGTATGCCACTACTTAATAACAGCTAGAAAGCCTCAACCTAGAAAATAGTTGATATCGATTGCATAGTTGAGTAACTTGAGCATTACATAAATCAAGCTTTTCTACTTCATTTGATTAAATGTATTAGTTTTATATTTTTTAAATTATTTATAATCAATGCATCCAAAGATATCACAGATAATTCTTTTTTTTTGTCAAATTTCATCAATTTCTATTTATCAAATTTTCTAACCTAGCATTCACTATCTAGGGTATAGGGTTTAGGGGTATTGGCTTTATATAATTAACTGGTTTAATTACTTGGCCTCTAAATGGCGCACATGAGAGATTAACCAGAAGAGTGGAGTGAAATACAGTATTTGGATGTTTCAAGTTTTACACACTCTTTATATCATTCTGTCATTCTTATATTAGCAGGGAGAATCCTATTTGATAGGGTACAAACTATTACATGTCAATCATTCGAATACGTTACACGTTGTAAAAGGGCTTGGTCACAAAGCCCTCCAAAGATGTAATCATATATATATTGTTTTACATAAATATGGATAAAACACATTTCTAACCTCTGCACTTCAACAAAACAAAATCTTGGTTTGGAAAAAAAATCACATATCGTTTCCTTAAGCCACGCGAAATGATTCAGCGATTCGCTTCAGATCCTTATAATGTCTCTTCCATTGAAGACCTGCAATAGCCAAAGAGAATTGAGACGCATTGCTTCATCTTCCCAAGGAAATCAAGTAATCTTATAATTAGGAGAACAAGTGTAGTTTGTCATACCGCTTGCAGTAACAGCGAATAAGTAGAGCCGATTCCCAGCTGCAGTAGCTGTAATGAGAATATGGGGAGGCTCCAACTCAAACTGGTAGTACTTCCTTCCAGAGTGCTCGGCGACTTCCATCCTCAGGACTTTCCCTTCTACATTCTCTCCTATTACTTCTGGTCCGAATGCATTAATCACTTTATCAGGTGGCCCGATATTTTCTATTTTGACATCATCTCCAAGATCTGCAAACACCATGATGAGACCCCCAAAGAAAATAGTAATGAATACCAATATATCTTTAGTTAACTTACCGGCAAGAAAGTTGTGTTCTTAACAATGGGCAATGGTAAACCAACCAATTGGGTGGTCCAATGGAAGTAAGAGGTCATGGGTTCAAACCTTGGTGGGTGCAAAAGTTGTTTTTTTCCTATCGAAAAAACAATGGGCAATGGTAAAAATCATTGGCTTTTTAATGTTGTTAATCTACAAAATCTTGAGAAAATCGAGATAGTTTCCTACAGCAGGTCTTGTCCGTAGTAAGAGGAACAACTCACTTATAGTAAATCTATCACAAAGAGTTGCATTTCTTTTTTCCATGATCTTGGTGGAAATTAGAATGCTCTGAACCCTGTGGCAGAAAATAAATAGTTTCTACAACAAAAAAACAACCTTCTCGAAGTGAACATAAAAATCCCCAAGTCTAGGTTCTCTTTCTAGGAAAATAGTTTTCTCGTTGAAAAAATAACACAGCAAAACCCCGACTCCCCTAAGCAGATGACCACAGAAACAAGTGGAACCATGAAGACTAAAAACAATAATATTCTTGAACCAACCACCTACAATAAAATGATTTCACCAATTGCTACACCAAATTGCAAGCAAAAGAGAGATGGCAGAACTCACTATCTGCAAATCTGAGTACGGGAGCCACAATCACAAACAGCCTGCCCTCCTTAGCACTTGCAAATCTCAAATCTATCTCTGTCCCACCAAGATCTGCAATAGAGACTGGAACCTACAATTCATCCTTCAATATTTTAGGGAATTGAGGAAGTTTTGTTTGGTAATACTGCAGCTATGCTCTAAGTTGGAGTCCGTGAAGCACACATTTCAACCCGACTAGTGATAACATAGAACAAAATCAAGTAACTTAAAAAGTAAAACATAAAATCAAAGGCCCTGTACATTAGTTTGCAATGGGCTAGAACACAAATTTAACATCACGTTTTCAGTCAGTTTGGCTTTCATGAGAAGTATGAAAGTACCTCTTCCCATTCTTGTGGCACAGAGAACAAGTACGGTATAATGGGACTCCACCCAACACCATGGCCTCCAGATTTCTCATCTGGTCTGCGGTAAGTCCTCCAACCTGTCTGAGCAACATTTTTTCTTGTGAAGGCCAGGGATTAACCAATATCTCAAGAGAATACAAGCCAAAACAAATGCTTGGACAATTGTGGCTTTTTTTATAAGCAACTACGCAACAATGCACATAACACTTATAGCATAGCAGTTTGCTCCACTTTTAGCAACTACGCAACAATGCACATAAAACTCCACTAATTCAGACTAGAAACATCACGATTTGGCTATAACAATCAATTCATTGGAGCGTTCTAGTGACAACAATTGAAACAACAAATCCTCGATTCCAAATTAGTTTTGGTTTGATGCATGGATCAAACTCTTCTACTTCTCTCGATTCAATGCCCTTTATGGTATGCTTTCAAAATCTTTCAAATCATTTCTAATCATTGTATCCCAAGGTATCTTAGGCCTGCCCCTACACCGTCAAATTTCTTTAGTTTCTACATTGTCGAGTTTTCTAACAGAGACATTTGTAGGCCGTCTTTAGATGTCAATGACAACAATTTCAAGAATAAACAGGCAAGAAGGAAAGCTTGGAAAATTATGATTTCATAAAGACAAAAAAAAATGTCTAAAGGAGTTTATATGCACTAAAGCGCCATTACCATATTTGTATTGCTCCACTTAATATGCAAAAGAAAAAAAAGGCAATGTGCAAACTCCATTAAATCAAATATGGAAGACCAGATTTGTGCATACCAATTGATTCATTCCAACCAACAGTTGGTTCGCACAATTGGAAGCGGGATGTTGTCCTTTAACTAGTGACTGAGTTTGAGTCTTGGGTGTTAAGGTAAACTTCTCTGCCTTGTCATTGTTTGTCACAACATTGGGGTCAGTCATTAAAGGAAACTGATTTTCATGATTCGCATATCACTAAGTTTTTCCTTTACGAGACTGTGCCCACAAGACTTATGTTAGTCTATGGGCACAAACATATAACCTTTGTCATATCAGCACATATCTCACAAGATTAACGATATATTGGGAGATCATAGAATATTTGTGTGCAGAATCCGGTGAGAATATCCTTGCACAGTCAACGTGTGAATCTAACACAATATGGTGGGTAAGTTCAATGTGCCAAACCTTCAATTCAAACAAAAAGCTATGAATGGAAGGTTGATCTCAGAGGATATTCTATGAGGGATATCTTTCCATTGAAGAGAGAAGATCAGCACGAAGATGGAAAGAAGGATAATCCCAAAATCACGTTGAAGACTGTATAGAATAATTTCCTTGTAATACCAGTTTCGGTTTTTTTTTATATGTTGTTAATCACGAATAACAAAATCATCACTTGTGTGGCTGATTTCGATATTCATTGTGAGACAGAAAGCATTGGCTAACTCTTGTAGTTTACACACACATTTGCTAAAGGGACTTGGGTTTTCTGTGAGAACAAAGTGTGAAGGAGAGTGATTAGCAAAGTAGAACTTGGTGAGAGATCACCAGCTGTGAGGGATCACGAGTTAGGAGTTCTATGTAAACCTGTAATCATTTCTTTACAGTGCATCTTACACTGAGCGTGGCCACGCAGACGTAGGACAAGAGGTCCAAACTGCAAAAACAAGTTCTCGGCGTTGTTTTTTGTTCACTTTTATTATTACTTCCAGTTTTGCATTACTTAGATATCAGGTGGTGTAGACCAAGAAAAATCAATTAATTCCAATGACATCAATTGGAACCCACAAAGAAAATATTTCATCAGAAAGAGCTACAACCAACCTTGTTCATCAGGCTCAGACAAACCAGGGATTCTCCCAGCCAAAAGCCCCTGCTTCACCACAGCCAACCCATTACATGGAAAACCCAAAACCACTCCACAAACTAACAACCACCCAGAAACCATAGCAGCTCTTCTACCCAACATTTCATCATTTTCATCCCCAACAAACCCATGTCCATTTGAATCTGAAGCAGCTCTTGATCTAAAAAGCCTTTTCATTGACATAGATTGGGCGTTTGTGGTGTGGGCATTGGTGGGTTGAAAGGATGATGATGATGGGAAAGCATATTTGAGTGAAGGGTAGTTGCTGGCTAAGAGGATTCTGCTCATTCCTCTCAATACTGATGAAGTGGTGAAGAATGGAAATTACAAGGAGAGAGGCTTGTGTTGTTTGTGATTCTGGTTGTGTTGGCAGAAAAATTAAAACTGTTATTGGTTTCAAAGTAGTGTTGGTGATTACAGTGTTTTGGGTTTTCAGTTGCAGAAGAAGGAAGTGTCTGGAATTGGTGGGACTCATTGGAATTTTTGTGGAGGATGGAAAAGAGGGACGATTTGATTTTTGTGGACGATAGCATTTTTAGTCCTCGCTTTTTTATTTTTCTTTTTACTTTTTTTTTGAACTTTTTTTTTTTAAAAAAATAGAAATTTCACTAATCATCACTTAATACATTCAAAAGGAAATACGATTAGACAAAAAATCAAGAACCAAATCAACGTAGTAAATTGTTTCGTTAATTATAATTTTTTTTTTATCTCAAAAGATAATTTCATTGAAGTAAAAAATCAGGATTGCATCAAATCAATATAACAAAGCTTGAACATAGCTGGTAATTCACTCTAAAGCAATACTCCAATATGACTTCCACTTGTCGACTAACAATAACTCAACTGTCGTGGCCCACCAAAATGATTTTTTGTTTAGTTTGTTTGTTATTTTTTTCTCACTTTTTGTTTGTTTTGTATGCCTATACCTGACAATTAACTGACTTTTTGCACTGACAGTTAGTTGATTGTTAGTGCTGAGTTAACTACGTGAAGTTACCGTGTGTCCTTGTTGGGACACGCTAGCATTCTCCATACATTAATACACATATATACACCATTCGAACCATTACGAAAAATAAAATTTCCAACAAGGGAAGTAAACACATAACTTTCAAGGAGGGAGGATAATCTAAACCTAATAACATCCAGAAGAGTTGGGTTCAAAATTCACAAAAACATAACATCAAGAAGAGTTGGGTTCAAAATTCACAAACATTTACTTTTACAAGTATATATATATATATATATTTATATAAATGAAAAATGCTAGAATGACACCTCAATGTCACACCTTATGATGTGACATGTGGGCCTGCATCTTTGGTACCCATCCGCACGCTCATCGGGATACACACCCCACGTGTTATGCACTGGGATCTACATGCCTAAAACCCATTTATATGTAGGGCCCACATGTCACGTTACTAAGGTGCGACTTTGAGGTGTCATTCTAACTAGGGTGCACACAGATTACACTAATCCACGGATCCAGTCCAATTCGGACTAATTATCACTAATTGGTTCGATTTTTTGATCTCTTGAATTGAGTTGGATTGAAAAATCACTAATCCAGCTAGACTGGATCGGATTACGAATCCCACATTTAAAAATCGCGGATCCAATCTGTTTTTCACATCAACACATACATATCTCTCATCATATGTACTATAATCTCGAAGAACATCAACTCAAACTATCAACTCTAAACTATATCGTATCTCAAAGACTTTGCTTGTTCTTACCTCTTTTATTACACTTCAAACATTTTTTTTGGGTTGTATGTTACAATGTGCACTTTTTTGTGCTTTTGTTTGGGTATATAGTGGAGTTTGTGGATGACATTTTTATTTATGTAGGAACTTGCATTTTGAGGTTCTTGTGATGACAAAATTGTGAGAAATATGCTATATATAGATTTATGGGATGTATGTTGTAAATTTGTCAATTATGATATGCATAATTTTTGTAATTAATTTGATTAAAGTTTAATTTCATGAATTTTTGATAGGAAAATGTCAATCTGTAGAACTTGATCCAGTCCGGTCCGTATTTTGCAAATTGGATTGAGTTAGATTGATGAATTATTTGAATTAGATTGGACTATAATTTTTCAATCTGCAATAATTAGATTGAATTATGGATTGACATTAATTGAACTGAATTCAATCCGGATACACCTCCTATTTCTAGCATCTTCCTCTAAAGTCGGCCAAATTCCCAAATTCCTAAATTCAAGCCCGCTCAATTGTTTGTTATGAGTTAGGACTCGGACTGGTCTTATATTAGATTTCAAGACCAAGTCTGACCATGTAGGTCGGGCCGGGCCGGGCCGAGCCGAGCGGCCCATTCCACTGAAGAGGTCTACATATCATGCTCTTCTGCCCTCAAAACGCTGTTCGAGTCGTAGTCTTAAGGGCGGACCAGCCATTTAGACTAAGTAATACAGTGTTCGACTAGCAGGATTAAGTAGTCAATTAGAGTAACTTATATTCATACCTGCTGACTAAACAATACCATATTTTTGGTATCACTACTAATTGGTCCTGATGAAGGGGCTTGCGTAATTGACGAAATTACCCTCGAGTGACCAAACTAAGAAATCAACTCGATCGTTCCCTCTTTTCTTGGTGCGAACAGTGGTGCTCTTCGACTCCATCCGAGAAGCCCAAATCGAAACGCACTCCTTCGTTCGAACAGGCAACGATGAAACAACAAACCCCAATTGTTGTTGGCTAAGGTTTTTAAAAGAGTCTAGCTAAGTGCACGTCACCTTTTACTAAGTGTAACTCAAAAAAGTCAATTTTACTATAAAATAACCCTTATGCCCCTTAATGTGATTAGTGCACCCACTACAATTTATAAGTGCACTTAACATACTTATTTCTTTGTGATTTGTAGGTATCATCGAGTGATTCGTCCTCTAAGGTCTGAATATCTTATCAAAAAGTCGGTCGGAGCCCACCGAGCCTCTAGTTGGAGAGTCAGTCATAGCTTGCTGAACCTTTAATTGAAGAATTAGTCGGAACCCACCAAACTGTTAGGTCGGCAATTGTTAACTAAATCTTATCAAATAGGTTCAGTTGGATAACATCGAGCCTAGTGGATAAGTCTTGGCTATATGTCGTCGAACTTAATATAAATGTCTTGACCAAAGGTTTGGAGTTGGGTAATTCGATTTGGATAAAATAATATTTTGGTAAAAATGTGGGGTGTACTTAGAAATTGAAATTTGAATTTGGGGTGCTACCCAAAATGGGGCGCATTTAGCCTGGAATCTTGCAAAAAGCGTGGAAACGGAGGGGCAGGTTGGTCCTTTCACGAAAACCCCTAGCACAACTCCACCACTATTGAAGACACAAAACCACAATTGTTTCTCTTGTTCGCGGACGACGCACATCTCCTCGCGATGGGCGGCGCTGTTGAAGAGGCGGTGAAATCAGTATCCGATCTCTCAATCGACTACTCATCTTCTTCTTCCGCAGCTGCACCACCGGCCGAAGCTCCCAGCAAAAAGTATATTTCTCTCTCTCTCTCTCTCATTGTAGATTTGTATGTTGTTGTTGTTGTTCTTCTTCTGCGTTTCTTATTTGGTTGTGGTTTTGGCGGAAGTGCTTTGAAGAGGGAGGCGAAGGCGAAGCAGAAGGAGGAGGAGAAGAGGCTCAAAGATGAGGATAAGAAGAAGAAGGTATTGATCTCTCTGTCTCTGTCTGTCTCTCGATTGATGTTGCGTTGAATTGTGAATGAATTCGTTATCGCATTTGTTCGATTTGATCCGCGGCGCTTATGTTTATGTTTTCTTCTTTTTCGATGGAATGCGTGTTAATGAGATGTTCATAGATGCAATTTTTGTGTGGAATGGAAATGTCTCCTGGTGCCATTCAATTTAGGGTTTAGTTGGTGTTATTTACTGCTTTGTTGTAAAGACTGTGATTGAGACTGAAAGAGAGGCTAAGTAGCTTTTCGACCTGTCATTAAAAATGATTCTTCATTTTTAGCCTATAGAAGTAAGCTGACTTGTTAATTAACACTCGTAGAATCATATTGACTCCGACTCCGGTATGTGTGATTACTAACTGGTAAATAATCTTTGGTTAATTTGTTTGCATTTAATGTTTTCTATCAATGTTTCCGCTAGTTCAAGTTTCGAAAACCTTTTTGGCTCAAGTGTTCTCTCTGAGAATGTACGCCTTAAATCAATGTTCACGGAGGCCTTATTATATGACTACTATGTTGAAACTTTGGTTTGTGCATAGTTTGGATAAGCCAGGATGGAATTGGTTTCCTTATTCGTAAGCTTTCTGTTTCTGATGTTGCGAAGGATTGACTCCTGGATTTCACTGTAAAACACAAAAGTTGATTTGTTATGTTCTATTTTCCTTGCCTTGCGCATGTTATATCTCTTCTGATCTGGCTTTAGACTGAGGGAGGTATTTACATTCTTAACACTTTCGTAAAATATGTTTTGGGCGATTTTTTGCTTTCTTGTAGGCAGCAGCAACGGCAAGCACGCAGTCTTCAAAGCCCCAAGTAGTGGACGATGAAGATATGGATCCAAATGTATGTTACCGTCAATTTCTTGCTCAATATTGTCTTAACCCTTGGAGTTGGAGCTGATTATATCTAAAGTTTCTGTAATTTCTTCCCACTGCAGCAATATTTTGAGAACAGGCTGAAAGTTCTTGCAACTCATAAGACAGCTGGCATAAATCCATATCCCCACAAGTTCTTCGTTTCGATGTCTATACCTGAATATGTTGCAAAATATGAAAGCTTGAGCAATGGGGATCATCTTGAGGATGTCAAAGTTTGTTTGGCTGGTATTTAACTTTCCAGAATGTGAAGTTATGAACTGTTTTGTTACAGTTTTTTGTTTTTCCTTGGGACCCTCCTTTTTCTTTTCCTTTCTCTTTTTCCCTGTAGATATGATAGCTCGCCACGTCTTTGGATGACACAAAAATAAAAACATGTGGGTTTATAGTCTTATGGCATTCGCTGTAATTAAAAATTACCAAAGATGAATACTATGGAGCTTCAGAGCTGCCTACTAACTGCACTCAATAATCAGTTTGTAATTTTTTTTTCTCCTGCACTTTTTACAATATTTATTAAACTACAGGGAGAATAATGAACAAGCGAACTTCCTCTTCAAAGCTGTTCTTTTATGATCTTCATGGTGAAGGTGCTAAAGTCCAAGTCATGGCTGATGCCAGGTATTTTATCATGATTCTTTTCAATGGGCATGGGTTGATGCTTTTCATTTTGTTTATTTCTTGTCCCATGTAAATCCTATTTGCTTATTGCTTTGCAGTAGGATACTTATTCTCTATAAACATCGTAACATGAGGTCACTGTTGATTTTTATTTGTTAAATTATTCCATGAAGTGATTTTAGTTCAAGCTTTAACATTTTGGATTAATGGAAAGGAAAAAAAAAAAAGCAAAGTAACATTCTTGCTAATCACCTAAAAGTGATGAAGGATAAATGGTAGAGCCCATTTTGCATTTAGTAAATTTCTGGTATAAGATACACTTAATGAGATCAAGGTCTAAGACTGATCGAAAATCAGAATTTAATTGAATTGAGAGTACCTTTATAAGTGTGAAATGAGAACTGGAATCCAAAACTTAAACTTTTTATGTGGAAGTGTGATGGAGTTTGAACTTATTCAACTAATGCTTTCCTCAGAGCCTAGAAGTATGTCTTTTTTATGATTTCTTAATTAGAAGTGAGTGACATGTATCAATCTGCAAAGACAACTTGAAATGCTTGGCATTGCTACTACAAAAGCACATTATATCTAATTTAGATATACATGGAGGCAAAGGTGGAAGACTCATTATCAACCTTTATTCAATTAAATATTACTACAAAAGGCTCTCTTTCCTCCCTACCCACCCAAAAAAAAAAAAAAAAAAAAAAAAAATGAAAAAGAAAACACAAAATCTGCATAAGCCTTTGCAACTACTGAGTCTGTTGTTCTTTATGCAGACACTCGGACTTAGAGGAAGCTGAATTTTCAAGATTTCATTCTGCGGTGAAACGTGGGGACATTGTTGGCATTTCTGGCTTTCCAGGTTAGTTATGACATTCTTGATGGTATGTGCTGGGAGCTTATAAGTACAAATCAGAAAAGATAGTGATGGAGGAGTCTTTGTCAAAGCCATGTACAAACTTGCAAACTATAGAAGATCTGAAGTCGTGATATTCTCTAACTGTTCTTGTTCATCCCCAACTCATCTACTTTATAGCGTAATCAATTTCATAGCTTCTTATTTTTTCAGCACTGTTTTCACTCTTCATGTTTTCATAAGTCAAAGTTCTTTCAATCTTTTTTTGCATTTTAATAAAGCAGTGATGGTGCTCTACTATCAAAGTTGTCTTCATGTCTTTTACCTGCCTCCTTTGTAGAACTTGCTGTTGTTAGCACCACCCTCTTCTTCTGCATGTCATGTTATAGAGATTTTAACTGCATTCTTTGGGTTGACCCGGCTTAAAATTGGTGCTTAGCTAAGTTACCCGGACTCCGGTGTCGGGTGTCGGGTGTCGGTGCATGTCTAGAGGTCGGACTTGGCTATCTCTAATTTTGGAGACTTAGGGGCTCGGCTAAATTTGTCCAAAAATTTGGACACGGGTGCTCGGACACGGATAAAAACTATATGTTTTAAATATGTTTTCTTAGTCTTCATGAGTAATGAGGCATGTAATAACATTTAAATTAGAAAAGCACTTTTTCCTTGAAAAAAGATTGAATGAAAAAACTGTTTTTTAAGTCATAACCAAACAACTCCCTAAAATATCTAGCGTGCACTAGTTTGTATAGTGTTTGTGTTTTTGTTTGTGTATTATGGGTACAAATCAATCTTGATTGTGAGGATACAACCCGTACGAGACCCAAAACAGCCAAGTTCGGGTATCGTAGGTGCTTGCTTAGTTAGCTGATTGATCATCAATGAAAGTTCAATCTCCAGCCGATTCAAAATTTTCAATTGAACTCTTATCAACAATGGAGCCCAGGGCTGTGTTTTTCTTGTTTATTTTGTTATTTCCTTGTGTGAGTGTTTGGTTATTTTTCCTTGGGCGTGTTTTTCTTATCAACAATTGACCTCTTTTAGACTATTTGAAAATGTCAGGCGAATTCATTAACCAGGGTATCGCTGTAGGGGCATATGCTGCCAATACTATTACATTCTACAGCAGGGAAAATAATAAATTTGCATGTTGACGACATGCGAATAATCATGTATAATCTTTCATAGTTTGTTCATGACAGTGAGTAGACGTAAGTTCAATCTATTGTAATACCTTTATTTTTTTTGGGAGTGATACCTTTCTTTTGTACATATTCTCATGGTTACTTATATTCTTAATCATGACTGTCTCCTGAAAGCACATCATCAAGGGCATTAAATTGAGTAGATTGAAGTAGTTTGATCCATGTAGCTGACCTCAACTAATTTGGGATTGAGGCTTTTTTTTTTTGTTGAACTATTTCCTCTTGAAATTTTGACAGTCTTAATTCTTGAACCAAAAGTGCAAGTCTGCGTAACTAATAGCATGAAGATGAACCGTATATGTTTTCTTTGTTTTGTAAAATAAAGGGCGAGTATATTTATCTTCAGATTCTACTAGGATCCATATAATTGATCAGTGCATGACATTCTTCCTCTTTTAACAGGTAAAAGCAAAAGGGGGGAGCTAAGCATTTTTCCAAGGTCATTTACTGTCCTATCACATTGTCTCCATATGATGCCTAGGCAGAAAGCTGGTCCTGGTGGAGATAATACCAATAATAAGGTCCGCCATTTTTTTGAGACAAATGATTGTGAGGTTTAGTTCAAATTGCTGCTTCTATATTGCAGGTCTAAGATGTTATTACATCTTAATGACCTTTGGGAATGTGTTTGATTTTATGTAGAAAATTGATTCATGGGTACCGGGGATGACAAGGAACCCTGAAACCTATATTCTGAAGGACCAGGTACAATGTGAATATAGTCTTCCATTTCCCTTTTTTTTTATTGTGCAAGTCTGCTTCTACTTTAGTTCCGATCTTTCATTACTTCCATCATCTGCATTTGCTGCTTCTATAGATGGCTACATCTCAATTTTCAAATACGTCTTAACAGACTACTCGATATCCCAAAACAGAGTTCTTTTTCTTAACAACTTGGTTGTCAATTGAGTAACCCCAAACACTTAATTATGTTTCTCTAAATGTCTATAAACACTGAGTGATCTCTTATCAACAAAATAAAAACTGAGTTATGATCCATATTATGAAGAAAAGTGGGTCTCAACTGTCACACTGGTGAAAGTTGCTGACCATGAGATACTCTTCTCGATTTTGGGCAAGACATGATAGATCGTAGTATATTCTTTTCTCTTTTTTTTTTTTTTTTTTTAAGTTGTTCCTTAACATAATGGTTCGAGAAACCCAATCTCAACTGACCATGACAAACTCTCCCAACTTAAGAATGGGCTGGATGTGATAGATTGGGGCAGTTTAGAGTAGTTCCTATTTATTATTCTTGAGTAAAAATGTTTTAAGACTTCTTTGTCCTCAGTTATCTTTTCTTTCTTTTTTCTTTCAATTGTCAACCAGCTTTTTGCTCTTTTCATAAGAAGAATATCATTGGCTTAGTTTTTTAATGGCACAATTGAATATGATGGGGTTATGTTACAAAGACATAGTCAATGTGAAAGAGTAGAGAGAATAGTAGTGAAAGAGGCAAGAATATGGTTTCTTGTGTTGTAGTTCTTCCTCATTCCTTTTAGAAAAAAGAACTGAACTGAGATGCCACCATTGGTTGATGATTTTTCCTTCGAAAACCTAATGTGAGGATACCTAGGGAATTCCAAGTACGAGATATGTGGGACTGAAAGACATCACACATGTGAATGGGAAGAGTGGAAAAGATTAGCATAGAAGCTAGTCTTAGGGTTATCATTTGTGTTCTAGTGCTTGTTTTTGTGTAAGAAAATGATCCAATTCGTATACAACAAGGGATTATGGTGAGTTTGTGATGCATGCATCACGAAGACAATTTGTATTGCATCACGAAGAGAATTTGTATGCGAAACCGTAACAATGAATATATGGCATATCATTTGTGTTTTTGTTCTTACTTTTTGGTGTTGGATTGTTCTTTTAACATTAAGAATGAGAGAGATTAGCCTATGATGATGTGCACAGTTTATTGCCTACATTGTTTGATTTGTTTCTTACGTGATATAACTCAAACCAAGCTCTCTGAGGCACATCTCTCTATTTTTTTTCTTTTTTCCTGACATGGGTTTGTGTAAGTATGTAAAAAGGTGTCATATGGTCTTTTTAAGTTCTCTAACTTGTGTATTCCAATTATTATTTTTAATCAGCATTCAAAATTATCTTGAGGGAATGGAGGCCAACTTGAATGTTAAGTTTTTACGCTTCTTAAAGAATATAGACATTTGAAAGTTGATAGAGGGGAGAAAGGTAGCAATCAAGTTAGGCTTCATCTTTCATGTTGTAGTTCTTATTGTTTGGTGTTGGATTCACTCCCTTAATAAGATAAGTGGAAAAGAGAATGTGGCCAATGATGATTTGAAAATTAATTGCCGACATTGTTTGATTTGTTTCTAATGTGATATTACTCAAACCAATGCTTTCTGAGGCTACATCTGTCTTTTCTTTTCTTGACTTTTCTTAAACGCGTGTATTTAAAAAGCTGTCATGTGGTCTCTTTAAGCTCTCTATCTTGTGTATTCGTATGAGTTTTTGTTTTATCAACATTCAAAATTATCTTGGGGCAGTTTGGAGTAGTTCCTATTGATTATTCTTGAGTATAGATGTTTTAGACTTCTTTGTACTCGGTTGTCTTTTCTTTTTTTTTTTTTTTTTTCAATTGTCAACCAGCTTTTTGCTCTTTGCATAAGAAGAATATTATTGGTTTAGTTTTTTAATGGCACAATTGAACATTATCGGGGTTATGTTACAAAGACATCATCAACGTGAAAGGGTAGAGAGAATAGTAGTAAAAGAGGGAAGAATATGGTTTATTGTGTTGTAGTTCTTGCTTATTCCTTTTAGAAAAAAGAACTGAAATGAGATGCCACAATTGATTGATCGTTTTTCTCAAAAACCTAATGTGAGGATGACTAGGGCATTCCAAGTATGAGATATGTGGGACTGAAAGACATCACTCATGTGAATGGGAAGAGTGAAAAAGATTAGCACAGGAGCTAGTCTTAGGGTTATCATTTGTGTTCTAGTGCTTGTTTTTGTGTAAGGGAATAATGATCCAATTTGTAGGGTTTGTGGTGAGATTGTGATGCATGCATCACAGAGACAATTTGTATTGCATCACAAAGAGAATTTGCATGCAAAACTGTATCAATGAATACATGGCCTATCATTTTTGTTTTTGTTCTTACTTTCTGGTGTCTGATTGTTCTTTTAACTTTAAGGATGAGAGAGATTAGCCTATGATGATGTGCACAATTTATTGCCTACATTGTTTGATTTGTTTCTTACGTGATATTACTCAAACCAAAGCTTTCTGAGGCTACATCTCTCTCTCTCGCTATACATATATATATATATTTTCCTGACATGGGTTTTTCCAAGTATATTAAATGGTGTCATATGTTCTTTTTAAGTTCTCTATGTTGTGTATTCCAATTATTATTTTTAATCAGCATTCAAAATTATCTTGAGGGAAGGGATGCCAATTTGAATGTCACAAGTGTTTAAGTTTCATACTAAAGGCACACTTCTTAAAGAATATAGACATTTGAAAGGTGATAAAGGAGAGAAAAGGTAGCGGTAGAGTTAGGCTTCATCTATCGTGTTGCAGTTCTTGTTGTTTGGTGTTGGATTCATTCCCTTAAGAAGATATGGGGAAAAGAGAATGTGGCCAATGATGATGTGAAAATTATTTGCCTACATTGTTTGATTTGTTTCTTACATGATATTGCTCAAACCAAAGTTTTCTGAGGCTACATCTCTCTTTTCTTTTTCTTGACTTTTCTAAAACATGTGTGTTTAAAAAGGTGTCACGTGGTCTCTTTAAGCTCTCTATTTTGTGTATTCCAATTAGTTTTTTTTATAAACATTCAAAATTATCTTGAGGGAATGGAGGGCCAATTTGATTGCCCCTAGTGTTTTAGTTTCAAATATTAAAGGTACACTTCTTAAAGACTGTAGAAATTTGAAAGGTGATAAAGTGGAGAAAGGTTGCAGTCAAGTTAGGTTTCGTCTATCATGTTGTAGTTCTTGTTGTTCAGTGTTGGATTTATTCACTTGAAAAGACACGGCGAAAAGAGAATGTGTCCAATGATGAGTGACACTAATTGACTACATTGTTTGATTTGTTTCTTACATGAAATAACAAATCGAAGCTTTCTGGGGCTCTCTGTTATATCCTTTTTTTCGGTCTTATTTATTTATTTATTTTTTTTGCGTTTTAAAGCATTGCTTAGTCGACCACCTTGGGTGGTTTTGAGATCCACTTCTTATTTCTTAGGCCATCAATTAGGCAGGTGGTAGGTCTCTTGCTATATCATAAGTATACGGAGGCCTTTGTAAATATTAAGGAGTCAATATATCTACCTTTCCTAATTAGCCACAAGCCCATTTAGTGATGACATGGACCCTCTAGTAATCTCTCCCAGTCCCTTGGGTGTTTTTAACACCCTTTTCTCAGGGGGTTTACCTTCTGCAACTTAGATGCAAAGGGCTGTTTCCTGCGACTAATGGACTTATCTTCTATTCTCATGGGGTGTCTCCCTCTCTCCCATTTAGTCATTGTAATTTTCTATTTTCTCTAGCTTACTTGATAGTGTTCTTTCAAATCTTGCTTTACTTCATGTCTGTTTTTCTTTCTCTTTGCAAGTCTTTCAGTATGATACCATGATTTGTAGTACGTGTTTTAATTTTCATTGTTTTAATTTCGTATTAGGAAAATATGTAGGTAATATTTCGGTATGCATATTATATGTTTAGTAAATGTGAGCCATTGTAGCCTCTTGATAAACTTATATAACCCTTTGGGGGCTTTGAGAAATATTTTTATTGATTGCCTAGGTACACCCTAGGCCCTGATTGCCCTTAGCTTAGCATGTGAGCTGCCTTCACCGCCTTCAAGAACACATTTTTTTAAAGAGTATTCTAATTACAAAGGCCTATGTTATACTGTCCAAATATATTATGTATGTGGAAATTTAAAGGTTAGGGATTATCATTCGCGTTTTAGTTCTTATGTTTTTATGTATATGCATATGGGGATGAGAATGTGGCTGATGATGTTGTATAGTATTTAGTGCCTACATTGTTTGATTTGTTTCTCATGTGATATCACACAAGCAACACTGTCTGAGGCTTCTCTGTATATCATTTCTTTATTTTTGGTTCTTTTTTGGTAAAATGAGGGAAAGTAGAAGTTCCCTAAGGTGAAACACTTAAGATATCTAGAATCAATCATACAAAATGATGACAATATTGAAAATGATGTTACACATAAATTCAAGCTGGATGGAAGAAATGAGAGTGCAACAATTGTGATATGTGACAGAAATATCCTTACCAAGTTAAAAGGAAAATTTAATAGGACCGCAATTAGGCCAACCTCTATGGAAGTGAATGTTGGGCAGTAAAGCAACAACAATTACATAAAATGAACTTAGCAGAAATGAGGATGCTTAGGTGGATGTGTGGTAAAACTCGTAAAGATTGCACAAAATAGAGCACAATGGAAGAGTTTGATCCATGTAGCCAACCCCAATTAATTTAGGATTGAGGCTATGTTGTTGTTGTTGTTGTTGTTGTCCTTTTTCAAGGTACTTGTGAGCAAAAAGGTTTTAGATGGTCTCTCAAGTTATCACTCATCGATATCTCTATATGTACGCACACATATGTGCGTGTGTAGTAGTAGCAGCAGCAGCAGTAGCCAGTAGTAGTAGCAGCAGCAGCAGCAGCAGCAGCAGTAGTACACTCTCAAGAAAGGTACGGAAGGATGGACTTCTTCTCACTAGCAAAAGCAACCATGGGAAAGGCTACACTCATAAGATTTTCAAATTTGCTTATTTACCAACAACAATAATGAAGCCTTAATCCCAAATTAGTTGAAGTTGGTTACATGGGTAAAATTTGTTGATGAGGCCCATTAAATCATGCTTTGAGATGTGTGCATGCACATTCCAATGTGTGACCAATGGCCCCAACTACT
Organism: Stephania japonica; assembly: GCA_039657345.1. NCBI lineage: Eukaryota > Viridiplantae > Streptophyta > Magnoliopsida > Ranunculales > Menispermaceae > Stephania > Stephania japonica. The sequence goes on along the minus strand of CM077564.1, from coordinate 12,503,012 downwards.
GTGCGCAAATGCATTTAGCATAAGGATGTCACCCTAGCATTACCCTCTGCCCATATGCCTAGGCAATGCTTTGCAACCCCTTCATAAATTTAATTAATTCCTTCAATGCATTTGGTGATGGCATGTTCCATTATTAGTTGCTTTTTGCCATTTTTTGGCATTTCTTGTATAAAAGTTTTGATTTTGCAGCTATATTTTATACAGGATTTGTATTACTGTTTTTATCTGCTAGTTTTATTACATGGTGTTGTGAAATTAATAATAGAAAACTCATACATAATTCAATTGTTCTTCATTACATTACACTTGGATTAAAATGAATGAACTCTTGTTGTGACGCCAGGAAACTCGATATCGTCAACGTTACTTGGATTTGATGTTGAATCTGGAGGTTCGACAAATATTTAAGACTAGAGCTAAGATTATCTCTTTCGTGAGGAGGTTCCTTGACAATCTTGGATTCTTGGAGGTTTGTTTTATATTTCCCTTTATACAACAAGTTCACTCCATTGGAAAGCTTGTTGCTTTTAGCAATTTAACGTAATTCTTGTTAGGTTGAAACACCCATGATGAACATGATTGCTGGTGGAGCAGCAGCTCGACCATTTGTTACTCATCACAATGAGTTGAACATGAGATTATTCATGCGTATTGCTCCTGAGCTTTATCTTAAGGAGTTGGTTGTTGGTGGACTTGATCGTGTATATGAGATAGGGAAACAATTCAGAAATGAAGGCATTGATCTTACTCATAATCCTGAGTTCACAACATGCGAGTTTTACATGGCATTTGCAGACTATAATGATTTGATGGAGCTCACGGAGCAAATGCTAAGTGGTAGGTGACTAGAACGTTACTTGCATCTATAAATATTTTTAACAAGTTATGGTGATTATTTTTGTTTATTGTGGTGTAATTTAATTGAAACAGGCATGGCCAAGGAGCTTACAGGTGGTTACAAAATTAAGTACCACGGAAATGGATTAGATAAGGACCCAATAGAGATTGATTTCACGCCTCCTTTCAGGTTTTGTGCTAGTGATTGATAATATTTAGGTTGGGGATCAACTAGTTTAGGTGGTAAAGGCCTTTTGGATGAAATTACAATTTACTACTTGATCTTTGATTGTTGCAGAAGGATTGACATGATTGAAGGGCTAGAAAAAATGGCGAATCTCAATATACCAAAGGATCTCACTAGTGATGAAGCCAACAAGTATTTGATAGATGCATGTGCAAAATATGATGTCAAATGCCCACCTCCTCAGACGACAACTCGGCTGTTGGATAAGGTAAAATTGGATCTTAGTTAAATTAGAATTTGGCACTGATTGTTGTTGAGGCAGAAGAGATGTTATAGGTACATATTTTTGTGAATGACAAGTAAAACTATTTTAGAATGGAAAATTGAAGTTTTTATTAATCATTAATGAATTTGCATTATTTAATTTGCACTACTTTGAATGATGTATCGCCAAGTATTGCAGTTTTTTAATGTTTATTATGTGGATTCTGATATTTAAGCAACAAGTATTTGATGGACGCATCTATATATGCGTGCAATGCATGCTTCTTTATCTATGAGGCTGTTGTGTTTCACGTGTGAAGGATTGTTTTCTGTGGGCAACATTTTTTTTTGCTATATCAAGAAATGAGAAGCAACCAGTTGGCGATGAACGTTGCTGTTTTTGCATATTAATTACTTGTTGCTTCCTTTTTGTTTATTTTTATTGTTTAATTGGTTTGCTGTGTGACTGAATATGCTCATACGAGGCTTTGGCTTTAACTCATGATTTACTAGCTTTGGTGTTGTTTTTTATGAGCTGATACACCCATCTTTTATTATAAGATCGGCTGACCTTTTTTTTTTTTTTTTTTTTTTTTTCTTTTTCTCTCTTTAAAAAACTAGAGTGCATTAAGTTGAATAATTGTAGAATATTTCAATAACTCTTTGGTTGAAGGGAAGTAAACATTCTAGTGACCTTTCTAATTAAGTCTTGTATTTCAAATTTTACCACTTTAATGTGTCTGGTGAAAAAACTTTAATGGCAGCTTGTTGGTCATTTCTTGGAGGAAACTTGCATCAATCCTACATTCATTATTAACCATCCAGAGATAATGAGTCCTTTGGCAAAGTGGCACAGATCCAAACCTGGGCTTACAGAACGTTTCGAATTGTTCATGAATAAGCATGAGGTGTGCTGCTACTCTGTTCATGACACTTTTCTTTTTTTCTTTTTGGTTTAGATATGCTCATTTTGAATGTTCTTATGAATTAATCAGTTCTGCAATGCGTACACGGAATTGAATGACCCTGTGGTACAACGTGAGAGATTTGCTGCACAGCTTAAGGTATCATTTTCTTTATTAGAAGGGCATGGCAGAAGGTTGCTATTGTTAAAGAAAAATCTTATTAAATATAACGGTGATTGTTTCAGGATCGGCAATCTGGTGATGATGAAGCTATGGCATTGGATGAGACATTCTGCACAGCTTTAGAATACGGTTTGCCTCCTACTGGTGGTTGGGGTTTGGGTATCGATCGACTAACAATGCTGTTTACAGATTCACAGAACATCAAGGTGTATTTTAGTTTATACTCAAAAGAGTTTTTGTTTAATATTTATCATGATTTTGCTTTCTAGACAAGCTGTGTATAGCTTATCCAATATTTTCTTGAATCATGAATTGTATTATATGATATGTCGTGCAGGAAGTTCTTCTCTTCCCAGCAATGAAGCCTCAAGAAGACTCATCCACTAAAGGTACAAATTTTGCATTTCTTCCTGTCAAATCTCTCATCATTTTTAATCAGTGCATTCGGTTTAGACTTTTTATTCCAGAATGCCGTTCTCTATCTATGATTCATGTGTATTGCTCATGAAGTTTTAATTTCAAGCCAGGAATCATGTTTCTGCCCATGCAAATACTCTTTTTTGTTTTTGTCAAATTGTGCAAATACTTAATATAGGCATATTTGAGCACTAATCTAAAGGGACAATTGAAATTAGTTTCTTCTGTTATTGCAGCGACGGCTTAGACTCACATATTGCACTTGAAAGGGGCGACGCTTGTAACACAACAGGAGAGTTGTTGTCTCTATTCATCTTCCATTGAGCTTTTATAAAAGCTTAATTATTTGAATACATATTAATTGTAGGGTTTTTGTCCCTCCTACCCTTACCTAGTCTACAGAACAAAGAATGTTTTGTGCTTTTTTGCCAGAGTCACACTTCCTGTAATGCTAAATGTTTTTTCGGAGAACAAGCATTCTACTTATCACTATATTGCGATTCAGTGATTTCATACATGGATAGCCTACCAGAGTTGAGTTCATTCCATTTTGACAGGGTTTTAGGGTTTTGTTTCTCTTTGGACCAAAACAACGAATGTAATTTCTTCTTTTATACTATTTGAAAGTCTTTGATCTTTTGGACAAGTCAAGGTTCGATATTCCTTTAAATTGATGTGAATAAAAATGATGGCTGATACATCATACATGTGATTGACTCCTAATTTGCGGCCTGCTATCATACTCTAATGTAATCACATTGTGTGTACAAGAGAATTTTATTGCTCCAAAAATCCTTCGTACCAATTGAGAGATCAGCACTCTTGTTCTTTATTGTGAAATTTTCCTTGCTAATTTGAGGCTATATTTTGCTCCACATTGTTAATGGGACGACATTTTTTTTTTTTTTTTGGAAAACAGCAGTATGACTTTTTTTTTCTTAATTCAACAACAGTAAATGACTTTTTTTTTTCTTAATTCAACAACAGTACATGACTTTAAACTGTCACAATAGCATTGCTCCACTGAATTTTTTTCACAAGTTTAGAGGCATTATCTTCATAGCAAAGGGTGTATACATGGTAACTACAAAAAGCTAAATGAGACAGTTTCATAAACGATAGATGATTAAACACTTTTTAAATTATATATATCAATATTATTTTATACGAACAATGCATAAAAGTAACTACAAAAAGCTCAAGCATGTTAGAAAAAACTCATCATTCTCGGTACTTTCTTTTGCAAATTCACATTGACAAAGCAATCTAACCAACTTTGTGAAAGCAGAGAAAGAGAAGGGATTGCAAACCAAGGCAAGCTTTTGAATTCTATCATGGCTAGACGCCTAGACCAAGGGAAGATTTCATCATTCCAAGAGATCAATATGCCTGACTTCCCTCTCTCATCGGCTTAATATGTTCAAATTTTATCAAGAAGCCCAAGATAAATTCCTCATTCCGAGATCTCAATATTCATCATGATATGATTCTTGTGACTTTAGTCTTTGCAATAGTCTTGACCTGCTCACTGGCATAATCAGTTTCCATTGAGGAAATCTTTAGCTTAAATGTGGCTTTTGATGTTGCCATCTGACCATTCTTCTTGCTCCTACATATGCACTCTGGATATGGGTTTTCATAGAAGGATTCTTCAAATCTGAACCGATTGCGACCCTTGATCCCTGGCAGAGCATCTCCTCTTTTTCTTGGACCACCATGCCTATCAGGAGAAAATAATCTACAAATTTTTATCTTTAAATAAAAGTGTCAAAAACATGTATTAACAAAATCTGACACACTGCCGTTCAACACTATGGCACCACTCTTACTAAAGGAATCTCATCACATCAGAGGGGACCTCAATGGTTACACAGAAATGGCGTCGTACCTATTTTCATGTATTTGTTTTATGAGAGACGATAATAACGGGCCTTCTTCAAGTTCTCCCCTTTCCATCTTGTCAAAAAGGTCAAAAAGCCCCTTCCTAAACACAACAAAAATTAGGAGTTTAGTGGATTTATAACGGTAATGAACATGAGATGCATGAAAGGAAAAAGAAAAAAAAATCCTTACTAGTTTCAAAAGAAGTCTTTTAAGAATTTATGATTTCTCAATCATATGAAATTTGATAGCTCTTACAGAGATTCATCCATCAAACGCAATTAGCATGTATTTTGAGAGACAAATATGTCCATGAAGTCAAGACATATCAAGGAATTCTTGAACTGAAGTTTTATATCATCTTAATTGAGTGTAGCACATAAAAGAAATAGACATACCGATCTGGGGTGATCGTCATGCGGTGCCCTAAAAATCTGCGATGCCCCTCTACAGCTCTTGCCATGTTACCAGAAAATGAAGGAATAAACACATCACTTTCCACAGATACAATAAAGTCCAGTGCTGCTTTTTGAGAATCATGATCAGAGAACGCTTCCAATTCTTTAGCAGTTGCAACTGTGTCCTGCATCAAGTACAAGGCATTTAGTTCAAATTTGCAACAAAATGATTGGGCAGTAATTCGCTTTCCAATGCATGATAAGAGTGATACAACCACCCACCTTAGAAACGATATTTGGAAAGTGGGATTCAAGCTCACGCAGACGAGAGCTCCCACCATATACATCCCCACCTGCTATGTAGATCAAAGTCGATGAAGGATAGCCAAGAGCATGAAGAAACAAACCCACTTCCTTCGGACTTAATGGACAAAGACCTCCAAGTCTTTGCTCTGTTGAATTGATTATCTTTTCTTTCCAGTGGTTTGTGTTCTCCCTAAGAGACAGAAAGTAAAAGTCAGCCATGAAGAAACAATGAAGATAAATTCTTCATTCTATCATATTTTTAAGAATGTATCATTAGGCAAAACCATCATTTAGTCCCTGAACTTTGTGTCTTTTATGCTTTTGGTCCCTGAACTTTTATTATTACACATTCGGTCCTTGAACTTTACAAAGATCTACATTTAGTTCTTCCACCATTTAAAGTGTTAAATTCCACCGACGTGAGTAACTGAAGTACCACGTGATTAGTCAAGAAGAGTAAAATGGTTTATATTACTGAACCGGACGACTTACATCGACCAACAAAAGTCGAAAAAAAAAATAATTTCCTCCAAAAACATAAAAAACTCAAAGTTCAGGGACCAAAAGCATAAAACTCAATAGTTTAGGGACCAAACGTACACCAATGAAAGTTTAGGGATCAAAAGCATAAAAGACTCAAAGTTCAAGGACCAAAATATATGTTTGGCCTTATAGGATGGAAAGATTAGATTGTTCAGTACACGATCAGGTTTAACTTCCGACAAAAAGATTTCTGGCAGAAATAGTTCCCTTGTGTGATACACATAAAATAATATCATATATCATACCTTCACTACAATTGGATCATTTATCTGTAGTATGAAGTTAGTTTTACCTCATTATCCTCAATTCTTCAGCTTCTGCATCACTTAGACCATGAGTACAACCACTAAAGGAAAGCATGTCTTTCTCATATCGCAAATGAAGAGCAATATATCTTCCACCATACGATCTCAGCCGCTCCACCAGCTTCTGTGGTGTCACCGTTTTGTATGCTCAGAACCCAATTTAACTGGATGCCCCATAGGATAGTCCAACTCAATGCATTTGTACCCAATATACAGACAAAGTTCGAAAAAGTTTCTAACCAAATTTTCAGGAAATCCTATTTTTAATTTCCCCATAGTTTTAGATCCTCAACTGACACATTGATCCTTCCTGAAACAATTATAAGATCCTCGAGAAATGTGTACCCAGGAGTACCTTGAGTTACGCATTATTATGTTGCATGAAACAAGACTAGACATATATAGGTCCATGCATAAGGAAAAATATTGACTATAAAGGCACATCATATGATTTAAGCCTATACCTTGACCATGCATGCATGCATACTTAAGTGCAGGCATAAATAAACTGGGCTATTGTTCTATTGGTGACAATTGAGTATGAAGTGATGACTAAGCAACATAGTAAACATGTTAGACTATGACATTAGTCATTTTAGGGTTAATTAATCAAAACAATTGACTAATTTTTATCATTTGATGAGGATTGTTAATAACCATATGCATATTCGGTAAAAAAATAACCATATGTAATATGCATATGAATTAGTTTGTGAACATACTGTTTAGGTGTCACTTATAGCTCAGTAGACACCAATAAAAAACAGTTACTAATCCAATCTATTCATTCGTGCGTGTGAATATGCATGCATACCAACATAAAATGCAACCATCATTGATCAGAGTCAGGGTAAAGGCATCAAATTATTGGATATGCTATAGTGATCAATATCATTCATCATGTAAGGAAATGCCCATGTGTAGTTTTTTTTTTTTTTTTTTTTTTTTTTTTTTCCCAAACCATAATATTGTATAACTTGAGGTATATTTTGGCATACTTTTCTTGAGGAGATATCTTACAGGCATTTCAAGAACCACAAATGCATTAGTAGACAACCTAAAGATATAGGGGATTACATAAATAGTTAAGGGGAAAAAAGCAAAAATGAATATCCGACCTTTCCAAGGTTCTCAATGGGAGGAGAGAATCGGAGAGCTTGATATAAAGCACGACATCGCAACCTCTGGATATCAAGAGGGAGATCATTGTTTGCTAATCGTGAGTCCGTTTTAGCAACATGTATCACCTGCAAAAGCAACATTTCGTAACCAATAGTTCCATTGAAAACTGTCCACATATATGCATTCAAACAAGAAGTTTATGAAGATAGATTTGGTCACACGCTCATAGATGCATACTAACCTGATATTCTTTCCACAAACCTGACATATTCTTGTAGTAGCTGATGCCGGACCAGGTCATAAAGTGCTTCCTAGCCCGAGGAACAGATTCCATTTCCTTGGGAAGCTCCTTGACTATCCGCACATCTCCTTGCAATGTCCGAATGAAATGCAGTTCATCAAATATGTCTGAAAATGTACTGTAAAGTCCCAGAAAATAAAAATAACAACATAGATGCATGTCAAAAATTAAATAAAATTGCTGTAAGTGGGAGAAACAAGATCTATGGATCTAAAGCAAACCTTGAATCTTTCCAATATGATTTCCTATCCAACTGAGGAATTACCAATGTTGCATTCATTATACGTGCCACAGCAACCATGTCACAAATCTATTAGTGAAATAAGATTAGCACATGTTGACAAATAGAACCAGGATGATAAAGTAGTACATCGGTGCAAGATCTATACTTCTATTCAAAGAAGAAAAAGAGACAAAATTACACAAACATATTAAGACCAGAAGCATAGACAACAACCACTACCTATAAATCATTTTACAAAGCCTTATCCAAATGTGAATATACAATGACATTTCAAGGTAATCAGCATTAAGGCTTTGTAAAAATAAAATAAAATAATACAAATAAAAATAAAAATAAAAATAAAAATGCATTGAGTCACAGGAATTCACTAGTATGGATAAGAGTTGGAGAACCACATATAAACATTAAAAATTGCCACCAAACTGAAAGAACAAGACATTAGTTTCAAGTGTCTGTATTGTGTCTTTAGAGCAAGATTAAAGGTAGTTGTGCTCCTGGGGTGCAGAATTTAGGGCTGATGGTAAGCAGAGTAGAACAAAAACCTTAAAGATGCAATACACAGAATAGGAGCGTAACATTTTTTTTATAAATAAAATTTGGGCAATGAAAGAGTTTGATCCATGCAACCGACCCCAATTGATTTGGGATCGTGGCTTTGTTGTTGTTTGTTGTATGATGAAAGATACAATGAAGCCAAGCATATGACCAAGGCATGCAAGTGTAGGAAATGACTTCAGGTTCATTATGTAGATGATTGGGTCAACAACTTACACCAGTGCGCATTTGATTCAGTCCTCCATTGCTTCTAACAGTTAGATAATGACCTGAATCTTGCGGCGCTGACATATAAACATCAAGAAGTTAGATCAAGTAAAAGAATAACCTAAAACCTGAAGAATCTAGATTGCAACTTTGAAGTAAATTTTTATCTCAAGGAAACACTTTAAACATATTTACGAGTACGAATTCCATACAAAATTCTTGACTCAAAAAGACTACTTAATTTTACCAAGGATTGCACCAATATGTCAACAGATTAAAGAATACCTGCATATCGTGACGAAGGTTTCACACACGGCTGTAAACTACGAGAAAAAGTACTCCAAAGCAAATCATCCGAGCCCTGATAATGGCAAAGAGCAATAATTAGCCCTGACTATACAGGTAAATATCTCCAGCACATTGACTAACAAGACGCAGGAAAAATACTTGACTTTTGTAAGAACATGCAAAAATTATTCTTTCTCATGCAAGCTGCAGGAACAATTCAAATGTTCTTTAGTTCCGAATTGGCATGTTCATTTTCACGCATAAATTTATACTGATAGTTGGCTATTGGAATTTCTTTTAAGTTATCAACAACAACAACAACAACAACAACAACAACAACATAGCCTCAGTCACAAATTAATTGGGGTCGGCTTTATGTATCAATCAAACTCTTCCATTGTGCTTGGTTTAATGCAAAGTCTTATAAAGTTATCAAGAGTCACAAATAACAGACCTAGAATGCGGGCCGAAAAAAAAATACAGTTCATCGGCATAGTCATGGAAGAATATAAAAACAACAAGTTAATAAGTTATTGATTTAATTTTTTATTGAGTTAGAAAGATCGAAATTCGAAACAATCTCTCAATTATTTCAATTTGCATTAATTCATAGTTATTAATTGTTAAACTAAAATTCAGATAAACCATCAAAGCAGAAGTGCACATATATGTAATAAAAAAATAAAGAAAACAAACTTAAATAAAGAGAAAGAATTGAACGAAAGGGGAGGTACCTTGAGAGATGAGGAGTGTTGGGGGTGAAAAGGGTATTTTGGTTGGTTTTCAAGGATTTTTGTGGTGGAGTTGAAGAAGATGATTATGGAGAATAGGCAGAGGAGTGAAATGTAGAGAGCGAATGATAAGGGCGAAGAGGGATTGCGTAGAAATCTGGACCTCGCGTTGGATCTCTGATGCGAAGACCCTCTCATCTCTCTCTCTCTCTCTCTCTCTCTTTCTCTCTCTCTCTCTCTCTCTCTAAATATATATATATGTATTATTTTTTTGGCCTCTCTCTCTCTAAATATATATATGTATTATTTTTTTTGGCCTAACGATTAAATATATGTTAACCTTTATAAGTAGTATCAATTACACCGTTTGAGCAAAAATGTAAGTAGTTTAAGGTAAAAGCATAAGAATTAAAAGAGCCTTAATTATGAGTGTAATTTACATATGTCATTTGACATTAAATGGATAGAAAATTAGAGAATCATAAATGTTTAGATTGCACAAGGGTAAAATGGGTAAAAAAAGTAATAAATACGCTATCGAATTTCAAAAATGACTTACAATTTTGAACAAGGGATTTTTGCTAGAACGACTTATATTATTGACCAGAGAGAGTATAGTCTACGGTTTCAAAATGATCAATTATATCCTGACCTTTTAAAAAAGGTATCAATTTTATCTTTAGGGATAGTTGCTCTCTTTGCATCAGTTGGTGGTAGTAAAAAATAAGGCAAAACTTATCATTTGGTCCCTGAACTTTGTGCTTTTTGTGCTCTAGGTCCCTGAACTTTTATTACTAGACATTTGGTCCTTGAACTTTTACAAAGATTTACATTTAGTCCTTCCACCATTTAAAGTGTTAAATTATGCCAATGTGGGCAACAAAAGTATTGTGTGATTAGTCAAGAAGAGTAAAATGGTTTATATTACTGAATCGGACGACTCACATCGACCTAAAAAAGCCGAAAAAAATTTTAATTTTCCCCAAAAACATAAAAAATCTCAAAGTTCAGGGACCAAAAGCATAAAACTCAAAAGTTCAAGGACCAAATGTACAACAATGAAAGTTCAGGGACTAAATATACACTATTAAAAGTTTAGGGACCAAAAGCATAAAAGACTCAAAGTTGAAGGATAATGACTCAATTGTGTCACTCACCATCACTTTTATATTTCCATCTCTAGTTTTGTAACATAAAGATTTGCAAAGCACATAAACCCCACCTTATAAAATTTGTTAGGTTCTAATTCAATCAATTAAGTGCTTTTTACTGCATATTCTGCCAGTTCTACATTTAATTGTAAAATCTACAACCAGCCATTAGTGCACCAGGGCAATGGTTGTCACCTCACTAACTTATATAAGGAAGAAAAATTATCTACATACGTATGTTGCACCCTTGCAAAAGTCATTTATAAATGTTTCCCGACCACTGCCCACAACATCTCCAATTGCAAAAGTCATTTATCAAAAAAGCATAATTACGCGATGGACGTTTGGGCTGCTGGAGTACTTGCAGAGAAGAAGAACTCCACCCAAAAACTTCAACCCTCCCGCGTTTCTTCTCAAGTTATGTTTTTGTTTTTTTGATAAAAACCCTAAATTTAAAACAAAGAGAGGTGAGTGACACAAGTGAGTTATTATTTTTTACTACCACCAACTGATGCAAAGAGAGAAACTATCCCTAAGGATAGAATTGATACCTTTGTTAAAAGGTTAGGATATAATTGATCATTTTGAAACCTTAGGATATGATATAATTGATATTACTTACAAAGGGTAGGATATATTTGATCATTAGGACTTTTTTTTTGTGTGTGTGTGTGTGTGTGTGTGTGTCTGAAGAAACTACCAATTACCAGTTAGTCCGAGTGATAAGTGGTAAGTAGTGACGGATCCCCTTAAACAAGGTCACAACTTTTGAGTGTGGTAGATGGCGCAAACTAGATTACGGTCCAACAGAACTCGACATAGATTATTCATTGTGGTTGAAATTAGGTATGATTTTAGTGACTATATATAACTCCTTTAACTTGCAACCAAAGTGAGTGAATCCTTCTTGTTATATATGTAGCATCTCAAAGAACTTACTTAGGTCATGGCTAAATAGACCCCATTTTTTTTTAAAAAATCTTGGTTCCTATGCGGAATAACCCAACTATCATCCAATATAAACTCTTGACTAAACAAACCCAAAATTTTATTGAGCGTACCCCATTTTGAAAAAAATTACCTTACTCTCACTCTCGTCTCTCTCTATTAAATTTTCCACTCGTAGGTACAATATCCGCAAACGACTTGCCCACGACACTATTTTACGGGCATGTGGATCTCCGCTAGTACCGATATTGTCCTCGACTTAACCACCTTCAACTCATAGGTGTTGGGCTCAAATGGCCTTAGTGCTAGTTAGGGAGAGATGATCAATCGTTAAATGATGTGGAACTTACTTTCGGTCCATACATCTTTAACACTCCACCTTGGACCAAAACTCACATGATCCAAGGGTTTTTATTCTTTGACAGGTCCCACTTGAATCGCCATCCCGATACCATATTAAAATTTTCACCTGCGGACACAACATCCAAAGCCGCCTGCTTGCGGCACTACTTTGCAGGCATGTTAGACTCTACTAGTACCGATATTTCCTAACTTAACCCACCTTCAATTCATAAGTTTGAGGTTTTATCTCAAAAGGCCTCGGTAATTGTTGGGGAGAGATGATCATTCTTTAAACAAGGGACTTACTTTTGGTCCACACATCTTCAACACTCCACCTTGGATTGAAATTCACATGATTCAAGGGTTTTTTTTCTTCAACAGGTCCCACATGAACCGTTAACTCTGATACCATATTAAATTTTCTCACTGTGGCACAACATCCATAAATGGCGTGCACGCAACACAACTTTACAAGCATGTGGATCTCCGCTAGTACCAATATTATCTCCAACTTAACCACCTTCAACTCATAGGTGTAGAATTTTATCTCAAAAGGCCTCGGTACTAGTTGGTGAGAAATGATCACTTATGTACTTCTTTATGGAGTTACACTTAATCGAGGTGGGACTATAATTTGGTCAACACATCTTCAACACTCTCGCGCCACCAACCCTAAGTCAAACGTCCAGAAAACACCTTCAATCACTCAATAAGTGCGTTCCCCTTCCATTTGAATTTGATTTATGGATTTTTGAGTGCTTTTGATGGTTTTGTTTATTTGGTTATTGTGTTGTTAGTATTTAAGACTTTGATTTATAACTTTAATTGGAGTTTGTTGGCAAAAAATGTCCACGAATTTTAGAACAACAAATGATCCATAACACAATAAGGTAAGTTTTACTTGAGTTTGTGATTTTTGAGTCTTTTTATACATAGACGATTAAGTAAATTACACATATTGCTTAAAGAAGTATAAGTCGTCATGAATTTTATCATATAAAATTCATTTTTTCAACCATCTTAAAATCTCACAAAACCATTCTTAATGTGCGACCCAATAGGCTCATACAACATTGCGCAAAGTGTACCAAAACACATTTTGGTATATAAGTCGCGGCCTCTAGTAAGACAAAATTTCTAAATCTTAGATTTTGGTCGTAATCGGGGTCATCGACCTGTACGTGCACTGATCGAGGCATGTGACTGAGGTATATTTTATATTTGATGTGGTGAATGCCTAGTGTGTTGTATGTATGTACCTTATACCCGATATAATTAAGTTCGATAATGTCGACGATTAACTAAAATGTATTCATAAGGACTATTAATGGATTGCGACAAAAGTGCCTCGAATTGCGTGCGAGTCGTGGGACTGGGTAGCTAGTAATGTAGTGAGTCTTAAGTTATTTAAATATGATTTAATGACTAAGCACATAGCCTATAGTATTTAATTTAAGGCAAATCAAATATGTAGCCTATGATTTGAAATTAAAAGTCAAGGACACCTAGATATGCCTTAGATATATACTAGCACACATTCCCATGAAAATGAGTGTTCAAAAGTTTGTCACTTGGCTGGAAAGTAGTGGGGTTAGGAGCCATTAATGACCATTAGATTGACATAGAAGTGTAGAGGTGCACACTTGATGAAACCATAAGTATATTAGACCACACTTAAACACTTTGCTTCATTTTGCATGCTCACAACACAAAAATCCAGAGCTATATATTTTGCTGAAAAATTTGGGGTTCAAGAGATCAAATCCTTCAACCAAAAGAGAGTCCAAGTGTTAGGGATCAAACTACACACCTAGGTAATGTGTTTACATGTTCTATTCTCTCAAATGCATAGATTTGGGTGTGGAATCTATGGGGTTTTTGTTATAAAACAATTTTGAAGCTTTTCATGGATGTATTTTGAGCAAATGAATGTTTAATAAAACCCCTAGTTAGTATTTTGAAATTTGGAGTTCTTCCTCAAAGTTGGAGTTTTGTACATGAAACTGAAATTTGATTTTCGAATTTTAAAATCAGTTTATTGTTGAAAATTAACACTGGATTTGGATGCTCCATTTCGTGCTGATAATCCAGTTATCAAGAACTTTCAAAATTGGTGTTAAGAATCAAAAGTTATGATTTTTCAAAGCTTTTAAGTGTTTTTAAATTTTCATGAACATGCATGTTTTAATTCATTGTTTTTGATGAATAGATAATTATTTTTCAAAGTGCCCAATGTTGTTTGTTGTTGTGGAGGGTGTATTGAGTCTCTGGTGTAGGGGAACAGAGACCCAAGGAATTGGAGAAGGCCATTTCTATAAGGAAAACTCAAAAATTCTGCAACTGGTTGCAGAATTCTGGGTTCTGCTAGCACCCAGTGCGCTGGGTGATTCTGGTAGCAAGATTTTCCTGCAACTTTTCTAAATTTCTTCCAAATTTTTCTAAAATTTCCTGCAACACCTAAAACACAACAAAACTATAAACCTACCAAAAAATACTCTAAATCTTATCTAAATATACTAGGAGCCTATGGAAGTGTTACGGGAGTCCGGGTGCGCGAGTCAAAGTGTCGGGAAGCCGGATTGGCTAAGAAATTGCATGATTTGTAAGTAAATCATCAAGGTTTTTTCTTCATTTCAATTCCATTCCTTTATTGTTTTAGAGTCCCTTTTGGATTGATTTGTGCCTTTTAATTGGGTATCATGAATTGTTTTGATTCTATCCATTTAATGGATGTTATATCATGATGCTATGCCTTTTGCGATTCATTGACTTATTCCTATATATTGTACCTTGTTCATTCTTATAAATTGATCAATTGTTGAGTAGCATGTTATTAGTGTAAATGAATTGTTGGAAATACACCATTGCTCCTACTAGTCAGTGACACTGAGCTACCATTTGCGGTTGAAGTGACGTAGCTCATGACCAACAGGGTAATACCAAACTGCACTAGTTTCACCCATTAATCACATGAGGATCTCAATTACCAATAGGATGATCTTGGGGCACTAGTGATATTGATTATTACTTGAGGTTGATGTGGCACAACTTATAATCAACAGGGTGGTACCTGAGTGCGATGTTAGTGGATGATTACTTTATGTTGGTTTGATTAATTTGTTTAATTATGGTATCATTTAACATAGTTTTATATTCAATACCTCTTCACTACATTATGTTGTTGATGCCTTTCATTATATTTGAAAATGCGGTATAGAATATCTAGATCTTACTTTCTACTTTACTGTACTCACCGTCCTTTTTATTACGGTGGGTGCAGATCCATCGTTCTAACAAGTCTGGTAAAGAGAAGATCAGTGGCTATTTCTGAGTCCATGGCCTGACCTGCTGCAGACATTGTAGGTATTTTTGATGTTTAATGTAATTATTACTTATGTCTTTTATACACTTTTAGGCTGTATATTTTGGGTTGAGAGACTAGTCTCCCTACCTAATGCATGTTTACGGTGTTATTATCATGTGATCGTGTTTTCCTGGTTTCCACATAATAACAATACTTACGTTGAATTTAAGATTTTTGCTGTAATTAATGAATTATTAAAAGGTTTTAATCATCCCTAAATTTAATAAGAGAAAAACACATGTATTTACTTATCCTGAATGTGAGGGACTAGGAGAATAAGTTAAAGAGGCTGACCAATACATTGTTAAGTTCTACGTGGATGAGATTAGGGCTTAATTGCGTGATTAAGCCGGGTGGCACTGTGTTTAGGATTTCGGGCCGTCACAACTATATGTATCCCAGTCATCACTTAAGGCACCCCATTTACAAGGGCACCTATCATTTTTCTCAGGGCACCCCTGAGTTGGACGAAAATGCCCTTATTCATCAAAGTAAGGCACCCACCACCAAATCTTCTTCAATACTTCTTCCCATCACAAATTGATGCCTCAGTCCACCAAAGCTCTTCATTTTCTTACTCGTTTACCCCTCGATTTGTTGTTTTTAGGTCGGGTGAGTATTTGCGGTATTTGCGGTATTTGCAGGGTGAGGGTTTGTATGATGACATGTGGTAAATGGTTGATGTTGAATCGTATAGGGTTCACAGGTGTTTTTTGTTGAGCTTGTTGTTCCTTTATCTCGTGTTGTTGTCTTTTATGGGAATGCACCCATCACTGAGTTTAACCATAATCCTGTAATGTTCGGCCACACAGGGCTGAAACTATTGAGTAAGTCTCGAAACTGTATGAACGAGACTCTGCAGTACATCTCGGTACCTGGTAACCGATCAAACAAGTAACCTATTTCACAATGGGTTCGGTTATCAACGAGATCGAGATATAAGAGGATGTCCCGGTTGTTGGTAACCGAGACATCCTTTTATATCTCGGTACCCGGTAACCGATCGAACAAGTAACCTATTTCACAATGGGTTCGGTTAGAAATGAGACCGAAACATAAGAGGATGTCTCCGAGACATCCGAGGCATCTTCTTATATTTCGGTCCTGTGCGTCCGACACTTTTATGTACCCATGCTTCCAACCTTAAAAAATCGAAAAATAGATAGATGCCAACCTTGTATGCACTCTTTGATCAAAGAATGTCGTGTTTGATCATCGATGAAGATGACGAGATCAGTTGGGAGCACAAGGGTGGTGGAGTTTAATGGTCACGCATCAAAACGGGGTGGTGGGGTGCCCAAAGTTTTGTGTGTGTGTGTGTTTTTTGTTGTTGTTGTTGTTGTGTTGGAGGGCATGAGACATTACACATACAATTGAAAAAATGGGTGCCCGAGTCAGGGGCGGGCGCAGCCTCGAGCTAGAGGGTGGGCCGATTACAAAAAACTTGAAATAAAAATTTTCATATATTGCAAAACTTTAAAAATCTACACACTCATATAGTATGATATGTTTATAAAATTACTTGAAATGAGTCAATCTATTACTTATATGAGTTCTTTATACTAGATCTTGCTCCCTCTAATGACTATTTTATCAAATAACTCTTATATATATAAACTTTAGAAGAGACAAATGGACTATTAATTATATTTATTAGCAAACTAATGGAGACTTTTGTTTTTTATTATAATATAATTTTTAAAATAATTGTTCCAAAAACAAAATGAGGGGGGCTTAAATGAGTGTTTAGATTCATATATGCATATGCATATATGCATAATAGGGGTGCGGGTGAGGGTGGGGGTTGGGGGGGGTGCACTTAGGGTGAGTGATGATTGGGGTGCACATGGCTTTTTTTTGTGTCACCCATGTTGACAAGGTTGTTACAGTATAAATAAATAAATTAAATCTGTTTTTATTATTAAAACTGTTTTTCGTAGTGTTTTAATTATGTTTTGTATATATTTTTGTGTATGTGTGTGTAAAATTTTGTTATTTTTTTGGTAAAATTAAACCGTTTTTCAAAATCTAAACTTTTCTCAAAATATTAAATCGGGTTTAAATTAAATAAAACTGTTTTTATAAAAAATAAAACTTTTTTAAGTGACAATACTATATTTTTAAAACAAAAAACTGTTTTTTCAAATAAAATTTTTTTAGAATAAAACTTTTTTTAAAAAAACATTTGTTTTTCAATTAGTGAAGGAAGGGGTTGGTGCGACGGGATCTAAATGGAAATTGAACTTAAGACTAGTCAAACTTGGTGTACGGTTTAGCGACGGGGACACTAATCTAGTCGCTAATCTGACACTCATTGCTAAAACAGTCTATTTTTGTGACGTGGGTTGTACGGGATTAGCGACGGAAAATCCATCGCTAATTTTTTTTTTATTTTTTTTGCAATGAACAATAACAACATAGCCTCAGTCCCAAATTAATTTGGGTCGGCTATATGGATCAAACTCTTTTCCATTGTGCTTGATTTAGTGTAATTAATGGTAATCTCCATACCATTTAATATACCAAGGTCCTAATACATCCAAAGTTAGCTTCGGTCTACCCTACATCATCAAATTTCTTTAGTTTCTATTAATTCAAGTTTTTAGAAATGGGGTATATATTTGTAGGGCGTCTTTGCAGGTGATCAAACCACCGCAACCGCTTTCCGTAATCTTTGAGTCAATTTGTGTTATTCTTACTTGTCTTTGGATTTATGTATTTCTTATTCTATCTTTATGGTTTTACCACACATCCACCTAAACTTCCTCATTTCTTCTACGTTCATTCAATTGTAGTTGTTGTTGCTTTACCGCCCAACATCCACTTCCATAGAGCATAGTTGGCCTAATTGCGGTCTTATAAAATCTTCCTTTTAACTTAGTAGGCATATTTTTATCACATCACACTAGTTGCACTCCTCCATTTCTTCCATCCAACTTGAATATTTTAGTTTTGAAAAATAGGTTTGTAACCCCCAAAGTACACACATATGTTGGTGTGTCATCCATCTCGCCATGCATGCTTCTTGAAGCGCATGAACAATGTGCAAACATGTGTGTACTTAGTGGGCCAACTTTCTGGGTTACACTAACATTTTCTTTTAATTTTATTTATTTATTTTAGCTAATAGTTTATTTATCTATTTAAGTATCCAATTTAAGTCTTCATTAGTTTGATTTTGGGCATTTAGGTTTGATTTAAGTTCCCTTTTTTGTTGTAGTTATGATGTAAAAAAGTTGTTAGTAGATAATATTAAGTTTTAGGGTTATTGATTAGTGAATTTAAGTCTCAAATAAAGACATGAAATTTGTTTCGAATTTGTGCTTTCAATTAGTGTTGTTGTGAGAGCATTGAAATTACTTTTTAGAAAAAAAAGAATAAATGGGTTGGGTGATAAGATGGTTAAGGTGAAGGTTCAAGATTTCAAATGGAGAAGTGGTTGGTGACATAATTTTGGGGCTCATTTTCACTACGAGGTTGAGGGGATGGGGACATATTAGAGATTGGGGGACTAGCCATTGGATCGGTTGGGATGGTGATGTAGTCCAAGAAATAGCCTGTACTTTGGATAAATATGACCAATTGGTGGTTTCATATATTTTGTAGAGTCTAACAAATTATGTTATTAGAAACAGGGTCAATGATCAAAAGTCATCACCTTCGGCCTTAATACATATATATACATACACACACATATATAGGGTTTAGGCAGAATTAGGTCATTTAGGCATCCATTTATACTATTTTCCTATTTTAGTAAGTTTTGTATTTGTCATAAATTTGACTACGTGTTTCATTTTTATGCCATTTGTAGTGTTTTCTTCTAATTTTCGTCTAATTCCAATTTTTGGGAATTTAAACTTGTTTAAGTTGTTGCCTTAGATTTCCTTGTTCGTGAAGTCGTTCAATAAATTTAGAAAAGCCTCATTACATTAGAGGGGGATCGAGAAAGCTAGCTGACAAGTCAAAAATTAGACATATTTTATAGTGTAATTTAAGTTGATTTTAGTTGAAAATGATGATATTACACTGAGTATTCTCTTATTTTTGTGATTTCAGGATATAATTAGGAGAAATGAAGAAATAGAAGAAAAAAGGAAGAAAAGTTAAAGAATCAACTGGAAAAGAAGCCCATCGAATTTAGAGCGAATTGAAAATGAACAAGGAAACATTGGAGGAATTAGTAGCAAAGAACATGCTAGCAAATTGTCAGCGAATTGAAAATACACAAGATTCGTTGCACATATCGGTGGAGCATAAAGAGATATTTCCAATGATTAACTTAATGAATGGAGCACAATATGGATTCACTGAGGATTCGCTGAAGTCGGTGACGAGTTTTTTTTGGATTACTACAAGGAATTTGAGTTTATCTGTGACTTGTATACATTAGAAACTAAAAATAGACCTTTAGGGCTTCGAAAGTAATGACATCCACAATAGTTTATCAATAATAAATTGATGAGTTCAATTAGGTTTTAGTTGAGTATTTGTTCTTGCTATGTAGACACTTTTGGAGATTCAAGAGTTTATTAAGAGGTATTTTATATTAATGTCTTTCAATTTTTTTTTGAAAACGATGTCTTTCAATTATTTATTTGTTGCAATGTTTTCTTTATACAAGTGTGAGTAGTTTATAATCTAAACAATTATCTGGACATGAATGTAAATCTTTTTATAATTTACTCATAGAAAAGAAATGGATGTGCTTTGTGATGATGTCAATTTCTAAGATCGTCTCGTGACCCATGCCCTCCACTTGCAAGCCCAATAGCGCCTGTCACGTCACCGGACATATCATCACTACGGCCATGTTCGCAGCTCTAAGAAGTGACGCTCCGTTTAACTAATCCTACTATATTGAATTGTTTAATTCTCCTAAACATCTAGCAGAGTTAGTTAATAATAATAACGAAAGCCTTTAATGCGTATATTATAAGAATTTATTAAACCTAAGTAGTGGAAAACCCAAAAATAAACACCATGTATATAACTAAGATGAAGTATACAGTAATCCATATACATGTGACAGAGTTCTAAAGTTCACAAAACCCAGCAAAACAAAATATACATACTAGTAGTCAAAACACGAGCTGTTATAGCAAATGGCCTTAGAGATAGTCGCCTAGTACCTCTTTTCCCTTGCTCTTGCTCGTACCAGGATCTGCGCTCAATTGCCCAACACATACAACAACGAGCCCAGTGAGTAAATTCCAAAAGAAGTCTACACTATAACCATGAAAACCACGATAACCTGTGAAACATGTGAATATGACCCTGGCAACAGGAATCATATTCCCATGGCTGGCAACAAACAACATTCACAGCAAACATACAGATCACACTCAGTGAATATAAAACATCATTTAAGTAATCCGGTTCAACCAACGATATCAATTAAAACTAGATAGAGGTGTGACGAAGTCTAACAAAACTAGATTAAACTTCGTAGATTCGGATGCCCCAACTAAGCATATCAAGCCTAGACTACACTCGAACCACTAACGGTGACTGGAAACACATCACAACCCACCGGACATGTGCACCCCGCTACTAGCTATTCACCAGCTGCGCCAAGTACACGCGCTACAATCTAGCCTGCTAAATTCCTTACCACGACCATCTCGATTAATTTTTGCCAATGCGAACAAATCAAACACCGACCAACACATGATCATAGTGCATATGCATGGCAACCAATTAAGTAAACACAACGATAAATAAATAAATAAATACTCGTTTAACCAGGACAAACCACGCATGAATTAAAGTGTAACATTCTCAAGGTTTTACGTACCTGTAAACACGCACTCGACTTCCGAACCCGCTAGCTCCCCATTGCCCGAGCTATGGTTCCCTAGTTCATGAAGTCATTTATGGTGTATTTAGAGTCAATTAGGTGGGTTTGTATGTTAATTAGGCATAAATCCCGTGAACACTTACTGGAAAATTTCCAGTTTTGGGTCCCCAGGGCATTATAGAAAATGCCCAGCTTGTTGGGCGATTCATCGCCACTGTTCATCTTCCCCAGGATGCCCAACGCACGCTGCGTGCGTTTTGACTAGAATTCCAGATCGAATTACGAGATTTTGGGCTCCCCATTTAACCCAAACACGCCCAGAACAATCATAGATCCTCAATCAACTCAAATTCATCAACTAAACACTAATTAAAACAAGATTTATCCAAAAAATAGAGGATCAAGATTCATGTTCATAAATCCAAAATTCACCAAAAATACTCCAATCCCTCTTAAATCTGATCCAAATGATATACTTCCTCAAACTAATCCTCAAGAACATCAATTTCAACAAAAACAGTGATGGATTTCATCATAAAATTGGTTTTAACCTCAACCTATAAAAATCATGTTTTTTAATAAAAAATTCAAGTTTATGAGGGATAGATTACCTTGGATTTGTTGGAAGCTCGAAATCACTCCCCAAGCTCTAATTTCATCTTCTCCAGCTCCTTTAGAAGTTCAAAATTTGTAAAATATGTTTTGATTTGAATGTTGAGCACTTATCGTTGGGTATTTATACCATTTGTTCTAATTTGATGTGTGCACGCATCCCGATAACGATCAAGGTTTTCCTAATCACTCTGTGTCATCCAATCCTTGACCCTATCATGACTCAATTACATTATATCACTCTATGTTGTATATCTCGAGAATCATCCTATGCTTCCCAATTTTCCAAGCCATACTATAGGATTTTGATTAATCAATTTAATTTAACTTATACACCTTAGTTAGGCTCCACAATAATTCATAAAATCATAGATAAGGTCACACTAACTCTCAATTACCCGTCGACCCATGTCCCGTACTCGGCTATTTGGTACCCGGTCCCCGACACATTCGGGACATATACCGACTCGTTGCCTTTCTCGATATCAACGTTCACACATGCGATGTTTATATACATAAATGGTAAATAATAAACTCAACATCGTAATAGTAGGCATCACACCATGCATAAAAATCATGAGTATAATCTGGGTTCCCACATCTGAGTCACCCAGCTGTCCATGTAACACTCGAATTAACCATTAATCCTCGTGATTAACACTAATTCCTAATTAAATTAATTTGGGCCGTTACAATTCTTCCCAACTAGGAGAATTTTGTCCCCGAAATTTGAGATAACCGATACCTCTTCTTAGGGGTCGCAATGCGAATGCAATTACCTGTTAGTCTAACTAACCTGACACCCATTGTATTGATGAACTAATCAACTCTAACCCCTAGTGAATGAATCAACTTAAATTCTTTGGGAACAAATCAACCTATCCCAGGGAAACACATCGACCTGGCCATGATGAGCAAATCAACCAGCCTTCAACTAATTCCTGGTGAGCAAATCAACCAGTCTTCACAATCCCCTAGTGAATGAATCAACTAGGAGTCTAAATGAACTAATCAACCTATATGCAACGAATACATGGAAATGCAACAAATGAAACAATAATGAACTAATCAATCTATATGCAACACATTGCGTGGGAAAACACAACAACAACGTACCCTGCTCATGCTGTCGGGTAGTCTCTCTGACCGACTGTGTCACAACATGAACTCTCTCATCATATGGAATCTCTGGTGTTGGAGAGGCTCTCCGATAATCTACACTGATGTGCCCTATCTAACCGCACCTATAATACATACGTATGTCCCTTCCTCCAGATTGTTGGCCCTCAAATCTCTGACCCCAACCCCGGTCCTTCTGATCCCGATCTCTGCCTCTCTGGTCTGGAATGTAGTGTTGATGTGGTGCTGATATCACATATGTCCTGCTGTCTCGATCATCACCTTTGTGCTGTTGAACCTGCTGTTTGTCCTCATATCTGGGTCTACTGTCCTGGTGATCACTCCTACTATCTCTATCAGATCCCTCACGCTGTCATTTTAGCCTCCTATCCGATCGAGAACTATGTCCGACATCTACCTCTGTTGATGCAGTCATTGGAAGACCATTCTTCTGTAGTTGAAATGTCTCGTAAGTTAAAGCCCTCTCAAACATAGCCTATAGTGTCGGTGCCCCAGAGGATATAATGGCGTTCGCAATCACCTCCTCAACCCCCCAAACAAAGAAGTAAATTTGTAGACACTCGGTACCGGCGATGTTCATCGAGAACTGTAAATGATAGCGGTATCGGTTCATATACTGTAGCATCGTACGATTTCCCTGCCTCAGGGATAAGAACTCCTCTCTCAACCTAGTCGGACCTCCATCGAGAATAAAATGATCATAGAATATATCCCGAAACTCAGCCCAAGTCGTTGGATCGGCATGTGTCTCCGAGTAGTTAGTCCACCACACCGCTGCATCGGACCTAAAACACAATCCTAATAGTCTCGCCTTTGCCTCTCCTCAGTGTTCAACTCCTTATGCAGGCGCAGATGAGATACAATCAATCCCCTGTTGCCTTAGGATCTCCACCGCCATAGAAATACGTTGACTGAAACTTAAGGAAATCTCGTAATCTCTGAGCCTGTGGATTTATAACATACGTAGAAGCTGTTGTTGGGGTAGCCTCTACTACTGGTGTTGGTGTAGGAGTCAGTGTCTCCACTGGCGCTATAACAGGTGTAGTCTCTGCTATCTGGGTCTCTGGTACCACTGTTTGTGCCTATGTCGGAGTCTCAATGGGTGCTGCCGCTGTCGAGTAGGTGCAACTGCAGTCTCTATCGGTCCCGCCACTGCTACTGTGTCCTTAGTTGTCGCCATTGTAGCCATCGTGACCGCCTGCTCTCTCAGTAGTCGGAGTACCTCAACTATCTGGATCTCATGTGTAGCCACTCGATCCTCTAGGGTGACGGACGGTTATCGAGCTTTTGCGGTGTCACTAGTCTGCCCCTCCATAATGTTCTACATCGGTATGCGTATTTCATATCAGTTTTGATATACATATGCGTATAACATATATACATATAACATAAAATATATCCCATAACAGATCCTAACTCTACCCGCCTTTATCACTTTCCAACTAGGATTCTAAGTTAGGATCTTTGGGTTTCCATACTAGTGTTTGTTTATTAAAATTTTATTATCTTTCTTT
Organism: Stephania japonica; assembly: GCA_039657345.1. Taxonomy (NCBI): domain Eukaryota; kingdom Viridiplantae; phylum Streptophyta; class Magnoliopsida; order Ranunculales; family Menispermaceae; genus Stephania; species Stephania japonica. The sequence goes on along the minus strand of CM077564.1, from coordinate 12,478,467 downwards.
AGACTCATCAAATCCAAGGCCTTATCGACCTTACTCTGATACCAAACTGTGACAACCTCAATTTTTGAGGTCGTCCCGTGACCCACGCCTTCCACTCGTAAGCACAGCAGCGCCTATTACGTCACTAGAAATGTCATCACTACTGCCACATCCACAGCTCTATGAAGTGACGCTCCGTTTAACTAATCCTACTATATTGAATTGTTTAATTCTCCTAAACATCTAGCAGGTTAGTTAATAATAATAGCGGAACCCTTTAATGTGTATATTATGAGAATTTATTAAACCTAAGTAGTGAAAAACCCATAAATAAATACCATGTATATAACTGAGACGAAATATACAGTAATCCATATACATGTGACAGAGTTCTAAAGTTCCCAAAACCCAGGAAAACAAAAGATACATACTAGGTAGTCAAAACACGAGCTGTTAGCAGCAACGACCTTAGAGATAGTCGCCTTGTAACTCTTTTCCCTTGCTCTTGCACGTACCAGGATCTGCGCTCAATTGTCCAACACATATAATAACGAGCCCCAATGAGTAAATTCCCAAGAGAAGTCTACACTATAACCATGAAAACCATGATAACCTGCGAGGCATGTGAATATGACCCTAGCAACAGGAATCATATTCCCATGGCTGGCAGCAAATAACATTCATAGCAAACATACCGATTATACACAGTGAATATAAAACATCATTCAAGTAATCCGGTTCAACTAACGATATCAATTAAAACTAGATAGAGGTGTGATTAAGTCTAACAAAACTATATTATACTTCGTAGATTTAGATGCCCCGACTGCGCCAAGTACATGCACTACAATCTAGCCTCCGTACCACTACCATCTCGATTAATCTTCGCCAATTGGAACAAATCAAACACTGACCAACACATGATCACAATGCATATGCATGGAAGCCAATTAAGTAGACACAACCATAAATAAATAAATACTCGTTTAACCAGGACAAACCACACATGAATTAAAGTGTAACATTCTTAAGGGTTTTACGCACCTGTAAACACGCACTCCGATTTTTTGAATTCGCCTAGCTCCCAAATGCCCGAGCTATGGTTCCCTAGTTCCTAAAGTCATTTATGGTGTACTTAGAGTCAATTAGGTGGGTTTGTATGTTAATTAGGCCTAAATCACGTGAACACTTGCTGGAAAATTTCCATTTTTGGGTCCCCAGGGCGCTATGGAAAATGCTCAGAGTGCTGGTGATTCATCGCCACTGTTCATTTTCCCCAGGATGCCCAGCGTGCTGGATACGTTTTGCCCTGAATTCCAACTCGAATTCTGGGAAACTGGGCTCCCCATTTAACCCAAACATGCCCAGAACAATCACATACCCTCAATCAACTCAAATTCATAAACATTAATTAAAACAAGATTTATCCGAAAAACAGAGAATCAAGATCCATGTTCATAAATCTGAAATTCACCAAAAACATTCCAATCCCTCTTAAATCTGATCCAAATCGATATACTTCCTTAAACTAATACTCAAGAATATCAATTTCAATAAAAACAGTGATAATTTCATCATAAAATCCGTTTTAACCATAAAAATTATCTCAAAGCCTTATCAATCAAAGTAAAGACATAAGTTGTAATTCATGTCAAAGCATAATTAAATGGCATTTAAAAGGAACAATAACCATGTTCATATTTGCATTTAATAGAACCTGTTAAATTGTCACACGGAATCCTACTTCGATGTCTCTACATTAAGTTTCACAAGAATAAACATGCAAAGTATATGCCATTCATTTAGAGCATGTGCGTTAAATATCTCATATGAAAATCCACAATACGAAGTGTAGGGATCCTAAAATCTAACTTGTGTCACGTGTCATTTTAGGTTGTACGTGGGCCCACTTGTCATGATACGTGTGTCCAATTCTCAGTCGTGGATATCGAAGTACGTTATTTTTGTCTAGTGTTTGTATTACTTATTTTATTACTCGAAAATGAATCCAATTGTCCAAACGTGTGAGGACGTGTGCGATTACGCATTTGAGTTGCGAATTAGTTCAGTGTAGGGAAACATATGCGAACGATTACCGGGCGAACAAAATACGCGTAAATGGAGTCCTAGGGGGATAATTTTAATGAAACATTGACATTAATAAATTAAATATGATACTTAATTAATATGGGGAACGTGTTCCAATTGACGGTATCTTTAATTACATGTGACAGTGCGAGTCGTGGTGTGAGCTGAGTAACAAAATACCCGAGAAAACTAATTAATTGTGTGGCAAAGGATAAGACCAAAGGACTAAGTCACCAAAGTGAGTCAAAAGAGTTTGTAGATGGCTTGATTTTAGGTCTTAGGACATGCATAAAGTGGGTGGTTGGGTTAAGATGATCTAACGTATATAAATAGGTCAAAAAAATCCAAAAATGGTCATTTGACCAATTCCATTATCAACACCACACAAAATTCGAGTTTGGAGAAATGTTTGGAGAGGTTTTGGTGATCTTGGAGTGGAGATTGAAGCCAAGGGATTGCATAACGATATGAAACAAGGTTAGATTTCGCTTCATCATTCAATTCGCGTCGCTTTGAGTATAATTTGTCGAGAATTGTGAGTATCATTGCGGCCACTGATTTTTGACTTTTATGGATTGTTTTTTATGGTTTGAGGAGCAATTGTAATAAGGACGTTGGTGTTGTTGTTGTGGTTAAAAAATAGAAAATCATATAAAAATCAGAAAAAATCAAGAAAATTAAAGAAAAATTTAGGAAAAAATAGAAAAAGGTTGAGGAAATTATAGGAAAGTTAGTTTTGAAGTTGTCTAGAGCTTTTACAGCAAAAAATTACCTTGAAAAGTGTGCCACAGCTATAATTTCTTAATTTAAACAGTTTTGGGATTTAAAATCTAAATTTACCCAAATAGGCTCTAACACGATGTAAATGTCCAAATGATTACCAGGGAAATAGCCTACTAGTGTCAGGTATTGGGTATGGATTTGGAGGTGTGTCAGAACCGGTTGAGTACGTGTTTAGATCGGATACATATAGGTAAACTAGTGAGGAATTGTACACTTATTTCATAAAACTTTAATTGTTATTGTTATCGCTCTTTTACTATTTTGGAATTCCATTATGATTAAGTTGTTCGAGGGCAAGTGAGTCAATGGTGATCCTTGGAAGGACAGGTTCTTTGAAGTAATATGCTAGAGCCACGAAATTGGGATACACTGCACCTTGTATTGTTTTGTGCGGGGAGTAAGTTATTAGCTGGATTACCAGGAAGTCTTACTTGCTCGCTGGATTTAGGTATGTGTGAGTGTATCACATCCTAAACTCTGAGTCTTATAGGGTTTTCCTCGACTTAACGACCGTTTTGTCGGGACTATTTGCGCCTCTCTGTTTGATTTGTTGGACACTTATCTTTCGATTGACTCATATTTATTTACAATCTTTATATAGTCATGTGTTCCCTGTAATTTTCTTTATATCTGCATGAATTATACTGCTTATTTATTTTGAAATGTTGAATACATCCTGCTTGGCATTACGTACTTGGGCTCATCATTCTTGTGTTTGACTGAGTGCAAATCTACAGTCTAGCAAGGGGAATGCTCCACAGTTGGGTGATCTACTTTGAGGATACCGGAGCGGTTCTTCCTCTTGACTAATGCAGGTTTTGTTTCATTTTGTATTATTTATATATTTGATTTTGTTCACATTGGGACAAGGGTTTGTGAGAAATCTTGGGAAATGTATACATTGATAGTACTCTATTTGACTTGATATACTTGATGATGGTATACATATGCGGGGTTTCCACACTCTAGGTTGTCCTGGGCCCGTTATTTATTAACGTTATTATTTTAATTAATTTCATATTAGGATGCCAGCTCGGACGACACGTGGACACCACAGATAGGTTAGGCGTGATCGTACCTAGGGATTGACTGTGTATGTGTGTTTTATTGAATTCGGTGATGTATTAATATTATATTATTATATTGATGTATTATCCATCATCGTTGTGTAGATATAGTCACTTGTCGGGTGAGGTTGAGCACCGAGGTTTTATGTCGTAGAACACGCCAACGCGAGGGTACGGTAACAGTGAGGCCGGGCATTGGGGTGTGATTAGATTTTAACCAATATAGCATGACTCTAGTTTAGGAATTAAATATAATGAAATTTCAATATAACTTTAGGCTAAGTTGTAAATCAATTAGGCACACTAAGTGTGGGACCGCCTCGAGAAGTGTGCCGGGCATGGGGCATGGGGTGTTGAGTGGTCGGGAAGTTAGTGTGAACCTATTTACAAATTTATGGAATTTATTGATGACTAGAATAGGTGTTATGAATTAAATCAAATTGAAATAAATAAAATCCTATAGTTTGAACTGAATAATCAGTACACCTAGGATGTTTCTTGAGATGCACAACGGAGAGATTCGAGATACATGGTGTCATGATAGGATGTCCAAGAATTGGGTGACACAAGGTGATCAGTGGCTGTTAGATTGTCCTCGAGATGTGTGCACACAGTAGATTAGACAACCATATATATATATATATATATATATATATATATATATATATATATATATATATATATATATACCGATCGATCGAACATGCAAATCAAACATTTTTTCTCAAGAATTTGTTGGGAGATCAGGGAGAAATCTGAGGTTGGAGAGGACGAGTTAAGGCTTGGGAAGTGATTCTGGGCTTCTAACAATGAAGCTAAGGTAATAAACTCTCATTTTTGTTGATTTTCCATTAAAATGGATGTTGGAGTGAAATTTCGATTTCGAGAGAATTTATCACTGTTTTTAGTTAAATTTGATGTTTTTGAGGTTGGTTTGATAAATCATTTTAATTGGAATCGGATTTATGGAAAATTGAGGTGTATTTGGTGATTTCAGATTTTTGTTTACATGCATGTAATCCGGGAATAGGGTGTGGTTTGTGTTGATTTTTGGTGAAATTTGGAGGTTTTGAAGGTCTCTAATAGGTTGAGAGTGAAGAGGAATGGAGAGAAGGGAAGAAGAGGCAAAATTGAAGGAGAAAAAAAAAGAAAAGGAAGAGGCAAAATCGTCTCTGGTGTAAACCAGAGATGATTCCGTCTCTGGGAAGGGGACGCACGCACCGTCCCCCGAATCGGGTCAAACCGGCCAGCCAGGCCGGTCCAGGTGGGCCCCCCCAATTAAAAAAATAATTTTTAAAAAAAATTAAATTAAATTAAATAAAAATTATATATATATATGTTGAGTTTTGGGGTTCATACACAGCGAAGATTTCAAAACAATTTTGAGAAAAACCCCAATAGGATCTGAATCTGATTCCATTAAAACGTTTAAACTATGAAAACTTAATCATACCTCAGTCGCAATGTACCTTTCTGAAGGTTAATCGATCTCTAAGGCGTTGTCAACGACGAATGCCCTTTATCAGTAGTCCATACACGAACGACGGCCGAGATTTGAAGTGCTAGCTTCGAGAGAATACCAAACCTTTTTGTTTCTCTCCAAAACGATCCAGAGTATACGAAAAACCCAAAGTTGTTTCTTAATTGAAAATAGAGTTTCGGCCTTTTTAATCTTTTGTTTTTGTATTCTGACTCAAAGCGTCTATTTATACAATCCTTGTATATAGACGGTTAAGTAAATTACACATATACCCCTACTTAAAGAAGTATAAGTGTAATAAACTACAAGGACATTTCTGTTATGAATTTTATCATATAAAATTTATTTTTATGAAACATCTTAAAATCTCGCAAAACCATTCTTAGTGTGTGATCCAATAGGCTCATACAACATTGGCAATGTACCAAAACACATTTTGGTATACAATTCATAAGTGGCCTCTAGTAAGACATTATGACTACCCAAGTTGTACGAATATCAAATCGATACAACCTAATCAATAGTGTATATAACATCCTTTTGTCACACAATATCCTTTTGATCAAACATAGGGCATGGAATTGTCATCCAACAAGTTCAATCGTACTAGTCTCGATCTCCAAGTAGACTTAAAACATCCAAGTGACATTGATCAATATCAATTTACTTAGACTAGGCCTTTTAACATTCTAACACATCGAGGGATCCACTGGACATCTCTCTCTATATGAGAGGGACAAATTCTATCTCGATTACACAACTTCATCACATTGCTCACATAGTAACCAATCACAACCTTTATAGTCGATTGGTTAAAGACAACGTTTAATAGTGTCAAATCACTATGTTCCTAATGTTGAAGTCTCTGGTAATCTCAAGTCAGAGGACTGAAAATTATACCTATCATAAGAAACAACTATGACTTAATACATATGATGTTCTCATAGCGGGTCGGTCCAGTACTTTATTCCCTAACAAGTACTCGTGATCTTGATTCATATCCCTATACGTATAATCATCATATGATCATCAATCAAGACTCACACTAGTCTTAATTCATTATAGTTCTTAGTATAATGATCGACTAGGGACATTTAGGATATTTCTGTAAATGCCCATGGATCTTATTATAATGTAAACATGCAAATTAATTATAATAAACAGCAAATGAAATCCTCTATTTTATTAACTAAAAGTATTCATAAAGACAGTTAATGGATTGACCTAGGGCACATTCCCCAACATCTCCCACTTGCACTAGGGCCAATCATGTATGCATCTAATGCCAAATGATCTAACATGACCATCATGTTTTGCTTGTGGAAGAGCTTTTGTCAATGGATCCGCAACGTTGTCTTTAGTAGGTACTCTGCAAATCTTTACATCTCCCCTCTTAATAATTTTTTTGATGAGATGAAAACACCTGAGTATATGTTTGGATCTGTGGTGTGATCTAGGTTCCTTGGCCTGTGCTATTGTCCCGTTATTGTCACAATACAAACAACATGGTTAGCAATACTTGGAACCACACCTAGTTCAGAAATGAACTTTTTGATCCAAATTGCCTCCTTTGCTGCATCGGGCGCTGCAATATACTCAACTTTTGTTGTAGAATCTGCCACAGTCTCTTGCTTCGAACTTTTCCATCTTACTGAACCCCCATTCAAAATAAACACATATCTAGACTGCGATCTGAAATCATCTATATCAGTTTGAAAACTTGCATCTGTGTAACCATTTACAACTAGATCATTTTCAAAACTTCCATAGACCAAGAACACTTCTTTAGTCCTTCTTAAGTATTTAAGAATGTTCCTTCATCGCTATGCAAAGTGACTCTTACCGGATCGATCGATATCTCGCTTGTAGTGCTCAAAGCATATGATACATCAGGCCGAGTGCATAGCATGGTGTACATGATAGATCCAATAGCAGATGCATATGGAATCTTATTCATACGGTCTCGCTCATCATTTGTCTTAAGACATTGAGTCTTGCTGAGACTTATGCCATGAGACATTGGCAACAATCCTCTTTTAGAGTCTTGCAAACTGAACCTATTCAGCACCTTGTCTATGTAAGCACTCTGACTTAGACCGATTAGCCTCTTAGATCTATCCCTATAGATCTTTATCCCTAGGATATAGGCTGCATCTCCTAAGTCTTTCATTGAGAAACACTTCCCTAACCAAGACTTGACACTCTGCAATGTTGGGATGTCATTTCCAATGAATAATATATCATCAACATACAGTACCAGAAAAACAACTACAGTCCCACTGACCTTCTTGTATACACAAGGCTCATCTTCGTTCTTAATAAAACCAAAATCCTTGATTGCTTCATCAAAACAAAGATTCCAACTTCGAGAAGCTTGCTTTAATCCATAAATGGATCTTTGAAACTTGAATACCTTTCTAGAATTCTCAAGATGTACAAAACCTTCAGGTTGTGTCATATACACGTCCTCAAACAGCTTTCCATTAAGAAATGTTGTTTTTACATCCATTTGCCATATCTCATAGTCATAATATGCAACAATGGCAATTAAAATTCTTATGGATTTAAGCATGGCTACTGGCGAAAAAGTTTCATCATAATCAACACCTTGAGTCTGCCTGAAACCTTTTGCTACAAGTCTTGCTTTGAAAGTATGCACTTTGCCATCCATGTCAGTTTTCTTCTTGAAAACCTATTTACATCCAATGGTCTTACCACCTTAAGGTAAATCAACCAAGTTCCAAACTTGGTTATCATACATGGATTGCATCTCAGAGTTCATGGCACTTAGCCATTTATCTGAGTCTGGTCTGGACATAGCCTCTCGATAAGTGGTGGGCTCATTTTGATCTATAAGCAACACATCACGACTATCAGTAATGAGAAATTCGAATCTCTTTGGCTCATGTCTTATCCTACCAAATTTATGTGGGCCTTGTGTCACTTGCGGAGGTTCAACTGGTTTAGAACGTTGTTGAACTTCCGGTAGCGGTTCAGTGTTTATCTGTAATTCTTAAACTTCTTCAAGATTTATTTCTCTCCCACTAGTGTCTTTTGAAATAAACTATTTTTCCATAAAGGCACCATATCGAGCAACAAACACTTTTGTTCTCAGCGGGATTATAAAAGTAATATCTTTTTGTTTCCTTAGGATACCCCACAAATAAACACTTATCAGATTTAGGTGCTAGTTTTTTTGAGACTTGTCGCTTTACGTAAGCCTCACAACCCCAAATCTGAAGAAAAGACAAACTAGGTCTTTTCCTGTACCATATGTCATATGGTGTTTTATCAATCGCTTTAGAAGGAACTCGATTTAGAGTGAACACTGTAGTTTGTAATGCATAACCCCAAAAGGATAATGGAAGATCCGCATGACTCATCATAGATCGAACCATATCTAATAAAGTTCGATTTCTCCTTTCAGAAACTCCATTCCATTGTGGAGTTGCTGGTGGAGTTAATCGGGAGACAATCCTACAATTTCTAAGATCATCATCAAATTCTTGGCTCAAATATTCACCACCTCGATCTGATCGAAGTGCTTTGATAGTTTTACCAAGTTGATTCTGCACTTCATTTTGAAATGTTTGAAACATCTCAAATGATTCAGCTTTATGTTTCATAAGATATACATAACCATATCATTTGAAATCATCAGTAAATGTAATGAAGTACTGATAACCTCCTCTAGCCATTGTGTTTATAGGACCGCATACATCAGTATGTATTAGACCTAATAAATCACTTGTCCTTTCACTATGTCCAGTAAAGGAACTTTTAGTCATCTTGCCTAGTAAACAAGATACGCTTGTTTCATATGATTCCAAATCAAATGAATCTAGAAGTCCATCTTTATGGAGCTTCGTTATGCGTTTCTCATTTATGTGGCCGAGACGACAATGCCAAAGATAGGTTTGATTCAAATCATTTGACTTGAATCTCTTTGTATTTATGTTAAAGACTAGAGTATCGGTGGACCTTTTCATGCTTAGAATATAAAGACCATCACACAAATCAACATTTGCATAAAAAATGCATTTACGAGAAATTGATTATTATTCGCAATAATAAAATCAAAACCATCCATATCCAAACATGAAAAAGAAATGATGTTTCTGCTCAAGGTAGGCACATAATAACAATTATTTAAAGTTAAAATAAGTCCACTAGGTAAGACTAAGTCATATGATCCAACAGCAAGGGCAGCAACTCTTGCTCCATTCCCTACGCGCAGGATGACTTATCCTTTTTTCAGCTTCCTACTTCTGGTGAGTTCCTGCACATTTATACAAATATGAAATCTATATCCGGTATCCAATACCCAGGAATCACTAGTAGATAAATTAATTTTAATAACATAAATACCTGAGGTGGTAGGTGCATGGCAGAAATAACAATTTCCTTCCTTTTCCTTTGGGTGTTTTGAAACAAGAACAGGCTGGGGCTTGACTTGTTCCACAGGCTTTGCGACAGGTGCAGCAGCAACCTTAGCAATTTTAGCCTTGCCTTTGCCTTTGCCTTTGCCATTCTTCTTCATTCCCTTTCCATTTTGGACCATCAGCACATTACTAGAGGGTTTCTTGATATTTTGTTCAGCAGTTTTGGGCATCAAATGCAACTCTGAAATTGATTTCTCCATATTATTTATATTGTAGTTCATCACAAATTGTGAGTAACTTTGCGGTAATGAATTTAGGATCAAATCCGTAGCCAACTCTTGGCTTATGGGAAATCCAAGTCTATCAAGTTGGTCAACATAGCCATTCATCTTCAGAACATGAGGACTAACTGATGCACCCTCAGTTATCTTACAAGATTGCAGGTTCTTGACTGTCTCGAACCTTTCTTGCTTAGCTTGCTGTTGAAATATTTCCTTTAGTGTTATAGCAATATTGTAGGCTTCCATTAGTTCCATGTCCTTCTGAAGTTCAGGAACCATAGTTGCCAACATAATACATGCAACATCAGTAGAATCGTTGATATCCTTCACAGTTTTCGTAGCATTGGCTGGTGGGTCATCAGGGATTGGAGCATCCAGGACATACAACTTGCGTTCATGCTAACGATTCTCAAGTTTCTGAACCAATCAAGAAAGTTAGTCCCAGATAGCTTATCCTTCTCAAGGATGGATCGCAGTTACATGGGATTATTGTTACTTGAAGAGGCCATTGATCAACAATAAATATTATGCAAAGTTTATTTTAGCATAGAGGAATAGACTCCCACTAAATTAACAACTCTCCTAAAATACACTGTTTATTTAGGGGACTAAAATCCATATGTCACCTAATTCTATAACAGCTATGGCATGAAACACAGAACTAGATTATTTAGGTAGGTAATAGTCACCAATTACATCTTATGTAATTTTTAGATCCTTTTATGAGATATGGGACATCTTATGTCTTAGCATGTTTTTATCTCATCATTTGCCTAAAGCTCAAAACTATTTTGATGGCTTTATTAAGTCGGACCATTTTAAACATTTAGGTAACTTTTACCCAACTTGTCTCACCAAGATAACACAATACACCCAGCTATGGCTAAAACTGTATTAATGTGATCGAGGCCTTGACAAGTGTTTAAAATAGATGGCGTGAGACTTAAAATTTAATAGAGGGATTTTATTCAGTTTTAGTGATTTTATGTAAATAGTGAAATATCATATATTTTATTAATTTGTTAAATCACTAAACAATTTGGAGATTTTTATACTGTTCACTAATAAAAGAATTTACGTGCGCTAGGATTAGTTAGACGACGGGGGAACAGGGGGTAGCGCCCCCTTTTTTTAGAAGACGAATCTCAATTCCGAAAATTGAAATTCACTAAAGAAAATCATATTTTTCGCTGATTTTACTATACTAAATTTACCCCTTAATTTATCCAAAATTAAGTCAATTAAAATATTTTTAATTAACCCGGGCCCACATCTAACTAATCATCTTATCCTAATCCAATTAGGACTTTAGATATTTGAATCCTAGCATATCGCCAATAACAAACTTCTCCATATTTATCTCCTATCCAATAGGGATAACGAAATCAATTTTGCTTATATCTCCTAATCTAATTTGTTATCTATCTTTATCAAATAGAAACTTCACAACAAAATAGATATAACAAGATAAATAAATAATTTCAAAAATTAATTATTTATTTTGAATTTAAGATATTTGAATCCTAGTATATCACCAATAACAAGATTCTTGATATTTATCTCCTATTCTAATTTGTTATCTATCTTTATCAAATAGAAACTTTATAACAAAATAAATATAACAAGATAAATAAATAATTTCAAAAATTAATTATTTGCAATTTCGATCTTCATCCAAATAATCACAAACATGTAATTGAATCATGAACTACTATCCCAATCGAACCTAATAGTGTCATGGATCATAGAACACGAAACTCAATTCATTAAAATTATTCAAATTAACCTAACATGGTTACTAGCATGTATGAAACTAATTTCAATTAAATCACGAATATATGTATCATATACACAAAACATGATAATAAATCTCACAGAAAACTTATGTATGTCACATATACATCAACTATTAACATGCTTTCAATCATATATCATAAGAAAACATGCAATGAGTTTAATGGAATCAAACTCGAAGACTCTGATACCACTGTTGAGTTTTGGGATTCATACGCAGCGGAGATTTCAAAACAATTTTGAGAAAAACCCCAACAAGATCTGAATCTGATTCCATTAAAACCTTTAAACTATGAAAACTTAATCATACCTCAGTTGCAATGTACCTTTCTGAAGGTTAATCGATCTCTAAGGTGCTATCAACGACGAACGCCCTCCATTAGTAGTTCACACACGAACGGCGGCCGAGATTTGAAGTGCTAGCTTCGAGAGAATACCAAACCTTTTTGTTTCTCTCCAAAACGATCTAGAGCATACCAAAAACCCTAAGTAGTTTTTAAGCAAAAAAAGAGTTTCGGCCTTTTAATCTTTTGTTTTTGTATTCTAACTTAAAGCGTTTATTTATACAACCCTTGTATATAGACGGTTAAGTAAATTACACATATACCCCTACTTAAAGAAGTATAAGTGTAATACACAACAAGGACGTTTCTGTTATGAATTTTATCATATAAAATTCATTTTTCTGAACCATCTTAAAATCTAGCAAAATCATTCTTAGTGTGCAACCCAATTGGCTCATACAACGTTGGCAGTGTACCAAAACACATTTTGGTATACAAGTCATAAGCGGCCTCTAGCAAGACATTATGACTACCCAAGTTGTACGAATATCAAATCGATACAACCTAATCAATAGTGTATATAACATCCTTTTGTCACACGATATCCTTTTGATCAAACATAAGACATAGAATTGTCATTCAACATGTTCAATCGTACTAGTCTCGATCTCCAAGTAGACTGAAAACATCCAAGTGACATTAATCAATATCAATTCACTTAGACTAGGCCTTTTAACAATCTAACACATCGAGGGATCAACTGGATATCTCTATCTATATGAGAGGGACAAATTCTATCTCGATTACACAACTTCATCACATTGCTCACATAGTAACCAATCACAACCTTTATAATCGTCCGGTTAAAGATAACGTTTGATAGTGTCAAATCACTATGTTCTTAATGTTGAAGTCTCTGGTAATCTCAAGTCAGAGGACTGAAAAATATACCTATCATGAGAAACAACTATGACTTAATCTATGTGATGTTCTAATAGCGGGTCGGTCCAGCACTTTATTCCCTAACAAGTAATCATGATCTTGATTCGTATCCCTATACGTATAATCATCATATAATCATCAATCAAGACTCACACTAGTCTTAATTCATTATAGTTCCCAGTATAATGATCGACTAGGGACATTTAGGATATTTCTGTAAATGCCCATGGATCTTATTATAATGTAAACATGCAAATTAATTATAATAAACAACAAATGAAATCCTCTATTTTATTAACTAAAAGTATTCATAAAGACAGTTAATGGATTGACCTATGGCACATTCCCCAACAATATATTATATATATATATATATATTATTTTCTGGAAAATAGCGAAAATAATTAAAAAAATATCAGAAAATAGGAGAAAATTCTAGAAAATATGGGAAATTTAGAAAAAGGTATGTGGTCGTGCAACAACCCCAAATTTCTAACTGACTTGTGTTGCACTTGTCAGAAATTATGACCCGGCTACGTGAATACTGGACAGTATTTCAAACTTCGGGAGTCGACACCGAAGTGATTTTATGATTCTTTGATTGTGTGTATTAGTATTATACGGGTTTCGAGCCGGTCGGGCGATATTTAATTGAGTGAGGTTTCGACTAGTTAAACGGGGGGAGTAAAAAGTACAAATAAAAAAATGAGTAAAAAGTACAAATAAATAGAATGGTTACACACTTTAATGTGTAATAAAGAGAAATAAATAGAAAAGTAAAAAGACCCATAAGGGAAATGGTTTAAAAATGGTGTAGAAAGTAAGTTGGGGGTAAAAAGGTCATTTGACCATATAAATATAACAACAACAAACAAAACCCTACACTATTCACCTTCTTCTCTACACACCACCGCCGCCCACCCTTCTCCTCTTCCATTTCGGATCTCTCCCTCACTCTCGGCCTCTCCATCTCTCTCTCTCGGCCACGCGATCTCTCTCTCTCTCTCTCTCTCTCTCGACTCTCTTCTCTCTCTCTAGATCTCTCTCTCTCGGATCTCCTCTTCTCGGCTTCGCCGCCGCCACCTCCCTCGCCGTCGGAGATCCCACGTCCCACCCTAGGTGAACCTCTTCTCCTCTCTTGTTGTCTCGGGTTCATGGTGTTCATGATTTTATGTGGTTTTCTCAACTGTTTTTTTTTGTGGTGTATGCATGACGGTTTTGGTGGTGGGTTGATGTACATGGGGTGCATGAATGGGGGCATGTGTACACCATTGTGGGGTGTACACACCAGCGTGTATGTGTACACCACAGTGGGGTGTACACAATGGTTGTGGGTGTAAAAGAATAGATTAATGTATATTATATAGTTTTAATTAATAAAGTGACATTAACACATGTAAATATGGGGTGTAAATAGTAGTGGGGTGCACACAACAGCGGGGTGTTGTGTGCACAGATGAGTGGGGTGTACTCAACAGTTGTACATGTGTGTATAATGAAAATGTATGTGTGTGTAGGATGTGTGTATTATGTTATATTTGAGAATAAATAAAAAGGATAAAAAATATGGATATTTGTTTAAATGAATATGGATTTGATTAAGGCATAATACACTCATGATAATATGGGTTTATAACAAGTTACAAATAGTGTGTTTATAGGTTATGTAAGGCCCAATAAAGGCCAATAGAATAAATACAACTTGAGGTCAAGACGAAGGCGTAAAATATAAGAATAAGTTTATGTGTCTAGGCCCAATAAGTATTCACATCAAAGGCTTACTTAGATGAGTATAAAACTTGATAAATAGACCCAACAAGAGTTATGTTTTGTAAAAAAAAAAAAAAAAAAAACCATAGAGATGGTTTAATCCACAACGGTTTGGGTCATAATCAACAAATGATTGTAAAACAAACACCTTAAGACTAAATGCGAGCCTTAAACTAATATTCGAGATTCAAAACTTTATCAGGTAGTCGAGAACGCACGGGGAACGTATTAGAGTCTCGGAGTGAATACCGGGTTGCGAATAGTTCAGGTAAGTACAATTGCCTTAAAAAGCATTTGTACATTTGTAAGCCAGTAAGAAAATGCCATGTGATTCATTATCATTTATTCATCTTGTTATGCTCTATTATTGGTATTCCATTCTATTTCTTGTTGTGTGTTTCCGGCGTAAGTGTTTCGTCTCGAAAGTACTAGGACCTGCACTAGAGGGATAAAACGCGGGCACTCGTGCGCACGAGTGTGTGACCACCCTTAGTGACCGTGTGACACCGAGTACTAGGTGGATGGGTTCGAGTCCTTTCCAGTCATAGCTGTGCCTTCGCTTGTGTCGATGCCCGGGAAGACTTCGCGAGGTCTTTGTCGTTATGTTATGGTTTAGACCACTTATGAGCCTCTTTTGATTCCTTGGAACACACTTAAATTTCGATTGATATCTATTAGTTTGTTTATCATGCACTTTGTTTATTTAAATTCCTATCTTTTTATTTCCGCATGATATTTAGACTACTTTATTTGAATTATCATGAATTACTGTTGTTTTCTGCTGGCATTACATTCGATTTTATTCAGTTACTCACCGTCTAGTTTGTGACGGTGGGTGCGCGTTAATAGGGCGGAGAAGCAGAAGGGCAAGGGACCCTGCCTAGGTGATCTATTGTGAGGATTAACAGCTGGATTTGGAGACTATTTTATAGGTTTCCTTATGTTTTGCTTTTATGTATATCGTTTTATATATACATGCTTTGGGATTATTGAACTTGGTATTTTGATGAGATTGGTATCATGTAACTCTGCATTTGGAATTGTACATGAATACCGGGGTTTTCCACATTTATAGAATTCCTTTACTTCCTTTGATTGAGTTATTTCCCTTTGTTTTAATTGTTTAGTCTTCCGTTGTTTACTATTGAAATAACTCTTTCATAAATTACTAAATTGACTAAATTGAAGGCTGACTAGGCTCGTCAGGTTGCTTAGAGTGATGACTTGGGGCTTGTACGGGTCTAGTCGGGCGTACCCAATTGCATGGGAAAATTGGGGCCGTCTAGGAATGGTTGAACTTAGAGTGGAAACCCTATAATCCTTTTAAAAACTTAGATGGGGGAGTTCGGGATGAGTCGGATTTAAATTTGTACATATTATGATTGTTGTGTGTATTATATGGTATGCGGTAGTTATGTATTGATCTGAAGTATCGCTCTCTTGGTTCAAACAGCGATGGCAGATCAGGCCGGTCCGAGCGACGACAGCGGGACGACTGATTCTCGATTTGTCACTTTGGAAGAGTTTCGCGCTTGGACACAGAGATTTGAGGATCTAGTGCGGTCATTGACGACACCCGCACCGACTATCGTGACACCATCGACCCCGACCACAGCTATTCCACCGGTTCTGACTACTCAAGGAATAGAGACTCCAGTAGCTACAGATTCCACCGCCCCGATTCCGTTAGCAGCAATTCCCGAGGGAGCAGTTGCTGCGACAGGTACGCAGACCGAGGCGGAGACACCTCCGTTACGAGACGGAGATAGTACAAGCGGCGAGACACGACTATGCCGATTGTTCTTTGCAGAGACTACTCCAGTCCACTACTCCAGTCACTACTGGGAGAAGAGCCCTAAGGCCACTGCTGAGGCGAGGCAGTGGAGAGAATTCAAGCGACACGATCCAGTCAAGTTCTTGGGTGGTACAGACGTAACAGCCGCAGAGCTTTTCTTGAAGAATCACGAGAAGATTCATACTATTATCGCAACCGAGGATCACATGAGAGTGACGATTTCCTCATCTATGCTTCAGGGGGAAGCGAATGATTGGTGGACGACTATCATTACTACCCGAGGCACTCCGAGAGATTGGATCGACTTCAAGACTCAATTCAACCAGAAGTACTTCCCGCCGACTGTTCTTCGGGTGAAGAGGAACGAGTTTATGGCACTGAGGTAGAGCATTGATGAGTCAGTGATGGACTACATGGGTAGGTATATTTCACTATTACCTTATGCTGAAGGATCTGCAGATACCGAGACTGATCGAGTCTATTACTTCACTGAGGGTTTGCTACCTACGATTGGAGGTTCTATAGTCACTACGCAGCCGGAGACTTTGCAGATTGCATATGAGCGAAGTTTAGCGAGGGAAAGTTACTTGCTCACGCATCCTGATGAGGTTAAGGCGAACAGAGCGGAAACCCGATCAGATAGTCACTATCAGCAGGACAGGAAGAGAAAGAGGAGCAGATGGGATAATCGTGAGCATCGGGCGCAAAGTGTAGGATCTGTTGCACAGCAGACCACACGTTTAGTACAGGCCGTTCCACCCGTGCCAAGCTTTGCCAGTCATTCACCGCAGCCTAATCGACATGACCAGCGATCGCGAGAGGCGGACATCGCGAACAGGGATGCTGACCGAGGAGGTAGGCAGAGGAGCACGCAGAGGTCTAGTCAGACCCAAACTCATGGTTCTGCACAGGGACGAGGCTAGAGTCAGATTCAGATGTCGCAGGATATCCGTACGTGTTACAGATGCGGACAGGTTGGCCACCTTCAGAGGGAGTGCCCTCAGCCAGCAAGAGCAACGTCGCAGCATCACCAGTACCAGAGGGAGCGTGTTCAGGCTGCTATTGAGTCAGACCAGGGGGCGTCCAGACACATTGATGAGGGTATGCTTTTCATTTGCGGTACTTGCATGCATATCGTATTCGATTCAAGTTATTTTGATCCCTTGATTGTTGTGCGCTTGGTAGACATGTTAGGGTTGTAAACTCGTTAGACGTAGCAGACCATAATCCTAGTCACAGCTGTCAGGATGCGATATACTTGAACGTGCATAGTCTTGACATTTCGATAGCGTTAGGGGGCTACGAGTCGCCAGTAAATATGCGCGTACTAGAGTTGTTAGAGTTCGAAGCCTTGGTTGGTGCGAACTACATATAAACATTACGTGCGTTGATTGGGGAATACGAGAAGATCAACGTTGTTACTGATGCGTTGCGCTGCAAAGGATTGGATGCGGAGGTAGTCGTATGTTAAAGAACCTACGAGCGTGGTTTACGTGAGGCAGTCAAGTTGATGAGTTCAGCGGATGTGCCGATGACTACCATGACCTAGATACGTGGTCAAACGATGTTGTAAACAGTCTCATTTGGCATTGTGCGCGAGGGACAGCAAGACGATGCGTCATACCAGTGGTGCAGTGAGATGGTGGATAGTTCAAATTGCCCAGACGAGTCGGTCGACGGACTCAAGCTAGAGGTATCGCGGGCAACTGGGGTTTCCTTTGGTGGCTGATGTGTGTGAAGAGTTACTTCAGGAGATTCATCGTTTCAGTTTTGTTATGTATCCGTGTCGACCTAAGATGTGCGCCGATATGCGATATTCTTTTGGTGGCCAGGGATGATTTCTGAGGTGTCGGAGTTGTTCGAACGTGTGATATGCCATGCGGCACAGAATTTGCCGGGTATCGATGACCTGGAGGACTACTACAGCCCACCCATTTCTCGATGGAATTGGGTACATATGGATATGGATTTCGTTAGTGGTTGCCCCGATCTCCTCGTGGTCACGGTAGCATCTGGGTAGTCGTGAATAGTTTTGTTTGAGACTAAAGAGTGCCCAATAGTGACAGAAGAAATACTTGTCGAGTATCACGATGAGCTTTAGTATAATTAGGGAAGACTATAAATATTTGAAGGTCTCTCCACTGAAGGGTCACGAACGGTTCGGAGTCAAGAAATGACTCACTCTGAGTTTTTATCAGACTCGTTAGGAGTTACGAAGAATTGCTAATCTAGTTTACTTATTAGATAAATTTCGGGGACGAAATTCTAATAAGTGGGGGAAACTGTAACAACCCCAAATTTCTAACTGACTTGTGTTGCACTTGTCAGAAATTATGACCCGACTACGTGAATACTGGACAGTATTTCAAACTTCGGGAGTCGACACCGAAGTGATTTTATGATTCTTTGATTGTGTGTATTAATATTATACGGGTTTCGAGCCGGTCGGGCGATATTTAATTGAGTGAGGTTTCGACTAGTTAAACGGGGGAGAAAAAAACGAGTAAAAAGTACAAATAAATAGAATGGTTACACACTTTAATGTGTAATAAAGAGAAATAAATAGAAAAGTAAAAAGACCCATAAGGGCAATGGTTTAAAAATGGTGTAGAAAGTAAGTTGGGGGTAAAAAGGTCATTTGACCATATAAATATAACAACAACAAACAAAACCCTACAGTATTCACCTTCTTCTCTACACACCACCGCCGCCCACCCTTCTCCTCTTCCATTTCGGATCTCTCCCTCACTCTCGGCCTCTCCATCTCTCTCTCTCGGCCACACGATCTCTCTCTCTCTCGGATCTCTCTCTTCTCGGCCTCACATCTCCTCTCCTCTTCTCGGCTTCACGCCGCCGCCACCTCCCTCGCCGTCGGAGATCCCACGTCCCACCCTAGGTGAACCTCTTCTCCTCTCTTGTTGTCTCGGGTTCATGGTGTTCATGATTTTATGTGGTTTTCTCAACTGTTTTTTTTTGGTGTATGCATGACGGTTTTGGTGGTGGGTTGATGTACATGGGGTGCATGAATGGGGGGCATGTGTACACCACTGTAGGGTGTACACACCAGCGTGTATGTGTACACCACAGTGGGGTGTACACAATGGTTGTGGGTGTAAAAGAATAGATTAATGTATATTATACAGTTTTAATTAATAAAGTGACATTAACACATGTAAATATGGGGTGTAAATAGTAGTGGGGTGCACACAATAGCGGGGTGTTGTGTGCACATAACAGTGGGGTGTGTGATGAGTGGGGTGTACTCAACAGTTGTACATGTGTGTGTATAATGAAAATGTATGTGTGTGTAGGATGTGTGTATTATGTTATATTTGAGAATAAATAAAAAGGATAAAAGTATGGATATTTGTTTAAATGAATATGGATTTGATTAAGGCCTAATACACTCATAATAATATGGGTTTATAATGAGTTACAAATAGTGTGTTTATAGGTTATGTAAGGCCCAATAAAGGCCAATAGAATAAATACAACTTGAGGTCAAGACGAAGGCGTAAAATATAAGAATAAGTTTATGTGTCTAGGCCCAATAAGTATTCACATCAAAGGCTTACTTAGATGAGTATAAAACTTGATAAATAGACCCAACAAGAGTTATGTTTTGTAAAAAAAAAAAAAAAACCATAGAGATGGTTTAATCCACAACGGTTTGGGTCATAATCAACAAATGATTGTAAAACAAACACCTTAAGACTAAATGCGAGCCTTAAACTAATATTCGAGATTCAAAACTTTATCAGGTAGTCGAGAACGCATGGGGAACGTATCAGAGTCTCGGAGTGAATACCGGGTTGCGAATAGTTCAGGTAAGTACAATTGCCTTAAAAAGCATTTGTACATTTGTAAGCCAGTAAGAAAATGTCATGTGATTCATTATCATTTATTCAGTCTTGTTATGCTCTATTATTGATATTCCATTCTATTTCTTGTTGTGTGTTTCCCGGCGTAAGTGTTTCGTCTCGAAAGTACTAGGACCTGCATTAGAGGGATAAAACGCGGGCACTCGTGCGCACGAGTGTGTGACCACCCTTAGTGACCGTGTGACACCGAGTACTGGGTGGATGGGTTCGAGTCCCTTTCCAGTCATAGCTATGCCTTCGCTTGTGTCGATGCCCGGGAAGACTTCGCGAGGTCTTCGCCGTTATGCTATGATTTAGACCACTTATGAGCCTCTTTTGATTCATTGGAACACACTTAAATTTCGATTGATATCTATTAGTCTGTTTATCATGCACTTTGTTTATTTAAATTCCTATCTTTTTATTTCCGCATGATATTTAGACTACTTTATTTGAATTATCATGAATTACTGTTGTTTTCTGCTGGCATTACATTCGATTTTATTCAGTTACTCACCGTCTAGTTTGTGACGGTGGGTCCAGATAGGGCGGAGAGCAGCAAGGGCAAGGGACCCTGCCTAGGTGATCTATTGTGAGGATTAACGGCTGGATTTGGAGACTATTTTATAGGTTTCCTTATGTTTTGCTTTTATGTATATCGTTTTATATATACATGCTTTGGGATTATTGAACTTGGTATTTTGATGAGATTGGTATCATGTAACTCTGCATTTGGAATTGTACATGAATACCCGGGGTTTTCCACATTTATAGAATTCCTTTACTTCCTTTGATTGAGTTATTTCCCTTTGTTTTAATTGTTTAGTCTTCCGCTGTTTACTATTGAAATAAGTCTTTCATAAATTACTAAATTGACTAAATTGAAGGCTGACTAGGTTCATCAGGTTGCCGAGTGATGACTCGGGGCTTGTACGGGTCTAGGCCGGGCGTACCCAATTGCATGGGGAAATTGGGGCCGTCACAGGTCGCTTGTTGGCTGTGTGGTCTAGGACACAGTCATAGGGTCGATGGTGTTGGCCACGATAGGGCTCCTGGTCCTCAGTTCACATCTAGGATTAGCTGGTTCACACCCATTTGCATCTCTTTGTGTTTATATTCATGCGATGAGCTTTTGTGCAGTTGTCTGCATTTTTCTTCAATTTCGCATGTTTATTTAACACTATTTATTGATTTCATTTTACATTCTTAAATTGTGATGCACGGTGGGTTTCCTTGGGATTTTACTTGCTGGGCTTGTCATCTGCCTTTTGTGATGGCTGAGCGCAGATCCTAGTATTTGCAAGGGTAAGGAGATTCTCGACGATTACATCTGACTTACTTATGCCGAGGCTTGCTGTTACATGTGTTAATATCTATATTTTGATATTTTGTATAATATTTTGGAACTGGGAGACCATATTTTACACTTGTACTTGTATATATTAACTGATATAGTTGATCGCCATATGTACGCTACTTTCCGGGATTTCCACTATAGGATAAATCAGTAATTCTATATATATGTCTTTTGGTTAAATATAGACTTCCGCTGTAAAATGTTAAATTATTGAATTAATTAGCATGAAACTCGAGAATGTCAGGTAAAATAGATAGAGAGTGACGTGGCAGAAGTTTCTGATGCACTAGCAGGGGATATGGGAAGCCACGGGGCGGCCTCGGGATTTGGGGCCTCCACATATTCTATTAGTTTGAGTTTTCAATTCCTCTGCCGTTGTAACGACCCAAAAATTTGGCTATTTGTGAATGATGATGTGTATTACATATTTATACTCATATTTGAGTGACCGGACAATTAAGTCGGTGAACGAGTAGAAAAATTGGGTTACGGGTACACGGGTGAGTAAAACACAGTTAAAATACAATTAAATGAATTTTTGTAGAATTTAAATAATTATTTGTATGAGACAAGGCGAAACTACGCGCGTGACGAAGAAATACGAACCGAAGAAATGTAAGATCAATGTGGGAGTTGGATAGTCTCGCAACATACGAGCTATGGGATAGAAATTGTTAAAGTGACACAGCATAATGAGGAGAGCCATGAGATGGGCATTGAGATGTGTATGTGTGTTGAGTTAAGATGATGAGGTAAAAAAACCCATAAGGGCAACTGTTCAAAAATATAAGCAAGTGTTAACTTAAGGGCAAAAAGGCCATTTTACCCTTATTCCATATATATAAACAAACAAAAACCCCAAATACACTATTCATCTTCTTCCCTACTCTAACTCGCTACCGCCCCTGCTACACTCCCCACTCGGTCTCACCGGAACTGACATGTCGGAGGTCAGTGAGCTCTCTCTCCCTCTCTCTTGGTTATGCACACCTCTCCTCTTGGTTTCGACACTATGTGCCGCCACTCTCGCCGCTGTGGAGGGCTGCCATGACCAGGGACTGACCAGAGGTGACCGCAGCGGACATCGGAGTCTCAGAGCATCCTAAAAATCGTGGTAGATGTGGAGGTTCTTACTTGGAGTTGATTGTTTTCACGTTGAGCAACTGTTGTGTGTTTATCTCACTGCCGTCAAGTTCGGCTGCTGTTCCGGTGGGTTTCGATGATCAAGGGAGGTCGGGGATCCTCTCTGGATGTCCATCCAAGTCCTATATCCCCAGAGAAACCCCTGGTCAGCGGCAAGAGTTATGAAGGTTGTTTGTGTCCGAAGCGGTCATTTAAGCTTGCTGGGAGTGCCAGCCGTCACTGTGGTGACTGGCATTGGTCAGGGGCGATCATGGTGACCCACCAGAGTCACCACGTCCCCGAGACACCTTTAGTTTGTGACCAATGTGTGTTGTCATTCATGTTTGAGTGGTTTCTTTCTTTAGTCAAGTTGTTCTTTATTCATCTGAAACCGCCATGTTTGGCGGTGCTGCCGTCGACGCCATGACTAGGGGAGTGTTGGGGATCACACAAAACCCTTGTGCGTGTCTCATAGCCCTGGAGCGTCCATATTGATGGTTGCAAGATGTTGTAGTGATGAATTTATATGTCGGTTTTCACTGTTGCGTTGAGTAGTCGTCGAAGTGTCATAGAGCGTGCATCGGCTTTTCCATGTCGCAGTGGTACTCTACTGACATCGTACAACACCAGCGAGGTTCCCTACTCACTGGTACATGGTGAGTTCGAGTTCTTATTGAGTCATAATTTTTGATCGATGTCGATGTTGTGTGTTACGTTGTCGAATGGTAGTGACGTCGTGGTCATGCCGCCGGTCCTCGAGGCTATGGCGTGACCTATTTATGACTGAGCCAAGCCTAAGTTGTGTAATTAGGCTTACATATGGTGTGGTTTACAAAATCAAAAGAGTTATGGCATTTGTGTCTAGTTTTCCGATTGATTTTCATCGAGATGTTCGAGTCATCAAAACATTGGGAAAACACTAGGGTTAAACCTAGGTTTAGTTAACGACTTGACCTATTAATACGAGTTTCCAACCTTGTCAGGTAGCGGAAAACTCGAGGATACGCGTTAGGATTTCGCGAAAGTGGATATGATTTGCGATAGTTCAGGTAAGTACACACGTGCCTTATATGTGTGTATGTTAGTAGGCCAGTAAGGAAATATCATGTGATTTATACATCCTCTATTCATTGATATTGTTGAATTGATCCCTTGTTTGATATTCTATTCCATATTGTTTGTTGTATGTTCTTGGCATGAGTGTGTGTCCCAAAGGTATCATATGGTCCCGCACTAGCTGGGATAACGAGGGTGCCTCCTGCAGGGTAACTGACCACCCCTAGTGTTGTGTGTACTGGGTACTAGATTCGAGAGGTGTTGCGATGCCTCTCGATTTCAAGTTGCAATAATGTTGCGACATTGCTCGGGGAGATCTTGTGAGATCTTTGCCGTATTGCTGTGAAATTAGACCACTCATGGGCCTCTTTTGAATCTTAGAACATGCAAATTTCGATTGTTTATCTATCAGTCTGTTTATCATGCACTTGATTTACTTACTTTTCTGCTACTTCATTTCTGCATGATATTTAGACTGTTTTACTTATTAAATCATAAATTACTGTTATATTCTTCTGACACTACTTTCGATTTCTTCAGTTGCTCACCGTCTAGTTTGTGACGGTGGGTGCAGATAGAGTGAAGAGCAGTAAGGGCAAGGGGCCCTGCCTAGGAGACCTACTTTGAGGACTAGCAGCGTGATCAGGGAGACCTTATAGTATGTGTTTATGTATTGCTTACTGGTATATCGTTTCATACATATGTTTGGGATTATTGAACTAGGCATTTTTTGTGAGACTAGTATCATGTATATATGTTTATCGAATTGTACATGAATACCCGAGGTTTTCCACACTTATAGAATTCCTATATTTCCTTTGATTGAGTTATTTCCCATATTATACTTGTTTAGTCTTCCGCTGTGTACTATTGTAATAACTCTTTCATAAATTGTTAAAATTGATGAATCAATGGCTGATTAGGCTCGTCAAGTTGCCGACTGATGACTCGGGGCTTGCATAGGTCTAAGCTGGGCGTACCCAATTGCACGGAGAAATTGGGGCCGTCACAGCCATACTTTGATAACTCACTAATTTGAATAACTCACGTAAAATGTTTTAATAATGTTATAATAATGGTAAATAGTAAGGAAGGCTGACTAGGCTTGTATTGACTCAACGAGATTGGTTTGGGGTCCATGTAAGTCTACACCGAGCAGGGCTAGGGTTGTGAAAATGGGGTCATCACACGAAGCATGTCATGCAAGCATATATCAAGATAAGATCATCATATTAATCATGCATTCGTTTTCAAATAATAAACAATCATTATTCACAATCTAGACAAGATTCACAAGTCATACGTAAAAACCAACATTATATCAAGGGTGAATGATCAAATACGATAGATAAGTAATAATATAATCCATTTGTTTCTCTCATGCATCCTTTGCCAATGGTATGGATAATCAAACTTTCAATAATAATAATAGATAATAATAATAATAATATATTATATATACTATATATTATATTATAATATATACTATATAATAATACAATAATATAATAATATAATATAATATATTATATAATATAATATAATAATATAACAATATAATATAATAATATATAATATATAATAATAATAATAGATTAGCTAATGGTATGGATAATAATAGATAAGTAATATTATATTATATTAAGTATAATATAATATATACTATATACTATAACTTTTTTTAGTCCACTATATATATACTATACCTAACAAGCACGAATAATCAAACTTTCAACCGTCACTTGAACTTACTATTCTACCCTTAATTATCTCTCTTGACATTTTTCCCTCTCTTTTGACTATAAACATGTAGACTTAATAAAAATAGATTATTAAAGAGGGCTGCTATTTCAACCCTATGATCTTCTCTACCCACCCAATGTTAAAAAATAAATTTTTTACCAAAATATTTTTTTAGTCAAGGGACTATTTTACCCTTCTAAGAAACCCAACCAAACACCAACCTAAGAAAGTTATATACTCTCTACCTAAATATTAATATCAACATATAAATTTTAATTTCATCATAATCTCGTCAAAATCTATTGATTTCTATACTGGTGAAGAGTAATCTAATCCTCCATTGAATTGCAGCAGTGAGGAGTGAACTTCGCGACTTGGAATATCACAAAGGTGGTGTGGGAAGATTATGGGCTAATAAGTTAGTGGTTTTCAGGGGTTTTCTATGCACAAATCTAAACCACCATTAATGGCACTAGAATTAATGAGATCATCATTGTCATTCCTACAGCAAAGAAGTAGTGTTGAAAATAAAAGCAATTGCTCCCCCATTAAAACCTAAAGAACATAGGGCATTACACCAAAAAGAAAAATCTGCAAGAGAATATGTGAACCCATTTATGAAATGGCCAAGAAAGGAATTGTGGGTGCAACCATATTGAGTTCTTTAGATTTTGTTAAATTTCTTGCTTGGGATAATTCTACAGATTTGTCAGTGAATAGGCGGAAAGAAGAAGACGAAGTAGTGGCATTGGGTCGAGATGAGGGGGTGAGATGTGAGGGGTATTTTAGGGAGTTTCTTTTAATGTTGGGTGGGTTGACAAGGTTAATAGACGATTAATTTAGATTGGGCTGGAAGATAGGGTGATTGGATTGATTTAGCAGCCCTCTTATTGAATTAGTAAATTTTCGACGAGCGTAGCGAGCGGGTTTAGGTGTACTTAGCATGCTTCAAAAACTTGTTTATATATATATAAGACAATATTTAAGACCCACATGGGTTGGGCTATTTATAAAGGGGATCCATATATATATATATATCCATTGAAACATATGCCTACCTATGTCTAATTAATATCTACTCAACTAGCCTTTTTTGGTTAATTTCACACATAGTCACACTGTAACGACCAAAAAATTTGGCTATTTGTGAATGATGACGTGTACTATATATTTTATACTTGTATTTGAGTGACTGGACAGTGAAGTAGGTAAACGATTAGGAAAACTAGCCGAACTAGTATCGATAGTTAGGGTACAGGTACTAGGACTTTAAAACACTATAAATGATTAATAAATAAGTCAATTAATGGTAATTGAGTCGATTAACAACGAGAGAGCGTCGACGAGACCAAAACACGCAACTTGTGAGTCTTGTGGTATTTGGAGTGTGAGAACGTGAGAACGGGCCAGAGAGTTGGTTAGTTGAATAGTGCATGTGTCACTTAGAGGAGTCACATTGAGAGGTGTTAGAATAGGTGGACAACTAAAGTGGTGTTAGTTGGATCGACCTCGAGATGTGTAGTGTGTAGGGATAAGGAATGGGCCTATATAAGGACCAACCCTACACTTTTTCTTTTCTCTCTCTCTCTCTCTCTCTCTCTCTTGCTTTTTTCTTTTATTCTCTCTCAAAACTTGGTGAACAAGAAAGTGAGGGGACAACCATTGGAGTGTTGTTCCACCCACTGGAGTGTCGCTGGAGTCGCATAAACTCGCCGAAAAAAGGTGAGATCTCCATCTTTGTAGTTCTTTACGATTTATACGTTGTTGTTGGTGGTTAATTACATCGCGATGACAAAGGTGCCTTGCCGGAGACGGATCTTGGTGAACCACTAGTGTCTCGGCAACCCCCGGAGCGATCAACACGCGACATCAACGCCAGTGTTGCTCTTTGATGTATTTTGTTAATTTTGCTAGATTTTCGGATTTAGTTGTTTATTTTGGATTTTCAATTGAATCCGGGCATCCCATGATGATCCGGAGTCGATTTTGATTGGTATTGATGCCCAAAAACATGTCGATGAGGATCGACCAAGTGGGGTGTGGGAGTAGAGTTCGGTTTATTTTCGGTGATTTATGGGATTTTGATCTCGTTAATAGACATCGTAAGGATGCCGCATGTTCATTACATAGTGGCGTCTCCCACGTATGAGTCACACAGGGGTTCAGGACACGTCGTGAATGGCGTTGTCCTTGTTGGTTTCCGCGGCGTGTGTGCGGCGTGCTGTTTGTCGACGCCGCGGAAACGTTATGGGTGTTGGACATGTCACGACGTCTTCCATGTGCGAGTGAACCAGGGACTTGTTGAGATTACGTCGCGAAGGCGTTTGCTATGTTGAAATTCACAACTTAGTCATGGCGTTTTTTTTCTCTCTCCAGTTGTGTAATACATTGTTGGGTTTTTGAGGTGTGTTGTGTCCAGACGCTTCTGTGCGTCTTTGATGAAAAAGAAAAAAATGAGATGAAACACATTATCCTGTTGGACCAGGCCCATGCCAGGCCAGGGCCGAGTCGGGTCGGGCCAGACTCGACCCAGAAAATAATAAAAAATAAATATAAAATCAAATAAAATAAATTAGGGAAAAATAGAGGAAAAATTCAAAAAAATATGAGAAAAATATAGAAAATAATATTTACTATAAACTCAACCTATTGGGGTTCAAACCATTGTTAAGTATTTGGGGACTCGAGCAAAGGGCTAGGATCTCGAGAGTGCGATGGGTACGCGACAAACCAGGTAAATTAGTAAGTCAGTAAGAAAATATCATGTGATTCTATTTTCTCTTGTGTTGTAAATTGTTGAATTGATCTCATACTTGGCATTCTTTCTATTCCTTAGTTGTATGTTCTTGGCGTGTGTGTCCGAGTACTCGGCCTTGCACTTAGTGGGGCAACGGACACTTTTATACAGGAGTGTGGGACCACCCATAGTGATCGTGTGACACCAAATATTGGGGTCTTGTATCCCCCATCATGGTTGTGCCTTCGTTTGTGTCGATGCACGGGGTGACCTCGCGCGATCTTCGCCGTTATGCCATGATTTAGACCATTTATGGGCCTCTTTTGATTCTTAGAACACGCAAATTTTAATTGATTATATGTTAGTCTGATTATCATGCACTTGTTTATATTTCCTACCTTTCGATTACCGCATGATTTTTGGACTACTTTATTTGTTAAATCTTGAATTACTGTTATATTCTTTAGCATTACTTTCAATTTCTCTTAGTTACTCATCGTCTAATTTGTGATGGTGGGTGCAGATAGGACAGGTAACGACAAGGGAAAGGGACCGGCGATAGATGACTTCCTCTGAGCGTTCCTCAGGGATGATTTCTTCCCTTGCTGCGTAGTATGTAATTATCTTTATTTACATATGTTGCTTTGAAACATTATGGATAGAATTGGGTTGTGAGACTTGGATATCATGTATATGCCCCCATCATATTGTGGTCACTAGGCTTTACATGTTTATCTTGTATTTGGGGTTCCACATTTATTAGAAATTCCTGATTTCCCTTTGAGTTATAGAATGATTATTGTTGAATTTCGCTGCATATTGATCTGATAAACTTTATAATCAAATAACTCATAAGTTGAACTGTAAATGAACGAATTAAGGTTGACTAGGTTCGTATAGACTCGTCGAGTACCGACTCGGGAGCCTATGCGGGTTAGGTCGAGCGTTCCCAATTACTTTGAAAATTGGGGTTGTCACACATTGGACTTTACAAATTGAAATTTTTACAAAAAAACAAAAACTTTACATACCGACTCGGGAGCCTATGCGGCTTTACCCCGATCTTCTCCTTGCCCGTCACAAACTAGACAGTGGGTGTAGGTCCGTTGAGCAACATTAGGCCAGACAAGGAGAAGATCGGCGACTACCTCTGAGCTCCGAGTGCGTAGCTGCCCGTACATGTAGGGTACTTTTTGTATTATATTTACTTCGTTTTTATCTTTTTGGGATGTTAGTGGGATGAGTGTTAGATTACCCGACTTTTGACTTTCACTTTGTTTATATATGTTCGCCGTTTACTTGCAGATATATGGTGATCGTTATTTCCTGGATTCCACACCTAGGATTTTAAAAAAAAATTTCTGCTAAAATATTTAAGACTTCCGCTATAAATTGTCAAGACTTCCGCTATAAATTGTAGAGACTTCCGCTAACTAAACTAATTGTTTAAAATTGAGAACATAGGTAGTAAAGGCTGACTAATACGTAATTGGGTCCTACGTGTCGTGATTAGGGCTTGATTACGGGATTAGGCCGGGCGGTACCGTAGATTAGTAGCGGGGCCGTCACAGTTGGTATCAGAGCATAGGCTTTAGAACCTTAGGGACAAAGTATAGTGTTGATTAAGAATTTTAGTACCAAGTTCCCGATTGGTATCAAAGATCATGTTATCAATAAGTAAAGCATAAATTTGAATAAAATACATACCCTAGAAGTGGAAACCAGATGAACCTTGCCTAGGAATTATTTTGTTGGGATTTGAGTGAAAGTGAGTTGGGGATTAGTATATATATATGCTATCTTTTTCAATATGTATATGTATATACGTGGTATACTTCGTAGTATCTGATAGGAAATCGTTATCCATATGCAGACGACAATGACGGACGGACGCACGCGAGATAGGCGATGTGGGTGCTAGCAGTAGTCAGCCTCCTACTACATTAGACGATGACTATCAGAGGTTGGCGGATCGAGTTGCAGCACAGGGACAACAGATGGCTGATTTCATGACCTTTATGACAGCACAGATCACCACACTTACTCATGTCGTCGCCACTACTCCTGCGACTACTACACTTCCGATGATCGAACCTACACTGCACCATCCAACATTCCAGCGACTGCGCCTGTACCAGACGCTCCTATTATTCAGGGCACAATAGCGACGCCGACTCTTCCGGTAGTGATCGTTTTGACGACAGAGGTAGCAGGGATGACTCTAACTCGTACACCTACACCTTTAGGCTCATCAGTAGGGATTTAACTAGTGAAGGATTTTCTTTGCCTTCAGCCAGTGTACTTCAACGGGGAAAGAAACTTTGAGAAGATTGAGGGATGGATACTATCATAGGAGAAGCTACATCGAATTCTGAGGATCGAGGATAAATTACGCCCAGATTTGTCTTCTTATACACTGCAGAGAGACGCCGACGTCTGGTGGCGTGCCACCATAACTACCGATGGAGATTTTGAGTCATGGACGACTTTTAAGGCCAAGTTCTATCAATAGTATTTTTTGCCAGCAGTCATGATGAGGCTAAGAAGAGAGTTTATGAGTTTGAGGCAGAGAGCAGATGAGTCAGTTATGGAGTACCGAGACAGATAGGGTATTTGAGGCAGTTTGTGGGGGATTTGGTCCGAGATGAGTTGGGAGATGTGTATCACTTTGGGGCAGGTCTGAGAGCAGACATTGGCTACCACGTAGTCAGCACGGGCACTAGGACACTCACCGAGATATACGAGCGTGCACTTTCCCACGAGACCTACTACTTTGGTGTAATAGCTGACATGGCAACCTTGGGGCAAAGATTAACATTAGAGCATGCCGCAGATTTCGATAGGAGGTGACGGAGTGGCAAGGCACCCAAGACATAGGATAGAGGCTCTCAAGGATCGGGGATGACTTCACGTTTCACATCGGTAGTACCTCAGGTGTCTTATGGTGCGTCAACACAGAGCTCAGGGAGAGGACTTTTCTTACCACCACCATCGATTATACCAGCATTCCCAGCGCTAGAGAAACTTGCTCTTCTGGCACCATAATCCCCACGACAGAATCAGCATCAGGGTGGTAGAGGCCGAGGTAGGGGTAAAGGCCAAAAGGGACCCCGTTAGGGACAGAGATAGACTCCAGTTCAGGGACAGCCACAGTCTAGTCAACGCAGACAGGTTTCATGTTACAGGTGCGGACAGGTGGGACATTTGGTGAGGGAGTGTCCACAGCCAGCAACAGTGTATCCACCACATAGTTGAAAGGCATCTCATATGGTAGTACAGCCAGATACTAACGCCACATGGAGTCTCATCGAGGGTGCGATTTCTATCTCTGGTAGAGAGTCTTATGTTTTATTTGATTCGGGTTCCACTATTTCTTTTATTTCTGGACGCATGATAGGCATACTAGGACTGACCGATTAGGCTTGGAGTACATTTGATGTTGAGTACTGTCACCGGAGATAAGGTTTACCCTAATAGCCTAGTTGAGAGAGTTCTAGTAGAGATTAGTGGGATACAGTTACCCGCTGACTTCAGAGTCCTTGAGATGTTAGAGTTCGACGTTCTTTTTGGGATGGAGTGGTTATTAGCATATCACGTTCATATAGATTGTTTTAGTAAGTCTGTCGTATTTTAGATTCCAGGACGTCCGATGTTCGTACACCGAGTTAGTACGCCGAGAGTCGATACCATGAGAGGTCAATTGGCGACTAGTGAGGAGATGGAGACTCTAGTAGCCTTATATACTATAGTAGAATGTCAGGGACCCCAACTTGAGGACATACCAATCGTTAGAGAGTTTTCCGACGTTTTTCCCGAGGAGTTGCCAGGACTACCGCCGTCGCGAGATGTAGACTTCATTATCGAGTTAGTACCATGCACCAGACATATCGTGATACCACCTTACCGCATGGCCCCGAAGGAGTTAGAGGAGTTGAGGGCTCAGCTTAAGGACATGGGGGAGAAGGGATTCATCACACCTTCTATGTCGTCGTGGGGAGTGCCAGTACTTTTTGTAAAAAAGAAGGATGGTAGTCTACAACTGTGCATCGACCACAGGCAACTGAATAGGGTTACAATTAAGAACAAGTACCCGCTACCGAGGATTGATGATTTGTTTGAATAGTTGAAAGGAGCATAGTTCTTCTCCAAGATAGACCTGAGATCAGGGTACCATCAGCTTAGGATCAGGGACAAGGACCGGTCTAAGATAGCGTTCCGCACCAGATATGGACACTACCAGTTTACGGTCATGCCGCCGTGTTTATGGACCTTATGCACCGAATATTCAGGCCATTTCTTGACCGGTTCGTAGTAATCTTCATCGACGACATTCTGATCTATTCGAGGACACGGGAGGATCACGATCAATACCTCAGGGAGACATTGTAGACGTTGAGGAAGCACCGTTTATATGCCTAGTTCAGCAAGTGTGAATTTTGGCTTTCAGAAGTCAAGGTTTTGGGTCATGTTGTCGGAGCAACGAGGATTGCCGTAGATCCGGCCAAGATTCAGACGATTATGGACTGGACGGCACCGATGTCAGTGACGGAGATCAGGAGTTTTCTGGGGTTAGCAGGCTACTACCGTAGGTTCTTGAAGGATTTTTCAAAAATTGCTTCACCGATGACTAGACTGACATAGAAGGACGTCATATTTAATTGGACTGAGGAGTATGAGAGCACATTTTCTCAGTTGAAGAGATTATTGACTACCACCCCAGTGTTAGTATTGCTAGAGGCTAGAATTGGATTCTTAGTGTACATTGATGCTTCACACACAGGACTTGGATGCGTGTTGATGCAAGGTAGTGGAGTTGTGGCATATGCTTTAAGACAGCTGAAGATACACGAGAAGAACTATCCTACATATGATTTAGAGTTAGCAGCGGTAGTTTTTGCTCTGAAGATTAGGAGACATCATCTATATGGAGAGAGATTCACACTCTATACTGATTACAAGAGTCTAAAATATCTCTTCACACAGAAAGAGCTGAACATGAGACAACGCAGATGGTTAGAGTTTTTGAAGGACTATGAATTTTCTCTGGAGTATCACCCAGGAAAAGCCAATGTAGTTGCAGAAGCACTGAGTAGGAGACCGACCAGAGATGCCGAGGTTGTCAGATGTCATATGACGCACGAGTACGGGTTACTTGAGGCAGTTGCTCTAGCAGGTCAGACAGACGCTCCTATCGATACCCAGATTGAGATATACGCACAGACGAGAATACATATCGTGTTTACACAAAGTGTGTCAAAGGGTCAGAGGATCGACAACTTGTACTAGCAATTTAGCGAGTTAGCGTGGAGTGTAGATTGTGATGATTGGACAGAGACATATGATCAGTGTCTGAGATTCAGGGGTAGATTATGGATACCCGAGATGCCAGAGCTGAGAGAGGAAATTCTTCAGGATTCACACCATTCTCGATTTACTGTTCATCCAGGCAGGACTAAGATGTATCGTGACATGAAGAGACATTTCTGGTGGCCTGGGATGAAAGCGGATGTGTCAGAGTTTATCAGGAAGTGTGGAATTTGCCAACAGGTGAAGGCAGAGCATCGTAGAGCTGGAGGACTATTACAACCACTGCCCATTTCGAGATGGAAATGGGAAGACATCGCCATGGACTTCGTCAGAGGGTTGCCGAGAACATGATTCCATTTGGGTGATAGTTGACAGACTTACTAAGTCTGCTCATTTTCTGCCAGTTGTAGTGCACTACACTTTTGATCAGCTGAGTATACTCTTCGAGAGGGAGATCATTAGGCTGCATGGGGTATCGTTGACATCACATCAGACAAAGATGCTACGTATACTTCCAGGATGTGGCAGAGTATGCAACAGCAGTACAGTACGCGCCTATAGTTCAACACAACTTTCCATCCTCAAACTAACGAATAGACAGAGCGACTGAATCAGGTTCTAGAGGACATGTTGCGGGCCGGTATGTTAGGGTTTGGCGGATCTTGGGAGGAGTACCTACAATTGTGTGAGTTTGCGTACAACAGTTATCAAGCTATCATTGAGATGGCGCCATTTGAGGCTTTATATGGCAGACCGTGTTGCTCGCCGTCGTGTTGGGCTGAGTGCCAGTAGGGCCTGAGATTGTTGTTGAACACATCAAAAAGGTACGTCAGATTCGACAGAAACTCAAAGCAGCCCAAGACAAACAGAAGAAGTATGCAGATAAGTACCATAGTGATCTCACTTATTCTGAGGGAGCCTACGTCTTTCTTAAGGTTTCCCCTCGGAAGGGTCTGCAGAGCAGCCTATCCAGATCCTAGACTGAAAGGTACAACAGTTAATGAACAAGTTTATCCCGAAGGTGCTCATGAAGTGGCAGTTCTACAACGACTCGGAACTTACTTGGGAGCGAGAGGACTATATGCGAGATCGTTTCCCGTACCTTTTCGAGTCAGGTATAATCCTAACCTGAATTTAATTGTGAGGACGAAATTTTCATTTTGTTGGGATTATTTGTCACGGCCTAATTTCCTAATCTTGATTTACTTGCTTAATCAGGATCACCGACCCGTGACGTAGGGCCCACATGAGGTACGTACACTGATTGAGGCACGTGGCCGAGGTAAATGTTATATTTGTACTGGTGTATGCCTAGTGTTGTGTATGTGTGTAAACTAATTAAGTCAGTTTGTTTGCAAACCATAGACGTCGAGTTGACGCGAGCAGGGACACGCCTTGGAGTGCGTGCAAGTATGGGTACCTAGTGGAATTACCAGGAGTAGCGAAACTAGGCTAAGAAATAATAATTAATTTCAAATGTATCTTACCATAAATTAAATTATATCATTAAGTTAGAAAATACAACGTTCAACGCACGGGGAAAGTGCCTCGAGTTGCGTGTGAGCCGGGGAACCGGGTACTTGGCAGTTTGGAGAGTTTTGTTTTATATTAATATGAATTTATAAAAGATTAATATGCATTATGGAGTTATTAAAATGCATATGGTTCTATGTAATTGTGTAAATCAAATTAGAATCCTATAGTTGGTTGGAAAATACAACACACATAGACTTACCTCAAGATTCTTGTGAGCACACACTCCCATACACTTGTGTCACACATGTGCGTTACAAGGCTAGATTTTAGTGGAAAGTAGGAGCAAAGGATGGCCACAAGATATCATAGAGATTGGATGGACACGTTAGATCAAAACCCCCACTATAAAAACCATCTTTTCTCATACATTGCTTCATAATGCATGTCTTTGGCTGAGAATTCAGAGTTGTAAGGAACTCTCTTGCTGAAAAACTTGGGAGATTTAAAGGAGTTTTTATAGCACAAATCAAAGGATCAAACACCTCCCATCAAAGAACACCAACTAGGTAACTTTTCTTCCACCACATGCATTCAAGTTGTAGTGTTTTTTAGTTCAATCAAAGGGGTTTTCTGTGGGGATGATTCTAAAGTGTTTTTATGTAGATTTGATGCATTTCTAAACCTTAATTTCAAACAACAAGTTCCATTTTCGGATTTTGTAAGTTTTTGCCAAAGAAATGGAGTTTTCTTATGATTTCAATTTTGGGAATTTTTGAGCTACTAAATGATATTGTTTTTTAAAACAAAGTTCATATTTGGATTCTCCATTGAAAAACACTTCGGATTCCAAAAGCGGTTTCGAAAATCAGTGGGGTTTCGGTTGGATTAAAATTTCCAGTTTTGGATATGTTCTTGAAGTTCTTGAGTTGTAGTTTACAAATGCATGTTTAATCTTGTTAATTTATGCATATTTTAATTTTAGAAAATTTAGTAAGACATCAACATGGCGTCAAGGGTTGTCGATTGAGCATCGACGCTGGTTGACGCGGCGTAAGCAGCACCAACAAGGTGCTGGTTCGGCCAACATGAGTTGTTGGCTAAACCAACACACTCCTAATGTGTGTTCAACACAAGTAGGAAAGCTTGTGCTGGAACGCACAAGTTAGGAGGTGATGGTGAGGCCCAAGTCCATGTATATGGGCTTGGGCCATCCAAAATAAAATACCATATGCTAAAAAAAAGTGTGGCAAAAGCATTCATGTGCGCGTTCAAGCATGTATATGGGCCAAGTCCATGTATATGGGCTTGGGACCTATAATGTGTACGGTTGTGGGCTTTGTTGTGCACGGTCACATTCATGTGCATAAAATGTGGGCCTTTAATGTGTGCCAAAAGTCCACATGCATAGGGACCTATATAAATAATAATGCTCATATAGAAAAAATTATAAAGATTAGCTAGAAATTTATAAAAAAAATAAAAAAATAAATAAAAATAAATAATATACATATATATACACATACATACACATATATGTACACATACAAAAATAATAATAATTATAATAATATAAAATACATCTATGTAATAAAAGTATTAATAAATAAATAAATAAATGATATGAAATGACCTTTCAGGGACTTAGGGGTGTTATGGGATTTCGGGAGCGCTAGTCTGAGTGTCGCGAGGTGGGATAGCCATAGCTATCCTGTGACTTGTAAGTGAAACTGTGGGAACTCTTTACTTTATTTCATTTCGGCCAATTATCATTTTTCAGTCTATTTGTAGACTAGTTGATTTATTTCTCACATCATGCTTTCCTTGTTTCCATTCATTATGAATGTCGATATAGCATGATGCCTTGTTGATATATCATTGATTCCATGTCTCCTTATATGTTCAATGTTTGTCTTCAAATATGGCTAATGGATATTTAGAAAATACATGCTATAAGGTTATCTGTTATGTTGGACTTGTGTTCTATTTTCCTTTGGGGCTTTGTAGCCTAACTTGTGTTGAAATCATAGCATTGTAGGACATATATTCTTGAAATCTAAAGTAGGGATTATCTAGTGTCCATTGCACACGAGATGCACAGATTCACAAGGATTTTGGTCTTTTGAGGTCTCTGGCACTCGCCACTACACTTGGGTGGCACACGTGGCATGGGCCACGGGGTTGTCGGCAAGTATAAATGATTTATATACGCAGAGCGCAGCTCCGCCACTTGAGGTTATAAAAAAAGAGATTATTATTATATGTTGAGCACAGCTCCATACAGTAGTGGAAAAGGCTAGGTGATAGTTCTCACCGCCGACCAGACGTAGATCATCTCGACCTAGTCTGTGTTAGTTTATGTGTATCAATTAACGTTGGTATTTACTTGCATTATTATTCAGCATTTCTTCAGTTACATATGCTTTTAAATATCTTTTGTTTAAATTGGAAATGTAGTATTAGATTTCCCCAGTTATCACTTGAATATCACTATACTCACCGTCTAGTTTGTGACGATGGGTGTAGGTCCGTTGAGCAGCACCAGGCCGGGCAAAGAGAAGATCGGCGACTACCTCTGAGCTCCGAGTGCGTAGCTGCCCGTACATGTAGAGTACTTTTTGTATTATATTTACTTACGTCTTTATTTTTTGGGATGTTATTGGGATGAGTGTTAGATTACCCGACTTTTGGCTTTCACTTTGTTTATATATGTTCGTCGTTTACTTGCAGATATATGGTGATCGTTATTTCTTGGATTCCACACCTAGGATTTAAAAAAAAATTCCGCTAAAATATTTAAGACTTCCGCTATAAATTGTAAAAGGCTTCCGCTAACTTAAGACTTCCACTATAAATTGTAGAGACTTCCGCTAACTAAACTAATTGTTTAAAATTGAGAACATAGGTAGTAAAGGCTGACGAATACGTAATTGGGTCCTACGTGTTGTGATTAGGGCTTGATTATGGGATTAGGCCGGGCGGTGCCCTAGATTAGTAGCGGGGCCGTCACAACAACACTTGAATTCAAAAAGTTGTCTTATATGTTGTCAATACTGAGTTGGCAATATTCCCTTTCCCCCATTCTTCATTGTTGTTAAGGAAACATTGCCTTTACAAGCATCCCGTGAGTTGTCTTGCTTGGATGAAAAATATTGAGTATCTTAAATATCTACCTAGCTATCTAGTCTAGCTATTGGAGAAGATTCATGAATCTATGAGGACGAATTTTGTACCCACAAACAAGTCTGTGGCTATAGAACCAACGACGCAGTTCTGCACAAACTCATGAATTTGCACCATATCCTTTCTTACTAAGTATTAGTTGCACAAATAAAGACAATACATATTTTACCTTTTCAAGGCCTTTGTCATTTATTTGTCACAATCCAATACGAAAGGAATATGGTAGAACCAAAATATGAGACATGCATTTATAAAGCAAGGAAAGATCAAAATAAATAAATAAAAGCATGTGTTACCAATATAGTAAAGTCATGCAAAGCAAAAGTAAGTAATTTTGCACAAAAATGGCAGGACCAAATCAACATTGTTAAAACTAAACAGTTTCAAGCATATATTATGCTCCCCCGAATTAAAGCTTCTCTCCCCCTTTGTGAAAAAATAAAAAACAAAGGTAAGAGAGAGTAACTCAGGAGAGGTATCATCTATTAACTAAATGAATCCCCCTTTGTCCTTGCATTGTCTCCCTATTCGTGACATAAAACCAAAACTAGAAACGAGAAAAATAATAACTACCATATTAAAAATACAAACCCCACATCAGTAGTAAGCGTTGTGAAAATAACAAAAGGACACTTATGAGCTCTTATACTTACACTCACTTCCCATGAGTTCATCATTACCTCCAATAAAGGTTGTTTGAGGGCACAGGCTGACTGTTGGCATAGATGCAAGTTGACTATCTATGGGTACATAAGCAATAGCATTCCAAGAAAGTTCATCCACATCTCCATTTTTCATCAAACTTTCCAACTTATTCCCTATCATTCAACACATACAAAAGAACTACAAATAAAAAGAAATAACTGAGATTTAGCGTTATATTGACCATAGTCCATAAGGTATTGTCTTAATGTATGGACGAAGATAAGCACAAGCTCATTAGAACATTTAAGCCATTGCATTGAATATAGGGCAGACCACGTACATCACTCATATGAGCTACATTGCATTGCAAACTCCTTTTGGGTACTCATTTTTGTTATTGTTTTGGAATGTGTCTAACTTTAGGAGCATCATTTTTCTCGGTGATGGCTCTTTGTCATTGTGATAGATCCCGATATATTTTATAACAAGTTGGCTTGAGGCGCGCTTGTGCAGCTTTATTTTTGTTGGTAGCGACTGTTTCATTTTCTTTGACAAAAGGAATTGTTTTCCTTTCTTGAGGTTGATCCTTTAGTTATGTACCCCAACCCCTAAGGTCACAAGTGTCATTCACCATTTTCAAAATGTCGTCAATATTTGTTTTTCCCTTGTTCAACTATTTAATAGTTGATTCTAATCGTTCAAGGGTCATTTTAACTTCTGACTACTCTTTTCCTGGCTTCAAGTTGATGTTGCAAAGGATATGATTTCTTTCGACATAATGATGTTTTGTCATTAGCCTCCACTTTACGTAGATCTCGCATATGCCTCTTTTAGATCTGCATCATCAACAAAATTAGTGGAATTTGAATCATAAGTTGGAGAAATTACATAGTTTGTTAAATCAGAGTCTAGTGGGTACAGTAGAAGAGTCATTGGATTATCCTAATATTGCACATGTGAAAGCAATGAAGTTGTTTTAATGTCCACTTTCACTTTTGTTGTCTAAATCAATGTCATGCAATGGTGTATTGAGTAATTTTCCCTTCTTTTCAGAAAATTTGGACATTTAGACTGATAATGACCGAATCCGTTGCATTTTCGGCACTGTTCTTGTTTGATGTTTCTTCCATCATAAGACTTTACTTATGATCCACCATGTCTTAGCCCATCAAATTTGGTTCCTGATCTAATTTCGTGAATTTTTTTTGAGCAGCTTGTTGTATCTTTTTCGTAAGCATTGCAAGTTCAGTGCTCTCAATCTGATCATCCTTCATGTATTATGTTGTCGCCTTTAGAACCATTTCTCTTTGCTTCTTATTATGATTAAGATGCATTTCATTTGTGGTAAGAGAACCCATTAGTTCATCAAATTGTGAATTTTTCAAACTATTTGTTTCTTGGATGACAACCACTTTGCATCGAATTTGGATGGAAGAGATTTAATGTCCTTTTCAACCATTTTTCGATTTGAATACTTCTTGCCAAGTTGTTGAGCTTGATTTTTGATGACTTTTTACTTTGGCAGTGTACTCCTTTATGGTTTCATCGTCATCCATCTTTAGTACTTCAAAGAAGGACTCGAGAAGGATTTTTTTTTACTTTTTAACATTTTCATTACTGTGACGGCCCCAATTCCACAACCTAAAACTAGAACCCATATGTATATCAACATAATTAAACTTAAACTTACGTGACCCTCGAGCCAATCTTGTTGAGCCATGCAAGCTTAGTCAACCTTCTTACCATTTACCACTTATTAAGCAATTAAAAGTTGAGTTATTCAATATTAGTGAGTGATTTATCGAGATAGTATGGTTGAGCGGAGATCATCAATTTGGAGTAGTAAAAGGGTGATTCAAGGCATTCAACAACAAGGCTTAAGGTAGTAATAAAACTCAAACTAAATGAACTAACTCCAAGACACGCAATTAGGACAACCTATAGTGTGGAAACCCCGCATATGTATATCATCATCATTAAACAAGTTAGAGGAGAGTACCATCAAAATATACATGTCTCATGATCTCTCATAACCCATATCCCAATGTAAAAAAAACAAGTATATACATAATACAAGTAACCTACATTAGTCAAGAGGAGAGCCACTCCAGTATCCTCAAATCAAATCACCTAGTTGTGGAGTATTCCCCTTATGGGACGCGGATTTGCATTCAGTCAAACATGAGAATGATGAGCCCAGGTAAGTAACGCCTAGCAGGACATATATACAACATTTCAAAATAGTACACGAGTCTATATTCATGCTAATAGAAAGAAAGGTACAAAGAATGCATGAATAAATAAATACTGTAAATAAATAAATGAGCAATCAAATATGAGTGTCCCATAAATCAAATCAGAGAGTTGCAAGTAGTCCCAAAAATACAGTCATTGAGTTGAGGGAAAACCCTATAAGACTTGGATTCTAGGACGTGGTCAACACCCAACAATCCCTACAAATCCAACCGATTTTCAAGTCATCTTCTTGGGGTTATAAGAAAGTCCATTCCCTAACCAATACGACTTCTTGGTAATCATTAAACCCTTGGTGATTTGAACAAGAGTTTGTGCTTAAACTTGATTTTTATCAAACTAAGAACTCACTCATCGCACAATGTAAGTGTAATTTTATTGTTGTATTCAAATCTTGATTGTAAGACTTAGTGGGATCTAAGTCGAAAGGGAAGACCTAGTTGAGCTAGTGCATCCCGAGGTCATGGCTCTGGCTTCTTACCTCAAATGACTATCCTCTAAGGACCGCCATTGACTTACTTTCCCTCGGACAACTCAATAGGAATATAATGCCAAAACTGGGCTCATAGCAATAATAAAACAAATTAAAGCTCAAGAAATAACTGTATTGTTCCTCATTTGTTTACTTACCTATATTCGTGCTAAAAAAGCACTCACACGTCCCGACTCGCCTCCTACAAATCCTCGTATGCCCGTCAATGACTAAAATCCCCTAATAGTCATTTAATTTCAATTTCATGTTAATTATCCTCCAATTTACCCAATTTTTCATAATTTATTCATTGGTGTAATTGGTTCGATTTCTCGAGTATTGGGTCGTATTCGAACCCATTTGGATACCTGCGAGATCCCCGAAGTTTTCCAAAAATTTCTCAAAATTTGGTTTATGAGCAGAGTTAGTCGCAGCAGTGGCACCGTGGGGGCTAAAACTCGAAGCGTTACTTAAAGCGTAGGTCTGGGGTGCCCTTTACCCCAAACGTCGTGGAGCCTTGGGAAGTCGCTTAAGCTTAAGCTCCACGTCATGGAACTTAAGTGACTTCACAGGCGTCCCTCGCGGTGTCCATTCCAGAACTAGAATCTAGGGTTTTCAAAACCCCGGCTCTTGTCGCCAAGTTCTAAGCCTATTCAAACTCATGGGATGTCCATACCAACCCAAACCATCGTTCAAACCACGTCAAAACGTCCGCTAATCATCGATTCGATCAATTGAACCGAAAATCCCAAAAATCCATAAAAATGCCCAAAAAGTTCACAACTTCACCAATTCACATAACACTCAGATTATCCCAAAATCACTAAAATCATAAATCAAACTCACCAAAAATCCAATAAAACTGAAACCCCAACATGGTGTCCAATAACATCACCATGAAAATGCACAAAACTTGTGTCAAAACGTAGAAAATTGAACGAGGA
Source organism: Stephania japonica (assembly GCA_039657345.1). Taxonomy (NCBI): domain Eukaryota; kingdom Viridiplantae; phylum Streptophyta; class Magnoliopsida; order Ranunculales; family Menispermaceae; genus Stephania; species Stephania japonica. The sequence continues at coordinate 12,435,670 of CM077564.1, read as the reverse complement.
TCCGAGATCTAACCTTGATACATGTAGTAGGTTGATCATTGACGTTGATTCTCCCTCGCAAAGTCTTGAAACCCTAGCCATTCTATCAATTTTCGTTGACAAGAAGAGATAAGAAAAAGAAAAGGTGGTGGGTGAGTTTATATACTCATCAACTCATCATTTCTCATGCACGAATCTCGATGCACATCCTAAGGTTCTCTTTCACACCACCCACCTAACTCACACTCGACCTTGTGACACACTTTGGTGTCTCCCCCTCATTCTCATAGCCATTTTCGCTCGAAACCTCGCTTTTTCGGACCTGAGACGCACCTCGACTCGCACGTCGTGTGCCCACAGACGTACCAACGTACCAGACACGTAACACAACATTTATTTATTAATTAAATTGCATTTTTTCAGTGTTTTAATTCAATTATTCCCCCAGATAGCTAATTACCTGACAACTATTCGCCCAACACTCGTAAATCACATTTTCTAAACCGAACTCGTTTTCAACACTAATGCTCACAAACAAACGTCGTCATACATTTTGGACATTAGAATTTACATTCGGGTAATAAAATAAATAATACAAACACCAAACAAAATAAAATACCTTGGTATCGACGACCGTAAATTCAACGCGTGTATCATGGCAAATAGTTCCACATACGACTTAAAATGACAAGTGGCATGAGTTAGATTTTAAGGTCGTTATAGTCTTCCCTAACTAACTGGAATTTCATCCTCAAAATTAAATCAAACTAAAAGAAAGACTTATCGAATCAAAAGAGGTAAGGAAAGTACTCGTGCATATAAGACTCGAGCTCCCACGTCAGCTCCTCGTCCTTGTGGTGCTGCCATTTGACAAGGACTGATGGGATATCCTTATTCCTTTGAATCTTCACCTTACGGTCAAAATCTGAATAGGTTGCTTGTCATAAGTGATGTCCTCCCTCAAGTCTATTTGGCTCAAGTTCACCGTAGGCGCCTGCCCTCTCTCGACCTATCTAAGCGATCCATCGAAACATGAAATATAGGGTGGATCACAGATAACTGAGGTGGCAACTCCAACTCGTACATAACTCAGTCTATCCGTTTCCCAACTATGAATGGACCAATATACTTTGGCGCAAGCTTCCCTCTTATCCCATACCCCATGTGGCCCTTCATTGGAGACACTTTAAGTAAACGTACTCCCAACCTAATACTTTAACTCCCCATGATACATGTCATAGTATTTCTTCTGGCCTTCTTGCGCACTTTTAGTCTCAATTTGATTGGGCATATTTTCTCTGAGTGATCTACTACAATCTCTGGCCTAATAATTGCTACATCCTCGGGCTGCGCCTAATAAGATGGAGACATGCACGGCCTCCCGTATATTGCCTCAAACGGTGTCATACCAACACTGGCCTGATAACTGTTATTGTAGGCAAACTCACACAAGTGAATATGCTCCTCCCATGATCCACTGTACTCTAATACACACATCCTTAGTGTATCCTCAACTATTTGAATCAGTCGCTCTGACTATCCATCAGTCTGTGGATGATAGGTGGTACTGAGATCCAATCACAAGTCGAACTGTGCTTACATGCTCTACCAAATTCGAGACATAAAATGTGGCCCTCTGTTAGACACCATCGATAACGAAACACCATGCAGTCGAACTATCTCTCACTCATACAAACTAGCCAACCTATCCACTTGATGTGTGGTCGAAATAGACAAAAGTGCGTAGACTTCATGAACTTGTCCATAAAATGCTATCATGTACCTGTCGAGATCGAGGTTACCCACTGAAAAATCCATGGCAATATGCTCCCATTTCCACCGAGGAATGGAAAGTGGTTGTAATAACCCACCGGGTCTACGATTCTCAACCTTAACTCATTAACATATCTCACACCCTTAACGTAGTCAGAAACATTGGTTTTCATCCCGCCACCAGAAAAGACAACGCACATCTATATACATCTTGGTCTTGCTTGGATGAACCGTAAAATGTAAACGGTGCGGCTCATGAAGAATCTTATCGCATAGCGTAGCTCAGAAACGATGGAATATACATTCGCCCTCTAAACCTCAAGTATGAGTTTGTCGACTAACTCTAATCCGGATGATCCAGACTCTTAGCCAACCTAAGAAACCTCTAGTACTGTTCATCCCTCTATTGACCATCAAGTATACTCAAAATAGAGATAATTTAAGTCCTCATTTGTCCATAAATCACTACTCTTGTACTGGTCAAAATATCAACAGAATACATCCTCTCGAACGTCTTAAGCAAACCATACTCACGTGTCATGTGGCAAGTAATAATCTCCAAGTTTGATCAACATGGGCCTTCCTCGATGGTACTCCAAATAGATTTCATAATCTTTAAAGAACTTAAGCCAACTCCTTCGTTTCATATTCAGTTCCTTTTGAGTAAACATGTACTTCAAACTCTTGTGGTTAGTGAATAACAAAAATATCTCGCCATAGAGATAATGGCGCCAAATATTCAGTGCAAATACCATTTCCGTCAACTCCAAGTCATGCGTAGGTTAGTTTTTCTCATGAACCTTCAACTGTCGAAACGCGTAAGCTATCACTCTACCGTCTTGCATCAAAACACAACCCAAAATGCCTTCAAAGCATCAGTGTTCACCTCAAAACCTTTCCCTAACTCAAGTAACACTAGCACTGGTGCGATATTCAAACGTTCCTTCAATGACAATAATGCCTGCTCACAATTTTCTGTCCATTGGAAACTGACTTGTTTTTTTATCAATTGCATCATAGGAGCTGCAATCTTCGAGAAGTCCTGAACAAAATGCTACAATACTTTGTCAAGCCAAAATTTTTTTGAATATCTTACAAATCTCAATGTAGGAAAATCAATCACTGCTCTGGCCTTAGCGGGGTCCACTAACACGCCATCCGCTCCAACGATGAGTCCAAGAAATCCAACCTCTATAAGCCAAAAATTGCACTTATTGAACTTAGCAAACAATCTATACTCCCTTAATAGATATAAAACCGTCTTAAGGTGCTCCTCATGATATTCACGAGTCCTGAGAGTAGATCAAGATGTGTCGATGAACACAATGACAAACCGATCCAAGTATTGTCTCAACACTCGATGCATTAAGTCCATAAACATTCTGGGGCATTTGTTAACCCAAATGGCATGACTGTGAACTGATAATACCCGTATCGAGTGCGAAATGCAATTTTCTCCTTATCCCCTGCTCTAATCTTCAGCTGATGGTACTCAGATCTCAAATCTATCTTCGAGAACCACTGTGCTCCTGTTACTTGGTCAAACAAGTCATCAATACGCGAAAGTGGACACTTGTTCTTCATTATCACATAATTTAACTGTCTATAGTTGATAAATAACTTCAAACTATCATCTTTCTTCTTAACAAACAAGACCGGCACGCCTCATGGTAACATGCTTAGGTTGATGAAACCCAACTCAAACAGCTCATCAAAGCTGCGTCCTCAACTCCTCTAACTATCTCGAAGCCATACGGTATAACAGAATCAAAATAGGTTTGGTCCTTAGGACCAAATCAATGATAAAATCGATATCCTTAGGCGATAGTAGACCTAGTATCTCCGTTGGAAAAAGTCAAGAACTCGCATACTATTAATACCTCCTCCAACCTAGTCACAACCCATTCCTTTATACTCAAAACACTAGCGAACGTCTCAACATGTACAACAGTGGCGATTTACCTCTGGTAATAGGTAAATTGGTGAAAGTCCCATGAAAACTAAACTCCACATGCTCGAGAATTTGAAATGTGATCTTCTTGCTGTAACAATGAATTTGTGAATGATAAGCACCAAACCAATCCATGCCCAGCAGTGCATCAAACTTTAGGAACTCTAAAACTCTCAGGTCTGCAGGTAAGAGGTGACCTTTATCTCCACCGAATAATCAACACACAACAAGTTCGGGTAAATCTAGTCCCCAACAGTTGTGCTAAGGATTTAGGGTCTATATAGTCTAGTTGGTCTCAATCCCAACTCATAAACCATACGACCCGAAATAAAAAATAAAAAAAAAATCGTAGAACTAGAGTCAAATATAGTATGCATGAAATGACTGCAAATATAGACCGTACCATCAATGAGATTATGTGAGGGAGTCGGATCTAGTGCGGCAACTACATGAACCTACTCCCAGCTCTGCTGCAGCTATCGTCGATCCAATTAAGGACATGCACTAGCGAAGTGACTTACTATCCACACTCCCAGCATCCGCTGAAGATCCCGATCCGGATGGACCATGTTGTCCCTATGACTGATTAGACCTCTGTCTCTGTCTTTGTCTCGCACCTTATTAAAACTCTATCCTTATCTCTGGCCATACCTCTATGTCCCTAACCAGTGCCTCTGCCATCAATCCTCTAATACCGCTAATAAAGAGGACCTAATTATGCCGGTTGCTGTGGTGTGCTGGCATAGCTCTGTAATGGAATAACTAATACAATCGTTATGGTAGACAAAGATACCACAGATGCAACACTTTGAGCTCTATCTCGTTTCCTCCATTGTTTGGGTCTTTTCCTCTTCCTATCACCTCCAAAATCACCCACTGATTGTGATGGTGTTGATGGTGCAACTAGTGCTCCGCGAATATGCTCAAAAAGCTTTCAATGGCCATACCCTCTCGTAGGCCACTTGTAGTGTCCTGGGAGTTGTAGTCACCACCATATAACTAATAGAATCTAGCATGCCATGCATGAAATAGTAGGTTTGTTCTGAGTCAGTGTCGGCTATGCCCCCAACATGCTCCATTAATCATAGATACCAACCCATGTACTGTATCATTGTCTCGCCAGTCATCTGTCTGATGTTCTAAAACTCAGTCCTCTTCATGTTATGAACTGAAAGAGGAAAATACTTCTAGTCAAACCTCTCTTTGAACTCAGCCCAATCTTTGGGCTTCCCCTTCGTAGCCACCATGCAAGTGAAAGCTTACAATAATGATGAATGAACATACAGAATAAACAGACAATTGTAAAGGGATCAACACATTCATAAATAACACCAAGAAATCAATTGTGTGTGTAATCAACCTAGGCATAGAACATACTTTGGTATAACAGACGTTCTCAGTGTTTACGCATCACTGGACCACGTCTTAAGCCCTCACGGTGGTCGTTCTATACCACGACACACCGACATGCACACCGATAACAACTTAAGTTGCAATCCACCGAGGACGTGGGTGTCATGTGTAATATGGTCTAATGTGTTAGTCACATGTTATACTACAAACTAAAACCCGAAGTGAGCCACTCAACCAACCATTATCCATGTAAATCCATTGATATAGTATAGAAAAACAATAAGGAAATGATAAAAAAATAGTGGAAAAGTAATAAATACTTAAATATGTTTCTTAATGGTTTACACACCTCAAATTCATGTCGAACCCCAAAATTTCGACTCAAGACGCTCCCGGTATCCAAGCTACAATCCCTTAGATCCCTGAGGTTCATTTGAAATGTTTAAGATTGTTATTAGGTGTTTAGTTCAAAACAAAACGATCCCTAAATAGTTTGTTGTCAAGCTAACATTAGCGCACACCAGGTGAGGCTAGTGCGCTATGGAAGCTGCCTAGCACATTACTGTTCTTCGATATGAAAAATAGTTTGGCACCCATAATAGGTAGTGCAGCTAGCCACCTTGGGTAGCACGCTACCAAATATTAAGTGGCAAAATTTCAAAACCGAAATTCTGCTCGTGAAGCTCATGGCCTACTCCAACGTCGTCGACCCTATGTCCCCTTGTAGGGGAACCACAAAAACTCCAACAAAAGCTAGAGGAAACAGATTATATCAACAATCCTAGAAATTCATGCATTTACATATTCCATTCAAATTTCCCCAATTATGCTCAACAACAATTCAATGATCAAATAAACTGCCAACCGACCTATATTAACTTGTACACATCAACATTTTTTAGTTAGACAAGCAAATGCTAACATGAATCTCGTTTTGTCAGGGAAAAACCTTAAAATTGAGTTCATTATAAAAATGGAAAGGAAAGTGGAGATGATGAGTGTATTACCTTGGTTTATGCTATGATTTCTTTATCTCCTAGCCTAAATTCTGCACATAACAACCTCCAATTACTCTAAATTTTCAATAGATTTGCATGTAAGTTGTAGTGGGTTTGTATAGGAAATACCATTAAGTCTCTATTTATAGTTTTTAGACTTTATCAAGAGCACACCTATGTACATCTCTAGGTGATCTAATTGACCTAATTAAGGTTGTCCATTTTCTAAAGTGACTCACTTTTATAACACATCTTAATTACCTAGATTCTCCATTCTAGGATCATTACAATGTATATCAAGTAACCTTAATTAATTAGCAAACTATAGGCATATGTTTTGATTTAGTCAATTAAAATCATATAGATAGATACATCAAGGTCATCACATTGAGTTTACAAATTATTTCACAAGGTTACACTAACCTCGACTACGCGACACACAATGCCCCGCGCCTCAGCACGCATCACGAGGCGCGCCATAACTTGTGTTTATTAATTAAATAATTGTAGGTTATGGTTTTATTGTCAATTAATGTCTTATTTGTCACATTACCTTGTCTATAACTTAAATGTGTTATCAAACACCATTCTAGACTTAGTGTACCCATATTTCGCCTACTCGATACCCGTGTAAACATGTTTTTCAAAGAAAATACCCATTACACACTCTCGCATGGTATAACAAGGTAAATACACACATGCGATGCAATTTGAATAAAATAATAATTTAATATCGCAATTAGGTAACCAACATACAAAATAACTAATATACCTAGTCAGGCGTACCCTTGCCTACCCGCAATGTCCACGTGGGTTTGAGCTGGCGTCCTTGTATGAAAATAAATAATAATAACAACGTTAATAAAATCGGGTCGTTACACCTTGCCTCCTTTGCAACTTTACAAGAAGATATGAGCTTTAAGTGTTCTTGATTTTATAGTGCTAAATATTGTGTTTAATACCTTGGCATTGGTGAGCTACAACATTTCTTCATCATTGGACCGAAGATTAGGATGTTTAAGCTTGTCATCAGCTGTGGCTACAGAATATCCATTTTTATCAATCTTCATGCCTTTACGTCTAATGAAAGGATGAAGTCTTCCATTCTTGTTTTCCATTATGTATAGATTGTGGGCATGGGCAATGGTGGTTTTATTGTTGTAACTCCTTCGGGTTGATCTGATTGTAGTGATTGAGACATGATTTGGTCCGAATTGCACCTTCCCTGATACAACAAGGAGCTAGGTGTAGTCTCTGATATATACCACTTGAAATGCTCAAAGCATTGCAATCATGAAAACAACAACAAAGCAAACAAAAGTAAATGGAGACACAAAATTGTTTCCATAGTTCAGACCAACGTCCTACGTCTGCGGGGCCACTCTTAGGTGTAGAAATCTAGTATGAGAAGTCAAGTACAGTTTTTTCGCAAAGTTCCTAACTAGTGCACTCTTAAATAGCTAGTGAATCCCTCACCAAACTTTGCTACGTTACCCACTTCCCCTTACACAAAGCTCTTACACAAAACCCAAGTTCCCATTAGAAGTTGAGATCCCCTTGGCAAAGTGTGTGTCAAACTCAAAGAACAAACTTTCGTATGTTCTATCTCACTGTATATCGAAAATTCAAAACAAGTAAGTTATATAATTTTCGATTTGTGATTACAAGTATAAATAAAAGAAAACATATAACTGTACATTGAATTCAAAAAGTTGCCTTGTATGTCTTCAATATTGAGATGGCAATATTCCCTTTCCTCATTCTTCATTGTTGTTAAGGAAATATTGCCTTTGTAAGCATCCCGTGAGTTTTCTTACTTGGCTGTGCAAATATTGAGTATCTTGAATATCAACCTAGCTGTCTAGTCTAGCTGTTGGAGAAGATTCATGAATCTGACTAGGACGAGTTCTGTACCCACACAACAAGTCTGTGCGTACAGAACTAATAACCTAGTTCTACACAAACTCACGAATTTACACCATATCCTTTTCTTACCGAGTATTAGTTGTACAAATAATGACAATTTATATTTTACCTTATCATCCTCAATTCTTCAGCTTCTGCATCACTTAGACCATGAGTACAACCACTAAAGCAAAGAACGTCTTTCTCATATCGTGAATGAAAAGCAATATATCTTCCACCATGCGATCTCACCCGCTCCACCAGCTTCTGTGGTGTCACTGTTTTGTATGTTTGGCAATTTAACTAGAAACCCCATAGGATATTCCAATTCAATGCATTTGTACCCACAAAACTCGAAAAAGTTTCTAACGGAAATCCTAATTTTTAACTCCCCATAGTTTTAGATCCTCAACTGACGCATTGATCCTTCGTGAAAAATTATAAGATCCTCGAGAAATGTGTACCTAGGAGTACCTTGAGTTACGCATTTAATAATATTGAATAAAGGCGTATCATATGATTTAAGCCTATATCTTGAAAGTGCATGCATACAGATTTAAGTGCAGGCATAAATAATTGGACTATTAATTGTTCTGTTGGTGACAATTGAGCAAGAAGTGATGACTAAGTAGGGCTGGCAATTTGGTTTTTTTAAAAAAAAAGTAGGGCTAGCAATTTAGTGTCCGGGCCCGTCGACCTGGTTTTGTCCGATCAAAATGAAAAGGGTTTGGACAATTTAACAAATTCGGGTCGGATCTAGATAAAGAACTTCTTGTCTAAACTTAAAATCAGCCTAGTTTAGACAAGGCTTTATAAGTTCATACCTAGCCCGGACCCAGTTTAAATTTCAAATAAAATTAAAAATATCTTTAATAAAAGAGTATATTAAACACTTACCACTTATTGAATATATGTATAAACATTAATCTACTCAAATACATATAGAATTTAATGTATTAAAGATATTTTTGATTGGAGAATGAATTAAATTTTTTTATACTTGAATAATTATCTCCTGATATTAAATGTTTAATTAAACGTCAAATGTGATTATAATTAATGTGTATATTTAAACACTTTCTAAAAAAATGTTTATATTTAAACATTTGAATAAATGTTCAATATAATAGGTTAGTTTTCAAGATTGCAACAAATTTGGACAATTGGACAACTCGAATTTTAAGTGAAACTAGTTTGAACAAGCAAGTCTTGTCTGAATTTAAAACCGGATCAGATCCGGACACTGAGTTTACTTCTTTATAGTAGGGGTTGTCTGGACCCAAATTTTTACCACCCATATTATGACTAATGAACACTATCCAATCACAATGCTAACTCAGGGCAAGTAAAAATCCTGGCTCTACCCCTATCTTAAGGGCACCGATTTTTATCCTAACCCACATTTGCATCAGAGGTATGATGTTTAACACTGTTCTTATGCATACACAACATGATTCGTCAATTAATTGGATCTAGCTCATGTCCTCTGGATCCTAATCATTCACATTTTTTTGTTTGATGTGTTGTCTTCTTGTTTGAAAATTTGGTTTTTAGAGCTTTGAGTTAGCCTGTGACCAATTCTACATTAATTAACAAACAACCTTTTAAAAAACAAAAAAAATAAAAACTATGAAAAAACATAGTAGTTTTCACCGGCCATTCGAAATGAGATTAGAAAAGGGCACATGTATATATAATATAGTACTATGTTCATCTTCTCGATCTTCCAATTTCTTGCGGCTCTAATTTAAACCATTAATTGATCATCACATAACCAATCATGGCCAAGCTCATTCCTCTCTTATTCTCAATTGGACTCGCATACCTCTTCTGTTCCTTCAGTGGTAATCAACTTAATTATAACTAATTATATATGTAATTATCCAACATACTTAATGATTTTAATCTTCTTTAATTAGTCTTTCATCTGTTATATCTAATTTCATCAATCTTCCTGCTATAAACCTACATATAAGCGTCTACTTGGTTTGTTTAAATAATTAATTAGTTGCTTAATTATAATCAGTTTTAGTTAAATCTATATATGTTCCAAATTAAACATTGATAGACGCGTGTATATATACTTCTGTGTACATGTTTATATGCATGAAGTTTTTTTGTAATTAAATTAGTCACTTATTGTCATCTATGGAATAATATGTTAATTGTACACTTTTTTTGTTACAATTGTATTAATTACTGATTCTCAAACATTACTTTGCATTATATGCTTGGAAAATATATGGCAGAAAGTAAGGTGATGAGGGGATTGATTTTCACTTCCTCCTCAGTTTTGCCATCGACGCCGACCCCTCTTGGAACCCTCAGTATGGCTTCTTCTCCCCCTACTGGGCCTCAAGTCTCACCCCTGCCTCCATAGCCACTACCAACATCAAGGTCCTAGCCAGCCTCTCCGGCTGGAGCCTTAATGACAGTCCTCCGGTGGTACAACGCGTTAAACCCATCGACGTGGATCTCCAACGCCTTCTCCTCCCTCCGATCACTCATCAACAAGTACCATCTCGATGGCATCGACATTGACTACGAGAAGTTCCCAAAGGGCAACTCATCAACCACTACCTTTGCCTACTGCATGGGTGAACTCATCACCCTTTTGAAGAACCAAAGTGTTATCGCAGAGGCCACAGTTGCACCATATTACAACACCACACAGGCTTACATGGAGTTATATAGAGGATATGGCGAAGTTATCAATTATGTAAACTATCAATTTTATACAGATAAGTTGAGGACTCCTAGAGAGTACTTGCAAGCTTTCGAGTTTAGGGCGAGTCAGTTCGATAGGAAGAAGTTGCTGCCGAGTTATGAGGTTAATGGAAGAGGGATTCAAGGGGATGCCTTTTTCACGGCGTTGGAGTTGTTGGAGGAGAATGGGCTTGGTGTGAGTGGAGTGATGATCTTCTCTGCTGATGCCTCTGCTTCTAATGGGTATTACTATGAGCAGAAAACACAAGAATTTTTGCTCAACTCTAATAGTACTGGCAATATGTAATTAAACTTATAAATAAGTACATGGGCACATGAAATTAATTAATATTTGGGGCAGTAATCTGGATTATGTTTTTTCTTTTTTTTTTCAACGAGTAATCCGGATTATGTTATTATTGCACACATGCATGTGTTCAAGCTACATGATAATATGATATCAATAGAATATATGAATCGCTTAGATGATAAGCGCAAGGCTCTACTCGACATTATTACTAACTGATAATTTAGCAAAAAAGCTTAATTAATCTAGTTGAATGCTAAAAAGTTAATGTATTATAATTTAGTAATAGAACATATCTTAATTATCTCATGTAAATGTTTATCTAAATAATCTAGTTGACATAAAAAAAATAATCTAGCTAGCTAATTAATTAACCAAACATCAAGTCAGTCAGCAAAGTGCTTGTCAAACGCACATAATCATGTAAAATTGCATGAATGAGAAGTCATTTGACAATTACATAAAGTACTGAATTTTAAGATTATTCTTAATTAATTATACCATTTTTAGTACAGTATTTATACGGCTAATGATGCAAGCTCAAGTGGAGATAAACCAGTTGAAGGAGAAGTTCTCGGATGATGCGAAAGCCAACTAGGCTGAGTGATTAAATCGTTATGTATATCGATAGCAAGTAGTTAGGATTTGTCTTTACCTGTTTGTTAAAACTATCAACGATTGTTAGTTAGGATTTGTGTTTGCCTTGTAATTGACTACTATATAAGCTTAATGAGAATGTTATGAAGGGTATGAAACAAATAATCCTTCTTTCTCCAAACTTCTCTTCTCTCGTTATCTTCTTTCTAATCCTCTATCCTCTCTTCCCTTGCCTTTTCTTCTTGCATTTCCATATCAATCTCTTACATTGGTGCTTTTATTGTTGTTCCTTATGGCCAAAGGTGTCATAACGAGAGCTCGCGCTCAAGAGGAGTCCATGGCAACCTTCAAGGACCTTTTGCAGCAACAGGAAGCCAAGCACGATATCTTGGTGGCACAGTTAAAGACATCGGAAGAGACTATGCAAAAGTGATGGGTGAAGTTTTGCAGTGCCTCACAATGTTAGAAAAAGCAGCCGTTGAAGCCAATAAACCATCCTACTCACCCACTCCTTATGCTGCCAAATCCACCTTCATTCAACCGTCCACCCATTACTCACCCTACATCGACTACCTCCAACGCCAACGGATCTGAGGGCTCCTACAGCACCACCTCCAACCTCGTCCCACAAATGGGCCAGCTGCGCATGTCCAAGTTGGAAATTTTGGTTTTCTCAGCGACAACCCTTTGAGTTAGTTGTTTCAAATTGAACGTTTTTTCATGTATCACCACACTCCTCATGATCAACGCCTCTCGATGGCTTCATTCTATATGTCCGGCTCTGCTCTTCAATGGTTTCATTGGATGTACAACACCGCGCAGTTGACGACTTGGTCGGAGTTCGCTTGTGCAATGGAGATTCGCTATGGTCCATCCACCTATGTAAACTCGAAAACAACCCTCTTCAAGTTGAAACAGACATCCTCGTTGGAGGCCTATATGGAGGAATTTGTGGCCTTATCGACTCGCACCACTAGTTTCTCTCAATCAAACCTGCTAAATTGTTTCATATCTGGTGTCCAATATGATATTCAGAAAGAGTTGCTCTTACGGAAGCCCCAATCCCTCCAGGAAGCCATGGGTATGGCTAAGTAAGGTAGTGCAGGACAAACATGATGATTCTCGACCAAATCCTTCAAGCTTTCTTCAAATAAATCATTCCTTCTTTCTCCTGCTGCCGTAGAGAGGCTCCCTTTAATTCCAACACGTATTCCACTCACGGCAAAAAATTTTACTCTGGCGGGGATGGCAGCTCATCGAGAGAAAGCTTTGTGTTATAATTGTGATGAGAAGTTTGTCCCGGGGCATCAGTGTAAAGGCAAATATCTTCTTTTTATTGTTCCCGTCGAGGAAGACGGGGAAGTGGTTGAGGTGACTGTACCTTCAAACATTGTGGATAATGCGATAAAAACCCCACCGGCTACGAACGACCCACTGCCACCAACACTAGCAATAGCAATCATGTTTCAGGCTTATTCTGGTTAGCCAGCCCTCGATGGCTCTACGACTTGAATAGTGCATGGCCATCGAGTAGTGGTGTTAGTGGATTTAGTTTCAACGCACAATTTCATCCAAACATGAGTGGCAAAATTTTGGACCTGGTCGTCTCCCCGTATGAGGCTCTCATGGTTACGGTGGGAAACAACTACTCATTGGGTTGGGCATGGATCTGTCGATGGGTGCCATTGAAGTTAGGGCAATATGATGATTCATTGGGTTGGGCAGGGATCTGTCCAATGGTTACAAGCAGTCGGGATGGCCACATTCGATTATATTAGTTTGTTTGTGGAATTTACTTATAAGGGGTAGTCCATTCGCCTTATAGGCTTGCGTCCCCTCAGTTGCTCTCAATTCTCCCTGGCCCAACTAAAACGAGCACACCACCAGGAAAGCATTGCATATTTATTTCACTTATCGGTTCAAGTCCTTAAGGAGGTCCATCCGGAACATCTCCCATCCCTTCCGACCCAAGTACAACCCTTGCTTTCTAAATTCGCGGAAGTCCTCTTGGTCCCAGCGGAGTTACCTCCAAGCTGTGACATTGATCATCGTATTCCACTCTTGGCCAACTCCCCACCGGTGAATGTTCGGCCATATCGTTATTCGCACTTTCAAAAGGGAGAGATCTAGCGGTTAGTCAAAGAAATGTTGCGTAATGGTTTCATCCACCCTAGTACGAACCCTTTTTCATCGCTAGTTCTTCTGGTTCACAAGAAAGACGGTAGTTAGCGTTTTTGTGTTGACTATAGGGCTTTGAATGTCGTTACGGTCAAGGATCGATTTCCCATTCCCATAGTTGATGAACTTCTTAACAAGCTCCACTGCGTCACGATCTTCACCAAGCTTGATCTCTGCTTCGGCTATCACCAAATTCAAATTCATTTGGAGGATATCCATAAAATCATTTTCCGCACTCATGATGGGTATTTTGAATTTGTTGTTATGCCGTTTAGCCTTTCAAATGTTCCTTCTACCTTCTACAATGAATGATCTCTTCCGAGGCTTGTTGCGGTGGTATGTTTTGGTGTTTTTTGATGATATCTTAATTTGCAATGATTCTTGGAATTCTCATGTTACCCACCTCCATTTTTTTCAAAATTTTGCAAGCTAATAAATTTTACGTGAAGCTTTCTAAATGTGAGTTTGGATCTTCCTCGTTGGTCTACTTGGGTCACGTTATATCCAAATCTAGGGTAGCGGTGGACCCTACAAAAATTTCAGCTATCAAGGAGTGGCCATTGCCTTTTACTGTGAAACATTTCGTGGTTTCCTTGGTCTTGCTAGCTATTACCACAAGTTTTTTTGTCATTTTGCCACGATTGTCGCTCCCTTGTCGGATTTACTTTGCAAGGATGCTTTTGTTTGGTCCCAGGTTGCTACAACAGCTTTTGAAGCCTTGAAAACAACTTTGATGACAATACCTATTTTGGCTTTGCCTAATTTTCAAGAATCTTTTACAGTTCAAACTGACACATCCGAGATTGAAGTTGGGGCAGTGCTTTCTAAAAATCATCATCCCATTGCTTTCTTTAGTCAAGTTTTACCCCTGAGGTTGCGGGTGGCTTCAACTTATGTTTGGGAATTTTATGCTATTACGAGGGGGTAAGGAAGTGGCGTCAATATATGTTGGACCGACGTTTCAAGATTATCACTAACCACCAAAGTCTTCATTCCATACTTACACAGAACATTCACACACCAGAGCAACAACGGTGGATTGCTAAATAGATGGGGGTATGATTTTGAGATTCTCTACAAACCAGGTTTTTCTAATGTTCCTCGCGAGATACACTTTCGCGATGTGGTGAGGGCTTAATGCAAAGCTTGCAATCAGTTTCTACCCCTGTTTCCGCCTACTATTGGCCCTTAAGGATTTCTTTCGTTCGAACCTGTCGGGATTGCTCTTATGAAGGATGCCTCTACCAAAGTATCATTTGGGTCCCCTTTACTCTATTGTTGATGGGTTAATCCTTTTTGATTCAAAGATATGGGTTCCTTAGGAGTCAGCTTTGCAATTTCTCATTTTGCAAGAATTTCATACATCTCAATTGGTGGTCTCATTGGGATCCAAAGGATGTATGCTCGCATTGCTTCAACCTTTTATTAGCCTTTTCTACGTAGTCCTGTCGCCCAATTTGTTAAAAGGTGTTTGATTTGTCAAGCTATAAAACCTTTTAACAAAGCCTTACAGGCTTACTTTAGCCGCTCTCAATTCCTAGTAAAATTTGGGATGCTTTGTCAATGTATTTTGTCACCCATCTTCACAATTCTGTAGGTAAGACTACAATTTTTGTGGTGGTTGATAGACTCTCCAAAATGGTTCATTTTTGTGCTTTGGGACCACGAATTTCAACGCTAGCCTTAGCTGTTGTGTTTGTTCAGAAAATTTGCCACCTCCATGGGCTTCCTTCCTCTATTATTTCCTACCACAATCCCCTCTTCATTAGTGCATTCTAACAAGAACTCTTCAAGTTGCAAGGCACTAAGTTATCTATGAGTAGTGCGTACCATCCTCAAATGGATTGGCAAACAGAAGTACTCAATCGGTGTCTCTAGGACTACTTACGTTGTTTTGTTTCTAAGATCGTAAGCAATGGACACTATACTTACCATGAACGGAATGGTCCTACAACATAGCTTACCACTCTTCTATCAAAATGACTCCGTATGAGGTCATTTTTGGGCAATCTCCACCATCTCTCATTGATTATGTCCAAGGTATTTCGTTTATTGCTGCTATGGATGATGTATTAACTAATCGATCCTAAATAATAATTGTATTGTTCGACAACCTTCATAAAGCGCAATAACAGATGCTTAGTCAGACCAACGCACATCGTACTCAGGTGACTTACGAAGTTGTGACTAGGTTTTCTTAAAATTACAACCTTACAGACAATCATCCATTAGTAATGCTCGTTATGGTAAGTTGTCGCGTCATTTTTATGTCCCCTTCAAAGTCTAGGAAAGGATTGATTCATGGCGTATCGATTGGAGCTTCCCCCTACTATAAAGATTCATAATGTCTTTCATGTGTCTCTATTGAAGAAATGTTTTGGCGATCCTCAAGCTTAATAAGTTCCTTTTTCTGGGGAGTTCTTGGGTCCTCATCACTTTTATCGCCCATTGCCATTCTCGACCAACATTTTGTTTTGCAAGATGGTCATTGTTTGCTTCAAATCTTGGTCCATTAGGAGGGACGAGATTAGTCTGATGCTACTTGGGAATTTGTTGCCTCTTTCAAGCGTGACTTTCCTCACTTCAACCTTGAGGATAAGGTTTCTTTTGCTCGGGGGGATAATGATGCAAGCTCAAGTAGAGATCAACCCATTCCAAGGAGAAGTTCTCGGATGATGCGAAAGCCAGCTAGGCTAAGTGATTAAATCGTTATGTATATCAATTGCAAGTAGTTAGAATTTGTGTTTACTTGTTTGTTAAAACTATCAACGATTGTAAGTAGTTAGGATTTATGTTTGCCTTATAATTGACTACTATATAAGCTTAATGAGAATGTTATGAAACAAATAATCCTTCTTTCCCCAAACTTCTCTTCTCTTATTCTCTTCTTTCTAATCATCTGTCCTCTCTTCCTCTTCCTTTTCTTCTTTCATTTCCATATCAACCTCTTATATCTAAACCCTAAACCCTAAAGTGAAAGGAGGTGGTTTCCATCCTTAAACTAAGGCCTCTACTAACTTATATTACAGTGTTAGTTAGGAGATATCTCATTGAGTTCACTCCTTGGAGTTCATATTTTGATGTTTGGTTCAACTTTAAACTTGTAGGGAAGTTGTAAGTTTTTAAACAATAAAATATATGAATTGACATAAACAATCTTCAAATGAGAGAGAGAGAGAGAGAGAGAGAGATGGTAATAAAATGGTAATTGTGTCCACAACTCCTGGGAACTCCCTAAAGGGGTGGGGGGAGATATTTTTCACCCTCAACTCCCTGTAAGTTATCTCCGGGAGATAACTCTACCACCAACCAAACAAGGCCTAAAAACAATAGGGGGATTTCATCCCGCTGTAAAATGTGGATTTTAGGCGTGGATTCTCAATGTGAAAAGGATGTCAATCCCATGTGGCTCAAATTGACATTGAACTTCAAAATAGGTCTCCAATGGTTGATATGAATTTGTGACTCAATTGATGAGGTGACATTTCTTTTTGTGATTTATTAATTAAAATGTGAAAAAAAGTCTAAATAAAATAAGTAAATAGTTAAAAAAAACCTACTATCCAACATTGATGTCAATGTGAATGTCAATAAGTGATATTCAAAGTAGATAATGTTTATCCACGTCATCTTGACATTCAAAATGCACATTTCATTGGAATGATTTTTTCACTCCAATATTTATTTAGTTTTAGGTGGTACACATTAACATTCAATCCACATTCCATTCTAGATGCTCTTAAATATTTCATCTTTCTTATCGCAATTGCCGCGAGATGACCAAGCTGGATATATAGTGGATTCCACACAATAAAATCTATTTTTTATAGAACTGTAAAATTGGTAAACAATTTAGGAAATGCTACATTTACATGCTTTTCTTGGTAGGTACATTTGCATGCTTAAATCTCATATAGAAGCCCTTGTTTGGTTAGGGAGTTAACTCGGTAGGAGATAACTTGCAACGGAGTTGAAACTAATCTTGTTTGGTTGTCTAACTTCCCTGCAAGTTATCTTCCAACTCAACTAATGGTGAGAGATATCTCCCCTACCATCCTAGGGAGTTATCTCCCAGAGTTTGTAAACATAATTATACCACTCATTAATTACCTTTTTATTACCCACATCCATCTCCTCTTGTTTGAAGGGTATTTATGTCAATTCATAACTTCTTCTTTTTTTGAAAACATGTCAATTCATAACTTTTTTTTTTTGAAAACATGTCAATTCATAACTTTTATTGCTTAAAAATTTGCAACTCCCCTTAAGTATAAAGTTGAACAAAACATGAAAATATGATCTCTCATTGTGAATTAACTTTACTCGTACTGTAAGTTGGCAAAAATGAACCAAATGAGGCTTAAGTCTCTGGAAAAAATTCACATATAAGTCACACTTAGTGAGTATTAGTGTGGTACCTATTCTGGGCAAGGATTAAGATGGGAAGTGCAGGTAGGGCACTATTGGGTAACCCTAGCACACTATAAGGCCTCCATAGTGCGCTATTGACAGTAAAACCTACAATTTCACTAAGAGATTATTTTGAAACTAAAACATTATAAACTTGTTCAAACAATCTGAAAACACTGTAAACAATCTAAATTGATCCCGGGAGCTAAGGGACCGTAGTACGGGTAGCGAGAGTGAGTCGAGGTCGGATTTGGGTCACTCTGAGGGAGTGTGCGCGAGATTAAGGTAGCTAAACACGAGAAACACACCTTAAGTATTTATCTCATTTCATTGTTGTTCACTCATATTTTAATGTTGTTTTATGATGATATCGAATATTCTAGCATGTTGTATAGTTGTGTGACCACTAGACCATAGCACCAGCACATCGCGCATTTGATTGATTGCGACCCGAATTGCTTGCCTTTGGCGTAGGACTACACCGACCATCGAGATGATTGTATGGTGATGAGACATATGAGTGCACTAACTAGTAGGATCCTGGTATACCGTAGTATGGTCTAATCAGTCTGGGATGGGTATGCACACACTTATTGATCTTTGATGCTTTATATTTATGCGATACTTGTTTTTATTATCCTTTGTTGATTACCGCATGTATTTTAAGCATTGTTTATTGCCTTCCTTTGAATGCTTGGTAGTTTTCTTTGGGATTTAATCACTGATACTCATCTTTGTTTTGAATTCAAGTTGCAAATCCTTCTAGAGCACGTAGAGGTAAGGGGATTTTGGGTGACTATCTCTAATTGCCTGTTGTCCGGGACGTACTTGTAGGTGTCTATTTTGTTATTTTGCTTTTACTTTTGGGCTACTTTGGGGGACTTTAAAGACACTTGTACATGTATATGCTTATTTATCTATTTATTTGTCACCTATATATATATATATATATATATATATATATATATATATATATATATATATATATATATATATATGGTACTCTGTTTCCGAGTTTTCACTATAGGTTGATGTATGATGACATGAAAACACTTGTTTTATGCTGTCCTTCATGTCAATTTAAGACTAACGTCATATTTATTGTTAAATATCTGTAAGAAGTCTGTAAAGCTCTTGCCAAACCCCATAACTTGGCTAATAAGACCAGATGATAGTAATTTAAGTAAATAACTCAACTAAGGAAAGAATCGGACTAATTGACTCATAATTATTGGCTAAGTTAAAGAAATATATACGGATAAATAGACAAGTAAACGACTATCTTAATAGTTTTTTTTTTTTTTTTTTTTGAAAACACTAACTTAATAAAATAGTTAAACTAGAATATTTGGTTAACCCAATAGCATAATGAGATAAGTTAACGTACTTAGGCTTAGGATAGTTATACGTCGCGGGGCATCATAGGTAAGCATGCAGATGACGCACATGGCATGGATAAATAACATGTCTAGCGATGTGGCAGTGCCCCGATTTGCCTTGGGATTTGGGCCAACACACACACATACATATATGTCACTTTCCAAACAATTTGTGTCATTCTTCCATTCTCATCAACATCTCGTCTCTCTTTTATTTTTATAAGGGAGATGCAGTAGAGGTACTGCATAGAGTTTAAAACTACTTCAATTTCTAAAATAAAAAAAAAAAAAAAAATGCTTGAAAAATGAAAACCAACTCTCTCCCTACAAATCTATAAATTAGCAAAGTGTATCCCTCAGGTCACATTGGTTTGGAATGGATTACTACAAATGGGATGTCAAATGTTTGGCGCGCCAATCCGATTTAATTTATCAGGCCCAAAAAAAAAAAAAAAAAAAAAGTTTGCATGGCCAATAACTTTTTAAATCCAGAACAAATCTCGGCCAGGCTTTGTTGAGCGATTTAAAATCTAGGTTGGGTCGAGGCAAGAACCTCTAAACTTGGACCCGACCCAGATTTCAAATGATTACTACTTTTACTTTTGAAAGAAAATATAATGTCATAATTCACAAAAAATTGCAATAAAATTAAAGAAACTATATAACACATAAAAATACTATTTTAATTTCGAGAGAACCTATGTTGCTTGAGATAACATTAATTATATACGTGTTTCGTCTTTTGAAAAAACAAATATTTTTATGTTTTCTAATTTAAAATAATAAATATAACTTGAAACTAATTTTTAAAACTATATCAAAGGATACTATATTATATGTAATTTATAATTATTTCATTATTTTTTTATAAGTATAATTTTATTACTTAAAAAAGGTTTTAAACATAAACATATTTTTTAAAGTTATATATAATGTGTGATTTAAGTATGTAAATGTATCATTACCCAAATTGTTTATTGAGAGAAATTAAGGGATTTTAGGAGCATGGAATTTCTACTCAGGGCGTGTACTCGAGCACCATGAGAGAAACCAAATTAGATTTTTATTGTGTTGGATCCACTCTCCAACTTAGTCATCATCTCGCTACAATTGCAGTTAAATTTTAGTGTGGATAATTTTTTGAGATAATGTAACTTTGAGGAGCATGCATGTCTCCTATTCTCTCAAAAAAAAAAAAAGATGGAATATTAAACAATGGTTTCTTTGTTTTTTTAGTTCAGGGCTGAATAATTTCTTTCACTTTAAGGGGTAATCGCTCCCTTGGAAAAAAAAAAAAGGGTTAATGGCAAGCAAAAACAGAAGGGGTAATTTGCTTCACTCAAAGTTCAGGGGATGAATAACACCTTTAGCCATATTTATATAGATATGGATTAGGATTAGCTCTTATCCACGCCTTGATTATAATTGAGATCGTAGATTCACCAAAGCAAAATCAAGAGATCATTTCTTAACTAAGTAGGGAAGAAATTGGAGAATACATTGCACACAAAACCTTTGTATATTTGGAAAAATATATAAATTGAAGACTTTATCATTCCATGTACCTGGGCATGTAAATATGGGTACATATACAGATAATAGGTACAGAAGCACAATGTACATACATACATACATACACATTCATATATATGTTGCTCTCTATCGATCTCATTAATGAGAAATGCTGCAATATTAATAACACTCGAAATACAATATACGGAAGTAACCACCTAATAATTTGAGCATTTCAATTTATATAACACAGTATTAGCTACAAATTAACAGGGCATCTTATAACGTTCCCCAAGGGATGTGATGGAGTGGCTACAAACATAGCTTATTTTTTAGGTTGGCTACAATTATAATAAAGCAGAAGTGATAGATTTGATTCGCAGTAGTTGCACCTTTAATTTTTTCGATATTTGGGTAAGTGGTAGTTGTGCCCTCGTAGCCCCCATATATGAGATTAGTTGAACCTTAATCGAGTGGGGCCGAGGCAGTTTGGACATCCCACCATCACAAAAAAAAAATATGGCACCTTACGTATAACTTAAGTCGTATACACATAATTAATTAAAGGGTGATGTCATTCTAGATATTTTTTCTTAGTCATGGTCTAATTAATTACAATTTATTGTGTTTTCAAAAAGAAAAATTACAATTGATTGTAATCCAAACAAGATACCAACCAAGTAGATAGCTCATTGATACTCTATGGGGCTTTTGATCTAAGAGGTTAAGGGTTAAAAGTCAGGTGTAGCTTCTTTCTTATCAAAAAAGAAAGAGTTGTGCTATAGGTACCCCAGCCTTGCATAAGGGGCACCCCATTATTGAGGACACCAAGTGGTTTTATGAGGGTACCCAATTTGTTTGTGAATGCCCTAAACTACCCTATTCTTAACCAACACACCTCACCTCTAAAACTGATAAAATGAACAAATAAATCGTTCATTTCTTACTTTTAAGTTCATTTTGTTGCTCATTAATTTGTTTCTTTCGTTTTGGATGTTGTTAATTAGAATTTAGCCATTCACGAAATGGTTTTTTGTGATTCCCATGTGTTTGATTACACAGGGCTGAGAATTGTGAGGTGGTCTCGATCATGTCTTGTCGAGACCCGTATTTAAGTGTCGATATACCAACCGACACCTAAATAAGATAGTCAAACATGCACCCAATTCAATAGGTGACCAACTAAGACTATACGAGTGGACTTGGTGGCCTTATGCAGAGACGTGTGTATATCATGGTTGACACCAACTAACACAACAACCAATGTCTTCGTCCTGTGTTTGAGACCATAGATTTTATAATTTCTCATCGAGATCTGAAACGTAGTATATCATCATAAACCGAAATAGCAGTCGATGTCTGAAACGTAGTGTCGTGCTGTAGCTAGGCACCCCAGCCTTATTGATTATGATGGGTTTTGGGGTTCATGCGCAGAGGAGATTTCAAAACAATTTTGAGAAAAACCCCAACAGGATCCGAATCTGATTCCATTAAAACACGTTTAGACTATGAAAACTTACCTTAGTCGCAACGTACCTTTCTGAAGGTTAATCGATCTCTAAGGCGCTGCCAACGACGAACGCCCTCTACTAGATGTCCACACACGAACGGCGACCGAGATTCAAAGTGCTAGCTTTGAGAGAAAACCAAACCCTTTTTTTTTTCTCCAAAACAATTCAGAACATACCAAAAACCCTTTTTGTTTCTAAAACGAAAATAGAGTTAATGGCCCTTTTAATTTTTCGTCCTCAACTATGTATTCTGACTCAAGGCGTCTATTTATACAACCCTTGTATATAGACGGTTAAGCAAATTACACATATACCCCTACTTAAAGAAGTATAAGTGTAATACAATACAAAGACGTTTCTGTCATGAATTTTATCATATAAAATTCATTCTTCCAAATCATTTTAAAATCTCGCAAAACCATTCTCAAGTGTGCGACCCAATAGGCTCATACAACGTTGGCGGTGTACCAAAACACATTTTGGTATACAAGTCATAAGCGCCTCTAGCAAGACATTATGACTACCCAAGTTGTACGAATATCAAATCGATACAACCTAATCAATAGTGTATATAACATCCTTTTGTCACGCGATATCCTTTTGATCAAACATAAGGCATGGTATTGTCATCCAACATGTTCAATCGTACTAGTCTCGATCTCTAGGTAAACCGAAAACATCCAAGTGACATTGATCAATATCAATTCACTTAGACTAGGCCTTTTAACGCCTCTACCACATCGAGGATCCACTAGATATCTCTCTTTATATAAGAGGTACAAATTCTATCTCGATTACACAACTTCACTACATTATTCACACAGTAACCAATCACAACCTTTATAATCATCCGGTTAAAGACAACGTTTGATTGCGTCAAATCACTGTATTCCTAATGTTAAAGTCTCTGGTAATCTCAAGTCGAGGACTGAAAAATATACCTATCATGAGAAACAACTATGACTTAATCCATGTGATGTTCTCATAGCGGGTCGGTCCAAGATTACTTTGTTCCCTAACACAGTACTCATGATCTTGATTCGTATTCCTATACGTATGATCATTGTATGATCATCAATCAAGACTCACACTAGTCTTAATTCATTATAGTTCCCAGTATAATAATCGACTAGGGACATTTAGGATATTTCTATAAATACCCATGGATCTTATTATAATGTAAACATGCAAATCAATTATAATAAACAGCAAATGAAATCCTCTATTTTATTAACTAAAAATGTATTCATAAAGACTGTTAATGGATTGACCTAGGGCACATTTCCCAACAGATTAAAGGCACCCTATTGTTAGAGAGGGGAAAATATATGATTTTTATTGGGAAGAAACATTAATTCACTAAAATGGGGTCCCCTTATGTAAGGCTTGGGTGCTTATAGCATGACTCAGAATAAGCCCTAATAAGATAGTGTTAAATTTTCATGCTTGTGGCACCTTATCCGCAAGTGATCCGCCAAATGCACTTCTACACGTGAGGTTTTGTCTTAAAAAGCCTCGATACTATTAGGAGGGAGATAATCACTTTTAGGCCGAAGTCATTAACACGACGTAAATTAGGCATATCTCGTGAACCGAACCTTCTACATATATTTTAGGTGTTTTAATCCTCTTTATATGTTGTAAGTGAAGTGTACATGAAGTTTGAGGTGATTCGGAGTTGTGCATCAAAAACTCAAAATTTTTATTTCCAAAATTTCATAGAGCAGTTAGCGTGCTAGGTCTAAAAATTAGCGCGCTAATCCACCATAGCCCAAATGCTAAACTGACACATTAGCACGCTACCTTTGTAATTAGCGCGCTAATGCCGCTCGACAGACAAACTATACATTCACTATGTTGTAGACTCGTATGTTAAAGCCACAACTGAGTTCATGTATGCTTGTGCTTTCACTAATTGTCTCCATGCATATGCTAAGTGACTCCATTTTCACATGCGCAACACAATGTCATTTGTCTTATTTGTAGTACATATGCAATAACACAAATTATATCTATCTTTGTGTTGTTTCATCTCCTCGATGCCCATGAATGAATGAATCTAGTCTTGATTCACTTTCTATCAAAGGAAGTATGCATTGTTTTACATTGGGGGAGAATTACAGATAGTGTGAGTAATATTAATGCATATTGATAGGGGGAGACTTCATACCTATTTTTGTTGGTATCCAACCATTTTTTATATGGGGAGACATGTACCCAAAATGAGAAATGCATTTGTATCAAGAATTTGAATATGCATGTTGATAGGGGGAGCTTATGCTTTTAATTATTTCCTTTAGCTTATACTTGATGCATATCGAAAGAGGGAGCCCTAATTTTGTATTATTTTTATAAAATGGGGGATAATGTATTTGAACTTGATTTATTGAATTCATTCCTCTGCTATTTCTCTATTTTGTATCATGACTTTATATGCCCCACTTTTTGATGTTATCAAAAGAGGGAGAAATGTTGAACTTGAAAAATAGAACTTGATATGTGCTTAATATTCATTCTTTGTTTGTCAAGTTCACGTTGTTTGTTATCATCAAAAAGGGGGAGATTGTTGGACTAAGTGTTGTCATACTTACACTTCACCCGATATTTTGATGTCAACAAACAATATGAAATGGTACTAACAAGTTTGTCAAATATTTCAGCATAAAAAACTATATTAGACTCACAAGTTCAAAGGAAGCTAAACTTAAAAGTTCAAACAAAGTGAAAGAAAAGACACCGAAAAAGCTCAAGAAGTGATTAAGACAAAGAAATGCACCATATACTATGTATGGAGTTATGTACATCATTTGTAAAGTATAAGAGTTCAATTCCATAAGCCAAATGCATTAGAATCATGCATTTCATTATTTTTAGAGTTTCAATTACTTAAAGTCTTGAATTTCGAGATTTTTAATTCTGCGAGTTTCAAAATGTTTTAAATCATAAAAATGTGTTTTATAACATATATTTGAAGTGTATGAACTATTAGAATTGATTTTGAATGCACCGGTATGTGTTTAGACGGCTTTTGGATTAACATTAAAAATATTTATAGAAAAGCCCCTATGTACGTAATGGAACCGGGATTTTTTGTTTTCGAGATTTGTAAAAATATCCGGACCACCCAAATAGGCTATATGACCCATAACAAACATGTATAACATGTTATATGAGGTTTGATAGGGTCCCGAATGTGATAAATGGTCGTTAACTCTATGGTCAAAAATATTATTTTGAGGCCCCTGACTATTAGTGCAGCTGATATTTTTATTAGCACGCTAAGTGCAGAATTAGCACGCTAGGTCAAAAAATTAACGCGCTAATTTTTTCCCGACAGCTTTTTTATAAAGCTGAAAAACACACTTTAATTTGAATTTTTGATGGAATCTCAGCCCTTGGATCCCTAGAACGGTCATAAACACTTATAAAGGAATGTAGAATATTACAAAACAAAAAGAATACACATGAGATTTCTCTTGCTCAAAGCACACACACAAAGTGCTCAAAATCATGATTTTGTAAGAAAAGTGAAGATCAAATACATACACTCACTTGGGGATTGTTGGAGCTGAACCTATGCACATCAATTGAGGTAAAAGGAAGTGTTCTAAGACTTACAACTCTTGCTCAAAACTGATTTTCGGATCTCACATTTGGGGTTATAAGATTTCTTGATTTCCTATTCTTTTTGGGCTTAATCTATACTTTTTGTTTGGAGTATTGTTTGGAAATCATATGTGGTGTTCTTAAGCATAGTTATCTTTAGATTTTGAGCTTAATCTTGATGTCATAAATCCTAAGACTAATTTGCACTAGTTGAGCTTAAACTTGATTTTCAAAGTGCACGAAATTAGAGAAACCACATTAAGCTTAATCTATATGTATTGTTATTAGTTTCATTGAAGTGTGTGTAAAAAACAACTAAAAAAGTTTTTGCACTTAAATTTGATTTTCTATAAACTTGAAATATTAAGTGCATTTGTTTGAACTTAATAGTGATTTTTCATAGTACATCATATTGACTTGAAACTTGTACTTAATCTATACTTGATTTTGTGGTTTCAAGCTTGTGTTGTTTTAACATATTTACAAGGGTCTTGTTCTTAATATAATCTTGTTTGTGATCCGAGGTTTTGATTGCACAACTTGAGCTTAAAATTGCATCTTCTATTTGTGCATCAATTAGCCATTTATTGGATCTAAGTTGAGCATAATCTATACTCTTTTTAATTGATTTCAATATTGAGAGTTAACCTATACAAACTTAAATTTACAAGACATCTCAATTGGCAAAGTTTCACTTGCATCGATTCATATTAGGATTATATTTGGTTTGTAAGAGGAGAACAATTTATACCGCTTTATCTTGTAAAACACATTTTCATTGTATTCATCAAACTTTGATTGTAAGACTTAGTGGGATCTAAGTCGAAAGGGAAAACCTAGTTGAGGCTAGGCATAAATCCTAGTTGTGGCTAGGTGGGAAAATCCTAGGTGAGTCTAGGTGGGGAAATCCTAGTTGCGGCTAGGTGGTTGTATAAGACCTTATTGCGATAAGACATCTTGTAAAAGACCTAATTGAGGCTAGGCATTCACTAGGTTAGTTATCTTATGGTGTAACACTTATTGGTAATATAAGTGGGGGGTTGAAAATCCTAACCGGAGAGGTTAGTAGTGGATGTAGATCGATTGGATCGAACCACTATATATCGTATGTCTCATTTCCATCTCTTCTACCTAAGGTGTACATGGATTGCACTAATCTCGGATCCGATCAATTCGGACCAATTATTACTAATTGGATCAATTTTTTGATCCCTTGGACTGGATTGGATTAAAAAATCATCAATTTGGCTAAACTGAATCGGATTATGGATCCTACATTAAAAAATCGCGTGAATTCAATTCAATCCAGTCCATTTAACACATCAACAAATACATATATTTCATCATATGTATTATAGTAGTTTAATTAGCATTAACTCAAACTATCAACTCTAAACTAAAATATCTAAAAGACTATACTTCTTCTTAACTCTTTTATTATGATTTCGACCTTTTTATTATAGGTTATATGTTCAACGCACACTTTTTTTTATTCTTTTGTGAGGATGTATGGTGAAAATTTGTGGATTACACATTTATTTATGTAGGAACTTATATTTTGAAGGTTATTGTGATAATAATTTTGTGGAAAATATGTTATATATAGATTTGTGGAATGTATGTTGTAAATTTGTCATTCATAAGGTATATAATTCTTGTTATTCATTTGATTAAATCTAATTTCATAAATTTTGGATAAGAAAACATCAATCAGCAAAACTTGATCCAATCCGGTTCGCATTTTGCAAATTGGATTGAATTGGATTGATGAATTATTTGGATTGGATTGGATTGCAATTTTTCAATCTGCAATAATTGGATTGGATTGCGGATTGACCCTAATTGGACTGAATCCAATCCGTGTGCACCCCTACTTCTACCTCCTTCACTTAGTGTAGCTTACAATTTACTTGAATCATTCGACGCATTACTATTGTTCGTTACTACTACACTTTGTCATTTAGCTCAACTCGCTAAGCTAACTTAGTGAATTAGCAAAGAAAGTTTTAAAAAGTATCATTTGGTTATCGCACCACCCAATTCACCCCCCCTTTTGAGTGACCTTCATCTTCGTCCTGTGTTTGAGACCATAGATTTGATTATTTCTCATCGAGATCTAAAACGTAGTGTATCATCATCAACCGAGATAGTAGTCGATGTCTGAAACATAGTGTCGTGTTGTAGCTAGGCACCACAGCTTTATTGATTAAAGGCACCCTATTGTTAGAGAGGGGCAAATATATGATTTTTATTGGGAAGAAACATTAATTCACTAAAATGGGGTGCCCTTATGCAAGGCTTGGATGCCTATAATGTGACTCAAAATAAGCCCTAATAAGATAGTGTTAAATTTTCATGCTTGTGGCACCTTATCCGCAAGTGACCCGCCAAAGGCACTTCTACACGTGAGATTTTGTCTCAAAAAGCCTTGATACTATTAGGAGGGAGATAATCTCTTATAGATTGCCTGCTCTTTTTAAAAGTTACATGCATTAATTAAATCAACAAATGATCGATTTTTTGGCTTGTGTTTTTAACATAAAAAAAAACAGAATACAGAGCACATTACCATGAAGGTATTTGAATTGAAATCCAAGAGATTTTGTATATTACACGTTCTGATATTTGGCTTGCTGCATTAAATTCAAAAAGAGCACAACCAGATCTCTCAAAGTTTGTGTAGTGTTTAATTTTTTATATTTTGTCATTAATTATATTGCTACAACTCTATAGTTCTTATATAAAGCTAGCTAGCCTATCAAATTAATAGAAGGGAGAAGTGTGTGTTAAGAATAGGAATATTGAGAGTAAAAGAAAGATATTTGTATGAACAAACTAGTTACAATGTTGGTCGATATAGTTGTAGAACAAGCAGTAGTTGTAATAGTAGGGGCTGGTCCTTCTGGTCTTGCAACATCTGCATGTTTAAACAACTTCTCTATCCCCAACATTATTTTGGAGAAAGAGAGTTTCCATGCCTCTTTGTGGAAGCTGCGCACATACGATCGTCTAAAGCTTCACCTTGCAAAAGAGTTCTGCAACCTTCCTCACATGCCATTCTCTCCTTCTGCGCAAACTTACATTTCCAAGGAAGATTTTGTTCGATATCTCGATAACTATGTTTCGACTTTTAATATTTCCCCCAGGTACCATAGGCTTGTGAAGTCTGCCTCGTTTGATAAGCTTACTGGAAGATGGCAAATTGAGGTTGAAAACACCAAAAGCAGTGAAACTGAGCTCTACGTCGCAGAGTTCTTAGTGGTGGCGAGCGGAGAGAATACGGAGGGATTTATACCTAAGGTTCATGGCTTGCATAATTTTGTTGGAGAGATAACTCATTCCAAAGATTACAAGTCAGGATCTAAATATTCTGGGAAGGATGTTTTGGTTGTTGGGTGTGGGAACTCTGGTATGGAAATTGCGTATGATCTAGCCGAATCCAAAGCATGCACGACCATAGTTATAAGGAGTCCGGTATGTGATTTTTTTTAAATATATATTGAGTAATCTCATGTATACCGAATACTATAGGTGTGATGCTCAAAAAAAAAAAAAAAAAATACTATTGGTGTGCAACGGTCTTCAACTTTTTTTTTTTTTTTTTTTTTTTTTTTTTCCACAGGAAGTTAATCTTCTTATGCTTCCCAACAGCCCCTATTTATATACAAGGAGACAATTTGTTGTCCTGCCTTGTTTTGTCCAACTAGAATAAAAATGAGTTTAGACATATTTTTTTCAATCCGGTCTTCGATAAAGTAGGGATACAAGGGGGCCGGGACACGACAGGGACACAAATGAAGTCCCCATCCCTATCCCTACGAGAAACGGGGAGGGAGTTTTTCATCACAAATTCGCAGAGGGAAAATTCCCCGAGATCCCGATCACTCACCAATTTATGCATAAAATAATTCTATATAGCATATTTACGTATAAATTTCTTCTCCAAATTTTAGCTCCACATGGATCAATCCATCCCCAGAAACTATATATGAACCTATTTTTGTAGAGCATATTTGTTTGTATGCATGGTGATAGTGTGTTTTTCAAATTCTTTAAATCTTTTTTAATTAATGCTTTTTCAAGTAATTAGCTTTAATCTACCTCTACATCGTCGAAGTTTTTTAGTTTTTATTGAGTCAAGTTTTCTAATGGGGGCATTATGTAGGTTGTTTAATATGTGCATTAATTAGTGGTACTCACACTTTTCCTTGAATTTATATATTTTCTTATTTTATCTTTACGAATTTTACCACACATCCACTTAATATGCATCCTCTCTTATCTACTTCAATCATTGCAATGATTCTTAATTTAAATATTTTGATGAGACTATGATGTTACTTTTTAAAATGATATATAATGAAATTAAATTATGTGTGTAGATGATTTTTGAGACGGATAAATCCAAATAATTGGATAACTCGATTTTTAGTAAAATGAGTCTCGATGAACTAGTATGTTCAAATTTAAAACTGAGCTAGGTCTGAATAATAACATATACTTTTTATAGTAGAGATTGTCCCGACTTATTTTTATTTTTTTCTTTTGTTTTCTTATGGCATTGTTTAGATTTCAGAATTGAGAAGATCTAGTTTGTGTTACAATCTAATGTTAATTAGTAGTTGATAGATTTAGCATTTCAAAAATTGACCTAATTCATTTTAATTATACCGACATAATTAAAGAAAATATTAATTGAAGTGTAAATATTTTAGATATATACGTATGTATGTCTTAATTCACATGTATTGTTAGGATATGGTCTAAATACTATTTAATTTATTAAGTAAATAAAATTTGAAATCCGGTAGAAACTTGTAACATTTAAACTTTATAATCATGATATTTTTCTTATAATTACAGAGGAATATTAATTAATTAGGTGTACCGCGCAAGCCATGAATGAATCCCACGAATCATTGAAAAAAAAAGTCTCACGAATGATTGAGAATACTAATCAGTTTTCTCAAAAAAATAAAGAGAATACTAATCAGTTCTATATATAGAAATTCCAGTTTATATATAAACTAAATATACTAGAAATTCATTTATCATATATAAGAATTGTGAAATTCCATTTTCAATATTTACCTTTTTTTTGAAGTAATTCTCAAAATTTTAACTTGATTTGTGATAAACATACTACATTAATATATATGCAGGTTCATGTTTTAACAAAAGAGATGGTGCACTTGGGAATGGTGCTATTGAAGTACCTTCCACTCTACCTTGTTGACTCTTTCATCTCTTTAATTTCAATATTTTGGTATGGGAATTTGGCCAAGTATGGTATTGAAAGACCTGCAAATGGGCCTTTTTACATCAAAGCTACAGAAGGCAGATCAGCAGTTATAGATGTTGGAACAGTCAAGAAGATTAAGGAAGGAGAAATAAAGGTAAGAGATGAAAACCTTATCTCTTAAGTAGTTAATATTACTCCCTCTAGTCAAACAAAATAAGGCATTCTACAAAATCTCTCCTTCAAAAAATATATAACATTTTTGGAATTCAAGAGAACATTTTACAGGAAACCTAAAAAAAATTCTCTTTAATCAGATATCTATCTTTTCATATATATTGAACTTTGTCAACAATGTGCAACAGGTATTACCAGAGTTAGTGAGCGTTCAGGATACCAACTTAAAATTCAGCAACGGTGAGATACGCAAGTTCGATGCCATTGTTTTTGCCACCGGGTATAAAAGCGCAATTAATAAATGGCTCAAGGTATAAACCTCTATCCCTCACGACATTCATAAAATGATAAAATGAGCGTTTGATATGCATTGAGATGCACGCTAATGTGTCAATTAAATATGAAACCTTTTTTTTTCCTCAAAAAGAAAAAATGAAACTTTTTTCCACGAAAAGATGTATCTATTCATAGAAATTGCCTACTATTCCATCTGATTTAACCATGAAATTATATTCATGGCAGCCTTCTCCCACTCCTTGATATCAAAGCGACATCGCGAAAGTTTGCAAGCTTATATGCAACTTATACGCTTGTCGTTTGCTTTTATAGCAATAGTCTCAATAAAAAGAAAAAAAAAGATAAATTAAAGAGCATATGACTTATTCGACCTAACTAAATCTCTAGAATAAGGACTGGTCGAGGGTCAAGCCCCCGACAGTTCCAACTTATGCAAAAAATAAATTTCCATTTTTATGAAACTTAATTCCCATTTTTCGCATTGTTTTAATTAAAACTTTTACATGTGCAGGAGTATGAATACATTTTCAATTATGAGGGCCTGCCCAAAAATAAATTCCCGAATCATTGGAGGGGTTCAAATGGATTGTATTGTGCTGGATTCTCAAAAAGAGGACTAGCTGGTGTCTCCATGGATGCTGTAGCCATAGCTGAAGACATCAAGTTGATCGTGGGGGGGAAAGAAGAGTAGATATTAGCTTTAGAGAGTATTAATAATAATAATAATAATAATATAAATACCCATTTTCCTATATTTATGCACATGAGAGTCCGAGACTGAAAATTAATTGGATAATCAGTAGTACCATCAATCATAGTGTGAAAAGATACAGTAACTATAAGGAATAGTCAAAAATAAAATGATGTATCTGAGGAATAAATAAAACTCATTATGTTTCAAATGGCACCAAACAAGGCACCCAAACTTGATGGGATCTCTGCATTCTTCTTTCAGAAACACTGGGAAGTTGTAAAAACTTCCCTGTGTAATCTCTAATTGCTTCACAAGTGGTGAGGTGGATAGTTCAATCAACAAGTAAGTCTCTCATAACCCTCATTCCAAAGGTAGACAAGCCAGAAAGTTTTAATCACTATAGACCAATTAGCCTTTGTAATAAGAGCTACAAGCTGATTACAAATTTGGTGGCGAATAGACTCAAACCGGCTTTGGCACATATGGTCAATCCTACCTAAACAAGCTTTGTCGAAGGTCGCTACATCACTGATAACATTCTAATTGCTCAGGAACTGCTTCACTCCATGCGTATACGAAAGGATCGGAGAAGTTGGCTAGCTATCAAGATTGAATCAGAAAAGGCTTATGATCGTCTTAGCTGGAACTTTGCTGTTGATTCTCTAACTGATGCTAATATAGTGCTAGCTGATCGTATTGCCAACAATAAGATCAGCGTCAACAAATCTTAGATCTTCTTCTCCCCTAACACTAATATAGTGCTAGCTGATCGTATTGCCAACAAGCTAAACTTTACAATCACACAGGACTAGGAGTCCCCCTAATTCATTGTAGGGTAGTTCAGGCGACCTATAATGGCCTGAAAAAATGGTTCACGACAGAGTGCTTTGTTGGGCTCCATCCGGGCATACGTGCGCGGACACGTGAATCTCCGCTAGTATTGATATTATCTCCAACTTAACTACCTCAACATTAGGTGTGAGGTTTTATTTTTTTACATCTTCTACCTATTTTATCTCTATTCTAATCATCATGAGTGCCCCATGAGTCTTATTGGAAACTTGTGGTGAAATGCCCAACCCCTGAAAAAGTACATATCTTCCTTTGGCTTGCTCTGCAAGATGCACTTCTCACCAATGAGTGCGACATCGTCAACATATAAGTACGCCACATTCTTCGAGAATGTCCGCTGGCTTTGTTAGTGTGGGAGAGATTTCTACAAGCACATCAGCTCGCTGCCTTACTTAATCGGCCTCTACAGGGATGGTTACTCAACAATTTGAGCTTATATGCATGATAGTTACTTGGGGATTAACTAGGCAACCTTCTTCGCCACCATTTGTTGGCAATTATTGGCGAGAAGGAATCGAATGGTTATTGGTGCGCAAGAGGTATGTCATGTTGAGCTTTGTCACACAATTGTGGCAAAAGCTAAGTCATTTCAATACAGCCAAGGATTCATTCTTTTTAGTCTCTTCCGAGATAAGCCCTCGACATGAGTAGTTGATGAAACCACACCCAAGAGGAGGGTGAATTGGGTGTATCAAAAAGTTGACGCCCTTTTTAAATTAATTTAATAATCAAGATGTTATATGCTCACCAAAGTGTGAATATGGATGCTATACAAGTGAATGGGATAGAAGCTAGAGATGGAAAGTGACACACAATTTATAGTGGTTCGATCCAATGATTTACATCCACTACCTAACCTCCCCGATTAGGATTTTTAAACCTCCCACTTATATTGAAAATAAGTGTTACAACCTAAGCTTACAAGCCTAGAATGCCTAATCACAATTAGGACTTCCTACCTAGCCACAACTAAGGTTTATGCCTAGCATCAACTAGGTCTTCCCTTTGACTTAGATTCCACTAAGTCTTACAATCATTCAATTACAATTAATAACTGAAAATAATGAAATACACTTTATAAAATAAAGTGACACCAAGTTCAAATACTAGCAAGCCTCCTAGAGCCTAATTACCACTCTAATGCATACAAGTATGAAAACAATTGAGAAATGCAAATATGTCACTGATTTTATGAACAACTCAAATATGAAACCGTTTCAAACAAATCGATTATAACAAATCCAATTTCAAATCCAAATAACAAGAAGTTTGATAAAAATCAAGTTTAAGTTCAAACTTTTGTCCAAACCAATCTTAGGGTTTAATAAAATAAGTTTAAACGCAAAACCCAAGATGAGTGTGTTCAAAGACACAACAAATGATTTTTCAAGTCAAAAACACAAAGTTATAAAATTTAAGCACAAAAAAGCTAGGAGAAAAGGCTTTCTTACAACCCCAAGAAGATGACTTGAAAAACTATTTTAGAGAGGTTGTTGTACACCCTAGAAAGCTTCAAAGATGTTGGTATTAAAAGTGAATAGACAGCCTCAAGAATATTCTTTGTGTTCTCCACAAAAATCTAAGCTTATCGTTTTGAAAGTTTTGAGCTCTTGTGTGTTTTTTTGCTTGTTGGGACAAAACTCTTGTTCTTGGTGTTTGAGAGTGTTTTATGTTCTTATATAATAATTTTATGACCGTTCTAGGGATCCAAGGGCTGAGATTCCATTAAAAATTTAAATTAAAGTGTGTTTTTCAGCTATATAAAAGAGTTATCAGGAAAGCAATTAGTGCGTTAATATTCAGATCTAGCGCGCTAACTGTAGGGACCTAAAAATAAATATTTTCGTCCATTTGTTAGCGATCCTTTATCGCGTCCAGACCCAACCAACCCTCATATAACATGTTATATATGTTTGTTATGGGTCATTAAGCCTATTTGGGTGGTTCAAATATTTTCACATATCCCAAAAACGAAAAATCTCGGTTTCATGACTTGCGAGAGACTTTTCTGCAAATATGCAGTTTTCTTTTCAAAACCTTTCAAAAACCAATTTTTCTTTTTCGAAAACTTCACAATAGTTTTCAAAATGCGATGTGAGCATAAACACATAGTTTATCATTGTTTAAACTTATAAGACCGGGTCAAGTGTTAAGTTTAACTTAAAACTTCAAGTAATCACTTGACATTTGAAAATCCATTTTAAAAACACAATATGCATAAACTAATGCAATAGGCTTGCGTAAATGAACTTGTATACCTTACATCAATGTTACAACACGTTGTTTGATCTTTCGTCTTCATTCATTTATGTATGCCGAATCTTGAACTTGTATAGCTTGAATGCTCTAATACTCGTGATATGATGGTTTTGCAACATTTGACAAATCTGAAATGCACTTGATATTTATTAGTATATTTTTCACCTTGTTTGTTTCCATCAAAATTCTAGACGGAGTAAAATGACTAACTACTTAGCCCAACAATCTCCCCCTTTTTAATGATAACAAACAAAATGAACTTGACGAACGTAAAACATAATCCAAGTGTGTTCATATCACATTCATGGTTGCACACATCATATAATTTTCATTCAAATGTTTAAGTTCAACCACATCCACATTTTTTCAAGTTCAACCACATTTCTCCCCCGTTTGATACCATCAAAAAGTGGGGACTAAGTTCCCCCATATAGCAAGCATAATAGAAAGGAAGCAAAGAATAGAATCAACAATAGAAAAGTGAGCTCCCCCTCACTTCATGCATAAACAACAACACACACATTCAAATACAATGAATCATAGATATCAATGAAGTATAATATTAACTCAGAGATACAAAAGAAAAAAAAATTCATGATATAAATTGCATAAAGAAATGGAGGCATAGTTGTGGCGTTAAACATGAGTTTACAAAAAGGAATTTTTTATGAAAATATTTAAAACTAACATTTATGAGCCTAATGCTCCCCTAACAAGAATATCCCTAAATACTCCTCGTTGAGTACGGTGGCTGACTTGTCAAGCCAGAGACATGACCATCGCGTGCTGACATAACTAGTAGCAACTGACCCTTGATGCGACGTAACCGATTATTCTGATGCTGAAAACTCATGTCGAAGGCAGTGAAAGTCTGAGTCATATATTTATGCATGTATCCCAGCTGCAAAAAATGTATGCCGACGATGGAGACATATTAAGAAGAGGGGTGAATCCGCCAAAAGTCGAAATAGGTGGTGGTTGCGTTGACGGATGTTGCGACTATTGCAGTGGAGCCGTAAACTCCTGATGAGCTACATCATTACCATCATCGCTATCATTGCCATCATCGCTTGAGAAAAAGTATAGTTGTATTCCAAATAGTCCAGCGCATCGATAGAAGCAATTGGAAAGTCTGTAGGTAATGGAGACTCATAACCGTCGTAGTGCTGACCATCCGAGATTTCATCTTCCCGTATCCATCTCTGCCTTTCACGAATGTAGCGGTACTTCATGGCCTTCAAAGTGGCCATGTCAATGGTGTCATAGACAATGAGTGGACGACTATCTAAAGTGAGATCCACCTAGGCGGACTCCAAGTAGGATGTGATGATACGAGCATAGGGAAGATTACGACCCGAGCTACACGTGTTCGTCATATAGCCGATAATGATATAGGGAAAACTAAAAGGTATCATACGAATCAAGTACCCAAGGACAAATATGTCGAGTAGAGTGATGTAATTCTTACTACCACCGCGTGAGAGAATAACCTTGTGAAGAACCTTATGAAGAAGGTGAGGTATAAGTTTGAAACCAGTGTCAGTTATTCCAATCGGGTATACGATTGCCTTCCTTTTTGACCGCAAAAATGAATTCAGCAAGACAAGACGATCGATTGGCCAATTCAGAAATTTGCACACAATCGTAGTGGTAGGAGGGTGTAAAGGAAGCTGAAACCGTTGAGCAAGATTTTTAAGAGTGATTTCGATAGACCGGCTACCAATAGACGATTTAAGTACAAAATTGTTTGTCGTTTCAAGATTGGAATAGAAAACCTTGACCAAGGGGGTTATAATTAGCATTATATGCATAAAAGGTAGTCCATCCCGCCCTGACGAAAATCTCCTGAACTGGGAGATGAGCCTTATCAAAGAAGGCAAAATCAACAATGGCGGGCCTAAGAATTTTAGCATCCATGAGTCGTGGAACCACCAACTCTAAGATGGACTTAGATTCATGAACGGACTTGGCACGACCCTCATTTCGTAGAGCATTTATCGAAACTGTGTGGGCTAGCTGTGGTTGGAGGAATGAGTGGACTCGGACTCACTACTGGATGAGGAGAACTGGACAACACGACGTGCGAGAGGACGACGAGAAGACGAAGCATGGGTAGGTCGAGATATTGTGGGGGCAGTTTGAAGGGAAGAGGAATGGGTGGAGGTTCAATGAGTCGACATAGGAGAATGAAATCCTAGGGCTTAATGACCAAAACGTGAAGAAATTGACGAGGAAAGTGAGGGATGTTACCTGAGGGTGGAAAGGGGCACGACGGGGACGATGGGAACCAGAGAGAGAGAGAGAGAGACGTATGAGGCGAAGAGATTGAGGGCAAATAAATGTATTTATAACTGTCTGGCCGAGTGATATTAGCACGCTAATAACATACATTAGCACGCTAATGGGTCAATTAATTATTTTGGGCTAGAACAGAATTAGCCTACTATATCTGCAATTAATGCGCTAATTGCCCTCTGGAATTTTTAGACTAAAAATTTTGAATTTTTGACATACAGCTCCGATTCACCTCAAACTTTATGGGCACTTCACTAACACCATATAAAAATGTTCAAAACAACTAGAACATATGTAGAAGGTTTGATTCACGAGACATGCCTAATTCATGTCGAATCTTAAAAAATTGATCTCTAGGCAATGGCTTGGTGAAAATATCGGCTAGTTGATCCTCTGTGGGCACATGGATGAGTTTAACATCGCCCTTTTGGACGTGATCACGAAGGAAATGGTGTCTAATCTCAATATGCTTTGTGCAAGAGTGTAACATCGGATTTTTCGATATGTTAATTGCACTTGTGTTATCATAATAAATTTCAGCACAACCAACTAGGATTTAATAATCCTCAAGTTGTTATTTCATATATAGAACTTGAACGCAACAACTCCCGGTAGCCACATATTCAGGCTTCCACCGTAGACAAAGCGACGAAATTTTGTTTTTTGCTAAACCATGATAAGAGTGAATTTCCTAGCAAATGATAAAATCCGGAAGTATTTTTCCTATCAACTAGACTTCCGCATAATCAGAATCAATAAAGCTTTGGAGTTCGAAACTCTTAGTTTTGTTGAACCACAATCTTAAGTCTTGTGTTCTACTTAGATACCGAAATATGCGCTTTCCACATTTTAAGTGTGACTCCTTAGGATTAGATTGAAATCTAGCACATAAGCATACACTAAACATAATATTAGGCCTATTAGCGGTCAAATATAAGAGGCTACCTATCATTCCACGGTAAATTTTAGGATCTATGGATTTTTCTAGTTGGTCTTTATCCATTTTGATGGTGGAACTACTAGGAGTGTCACATGCTTTCATATTTTCGAATATGAACTTCCTTAGCATGTCCCTCACATACTTCGCTTGATTTATAAAAATACCATGTTCGATTGTTTAATTCACCCATCATGCTCATTTCAAACTCATTTGTCATTAATGATGAGAATTCATCACATAAGCGTGTGTTGGATGACCCCAAAGATAATATCATCAACATAAATTTGAACAAGTAACATATCACGTTTTTTGATCAAAATGAATAAAGTAGGATCTAACGTTCCTTTCTTGAATCCTTTATCAAGTAGAAATGCACTAAGTCTATCATACCAAGCTCTAGGAGCTTGTCTTAGTTTATATAAGGCTTTTTGAAGATGATAGACATGACTTGGATGAACATGATTTTCAAAACTCGGTGGTTGTTCTACATATACTTCTTCATTGATGAACTCATTTAAGAATGCACTTTTAACATCCATTTGGTATAGTAAAAACCCATTATAGCAAGCATAAGCAAGCAACATTCGTATTGTTTCTAGTCTTGCTACGGATGCAAAGGCTTCCTCATAATCAATTCCTTCCTCTTGAATGTAGCCTTGTGCGACCAACCGTGCCTTATTTCTTACAATTTCACCCATCTCATTCTTTTTGTTTCTAAAAACCCATTTGGTGCCTATAATAGTATAGTCCTTAGGTCTAGGTACTAGTGTCCATACTTTATTCCTAACAAAGTGACTTAGCTCTTCTTGCATAGCCATTACCCAAAACTCATCTCCTAAGGCATCATCTATCTTGGTAGGCTCAGTTTGTGATACAAAAGCTATGTGTCCCTCATCTCGATGTAACATTGACCTAGTGAGTATTCCTTTGTTGGATCACCTATAATTTGTTGGGAGGGATGGCCAACTACAAGTCTTGAATTCTTAAGTGCACTTGTTTCGGGTTCTATGCTTACCTCGACCTCTTGACTATTTGATGTTTGACCTAAGGTGCCATCATCTTCATCATCAATCCTTAATTTTTTCAAGTTGTGCATCATTTTTACTTTGGGATCTACTTCATTAAATTTCATATGGATAGACTTTTCTATAGTTTTGGTTGATCTATTAAACACCCGATATGCCTTGCTATGCATGGAGTAGCCTAGGAAAGTACATACATTTGACTTTGGGTCAAATTTGTCCAAATGATCCTTATCATTTAGAACATAGCAAGTGCAACCGAACACCTTAAAATAACTTATGTTGGGTTTTCGGCCTTTCCATAGTTCATAATGAGTCTTTTCAATTGCTTTCGGACATTTACTCTATTTATAACATAGTACGTCGTGTTAATGGCTTCGGCCCAAAAATTCTTAGCTATGTTGTACTCATTTAGCATAATCCTACACATCTCTTGGAATGTCTATTTTTCTTTCAACAACTCCATTTTGTTGGGGTGTTCTAGTAGAGGATAATTGATGTGTATATCATTGTTTAGCACAAAAATCTTCTATTTACAAACTCACCACCTCTATCACTTCTAATGACGATGATCTTGTATCTCTTTTCATTCTCAACCAAAGCACAAAATTTTACAAGCACATCAAACACTTCATGCTTATGAGATAAAAAATACACCCATGTATACCTAGTAAAATCATCAACAATGACAAAACAATATGACTTACTCCCTAGACTTTATGTTTGCATGGGTCCGAATAAATTCATGTGGATAAGTTGTAAGGCTCGAGTTATGTCACTTGTTACTTTTGTCTTAAATGACGATTTCACTTGCTTACCAAGGATACAAGGTTCACATTCCTTATCTTTCTTAAAAGTACATTTGGGTAGGCCCTTGACAAGATCATGCTTGGTCAATTTTGAAAAATTTTCTATGCTAGAATGTCTTAATCTACGGTGTCACAACCATGCATCACATTCACTTTGTGCACTCAAACATGAAACATTTTGCATAAAATTTAATGGCATAAACATTTTTATCTCTATATGCAATAAATAGTATTTCATGCTTCTCATTCCTAACAATGCATTTGGATGATTCAAACATTACATGAAATCTTTTGTAACACAATTGATTAATACTGAGCAAATTATGTTTCAAACCATCAACAAGATAAACATTAGAAATGAAGAGTAAATTGTTACCAACGGTTCCAAGACCAATAACTTTTCCTTTGTTGTTGTCTCCAAATGTAACATTTCCTCCATCATGCCGCTTTAATTCAATAAATTGATGTGCATCTTCGATCATGTGTCTTGAGCATCCACTATCCAAGTACCATGGGGTGCTCTTCCTCGCATCCTACACCATGAAAAACACACTAGATTTTGGTACCCAAATATCTTTGGGTCCGAGAAAGTTAGTGTCATAAACATTTTTAACTACCCATGCTAGTCTACCCATTTTTACCTTTTGTAAGGCACATCTCCCAACCACATGAGGCCGATTGCATTTAGAGCATAAACGATCATCATTTAGCAATTTCTTGTAACTCAACAAGTTTGCTCCATAACCTATGTCTCTTTTGTTTAGTGCACGTCGTTGTGCTCTCAACATCATATCATACATTTCTCTAC
This sequence comes from Stephania japonica, assembly GCA_039657345.1. NCBI lineage: Eukaryota > Viridiplantae > Streptophyta > Magnoliopsida > Ranunculales > Menispermaceae > Stephania > Stephania japonica. Next base: position 12,394,113 of record CM077564.1, on the reverse strand, counting down.
CATTGGTGAACTTATGCACCGTGCTAGTCAAGTCTTCTACTTCCTTGACTAAAGCATCTCTCTCCTTTAAGACTTCATTCAAGTCACTTTGGAGATCATTAATAGTCTCATTTTGTGACTCTATTTCACTAATTGCTATGGTCAAGCTCTTTTTGAGTTGTTTGGTCTTTTTGACCTCCTTTTCCAACTCTTTCCTAAGCTTTTCAAAGTTTGGAACATCATCCAAATCATTAACATCATCAAAGTTAAAAGCATTAGAGTTTACCTCACCTTTTGCCATGAGACAAAGTATTGTTTTCTCACTCTCCGACTCGGATTCGGAACTTGATGAGGTTGAATCATCCCAAGTTGTCTTGAAACTCTTCTTTCCTTTCTTCTTGTCCAACACTTTCTTAGACTTGCATTTCGCCTTGATGTGGCCCGATTTGCCGCACCCGAAGCATATGGTCTCACTTGACTTTCCTCATTTGCTTCTACTTTTAAACTTCTTCTTATACTTGCCTCGCTTGTACATGGTCTTGTTGAGCTTTCTTGAAAGCATAGCTACTTCCTCCTCAAGATCATTGTCGTCAAAAGATTTTTCATTTTCAATGATCTCTACCGATGCAACCGGTGAGCTATTTGCCTTCAAAGCAATCTCTTTTCTTGAACTCTTTGTGCCTCCACTTAATGTTTCCAATCTAGCTCGGTCTTTAAGTTCTAATTGATGGACCGTTAACTCTCCACACAAGGCATCGAATGTATAATCTCTAAGATTTTGCATCGATTGGATAGCATACTTCTTGGCATCCCATTCCTTAGGCAAGGCTCTAAGGAACTTGTACACCGAAGTCTCTTGATCATAGTTCTTTCCAAGATTCTTGATCTCATTCAATAGTTTAGTAAACCGACTGATGGTGGTGGCTATGTCTTCATTGGATCCAACTCGGAAAGTTTCATAGTGCTCCTCAAGAATTCTCAACTTTGTCTTCTTCACTTGAATGGTACCTTCATAGTGTACCTCAAGCTTCTCCCACACTTCCTTGGTCGTTTGAGAAGCGCTAACTCAGTTAAATTCGTTCTCACTTAATGCATAAAACAAATGATTCATGGCTTGATCATTTAAGAGCATAATCTTGATCTCCTCGCCGGTGTACTCTTTCAAAGGCTTGTCCGGTGGAGTGTAGCCATTTTTAATTGCATCCCACAAAAATATATTTTGCGCTATAATGTAAAACTTCATCCTCACTTTCCAATGAACATAGTTGGTGTTAGGTTTTGGGGTTCATGCGCAGCGGAGATTACAAAATAATTTTGACAAAAACCCCAACAGGAGCAATGTACCTCAGTAGCAATGTACCTTTTCTGAAGATTAATCGATCTCTAAGGCGCTGCCAACGACGAACGCCCTCTATCAGCAGTCCACACACGAACGGCGGCCGAGATTTGAAGTGCTTGCTTCGTACTTGTATTCTAACTCAAAGCATCTATTTATACAACCCTTGTATATAGACAATTAAGTAAGTTACACACATACCCCTACTTAAAGAAGTATAAGTGTAATACACTATAAGGACGTTTCTGTCATGAATTTTATCATATAAAATTCATTTTTCTGAACCATCTTAAAATCTCGCAAAACCATTCTTAGTGTGCGACCCAATAGGCTCATACAACGTTGGAAGTGTACCAAAACACATTTTGGTATACAAGTCATAAGCGGCCTCTAGCAAGACATTATGACTACCCAAGTTGTATGAATATCAAATCGATACAACCTAATCAATAGTGTATATAACATCCTTTTTGTCACACGATATCCTTTTGATCAAACATAAGGCATGGAATTGTCATCCAACATGTTCAATCGTACTAGTCTCGATCTCTAGGTAGACTGAAAACATCCAAGTGACATTGATCAATATCAATTTACTTAGACTAGGCCTTTTAACAGTCTAACACATCTAAGGATCCACTAGATATCTCTCTTTATATGAAAGGGACAAATTCTATCTCGATTACATAACTTCATCAGATTGCTAACATAGTAACCAATCACAACCTTTATAATCGTCCGGTTAAATACAACGTTTGATAGTGTCAAATCACTATGTTCCTAATATTGAAGTCTCTGGTAATTTCAAGTCAGAAGACTGAAAAATATACCTATCATGAGAAACAACTATGACTTAATCTATGTGATGTTCTCATAGCTGGTCGGTCGAGTACTTTGTTCCCTAACAAGTACTAATGATCTTGATTCGTATTCCTATATGTATGATCATCGTATGATCATCAATCAAGACTCACACTAGTCTTAATTCATTATAGTTTCCAGTATAATAATCGACTAGGGACATTTAGGATATTTCTGTAAATACCCATGGATCTTATTATAATATAAACATGCAAATCAATTATAATAAACAGCAAATGAAATCCTCTATTTTATTAACTAAAATGTATCCATAAAGACTATTAATGGATTGACCTAGGGCACAATTTCCAACATCTCCCACTTGCCCTAGGGCCAATCATTCATGCATCTAATGCCTAATGATCTAACATGACCATCATGTTTCGCTTGTCGAAGAACCTTTGTCAATGGAACCGCAATGTTGTCTTCAATAGGTACTCTGCAAATCTTCACGTCTCCCCTCTCAATGATTTCTCTAATGAGATGAAAACGCCTGAGTATATGTTTGGATATGTGGTGTGATCTAGGTTCCTTGACCTGTGCTATTGCCCCGTTATTGTCACAATACAAACAAACAGGGTTAGCAATACTTGGAACCACGCCTAGTTCAGAAATGAACTTTTTGATCCAAAGCGCCTCCTTTCTTTGCATCGGATCTTTGCAATATACTAAAACTACGTTGTAGAATCTGTCATAGTCTCTTGCTTCGAACTTTTCCAGCTTACTGCACCCCCATTCAAAGTAAACACATATCCAGACTGCGATATAAAATCATCTATATCAGTTTGAAAACTTGCATCTTGTGTAACCATTTACAACTAAATCATTTTCAAAACCTCCATAGACCAAGAACACTTCCTTAGTCCTTCTTAAGTACTTAAGGATGTTCTTTTATCGCTATCCAGTGACTCTCACCTGGATCGAACGATATCTTGCTTGTAGTGCACAAAGCATATGATAAATCAGGTCGAGTGCATAGCATGGCATACATGATAGATCCAATAGCTGATGCATATGGAATCTTATTCATACGATCCCGCTCATCATTTGTCCTAGGACATTGAGTCTTGTTGAGACTTATGCCATGAGACATTGGCAACAATCCTCTTTTAGAGTCTTGCAAACTGAACCTATTCAGCACCTTGTCTATGTAAGCACTCTAACTTAGACCGATTAGCCTTTTAGATCTATGCCTATAGATCCTTATCCCTAGGATATAGACTGCATCTCCTAAGTCTTTCATTGAGAAACACTTCCCTAACCAAGACTTGACACTCTGCAATGTTGGGATGTCATTTCCAATGAGTAATATATCATCAACGTACAGTACCAGAAAAACAACTACACTCCCACTGACCTTCTTGTATACACAAGGCTCATCTTCGTTCTTAATAAAACCAAAATCCTTGATTGCTTCATCAAAACGAAGATTCCAACTTCGAGAAGCTTGCTTTAATCCATAAATTGATATTTGAAGCTTGCATACATTCCTAGAATTCTCAGGATGTACAAAACCTTCAGGTTGTGTCATATACACGTCCTCAAACAGCTTTCCATTAAGAAATGTTGTTTTTACATCCACTTGCCATATCTCATAGTCATAATATGCAGCAATGGCAATTAAAATTCTTATGGATTTAAGCATGGCTACTGGCGAAAAAGTTTCATCATAATCAACACCTTGAGTTTGCCTAAAACCTTTTGCTACAAGTTTTTCTTTAAAAGTATGCACATTGCCATCCATGTCAGTTTTCTTCTTGAAAACTCATTTACATCCAATGGTCTTACCACCTTCAGGTAAATTAACCAAGTTCCAAACTTGGTTATCATACATGGATTGCATATCGGAGTTCATGACACTTAGCCATTTATCTGAGCCTGGTCCAGACATAGCCTCCTGATAAGTGGTGGGCTCATTTTGATCCATAAGCAACACATCACGACTATCAGTAATTAGAAATTCGAATCTCTCTTGCTCATGTCTTACCCTACCAGATTTACGTGGGCCTTGTGTCACTTGCGGAGGTTCAACTGGTTCAGAACGTTGATGAACTTCCAGTAGAGGTTCAATATTTATTTGTGATTTTTGAACTTCTTCAAGATTTATTTTCTCCCTCTAGTGTCTTTTGAAATAAACTGTTTTTCCATAAAGGCACCATACCGAGCAACAAACACTTTGTTTTCAGCGGGATTATAAAAGTAATATCTTTTGTTTCCTTAGGATACCCCACAAATAAACACTTATCAGATTTAGGTGCTAGTTTTTCTGAGACTTATCGCTTTACGTAAGCCTCACAACCCCAAATCTTAAGAAAAGACAAACTAGGTCTGTAACGACCCAAATTCTCTATGACCCAACCTATGAGTATTTTGATAATTTTATGATAAAAATATGTTGGGTGTTTGATGTGAAAATATAAATCTAAACTTGTCAAATTAAATATGAGTTAGGGAGTAAGTAAAGTTTTATTTTAAATAAGAAAGCCCAATTGAGATTATGACCCAAAATGACATTTTAGACAAGTTGTAAATAGTCATAACCCTAATCCCTAACCCTAATGCTATTTAAGCAAATCAAAGAAAACCCTAGTCCCAATTTTATAAAACACCCACATGGAGAGGAGGAGAATAAGAGAAGAGTTCAAGCTCAAGAGATGTACAACCTCACTTCCCTCCTTGATTTTTTTATTATTTATTGAAGATTTGGAGATCAAAGGGTCGATGGCGTCGACGTCGGCAAGAACGCGAGGAAAATAGAAAAGAAAATAAGAAAGGAAAGATTTGATCTATGTTAGAATGAGATTTTGGAAAGGATTTTGAATCAAAGACTCCATTGAAGGCATGGTGAGATTCTAATACTCTCTAGATTTATTGTCTTGGTGTTGGTATTAGTAATGAGAGTTGATGATTTGCAAAATTTGTTCAATTTTTCTTAGATCTAGTCTTGAAATGGGTTATACAAATTTTTAAGCTTTATGATAACGAGTATTATGGATGAATCAATCTTGTTTACCATGGTTTGACGGTACATGAAAGAATTTCCCCATGATTTTAGCAAATTGAACGCGGTTGAAGTTTATTGATATGGATTTGGCATTTAAGGTTGAGTTGAGATTTAAAAAGGGACTTTGAATCTTTTTCTTTGGGAAATAAACTTATTCGATAAATTTGTGGACTTTGATTGAATATTGTCATTTGAAATTTAAAGTCTAAATTGAGTCTTGTATGGTGATTTGGATCTTTTTAATTATAATTAATCGAACGTCTTCGATTTATGTTGGAAAAATCAAGTCTTAGCGGATTTTTCTTGTTTTACATCACCACATTCCTATTTTACTCGAATCATTGATTCTAATTTTAAGTGTCGATTTTAAAGTCGTTAATAACCTTTAGCGAAGTCAGCTATAAAATAGGGTGAATCTCTAAGGTCCAGACAATTAATGTTAAACTTGTATGGTTGTAGATACATAAAGTAATTATTCTTTCAAATTTTCTAGATTCACGAGACGGTTCACATCGAGCCCAAACGCGAGAGGATCGAGATTAGGATTTGCGGTGAGTGCAGGTAAGTGGGGAGCTTGCTCAATTATCAAATATGGCATGATTATTAGTTATGCTTAGGATTCATAATTTGAATTAAAGACTTGGGATTTATGAGTTGCGTCGTGGTATTGGCTCGAACTTACGTATCTATGGAATGTGAATGCACTGTTATTTATGGCCCCAGAATGTGTGGAGTTCTACCGAGGGCCTTATTAGCAAGTAAATCAATAAGAATACCTCAGAATGTTGTGGTACCACCGAAGGTCGTTAACACCCCAGGATGTGTGTAGTTTATCGCCGAGGGCTTTACTTGACTAATTGAATTCATAAGTATGTCACGTAGGGACATGAGTTGGAGTTACCTTCTCTTGTACTCTTGAGACATAGAGATATGCATCGGTAATGGCTTAGACGAACCTACTGTTGATTCGATGGGACAAACGAGAGGGCACATAAGGCCTGTGTGTTAGCTGGTTGTTTCCATCACTTTGAGAGTAGGATAATCGGTCACCGGATTCTTGTCAATATCTAGTATGCATTGAATGGAACATCGACTTATCGTATTATTATATTTTATAGTACATAATCTCGCGAAACCCCCTCATTTGTATGAAAGTTTCAAATTATGAAATGATTTGTCAATCTCTTTAATGTTATTCATGATTATTGTTGTTACAATTTGTGACTTACGAATCTTATATCTATGATAGTACTTGATGGTTCATTATAAGTCTATTTTTTATGAAATCCTGCTACCATCCTACTATTTAATGAATCCTTGTTTGTTTTTCAAATACATGCTAGACTTTGCATGCTTATTACGTATTACTTGCATATTTGATGGTTGGGCGGGTTTTCTGCATTACTGAGTTCCGTTGGTTCTTTTAGCTCACCCCACTTACATCTCAGGTATCCACGACAGCGCTAGGTTGAGTTAAGGGAGAGACGAGCTTGAAGTCTCCTCTTGATGTGAGCCTTTGTATATATATATCATGTATACTTGATTTTGAAACTATCAACTTGGGGTTAAAATTAAAATAGATCTTTGGGTAGCTTGAATCTTAGTTATCTTTAGTTGATCCATTTCGGAAATTATAATAAACTTGTTTAGTTTAAAGGAGCATGAACAGATGTATAATTTTTATAAATGTTCTATGAACTTAAATCTATTGGTTTAAGGATATCTCTTTGTATTTATTTCGCAATTATTATCCTTTGTTTAGCCAATGTGTATTCTGCAGGTTTATTTGTTTAGGCGTGCCAGACCGTTATTTGGGCCTGGTTCAGGTATCGGGTCTAAATGGCAGTCTGGGCCGGGCGAACTAACTCTAGGTCGGGGATGGGTCGTCACAAGGTCTCTTCCCGTACCATATCTCATATGGTGTTTTATCAACCGCTTTAGAAGAAACTCGATTTATAGTGAAAGATGTAGTTTGTAATGCATAACCCCAAAAGGATAATGGAAGATCCGCATGACTCATCATAGATCGAACCATATCTAATAAGGTTCGATTTCTCCTTTCAGAAACTCCATTCCTTTTCTTTTGGATGTTTTAAAGCAGGAACAGGCTTGGGCTTGACTTGTTCCACAGGCTTTGCGACATGTGTGCGCAGAAGCCTTGGCAACTTTAGCCTTGCCTTTGCCTTTCTTCTTCATTCCCTTTCCTTTTGGACCATCAGCACATTACTAGAGGGTTTCTTGATATTTTGTTCAGCAGTTTTGAGCATCAAATGCAACTCTGAAATTGATTTCCCCATATTATTCATATTATAGTTCGTCACAAATTGTGAGTAACTCTCCGGTAATGAATTTAGGATCAAATTCGTAGCCAACTCTTGGTTTATGGGAAATCCAAGTCTATCAAGTTGGTCAACATAGCCCTTCATCTTCAGAACATGAGGACTAACTGACGCACCCTCAGTCATCTTACAAGAATGCAGGTTCTTGATTGTATCGAACCTTTCTTGCCTAGCTTGCTGTTGGAACATTTCCTTCGGCGTTACAGCCATGTCGTAGGCTTCCATTAGTTTCATGTCCTTTTGAAGTTCAAGAACCATAATTGCCAACATAATGCATGCAACATCAGTAGAATCGTTGACATGTTTATTATGTGCATCCTTCACAGCTTTCGTAGCATTTGTTGGTGGGTCCTCAGGGATCGGAGCATCCAGAACATACAACTTGCGTTCATGCTTGAGAACGATTCTCAAGTTTCTGAACCAATCAAGAAAGTTAGTCCCAGATAGCTTATCCTTCTCAAGGATAGATCGCGATGACATGGGATTATTGTTACTTGAAGAGGCCATTGATCTACAATAAAGATTATGCGAGTTTATTTTAGTATAGAGGAATAGACTCCCACTAAATTAACAACCCTCCTTAAACATACTTGTTTATTTAGGGGACTAAAATCCATATTTCACCTAATTCTATGACAAAACTATGGCATGAAACACAGAACTAGATTATTTAGGTAGGTAAAGCTTACCAATTACATCTTATGTAATTTTTAGATCCTTTTATGAGATATGGGACATCTTATGTCTTAGCATGTTTTTATCTCATCATTTGCCTAAAGCTCAAAACTATTTTGATTGCTTTATTAAGTCGGACCATTTTAAACATTTAGGTAACTCTTACCCAACTTGTCTCACCAAGATAACACAATACACCCAGCCTATGACTCTAAATCGTATTAGTGTGATCGAGGCCTTGACAAGTGTTTAAAATGGATGGCGTGAGACTTAAAATTTAATAGAGGGATTTTATTCAGTTTTAGTGATTTTAAAGTAAGCAATGAAATATCATATATTTTATTGATTTGTAGAACCACTAAACAATTTAGAAAATTTTTATGCTATTCACTAATAGAAGAATTTTCGTGCGCTAGGATTAGTTAGACAGATCCCATTGGTCATTGTCACATCAGCGTGTGTTCGTGACTGGTCAATGGACGGGGAACAGAGGCGCGCTGCTTTTTTTTTTTTTTTTTTTTTTTTTTTAGAAGACAAATCTCAATTCCGAAAATTGAAATTTGCTATAGAAAATCATATTTTTCGCTGATTTTACTATACTAAATTTACCCCTTAATTTATTCAAAATTAAGTCAATTAAACGTTTTTAATTAACTCGGGCCCACATCTAACTAATCATCTTATCCTAATCCAATTGGGACTTTAGATATTTGAATCCTAGCATATCACCAATAACAAACTTCTCCATATTTATCTCCTATCCAATAGGGATAATGAAACCGATTTTGCATATATCTCCTAATCTAATTGTTATCTATCTTTATCAAATAGAAACTTCATACCAAAATAGATATAACAAGATAAATATATAATTTCAAAATTTAATTATTTGCAATTTCGATTTTCATCCAAATAATCACAAACATGTAATTGAATCATGAACTACTATCCCAATCGAACCTAATGGTGTCATGGATCATAGACCACGAAACTCAATTCATTAAAATTATTCAAATTAACCTAACATGGTTACTAGCATGTACAAAACTAATTTCAATTAAATCACGAATATATGTATCATATACACAAAACATGATAATAAATCTCACAGAAAACTTATGTATATTATATATACATCAACTATTAACATGCTTTCAATCATATATCATAAGAAAACATGCAATGAGTTTAATGGAATTAAACTCGAAGGCTCTGATACCACTGTTGGGTTTTGGGGTTCATGCGCAACGGAGATTACAAAACAATTTTGACAAAAACCCCAACAGGATCCAAATATGATTCCATTAAAAACGTTTAAACTATGAAAACTTAATCATACCTCAGTAGCAATGTACCTTTTCTGAAGATTAATCGATCTCTAAGGTGTCGCCAACGATTTAACGCCTCTATCGAAATTCACACATGAACAATGCCGAGATTTGAAGTGCTAGCTTCGAGAGAATACCAAACCTTTTTTGTTTCTCTCCAAAACCATCCAGAGCATACCAAAAACTCTAAGTCAATTCTAAAAAAAAAATAGAGTTTCGACCTTTTAATCTTTCGTACTTGTATTCTAACTCAAAGCATCTATTTATACAACCCTTGTATATAGACGGTTAAGTAAGTTACATACATACCCTACTTAAAGAAGTATAAGTGTAATACACTACAAGGACGTTTCTGTCATGAATTTTATCATATAAAATTCATTTTTCTGAACCATCTTAAAATCTCGCAAAACCATTCTTAGTGTGCGACCCAATAGGCTCATACAACGTTGGCAGTGTACCAAAACACATTTTGGTATACAAGTCATAAGCGGCCTCTAGCAAGACATTATGACTACCCAAGTTGTATGAATATCAAATCGATACAACCTAATCAATAGTGTATATAACATCCTTTTGTCACACGATATCCTTTTGATCAAACATAAGGCATGGAATTGTCATCCAACATGTTCAATCGTACTAGTCTCGATCTCTAGGTAGACTGAAAACATCCAAGTGACATTGATCAATATCAATTCACTTAGACTAGGCCTTTTAATGAGCCTAACACATCGAGGATCCACTAGATATCTCTTTATATGAGAGGGACAAATTCTATCTCGATTACACAACTTCATCACATTGCGCACATAGTAACCAATCACAACCTTTATAATCATCCGGTTAAAGACAACGTTTGATAGTGTCAAATCACTATGTTCCTAATGTTGAAGTCTCTGGTAATCTCAAGTCAGAGGACTGAAAAATATACCTATCATGAGAAACAACTATGACTTAATCCATGTGATGTTCTCATAGTGGGTCGGTCCAGTACTTTGTTCCCTAACAAGTACTCATTATCTTGATTCGTATTCCTATACGTATGATCATCGTATGATCATCAATCAAGACTCACACTAGTCTTAATTCATTATAGTTCCCAGTATAATAATCGACTAGGGACATTTAGGATATTTCCGTAAATACCCATGGATCTTATTATAATGTAAACATGCAAATCAATTATAATAAACAGCAAATGAAATCCTCTATTTTATTAACTCAAATGTATTCATAAAGACTATTAATGGATTGACCTAGGGCACACTTCCCAACAGTTGGTTCCATCAAAATACGGAGGCCTACTTAAGGAGTTGTCTTCCCTAAGGCGAGTCAGATCTAGAGTTTGCATCCTTGCACAAAAACACTCAAAGATACGTTAGTAACACTTTGAGCAATAACCCGCTCTGATACCAATTGAAACCACACCCAAGAGGTGATGAATTGGGTGTATCGAGAAGTTAACGCCCTTTTTAAATTAATTCAATAATCAAGATGTTATATGCTCACCAAAGTGCGAATATAGATGCTATGCAAGTAAATGAGATAGAAGAGATGGAAAGTGACACAATTTATAGTGGTTCGATGCAATGATCTACATCCACTACCTAACCTCCCCGGTTAAGATATTTAAACCCCCCATTTATATTGCAAATAAGTGTTACAACCTAAGCTTACAAACCTAGAATGCATAATCACAATTAGGACTTCCTACCTAGCCATAACTAGGGTTTATGTCTAGCCTTAACTAGGTATTCCCTTTGACTTGGATTCTACTAAGTCTTACAATCATTCAATTACAATCAATAACTGAAAATAATGAAATACACTTTACAAAGTAAAGTGGCACCAAGTTCAAATATTAGCAAACCTCCTAGAACCTAACCACTATAATGCATGCAAGTATGAAAACAATTGAGAAATGAAAATATGTCACTGATTTATGCATAACTCGAATATAAAACCGTTTCAAATAAATCGATTATAACAAATTCGGTTTTAAATCCAAAAAACAAGAAGTTTGATAAAAATCAAGTTTAAGTTCAAACTTTTGTCCAAACCAATCTTATGGTTTAATAAAATAAGTTTCAGCGCAAAACCCAAGATGAATGTGTTTAAAGACACAACAAATGATTTTCAAGTTAAACACACAAAGTTATGGAATTTAAGTACAAAAAAAGCTAGGACAAAAGGTTTTCTTACAACCTCAAGAAGATGACTTGAAAAACTATTTTGGAGAGGTTGTTGTACACCCTAGAAAGCTTCAAAGATGTTGGTTTTGAAAGTGAATATACAGCCTCATGAATATTATTTGTGTTCTCCACAAAAATCCAAGCTTATCCTTTTGAAAGTTTTGAGCTCTTGTGTGTTTTCTTGCTTGTTGGGACAAAACTCTTGTTCTTGGTGTTTGAAAGTGTTCTATGTTCTTATATAATAGTTTTATGATCGTTCTAAGGATCCAAGAGCTGAGATTCCATAAAAAATTCAAATTAAAGTGTGTTTTTCAGCTTTGTAAAAAGGTTGTCAGAAAAGCAATTAGCGCGCTAATATTCAGATCTAGTGCGCTAACTGTAGGGACCTGAAAATAAATATTTTCGTCCCTTTGGTTAGCGACCCTTTATCGCGTCCGAGACCCAACTAACCTTCATATAACATGTTATATATTTCATATAACATGTTATATATGTTTGTTATGGGTCATTAAGCCTATTTGGGTGGTCCGGATATTTTCACACGTCCCGAAAACGAAAATCTCGATTTCATGACTTGCGAGGGACTTTTCTGCAAATATATAGTTTTCTTTTTAAAACCTTTCAAAAACCAATTTTTTTTTTCGAAAACTTCTACAATAGTTTTCAAAATGCGATGTGAGCATAAACACATGGTTTATCATTGTTTAAACTTATAAGACCTGGTCAAGTGTTAAGTTTAACTTAAAACTTCAAGTAATCACTTGACATTTGAAAATCCATTTTAAAAACACAATGTGCATGAACTAATGTAATAGGCTTGCGTAAATGAACTTGTATACCTTACATCAATGTTACAACACCTAGTTTGATCTTTTGTCTTCATTCTCTTATGTATGCCGAATATTGAACTTGTATAGCTTGAACGTTCTTGAATACCCGTGATATGATGTTTTGCAACCTTTGACAAATCTTAAATGTACTTGATATTTATTAGTATATTTTTCACCTTGTTTGTTTCCTTCCATCAAAATCCTAGACGGAGTAAAGTGACTAACTACTTAGTCGAACACTTGATCGGTTGGAATAACCCACCATTGTATTAGATGAAAGGGTGTGCAGATGGACTAATCCGAAATGATGCTGGCTACTGGATAGGTGGTTTTGTAATGAACATTGACTCTTGTTAGTGTTCGAAGCCGAACTTTAGGGAGCACTTCATGGGCTCCAACTGGCATGAGGTTTAAGTTTGTCAATCTTGAGATGGACAATAAGAGCGTCGTTGATCTTTTGAACAACACACACACTCTATTAATCAGTTGCGCTACCTTATAGCGCATATCCGGCAGCTACTGGAAAAGCCTTAGTCAATTCGTGTCATTCACATTCATCGTGAAGGGAATCGCGCCGCCGATTGGTTGGCAACCTTTACGCTCAACATTCGATTGGGAACCATATTCTTGAGCATTGTCCACCGGATTTGGTTAGGATTCTTCAAGAAGATGTTTATGGGATTGTTTTCCCTATAATTTTTCATTATAACTAGACTTTTTGTCTCTTTCATATACAAAAAGGGTAAAAATATGTATAAGAGGAACAAAGTTTTCTTGAATTTCAAAAAATGTTTATATTTCTTGAAGTCAAAAAATCTCAAAACAACATATATTTTTAACTGGAAGAAGTAATTGAGAAGAATATATGGAACAGAGAAATGAATTCAAGTCTCTTTTCCTTGTTCTTATTTTTCCTTATTTCATACTATTCTCTCTTCCTAATTTTATTATAGTATTGTGATGGCCCCAGTTCCCCATAAAAATGGGTCCTATCCGATCTAGGCATACGTGGACATTCAAATTCATATTCGTGAAGTCAACGCAAGTCTAATAGCTTCAATCAATGCCATCATAAATTTATAATTTAAAAGCTAAGTTATTAGGTTATGTCATTCTAAATAGTTCGTAGTGGAAAATGAAACTTAAAACAAAGTTTAATAGCTCAAATTAAAAATAGTAAAAACAGTCAGGTCAACCTATAGTGTGGAGTCCCGAAAAGTGGATAAACATGCATATTCAGTGATAAAAAATAGACAAAGATATAGTACATGATATCAATAACATTATTGCGACAAGAGAGGCTGTCGGTACCGACCTTCTACACTAAATTGAAAGGGTTGTGGGATGAAATGTAGTTAATAACACCTTGACCAAAGTGCACTCGCAATGGTTGTACATGTGATGCGTGAAAGCAATTGACTGAGATGAAGGAGCGTGAACAACTTTATAATTTTTAATGGGTCTTGATGAGAGCTTCAACACTTTAGAACATAAATTCACAGCACCAAACCTATGTGCAATCTTGGAAATGCATACCATTTGGTAGTAGAAGATGAACAACAAGGACTAGTTTATGCGACATGCCGAGACGACAACAAAGTAGTTGCTTTTCAGGTACGTCGATTGGAAGGCTTTGAGAAATGAACCTTCAAATGGGAGAGACCTAAATGTACTCATTGCATTAAGATAAGTCACACGAAAAATGAATGCTTTGAGATAATGGGTTATCTCCAAGTTGGCGCAAGCCTAATAAAGAGAAAAATATCACTATGAATGATGACAAGGACAATAAGATGAATCAGTCATTCTTTGTTTGACGTAGGCATAATATAGAGTGGTTGATTAAGATGTTAGGAAAAGAAAGTTGTAACCAGAGTTTGACATAACATGACTCGGGATCGAGAGTTAATATGGCTAGACTTACTTTTGAGTCGTCTGATTGGAGTTGAAATTTTTTTTTTGGCAAGTTGGGCATTACAATCGAATCTCTATGCGCCAACTTGAGGAAGGGTATTAGGAAATATAGTATATTTTGAGTCAGTTGTTTAGATAAAATAACAGTTAGATTGGTTAGGAACGTTACCATATATTGTTTGGCAGAATTTATTTCTTAGTATGTCAAACAATTTGGAAAGATACTAATTTTATGTGATGTGTCAGACAAGTTTATGTGCCTATATATATTGTTTGGGTTAGTAATAAAAGTGGTTGTTTGTGCAAAACCCCAACGGATCCGAATCGATTATAACATCCTTTTGTCATACGATATCCTTTTGATCAAACATAAGGCATGAATTGTCATCCAACATGTTCAATCGTACTAGTCTCGATCTCTAGGTAGATTGAAAACATCCAAGTGACATTGATCAATATCAATTCACTTAGACTAGGCCTTTTAACGAGTCCTAACACATCGAGGATTCATTTGGATATCTCTCTCTATATGAGAGGACAAATTCTATCTCGATTACACAACTTCACCATATTATTTACACAGTAACCAATCACAACCTTTATAATCGTCTGGTTAAAGACAACGTTTGATTGCGTCAAATCAATGTATTCCTAATGTTGAAGTCTCTGGTAATCTCAAGCCGGAGGGATTGAATAATATACATATCATGAGAAACAACTATGACTTAATCCATGTGATGTTCTCATATGGAATTCGGTCAAGACTTTGTTCCCTAACAAGTACTCATGATCTTGATTCGTATTCCTATATGTATGATCATCGAATGATCCATTATAATTGCCTGTGAAAATTTTTACAGATATTATTTGAATTTTTTCATTAAGTTATGAGGTTGGATGTCGGACTAAGCTCTCATAAGATTAGTCCAATCAAAATAAAGAGAGGCTTAAAAATAGTTAATTTAGACACCCATAGTTCTAAAAAAATTTTTTGCACTGTTTCGTCCAAAAAAATGGGTTCAAATATATATCTATCAACTATATAAAAGAGTCAATCTTCAATTTTTAAGTGGTAAGCAAAAAATCTTTTTTGCCTCTTTTTATTTTTTGCTCTTGTTTTTGTGTTATTTTACATGCATCTCTTTATTTGAAAATCGCATATATTTTCTATACATAATATTATTTGCAATTTTAATTGTTTCAAGCAAAAAGTCTTTTTTGCCTTTGTTATTATGTTATTTTTTGTCCTTGTTTTTGTGTTATTTTACATGCATCCCTTTATTTGAAAATCGCCTATATTTTCTATGCATTATATTATTTGCAATTTTAATTATTTCTTGATTTTTTCTCTTTGACTTTTTTTATTTAATAATTTCAAATTTTGCCTATTTTCTTATTTCAAAATCGTGTTACAAATAGTTAATTGTGTGATTGTTAAGTGTTGTGCCTCAACCAAACAACTATACCACTCTTGTTTGATGTAACGACAACTATAAATTATTAAACTATATATATATATATATATATATGTATATATAATCGATTATATACATGTCTTGTTCTTTCTCCTATCGAATTTGTTGTATTTCTTTTAGCAATATTCAACAAATTTATAAAAAACACTAATGTTGTATAACTATATATTATATCCTAATTCATCTCTTATCCATATATATATTTGACCTAAACTTAAATTCCATATATCAATGATTTAAGATATACATTACTTAAATTTTATACATCAATGATTTATGATATATATCTCTTGTAATATATATACATACATATATATATATATATATAATATGTTTGCTTCATTTATAATTTATTTATTTTTCTTTTTTAAATTTATTATCTTATTAGTAACGTATTATAAGTTGAACTCCGCGAGTATAGCAAGCGGTATATATTATATATATATATATTTTTTTCTTTTTTGGTGGTTAACACCATTAGTGCAGGTGCGGTTGTGTTTAACTAGGCCAAGCCGATAGTTCGTAGGTCCGAGTCATGGGACCAGCCGGTAGTTGCAACGAATATTTGTCATCATCACTTGGTCTTACCAAAGCCATTCTCAAGTCTCTCATCATCACCTACCATACGCCTCCTTCACGTGAGTACTCCACCACATCTGCTCTTCCACGTGGCACAATCTTAGTCCCATTGACCTCTCCACCACATTATCCTGCACCCTGTTCCACTCGATCAATCATCTTTACTTTTAAATTTCAAATATTATGTAGTAGTTTCCAGCGCATTAGAAAAGGAAAATGATGTCGAGACCTACTTAGTTTCCACCACATTGTAATTAAATCCAAGTCTAATTAGGAGTGATTCCTTTAGCAGGTTCCATTATTAATTAAAAAAAAAAAACCCAATTTCAGCACACTACTTCCTCAAATCTCTCTAAACATAATCAATCAACACATCAAATTGATCCAATTCAAACAGTACCCATGAATCACCAACCAAAAACAAACAAAACCCACAAATCATCCCCAAAATTAAACACAAAAAGATACACAAATTGTGCCCAATTTCACAAAACCCGCCCAAAATGGCAGAAAAACAAGCTTTAAAACCAAAAACACCAAACGATTCGTCATGGAAGCGAAAACCCAAAACGAAATCAAAAGAGGGGACTGAAAAATGTGACAGAAAAAGTGGGTAATCAATGGATTGGCGATTGGGGACTTACTTTGGAATGGAGAGCGAAGCCATGGAAAATTTGGGGGATTTGAGATTGGGCGCGCGAAGAAGGGGTTTGGGTTTGGATTGGTGGAGAGTGGTTAGGGAGTGATTGAGAGTCGGAGCTCGCAAAGCCATGTGATGCTGTCATCTTTTAATTAGAAGAGAATTAGAGAAAAAGTCTCTAAAATAGAGAAGGATTAAAGATTGAAGAGAGATTAGAGAGAAGAGATGGGAGGTTATAGAGGAGATAAGAGACAGAGATTGTATTTCTTTTTTTCTTCACATAAAATTAGTTAGTTACATCTTATATAGTAACTAACTCTAACAAATTATATAAAAATGTCTATACTAACCTTATACTATTATAATTCTATCTTATACAATATTAACCCTATTACATGTATGCATCACCATGGCTTTGATTGCTATTGTTGCAGTTGTTAGATTTCGATGTGAAGAACATAGAAAACAGAGAAAACAAAGAGAGCGAGAGAGAGATGTGAAGAGGATAAGTTTTGTGGGCATTTTCTTCTTTTGGTAAGTGAAGAAGACTCGAAGAACTTAGGCCTTATTTGGTTGGAGGTGGATTTATCTCCCGGTAGATAACTTACGGGGAGATGACAACTAATCTTATTTGTTGCTCAACTTTTTTTTGCAAGTTATCTCATAACTTATACTTTTGGGTGCGAGATATCTCCTCCACTCCCCTATAGGGAGTTACCTCCCATGATTTTATGATACAATTACTCCTCATTAATGACCATTTTATTATTTATCGCTCTCTTTTATTTGAAGGCTATTTATGTCAATTCATATATTTTATTGTTTAAAAATTTATAACTTCCCTACAAGTTTAAAGTTGAACCAAAATAATCTCCAAGGAGATATCTCCAAATTAACACTGTAAGTTAATAGAAATGAACTAAACTAGGCCTAAATAAAATCCAAGAAATCATGATTTAGAATAGTCTCAAGTTTGTAGAAGAATAGTCTTGTGGAGTATTTTGTATGCAATTTTAAACTATGAACCGTACAAGCAATAGTGTTCTAATTGTAATTGTAATTAATTGTAAACGTGGATTAGTTCGGCAGTTAGGGAAAAAATATTTCCCAACGTTACGGGAGTCTCTCCCTGCCACTTCACACAAAGTGAAATTTCTTTCTGGCGCACAGTACTATACGCCATAACGCGGCGCACGTTAGTCTCAATATTTTATTTCTTGGTTTCAAATATGGTTCTCATTTTATTATATTCGTTTTACATTGTTAAGGCCTGTTTGGGTTGATGAGCGTTTCGAAGGAGAAGACAGCGAAGAGAATTAGCACAAAAGGGTTCTTCGCTCTCTCGCTCGCTGTAAGCTTTTCTGTTCCGATTCTTCTCGAAAAGCTGACGATTGTTCTTCGAATCTCTGCTTTTCGATTCCTTTCTCCGTTTCTTGTTTTCAATTTTGCGCGAATTGATCGAATGCTTCGCGCGCGTTGATCATTGTTAGGTTTGATTACTTGTCACTTGATCGAGAAGTTGAAGTTGTTCGATTTGGAGACGATCGGGAATTAGGGTTTCTGGGTTTCTATCGATTGTGGTGTTTGAAGTGGGCTATTAGGTCGGACTTTTTGGGGATTGATTCAGGTGGAGAGAAGACGACGACGACGACTAGGGTTTCGAAATTTTTTTGTTGTTGTTGTTGTTGTTGTTGTTGTTGTTTTGGTAGGATTTGTGGTTGGTTAGTGTAGTTTGTGCAGAGTGGAGTTGGTTGAGATTTTTTACTGTGGAATTAGGGTTTATTTTAGGTGGTGTTTAGAGTGTATGATGGTCAATTGATAATGGCGCGGCTTCTGGGATTAAGCCGTGGTGAATTGGAGTTGCCTCGCGAGATTACGAAAACTAATTTGAGTAGTGAGAGCGGCGAGAGTGGTTGGCTTATTCGATTCTTCGACTCGGCGTTCTTCTGCGAGTGGATTGCAGTTAGTTATCTATACAAGCATGATCATTCTGGTGTTAGGGACTACTTATGTAATCGCATGTACACGCTTCCGTTGTCGGGGATTGAGAGTTACCTCTTCCAGATTTGCTACATGATGGTGCATAAGCCGAGCCCGTCACTTGATAAGTTTGTTATCGACGTGTGCTCGAAATCGCTGCAAATTGCTTTGAAGGTGCAATGGTTTTTGATGGCGGAACTTGAGGATTCAGATGACAATGAGGGTATCAGTAGAATTCAGGAGAAATGTCAGATAGCAGCAACTTTGATGGGTGAATGGCCGCCCTTGATCCAACCACCGAATTCCGCTTCCAGCCCTGGGAGTAAGAACCTGGTTTTGAACAAGATACTCTCGTCGAAGCAGAGGTTGTTGTCTCTTACTTCATCTCCTCCGCCTCCCCAGCGTTCTTTGTCATCCCCCTCATCAGGTACAGGAAACAAATTGTTGCAGGAAGAGGGTAACAAGCTCACGCCTGATGAGAATAAGATCTTTAAGAAGTTCATTCCAGGGCCTAAAGTTCGGGATGCGCTGCTATTTAGGAAATCAGTAGAAAAGGATGATGAAGATTCTGAGAAGGATGGTTTCTTCAAGCGGCTTATGAGAGATAATAAAGATGACGATGAGGAGGTGATGTCAACGAGCTCAGACGGTTTTTTTAAGAAGTTGTTTCGTGATAGCAAAGGTGATGCTGAAGAAAAAGCAGTTTCAAAATCAACGGAATATGAGGAAAAGGAAGGTTTCTTTCGTAGACGTCTCAAAGAAAGTAAAGATGATGATGAAGAGCTGGTATCAAGCTCCGAGGGATTTTTCAAGAGGTTATTTCGTGATAGTAAGAATGATTCAGAAGAAAAAACATGCAGGAAATCTGTGGAAGATGATGAAAAGGAAGGCTTTTTCCGAAAGTTTTTTAAGGAGAAGTTTGAGGATAAGAAAGATGGCATTGATAGGACCAATGAGGAGGATAAAGAAAATGTGAATGGTGAGGAAGGAGAGTCTTCAGATTTTCCTTTGTTTCGTAGATTGTTTCGTGTGCATCCAGAAGAGGCTAGAACTCAAATGTCTAATGAAAATGGTAATTGTAGTGGTTCACTTGAGAGTAGCCCGGGAACAGAAAATTTTTTTCGGAAGCTATTTCGAGATCGTGACCGTTCTGTGGAAGATTCTGAGTTGTTTGGTTCCAAGAAGCACAAAGAGGTAAGTAATGGATATATTTGGAAAAATATTTTATTTTGCTATTAATTGATGGACTTGTTGTTTCTGTGAATAGCCTTGAGTATGTCCTATTTGATGTGAACAAATCTGCACTAGCTTTTTGGATAACAAATCTGGTGTTGTCATTCAAAAATCAAAACTATGAATGACCTAAGGCTGCAACTGAATGGCCACAGTTTAGGTTTGGCTGCCTTTGTCTTCTTTGGTAGTTGATATTGGTTCATATTGGAGGATCTAATTGTATATGATTCACTGATTGCCTTGCTCCAGCATCGGCTGTTTTCGTTCAATTGACTAATATACACACTCTTTCTCTTCTAGCTTTGTTTGAGATAAAGAACTCTCTGGCTAAAATAATTTGCAACAAATGACAGAATTTGACATTAGAGGTAGCTCATTGTCTTTATCATTAAAATGGGGACAGGTATGTGTCAGAACAATCATGTGGACGTTAAAAAGTGAGGAAAAGATTTTTTCAAATGGAAATGGAAAAATCATAACCATGAAGCCAATCGCCCTCAAAAAGAGGATTGTTCAAAATTCATTTTTCTGTCCAAGCAAAGTATTGCAATGTATGATCTCCCAATGGAAAAGAGTTTCCAATTTTTCCTACAAAAGACAAAAACAAACAATCAAGTGAATCCACCCAAGAGAAAAGGCTAAAACAAAATTGCACCAACTGTGAACTTTATCAGAAGCTGAAAAGATGAAGACTTCTTTCAGTTTTTGTCCAAAGCCATCCATACAGAAGAATTAGCATGAGTATTTACTCAAATTAAGTCCATGTTTCTCATCACTCCATAAAAAATGTTTGATTTGTAACATTTGTTTTGAAAATTGAATTGCAAAATTAGATGTGCATGTGCACGATGGTAGCAATCTCTTGTTCTTGCTTCAATATTTAGTAAAGTAGTTGTTTAGTAAATCTTTGCAGCTCCTTGGAGTGATTGCGCCACTTCAAATCCTGGAAATTATTAATCTAAGTTTGACTAGTTAATGGTTTGCTTAGGAATATGTGATTAACATCCTTTCTATTGTATGTCACAAGGAGTGAAGGGAGAAAGCCTCACCTGTCAATATATTCATTTGTACTTGAAGACCATAACCGACAACTCCTTGTAAAGAACTGGAACCACCCATGAAACTTGAGCTATCAGCTACATGGAAACCTGTTGTTTGCATTTTATTGGAGGAGTGAAAAGTATAAAAGTGATGAGGAAAGAAAACATTCCATGAGTTTATCCTTGCTTACTTAGGCTTCAGCTTCTTCTATCTACAACCCCTTTTTAGTCCTAATTTCAGTAACCCCTATAAATAAGGAAGCTAGGAAGTTTAGTTCATGATAAAAGACACTCTTCCTGAATGGAATTTCCAAGAGGTGGTGGAATTACCCTTGTGAGAATTCTCGTTGTTGTGGAGGAGGCAAATATGGAAATTATGGGTGGTGAGAAAGTATATGATTTTGGAAAGGTTTCTCTAATTACTTTCCTCTTCATTGTAAATCCTCTAGTAACTTAAATTTATCACCTCTTTTAGGAAGAACTTGCTTTATAATTTGTTGTGGTACATTTTATGGCATAAAATAATGTTATAATTCTTTATGCTTTTACCATTGAATTACAGTTGCATTAGTTATTCTCGGTTTTTTTTTTTTAATAGGAAATAGTAATTCTCAGTTTTGTGGTGCTCTGAATAAAGAACTTGCTGCATGTAATGTGGTGTGGTGCATTTTATGATGCAGTTTATTGGTTTTCTTTATTATGTCTTCCGTAGAATGTGCTTTTGGTACCATGAAAAACTGGCTGTTGATTATGAGAATGTTAAACATGAATAATTAATCTTGTGGGTCATATTTATGCAAAGAAACAGATCAGTCAGTAACCGACTTTGATGTAAAGTAGTTCTTCTAGACAAGGCTTGAAACTTTGACTTTGCTTTGTTATTCACCCACTTAAAATTCAGAAATAATTTGGGAAGTTTAATTCGGCTAGGGGAAGTTGTGCACAAATTCGTTAGTATAAAGAAGTTCATGGAATTTCATTCTAAATGCTAAGAACTCAAATTTCTTTTAAATGTGTTAAAAATACACATAGTTATACAATTGTAATGCATAAGAGTCAGAATACAATTGTTTAAATTTGTTATTTTTAAATACAATATGCAATTCGCCGACGACTTCCCTTTTGAGATGAGAAGGTTTAATTTTAGAATAGTTTCAACACATGCTTGAAAATTTGCTTGGAACTTCCATGAAACTTCCCAAATCTTCCAGGTAGTAATGGAAGTTTTGCAATTTTTCTCTTATTTGGTAAAAGCTTCCCCGAATTATGTCGAATTCTTGGGGAATTTTACATTTTTCTTCATACACATAGATTTTGTTTCCCTTCTTTTTAAAATTGACATAATTCGGGAAGTTCGAGGAATTTTGGCAATTTTTTAAACCAAGGCAGGAATGTGGATCATGATATAGAAGGATCTTTAACCTTACCTTGCGTAAGCATTCAGGATTCCATCTAAATTACTTGAGGCATAGGTTTGGATTGCCCAACACGGAGACCTAAGTAAATTGTTTTTGCATCATGATTGGTACAATACTTTGCTTGGATTTAGATGTGTTCCGCACGACATCGAAGCCTACCTTTACTGTGTTTCTGATCCTAATCCCACTTAAATTTTTCTTTTTTCAAAAAATACAATAGCAAGATTAAAATAAATAAATCTTGCTGTAATTTGGAGTTGCAATGCACATGGAATTGGATTGCGAATTGCATGCCTTAATGTGCGAATCCAATCTGCAGTTTGGTCTAGTTAACCTTTAAATACATAAGAATATTTTTGATAAGATATATACATATGAATATCAATATATGCAGTTATAAAATCTTGATCGATATTAAGATGATGTTTACATTCTGATTCTAGTAATTCATCTACCATTGATCTGTATACATTTGAAGATCTGAAATTTTGCAACTTAAGTTAGTTCTTTTCAAATTCAAGAATACACAATTTAAGCCGTATATATAAAGTTAATTTACTTGAACTAAAAGTCGAATTCACAAGTTCCATTATTTTCACTTTAATGACAACCTTTTTTTTTGTTACTGATCGATACTTGTGTACGACAATAAGTTTTAATTTTTAAATATTAATTTTGTAGTTTTATAAGTATATTAAAATTTTAATTGTCAATCCGCGTAGGTTGATCCAATCCAATCCTTATTTAGCAAATTGGAATTGGACTCGTTGGATTAATGGAATAAATTAAATGTGTCGGATCGCGATTTGTTGATCCGTTATGATTGGATTGGATCAACCTGTGTACACCGTTTGACTTTATCACACTATAATTCTGACTTGCTTAGTACGAGCTTTATAACAACTTTAACCTCTATGTGAGAGAAACATGTTAGCCTGAGACAAGGATTGGTACAGTTGGCTTGATGCATCCAGGCCTTTACATCATACTATAAATATTTTACATTGAATAGATCCTTTAAGATTTTATTATTTTAGAATGAATTTATCAAAAAAAAAAAATAATTACTGGAAATTTGTGACATGAAATTTAAAAGACAAACTAATTGTTTCCTCCAGTCCCAAGGCTGCATAATTTGAGTTTTGCTTTAGGGTTAAATCCGTAGAGGCTAATGTTAGGTTGAGGTTACGCATTATGTCTACATCTATTTCCATCCATCAAGGAAATTGAGGTGCGTCGAAGAAAGGTTGTTAGAATTGGGATCCTTTATTGAGGGTTTCGGAGATTGTGGTTGTAGGATTGGGGATGGTTATTTTGGAATTGAATGAAAACCTTGCCTCCAGGTTGGACGGAGACTTGTGTACTGTACTCATTACTCATGTGGTAGAACCAAGGGTATTTTGGCGCCACGTCAATAGATTTGTACATGAGTTGGAGTATAAATAGCTGTGAGTCAATTGTAATATGCATTAGTTTTTTTAACTGTAATTGAGACTTGGTTAGGGATCTATCACTAGCATACTAGAGTTGCATGCTAGCCATGTAAGCTACTACAACATGTTCTATGCTTATCACGAGCACTTGAATCAACAACGCCTTCCTAGCTGTCCTTTATTGGAAACTTGTTTCTGATCATTTATATTTCCTCATTACAACATGCACGTGTGCTACGAACATTAGAAAAGGGATCTAGAGAAACTCTGAAACCTTTCAGTTCTCTTATTAAAGAAAAAAGTAGGGTTTCTAATTACAATGACAATTACAAATCTTTCTTGTTAGGGTATTATGACACTTCATTGATGTAAATAAATGGCGAACTTGTCATATGATTATTCTAAATCAATCAGGTAAAGTAGTTTTTATGACGAGTTTACTTTTGTAGAATATTTTATTTTGTACACATCCTGCAATTAATTTAGTTTAGTAATTCAACTGCAACACCCTTTCTTTGCAGAAGTGTCCAGGTTCGCCGAAGCAAAAAAATGATAAAGCGCATGTAAAGCCTCCTTTGCCAAATAATACCACATCACATCTCCGCAAAGGAACATATCATGTTTCCTTGGATTTTGTTCAGTCCCTTTGTGATACATCTTATGGACTAGTGGATGTATTCCCAATTGAAGACCGAAAAAGTGCTCTTCGCGAGGTTGGTTTACTTTCAATGCATTCTGTTTTATTTATCTTTCATAGTTGACGTTTTTTATTTAGGCATTTGCCTTTTACGTGTACTAATTTCTTCAATTTTTGTGGTAGTCGCTTGTGGAGATCAATTCTCAAATAGCTGCGGCTCAAACTAGTGGAGGTACTTGATTTCATCCTGCATGTCTGAAATATTTCAGCGATGAATAGGTTTACTATAGTTTAGTTGGGAAAACTGAAAAACACTTGTCCAGTTGAACAAGTGTGTTAAAACATCATTTTATAATTGCTACTCTATATACATAATGAATTATGTACCACAGATGTGGTGTAAATTGCTTCTTAGTTCTTTATATGCGCTTCTACTTTGAATATGTTTCAGATTAAGCTTTTATAGAGTGATGAACTCCCGACTTGATTATATAATTTAACTCTAATCATCTTAGTGAGTTTTTGTAATAAAAATTGTCTTCAGAAGATGTATCGAGTGGGATAAAATCACTAACGGATATGTCAATCAGGTCATTCATGTGAAGCAAAAATTACATTTAGTTCCTTAGGCATCCATCCAACTATGAGAATGAAACAAATCTACTGAAATTTTGATGTTTTGGGTGACATGACCTTCTGTAATGAGCAATCTGACCTAAAATTATGTATCTGCTGTAAGTGTACTGTATAATTGCATGATTTTGCACTCTTTGATATTAAAGTCAGACAGCATTTATGTCAGTTACTTGGCTCTGAGTAAAATCTAAATTTGTTTATGTAGTAACCTCCTTTGTGAATCTAAATATGGGAAATTGGGAAGGAAAACTGTTATGCGTTGTTGCTGCTGACCATATAATTAATGTTGCTACTGTTTGTTTTGGTGAACAAGACCTGTTCAAATCCCTTGATCATGGGGAGCAACAATCAAAGTTTTGCATGTTTATACCCAACCATGGTCTGGAATCATGAATGGGGAACAAGTCAGGGAATCAAATTGGTATTCAGATAAGCTTAAAAAAATGGTATTCAGACGGGGGAATCATAAGATTTAGGAGAATGCTATGAATTTTAATAAATCTCATATATTAAATATTAATGATAATAATTATCGAACTAGGTGGATTTCAAAAACACTTTTTCATTCATTTGTTAATTTGTAGTTTCTTATGATTAAATAAAGCTAATAAGATAATTACGATCAACAATTCCACATTTTGCCATCTTTTTGGTTTATTTTGCTTAAGAGCTAATGCAAGTTTGACATTAGAATTTCAATTTTTTTATTTTTATTTTTTATTTTAACTTTTTATTACTTGGTGTTAATTGTATTGGCATTGCTAGACTTAAGATGCATCTATTTTAATTTTTTTCTTATATAAAAAAATTGACCTTAAAAATTTTAAAATCTTGGTTTATCTTGGGTACTCTGATAACGTCAACAAAGCCTGAATCTCAAATTAGTCGGGGTTGGCTACTTAGGTCAAACACTTTAACTCAACTTAATTTAATTTAGTTGATGCGTTTTCTTAATTCTTTATCATCAATTGCACGAAATCAAGCGCAATGGAAGAATTTGATCCATGTAGCCGACCCTAGTTAATTTGGGACTGAGGCTATGTTGTTGTTGTTGTTGTTGTTGTTTTCTTAATTCTTTAAATCCTTCATTAGTAATTACGCAAGTTATCTTGGGTACTACTTGATAATAGTATTAACCATGAATTACTTATGATTCAAAGTGATTCACTTTTTCTTATGGTTCACATATGTACGGATTGGAATCGAGTTAGGATGTATCTTAAACTTAAATTGTAAAATATATATATCAAAATCTTTATCTGATAATTACACTTGCATGTCAAGACACCATTTTCTGGTGCTAATTGTTGAGAATAATCCTGTATATTAATACCTATTGGATCTATAAGTTTCTAGATGGCTTTTGTGAGTTTTTTTTGTAATTATTTGAACTCTATCGGATGGACCCATATGTATGGATAGTTTGATAAATGGGTCATTTCTTCTTATTACATGAAAGAAGAAATTTTTGTTTGAAGATTTTAAATGTATGCACATGCGTGCCTCACAACTGCATAAGCTGGATTCACATATCCATATACACACACACACATTTGCGTAATATAAATTAGTCATTTGTTTATTTTACATAATTATTTTTTGTTTGAAGTATGAATAGTGAAGTTGTAAAAAAATACACGTACATACTCATATATAGTTGTTATGTGCAAAAAACAAATGTTTGTCACCTACATGAACATTATACCTATATTAGTGTGTATGTATATTTTCCTACGTCTTCACTATTTAAACTTCAAACAAAATAATTTCTGTGTCAAATAAGCAACAAATGACTCAATTTATACCACACAAATATGTATGTAGGTGACATACATCATTTACTGATCCAAAACTTAATCTTAGACACATTCATATGTTTTAATGATTTCCATCTGGAATTGTATTTGTAGGAGTATGCTTTCCCATGGGAAAAGGAATGTATCGAGTAGTTAATATCCCGGAGGATGAAGCTGTTCTTTTGAACTCTAGAGAGAAGGCACCATTCCTTATATGCATTGAGGTTTTAAAAGGTGAAACTTCAAGGTAATAGTGAAACCATATGATACTCAGTCACTTGGTTAGATGTCAATTATTGAACTATTAGTCTATTACACATGTATGTATTGTAAGTAATTACTCAATAGAGATTTAGAAAATCACAATTCAGCAGTTTGAAAAATTACGAGAATTGGATCTTAATCCATTGATCTCAACAATAGTGTGTTATTCATTCAATCACTATTATAGTAGCACCCAACATGTGTTTTTCAGGTTGCATTAGTGCTTTGATTACTCAGTTGCTATGTCCTATTTACCTTTTCAGTCATGATAAAAAAGACACATCTAATGTTCAGAAGCTTTCAAAAGGGGGTATTCCCTTAGCGAATGGAGATGCACAGTTGCCTAAGCCTCCTCCATGGGCATATCCTCTATGGAGTTTGCAGGATATGCATCGAAATGGTAGTGACAAGATGTCGCAGTATACTTCAGAAGCTATTGATCAGGCTATGTTACGGGAGAATAAAATGAACTTTGTACATGTCACTCTTTCTCTGGACAATCTAGTACTTGAAAAGCTGAATGGTGAAACCCCTATTTCAGATTGCAGTAGCCAATCTGATCTATCAATGGGTTCTTCATCTTCCCCGCAAACTTCTGTGGGCAGTGCTGTAAGTTCACAGGACTCTGTTGCCCGGTCAACAGAACAATGTGATCGAGATATGGAATGGGTGAGAGTTGTTTTAACAGCTGATCCGGGCATTAACATGGATGACGTAGCCAATCAGGAGCCACCACGTCGAAAGGACCACCGCCGTGTTCCAAGCACTATTGCTATAGCGGAAGTAAAGGTGGGCCTGTAAGTGAAATGGTAACAATGTATATTTTCTAGCGAAATTCACAGCCATATAATGGTCAAATATTACTTATTTGCTATGCCATGACATTTTCAATTTTCAATTTCCTATTTTATTTTTTCTTTTTTGAGTTTATTTTTTATAAGAAAGAAACCACAACTGCCAACCATGTCCGTAGCATAGTGGAAAAGGCATGCTCCCACCTCTGTGAGGTCAGGTGATCATGTCCTCAAAAAAAAAAGAAAAGAAAAGAAAAGGAACCACAACATACCTCCATTGAGGCTTGAACCCCTAACCTCTTGCCCAAGTGACCCCATAGACCCATACCAAACCAGTGAGCTACCCACTTGGTGCAGTTTTCTATTTGATGTTCAACTATTTCCTAGCATCGGGTTTTTGTTGATAGATGTGCATCTCATAGTATATTTGGCTGATGTGTTGTCGTGTCGTCCTTTGTGATGCTTTTGCTGAAGAAATTATTTATTTTTTTCATAAGAAACCAATTTACACACCTGAAACTTGCACATGAGAGGACTTGAACCCTCGACTTCAAGTATATGAAACCATTGGAGCTACCGCTTAGTTGGTGAAATCAATTTATTTTGAAACCATCAAAATTTAAAATCATTGATACCCTGTCATAGAAATGTTGGAACATAGTTAATTGGAAAAAAGAACGCTACCTTTGACCATTTTACATTATTTAGTATATGTTTAAAGGTTGCGGTTTAATAATGTCGGAAGACTATTTGCATGTTTAATTCTCTAAAGGCTAGGATTCATATTTTATTGTTTGTTTGATGTTTCCTTGCTTCATTTTCTTGTCTCCTAATTTTTTGTAATTGTCCATTCAATGTATGTTATATATATATAGAGGGTACTTCTACCATGGGAACTAAATATATACCCATGCGATGGGTACACTATTTAGAACCATTGGATTTAAATCCAATACATTAATCGAGGCGACATAAATGCACAAAACATTTAATGCACAACACATTTTGAGGGGTTCCCATGGCACGGGTATATATTTGGTCTCCATTGTAGAATTTTCCATATATATATATCTAAGTAATATAATAAGCACCGATGATGAAAGATCCTTCGTTACTTGAAATCTCAATATTGTCCATGGGGGCTAGTCGAGCACACAACATGATTTGATATTTGGTAAAAGATTAAGATCAACAAGAAAGCAAAATTTGAAGGACTAACTACTAGTTTAAAAACTATTATGGAAGAAGTAAAAACTATTATGGACTAACTACTAGTTTTTTCTTTTCTGGTATAGTTTTCTTCGCCCGTCTTATTTGTTATTTTGCTATTGTAGGCTGCTGCAGCAAAAGGGGAGGCACCTCCTGGGCTTCCTTTGAAGGGTGCTGGCCAGGATTCAGCAGATGCTCAACCAAAGGTGAGACCTACGTAACGGTTTTATTATTTTTCTGTACACTAATCAATAGTCATCGATGGAATGCTAAATCTGAGAGTGAGCCTGAGTTTTTATCTTGAATAGATAGCAAATGGTGGCATTCCTAAGCCAACAGATGCATTATCTGGGGAACTTTGGGAGGTAAAGAAAGAGAGAATACGCAAAACTTCAATTTATGGGAAATTGCCTGGTTGGGACTTGCGCTCTGTAAGTGTTCCAGTTTGCATTTTTTTTATTTGACCTTTGAGATATGTTTTCTTTAAGTATTGTTGTTCATCTTTCAATTGGTTCAAAGACTATTTGTAGTTTGTGTTCTACTGTATCTATTTTAATCTATGGTATAGCTTTACTCCATGGATCTATATTGATATATAACTTGACTAAATGGGCTTATCAAGTCGTAAATGAGAGGATCTGATGTCATATAAAGGACCCAAAAAACTAGGTTTATGGTTTGGTAGATTCTGAGAACGGATGAGTTTCTCCTAGGCTGTAATCATTTTAGAAGACAGTTTTTCCCTATTTTACCTGTTTTAATCCCCTGCTAAGTTACGTTGGTCTCCCTTATTGCTTGCAGTTCCTATTTTCATATGTATTTCATGGCTAATTATCGTGGTGCCTTGATAGCATGATCTATTCTTTTGAGGAAGTTCCATTTATAATTCTTTTTTCCCGTCTCATTTTTGTGTTTCTCTTCATTCATTTCTTATTCAGGCAATTGTGAAAAGTGGCGATGATTGTAGGCAGGAGCATCTTGCGGTACAACTGGTTTATCACTTCTATGGTGCGTGCTTTGGTTTTATTTGTATTAACAATGTGAAAATATCAATTCTCTCTCCCCCTCCCTCTTGGTTTACTCACGGTGGCCTACTTAACATTCCTGAATTTATGTGCTTTTCTTTTTTTAATCTTAATTGAGTTTTCATATAACAATTAAGAAACAACATTTTATAACATTCACTTCACCACAGGGACAAATATGTGCAGTGCATGTATGACACACAAAATATTTGTCCCTTTGCCTACTTTATTTGCAAGTTATTTTATGTGAAAATTGTAGGATAGCAAATGTATTACAATTACCACTCGACAGGGGTGGTGGAGTGGCGCAAGTACTACATGAGGGTTTCTTCACATTAAGGGGGTCGCGTGTTCGATTCCTTGCGTCGGCAATGAAACCATTTCTTGGTGGTTTCTCCCGGTCTATGGATTTGGTGGGACCGACTTGACCCTATGGGATTAGTCGTACCCAAAGGGTGCGCATATCCATAGTTATCAAAAAAAATATATATATTACAATTTTACATTTTATATAACTTTTACCATTTATTTCATTCATTGCCTGATCAGGGCCAAGTCTAGATTAGGCAATTGCGAAGCCAACATGTAATAACATTCACTTAACCACAGGTATAAAGATGTGAGTGCACGCAGGTGTGCATGCACATACTTTATTTGCAAGTTATTTTAAGTGAAAATTATGAACAGCCGACGTATTACAGATTTACATTATACATTTTATACAATTTTATCACTTATGTAATTCATTGTCTAATTAGGGCCAGTGCCTAGATATCACTAATGCTTGACTACATTGCTTTTTTTTTTTAAACAAATCAATTGTCCATTTGTCCTGAATGTCTTGTCTTGTTTTCCTTCTGCTTATTATCCGGACTGTCTTTTTTCATGTCTAACTGTTGGAGTTTATAAACTTCATTAAATTTCTATAAAAGGTGATTAAGTTGATTCTTGAGGTCACAATAAAGTATTTTACTGCTCTTCTCACAGAATATCAATCTGTGTTTTCTGCAAATAGGTTTAGTTGAAATTTGTTTTTCAATTTATGAGGCTTCGGATCTATATTGATTTGCAATTGAACTGGTGGCTGACTGTTGGCAGTTAATTGAAATGAAGTGTGATATATGCCTCTTTTATTGGATTTATTACATCTTTTAGACCTCATTAGAAATTCTTTAGTCATTGTATTACATTTCATGAACTTCTCAAAGTCTCCTTTGAAGCGTTGAGGTGATAGTTTGATATGTTCTATTTTTCTTTTAATGCCCTGTTGATTACAAAGAAAATATTCCATAGGAAAAGAACAGTTTCTTAAAAAAAATTTCTTGGGTAATGTTCATAAGAAAATTTTCCTACATGTGTTTAATTGCACATATAAGAATTTTTTCTATCAAAACTCAACAAGTTTTGAAATAAATATGAGAACTTACCATATATATTAAATATATTAATTTTCATATTTAAAATATAAATTTAATTTGTCTTAATATAGAAACTCATTTTCTCAAAAGAAAACTTGATTTGCCCACTATAATAGGAAAATATACGAGTCTTAATATGAAAATTGACAATTGTGAGAAAAATGTTCCGTGAGAAAATTTTAGTTATCAAACGCAAGAAAATGTCATTTTGTTACGGAATTTTCATTTTCCTTGAAATATTTTCTTATTCCGTCCAATCAAACATGGCCTAAGAAGCGGCTAAATGGATCCCACCTTTTGCTGAGGGGACCCATTATTTAGATGTACCCCAATTTTAAATTATTCTTACTTCGTTTACCTAGTTTTTTTTTTTGTCAAAATTCCATGAATACCATTGCTCGCCCCATCACTTTCATCCTCACCCAACAACCCTCAATCCTCTCAATTACTCGATTTTAGCCATTGTAGAGCACTTGTATTAGGTCGCAAGTGTTGTAGGGGTGTTTTTTTCGTCGAACAAGGTTGGATGTGTTGTGTTGTGCCCTAGAAATGAAGAAGTGTCGCCGCGTGTTTCGGATGCACAGGCCGTCTCCAACCGAGACCACTTGAGAGATCTTGGCTGACTTCGACTGAGACCTTTTTAGAGATCTTGACCGCCTCCCACCGAGATTGTGAAGAGGTCTCGATCTCAGTGGATGATAGAGGGTCCAATCGAGAACTCTTTCAAGGTGTTAGCCTTGTGTGTCTGAGACCTGCAAGCAACAAGAATGAACAAAAAAATTTCAAAACTCCTTAAAAATACATGGAAATAACCAAAAATATGGTGAGGTTTGCTTGGAATTGCTTGATATTTTCAATTCCATCAACGTTTTATACCCAAAATGCAAGATTCAAGCGCCAAATCAAAGCCCTAAACCCAACAACAAAACCACAAATACTACCAACTCAAAAAAGCAAAAAAAACCTAAAAAACTAGAAATCGACACGAAAAGAGGCGAGGAGTGCATCCATAGTGTCGAATCGATGAAGTTTCACTCGGGCTTCCTTGAATTTGGGTTGGAGGTGAGAGTGCGAGTCATGAAAGGGGTAACTAGAGTATGGGTGAGTGGGGTGAAAAGGGTAAGGGTGAGTAAAAACCCTTCTATATGGAGGGGTAGTTGGGTCATTTTACTAGGGGCAAAAACAAAATTCAAAACTGGGGTCCCCAAAAGTTGGGGTCCGTTAGCCGCTTCCTATTTCTCTCTCATATGCAGCAAGTCTAAACCTTTTAGGTTCTATTACATTCATTTATGTGTTCGTTATCATATACAATATTAGATCGGTCAATTGTTTATAGTTTGGTAAGTTTTTACTTTTTAGAGTGCTGTAAGGTCTTCTTATTTAACTTTTTCTGAAGATGCTATTGTTCATGCTATTACATGTTTTACATCGTTTAGGTCTCATTGTAAATAGTGAGGAGGAATTTTTCTTTTTTGATAAGAATTGTGAGGAAGTTTTCATGGGGAGAATTTATAGTGTCAGCCTGGGTACATGTTTCAGGGACCCATTGTTTTAGTCTATGAAAATGATTTAGTAATGACGTCTCTTGAATCCTGTTTATTTCTTGTGTCATACACTTGACTAAACTTGATTATGTTGGAATTCTAGACATATTCCAAGAGGCTGGTCTTCCCCTCTGGTTGCGACCGTATGAAGTGCTCGTTACTTCTTCTTACACTGCCCTCATTGAAACAATTCCAAATACGGTAATTTTCTGCTTTCAGAGTCGTTTATTGTTGCCAAATGTAGTTTTTTCCATCAGGTCTGACATTGTTTTACTTTCAGGCTTCAATCCATTCTATCAAAAGTAGGTTTCCTAGCATCACAAGCCTGCGTGACTTTTTTGTTGCCAAGTACGAAGAAAACTCTCCAAGTTTTAAGCTTGCTCAGGTTTGGCAGTTTTTCCTTTTAAGTTGTTGATTGGAACTTGTATCATGAATTTTCTAAGAAGCAGCTGTGACTTCTTGTTTACCATCTGTGTATTAATGCAAGAACAACTTGCTTCATATCTCAGTCTCCTGTGATTTAGCTAGAAAGCAAAGCTATCTCGATATTGCAATATAGATTATATCTGCCTTTGATTGGTGAACTTTAATGGAAATGCTGCAGCTTTGTCATTTATAACATATAACATGCTAGCCCTGATTTCTTTTGGGAAAGGAAGTTTAGGATAGAATATATAAAGCAAGTAAACTAGAGTTTTAGGACAACTAGTTCCAAATAAAGACTTGAATTGAATGCCCAACCAAATCATGATATGAAAATGATCCAAAGTTCTCTAAATTATTTATATTTTCTTGAACATTGAAGTTGGAATTTATTTCAAACGAAAGTTAATGAAATTCCAAAGTTGGGTGAGAACAACATGATATGTAAATTTCATAATAACTTCTTGGTTTTCGTTTTTAAATGCTTAGTGATACGAAAGAGATTGTAGCTAGTGCATATATTAGATGGGATGATTCTGAGATGATTCTTTCCTCTTTGGTGTAAGAATTCTTGGAGTGAATAATTTATCGACAAAGGGGGACAGAGTGAGACCCTAAGCAATTGGAGGTTCTCGCTTATTCACATAGCTAAATTAGCATTATTAGGATGATTCAGCATCAGGAAAAGTCAGCCCCTAAAATACTTTTAGGGATACATGCGCTAGATTTGCTAAAAACTTCAAAGTTAGTGTCTTTTGGCATTAGGCCTTTTTCTATCACAATGGACGAGTTAAAGTATTACCACACCTATACATGGTTTGTATAATGTATTTGTGCTTGGGTTACATTAATACGCTAGATATGTTAATATATTATGCATTTTGTTATTAAATATGTATGTTTTTTAATTTCTTGTTTGAAGTGTTAATACATAATATGAAAGTAACGGAAATGATGATGCTTAGATGGATGTATGGTAAAACTCGTAAAGATAGAACAAGAATAACAAAAATTCATAGAAAATTAGGAGTAGCACAAATTGACAAGATTAGGGAAAGGCGGTTGCGGTGGTGTTGGCACCTCCAAAGTCGACCTACAAATGCCCCCA
The DNA here is from genome assembly GCA_039657345.1 of Stephania japonica. NCBI lineage: Eukaryota > Viridiplantae > Streptophyta > Magnoliopsida > Ranunculales > Menispermaceae > Stephania > Stephania japonica. The sequence continues at coordinate 12,359,000 of CM077564.1, read as the reverse complement.
CCAAAAAACTCGACTTAATAAATTGAAGAAACTTGATGGTGTAGTGATAGACCAAAGCTAACTTGGAACACATTGTTTAGGAAGGATATAAAGGATTTGGAAAGCTTAACGTCAATTGCACTAAATTGAGTGCAATAGAAGGGTTTCATCCATGTAGCCAGCTTGTTTTTATTGAAGCGTTGGGTACTTTTTTTCTGTGCTTATTCGGTTTTAGCTGGTACATTTAACATATTTGACCTTCAGTTAAATGAGTTGAACTTAAGAGTTGAAAAGAGGTTTTCTGATCTTTTATTGATGAAATTTAGAAGAACGAAGCATTTAACATCATTAGTATATATATTTAAAGGTTAATTTGGTCTAGATACTAATAAATTCTAACAAAAAGTGAAGCAAAACAAAATTTCCCTTTTTTTTAATTAAAGTTTTGACAGCAACAACAACAAAGCCTAAAATCTCAAATTAGTTAGGGTCGGCTAAATGAATCATACTCTTCCGTTGTGCTCGAAATTAAAGTTTTAACAGCTTTAAACTAATATCGATAGTGAGCATACTTGAAAATTCACGCGGTCAACACTTTGCTAAAGTTTCGAAATACTGCTCGAAAGTTATATCTTAATGTTTAGGTTTTATTTGGTCCTTTGTAATATTTTAAAACAGTTTCTCATCTTCAGTGCAAAATTAAAAAAACCACCAGTTGTATTATACTTGATGCCTTCGTTCTGTTTTATTTTTATGTTTAATTGTAACTATTTCTTTGATAAGATTAATTGTAACTCCTTTAAATTAACATATTTAGAGCATTTGACGTCTTAACGTATATGAGAACTTGGATATGCATATGCACCTTTTTTCATTAGAAACGGCATGCATATGCTGTGACATTAATGTGGAAGAGGTTGTTATTGCTAGAAAGAACTTCTTTGCTGTTTAATTGAAGAGATGTCGCTTGATTGGTTTCAATGCTTCATTGCTAATTGCCATCTGGTTTTTAATCAAGTTCTTGAGATCTATATTTTATTGTTTTTCTTATTTTCTTCATATTTGGAATGTCGTGCATTTTCTTTTATTTTCATTGAAACATGTTTTTGCACCAAATCAAGCACAATGGAAGAGTTTGATCTATGTAGCTGACCCCAATTAATTTAGGATTGAGGCTATGTTGTTGTTGTTGAAACTTGTTTTCATGTATAGGCATAACTGATTCTCATATTCCGCTTTATTTACCTGTTTCATGATGGAAAAAAAAATTGGTTTTAATTTCATGGAAGCATACGGGTGCTTTCTCTTGTTTAGCTTCTCTAATTAGTAAAGATATAACTGTTTGAAGGGACGTACATCAATCAAATTTAAGGTTAAAAATTGTAATTGAATCAAGTTTGCTGCCTGAAGGGATATATCTACTTTTTCAGAAGACTTCATCAAGTTTCTGAATGGTAATGCTAGGAGGTAGGACTGAAATATAAACCAATTCTATTTTAAAGAATGGTTGTTCAATCCATTGATCTTTCAGAAACAATACAACCTGACGTAGTATTTGTCTTGGGACTCGAAATTCAGTCTATAGTACTTGTCAAAATAAGTATTTGACTAGAGAAGCAGAAAACCTATTTGAGCTCCTGAATGGTTTAATACATTTGTCAACATAATTAAGTATTTTTAAATATGTTGGCAACTTGACATTATTATTCCTATTCTTCACTTATTTTCTGTTCTATTGTGAACAAATTATAGTAGTGTACTTGCACCCCTTTTCTGTTCTATTGTGAACAAATTATAGTAGTGTACTTGCACCCCTCATGTTTAATTCTGATTTGCTTCTTCTACTTCTAATGGCATAGGGTAAAATCTTAAAGTTCAAATTGATCTCAAGTGAAATTCTGTGATTTTGCATTGACGCCTGGCTGTTTGGTTATCCATATGTTAAACCAAATTTGAGATCATGGATTCAAGTCCCATCGCTCTTTTGTCTGGAGTGTTATTTTAATTATAAGATGAACTTAAGTTCAATTATATGTTTAGGGTGTCGAGTGCTTGGCTCCATGTTTAGCATACAGGTAGCCAGCTTTGTGGTCATGGGTTCAAGTGTCTTCTGTTTTGAGAAGTTTTAGTCAAGTTTTCTTTTCTGACTACTTAATATGTGATTGCAGAGGAATTTCGTGGAGAGTATGGCTGGTTATTCGATATTGTGCTACCTATTGCAGGTACAATTGTTTTTTATGTCTCTTGCATTACTCGGATTAGTATGAGGCTTAGGACCTCTTATGAATTTGTCTTGTGTTCTTTCCCTCTTCTAGTTCTTATTTGTCTCTAATTAGACTGCTTTTTGTTTATTATGCGTTTTGGTGTCTTGTGTTCTTTCCCTCTTCGATTTTTTTTGTTTGTTTCCCCGATTAGGATTTTTTTCATCGGTTTAAACCATCCGATATACAGACTTAACCGACTACTCTAGGCTCGAGGCGGGTCGGCCCACTAAGGAGTAAAGCTCTCCCAGTGGTGGTTCAGTGTTGGTTTGATTTGTTTATCTTAATGGCTTACTTCATATTAGTTGCAGTTTCTTTTATTGTACCACATTTCACAATTTGGGCCTTAATTGGTGTTTGATGAGATGATAAGAATGCATGAAGTCATTTATTAGGCTTGAGCTCAAGATGCTGCGAAATCATGACTCTCCAACTTCATCTACTAGACTACTACCAGTCCCAAGCCATATTTATTTGGTTGTGTCCTGCTGATCTTATTGCTAAAACAAAAAATGCCAACTCAACCCTTGGCTGTTGGCATTTTGTTGAAGAACACCAATCCTTTTCCTCAGATTTTCAAACCTTTCTATAGGCAGTGCTTTTGCAAGCAAATGGGGAAGTTGATCTTCAGAAGAAGAATGAACCAAATTCACTTCATTGGACTGTTGTGCTTCCCTAACATAGGACAATTGATATTTAAAAGTTTTGTTCTGGCATGAAAAACATGGTTTATTGAAATTTAGATTGCTGAGATGTTGTCACAGACTAACATGTTATATCTGTGTCTGACTTTTTGTTCAAAACCCAAATCACATAACAGCTTCCGCAGCCATATTGCTTGATTTTCAGCAGATGCAGCAGCAATTTATTCTACTTTTGTGGTAGAGTAAGTTATACTTTCTTGCATTTTTTGAACTCTAATTGAGGATAGCAGACTTCAGCGTGTCTGATGAAATCTTCAAATCATCAATAGAACCACCCTAATCTCCCTAGTCACCCTTTGAGTGGCCATGCAATTTTAGAATGTCCTTTTCGGACCTTGCAAATAGAACACCAAGGTCTAAGATTCCTTTTAGGTACCTGAGAATTTTTTTTCAGCTAAGTAGGGAAAATACATGAATCTTGACGAAACACTCTTCACAAACAAGGTCTGGTTACTGCAAGAATAACATGCTACCAATAAGACTTCTATAAAGTCCTTCATTAACCTTTTGTCTATTTTTATTTTGCCGAGCTTCTCATTTGCTTGAATAGTGTGCTGTTGGTTTGTGATCCTCCGTGTTGAAATTTTTAGAAATTTCAGCTGCATACTCGTTTGAGAGATTAAGATGCCATTGCTTGCTCGTTTGGCTTCCATGCCTGGGAAATATTGCATTAGACCAAGATTTGTCATTTCAAAGACTCTTTCCATGTGATCTTGAAATTCTAATTACGTTTAGAGTCATTTTTCATGGTTAGCATAGCATCAACATACGAGAAACAACCATAAGTTGACTCCCATTAGCTTTGTCATATAGATTGGGCTTCACTTGTGCTTCTTACCAGTTCTAGCTGCAGCAAATGATTATCAATTCAACTATACCGTGCTCTCGAAGCTTGTTCGAGGCCTTGCTGAGTGTTCTTAAGAAGATAAACATGATCTTCTTTGCCATAAACAATGAGTCCTTGGGGCTGCTTGATGTAGTTTCTTCCTCAATAATTTCATCAAGAAGAGAATACTTCCATCTAATTGGTGAATTCACCAAGATAAATGTGCAGGTAGCACAATTAGCCGTCTTACTGTTTCAATTAGCCGTCTTACTGTTTCATACCTTGCAATTGGAGCCAAATTTATTCGTAATCAACTCCTTTGTGTTTTGTGTAGCCCTTTTACAACTAACATTGCTTTGTGCTTACAAATTGAGCCATTTGAATTAAGCTTGGTCTTGAATACCCATTTGATTTCAAACACTTTTTGACTTTTGGCCTTCAACAAGTAACTGTCTTTTTGGTTGAGAAAAAAAAGTAACTGTCTTTTTGGTTGATAAAATAATTTGACCTTTTGTATTATTTTTCTTTATCATTTGAAACTGCTCAAGCATTGCGTTTCTCCATGCTTGAACTTGTTTGCTTCTAGCTAGCTTGATGGTTTTGAAATAGCAAGACTTTTTTTGGTAGATATCTTGCAAGGTTCTTGTTCCTCTAACCGATTCATCATAGTAAACTTGCCAAGTGCAAAGATTTCTCATTGACTTTGATTTGCAGCTGAATGTACTTTAGATGTGAAGTCATGTTGTCTTCTCATAACAACAACATAAGCCTCATTCCCAAATTAATTTGGGTCGGCTACATGGATCAAACTCTTTCATTTTGCTCGATTTAGTGCAATTGATGGTGAGCTTTCCAAACCATTCAAATCCCTCCTAATTAATGTGTCCCAAGTTAACTTCGGTTTGTCCCTACCTCGTCGAATTTCTTTAGCTTTTATTAAGTAAAGTTTTCTAGTGGGGGCATTTGTAGGCCGTCTTTGCAGGTGACTAAACAACCGCAACTGCCCTTCTCTAATTTTTGTGTAAATTGGTGCTACTCCTACTTTTTTTTTAATTTCCTATCTTTACGAGTTTTACCACACATCCACCCCATGTTGTCATCTCATCAAGTTTATAATTCCTGCCAACAAATGCATCATTAGTTTCCAAAGAAAAAATCATTTAGCCTTTGAACGCTTGTTGTAGCCAAGAACTATACCCTTTTATGCGTTGTTATCTAGCTTGTCTTTGTTTTGCTTAGGCACTTGATAGTAGCATACTTATCCAAATAAAAAAGCACACCCAGCAAAGCAATCACTCCAGAAACCAAAACCGTATACAGTGGTCTTGTGGGGTTTCCCATTTGAGCCCAGATTGGGCTGAATTGGTAGCAAAAAGGTACAAGAAGCAGAGCCCAAGCTTTTTGGGCCAAATCTATTACACTAGAAGCATAGAACAGAGTGAAAACAAGGCAGTTGTTGGAATGAGAGATGCTACCATCAATAGGGAGGAATTGAGAGTGCACCTTCAATTCTAAGTCTCAAGTGAGCGAACTTATTGGCGAAATTGAATTATCAATCCTTGCTCCAAAAGTCTAATAAATGTGTGTATAACTAGCAAATTTTGAATTCCTCATGCTTGGCCTTTGGAAATGGAAGTTTTGAATTCCTCATGCTTGGCCTTTTTGACAAGTTGTCTTCTATATTTGGCATATTTTTGGTAAATCTTTATTCATGTGAATGTGCTAATATTAGTGTTTAAATCTTATATGCCAAATATTTGAATCACCGAATATAGTGTTAGCATATGCACAAGCTTGAACTTCATTCCAACTCATTGCAAAACTTGTCCTTTTCAACTTGATAAAGAGATAGATAGCACTTTAGCTCCTTGATCTATTTGTATGTGGTACTGGTGCAGATATGGTTCTTGAATTTTAGACAATATCCTTTTTTTTTTTTTTTTGGATGCAATATCCTTTCTCTAATATCTAGCCGACGCTTCAAAAATCATTGGTTAAGATTAAGCACATGAAAAGTATCATGAATTTGCTTGATACCTGATTGTATTTGGATGACAATTGTTCTCGTCGTTTAACTTCCATCATGTTTCCAGTGCCAACCTTTACTTTGAAACTGTATGATTAATGAAGTTTATTGGAAAGGGCTGTATTGAAAGTCAATTTGATGGTGGATCCACTGCAAGGAGACCCCTTGTATACTTTGGTACTACTGCTTGTGCTTGTTCAGGGCTTTTGTCTTTGAATTTGCAAATTTTGGTGAGAAGACCTGTTTGCTTGCAACAATGACAATGACAAACGTGTTAGATGAACTTTGACTTTGAAACCACTGTTATAAATTGTTACGCTCTTAGGAAAACAGTAAACTTAGAGGCAATTGCGTACATTCATTTATTTCAGTAAATGTATTTTTGAACTAAAATATTCCTAGTTAAAATAACCTAGATGACGTTATTATTCAAACTATTCACATCCCATCTTCTTTCTCCTTCAATTTTTTCCACTCTTCACACCCTATCTTCTACACTCAATTACTTACCATCATTGACCTCTCATCAATCCCTTTGACAACTTGTCATAAAGCTTAGAACAAATCTAGGTAAGAACAAAGGTTTTTTTTTTTAGTATGTTTGTCTTTAGGATGATCTTTCTGTTATTGTCCTTGGCTAGGATACCTGAACTCAGCAGTTTAGGGGGAAGTGTCCGACCCCTGAAAAAAAAGTTGGACTCGGCTAGCAGGTCTTGGTTTGAGAGAGGGTTTAGAAGAAGTAGAAGAACCCCAACCCACAATAGCAGTGCAAGAAGAAAAAGAAGCCGGAACAGTAGATGAACCAGGAGAAGTAGATGAACAAGGAGAAGTAGATGAACATGGAAAAAAGAAGACAGGAAACGAGAAGAAAAACCTATCAAAGCATCTATTGTCGTCTTCATCTTTAATTCTTGGTTCTCTCTCTTTCTCGCCCCTCTCACCCTAGATCTTATCGCCTCTCGCTCTTCCTCTCATTTTGTTGACCACCACTCCAACATTGAACACATATTTTGTACATGACTTTTGACACAATAGGTATTCATAGGACTTATTTGGCATTGAGTGAAAAATATGTTTTTTCTTACCTCGCTTTTAAAAAACAAATTAAAAAAAAAACTCGCATGTATTATAAATCATAAAATGAAATGAAATTATTTGAATTTATAATTTTTATCTGTGTTCAAAATTTTGGACACTTGTAGCTGAGTCCCTAAAATTAAAGAATAGCCAGATCAGACCTTTAGACACACTCGCACCCGAGTCTAAGTAACCCCCCCCCCCCCCCACCACCACCACCAGCACCACCAGCAGTTAATACCCTCCCTCAAACTCAAGGCGGATCAACAATCTTGAGTTTGCATACAAATACAATGAATAAATAAACGAAATAATTGACTGTAACTATAGAAAGAACAAAAACAATAACAATAGTGATAGTAATAGTAATAGTAATAATAATAATACCAGTAATAATAGTAGTAGTAATAATAATAATAATAAGACAACGACAAAGAACCGACGAGAACTAACGAAGGGGTAGACACAAACGCAAGCATAAAATCGTTCGATAAATGATGGCGACAACGAAGGGTCGACGAGAAGTATACACACAAAGGGCTGTTGCAAAAAAATGATCGTTTGACAAACAATGGTGACGATGAAGGGCCGACGAGAAGTGCATACACAGGGGTCTACAATGAATATGATTGTCCAACAAACAATGGTGGCGGACCGACAACGATAAGCCAGTGATGACGACGATGGGCTGAGGCCGACAATAAAAAGTGATTGCGTGAATACGATCATACGGGCTCAAGCATGTTGGTGTTGGTGCCAAAAGATGAACTAGGGGCAAATACAAATTGCAAAATCTTTTTGTAAGAAAAGTCAACGAGGCATCAATTGACGTTCTTAACAAAAGAAAACTTTGATTCAGTTGCTGGTGACGGGTGTTGATGAAAGCAGTAGGAGAATATGCACGAATGTGCGATGGAGATCGCTCATATAGCAAGTGAGCGATATGCAACACGTACAATTGGGCAGATCTTGGGACCCGAGAAAAACAGATGGATTAGCTCACCAGATTTACACGGAAGGACAAAAAGAGCAAACAAGCACTGATTGGAAAAACAGGGGAAACGAGAAAGCAAACAAGAAGCATGAACGAAAGCAAAACGACAATCCATAAAAGCGAACACACGAAGTGGTCATCGACTCGAAAGTCAACCGACCAAGAATTAGGGTCCTATCTTTGATACCATGTTAGATTTTGAGAAACATACTGCAGCGTTTATTATAAGACCAAATATGTCAACATATAGTTACATAAATGGGCCAAGTGGGCTAAGCTCTAATACCTACATTTATATACCTTAACAAGCGGCACTCTTTGTGCTGCTGCTGGAGTTGGCAGTGATCACTATTTTTGCTGTTGTCAGACAGGGCAACAAAATGAAAAAGATGAGACTAGGGTCGCGGTAGGGCAGGAACGAAAAGATGATGTGGGCATGTGGGGGAAAGGGAAGCAGACATGAATGGATGCCATGTTTTTTTTTTTTTTTTTTTTTTTTTTTTTGTAGTAAACAAGAAATTTATTTTAATTGTAAAAAAGTTCAAGGACCAGTGGTCCTCACATACACGGTAAGAAAAAAATGTTAACATAACCAAAGCTAATGAAATACATATAAAGATTTTGAGTTGCCACTTCTTTGCTTAGTCCTCTATGTGATCCAACGCCACTGAAAGTAGCAATAAGTAACCAAGTAACCTGAGTTAAATTTGCTGCAAGATGCCCATTTTGCCGCCATCAATATAGTTGATTCCCACAAGGCTTCAATTGATTGTTCTTTTATCTTCAAATATCCTTTTGTTTCTTTCAAGCCAAACAACAACATTAGCCTCAGTCCCAAATTAATTTGGGTCGGCTACATGGATCAAACTCTTCCATTGTGCTTGATTTAGTGCAATTGATGGTGAGCATTCCAAACCATTCAAATTCCTCATAATTAATGCATCTTAAGTTAACTTCGGTCTACCCATACCTCGTCAAATTTGTTCAGTTCCTATTGAAGCAAGTTTTCTAGTGGAGGCATCTGTATGCCATCTTTGCTGGTGTCCAAACCACCGCAACCGCCCTTCCGTAATCTTTATGTCAATTGGTGCTATTCATGTTTTTCTTTGAATTTGTGTATTTTTAATTTTATCTATACGATTTTTTACCACACATCCACCTAAGCATCCTCATTTCTTCTATGTTCATTTTATGTAATTGTTGTTGCTTTACCGCTCAACATTCACTTCCATAAAACATAACTGGCCTAATTGCAGTCCTGTAAAATTTTCTTTTTAACTTGGTATGCATATTTTTATCACATATCACAACAATTGCATTCCTCAATTTCTTCCATCCAGCTTGAATTCTATGTGATGTTATTCTCTATATTGCCATAATTTTGTATGATTGATCCTGGATATCTAAAGTGGTTCATTTTAGGAACTTCTAATTCCCCTAATTTTATCACGCCATCATCTATTTCTAAACTCACAAAGCATGTATTTGGTCTTTGTCCTACTCAACTTAAAGCCTTTAGATTCTAATGTATTCATCCAAAGTTCTAATTTCCTATTCACTCCATCTCTTGTTTCGTCCACTAAGACAATGCCATCTACAAATAAATGAGCTAAAAGCCGATCATTGATGTAGGCCTATCGTAATGGAAAATTCTTTTGTAGTTCTTCCAAATCTCTTTATACTAGTTACTACCCCCTCATACATATCCTTAATCGTGTCTATGTACCTAGCATGCAACCCTTTTCCTATCGTATGTATTTTCTAAATCTACAAATACCATTTGAAGATCCTTTTTCGTTCTCTATATTTTTCCATCAATCTTCGCCTTCATAGTTGACCTTCCAGGCATGAAGCCAAATTGATTATCTAATATTGTTGTTTCTCTTCTTAGCCTATTGTCAATTTTCCTCTTCCAAAGTTTCGTAGTATGACTCATAAGTTTAATTCCCCAGTAGTTTGAACAACTTTGAATGTCTCCTTTGTTTTTGAAGATTGGTATAATTGTGTGCTTCTTCTCCAATCCATTGGCATCCACTTTGATTTTAAAATTTTGTTGAAAAGTTTTGCTAACCAAGTCAATCCAATTTCTCCTAAGCACTTCCAAACCTCTATGGGTATTTCATTTGGGCCATGTGCTTTCCCTATTTTCATCTTTTCCAATGCCTCTATAACTTTAGAAATTTTAATATTGCCCGTATAGTTTACATTTCTTTCTTGGTGTGGGTTTTTATATACTATGCTATCAACTTGGTCATTATTAAATAAACTATCGAAGTAACTTCTCCATCTCTCCTTAATATCATCTTCGCACAAACATTTTGAATTTCGTCCTTAAAACATCTTATATGACTTAGGTCTTGTTTCTTTTTATCTCTTAATTTGGCTAGCTTATAAATATATTTTTTTACCATCTCTGTTACCTAACTTTGTATATAGATCTTCCATGAAGTTTGTTTTAGCTTGAATAACTACTTTTTTTACTTGTTTTCTTGCTTCTCTATATTGATTGTACGCATCTTCATCATGACACTTAGGTTACTTCCTATACATCTCTCATTTAGTTTTAATTGCTTTTTCGACTTCCTCGTTCCACCATGACGTTTCCTTCTTTGGTGGTCCCAAGCGTTTAGATATACCTAACACGTTTGCACTACTCTCCCTATGCAACTACTCATTTCTAGCCACATTGTAATAGCGTCTAAATCAAGATTTCAAACGTTTTCTTTTAGTAGTTTTTCTCCAAACTCTACTTGTTTACTATTTTTTAGGTTCCACCACTTTATTCTAGGGTCATGGTCTCTTTTATTCCTATTAAGTCGTTGTTTTAGCTTAATGTCAAGTACTACTAACTTATGTTGGGTCGTAAGCGCTTCACTAGGTATTACTTTGTAGTCTCTTCATAGCCTTTTTAGTAGAGCTCTCAACCCGTAAATCGATCTTGAATTAGATACAAGGCCGGCCACCTGAGAAAAAGTCCCACCTATTCCACACTTGACAAGCCATATTACATTGGAAAAATAAATGGTCTACATTTTCGCTTTCCATCTTACACATGAAACAACAATGAGGGGAGATGACCAAGTGAGGCATTCTTCTTTGAAGCTTGTCATGTATTCAAACCACCATGCAATAGAAGCCAACCAAAAAACTCAACTTTAGAAAGAATCTTGGCTTTCCAATGTCCTTTAAATGCTTGATGCACATGTGAAGAAGGATCATCAATTAAAGAGTGAAGGGATGCTATGTTTGATAGTGCTTTGCTGCATTTGATAGCATCTATTAACCATTTCACTTTATTTGTTATTTTCTGTAATAAAAGATGAAGCTTTTCATATGTTTAGGAATTAGGCCGCCTAGGAATTACCACTCCAAAAAGTGGAAGAGTTCGAAAGAAAGTTACCATTCGACTACTTTTTGGCATCTTGCAGTTGAATCATATTGAAGTCTTCAGTCTTCCAAACTGCCCCAGTGTCAAAAAACTTAATGTCAAAAGTTCACTGTTTTCCCACCTACCTAATGCCGTTTTCACAGTTATACACTTCAGGAGATATTGAGAAGGTGGGAAACACTTCTCGTAGCTTTTCTCAAAGTTGCTACACCAAGAAGAGTCTGCATAGTGGAGGTGTGGTGATGAAACGGCACATATGTGAACAAATGCTTTACTGATTGAGTATGTTCGTGTTGTGCGAAGTACACCAACTTGGGGACATTTAAGAAATCATCTTTGTGATAAATCACTGGTGTTTATTCTTATCAAAGTGACTGACAAAACTTGTCTCTTGCTACAAATGGGGGGTCCATGTAAAGGAGGGAGTAGCAAAAAAGTTTTCATTTAGGTTGCCAAATAGAGATTTACAACACTATCTAGATGAAATGTAGGGCTTTCCCATAATTCCATCTGGCAGGTTCATGGAAAATTTAAATTTGTAGTGAAGGAAATTGTTGACAGTTCTTGAAATTCGAGGAAGGAAGATATAGGCTAGTTAGGAAGATAATGCATATATTGCCGGGGAAAAAGAGAAAGTACCAGTACCACAGCATGTCCAGAATTTGTGCAATTGGCCACTTCCCACTTTTAACATGAGATACGAGGATCTAGGACAGATTGAGTTCAGTAATGAAAGGTAGGGAGAATTTGATATGTTGAATTCTGGTTTGATGCTTGTTACTTCTCAAGGCAAGTATCTGGATCCTTTTCACTTTATTAGCATTATTTGTTTCACTGCTGTGCTACCTTATTTCTGTTTCTTGTAAATGACAACTTTTTTATTTGTTTTTTATACCATTTGTTGGAGGAACCTTGTGCATACATCCATGGAATATTGTTGCAAATTATGTTGGCTATTATGAACATGCTATTCAAATGCCAAGCGAATGGAATAGAAGATTTAATTTCTTTGCTTGATGTTCGTTTGAAATGTCACCATGTTCACATGTTTATGTTATATAAACTTTGCATGAATAATGTTCACAGTTACTTGTTGCCGTTGTTTTGTTTTGTTTGCTTTTTTTAAAGGCAAAACATACTTTTTGGTCCTTGAACTTTGAGTCTTTTATGCTTTTGGTCCTTGAACTTTTATTAGTGTACATTTGGTCCCTTAACTTTTATTGTTGTACATTTGGTCCCTGAACTTTTGAGTTTTTATGTTTTTGGTCCCTAAACTTTTGAGTTTTTTTGTTTTTGAGGTAAATTATTTTTTTTTTCAACTTTTGTTGGTCGATGCGAGTCGCTTGGTTTAGTAATATAAACCACTTTACTCTTCTTGACTAGTCACGCGACACTTTTGTTACTCACGTCGGCGGAATTTAACACTTTAAATGATGGAGGACTAAATGTAGAGCTTTCTGAAAGTTCAAGGACCAAATGTGTAGTAATAAAAGTTCAAGGACCAAAAGCATAAAAAACACATAGTTAAGGGACCAAATGATGGGTTTTGCCTTTTTAAAATTTAGTTTCTTGTGATATTTTCAGTTCATAGTTTTCATCAGCGTTTCAATCTTATGCAGGTGAAGGATCGACACAATGGAAATTTGCTGATTGATGAAGAAGGGCATATTATACATATTGACTTTGGCTTCATGTTGTCTAATTCACCTGGTGGAGTGAATTTTGAAAGTGCACCATTTAAGTTAACCCGTGAACTTCTAGAGGTTTTATACAACTTAATTAACTTCTGATTCTTTATCCAAATATGTGATGTTTAAGCTCTTTCATAGTTCATTTTTCTGTGACTTGATATTTAATGTCTGTAATTCTTTACAGCGTTTATCAGCTGACTAATTTGCATATTTTTCTGATTATAGGTCATGGACTCTGATGCGGAGGGTGTCCCAAGCGAGTATTTTTACTATTTTAAAGTACTTTCTTCCATCTTTGATCTCCTTTGTCCTCACAAATGCTCCATCAGGATTTCAAGCTCAATATGCTTTTTTAACCTTGATTTATGCTTCAGGTTTTATGCATTCATGGGTTTCTAACTTGCCGTAAGCATGCAGAAAGGATCATACTTCTTGTTGAAATGATGCAGGTAATAAGACGTACTCATCATGACCATTTTTTCTTGGTATTAATTTATCATTTGTTTTATTTTATTCAAGTCGAAACAAATTTATATGTGGGTTCCATTGGACCTCATTTTTTTCATGAACTAACATCTAAATCAGAATATGGTCGGAGGGAAGTTTTAAATCCTAAACCATAAAATTGAGAAGCTCCATCTCTACATTTGGTCCATTGGCATTGGAAGTATTTATGTTTACTTAAATTAGTTACATTTGTTGTGAAGATGGAGTTCGTAATTGCATCTCAGTGAAAATATCATTTTGCCATGTTGCTGTTTGGATCGTCTTCAATCCTGATATTAATTGATGCATGCCAATATTTCGCTAAATTTTGCTGTAAGAAACACTCGGGATATCCGTCATGTGTTTTGGGCTTCAAAATGTTTTAAATGGTGAATTCTCAGGATTCTGGTTACCCATGCTTCAGAGGTGGTCCTCGGACTATACAGAACCTCAGAAAAAGGTTTCATTTAAATTTAACGGAAGAGGTAATAATCATTATTTTCTTTTTCTCGTGTTTGTTGTTTTGCAATTGTTTATACTCTTATCTCTACACAAGGTATACGATCTGGTTCTAATGTATGTTATATAACCAAGCAGCAATGCGTCTCTTTGGTGCTATCCTTGATCAGTAGCAGCTTAGATGCATGGAGGACACGGCAGTATGACTACTACCAGCGTGTTTTGAATGGAATATTGTGATTGCAATAGTGATCGAATTAAGTTATTGCCCTTATATGGTTCTTCCCTCGATTGAAATGGGTCATGTGACACTTCATTGTCCAATGCCAGAATCAAAGAGCTGGTTGCACGCTGAAGTGCTTTGAAGGTTGTTGGACTGAGTTTGAAGATTGAGGTTATCACCGTTTGTGGTCTGATTTTGCAGAGACAAACGTTTAATTGTATCGGCAAGTTTTGCCTGGAAGCTTATCGGGCCAATGTGTTGTATTTGGGTTGTTTTTGGTCTTCCTCATGTAAAGTAGAGTCAAATTTCTTTGCTGGTGGTTTACAAGCCATGGACATTTATTCCACTAACCAGCAACGTTGGTGTTAACTGTACAGAAGGTGATTTGATTGAGCGATTGTACCAGGGAAAGGGATGTAATATATACACTGGTGAGAATGAGCATCCATATACAGCGAATTGATCTTCCCATGCGGTAAAGAAAATAGTCATGAAACCTTTCATTCAAGCTGGAGACATCAGAATTGCAATCGCTTCAGCGTAATATCTTTCCCCCATTCATTCAGAAGTGGCTGGATTCTCGGATAAAAGTCACTGCTATACTTCGACGAAAAAGGTGGTTTAATTCTTTGTAATGTGTTGTTTAGGGGGTAAGGTTTTTTTATTACTTATTAGTACTTGTGATTCATTGAAAACAATTGAGAAACAGGTCTTGCTTGTGGTGTATAGTTTTTGGGTGTGTTTCTTGTACAAGGTTGCTTGTCCAGTTTCTCCTCACAGTATGCTTCCGGGGAGGATTATTGTTCCAAAAGGAATTTTCTTACTGAGAAGGAAAAAAGTATGGTGTGGAACAAAAGTTATGATTACATGCTTATTAAGCATTGATCAAGTTTTTGGCCCTTCAACTAAAGTTGTAGGATTATATAGTAGACAAGTTTGTTTTCTCGAGTAAATTTTTGTTCTCATCCTACATTCTAACACTTGCCACCTAAACTAGTTTGTGCCGACCTTTTTTCCAACCAACTATTGTTAGCGTTGCTGAATTTTTATTTATTTATTTATTGTTTATGTATATGTTGTGTATTTTCATCTTCCTAAAGATTATGTTTGGCAGAGTGAAACGTGCCATGATATCTGTGCAGAATGTCTGTGGTTTATGCATCCATTACTGCCCAATGTAGTCTTCATTGTTGAAATCTGCTTGGCTGATCTAGTTCTCTATGAGCATGGTAGCAATTCCCGTCTGCAAGGTTTTGGAAAAAACACTAGTATTTATAATAGGATCAAATTAGGTCGATATATATTTTTTTGAAAACAATTAGGTTAATATATAGTTACACATAAACTGGTCATGTGGTCAAAAATTTAATACCAACATATATACTTTGACACGCTAGACCTTAAAGCTCTTCAATAGCCAAATGCAATTTAGGTTGGGGAGAGCAGTTTTCTGTGGTACTCAACGATCGTTCGCGAAGATTTTAATTGATCCTCGTATCACAAACTAGGGCAACACAATCCATGTTAACATTGTTGACATGATGCCTTTTTTTTTTTTCCTGTATGTAGGACATGATGTGTTTAAATCAAACGGAATGAAAACGTTGCGTTCAATTAGCACTTGATATTTTTGAATGAATATGTTTATATTCCATATCTTCTTATACCAAAATTACGAATCTTATAATTGACTAATATACTTTCTATATGGTGAACCAATATAAAGTTTGCCAACCATTGTCTTGTTGTAGTGGTTGGACCTATTAGTTGCTCACACGGTTTTAACAAGTTTCAAGTTAAAATCTTATAATTTTTAAACAGGTTTCAAGTTAAAATTTTATAATTTTTTGAGGCATATCTTTTATAGGGTGGATGTTTTTTGTATAATAGTCAAGATTCATAGGTAATTATGGGCATCACAATATAAAAAAATAATTAAAAACACATAATTGATAAAAAAAACTATACATACTCATATTGATTAGTTTTGTATATTTAACATAAAGTCATAATTCTAGTTATTGTGTGATTTCGTGAATAAATTTTAAATACACAATATAGAGGAAAATAATAAAAAACTATAATATATAAAGAAGGATGGGTCTGATGAAGAATGGTGTATATGGGTTGGAGTGAAAATACTACTCCCTTCAGTCAATAATATAAGTCGTTCTGTTTTCAAAAAAAAAAATATAAGTTGTTCTAGTAAAAACCTTTTATTTAAAATTGTAAGTCATTTTCGGAATTCGAGAGTGTATTTATTATTTTTTAACCCATTTTTCTCTTATACAATTCAAATATTTATGATTCTTCAATTCTTCAATTCATTTAATATCAAATGACGTATATGTAAATTACATTCGTAATTAAAGTTGTCTTAATTCTTGTGCTTTTATTTTAAATGACTTATATTTTTTACTAGAGGGAGTATTTGGTATTGAAGTTTACATTAAATGGAATAAAAATTACACTGTTTTGATGCAACTTTTAACGCTTGGAGATGCTACATAAGTTGAATCTGAAGCTTTGTTGTTGTTGCTCTCTATGTCTAATTAATGAAGTAGAATTATTCAATGGTAGAAGTGCTTAGTGAAGTCGGATCTTCGCTTAGTCCAGCCTTGTAGACATTAATATCATTCAATTTTATTTTTTTTGAACAAATATATCATTCAAGTTTAGAGTACCATAATAGAAGAGAAGTGGGAAGCATGTACAGTACGGTTTAGTTTGAAATTACCGCTCTAGACAATAAGTGTACCTTGACAAACACTTGGAACACAACAATAAGTGAATGTTCTCTTGACAAACAATTGAAACACAATAATACACAAATATATTAAGACCATAATGAAAAATAAGACTTCTAATAAGGGAAGACAAACAAAAACTTCCAACTAGGGGTGCACACAGATTGCACTAATCCACGGATCCGGTCCAATCCAGACCAATTATCACTAATTGGATCAATTTTTTAATACGTTGGATTGGACTAGATTGAAAAATCACTAATCCGACTGGACTAGATTAAATTACGGATCTAATCCGATCCAGTCCGTTTAGCATATCAACACATATACATATATGATCATATATACTTTAGTATCTTAAAGAACATCAACTTAAACTATTAATTCTAATCTATAACATCTAAAAGACTATGCTTGTTCTTAACTCTTTTCTTATGCTTTTAACCTTTTTTTGTAGGTTGCATACTCGTGCATTTTTTTGTGCTTTTGTGAGGGTGTAAGGTGAAGATTTGTGGATGACATAATTATTTATGTAGGAACTTGCATTTTGAAGGTTATTGTAATGATAAGTTTGTGGAAATATGCTATACATAGATTTGTGGAATGTATGTTGTAAATTTGTCATTCATGATATGTATAATTCTTGCGATTCATTTGATTGAGTCTAATTTCATGAATCTCTGAATAGGAAAACGTCAATCCGTGGAACTTTATCCAATCCGCTCGCATTTTGCAAATTTGATTGAGTTGGATTGATGAATTATTTGGACTGAATTGAACTGTATTTTTTCAATTTGCAATAATTGGATTGGATTGTGGATTGACCCTAATTGGTCGACAGGATCCAATCCGTGTGAACCCCTTCCAACATTGAAAGACAAATTAATATTAAAAAAGATAACTTAATAAAAACTTCAAACCAACATTCGTAAGTGCAGATCCAAACACAAGCAATAGAAGCGGAGATAAAGTCTTGAATGATGGTAGATACATGCTTGGAAGACGAGCAAGTATTGCCAATGATGGATCAGATAATTGTTGCAAGGTTGAAACTCTAAGATCTAAATAGATGTGTTTTATTGAAAAAATAATGTAATTAACATTGTTATTGAAACCACCACCGCTAATCAAAAGAGAAGATCGACGGTGTTTCAAACATAGAATGCACAAAGAAAATCAAAAAGAAAAAATATGGGTTTTAGAGTTTGGAGGTGGCTGCGCCTTGTACTTTATTTATCAACCACTCAATTAAGTTTGATAGATATATACTAATAACAAAGTCCTTTTTCATTCTCTTTTTCGGAAAAAAAATTGAAGCAACATAATTAATGAGGCGCCCTAACTAGATAGCAAGAAAAAAATAATTTAAGAAACGTCAATAGGTCAATAAAAGCTCACTTGCCTAAAAAGATAATAACGACTCGAGAGATCATGATTTGATTCTTATTGAAGTCAAGAAAAAAAAAGTCACTACTAATCATGGGATTTCTTTAGGTGGTCATATCTATAGAATATTGCGTGGCCAAGGAAAATGGCACTGGCACCCCTATAGTCATATGAGTTAAATGTGCAACTCTATAGGATATCATTAACTCCCTCTTTTTTTTAGTTACAGCATTAACTCCTCTTTGGCCAAATTTCTGTAAATAATACTTATATAGTCTTGTAGTAGTAACTAGCGAGGTTACGGAAAATAGATAATTTAATGAGGCTACTTTAGGGCATCAATTTGAGATGATTAATTATCTTATTTTAATTGAGCTATGTATTACTTGGGTTAAATTAAATTAATCATGGTTAAAAGATTAGACTTACTAATCCAAGTAAAGATTGACATATAAAAAAGACTAAAGAGGAAAAAAAAAGTGTGAACAAGAAGCATGACTAGCCATATGAATGATGCTTATCCCTAGAACTAAAGGCTCATAATTGAAGGGAATCATGTACTAATAGGATCAAAAATTTTATAAATTAGGATGATTAAATGACCAAACAAAAGAATAAAAGACAAATGTTGGAAAATTAATGGTTAAGCCATAAACTCTGTTGGGCAGAACCATGTGCTCATTGAGTTTCTCTTTTGAAATTGAGATGGTTTTGCAGACGTGCTGCTTATAAATGAAGAAATTCTTCATGTGAAGCACAAGAATATATAGATCTTTTCCTAACTGGTCCTAACATTCTTTAGGAATATGAACTACTCACGTGACTTTAGTTAGTGCCCACAATTTTCCTTTTAGGTAAAAGGAATTGTGCTTGTATTTTTATTTCTATCTTAGGCCTTGTTTGGTTTGGGGAGAAGTTGAAGGAAGTGATATAACTTTCAAAGAAATTTCAATTCACCTTGTTTGGTTTAAATATTTTTAAAAAATTTCTCTAGAAGTTTGACTCTCAACTTTTTCTATATAGGGAAGATAACTCACTTAAAGGGTAAGTGAGTTATCTTCTTGAGAGGAAATTTACACTTTTACCCTTATTTAATGCTCTCTTCTATCTTTATTCCTTACAATCTCTCTAAAAAATAATGAAAAGAGCATTTATGTCAATTACATTATTTTATTATTTTTAAAGTATGAAACTTCTCAGAAAGTTCAAAGTTGAACCAAATATGAAAATATAACTTCTTAGTGGTTAACTTCCTAAAAAATTAAACTTTCCTAAAAGAAAATTTTTTAAAAAATTAATAAAATGAACCAAACAAAGCCTTAAATTTGGTTGAGGCACCAGGCTTGGAGCACCGTCAGACTTTCTAGTTGTTCATTCTTATCTTTTTGAGGTCAAAAGAATTCGCATCTTCTAACGTTAAGGCCTATTTCTCTTGTAGGGTGTGCGTCTCTCCCGTGGAGTAGACTAAGGTGATTTTGTACATCATAATGTAAAAATAATAAAAATTGAATTTTTTCTTTTAGAAGTACCTATGAATGTGTTGTCACTGCACCTCAATCGGAAGGTGGATAACTTGGTGGGCATATTTTCTTTTAGGGTAGGTGTCTCTTGTGAATAGTCCAAGCCTCCAAGCTCCTATAAATCACAGGATCAAAATAATTAAAAAAAGTAATTTTCTTAAAAAAAAGAGGAAAACAGGCTTAAGGCCCCTATGTATATGTTGTCCCTACACCTCCGAACTTGGGTGGATATGTGCATAACTTGAGGTGGTCCAAGATATGAGAGTGTGGAGATGGACTTGGTGGTATATTATCTATATGTATAGGCTTTTATTTGAGAGTTAAAGAATTCTCTCTCTCTATATATATATTTTCAAGGCAAGGCAAGGCAAGTTCCAGTTTCCGCTTCAATTTAATTTATTAGTCATTTCTTTCTTTTCAACTAATTAATGTAGATCTATTTTTTCGTCTCTAACACATGACAACGCACAACGCATTAGTGCTTTTGCACTTGTTTGATGCCCAAGTGATGCACATGCATGTATCGATCTTCTTCTTTTTGTCATAAATGTTTTGCATTTATTAATTACGTCAAATCGTCTCCTCTATGACGCCCTAAAAAAATCATCTCCTCTGATTGGAGTTTAATTAATTATAACCAATACAAGATGTTCTTAATTAATGTACACTCACTAGGCGTTCAATTAAGTAAAAATTTGCTAAAAAGAATAGGTAAAGGTGTTTATTAAAGATCCAAAACACAAATAGTTCTTCCAAAATTACACCCAAAAGATAATCTAAATTTCAAGCTTATTTAAAAGTGCTCAACCCCAGCTTTATATATATGACATCCACTTTTTTTTTTTCTTTTTTTATTTTTTTTATTTTTTATTTCAAGTGCTCAAAATACATCCATCACTATTGATGTCAAACACAATTAGGTCTTTATGATTATTTTCTATCTCTACTATTCAAATACTATTAACTGATCCAAAATATTGAGAAGGCGTCTGGTATTTAATTTTTGCATTGCATTTTCGAGAATGGAAAACCAAATGCAACCTTAACGATTTGTATGGAAATTGAGATTCGATAAAAAAAAGAGAAGAGACAGTTCATCTGCAAAGCTTTAAAAGTAGAATTAATCTCTGCTGAAGACATATATATATAGAGTAGAAAGACAGTACTTGAGAGAGTGAAAAATCAAGAAACCTACGTGACATATTGAGTGATCACTTAGTAAGTGCTACTAGGATCAGATCAGTAATATAGTCTAGCTAGTATATAATTGCATCAATGCAATACATGCTATGTAATTCATTACAGAGAATTAAAACTGAAATTGAAGCAGAGTTGGGCTTGAGACTAGATATGATTAGATGAACAAGAGGTACTGTTTATAGCTAAACATGGTTGTTGTTGTTCATTGCTGTCTTTCCCAAATTCATCTCCACAAAGGAAGCCTTGTTATTATCTTTGTCGTCGTAGTGCTTTTGTTCATGATCCGAAGCAGCAGCAGCGTTGCTTTTGTTCTTGCGGTAAATCGCATATAGAATCAACTGCAGCGTTCCTAGTCCACTCCCAAACCCGTTTGGTACCTGCAATGGAGTTTCAATAATCCATTAGTTTTGAAACAATAAACATTTCTTTTATTGATTCAAACATACAAAAGCATTGCACGATATATACAGATTATAAAGTTAAACACGGATTACTACTGATGCATTAAGTTAAATCATATACAATAGAAACAAAATCAACAGTACTAATCAACAATCAATATATATAGATTATAAAGTTAAACACGGCTTACTACTGATGCATTAAATTAACTACATTGATAATGGATTATGTTATCCCACACAATAATAGGTGATTATGCAATCGTTTCATGCTTTCCCTTCCACATACAGAGCACTAGAATAGATATGCCAAAACAGATTAACCTTTTGACTAAAGAATACAAAATGTGATTCCTCTTTTTAGAGGAAACAACTTGAAGGGTGTGGAGCAGTAGCTCTTTTAGGCACACCAAATTCAATTTGACCCACCATATATGGAAGGCCTAATTAATATCCCACCAATGTAATTAAGCATTATCAAATATATATATTTTTTCACTACCGTGGATTCGAACCACCTTAACTCCTCATGATTAAGACCCAACTAATCCCACAGGGTTTGGAGGGTGCCTCTACCACTAATCCAGAGGTCGAAGGAGAAATAATACAGTTGTTGTGAATTGACTCATGACCTTTGCTTTGGTCAAAGTAATAAGGCTCTCTTCGAAACCACTACTTAGGGAGCAAGTGTTGTCAAATATATGGAAAAAAAAAATACTAAACTTGAAAAACAAAAATTTGAAATAAATCTAATAGACAGATGATATACTCCATAAAACTTATAATTGGAAAAACAAAACCACCTGATAATAATCATTGAGCACAAAAGTCATCAAAAAACACATTTTTTCTATTCTTTTTTTTTAAAAGTAGGAGCTTTTATATTTTTTTATTATAATAAAACCACAAACTTTAATTAGAAAGCCAAAATAATGTGGCCCATTAATATTTTCTATAAGAAAAGCAGTCAAAAATTATTAATCTACAACAGTTTATAAAGAAAAAAAAAAGTGCAAATTAAATATAAATCTGAGAATATATTTGTTGGGTGAACAATATGCATATTATACTTGGGTTGTGGGGGCCAGTGTTACGCTGCAACTAGAGGCAGCAATTAAGAAGCGCCAACTGCCTACCACTACACGACAAAGAAATCGTATCGTCCCTAAGCGGGCACCTGTCACAGTCCTCTTCCCTTCACTGTTCCATTGCCCAAACCATACGAAATCACACCATTTAAGTTTGTTATCTAAAAAGTCATTCATTTCCTTCATTTAAATACATATACATGTGTAGTTATTTTTTGCACATTATATGTCCCTTTTATTGAATTTACTCAAACTTGGGATAATGCATGAACTAATTATTTAAATGCTAGATTGATGAGCTTTCGATACTAACCGCAACAAAGGGATCTTTGCCAAGAAGACCGAAGATGAACCAAGAGGTGCCGCAAAGGAAGACAAACAGCGAGAGGAAGAAAGGCATGAACTCCACACTCTTTGTTTTGATCACTAGCCTCTGCAAGATATCAATGCAAATATATTTGATGATGACCATAAAAAATAAAATTACATGCAGCAAAAAAATTCATTTTTAAAAACCAGGATGATAAATTCTTAAAAAAAAAAAAAATAATAGTTAAGAACCATTGTATAATATGTATTGCACCGGCCTTAGGGCCAATTATCTACCAATAAAAAAAATATGTTATTGCACTATAAGGTAAATGAAACGTTACTCTTCAATTAAGTGAGCACGCACTTTAATTTTTTTATTCATTTATTTTTTTTAACAATTTTATAGACATTGTGAATGTCAGTAGTGGGTCACCTTAATATTATCCTTAAGAAAAGTAAAAAAATTAAAAACCAAGGTGTGTGCTCTTAGAGTACTGTCGATAGTGGGTCACTTTAGTAATTTCCATACTTTGTTCAGCCATATTTCCTTCTAATCAAAATATATTGGCCATGTAATTATAACACGTGTCTAAAACTGTATTTATGCTTTTTCTTGTTTTTTTGGATAGGAATTCATTTAACTTTATGTACAAAGGGAGAAATTAATGCAATAAAAGGATATGTTTCAATCCTATTTTCTCTCCCAAGTGTTTTATAGCTTGACAGTGTTTGTTTATGTACTTTTTAACCCATGCATTTCTTGAGATATGTATAAAAATACATAAACGTCCATAATTTGATGCATAAAATCAAAGGATTAATTTCGGTAACTATTCATCCAACACGACTATGACCCAAGGTGAGTAGATTGACACAAAAGTTTAGAACTATTAAGAAACAAAAATGATTTTGTAAAAGAGTACTAATTCATTTTGAGCATGTCAATTCAACACCTTTATTGAGAGTCTCTTAAATGCAAAATTAAGTTTCGTGCCCATATCGATCGAACTATATGTCAAGGGTCACACTAGGGACGGTGCCCAAAATCACACTAGAATTAGAGTTAGTTACGAGCTTGAAGGTTCTTTGACATCCTTTGACAAAGTAAGGTTAAAAAGGTCATTCCACAAGCCACACTTGTCATTGTTGTCAAGAAGGAAGCGATCATGCATTCCTACATGTTCGATAGCTACACCACCCCAACCCACCCCACCCCACCGGCCCACACCTCGTGCCCTTCACACACGTGTCTTCGCCTAATAACGCTTTTTGAATGAATTTTTTTTTGATGTAGCTTTTTGAATGATTTCACACAACGTGAACGGTACCGGAAACTCAGAGAATTGCCGTCCCCACAACACTCGGTTGCACCGAAACAAACAAAGAAAATAATTTGGTGACATTTCTTGTAATACAAATCAGTCGCACCAGCACATGTGTTTAATTTTAAGTAATTGTCTGTAGACAAAAATTGAATATGTGTGTGATATGTGTGCGGTGCTAAGAATGTCACCGTATCATCTTTCAACAAACAAATCTAACTGAAGAACTTTCTAGCATATGGTTAGACCTAATTAAGCATAATGAGACTAGAAGTAATTAATTAAGAGTGATGAGGACTTACGATGATGGTGAGGGGAGAGGCGTACATGCAGATGGAGAAGATGGTGGCCGCGAAGCCACAGAAGATCTTCCTAGTGTGTCCGTGAAGGGCAAAAATCGAAACCAAAGCGACCGCAGAGAACACAACCAACACAAACCCGAGCAGCCCCAGAGTCTTGAGCCTCTCCTTCTTGTGAGCGAACACTATGAAGATTAGGACGTACACCGTCTCGATCGCCGCACCCGTGAAGTTGATCGTGCTCACCAGTATGTTGTTGGGGGACACGAACGGCAGCCCGTACCTGCGCCACCGCATGCACCAGGGGCACACTCGTCATTTCAACTGCATTAATTTGTACTGTACCACATATATGATACATACCACATATGTATGGATTATATGGAGATTATTCATACATACCATGCAGAGAGGAGGCAGTTGAGCATGGTCATGGGGTAGGGGACTCCGGAGAAGTCCTCCGTGGATCTGTTCTTTATGATTCTCCTAAATGTGATGCTGCACATACCACACATACATAAATCATGAGTCGTACATCAATTGAAGAATTAATTAATTAATGTATGTACTCACATGGGGGCCAGGAACAAGAACAGAGCAGAAGCATTTCCTGCAATAACAAATGAACAACCATTAATTAATTAGAAATCACTCAAAACCATTAATCTATGTAACTAATTAAAGCTGAAAACCCACCACAAACACCGAAGAAGAAGTGAAGAATATTGTTCATAGCTGCTTAATCAGAGAGATGAGAGAAACCCAGACACCCCAAAAACACAAGTGTGATGAGATGATGGAGAGGCCAACAACAAGTGAATGATTTCATGCACATCAACAACATGTGATATGTGTATGTATATATAGACAGACCATAGAGAGAGTGTGTGACAAAAGTGTGTGTGTTATTGAGAGATTGAATGGGGTCTTATCCGGTGCATCGATTTAAGATAACACCTGGTTCCCAATTCATGCCACCTCTCTCTGCCTCTCTTTCTGCCTATCATTGCCTCACTCACTCTCTCCCTCCTCTCTCTCTCTCTGTGGATCTTACACTTTTGGTAAATTTATGAAGTTGTAGAGGGGGTAGGGCGGTAATTAATGGAATGACAGTGACTCGCACGTCTACATTACCTCACTGTATCATCAGCCAATTGCAGTCATTGTGCGCAGGGGCAACTTTCCTAAAAAAGAAATTTACATCTTCTTACATCAAGAAAGTAATAATATTGTTTTAATGTGTAATAAGAAAAAAAAAGTAATTATAATATTGATGTGGACTGGTTATCAGTTACATGGTGTGTTTCTTCTATTAACAGGACAATCATGTGTTAGGGTTCATAAAACAAGTTGTGTATATTAATACTTCTGTACATACATACATATACACATATGCATACGTATAGTAAAAATATAACTTAATTAATAATTAAATACGTATGAGGTTTTCAAAAATAAAAATATTTATGAGATCATTTTAAAAATATTATTTATTTATTTATTTATTATTATTAGTATGAAATTTAGTAAAGTTAACTAATTTTTTTTATCCTTTATAGATGATTGGAGTTCTAATTAAAGAAAAACAAAAAAGATTTTCAATATATTAATGTTAGCGTATAGCAAATAAATTACAATAACAACATAAAAGCCTCAAATTAAACTCAAATTAGTTGGGGTTATGCTTGATTAAGGTGGTGTTTGGTAACTCTATTTTAACCTTTTATTAGCTTTAAGTTTTATTTAAGAAGAACTTGATTTGGAATAATTATGTTTGAGGAAGTACTTGTTTCCTCTTATTGTGAATAAGTCTTTTGGTGAAATAGAGGAAAAACCTCTTATACAAAAAGTTAGTTTTCTTAGCTTTTTTAATAAGTGATAAAAGCTCATAAGCGGATAGAGGTTAGAGCGGCGATTAATTTCATAATCCCCAAATTACCCTATGTCATCCGAGATCGGTCTTCACTGCTCTCATCTTTCTTACGCAGTGCAGATGTCCTCTATAACCATTCAATAATCATTAACTTCACAAATTCTGGACTCATCTCTCCATTCAAATTTAACAAAACCCCTCTCCTAATTCTCGCAAACCCAGAGCCCCCAACTCTAACACTCGTTTTTGCGTACACCCTTTTGCAGTTCAAAGCTTGCGCTGTGCAAGGCCGGCATTGGGCATAGGCGGGGCGGCAACCGCCCCAAGCCCCACCCACACCTAAGGCCCCCTATATTTTCAGCCATGCCGCAATTTTTTTTTTCATTTTTTTATGTGATTGGACATTAGTGAGATATTGCTAAAGTATGATCTTTGTACAAATTTGTTGAAGTTCATTCATGAAAACTCTGTAAGTACTCGTCTCAATGTATATTGAGTAGATCTTAACAACTAAATCATTCAATGCATGTTGAATGTCACACAATCTTTTTTTTTTGTTGGTAACACAATAATTTCTTTTATATGTTATGTCTACTCATTTAAATGCGTTTTTTCTACAATCTCAAAATAAATAAACTTTTGGTCTCAATAAATAAATAATAATAAATAAAAGAAGTTTACATCTCCACCAACTAAACTTAATAAAATCAAATCAAAACAATTTTTTTAAAAATTAAATCTGAGTTAAGAGAGTAGTTAGCAATATATGCAATTTTTTTTTTCACAATATGTAAACTTAGTACAAAAAGCACACCATCAATTGCACTAAAAATCAAGCAAAATGGAGGAAATTTTTTTATCTATGTAGCCAACTCAACTAATTTAGGATTACGGTTTTGTTGTTGTAACTATATATATTCACAAAGAAAATTATTTTAGGAAGTTAAATATAAAGGTCCCAAATTTTTATTTCGCCTTAGGCCCCCAAAATAACAAAACCAGCCCTGGCGCTGTGGCGAGCAAGACCTTGAGATGAGAGATGAAGACAATCATCTTGCAATTGTGGCAGCTAAACAACGAATTCAAAACCATTCCTTTTGTAATTTGTCTCACACTACTTCCTTAATGCCTAATGTTACTGGTTTAAGTGTTAGAGGAATTCAGGATCATCATCTTGCTCCCCTCCTTGGTCAGCTAATGTGCTTTTTATGCCCTTCTTGCACTGATTTACCAACTTGCCTCCAATTATTCCCCATATTTTGTGAATTAGAGAGTGGAGCTAAAAAATTTACCAACGTTTCACACACTTGCCAAATATGCCATGATTATGTTTTGTTTGACGAAATGGAAAAGAGAAATAAAAAGACAAAACAAGTGAGGGACATTTGTTTATAGATAATTTTACATTTTTTCTTTGATTGAAATGACATAATGACCCTCTAATAAGAAAGAAATAAGAATTTCTCAAACTTGCTCATCAAACACTATATTTTTAAATAAGAGGTTTGATATGATTGATACCAAACGCTATATAAATTATAAGCTTTCATCTAATAAGTTCTTATATCATGAGTCTTAATAAATAAGTGCTAAAATTTACTTACCAAAAAAAAAAAAAAAAAAAAGTGCTAAAATCTTAAGAAGTTGAGTTACAACACCACCTAAGTGTATGCAAGAAGTAAATTAAAAGCATTAATATTTAAGAATCCATCCTCCCATGTTGTCATATTTTTGGGCTTTTTTTGTCTTAACAACTCTGTCACATTAAGGAATTAAAAGACAATTTATTGACTTTAATTTTTTTTTTAACCCCAATCAAATTAGTGAAAAATAATATTAATCATTTTTTTCCATAATACCCATCAAAAATGAAGTCATTCATAGGTCTTATAAAAAAATGAAGTGATCATTTATAGGAGGGTAATTCAGTCTTTATGAAAATTTTACAGTGAATCAATTATTCCTAATTAATGCTTGTGCATAAAACTAAAATGTGATGACTATAACACATATAAGATCTCCACCCTAAAAATTTGATTACCTTTTTACTCTTGTTCCATGAAGATCTCCACCCTAAAGAAGTTATCTCCCATGTGCTTATAAATTACAAACTACCCCCTAATTAAGGTTTACCAAAATAAACACTTTGGTCCCTCTTATTAACTTCTTTTTGGTGTAAAAAGACCAAATTGTCGTTGCAAAAGAGAGGGCAGAAAATAGAAGATGGGAAGTCTCTCTCTCTCTCTCTCTATCGCTTATGGTCTAAATAAGGAATTCCTCTTTTCCTCATTGCTGCAATTTTTTGTTGTCATCTACAAAAAGGGTAAGAGTACCAATGTCTTCAAAATTAGATCAAAGTTGAGTGTTATTGTTTGAAAGGTATTTATGACAATTCATATGTTTTATTATTTTTAAATTTACAACTTCCTGTAAGTTCAAAGTTGAACCAAAGATAAAACTATAAACTGTTGGGTTTTGACGTAGCGGAAAATTCAAAACAATTTTGAAAAACCCTAATAGGATCGCAAATAAGTTCCATTAAACAAGATCTACAAAAATAAATCATACCTTGATTCGTGATTTCCTTCTCTAATTGTTCAATCTTCAAGACGTTCAAGAGCGCTTCCTCTATTAGAAATTCACACATGAACAGTGACCACATTTTAGAGTGCTAACCCCAAGAGAGATAGAAAACGTTTTTCTTTCTCTCCCAAAATCCAGAGAATACGAAAATTGGAAAAACAAAAAATTTTATATCACGTTTTAGGGCATCTGAAACCACACCCAAGGGGGGGGTGAATTGGGTGTATCGAGAAGTTATCACCTTTTTTTTAATTTAGTTCAATAATCAAGATGCTATATGCTCACCAAAATGTGAATATGAATGCTATGCAAGTGAATGGAATAGAAGAGATGGAAAGTGACACACGATTTATAGTGGTTCAATCTAATGATCTACACTTCACTATCTAACCTCACCGATTAGGATTTTTAAACCCCCCACTTATATTACAAATAAGTGTTACAACCTAAGCTTACAAACCTATAATGCCTAATCACAATTAGAATTTCCTACCTAGTCGCAACTAGGGTTTTTGCCTAGCCTCAACTAGGTCTTCCCTTTGACTTAGATTCCACTAAGTTTTACAATCATTCAATTACAACCAATAAATGAAAAATAATCAAATACACCTTACAAAATAAAGTGACACCAAGTTCAAATACTAGCAAGCCTCCTAGAGCCTAACCACTCTAATGCATGCAAGTATGAGAATAAATGAGATATGCAAATATGTCACTGATTTGTGCAAGTCTCAAATGTGATATCGTTTCAAATGCTAATGTATTAGTGCAAAACCGATTTCAAAACCAAGAACAAGAAGTTTGATAAAAATCAAGTTTAAGTGCAAACTTTTGTCCAAACCAATCCTAGGGTTTAATAAAATAAGTTTAAGTGCAAAACTCAAGATGAGTGTGTTCAAAGACACAACAAACGATTTTCCAAGTCAAACAAACAAAGTTATGGAATCTAAACACAAGAAAAAGCTAGGACAAGAAGCTTTCTTACAACTCCAAGAAGGTGACTTGAAAAACTATTTTGAAGAGGTTGTTGTACACCTTTGGAAGCCTCAAAAGTGTTGAATTTTAGAATGAATGGACAGCCTCAAGAATCTTCTTTGTCTCCTTCATACAAATCAATATTCTCCTTTTTGTAAGTTTTGAGCTTTTGTGTGTTTTTCTTTCTTGTTGGAACAAAACAATGTTCTTGGTGGTTTTATAGTGTTACACATATCATTTTATCAGTTTGTGACCGTTCTAGGGATCCAAGAGCCCAGAATTCATCAAGAATTCAAATTAAAGTTTATTTTTCAGCTTTTAAAAAAAGCTGTCAGGAATGCAATTAGTGCGCTAATATGATGACATAGCGCGCTAACCCTGCACATAGCGCGCTAATAACAGTATTAGCGCACTAACTGCAGGGACCTCAAAATAATTAATTATGTCCCTTGTGTTAGCGACTCTTAAACTTGTCAAGGACCCTACCAACCCTTATATAACATATTATATATGTTTGTTATGGGTCATTAAACTTATTTGGGTGGTCCGGATATTTTTACAAATTTCAAAAATGAAGAATCTCGATTTCATAACATGCGAGGGGCTTTTCTGCAAATGTGTAGTTTTCTTTTCAAAAACATTTCAAAAACAAGTTTTTCTTTTTCGAAAACTTCCACGATGATTTTCAAAGTACGATATGAACATAAACACGTAGTTTAACATTGTTTAAACTTATAGACCGAGTCATGTGTTAAGTTCCACTTAAAACTTCAAGTAATCACTTGACATTTGAAAATTCATTTGAAAAGCTCGATATGCATGAACTAATGCAATAGGCTTGCGTAAATGAACTTGTATACCTTACATCAATGTTACAACGCATAGTTTGATCTTTCGTCTTCATTCCCTTTTGTATGTCGAATCTTGAACTTGTATAGCTTGAATGCTCGAATACCGCGATGTGATGTTTTGCAACCTTTGACAAAAACTGAAATGCATTTGATATTTATTAGTATATTTTCACCTTGTTTGTTTCCATCAAAATCCCGATCGGAGTTAGAGCGACTAACCACTTAGTCCAACAATAGTCACTCTAACTGCATCACCCTTTATTTATGTGTAGATGAGCTCTCACTTAAAATCTTATTCGTAATACAACTATTGTATTTACTCTGTTTAAGTAAATTCAAAATACAACTATTATATTTACGTTGTTTAAGCAAATTACACATATAACCCTATTAATAAGTTATCATATAACAATCATTAGGGCTTATATATTATGAATTTTATCTTATAAAATTCAATACTCTGGACCATTTGAAATTGCGCAAAGCCATTCTTTGTGTGCAACCCAATAGGTTCATGCGACGTTGGTAGTGAACTAAAACCATTTTGGTACACAAGTCATAAGCGGTCTCTAGCAAGGCATTATGACTGCCCAAGTAGCATGAATATCAAAATCGATACAATTTAATGAATAACGTATATCATATCATTTTGTCATGCAATATCCTTTGATTAAATATAAGGCATGAAAAGTCATCCTTAATGTTCAATCGTACTAGTCTCGATCTTTAGATAGATTGAAAACATCCAAGTGACATTGATCATATCAATTCACTTGGGCTTGGCCATTTAACAATTTAGCACATCGAGGGATCCACTGATACCTCTCTCTTTATGAGAGTGACAAATTCTTTCTTGATTACACACCTTCACATATTGCTCACGTGATAACCAATCACAATCTTTATAATTGTCCAGTTAAAGAAAACGTTTGATTGCGTCAAATTACCATGCTTCTAATATTGAAGTCTATGGTAATCTCAAGTTGAATGACTAAATGATATATCTATCAAGAGTAACACCTATGACTTAATCCATGCGGTGTTCTATAGTTAACAAGTACTCATGATCTCGACTCGTTTCCCTATACGTATGATCATCACATGACCATCAATCAAGACTCACACTAGTCTTAATTCATTATATTTCCTAATATAATGACCGACTATGGACATTTAGGATATTTCAACAAATATCCATAGATCTTATTATAAGGTAAACATGCAATCACTTATAATAAAACATCAAATGAAAAACCTCTATTTTATTAACTAAAAACTATAAGATAAACAATGTTTGTAGATTGACCTAGGGCACATGCCCCAACATAAACTTTACTGTAAGGTCTTGTTAGGTTTGGTTTTGCTAACTTACAAACGAGTTTTCTTACGAGCGAAGATAACTCCTTGGAGTTAACTCACAGTGTAAGTTCATGGCCTTGTTTGGTTAGGGGTGGAGATATCTCTTGGGATATAATTTATAGGGAGTTGGGAACTAATCTTGTTTGGTTGCCCAACTTGCCTGCAAGTTATCTTCTAACTTACACTATAAGGTGAGAGATATCTCCCCACCACCCCCTAGGGAGTTAGCATCCCAGGAGTTGTGGACAAAATTACCCCTTGTTAATTTTATCACTCATATATATTTCTATCTCTCTTGTTTAAAGGCTATTTATGTCAATTCATATTTTTATTGTTTAAAAATTTTCAACTTCCCTGCAAATTTAACGTTAAACCAAACATGAAAATATGAACTACAAGGAGTTATTTAGCTTCCCCCGTAAGTTATTAGCAAAAACGAACCAAATGAGGCCTTAATAAATTATGTATTACTTCATCATAAAAAATAATAATTATGTGTTACATTTTCTTTCATTAATTAATTTAAACTATATAACATGCATTTTCTTAATCTTGGCACGAAAGGCAAAAAAGTCATGTAATAAAATGAAACCGAGTACATATCCATTAGCTTCCGATTAATAATATTGAACAGTACTTTTCCATCTTTTCATTTTACTTAGAATTCTAGCTTGCTAGCAAGGCTATTTATTTATTTATTTATTCAGAAGCTAGCTAGCTATAGGCTCTTTCTTTTCAGCGTTCCTTTAATTCAGAGTATTATTCTTGGAGTACGTAGGTACTCGAAGCAAATTAAGATACATATATAGGGAGATATTTAATCAGAGAAATAATGTATATATATAGAACACACTTATATATAGAACACACTAAAGTTATATATATATATACTCTATTTGGAGATCAGTAGCTAGAAATCTAAATATGGTGTTGTATGTTTCGTGAGAATATTTTATAAAATTTATGAAATGAATAAACAGCAAGACTTATTTCATGGAACAAAACGGTGGAGCATTTCAGGCGTGTTCAGATTTGAACACCCATGCATTCACTTGAAACTCGAAGAGAATAAATAATATATACTGATAAATGTTTTTTTTTTTTTTTTGAAACAATATATTAATGTTGGTTGGACTTGCAAGGTATGTACACTTGGATGAATGATCGGATCAGAAACAAAGCTTGAATTGCATACTAAGCTATAAATATAGGGGCCCCAGTTAATATTTTGCAGCCTCAAATTAATGACAAAACGACGACACAGTAGTTCTATGTCAATCCAAACAAATTTATTGAGGCTTCTATCGAATATACTAGTATACGTAGTTGCTTGAAGCCCCTGGTATTGCTTGCATGACCCTGCAAAGCTTAATTAAATATGAGAGTATAATTTGTTGTAGATGCACGACCAATTAAGAGAGGCTATTTCTCCTACCAAAAAGAATAAAATTAATCCTACCAAAAAAAAAAAAAGAAAGTGGCTATTAAACTGTCTTCCAAGCTTAATTAAATATGAGAGTGTATGTAATTTGTGTTTAAGGGGAGTGCTACATGAAAATCGCCCCATCGCACATCAGAATGAATATAGTGTAACGGCATATTTTATTAGCGCCATTATTTATTATTATTTTTATACTAGGATACCAGTTCAGACCCATGTGGACGTCGCAGATAGGCTAGGGCACGCCTACGTAGGTAGAATAGTTATATTTGTCTGTTGATTGCCTATTTGCGATGTTAATTTAGTAATTTATCTCATATTGCATCGTATGTATGTATTAATATGTAGTCCTCGTGCGAGATTGTGTGACGGATATTCCCCTCATAAAGCACATCAACGCGGATAAATTGGTAGTTGAACTACGAGTACACTAGGAAACACAAATAACTCACGTTACAAAGTCTATTTGATCAATAAAATGAATGACAAAACCATAGATTAAGTCGATTAGGCGAACTGGGGTGCACCTCAAGATGCGTAGTGAGGCGCGGAACATTGGACACCAGGGGTTCAAGCACTAAAAATGTATGACTAAATTGATTTGAGTGTCCCATGTTAGTCATTATGCTGTGTTGGATAGCTTGAAAACAAGGACCATAAGATTGTCCTCGAGATACCTGTGCACACTAGATTATAACACATAGCATAAAATGGGGACTAAGTGGGTTCTTGTGTCAAAACCAACATAAAAACACATGCAAAACCTCTGAATCCCAGCAACATTAGAGAGATTTGGAAGCTCAAAATTGCGATTAAGAGCTGAAAATCTAAGATTCAAGGAGTCCTAGCCAAGGTAATCATTTTCCGTAACTAGTTTTCACATGAAAATGAACTTGAATTAGGGTTTTCGATGCAAACAAATCTGATGTTGTAGCTCACTAATTTCAAGGTGTTTATTGTGAATTTGAAACTCAAATTATTTATGAATCCAAGCTTTGAAATTGAGTTTGCAAGGAATTTATGTCTTTGAGTAAATAGATGAATGCATATTGGATTTTGGGGAAACTTGATGAATTGATGAAATTGATTTATGATGAATGATGTATTTGTTGTTGTTATATTTGGACGGGATTTCGATCCTGGATCATTTCGCATGAGGCTCGCCACTATCTGAGTTAGAAACCCAATCGAAAGATAAGAAAATGCTATATACAATAGCTCTGCCCGAGTTTGACGCATGCATGACGCCAAGGCATCAGTCACGAAGCCAACAGGCCTAGTCAGATTAGTTTTATAATTTAAACTTAGGTTTCGACATTGATTCTAACCAACTTAGCATGTAATGAAACACTAATTCGGACTTCACGAGGCTAAGGAATTGTAGTATGACAGTCGGGAACGAGTCGGGGCCGGATCAAAGTGTTTCCATGGATTGGAGAGAGTGTTTGATGTATGTAAAATCTAATTGAACATCACTTGAGTATTTAATTGTTGTTTTAATTATTGCTATCCATTCTTGTCTTATTGTTCCATTCCATTTTGTTGTTGGGACGGTTGGTTGAGTTACTCCCACCGACATTTCCATTGTGTTTATGGCACGTTAGACTGTAGCACCGTGACCAAGCCCTCGGTGAACGATAACCCGAGCTGCTCTACGATGCACGTGTCTGTGGGCCGCAAGAATAGGCCAACCACCGCGGTGAACCAGGTGAAAAAGTAGTGGGGGCACCCACTGAAAGTATATTGGTGATCCGAAGTACAATCTAGTTTGATTGGGATGAACACACACATTTGTTTATCTACTGTGCTACGTATTCATGTGATGATCCAATTATAGCTGCCTGTTTTACATTCCGCACGTTTACTTAACATTTTTATTGGCGTCTTATTTATTTAAATGATTAGTGAATTTCCTTGGGATTCACTCACCTGTACTTGTCATCCGTTTCTTTGTGATGACTATGTGCAGCCCCTAGAACGAGCAGAGGCAAAGGGATCCTAGGCGACTACTTCTGACTGCCTACTGTCCATGACCTTCTCGTACGTTTTTAGTTTTGTTATTTTTACTTTACTTTTAGGTTTATGAGAGACTTGAGAGATACTGTGCTTGTATATATATTTACTTTTCATGGTATACCATCACCTTATATACAGGGAACTCTTACTGGGTTTTCCATAGTAGGGTTGTTTATTTTGAAACATGACTTATATATATATTCCATGCTTACACATTAGTTGAATACTTCCGCTATAAATTAGTGGTTATCAACTTGCAACTCTGTAAAACACAAACCATTTAGTTACTTGAATAAACGTTGCATAAGAGACTAACTTAATAATTTAAAAGCTTAGCCAATAAATTAAGAAAATCTTGAACAATTGGTTTATAATATAACACCAACGCGACAAGTTAACATGCAAATCAAGGATTGTTGGTGTAGAAACAGAAGCTATTGAAGCACGGACCCATCAACCAGTAATGTAGCAGGTCCAACAGGGCCCACCGGACGAGGAACAGCACAGCCAGGTGGCCTCGAGGCGCAAGGACGCCATAATTGATATAAGAGCAATGGTTCAAGGAACCTCGAGAGTTAATGACAGAGCATAAAACTTAACAAACAAACCTTAGATGTGGAAACTCGATGTACTTACCGTTAAACTCTAGTTGACATTTGATTGTGAGGCGGGTAGAGTAGGGTTTATGTAGGTGTTATATTTTTACTGTATATTAAATATTATAAGTGTACATAAACTGAGGTTGATCTGACGCACTCTTCTTGATGCACATTCATGATGGACAAACAACCTTCTATTTAGTCAGAAATGGGACACATTAGTGATCCAGCGTGAGACATCCCCTACTACTACTACTATTACTACCTACTACTACTATCGTTGACGCATTCGTTTAGAGTGTTGATGATCGATTTGATGCTCATCAGGCCCAGTTTACGGAGATCCTAAAGTTCTCAGAGCCCAAACAACATCGATACCAACTCCCACTACAGTGCTAGTCGCACCTAAGACTCAGGCAGCCGTCGCCCCGACCATTCCTAAGACGCTTTATCAGGCGGCGTTCTGGAGACCCTAACAGAGGCGGTTATGCTAGTGGTCATACCAGTTGAGACATTGACTCCCACTCCTACACCTATGCCTACCGAACAACTGCTACTACTTCAAAGTTTTCATTGACACCGAGGCCAAGTTGCTTAAGGAGTTTATTCGATTTCAGCTAGGATTATTTTATGAGGGTAGTGACCCAGCGGCGGCCTGGAGATAGTTATTTTCACATCAATGGCTTCATAGGCTGCTGAAAGTTGAGGAAAGTATTCATATGAGGGTATCATGATCATGTTTTAGAGGGGATGTGGCTGTGTAGTAGACGACGTATTAGGACACGCATCTCGACCCAATGAAATAGGCGCAATTTAGCCATATCTTCTATGAATAATACATACTAGTTGAGGTACAATTGAGATTGAAGGTGGAGTTTCTGGCCTTAAGACAGGGTAACTGGTTAGTTGTTCAGTACATGGAGCGATACCGGTATCTACTAAAGTTTGCTACTGATGCTACAGGGACAAAGAGACTGCATATCTACTACTTTATCTGAAGTATAAATAAGGTCATCTCCAGTGCAATTGGGTCGGCTAGATCTCGTACTATGCAAGAGATGTATGACTGAGAACTCACCCATGAAACATTCCTCCTGGAAAGAGACGTCAGACTACGACAGTTGGGTTTAAGAGACAATCAGGAGAGGGTTCTCTGTCGAATTGGAGACTGAATAGACAGAGGGATCAGTTTGACAGGGGTCATAAGGATGACAAGCATGATAGAGACTGTAAGGATGATCGTAGGATATACAGTTTTGATATGAGGACAAGTAGCCAGTTCATAATATCGCACCTACACCAGCGACAACAACCTCAATAGTATCGTCAGGATATGGATAAGGGAAGTCATGACAGGGGTCAGAAGGATCGGGGTTATGGTCAAAGATTCAGGGACATACAGACTGGGAGGCAGGAAAGATTTCGATGTCACAGATGTGGTTAGAGCGGGCATCACTATCACCATGATGAGAGCCAGATCAGGCTAGGGATAGGGCACACGCAGTCGCTCAGCCGGACAGAGAGGCGACTAGACAACTCATCGAGTGTACTTTATTTATTTTAGGTAGACCGATGCATGTTATGATTTATTGATAGGTCAATAATTATAGATGTTTTATAATGTAATTTAGGTTGATTTTAGACATAAATGATGATATTACACTGCGTATTCTCTTGTTTTTGTGATTTCAAGTATATAATTAGGAAAAATGAAGAAATGGAAGAAAAAAAGAAAATTCAAAAAATTAATTGGAAAGGTAATCCAACGAATCCAAGTGAATGACAAGTGAACTAGGAGTTTTTGTGTGAATTGAAATCAGAAAAACACTCAGCGAATCTACAACGAATTGGAGAATACATTAAGATTCACTAGTCACATTGCTAAAGCACAAAGAGGAAAACCTAGCGATTTACCTAGCGAATCCCAAACAAATTGGAATTTCAAGGGATTCGCTGGAGTCGATTACGAGTTTTTTAGGTAAGAATGAAAAGTTTGAATTTATCTAGGACTTGTATACACTAGGAAGTTATAAATATGATTCAGGGGCTTCAAAATTACGTGCCCTAAAACTCTTTTTTGAGTCCTAGATACAATTTTAGTCATTAATTACTTTAGTTTTTAGTTTACTTTTGGAGTTTATTGAAGATTCAAGCTTTTAAGAGGAATCTTATATTAATATTTTTTATTTATTTAACTGCGATATTTATTTCCATCATGAGTGAGTAGTTCGTTAATTTAAACAACGCACTGAACATGTGTTAAATCAAATTGCATGATAGTTATATATATGAAATATTGTGCTTAATGCTTTAGATTTATTCCTCTATCTCAATCATAGTTTTAATAAGTTGTTTTTGCGTATTACAACTAATGATGATTTGTATTGCATGTGTAGTCACGAATATTCATTATGATAGGAACATCTATTTCTTTGTCAATAGTTATTGACAACAATTATAGAAGTAGTAACTAAGGTTAATCTATAGGGCTTCCGAGTGGACGTCTTAGGTGATTATGTTTTAAGTTTATTATTCGTCTTCGGTTAATATTGGCTTAGATTAGACATGATTTTTACAGAGTGTTAATGTTGTGTACTTTTATATTAATTGCGTGTTATCCAATTATTAGAGTAACATAGGTAAGAATATGACTTTTTTATTGATAAAAGAAAAATCGATTGATGGCTAAAGGCTATTAACCTATATATGATATTGGGTTTAATGAACTAGTGATTCCATGATTTAACTATGACTAATGTGCAATAGTG
Source organism: Stephania japonica (assembly GCA_039657345.1). Taxonomy (NCBI): domain Eukaryota; kingdom Viridiplantae; phylum Streptophyta; class Magnoliopsida; order Ranunculales; family Menispermaceae; genus Stephania; species Stephania japonica. Next base: position 12,320,146 of record CM077564.1, on the reverse strand, counting down.
TGGAATAATAATAATTAATAAGTGTGAATGTTTCAGTTTAATTTTATTGTTTAAGAGTTTTTTTTAGATATTTTTATATAATTATTTCCATTTAATTGATTGTGTTTTTTAGACCTTGTTTGCATTAGTTTAATTAGTTTGATTAATTTAGTTGATTGCATTAGTTTAGATTTAATTGAAGTTTAATTGTTGTTTAATTAAATTAATTAAAATAATTAAATTAAAATAAACAAAAATAAATATAACCTTTTTTCCTGATAAATTTGCAAAATCCCTAGGGAGACGATATCCTACTTATCACTACTATATATAATAGGAGTATTAGGGAAACTATTGTGCACGTTCGACACTGCATCAATTTTTGGCGCCGTTGCTAGGGATTTTAAAATAATATTTTAGGATTTTAGAAGGTGCACGATCACTTCGACGTTCTAATTCCACATGATCCTTATATATCCTTTTATCTTGAGATAGGTAGAACTTATAATCGAAATTTAAGGCAACAACAACTTATGGAAAGTAGAACTACTAGATAACAACAATAATGATGATGATAGCATCATCAATAATAATAATAAGAATAATAATAGAGAACTTACTTTCAGGCAAGCTAATCATAATGTTACAGCTTATGAGCCAATGCGCATAGCATACCCTAAAGGATTTCCTGAATTCGAATTAACATTTAGATTCATTAGTGCCTTACCTAACTTCTATGGTAAAGATAATGAAGTCCCTCAGAAATTTATAAGGGAATATCAACATAAAGTTAACGGGATGAAACCTAAAGAAGGTACCCTATAACAAGTTAAGCTTAAAGCTTTTCCTTTTGCATTGAAAGATCAAACACAAGATTGGTTATCTTATCTTCCCTAAGATTCAATAACTAAATGGACTCAAATGTTAGAAGCTATTCTAGATGAATATATGTCTGCAAGAAAAATTAGCTCCTATAGAAAGTAAATCATAGTTAAACAGATGAAAGAAGATGAAAACTTTAATGAATTCTGGGGTAGATTCCAAAGACTAAGTTTTTCGTGTCCACAACATGGATACAGTGAAATAGCTTTATTTGAATACTTCTATGAAGTACTCAATCACTTTGAATAAATAGTACTAGACACAGTATGTGGTGAATCTTTATTTGAAACAACACCTACACTAGCAAAATAAGCTATAACAAAATGGCTATGCAATATAAGCAATACGATGAAAAGGTTGAATCATCAAGAAAGAAACTTAATGAAATTGATAAAAGAAGAAACAATACGTCTGAATATAAAATTGATGAATTAACCAATATGGTTAAGTTATTAGTGAAAGATAGGTCTAATCAAGTTAAGCCTTGTGAATTCTGCATTGAAGTTACACATTCTACGGATGAGTGTCCTACTTTACATGAAGAAAATACTGAAGAGGTTAATACAACTATGAACCAATTTTTTGGTCCCTCGAGAAATCAATATAGCAATAATAATAGTTATTATACTGGAAAACCACATTCAAATCTTAAATATGGTCATCAAAATCAGAATTATATAACTAGTAGGCAAAGAGCTCAGATGCAATTTGCATCTATTCAACAACCTTAAAAAATCTTCAACCTATGAATCTAAATTTAAAGCAAATCTTACATAATTTCATGACCCAAAGTCATCAAAATTTCACTTGAATTGCGCAAAATGGGTTAAGACTGATGCATCTATTAATGAGTTGAAAAATCAATTGAGTCAAATGAATCTTTAGATAAATAGGTTAAGTAATCAAGTTAAAACACCTACCCAAACAAATGCTACTACTACCAAAGCACAAGTCAATGCTTTATCTATTGATAATAAGAAAGACACATATACCTTAAACGATACCTAAAAAGGGTATTAAGAATAAGAACATACATAAAACCATTGAAGAAAAAGAAGAATAAATTATGGCCAATGTCATTCCTTCTAAAGAATGGATAGCTGAACAATCAAAATATACACCTATTCCTGAAAGGATATACCCATGGTATTTAGCAAGAGTTGAAGCATATAAAAAATCTTTACAAATGTTTGAGATAGTTGATGATGAGAAAGATGAGAAGATTCCAAATAATTTGAATACATTTCTTCATTATTCAAATTCTACTGTTCCACCATGTTAGCTGATGCTACGGATGAAGAACATAATGAAGACATTCTTCAAACATTTAGTAAAATAGAGATTAGTAAACCTTTGATGGAATCAATTAAGCAATTTTCTAACTATGATGAAGTTTTAAAAGAATCATCTAAATCTAAGGATAAATTTTTAGAAGAATCCAAAGAAAACTTAGGACAAAAGATGTTTAATCTAATTAAAAAGAAAATACGTGAGAAATGTTATGATCCAGGAATGTTTGGAATACCTATTATATAGAGAACTTCTTTTATAGATTATGCCATGTGTGATCTTGGTGCATCAATTAATGTGATGTCACTTAAACGATACGAATCATTGAAAATAGGTTTGTTGACTAATACACCTATTAATCTTAATTTAGCCGACAACACAGTTATTAAACCATATGGTTTACTAAAAGATGTTTTAGTAAAAATAGATGACTTTTAGTTTTTCCAGCTAGCTTTTATGTCATGGAAATGGGTGATTCGATATCACCTACATCTCCTCCTATACTTTTAGGAAGACCTTTTCTTGAAACAACCATGGCTAAGTTAGATATCTTTGAAAGAATAATGTATGTGGAACTTGAAAATAAAGTTGTCATGTTCCAATTTAAACATGAATATAATTATGATAATTTTTGTGAATCAAATAGTAAATAAATTAATAATAATGATTCGCTTGAATTAAATCATAATAATTTAAAAGCAGAAGTATATGTTATTAATGCAATAACAATGAGAGATGAAAATGTTATGTCAAAGAATGAACAAATTAAAGATACTTCTCATGAAAAAAAAACTCGAGAATGGACAGTTAAGCAACTGAGGATTGCAAAGAATGAAATGATATTAGAGGAAGTCAAAGTTAAAAAGAATAAAAAGAAGAAAAATAAGACTTTAGCACCTGTCAAGCTCGACGATCCAAGATATATATATATATAAACATAAAGGTTAAATGGGCTTGGTACTTTAAGGCACTATGTGATACGGGTTCTAAGGCAAACTTCATGCCGATACACTTCTTTCTTTATACTCAATTGGAGTTAGATGTACTCAATTATGAGAAAGGTCATCTACCAAATGGTTATTCAGTGAAACCAATAGGAGTCGTTACTAATGTACCGGTTCAAGTTGACAAGTACATTATTCCCACGGAAACCACACTTCATTAACGAAGATCTTCTGTTAATTTTAGGGCGACCTTTCTTAGCCACTTCACAAGCTATCATAGATACTATGAACAAGACAATCACTTTTAGAGTGCATGACCGTGCGATCACTTTCAGGAATGTCACTTGAGTGGACAATCCTAAATTTAAGTTTACAAAATCAGTTTAAAAGTGCGTGGTCTAGTCGAGCCAACGACAGTAAACAAAAGTGTTTTATGGGAGGTAGCCCATAATCTATCTTTATTTTTAGCATTAGTATTAGAATTAGTTAGTTGTTTTTATATTCTTTGAACTTTTGACACTTATAATAGGGATATTTCAGGAATTTATTTTCGGAATAACTTCATATAAAGGGGTTGATCGAGTTTATGCATTTTTATATTAGTTATTTATGTGACGACCCTAAATCCCGAGGCCACCATGTCATGCACCACGGGCCCACATCCTTGCCATGTTATTGCCTTGTTGTGTCCCACGCGCACCATACGCCATTACTGCTTCAGTCACCCAACAAATACAGTGATGAGTCTATTGAGTAAATTCCCAAGAGAAGTCCGTACGATAATCATGAAATAAATTGATAAATCTACGAGATACGTGAATGTGACCTTTGGCAATAGACAATCACATTCCCATGGCTGTAAGCAGTATACATCATACCAAAATCATCAGCAAGAAATATAAAACATCATAAAATACTTCAAAAGCAGATAATTAAGTAAACATGCTCGAGTGTAAGCAGTAAATAAACAAAATGTCAACTGTATAACTACGATAAAATCCCCGACCTACCCCGGCTGGATAACGATAAAAAAATATAGGAACCATGTATATATACTGTTTAGAAATCCAGTGGCTAAATCTCAACTTCAATAAACGACATGTTCCTTTGACCGTGTTTCCCGTCAAGACCACCCTAATCCCTCCCGACGATCAAAAGTATCTCCAACTACTATCGACATGAGCCCTGTCCTAAGACGACTAACGCAAGGAAGTTAGCCACCACCAATATATATATACGCATCGAAGCTGAAGGAGAGAAATCCATATGTGCCCTCCGGCAGACACATACAAATGATATGATTAAACCTCATTTAAACCATGAATAAATTGAAGCATTCTAAAGGATTTTACGCACATCAATACGCACTCAAATGCCCCGAAACAATCCCCGATCAATCTCGTACTCGCCTCGGGATGTGTGTCCAATACTCGACTATGGTATCCCGAGTCCTTGATATCCTAATGAACCATTAAAATCCTCGAAATCTGAAAATCCAATTATTTTTCATTTTATTTTATTTTTACTATTTCTCGCATCATGAGTGGCGCCGCACTGGGTACATCCCCACTGTGCGCCTCACGGCGTCAAGTAGGCAGTGGGCAATCTGCTTAGGCGCCGTGAGTGGCACCAGTCCTATTTTTTGTTGGGTCATTTCGATAACATTTGGCTTTATTGTCGCAACTCGGATTCGTTCCAACCTCTTATCGTTGGGTTCGATAACATTTGGCTTTATTGTCGCAACTCGGATTCGTTCCAACCTCTTATGGCTCCTTAAACCAACAATAAGAACCATTCACACCTTGCCAAACCTTGACTAATTGATAAATCCTGACGATTTCTACCAAAAAACTGATAAACTTTGTTTTTCACAACCAATACCAACAACCTATAAAAATCCACCATTTAAGCTCAAAATCACCATTGAAAACCATGAATACTATACCAAAAACCAGTGAGCTTATCTCACTCTTCGAAACCTATGCTAAAATTTACGAAATCATGAACAAAAGATAGAGAATAACAAGAGGAGTGTGGATCTTACCTCGGATTTTTGATCTTCTAGCTCAAACTCCTTCAAATCATTAAGTCAAGCTCACCAAACCCTCCAACTTCTCCACCAATTTTCGCTCAAACCATTGAGGAGAGAGAACAAGTGGTCGAAACAAAACAAATCCCACTATTTATACTTCCAAGCTTTGTCATTTGTGTTTGACCATCCCAAGGCATCATGTAAGGCTAGGATTTAGTAAAAAACCCTCATTCCGAGACTTAACTGATGACTTTGTCCTCTTGGTCTTATCCTCTCAACCTAACAAGTCTTTTGTTCCTAGGGCTTCAGGTACTCGACACCAAGCAACTTGACATGCCGAACAAAAATTTAATGACATATCCAGCCTACAACATGTTCCCATATAGATTAATTGTCAAATTTAATTGTATTTAACTATGTGAACCTAATCCCGATCTAGTGTACCCGTAATTCACTCATCCAGTACCCGCGTCAGTATGCTATTCAGGGCGACTACCCATCAGACTATCTTGCCCAAATACAATGATAAAAATTTCATATGCGATGTAATAAGTCACATAAAAATATTTTCCATCGCATTTACCCAATAAATCAGTCAAAAATAACATTTCATGCAAACTCCACTTTCTAGTGGACCCGAATTGCGTCCACGGCTGAAAATCCTTGAAAATGGCTTCTATAACAAACTGGGTTGTTATAATTCTTCCCAATTAGGGAAAAGTTCGTCCCCAAAATTTAGGTCTCTCGAAACTCCGATTCACCGAACCAGTTCCTTTTGTGACACCCTCCCACCCAAAAATTTTGATCTCCTGGAACTCAGGTACTCAAAAACCAGTTCCCCATGTGATAATCTTACACCTTTTACCCTTCAACAATCCCTTGAACACTCCGTTATGACCTTGAGTCATAGGCACATGCCACATGAACATACCGGTCACGTCCGACACCCGCAAATAATATTATAGTTTAAATGCGTGTCACGAGCCATTCGGGCGATTTTTAAAATAGGTGAGTTTTCGTCAGGTAAACGGGGAGAAAAATACAATAAATAACATATTAAAAGAATTGTTGAATAAATTATTTATTTGTACGAGACAAGGCGAATGTATGCGTATGATGAGAGAAATACGGACCGAGGAGGCAAGATGGGTCGGGGAAAAGTTGTTGGAAAACACGGGTGTTGGATAAATACACAACAAATGGACCATGATGTAGGATTGTTAAAATGACACACTCCAATAATGGAGCATCAATAGATTAACCTCGAGATGCGTGGTTAAGTGGAGATGAAAGGCCATGCTTGAGACAACACCCTACCTAACATACTATTCACCACTATTCACACCATACCCATTTGATGTTAAAAAACAAAAAAAAACACACCCACCTCCTCTCTCCACCACTCTCACTCACGGTTCCCTCTCACTCTCATTTCTTTTCACTCATCTCACACGTTCACTCTCCCTCACTCTCTCGTTCACGGTCTCGTCTCGCTCTCCCTCACGACCTCCTTTCCCCCACCTCGCCACCGTCCCTGTCCTCGCCGGCGACCGGACTGCCTCGCCGGACGTCTCGCCGAAGCAAGGTGCGTCCTCTCTTCTCTCTCTCGTGTTCACTCGATCTCTCTCTCCTCTCGGTTTTCTCTCTCTCTCGTCTCGGTTTGCTCTCTCACTCTCACGAAACCACCTCTCCCACTGGAGATGGTGGTGGCCGGGGTTCACTCCTCACCGGAGATCCCTCTCTCTCCATCCCTCTATTTTTTCCTCCCTCTCCCTCTCTCGATCGATCCATGAAACGAAAAAAAAAAAAAAAAAAAAAAAAAAAATCGAAACAGAGGCGCTGTGCGCCTCTGTTTCGTTAAAGAAGATGAAGGGCCGGTTCGGCCCTGAACCGGGCCGGTTCGGCCCTGAACCGGTCCGGTCCGGCCGAACCGCCCTTAAATAAAAAAAAAGAGGAAATAAAGAAAAATGGAAAAGAAAATCCAGAAAAATAGGGAAAATTATGAAAAATTCAGAAAAATCTAGAAAATATGAGAAATTAGAAAAAATGGTTCACAACTGAGTTTTGGGATTTTCTTGGAAATGTTGGCGAGATATAATCGGGGTTTTAGCCTCGAAAAACATAAAAAAATGATATAATATGTCAAATCGAAGCTAATTTAATGACTTGACCTATTAATACGAGTTTCCAACCTTGTCAGGTAACGGAAAACTCGGGGAAACGCGTTAGGAGTCGCGGGAGTGTCATACGCGGATTACGATAGATCAGGTAAGTACATTTGCCTTAAAAAGCACTTGTACGTTAGTAAGCCAGTTTAGAAAATATCATGTGATTCATTTTCACTTCTTTGTGTTTGTTACTATCGAATTATTGGCTTTCCATTCCTTATTCCTTGTATGTGTGTTCTTGGCATAAGTGTGTGTCTCGAAGGTACATGCGGCCTGCACTAGAAGGGATAAAAGAACGGACTCGGGACTCGCGGGTCTATCGGGGCGTACCCAAATGCATTGGGAATTTGGGGCCGTCACAAACCTAATCCTCGGCCTATAACTATGCCCAAGTTTTCACTAACCCAGTCACCTAGCACCTGGTTGACTGTAAATCACTCCCATCATGTATTAGAACACGATAACTTCGACAAACCACACCATCGATGGCTTACCATGCCATAACATCATCTAACTACCGTTGTTGATAAACCTGACTTAGTTACCTGTTCAAGGTAACCCTACCTCTCCCCCTATCACGTATCACAACATGATAGACCTAGTACATGTCGACAAACCATGGCTCACCTTGCCATACAACACTAGACCTTACCATCATGTATTACAACATGATAACTTTTCGTGACATAACCGACCATGGTCTATCTAACCATAACATTTACTAACTTAAAAACACATGTATACATGCATTTAATAGTAAAAATTACCTTGTAATTAAATTTTCTTACCCTGAACCTACCTTTGGGACGTCTCCCGGCCAGGCTCAGTCAACATATGCATTGACTTTTAGGGATGTCAATGGGTAGGGTATGGGGCGAGTACGCCTCACCCATATTTCCCCATCCTATGAGTGTCCTATCCATACCCTATCCTCTTATCCTATTATTTTGGTGGGGCGTGTATGAGTATTATCCGTTTGGGTAGTAGGGTACTCATGGGTATCCATACCCACTATTAATTAAAATAATATAAGAAATTTTAAATTTTAAAAGAGTAAAATGTTTTTTTTTGTAGAAATAAAATAAAAATTTTAAACATAAATATGTCAATATAACCTACACATACACCATATTATTTCTATACTTATTATAAAACATAAATAAAAAATGTACATTGTCTCTAATAATTATTCTAAATTTAAAATATTAAAGTTTTTATTTATGCCCAAAAAGTCTTCAATCTTCAAAAACGGGAAGAATGCATCTTTAATCTTCTAAAATAGACATATTCCAATAGTAAAACATAGTATCCATATGAAACAAAAAAATAATAATGGTGTATTTTATCTACCTTGACATTAATATTTTCATCTTTTAAAATACCCATCATATTAGAAAAAGTGCATCGTTAAACCCCTAATTAATAAGATATGTAGTCTGATGTGCGTAGTTTTGATGTATGTAACTAGAGAATTGAGAAAGCATACTTGCGGTCTTTTTAGTTTGGTAGTTTCCTTTTTGATAACAACAAATAATCCCTAATTTTTAAAAAAAGGTGCATAAATTTTTAAAACAAAAATGAAGCATATAAAGATGAAGTTGCAATATACATACACAACATATAATATAAATGGGTATATGGGGTAGGTTATTGGGTAAATGGGGTGGTAAATATTACTACCCTTACCCTAACCATACCCACTTGAATATTTATACATAAACCCAAATCCTTACCCAATATATATCAAATCGGGTATTACCCTATCCATTAGGGTTAGGTAACCTGGGGTACCCAAACCCATGGGTCCAATTGCTATCCTTACCGGCTCTTGAGTCTGCATTGGTGTTGTTAGCCTAAGTGTTTTTATCGCTTACACTCCACTTGAGATTTTGATGCTAACAAACAATGTGAAATGGTACTAATGAGTTTGTCAAGTGTTTCAGAACAACAAACTACGTTAGGAATCACAAGCTCAAAGGAAAGTTGAAGTTCGTGAAAGTTCAAGTCAAAAAGTGACAACACGAAGTTGAACAAGTTCAAGAATCGGCTCATACAAGGACACAAGGACCGGAAAGATAAGACAATCATATGTACATCATTTATTAGGTATATAAGTTCCATTCCTACAAGCCAATTGCACTAGAATCATGCATTCCATAAATTTCAAGTTTTAAAGAACTTAAAGTTATGATTTTTGTGATTTTCAATTTCGTGGGTTTTAAAATATTTTAAATAATGCAAACATGTTTTATAACATGCATTTGAGATGTATGAACTGTTAGAATTGTTTTTGAATGCATCGGTATGTGTTTAGACGATTTTTGGATTGACATTAAAAATATTTGTTGAAAAGTCCCCATGTTTTCATGAAACTGGGATTTTTGATTTTTGGGGTGTAAGAAATAATTTGAAATGTCTAGCCATGTTTTTAAGACCCTACTAAGTATATATAAAGTGATTTAAGAGGTTTACTAGAGTCATAGAGGTGTTAGGAGGTCGTTTTGCAAAACCATAATTTTATTTGTTTAGAGACCCCTGCAACATGCCTAGCGCGCTATGCAATAAGTAGGAAAATTTCCAAACGTAGTGCCCAGCGCACTAGACATTTACCTAGTGCACTGTGCAGTGTCCTGACAGCTTTTTTAAAGTATTGATCCACACCTTTAATTTGAATTTAGGGATCATTTTGGGCCATTGAATTATATGTAACGGTCATATAGGCATATAAAGGGTTTGACTACTTGCTCAAATAGCTAAGAACACAAAATACACAACTATTGTTCCTACACTTTCTTAAATCTAATTTTTTTCCAAAATTTGTCAACTTTGTTCACACAATCATTTGGAACTTTTGAGGGCTTGCATTTGGATCTTGAAGTTGGTGTTCTAAATCCTACAACTTGTGCTCCAAATCTGATTTTTCAGAATGTATACTTGGGTTGTAAGATTTCTTGATTTCCTATACTTTTTGAGCTTAATCTATACTTTGTGACTAGTATATTGTTTGGAAATCGTTTGTTGTGTTCTTGATCATACTTATCTTGAGTTTTGAACTTAAATTTGATCTCTTTAAACTTAAGACATATTTGAACAAGTTGTTGTGCTTACTCTTGATTTTTGACAAAACCACTTGTTCATTTGATTTGAAACCGCACAAGTTTTCATCGATACTCTTTTGCCAGTTTCTTGACTAAGCATTACACATAACTCATTGATTTTATAGTCGAAGTACATGCATGCATAGGAGTGGTTTAGCTCTAAGTGGCTTGTAAGAATTGGACTTATTGCCACTTTACTTTGTAAAACAAAACTTTCATTGTATTTGAAAAGGATTTTGATTGTAAGACTTAGTGAGATCTAAGTTATAAGGGAAAACCTAGTTGAGGCTAATCATAGGCCCTAGTTGAGGCTAGGTAGGGAGAAATCTTAGTTGAGTCTAGGTGGGAAAATCCTAGTTGAGTCTAGGTGGTTGTATAAGACCTTATTGTGGTAAGACATCTTGTAAAATACCTAGTTGAGGCTAGGCATTCACTAAGTTTGTGGGCTTAAGGACATTCACTTGTTGGTAATATAAGTGGGGGGTTGAAAATCCTAATCGGGGATGTTAGGTAGTGGATGTAGATCGGTTGGATCGAACCATTATATATCGTGTGTCTCATTTCCATCTCTTCTACCACCTTCTTAATTGCATTGCATAATTATTTATCGTTGGTATGTGTGTTTCATTGTTATTTAAGGATAAAGTTTTAAAAAGGCGATAACCACTCAATAACCCAATTCATCCCTTCTTGGGTGACCTTCAATTGATATCAGAGCGGGTTATTGCTCAAAGTGTTACTAACGTATCTTTGAGTGTTTTCTTGTAAGGATGCAAACATTAGATTTCGCTCGCCTTAGGGAAGACAACTCATCTATTAGGCCACCCTACTTTGATGGAACCAACTATGCTCATTGAAAAGTTCGAATGAAGTTCTACATAAGAGCACAAGGTAGACATTTGTGGGATTCTATCATGGATGGATACACTTCACCAAACAAGGCCAGAAAAGACTACACTCCCACCAAGACAAGACTTAAGCTATCTAATGATCAAGCAATGAATATTTGCTTTGTTCACTAAGTGAAAATGAGTTCAACCAGATTAGTGCATGTGAGACGGCTAAGGATTTATGGGAAAAGCTTGAAGTGCATTATGAAGGGATGCGACATGTCAAGAACACTAAATTGAGGATTCTTGAAGACATTATGAGACTTTTCGAGTTGAGCCACATGAAGACATAGCCATGGCCATCACAAGGTTCACAAAGCTTTTGAATGAGATCAAAAGCCTTGGCAAACATTATGATCAAGAGAACTCGGTGTACAAGTTCCTTACAAGCTTGCCTTAAGAATGGGATGGGAAGAAGTATGCTATTCAATCGGCTCAAAACCTTAGAGACTACACTTTTGAGGCATTATGTGGAGAGTTGACGGTCCATGAATTCGAGCTAAAGGACCGTGCTAGATTGGAAGCACTTGGTGGAATGACCAACTAAGAGTCAAAGAAGGAGCATGCCTTGAAGGCTACTTGTTCACTGGCCGAAGATGATGTGAGTTTAAGTAAGAATGATTCCATTGAACAAGAAGTGGCCATGTTGTCAAGAAAACTCAAAAAGGCTACATACAAAAGAGACAAGTACAAGAAGTACAAAGGTGCAAACAAAACAAGAAAATCATGCGAGATGATTTGCTACAAGTGTGGCAAACCATGACACATGATGGCGGAATGCAATTACATAAAGAGAAGTAAGCGACACGACTCATCATCATCATCATCATCATCATCATCATCATCATCATATAGCTTCAACTCTGAGTCGAAAAATGAGAAGGCTATCCTTTGTATTATGGCAAGGAGTGAGGTAAATGACTATATCTCTTTTAATTGTGATGATGTTAAGGCATTGGATGATATGCCAAATATTCACGACCTTAGGAAAGAGTTGGAAAAAGAGGTAAAAAAGACCAAGTAGCAACTCAAAAAGATCTTGATCAAAGCCATTAGTGAGATTGAGTCTCAAAATGAGATTATTGAGAGTCTCAAAATGAAATTATTTTTGATCTCCAACATGACTTAGAATTGGTTATTAACCAGAGAAATGACTTAGCCAAAAATGTAGAGGACTTGACCACTAAGGTGACTAAGTTCACAAATGGTACCAAGATGTTTGACATGATGTTGTAAGCACAACGACGTGCTCTTAACAAGAGAGGCATATGCTATGGTGCTAGTTTATTGAGCTATGAAAAGATATTGGTTGAATCTAATAGATGCCTCAAATGCAATAGATTGCATAACATTAGTAAATTGTCTTGAATAAGACCAATAGAGACAAACTAGCATGGGTAGAAAAAAATGTCTATGATACACATTTTATGGAATCCAAAGGTGTGTGGGTATCAAAGTCGAGTGTTTTCTTGATTTTATGAGTATGATATGTCTAGCATTAGTCATATACATAATATAATATTTAGATTGTTAGTTTTGATGCTATGCTTGATTTTTTTGTGAATCATGATTAGATTTAGGTGTCCATAAGTTTAGAGGGAGCATTAGGACCTTAAAAAGGGAGAGTTTTTGTATCCTAAGTGTTATCATTTCCGCATGCGCCATACCATGTCATTGGTTTTTATTTGTACTACTTAATAAAATGACACATATTATGTATATATTTGCATTGTTTTTTTCATGTCATCATTTTGTAAAAATGCATGAATCTACTCATGTTTGCACTCTTACTTTAGAGGAAGACTTATACACACATTGCTTTGCATCGGGGAAAAAGTGTGACAATGCTATTGTCATTAATGCATATTGATAAGGGGAGCCTTTATGTCCTTTTTGGTATCTAATTATTGCATGGATTTTATTATATGGGGGCAACTTGTATCTAAAATGGGGAAATATATTGGTATCATGACTTTGAATATACATGTTATAGGGGAGCCTATTTTCAATATCGTTGCTATGCTTGTCTATGTATGCATGTGATAGGGAGATTTTCTCCACTTTTTGATGTTATCAAATGGGGGAGAAGTATTTCTTTGAACTTGCAGTTATGAACTTGATAGTGTGCTTCATATTTATCTTTTATTTGTCAAGTTCATGTTGTTTGTTATCATCAAAAAGGAGAGATTGTTGACCTAAGTGTTTTTATCACTTACACTCCACTCGAGACTTTGATGATAATAAACAATGTGAAATGATACTAATGAGTTTGTTAAGTTTTTCAGAACAATAAACTACATTAGGAATCACAAGCTCAAAGGAAAGTTGAAGTTCGTGAAAGTTCAAGTCAAAAAGTGACAACACGAAGCAGAACAAGTTCAAGAATCGGCTCATACAAGGACATAAGGACCAGAAAGATAAGACAATCATATGTATATCATTTGTAAGGTATATAAGTTCCATTCCTAAAGCCAATTGCATTAGAATCATGCATTCCATAAATTTCAAGTTTTAAAGAACTTAAAGTTATGATTTTTGTGATTTTCAATTTCGTGGGTTTTAAAATGTTTTAAATCATGCAAACATGTTTTATAACATGTATTTGAGATATATGAACTGTTAGAATTATTTTTGAATGCATGGGTATGTGTTTAGACAGTTTTTGGATTGACATTAAAAATATTTGTTGAAAAGCCCCTATATTTTCATGAAACTGGGATTTTTGATTTCCAGGGTTTACGAATTAATCCGGAATGTCTAGACATATTTTTAAGACCTTACTAAATATGTATAAAGTGATTTCAGAGGTTTAGTAGAGTCATAGAGGTGTTAGGAGGTTGTTTTGAGAAACAAGAATTTTATTTATTTAGAGGCCCCAACACCATGCCCAGCGTGCTAGGCATTCTGGCTAGCGCACTGGTCAGTCTACTCAGCACGTTGTGCAGTAAGCAAAAAATTTTTCCAACGTAGTGCCCAACGCGCTAGACATTTACGCAGCGCGCTGTGCAGTGTTCTGACAGTTTTTTTAAAGTATTGATCCATATCTTTAATTTGAATTTGGGGATCATTTTGAGCCCTTGGATCATATGTAATGGTCATATGGGCATATAAAGGGTTTAACTACTTGCTCAAACATAAGAACACAAAATACACAACCCTTGTTCCTACAATTTCCAAAATCTAAGTTTGCTCCAAAACTTTTCAACTTTGTTCACACAATCACTTGGAACTTTTGAGGGCTTGCATTTGGATATTGAAGTTGGTGTTCTAAAGCCACACGTTTTCATCGATACTCTTTTGTCGGTTTTTTGACTAAGCATTACACATAACTTGTTGATTTTATTGTCATCTTAGTTGGAGACCATACTTGCATGCATATGAGTGGTTTAGCTCTAGGTGGCTTGTAAGAATTGGACTTATTGTCGCTTTATTTTATAAGGAAAACTTTCATTGTATTTGAAAAGGATTTTGATTGTAAGACTTAGTGAGATCTAAGTCAAACGGAAAAACCTAGTTGAGGATAGGCATAAACCCTAGTTGAGGCTAGGTAGGGAGAAATCCTAGTTGAGTCTAAGTGGTTGTATACGACCTTATTGAAGTAAGACATTTTGTAAAATACCTAGTTGAGGTTAGGCATTCACTAAGCTTGTGGGCTTAGGGACATTCACTTGTTGATAATATAAGTGGGGGGTTGAAAATTTTAACCGGGGATGTTAGGTAGTGGATGTCATTTCCATCTCTTCTACCACCTTCTTGATTACATTGCACAATTATTTATCGTTGGTGTGTGTATGTGTCATTGTTGTTATTTAAGCATAAAGTTTTAAAAGGCGATAACTACTCGGTAACCCAATTCACCCCCCTCTTGTGTGACCTTCAGGTGTCACTACCGCTAGAGTCACCACTCTTTGTGGACAATCCCTTTTAATGTGCCCCTCCTGGCCACACTGCCAACACCCTGTTGGAAACCCATATCCTGACCTCCATCCTTGACCCTACGATCTCTAGTTTCTACTTCCCTGATCTGGGTATACCTCTGCGGTGGTGTTGGTTATGCTGGTACCGCATATACTTTGCGGTCCATCATCATCCCTATGATCATGACTATACTCTTTGTCATCCCCGTCGTATCGCTCTCTCTTCCTCTTCAACTTACTCCGTCATGAACTCCTGTCTGATCCACCTTTCTATCCCCGAAGATCCTTATCGGTTGTCCCTCTGTAACATATATGTCTCATGTGTGAGGCCCCGATCGTACATGTTTTGTAGAGTTTGTACGCCCTTGGAAACTATGAATTTAGCGATATCGTCCCCAATCCCCAGATGAAGTAATATATCTGCAATCTCTCTGTAACTACCATGTCCGTGGTGTACTGTATCAGGTATTGGTATCGCTCCATATACTATAGTATCGACATGCTTCCCTATCGCAGGGCCAAGAACTCTTCCCTTAGCCTCAACTGGATTTTTATTTGGATGCACTTATCATGAAACACTTGTCCAAACTCTGCCCATGTGGTCAACTCATAATGAGTGTCAGTGTATGTCATCCACCTGGTAGCTAGGATATGGTAAGCCTTAACTTATTTAAATATGATTTAAGGAGTTATTTTATAGCCTATGGTTGTATAATAATACAAATCAAATTTGAAAATTCCTATATTTGAATAACAATCCATAACACTTAGACACATCTCGGGATATGAGCTAGCACACACTCCCATGAAACATGTGTTAAGTTGTGAGTTAGTGAACTGAAAAGTTAGTGGGTTAGTATTGATTAATGACCATAAGATTTTACAGAGATTGGGTTGTGCACTCTGATCAAAACCAAGAACTATAAATATAAACACCTATCATTTTTGCTTCATTTTGCATGATCTTTTTATAGCACAAAAATCATAGGTGTAGTGTAATGAATGTACTAGAAAATCAGAGGCAAAGAAGGGAGGGTTTGTCAATCTAAATGATGCATAGGAGCTAGGAGTCAAACCAACACAACCTAAGTAAGAAATTCAATTTCAATGTATTCAAACTTGGTGGGTTTTGGGTCTTGATCATGGGGATTTTTTTTAAGTAAATCTTAAGGGTTTCATCAATGTCTTTGCACAAACTAAACTCCTTAAATCAGTCCCTAAGCTTCAATTTTCGAATTTGAGAAGCTTTGCCAAAGGTTGGGATTTTTCTTATGATTTCAGTTTTCAGATTTTCGGGCTATGAAATGGGTTTGTTTTTGAAATGTAATGACATTTTCGAATTCCTTGTGGAAAAACACTTGGAATAACATTAGAAATCAATCTTGTTTTCACAAGTTTTGAAATTGGGGTTTTATTGTTGTTATTTATCTTCTTCATGTGTTTGAGGAAATGCAAGCATGAATATCTTAAATTTGATGAATGAGTTGCTTATACTTGAAGTACCTGGTGTATGTATGAATGTGGAGGGTGTTGTGGACCTTTGACAGAAGAAAGCAAGGGATCTAAAGGTAATGGAGAAGAGTTTCCCGTGCTGGAAACCCTGAAAGTTTGTTGAATACTTTTTGGGTTTCTGCCCTTAGTGCATTGAGTGTTCTGGGCAGAGCAAAATTTCTGCCAGTTTTTCCATTTTCCTGTAACAACTAACACAAGTCTAATCCCACCTTAACCGACCTTAAACCACCCAACACACATGTCTAAGCACATCAGGAGCATAGGGGATTGTTCCCGGAGTCTAGGTGCGCGAATCGAAGAGTCGGGTGGCCGGATTAGCTAGGGAAATTTTCTTGTGTTGTAAGTATACACGATGTTGATTTACTTTACCTTTCATTTTCATTGCTTACTGTTATTTCGTAGTCCTTTTGACTATATATCCTTTGTATTATGATATCATGTGCTTGTTGATTGTTTGATCACTTGTTGAGTCTTGATTTTATGATATCCATTCTTGAATTGGTTCATTGAATCTATATCCCATGCTATGTTTGTTTTTGGCTGTTTTATGATTTAATTTGTATATAGATAACGTGCTATTAGTGTAGGGGTTGTGGTGAATGCCTTAATGACTTATATTCTCTTTTTACCTAGGTGTTTTAGCTTACCCCGCCTTGATGCTCTACACCGAGTAATTCTTCAAATATAAAAAGTAGTTTTTGCATTTAGGTCCCTTACTTAATCGAGGTGTGTGCGAATCATGGGGTTAGAGTCCTTTGGGATGTGGGCACATGATACCTGACATTGTATGACACTTGGGGTTAGAGTCCCTGAGGTGGTCTACACCCAGAGTTAAAGTCCCTGGCGACACTTGGGTTAGAGTCCCTCATGCTATATGATTATTGAGTTGGTGTGACGCGGATCACTGCCGACCGAACCTAAATCACCAGTATATTGCTTAGTGTAGTATCACTTATTTAACTCTGATATTTATTTGCATATGGTTTACCTTTAAGTATTTCTTATTTTATATGCTTTTAAATAACAGTTTGAATATTTGGAAATATGAATTAAGTGAAAGTGAGTGAAAGTGAGCCGAGGTTTTTTCTTTATATATATATACATGTTAATTTTTATATGTATATAAATACAAGATATGTTTTGTAGTAGCTGATTCACGTACGTTGTCAACATGCAAACACCGACGGAAATTCGCGCAAGTCTGGAGATGTCAGAGCTAGTGACAGTCAGCCTCTTACTACATAGTTGATGACTACTAGAGGATGTCTGATCGAGTGATAGCTTAGGGACAACAGATTGTCGACTTCATCACCTACATGACTATATAGATGACGATACATATCCCGATCGCCTTTCTTACCACAACTACTACTACTACGCCCCCGACTGCAGAGACTTATACTGTACCAGCACCGCTAGTAGAGCCAGCTACACCGCGTCTACCAGAGTTATCGATCGTTATGGTACCGACAATGGAGATAGTAGTGGACACTCCCACGCCCACTCTTACTACTTCTGAGACTACTTGCTTGTTGAGGGACGCCAAGCTAGTGAAGGAGTTCATCAGACTCAGGCCAACTTACTTTACGAGAATGAGAAAATTGAGAAGTGGATACTCTCTTAGGAGAAATTACACCTATTAATGGACATTGAGGACAGACTTCAACCAGTTCTTTCATACTACACCTTGGAGAAGGGTGCCAAAGTTTGGTGGTGCACCACAATAGCGAGTTAAAGCAGCTTCACATTATGGGCGGACTTCAAGGTTGAATTTTACAAGCTGTACTTTTTAGCTTCGATGTTGTAGAGGTTGAAGAAGAAGTTTATGAGTTTGAGATAGGTTGAGGGAGAGTCAGTGATGCTATACTGGAAGAGATACGACTATTTGAGGCAGTTCATGGGAGACTAGTTCAAGAATGACGGAGATGATGCTTTCTACTTTAGGGCCAGACTGAGGCCTGATATCGCTAGGCACATTGTCGGCACAGGGGCCCGCTCTTTACGGGATATGTGCGAGAGAGCACTTGCACATGGGATGTATGAGTTGGGCTGAGAAGTGAACCGAACAACAGAGGGTTTAGGCCAAGGCTCAAATTACAACAGGAGGCAGAGAGGCAACGGATAGAGGTGATTGGATAGGGGTCCATAAAGGGGTGGGGTATCTGCTGCCCTTATTTCAGCAGTGCCGTACACACCTCACCCTGCAAACTACTTTTGGAATAACTCCTTTACCACCTCCCGCTAGATTGGTGTTACCTGCTCCATTAGCACCACGACAACAACAACAATATCAGGGTGATCGAGATAGAAATAGAGGTCGAGATAGACCGCGATAGGGTCAGAAGCCATTTCGAGAACGTGAACAATAGGCAAGGCAACGTCGCCTGATTACTTGTTGGAGATGTTGTCAGGTGGGACACATTTTCAGAGAGTGCACATTGCCAACGCCACATCCCCCATAGCATGGTAGAGAGAGTCCATAGGGCGCAACTAGATGCCAGGGCGATACATAATCTTATCGAGGGTACAATTTACATTTCTGGTAGATAGGCTTATGTATTGTTTGACTCTGGGTCTACTATTTCTTTCATTGCGGGTCACATGATAGGCATCCTATGATTGACACCTCTTAGCTTAGTGTGCATCTGATTTTGAGTACCGTAGTTGTAATGACCATAAGAATTTAACTCGTGCCATGTGTCAATTTTACGTCATACGTGGACCCTTGCCGTGATATGTGTGAAGTGTTCTCGGTCATTGACACCGAGGTATGTTAGTTTTTGTGGTTGGTGTTCGTATTATTATTTATTTACCCGAAATTAGATTCTAATGTTTCAAATGTGGGAGGGCGTTTGAGTGAGGGAATTGACGTGAAGAAATAGGTTCTGGCTCAAGGAAAAGTTTTTTCGGGCATCCCGGTGAACTTGTGGTCAGGTATTTAGTTGTTCGGGTGACAAATGTGAATAAAAACACTGACAAAATATATTAAAATATAATAATTATACGTTGCGTAATGTGTTCGTTGTTTTTGTATGTGTTGGGCACACGGTGGTGCGAGTCATGGTGTGAACAGGGGTTCAAAAATGCATATGGAAGTGTATGCATGGGAGAGTTTAGGGTTTAGGGTTGGGTATTTAGTTGTCTGGGTGACAAATGTGAATAAAACACTGACAAAATATATTAAAATATAATAATTATACGTTGCGTAACGTGTTCGGTGTTTTGGTATGTGTTGGGCAAATGGTGGTGTGAATCGTGGTGCGAACGAGGGTTCGAAAATGCATATGGAAGTGTGTGCATAGGAAAGTGTACAAAAGTGTGTCACAGCTTTGAGTTAGTTGGTGTGGTAGTGGAGGAGGCATTTAAGTGAGCTGGAAAAGATGGAGAGCTTTAGATCATTCTCGAGATACGTGCAACCGCGATGATGCTTAAGATATATATATAAAGTTTTTTCACTCTCTCTCCTTATGTTTTTTTCTTCTTCGTGAGAAAGAAGATCGAGAAGTTTTTCCTCGTTTGAAATCGAGTTTGGAACGAAGCCAAGAAGCGACCAAATTCAGAAACCAAGGTAACACCTTTATTCCTTGCGAGGTGTACGTCATCTTGGCGAGTCTTTTGAAGGTTTTTGTCGTGGTATTTTTGGATGACGGATTCGGAAATTGGTTTTTTAAGCGTTTTGAACGTTCCTATGGACTAATTGATCGGTGTGGATCATAACTATATGGTTGTTTTGGGTGTTTGGATGAATTTTACATTTTTCATTATCGAAATTTTTGAGTTAATTTCTACACTGGGTTATAGACCTCTGTTTTGGTCGAACTAAATATTAGTAAAGCTGTATGTGAGCGTCCCTATGAGTTTGGGATAGGCTCGAAACGCGGCGAAGCGATTCGGGGTGACGAAAAACCCAGAACGATTTCAGGAACTGGCGCCATGAGGGACGTTGTGAGAGTTTTTCCTCACGACGTCGATCATGATGTCTGAAAGAGAGAGGAATTTGGATTTCCCACTTTAGATGACTCCGCCGGGCATTTTGGTCACGGCGTCGATCACGGTATGACATTGTTCATAAGACCAAATTTTCATTTTTTTCGAAAGCTTCGGGAATCACTCGGGTATCAAAATGGGTTCAAATAAGAACTAATACTCAGATAATTGACCCATTTAAGTAAATGAATAAAATTATGGAAAATTGGGTAATTGAGGGGTAAATGTCGAATTTTTATTGACAGGTGTTATAGGACAGTACTAGGCATACTTGGGGATTTGTAGGATAAATTATGAGCATGTGAGTACATAGTAGTGTTATACACGAGTAAATAAACCAGTGGGGAAATTTATAATTATTTCTTTAAGATTTAATTTATTATTGTTAATGCTCTACCATGTTTTGGAATTCTATTATGTTTGAGTGGTCAAAGGGCCAAGTGAGTCGACGTGATCCTTAAGAGAACGGGTTACCTGGGGTCATTCCCTAGCGCTAGGAACTTGGATGCATGTTACTATTTTTGGAACTTGATATTCACGAGCTGATCTTTTGGTTCCTATATATGGAGTAGGAATTTCATCACTAGATTGCTGAGGAAATTCTTACTCGCGTGGACTTTAGGATGGTGTGAGTTGGCCACGTCTTAAACTCTGAGCTTATAAGGGGTAGCTTATTCCTCGGCTCAAACGACCATTGGTCGGGACTACTTGCTCCTTTCTTTTTGATTCCTAGACACTTACTATCGATTGATTCTGATTTATTTCCAGTCATTATTTATTCATGCAATCCCTGTCCTTTTCTTTCTATCAACATTAGTATTAATTGTTATTTATTGTGAAATATTGTAAACATCCTGCTTGGTGTTACTTAATTGGAACTTGTCATTCTTATGATTGATTGAGTATAGATCCACAGTCGAGCAAAGGGAAAGCTATTCAGCTTGGTGATTTGCTTTGAGGATAGCGAAGCTGTTCTATCTTTGTACTCGATGTAGGCTTGTTTTGTATTACTGTATTTATATGTTTTGAAACTAGGTTTTGGAAATGAGAGATCTTAGGCTTGTATATGAGGATATTCTCTTTCATGACATGACATTTGGTAATGATGCATATGGTTGTTGGGTTTCCACATTTTTAGTTGATTCTAACTTAGTTCTTGAGGTTATTATATTGGTTGAAGAATTTAGTTGCTTCCGCTTATCTTTGAATAAGTCACTAATATTAATGATCTCATCTTAATTTGTTAACTAAATGGGAAACATTAAGGTAAGGCTGACTAGTTTTGCGTTAACTCGCGAGGGGGACTCAGGGTCTAAGTAAGTCTAGGTCGGGCGGGGTCTAGTTTTAGGTTTGAAGAACTAGGGTCGTCATAGCAGTGAGGATAGGTTTTCCCTAATAGTATAGTTGAGGGCTGTTTGGTAGAGATAGGTGGGGTGGAGTTACCTGCAGACTTTAGAGTCCTCGAGATCTTAGTGTTTGACACACTACTAGGGATGGATTGGTTTTCAGCCTATCACACACACATCGATTGTTTTAGTAAGTCTGTCAATTCCAGATCCTAGGATACGTCTAATATTCATTCACCGAGATAGTACATTGAGAGTTAGCACCACAAGAGGTAGACTTGCATCAAATGGGGAGATGGAGACTCTAGTAGCATTGTACATAATGGCAAAGAGTCAGGGACCCATACTTGAGGAGATACCGGTCGTTCGAGAGTTCCCAAATGTTTTCGCAAATGATTTGCCTGAGCTATCGTAGCTACGAGAGGTTGATTTCATCATCGACCTAGTATCAGGTACCACACCGATCGTGATAATGTCGTACCGCATGGCTTTGAGAGAGAGGAGTTGAGGAGTCAGCATAAGGATTTGGTGGAGAAGTGATTCATCACACCTTCAATGTCACTGTGGGGAACGTTAGTCCTTTTTGTGAAGAATAACGATGGTAGTATTGAGGCTATGCATTGACTACAAATAGTTGAACCAAGTGACAGTCAGGAACAAATACCCCCTTCCGCGGATAGACAACTTGTTTCATCAGGTGAGGGGAGCGCAATTTTTCTCCAAGATAAACCTGAGATCAAGGTAACATCAACATTGGATCAGGGATAAGGATAGGTCCAAGACGACATTCAACACCAAATACGAACATTACTAGTTCACGTTCATGCCATTCGGCTGACCAATGCCCCCATCGTGTTTATGGATTTAATCCACCGAGTACTTAGACTGTACCTTGACCACTTCGTGATAGTTTTCATTAATGATATCTTTATATACTCGAGGACACGAGAGGATCATGATCAACACCTTAGAGAGATGCTGCAGACTTTGAGGAAGCACTGACTTTTCACCAAGTTCAGTAAGTGTGAATTCTGACTAGTAAAGGCCAAGTTTTTAGGTCAAATTGTTGGGGCAACAGGGATTATAGTAGATCCGACCAAGATTCAAGCGATTATGGATTGGTCAGCATCGACGTCAGTACCGAAGATCAGGAGCTTTCTAGGGTTAGCATGATATTTTAGTAGGTTCGTGAATGATTTCTTAAATATCACTTCATCGATTATGAGGTTGACAGAAAGGACGTTGATTATGAGTGGACTGAGAAGTGCGAGGCCGCATTTGCTCAGTTGAAGAGGTCATTGACTACCACGCTAGTTAGTATTGCCAGAGGCTGGACAAGGATTTCTAGTGTATACAAATGCTTCTTATACGAGTCTAGGTTGCGTATTGATGCAGGGCATAGGTGTTTTGGCTTAAGCTTCGAGATAGTTGAAGATATATGAGAAGAACAATCTGACACATGATCTGGAGTTGGCAGTGGTTGTATTAGCGTTGAAGACTTGGAGACTACTTTTGTATGGAGAGAGATTTACACTCTTTACTGATTATAAGAGTCTGAAGTATCTCTTCACACAGATATAGCTGAACATGATACAACGCTGATGGTTGGAGTCCTTGGAGTATCACCCAAGAAAAGGGAATATAGTTACAAATGTGCTGATTAGGGGATCAACCAGAGATGCCGAGGTTGTCATATGTCACATGGCGCACGAGTATGGGTTACTCGAGGTAGCGGTGACAGTGAGTCAGTTAGATGTTCTTACTGATACACGAGTTATGATTTGCATAAAGATGGGACTACAAATCGTGCATACACAGAAAGTCTCGAAAGGGTTAGAGGACCGAACGGTTGTACTTGAGATTCAATTAGCTTAGGTAGAGTATAGAGTGTATAAAATAGGCAGAGGCAGCAGATCAGTGTCTGAGATACTGGGGCGGGTTGTGGATATCAGAGGTGTTGGAGCTGATAGATGAGATCCTTCAAGAGTCACACCGTTCTCGATTCACCATTCATCCATACATAACTAAGATGTACCATGATATGAGGAGACATTTCTGGTGGTGTGGGATAAAGGCGGATGTGTTAGAGTTCATTAGGAACTGTGGGATTTGTCAGCAGGTGAAGGCCAAGCATCGCAAACTCGAGGGATTGTTACAATTGCTTCCCATTCCTCGATGGAAATGGGAAGACAATTCCATGGATTTTGTCAGAGGACTACCGAGGAATGCCAGGAGACATGACTCGAGCTAGGTGATAGTTGACAGATTGACTAAGTTAGCTCATTTCCTACCAGTGGCATCACACTACACATTCGATCAGCTAAGCGTATTGTTCGAGAGATAGATTATCAGGCTGCATGGGGTACCATTGATGACCACGTCAGACTGAGATGCTACGTATTCGTCTAGGATGTGGCGAAGTATGCATGAGCAGTATGGTATGCGCCTACAGTTCAATACAGGTTTCCATCCTCAGATCGACGGGCAGACTGAGAGGTTGATACAGGTTCTAAAAAAAATGTTGCGGGCATGTATGTTAAAGTTTGGCGGATCATGGGCGGAGTACCTATCATTGTATGAGTTTGCTTACAACAATAGTTATTAGGCTAGCATTGAGATGGCACCATTCGAGGCTTTGTATGGTAGACCGTATCGTTCGCCATTGTGTTGGGCTGAGCTAGAGGATCGAGAGATTGTGGGGCTGAGATTGTTGTTGACCACACGGAGAAGGTCAAACTGATCCGTTAGAAACTCAGTGGTGCACATGAGAGGCAGAAGAAGTACGATGATAAGTATTACAATGATCTTACGTACTCCGAGGGAGTTTTTGTCTACTTAAAGGTTTCCCCTCATAGGGGTCTTCAGAGATTTGGGGTGAAAGGCAAGTATGCACCGAGGTTCATTAGGTCTTTCATGGTTAAAAAACGAGCCAGGAAAGTTGCATACGAGCTTGAGCTGTTGTGATGGCCTTTCTCCTAATCTAAGGCACCGCCTAATCCCGTATTTAAGTTCTAATCTCGATCCATAGGACTTAACTACGTATTAGTAAGTGTTTTCAACCTAATTTCCAACTTGATCGTGTTCATGATAAATAATACACTAACTATACCAATTTCTATATTTTAGAATTTTATAATATTTAACAGATAATTAGTTAGCGAAAGTCTTAATATGATTTTAGTGGAAAGTCTTAACGTAATATTAGCAAAAGTCTTTGACAATATAAATGGAATCAATTAAATAATCGTAAGTGTGGAAACTAGGAATAACGATCAATATATATATATATATAAATATATGGTGAAACATATAAGCGGTGTGATAGTCAAAAGTTGGGAAACTAAAGCTCAACCCAATATGTATATAACCTAGCAATATGAAAGACATAATAAGTAAATATACAAAATATCAAAATCAACAGTCAGACAGTAATACGCTCCCCAAGCTCAAAGGTAGTCACCAATCCTCTCCTTCCTGTGGGTTTACTCCTCGACGGATCTACACCCTCTGTCATAAAAAGGACGGTGAGTACAAAAGTATAACAATAATTCCCAAATAATTTATTTATTCACATTTCTAAAATAAATGAACGGTATTGAAAAGTATAATGATAGCCAAAGAATGCTCTAAGTAAACATGCTAGAAAATATCAGAAATTCAAATGAAATTGACACAGGTTAAGCAGTATGATCTAGGTTAGGTCAGTGGTGAGAAATTTCACTTAGCCTTTTCCACTATTTCTATGGAGCTGTGCTCTACATATCATCATTTCTAATACCCTTAAATAGCGGATCTGTGCTCTACGCATATAAATCATCTATGACAGATGTCGCAGAACACCCTTGTTCATTACACCATAACTCACGCGAGTATAGTGGAGAGTGCCGACATCCCCGAGGTGCAGTGATCCCGTGAGCCGCCCACTCTATTATGTACAATGGACCCTAGATTCTAAAACTATTTTAAATCATTAACAAATGACTTGGTAAAGGAATTCAAGAATAGAAATGCTACAAAGCACAACAAGCCAAGAATACAAGTTCACAATTCAATATTATCTAATCCCTAATAGCATGCTATTCATATCAACTCATTAATACTTGAATGAAAAGAGATATAAGTAATGGAAGGAATCAAATGGATAAATCACAAGGTATTATCATGATTGCAAACTCACAAGAGAGAATAACATTAAATCTTGATATCAAGTGTACAAGGCACCGCCATTTAATTCTATGGACTATCCAATAACAATAATTATAATTGGAATGAAAGTAAATAGTTCAAGTGAGATTACTCACAACAAGAAGTTCCCTAGCCTATTTGGCCTCTTGACACCCCGAGACTCGTACCCAAACTCCCAAGACACTCCCTTATGGTCCTGGAAGGTTTAAACATGTTTTTATGTTGATTAGGGTTGTTTTGATGGGTGTTATGTGGGTATTAGTGTTGTAGGAAAACTGGACAGGTTGCAAGAAAACCTGCCGTTCAAGTCTCCCAGCGCGCTGGCTGAAATTGTCCAGCGCGTTAAGTGCAGAAACCCATAAATTTTTTGGGTTTCTAGCAACCCGAATTTGGCCCTCACCAACGCCTTTGGATCCCTGTTCTACTCCACTAGGGTCCAAGAACATCCTCCACAACACATATACACCAAGCACTTGAATAATTTGCATTCAAACATCAAATAAACAAGGATTCATACATGCATTTTAGAATTGTAAGGAAGAACACCAAGAACACCCATTTTCCCAATTTTGAAAATACCACTGATTTTTGAAAAGGTATATAGTGTCTCAAGTGATTTTCCACAAGAGTTCAAATATGAACTTAGATTTCGAAAATAACCTCATTAAATAGCTCGAAATTCCTCGAAATCGAAATCACAAGAAAAATCCCATTTTTGGCAAAAACTTACAAAAATTCGAAATTCCAATTTGAGAATTGAAATCAAAGCTTGTAAATGCATTTAAAAACAACCATAAAACACTTAGAATCATTAAAACTGAAAACCCCTTTGCTTTGATCCCAAAACCCAAAATTTTTGTTTGCATGAAAATGAAGAACAATACCTAAGGTTCTTGCTATGGTTGGGGTGTTTGATTCTCCAACTCTTGATGACAAAACAACCCATAAATCTCCCAAATTTCCAGCAAGAATTGGACCCTCCAGCTCTGATTTTCTTTTGTTTGTGAAGCATGCATGAATAAGCAAGGAAGATGAAAAAATGGGTTTATATAGTTAGTGTTTTAATCTAATGTGTACCACTCATCTCAAGGATGAACTTAAGGCTCTTAATTGAGCTGTCCAAGCTTTTAGTGACACCATATGTTGACACAAGTTTATGGGACTGTGTGGTAGCACATATCCCGAGATAAGTTTCATGGTTGATTTTTAAACCAAACTATAGGCCTTTGATTTGATTCACATTAATGATACTACCATAGGCTTTTAAATAAATTCCTTAATGCATATGAATATTCTATAAATTCATATTAATATTAAAAATGCATATGAATATTCTATAAATTCATATTAATATTAAACAAGACTCACCAAAGTGCTAACTACTTGGTTTCCTAGCTCGTACGCAACTCGAGGCGTGTCCCCACTCTCGTTTTGACACCTACACTATACTAGCCGACTTAGTAAGTCTACACAATATATAACACCAGGCATACCATCAATACAAAAATACCATATACCTAGGCCATATGCTCGGTCGGTGTGGGTATCTATCATGGGTCCCACGTCATAGGTTGGTGAACCTGATTACGGCCGAAATCTAGGATTAAAAATTTGGGTCGTGACAAATATTCCCAACAAAATGAAAATTTTGTCTTCGAAATCAGATTTAATTCAAATGAAAGCTTACTAAAGCGCATACAACAGGGATCCACTGTTTACCCAATCCCTCTAACCTCACTCATATGGACCTATTCCAATGTAAGTAAGTGATACTAACTCTGTAACTGGTGGCACACATCTAACCTAACCAGTCTATGGTCGTCTCGTAAATTACAGACTCACACAAAATCTTTTGGGAGTAGATATCAGATTCACATAGAATATGTACACATAGAATTCGCGCACACAGCTCAGCATCTCACCTTGATTTCCTAACCCATACAAAGTTGTCAGGTAGATACCGGATTCACACATAATCGCGCACACAGCTCCATATCATTCTTCGACGTAAGGACTCACACATAGTCAAAACACAGAGTTTTCTTACTTTGCTCAGGCTGTCACATAACCTAAACTCATGCTCACTCAAAATCTTTGCACACCACCAAATCAGACCCACGCAGAGTCTAGACACACACATAGTCCTAACACATAACCCCATTCCCTCTAGACTCCCACAAGGTCCTGGCACACAACCTCATCCACTACTTCGAAACATAGACACACAAAGTAAATGAAAAACCTAAATATCCTTTCAAAGGATAGGCTCACACAAAGTCGGAAGCACTGCACATAGTTGGCTCTTCCCTTAGAAAGTTGACCCACCCAAATTCGTCACATATAGCTAACTATCTATCATACTTCAAAGGGTGTATTCACACAAAATTCCTCACCACTACTCACACAAATTACTTTCTAACAACTGACTCACACAGATTCGTTTAATGACTGACTCACAAAGAGTTAACTTTACCCCCTGACTTATGTAGAGTCAATTCAATTCCCAGACTCACCTAGAGTCTCCTCAAGTTAGATCTAAACTACAAACCCAACAATATAAATTAATGTCAAGACGCAAAATAACTCTTACCCACCATTAGGTATCGCGTCTACTCTAGATCCGGATCTACAACAATGTGATTTCTCTCTCGTAAAGGCGGGTGCGTGTCACCAAGCAGTGTGATCGCCAAGTAAGGACAATATGTAGCGATGTGCCCCGATTGCCTGCAACGATAACATATGCTCTGTCCCTCGTCATGCGGCATACTCGTAAGCTGAGGACAATATGGAGCAATGTGTCCCGACTGTCTATAATGATAACATACTATTTGCTCTCGCATAATTTTGTCTCTATACTAAAAATCATACGACTGCTGTCGTGGTATTGGTGGTGCATATGTAATTGGTGTCTCGTCCCTTTGGGACTGCATATCTCCTCTCTTTTGTGCTTTACCCTTTTGTATCCTCCGATAGTAATCTCCTGTCTGCTAAAAAGACATGGTCTGACTTAAAGTTGTACTATCAACAACCCTACTCAAATAGTAGGTTTTGTGGAACAGTGCACACTCGTACATTTTGAAGGTCACCCAAAGGGGGTGAATTGGGTTACCAAGTGGTTATCATATTTTAAAACTTTATTCTTAAATAGCAACAATAGCACAAATATCAACAATAAATATCTATGCAATGCAATCAAGAAGTGGTAGAAAAGATGGAAATGAGACACGTAATTTATAGTGGTTCAATCCAACCGATCTACATCCACTACCTAACCTCCCAGTTAGGATTTTCAAACCCCCACTTATATTACTAATAAGTGTTACACCCTAAGCACACAAGTCTAATGAATGCCTAGCCTCAACTAGGTCTTTTACAAGATGTCTTATCGCAATTAGGTCTTATACAACCACTTACCCGAAACTAGGATTTTCCTTACCTAGAATCACCTAGGATTTTCCTACCTAGACTTACCTAGGATTTTTCTATACCTAGCTTCAACTAAGATTTGTGCCTAGCCTCAACTAGGTCTTCCCTTTCGACTTAGATCCTACTAAGTCTTACAATCAAAGTTTGATGCATACAATGAAAGTGAGCTTTACAAGGTAAAGCGGTATAAGTCGTTCTCCTTTCAAAAGCCAAATGTAATCCTAAAATGAATTGATGCAAATGAAACTTTCCCAATTGAGATGCCTTGTAAAATTAAGTTTATATAGGCTAACTCTCAATATTGAAACCAATCAAGAAGAGTATAGATTAAGAACAACTTGGTTTCAATAAATGGCTAATTGATGCATAAGTAAGAGATGCAATTTTAAGCTTAAGTTGTGCAATCAAAACCTCGAGTTAAAAATAAGTTTAGATTAAGAACAAGACCCTTGCAAATATGTTGTTAAAACAACACAAGCATGAAACAACAAAATCAAATATAAATTAAGCACAAGTAGGTTTCAAGTCAATGTAATGCACTATGAAAAATCACTATTAAGCTCAAATAAGTGCACTCAATATTTCGGGTTTATAAAAATCAAGTTTAAGTGCAAAAACCCTTTTTGGTTGTGTTTTACAAACACTTCAATGAAACAAACGACAATAAGTACATATTAAGGTCAATGTAGTTTCAAGCAATTTTCATGTACTTTGAAAATCAAAGTTTAAGCCCAACAAATGCAACTTAGTCCTAGGGTTTATGACATCAAGTTTAAGTGCAAAAACCATAGGCAAAAGTGTTCAAGGACACAACAAATGATTTCCAAACAATTTACTAATTACAAAGGATAGATTAAACTCATAAAATATAGGAAATCGAGAAACCCTACAATCCAAATATATATTCTAAAAAATCATATTTGAAGCACAAGTCGTGGGCTTTAGAACACCTCCCTTATGTTGCCTTGACCGGCGAATCGATAGCTCCAAAAATCACAAAGTTTATGTGATGAAAAATCTAGCCTGTGTGTAAAACTTGGATTTTTGAAAGTGTAGGAGCACAAATTGTGGCTTTGGTGTTCTTAGTGTTTGAGCAAGTAGTCAAATCCTTTATAACCCCATATGACCGTTATATATGATCTAAGGGCCCAAAATGATCCCCAAATTGAAATTAAAGGTGTGGATCAATACTTTAAAAGCTATCAGGAAACTGCACAGCGTGCTGAAAAATTGTCCAGCACCCTGGGCAACACTTAGAAAAATTTTCCTGTTCACTGCATAGCGTGCTAGGGAAATATTCTAGCGCACTGGGCAACACCTAGAAAATTTCCATTTCGTTGCAGGGGCTTTTAAATAAATAACATTCTAGTTTTCAAAACGGCCTCCTAACACATCTACGACTCTACTAAACCTTTGAGATCACTTATACATGTTTAGTAGGCTTAAAAACATGTCTAAACATCTCGTATGATTTCAGAAACCGCGGAAACCAAAAATTTTGGTTTCATAAAAACATAGGGGCTTTTCTACAAATATTTTTAATGTCAATTCAAAAGCCGTCTAAACACATAGTGGTGCATTCAAAATCAATTCTAACAGTTCATACATCTTAAATACATGTTGTAAAATATGTTTGCAAGATTTAAAACATTTTAAAACCCACGAGATGGAAAATCACTAAAATCATAACTTTAAGTTTTATAAAAACTAAAAATCATGGAATGCATGATTCTAATGCATTTGGTTTGTAGGAACGAAACTTATATACCTTACAAATAATTGACACATGATTGTCTTGTCTTTCCAGTCTTTCCTTCCTTGTATGAGCCGATTCTTGAACTTGTCTGGCTTCGTGTTTTCACTTTTTGACTTGAACTTGTGCATAGCTCAACATTCCTTTTGAACTTGAAATTCATAACAAGATGTTGTATTTTGAAATACTAAATGAACTTGTTAGTTCCATTTCACATTGTTTGTTAGCATTAAAATTTCGAGTGGAGTGTAAGTGATAAAAACACTTAGACCAACAATCTTCCCCTTTTTGATGATAACAAACAACATGAACTTGACAAACAAAAGATAAATATGAAGCACATTATCAAGTTCATAATTGCAAATTCAAAGCAACATTTCTCCCCCGGTTGGTAACATCAAAAAGTGAGGAATAATAACATGCATACATAGACAAACAAAATTGATTCTTAATGAAAGCATAACCTCCCCTATCAACATGCATGTTCAAAATCATGATACCAATAATGAAAATTTAAATGTATGAATTCAATGAATAAAGCTCAAGTACGTTCTCCCCCGGTTTAATGAAAATAACATCAAATGTGGGCTCCCCTTTTCATCATGCATCATGTATATGCTTAATAACAAGATAGAAAACATAGGCTCCACCTAAGTTTATGGACACCTAGATCTAATCATGATTCACAAATAATGCACATAAGAGACAAGCATGACATCAAAATGAATAATTTAACTATGCTATGATGTATGTGACTAATGCAATACATATCATGCTTAACTCTTATACATCGATCTATCATTAAGCACATTCACATTCCAAAGTGAGTCTAATTAACTTTATGAATCATGGACTTTGGTATCCATATTTCTCTAGACTTAAACTTGGCCTCTATTAATGTTTCCCTTGGTACCCATGCCATAATGTGAGACTTATTTTTATGATAAGTCCAATTTGTTCTATAAGGTGCATTGGGCTTGTTGGACCTCTTAGGCTTTCTTAATTGAACTTCTAAATGTAGACACTTTTGTTTCTCTAGTATAAGCTCTAATTCAACATTCTTCTTCTCGTTGGTGACATATGTTACCAATTTGGACCATTCATCTAGCTTTTCTTGAAGAACTTGATTTTGACTCTTTAAAGTCATGTTTTCTTCAAGAATGCTCTCATTCTTCTCAAGACTTTTATCAAAGTTGTTTCGAAGAGTCATCAACTCATCTAATGCAAGTTAAAACATGTTCTTGAGCTTCTCATTATCTTTAATAAGATTGTCCAAATCTAGTTCAAGATTCTTACTCAAAGCAGACAATTCATCAAGAGAGGAATCATGAAGACAATCAATGTTAGTGTATGAATCAATAATGTGATTACTTTAACTAACATGAGAGTGTATAGACCTATCATTGTCATCATTGTGAGAAAAAAAATCCATAGATCTAAGGTCTTCATGCATGTGAGCATGTTTATCATCATCATCATGTGTAACAATTTGAATTTACTAATCATGAAAAGATAATAGTACAAGAGAGTCACTAGATGATGATGAGTCATTACAAATGCTAGTTGACAAAGAAGAGTGAGAATCACTAGTAGGCAAAGAATCATGACATTCACAACAAATCTCTTTTTACTTTCTCCACATCTCCTTAGATGAGGTGCACGAAGAAACTCTAACCTTAGTGTCATCGGAAATACTAGAAATGAGAATATTTCTAGTTTCATCATCAAGTTTTACTAGTTTCTTTTCTTCCCTATTCCACTTTTTATATTGCTTAGGCACTTCAATGCCATTCACAACTTTATATGGAATATATGGACCACTTTCTAAAATATGCCACATCTCAAGTGATTGGGCTCTAAGGTATGGTCTAAACCTAATCCTCCAACTCCTAAAAGCATAATCATTAAGTATAGGTGGAACGGTAAAATCAGCACCAAAAGTAATGGCCACTGATCTTTGGCTCTAGGATGTGAATTCAAATATGAAGGCACCCGCTCCGATAGCAATTGAAGGTCACCCAAGGGGGTGAATTGGGTTACCAAGTGGTTATCGCCTTTTTAAAACTTTATGCTTAAATAGCAACAATAGCACACATACCAACAATAAATTTCTATGCAACACAATCAAGAAGGGGGTAGAAGAGATGGAAATGAGACACATGATTTATAGTGGTTGGATCCAACTGATCTACATCCATTACCTAACTTTCCCAGTTAGGATTTTCAAACCACCACTTATATTACTAATAAGTGTTACAGCCTAAGCATGCAAGCCTAGTGAATGCTTAGTTTCAAATAGGTTTTTTACAAGATGCCTTATCGCAATAAGGTCTTATACAACCACCTAGCCGCAACTAAGATTTTCCCCACCTAGACTCACCTAGGATTTTCCCACCTAGACTCACCTAGGATTTTCCCTTACCTAGCCTCAACTAGGATTTGTATCTAGCCTCAAGTAGGTCTTCACTTTCGACTTAGATCCTATTAAGTCTTACAATCAAAGTTTGATGCGTACAATGAAAGTGAGCTTTACAAGATAAAGCAGTATAAGTCGTTCTCCTCTCACAAGCCAAATGTAATCCTAAAATGAATCGATGCAAGTGAGACCTTGCCAATTAAGATGGCTTGTAAAATTAAGTTTTTATAGGCTAACTCTCAATATTGAAACTAATCAAGAAGAGTATAGATTAAGCTCAGCTTGGTTCCAATAAATGGCTAATTGATGTACAAGTAAAAGATGCAATTTTAAACTTAAGTTGTGCAATCAAAACCTCGGGTCAAAAACAAGTTTAGATTAAGAACAAGACCATTGTAAGTTGTTAAAACAACACAAGCATGAAACCACAAAATCAAATATAGATTAAGCACAAGTAGGTTTCAAGTCAATGTAATGCACTATGAAAAATTACTATTAAGCTCAAATAAGAGCACTCAATATTTCGGTTTATAGAAAATCAAGTTTAAGTGCAAAAACCCTTTTTGGTTGTGTTTTACAAACACTTCAATGAAACTAACAACAATAAGTACATATTAAGCTCAATGTAGTTTCAAGCAATTTTCATGTACTTTGAAAATCAAAGTTTAAGCCTAACAAATGCAAATTAGTCGTAGGGTTTATTACATCAAGTTTAAGTGCAAAAACCATAGACAAAAGTGTTCAAGGACACAAAAAATGATTTCCAAACAATATACTAAGTACAAAGGATAGATTAAGCTAAAAAAATATAGGAAATTAAGAAACCTTACAACCTAAATATGTATTATGAAAACCTAGATTTGAAGCATAAGTTGTGGGCTTTAGAATACCTCCCTAATGTTGCCTTGACCGACGAATCGATAGCTTCGAAAATCACCAAGTGTATGTGACAAAAAATCTAGCCCAAATGTGTGTAAAATTGGATTTTTGAAAGTGTAGGAGCACAAGTTGTGGCTTATGGTGTTCTTAGTGTTTGAGCAA
Organism: Stephania japonica; assembly: GCA_039657345.1. Classification (NCBI taxonomy): domain Eukaryota; kingdom Viridiplantae; phylum Streptophyta; class Magnoliopsida; order Ranunculales; family Menispermaceae; genus Stephania; species Stephania japonica. Next base: position 12,285,280 of record CM077564.1, on the reverse strand, counting down.
GTAGTCAAACCTTTATAACCCCATATGACCGTTATATATGATCCAAGGGCCCAAAATGATCCATAAATTCAAATTAAAGGTGTGGATCAATACTTTTAAAAAGTTGTTAGGAAACTGTCCTGCGTGCTGGGGAATTGTCCAACGCACTGGACAACACTTAGAAAACTTTTCCTGTTTACTGCACAGCGCACTAGGGAAATTGTCCAGCACGCTGGGCAACACTTAGAAAAATTTTTATTTCACTGTAGGGGCTTTTAAATAAATAACATTCTGGTTTTCAAAACGACATCCTAACACTTTTACGACTTTATTAAACCTTTGAGATCACTTTATACATGTTTTGTAGGGTCTTAATAACATATTTAGACGTCCCGGATGACTTTACAACTAGAAACCAAAAATTTTGGTTTCATGAAAATATAGGGGCTTTTCTACAAATATTTTTAATGTCAATTCAAAAGCCATCTAAACACATACCAGTGCATTCAAAATGAATTTTAACAGTTTATACACCTTAAATACATGTTGTAAAACATGTTTGCAAGATTTAAAACATTTTAAAACCCACGAGATTGAAAATCACAAAAATCATAACTTTAAGTTCTTTAAAAACAAAAATTCATGGAATACATGATTCTAATATATTTGGCTTGTAGGAATGGAACTTATATACCTTACAAATAATGCACACATAATTGTCTTGTCTTTCCGATCCTTGCTTCCTTGTATGAGGCTATTCTTGAACTTGTCTAGCTTCACGTTGTCCATTTTTGACTTGAACTTGTGCATAGCTCAACTTTCCTTTTGAACTTGAAATTCCTAACAAGATGTTGTATTCTGAAACCCTAAATGAACTTGTTAGTACCATTTCACATTGTTTGTAAGCATCAAAATCCCGAGTGAAGTGTAAGTGATAAAAACATTTAGGCCAACACATTTCGCTAAGGGTTTTGGCACCTGTGCTGACCACATGGTAGCCTATGTTGGCTTTCAGGCCAACCCCAAAGTAATATACGTGCTCTGACTTGCTCCTAACCAAGTCCCCAACAAACTGCCTCTAATATCCATATCAGTCTCTGCACTGCATGATGGACTCGTCAGGCTCCTGTCTCTAGTTCATAAACTCTCTCCTCAGCCTCATCATGACTGGTGGCAGAAAGTACTGCTGGTAGAACTTCTCCTTGAATTCCTTTCATAACCAGAAGTCTCCATCAGTAGCTACCATAGTGCGCCACCAAACGTCAATGTCTTTCTGTAGTGTGTATGACAATAAGTCTGGGTGCAATTGATCATCGATCCCCAATATCCGATGAAGCTTCTCCTGAGATAACACCCACCCCTCAATCTTCTCAAAGTCTTTAGCTCCATCAAAGTAAATTGGATGTAGCCTGATAAAGTCCTTCACCAGCTAAATCTTGACTGATGTGCAAGAAGGTACACGTGTGGGGGTGGGTGTCACATCTGCTACCTCTATCGTAGAAATGGTCACTACTAGAAGTGTCGACGTTGTTATCATACCATAAATAATGGGTGTTTCTAGTACCGGTGTTGTCGCTAGAATAATGGTTGTGTGACGGCCCCAATTTCTCCATGCAATTGGGTACGCCCGGCTTAGACCCGTGCAAACCCCCGAGTCGAAACTCAACAAACCTGACGAGCCTAGTCAGCCTCCATTCATTCAAGTTATACAATTTATGAAAGAGTTATTGCAAATTTACGCAGCGGAAAGTAATCAAACTATAGTAAGGGAAATAACTCAATCAAAGGGAAATTCAAGAATTCTATAAGTGTGGAAAACCTCAAGTATTCATGTAAATCCAATATGAGAAATGCATATATACATGATACCAATCACATCAAAATTCCAAGTTCCATGACTCAAAACATATATATGGAAAACGACATACAAATAAGCAAATAATAAACCTACTTTAATGATTTGCTAGGTCCATCCGCTAAGTCCTCAAAGTAAGTCACCTAGACAGGGCCCCTTGCCCTTGCTACTCTCCACCCTACCTGCACCTACCGTCACAAATTAGACAGTGAGTAACTGAAGAAATTGAAAGTAGTGCTAGAAGAATATAATAGTAATTTATGATTTAACAACAAGATAGTCCAAATATCATGCGGTAATAGAAAGGCAGGAATGTAAATAAATCAAAGTGCATGATAAACAGACTGATAGATAGCAATCGAAATTTGCATGTTCTAAGAATCAAAAGAGGCTCATGAGTGGTCTAATTTCATAGCAATATGGCAAAGATCTCGCAAGATCTCCCCGGGCAATGTCGCAACACTAGTGCAGCTTGAAATCAAAAGGTATCGCAATACATCTCGAATTCAGTACCCAGTACACACAACACTAGGGGTGGTCAGTTACCCCTGCAGGAGGCACCCTCGTTGTCCTAGCTAGTGCGGGACCACATGATACCTTCGAGATACACACTCATGCCAATAAGACACAACCAACAATATAAAATGGAATATCAAGCAAGATATCAATTCGACAATAACAATAAATAGCGGATGTATAAATCACATGATATTTAGTGACTGGCCTACTACCATACACATATCATAGCACATGTGTACTTACCTGACTAACGCAATCTCGATATCATTCCACGACTCTAACGTGTTTCCTACGGATTCCTGCTACCTAGCAAAGGTTAGAACCCCAATGGATAGGGTTTATGGTCATCATATAATCTAAAATTAAACCCCAAAGTTTCCGAATTTTTCCAAAATCTTAATTCATAAACTGCCTGAGAAGCCGTGGGTGACGCAGTCCAGAAGGACATCCCAGGGTGCCTTCATGACGTCAAAATCCTTAACAACTGGTCAACATGCCATCAAGGACGCCGTTAGACTTTATAAGCCACAACGTCCTCATGGTGCCCTACAAAAATATGTTTCTAGGCTTCTAGTCAACACGTCGTATGAGACGCCATGTGAAGATTCTCTTCACGGTGTCTCGATAGTGGTATTATGGAACTCTAAATAATTGAGACACCATGGCGACACCACCAAGTTTAACTGGTCACGGTGTCCCCATGGTGTTTTGGGAACACCTCTGTTCTACTCGTATGCGAGAGACGCTCGGCAGCACAATGATCTGTGCGGCGTCTTTGCGGCGTGTCATCGAACAGAGCATGAGTTTCTGTTTACGCTTTGGGAGACGCCGCCACGCCATAACACGCACGACGTCTCCATGACGTCGAGAAAAATCTAGAAATTCTGAAATGTGCAGAACACCAAAAATGAAGACTCCCCTTTGGGGATTACCCCAACTATGATACTAGGCATCAAGAACAACGTAAATCACCACCATATCAACCTTAGATCATTACGAAAATAGTGGTAATGTCCAGGTATTCGAGATATCCCCAATCAAACTTAAAACCCAACAAAAATGGCAAAACACATAAAAGAGCAACAACGACGTCGATTCCTCGTGTTGATCGCTCCGGGGGTTGCTGAGACACCGGTGGAACACCGAGATCATCTCCAGCAAATCTCCCTTGGCCATGGCGATAAATTTAAAACTAGAATAAATAACCCCAAATATAAAAGCAACAACACATGAATAAAGGGAAGAGATAAGAGAGCAAGGTTCTCACCTAGATTCTAGTGAGAAGTTGGGACTCCAGCTAAGATTCTGGCCGTCCAGCATCACCCTTATGGTGGCTTGCTCTCCATGCAAAGAAGAGAGGAAGAGGAGGAGAGGAGAGAGAGGGGGAGGGGAAAAAGAAAGAAAAAATGAGAGAATAGTGGTGAGGAAAACGTTATATAGGCCCCCTTTTCATCATCCTACACCTACTCATACGTAGGTAGATCCTACATCTACCCTTTAATCTGTCCCACAACCCTCCTAACTCCACTTGTTGACTCATTTAATTGACTCACGTGTCACTTAACTTTTCAGCTTCCATGTTAATCTTGCGCTCCTCGACCCTAATCGCACTACACCCAGTCCATCGCGTGCTCGTCGTCGCGTCCGCATTCTGACTAAAATAAAATATTATAATCATTACTCAAAAATCATTAATTAAGGTTTTATGTGTTTAAATTTCCCCCGTTCACCTCGGCGAAGCCTCACTCAGACTAAACAATTGCCTAAATAGCTCGAAAATCGTATTAGACTATAATACTAATACAAACATCACATAAACATAAAATTACCTCGGTGTCAACTCCCAAAGTCTAGAATATTCGATGCATCATGATAGCCGGGTCACGGTCCTGATAAGTGTAACACAAGTTGGGTTAATTTTTGAGGGTTATTACAATCTCTTCCACTTATTAGAATTTTGTCCATGAAATTTAAACTAATAAGTAAACTAAACTAAAGACTTACCGGAATCAAACAGGTAGGGAAAGTGCTCGCGCATATAAGACTCTAACTCCCAAGTAAGCTTCCCGTCTCTGTGAAATTGCCATTTCACGAGAACCGAAAGAATATCCTTGTTCCTCAACGTCTTAACCTTCCAGTCAACAATCTGAATCGGGTGTTCCTCATACGTGGCATCGTCTCGTACGTCGATCTGGCTCAAGTCTATCGTCGGTTGCCGCCCTCCGCTTGACTTGTTTAGTCGAAGCATCGAAACATGGAATATTGGATGAACACCGGCGAGCTCTGGCGGTAACTCTAACTGGTACGCAACCTTACCGACCCTTTTCACAATCTTCGATAAACCTCGGAGCGAGCTTTCCCTTGATTTCGAACCATTTATGACCCTTCAGTGGAGAGACCTTTAGGTAAACATAGTCTCCCAACTCATATTGAAGCTTATCATGATACTTGTCGTAGTACTTCTTTTTTCGCTCTCGGGCACCTTTAAGTCTCAAACGAATCTTCCATACATTCTCAATATTATCAACAGCAGTCTCAGGACCAATTGCCACAACATCCTCTAGGTCAGCCCAACAAGAAGGTGATTTACAAGGCCTACCATAGAGTGCGTCAAACGGTGCCATACCGATACTTGCTTGATAACTGTTGATGTATGCAAACTCGCACAAATGAAGGTACTCTTCCTATGAACCGTTGTACTCAATATACACATCCTTAGCATGTCTTCTAACACCTAGATCAATATCTCGAACTGTTTGTTTGTTTGCGAATGGAACGTCGTACTCAACTCCAGTCTAGTGCCAAACTAAGCCTACATGCTCTGCCATAACAACGAAATGAACCGCGCCCCTCGATCTGACACAATTGACAATGGAACTCTGTTCAATTTGACAATCTCGCGTTCGTAGATGATGCTCAGTCTGTCAACTCTGTGTGTAGTGGATACCTGTATGAAATGAGTAGATTTCGTCAATCGATCTATACTTACTAAGATGTTTTCATGGCCACGAGGAGATCGGGGCAAGCCATTGACAAAATCCATAGCAATGTGCTCCCACTTCTATCGAGGAATGGGTAGGGGCTGCAGCAATCCTCCAGCCGTCAATGCTCAGCCTTCACACGCTAGCATATCTCACAAGCTCGAATAAACTTTGATACCTCAGACTTCATTCCTGGCCATCATAAGAGACGTCGCACGTCAGCGTACATCTTGATTTGACCCGAATGTACAGAAAAATGGGAACGGTGAGCTTCCTGAAGTATCTCGGTGCGCAAGTCATCCGCTAATGGAATCCACAGTCACCCATGATACCTCAAGCAAGAGTCTCTCGATCGACTCCAATCTAGATACTCTGAACTATTCGCCATCTCACTGTAACGCTGGTATAACTCATCGCCCTACTGTCCTCGAGAATAGTCTAAGTGAAACGGTCTGCAATCTCATCTAACCACACATCTGTCACTTAGTAGTCGTCATCGGCAGGTCCGTTGAACTCATCATCTCGACTGCCTTAAGTAACACATACTAATGAGTTATACGACTTACAACTACCTCTGCATCAGATCCTCTGCGGCTCAAAGCATCAACAACAACGTTGGCCTTCCTCGGATGATACTCGAGTGTGAAATCGTAGTCTTTCATGAATTCAAGCCAACGCCTCTGTCTCAGATTCAGTTCCTTCTAAAAGAACAAGTACTTCAAGGTCTTATGGTCTGTATACAATTCGAAGTGCACACCATACAAGTAGTGCCTCCAAATCTTCAGCGCATATACGATCGCCGCCAACTCTAAGTCGTGGGTCAGGTAGTTCATCTCATGAACTTTCAACTGTCGGGATGCATAAACGATCATTCTACCCTCCTGCATCAGCACACAACCCAAACCAATCTTCGACGCATTGGAATATACAACTAGGTCTTTCCGATCTCGGGCAATGCTAAGATAGGCGCGGTCATTAATTTCTTCTTTAGAGTAAAGAATGCCTGCTCACACTCTTCATTCCAATCAAACTTTGCGTTCTTCTGAGTCAGTTTCATCATTGGTGCAACGATATTGGAAAAGTCCTACATGAATCGGTGATAGTATCCTACCAACCCCAGAAAACTACGAATCAGTGTCACGGTAGTCAGAGTAGTCCATTCAATCACGGCTCTAATCTTCTCTGGATCAACGGCAACACGTCAGCTCCAACTACGTGCCCTAAAAATCTGATCTCTGGCATCCAAAACTCACACTTGCTAAACTTAGCATAGAGTCTATGGTCTCTCAGAGTTTGCAACACTACTCGTAGATGTCTCTCTTGCACCTCACGAGTCTTGAAATAGATGAGGATGTATTCGATGAACATAATTACGAATCGATCTAGGAAATCCCTCATCACTCAGTGCATTAGGTCCATGAACATCGCCAACGCATTAGTCAAATCAAACAGCATGACTGTGAACTGGAAGTGACCGTATCTCGTGCTGAATGTCGTCTTCTCTTGATCCTCATCCCTGATCCTGAGCTAATGATAGCCTGACCTCAGATCTATCTTAGAAAACCACTACGTTTTGGTCAACTGATCAAATAAATCATCAATGTGCGGCAATGGGTACTTATTCTTCACCATAACCTTATTTTGCTGTCTGTAGTCGATACAAAGCCTCAAACTACCGTCCTTCTTCTTCACAAACAATACTGGCGCTCCCCATGGTGACATACTAGGACTAATGAATCCTAACTCTAATAGCTCATCTAGCTGATTCCTCAGCTCCTCCAGCTCTCGAGGTGCCATCTTATACGGTGGTATCAAAATCGGTCTAGTCTCTGGGACTAAGTCAACAATGAGATCGATCGTCCTCTGCAGTAGTAATCCTGGAAAATCATATGGAAATATCTCAGTGAACTCGCAAACGATTAGTACATCATCTATGCCAACCTCCTGTCTTACACCAGTACTCATGACGCTCGCAACAGTCTCAACCTCACCATTCATAGCCTCTCTACCTCTGGTGATCGGAAGTAATGGTGCGGTACCCTGAATTTGATCTCCATACCATTTGCTAACAGAATTGTGATCTTCTTCTCATAATAACCGATCTGACTATGTTACGCTCCCAATCAGTCCATGCCCAACAATGCATCGAACTCAAGAAACTCAAGTCAGCAGGAAACTCGTAGCCCTCTATCTCCACCGGGCAATCAATACACAGAAAATTTGGGTATACCTTGTTCCTAGCAATTGTGCTAAGGATTAAGGGTCTACTAAGTTTAATGGGTCTCAACCCTAACATCTACCATACATCCAGAAATAAACGAAACAGTAAAACCAAAATCGAACATGGTATGCATGAATGTACAACAAATAGAAATCATACCTTCGACTAGGTTTCAGGACGCACCCCAATCTGGCTCAACAACGGCCTACACCCACTCCCTTTAGTACTGATGGTGTTGTATCTGCGTCCTTTCAAGCTAAGTACAGTAAGCCTGGATGTGGCCAACTCTACAACATCGGTAACATTTATGCATATCCTGTGTGCCCGAGTCTGACCATGTCCTCGACTCTGTGTAGATCTCTGGGTCTGAGTCTGCCCTGACCTCTATGTCTAGTTTTGTCTACCTCCTCTGCTAGAATATCTGCTAGTGGTAGACTATCCCTGTAATTGCTGTACAGGTCTCGTAGGTTGTGGAGGGTGACTTACAAAGCTTGGCATTGGTGGAGTCGTCTGTGCCGGTCGAGTAGGTGGTGTAATAGATCCTATACTCGGAGCTCTTGGAACCTCGATAACGAAGTCTGTTCTTTCTCCGCTTCTTGTCCTGATGATCCTTTGATCTGGTCTCCAGTCTCGCAGGTCTCGCCTCCTCTGGGTGAGAAATCATGTAACTCTATCTCGCTAGACTCCAATCGTATGCTCTCTGTAAAATCTCTAGCTCGGTAGTGACCACTGAACCTTCAATAGCAAGTAGCAAACCCTCAGTGAAATAGTAAATACTATCAGCCTCTGAATTAGCTGATCCTCTGGCATAAGGTAACAGTGGATGAACCTACCCATGTAGTCCATCACCGGCTTTCCTGTAGATTGTCGCAAAGATGTGAACTCATTCCTCTCGCCCGTAACACCGTCGGCGGAAAGTACTTCTTTCATATATATCTTTTTTTCTTTTCTCCCTAGTATATATTTTTTAGTTGTACTGTTCCTGCTCATTTTCTTTTGGATTCCGTTTTTTCTTACTTTTTCAAACTATCAATTTCTCTGCTCCTTTTCCTTTAGAACTTGCGGGTTTCTCTATCATTAAAAAATTTTGTTAGCACTTCTCACTTTCACTTTCATTAAACAAGTTTTAATTACAACTTCTCATTAAACACCATTGCCTATTTCTTCCTCTTTAAGTATTAAGTCTATTACTTTATACTCAAGTAAGATTCATACTTATCATAAAATTCTTTTAGAGATCTAACTTTTTTTCACAAATAGTCTTTTGGTTTGCTCTTTGCTTTTGTTTCAAGTACAAAGCATTCTCTACTCTAAATTCCTAATCATGAAATTATACCCTTGTTTGCTACAATTTACTTTCTTCAAAAGCAAATAATATTCTCTTCAGTTTCTTATTAACAAGACACTTGTTTCTTACTCATCCTCAATTAAAGGCATGAACTTTGCAAATGAATTACTTATTCATTATATACTACTATATATAACCTAATTTATACTACCAATATGCTTCTTATTATTACTATCTATTTGTATTAAATGATATGCTATGCAAATGCAATAAAAATAATTGTATGAAATAAACTACCATTCTTTCCTTTTGTTTACTGTTTCAAAAATAAAATTTTATGACTATACCTACAGTGTTTATCCTTAATTCATCCTTTTTTACCACTATCCATAATGTTGATGCCCCCAAACTTAAACTAAACCTTGTCCTCAAGGTTTAAAAATATGCCTGCAATATCAAAACACTAAAAAAATACAAACATATGATAATATATGATAAATGCATGAAACATGAAAAATATAATATGCATAAAAACTTAAAAATAGTCTAAAATATCAAAAATATACCAAAAAATCAGTATTAATTTATACTCCCATCTCCCCAAGGTCTAAAGAAAAACCTATGATTCAGACTCTAGGATTGTGCATCATGATGATGATGATCATCATCATCAGCTCCTTGAAATGATGGTGTCAAAGGACACTCCATTCTTTTGTTCTGCACCACTTATGGATCGAATATGTAGTTCGATGCCTTTGAGAGTCTAATGGAATCGTCAGTAGGTCGCATACCTCTGCTCCTATAATATCTTGCTATATCCCTTTGATTGTCTACAAATAACCTTAAATCTCGTTGTCCATTCAATCTGTCTTGGATCATTCGTTTAATGCTTTGCTCATGTCTTAGCAATGCCTGCCTATACCGTGCTCGATCCTATGTATATTGCTGTCTCATTTTGACAATCCACAGTCTCTGTTTGTTAGGATTTAAATCCTTTAGTGGTGATATAGGTGCTTATGGTGGTAGAGGTGGTGGTGAGAAAACTTCAGGACCATCTAAGTCCTGCTATTGGTGGTTTTCCTTAGCTCTAAATCCTTATTCTTCTAATTCTCTAAACTCTTCTTGCTACTACCGCTTGTTGTGCTTCCAGATCTTCTTGTGCTATTCTCTCCCTTTCTTGTCATGCAAGCCTATCTTGGTCAGTTCTTTCTCTTTCATCCTCTAAGTCCTTGTATCTAGTTGGTCTGCTCAAAGTTGCCATAAACTCCTCATCTATCACAGATTATGCCTGATGCTATAACCATCAAACATATTTAAGTTATTGACATCAAAACTACGGATTAATGGACTAATCTTCCCAAACTTCGTGATCTCATATAAACAAGCCACTTTTGGTTTGTTTATTTCTCCTTATTGGATGGTATGGTACAACAAAGCAACCATAAAGTGTTACCACATCCTATAAATTTTTTGTACACTTCCTTTTGAGATGTTCTTAGGCACATTATCTGCTCCTATAACACATCTTCGTTTTCCATTGACAACTAAAGCTTCTTCAATTGTAGTTGTGGGATAAAGGTTATATGGTTTGTTATACAAATATGCTCGGAAGGATTGGGCATCCCTTGATCTCCGATTCAAATAATCTAACCCATACATAATGTTTATGTAACTTGCATTAAAAGGCACATCTATTCCTCGTACCCACACTAGATCTCCTTTCTTTGTTAACCTTGCATTTGCATAAACTTAGGACTAATTCACGAGCCCCACATACTCTATTCTTCCTATAATCATATGTGAATAGCTCCCATTCCCGTGCCTAATAAAGTCATGCACTCTAACATCATACTTGACTGAGAGGTTTATGCCTTTTTCATAAATAATCTCTTTAGTCTCAATATGTAACGACCCAAATTAATTAAATTGAGTATTAGTGTTAATCACGATGATTAGCGATTAATTCGGGCGTTACGGGGACAGCTGGGTGACTTAGATGTGGGAACCCAGGTTATATTTATGATATTTGTGCATGGTGCGATGCCTAGTATTGCGATATTGAGGGTATTAATTATGTTTATGTATATAACCATCGCATGTGTGAACGTTGATATCGGGTAAGGTCACGAGTCGGGTATATGTCCCAAAATGCGTGTTGGGGACTGGGTACTAGGTATCGAGTAGCCGAGGTATGAGACATGAGTTGTCGGGTAACTGAGAGCTAGTGTGACCTCACATATGAATTTTTATGAATTAATTGGTGGTCAAGCCTAAGGTGTGTGAGTCAAATCAAAATATTAATTCATTTCCTAAGGTTGTAGCTAGGAAAATCAAGGAGCATAGGATGATTTTCGAGATGCACAACAGGGTGAAACAAGGATTGTAGTGTCATGATAAGGTGTCAAAAACTTGAGTGACACAGGGTGATCAGTGACCATTAGATTTTCCTCGGGATGTGTGCACACATCAAATTTACAACACACATTATATATATACCATGATTAGTGACGTCCATGCAAAACAAAGGAAATTTCTTAGAGAAATTTCAGAGTTCCAATGTTGGAGAGTACGAATTGGATCTTTGGAGAGGAGATTGAAGCCTCAAAACATCGATCAAAGGTAATCTCTACATCATAAACTTGAATTTTTGATAAAAACATGGTTTTTGTAGGTTGAAGTAACTCGGATTTGCATGAGGATTTCATCATTGTTTTTGCTAAATTTGGTGTTCTTGAGGTTGGTTTTGATGAATCATGACAATTTTAATCGGATTTATGAAAAATTGAGGTGAATTTGGTGATTTTGGATTTCAAACATGCACACTTTGATTCTCGATTTTTTAGAGAAAACCTTGTTAAATTGGTGTTTTGGAGAGAAATTTGATGTTTTAAAAGTGTATGTATTTTTTCTATGATGAATTGAGGTGTTGGAAACAAGGAAAACCCAGAATCAGTTTCTGGATTTTCTCGGCAGAATGCAATTAGCGCACTAGGTGATGAACACTAGCGCACTAATCACGTTGGGGAAGATAAAGATCTTCGTGCATGAACAGTGCACGAAAATCAATTAGTGCGCTAATCACCCAGCTTAGCGCGCTAATACCAGAACCCCAAAATTTATAAAAATAAAATCGAACCTAATTGATAACCAACCCACTTAATTAACCAATAAATGCCGAAAAATAGGTCTTAAGACTTTAGGGACTAGGGAACTATAGCTCGGACACTGGGGAGCTAGGCGGGTCGGATTTACGGGTCCGGGAAGTCGGAGTGCGTGTTTTCAGGTGCGTAAAACCCTTGAGAATGTTACACTTTAATGCATGCGTGGTTTGTCCATGTAAACGAGCGATTATTCATTTATTATTTATCGTATTGCTACTAATTGGATTGCCATGTTTATGCACTATGATCATGTGTTGGTTGGTGCTTGATTTGTTCACATAGTCGGAGGTTAATCGAGAGGGTCGTGGTATGTAATTGAGTAGGCTAGATTGTGGCGCATGTACTGGGCTCAACTTGTGAATAGCTATCCACGTAGTGGGGTGCATGTGTCCGGTGGGTTGTGATGTGTTTCAGGTCACCGTTAGTAGTTCGGGTGTGGTCTAGGCTTGATGTGCTCAGCCGGGGCATCCAAATCTACAAAGTATGATATAGTTTTGTTAGACTCCGTCACACCTCTATCTAGTTTTAATTGATATTGTAGTTGAATCGGATTCTTGAATGATGTTTTTATTTCTATTGAGTGATCGATAGGTTTGTTGTAAATGTTGTTTGCTGCCAGCCATAGGAATATGATTCCTGTTGCTAGGGTCATATTCACATGTCTCACAGGTTACTGTGGTTTTCATGATTATCATGTAGAATTCTCTTGGGAATTTACTCATTGGGATCGTTGTTGTATGTGTTGGGCAACTGAGTGCAGATCCTGGTACGAGTAAGAGCAAGGGAAAAAAGGTACTAGGCGACTATCTCTGAGGCCGTTGCTGCTGACAGCTCGTGTTTTGACTATCTAGTATGTATATTTTGTTTTGCTGGGTTTTGGGGACTTTAGAACTTTATCACATGTATATGGATTTCAATTTACTTCGTCTCAGTTATATCCATGGTGTTTATTTTCGGGTTTTCCACTACTTAGGTTTAATAAATCCTCATAATATACGCATAAAGGCTTCCGCTATTATTATTAACTAACCTGCTAAATGTTTAGGAGAATTAAATAATTCAATATAGTATGATTAGTTAAACGGAGCGTCACTTCACAGAGTTACGGACATGGCAGTAGTGATGACGTGTCCGGTGACATGACAGGTGCTGCTGGGCTTACGAACGAAAGGCGTGGGTCACAGGACGACCTCGGGAAATTGGGGCCGTGATATTTTGCTGACAAATATCTCCCCTATTGCATTCTTCACTACTCGATGCCCTAGCTTCCAAATTATGCAAAAACTCTTCACTCTTGATTACTAGGAACACTCAAATCTTACTTAAGATCACTCAAACAAGAGTTTTGGAGGGGTTTGGGTTTGGGTTTGGGTTTGGGTTAAGGTTTGGCTGGTAAGGTTTGGTAATGGTTTGAAATGTGTTGAAATTGGGTTTAATATGGTTTATAAACCTTTTCCCGTGGTTAACGTCGTCTAATATACTGGTGGCCTCACCACAACACCACAAGTGCGTCAAACCCATCGAGAGCTCATTTTTTTTAAGTTGGCGATATTGCGTTGCCATCTGTGTATTCTTACGTCGGGACAACGTCGATTGTCCTTAACTAAAAATTTAGATTTTTGCATTTACCTCCCTATGGCGTTGTCTCGGTCGCTGTGTTACAACACCGTGACATAGTTGACTACCCTGTTTGTAATAAGTATTTAGAAAAAATTACCTATCTTCTCAGAGTTTTACCTATTCGATACCACTTTTACTCCTTTGCTCTAGTAAGCTCCTTGTTGAATATGTTGAAACTCCTCCATTCTAGTGAAAGACACTTGGTAAATGGTTTTCCTACAAAATTTGCTCAAAAATTTTCAAAGTTCAAAAAAACTACCACTCATTTAGATTGCTATACCTATTACTTAAAAATTAAAATACTGAAATAAAAACTGAATTTAAAAATCCACTGGGCTACCTCCCTGTAGCTCTGTTTTTAACGTCTTTAGCCCAACGCCTTTTTCGCTCTTTTAGTCCGAATCTAGATCACGTAACTCCATTACTTTGGTTATTTGAAATAATTGCTCATCTGGGAATACTTCTGTTACTGCTTCCATGTATCACTTTCTTTATGGGATAACCTAGATAAATGGTCTACAACTAAATTATCACTTCCCTTCTTGTCTTTAATTTCCATGTTAAATTCCTGTAATAATAAAACCCATTTGATCAACTTTAGTATCACATCCTTCTTAGCAAACAGATATCGTATTACTGCATGATCTGTATACACTGTTACTTTTGATCCTACTACATAAGCTTTGAACTTATCTCATGCAAACACTACTGCCAATAACTCATTTTCTGTGGTAGTGTAATTTTGTTGTGCGGTATCCAATGTTTTGCTTGCATAGTATATAGCTCTGAATGTCTTATCTCTCCACTGGTCCAACACCGCTCCTACTGCATAATCACTTGCATTACACATTATTTCAAAGTCGAACTCCCAATCTGGAACTACAATTATTGGTGCTGAAACTAATGATACTTTCAATGTTTTATATGTGTTTACATACTCAACATTTATTTCAAATGGAACACCTTTTTCCAACAAGTTGCACAATGGTTTTGTGATCTTTGAAAAAATCTTGATAAACCTTCGATAAAACCTTGCATGTCCTAAAAAGCTCTTGACATCTTCAATGTTTCTTGGTATAGGAAGTTTTTCATTGCGACTATTTTTTCTCTTTCAACCTCCAATCTATAAGCAGATACTCCATGTCCTAGAAAATCTCCTTCGCGAACCATAAAATGACATTTTTCCCATTTAAGTTTCAAATTTGTGTCTTGACATGTCTTTAATACCAAATCCATATTTTGTAAACACAGGTCAAATGATGCTCCAAATACTAAAAAATCATCCATAAACACCTCTATAATATCCTTCACCATATCTGAGAAAATAGCCATCATACATCTTTGAAATGTTGCTAATGCTTTAGATTATCCAAAAGATATTGTCTAAAAGCAAATGTTCCACGGGGATGAGTAAACATTGTCTTATCTTGAAATTTCGGTGCTATAGCTATCTGATTGTATCTTGAATATCCATCTAAGAAACAATAATACTTATATCCTGATAGCCTATTTGACATTTGATCAATGAATGGTAAGGGAAAGTGATTCTTTTTTGTTGCTTTAGTTAGCTTCCGATAATCAATTCAAACTCTCCAACAAGTTACTGTTCTTGTGGATAAGGTCTCTCCATCTTCATTCAGAATAATGATCATTCCTCCTTTTTTGGTACCACATTTATTGATGAAACCAATGAACTGTCAGAAATATCATAAATGATTCTTCCATTTACCATTTTAAAATCTTTTTTTTACCACTTCCTTCATTACTGAATTTAGCATCCTTTAAGTTTCAATTGATTGCTTATGATTTTCCCCCATTAAGATCTTATGCATGCATACAGTCAGAATGATTCCTCTTATATTTTTAATTGTACATCCTAATGCTGACCGATGCTCTCTCGAAACACTAACTTCTCTACCTCCAATTCTGACAAAGGTGTAGAAATAATAACAGGATACGTTGAGTTTTCTCCTAAATATGCATATCTCAAATGATCCGGTAATGGTTTAACTCCACTGTAGATTTTAATCTTTGTTGGTGATAAAACATTAACTGCCTCTTGAAGTTCACTCAGAATTGTGGAACTCGCTATTATGCTTTGAACTAAACACTGCTCTAATAGATGTTCTGGTGTATGATTCCTTGCTATCTAAACAATATAATAAGATACTATGTCTTAAACTTCTATATGTTTATATTGCTTTCCCTACTTGAAAATTTCAGGGTCTTGTAGATGTTGAACAAAACTTCCTCATTGTTTACTCACAATTTTATTTTTCCTTCTTGAACATCTATTAGAGCTCTTGAACTTTCTAGAAATGGCCTTCCTAAAATTAATGGAACCTCTTTATCTTCTTCCATGTCAAGTACTACAAAATGCACGGGAAAAATGAACTTATCCACTTTGACCAATACATCTTCAATCACTCCATTTGGATACGTCACTGATTGATCAGCTAGCTGCAAAGTCATGTTTATTGGCTTAACTTTTCCTAAACTAGCTTCGTAAAAACCGATAATGGCATTAAATTTATACTTGCCCCTAAATCACGCAAAACTTTGTCAAAAAGATATACTAAAATGGTGCATGATATAGAAAAACTTCATGGGTCCTTCAATTTTTGAGGTAACTTTCTTTGTAAAATACCATTGCATTCTTTACTCAACTTCACAATTTCGTAACCCTCCAATTGCACTTTCTTGCCATTAAGTCTTTTAGGAACATTTTATAGTTTGGCATTGGCTCCAATTCATTGGTTAACAAGATGCTGATATGTAATTTCTTGAACATCTCTACAAACTTCTTGAATTGTTCTTTATTTTTTCTTCTTTTTGAATCGTTAAGGGTATGGTAATGATGGTGAATTAGTGGTGGATTGTCAGGAAATGTAACTCTCCCTAGTACCACATTATTATTCCTTTTTTCTCCCACTACTTTCTTCTGTGTTATTTCATCATTTTCTGTTGGTGCAATTTCTTCTTGAATGATATCATCTTCATTGTGTTTTGAATCCTTTTGATTTAGCTCTTCACTTGGTGCCCTTATGTCATTGGCTATTTCTTTTGGTCACTCTAGATCATTAGTTTTTCTCCCATTTCTTAATTGAGTTGCAATTACGTTTTGCATAAGATTTGCATTACTCAGAAATTTCCCTTCCTTTCTCGAATTCAATGCAATTAACAACTGACCTAATTTTCTCCCCAATATCTTTACATATTGGTTCCTTTCATTATCCATTTATTTAAGAGCTTGCTTCACATTGTCCATTTCTTTTTCATTCTTCTCATGACGTTATTTATTATCAGTGTCTATGGCTTGCAATAACTTTTCAATTGACATTAGAGAAGTTGCTTTGTTTCTTTGGCCTAACTTCCCTTGTTGGACTTGTTGCTTAAAACCTGGATAAAACCTTTGAGGAATCATTCCTCTTTGCCTGAAATTGTTTCCATAGCTCTGATTGTTCATGTAGTTGATATTTTTAAACTCCTTTCCTTGGTAAATGTCTAATGGAATAACCACCATTCCTAAGTGATTAATAGGTTGCACCATTACTTGTATTTGTATCTTCGCCACTTGACTGCTTAAATTGGATAATTGTTCCATAATTGTTGCTTGTGAATCAATCTCCATACTCTTGTTGACTTTCCTTCTGTGGAATGAATTCCTATTGTTGAATTCTGAGACATAAGATCTAAACGATCTATTGCTTCGTCTTCATTCTTCGTTAGTAGAGAACCACCCGCAACGACGTCCACTAATGTCCTTGTGCTATGACTCATCCCATAGTAGAATATTTGCAAGTTTGCCCATTTCACATATCCATGTCCTGACATCTTCTCAGTATCTCTTCGAATCTCTCTAAAGCCTCGCCAAGAGACTCGGTATCATCTTGCTTAAATTGATTGATCTCCAATTTCCTTTCGCTGACTTTCACTAAGGGACAAAATTTGTATAGAAATCTATCATTAATGTCCGCCTATGAAGTTATGCTTCCTGCATTTAGTCCTTGAAACCAAGATTTGTCTTTTCCACTCAAAGAGAAGAGGAAAAGTCTCATCCTAAGTACTTTCATAACTCTAGTAATGTGAACAATATCATATTTCTACAGAAAGTTCTCCACATGTGCAACTTGATCTTCGCTTGGTAACCCATTAAAGAGGCTATTCTACACCACATTTATGAGGATGGTCTCAACTCGAATTTGGGTGGTATCTCTTGCACTTTCAATTTGAAGTAATCTCGAGGACACTTTTATCCTCGCTCTCTGCCTTGCATTACCAGATCGCCTTCAAGTTGATTGTTCCCTCGGCCATGATTTTGGTTTCGGTTTCTTGCTTGATTATCCAACATCTTAGTCCTTTTCTTTTTCTTTCCCTTGCTCATTCTATTAATTTCTAGATCATAAGGTACTAAGTCTTTATTAGCTTGACTTCGCATGCACTATCTGCCTTTTGAGAAAGAAAACAAAAAAAATGAAGTGTAGATTGCTAAACTAGAAAGTAAAACACTTTTTTCCTTTTTTTCATAGACTTAAAATAAATTGCTGAAATTAAAATTTTTAACAATTATGTAACTTAAAACTAATTGTGGCTACCTATCCCTGGAAACAGCTTAAAAAACTTGATCATGCCAACGTAAGTATTAACGGTATAGATGTAGTAGCAGTATAATTAATCAAAAATTAATTACGGATATCGTCCTCTAGGATAGGTGTGTGTGGACACAAGTTTTAATTAATTCTACTATATTGTTAAGAAAGTCTCTTTGGTTTATTTTAACTACTAAAAATAATCTAATCTATCAAAGTAATTGGATATTGGTTGTTGGTTGTGTTCTTATATTGAGAAGATATCTTAGGCCACAACTTCATCTTAGGTAATGCAATACTATGCATACCATAACAAACTTATACTTCCATTTATCTTCTATATATGTGTGTGATGTATAATTAGAATTGACATATTTCCTTCAAATTCTCTTCAACACACTATCATAGTGAATAAGATTTTAATGTGCAAACTAGAATTCCAGCTATCGGTGTGATCAACTTAAGTTTTACAAAGCAATGAGTTCCAAATCTTTAGATTTATAACCAATTAATTTTACTTCACCATGTCTCCCTAATCAACAACTATCTATCGATGTTGTAATATTTTACGGTTGTATTGTTCATCTCGGGTTTAAAAGTCCCAATGGCCATGATGACTCATAATATCTATAATAAAAAAAGATCTGGCAAATATGTTCATAGTATTAAGCATAAAATCAACACAAATTATAACCATCACATTTCTAAAACATTATAATCATAACTTTTGTAAAGTATTCATACCATAGGATCCATTTATCCCTAAGATTAATAGATTACTCACTCATCATCATTAAAACACACAAGTCATAGTATTCATTCCAAACAATGATAAAAATCAAATAAATTTAATTAAATAAAAAAAACAATACCAAATCACTAATCTTGGAGTCTTTAATGTATCTTCTTCAATTCTCTTCTCAATACTCGAAAAAACTCTAAAAAACTTATATTGTCTCTAATTTTATGGTAACTTATGATATTGTGTATCTTTACTACATCTTAACACTCCTATATATATTAAAAGTAAAATTAGAAACATTAAATAACAATTTAAAACGAAATAGAAGTCCAAAAGTTTCCAACTTTCTATTTTTCTCGAGACTAATGCTATCCATAAGTTATTTGGTGCCCCCTGTATTAGCCACAGTGTCACCACTACACCACTCTTGTGTATGCATTTTTTTCTTCTTAGGACACTTGGCATTCTGTTGGTGCCGCCTATGTTATCCCATGACGCCAACCTTATATGCAAGTCGTCAACTCATCTTTCTCTTTATCCACGTCGTCTATTCAACTCCCACGCTATCCATTAATTTGCCACAATGCCAACTCCCTGTGTCACGACACCGAGCCTACTTTTGTGCTTTTTCTTCTATTTTCTTCACGTGTTACTTCTTTTATCTTTTATGCATTGAATACTTGAAAATACATAAAAACCATTAATTAGGGCTTATTCTGGGATAATTAGATCAATAATTAGAGTAGTGGGACTACAGCTTCAGGTATTTACGTTATTAAAGTTAACTTGTCTAATAGTGATTCTTGGGTATTGGATACCGGATGTGGTTCTCACATTTGCATTAATGTGCAAGGACTCACCAAAAGTAGAAAGCTAAAGAAAGGAGAAATTTTCCTACAAGTCGGAAATGGAGCAAAGGTTGTTGTGTTGGCTGTAGGATGTTATGAGTTGTCTTTATCTAGTGGACTAGTTTTAGTTTTAAATAATTGTTATTATGTCCCTGCTTTAAGCAAAAAAATCATTTCAGTTTCATGTTTGAATTTTGGATTCGGATGGTTTTAATTTGATTATTGCGAATAATAAATGCTCCATTTCTTGTAAAGATGTTTTTTATGCAAATGCTGATTTGTGCGACGGTCTTTATATTATAAACATGAAAATGTCCATAGATACTCCGATTTTTAACGTAAATACAAAAAGATTTAAGTTAATTGATTTGAATCAAACCTACCTTTGGCATTGTTGACTTGGCCACATAAATGAGAAACGCATTTCTAAACACCATAAAGATGGACTTTTAGATTCATTTGATTTTGAATCATATGAAACATTTGTATCTTGTTTATTAGGCAAGATGATAAAGAGTCTCTTTACTAGACACAGTGAAAAAGCAAGTGATTTATTGGGTCTAATACATACTGATGTATGCGGTCCTATAAACACAATGGCTAGAGGTGGTTAGGAGTACTTCATTAATTTTACCGATGATTTCAGCAGATATGGTTACTTGTCTCTCATGAAACATAAAGGTGAATCTCTTGAGATGTTTCGAACATTTTAGAATGAAGTGAAAAATCAACTTGACAAAATTATTAAAGCACTTCAATCAGATCGAGGTGGTGAATATTTGAGTCAAGAGTTTGATGATCATCTTAGAAACTGTAGGATTGTCTCACAGTTAACTCCTCCATCAACTCCATAATGGAATGATGTTTATGAGAGGAGAAATCGAACTTTATTGGATATGGTTCGGTCTATGATGAACCATGCAGATCTTCCTATTTCCTTTTGGGGCTATGCCTTAGAAATTGCTACATTTACACTGAATCGTGTTCCTTCAAAAGCGGTTGATAAAACACCACATGAGATGTGATTTGGGAAAAGACCAAGTTTGTCTTTCCTTAAGATTTGGGGCAGTGAGGTTTTCGTACAACGACAGGTCTTAGAAAAATTGTCAGCTAAATCTAACTAGTGTGTATTTGTTGGTTATCCTAAAGAAACTAAAGGATACTACTTTTATAATCCTAATGAGAACAAAGTGTTTGTTGCTTGGAATGGTGTCTTCATGGAGAAAAAGTTTATTTCAAAAGACAACAATGGGAATAAAGTTAGTCTTGAAGAAGTTCAAGAACTATAAATAAACACTCAACTGCCAGTGGGAGATCAAGAAAGTGTTGAACTAGTTGAGCCTCCATAGGTATCACAAGGCCCGCGTAGGTCAAATAGGGTAAGACATCAACTAGAGAGATTTGGATTTCTTATTACTGATATTAGTGAGGTGTTGGTTATGGATCAAAATGAACCTACTACTTATCTTGAGGCTATGTCTAGCCCCAAGTCAGATAAATGGCTTAGTGCCATGAACTCTGAGATACAATCCATATATGATAACTAAGTTTGGAACCTGGTTGATTTACTTAAAGGTGGTAAGACCATTAGATGTAAATGTGTTTTCAAGAAGAAAACTGATATGAATGGCAATGTACATACTTATAAAGCACGGCTAGTAGCAAAAGGTTTCAGACAAACTCAAGGTGTTGATTATGATGAGACTTTTTCTCCTGTAGCCATGCTTAAATCCATTAGAATTCTAATTTCCATAGCCGCATATTATGACTATGAAATATGGCAAATGGATGTCAAAACAACTTTTCTAATTGGAAAGCTACTTGAGGACGTGTATATGATACAGCCTGAAGGGTTTGTTCATCCTGAGAATTCTAGGAAGGTATGAAAGCTTCAAAGATCTATTTATGGATTAAAACAAGCTTCTCGGAGTTGGAATCTTCATTTTGATGAAGCAATTAAGGAATTTGGTTTCATTAAAAATGAAGATGAATCTTGTATATACAAGGTCAATGGGAGCGTGATTGTTTTTCTGGTACTGTATGTTGATGATATATTACTCATTGGAAATGACATCCCAACCTTGCAGAGTGTCAAGTCTTGGTTAGGGAAGTGTTTCTCAATGAAGGACTTATGAGATGTAGCCTACATCCTTGGGATTAAGATATATAGGGATAGATCTAAAAGGTTGATTGGCCTAAGTCAGAGTGTTTATATTGATAAGGTACTGAATAAGTTCAGTATGCGAGACTCTAAAAGAGGGTCATTGTCAATGTCTCATGGTATAACTCTTAATAAGACTCAATGTCCAAAGACTAATGATGAGCGAGAATGCATGAATATGATTCCATATGCATCAACTATTGGATCTATCATGTATGCTATCTTATGCACTTGACCTGATGTATCATATGCTTTGAGCGTAAAAAGTAGATACCAGTCTGATCTCGGTGAGAGTCACTGGATAGTAGTAAAGAGCATTCTTAAGTACTTGAGAACGACTAAAGAAGTGTTCTTGGTCTATGGAAGTTTGGAAGACGAGCTTGTTGTAAATAGTTACACAGATGCAAGTTTTCAAACTGACATCGATGACTTTAGATCGCAGTCTCATAGATCTCGAATACTCATTTAAATTGCTAGTTTAGTAGTATTTATGTTTATTTATTCTTGCATTTATTTTCTACTTGGAAATAAGTAATTAGTTTAGATTATTATAATTAGTTACGGACCCCCTGTATTGGCCCAATTTTGATTTGCACCGTTACACAAGGATTTTCGGACATGGACGCTAGCTCAGGTCAATGGGAACACCACGGACAGGCTAGGGTACACCTGATTGGGTGAAAAATATTATTTTTTGATTGGTTGCGTAGATGCGATGATAATTTTTATTTTATGACTTATTACCTCGAATGTGTGAGTTTATATTGCTTATACTATGTAAGACAGTGTGACGGATATTTGTCTCGAAAAACATGTCGATATGGGTATGGATTGGGTAAAATACGGATAACTAAGTTTAGGGAAAGGGATTTGTATAAACAAACAATGAAATGTGATAAATAGTAAATTGGTGGGCACTTAATGACACGTGGCGTCATAGTTAACACGCGTGGGTAGTACAATAGTGTGCACCCCTGAATACACTCATTGGTGCGCACGAAGGAGTCGTAGGCGCGAAAGTATTGGCAAATATATATATATATATATGTAACTTATATATATTAAAACCATAAATTAAAAAAAATGAAATGACTAATAATGGCATTGACTTTGTTAAGGAAAGTACATAAGGATGGGGGTATTTTGGTCATTTGACAAACTCAAAATATCCAAACAATAACCACTAACACCACCATTTTTCATCATTTTTGTTGAACAAGAAAGGGAGTAGAAAGAGAGACCGATGGAGACAAAGAGGATGCCTTGGAAGTGAGGCGACAAAGGTGAGTATGTGGTGGTTATTGTTGTTGTTATTGTTGTTGGATTGTTGTTGTCGTTTAGGGTTTAGGGTTTAGGGTTTAGGGTTTGGTGGTTATTGTTGTTGTTATTGTTGTTGGATTGTTGTTGTCGTTGTTGTGGTAGTGGTTATGGTGGTTTGAGAGCTCGGACGAACTACAATAATAGTTCGTTTGAGGAGGGAGAGACATAGGAGAGTCATCTTCCCACCCAAACCAAACCAGGGAAACCCAATAAAAAAATACATAATAAAATCAAAACAGAGAAAGCTCTATTTCGATTTCGGGAAGAAAGGGGTTAGTCCCCTGAACTAGGTCGGTTCGGCTTAGTTCAGGCCCAAACCCCTTTTTCAAATAAATAAACAAGATAAAGTTCAGGAAAAATGCTGAAAAATTTTTTAAAAAAATGATGTTTTGACCAAACAAATAGAACTATATGAATTTCTATGAGAAGTGAAGTATTTGGGATTGTAGCGAGACTTTATGTCGGAGTTTTTACCTCGTAAATCATGAAATTTGGCAAAAATTATTAAAAATTGTAGAAAATCAGAAAAATCTAAGAAAATATGAGAAATATAAAAAAGAGTACTAATGTGGATTACGAGACTTTTTTGGGCGTTTGACACCTTAGTGTAACCTGAAAAATGTGCCACAACAAAAAATTGGAAACAAAATTCTAATTATTCTGTCCCAATATAAAATTAATTAATTTGACACTAAATCACTTACAATGCTTTATTCAAACACCAGAGACTTAGGAGACTATAGTCAGGTGTCAAGCATGCATTCCGATGTGTGAATGGAATCGGACCGGGGTTATTTTCGATACTTTGGAGCGCGGTTTGTGGTTTGTAAACCCCTTAAGAAATACACTCGAGTATTTATTTATTCAATTCAGTTGATCCTGCTATTCTTGCTAATCATTTTGTACTCCTTCCATGTGCTTACTTTTGTTGCACGATTGGTTATGGACGAATTTGGGTAGGCTAGAAAATAGGGACGGACTAAGGTGATGAGTCAGTGGAGGGGTAGAGAAGCCCACTGATGGATCCTGACATCCAAATTAGGATCTAGTATGTTACACGACACACATCCATTTGGGTTTATCGATGTTATTTATGCATGCGTTACTATTTAAAGTTGCTTGTTTATTGCACATGTTCATTTAACATTATTATTGACTTTCATTATTATAAATGCTAGGTGGCTTTCTTTTAAAATTTACTCACTGTACTAATCATCTAGTTTTTGTGATGGCTTGAGTGCAGATCTTAGTACAAGCAGGAGCAAGGAGGCGCTAACAGACCACTTGACATTGCACGCCGCCTTGGATTGACTCGTACGTTTGATTTTGATATTTTTATTTCGTTTTGGGTTATTAGGGACTTTTTGAGACACTTGTACATGTATATAATTACTTTTAGTTAACTTATATACAGTGTACTGCTTCGGGTTTTCCACATAGGATTAATGCTCTAAATTTTAATGATATGAAATTGTAAATTATGTTATCAAGACTTACGCTGAATTGTTGAATGTGAATGATAATATACTATGATGAATGAGAAATAAGAACATGGGTTGCGCGTGGGACATAGCAGGGCGGTGAAAAAGCATGGTTGTGGGCTCGTGATGCATGACGTGGTGGGCCTCAGGATTTGGGGCCGTCACACCCCCTTTTATAACCTAAAGTTATCTCCAGTTTATATGGATTCAACCCCATATACCGCTACTTCAAATCAATAGTAGCCCGATATTTGGGTTTATTATTGGTGTCGTTCGGCGCGATATCAGTGATCATCAACACTAGCATCAACAACAATTCTTGAAGTTTAAGAACCTTAGGTGAGAAATCCCATCTCTTAAGCTAAAAATTGTCGAAAATTAGTCTTAAATGATGGGACTGTGTGTAAAAATAGAATTAAAGTTATTCCATGGTGTTTCATGATCAATTTGAGGTTTCCATTATGGTTTCAAGTTCTCATTCATGTTTACAAGTTTTGAGTGAAAATGGGGTTTTATCTTGAATTGGGTTTTTCCGAAGTTTTGATTTTTACGAGACTTTGTTTTTGAACATAAACTGAAGATTTGGACTCCTTGCAAGATTCTACTCACTATTGGATTTCAAAATTTTGTTTTAAAATGATTAAGTTATTGATTTTTGAAGATTATGTGTTCTCGAACAACAAAATTTTGTTTTCTAGTAATATGTATGATTGGGCTGATGGAGAAGATGATGAATAGTTTTTATGCCTAAAAGGGACGTTTGTGAGTTTTTGTCTACAAGGAACATCTATACATCTATGCCCTATAAGTGACATTTGTGCTCATAAAGAACGCCTGTTACCACAAGGGACTTATGTGCCCACAAGGAACTTATGTGCCCACAAGGACTGCAAAAACAATATTATTACAAGTATGCAATACAAAAGGTATTTAACACACCTAAACTAAAACATATTAAATGATACCAGAAACCTTGAGAACTAGTATCAGGTATCAAATGCACGGCTTGAGGCAAGTGGTGTATGTAGTAACTTAGGATATTGCGTGGTTTGAGGTTTGTAAACCTGTTTAGCACTTTTTCCCATTTCTTTCCTCTTAAAAGTCTTTGATGTAGTTGCTTGAACTATTTTGATTAATCTCACGTTGATATTATCATTGTTTACTTCCAATATCTATTCTTATCTTTTACAGTACATGGTGTGATTTTTGGTTGACATAAATCCATGTTATTCATTCATTGATTGAACTTCTATACTTCTATACATGTAGCTTATATTGAATCAATTCCTATTGGTGTAATTATCTCGCCCTTGGTACTAAATTAGCATGCTATACTTCCCATGCTTGTCAAAACAAAAATCTTCTTCTTGATGAATTTATGGTTTAAATCTTAGTTGAATGTGATTTATGTGATGTTGTGATACGAGAAGGGTGTGTTTTGGGGTTCATAGGCAGTTGAAAATTCAACAATTTTTGAAAAACCCCAAAAGGATTGCAAATAGGTTTTATTAAATAAGATCTACAAAAGTAAACCATATTTTAATTCGTGATTTCCTTATCTGATTGTTCGATCTCCAAGACGTTCAAGCGCGCATCCTCTATCAGAAATTCACACATGAACGGTGACCACAATTTGGAGTGCTAGTCCCAAGAGAGATAGAAAATATTTTTCTTTCTCTCCTAAGATTCAGAGAATTTTAAAATAGCAAAAATGAGATTCTTCATTCATTTTAGGGTATAAACCTTTATTTATATGTAGACAAGCCCTTACTTAAAATCTTATTCGTAATACAACTACCGTATTTAGGCAGTTTAAGCGAATTACACATATACCCTTATTAATAAGTTATCGTATAACGAATCATAAAGGCTTTTATGTCGTGAATTTTATCATATAAAAGTCATTACTCTTGACCAATTGAAATTGCACAAAATCATTCTTTGTGTGCGACTCAATAGGTTCATGTGATGTTGGTAGTGAACTAAAAACTATTTTGGTACACAAGTCATAAACGATTTCTAGCAAAATATTTTGACTACCCAAGTAGCATGAATAGCAAAATTGATACAACCTAATGAATAACATATATAATATCCTTTTGTTGTGCAATATCCTTTGATTAAAAATAAGGCATAGAAAGTCACCCTTAGTGTTCAATCGTTCTAGTCTTGATCTTTAGGTAGACTGAAAATATCAAAGTGGCATTGATTGTATCAATTTACTTGGACTTGACCATGTAACAATCTAACATATCAAGGGATCCACTAATATCTCCATTTTTACAATAGGGACAAATTCTATCTTGATTACATATCTTCACAAATTGCTCACATGATAACAAATTACAATCTTTATAATTGTCCGGTTAAAGACAACGTTTGATTATGTCAAATTACCATGCTCCTAATATTGAATTCTATAGTAATCTCAAGTCGAATGACTAAATGATATACCTATAAAGAGTAACATCTTTGACTTAATCCATGTGGTGTTCTCATATCGATCGATCTAGTACCTCGTTCCCTAACAAGTACTCATGATCTCGATTCGTATTCTTATACATATGATTATCACATGACCATCAATCAAGAATCATACTAGTCTTAATTCATTATAGTTCCTAATGACTGACCAGGGACATTTAGGATATTTCAACAAATACTCATGGATCTTTTTATAAGGTAAACATGCAATCACTTATAATAAAACAACAAATAAAAACCTCTATTTTATTAACTACAAATATAAGATAAATAATATTTGTAAATTGACTTAGGGCACATGCCACAACATCTCCCACTTGCACTAGGGCCAATCATTCATGTATCTAATACCCAAAGACTTAACATGACCATCCTATTACATTTGTGGAATAGCCTTCGTTAAAAGATCTGCAACATTGTCTTTTGTAGGAATGTGTTCTTTAGTACGTCACGAAGGACTTTTACCAGACTTGGGATTGCCATAGGAATGTGTCCCTTGTTAATGTATCAAAAGGAATCCGATGGAGATAGGGATGTGATCTCTTATATGATCTAAGGGACTTCGATATGTTGAGATGTGTTCCTTCATGTATGCCGAATGGGCTTTGTTGTTAAATCTATGAGCTCCCACGTGTCAGTATCATTTGTATCGCTTTTAGTCTTTATTTCTGCACTTTTACTAGCTTCTCTTTATCGCTTTACATGCACTTAGTTACATGTATTTCAATATTCAAAATGTATACAAGTGGCCTTCATGATTTACTTATTGGGTTCGTCATCTTTTGTTGATGACTTGAGTGTAGATTTGTCTAGTAGCACAGGTAAGGAGAAGATAGGCGACTACCTCTGAGCCTGGACAGACAGATTTTTGCTACTCTTAGTTGTGTATATTTGTTATATTTAAATACTTATGTCTTTCAGTACTTTTAGAATAATTGGTTGTAAAAAATTTGACTTTCCCTGACTATGATGCAAGTATGTTCATATTCTCTTATTTGAGATACATGTGATCTATTTTCTTGGTTTCTACATATAGGTTTTTTTAATGCTTCTGCATATTAAATTAGGTATTTCGTTGATAATCTTAAAATATGACAAGGTCTTAATTAACTCTAAAAATCACAAATAACGAGAATGAATAATACTTATTTTGAACACGAGTAACTAGGAAAATAAGACAAAAAATGACTAATATGTCATTAAGTCCGACGTGGCTAAAATTAGGGCTTAATAACGAGATAAGGCTGGACGATGCCTTGTTTTGGGAAAGGAGCCGTCACAGATTGAGTGGGTGGGTAGGTGGGTGTGTCAAAAGAGGCTATTGGCTTTGTCCCTCAACATGTTCTACCACAAGGGCTGAACATGGTGAGGGAGGTGGGGCAATATATAGCCCTTCTCCCTCCTAATAGAGAGAAAGAGAGAGGATGAGGACGGGGGTAGACAAGGGGAGGCGATGATGACGGTGACGGGAGGCGACGACAACAGGAAGTGGCAGCGATGGTGGCAATGAGGGTTTAAGAAGGTGGTGGTGGTGCGTGTGAGTTAAGTAATGTGGTGTGTGTGAAAGCAAATGGGTCAAAAATTAAAAAAGTGTGGGTAAAGCAATCTTGGGTGTAAGCATAGCAAGCTACTTTTTTTAATACAAAAATAACTATTTTTTATTGAAGATAAATAGAAATTTTATTAATCATTCATGGTTTAATGCAGGACCAGACATAGAATCAAGTACATTGATTCGCTAATCCTATTTGTGTAAACAAACTGCCAATAATTTGGCTTTTTTCTCGAAATTGAAACAGTTTGACCATTAAGGACTGCTTCCTACAACGTTGAAACTCATGACAATATACAAGTACTAGAATCACAAAACGAATAACAAAACTTTCCAACAAGGAGAAGACCTAAAACTTCTCTACAAGGAGAAGACAAATCAAAAACTTTCCAACAAAGAGAAGACAATATAAAGTAAAATTAATATAAATCAGTAAAGCGCGAAACACAAATTCACGCAACACCATTGATGAAAATTTACTCACAACAAGAATGGACCAATATCTACAAATCTGATTAGATTTGTTTTTTATTGAATGAACAAAGAGAAAAAGAGATTTGATTGGAACCACCACCGATCATTGAGAGGATCGACGGTGGTTCAAGAACAAAAATCACAAAAGCGAATCAAAAAAATAATTGTTTTGGAGAGGAGCCTATCCCTTCATGGTTGAAAAACAATACCAAAAATAACTATTATCACAAGATAATACATATTAAAAGATAAACACCGTCATAGACAGAACAACAAAAGGTACTATATTTGTTGATGTTAATTAGTGAGATGTAATTCACATTTTAAGTCGAGTTGCAGTAAAGGCACCCCAGCTATATGCTTAAGGGCTATTCAGTGATTTAGTTTTTTTGAACACTCCTTGAAAATGACGAATATGCTCTTCACTTAATTATATACATTAGCTTGCCCTTGTACATAACTAAGGTGCTTTATTGCGTCTCTTTCAGTTTTCCTGCACTAACATTGACTAAGCAATTAACTAGTTGAGCACACCACTTTAAAGTTATGGGTTTGATATATATTGTTGCCTCTTAATTATACGATTAGCTAGAGAGATTTTATTACTAATTTGAGGTACTTATCAAAATTAGCAAATTTTATAGTCGATATATTCAATGATATATAGGGCAAATAGTCATAATAATAAAAAAAAAACTTTAAGTTTTGCTCAGAACAATTCAAAACTAATAATTGTGTCTAAATAATTCTAAACTTTTGGTTTTGTTTCAATTTTAGCCCAACTAATTTTTTTGAAATAATTTGTCAAGAATTAGATAAAAATAAAATTGTTCGATTAAACAAAATAAAACCCCCTCGCTTGTGTTCTCCGGTCATCTTCGCGAACCCCATTTTAGCACAAGGTTAGGACGCCCAAACTGATATAAACAATGAATGAGTGATCTTCTCTGTTCTCTTCATCTTAATTAAGTGTAACACCCTTTCTGCTCATTGCTAATCTTATTATTTGTCCATGTTGGAAATCTAAACTAAGAACTCTAGTAGTAGTCTACCGACACCAATGTGAAGAATCACTTTGATCAAAATCATTGTGTGCATATTGAGTCGAAAATACTGAGATTTGGCTTCAGGAGCGTGCTTTGATTTCTGTTTCGATCCTATTAGCTGAGACTGATTTCCAGATTTGAAGATTGAAGAAGATATCTTGAGTTCGACGGATTTGGGGGTTTTGACTTTGAGTGTTGATTGAGCTTTGTGGATCTTCACATGTTGTGGTGTATTCAATGGAAAGATTTGAAAGGATTTTAAAAGAGTTTGAAGGATTTTGAAATCAGTGTGTTTTTAATTTGGATTTCAAATGATTTTAAGGGGCTTTTGAAAAAAGCGATGTTCAATTATGATTTGGATAGATTTTAACAGATTTCAAAAAATTCTAGGTGTATTGAATTTTCAAACACATTAGGCTTTGATGGATTTTAATGAATTGTGATAGATTTTTTATTCAAAAAATGCACATGACCAAATCTCATCCCTACCTATGAGATTTAGATGGATTTTGGATCAACTCCTTCCAAATCTATGACATTCATAAAAATCTATCATTTAAAAGAATCCATGGATGTTTTCAAAAAAAAAAAAAAAAAGAATCTATGGATTTGTTAAATTGAATCACAACCAGACCTCAACAAGGGCGAGTGGCCGACGATCGCCCTGTCCCCCATCCTTGTTGAGGCCCCATTTTTAAAAAAAATTAATTATATATACAAATAACAGTTTTATTTTAAGTTTTCAAAAAAAAAGTTTTATTTTAAGAAATTATTATTGATTATGCAATGCCAATTAAAAAGATTATCGTGTACTTTTTTGTTTATAAAAAAGAAACTAACTTATTTTGCCCCCTTCTAGAATTTTAACCCCCAACCTCTTACATCAATACCACATAGCAAATCATTAAGCCCACTTGATTGGTAAGTTGTTTATGTCTAGTCCTCTATTGAGTCATTCATTTCATTTGAAAAAAGCTAAGCCCTTTCAACTTAATTATTTTCCATCTTAGATCTTAGTGATTTCTCCTCTCATTTTTTTGTCTAAATCACTCGATATTTGAATTATTTGACAACTTTGAGTTCACCCCGAGTTGCGCACCATATAGATGGGGGAGCTCACAATGTTAATGTTTATATCCACATGACTCAACCTCAAGTCACTAATTAAAGGACAATAACTCACTTCCAGTTATGCCAACCAACCATTGGTCGGTTTGTCCTCTCATTAGTATTTTGTAAGTGTCATCACACTTTACTTTTTTTTGAAAAACTATTAAGTTTACTTGATTTGAAAAAAAAAATTTTGTGTGAAGTGCGTATATATTTATTAAATATTTAATTATAGTTAAGGAGCCCCAAATTATAATTTTGCCCTTGGCCTCTAAATACTAAGTTTATTGTATTGTATTGTATTTTATTGTATTGTATTACATATGTATCTATATATAGAGATGCAGTTACATACAAAAGGAAACATCAAAATAAGGTAGCATATAATTATAGGAGTGATTAGTGCACAATATAATCACGAGAGTGATTTGCGCATAATATAATTACGAGAGTGATTTTTGCATATTTCTTAATTGCACAATATTCCTAACACTTCTCCTCAAACTCAAAGTGGGAACAACGAAATCACTTTGAGTTTGCAAACCAAAATAAATACACAATACATATTTTAATACCCTCCCTCAAACTCAAGTGGATCAATAGATTTGAGTTTGCAAACTAATATACTAAAATAAGTAGATGAAATAATTGATTATAACAAAAATAATAAGAATAGTTGACTCTATTAGGCACCAGTCATGAAACGAATGAATGCGGAACGGAAAGGACAAGCAATGAGCACCACGAAAATGATCGTTTAAGTGAATAATGATAATGATGAAGAACTGACAAGAAGCATGCACACAAAGTTGCTGCGAAAAGGTTCATTCGACAAAAGATGATGACGGTCTGACAACGACAAGCCGATGACGACGACATACCGATGAGAAACACGCACACAGCTGCTTGCAAAAAGTTTGTTCAGCAAGACAAAGAGCCGACAAGAAGAACATCGTAATTTAGAACTTCATCAGCAGTCGGTTGTCTATCAACAATCATGCAAGAAGCAGCCAACTATAAGAGGTCAGTCAATTGGAACAACTGGTTGGATACTGGTCAGCCACAAGACATCATGACCAGGAAAAGAAGAAAAACATGATTCCAAATGAATGGAAGACATTTAAATGGGATATAGTGGTCCCAAATATGAGAAATGACCAGTTGCGAACTAACAACCGTTTGAAAATTGGCCAGCCACAAGGCATCACAACTAGTAATAGAAAACTTCGTATGAACAGAAGACATGAAAAATGGGATATGGTAGTCCCAAATATGAGAAACAGCCGGTTGCGGACTAACAACCGTCTGAAAGCTGACTAACCACAAGGCATCGCAACTAGTTTGAGAAAATGAATTGATTCCGAATTAATGAAAGACACCAAAACTAAATCTAATGATGGTTTTGGGAAATGATGAATAACATTCGGATAGAATGTTAACTGATTGGAAATTGGTTGCGGAGCAACAACTGATTGAACATTTGTAAGCCAAAAGGCATAAAAACCAAGAAAAGAAAAATGATTTTCCATATGAATGGAAATGAATTAGCAATGAATCATATGGGCGCACGCACAGGCGTACAATAAACAATCAAAGAGAGAGATGCCAGATCGGGATGAACAAACAAGCATAAGGCAAGAACAGAAAAAAAAATCAGGGATGTGAGATTTCGGACGACAATAACAAGGAATAATGATGCACACAAAAAATTAGGGCAACAAACAATGTCAAGGAACTCGACCAAAAAAGAGGAGAAACAATAGATTGTCCATAATCGAACGGAGGCTCTGATACCATGTTGAAATCTTGATAGAATATGATAAGTTTATTCTATTTTATTGTATTGTATTACATATGTCTCTATATATAAAGATGCAATTACATACAAAAGGAAATATCAAAATAAGGTAGCACATAATTATAGGAATGATTAGTGCACAATATAATCACAAGAGTGATTTGTGCATAATATAATTACGAGAGTGATTTTTGCATATTTCCTAATTGCACAATATTCATAACACTCCCCTCAAACTCAAAGTGGGAACAACGAAATCACTTTGAGTTTGCAAAACAAAATAAATACCCAATATATATTTTAACAAATACTTAGGACTGACCCTGAATTGAATACAACCCCTAAATCGAGTTGAACAATATCTGGTTCACGAAATCGAATGGGCAACCAACGACGATGATTTGGCATTTTAGAATTTCGAGTGGCAATGAACAACGTTGGCGGAGCAGCGGCTAGGCTAAAGCTAGCCTGGGAGAACTTGGTTTCTATTATTTTGAAGGAAAAATTGAATGGGCTAAAATTAAGACAAAACCTAAAAGTTTTGGATTATTTAGACACAATTATTAGTTTAAGATTATTTTGAGACAAAACTTAAAGCTTGGGATTATTCTGACTATTTAATTTTTCCACCGGCAAGGGGAGACAAATCCTAAATCCTAAGTATATGTCATATCTTATCGAAAATGTATATAGCATACATAACGAATCAAAATAATTTTTACAAGTAGGCATTGCTAAAAATGTAATAGTTGTTTTTGCACAAAAAATAAAATAAAAATAAAAAATGTAAAAGTTGTTTTGTTATGGGTAGATTTAGATAGACAAAATAGCTGAGGTATGTCTTTATCTTCGATCTTGTTGGTATTTCACCAGAGAAGAGATAAGGAATCTTGAGGTTTTTGGAGTAATCAGTGAAAGCGATTGAGATGTATGTTTGTGTATTGCTTTACAGATTTCCTCACTATAGGTACGTGGCTGGTTTGTTTTGTTACATCTCATAGAATAAAAAAAAAGCAATGCATGCATCGGAATCAAAGAGAATACTTCTCTCTGAAATTAACTCACCACCTGTTCATTATATTTGATGCGTTGCATGGTACTTTTTTCTTTAAGACGTTGCACGCCCATTACTGATCGTTGCATGTGTGATCGATGTATAAAATGCTCTCACTCTCTCTCCCTTACATTAGGCGCCTAACGCTACAATTACGCGTGTTTTTTTCTTTTTTAGAGAAATCGCTACAATTACACGTTACAGGTCACACATAATCTCGTAAGTATAAATTATACAACTTTGCCAAAGCATCTAGAGCATATCGTCTATAGATGAGACAGCACTGCCATAAGACAAAATTAAGAAGAGGTTTCAAGTTCAATGTTGGAGTCACTTATCAAAAAATAAAATAAAAATTATAGGACTCTC
Source organism: Stephania japonica (assembly GCA_039657345.1). Classification (NCBI taxonomy): domain Eukaryota; kingdom Viridiplantae; phylum Streptophyta; class Magnoliopsida; order Ranunculales; family Menispermaceae; genus Stephania; species Stephania japonica. The sequence goes on along the minus strand of CM077564.1, from coordinate 12,250,628 downwards.
AAACATGGTGCGACTTTAAAATATGGAACAATTAATAACATTTCCCCATATATGCCGGCCCAAGCAATGGTGGATAAGGAGCGACTGCCCAGGGCCCTTTTTTGGGGGCCCCACTTTTTCACTGAAAAAATATAGGTCTTGTTTGGTTAGGGGTGGAGTTATCTCTCGGGAGATAATTTATAAGTAGTTGGGACTTAATGGTGTGTTCGGTTGGGTTGATAGGTTTGTCTTGATGAGGTTGGACTAACTTGCATTGGATTAGTTGGCTATGGATTAAGGTAATCCAAAATTTGGGACTTGTTCGGTTGGATTGATTGGGGTTTAAGTGGTTTAGTCCAAATGACATTTCTACCCCTCCCTATATAAATATCCAACACACATGATCTCGATCATTCAAGCCCTAAAACCCGAACTCCCTCCTTGTGCTCAACACTCGAACTCCCTCACTCGCAATGTGAAGAAGGTGCATCGATGGTGGAGATTTGCTACCCCACATCAATGTGAAACAAACCCTAGATGGGAGGAGTGGACTTACAATTTCACGGAGAGAGAAGAAGATGCTCGGAGATGCACAGAAGAGGAGTAAGGCGGTTGAGGGTAAGGTGCGAAGAGAAGGTAATTGAGGGTAAGGCGCAGAGAGATGCACAGAGGAGGTGGAGGTTGAGATGTCGCAGATTTGGTTCGTAGAGGAGGGCGGAAGAGAGAGTTCTAAGAGGAGAGCAGAGGAAATGAACTAAATGTGTTTAAAACAAGCGAGGGCAAAATCGAAAATGAAATTTTTTGTTGGGTTGGATTAATTAGTAAGTGGGTCTTGGTTGTCTTTATTTAGTTAAATGGATACTAGACTATGTAATCTATTTCACAATTTAGTCTGCATAACAAAACATTGGACTAAACTTTAATCCTATGACTAACCAAATAGTCATCCCAACTGAATGCACCATAATCTTGTTTGGTTGCCCAACTTGCCTTTAAGGTTATCTTTGAAGTGAGAAATATCCCCAACGAGTTATCTCCCAGGAGTTGTGGACATAATTACCTCTAATTAATTATAACCATTTTATTACTCATCTCTCTCTCTCTCTCTCATTTGAAGGCTATTTATGTAAATTCATATATTTTATTGTTTAAAAATTTTCAAATAGCCAAAGTTGGTTAAGTTATTACATATGCATGCGATCCTGCTCTAATAACAAATCAATAGAACTCGGCTTTGAGTCCTACAAAATAAAATCTTCCTCAAGTTGGAAAGCTTCCTTTGCGAGATGCTCCACACGCATTGTTGTCCTGAATAACGTGACGTATTAAAACCATCCAGTCCTTTCTCAACACATCAGCGATGTCCTGCACTAGGGGGTCTTGAACTAAGTTAATAATGCCATTTGTTAGCAGATCCAGTGCCTCCTTTGAGTCTAGTTCAACTACAAACTCCTAGAGCCATTTTTTCTAAGTAGTATGTACACCTTGATAAACTCCCCATAACTCTGCGTAGAGAGGAGAACATCTGCCAAGCTTAACTTGGAATGCGAACACAAACTCCCCTTTATCATCCTGTATGAGTCTTACTATTGTGGCCTACTCTCTAATTGTTTGAACCGCCCCGTCACAATTGAGCATGAACCAACCTGTAGGGGGACCTTTCCAATGACTAATATTGGCATTCGAGGTTGTTGCAGGTTGAAACATGGAGTTGGAATGTCTCACTTCATTGATCCTAATGTGAATGGTGTGCACCAATGTAAACCAACGTATACAACTATCCCCAAACATGTATTTATTCCTCTAGTACCATAGACTCCAACAAGTCACCCTAAATGAGATACACTAGTGTTCATACCGGGACTGTAGATTGTTCAACACCCTACTCTCAAATGGCGAGCTGAAAAAATTAATGCGATGTACTTGGAGAAAGATTGAAATCCATATTTGCCTAGCCCGCGTGCTATCTCTTAAGACATGAAGCACGAATTCCTCCCCTTCTCACAACGATCCGCATTTCATCTTCTTTTATCCTTCTCTTGTGACATAGCTCATTTGTTGCGAGTTTGTTGTGTAGTACAAGCCATAAGAAAGTTCATATTCTTTGAGGACCGTTCCATTTCCACACTCTATCCCATTTCTTCAATGTATGGTCATCATCAACATCTCGGGACAACTCGTAGGCTTTTGCCACTGAAAACTTTCCCCTCTTATTAAACATCATGTTTTTGCGATCTAGGCCGTTCCTAGGATGAGGCAAGTGAATAGCTTTTATTCTATCTCATACATCGATAGGGAGGAGTTGTCGAAGTCTATCTAAATCCCAGCTACCTGAGGACGTAATGAACTCTACCACTCGAACATCAGTATGAATACTTTCTAGTGGAGTAATGCTATAGTGTACTGTGAATATTAGAGGGAATAAGTTTTATGAGGGTTTTAATGCTGAAAATAAGATGAAATCTCTAGTAAGAACCATCACTGTTGGGAAGGTTTGAAGATGGAAAACGAATGAGGAAAGGAAAGATGTGAAAGATTTTAGTACATTGCTCTATGATATTTATTCTCACTGCATCTATAACCTCTTGCCTATCAAGCATACCACTATTGTTAAGAGAGAGATGGGTGTTCAGTTATATGCTAGAAATCATTTTTAGTGCTATTCTTCACAAAATTGATCCTGACTCTGCCTTTAATTTTTTGCTTTTTCCATGTCTTCTTACTAGGCTGATGAACCTTCAAAAGATTCCACTTGAAAGACAAGATCATTAGGTATCAACTACTCTCTATACCATAATTGCAACGATATTAATGGCAGACTCTTCACAAGTGAATGATCTTCCTGATGATGCTGAGATTGCTATTCATCCATAATATTTGTTAAAACATGGTCTTCAACCTAGTACAACAGACAATGAGGGAGTTTGATGAAGTCCAAAGAATTAGCTTGTAAATTCTTGGAAAAATATGATGAAAGATATGACAGGATGGCATTTTAGTAATTTTGCAAATGGCAAAGTTTGGGTTTTTCGCGTTCCGGGGGCATGGGTTTGACTGGTTTAGAAGATCTCACTGCATCAGTTGGTATCAGAGCTTGCTTCAGCGTGATTGGAGAAATCATGCCACCGAAAGGAACCAGCAACGTATCGAGGAGGTGTATGACCGTGACAATTTGAATCTACAAATTGGCCAATTGATTGACCAGCGCATGGGCGCAGAGGTAGAACAATTAATTGCCAGAATCGATCAGTTGTTTGGTCAAAATATGAATCGTATTCGAAACCATCAAAAGGAACTTGTTGGTGATGAACTAGTAGGAGATTCTTCTACCGAAGGGGAGGATGAGTATGTTGAGGCACCGAGGAGGCGCTACATGCCGCATGTTCAGTTGAGGATGATCGCAGGCGGTGGGAGTTTGGGATGAAGATGGAGGTCCCAGAATTCCATGGAACCCTTCAACCAGAAGAATTCTTAGACTGGCTGGCGTCAGTTGAAGAAGTCCTAGAATTCAAAAGTGTGCCCGAAGACAAGCGTGTGCAACTGGTTGCGACTAGATTCTGCAATAGGGCCATGGCTTGGTGGCAACAGCAGAAGTTGATGTGGAATGGGAATGGAAAGATGAAGATCACCTCGTGGGAGAAGATGAAAAAACACTTACAGGCTGAGTTCTTGCCTTACAATTTCCAACACCTTATGTATCAGAGGTTGCAGAATCTTAGACAAGGGCAAAGTCAGTAGATGATTATACTACTGAGTTTTATTAGTTAGTCACTAGAAATGAACTGCAGGAGACTAACGACCAATTAGTGGCGCGATATATTGGTGGACCGAGGGTGCAGATCCGAGATGTCGTCAACATGTTTGATCCGGCTTCCTTATCTACAGCACACCAGCAAGCATTATTGGTGGAGAAACAATAGTGTCGGGGTGTGAGTAATGCTTCCAGTAATGTTAGTGTTGGGACAACCAATATTGGGGGTAATATCGCTACAATTAACCCTGCTAGTCGCACAAACAAACCTAGCATTAGTGGGATTAAATGCTTCGGTTGTGGCGAAGTTGGTCACAAGAAGTCAGAATGTAAAAGGAAGAAGGCTCTCTTTATTGAGAAAGAAGAGGAAGACGGAGGGGAAGAGGCCAACATCACTGCAGCACCAATGTTTTACACTTTTGACAACACCGACGAGGAGTGATTGGAGATGTGGGTACTGCCTTAGTTGTAAGGTGTTCTTGTATGACTCCTAGAGCTGTCGTTGATGATGAGTGGCTGTAGAATAACATCTTTCAGTCCAAGTGTACCATCTTGGGCAAGGTGTTTAAGTTCATGATTGATGCAGGCAGTTGCGAGAATATTGTCTCAGTGACGCGCGCCGAACGCGTCAATAAAATAAAATATATTAACCTAAACCAATTATTTTGTAGAGAGTGGTAAAGGGTCGATCCCACAGAGATTGGTGTATTTCTTAGGTAAAAAAATACAAAAAAGAAGAATTTGAGTTTTAGAGAAAATATATGAATATTTTAAAAATAAAGAAATTAAATGAAAAAGAATCTAGGTATTCAGTTTCACAGTCTCGCCATACAACTTGGGATTGAATTTATTAATTGTCAGTTCATGAAAATTATGAAACTAATCTATGACCTAGTGCAGCTATAGACCCGGTGGAGCACTCGGTTCCTCGCACTTCCTAATCTCGATAGCCAAGGTACGACAGTTGACTACTTCCCTAACCAAACACGCAACCTGATCGCTAGTGCTCCAGATTTAACGCGTTCGCTGCATTACTTTGATTTGTGAAGGCACTACACCTAGACAACCGGATCGCTAGTGCTCCCGATTTAGCCTAGATCCCTAAGGTATTTGACCGGTCCCAAAAGGTTCTAATCAATTGGTAAGGACAATTGCCACTAGTGTGGTCTTATCGCACAAGCACGGGTGCTTACAACTCACGGACATGTAAATCAAGGTTTAAACTGGTGTTTAACCTTAATTATTCAAATAATACCAAAGAAAATAAATCATATAAAAGAATCAATAATAATTAAAATAAATAAACCTCATGAAGATTCCCAAGTCGTAGGCGCGACTGATCCACCTTCAACCTAGAGGAAAAGCTACCTAAACATAATTAAACTAAACTGAAAGAAAAAAATAAAATAGATCTTCCTCCCCTCTTTAATCCCTAAGTACTAATTTATATCTCTCAAATTTGGTCTCTGGAGGTGAGAAAAACCAATTTTCGTAGTTAGGAGAGTGATTTTCGGATCTAGGAGTGTTTTGGGCATTTTCTGCATGTTTTGTACACTTGGCAGTGCTAGATTGGTTGAGAAATTAGCATTGCTGACGTGTCGCGCTCTCATTGGCCGAGAGGTGAGGTGTGACGTGCTAGGGCACTGAGGAGGCTGACACGTGGTGGCTGGACAGAACGCGGAAGGAGTTCGTGCGCGAGTGAATGGGAGAGGTTGACCGGACACGTGTCGCAAGCAGAGTGGTGGAGATGATTTTCAAATTGAAAATCTGGCCGTGAATTGTGAGAGAAGAAAATGCTCGCCTTGAAGTCTTCTTTCCAACAAGACCAACGACGAGTAATTCCGACTTCGGATGTGAAAGTTATGCTCTCTGAACTGAACAACTATCAATTAAACTCAATACACGCATTCGGTCTCAAAAACACCCAACTCATATAAAATCCCTGAAATACATAAAACACACATTTATCACTTTAAAACAAGATAAATATAGTCCAATTATACCTAATAACCTATACTAAATTATGCATAAATGAACACTTATCACTCAGTTAAAGCAGTTCAGAAGTTGGGCCTTGCAACTGAACAACACCCCAGAATCTACAAGCTAGCTTGGCTGAAGAAGGGTAGTGAGGTGAAGGTGTCGAAGCGCGCCTTGGTGACTTTTTCTATTGGTGCTAACTACAAGGATTCAGTTTGGTGTGATGTTGTGGCTATGGATGCTTGCCACTTGTTACTGGGACGTCCTTAGCAGTTTGATAGGGGAGTTGTGCAGAACCAATAAATACACCTTTATGTTCAAGGGAGTGAAGATTATGCTAGTACCCGCCAAGGACCCGGAGGAAGTTAAGCCCACTAAAGAATTTAGCAGTTTGTCGTCTTTGGCAAGATTTGAAGATGAATTACAAGATTCTGAGGTCATTTACATCTTGATGGGAAAGGAGGTAGATAGAGATGTTGATGTTCCTGAAGCTGCAATTCCTATTGTGAAGGAGTTTTGTGATGTTTTCCCTGATGAGATGCCAGAAGGACTGCCACCATTGCGTGATATTCAACATCAGATTGACCTTGAACCTGGTGCGTAACTACCTAATAGACCACACTACCGAATAAGTCCCAGTGAGCATGAGGAGTTGCGCAGACAGGTTGAAGATTTATTGGCGAAGGGATTCATCCGTGAAAGTCTGAGTCCGTGTGCAGTGCCAGCCCTCCTTACACCAAAGAAAGATGGTTCCTGGCGAATGTGTGTGGACAGTAGAGCAATTAATAAGATTACTGTCAGGTACGCTTTCCTATCCCTCGCTTGGATGATTTACTTGACCAATTAAGTGGAAGAAAATTTTTTACAATACTGGATTTGAAGAGTAGGTACCACCAGATTCGTATTAGAGTTGGGGATGAGTGGAAGACTGCTTTTAAAACTAGGGAGGGGCTGTATGAGTTGTTAGTCATGCCGTTTGGGCTGTCAAACGCACCTAGCACATTCATGAGAGTCATGAATCAGAGCTTGAGACCTTTGATAGGCAAGTGTGTTGTGGTATATTTTAATGATATATTGATATACAGTACTAACGAGGAGGAACACCTCCAGCACGTGCGAGATGTTCTGACTATCTTGCGTAGGAAGAAGTTTTATGCTGTGATGAAGAAGTGCTCATTTTTGACACCGAAGGTCCTTTTCTAGGCTATGTCATTTCTGGAGAAGGGTTGCAGGTTGATGAGTCTAAAGTAGAAGCCATCCGCATTTAGCCTAGACCCACCACAGTTACGGAGGTTCGCAGCTTTCATGGGTTGGCTTCATTCTACAGGCGGTTCATTCCACACTTCAGCAGTATCATGGCCCCAATTCTGATCGTATGTGCGGGCATGAAGTTTGGGTGGAACAACGAGGCAGATGAAGCATTCCAACTGATCAAGGTACGGTTAACCACTGTACCCATTCTGGTGTTGCCAAATTTTCACCTACCATTTGAGTTACATAGTGATGCATCCAAGGTAGGCATTGGAGCTGTCTTGAGTCAGAATAATAGGCATGTTGCCTATTTTAGTGAGAAGTTGTCGAGGGCGAAGTTGAGGTATATCACATATGATGTGGAGTTCTATGCAGTGGTACAAGCCGTGAAACATTGGCGACATTATCTTTTTCATAGAGAGTTTGTGCTATTTACAGATCATGAGGCATTGCAACACTTACATGGGCAGAACAAGGTCTCGGCTAGACATGTTTCTGGGTGGCCTATTTGGAGCGCTTTACTTTTATGGTGAAACACAAGTCTGGTGTGACCAACAGAGTTACCGATGCTCTGAGCAGACGAAAAAGTTTGTTGAGCCGCATGACCATTGAGGTACCTAGGTTTTCCAACTTCTCTGATTTGTTTACTACTGATCCTTTATTTGCTACTATTGTGGAGAAGGTTTAGAGTGGGGAGAGTACTGATTACAGACTCTATGAGGGTTTCTTATTTTGCGGCAACCAACTTTGCATTCCTAATTGCAGCTTGAAATTGCTGATTATTAGAGAGTTGCATGGAGAGGGACATGTTGGGCGTGATCGCACTTTGCAACTAGTGCAGGCCTCTTACTTTTGTCCTACCATTCGCAAGGAAGTGGACTGATATATACAGCGGTGCCGGACTTGCCAGCTTTCGAAGGGTATCGCAACTAATGCCAGTCTATATATGCCTTTGCCCATTCTAAAATAGCCATGGGTTGATATTAGCATGGATTTCGTGCTGGGGTTGCCTAGAACACAGCGGGGTAATGACTATTTTTGTGGTGGTTGACAGTTTTTCCAAGATGGTTCACTTCATCCCATGCAAGAAGACCACAGATGCTATAAAGGTGGCTCAGCTGTTCATTCGGGAGGTGTATAGATTGCATGGCCTTCCTACCTCGATTGTTTCTGATCGGGACACCAGATTCCTCAGCCATTTTTAGCGCAGTTTGTGAGATATGGTGAACACGCAGCTAAAATTTTACAGTGCTTATCATTCACAAACAGATGGGCAGACTGAAGTTGTCAACTGTTTCATTAGGCAATCTTTTGAGGAGCTTGGTAGGTGAGAATGTAGGAGTTGGGACTTCAAGTTGAACCAGGCAGAATTTGCACACAACCATGCTATTAATCGAAGTACCGGGTTTAGTCCTTTTTAGGATGTGTATTCAGTACTACCTCGAGGTCCTTTTGATCTGTTACCAGTGCCAAATAAGATTAATGGCATGGTAAGGCAAAAGACTTTGTTAGTGGTCTGCAAGAGATTCATCAATCTGTCAAAGATAACTTGCAGAAGGCTGCTGATAAGTACAAACAATATGCAGATCGGAAGAAGCGTCGTGCGGACTTTGAAGTGGGTGACTTTGTATGGGCAATTCTCACTAAAGATTGGTTCTCAGTAGGTGATTACAACAAATTGTCAGTTTGAAAGATTGGTCCTGTGGAGGTTCTTGAGAAAATTAATCCTAATGTTACAGATTGAAGTTGCCAAGTCACATTCGCACAACTAATGTATTTAATGTCAAGCATCTTGTTCCCTATTATGGGGATACGTCTGATGATGAGAATTCGAGGGCTAATTCTGTCTACCATGGGGAGAATGATGAAGTCCAAGAATTAGCTTGTAAATTCTTGGAAAATATGATGGAAGATATGACAGGATGAAATTTTAGTAATTTTCGCAAGTGGCGAAGTTTGGGTTTTTGGCATTCCGGGGGCATGGGTTCGACTGGTTTAGAAAATCTCCGCTGCATCAGAGTTACCGCTTAGAAGATCTCTAAGAAGAAGAAGAGGAAGAAGAAGTGGAAGAAGAAGCCAAGGCGTCGACCAGCATTGCTCCACCTCGACGTGTCCCTACAGTCAGATGATTATGATTTTCTTGATGGCTACGCTGATATAAACCCTCGACGCATGAAGGAGACAGAATTGATGGAGGTTGGACGTGGTCGTTCTGATGGCTTGCTTAATAAGCTCCTAGAGTTTCTTTTGTTCCTTGGTCCACTCCGCTAGTGAAGCTATTATGTTATACATTTCTCTTTGAATAATTTTCATTTTTATATCATAAAGAGGGAGAATGTTTTAATAAGGGGGAGTTGTAGTTCATTATTTTTTATTTTTAAGGGAGTAATACATTATTTTTGGTTATTTCGTTGTGTTGTTGTTATGCTGCTGTACTACTGAGATGTACTAGTGGTGAAGTACTGCTATTGTTTTAGCCATTGATATGTGGTTGTCAGTGAAGGAACTTATAATCTTATTGCAATTAGATGACTGAAAGCTATTGCAATAGACTGAGAAGACTGCTAATATGAAATGATTAATTTTTATGTATAACAACAGTTTATCTTTTAACTTTCTTATATTTGTTTTGAACTTATTGAATCACAAGTTATGTGATAAGTCTATTGGTAGCCATGTGGAGATTGGGGTTTGATTGGAAAAGTAATTTGACTCATTTTGAAACTACTTATCTTATATGGCTTTCTTAACTCATTTCATCTATTTGTGACAACAAGAATGACAAAGGGGGAGATTGTTATTATCGTAATGTATTGTCATCAGTTGTCTTAAAATGAGTTAATGATTTAATGTGGTTCACGTGTTGATATGGAGAACCACAATATGTAGGATATTATGTTGTAACACGAAGATCAGATCAGTTATAACATAGCTCAGGATTGGTAGTTGCGGATAGTTATGATTCATACTTATCCACAACTAAATAAGAAGCAGTTGATGATTGGTGTAGATTCAAAGAGCGATATTGCCCACGTGATTCATGAGAAAAATGTGGAAGTTTATAAGAATCAAGACGATCAGATTCTAGTAGTTGTTAGGATTTGAGAGTCTTGTAAATCATCTATAAATATGTGTCAAAGAAGAGAGTATGTATTCATTCATTTCTTTAAACTTTGTTTTGTACCGTGAACGTGTGTGTTTACTTATTTATCGAGTTGAAAAGCTCAAGGGGATTTGGGTGCTAGTGTGATGGGGAGCCTCATTCCTATAAGTAGGAGACTTATGTGTAAGATCCAGAGAAGCGTAAGGAGATGCTAGTAGGAGCTCAGAGATGGAGTCACTAAAGGATTCCTGTAGATCGCACGTGTTCATAGAGGATTTTGCATCTGAGCGTGGCCTAGAGATGTAGGTCGTGGACCGAACTACGTGAACACTCTCCTGGTCTTGTGGTTTGATTTACTGCTTTTATTTATATTCTAGTACTATTTAATTCCCTGTTACAACATACTACGCTTCCTGTTGTAAAACGTATTGTTTCAATAATTTCACGATTGACTCCAATCTCTTCTACTTGCACGTATCATCAGAATTCAAAGCACTTTTATTATCTACAACCTCCATGACTTGTTCAAGAGCTCCCAAATAGAGTGGAATTGACACAATTACTTACCTAAACCTCACTTTTTGTTCTCAATTGATGTGCTAGCCAACGTTAAGCAAGGCACTTTTAGATTTTCTGATTTTTTTACAACTTTAGCAACCATGAAAGGGTTTCCTCTCTCTTTCTCAATATGTCTGAACTAGAATTGCATGCGTGTGCGCAAGAGAGCACGCACTCATGTATATATATAGTTTGTGTTCTTGAATCAAGGCCTTAGAACTTTTTGACACCAACACTTCTAGGCCCATCTTAGTGTTCATATTGCATCCATAACCTCACCTCTATTTCCACTAACTTGCATAAGATTTGTAATCATTTTCAATTTTGTATTGATCAAGTGGTTATAAATATTCATTTAGAAATCCTAGCATATATATGTTTTATGTTATTAAAAGCATAGAGTTATATATTTTAATACTCAAAATAAATTCCAACTTAGGTAAGTAAATTATTTCCCATACCCACATAATTTACTTAGGTCCAAAACCAAATAAATAATTAACTTAGCTTATGTCTATAGTTAATTTTTTTTATAGGAATGAGACCTTATTTATTATAGCTAGTATGTACAAAAATAATGAACCCATATACAAAGGCGAGAAACAATGTTTCTCCATAAAAAAAAAGTAAAAAAAAAACCCTAACTTTGTAATAAGGGAAAAACGTGTCATTTCTCCACTAAAAGATCTCTCCACTACGGGACTAACCATTGAGGAAGCACGCCCCCCTCGTGGTGCTATATTCACGCTGAATTAACTAGGTTGAACCTACGATCCCATAGCTGGATTATAAAAGTGAAAACAAAAATACACAATAATGTTACATCACAAACACACCACCCATCCTTGCTAATCTCTCCCTTACACCAGCACTCGCGTCCACACCCCCATTCAATTTCATCCAAGATTGACCCCTGAAGTCCTTGACCTCCACTAGCGACGAAGCTAAAGCACGTTTGACTGGCTCCCACACCTTTGTCTTGTCACAGTGCTTCCCTTTCGAACAAGCGTCGACTCCTCTTTGGTCTTCTTTTCTTGATGTATTGCTTCTCTTAGATGTATATAAATACATGAAACCTTGTACTCTATTCTTTATCAAATAAAGCTCTAGTTCTTCAGAAGCTCTCATGGTATCAGAGCCTTAGATGCCTTAGGTGCGCCTCCGTTTTGCTCTGTTGAATTCCATTTGTGGCATTGTTGTCTTTGTAGTCGACTAGTCGACATCCGCTCTGCCCATGCACATCATTGTGCACACTAAGCTGTTGATCTCTTGGAGCCCGAGAAATCGCTGATCGTTCCTTGCTCTGCTTCTCGTCAACTCGTGCATGAGAGAAATCTCTCATGTTGATTTGTCCTCAACCTGTTCATCTTATATATCGTGTGTCATCCTTTCCGCACGCATCAGTCGCCCGTCCATCAGTTTGTACGTGTCGTTGTAACAACCCTCAAAATTTAACTCGACTTGTGTTACACTTGTCAGCATCGTGACTTGGCTACATGATACTTCATGGAATTTCAAACTTCGGGAGTCGACACCGACGTAATTTTATGATTTTGTGATGTTTGTATTAGTATGATAGTCTAATACGAGTCTCAAGCCATTTGATGATTTGTTACTCTGAGTGAGGCTTCACCTAGATTAAACGGGGTTATAAAGCACAAAAAATGAAATTAAAAGCTTAATTAAATGAAAATTAGATTAATTAATGAGGTTAATTATGCTGATGAGACTGCATGCATATAACACGCGAGTTATGGTGCATTACGGGTTCGAGAACATAAAGAACAGGCTAAGGAGTTGGTTAGTTAGATGGCATGCAAGTTACCTATTGGAGTCTACAAGTAGAGTTAGAGTTGGTGGATAACTTAAAAGGAAAAGCTTTGGATTTACCTCGAGATAAGCATGTGTAAGTGGATGAAAAAGAGGCCTATAAAAAACCCATCCCTTTCAGCTTTTTCACTCTCTCTCTCTCTCTCACTTTTCTCTCCATCTCTCCTCTTCTCTTCATCTTTTCTCAAACTTGGAGCGCAAGACAAGGTTAGACAGCTATTTGGAAGGTGACCAGAGGTCCACCGGAGTGATCAATTGAATGATTCGAGGTAAGAATCTGTTCTCTTCGCAAATATCTACGTGTTGGTGCCAATTTCAATCAATTTTGTTGCGATGGTCTTAAGTAACAAGCTTGGAACTTAGATTTTATCACTATTTTCGACGGATTTGTGGTATATGAATCAATGAAAATGAGTTTGATAAAGGGTGTTTGAGATTTGGAAGAGTTTTTATTTTTAATAAATCTTCGATTTAAATTTATTTGGTGTATTCGTATTGTGGATGTGAATGTTGTTTCAACATTATTGGGATGTTGATTTCCCCTATGAAGGAGAATGGGGTCGACCATAATAGCGAAGCACTCCCATTTGTGGAAGAGCAAAATTCCCTATATGGGAATTCTGTTTTCCATCAGGGAAACGCGCTCCACATTATGGGCAAGCTTTCCTAAAGAACATGAGCGTGCTCCTATACTATGGAGCGCTCTCCACCCCCTGTTACTTGGAAAATGAGGCGTTTTGAGTGACTCCATAGGCCAAAGTCTCAACGACGCCATTTACGGCGTCCCTACCAGAGTACCCCGAAATGGGCATTTTTAGCAACGCCACCATGCCCAAATTCCATGGCGTTGCTGCAGTGTCCTAAATAGAAAATGAATTATAAATTATGTTTAAAGTTGGAAAACTTGGGGGGTTTATTTAGAGTTATAAATTGAATGTTAAACCCTATAAATTAGGGTTCAAACCATTGACATTTAGTTAGGAAATCAAGAGTACGAAATAGAGTCATGGGAGTGGTTTTTGTGTGGCGACGTTCATCAGGTAAGTACACATGTGCTATATTTGTGTATATGTTAGTAGGCCAGTAAGAAAATACTATGTGATTCATATATCCATTATTGTTCTGATATTGTTATGATTCCTGCTGTTAACACTTCATTTTCTTATTCCTTGACTATATGTGTTCTTGGCGTGAACGTATCGGGAAGGTATCACGTGGCCCGCACTAGCTAGGACAACGCGAGTACTTCCTGCAGGGGTACTGGCCACCCCTAACGTTGTGTGTGTTGGGTTTTCATGCGTAACAGAATTTTCAAAACAATTTTGAGAAAACCCTAACAGGATCCGAATCTGATTCCATTAAAACGTTTAAACTATGAAAACTTAATCATACCTCAGTCAAAATGTACCTTTCTGAAGGTTAATCGATTTCTAAGACGCTGCCAATGACGAACGCCCTCTACTAGCTGTCCACACACGAGCAGCGGCCGAGATTCAAAGTGCTAACTTCGAGAGAATACCAAACCTTTTTGTTTCTCTCCAAAACGATCTAGAGCATACCAAAAAACTCTAAGTCATTTCTAAAACGAAATAGAGTTTCGGCCTTTTAATAATTCTTTCGTACTTGTATTCTAACTCAAAGCATCTATTTATACAACCTTTGTATATAGACGGTTAAATAAATTACACATATACCCCTACTTAAAGAAGTATAAGTGTAATACACTACAAGGACGTTTCTGTCATGAATTTTATCATATAAAATTCATTTTTCTGAACCATCTTAAAATCTCGCAAAACCATTCTTAGTGTGCGACCCAATAGGCTCATACAACGTTGGCAGTGTACCAAACTACATTTTGGTATACAAGTCATAAGCGGCCTCTAGCAAGACATTATGACTACCCAAGTTGTATGAATATCAAATCGATACAACCTAATCAATAGTGTATATAACATCCTTTTGTCACACGATATCCTTTTTGATCAAACATAAGGCATGGAATTGTCGTCCAACATGTTCAATCATACTAGTCTTGATCTCTAGGTAGACTGAAAACATCCAAGTGACATTAGTCAATATCAATTCACTTAGACTAGGCCTTTTAACAGTCTAACACATCGAGGGATCCACTAGATATCTCTCTTTATATGAGAGGGACAAATTCTATCTCGATTACACAACTTCATCACATTGCTCACATAGTAATCAATCACAACCTTTATAATCGTCCGGTTAAAGACAACGTTTGATTGCGTCAAATCATTGTATTCCTAATGTTGAAGGCTCTAGTAATCTCAAGTCAGAGGACTAAAAAATATACATATTATGAGAAATAACTATGACTTAATCCATGTGATGTTCTCATAGTGTGTTGGTCCAGTACTTTGTTCCCTAACAAGTACTCATGATCTTGATTTGTATTCCTATACGTATGATCATCGTATGATCATCAATCAAGATTCACACTAGTCTTAATTCATTATAGTTCCCAGTATAATAATCGACTAGGGACATTTAGGATATTTTTGTAAATACCCATGGATCTTATTATAATGTAAACATGCGAATCAATTATAATAAACAACAAATGAAATCCTCTATTTTATTAACTAAAATGTATTCATAAAGACTATTAATGGATTGACCTAGGGCACATTTCCCAACATCTCCCACTTGTTCTAGGGCCAATCATTTATGCATCTAATGCCTAATGATTTAACATGACCATCATGTTTCGTTTGTGGAAGAGTCGTTGTCAATTGATCCGCAATGTTGTCTTCAGTAGGTACTCTGCAAATCTTCACGTCTCCCCTCTCAATGATTTCTCTAATGAGATGAAATTGCTTGAGTATATGTTTGGATCTGTGGTGTGATCTAGGTTCCTTGGCCTGTGCTATTGCCCCGTTATTGTCACAATACAAACAAATAGGGTTAGCAATACTTGGAATCACACCTAGTTCAGAAATGAACTTTTTGATCTAAACTGCCTCCTTTTTCGCATCGACGCATTGCAATATACTCAACTCACGTTGTAGAATCGCCTGATCTCTTGCTTGAACTTTTTTTACTTTGCACCCCTATTCAAAGTAAACACATATCCAGATTGCGATCTAAAATCATCTATATCAGTTTGAAAACTTGCATCTGTGTAACCATTTACAACTAGATCATTTTCAAAACCTCCATAGACCAAGAACACTTCCTTAGTCCTTCTTAAGTAGTTAAGGATGTTCTTTACTGCTATCTAGTGACTCTCACCTGGATCTGACTGATATCTGCTTGTAGTGCCCAAAGCATATGATACATCAGGCCAAGTGCATAGCATGGCGTGCATGATAGATCCAAGAGCAGATGCATATGGAATCTTATTCATACGATCTCGCTCATCATTTGTCCTAGGACATTGATTCTTGCTGAGACTTATGCCATGAGACATTGGCAACAATCCTCTTTTAGAGTCTTGCAAACTGAACCTATTCAACACCTTATCTATGTAAGCACTCTGACTTAGACCGATTAGCCTCTTAGATCTATCCCTATAGATCCTTATCCCTAGGATATAGTATGCATCTCCTAAGTCTTTCATTGAGAAACACTTCCCTAACCAAGACTTGACACTCTGTAATGTTGGGATGTCATTTCCAATGAGTAATATATCATCAACATACAGTACCATAAAAACAACTACACTCCCACTGACCTTCTTGTATACACAAGGCTTATCTTCGTTCTTAATAAAACTAAAATCCTTGATAGCTTCATCAAAACGAAGATTTCAACTCCGAGAAGCTTGCTTTAATCCATAAATGGATCTTTGAAGCTTGCATACCTTCCTAGAATTCTCAGGATGTACAAAACCTTCAGGTTGTGTCATATACACGTCCTCAAGCAACTTTCGATTAAGAAATGCTGTTTTTACATCTATTTGCCATATCTCATAGTCATAATATGCAGCAATGGCAATTAAAATTCTTATGGATTTAAGCATGGCTACTGGCGAAAAAGTTTCATCATAATCAACACCTTGAGTCTGCCTGAAACCTTTTGCTACAAGTCTTGCTTTGAAAGTATGTACTTTGCCATCCATGTCAGTTTTCTTCTTGAAAACCCATTTACATCCAATGGTCTTACCACCTTCAGGTAAATCAACCAAGTTCCAAACTTGGTTATCATACATGGATTGCATCTCGAGTTCATGGCACTTAGCCATTTATCGAGTCTGGTCCAGACATAGCCTCGATAAGTGGTGGGCTCATTTTGATCCATAAGCAACACATCACGACTATCAGTAATGAGAAATCCGAATCTCTCTGGCTCATGTCTTACCCTACCAGATTTACATGGGCCTTGTGTCACTTGCGGAGGTTCAACTGGTTCAGAACGTTGTTGAACTTCCAGTAGCGGTTCAGTGTTTATTTGTGATTCTTGAACTTCATTAAGATTTATTTCTCTCCCACTAGTGTCTTTTGAAATAAACTGTTTTTCCATAAAGGCACCATACCGAGCAACAAACACTTTGTTCTCAGCGGGATTATAAAAGTAATATCCTGTTATTTCCTTAGGATACCCCACAAATAAGCACTTATCAGATTTAGGTGCTAGTTTTTGTGAGACTTGTCACTTTACGTAAGCTTCACAACCCCAAATCTTAAGAAAAGACAAACTAGGTCTCTTCCCGTATCATATCTCATATGGTGTTTTATCAACCGCTTTAAAAGGAACTCAATTTAGAGTGAAAGTTGCAGTTTGTAATGCATAACCCCAAAAGGATATAGGAAGATCTGCATGACTCATCATAGATCGAACCATATCTAATAAGGTTCGATTTTTCCTTTCAGAAACTCCATTCCTTTTCTTTTGGGTGTTTTGAAGCAGGAACAGGCTGGGGCTTGACTTGTTCCACAGGCTTTGCGACAAGTGCAGCAGCAGCCTTGGCAACTTTAGCCTTGCCTTTCCCTTTGCCTTTCTTCTTCATTCCCTTTCCCTTTTGGACCATCAGCACATTACTAGAGGTTTTCTTGATATTTTGTTCAGTAGTTTTAAGCATCAAATGCAACTCTAAAATTGATTTCTCCATATTATTCATATTGTAGTTCATCACAAATTGTGAGTAACTTTCCGGTAATGAATTTAGGATCAAATCCGTAGCCAACTCTTGGCTTATGGGAAATTCAAGTCTATCAAGTTGGTCAATATAGCCCTTCATCTTCAGAACATGAGGACTAATTGACGCGACCTCAGTCATCTTACAAGAATGCAGGTTCTTGACTGTCTCGAACCTTTCTTGCCTAGCTTGCTGTTGGAACATTTCCTTGACGTTACGACCATGTCGTAGGCTTCCATTAGTTCCATGTCCTTCTGAAGTTTAGGAACCACAGTTGCCAACATAATGCATGCAACATCAGTAGAATCGTTGACATGCTTATTATGCGCATCCTTCATAGCTTTCGTAGCGCTGGCTGGTGGGTCCTCAGGGATTGGAGCATCTAGGACATACAACTTGCGTTCATTCTTGAGAACGATTCTCAAGTTTCTGAACCAGTCAAAGAAAGTTAGTCCCAGATAGCTTATCCTTCTCAAGGATAGATCGCAGTGACAGGTGATTATTGTTACTTGAAGAGACCATTGATCTACAATAAAGATTATGCGAGTTTATTTTAGTATAGAGGAATAGACTCCCACTAAATTAACAACCTTCCTAAAACATACCTGTTTATTTAGGGGACTAAAATCCATATTTCACCTAATTCTATGACAAACTATGGCATGAAACACGAGAACTAGATTATTTAGGTAGGTAATGAGTTACCAATTACATCTTATGTAATTTTTAGATCTTTTTATGAGATATGGGACATCTTATGTATTAGCATGTTTTTATCTCATCATATGCCTAAAGCCCAAAACTATTTTGATAGCTTTATTAAGTCGGACCACTTTAATCATTTAGGTAACTCTTACCCAACTTGTCTCACCAAGATAACACAATACACCCAGCTATGGCTTAAACTGTATTAGTGTGATCAAGGCCTTGACAAGTGTTTAAAATGGATGGCATGAGACTTAAAATTTAATAGAGGGATTTTATTCAGTTTTAGTGATTTTATGTAAACAGTGAAATATCATATATTTTATTGATTTGTTAAATCACTAAACAATTTGGAGATTTTTATACTATTCACTAATAGAAGAATTTTCGTGCGCTAAGATTAGTTAGACGGTGGTTCGCTGGCCGCTCAGCGGGCGATCAGCGGACGGGGTTACAGAGGGTAGCGCCCCTTTTTTTTTTTAGAAGACGAATCTCAATTCTGAAAATTGAAATTCGCTATAGAAAATCATATTTTTCGCTGATTTTACTTTACTAAATTTACCACTTAAATTATCCAAAATTAAGTCAATTAAAACATTTTTAATTAACCCGGGCCCACATCTAACTAATCATCTTATCCTAATCCAATTAGGACGTTAGATATTAGAATCCTAGCATATCACCAATAACAAACTTCTCCTATTCTAATTTGTTATCTATCTTTATCAAATAAAGACTTCATAACAAAATAGATATAACAAGATAAATAAATAATTTCGAAAATTAATTATTTATTTTGAATTTAAGATATTTGAATCCTAGTATATCACCAATAACAAGATTCTTGATATTTATCTCCTATTCTAATTTGTTATCTATCTTTATCAAATAGAGACTTCATAACAAAATAGATATAACAAGATAAATAAATAATTTCGAAAATTAATTATTTATTTTGGATTTAAGATATTTGAATCCTAGTATATCACCAATAACAAGATTCTTGATATTTATCTCCTATTCTAATTTGTTATCTATCTTTATCAAATAGAGACTTCATAACAAAATAGATATAACAAGATAAATAAATAATTTCGAAAATTAATTATTTATAAATAAATAATTTCGAAAATTAATTATTTATTTTGATCTTCATCCAAGTAACCACAAACATGTAATTGAATCATGAACTACTATCCCAATCGAACCTAATGGTGTCATGGATCATAGAACACGAAACTCAATTCATTAAAATTATTCAAATTAACCTAACATGGTTACTAGCATGTACGAAACTAATTTCAATTAAATCACGAATATGTGTATCATATACACAAAACATGATAATAAATCTCACAGAAAACTTATGTATATCACATATACATCAACTATTAACATGCTTTCAATCATATATCATAAGAAATCATGCAATGAGTTTAATGGAATCAAACTCAATGGCTCTGATACCATTGTTGGGTTTTGGGGTTCATGCGCAGCTGAATTTTCAAAACAATTTTGAGAAAAACCCCAACAGGATCCGAATCTGATTCCATTAAAAGTTTTAAACTATGAAAACTTAATCATACCTCAGTCACAATGTACCTTTTTTAAGGTTAATCAATTTCTAAGACGCTGTTAATGACGAACGCCCTCTACTAGCTGTCCACACACGAACGGCGACCGAGATTCAAAGTGCTAGCTTCGAGAGAATACCAAACCTTTTTATTTCTCTCCAAAACGATCCAGAGCATACCAAAAAACTCTAAGTCGTTTCTAAAATGAAATAGAGTTTCGGCCTTTTAATAATTCTTTTGTACTTGTATTCTAACTCAAAGCATCTATTTGTACAACCCTTGTATATAGACGGTTAAGTAAATTACACATATACCCCTACTTAAAGAAGTATAAGTGTAATACATTACAAGGACGTTTCTGTCATGAATTTTATCATATAAAATTCATTTTTCTGAACCATCTTAAAATCTCGCAAAACCATTCTTAGTGTGCGACCCAATAGGCTTATACAACGTTGGTAGTGTACCAAAACACATTTTGGTATACAAGTCATAAGCGGCCTCTAGCAAGACATTATGACTACCCAAGTTGTATGAATATCAAATCGATACAACCTAATCAATAGTGTATATAACATCCTTTTGTCACACGATATCCTTTTTGATCAATCATAAGACATGGAATTGTCCTCCAACATGTTCAATCGTACTAGTCTCGATCTCTAGGTAGACTGAAAACATCCAAGTGACATTGATCAATATCAATTCATTTAGACTAGGCCTTTTAACAGTCTAACACATCGAGGGGTCCACTAGATATCTCTCTTTATATGAGAGGGACAAATTCTATCTCGATTACACAACTTCATCACATTGCTCACACAGTAATCAATCACAACCTTTATAATCGTCCGGTTAAAGACAATGTTTGATTGCGTCAAATCACTGTATTCCTAATGTTGAAATCTCTGGTAATCTCAATTCAGAGGACTGAAAAATATACATATTATGAGAAACAACTATGACTTAATCCATGTGATGTTCTCATAGAGGGTCGATGCAGTACTTTGTTCCCTAACAAGTACTCATGATCTTGATTCGTATTCCTATACGTATGATCATCGTATGATCATCAATCAAGATTCACACTAGTCTTAATTCATTATAGTTCCCAGTATAATAATCGACTAGGGATATTTAGGATACTTTTGTAAATACCCATGGATCTTATTATAATGTAAACATGCAAATCAATTATAATAAACAACAAATGAATTCCTCTATTTTATTAACTAAAATGTATTCATAAAGACTATCAATGGATTAACCTAGGGCATATTTCCCAACAGTGTGTACCTGGGTACTAGATTTGAGAGGTGTTGCGATGCCTCTTTTTTTCATGTTGTGTTAGTGTTGCGACATTGCCTGGGGAGATCTCACAGATCCTTGTCGTATGCTATGAATCATACCACTTTTTACCTCTTTTGATTCTTAGAACACATGTTTTCGTTGTTATCTATTAGTCTAGTTTTATCATGCACCTCGAATTGTTTAATTGTCTATCTCTTTCAATTATCACATGATATTTAAACTATTTTTATTGATGAATTTTGAATTACTATTATATTCTTCTGGCACTACTTATGATTTCTTCAGTTACTCACCGTCTAGTTTGTGACGGTGGGTGCAGATAGACTAGACTGCAGTAAGGGAAAGGGCCCCATTGTTGGCGACTTCCTCTAAGGACCTCTCAAAGTAGTGCACTCCATCAGGATTAGTATAGGTTTATTTGCTTGTTGTTCGTATATTTATTTTGGCAATATCATGTGTTTGGGAATTTATTTGAGTGCTTTGTTATCATATATGTTGACTATTTTGATATTTGATTGTACATGAATATATTATTTATTCGGGGTTTCCACATTAATAAAATACTTCCTGATTTCCCTTTCATTTGAGTTATTTCCATGCTTTTAGTCTATTTCTGTGGCGTAACAATTGATAATTGCAATAACTGGCTTCATAAATTTGTATTATGGTGAATTGAGGCTGACTAGAAACATATAGACTCGTCGAGTACCAATTTGAGAGCCTATATGGGTCTAGGCTGGGCGTACCTAATTGTTTGGGAAATTGGGGTCGTCATAGTTGGTATTAGAGCCCATGGTTATAAAAACTTGACTCTTGATTTAAAACACAAGCCTATTAAGAAAGCAGAAGTTATGAATGGTTGAACTTAGAGTGGAAACCTTACGATCCTAATTAGAACCTTAATTGGGGAGTGAGGACGAGATTGGGATAAGTTGGATTAAATTTTGTACATGTTATGCTTGTTGTGTGTATTATATGGTATGCGGTAGCTATGAACTGATCCAAAGCATTCACTCTTTTGGGTTCAGACAGTGATGGTGGATCATACAGGTCCAAGCATGACAACGAGACAGTTGATTCTCGATTCATTACTTCAAAAAGTTTCGAGTTTGGATACGAAGATTCAAGGATTTAGTGAGGTCGCTAACAACACTTGCGCCGGCTACCACGATACCATCAACCCAACTACACCTTTCTCGCCCACTATAACTATTCATGAGATAGAGATCCTGTAGATATAGCTTCCATAGCTCCGATTTTGATTATGGCGATTCTTGATGTGTGAGCTGTGCAGAGTTACGTAGGTGGTCGTACCTCCGATTCAGGCTGAGGAGGCATAGTTGTGCCTGTGTTGACTGCATAGACTACTCCAAATAAGAGTTCGTGGGCGACTGCAGAGGCTAAGCAGTGGTGCGAGTTCAGAAGGCACGACCTTGTCAAATTTTTTACCAGCACGGATATAATTTTATTGCGACAGAGGATCACATGCGAGCGACGATTTCTTTGTCCATGTTACAGGGGGAAGCAAATGACTGGTGGACGACCATAGTCACCACACGATGCATTCCGAGAGATTAGATCGACTTCAAGACCCAATTCAATCAGAAGTATTTTTCGCCGACAGTGTTACGGGTGAAGAGGAATGAGTTCACGTATCTGGGACAGTCTACATGCGAGCCGGTGATGGATTACATGGGCATATTCATCCAACTTTTCCTTATGAAGGAGGGTCAGCTAATTCAGGGACTAATTGGATTTACTACTTCACTAAGGGTTTGCTACTGCGATTAGAGCTTTTATGGTCACTACCGAATCTGGAGACTTTACAACGAGCATATGAGTAGAGTCTAACGAGAGAGCATTACTTGATTACTCATCGAGAGGAGGCTAGATCGACCAGGCTAGAGACTTGATCATAGGATCATCAGGACAAGAAACAGAGGAAGAACAAGTTTCGTTCACCGAGATTCCAAATTCAGAGTATAAGGTTCATTGCAACACCTACTCGACCGGCATAGACAACTCCACAAATGCCAAGCTTTGTGAGTCATCTTCCACAACTTACCAGACCTGGATCGAAATCATAGGGATAGTCTACCACGATAAGATATTCTGGCAAATGAAATAGACAAAAATAGACACAAAAGTCTGGGCAGACTCAAACTCAGAGATCTACACAAAGTTGAGGACAGGGTGAGACTAGGGAATACAAAAGACATGCACTTGTTATAGATGTGGTCAGGTTGGCCACATCTAGGCTCAATGTACACAGTCAGAGTGAGCACAGCCGCAATACCATCAGCATTAGAGGGAGCGTATTCAAGCCGCTATCGAGCCAGGCCAAAGGGCATCCTAAAACCTCGTCGAGGGTATGATTTCCATTTGTAGTACTTGCATGCATACCCTGTTCGATTTGGGTTTTATCGTTTCATTTATTTTTGGATGTATAGTAGATATGTTAAGGTTGAGACCTATTAGAGTTAGTAGACCCTTGATCCTAAACACGACTATTGGGGACAAGATATACCCGAGTATTTTATGTGTTGATTGTCCGATAGAGATAGAGGACTACGAGTTTCTTGTTGACATGTGGGTACTGGAATTTCTTGAATTCGATGTGTTATTAAGCATGGATTGGTTGGGAGTGTACCATGCTCAGATTAATTGTTACGAGAAAACGATCACAATTCCATAGTCAGATGGTATAGAGATCAGTACTCAGGGTACAACTACATTACTTCCTATCACCAGAGGCACGGAGGCCACGGAGGCCACGAGTGGCAAGACCTAGACTGTTACGAGCGTCATAAGCACTAGTGTAAGATGGGAGATCAACATTTCAAAGGTACTGGAGGTGTGCTAGTTCACAAATGTATTCCCAGAGGATTTACTAGGATTATTACTACCGAGGGAGAACAACTTCATCATTGACTTAGTCCCTAGGACTAGACCGATTTTAATACCATCTATAGGATGGGACCTCGAGAGCCGGAGGAGTTGTGGACTAGCTAGATGAGCTATTGGAGTTAGGATTCATTAGTCTCAGCATGTCACCTTGGGGAGCGCCAATGTTATTTGTGAAGAAGAAGGATAACAGTCTTAGGTTGTGTATCGACTATAGACAGCTGAACCGGGTTACCATGAAGAAAAAGTACACGTTTCCTTACATTGATGACCTATTCCACCAGCTGATAGGAGCATAGTGGTTCTCAAAGATTTATTTAAGGTCAGAATATAATTAGCTCAGGATTAGGGTTGAAGATAGAAAGAAGAAGACGTTTAATACGAGATATGACCATTACCAGTTCATAGTCATGTCGTTCGGCTTGGCTAATATGTTAGCCGTATTCATGAAACTCATGCATAGAGTACTAACATAGTATTTAGATAGGTTCATGATTGTGTTCATCGACAACATCCTTATCTATTCAAGGACTTGTAAGGAGCACGAAGGACATCTTTGATTAGTGTTGTAGACTCTGAGGGATCATCAACTGTACACCAAGTTCAGCAAGTGTGAGTTTTAACTTTTAGAGGTTAGATTCTAGGGGCATGGAGTTAGAGCTAACGATGTCGCTATTAATCCAAAAGAGATTCGAGTCATGATTGAGTGGCCTACACCGACTATAGTGACTCATATTCGCATTTTTTTGAGATTAGTTATGTACTATCGTAGATTCGTGCAACACTTCTCTAAGATTGCTGCACCGATGACGAAATTGACTTAGAAAAATGTGAAGTTTGATTGGAATGACAAGTGTGAACGGTCGTTCACCACTATAAAGGATAAGTTGACTATTACACCTATCTTAACATTACCCGAGACAGGGAAGAACTTAGTGGTATATACTGATGCATCAAAGATTAGTTTAGGTTATGTGCTGATGTAGGAATGTAGAGTTATCACTAATGTATCCCGATAGTTAAAGGTTCATGAGAGGAATTACCCTACACACGACTTAGATTTGGTTGCAATTATGTTTGCGTTGGCTTGAATTCTTAAAGGACTACGATTTCGCACTCGAGTATCATCTTAAGAAAACCAATGTTGTTGTTGATGCTTTGAGCCACAGAGGATCTGATGATGAGGTAGTTGTATGCCGTATGACCCATGAGTATGCGTTACTTGAGGCAGCCGAGATGATGAGTTTGGCGGACGTGCCAAGAACTACCAGGACATAGATGTATGGTCAAATGAAGTTGCAAACCGTTTCACTGTAGACTATTCTCGAGGGACAACAGGGCGATTAGTCGTACCAACATTACAGTGAGATGATGGACAATTCAAAATATCCAGATTAGAGTCGGTCAATAAACTCTTACTTGAGGTATAACAGGCAATTGTGGATTCCATTAGTGGCTGATTTGCGCACCGAGATACTTCAAGAGGCTCACCATTCCTTTTTTTTGTGCATCTGGGTCGAATCAAGATGTACGCTGATATGCGACATCTCTTCTAGTGGCCAGGGATGAAGTTCAATGCATCGAAGTTTATTCAAACGTGTGAGATATACCAGTGCATGAAAGTTGAGCATTGACGACCTGGAGGATTGTTGCAATCCCTACACATTCCTTAGTAGAAGTAGGAACACATTGCTATGGATTTCATCAATAGCTTGCCCCGATCTTGTGGTCACGATAACATCTCGGTAATTATGGATAGGATGACGAAATCTGCTCATTTCATGCCGGTATCCACTACACAAAGTTGACAAACTAAGCATCCTCTATGAGTGCGAGATAGTTAGATTACACAGAGCTCGTTACCGATCATGTCACACCAGGGACGCAGTTCACTTCGTTGTTGTGGTAGAACATGCAGGCTTAGTTTGACACCAGACTGGAGTTGAGTACGGTGTTCCATCTGCAGATAGACGGACAGTCCAAGATATTAATCCAGGTGTTAGACGACAGGCTCAATATGTGTGTAGTGGAGTACAATAGTTCATGGGAAGAGTACCTTTACCAATGTGAGTTTGAATATAATAACAGTTTTCAAGCGAGTATCGGGATGGCACCGTTTGAGGCGTTCTATGGCAGGCCTTGTAGATCTCTTTCTTACTGGGTTGAGCTAGAGGACGTTGTGATAGTTGGGCCAAAAATTGTTATTAATTATACTGAGAACGTATGACTGATTCATTAGAGATTGAAAGGTGCTCAAGAGAGAAAGAAAAATACTATGATAAGTATCACGACGAGCTTTAGTACGATTTGGGAGACTATGTTTATCTAAAGGTCTCTCCACTGAAGGGTCACAAATGGTTCGGAATCAAGGGAAAGCTTACTCTGAGATTTATTGGTCCCTTCAAGATTGTGAAGAGGGTCGATAAAGTCACTTACAAGCTGGAGTTACTGTTAGAGCTCACCGGTGTTCACCCAGTATTCCATATTTCTATGTTTCGACTAGATAAGTCAAACGGAGGACAACAACTGATGCTGGATCTAAACCAGATTGATTTGTGAGATGATGCTACATATGAGGAGCAGCTGATCCAAATTGTTGACTGAAAGGTCAATAAGTTGAGGAATAAGGAGATTCCTTTGGTTCTCGTGAAATGGCAATTTAATAGAGACGAAGAGCTAACCCGGGAGTTAGAGTCCTATATACACGAGCACTTTCCCTACCTTTTTGATTCGGTGAGTCTTTAGTTTAGTTTACTTATTAGTTTAATTTTGGGAAATAAATTCTAATAAGTGGGGGAGACTGTAACAACCCTCAAAATTTAAGTCGACTTGTATTACACTTGTCAGGACCGTGACCCAGCTACCTGATACTTCACGGTATTTCGGACTTCAGGAGTTGACACCGAGGTAATTTTATGATTTTGTGATGTTTGTATTAGTATAATAGACTAATACGAGTCTCGAGCCGTTTGGCGATTTGTTAGTTGAGATAGGCTTTGCCTATATTAAATGGGGTTATAAACATAGAAAATGACAATAAAAGCTTAATTAAATGATAATTAGACTAATTAATAAAGTTAATTACGCTGATGAGACCACTGGCATACGACACACGAGTTATGGTGCATCGCGGGTTTGAGAACGTGAAGAACAAGCTAAGGAAGCTGGTTAGTTAGACGGAATGCATGTCACCTATTGGAGTTTACAAATGGAGTTAGAGTTGGTAGATAACTTAAAATGAAAAACTTTGGATTTACCTCGAGATAAGCATGTGTAAGTGGATGAAAAAGAGGCCTATAAAAGACCTAACCCTCTTACCTTTTTCACTATCTCTCACTTTTCTATCCATCTCTCCTCTTCTCTTCTTTTCTTCTCAATCTTGGAGAGCAAGTCAAGGCTGGACAACCATTAAGGAGGTGATCGGAGGTCCGTCGAGTGATCAATCGAATGATTCGAGATAAGAATCCGATTCCCCTTGCAAATATCTAAAGTGTTGGTGTCAATTTCAATCACTTTTGTTGCGATGGTCTCAAGTAACAAGCTTGTGACTTAGATTTTATCGCTATTTTCGACGGATTTGTAGTCTATGAATCAATCAAAATGAGTTTGATATAGTGTGTTTGAGATTTGAAAGAGTTTTTGAGTTCTTGTGTTTTTAATAAATTTTTGGCTTTAAATTTATTTGGTGAATTCGTATTGTGGATGTAAATGTTGTTTCGTCATGATTGGGATGTTGTTGATTTCCACCACAAAGGAGAATGGGGTCGACCATAATAGGGAAGCACTCCCATATGTGGAAGCACAGAATTCCCAAATTGGGAATTCTGTTTTTCCATTAAGGGAGTGCGCACCCCCTCTCAGAGGAGCGCGCTCACGTCTGGGCAAGCATTCCTGAAGAATAGGAGCGTGCTCCACCCCTTATTAACTTGGAAAATGTTTGAGTGATCGTGGGCCAAAGTTCGAACAATGCCACTCATGGCGTCTTGACCAGAACACCCCATAATAGGCGTTTTGAGCAGCACTGCCAGGCCCGAAGCCTATGGCGTTGCAGCAATGTCCTAAATAGATAATGAATTATAAATTATGTTTAAGCTTGGAAAACTTTGGGGGTTTATTTAGAGTTATAAATTAAACATAAGCCCTATAAAGTGGGGTTCAAACCATTGACATGTAGTCAAAAAATCAAGACTACGAAATAGAGTAGTGGGAGTGGTTTTTGTCGTCGTCATTCATCAGGTAAGTACACATGTACTATGTTTGTGTGTATGTTAGTAGGCCAGTAAGAAAATACTATATGATTCATATATCCATTATTATTCTAATATTGCTATGGTTCCTACTGTTGGCATTCCATTTGTTATTCCTTGACTATGTGTGTTCATGGCGTGAGTGTGTCGGGAAGTTATCATGTGGTCCGCACTAGCTGGGACAACGCGAGTACTTCCTGCAGGATACTGACCACCCCTAGTGTTGTGTGTACCTGGGTATTGGATTTGAGAGGTATTGCGATGCCTCATTTTTTCATGCTGCGCTAGTGTTGCGAAATTGCCCGGGGAGATCTCGCAATATCTTTGTCGTATGCTATGAAGTAGACTACTTACGTGCTATTTTGATTCTTAAAACACGCATGTTTTCATTATTATCTATCAGTATATTTATCATGCACCTTGAATTGTTTAGTTATCTATCTCTTTCAATTAACACATGATATTTAAACTACTTTATTGATAAATCATGAATTATTATTATATTCTTCTAGCACTACTTTGATTTCTTCATTTACTCACCGTCTAGTTTGTGACGATGGGTGTAAATAGACAGGAGTGCAACAAGGGCAATGGTCCCATTTTGGCGACTTCCTCTAATGACCTCTCGGAGCAGTGTACTCCATCAAGATTAGTGTAGGTTTATTTGCTTGTTTGTATATTGATTTTGGAATTACCATGTGTATGCGTATTCTAGAGGATTTGAGTGCTTTAGTATCATGTATGTTGACTATTTTAATACTTGATTGTACATGAATATCTGTTTTATTTTGGGTTTACACATTAATAGAATATTTCCTTATTTCCCTTTGATTTGAGTTATTTCCCATACTTTTATTCTATTTCCGTTGTGTAACAATTGATAATTGCAATAATTCACTTCATAAATTTGTATTCTGATGAATTGAGGCTGACTAGACATGTATAGACTCGTCAAGTACCAATTCGGGAGCCTATATGGGTCTAGGCCTGGCGTACCCAATTGCTTGGAAAATTGGGGCCGTCACAATCGTCCTCAACATTAACCGCTCCCAAGTGCCCGCACACAACAGCTATACACGTTGGTCGCCATGTCAGCACTACGTGGCACCACCCACCAACCATACACACCAGTTTAATCTTCATCCTTAGTTGTCCACGTGCATCAGTTGCACATACCAATTCGTGCACTTTCTTTTCATTTGTGTGTTTGCTGATGTGATTCTACTATTGCACAGTTTCACGATCGCATCAATGGAAGATAAAAATGAAGTATTCCAACCAATCATAAAATTCTTGATGGCTTAAACTATACCTTATGGTCCCTACAAATCAAGAGTTTTTTAATCGGCTGAAAGTTTTGGCATATTGTGATAGGAGACATTGTCAAGCCTGAACAAAGTGCAAAGGAATCTGACAATAAAATTCTAGATCGTTTGAAGATTGGGAGAATAAAAATCTTAAGATCATTACTTGGTTTATAACTACTACTCCATCTATTCATATTCAATTTATTGAGTTTGATACAATTAAAGATATTTGGGAGTTTTTGTCTGTTAAATACAAGGTTTCTAGTTTGGCACAATATTACCAATTATTTACTAATCTGAACAATTTGAACCAAGAACATGGTTAATTAATTAATGATTTTCTAGCACTTATTCAACTAATCTGGAATTCAATTACATCAAGTTCAAATCACTCAGGATTATCATCATCTCAAACAAATACAGATGGCTCATCGCCCGAGTATGAGTCAGTTCGTGCAGCCTTGCTACATCGTATCCATTGCCTATTTTGATACACCTATTAAAGAAATCTTGTTTGAAGAAACTAGGCTTGAATTAGTTAAACCTCCTTCCACTTCCTCAAACTTTGCTCCAGCACTAACTCCATCACGCTCGAAGTTTAGATCCTCATTTTGCAAGAATTTCAAAGGAACTTGTCATGTGTTTGCTAACTATCCTACTATTGAGTGTAGGTATTGTCATGAACAAGGTCAAATAATGTCGAAACTGTCCAATCTGTCCTCCTCGTCCAAAGAGTGTTTCAAAGTCTAAATCTAAGACCGATTCTTTTGTTGTCGTTAAGTAAGATAGAAACACTCCTTGAACAGGTTATATCCTCAAACCCACTACCTTATCTATTACCCGATGTAAATATTGGTTCCTTGATTCTGGATGTTGTAATCATATGCCCTCTCATTTGTTTATCTTATCTAATAGCAAAACAAACAGTCTCTTTCATCTATTCAAATTGAAATGGAAGTTGTATGTCCATCATTCATATAGGAACTATCTCTACCTCTAACCTATCTCTTCCTAGCACTCATTGTGTCCCTAATCTTGCCTTAAAGTTGGTCAATTATGTGATCATGGCTTATCTGTTTCTTTTTCTACTATTGGTTGTCAAGTTTAGATTTTCAGACAGGTCAGATTCTTGGAATTGGGAGAAAAGTGGGATGATTATTTGAGCTATCATTGCTTCATTTACTTGCTTCTCATAAACTCTCTGTTGTTGTTTCCTCTCCTTTAGTATATCAGTGGCATCTTTGTCTTGGTCATGCATCTTGTAATGACGTGTTTGATTAACGACGTTATTTATTTCTAATTTCAGACTAGGATGCCAGCTCAGACCACTCATGGACACTGCAAATAGCTAGGGATTCACCAACCTAGGTAAACTAGTCTATTTTGTACGTTGTATGTTTATTTGCAATGTATTTAGTTGTTATTTATCCCATATAATCATCAAATGTATGAAATCCTATCTTATTACCATGTGAGAATGTGTGAGGGGTGTTCTCAAAAAGCATGTCGACGCTGGTACTGGGTAGGAAAAACACGGGAACACTAAGTCTAGCAAAGTAAGTTGAGTAAAAAGACTAATGTTAAGATGAATATAGTATAAAATGAATTATTAAACCTTAGGCTACGCCACATAAGTTAAGTGCACTAAGAATTGTCATGCCTTAGGATGCGTGCCGGATGCGGGCATTGGGTATGGGGTAGAGGGATTTAGTGTGAACCTTAAATAAGATTTTACAAAACCAATATGGGGTCTGATGAATTAATTATGATTTTGTTGCTCAAATCAAGTCTAAGCTTATGCTAGAAATTAATTAATTGTGAACCAAAGATTTGCATTGAGATGATCATGGATTGTTGTAATCTAGGCTAGATGTGTCATAAAATGGAGTCATTGGAAATTTGGACAGTAGGAAAGGTGACCACAGAATGAGCTTTGGGATATGTGGTTTCACACTAGATCACAAACTAACGATAAAAACCCATTTTTTGATGTTTTCCTATGGACATGCAACAAATCAACCAAAAAAATGAAAATTTCTCTGAGGGTTTGGGAGGTTTGAGTGCTAGAAATCAAGTTAGGAACTAGAGCCATTAATCAGCCAAGTGAGTTATTCATCTTCCCCAACTCTCATCTCCATTAAAGCAAGCTTGCAAGTGGAGGTTTTTATAGAAAATGGGATTTTATGAATTTCACTGGTTTTTTGGGTTTTTAAGGGTTTCTCATGATGAAGAGTATGGTATTTTGAAAATTTGAGAGTAAAAACTAAATTTTTGTTGGATTTGACCTTTTTGACTCCATTAATGAACATGC
This sequence comes from Stephania japonica, assembly GCA_039657345.1. Classification (NCBI taxonomy): domain Eukaryota; kingdom Viridiplantae; phylum Streptophyta; class Magnoliopsida; order Ranunculales; family Menispermaceae; genus Stephania; species Stephania japonica. The sequence continues at coordinate 12,218,710 of CM077564.1, read as the reverse complement.
GTGTTTCAATTCGGTAATTTGATGATATATTCTCCATGAATGTAACTTTAGCTTGTCAATGAAATGTTAATTTTCCCCTATGAAGAGAGATATTATGATCAATGACAAAAGGGGAAAGCCAAGTGATCGAAATCACAAAATTCCCAGATCTGGGATTCTATGTTTTGACCTGCACAACGACGTTCTTCTTCTCGAAGAACACTAGCGCACTGGGGGGACTACAACACTGGGTAGCCTAGCGCTTTGGGCAAAAACTCATATCGCGTTGGGAATATAACAAAGGGTTTTTCTAAAAGTCCAACTATATGGATCGATTTAGGACTTAGGCTAGTTGATTGTACTAAACCCACATTAATGACCCTAAAACACTGGAAAATGATCTTAGAGGACCATGAGACTGTAGTATGACAATCGGGGCGAGTGGGATGGGACCAGAGTGTTTTTTAGGGTTTCGAATAGCATATTGACAAACGTAAAACCCAATTAAACGCCACTTAAGTATTTACTTATTGCTTATATTGATCAAGTCTATTCCTTGTTATTTTCCTCTTATTATTTTGGACGGTGGTTGAGCTACTCCCACAAGATGGCATTCGACATGTGTTCAGTGCACACTAGATTGTAGCACGTGTGACCCAGCTCCTGTTGAATGGCAACCTGAGCTATTTTCGGTACACGTGTCTGTATGATGCAGATAAGTCTAGCACCGTTAGGATACTAGGGGAAAGAAGCATGGGGCGCCACATAGGAGATCTTATGGTCCGAAGTACAATATAGTTCGATGGGACGAGAACACACTTTGTTTATCTTAATGTTATTTATTCATGCGATGCGCCAATTACAATTTTCTATCTTTTACATTTTGCATGTCTATATAACATTTCATGGCAATCTATCTATTTACTTATCAAGTGCTCAGTGGATTTCCTTCAGATTTTACTCGTTGGACTCGTCATCTGTTTGTTGTGATAGCTTGAGTGTAGATCTTAGTACTAGTAGGAGCAAAGAGATCTTAGGTAACTACATCTCTGTTTGCCCTCTGTCGAGGACTTATAAGTACATGTTTATTTTGATATTTTGTTTACTTGGATATTTAAGAGACTGAAAAGACATGATACATGTATATATTAGTGTTTATGGTATTATCTCTTTTATAAAGAGTACTTTCCCAGGTTTTCCACATTAGGACTTATATTTTATATAAATGGAAATCATATGTTTACTGTTCTTTTATAAGTATTTAAGACTTCAGCTGTTGCAACTGGTTAATTTCTTACAACTATTAGAAAACACAATCCAACACTCAAGGCTACGTTAAACAGGCTAACCGATAAATTATAGAATAAAACATATATTTAAATAATCGAATGAGTTAGCACAACGATCGAGGAAGTTGATATGATGATGGACGTAGTGGATAGTGAGACCACCAATTGGAGTGACATTGTAGGCATAGCCAAGCCTGGGTAGGGAGCAATAGGCTACGGGGTGGCCTCAAAATCTGGGCTGTCACATTTATTATAGAGCGAGCATTTTCAGGAACTTCAAAAATTATAAGAAAGAGTATAAAACTTAAACAAACAAACTTAGATGTGGAAACTCAATAATATTACCTTAATACCCTAGTAGGGAAGTGATAGTGAGGTAGGTAGAACTAGAGTTATGTACGTGTTAATTTTTTTAATACTATATATACGAAACATGTACGTATATCGAAGCTGATTGGGCAAACATTTTTCGATGCAGATCACCATGGACGGTTTATCAACTATGCCTCACGAGACAGGATAGGCTAGTGATACTACTAGGGATCCCATACTTGTTGTAAGCTTGGAGGACCGTGTATTAGCTCAGGCTATTCAAACGATAAAGGTACTCTGACTACTACGGGACTAGGCTAGCGTACTCAAAGCCTTAGCATCTGCATTGAGAGAGCAAGCAATTCTTACTGCATTGACTTAGTCAATTGTTGCCCTAGCGGTTACAGAGACACCTCAGAAAATGGTCTAGAAGACACTTGCCAAGGGAGCTACACCAGTAGTCGTACCTTTGGAGACATCGACACCTACACACCTACCTATGACTACGGAATAGTGGACTACTAGTACTACTACCATGTTTGAGTATTTCGCTGAGACTAGAGGCGAAGTTATTGAGGGACTTTCTCAAGTTTCAGTCAAGGTATTTTCATGGAGGTGATGACGTTGAGATAGTAGTTAGATGGCTCCTTGCACATCATCGTCTACATAAGGTGATGATGACTGAGAAGAGACATCAGGCACATCTTTTTGCCCATTATTTTCGAGGGGATGCAAGCAGTTTGATGGATTAAGTACTAGGATACACATCCGGACCCGACCACTTGGGAGCAGTTCAGACAAGTCTTCTATGATCAGTACATACATATAGAGGTTCGGTTGCAATTCAGAGAGGAGTTTCGGGTTTTGAGACATGGTGGTCAAACGGTAGTATAGTACATGGACGCTACTGGTCTACTGTAGTTTGCAATGGACGTAGCAGGGATTGAGCGGCTATAGATTTACTAGTTTTGTTTGAGGGCTTGACGAGGTTATTGCTAGTGCTATCGTGTCATCAGGGGCTCAAACATTGTAGGATATGTATGAGTGGGCATTAACTTACAAGACATTCTTGTAGTTGAGGGATAGTAGACGCACTGTAGGGGTATTTGAGAGCGAGACTGGATAGAGTTATCAGCCGGATAGGAAAGCGAAGAGATAGCGAGATCAGTTCAAAAAAAGGCTGGAGAGATGATAGGCAGGGCAGAGACCGTAGAGATGATCGCTGAGATGGACAGTTTAGGTATGATGACAAGCAGCTGGTACACATTATGGCATGCGCACCAGCACCATAACAGCGGCAATAGTAGCCATCAATAGCATCGTCAGGATTGGTATCAGGATGGCTGCGATAGGGGTCAATGGGACCAAGGTTGGGGCTAAGGATCCGGAGATAGGCAGGCTGGGAAGCAGGAGAGGCGGTATTGTCACAGATGTGGTTAGATGGGACATCTGAGAGCAGACTGCAAAGCACTTCCTTCGCCATGATAAGTGCTAGGTCTGGATAGGGAGAGAGCATATACAGTAGCATAGTTAGACGCTGAAGTGACCAAGAAGCTCATCGATGGTATGTTACATATTTATGGTAAACCTATGCATGCAATGTTAGATTCAAGTACTACATTATACTTTGTTGTTGGATAATTGTTGGAGTGTTAGGGTTAGTTGCACATATACTAGACACCCACTTTGTCCTTAGTATTGTTGTTGGGGACAAGATATAACCTAATCGGATTTTCAAAGACATTATGGTAGAGGTAGCCAGATATCAATTAGTAGCAAACATTCGAGTCTTAGAGTATTTAGAGTTTGATGCGCTCTTCGAGATGGATTAATTATTTGCTTACCATGCACGGATATATAGTTATTGGGAAAAGTGTCAAGTTTCGTATTCCAAAGATGCCGAGTTTTCATCAGTAGGATCCGTGACCACCTTACCTATTACGAGGGGACGACTAGCTATGACACAGGAAATTGATGCATTTGCAGCGATAGTTAAGCCGAAGGTTAGAGGCAAGGTTAGGATTAAGGATGTATCGGTAGTTTGGGAGTTCATCGATGTGTTTCTAGACAACTTACCAGGATTGCCATCACCACGAGCGATCGAGTTCATCGACGTGTTTCTAGACCTTATAGAATGTCCGCATCGGAGCAGGAGGAGGTTAGGAGGCATCTTGAGGACTTGCTGGCGATGGGATTCATCCACCCTAGCATGTCGCCATGGGGAACACCAGTGTTGTTTGTGAAGAAGAATGATGTATGATGAGGATGTGCATTGATTAAAGGAAGCTGAACTTGGTAACAGTTAGGAACCTTTACCCACTCCCTTTAGGATTAATGATCTGTTAGACTAGTTGGCAGGCGCCAAGTTCTTCTCGAAAATTGATCTTCGCTCATGATATCATAAGTTGAGGATTCGTGAGGATGACATCAAGAAGACCTCTTTCAGTACCAGATATGGATTATTTGAGTTTACAGTCTTGCCTTTCGGGTTAACTAACGCTCCGGCGATATTCATAAACTTGACACATTGGGTATTGAGGCCGTACTTGGACAGTAAGCAAGGATATTAGAGTGAGGGTGAGGGTGATTGTGTACACAAAGTAAAAAAGTGGGGTATAATAAGCAAGGGGTATTGGGGTGAGGGTGTGGGTGATGGGGTACACGAAGTAAAAATGTGGGGTACAGTAAGCAAGGGTATTTTTAAATTTTAAGAAAAAAAAAGTGGGGTACACAAAGTAAAAATTCAAAACTAGGGTATGTAAGGCAATTAGCGGGGTCCTTTTTTCCTTTCCCTTTTTGTATTACTAATTTACCCCCACTTTAACTTATGTGTTTTCTTAAACTGGATGAGAATAAATTTACACATTTACCCTTCACACCTCGAGATGCATGCACACATATTTTTTTGTGCATAACACGTGGGGTGTATATCTCGAAACAGACGGTTTCCAAGTCGATGTACGTTTGGGGTGTGTGTTCGATGATGTAATAGAAAAGTTAATAGATTTTCACTCATTTATTCTGTCCATCAAATAAACACATGGCGCATTGTCATTTGTAATTGTGCGTATCTTATACTTTGCAATTGTATACAAATCGCTTCCATAGTGTTATATATCATAGAATTATTCAAACATTTTTTTCAAAATAGACCTTAACGGGTCGAGCTTGGAGGGTTACACATCCCCTCCATATACATATATACTTTTGAATTTAATACAACTTAGAGGAGCTAAGCGTCTCTTCTTTAAATAAATAAATATTTTAAAAAAAAAAAACATGTTTAGTCAATTAGAAATTAGTCAATTAGAAAATATAGATACGTACGCATAGTCGATACACATATCGACAATTTCAGGGTCGATAAGAAATTAGCAAAGGTGAAGAAATTCTGAAACAAAGAAAGAACAAGCATTACAATACAAAACGAAAAAACAACATATGCGGGTGTTTTCTTCACGTTCCGCCAAGGTCTTTCTGAAAAGGTCAAAATAGGGGATCGCAACCTATCTTCTACGAATCAGACCCATTAAATCCAAGAATCAGATGTTCCCCTTTTATATGTACATGGTGGTTCTCTCATGGCCACCCTTGCTTATTCAAAAGTGTGCTATTTTCCTAATAGCAACTCTATTTAGGACAAATAAATGACTATTGATGACAAGATTTTTCTCTAGCTAATGTATATGATATATAATTGAAATTCTATGATGAAGAACAAACGAAGCGGAACCTTAGTTGAGGCATGGTATCTAATATTTTGGACAAGATTAAGTCGCACGTGTTGCATTACACAAATCAGAGTTCTTATTGTTTTTTTATTCAGTTAGTTTTGATAGATTTTAGCTAGGCTTGACTTTAGTGGTTTGATCAAGTAGGTTACTTTAACTAGGAGATTTGGTTTAAATATTTATTTATATCTTTTTAATTAGGAGTTTGGTCTCATAAGATTGGAAACATTACTATTTTAGTGTCGGTCTATTATTTCTTTTTAATAGGAGTTTTTATAGGACTAGTGTGTCCCGTTTGTTTTAATTATAGAAACATAAACATGATTTATTTTTAAAGTTCATAAAGCCTATTTAAGGGCTTGACAACGTTTGTAAAGGGGTTGATTATTGGTTTTTATTTTATAAAGTATTGTGTTTCTTTTGAGAAATAGTGTTTTAATTCTCAGGCCCTAAATTGGATTGTGCCTGGATTTGCCAATTAATTTAGAAGAATTACGTTGTATCAACTTGGTATCAGAGCTTAAATCAATATGGGTAATATCTAACTGTGGGTGAAGTTTGCTTGTGGTGAAGAAAGAGAAGAGGAATATTCCGACAAGGAGGAATTTGTGTTAGGAAACTGATTGTGTATACCATAACTTTCCCATTGATTGTGTATATCATAACTTCTCCACTGATTGTGTAACTTCCCCACTAATTGTGTAACGTCTCCACTGATCTTGTAAATCTTTCCTTGTATCACATAAGTTTCCATGTATATTGTTTTGTAGGCTCCATAAATAAGAGCATCCTGTTTGTATACAATTTACCCTGTTTTACCCTAATCAATACAATTGAACATTACATTCACATGTTATCAGAGCCTTAACTGCTAGGTTAGTTTTCTCAATTGCGGCACTTCTCTTAGTGTGCGCCATTACTATTCGTATGTGTTTGTGCATACACATCTTCATCAGGTCCCTCTGATGAGTGTACATTTAGGCATGATTAGTATAGGATATTAGGAGTTAATGGACTATATTTATCTTGTTTTAAAGTGACAAATATTTTTTTATGTTTTTCAGAGATTTTACATGAGTCGGACGTTTTTGGAGCAAAAGGCGAGTTATTAACTTAATTAAGTGATGTTTAGTTCAGATGGCATAACTTTCACATCCGAAGTCGGAATGACTCATCGTTGGTCTTGTTGGAAAAAAGACTTTGAGACGGACATTTTCAACTCTCCCAAGCATCATGAGATATGGATTTAAAGTGGCTCAAAAAAGTGACACAGTTGGCAAAGTTTGGCTAAATTCAAAACGTCCTCATCTTAAATTCAAATTACTTTCCATTTCCTTTGTTTAAAAGAAGACTTCAAGCAGAACATTTTCATTTCTCACAAGCCTATTTAGATTCGACTTCTAAGTAGTTCAAAATCACGTTGCGAGGCAAAGCAAAAAAACACACCGTGAGGATGCCGTGATGAACAAATTCTCACGGCGCGACTCACATACGAGTGAACCAAAGAGCTAAAAAACACATCGTGAGGATGCCATGCTTCAAAAATTCGCACGGTGCCGCCACGGTGTCGATACCTAAAGATTCAAAATTTCGGGATTTATACCTACTTTTCAAAATTTTTAGGTTTTCAACCCACTTTGGGGTGTTCCTATAAATACTAATAGACTCTAATTCGAAAAGAACACTTGTTTTACTTCCATTTTGCAATAGAATTAGGTTTTTTTTTATTATTTCTAGCTAGTTTCTCCTCTAGGTTGAAGGTGGATCAGTCAAGAATACGACTTGGGAATCCTTTATGAGGTTTATTCATCTTTATTATTATTGATTCTTTTCTATGATTTATTTTTCTTTGCTATTGTTTATAATATTAGGATTAGATTTAATTGTGTGTAAAGGCATGTGCATGCATATTAGGTTGATATCGTTTGTCATTGAAGTCGAAACATCCGTCCTTACACGATAGACTCATACTTGTGACAGCTGGCCATTGGATCAAGTACCTTAGGGATCTAGGCTAAATCGGGAGCACTAGCGATCCGATTGTCTAGGTGTAGTGCCTTCATAGATCGAAGTAATGCAATCAATGCGTTAAATCTGGAGCACTAGCGATCAGGTTACGTATTTGGTTAGAGAAGTAGTCAACAATGTACCTTGGCTACCGATATCAGGAAGTGTGAGGAACCGAGTGGGTCACCAGGTCTATAGTTGCACTAGATCATAGATTAGTTTCATATTTTTCATAAACCAACGATTAACGAAATCAATCCAAAGTTGTATGGCGACAACCATGAAGTTGAATACCTAGATTCACTACCATTAGATTTCCGTTCCATTTAATTCCTTTATTTTTAAAATATTTATATATTCTCTCTTAAACTCGAATTTTCTATTGTTTGTATTTTTCTTACCTTAGAACGACCACCAATCTCTGTAGGATTGACCCTTTACCGCTATCTACAAAATAGTTGGTTTAGGAAATATATTTTATCTATCAATTTTTAAATCTGTCCCAATAGTCATTAAAGGTCTCTCCTTTTTTCATCTTGATATTACATATCTCTGAAATAAGCTGAGATGACAGGAATTCAGAAAAGTATTCCCTTAAGAATGCTGAAATCAAGTCATTCCAGCAAGTGATAGATCTCAGGGGGAGGTAAAACAACTACTCTTCCGCTTTGTCTTTAAGACAAAACGGGAAAGCTAACAATTTGAGTTCATCTTCCTGTGCTCTAGGTGGCTTCATCATTAAACATTTGGAATCAAAATCTTTGATTAAAGTCACCGGATCTTCATGATCCAAGCCATGGAAGGAAGGTAAAAGGTTTAGGAAACTGGACTTAAGCTCAAAGTCTTCCATACATGTAGTGATGCAATGCAATGGGGCAAATGTGCAAGGAGAATTTGCATCTCCTGGTATTCCATCTCAATGGTGACGCGGGGCTTCTCATGTGTTGGTGCACGTGTAGAGTTGAACACATTAGGTGTGTGTGGCTAAAATTGGAGGATTAGAGGCCTCCTCGGTTCTAATGGTGCCCTATCTTGATTATCCTCTTGATTTTGATTGTTCCCCTCATCCGGGGGAGGATTATGACCGTTATCCTCCATTTCTGGAGAATATGAAACGCTAAGAGTAGCTTTGGAAGCTTGTTTCCGTTGGCGCGCTTCTCTCGCGTTCCATCGATAAGTCTTCTCGATCTCCGGATCAAAGGGTAGAGAGGATCCGGTGGAATGTGATCGACGAAGACTCGTATACATAAAAAAAAGAAAAAAAAACCTAAATCAAGTAGGACCTAGTCCCCGAAACGACACCAAAATTTGACGCGTGTCGAATACGTCAATAAAATATATTTCCTAAACAAACTATTTTGTAGATAGCGGTAAAAGGTCGATCCCATATAAACTGGTGGTCTTTCTAAGGTAAGAAAAATACAAACAAGGGAAAATTCAAGTTTCAGAGAGAATATATAAATATTTTAAAAATAAAAAATTAAATGGAATGGAAATCTAATGGTAGTGAATCTAGGTATTCAGCTTCACGGTTTTTGCCATACAACTTGGGATGGATTTCGTTAATCGTTGATTTATGAAAAATATGAAACTATTCTATGATCTAGTGCAGCTATAGACCTGGTGACGCACTCGGTTCCTCGCACTTCCTGATATTGGCAGCCAAGGTATGACAGTTGACTACTACTTTAACCAAACACGCAACCTGATTACTAGTGCTCCAGATTTAACACATTGGCTAGATTACTTCGATTCATGAAGGCACTAAACCTAGACAATCGGATCGCTAGTGCTCCCGGTTTAGCTTAGATCCCTAAGGTACTTGACCGGATGGCTAATTGTCATAAGTTTGAGGCTACCGTGTAAGGACGGACGTTTCAAGTTCAACGACAAAGGGTAGTCAATCTAATATGCATGCACAACGTTATGCATACAACCAAATCTAATCCTATATTTAAAAACAATATCAACGAGAATAAACCATATAAATGAATCAAGAAAATTAAATATAAATAAACCTTATAACAGAATTCCAAGTCACAAAGCTTCACCGATCCACCTTCAACCAAGAGGAGGAGATTAGCTAAGCATAATCAAGCTAAAAACCTAGTTTCTAATGTAAAACGAAAGTAAAACAAGAGTTCTTTTCGAATTAGAGTCTATTGGTATCTATAGGAACACCCCAAAGTGGGTTGAAAACCTAAAAATCTTGAAAAGTAGGTAAAAATCCCAAAATTTTGAGTCTTCAGGTATCGACGTCGTCACAGTGCCGTGAGAATTTGTGAAGCATGGCATCCTCATGAAATATTTTTTTAGCTCTCTGGTTTACTCACATGTGAGTCGCGTTGTGAGAATTTGTTCATCACAACGTCCTCACGGCTTGTTTTCTTCCTTGCCTTGCAATGCAATTTTGGATCACTTAGAAGCCGAATCTAAAGAGGCTTTTGAGATATGCAAATGTTCATCTTGGAGTTTACTTTCCAACAAAGGAAATGGAAAGTAATTTGGATTTGAGATGAGGAAGTTATGTCTTTTATACGGAAGTCAAACTTTGTTGAGCCAAACTTTGCCATCTGAGTGTCACTTTTTTGAGCTAGTCCAAATACATATCTCATGATGCTTGTGAGTAATGAAAATATCCATCTCAAAGTCTTCTTTCCAACAAGACCAACGTTGAGTCATTCCGACTCCGGATGTGAAAGTTATGCCCTCTGAACTGAACATTACTTAATTAAGTTCATAACATATCTTTTGCTCCAAAAACGTCCAGCTCATGTAAAATCCCTGAAACACATAAAACAAGCATTTATAACTTTAAAACAAGATAAATATAGTTCATTAACTCCTAATATCCTATACTAATCATGCTAAATGTACACTCATCACCCTCTATGGGAGATTCAATAATGTAGTAGATCTCATTGCTTTCAAGTTCTATTATCTTTATGATTATCAATAGTTTGATCCTACTCGTTACCCGCGTATTGTAAATTGTCGAGCGTAATTCATGATGTCTGCCTGTCTCATGTACCCATTTCAAATCTACTTGTTTTGTCACTGTTTGTTAATTTTATCCATGATCACTTGCATCTGCTCGTCGTGATCTGGTGTCCCCATGCAGAATTGTCACCGACTTTTTGTATCATCATCTTACTCATTTGCAAACTCAAGTGGTTTTGTTGCCACCACCTTAAATTTGAGGGGATGTTAAGAAATTGATTGTGTATACCATAACTTCCCCATTGATTGTGTATATCATAACTTCTCCACTGATTGCGTAACTTTCCCACTAATTGTGTAATGTCCCCACTGAGCGTGTAAATCTTTTCTTATATCACATAAGTTTCCATGTATATTGTTTTGTAGGCTCTATAAATAAGAGCATCCCTTTTGTATACAATTTGCCCTGTTTTACCCCATTTAATATAATTTCATATTCACATTCACAATTTGTATTCGAGAAAGAAGAAGAAGAAGTTCTTTTTCTTTATAGTGACGACAAAGTAGATCCAATTTTCTTCGAGGAGAACTCCGACAACTTCGACGAGGGGCCAAAGTTCGACAATGATGGGCGCGACTTCGAGGAGGATAAGGTAGTCTTTGGAAACGATGGCTTTGTAATCAAGGTAGTTTCCTACAAAAATCCTCAGGTACTTGAAGTGGTAATTGGTAATAAAGTCGTCAAAGTCTTCCATGAAGAAATATTCCAACTATCAAAACTTTGTTGTTAACTTTTCAGATGATGAGCTCAAGCCTATCTTTGAAAATATAGTGATTTTGGATTTGAAGGCATGTGAAGTAACAAAAATTCGGGGTCGAATTTTTTTCGAACCGAGGAAGAATGAAGTACAAAAGAAGCGGGACCGTAGTTGAGGCATCATATCTAATATTTTTGACAAGATTAAGAGTTGCATTACATGATTTGGAGTTCTTATTGTTTTTTATTCAGTTAGTTTTTATAGATTTTAGCTAGGCATGACTTTAGTGGTTTGATCAAGTAGGTTATTTTAATTAGGAGATTTGTTTTAAATATTTATTTATATCTTTTTAATCAGGAGTCGGTCTCATAAGATTGGAAACATTACTCTTTTAGGGTGTGTTTGATAACAAAGAAAATAAAAAAAATTGTGAAAAATTGTTTTTTAAATGACCATTTTATTCAATGTTTGATACATTTAGTAACCGCATAGAAAAAAATCCCACTCCTCTAATTTTCCTCATTTTTTTCTTTTATTTTGGTGTGAAAATTTGCAATTTTCTGAAGCAAATTCATTTTCGACCCAAACTCGGACTCCTTCTACAAGAACTCATCCACTAATTGCCTCCCAAATCTCTTTTTATAACCTGACGATCTCCTCTCTAACGACACTTTTGCCTCATCGATCTCTTCAATCTTGAGAACTTGAATTCTATGTTTCTTCTCAATGATCTCCTCCCTCTTTCTCACTCTCTTACCTAACCTTAGTCCCAACTCAAGAATTTGAGATTCTCACTTTTTGCTTGTTGTTGTCGCTATTGTTAACAATTTAAGAGCTCAAAATTCTTGGAGACTTTGAAAAAATATAGAGGTGCATAAGACATTTTCAATTTTATTATGGTTTCCCACTCAACATCTATTTATTAATTTTGAGATATATGATATTATTGCATAGCTCCTTCTCGCATGTGATTTTGTTTGATGTTGAAATCTTGCTCACAATGTGTTTGATTATATTATTGCATAGCTCCTTCTTCCATAGCCAATCCCTTCATGCACACATGTTGCCGCATCTCACATCTTCAAGCCCCTGCCCCCACAGCCATATCACAAACAAAACAATCCAGCATACAAATTTGCAAAGCACTCCCCATTGGATGTCCGACAATGCCCCATTATGACTACACATAAATAGAGTGTATATACATTAGTCCTTCCCCACACATCATCAACGCCACCATCCATACAATGTCACCAAACAAACCACAAAAGCTTTCAACCTCGTATCCAACTTTGTGTGATGGCCCCTCTCCTAATCTAGGGCATCACCCAACCTAACATCGTAATTAAGCCCTAATTTTATCCACACAAGACTTAACTACGTATTAGTCAGGGTTTACAACTTTTACATATCATTACTCGTGTTTAGATAAGTAATACACTAGTGCTAATAATTAGTGAAATTTAGAGTTAATTAAAACTTTTATCAAGTTAACTATTTTGCGGAAGTCTTAATGATTATATATGCAGAAGCAAATTTGTAATTTATGTGGAAGCCATTTAAATAACACTAAGTGTGAAAAACCAAGAAAAGATTCATCACATGTATATATACCTCAAAATATTATTAGTGTGATAATTGTAGAACAGTTGGGGAACCAACACTCAACCCAAAGTACAACCCAAAATGTATCGAAAAAGACATAATAATGCTAATACAACAAAATATCAAAAGACCTACAGATCGAAGTGGTGTCACTCCGCAAGCTCAGAGGTAATCATTGATCTTCTTTTTGTCGAGCCTGTTGGTCGACGGCTCTGCACCCACCGTCTTAGTAAAAGAATATAATAGTAATCTCTTATGAAAAATTAAATTCACATTTCCAAATATTCAAGATGGTATTTAAAAACATGTAAAATAAGAAAGACTGAAAGGTAAACCATATGCGAGTAAATACCATAGTTAAACAAGTGATACTGACACTAGGCTAGGTAGTGGTGATCTAAGTTCGATCGATAGTGAGTCGCGTCACACCAACTCAATAATCATATAGCACGAGGGACTTTAACCTCAGTGTGTAGACCACCTAGGGAATCTAATGCCTAGTGTCATACAATGTCAAGTAACATGTGCCGCATACCCAAGGACTCTAACCCCGTGAGTCGCGCACACCTCGATCGAATATGGGACCTAGATGCTAAAACTACTTTATGCATTCAAGAATGACTTGGTGTAGAGTATCAAGGCGGGGTAAACTAAATGCCTAGGCAAAAATGGAATACAAGTCAATTAAGGCATTCACCACAACCCCTAGACTAATAACATGCTATCTATATACAATTTAAGTCATAAAAACAGCCAAGAACAAATATAGCATGGGATATAAAGTCAATGAACCAATTAAAAAATGGATATCTTGAAATCAACACTCAACAAATGAGCAAATAATCAACAAGCACATGATATTAGAATACAAAGGATATATAGTCAAAAGGACTATGAAATAACAATGAGTAGTGAAATGAAAGGCAAAGTAAATCATCATTGGGTATGCTCACTAATACAAGCAATTTCCTTAGCAATCCCGACCTCCCGACATTTCGACACGCGCGCACGTACTCCCGAAACAATCCTCTAGGTTCCTGAGGTGTTTAGATGTGATTTAGGGTGTGTTAAAGTCAGTTTAGAAAGGTTTAGGCTTGTGTTAGGTGTTGCAAGAAAGTTGAGAAAAATGCAGGAAAATGGTTGTTCAGGACACCCAACGTGCTGGCTGCCCTCAGTGCGCTGGCTGGATTGTCCAAGCACAAGCCCATAAAGTTTGCAACAGACTTTCTGGGTTTCCTATATGGGAAACCCTTCTTCATCAACCCCAGATCCCTTGCTCTCCTCCGCCAAGGGTCCACAACACCCTCCACAACACGAAACATTCACCAAGCACTTCATATATCATTCAAACATGACACAAAATGGAGATTCATGTATGCATGTTCATGAAGAAGATGAAGAACAACATAAAAACCAAAATTTCAAAACATGTCAAATCAAAACTGATTTTTAAAATCCTTAATGCTATTTCAAGTGTTTTCACAAGGAATTAAAAAATGACAATAGTTTTAAAAATAAACCCATTTTAGAAGTTGAAATAGAAATTTCAGTTTTATTAATCAAACCCCATTTTTTAGTAAAACCTTTAAAATAAAAAATTAAGTTTTGTAAACTGGTTTAAAGCCTCATAGTGATCTCAAACAACTCGGGTAATACTTTGAAATCGAATTTATATATAAGCCCCATGAATCTGTAGCCAAGAACTCAAAATTTGTATGCTTAAAAGAGTAGGAAAGTCACCTATGGCTTTAGTTGGATGATTAACACTTAGACTTTCATCTTGGTGGTTGAACTCACTCTATGAGACTACTAAATTTCCAGCAAGATTGACTCCGGCCAGTTCTGGATTTTTGTGATGTTATGAGCGTGCAAAATGAAGCAACATTTATAAGTTGGGTTTTTATAGCTATGTCTTCATCAAGTGATTACATACTCATCCCTATGATGATCAAATGGTCTTTATGGGCTCCTACACATCCACTTATTCCAGCTTGGTGACACAAAGTATGACACATGCTACATGGGAATGTATGTTAACATGAATCCCGAGCTAAGTCCAAGTGTTATTGATATTTATTCAAACTATAAGACTTTAATTTTATTTGCATTACTTAGATACAACCATAGGCTTATAAAATATTCCTTAATTCATATTTAAATAAACTAAGGCTTATGATATCACTAGTTACCACGGTTTCCCCAACTCACATGCAACTCGAGGCGCGTCCCCGCTCTTGTCTCGACGCCTATAACTGCACGAACCGACTTAATAAGCCTACACAAATATAACACACTAAACATACATCACTACAAAAATAAAATATACCTCGGCCATGTGCATTCATCGGTGTACGCATCACGGTGTGGGTCTTACTTTACGGATTGGTGATCCTGATTAAGAGATCAAAATATGGGTTAGAGATTTGGGTCGTGACACCTTGTCTCCCCTCATTGAAACCTGCACACACCAAGGCACATGGCATACACCACAGAAACCTCAGCATTACAGATTAGTTTCATAGAACTCCTTATAAAATTGTTGTCTAAAAGTGTTTGATTAAATGCCTTAGTCAATTTACTTGTTTTTTTTTAATCTAAGGGCCTTCTCATTAACTTTATACATTAGATATATATTAACATCATAAACAAAGTGGGTTTACACACTTGTGGTATTCAACAAAAATCACTTGTTGTTTGCTTTGTTGATATTTATTGAGTTGCCTCATATTTGATAGAGTCCCAAATCATGTCCCTATTTTTTTTTTACTTCAAAAACTTTATTGAAGAGCTAATTCAGAATTTGGTCCAAGCTGGTGTTTCATTTTCAGATTTTGCAGTCTATTGTGGCAACATTTAATCCTTAGTTGAAGCAGGAATTGGAATTCTTTTTTGTTTCTTCAGCTACAAATATATCCTAATGTAGTAAATCTTCCAATTTCCTAGGTGAAGCCTTTTTACCACTGCTTGATAGGCAAGTGCTTTAAGCAATTTAGTTAAGACACTGATCATTGACAATACACTAATCACTAATTATCAGTATTAGAAGTAGTTGCGGCTTTTGCATGGTTAATTGTAAACTATCATGGTAATATATGAAGTTTACTGGATAGTTTTTATATCATTTTAAGACCGCGGATTTGAATATCCTCGAATCATCTCAATAGGCAAATAGAGGCTCTCCTTGTGACCTTATCCTCCTTGAGACTGAATTCTCATGTCTTAAAATTTGCTTCCTTGATCTTCTTAATTTTACCTTTCACCTGTGGCCCCTTTGTTAATTATTCTAGGCTAGAATCATAGAATATAATTAAGAAAAACTCAATCTCAAAATTTTCCTCCTAATCTCTCAAGATTCACACCTCAACTCAATTCATCTTATTTTATGACATAGCTAGCTGTCAACCGAGTAAAATCCTTAAGAAATTAACCTTGATCTTGGATAACCTTTTTTTATGAATATAACTATATATGCCACCAATTAGTACCAGTTAGATTCCACAATGTGGTTCTGTTAGTTTGGATCATATGCATGACTTATTAATATTATTATTATTATTATTATTATTATTATTATTATTATTATTATTATTATTATTATTATTATTATTTGCAGGCAATGTAGAGAGGTCACTTCTAACTAAAAAAGAAAGAAAGGAGGTAAATCACTCGTCATCTAGTTCAAGTCGTATGGAAACAAATGACAAAGGATTGAAAGGAAGAAGAATAGTGACGTTGATCCAAACCAAGGACTAGCTGCAGTTGCCAACCGTCTAGAAATGCATTTGCACACACAGATTGTACACATCTTCAAAAGGTGTTTTGTAGTATTCCTAAGCTAAGTCGAGAAAACATAATGTGTGCCATGCTTTTGTTAGGAAGTGAAGTTAAGGATGCAAATATATTTTTTAAGTTAGACGAAGACTTGAAAAAGGATTAGGTGATCTTATATTTATAGAGGAAATTTTAGATTGATTTTGAAAGCGAAAACATTAGTTTTTTTTTAGGAACATGGAAATATTAGTTACTTTCTTTCATTTATGTTAGTTATCAATTAACTTACAATTCTTTTCAAAGATAGTTGTCGATTCAATTTTGATGCATATTGTTGATAATTCATCAGGCACAATACTTCCTTTTAAAGTTTTTCTAATTGAAATGGGGTCCTCAACATGAGGTGGATATATGATTATTTTTCTTTTGGGCTATGATGGTAATGTTATGTAGATGTTAGGAGTTTTTGGAGCATAGGTGCACACTTTGTTGGGTGAGGTTTTTGGATAATTACTCTGGTTTAGGTGGTGATGGTTGTGAGGTCCTCGCATGAGTTTCAATTATTTATTTTTTGATAAAATCGGATGATTCTATAATGTACTCATTGAAGATGATGACGATATGATTTGTGATTGAGGTAATGTATATTGATATTTTTTCTCCCAACGCATTTTATAAGTTTCTTGTATGGGTTCATGTCAGTACAATGTTTGTGTGATGAGATGGGATCGACACGAAGGTTTTTGATTGCATAAGCATGGATGGACACATTGGGACCGAGAGATATTCTTTTCATGATTGAGTTCCCATGGACTTGTTGAGTTGTGACTCTAAGCATGTTTAAATTCGGGGGACTAATGGTTAAACTAGTAAAAAATTGAAAATTAAAGAAAATTTTAAGTTGTTATCAAACACTAGAAAATTGAGAAATCAAATTTTCTCACGTTCAATCAAACAACATTGAGAAAATTTTCTTAATAAGATTCTCTAAAGAAAATTTGCTAAGTAAAATAGTTTTTCTCATTAGTTTTTTTCCTATCAAACACACCCTTAGCGTCACCTTTTTATTTCTTCTTAGGAGTTTTCATAGGACTAGTGTATCACTTTTGTTTTAATCATAGAAAGAAAATATGATCTATTTCTAAAGTTCATAAAGCCTATCTAAGGTCTTGACAACATTTGTAAAGAGGTTGATTATTAATTTTTATTTTATGAAGTATTGTGTTCTTTTAGAGAATTAGGTTTTAATTCTCATGCCCTGAATTGGATTGTGCATGGATTTGCCAATCAATTTGGAAGACTTATGCTACATCACTCTATTTAGGGAAAATAGATGATTATTTATGCGCGTGCACGTAGGTTAGTCAATTAATTAAAGTGTGAAAATGACTATTTGACAGAGTGAATCTTTCAACATTGATGCTTATTATATTACTTAGATACTATATATATATATATATATATATATAGCTTTGAATATGCGTTACGTATGTGTGAGCCCCCTTGCTACACTCGTGGGAAGTCAATTCTAACATTTTGTTCTTATTTTATTTAAAAAAATGTGAATAAATATTTTTAGAAAGATGAATTATATATATTTATTAAATTGATGTTACATACATCAAATAATAACAATACATACACATGTTTTAAGAAAATAAAGTAAATGAACAAATGCATACACAAAGCACGATTCTCTACTCTTTTTGAGGTAATTTAATCATTACACCTTCTATATGAAAGTTCAACAAAAAATGCCACAACAGTTAACATTTCCCATAATAAAAGAAATTTATGAAGGTTTTTTTTTTTTTATTGAAACAAATTCTAAACATTGATTCTCAAAAAACTCTGCTCCCCTCATCTTGCATTGTCACCACATGTAGTATAGTCTTATATTTCAACACATACCACTACCACCGGCCACCTCTCTTCCACCTTCCTTACCTTTGTGTCATTTATTTCTTGTCTTTTTTGCTTTTTTCCTTCTCTTTCTTCTCTCTTCTCTCTTCTCTCCTTTCTCTTAGCAACGTCGAGCGGAGGGGATTTTAAGTTGAAGATTATGGATCAGCCTAATGTAGAGAAGAGAGTTTTTTTTTGGAGACAAAGTGGTTAAGAGTAACGACCGTCTTCACTCTACTGAAGCACTGAGGTTCTTGTGCGGTACCATACAACAACATCAAGAGCACACTGTTAGAGGCAGAGCAACAGCTACCATACATCACGCGATACCATGATCATCACGTCATTTCGGCTCCATTTGATCTTTTTCAGAATGGAAGGGTGCTGCAAAAGAGTTGATGGAGCCAATCTCCAAGACGAGGAATGGTAGGGAAGCGCAGGGCGCTTCAGCACTCATGGTGGTGGCGTTAGGGTATCCCTTTTTGGTGGTTCCTTCTTATCTTGAATCTCTTTTATAAGTATTTTTATTAGGGTTTCTGTGTATGTGTTTGGTTGTTGTCTTTGTATGTCTAGTTTTCCACCACGCCTTTATGGCCTTCGATGGTGGTTTAAGATGAGGTCATTGTTGCTCGTTGGCGTGAGGAATATTGCCCCCTTCAGTGGGGTAGTTGCTCTCCTTCGGGTGATTGTTGTCCCCCATGTAGGCTTGTTATCCTCTTTGTGAGGATGGTGTTCCAATCTTAAATGGATTGTAATGTCTTTTATCGTTGATGTAATATATTGTTGTACCGATTTTCGGTAATAGGAGTATCAATACAACAAATTTGACAAAAAAAAATTCTTAACATTGACTACATAACTTTAAGAAAGATGAAGTGCCTAGTCGCCCGTCTTTATCATAAACGCAAATTATAGTTGAGTTTTCCTTAGATTAGAGAAATTATTGATGTTAACTTTGATTTGTTGGAAGAGAAATAGTCTTTAGAATGAAAGAAAGATAGGCGAAATAATATTTACAAGAATATGTAAAGGTGATTCACTAAACTTGCTAAATTATAAGCAAGAGACAAGGAAAACCTGAATTCAAACCCATAAAAAACCCAAATTGCAATGAATTATAACGAACAATCATGATTCGATTCGAAGTAGAAATCATAAATCAAGAAACATATAAGCATGCAAATCTATCATTCAAAATTGAAACGACCATAGTGTTGGATTGGGGAATCACTTAATGGTGTTTAGAACTGATAATGTAATTGAATCTTTATTAATTAAGGAAAAACTTAATACAATGCGATGCTCTTATTTATATAGCTTGTAATGTATAAATAAGGAAACTAATAATACCAAAATCATATAAATAGGCCTGGCTATTAATACCCCAGGTTTTGCTTTGCGTACCCGACCTATTAAAATTATTCAACTACCACTCCACATAAAAGGATTTTTACTCATTCATAGTCACCCCACTCAGTCATACCCAGTCATCCCTTTCTCAAATCACATTCGTAGCACCAACCCAAATTTGAAAAATTCAAGAAAAACCACATCGCTTCGACACTATGTGTGCATTCCTCATCTCTTTTAGTGTAGATTTTTAATTTTTTGGGAGTTTTTTCTTTTTTGAGTCGATATTGCTTGTGGTTTTGTTGTTGGGTTTAGGGCTTTGATTTGGAAATTAGATCTTGCATTTTGGGTACATAGTTTCGATGGAATTGAAAATATCAAGTGCTTTCAAGCAAAACCCACTGTTTTTTATCACTTTCATGTATTTTTGACTTTTTTTTTGTTTGTTCTTGTTGCGCGGGGGTGTTGGATAGTCCAACCCAAATTTCTAATCCTTAATTAATCCCTTAATCAAGATCACCGACCCATGATGTAGGACCCGTATGAGATACATACACCGACCGAGGCACATGGCCAAGGTATATTTTATATTTGTTATGGTGTATGCCTAGTGCCAAGTAAATGTGTAGACTAATTAAGTCGGTTCATGCAGTTATAGGTGTCGAGACACGAGTGGGGATGCACCTCGAGTTACGTGCGAGCTGAGGGATCGGGTAGCTAGACTTGTGGTAAGTCTAAACTTAGTTAAATGTGATTCAATTAATTTATTACGTAGCCTATGATTTATAATTAAATGGAATCAAATAAGATGTCTTATAGTTTTAACAAAAATTGGAGAAACATGGATATACCTTGTGATATGTGCTAGCACACACTCCCACAAAATTTGTGTCAAACTTGGAGTCATTTGAGTTGAATTAGTCGAGTGTTCGGAGCCATTTGTGACCATGAGATCTCTAGATAAGTGTATGCACACCAAGATGAAACAACCAACTATATATACTAACTTTATCTTTTGATCCCTTAATGCATGAAAGAAACAACAAAAACATTCAAAGCTGATTCGTAGTGCTGGAACTAATAGACTTAGGAGAGAAATTAATAAATGGTTGAAGCATTCAAAGGCTAGGAACCAAGCATCAACCGTAGGTATGCTTCTATCCTACTTCAGTATCGAGCCAATGTTCTCGATAAGTAATACACAAATTGAATAAGATACAAATCTTAGAAGTGGAAACTAAATGATCCTTGCATAGAAACTATTTCGTTGGGAATTGAGTGAAAGTGAGTTGGGGGTTATTATATATACCTGTTAATTTCATAATGCATATATATATATATATATATATATATATAAACGCGATATTCTACATAATAGCTAATATGAGTTCGTTGTCAACGTGCAGGCATCGATGACGGATGCACGCGAAACCGATGACGCGGGTATCAGTAGCAGCTAGCCTCTTACTCTAGCAGAGGGCAACCAGCATGCTAGGGAATTTCTCCAGCACGCTAGGGAATTTCCCAGCACGTTGGGTGTTCTGAAAACTCACTTTCCTGCAACTCCGAACAGTTTACTTCAACACCTAAACAACCTAACCACAGGCATAACCCAACCTTTATCGACCTAAACCCATCCTAATACATGTCTAACCACTTTAGGGACATAGGGAAGTGTGCCAGGAGTTCATGAATGCAAGTTTGGGCGTCAAGAGGTTGAGAAATAGCTAGAACTTTGCTTGAGGGTGAATAATCCCATTTGAGATATCTATTTACCTTTCAATTCCACTTTCTTTTGTTGAAAAGTCTCATTGACTATATTTATGCCTTTTTATTTTGAATATCATGATATTCATGCCATATTGAGTCTTGTTATCTTAGATTTATGCCTATATTTATGCCTTTGTATATGAATAGCCTATATATATGCCTATATTTATACTTTTGTATATTCGTATAAATATATTTGTATATTTATGCCTATATTTATGCCTTTGTATATTGAGTTTCATATTGAGTCTGAATAGTTTAATTGACTATATTTATGCCTTTGTATATGAATATAAATATATTCATATTTATGCCATTGTATTATGAATATATTTACTGTTGTTGTGGAATCATCTCATATTGAGTCTTCTTATCATGATACCTTATTGGCTTTTCTTTCATTGTTTCCTTTCTTATGCCATATGTCAGGCCTTATTGTTTATTTGATATTTGATTCGCGAATAGCATCTATTAGGTAGTTCTTTCGATATGAAATGTGGACTTGTACTCTTGATTTGGTGTGCTTTGCATAGCACTTAAACTTAACTCATATTCTAAATTGAGATTCTTCATTAATAATAAAAGTAGTTTTAGAATCTAGGGTCCATTGCACAATATAGAGTGGGCGACTCACAAAGTCACTAGACTTTGGGGATGTCAACACTCTCCACTATACTTACGCGTCTCACGGCATAATGAACTGGGATGTTCGACGAGAATGAGATAGATAATTTATATGCGTAGAGCAAAGCTCCGCCATTTGAGGATTATAAGAGTTTGATGAAACATGTAGAGCACAGCTCTCATATAGTAGTTAAAAAGGCTTAGTGATATTTCTGCTGGGAAATGTGCCCTAGGCCAATTCTGTAAATATTGTTTAACTATTTTAAATGGATGAATGTTTCTTTTATAGTAATATCCATGAATAATTATGGTATTATTCTAAACGTCCCTAGTCGATATTATTGTGGGAACAATAATAAATTAAGACTAGTATGAGTCTTGATTGATGGTCATGTCATGATTATGCATATATGGATACGGATTAAGATCATGAGTATTTGTTAGGAACAAATGCTGGACCGACCCACTATGAAACGCTACATGGTCAATGTCATAAGTGATTCTCATGATAGTTATATTATTTAGTCCTTCGACTTGAGATCACCAGAGACTCCAACGTTAAGAACACAATGATTTGACACAATTAAACATTACCTTTAACCAGATGATTATAAAGATTTGATTGGTCATTATCTGACTAATGTGTGGAAGTTATGTGATCAAGATGGGATTTGTCCATCTCTTTTAAAAAGAGATATCTATTGGACCCTTTGATATGTTAGACTGATAAATGACCATGTCTAGTGAATTGATTGGATCAATGTCACTTGACAATTTAGCCTACTCCAAGATCGAGACTAGTAGATTGAATTATAAGGATGACATTCCATGTTTTAAGTTCAATCAAAAGATATCGCGTGACAAAAAGATATGATATACAATATCTATAATGCTGTATCGATTTATTGATCTTCATACAACTTGGGTAGTCATAATATCTTGCTAAAGGCCGCTTACGACTTATGTGCCGAAAAAGGTTTTGGTTTCACTGCCAACGTTGTATGAACTAATTGGGTCGCACACAAAGAATGGACTTGCATGATTTAATATTATATAGGTTGATGAATTTTATTTGATAAGATTCATTTTGAAGATTCTCATTAAATGTCCTAGTTTGACTAGAATTCAAAACTCTCCTACATTTCTAGTATGACTAGAAATTTGGTCTCTTAGTAAATCCTATTTTGAATAGGATTTTAATTGGAATTAAAGTATGAGTTTAATTCTTATTTGAGTTTTAGATAAATTACAACTCTTATTAGATTAGTAATTGTAGACTATCTACGATTCTATCCTTTTTAGAATTGAACTTCATCTAAGACTCTATTGAGAGTATGACTATGAGATGAAGTTCTTTTTCAACTCGACCTATTGAACTATAAATAAGACATTAGAGTCACAGTTGTATGTGTGTGAGACTTTTCTAGAGAGTTTATGTGAGAATTTTTTTTGTAGAATTTTAGCCCTAGCACTCATGATCGTGAACATCCGTTCGTGTGTGAATTTTGATAGAGGACATTCATATTTAGCAACGTCTTGAAGGAATCGATCACCAAACAAGACAGACATGGAGTTGTGCTTGTTAAGGTATGATTTTTCTCTCTTGATATATCAGTTTAATAGAATCGATAGGATCCTGGTTCGGCGATATTCAAAAAGGTTTCAAAAAAAATTATTCTGCGCTTGATCCCCGAAACCCAACAGTGGTATCAAAGCCATTAGGCTCTGTTCTATTAAACGTTTGCATGTTTTCTCTGATGTATATATGATAAGTGTGAAAACATGATCGTGATTAATGTATATATGATATACATATAGGTTCTGTGATAATTGTTATTAGGAATTAATTTTTAAACCATGTTGTTAATTCATATATTTGATACATACATATGATATGATTCATTGATAGAATTCATGTTAAATATATTTTGATTAAGATATGAGGTTTATGTTAATATGATTAATTTGATATGATTATGTTATTGAATACATAATTCGTTCTATGTAATAATTATGTATGTCTCCATGATAGAAATCATGTTTAGGTTAATATGATTAATTTAATATGATTCTGATGTTGAATGCATGATTAATATTTCATTTCTTAACTCAATTGCTTAACTTTTCGATAAGAATTGAAATTGCTTTTGGTTATATGTCTCATTGTTGTTGTATGTTAGTATATTCCTAGTAGATAGGAGATAAACTTGTAATCGGATAAGAATATATATTAAATCCTATATGATAAGTGAGATATATAATAAATTTCTAATTGGATTAGGATTCCAAGTATCTTGGATTCTAATTGGATTAGAATTCTAAGTATCTTAAATTCTAATTAGATTAGGATTCCAAGTATCATAAATTCTAATTGGACTATATATAAACAAACTTATATTGGACTAGGATTTCAAGTATCTTAAATTCTAATTGGATTAGGATTCCAAGCATCCTAAATTCTAATTGGATTAGGATACCAAGTATCTTAAATTTTAATTGGATTAGGATTTCAGGTATCATAAATTCTAATTGGATTAGAATAAGATATTAAGTTAAAGGTGGGTTCGTATAAATTAAAAATGTTTTAATTAATATTCAAAAATAAAAATAAGGGGCAATTTCCATCAATTGCATTGACTAAAATAACGAGACTTTTTCTTTTATAGTCATGCTTAAATCCATTAGAATTCTAATTGCAATGCATGGAAATTTTTCTATTGCTGAATAGCATTCAATTTCTTAAATTTGTTTTATGATGTTTTACCTATATATGAAATTGTTTCCTATTTATTTATGGTCTTTATTCTATGCATGATTTGATATATTGGATATTTCATGATTACATACTAGAATTATAGGTCTTAATATAAGAAAGAATCAAAAAATTAAATTATAATCCCTCAATTAAAATTTTAAGTCAATGCTACCCATTTTTAAACATTTGTTAAGGCCTTGATCACATCAATATGGGTCTGCCTTAGCAGGGTGTATTATGTTATCTATATGAGACAAGTCAGGCAACGGTTATCTGAATGTTTTAAATTGGTTTGACATAATAAAGCTATCAAAATAGTTTTGAGCTTTAGACATAGATGAGTACAACATGTTGTGACATATGATGTCTAAGTCTCATAAAGAACCTAAGAGTTGTATATGATGCAATTGGTAAAGGTTACTTACCTAAATAACTTGATTTTGAGTGTCATGCCTTAGCTGTCTCAAAATTAAGTGAAATATAGATCTTAGTCCACTAAATTAATACATATGAGGGTTATTGATTTAGTGGAGTTTAATTAGTCACTAATAAATAGTTTTGCATAATTTTCTAGTTGTAGATATAAGACTTTTAGTAACACTAATCCATAGCAACAACGATCAATCATTGAGAAGGATAAAATAATTCTAAGAATATTTTCCCTTATTTGATTTGAAAATTAATAAATGTTATCAACCATAAAAACCAAAGATGTATGTCTCAGATTAAATTGTTCATTTAGAACTGCCATATACTATTGCAAGAGTTATATGTCATGTTAGTAACTATGAAACAGAACTTTTGGAAAGATTTGGGACCGTGGAAGCTAATGACATGACAATAGCAGTAACACTGAAGGAAATGTTCCAACAATAACTCACACAAGAAAAGTATAAGAATACAAAATTACTTGATTCTTTAAATGATTGAGACTCTATCAATATATTTTTGTATTTGGAACACAAAAGGGCTATATTGATTATCTAAAAAAGGGGTTTTTATCTCTATATGCCAAAAGTTAGTTTAGATTTGATATATAATTCATCAAAATAGTTTTGAACTATATAATATGAAAAACATGGAGAAATCAGTTTGCAATTGCATTGGATGCAATTAAAATTTGTAAGACAGAATATTACAAAAGCCTTTAACATGTATGTGGTGGTACGTAACACAAAGGAATTGATTAATATAGAATGGATAAAAGGAAGGTAAAGGCTATCAAAGACATTTATGTGTCGGACACATAAATCTTAGTTATGAGCCAGATTGTTTACCTAATTCTAAATAAAAGCCTTAAAGGACAAATTTAGTTATTCATAGAATGAAATTGTTCATTTTATAATGAATTACAAATCCTATCAGGAAGACATAATTTTGAGTTGTTGCAAACATTTCAAAATAAGTATATATATAAAAAACCACTTGGCAAACTATTAACATACCTTGATGAGATCAAGTGGATAATATTTGAGCCAAGAGTTTAAATGACCATCTTTAAAATTATGGGATTGTCTTGCAATTAACTCTACTAGGAACGTCATTTGTGAAATGAAGTTTTAAAAGGAGAAATCGAACTATATAGGATATAATTCGATTTATGATGTGTCACACTGACTTTCCTAAGATGTCCTATTGAGGTTATACTGTAGAAACAAATGCACTTCGTATTAAACCTTATGTTATTTAAAGTGGTAGATAAACTCTATATACGATATGGAATAAAAGGACCTAGTTTGTCTTTTCTTGAGACTTGAGGTGGCAAAACTTGTGTAAGATGCTAAGTCACATAAAGTTTGATGTCTAAGTCATTTTGTGCCTATTTGTGGTTGATCATTATGATACTATTTTATTCAGTTGCGAACAAATTGTTTGTTACTCAAAATGATGTCTCTCTAAATAAAGAGTTTATTTCAAAAATACTATTGGGAATAAAATAAATCTTGAAATGTTCAAGAGCCACAAATGAAAATTGAACCACTTTAGGATGCTCAACAAAGTTTTGAACTAGTTGAGTATATACAAGTAACATATATCTCTTAAAAATCTAGAATAATAAGAAATTGGCTACAAAAATCTGAAATTTCTTATTATTGATAGTTGTGATATATTTTTATACTAGATCAGAATGAATCACTACTATCAAGAGGCATGTCTTGTCTAAATTGTATAAAGAGACTAAATGTTAATGAACTTTTAATTTTAAATCATGTATGTTATTCAAGTTTTGAACTTGATTTATTTACTTGAAAGTGGTATGACCATTGGATGTAAATGATTATAAATGACAAAAAAACCAAAAAAAATGTGCATACTAAAAACACGGCTTATAGAAAGATTTCAATATAAATCAAGGTGTTTATTATGATAAGATTTTTCACTAGTAACTAAGCTTAAGTTCTAGAATTCTTATTGTCATTACTTCATAGCTTGACTATAAGATATGGCAAACAAGTATCAAAATAACATTGTTCTTGCTCCTTAAAGATGTGTATGACAAAACTTAAGGGTTTTGATTATCTTGAGAATTTTAAAAAGATATGCAAGCTTAAAGGATCCATTTGTAGATTATAGTAAGCTTATCAGAGTTGGGATATTTTTTTGATGAAATAATTAATGAATTAAGTTCATTGAATCAAAGATAAACATTGTATATACACAAAGGTTAGTGGAAGCGCAATTATCATTTCGGAATTTGTATGTTGATGATATATTATTTATTAAAAACAATGTCCTAACCTTACAGAATGTTGGGCCTTGGTTGAGGAAAAGTTTTTCAATGAAATTCTTAGACAATTAGGCTTATATCCTTATGATATAGATCTATAGAGGTAGATTTAATAGGCTAATTGGTCTATATTAGAATGTTTAAATAGACAAATAACTAAAAAGGTTTCAGTGTGTAAGGTTCTTACAAGAATTCATACTTATGTCTTATAACATAAGTCTTAGTAAGTCTCAAAGTCTTATGACAAATGATGAGCGGGACAATGTGAGTATGATTTCATATGCATAAGTTATAGGAATAATCACACATGTTATACTTTGTATTCAACTTGATATGTCATATGCTTTGGGCAAAACATATATATATCTCATAGATTCCAGTGAAAGTCGTTGGATATTTGTTTATAACATTCTTAAGTACTTTGAAAGCACTTGAAAAATGTTATTGGATTTACAAAGGTTTGGAAGATATTGTAAATTATTACAAAATGTAAACTCCCAGGCTAGTATAAATTAATAATGATCGCAATATGAATATGTGTTAACTACATAGGAAGATGCAATTGAGTTAAAAATATTCTAAACTCACTCTAACAAAGTTCTAAAACATAAATTGAGTTTTAGTGGCATTTGATACAACCAAAGAAAATGTTTAGATCATAAGGTTCATGATTAAATAAGGTGTAATTTCAAGTGTTGGAAGCAATGTTGCATTTTATTGTAAAACCAATTCAAACCTTTAGGTTATGGAACTTAAATCACACTATAGATCTAAACAATCACTCGAATGTTTTTATCTTATTAAATAAAGAACATGAAGATTTGTAGAACAATAATATTAAACAATGTAGCAGATATATAAATAAAATTCTTCCACTAAGAGCACATTAAGATCAAACAGTATTGGATATGTGTAGGATTGGACCTAATGCAAGTGGGAGATGTTAGGAAATGTGCCCTAAGCCAATTCTATAAATATTTTTTAACTATTATAAGTAGATGCATGTTTCTTTTATAATAGTATTCATGAATAATTATTGTATTATTTTAAACATCCTAGTCAGATATTATTGTGGGAATAATAATAAATTAAGACTAGTATGAGTCTTGATTGATAGTCATGTCATGATTATGTGTATATGGATACAAATCAAGATCATAAGTATTTGATGGGAACAAATACTAGACCGACCCGCTATGAGAACACTACATGGTCAATGTCATAAGTGATTCTCATGATAGTAATATCATTTAGTCATTCGACTTGAGATCACTAGAGACTCCAACATTAGGAGCACAATGATTTGATACAATTAAACATCGTCTTTAACCGAATGATTATAAAGATTGTGATTGGTCATTGTCCGACTAATGTGTGGAAGTTTTATGATCAAGATGGGATTTGTCATTCTCTTTTAGAGAGAGATATCTATTGGGCCCCTCAATATGTTTGACTAATAAATGGCATGTCTAGTGAATTGATTGGATCAATATTACTTGACAATTTCAGTCTACTCAAAGATCGAAACTAGTAGATTGAATTATAAGGATGACATTCCATGTTTTAAGTTTAATCAAAAGACATTGCATGAAAAAAGGATATGATATACACTATCTATAAGGCTATATCGATTTACTAATCTTCATATAACTTGGGTAATCATAATGTCTTGCTAGATGGCACTTATGACTTGTGTGCCGAAAAAGATTTTGATTCACTACCAATGTTGTATGAACTTATTGGGTCGCACACAAAGAACAGACTTGCTCTATTTAATATTATCTAGGTTGATGAATTTTATTTGATAAAATTCATTTTGAAGATTCTAATTAAGTGTCCTAGTTTGACTAGGATTCAAAACTGTCCTATATTTCTAGTATGACTAGAAATTTAGTTTCTTAGTAAATCATATTTTGAATAGGACTCTAATTTGAATTAAAGTATGACTTTCATTCTTATTTGAGTTTTAGATAAATTACAACTCTTATTGAATTAGTAATTGTAGACCATCTATGATTCTATCCTTTTTAGAGTTGGACTTGAACTATTTAAATATGACTATGAGATGGAGTTCTTTTACAACTCGACCTATTGAACTATAAATAAGACATTAGGGTCACAGTTGTATGTGTGTGAGACTTTACTAGAGAGTTTTTTTTAGAGATTTTACGTGAAATTTTTTTTTTCCTAGAATTTTTGGCGCTACCACTCAGAATCGTGATCATCCGTTCGTGTGTTGATTTCTAATAGAGTACATTCGTCTCTGGCAACGTCTTGAAGGAATTGATCAACACCAAACAAGGCAGACATGAAGTTGTTCTTGTTAAGGTATGATTTTTCTCTCTTTATATATCAGTTTAATAGAATCGATAAGGATCCTAGTTCTGGGATATTCAAAAAGGTTTTGAAAAAAAATTTTGCTACGCTTGATCCTTGAAACCTAACAATTTCTCACCACCGATTGGAACTAGATCACTACTGCTTAGCCTGTTTAAGTTTCATTTGCTTTCCTATGGTATTTTCTAGTATGTTTTATTTAGAGCAATTTTTGGCTATTATTATATTTTTGAATAACGTTCTTTTATTTTGGAAATGCTGATAAATATATCAATTGGGAATTACTGTTATACTTTTGTATTCACTGTCCTTTTTATGACGGTGGGTCTAGATCCATCGAGCAGTAGGTCAGACAAGAAGACATTAAGCATCTGCTTTTGAGCTTAGAGCGTGTTACTGTCCTGACTTGTAAGATTTTTATATTTTGTATTATACTGTTATTATTTCTTCGATACTGTTGGGTTGTATATTAGGTTGAGCAACTATGACGACCCCAAATCCCGAGGCCGCCCCGTGGCTAGCTACTTCCCTTGCCCGTACAGGAAGCCTCTGCCACGTCACTCGTCTATCCATTTCACCTATCACTCTTGAGTTTCTTAACATTTAATTTAGTAGTTTACAATTTACAGTGGAAGTCTTAGTCCCAAAAGAACATTATATAAAGTTAATTTATTCAACCTATAGTGGAAAACCTGAAAGTACTCAGTATATAGGCACAACTACCATCAATGACTGTTTATATATGAGTACTGAAGATGATATAATAACAAGTTCTCAATAATAATAAGTAAAACAATTTAATACTAATACACATACTAGTAGGTCCTCGACAGCGGAGAAGTAAAGATGTGTTACCCGTGATCTCCTTGCCCCCACTGATACACCAAGTCTGCGCTCAAGCCATCACAAGAGGCAGATGACGAGCCCGTAAGTAAAATTCCAAAGAAAACTACCGTGCATCATAATTAAAGAATGTAAATGACAACCAATAATTAGTGTTAAATAAACATGCGTAAAGAAGGAAAAATGCAGACAACTGCTCAAAGCTTATAGCATGAATAATAACACACAGATATACAAATGGGTGTGACCAGCTAACTAAGGTATGTACTTAGGACCAGAAGCCCGGTTGTGGCCTACGCCATCGATCCCACGAACTGTGTCCTAGGCCACACACATAGCAAACGACCACACAATCCCCGGATACATAAACGAGAAAATTCAACTGTCCCAGTAAGAATGGACTAGTAGATTATCAATAATTTACAGCTCAAATGAATAACAATAAGTAAATGCAGTAGTGGTGTTCAGTTGGGTTTTACGTACCTCAAACCGTGCTAAAAAATCTAAAAAATACCCCCGGTTCGACTCCCGACTAGTCCCCGACTCCAACTACTATCCTGTGACTCCTGAGATCTAATTCGGGGTTTATTAGTCAATTAAATAGATTTATAATAGTTAGGCTCAATTTCATATTGTAATAAAATTCAGGGTGGTATTAGCGCGCTATGCTAAGGAAGTAGCGCGCTAATTTATCTTCGTGCACTGTTCATCATCTTCCCCAGTGTGATTAGCGCGCTAGTGTTCATCACCTAGCGTGCGTTAATTGCACGCTGCCTAAAATTTTCAGAAACAAATTTTTGGTTTTTCTAGTTCCTAAACATATTACAAATATCCCACAACAACACACACACTTCAATAACACCACATCTCTCTCCAAAACACCGATTAAACATGAATCTTCACCCAAAATAGAGAATCAAAGTGTGCATGTTGTAAATTTCAAAATCACCAAAAACTTATTTTTTCTACAAATTTGATTTGAATTGATCTAATCCATCGAAACTAATCCCAATAACCCCTAATCAACCAAAAATAGTGATAAATTTGTCCAAAATCCGTACAACGCTCACATACCTAAGCACATCAAGTTTTCATAAAACTAAGGAATTTGTAGGTAGATTACCTTAAATCTTGTTGTCTGATCGTCCAATCCAACCTCCAAACCCGTAGTTGCATTCTCTAATGCAAATTTTTCTCTCCTCAGATAATGAAATTCGATTGAGAAATTTCTTGATTTGCATGTCTCCACCGATCACTCGATATATATATGTTGTGTTTTAATCTGGCGTTCACACACATCTCGAGGTTCATCGGACAGTTCTTGTTCAAGCTTGTGTCACCAAATCCTGGACACCTTATCCTAACACAATATATCTTGAATCTCCCTGTTGTGCATCTCGAAAATCATCTTAGGTGTGCTGATTTGTTTGGCTACAACTATAGGACTTATATATTCCAATTGATTTAACTTATATACCCTATCCAAGCCCTCAAATAAATTTCCATAAAATGGTAACTAGGGTCACACTAATTTTTCGACTACCCGACTCCCCGTGACTCACATCCGGTACGCTTCTCGAGGCGATCCCACATTTAGTGTACCTAATTGAATTATATAACTTAGCCTAATGTTATATTTAAATCTTGTTAGATTAACTCCTCAACTATAGTCATGGTATATTGATTTAATCTAATCAAACCCCAATGCCCGGCCTCACAGCTACCAAACCCTTGCATTGGCATGTCCCACGATACAAAACCCAGGCACTCAACCTCGCCCGATAATAAATTTTCAAATACACACCTATGATGATTAACACCGCAATATAATAATTCTAATACATCACAGAAACTTAGGAAAACACCATTACACAGTCAATACCTAGGTTCGAGTCATACCTAGCCTATCCACAGTGTCTCCGTGTCGTCCGAGCTAGGTAATAATCTGTAATAATTAAATAACGGTTTTATAATTATAACGGGCCATCACAGCAACAGTTCCCGACTTTTGACTTTTACAATGTTTATATGTTTGTCACTTATTTCATATATATATATATATATATTGTGATCATTATTCATTGGTTTCCACACTTAGGATTATCTAATTGTTTTCACATAAATTGTTAAGACTTTTGCATAGCTCGAAAGACTTCCCTAAATCTTTAAACTGATAATGATTTTAATTAACTCTAAATTTCACTAAATACATAGTTAAGTCCTACGAGATTTGGATTAAGCCATATATAAACAATATAACCATAAATCATATAACATAGATAGTTGTTGATCAGGAAGACATAGATAGTAAATTTAAATGGTTATGAATCTAAAGATTTGGTACTTAATGCTTTGTGAAACTTACGTTATTTAACTGATAGATAGAGTTTTAGTTTGCAAAATTATGATCTTTTTCACCACGACAGTGTGTTGAAGTGAATATTAAGAAAATTTGTTTATTTTAACTATACATTACACACACATATGAAAGATGAAGGAAGTTGGATTTAAAAAGCATTTTATTTCACGACACCTAATCCTAACCATGTAAGTAAGCTCTAATTCTAACCACGTAGTACTTAACTACGTATTAATCAGCCTTAAAATCTTATACTCCTTAATAGACATGTTCAGGATAAGTAATACACTTGTCATACCTTTATTAGATTTTCAGAGTTACAGAGTTAATGAAAACTTTTTATTGAATTAGTTAATTAAGCAGAAGTCTTAACAGTTATGCAAAAGCAATTTAATTTAAATCCTAAGTGTGGAAAAAAACAACGATCACATAGATATATCATGAAGTAGTAAATATACAGTATGAAAATTATAGTAAAGTCGGGAACTGTCACTCAACCCAATATACAGCACAAAGTGTATCAAAAGACATAATATAGTTAATACAACAAAATATCAAAAAGATATACGATATCAAAAGTAGTGTCTCGATGCTAGCTCAAAGGTAATTGTTGATTTTCTCCTTACCTAGTCTGTAAGTCAACAACTCTACACCTACCATCATAAAAAGGATGGTGAGTACAAGAAAATAACAGTAATCCCCGATGATATGTTTATCTCGCATTTCCAAATATTCTAATGGTATTTAAAAGGATATAAATATGAAACACTGAAGATTAACCATATGCAAGTAATACCAGAGTTAAGCAAGTGATACTGACAGTCAGCTAAGTAGCAGTGATCTAGGTTCACTCGGTAATAAGTCGCGTTACACTGACTCAATAGTCGTAACATTACAAGGGACTCTAACCTAAGTGTCACTAGGAACTTCAACCCCAGTGTATCGCATATAGTTAAGCATCACACATTGTCAAGTAACATGTACCGACCTCTCCATGGACTCTAACCCGTGAGTCGCACACACCTTGATTGAGTAAGGAACCTAGATACTAAGACTATTTTATATGTGTTTAATAAGTTACTCGAGCATGGAATACCAATACATAGGGACAAGCTATTTGACAAATCAAAGCAAGTACGAATTCCATAGTCTCATTCATGAATCCTCTAATCTAATAGCATTATATTTTCATAATCAATTTAATAATTACAACAACAAAAAATTGACATGGCATTGGTTTGAAATCAATGAACCAACACAAGTAATAAATATCATGAAATCGAAACTCAATATATGAGCAACATCAACAAGGCATAATGATTTTAGAATACAAGAGTCATATAGTCAAAAGGACTATGAAAACAGTAATAATATTGGAAAAGAAATGCAATATAAAGTATCATTGGGTATACTCATAGTTCATGCTATTTACCTAGCTAATCCGGTCTCCCTAACATACTAACTCATGCACCCGGACTCCGAAACAATCCCCTAGGTTTCTAAGGTGTTTAGACATGTTTTAAGGTATGTTAAGTTCAGTCAAAGTGGGTTGAGTGTGTATTTATGAGTTGCAGATAAGTTTAAAAAAATACAAAATTTTCTGTTGCCTAGCATGCACATTGAGTTAGGAAAATTTTCTAGCGCACTGGCTGGATTATCCAACGTGCTGAATGCAGAAACCCAAAAAACTACAACAGATTTTCTGTTGTTTTCTCCTTCTCCTTGCTCACCTCCGCCAAGGTAACAACCTCCAAACACCAACATACACTAGACACTTTGTTTATATGATCAAGAACATCAAAAATTGAATATTAAATCATGCTTGTTCATGAAAATGGGGATGAACACTAATAAACTTTAAAATTTCATAACTTGGTGAAAACAAAACCGATTTTCGAAATTCTTAGTAGCTAAATTATTAGAACAAAATGAAGAATACAAATCTAGTGTTTGATATCAAAAACAAACTTTTTTACAAGCTCATAAATTGAAAACTCAGTTTCATGAACAAAAACCTCACTTTGGCCAAAAGTTGTAAATTTGAAAATTAGGGCTTAGAGACTGAATTGGTGTGTTTGGATTGTTAAAAGACAACTCAAAACACATACCCAATGCTCTGAAATCGATTATACACAAAAGCCCTATGCTCAAAACTCTAAAACTCATGCATGTAAAGGATAGGTGTAGATGGTTGTACCTATGTTGGACACTTGAAGTTGCTAGGCTTGGTATTCCTTCTTGGTGATGAAATCCTCCCTTAGAGACCCTCAAATTCCAGCTACAAAGTCCCCCTCTGATTTTTTCAATTCTGATTTTTTGTTAAGTAATGCATGCAATAGGCAAACATTATAAGTGTCCTTTATATAGTCTCGAGGTAATCTAAAGGTCCATAACCACCCCTACACTCCACTTATTTCTAGCCTATGAAACCTAAGGGTTAATAACCACCCATACACCACTTATTTCCATCCTAGTGATCCACATTTAGACACTTTCATAGGAGTGTGTGCTAGCATGGATCTCGAGGTAATTCTAAGTGTTATCAATTTTTATTCACAATATAGTCTTTCTAATTTGATTCATTTAATACAAATAACTATAGGCTATGCAAATGCAAATAATTCATTAAACATATAAAAATGAATTAAGACTTATCATAACACTATCTACCAAGTCCCAAAGCTTGCATGCAACTCCAGGCGTTTCCCTGCGCACATTGAATCGTCAACACTATCAAACTTAATAAATTTTAGGTATAAAGTACACACATATAATACACTAGGCATTCACCATATCAAATATAAAATATACCATGACCATATGCCTCGGTTAGTGCACATATCCCAACAAGGATCCCACATCATAGGTCGGTGACCCTTATTACAGCCAAAATCTAAGATTAAAAATTTGGTTCGTGACAATAAAGTTGTAAAGAGTTTTTCATATAAGAACACAACCAATTTACATTACTTTGACAAAATAGATTAGTTTAGTTTAAATCATAAGAAGGGATCTTTCTTAACAATAAAGTGAACCAAAAAGTATTGTGTCTACATACACCTTTCCCAAAGGAATGATATATATACTTAACTTTTATTGTTCACACTATTAATACAAGTGAATTGTTATACTTGTAATTTTGTATCACATTAGTGGGTTTGAATCATATTTATCTTTTAACGACCCTAATTCCCAAACTATAGGTCCCCCAACCTAAGTCGCCACTTAACTTAGGGAATAACTTATCAATATTGACTAACTATCTTATAGGTTAATTTAAAATTTTGCAGAATTAGTTCATGACTTAATAAGTCAATTTGATAACTTCAAATTTTCTAATGCAACTAAATACCTGAGTTATTTCCCTATGTTATACATATTTAAGTGCAAAAACAAATAATATAGTTACAACAATTTCATAGGCAAATGAGAAGGTTCCATGAAGTTACCTACACCTTCCCTTTCACAAACCTAGCTTGCAGCAAAGTTACTGGGGAGAAAAGTAGGGTTAGCAAAGATCCAACGGGCTCAGTAAAGCAAAGCCAGCTCTACCATCAATCATCCAAGTAATACTTAATGCATAATGACTAGCATGAACAAAGTCATTTATGAAGCCCTACTATCATATCGTGCTTGAAATGGATAAGTAACAAACATAATATACCATACAAGATAAAATTGACATATTGCTCCAACATGATAGAACAACACGAATTAACGAATGCCTTAGTTTCAAGAGAAGTGAAAAATAGATAAAAATAACCCGCGTCCTACTTATGCCATTGCCAAGAAACATGAGTGCACATGAATCCATTACAACAACTAAGAGCATGTCAAATATCCTTTTCCACAAAGTATAACCCGCAAGGAATATAAACCTAAAAGAAGGCACCGGTGTCTGCCAGACCATCCCAAAATAAGCATGCATAAACTATATCCATTCCATAGGCATTCATATACATAATAAGAGAGTTCAAGGTAGGGTATAAACAATTCCAAGTATCATTAAATAAATGGAATCCAAACTAAATATCAACTATTCATTATCGTGATACCTAACATAACTAATAGCATGGCATAATTGATAATAGAGCAAACCTCATTTACCTATACGATGCAATCTAATTGAGTATCCTTGCCTCGAGAAGTTCTTTATGGTGTTCCCCGAGCTTCTACAATTTATACGAACTAGATGAGTTTATTTGCCAAAATTGTACTCGTAACTTCAAATAAGTTTTTCAATTATTTAGAGTTTTAGTTTATGTGTTTTATCAAGTCCATGTTGTTAAGCCCTCCATGAGCTTTTCAATGGCATTTGAATCGTGAAACTAGGGTAAAAACAAAGAAATTATAGTGCTCAAAGTCGTGGGAGAAATTGAAAAAAATATGGAAAAAAAGTATAAATTTTTTTCAAGAATTAGCTTTGGCGTAACGGGAGCCACCGTGGGGGCATCACCCCCACGACGTGGCCCACGACGCTTGGGCAAAGGCGCCCCCTATTACGATGTCGCACCAAGCACGTGGCCAGTTGGCCTGCACGGCGCCAGGCGAGGCACCATGGGGATTCACCTTCCCAGCTTCCCAATGACTTCTTCGACTCCTCCGATGATTCCCAAACCTCCTCGGACATTTCCCGAACTTCAAATTGGGTGTTTTAAGTCCCCAAAACTCATTTTTTCATCCACAAAACCTCTAGGGTTAATCCAAAACCATTTTGATTACAACTCAACTAACCATTTCTCCAAAAACTTGTAAAACATCGACCAAGGCTCAAGAACTTCAATCAATCAAGGAAAACATGTTCAAGGAGCCGAATCCTTGATAAACAACACTACAAATCTCAAATTTACATGTATCAAACCCTCAAACATGTGATCTTCCTCATTTTGAAACAAAAACATTCAAAACCACAAAAAATTCATGTGTGTAACCCACAAAACCATGAAAAACAACATTGTGACAATGAAATCCTTTCAAATCCAGTTTTAAATCATAACATTCAAAATAAATCCAAGATTATAGAAGTTTGCCATCTCATTGGTACAAGATCTAAGCTTTGTTGAGAGTTTTATACTTTAGCGTAATGTTTCCTAGTTTAAGTGGTGGTGGATACTCCTAGCTTTCTTTCTCCTCTTCTCCCACTCACACTAAAACCCTATTGTCCTTTCTAATTGTTAAAAATGTGGCCACAATCTTAGTTGTAGCTATTGTTTACATAGCATCTCTTTTAAGGTTTAGTTGACCAAGTCTAAGCCTACTTTATCTTTTACCCTTTTTGTTACTTTTACTTGTTTCACAAGTGACCCCCTTTTCTATTAACTCAATAGTAATACACATAATTAGCCAACAACACACAAAATTATAATTAAATTACTTAATTACCTCCATTATGTATTTAATTTTGAATGTTTAGATTTCGAGGTGCTAAATTTATGGTTGAGCTGACTAGTCAAAACCCTACTCACCTTTTTATTTCCTTAATGTCATTTTAGTAGCTCATTTTTGCTCAAAGTAATTTTTAGTTACTTGCTACCTAATTAGTCTACTTATTAATTACAATCTACCACAACTTGGCACACATACAACCTTGTTTTGACCTTTATATAAAGTAGCAAACCAAACACAAATAAATTTATTCTATTTATTTTTGACCACGTCACTAATCCACAACTCTTTGTCACGACTTAGGATCACTGATGGTTCAGAGTCTAATGAAATTGTCAATTTAAATTTTGGGTTGTTATATATCTATTTTGTTTTGAGACATTCTATGTAATAAAATGAAGGTATTCATGTGGGTAAACATATCAAAAATGCATAATTTTAGTTTTGTTGTCATTGTAAGACTTTCTACATTCTTTCCACACTTATTAGATTTGGAAAGTTTATTTCTGCACTTTATTACCTTGATAGTCTATTTGTAAATTGTGTTCTTACATTTCGCAGGTTATGGCTAGCCAAGGCATCCCCCAACTCGTTAGGTTATCTAGAGGGATTTGACGATGGCTCGAGCCGAGCAATATCTAAGCCCGCCGGGGTTTGAATGGTCACATAACTAACCCCTAAAAACATTTGTCGTTGCAGAAAAAGTGTGACACTAATTCGAAAGGGATTAACAATGTTTTCAAGTATTAAAACAAATTGAATAACTTATCTCAAACAAACTTGCTAATGGTAAAGTATCAACCTATACCAATGTAGACACTCAAGGAGGACTAGATAGGGATTTTTCGAGTTAAGATTGGAATTAGGATGGCAATGCTTGGTAAGTGAGGGTTACTTTATTATCAATCATCCCTTGATATATAGTTATGATAGGATTCATGATAGTCATGTGTTAACTCTTGTTTGGAATTTATCTTGAAGATCTTTAATTACAGTTTCTTATCTTGTCCCTTTTAAGCTCTCTATTTTATGAATGTCAATGGAACTGATATGGTTCAAAGATGAATGCATGTTCATACTATTCGAACTGAAGGATCGTCAACCACAAGTACCTTCCTTCATGATTATTATGATACTTTGTCTACTAGACTCACACATACAGTGGTGCTGGAATGATTTTCATGTTTTCTTGTCTACTGGGCTAACATATAGTAGTAGTGCGATTTATGTGTTATTTACATCAAGTTTCCACTTCTTTGACTATATGACATTCATGGTCTTCGTTTATTCTTGTTGATACTATCACATTTGGGCAATGATTTTTTTATCTTGCATTATATAATGTGCTTGCTTATTATATCTTGAAATGCCCAAAATGATATTAAGTTTCATAAAGAACAATTTTTGCATGCTAAGTCATGAATACACTAGGTACTACTTGGATGATTGATGATAAAGTGGTCTACTGCTTTACTGAACCCATTTATTCTAATCCTAGTTACTGCCTCAATTTTCCAAGACCGTCACGTGGCCTACCACTCCTTGTTCGCAATCCTGGCAGCACCTAACTCGTCACTACCTCAACCTACTCTACTAAGCAACTACATTTACAAACTAATTTGTATTGTACTTAGTGATTCATCTTAAGAGTTGTAAGTAAATAATCAGTTAATTAATTGATTTATATAGCAAAAGCCTTGACTATTTAGTAGAGTATAATTTACTTAAGTATTATGTAAAGAATCTTAAATTCCTATAGTGGAAAACCCGGTAAGTACTAATATATAAGCAACTAACTGCAAATGGTATATATATATACCCAGTACAAATGATAAGGTCACAAATATCCCAAAATAAAACTAAAACTTCAAAAGTACAAGTCAAACATACCAGTAGGTCCTCGACGGTGGGCAAATTAGATGTGGTCGCCTATGATCCCCTTGCCCCTACTGATACTAGGATCTGTACTCAAGCCATCATAAGGACCAAATGACGAGTACAGTAAGTAAAATCCCAATAAAAACCACAATGCATCACTAAGGAAATAAATAGATAACCAAAGATATTGTTTAGTAAACATGCAGTAAAGAAGGAAAATACAGACAACTGCACAAACCTCATCACATGAAAACAAAACACTAAGACAATACAAAGCAAATGTGAACATAGCATACTAAATTTGTACTTCGAACCAGGATCCCATGGTGGAACCTACAACAATTCACATCACCTGCGTCCTAACAAAATTAGCCACATTGGCATACGTCGAACACGTGAATCGGTATTCAACTCGAGATATCATCTACCGAGGCCGAGTAACATGTGCTACAAACTAGTAAGCACCTATAACATCTCGCAGATATATAGGTTGGAGTAACCTCGACCACCTCTGTAAGAATATACACATAATATCAAAGGAAATACATACCAAATGAAAATAATAACTAAATACAGTGGTGGTATTCAATTGGGTTTTACGTACCTTAAATTGCACTCTAAAACCCCCCAAAACACCCGATCTGACCCCTACTAGTCCCCGATTCTAAAACCACGGTCTCATGACTCCTAAGATTGATTTCCAGTGTTTCATTGTTAATTAAGTGGGTTTAATATATTAATTTATCCAAATATCCCGAGCGAACACAGTCCAAAATTTGAATCTTTCGATCCCCAGCGCACTAAGTGAATTGGACAGTGCGTTGGGAAGCTCGGCAATTTCTGTAATGACTAGCAACTTTAAGTGGTAATTAGCATTAACCTGAATAGTAATCACATAGGGATTAAGTTTGAAATTATGGTCGGCGTATCTTGAACAGTGTGTATGTGTATGTTGTAGCGATGCAATTGTGTTTACATGGTGTGTATTATATAATTATGTAGTTATTTGTAAGTGGAAAATGGGACAACTCGGGAAATTGTGGAGGCAGGGATGCCAGTAGAGTTGCGAAAGCACGAGTACGCCCGAGTGAACTCATTGGCGTGCGAGGATTGGAGTTATATATATATATATATATATATCTAAATTATTAATATACATATATATATAGAATGGGATAAGTTTTAAGTGAACTCGAGATAACCAAATACGTATCTCGAGGTAAGGTTTTTTAAATAAAACCTCCTCACCGCGTCTGTTCCATCGAATTCACGAGAAGGAGAGGAAGAATGACTTGAGGGCTTGGAGAGTGGAGAGAGAGACGCGTGAGGATAGAGTGGTGACTGGGAGAGCATGATGAAGTTGCCGACGACTAGGGGTGGTTTCTCACAAGTTCTAATAAGTTTCCTAAACAAATTATTGACTTGTAAATTCGGGGGTTGAGGGAGTAAGGAATGAAAAATTAAATCAAAGTGATGGGGTTTGAATCGAATGGGTTTAATGAAGTCATAAAGATCCCTAGGATCACAGTTAGTGTAGAAATTGATTTGTAATGTTGAATTTGATAGTTTGAGTTTGATTTGGGAAGTTGAAGATTTGTGTTTGAATTGTTGATGAATCATGGTGTTTATTTTTGGAAATCGAAGGTTATGTGATGTATGAGATGTGTGATAATCTTTTTCGAGGATATCAGGGGTTTCGGGTGAATTTGAAGGGGCTACAACAGAGCAGAAATGATGCTTTGTTGCAGGAAACACAACAACCAACGCCCTGGGTATTAGCTCCAGTGCGTTGTCTGTTTAAGATCGAAATTGGCCACTACAGCTGGACAGCGCACTAGCCACTGCAGGTAGTGCACTTACCAGTGCAAAATAAGGGAAAAAATAGATTCGATTTAAGGAGTATTCTTTAGTGCTGTGAGTTTAGAATTGGGATTTGAGGTTATAAATGTCGGATATAGGTTGACATTAGTCAATGTGGTATAGGTCTTCGAACACAAGGAGACAAAAGTGAACCTCGAGAGCTAGAAATCAAGAGGTAAGGTTAGGGAAACGAGACCAAAGTAAGTGGGACTCGACTTTTTATCAATTATGTAACGTAATTAATTACTATTAAAGCACATAGTATTAAAGACTGGGAATGCGGCAATGTACTATGAATTAAAATTTTTTGTTATTATTTTTACAAATAAATAAGAAAATCGAGAAGAGGTTTGAAGGGACAAGTAGGCTTAGGGTATAGAACTGTATTGGAGTTGTTTCCCATCATCGCACCCTAGTGACTTGGGAATTATCCCAATCAATGCTTTCCATTTGAGTTGGCGGCACATCAATCATGAATTATTAGCTGTTAGTGGTAATTCATGAGAGATATGGGAGTGCGACTCACTGATTCAAATGAAATGAAAATATATGTCACTGTACTGTTGCAAAAGACTTATGAATTTGCATTCAGTTATGTATTGTTTATATTTTCAATATCCTCTTTAAATATGCATTGAATTCATATAATTATGCATTTATCTTGATATTTAATTGATAATTGATGTATTGCTCGAGAGTTACTTACTGAGCATGTTGGAGCTCACCCAACTTTACAATTTCAGGTTCTTGATTAACCGCTGAAGAGAAAGGGAAAGGGAAGCTTTAGGAGTTTCGAAGACTTCTCTTGATGTAATGATATTGATGTGTATATGTATATATTATGTGAGTATGTTGTATATATAACTGGGTTGGGTTGTGTTGACTAATCGACGAATTTCTGTATTATATAGTTTTGAAGTAATGTATAATATTATCTGAAAAGTCTGAAATTTCAGCTATTTTTAAATTAAGTTTTATTCGATATATGTGATATACAAGTTGTTATCAGGTGAAAAAGAAAAGGTTGTTGGCTCTAGTTAGGCCTCTTCTAGTGTACTGGGGCTGAATTAGAGTTTCAGGTCGGACATCCTCTATTTAGGATAGGGGATGTTATAGTTGGTATCAGAGCCTGGTTTTAAATAAGCTTGGTTTAAGGAACAAATGTAAACTTGATAACAAAGTTTTATTGTGATTTGGGGGAAAAATTAAATATTTGTACAACTATACGTTATTTGTTGAGCTTATGTATATCTATTGAATATATATGATTTCTCTATTTTCTCTTGACAATATATTAATGGTTGTCCTTCTGTATGGACAGATTTTCATGGTTGAGCAAGGAGGGGAATCTCAGGGGCTCGACAACAAAATGAGGTTAATAGAAAGGCAGAGTGGAAAGAGCGTATGGAAAGGCAATTACAGGAAGTGTTGGAGACTCAGAGCATAATGATGGCCACATTGATGGCTCAGGTAGCACCTCCTACTGTACAATTAGACACTCAGCTTGTTGCCAGTCCTGAGGGTAGTAGAGTTGAGGAGGAGTGAAAATGTTAAAGTTCTAGTAGCACTAGAAATAGCACGGTTGGGGTATAGGTTCAAACATCGTTTCAAGAGGCAATACCTACAATTCTAGTGGTACTTATAGATTATGAGAAAGTTTTATATATGCGGACCAGAAAGGAATTTATGAAATATGACATCATGAGATTTAATGGCAGTTTGGTAGATGGACTAGCTGAAGCCTGGATTTTGGAGATGGAACAACGATTTGAAGCTATTGAAGTAGAGGATCGGTTAAAGGTCCGATTAGTGGCTTTTGTGTTAGTTGATTCTGTTAGGAAATAGTGGAATTCCTTAGAGATGGAAGCCAAAGTCCCCATCACATGGCCAGAGTTCAGAACCATTATCTATAAATAGTATTTTCCCAAATCGGTTATAAGCAAAAAGAAGACCAAGTTCATTAATTTGAAACACAGGTCTATGATTGTGAGGGAATATGAACAGAAATTTAATGAATTAAGGGAATTTGTACCAGAACTAGTAGAGTTGGAGGAGATTAAGATTGATTTGTTTGTTAATGGTCTGGAGGCGGAGATACGCATTGTGGTATCCTCTCATCCTTAAACTAGTTTTGGTTTTATTTTCGAAAGTGCTATGGAAGTTGAGATGACTATTTTAGCCAGACACCTAGCATCAGCAGTAGTGTTACCATCACCTCCATAGTACCCTGGGAGTCAAAAGGCTCGAAAGTTTGTGAATACCAAGGTAGTTATTTAGGTGCAAAAGGAACTAGTTTTTTATCAGCAATGCATGAAGCTAATAGGAGAATATTTTAGGGTCCTTTAGCGTCAGGAGCACCTAGTCAGTCCAAGTCGCAAACTATCACACATATTAGTGCACCAACTTTCGC
Source organism: Stephania japonica (assembly GCA_039657345.1). Taxonomy (NCBI): domain Eukaryota; kingdom Viridiplantae; phylum Streptophyta; class Magnoliopsida; order Ranunculales; family Menispermaceae; genus Stephania; species Stephania japonica. The sequence goes on along the minus strand of CM077564.1, from coordinate 12,174,117 downwards.
ACCGAACACCTAGACCAACATCACAGTTAGGAGGCATAGGTAGAGGTAGAGGACAGTCTGGGTTTCATCCAAGTAGCTCTATGCAGAGTTCTCAGGCTAGTGCGTTTTTTGTCGACCTAATGTTATTTGTTATTGTTGTGGACAAATAGGGCACATTAAGTGAGAGTGTCCTTTACAATTAAATAATAATGTTGGAGGCACTGTAGCTCAGACATTACGAGGACAGACTAATGCAATGGATAAGGCAAACTCTGAGGATACAAGGAGACTGGTGGATGGTATTATTAATATTTATGGTCGACATATGCATGTTTTAATTGATGGTTTTATAGTTTGTTTTATTTCTGGTGCAATAGTAAATGAATTGAAACTGAAATCTGTTAGAGCCAACAAATTGTTGGTCCTGAGCATAGTAGTGAGCAAAAAACTTTATCCTAACCTAATTTGTAGGAATTGTGTAATAAAAAATAGGGAGAATGAATTTCCTATCAGTCTTAGGATAATGGAATACCTATAGTATGATGCACTCTTAGGTATGGATTGGTTATCCATGCATCGGGCTAGTATTGATTGTTTTCATAAACGAGTCATCTTTGATATACCTAGTCTACCTGGGGTTGTAGTCTATCATGGATATAATCTGAAAAGGTTCGCAACTCGGGGTCGAATAGTTACTCCGTGGGAGGTAGAGATGTGTGCAAGGGTTATGACATTGAATAGACCTGGTCAGGAGGTCAAGGTTGAGGAGATTACCGTGATGTGTGAATTTTCAGAAGTTTTTCCATCCGAACTACTAGACTTCCACCACCACGAGTTATTGATTTTGTTAGTGAGACTATACATGGCACGAAACCAATATCGATTCCTCCATACCGTATGGCACGTAAAGAATTACGGGAGTTACAGGTTCAGATTGAGGAGTTGTTGCTGAAAGGGTTTATTCTACCTAGTATGTCACCAAGGGGAGCACCTGTCCTTTTTTTGAAGAAAAATGATGGAACCATGCGTATGTGTATTGATTATAGGCAATTGAATAGGGTGACTATCAAGAATAAATATCCATTTCCTTGAATTGATGACTTATTTGATCAAATGAATGGTGATAAATAGTTTGCAAAGATTGATTTGTGGTTTGGTTATCATCAATTGAGAGTTAGAGATTCAGATATATCATTAACAACCTTTACTAGCCAATATGGTCATTATGAGTTCTCAGTAATGCCGTTAGGACTTACTAATGCTTCTGCTATGTTCATGGGTCTAATGCATAGGGTTTTCAAACCTTATCTTGATCATTTTATCATAGTATTCATTGATGATATTATGATCTCCTTAAAGACTTAGGAAGAGCACTCGCATCACCTCAGAGTTACATTGCAGAATCTGAAGGATAATAAGGCTGTATGAAAAACTTAGCAAGTGCAAATTTTAGGTCTCTAAAGTTAAGTTTCTTGGACACGTGGTGAATGCTGAAGGGATTTCAGTTAATTCATCTAAGGTTGAGGTAATTCAGAAATGGCCTACTCTTACCATGGTGTCAGATGTTCGTAGTTTTCTCGAGTTAACTTGCTATTATAGGAGATTTGTTGAGGGATTCTCTTGGATCACACTTCCCCTTACTCACCTAACACAGAAAGATGTTAAGTTTATTTGGTCTAATGAGTGAAGAATGCCTTCAAGGAATTGAAGTGTAGGTTGACTACAACGCCTGTTCTTACATTACCTGAATCGGGAAAGGAATTTACTGTGTATACTGATGCTTCTCATTTAGGCTTAGGATGTGTGCTAATGTAGGATGGTAGCGTTCTAGTTTATGCTTCGAGGTAACTAAAGGTTCATAAAAAGAATTATCCATTTCATGATCTTAAGCTTTCAGTTGTAGTTTTTGCTTTGAAAATTTGTAGGCATTACTTGTATGGTGAAAAGTTTATGGTGTACTCAGATCATAAAAGTTTAAAATACTTATTAACATAAATTGAACTTAATATGAGACAGCGTAGATGGCTAGAGTTTCTTAAGGATTATGATTTCACTCTACAATATCATCCAGGCAAGGCAAATGTTGTTGCCGATGCCTTGAGTAGGAGGAGAACTAGAAGGGAAACTATGGCTACTACTCAAGCTTCTCAATTTTGGCTTCTTGATGATGCTTTAGTGATGATGATTCGTGAAAGTCCAACTACCACATCATTAGTTGGGAGCACTAGTTCCAGTACTACTAGTCGATTTTATTGGGCTCATATTCGAGCGAAACCTGAGATTATTCAGAGGATTATAGACTAGTAGAAAATTGATCAGGATTACTTAGCATATCGAAGCTTAGCTAGTAGCATTGATCATCCTAATTGGTAGATTTTTGTCCATGGTATGTTACATTTTTAGGATAGATTGTAGTTTTCAGCACAGGAGCAGTTGAGGCAAGAGTTGTTTCAGGAGGCTCATAGATCTTTTTATTCTATTCATCCGAATAACACCAAGATGTATCGTGATATGAGACATATATATTGGTGGCTTGGGATGAAGACATACATAGTGGAGTTTGTGAGGAGATGTGATATTTGTCAATAGGTTATGGCTGAGCATAGAAAACTTGGAGGGTTATTGCACTCTTTGCCTATTCCTGAGTGGAAATAGGAACATATATCTATGGATTTTATTTTTGGTCTACTCTTGAGTCAGCGTAAGCATGATGTAATCTGGGTTGTATTAGATAGGTTAACAAAATTTGCTCATTTCTTACCAATGTCTATGAAATATCCTATAAACTAGTTATGTGAGTTGTATATTCATGAAATTTTGAGGTTCCACGGAGTTCCAGTGTCTATTACTTCAGATAGAGATCCCAAATTTACTTCCAGATTGTGGGAGGGATACAGAGGCAGCTAGGAATAACATTTAATCTCAGTACAGCTTATCATCCTCAGACTGATGGTAGACTAAGTGAATTGATTTTGGTGTTAGAGGATATGCTTCAAGCTTGTATCTTGGAGTTTGGGGGCAGCTGGGAGAAATACATACTTTTGTGTGGTTTTCTTATACTTATAATTATAAGGCCAGCATTGGAATGGTGCCTTTTAAGGCATTATGTGGTCAACCTTGCCGCTTACCAACGTGTTAGGCGAAGGTAGATGTGATGGCCCCAATTTTTAAAGCAATTGGGAATACCCGGCCTAGACCTACATACACTCTCGAGTCAGTACTCACAAGTTTATACGTGCCTAGTCAGCCTCAATTCATTCGATTACAGATTTAAAAGTATGAGTTATTAGATTTTAAAGTTTATCAGATCAATACACAACGGAATTCAACTATAATCAAGCAATAACTCAAGGGAAATCAAGAATTTCTAATAAATGTGGAACCCCGAATACAAGATAAACATGTAAAGCCTGGTGACCATAGTATGATGGGGGCATATACATGATATCCAAGTTTCAACACCCAATTCTATCCATAATGTTTCAAAGAACATATGTAAATAAAAACAATTACATACTACACAGTAAGGAAAGAAATCGTCCTCGATGAGCACTTAAAGGACGTCACCTATCGCTGGTCCCTTTCCCTTGCAGTTACCTATCCTATCTACACCCACCGTCACAAACTAGACAGTGAGCAACTGAGAGAAATTGAAAGTAATGCCAAAAGAATATAATAGTAATTCACGAATAAAACAAGGCAGTCCAAAAATCATGTAGTAATTGAATCACAGGAAATATAACAAGGTGCATGATAATCAAACTAACAGATAACAATCAAAGTTTTACATTTTCCAAGAATCAAAAAATGCCACAAGTGATCTAAATCCACAACAATATCCATAACAGCGATGTCGAAACATTGATGACCACAACTATATCCACAATAATCTAGTACTTGGTATCACATAATCACTAAGGGTGGTCACACATACGTACGTACGGGTGCCTGCATTTTATCCCTCTAGTGAAGGCCGCAAGTACTTTCGAGACACACACTTATGCCAATAACACACAACTAAGGAATAGAATGGAATGCCAAGCATGAAATTAATTCAACAATCACAATAATAGGAGATATAGAATCACATGGTATTTTTTTACTGGCTTACTAACTTACTTGGTACGTCGTGTACCCATCGCACTCTCGTGATCCTAACACTTTTGCTCGGGTCCCCAAACTACTTGTCAATGGTTTGAACCCCAATAGGTTTGGTTTATAATCAATAAACAACTCTAGGATAACCCCCCTAAAATTTCTCAAATTTTTCTCATATTTTTCTAGATTTTCCCTATTTTTTTAGAATTTATTCAATCTCAACTTATTATTATTTTTTATTATTTTATTATTTTTTTTGGTCGAGTCGAGTCTAGCCCGACCCGACCCGGCCCAGTCCTGACCAGGAGCTGGGCTTAGTCCAGCACTGACCAGGCGCTGGGCTTGGCTAATCGTTGGGCTTGGTCCAACTACATCATTCTCATTATTTCAATTTGGGACACAACGCACACACAAACTCACGAAACAAACCTAAAACATATACACACAGCACGCCGCCATAACAAAGCCTCAAAACTTTTTCACGGCATGGGACATACACAACCATGCACAAACCCCATGCCGCACACACATACAACTCTCATGCGGCGTTTTTACTTAAATACCAAAAATACAAACATATGTTCGAGATGTACATAACATACACAACGAGTTCGCGACGTGCACAAAGACACGCCGAACACACGTCGTGATGAGCATACACAAGAAAATGTATATACCACATGAAAATCTGAAATATTGAACATTTCACTATTTGCAGCATCACGAGAGACGCCGTCATGAGTATTGGTCTCAGGGCGTCTCCATGACGCGAGCATATGAAATTAAGATTCGTCTCTGGAATTGTCGTATGTGGGAGACGCCGACACGCAATGAATGTGCGGCATCTCCTCGGTGTCAACTCAAGAAACTGAAAATCGAACTTATAGATCATCAACACCACCCACCACTCTAGGCGATCATCGCCATCATGTTTTTGGCATCAAGACTCCCCAAAATCAATCACGGATCGTTGTGGGATGCTTGGATTCAATTGAAAACCCAAAACCAACACCAAATATGGAAATTCAACCAAATTAACATCCACTTGAAATCAAACAACATCATCGACACCGAGGCCGCTGTTGATCGCTTCGGGGTTTGCCGAGACATTGGTGGAACACCAGGATCATCTCTGGCAAGCCACCCTTGGTCATAGCGATGATACCATAACAAATTAAACAATGAAAACCCAAAATAGTGAGAGAGGAAATGAAATTATAAGAAGAGAGATCTCACCTTCTCCGGCAAAGTTGAAACATTGGCGACCCTCCGATAGGTTGGACAGCCCTCCAATGGCTGTGCTAGGGCTTTCTTGCTCACCAAGTTTTGAAAGAGGAGAAAAAAAGATGAAGAGAACAGAAAAAATGAAAGGAAAGCATGGGGCGGGTCCTCATATAGGCCCACACCTCATCCACACACATACATCTCAAGGTCAATCCAACTAACAACACCTTAGTTTTCCACCTATTCTAACACCCCTTAATGTGACTCCACTAGGTGACACGCGCACCACTTAACTAACCAACTCTCTAGCCTGTTCTTACATTCTCGCACTCTAAACATCCTACGACTCGCGAGTCTCGTGTTTTGGTCTCGCCTATGCTCTCTCGTCGTTAATCGACTAAATTATCATTAATTGGCTTATTAATCAATCATTTTCACTATTTTAAAGTCCCGTGTACCCGTACCCCATCAGTCGATGCCCGTTCGATCAGTTTTCCTACTTGTTTACTGACTTCACTGTCTGGTCACTCAAATATGGATATAAATACATAGTACACGCCATCATTCACAAATAGATAAATTTTTGGGTTATTACAGTCTCCCCAACTAATAGGAGATTTTGTCCTCAAAATTAGCTCTAGCTTGAGCAAAATAAGGGGAATCAACACTCATTCACATCTCCACCAAACTACAAGCTTATAGCCTCTTCAGACAGTGTGGATCCTTTGTATCAAACTATGGACTCTTTCAAAGTTGCTTCAAGAAGCTCTTTTTTAACGTTAACCTGCAGACCGATGCAAAGTCACTTCAGACAGCTCAATATGCTATGACCAACTGTGGAATCACGCGAGAGTCACTTCCAACAGCTCGACATCAGATATTGAGCTAGGGACTTGTACAAAGTCTCTTCGAACAACACATCATCTTCAACCCACTTCTTTTCTCCACACTTATCAAATTGTGGGCCTTCGCACTTCGAAAAGCTTGATTTCATCTCAGTCCTCAGAATGCGGGTCACAACCATTTCAAATAGCCTAATTTGACTATAATGGCCCGTTATAATTATAACATTGTTATTTAATTATTTTTATATTAGGACGCTAGCTTAGACGACACGTGGACGCCGCGGATAGGCTTGGTATGACCCGAACTTAGGGTACTAACTGTGCACTATTGTTATTTCTCTAAGTTATGTGATATATTTGTGTATCTACAATTACTTGTCGGGCGAGTTTGAGAGCTGTGGTTTCATTTCGTAGAACACGCCAACGCGAGGGTTATGTAGCTGTGAGGTCGGGCATTAGGTTAGATTAGATTTAATCAATATAACATGACTATGGTTGAGGATATAAATGTAATGAGATTTAAATTTAACCATAGGCTAAGTTAAGTAATTCAATTAGGTATACTAAGTGTGGGTATGCCTCAGAAAACGTGCCAAACGCGGGCACGGGGAGCCGGGTAGTCGGGAAGTTAGTGTGACCATACTTACCATTTTATGAAATTTATTTGATGACTTGGGTAAGCCATATGAGTTAAATCAAATTGGTATATAACAAATCCTATAGTTATAACTGAATAAATCAGTACACCTTGGATTGTCCTCGAGACATACAATAGATGAGATACAAAACAACTAGTGTCATGATAAGGTGTCCAGGAATTAAGTGACACAGGCTTAACAAGGACCACTATATTAGCCTCAAGATGCGTGTAAACACCAGATTAGAACAAAACATATAAATACCACTTGATCGTGAACATGCAAACCAAAGCAATTCTCAACAATTCTTGAGGTTCTGAGGGGAGAAATTCTAGTTAAGGGTAGCAACTGAGGGTTTGGAAACTTGATTGGACATCTAAACAACGAAATATAAGGAAATCTACTTACAAATTCTCTGATTTTTATGGAAATTTGATGTGTTTGGTTATGTTGAGGTTCAAATGAATTTATGAAAATTCATCATTGTTTTTGCTAGAATTGTGGTTTATGAGGTTAGTTTTGATGAGTTATGTCAATTCGAAATGGATTTGTGCACAAAAATGAATGGTTTGGTGATTTCGAATTTTAAAAACATGCACACTTCGATCCTCTATTTTAAGTGAAAACATGTTAAATTGGTGTTTTAGAGAGGAATTTGATGCGGTTGAGAGTGTGTGGTAATTCTATGATGTTTGTACGTGTTAGGAACCAGAAAAAGCCCAAAATCCGTTGCTGGAATTTATGGGCAGAGTGCACCTAGCACGCTAGGTGATGAAAACTAGCGCGCTAGACACGTTGGGGAAGATGATGATCTTTCGTGCATGAACAATGCACGAAGATCAATTAGCGCACTAATTCCCCTAACTAGCGCGTTAGGTACCAGAACCCCTGAATCCCTAAAATGAAAATCGAGCCAAATCGCTAACAAACCCACTTAATTAACCAATGAACACCCGAAATAGATCTCAGGAGTCACGGGACAGTAACTAAAGTCGGGGACTAGTCAGGGATTAGATCGGGGTGTTTTGGGGTTATTGAGCGCGGTTCGAGGTACATAAAATCCAACTAAACACCACTACTGTATTTACTTATTGTTTATTAATTTGAGCTGTAATTCTTGATAATCTGTTAGTCCATTCTTATTGGGATAGTTGAGTTTTCCTGTCTATGTATCCGAGGGTTGTTGTGGTTGCTTGCTAAGTGTGTAGCACGTGTTCTCAGCCTCGGTAGATTATATCCCAAGTTGAATACTAGTTCACATGTTCAATGTAACCCACTAGGGCTAATGCCACTGGGACATAGTCGTAGGGTCGATGGTATAGGCCACGACCAGGGCTCTGTCATTTACATTCTTAAATTAATATGCACAGAGGTTTTCTTTGGGATTTTACTTACTAGGCTCGTCATCAGCCTTTTGTGATGACTGAGCAGACCTAGTACTAGCAGAGGTAAGAGGATTTTTGGGGACTACATCTGACTTACCTTCTGAGGCCTGCTGGCATGTTTGGTGGTAGCTATACTTTTGATATTTTGTATTACTTTTTGGTTGGAGACTATATTTCACACCTGTACTGGTATATATATACTGTTATAATTGATCACCTATATGCACAGTACTGTTGGGATTCCACTATAGGTTGAATGAGTAAACCTTATATATTCTTTTGGTAATATAAAGACTTTCGTTTTATTTCGTCATAAATGTTGATTAGTTTAATTGAATTTAAATTGTTTAATATAAAACTATATGTAAACTATCGAATAATTTGACAAGAAACGCAAAGGTGTCAGACAAATGATGAGTATGAGTGACATGGGCAGATGTTTCAGGCGTTAAGGTAGGGAAGTAGCTTACCATGGGGCGGCCTCGAAATTTGGGGTCGTCACATTGACTATGGTCTCTCTAGACCGCTCCCATTTCTCGAAATAGTAGGAATGCCAATGACCTCATCGGAGATAATGTCACTACCAAAGCACAAGTCAGGTAATCACGGCGTAAGAAACTACGATCGCGACTCATACATCATACTTGTGATAACCTCCCAACCCACTCGCGTTTCAACGCAAGTTCATCTATACCCAAACAATAAATATGTTCGACAAAGTTGCAACTATGTCCACCATGTACACTATGTGTCATGCATTATAAGATGAATCACAACCCGTTTGGTCCTGCCTCTCTTTAGGTATACTCGTGGATAGGTTTGGCAACCCATTGTCGCCAAGCTTACCACCTATTTCGAACTTTAATCTAAGTTAGGTATGTCTCACCCTAGACAACTCTGCTAAGTTTCAACGGCGCTACTCTAGCAGGTATCCACCCTAACTCCATTACATGATGTCCGGCATTGCATTAAAACACCTAAAGTTTATATGAAATTGCTTCATGCATGATAAAACTGCAAAAGGAGAATCGTTTACCTGTGGTAGGATCACTAACCATTGACAGTTATGGCTCAATCACCATGTGTACATCCTCCATGGCTTGAGGCTGATCGTCATCGTGTTTATCCTCGTACAAATCTGGACATCGATTCAGGAGATTTTCGAGCTGTTCGAACTGGGAACACACTTTCGTCCTTGAAAACCTCCATCGTCGTTTGGATCCCTCATTTGTTTCCTGTCATGTCCCTCTAATAGGTACTCTGACTGCAACTCGAGTCGATCAGGCTTAATCACCTCTAATCATTGCTTCTAAAATGCGATTCTCAACTAACGACATACCGTTATCGTTATTAGATCTAGCCTGATCCGCCTACACTATCTGATAAAGAAAGCGAGTTTCGGTTCAATAAATAACTATCGATACCATATAATATACCACATAAAACATACTTATACAATTAAGTTTTCAATTTCTTGTTGGGCCATTTTGAGTTTTGGCTAGGATTGGTCCTGTTGCCTACAGATTAGAGTTGCCACTTCAGCTTGCGAGAGTTCATAATGTATTTCATGTGTCTATGCTTCGTAAAACTGAAACCAAATTCATTCCAAAAGTTGATTGGAACGAGTTTGATATTTGGGAGAACTTATTTTATGATGAGCAACCAATTAAGATTCTTGACCGTAAGGTTCAGAAGCTGAGAACCAAGGAAATTCCTTGGTTAAAGTGAAATTGCAATTCCATAACAATGAGGAGTTAACCTGGGAGCGCAAATATTATATGTGGGAGCAGTTTCCTTTTCTCTTCGAGAATTCAGGTAATTTATAATTCCTTTAATTTTGAGGACAAAATAAATTTTAAATTGGGGAGATTATAACAACCGCAACATTAAGTGATAATTAGCGTTAACCTAAATAGTAATCACAGAGGGATTAAGTTTGGAATTAGGATCGGCGTATCTTGAACAGTGTATATCTATGTTGTAGTGATGCAATTGTGTTTACATGGTGTGTGTTATATAATTATGTAGTTATTTGTAAATGGAAAATGGGACAACAAGAAATTGTGAAGGCAGGGATGCTAGTAGAGTTGTGAGAGAGCGAATACGCTCGAGTGAACTCATTGGAGTGAGGATTGGAATTATACATATATACACAATATATATATATATATGATATAACCCCTTGTATATATATATATATATATATATATATATATATACAATGGGTATATATATCTAAATTATTAATATATATATATATAGAATGAGATAAGTTTAAAGTGACCTCGAGATAACCAAATACGTATCTCGAGGTGAGTTTGTTTATAAACAAAACCTCTTCATCGTGTCCGTTCCATCGAATTCACGAGAAGGAAAGGAAGAGCGACTGGAGGGATTAAAAAGCGAAAAGAGAGACACGTGAGGAGAAAGTGGTGATTGGGAGAGCACGATATGGTTGTTGACGACTAGGGGTGGTTTCTCATGATTTATAGTAAGTTTCCTAAATGAGTTCTTGACTTGTGAATTCGGGGGTTGGGGAGTAAGGAATGAAAAATTGAATCAAAGTGATAAGGTTCGATTCCAATGGGTTTAATTAAGTCATAAAGGACCTTAGGACCATTATTAGTGTCGAAATTGATTTGTAATGTTGAATTTATAGTTTGAGTTTGATTTGGGAAGTTGAAGATTTGTGTTTGAATTATTGATGAATCGTAGTGTTTATTACTGGAAATTGAAGGTTATGTGATGTATGAGATGTGTGATAATCTTCTTCGAAGATTTCAGGGGTTTCGGTAGATTTCGAAGGGGCTGCAATAGAGCAGAAACAATACTTTTTGTAGGAAACCTAGAAGTTAGCGCTCTGGGTATTAGCCCCAACACGCTGTTTGTTTAAGATCGAAATAGGCCACTACAACTAGACATCGCGTCGACCACTGCAGGTAGTGCGCTGGCCAATGCAAAATAAGGAAAAACCAGATTTGGTTTAACTAGTATTCTTTAGTGTTGTAAGTTTAGAATTGGGATTTAAGGTTATAAATGTTAAATATAGGTTGACATTAGTCAATGTGGTATAGGTCTTCGAATACAAGGAGACGGAAGTGAACCTCGAGAACTAGGAAATCAAGAGGCAAGGTTAGGGAAATATGACCAAGGTAAGTGGGACTTGATTTTTCATCAATTATGCAGCGTAATTAATTACTATTAGAGCACATAGTATCATAGACTAAGAATGGGGCAATGTATTATGACTTAAACTGTTTTGTTAATGTTTTTACAAATGAAAATGAAAATCGGGAAGAGGTTTGGCGGGACACATTAGCCTAGGGTTTGAAACGTGGTGGAGTTGTTTCACATCACCGTGCACCTCCAATGACTTAGGAATTATCCCGATCAATGCTTTCCATTTGACTTGGCAGCATATCAATCATTAATTATTAGTTGTCAGTGATAATTCATGAGAGATGTAGGAGTGCAACTCACTAATTCAAATGAAATGAAAATATAAGTCACGGTACAGTTGCAAAAGACTTATGAATTTGCATTCAGTTATGTATTATTTATATTTTTCAATATCCTCTTTAAATATGTGTTGGATTCATATTGTTATGCATTTATGTTGATATTTAGATGATAATTGATGTATTACTCGAGAGTCACTTACTGAGCATGTATGAGCTCACCTAACTTTATAATTTTAGGTTCTCGATTGACCTTTGAAGAGAAAGGGAGAGGGAAATTTTAGGGGTTGAAGGCTTCTCTTTATGTAATGATACTGATGTGTATATGTATATATTGTGTAACTATGTTATATATATAACTGCGTTTGGTTATGTTTACTAATCAACGAATTTCTATATTATTTAGTTTTGATATAGTATATAATATTATCAGAAAAGTTTGAAATTTTCGTTGTTTTAAAATTAAGTTTTATTCGATATATACGATATACAGGTTATTATTAAGTGAAAAAGAAAAGTCTGCTAACTCTAGTTAGGCCTGTTTTGGTGTACCAGGGCTTAATTATACTTTTAGACCGGACATCCTCTATTTAGGATAGGGGAAGTTACACTTACTGTTTTTCGCCCTGAAGAACAGTCATCTTTTTCACGTCGTCTAGCGCGCTAGAAATGTCGATTCACTGAATTCCAATTACGAATTTTGGGAGTTTGGGATTTTCCCCAACTTCCCATCGCACTTAGCATCATTCCTAACCTCCAAATCAATCGATTAAACCTAAAAAACGCTAGTTATACCCCATTTTTCCATAACATAAAGAATCAAAGACATGCACACATAATCCGAAAATTTCCACAATTTTACACAAAATCCTCAACAATTCCAATCCAACTATTTTATTTCATCCATTTAAACCTTTCAAACCACAAAACCACCGAAATTTAGAGTGCATGTGCGAAATCCGAACTTTAAAGTTGGAACTCAACAAAGACACATTTTAATGGAAATTTAAGTGAATTGAGAGAGAGAGAGAGATTACCTTAGATTTAGTGATCAAACCTCTAAAATCCCAACTTTGACCTCAAATCTCTCCTACCAGCTCAAGAATTTCCTCTGATCTCTTAAATTTTTCATTGCTTTTGTGTATACAATGAACCCAAATGAGTTTTATACCGTTTAATGTAATTTGATGTGAAACGTGTATCTTGAGGCATATCTAATGGTTCCTAATCACTGCAATCACAAATTCCAGTGACACAAATGTGATACCATTCACCTTGAACCACTCATGTTGTTTATCCCTAAGATCATCCTAGTGTGGTTGATTTTTCATAAATCAATTATAGGTTTCCATATTGATTTACCTCTCGGTCTAACGCTTCTCTAATACTTGTGTTGACACGCACTTCAAGACAAACACCCATAGCACATCCTTGCCCGACTCTAACATACACATATGTGATGTAGCATTGATAATAATGAACTTTTAACACCACAACTATAAGCATACAACATACACAAATAACATATACATATAGGGTACTCCTATCCGAGTCATCCCAACTGTCCACATAACGTCCAAATTAACCCGTTAATCCCCGAGATTAACATTAATTCTAATTAATTCGTTACAATTCTTCCCGACTAGAATAATTTCATTCCCAAAATTGAACAACTTCGATTAACACCTCTTGTTCACCAAACCGTACACTGTGTGAACACTTCACACATCTTGTCAGTTCCATACTTGACTAACTTCTCTACAATTTCTTGGACATTACTGTACCCACTCACAAGGGCAATTAATCAACTCTCCTGCACCCACTCTTAGGGTCAAATATCAAATAGAGATACAAGTGTGTGTCGCATACGTGAACACCCAATCACGACCATTCCTTGACACCTTCGTCACCTGTACAAAACAACACCGTGCCAGGAAACCCTAGCTTAGTTACCTATTTTCGGTTGACTGAAAATTCATCTGAATTTGATTCCAATATGTCAAGATCCTACCAGTGTGTGTATCAATTGAACCATTACCCAAAATCTTCTCAATCTGAGACCCCACTCAGAATCTTATCCATCTGGGATCCTATTAGTGATTACACCCCACCAGCACATCACCAAATCGCATGGCCTATTCTATCTTCTAGATGTCTCTAGTGAATCGGTTCGATCTTCTCTATATGATCAGCAACTATCTTTGGCTCCACGACAACTGCATCCTCTGATTCTACCCAATATGCCGGTGACCTGCAGGATCTCTCATATAGTGCTTCTAATGATGGCATCTCGGTACTAGCCTGATAGCTATTATTGCAGATAACTCATATAGCATAAAGTAATCTTTCTCCAAACCTTCAAACTAAAGAACGCAAGTTTGAGCATATCCTCCAAAACTCGTATCAGTTTCTCTGACTGCACCTCTATTTGATGATGATAGGTCGTACTATACTACAATCTAATACCAATTTGTTCCATTATCTGCTCAATTGTAAAAATGTATAATGCATCGATACTGGTATAAAGTGCATCGATTTTTCAGTCTATCTGTCATTATCCAGATCGCATTATGTCACCTCGACATCTACAGTAATCCACTAACAAAAACAATGTAATACGTTCCCATTTCCACTAAGGAATGGGTAACGGTTGTAATGACCTACTTCGTCATCAGTGCTTAGCCTTCATATGCAGACTGATATGTTAACTCGGAATATACTCTCCAAGGTCAGCCTTTATTCCAGGCCATCAAAACAATCTCCATAATTTCGTGATACACTTGAATCTTGCCTGGATGAACTGTGTAACGAAACCTGTGAGTGTTCTCTAGAATAATGTCTCCAATCTCTAGTTATTCTAGCACTCCTAACCAACTTATGTGTCTTACATTGATCCTAGACCTCTACCTAGTTTGTCTATTTTGAATCCTCTTGTGTCAACCCGACTAATCATTGTCTAGACATTCTGAGGTTTCTAAGTTGCATTTCTACCACGTTACTTGTTTCTGTACTAACAGTAATGGCTACAACACTAAACGTACTTCCTAGAACCTTTCTTATTCTATCTTAACGTTTATGTTTCCTTTTCCATTTCAACTATTCCTTTTTGTCTCGATTTAGACAAATCTTTATAAATTTCAAAAATATTTGTATTATTAATTTGTTCCTTATCCATATGTTGTGGTGGTGTGGGCCCCTACCGACCTCACTATATGAACAAGATAATTTAAATTTAAGTGGATTTTTCGACTTGCATGATAGCGAGACAACTTTCATATTCGAAGTTACGTATGGTTGTCAACGATTACCTAAATTTTGAACCATCTCAACACTTTCATTTCTTAGTTGGTTTAAAATAAAATCCTTTAACATGTCTTCTTGGTTGACAACTTTTGTTTCAACTCGTTGAATCGTCACTTGTTCAACTTTGTCACTAAAGTTTCTAAGTGAACGTCCTTACTATCTCTCTATTCGGTATGTTTACTCTAGACCACTAGTCTTTACCCTTAACCTTACCTTCCCCCCCCGGTCCCTAACTTCCCATTCTTGAGTATACTACACATACTAATTCATCACTCCTTTGTCTCACCAGTAAATCTCCTGACTCTCCGACCCCTATCTTAGACCCCGATCCTACGATCCTTAGTCCCTGCCTTCCTAGTCTTGAGTCTATGATTACTGCAATACAACTCAATACTTGTTGTTTGTAAGATTTCCCAATGTTTGAACAAATCAAACCTCTTCTAATATGCATATAGTCTTATATGTAATTACTAAAAATCCTCAGGTTTCATTTATATCATCGCAAAATAACCTAGTATTCTTCATACATATAAAGTATATAACCGTGGGTTTCCTTAATTTATGCAAAAACAAGCTGAATCTCTAAGTCAGTACCCTAGGCATACTGTTCAGATAAACTCTGAACCCAGAGCTCTAACATGTAATGGCTCTACCAACACTGGTGCCATCAAAACTAACAGGTACTCCAAGTGTGAATGCCATTCACTCCGCAGTGAGTACATCTGCAAGTGTCTTGGTCTCTCAGGAAAACTCTGGCATCTGGCATGTCTGAACTCGATACACCTGATGTGTCTGTCATAATTACCAGTCCTCGCATACTCTCACTCCCTGCATGCTCGTGCTGACTGTCTCGAACATTTCCATGTCGTGAGTTTCCTATATCCTGTTCATGATTCTTTCTACGATGTGCTGCTAATGCTGATAGTGTCTGGCAATCTGTCCTCATATGTCCCCTTTGATAGTATCTGAAGCAACGACATGTCTCTCGCCTATCCACTCGTTTGTCTCTGGATCTATGACTTGACCTTGGTCCTTCTGACGCTTATCATAGCCATCTCTACCCCTATCATATACATTTTGATGAGGTTGTTGTCGATCCTACGGAGCTGGCACACGTGATGCAACTAACACGGATATTGCGGCAACTTGATCCCATAATATCTTGAACATCTCTGTAAGTTGAATCTCATGAGCCGCAAGTTGATCCTCTACACTCGTTATAGCTTGAGAAGTCCTGATAACAGCGCCAGTCTGTCTCGTCTCCTGAGGGATAGTAAACTATCCATCCATGATGATCTACACCGAGAAACGTGCGTCGGATCAGCCTCTATTTATATAAATATACATAGTAAAATCATAACATGTATGTAGAACTCTATTACTACTCATTCTACTGTCCATTACTACAGTTCTAAGGCAACTTCAACGGGTTTCAACATCTAAATTCATATAAAGGTTATCCTCTTTCAGATTTTTAATTTACTTAGAAGTTCCACGAACACTCGCTTAATCCCAAATTTTAACAATACCAAATATATGTATTAGTCCCATATCGACCTTGCTCTGATACCAACTTGTCATAGCCTCAATTTTCCAAGACCGCCACATGGCCTACCACTCCTTGCTCGCAATCCTGGTAGCACATGCCACGTCACTGTAACGGCCCAATTAGTAATTGCCGTTAATTATGACGTTATTGTAGACGTAGATGCCAGCAGAAACATTCGTGGGTCCCACAGTGAGGCTTAAGTACGGTCGTATTAGGTAAGTAGTATTTTGTGTGTTGTTTTGTTTAATTTTGCGATGTTTATGTTAAAATAGGTTAACGACATCGCGATGTGTGTAATTATATTTTAAATTGACGTGTGAGATTGTGTGTTAAGTATTCGCATCGATATGTATGTCAACGCGGGTACCGAATAGATTAAAGACGAAATTTTAAGTTGAGGAAAATATTACACACATAAAATAAGTTAAATGTGACAAAATAGTAAATTGGTGGGTGCCTAGGGACACGCGGGGTCGTGGTCGACACGCGTGGGTGGTACGGTAGTGTGCACACCCGAGTACGCTCGTTGGCGCGCGCGACGAAATTTTAGGCGCAAAAGTATAAGCGAATATATATTTATATATGTATCTAGGTAATTTAATATATATATATATAAATATATATTAAAAATCAGGAAATTAAGAAAATAATAGTGAAATGACCAAAAAGGGTATGTGGTTGTTTAGAAAAAGAGGATGGACACAAGGGCATTTTGGTCATTTTCCCCTTAACTGCCTTCTTCTTCATTAAATCGAAAACTGGAGAAGAAAAAAAAACACAGACGAGAAGAAGAAGACCGAGAGAGAGAGAGAGAGAGAGATCAAGAGGACGACGGGCTTGTGTGATCGAGGAGAACAAGGTGAGTGAGTATATGTTGTTGTTGTTGTTGTATGTGTTGGCGGGGGTGATGGTGTGGTGGATCGGTGGTGGCAGGGTGTAGCTTGGGAGCTCGGACGAACTGCAAGAGCAGTTCGTCCGAGGAGGGAGACGACACCCATGTCGTCTCCCCTCTCCCTCTCCCTCTCCCTCTCCCAATTAAGGAAAAAAAAATTTGCTGTTGGAACAGAGCAGAAATGCTCTGTTCCATCGAGGAAGAAAGAGGGCCGGTTCGGCCGAACCGTCCCTAATTAAAAAAAAACAAAAACAGTTTTGAAAAAAAAAACTGGAAAATTCATAGGAAATTCAAATGAAATAGAAAAAGTTTAGAAAAATTATATTTTGATCAAATAAAGGAATTTTGGGATTTTCTCAGAAATTTTGGCGAGATATAGTCGGGGTTTTAGCCTCGTAAAATGTAAAATTGAAATAATATATTAAATTGAAGCTAATTTAATGATAAATGGTAATAGGTATAATTCGGGTGATATTTTGATTTGTCGGGTGTTTCTTGGAGCTGGACTGGAATTTGGTTTTCGGGACGAGGAGTGCGGATTAAGGTGTGTAGTATCCCAATTGAACTTCACTTTAGTATTTACTATTCTATTTATTTGAATTCAGTCCTATTTATTCATTACTCTATTTCATTATTGTTTTACAGTGGTCGAGTACTCACACCTGGTGTCTTTACGGTAGTGGAGTTTACTCCTACCTGGTGTCTTTACGGTGTTGAGATCACTCCCCACCTAGTGTTTATTCGTTAGGGGCATAGAGTCCACTAAGTCATAGCACTTGTCTAGGCATACGCCGGTGAATAGGCTACCCGGGTATGATAGGCTTGTGTGGGTGGGTCGTGGATGTACGCCGACCACCTAGAGGGTCCAGGGTCACCCGTTAGAGGTGTTTTCACGGGCTGTGCCTGGGAAATAGCCCGAAGTATGACTTAGTCTGATTTTTACTGTGCACGTACTTTACTTCGCTACTATATTTATGCATGCGATGATCTTTTACAGTTGCCTGTATTTTTTTGTTCCGCATGTTTATTTATAGTATTTTAAATTCTAGCATTTTATTTACGTAATTACTTGGTGAATTTCCTTGGGATTACTCACTCTGGACTCGTCATCTATTTTTTGTGATGGCTTGAGGTAGATCCTGGTACGAGTCGAGGGAAGGGCAAGCTTGAGGACTACGTAGATTGACGCTCTATCCCTACTCGTATGTTTGTTTGTTTTTGTTGTTTTATGCTGGGTTTTGGATTTTGAGAGGTAGATATGACCTGCATATAAATCGTAGGTCATATTTTTTATATTTTAAGGATCTCTGATGATATGTATATGATGTACATTTGGTATGGTTTCCACTTAGGTATTATGCTCATAAAATACATGTTAAAACTTTATGTTGTTAATTTAATTTTCCGCTGCGTAATTTGAGGTTAAATGATATTAAAGGAACCTAAGTTAACTTGAATCAGTAATTATTAACACATAACATCAAAGTTAACAGGAAATTGATTGATAATGGATAATTGGGCGTGGGACACAGCTGGCGGGTACGTGATCAGTTGTGGGCCCGCGTGGCCTCCCGTGGCGGACCAATGTGGAATTTGGGGTCGCTACAGTCACTACCTCAACCTACTTTATTAGGCAACTCCATTTACAGGCTAATTTTATTGTACTTAGTGACTTAAGAGTTGTAAGTAAAAAACCAGTTGATTAGTTGATTAGTTGATTTATATAGCAGAAGTATTAACTAGTTAGTAGAGTATAATTTACTTAATTATTATGTTAAGAATCTTAAAATCCTATAGTGAAAAACCCGATAAGAACTCAGTATATAAGCAACTAACTGTCAAACAGTATATATATACTAGTACAAATGATAAGGTCTCAAATATTTCAAAACAAAACTAAAACATCAAAAGTACCAGTCATACATACAAGTAGGTCCTCAACAGTGGGCAAATCCGATGTGGTCGCTTGTGATCCCTTGCCCCTATTGATATTATGATCCATACTTAAGCCATCAGTAGGACGAGATGATGAGTCCAATAAGAAAAATCTTAAGGAAACCATCGTGCATCATTAAGGAAATAAATAGATAACCAAATATAGTGTTTAGTAAACATGCGGTAAAGAAGGAAAATATAGACAACTACACAAAGCTCATCGCATGAAAATAAAACACCAATATAATACAAAGCGGATGTGAACATAGCAAACTAAGTTTGTACTTCAGACGAGGATCCCGGCGGTGGAACCTAGCACAATTCATATCACCTGCGTCCTAACGGAATTAGCCATATTGGCGTACATCAAACACGTGAACCGGTATTTAACTCGGGATATCATCTACCAAGGTCGAGTAACACGTGCTACAAACTATTATGCACTACAACATCTCGCGGATACATAGGTGGGAGTTACCTCGACCACCCTAGTAAGAATACACACAAAATATCAAAGGAAATGCAAACCAAATGATAACAATAAGTAAATACAACAGTGGTGTTCAATTGGGTTTTACGTACCTCAAATCGTACTCTGAAAACCCCAAAAACACCCGATCTAACCCCAACTAGTCCCTGACTCTATAACCATAGTCTTGTGACTCTTGAGATCAATTTCAGTTTTTAATGTTAATTAAGTGGGTTTAATATGTTAATTTATCTAAAAACCCCGAGCCAATACTGTCCAAAAATTGAGTCTTTTGGTCACTAGTGCGCTAAGCAAATTGGCCAGTGAACTAGAAAGCTCGACACTTATTGTTCTTCGTCTTGAAGAACAATCATCTTCTTCGCATCGTCCAGCACGCTAGTGTTCATCACCAAATGTGATGGAAAGGTAGATTCCCTAAATTCTAGTTCGGAATTCTAGGAATTTGGGTTTTCCCCAATTTTCCATCACACTTAACATCATTCCTAACCTCCAAATCAATCGATTAAACCTCAAAAACACCAGTTATACCCTTTTTCCAGCACACAGAGAATCAAAGAAATGCACACATAATCCAAAAATTTCCAAATTTTACCCAAAATCCTTAACAAATCTGATCCAACTATTTTCTTTCATTCATTTAAACCTTTTAAACCACAAACCACCAAAATTCAGAGTGTATGTGTGAAATCCAAACTTTAAACTTGGAACTCAACAAAGACCCATATTAATGGAAATTTAAGCAAATTGAGAGAGAGAGAGAGAGATTACCTTAAATTTAGTGATCAAACCTCTAAATTCCCAACCCTAACCTCATATATCTCCTTCCAGCTCGGGAATTTCCTTTGATCTCACAATTTTCATTAATTTTGTATATACAATGAACCCAAATGAGTTTTTATACCCTTTAATGTAATCTGATGTGAAATACGTATCTCGAGGCATATCTAATGGTTCCTAATCACTGCAGTCACAAATTTCAGTGACATACAAATGTGACATCATTCACCTTGAACCACTCATGTTGCTTATCCCTAAGATATCATCCTAGTGTGGCTGATTTTCCATAAACCAACTATAGGTTTCTATTTTGATTTACCTCAATTAAAATCATATAACTTATGTAGGCTCCAAATTAATTCATAAAAATCGTACACAAGGTAACACCAACTCTCGACTACCCGGTATCCAGTGCCCCGCGTCTGGCACGCATCTCGAGGTGATCCTTCACTTAGTGTACCCAATTAATTGATTTAGCCTAAGGTTATGAATATCAAATTAATCCATAAATACACCAACCTTAGTCATTTCCATTTAATGGACTTATTTTAACATAACCCAATACCCCACAGTGTAATGCATGTTTAATACCTACGTTGACACGTACTTCGAGAGGAACACCCATCGCACAATTTCGCCCAACTCCAACATACACATATGCGATATAGCATTAATAACAATGGATTTTAACGCTGCAATAATAAGCATACAACATTCACAAATAATATATACATCCTAGGAACTCCTATCTGAGTTATCCCAGTTGTCCACATAACGTCCGAATTAACTCGTTAATCCCCGAGATTAATATTAATCCTGATTAATTAAATTTGGGTCATTACATTGCTCACCCTCACTTCTCCCCTCCAGGTACTTCACCAACCGCTCAGGACAAGAAAAAAAATAAAGATCATAAATTAGAAGATCTATAGTTTTCATGTGTGTGAGTTTGAGACTTTAATATTCTATCTTCCATTTTGGAACAAGATTTGTAATTAAAACAAGGAATTTAATCCTACCCAAAAAAACAAGGAATTTAAACGGACAGATGATTTAGCACCCATTACTTTGTTTTTATAAGACTTTTACTATTATTACGTACTTGTTTTAGACATATGGAAGGCTTTTTTCTATTCTGCACCTTATTGCCTTTAATTTAGTTGTCAACTTGTAGATTGTCTTGTTGTATTTTGCAAGTTAAGGCTAATCGGGTCATTACTCTACTTGTCTGATTATCTCGATGGGTTTGGTGATGGGATAGGTCGAGCGACTCGAGTCCACAGGGTCTCGAGTCGTCACATCGATATTTTACCCTAGTTGAGGTAAGTAAACTAGTAAGAAAATTAATAGAATTCATAAATCTTTATTTCATTTCCATTGTTAAAATTTGCATATTTATGGAATTATACTCCTAATTACCGAGCCTAAGGGCCAAGTGAGTCAGGAAGGTGATTTTTGGTGTGGCGACTGACTTGAAACTAGAACCACACCCCGAGTTACTAGATTTTGAATTGTGAGCGAGAGGTGAGCTATCTAAGGCACCGTTGACACCCCTACATCAACCATAGTCTTTTGATTCATCTAGTCCTACTGCATTTCTAAGACTTGAGTCTGCTTGCACTGTTGGGAATCTAGGAAGTCATGTTGTGGCACCCGCATTTGATGGAGTTGGGACCAATTAGGCTCCTCTCCTTCGATCCTATGACACTCTTTATGTTTGTTTTATTTTTCAATTTGATTATCATGCACTTTACTTTTCTTTCAACTCATTTATATTTTTCACATGATTCTTTGAACTGCTTTATTTTTGCTTGACCTTTTTTTAATATTCTTATGGTTTTACTCACTATAATTGTCTCTTTTGGTGACAATTAAGGAATTCAGAGCGACCTTTCTCCTTTACTTATTTGTAGGTTTTAGATTTTGCATTATATATATATATATTTTATATGGGATATGCATGCTATCTATATTTATAGGGTGTCTATCTATATTTATAGGGTTACACACCATAGGTTTTCATGATCATTTTAATTGAGTTATTTACTTTGCCTGAAATTATATTCCCCTTTATTTACCTTAAAACTTGCATAACCTAATAAATCAACTTTAAATCATCAAATTAATAATTATAATGAAAACAGAGGTTTACTAGGCTTGTGTTGACCATGCAGAGGCTAACTCGAGGGTCTACGTAGGTCTAGGCTTGGCGAGAAGCCCAATTTGTGGGGCTGGGGTCGTCACACAATCGAGGCAAGGAGGTGCTAGCTGACTACCTCCGAGTCCATTCATCTTTAGTTTATGTCTTTGATTATCAGTATGTATATATTTATTTTTATTGGATTTTAGGGACTTGTAGTACACCAATACATGAGAGTATAAACCTTGTAGGTTATTATATAAATGAAATCTCTTTATTTATGCACATTTTTAATTTATCGTAAAGATTTCTGCTAAAAACTTAATCGTTAAAGTTCACAAATAACCGATTAAACACTAACTTACCGAATAAGTCACTTAATTATTATATAGTGAATTGCTGACTAAGTTAAGCTTGTTGCAAAATGTGCAATCAAATAGTTAAGTCGCGACTCATCATTGATAAGCAGTGACATGCAGTGACATGGTGAGCTTAGTGGTGTATCTATTGACGTAGTGGTGCCTGTTTGCATCGGAGTTTGAGGCCGCCACACTTTCTTGATGATGAAGCGTATTAGTTCTTTCATTGTGATTTGAAGCTTTATATCCATGAGATGATCAAATTTGCCCACTTCTTGAATTGTCCTCATCCTATAATTTAATTAGCATGCTAATGTCTTCATCTATTTTAATTGAATTATTAATTTTCATGGAATGTCGATGTTAGTAATTTATTCTTCTTATCAACTTTACAAATGAAACTTTAGGCATTTGATACATGTTTCTTATACTTAAGTGTGACTTGTGCAATATTGTGATCCGAGATAGATGGGGATTCGATAGAGCGGTCTATCGAGCCCATTCCACGAGAATGATTGGGGTTGGGTTCCAAGTCATACCAAAAAGCTAGGGTTTGATTCTTTAGAATAAATCGAAGGATACCCTATTTAACTTGAGCTCACATAGTGCCAGGTACATCACAAATATATCAGAGGATTACCCTATGAATACGGGGTTAGGTTTCTTCCAATGGTATAAAGAACTCCTACTAGTGAGTAGTTAATTGGTTATCTTCTTATGGACTGAAAGGCAACCCGACTTAAGTCTGAGGCACCCCAACATGTTGCTCCCATTGCACTTTTAGTCTTTGTTTCCTACACTCATTTACTCTAGTTTTACTAGTTTACCATGGTAACTTCTTCCATGTGCCTTTATTATGGCTTTTATTTACCACCTTACATGTTTTTAGTTACCTGTCTTTCATTACTCAAAATGTGAATAAGGCAGGATTTACTCACTAGAATTATTACTTCAAGTGACAATTGAAAAGCCTACTAGTAGCAAAGGGAAGGAGAAGATTAACGATTACCTCTGAGCCCCCAACGAGCGATTTTTGCTGCTTTTGTAAGTGCTTATCATTATATTTATTTACTTACGTCTTTTGTATACATTTTGGGTTGCATGTAGGGTTGCAAGTGGGGCAGGGCGGGGCGGGGATCCAAATTACCGTCCCGTCCCCGCAACGTGTGGGGCGGAGATTTATTTCTAGAAATTCCTTGCGGGGCAAACTTTGTCGCCCTGCGAGGATCCTTACAAGGTGGGGAATCCCCGCACCCCTTCAATCTTGTAAAAAATGTCTATTTTGATTTTCACTCATTGGTAGTTTGGCACATAACCACTATCTCAATTTTTTTGATAAACTATTTTTCTCAAATTGAAGTATTAATGTGATTTATTTTGTTTTTGATATGGTTATGTTAATTGAGTTACAAGTTATCATACTTAATTAAATATATTAGGTTTTCAAAATTAGTGTGGTAATATATATATATATATATTTTTGATAAATATGGTAAATATATTTCAATGTTGTATTAAACTTAATTTTATATATCCTTACGATACAACATATATAAGAGCTTACAATATATAAATATATATAATAGAATTGATTTAAAGGTAAAAATAGATTTTATGTTGGAGATCTTGAGTTTTATTCCATACATTACATATGTTTTAGTCAAAAAATTATACAATTTTTAGTTAAAAACATAAAAAATAGAGAATTTTATGCAAGGGCCGGATGCAAGGCGGGGAATTCTCCCGTGGAGAACAATCTCCGTCCCCACCTTGCCCCGTACCCCACTCCACGGAGAGCATAATGCGGGGACTTCTTGCCCTATTGAGGCAGGCCCATGGGTAATGGGGATTCCTCACCCTAGTTGCATGATGGGATGAAAGACTATTTTTCCATCTTAATACATGTATGGACTCTGTTATCGCCTTTGTTATATACATGAGATTTGTTTTGCCTAGTTAATATCCATTTATAGGTGTCTTACTTCACTTGTGCTATTAAATTAGGGAGTGGCTAAATAGGCCCAACTTTTTGTTTAGAGGACCACATTACTTTTTGTACCTCGCTTTTTGTACCCTATTTTTTGCTATACAATGATTAAAACTAGTTTTCAAAAAGAATAATAAAAACTGAGAAAATGAGAGAATTGAGGGGTGTTAGGGTGAGGTTGTGGGTATTTTTTCGGTTTAGAAAAAAAAGTGTATTTAAAGAAAAAAAAAGTGGGGTACAAAAAGTAATGGGGTCCTCTAAGCAAGAAGTGGAGTCCGTTTAGCTAGTACCATAAATCAAGTCTTTTGCAAATATTTTTAAGAGAAATCAAAATTTCATTAATCATTCATGACTCAATACAGGACTAGACACGAGAATCAAGTACATTGATTCGCTAATCCTATTTGTACAAATAAACTTCCATTAATTTGATTTTTTTTTTCAAAATTGAAATAGTTTGACAATCAAGGAGTGCTCTCTACAATATTGAAACTCGTGACAATACACAAAAGTATTAGCTATAACCACAAAATGAATAATAACGAGATAATGCCAAATACTAATTCTGAACAAGAATATATAACGAGATAAATGATTAGTAAAGGTTGATTAATGAACTGTCAAACACTAGATGATTGAGATTAGAACTTAATCGAAAATTAGTGCCAGGAAATGCCCTCATTTGGGTTAGGGACCATTACATTAGTATTATATGGGCTTTAGTTTAAGAGAGTGAAGTGTACGTGTATTTGTAAGGTCCGGTCTAAAAGTGACTTGCAAGTTATGTTTATGTAAGCTTCAACTTATGGTGGGTGTTTGCTCCAAAATGTCATGGCAAGGTGGAGTCCCACTCAAAATTTATTTATTTTTTATTTTTTTATCTCCACTCAAAACTTCTTAACATTCATATTGTATTTCTTCTCAATTAGTCCAGGTGAGATGTTCTCTCATCCCTAACAATAACAAATTAATTGTCTTCTGATTCAAAAAAATAAAAAAAAATAAAAAAAAAAAAAAAACTCCTTTTGTTTTCTGAAAAGAAAAAAAATATCAAGATGCATTATTATATTGAGAATTCTTTAGGAAATTGTGTGTGCGCATTTATTTAATTAATTAAATATAACTATATGTGAAACTACGTTTATTAATATACTAGCCAGTACTACAGTATTATATACCTAAAATTCCATAAAAATATTCCTTCCCCTTCTATATCTATGTATAGCCAAGCAGATCAATATTAGGGAAACAAACTCTTGGGTCATAGAGTAATAATTAATGTGACGAAATAACAGTCTAGTTAATTTTCATACAAAATGCACGAGTCAAATAATACAAAGCATATAGGACCCATGTTTTAATCAAAATATTTATCATTTTAACTTTATATATATAGGACAAGCAGATCCTGTTCACTACCTAGACGTTGGTTGGCTTTATCAAGCAAAGTGTGCTCTTCTCCAGATGAATGTATAATCGTAAAGTTGCCTAAATAAAGCTAATGATCTCCCCAACTTTATTAGCCATAATTTAAAAATGACGCATTATATATTATTGATGACACACGGCGTTCAATAAAGGATATGATAAACCACTTTACTGGAATCGGATTGCACGTAAAACACGTAATAAATTCTTTTTTATGATCAAAAGATTAACATTAATCATATTATTCAATATTTTTTTGGTTGAGGTGAAATACAAATTTCATTAATTATTAATAAATCAATACAGGACTAGACATGGAATCAATAGCACTAATAAAAATATCTTCATTCGCTAACCTTATTCCACAAATTTTCTTGCGAATGCGAATGTAACAATAAAACAATTTTACAATCAAGGACTGCTCTCTACAAACATCTGGAACACAAGACAATACACAAACACTAGCAACTAGAACAACATAATGACAAACAAAATATCCAAAAAATGGAAGAAAGACCAAAGACTACTAACAAGAGAAGACAAAATCAAACCTTCCAACAAGAGAAAGACAAATTACCTATTAAATGTGAAACCCTAAAGAAAATTACCAATCCAGCAACCGCACAGATCTACGAACAATCATCTAGAGAGGTGTATTGCAACAAAATGGAGTCATTTTCACAGATCTAAACAGATCTATAATTTATTAAATGAATCAAATACGAAAAGATATGATTGGAACTACCGTTGATCAAAAGAGAAGATCGGTGGTGGTTCTAAATCTATAATCACAAAAAAAAATCAAAAAAAGAATTTTAGGATTTGGAGATGTCGTGGGGACCGTGAGAGTGTAGTATGTACGTATCATTCAATGCTCCCTCCATTTCATATTATCTGTCACATTAGAGAAGCTTTTTTTTTTTGTTTCACAATATGTGTCACACTAAGAAATCAATGAAGCATTAAATGATATATTTTCGATTTTAACCCTATTCTATTTAATTAATGACACTATCAATTACTCTTTTTTACACAAGACCTATAATAAATGAAGTTATTTATATAGGTAACTTAGTTTTTATCATAAAATCTTAATGGTAATCAATCACCTTAATTATTGTACAAAAGTTAAAGTGACAGATAATATAGAATGGAGGGGTTTTCAAAAAAAAAAATATAGGAAGTAATATATATAAGAATGTGACTTTGGAAAAAATTGTTTCCATGGATGGATGTAATTGTCCTCAAACCATTCACCAATATATATATTTTTTTTAAAAAAAATTCACCCAATATCAATATCAATATCAATAGCTTTTATATATATATAGCTTATATAAAAGAGCGCTAATTAATTGTGATTGCTTCAACGCTCTAAAATTAATTTATCTGCAATTACGTAGGATTCCTTCTATAATAAAAATCTCACTGGATTTGTCCAAAGTGTTTCATCTCCTCTAGCTATCTTATCAGGTTCCATGCCTTTTCATATCCCCACAATACTAAATACTTCCACTAGTCAAAAATATAAGACTTTTTGTTCAAAACTCACATATTAACAAAGCATTAATTAAATAAGAAAAATCATTAATTATGAGTTTAAAATACATTCTTATCCACATATAATTATTTATTTCATCATATATAAAGAAGACAAGTGTTTAATAATAATTAAATGTTTGAGTTAAAAGAGGGATAAAATAGGTATAAGAAATGTAAAGTTCTCTCAAATTCTAAAAACGTCTTATATTTTTTTTAGCAAAAAAATTCAAAACGTCATATATTTTTTACTGGAGGGAGTATTAAATACAGTTCTTGTTGTCTCCTCTTTATGGTATGAGATTTGCATAAGACTTGCCATATCTACAAATGAACAAACAAATGCTTGATTCTCGATTAATCTCGGTTGCAGAGAGTTGTGGGTATTGTGGTTTGGCAATATTTTTGTGTTTGGGTATTTTGTTATTTTGATAAAAAAGAAACAATTTGCCCCCACTGAGGTTTGAACCTATGATCTATTACTCTATATAAGACTCGTACCAAACTATTAGGCCATCCAATTAGTTGGTAAATTTGCAATATTTCAAAAGATGGGAAATGGAAAAGCTTAAATTTGTTTTGAATTTAGTGTTAAAGAGGGATGGAGAGCAGCGGTGACAGTTGCGGAGATGAAGCCAAAGAGGTTTGGTTTGTAGTTTGTAATCAAATTCTGCTATCTAATCTATATGGGTCCAGGGTTTTCAATTTTTGTGGGTAAAAGACTAAGATGCTAAGAGTCATTTTCTTTTTTATCTACTCTTCCGGGTTGGCTTTGGCACATTAAAGAGGTGAAACTTAGTGCCCATTGGGAAAAATGAAATACGAAAAACGCAAGTTTTGTCTTCAAAATGTTTGATCAAATGTTTGTTTTCATGTTTTTCTTATTTTTCCCTTTATCTATGTGTACATATATCTTTGAAAATTTTACATCCATACTGTTATTTTACTTTCAAATCTACAAAGTACATTAATTTTTCTTTTTATTCGCGAAGTAATGTATGCTGGCTTTTCAAAAAGCGTAATCTCGAAAGGAATAGTGAAGATTTTTTGTTGGACGTGAATCACACGAATAACATCTTTGCAAAAGGCATTATTCGTGTGACATGGAGCTCCATGTGGATCACTTGAAGAATGCATTTTGCAAATGCGTTATTCGTGTAACGTGGATTCATGTCACATGAATAGCGCCTTTGCAAAATGTGCTATTCGTGTGACATGGATCGCATACTAATCACATGAATAGCACCTTCAGAAAAGGCGTTATTCGTGTGATATGTATACCATGTGTATCACGAATTGTGCATTTACTAAAGGCGTAATTCGTGATCCATGACCTCCAACCAACAGAGAATATATTCTCTGCCAACACCCACCCTAAGGATTAATTGGGGTCTCCAATGGGGATTGAACGTTTGTTGGGGATGGTGAGGTGGAGAGAGAGAGAGAGAGAGAGAGAGAGAGAGAGAGTTGGGTCTTGAGTGAGAAAAGGTAAAGGGGAGAGAGACAGAATCCTGAGTGAGACGTGGGTGGAGAGAGAAAGGCAAGGGAGAGAGACAAATGAGAGGGGGAGACGAAGGAGAGGGATAAAAGAGTGTAAAAGTGAGGGGGAGCACACAAAGAGAGAGAGAGAGTGTGAAGGGCGGTAAGGAGGGTGGTAAGGGGATAGTAGGGAGGGCGAGAGAGAGGGTCGACAAGAAGAGAGAGAGAGAGAGAGAGAGAGAGAGAGTGTGTGTGTATGTGTGTGTGTTTGGTCAATTAGGTTTATTTAGAAAGAGTTGGGTGTTAGGCTGACGTGGGGAGAAGGGAGTAAGGTCTGTGAGAGAGTTGGGTTGAGAGAAGTAGAATCCACAAGATGGATTGAAAACAAGGAGGTCGTTAAGGTGAAGGTTTTTTTAATAATATTTTTAAGAATATCCTTTTAGTTATTTAGTTTTCATTTGAATAAAAGAACTAACTTTATTTTTTTACAGGGAATATTAAAATGAAGAACAAAACATGAGGGAAATAATAAGAACTAAAATTTATTTATTTATTATTTTTATATTATGTAATTGCGTAGTTTTTTTAAGAAAAAGTAGTTAAGTAGCATTTGTTTATTGCATGGCATGTGTACTTTAACTGTGTTTTTAATTATTTTGTGCTTTAAAAATAACTTTTTAATAAAAAGAAAATATTAGAATGCACAACTAGAAGAAGGTTTTTCATAGCATGTGAAAAACGATGTGACATCAATTTAATTGTTTTTTTACCAATGTATTTATATCCCATGTTATTAAAAAAAACATGTTTTTCATAGCTTTTAAGAAAAGTTCAGATTAGTTATTCATTGTTTTTAGTTAACTTTGTAGCTTAACTACTAATTGCTTTTAAAAATGGCTACTAAAAGATGTTGCAGCTTAATTATCAATTGCATTTCATAAACGCTTGGAAACACTAGTCTTTTTTCAAATGAAAAATGTCATCAAACACACTAGAGGATTGTCATATGAACGGCCGATCAAAGTGAGCGATCGAGTGAGAGAGATCATGGAGTGTGCGCAATCTACGGCTTCGATTAAGCGTGAGGGTCGAGAGCGAATGTTAAATGAGTTTACGATTTTGTTAAATGTTATAGAGTAAAATATTTTAAAAAAGAAACGTTGTAGTTAACAAAATGTTACAATAGTTAAACCCATTAAGACCATTTAAATTAAAATCGATACTTATGTCTTTTATTTTTTAATTTTTTAAGTAATGTCTGTCTTTTATTGCATTTCAAGAAAGGTGGAATAAATCTAAAGCTGTAGAAAAGTTAATTTTTAGTAGTGATTGTCATTGCTTATTACTTGTAGTAAAATATTTTTAAAAAACTAGAGATAATAATTGAGTGATAAAAAAATGTAATCCTTTTTATTCGAATAATTGAAGGCATGTTATTCAATAGTATAACATGACTTATATCCTGTGTCAACTAAAATAAACATTACTAGATTCAAAATGAATCTATTTGGCTAGATCCATCATATTGAATTGTGAACGAATAAGAAAAAATAAGTAAAAAAATATAAATTTACATATTATATGATTTTCTAATACCTAAAAAAAGATAAATAGATTCCAAGTATATTTGAAAATTGAATGTATCCCCAAATTGTGCTTGCATTTTTCATTGCACACAACTTTCTCTATGTATAAATCTATACCTAAGTTAAGTTTCTTAGAAGTAACTCGTTCCCTTTCCTAAGATGGGACTATAAGAAAATTGAATACTCAGTTGATACTAAGTTCCTCATAAAGGACTTATTCCTTTACCCAAAAGGCTCCTCTAACAACCCTAGGATAAAATTCAAATCATTTTGAAAGATTATTACAAGATGCTCCCTTTTGATAAAGGAACAAGAATAATCTTTTATGAGGATTTTTTTTGAAAGTTCGATCAAGCCTCAAATCCTCATTTTGATCATTTTTTGGATTGATATATACATAATCCTTTTTACATTATCAATGCAGTAAATTATGTAGGTTATGGAATATAGGAACATCTCGTATCTATTTTATGTATACGGAGAAATTGTTAGGGTTTCGCAAGGCATCGAGTACAGCACAGCGCCATCAATGATTCTAATGCTTAAGTTTGGAACGAATAAACATGAGTTGATGGATCACGTGTATTACACATTTGGTATCTCGTCCACTGAGACTCTCATTACGATGACGTAATAACCCATCTATCAGGTTTGTAGTATTTTATCACCGTGTTGTTGCAAGACGAGACCCACTTCGAATTAATGTGGTCAACAATATCAAATCTACCATTATTAGCGATGATAGAGATTTATTTAACCTTCGAGCCAATCGAGCCTTTTAAAACTTTACAGTGCATTCGTATGTGGTAGAAGAACATGTCGGCATAACATGCCCTATATCAATGATAGAAAGATTAATATACAATCACCTATCGATGATGATGTGCAAAATAGATTTGTTACTCCAGTTGATGGTGACATTAGTGCCCCCAGTGATGACCCTAACTAGGATGACAAAAACGACATTGACGAGAACGCATGTCCCCTCGAGGATCTTACACCATCTGTTGATTGGTAAAATATAAATATTACAAACAATCCAACCGATGAACCTCTAAGGGCAGATAACTTGCAAGATGATGAGTAATTTGCTATTTGATGAAGAGAATTTCTTGGAAAAATAAGCTATGAAGAAGTTCACCAACCATTGTCGATATACAATGAAATTGATTCAAAAGTGGCTAATTCTACTATGATCCAACATTCTCATCATTTAACTGGATAGGACATGCTTCATTTTAAATTGGAAGGAGGAATGTGCTTTGACAATAAGAAATACTTGCAAGATGCCATCAAAGTATGGCATATTAACAAACATTGTCAATACAGTCAACTACCACCTTGTGGGCGGTGAAGTGTAGAAGTGAGCAAGGTGAGTGCATGTGGTGTATTCATACTTGTTTACGAAAGAATATGCAATTATGGGAGATCACTCAATTAGACAAGTCGCACATCTGTAGAAATCCCGATGTAGAACGCGATCATGCCTAACTCGATGCCAACATGCTTGCACGTAAGATACAAAGCATTATTCAGATAGACCAGGCAATAACGATTAAGGCATTGGTAGAAATAATTAAGCTAAAATACGAACATGAAGTAAACTAAAAGTGCATGTGGGATGCCAAAAGGAAAGCAGTAGCAAAGGTATTTGGAGATTGGGACGCGTTTTATGCTAGGTTACCAAAATAGTTGGCGGTTGTACAGAATAAGAGCCCAGGACAAAGATTGAGTGGTCACATAGACTGTGGGTAGCATATGAGATCAAGGCAGAGCTCCCTCAATTTCGTTGTGTATTCTTCGCATTCAAACATCAATCGAAGGGTTCAAGCATTGTAGGCCTCTTATACAGATTGACGCGACGTTTTTTTATGGTAATGGACACCTACTTTCAGTTGCATTTGCAGTTGCAAAAAATAAATCAACAAACTCGTGGGGGTAGTTTTTTAGGATGTTGCGCAAACAAGTGACCGATAGAGATGGTATTTGTATTATTTCTGATTGTCACTTTGGCATTCTCAAGGCTGTTAACATACCATCAAATGGTGTTTGCCCATTAAAAGGATATCATTGTTATTGCATGCGACACTTGGCTAGTAATTTGAAAATAAATTTAAAAAATGAATCATTGAAAAACATCCTTTCTCGAGCTACTGTTCAACATCAAGTGAGGAAATTTGATGCATGCATGGAGTGTTTTGCTTATTTTTCATCAGGAACTCCTCAATATCATCAATATGTGAATGTCATTCCCAAGGAACTAAGGACTCAATCGCATGACAAAGGCCTGTGCTATGGATGGAAGAATTCTAATGGGGTTGGTATGTAATCAATACTAGTTATGTTTGTTATCCAAAAACTTTTTATCACTGTGCTGATATTACTGACAAGACATTATCTTACTATTATAAAGTATTTTTGTAATGACCCGAAATTAATTCGCCGTTATTTGTGGTGTATTGCAGATGTGGCGGACAACTCAGACACCCGTGGGACCCGCAACTAGGCTAGAGCGCGTCTGGAACTAAGTAAATAGTTATTTTGTGTGTTGTTTTGTCTAATTTTGCGATGTTTATGTTAAAATAGGTTAAACGACATCGCAATGTGTGTAATTATATGACGTGCGAGGTTGTGTGTTAAGTATTTGCCTCGATATGCTTGTCGACGCGAGTACCGGGTAGACTAAAAGACAAAATATTAGACCGGGGGAAATAATACACACATGAAATGAATTAAATGTGATAAAATAGTAAATTGGTGGGCGTCTAGTAACACGTGGGGTCGTGGTCGACACGCGTGGGTGGTACAGTAGTGTGCACGTCCGAGTACGCTCGTTGGCGCGTACGACGAAATTGTAGCGCAAAAATATAGGCAAATATATATATATATATATATATATGTAATTTAAAAAATAAATATATATATAAATAAATATATATTAAAATCAGAAATTAAAAATAATTGTGAAATGACCAAAAAGGGCATTGGATTATGGAGGAGGAGGATAAGAATGAAGGGGCATTTTGGTCATTTAACCACAAAATTTGATAACCACCACCACCAACACCACATTTCTCACAATTTCAATCG
Organism: Stephania japonica; assembly: GCA_039657345.1. Classification (NCBI taxonomy): domain Eukaryota; kingdom Viridiplantae; phylum Streptophyta; class Magnoliopsida; order Ranunculales; family Menispermaceae; genus Stephania; species Stephania japonica. The sequence continues at coordinate 12,139,936 of CM077564.1, read as the reverse complement.
ATCGAAACCGAGGAGAATAGCCAACGAGAGAGATCGAGGAGGAGAGAACGAGAGCACGACGACGTCGATGTGAGTTGTTATGTTGTCTTGTTGTTATGTTGTTGTTGTTGTGTGCGTTGTTGTTGTGGTGGTGGTGGTGGTGGTGGTGGTTGGTGGTGGTGGTGGGGAGGAGCTCGGGAGCTCGGATGAAGTGCAAGAGCAATTCGTCCGAGGAGGGAGACGACACTCATGTCATCTCCCTTCCCCCCAATCCATTAAAAAAAAATCAAACAGAGGCGTCAAACGCCTCTGTTGAATAAGACGATGGGGAGGGAGCACGCACGCGTGCGTGCGTGCGTACATCACTGAGCCGGGCCGAACGGGCCCTGGCCCAACCCAGGTGGGTCTGGACCGGGCCCAGGTGGACCGAACCGAGCCCGACCCGGTTGGGCCGAGTTGAACCCTGTTCAGGGGACCCACCCTCATATTAATTAAATAATATTTTTATTATTATTTTATTGAAATAAATTAAAAACTGTTTTAAATAAAATAAAATACAAAAAAATAGAGAAAAATAACTAAAAATTATGGAAAAATTCAGAAAAATATGAGAAATTTGAAAAAGGGTTCATAAATGAGTTTCGAAATTTTTTCGGGATTTTGGCAACATGTTGTCGGGGTTTTTATATCGTAAAATGTAAAATTGACGTAATATATGAAATTGAAGCTAATTCAATGACAAATGGTATTAGATATATTCGGGTGATAATTTCGATTGTCGAGTGTTTATTGGAGTTAAACCGTGGTTTGGTTTTCGGGACGCGGAGTGCGGATTGAGGTGTGTAGTATCCCAACTGAAATTACTTGAGTATTTACTTCTTTTGGCATTTGAATTCAATTTCTTTTATTTCAATATTCTACCCTGGTAAGACAGACTGTGGGTCCACATTGGCCCCCTGGGAGTTTATTTGGAAAATGAGCCGTTACATTTTGGTAACAGAGCCTAGGTTTAGGAAAACCTAAGACTCGAATTTGAGGAAAACCTGATCATAAACCTATTGAATAAGCTTTAGATGTGGAAACCCAAAGGAATTACCTAAAATTTTAGTTGGGAAGTAATGAGAGATGGTAGAAATCAGGGATATACGTGTTATGTTTTTGTTTGTATATTAACTAAGTTACACGTATATTCGTACTGAGGCACGTTCTTCGATGCAGATACCGATTGACAAGCAGCCTCCACGTACAACTTCAACCAAAGGTTAGAGATACTAGTGACCCCACTAGGCCAACATTGACTTTAGAGTCGTTAGTGCAGACAGTGGATGAAAGGTTCACATAGTTGTTGGATTTATTGAGGACTCGTGAGATTACGACAGCTCTCTACTACCGTTGTAGCTGCACCATTGGTTACTACTCTTGCAGTTGCTGCTCCAACTACTGTTGAAACTCTAGGGCACAGGTTGCAGTATCTGAGACACATGTCGAGAGGGCTATACCAATGGTTATTCCAGCAGAGACTATGTTAGTTGTGACTCATTTGACTACCAAGCAGCCAGCTATAGCGTCTTCATCAGGGAGTTTGATGACAGTAGAGGCGAAGAAGTTGAAGGATTACCTTAGATTCTCTCCAGGATACTCTTATGGAGTTGGAGACCCAGAGATAGCGGGAGGTGGCTATTGGCTCATAAGAGATTACACGAGATGCTATTGGTGGATGTGGTTGATAGATCGAGATTGGCTAGTTATTGCCCGATATCTACTGTTGTTATATGGTGGACCACCTATAAAGCGACACATCCTACGATTACTACTTGGGTTGATTTCAAAGCATTGTTCATGGATGAGTATATACCTATGGAGGTCAGGATTCGATTGAGAGAGGAGTTCTTGACACTAATTCAGGGAGTGATATGCAGTTACCGAGTACATGGAGAGGTACAAATATTTATTATTCTACTCTATGGATCTGGCAGGGACTGACCACTACTAGATGTATTACTTTGTTCGAGGACTGGATAAGAGGATAGTTACCACAATTATGTTCCAGTGGAGCGACTACTTTGGCTCAGGTACACGATAAGTCTCTTTCTCAGGAGACTTATAGTGCAGAGTACTAGTAGATTAGCGATTCAAACTATGCTATTGCATGGGGGTCGCAGAGTCATCCGATTCGTGGTTTCGGTTTGATCAGAGGCCGAAGAGACAGAGGAAAGATTAGGATCGATAGGGACAGGGCCAAAACCTCGTAGAGGTAGAGGTGATTGGTAGTCAGATCAAGGTCGCAGAGGCCACAACGATCGTCGGGATGATCGGGATAGATGCGTAATGATCGCGAGGTAGCATATTCCGCGACCTCTATACCATTTGATCGACCGAGACAGCAGCAGAGGCAGGATAGAGGTCAGGGTCAGAGAGGCCAAAGTCGAGGTTAGAGTCAGGCGTAGAGTCAGAGGACTACTTGCAGATCAAACACTCATGCTTGTTATCGTTATGGTTAGGTTGACATCTTTATGGCGAAGTGTACCAGACCAACGCTAGTACCATCACAGACAGACCATGCCAGAGATAGGGCCCAGATAGCTACTTTTAGGGTTGCACAGCCAAACCAGGAAGCGACCAAACAGCTTATTGAGGGTATGTTATCTGTATGTGGTACTTTTATGCATGTTATGTTTGATTTCGTCAGCACACTTTCCTTTATATCTGGACGTATAGTAGGATTGTTAGGGTTAGATGCACAGACTTTAGATACACATCTTATTCTTAAAAGTACAGCTAGGGATAAGATTTACCCTAATTGGATTTGTCGGGATTGTGTGGTTGAGATTGAGGGACATCAGTTACAGGCTGACTTGAGAGTATTAGAGTACTTGGAGTTCGACGCGATGTTAGGTATGGTTTGGTTATCTCTTATCACGCACAGATCGACTGTTTTAGCAAAACGGTGACATTTACATCGAGGGGATTCTAGAGTTTTCTTTTGTCAGAGCTGCGTCAGCATTACCTATCACTCGAGGTAGACTAGTTACGTCGTAGGAGATGGAGGCGTACGCGGCTATGGTGGAGCCAGAGCTTAGGACAGTGATTAGGGTTGAGGATGTCCCGATTGTTTACGAGTTTTCTGATGTATTTCCTGAGGATTTGCCAGGATTGCCACCATCGAGAGCTATGGAGTTTATCATTAAGCTGATTCTGGGGACAACCGATTTACATCAGGCGTATAGGATGTCGACATCGGAGTAGGTGGAGTTAAAGACCCAGTTAGAGGAATTATTGCAGAAAGATTCATTCACTTTAACATGTCACCTTGGGGAGCTCTAGTTCTTTTTGTGAAGAAAAAAGACGGCTCGATGCGGACGTGTGGATTATAGGAAGTTGAATCAAGTGACGATTATGAACCGTTACCCACTTCCCAGGATCGATTACTTGTTCGATCAATTGGTAGGAGCCAAATTCTTCTCGAAGATTGACCTCAGATCGTGATATCATCAGTTGAGGATTTGAGAGGGAGATATCGAGAAAACTATTTTCAGTACGCGTTACGAGTTATACGAGTTTACAGTCATGCCATTTAGGTTGACTTAACGTGCACCGGCGATCTTCATGGATTTGATGCACAGGGCGCTCAAAGCCGTTTTTGGATTGGTACGTCATAGTTTTCATCGACGACATCCTGATTTATAGCAGGACTCGTGTGGAACATGAGAGACATCTCAGGGAGGTATTGGCAACGTTGAGAGAGCACCGACTTTACGCCACGTTCAGCAAGTGCGCATTTTGGCTGAGTGAGGTGAAGTTTTTGGGGCACGTCATCAGCGATGAAGGTATATCAGTAGATGGTGACAAGATTCGAGCTATTATTGACTGGAGGACACTCGATTCTATATCTAATATTCGAAGTTTCCTAGGTTTTGCAGGACATTATAGACGCTTCATACAGGATTTTACGTTGATTGCAATGCCGATGTCGAGGTTGACTAAGAAAGACGTTAGATTTGACTAGTCGCAGTAGTGTGAGGATGCTTTCTGGGAGCTATGAAGAGGCAGTTGACTTCTGCACCAGTTTTAGCATTACTTGTGGTAGGTAAGGGTTTCTAATTTACACTAATATGTCAATCATTGGGTTGGGTTGTGTGTTAATGCAGGACGGACACCTAGTGGCCTATTTATCGCGATGATTAAGACATCATGAGGAGAGTTATCCAATGTGCAATTTGAAGCTTGCGTAGTCGTGTTTGCATTGAAGGCTTGGAGGTGTTATTTGTACGGTGAAAGGTTCGTAGTGTTTGCCGACCACCAAAGTTTGAGATATTTGTTCACTCAGAGGGAGTTGAACATGAGATAGTGGAGATGGCTCGAGTTATTAAAGGACTACGATTTCTCTATTGAGTATCATCCGAGGAAAGCGAACGTCATAGCTGATGCACTGAGCAGGAGCGGCATCGAGAGTCGACGGGACTACGGCATATGACACACGAGTACGAGTTGCTTGACGATGCGTCGATGTTGTATGTGACAGAGTCTATTGCTGAGCTACACATTTGCTACCTGATACGAGTTCCTATTGTGTCTCTAGAATGGGTTGTTGAGTTGCAGAGAACTGAGGGTCGATATTTACTGATCAGTGGACTGGCTCAGGATCTGGGGTGCACAAAGTGGTCTTAGGGTTCAAACCGGTGCTTGAGACACAGGGGTCGTTTGTGGATACCGAAGGTACGGAGCTCAGGGACAGTATTCTCGAGGACGCACACCGGTCACGATTTACAGTTTATCCTGGTTTGACCAAGATGTATCACTACCTTCAGTGATTGTTTTGGTGGCCAGGGATGAAGGCTGATGTAGAGAGGTATGTCCAGAGTTGTCATATTTGCCAACAGGTGAAGGCTGAGCATAGAAGTCCAGTTAGGTTGCTATAGCCGCTGCCCATTCCTCGGTAGAAATGGGAACATGTGACCATGGACTTCGTCAGTGGCCTACCACAGACTACGAGGAGACATGACGTAGTTTGGGTAGTTATCGACAGGTTGACAAAATAGGCACATTTTATACCGATCACCATGAGATATTCAGTTACACAACTAAGCACTATTTTCGATAGAGAGATTGTCAGATTGCACGGTGTACCAATCTCCATTATTTCTGACAGAGATCCGAGGTTTACTTCTAGGCTTTGGGAGAATATGCTGGAGCAGTTTGGCACCCGACTATAGTTCAGTTGTACCATCCTCAGACTAACGGGTAGTCAGAGCGGTTGATTCAGATTCTAGAGGATATGCTCAGGGCGTGTATTTTACAGTTTGGTGGATCGTGGGAGGATTATCTGCCATTGTGCAAGTTTGCGTACAACAACAGCTATCAGGCGAGTATTAGGATGCCACTGTTCGAGGCACTATATGGTAGGCCCTGTAGGTCACCAGCATGTTGGACGACACCGGAGGATACAATGGCTATAGGACCTGAGGTTGTTGTGGATCACACTGAGAAGGTAAGGTAGATTAGACAGAGACTTCAGGCGGCGCAAGATGGACAGAAGAAATATGTGGATAGGTATCATGGGGATCTGAGCTACGAGGTTGGTGACGTGGTGTACTTGAAGGTTTGCCCTGGAAGGGTCATCAGAGATTTGGCATTAAGGGGAAACTAGCACCAAGGTTTATTGGATTGTTCAAAGTTGAGGTATGTGTCACAGAGTGGCATACCATTTAGAGTTATCACCATAGTTAGTGGGGGTACATCCGATGTTTCACATATCCATGTTGAGGCTAGCTAGGTCGGGATCGAGACCTATCGTTGATGTGCGTCAAATTGAGGTGCAACCAGATATGTCATTTGAGGAGCAGCCTGTGGAGATCTTGGATAGGAGGATTCAGACTTTGAGGAACAGGGAGATTCCGAAGGTTTTAGCTCATTGGCAGCATCATGGAACTGAGGGACTCACCTGGGAGCTCGAGTCTACTATACGACAACGGTATCCCCATTTATTTGCCGGTAAGTATTTAAGTTTAATTTAAATTTCGGGACAAAATTTCATCTAGTTGGGAAGAATTATAACAGTCCGAATTTAATTCGCCGCTATTTGTGGCATATTGCAGATGTGGACACAGCTCAGACACCCGTGGGACCCGCAGCTAGGCTAGAGCGCGCCTAGAGCTAGGTAAATAGTTATTTTGTGTGTTGTTTTATCTAATTTTGCTATGTTTATGTTAAAATAGGTTCAACGACATCACGATGTGTGTAATTATATTTCAATTAACGTGTGAGGTTGTGTTAAGTATTCGCCTCGATATGCATGTCAACGCTAGTACCGGGTAGACTAAAAGACAAAATATTAGGTCGGGGGAAATAATACACACATGAAATGAATTAAATATGATGAAATAGTAAATTGGTGGGCGCTAGTAACACGTGGGGTCGTGGTCGACACGCTTGGGTGGTACGGTAGTGTGCACACCCCGAGTATGCTCGTTGGCGCGTATGACGAAATTGTAGGCGCAAAAATATAGGCGAATATATATTTATATATATATATGTAATTTAAAATAGATATGTATATATATATATATTAAAATTAGAAATTAAAAATAATTATGAAATGGCCGAAAAGGGCATTTGATTATGAAGAAGGAGGATAACAATGAAGGGACATTTTGGTCATTTGACCCAAATTGATAACCACCACCACCACCGACACCACATTTCTCACAATTTCAATAAATCGAAACCGAGGAGGAGAGCCAACGAGAGAGACCGAGGATGAGAGAACGAGACCACGACGACATTGAAGTGAGTTGTTGTGTTGTCTTGTTGTTGTGTGCGTTGTTGTTGTTGTGGTGGTGGTGGTGATGGTTCGGTGGTGGAGGTGGGGAGGAGCTCGGGAGCTTAAACGAACTGCAAGAGTAGTTCGTCCGATGAGGGAGACGACACCCATGTCGTCTCCCCTCCCTCCCAATCCATAAAAAATATCATCAAACAGAAGCATCAAACGCCTCTGTTGAAGAAGAGATGGGGAGGGAGCACGCACGCGTGCGTGCGCACCTGGGCAACCCAACCTAGGTGGACCAGGCCGAACTGGCCCTGGCCAAACCCAAGTGGGCCTGGACAAGGCCCGACCTTGACTCGGCCAGGTGGGCCGAACCGGGCCCAACCAGGTTGGGCCGAGTCCGACCCGGTTCAGGGGACCCACCCCCATATTAATTAAATAATATTTTTATTATTATTTTATTTAAATAAATTAAAAACAATTTTAAATAAAATAAAATACATAAAAATAGAGAAAAATAGCGAAAAAGTATGAAAAATTTCAAAAAATCTAGAAAAATATGAGAAATTAGAAAAAGGATTCATAAATGAGTTTTAGGATTTTCTCGGGATTTTGGCAACATGTTGTCGGGGTTTTTACCTCGTAAAACGTAAAATTGACGTAATATACGTAATTGAAGCTAATTTAATGACAAATGATATTAGGTACATTTGGGTGATAATTTTGATTGTCGGGTGTTTATTGGAGCTAGACCGGGGTTTGATTTTCGGGACGTGGAGTGCAGATTGAGGTGTCTATTATCCCAAATGAAATTACTTGAGTATTTAATTCTTTTGGCATTTGAATCCAATTTCTTTAATTTCAATATTCTACTTTGGTTATGGTTATATGGGCGGACGTTTAGCGGGGCTGCCTCCGTTCCATTCCTGTATGTATGTCCACTACACCATAGCACGTGCTACCAGATCGGTCTCGGTGAATAACACGACCCAAGTATCACGTCGTGGCATGTGTTAGTGCGTCGTAGGTGTAATGCCGGCCATCGAGTGGATCCAGATACTTGCCCTACTTGAGTAGGACTCGACGACAGTATTCTGTGGAAGAGTCCTAATTATAGTGGTAGTTTGACCCTAGGGGCTAAGAACATACTTTGAGTTTTTCTATTATCTATTCATGCGATGAACGCAGTTACCTGTATTTATTTCGCATGTTTATTTAATAGCTTTATTTAAATTTCAGTATTTACTTTCAGTATTGCTTACTTAATTTCCTTGGGAATACTCACTCTTAACTCGTCATCTGCCTTTTGTGATGGCTTGAGTGCAAATCCTAGTACTAGCGGGGTAAGGAGCAAGCTGCCAGAGTACCTTTGATCTGAGATTGCCTGACTCGTACGTTTTTATTATATATATTTTATTTCATTTTGGGTTTGGAGATTTTGAGATATTTTGAGATACCTTGTGTATAATGATATTTTTATGACTTCAGAGGTAATTATGGTTGTGTATAAATTTTTCACATTAGGTTTACGGTTCATGTTACACATTTATAGTATCGTTACCCGAGTAAATATGTTAGTAAGGCTTTCGTTGTGTGTGAATTTGAGGATTATATGATGACTTAACATATAATTTGATTTCAATACAACTTAATCAGTAAATGGATAATTAAAAAGGTTTAAAATGATAAAATGGAGGATATAATTCAATGTAGAGCACAGTTGTCGCTGGTAAGATAGACTGTGAGTTCGCATTGGCCCCCGTGGCGGTCTATTTAGAAAATAGGTCGTTACAGTTTTAAATGTGTATTGAAGGAAGCATGATTCTTGCCAATGACAACATGGTTCAAATGATTGACTATAGGTTGGTGACATACACCAACCAACGCAAACAGGAGATCAATTAAGCAATCTTGCACAGGCTCTATTACACAAAATATGACATGAATAAAACTGCATATTATGAACAATTTGCGAGGAGGCATTACACCAAATTGATAAATTGAGATAATGGTGAGTTTGACATGTTCACTGGACGTCATGAAGATCGCATGGATAAAGGCAACAATACACAAATTGTTATCCTAAAAAACTGGTATTGCAGTTGTAATAAATGACAATCGTTTGGTTCCCCTTCCTCACACGTGCTAGTTGCATGTGCCCTTATTTGACTTGATTATACACAATTTATTGAGCCATACTACAAGATGGACGTGTATGCACAATGCTACTCCTCTCAATTCAAAGTCATCCCTAATGAGAAGTATTGACCGACTTTTGCGACGAAGATTCTAACAGATTCAAGGTGTAGACGTGGCCGAGGGAAACCTAAGGGAACACGAAGGCAAAATGATATGGGTCTTCCTAATGTTTCGAGGACCTTGCGATGTGGCATATGTCATCAAAAAGGACATAGACAAACAACATGTCCAAATAAAGATCATGCTCGAGTCCCTACTAGGAGAAACTGATACAGTATTTGTCGTGCAGAGGGATATAACACGAAAAATTGTTCAACAAAAGCTCAACCCTCCAATCCATGTAAATGGAGTTAGTTGGTAATTTGATAATATTTATATTTTATATTATTCAAAATATTACGTCAAGTAATATATAAGTATTTGTTAATGTTTTAACCCATATTAATGATTCATTGTGACTTTTAAAACTACTCTACTAATTTTTCTAATCACATATTGTTGGTCGTACATAAATGGAACTACGTCTCATCTGATCCTTCTCTTCTACACCTCCAATCTACAAACAGATCATCACAATTCTGGAGGGGTCAGGTATATACATTTAACATGTGCTTGTCTAATATTTATGCATAAACTTTTAATACATATAAATTGATGCATTCTTTTAACTATAAGGTGCATGAAATGATGCATATGCGAAGAAGACGGGGTAGTGTTGATCGACGAGTGAATTAACATTCTTAAATGTTCCCTTAACTATGTTCTAGTGGTTTTTATGGGGTTTCACGCGTAGGATCTTTTGGCCTTGATTGGGCTTTGATCACCGTTTTCGTTAAGAAATGGCGTCCAGAGACATATACGTTCCACATGCGTTGTGGCAAGTGTACAATTGCACTCCAAGATGTTGAGAAACAACTCGGGTTACCTATTAATGGTATGCTTGTGATTTGAAGCACATATACCGACTATCTTGAGGTGTGAGAGAGGTTTCTTAGTGCAAGCCTGATGCAGTTGCCCTTTCTGAGAATAGACTTCTTGTTTTATGGCTCGAACATAATGTACCATCTATACTAGATGACAGCAATGAAGACACCGTTTAATGTTATGTTTGTTTGTACATTCTACAACTTATTGGTGGTTGTGTGTTCGCTGACAAGTCGAACCGATATGTACATTTGATGTTTCTTCCATCACTCGAGGACCTTCAAACAGTTGGACAATATAATTGGGGAAGTGCATGTTTGGCTTATTTATACAATTATGGGCATGGGATAAGTTTCCATTTATACCACCAAGGTGTCTGCCTATTCCTAGAGCTCGAACTCGAACATCGGATAGAATAACATGCTTAATGACATTCTTCTGGGATATCGGTAATAAAAATGTTTCTCATATTATTTTTAATTATTCATTATGTCCTTTTAATTTATGACTAATTTATTATTTTGTATATAAATGGATAGTTGCATTTTCGATTACTGAGACTTCCACACACATTCTATTGGCTTATAGTCGAATGGCATCAACCAGAAAGGGTAATGAGACAATTCGGAATGATACAAGTCGTGCCACCTAACAGTGATTTTGACACACGACTGCACTGCATCCAATTGAAAGGACACCCTTAAGAGAATTTGGTAGTTTATCATAGTAAACTTATACAGTTGTGAGAAAATGGTGACAATACCATAGCCGCAATGGAACAAGAAGGGAAACATGATCAAGAAGAGAACATGAGGTGGTACCGATCTATTAGCAAACAATTTATTGAACATGATGGGGCTCTACGCGAATATGCAGCAAACTTGAAACTATTAGGTTGTTATCCTCATGAGTCATATTTTAAATTGTTAACTAATATTTATTTTTATATATCAATCTACATTTATGCGTCAATTACGGTGAGTGTTCATTGATGAAGGGACCGATCAAGGCATTGCTGCTCTTGATGAATGCATTAGAATCTTAGATGAGGATGAACGATAGAGGACTACTATGTGGAATGATGAAAATGTATTTTGAGCTGGAAATAGATGATGAAGCTTCTTAAGAAGAATAGGAAGAAAATGATTAAAGAATAGCAAATAGAGGGAAGAGAAGAAAAACAACAAGGACACAGATTATGGGTGAGAGTAGCAAACCTTCTTCTCTGCCACCTTCAACTCGTCCAAGACCAAGAACAACAGAGACTGTTGGTGAGACATGTCCTTCTTCTCATGGTTACACTCCTTTACGACTCCAATGCAACATGAAACTCAAATGTTTGTACCTAAGGCACCAAGCATAAGTGTTCAACCTTAACATTTCGATCCATATGCACCTGGGCCATCATCTTCCTACATGGACCATAGAATGCCTACACATTCAATGCATGGTTCATTACCTCAAAACATGCCAAGTCCATTTACTCAGCCATGTTATAATTACAATATGTCATATAGTGGAGATGGCTCATTCATGCACTTATTAGGTATGTCACCTCATGTTTCTTTCATCCAACCACATACAGGAAACCAGTATGTTGGAATGGTACAACCCCTATCTTTGGTAGCATTAGTAGTAGAGGTGAATCAAGTGAACACGAGGAAGAAGATTAATCGACTCGCCGAGCTCAATAGGCTCAGTCGGATGTACAAGCACGGAGAAATCCAAGTCGAAATAGAGTACGTCCGATTTGCATCACGGAGGAGCAACGTCGACGTCAATAACCGCATCATACCATTGTATGAGTTTCTTTGATGTGATGGTAATTTCTTGGATTTGTATATTTGTTCGAGTTTTTTTGCTATTTGTTTTTCTCTCATTTTTATGAAAATTTTCATATATGATGCAGATAGAGATAGAGATGGAGGCAATCAAGTACGTAAGTTACAATGAGACCAGTTTTTAGTTCCCTTATTTATGAGAAAAAGCATGAATTAATTGTACGATCTCCAAACTAGCTATCTCACCAATGCGTGGTTTGGTATGCCCATGTAGCATTCCTCAAACCTAACACCATTTCATTGAATTCCTCCAACAATTTATTTTTTAAGTGCATAACAACACAACAAAATTGACATTTTACCTTCACCTTTATACAGTGTTAGGGAAACATGCATGCATCATAAATAATTCATGATAAAGAAAATGCAAATGACATAATCACAAAGCCAAATTGAAAAACCCAAAAAATTGCATTGATTGTATGTGAGTTGTCCATATGCACCTTGATTTAGTGTGGAACACGTGCTAATGTGTGTTTTAGTGTGGTTTGGGTTAATGTATGTGTAGTATTTTCAATTTAGGGGCTAGGGTTCCGATGTTTGTGGAGTTGCATGAATTACTCCTTTTCAAAAGGAGTTATCCATACACTTAATATTTTGTACAAATGACTCATTTTCAAAAGGAGTAATTTATGTAATCAAAACTCCCCATCATACTCACTGTTGGACTAAGTGGTTAGTCACTCTAACTTTGACCAAGATTTTAATGGAAACAAACAAGGTGAAAATATACTAATAAGTTTATCAAGTGTATTTCGGTTTCGTCAAATGTTGCAAAACATCACAATCTCAAGTATTCAAGAATTCAAGCCATACAAGTTCAAGATTCGACAAACATAAGGAAAAGAAGATGAAAGATCGAACCACGAGTTGTAACATTGATGTAAGATATACAAGTTCATTTACGCAAGCCTATTGCATTAGTTCATGCACATCGAGCTTTTCAAATGGATTTTCAAATGTCAAGTGAAGTTTTAAGTGAAACTTAACACATGACTCGTTCTATAAGTTTAAACAATGTTAAACTATTTGTTTATGTTCATATCGTACTGTGAAAATCATTGTAGAAGTTTTCAAAAAAAAAACTTATTTTTGAAAGGTTTTTGAAAAGAAATCTGTATATTTGCATAAAAAGCCCCTCGCATGTAATGAAACCGAGATTTTCTGCTTTTGGGATTTGTAAAAATATTAGGACCACCCAAATAGGCTATATGACCCATAACAAACATGTATGACATGTTATATGAGGTTTGGTAAGGTCCGGATGTGATGAACGGTCGTTAACTCTATGGTTAAAAATATTATTTTGAGGCCCCTAACTATTAGCACGCTAAGTCAGAAAATTAGCTCACTAATTCCTTTCCTGACAGCCTTTTTATAAAGCTGAAAAACATACTTTAATTTAAATTTTTGATGGAATCTCAGCCCTTTGATCCCTAGAACGATCTTAAACTAATATATAAGAATATATAACACTCTAAAACAACTAAGCACAAAAGGATTTGTTTTGAGGAGAAAGAAAAACACAAGTGCTCAAATTTTTCAAGAAGAGCTTGAAGTTTTGTGATGAACACAAGGAATACTTTGAGGTTGTTGAATCAATCTTAAACCCAACATTCTTGAGGCCTTATAAGTGTACTACAACCTCTTCAAAACTGATTTTCAAGTCATCATCTTGAGGTTGTAAGAAAGTCTTATTTCCTAATTTTTCTTATGCTTAAATTATATATTTTTGTGTGTTTGACTTGGGAAATCACTTGTTGTATTGTTAAACACATTTGTCTTGGGTTTTGCACTTAAACTTGATTTACTAAACCCTAGGACTAAATTGGACAAGAGTTTGCACTTAAACTTGATTTTTATCAAACTTCTTGTTCATTGGATTTGAAATCGAATTTGTTCTAATCGATTTATTTGAAACGGTTTCATATTTGAGTTTTGTATAAAATCAGTGATATATTTGCATTCATCAATTGTCTTCATACTTGCATGCATTAGAGTGGTTAGGCTCTAGGAGGTTTTCTTGTATTTGAACTTGGTGCCGCTTTATTTTGTAAAATGTATTTCATTGTATTCATCAAACTTTGATTGTAAGATTTAATGGGATCTAAGTCGAAAGGGAAGACCTAGTTGAGGCTAGGCATAAATCCTAGTTGCGGCTAGGTGGGAAAATCCTAGGTGAGTTTAGGTGGAGAAAATCCTACTTGCGGCTAGGTGGTTGTATAAGACCTTATTGCGATAAGACATCTTGTAAAAGACCAAGTTGAGGCTATGAATTCACTAGGCTAGTTAACTTAGGGTGTAACACTTATTAGAAATATAAGTGGGGGTTGAAAATCCTAACAGGGAGGTTAGGTAATGGATGTAGATCGGTTGGATCGAACCACTATATATCGTGTGTCTTATTTCCATCTCTTCTACCTCATTCACTTGCATAGCATTCATATTTGCGTTTTGGTGAGTATATATCATCTTAATTATTGAATTATATTTAAAAAGCGATAACTACTCGGTAACCCAATTCACCCGCCCTCTTGGGTGACCTTCAATTGGTATCAGAGCAGGTTATTGCTCAAAGTATTATTAACGTATCTTTGAGTGTTTTCTTGTAAGGATGCAAACATTAGATTTCGTTCGCCTTAGGAAAGGCAACTCATCTGTTAGGCCTCCCTACTTTGATGGGACCAACTTTGCTCATTGGAAAGTTCGATTGAAGTTTTACATTAGAGCACAAGTTAGACATTTGTGGGATTCTATCATGGATGGCTACACTCCACCAAACAAGGCCGGAAAAGACTATACTCCCGTCGAGGCAAGACTTGAGCTATCTAATGATCAAGCAATGAATCATTTATTTTGTGCACTAAGTGAAAATGAGTTCAACCGGATAGTGCATGTGAGACGGCTAAGGAATTGTGGAAAAAGCTTGAAGTACATTATAAAGGGACACAACAAGTCAAGAACACTAAATTGAGGATTCTTGAAGAACATTATGAGACTTTTCGAGTTGAGCCCCATGAAGACATAGCCACGGCCATCACAAGGTTCATAAAGCTTTTGAATGAGATCAAAAACCTTGGCAAACATTATGATCAAGAGAACTCGGTGTATAAGTTCCTTAGAGGCTTACCTAAGGAATGGGATGCGAAGAAGTATGCTATTCAATCGGCGCAAAACCTTGGAGATTACACTTTTGATGCATTATGTGGAGAGTTGACGGTCCATGAATTCGAGCTAAAAGACCGTGCTAGATTGGAAACACTTGGTGGAATGGCCAAGCATGAGTCAAAGGAGCATGCCTTGAAAGCTACTTGTTCACTGGCCGAAGATGATGTGAGTTCAAGTGAGAATGATTCTATTGAACAAGAAGTGGTCATGTTGTCAAGAAAGCTCAAGAAGACTACATACAAAAGAGACAAGTACAAGAAGTACAAAGGTGCAAACAAAGCAAGCAAATCAAATGATATGATTTGTTACAAGTATCGCAAATCGGGACACATGATGAAGGAATGCAAGTACATGAAGAAAAGCAAGCGATACTACTCATCATCATCATCATCATCATCATCATCTAGCCCTGACTCGAGTCGGAAAATGAGAAGGTTATCCTTTATCTTATGGCAAGGAGTGAGTAAGTGACTCTATCTCTTTTAATTGTGATGATGTAAATGCATTGGATGATATGCCTAATGTTCATGAACTTAGGAAGAATTAGAAAAAGAGTTCAAACAGACCAAGCAACTCAAAAAGAGCTTGATCAAAGCCATTAGTGAGATTGAATCTCAAAGTCAGATTATTGATGATCTCCAACATGACTTAGAATTGGTCATAAATGAGAAAAATGGCTTAGCAAAAGATGTAGAAGACTTGACCACCTTGGTGACTAAGTTCACAAGTGGTACTAAGATGTTTGATATGATGTTGGATGCACAACGACGTGCACTCAACAAGAGAGGCATAGGCTATGGTGCAAGCCTATTAAGCTATGAAAAGCTATTGGCCAAATCTAAGAGATGCTTCAAATGCAATAGATCTCATAATATTGGCAAATGTGTCTTAAATAAGACCAATAGAGGTAAACTAGCATGGGTAAAAAGAATATATATGATACACATTTTATGGAACACAAAGGTGTATGGGTACCAAAGTTCATGATTCATAGAGTGAATTAGATTTACTTTGGAACATGAACGTGCTTAAATGATAGATTAATGAATAAGAGTTAAGCATGATATGTCTTGCATTAGTCACATACACATAGTGTGCTCATATTATTATTTTTGATGTCATGCTTGCATTTCATATGCATTATGTTTAGAACCATAATAAATGAATACAATGTAGCCAAGCACCTTTGGGTAGAAACCATTAACACGGCATGAATTAGGCATGTCCCGTGAATTGAACCTTCTACACATGTTTTAAGTGTTTTAATCCTCTTTATATGGTGCTAATGAAGTGTCCATGAAGTTTGAGGTGAATCGGAGTTGCGTGTCAAAAATTTAAAATTTTTATTTCCAAAACTCCAGACAGAAATTAGCGCAATTGCAGAATCTAGCGCGCTAATACTACTCTGGCCCAAATTAATTAAATGACCCATTAGCACACTAACTCTATAATTAGCGCGCTAATGCTACTTGGCCAGACAAATTAGACATTCACTATGTTATTAACTCATGTGTTAAAGCCATGTTATTGGGGAGAATTATAGATAGTGTGAATAATATTGATGCATATTGATAGGGGAGACTTCATACCCATTTTTGTTGGTATCTAATCTGTTTTTTTTTGTGAGACATGTACCTAAAATGAGAAATATATTGGTATCATGAATTTGAACATGCATGTTGATAGAGGGGAGCTTATGCTTTTAATTTATTTCCTTGATCTTACATTTGATGCATATTGATAGGGGAGTCCTCATTTGGTATCATTTTTATAAAACAAGGGAGAATGTATTTAAACTCTATTTATTGGATTGATTCCTTTGCTATTACTCTATTTGAATCATGATTTTATATGTCCCACTTTTTGATGGTATCAAACGGGGGAGAAAGGTTGTTGAACTTGAAAGAGTATAAATTTTGTGTATAACCATGAATGTGATGTTTATACACTTGTATTATGTTTTATGCTTGTCAAGTTCACATTGTTTGTTATCATCAAAAAGGGGGAGATTGTTGGACTAAGTGGTTAGTCACTCTAACTCCAACCGAGATTTTGATGGAAACAAACAAGGTGAAAATATGTTAATAAGTTTATCAAGTGTATTTCAGTTTCGTTAAATGTTGCAAAATATCACAATCTCAAGTATTCAAGTATTCAAGCCATACAAGTTCAAGATTCGGCAAACATAAGGAAAAGAAAACAAAAGATCGAACCACGAGTTGTAACATTGATGTAAGGTATACAAGTTCATTTACGCAAGCCTATTGCATTAGTTCATGCACATCAAGCTTTTCAAATGGATTTTCAAATGTCAAGTGATTACTTGAAGTTTTAAGTGAAACTTAACACATGACTCAGTTTATAGTTTAAACAATGCTAAACTATGTGTTTATGTTCATATCGTACTTTGAAAATCATTGTTGAAGTTTTCGAAAAAGAAAAACTTGTTTTTGAAAAGAAAATTGCATATTTGCAGAAAGGCTCCTCGCATGTAATGAAACCGGGATTTTTCGTTTTCGGGATTTGTAAAAATATTCGGACCACCCAAATAGGTTATATGACCCATAAAAAACATGCATGACATGTTATATGAGGTTTGGTAGGGTCCAGGATGTGATGAAGGGTCATTAACTCTATGGTCAAAAATATTATTTTGAGGCCCCTGACTATTAGCGCGCTAATATTTTTATTAGCACGCTAAGTGCAGAATTAACACGCTAGGTCAGAAAATTAGCGCGCTAATTCCTTTCCTGAAAGTTTTTTATAAAGCTGAAAAACACACTTTAATTTAAATTTTTGATGGAATCTCAGACCTTGGATCCCTAGAACGGTCATAAACTAATATATAAGAATATAGAACACTCTAAAACAACTAAGACAAAAGGATTTGTTTTGAGGAGAAAGAAAAACACAAGTGTTCAAATTTTTTAAGAGGAGAGCTTGGAGTTTTGTGATGAACATAAGGAATACTTTGAGGTTGTTGAATCAATCTTAAAACTAGCATTCTTGAGGCCTTCTAAGGTGTACTACAACCTTTCAAAACTGATTTTCAAGTCATCATCTTGGAGTTGTAAGAAAGTCCTATTTCTAGTTTTTCTTGTGCTTAAATTATATATTCTTGTGTGCTTGACTTGGGAAATCACTTGTTGTGTTGTTAAACATATTTGTCTTGGGTTTTGCACTTAAACTTGATTTATTAAACCATATGACTGATTTAGACAAGAGTTTGCACTTAAACTTAATTTTTATTAAACTTCTTGTTCATTGGATTTGAAACTAGATTTGTTCTAATCGATTTGTTTGAAACGGTTTCATATTTGAGTTTTGCATAAAATCAGTGACATATTTGCATTTATCAATTATTTTCATACTTGCATGCATTAGAGTGGTTAAGCTCTAGGAGGTTTGCTTGTATTTGAACTTGGTGTCGCTTTACTTTGTAAAGTGTATTTCATTGTATTCATCAAACTTTGATTATAAGACTTAGTGAGATCTAAGTCGAAAGGGAAGACCTAGTTGAGGCTAGGCATAAATTCTAGTTGCGGCTAGGTGGGGAAAATCCTAGGTGAGTCTAGGTAGGGAAAATCCTAGTTGTGGCTAGGTGGTTGTATAAGACCTTATTGCGATAAGACATATTGTAAAAGACCTAGTCGAGGCTAGGCATCCACTAGGCTAGTTAGCTTAGGGTGTAACACTTATTGGTAATATAAATGGGGGTTGAAAATTTTAACCGGGGAGTTAGGTAGTGGATGTAGATCGATTGGATCAAACCACTATAAATCGTGTCTCATTTCCATCTCTTTTACCTCATTCACTTGCATAGCATCTATATTTACGTTTTGGTGAGCATATATCATCTTGATTATTAAATTATATTTAAAAGGCGATAACTACTCGGTAACCCAATTCATCCCCTCCCCCCTTAAAACACACAATACATTACTTTTATAATTTTAAAGAAATCATTCCTATTTGATGAATTTAAAAGAAAAACAACATTACTTTTTGAATGGCCTCATGTCTTTGTTCTCTCTTTTTATTGTCTTTATTTACGTTGTGTTCACCCTTTGGCAATATGATGAGGTGGAAGATGTATTAGATTTCAAGTTTAATTATTGTAAAATAGAGTAATTTTACGTTATGAAATTATTACTTTTGTTGTGTAAATCAGATGTCCTTATTTCTTGTTGAAGTTTTGGTGCTCATCAGGACAGACAAAATCAATTTTAGTGCTCAAGCACACTATTTTTCAATTGTTTCTTGGCAGCCTTAATGTGTTTAGCAATTCTCCGCACTTCTTCAACTATTAGTTATGTTCCGCGTTTATAGTTTTTACTGTGAGGTCTAAGCATTCACTAGAAGAAATGACCAGTTTAATATTGTTTATGGTTACTAATTTGACAACTTTATATGGTCATTTTTTAAAAAAAAAAAAATTTTGCTATCCTTTTATAAAATTTAGCAGGCAATACTTGTACTGTTTTATATCACCCCCATTATGTCAAGATTTAGATTGACTCCATTTCTTTTCGTGTGTGATGTGCAATTTCGAAATTTTTTTTTTTTAATTCCGTCAATTTCGAAAATATTATTTTAGTTATAAAGTTTTTTTTTTTGGTAGGAAAAGTATATTTTTTTAAGTAAAGCGAAAAAATATTCAATCTTCCCTTCTTACAGATTTTTTTTTTTTGGATAAATTCCCTTCTTACAGTTTTTAAAATATATAAGAGTTAGTTGCTACTACTAAATTCCGGGGAGTCTTGGTGCTTAGTACCTATACAAAACTATATATATATATATAAAAGGGACGGCTAAGATTGTTCAATCCACTGGGGATACGTTTTGATCAATTGCATCAAGACCTCGTAAGAATAATCAGACTCTCATAAATACTCACAGATATAAAAAATAATAATAATAATAATAATAATAATAACAACAACGTTTCTCATGATTGCTCTTATCAAACATTATGTGCCCCACATAAAACACGTAAAATACTTGTACTCACCTATAAACATAGAATATTTCTCAAGTGAAGGCCATATACGTGCATGAGTGTTGGTTGGAGTTGTGTAAGGACTTAGTCCACTGGTTAATGGTAGTGAGAGTGACCCATATGGAGACCCCTCTCTATAATTGAAGTACACACATATATGGATGGCATTTGTCTATCCACCTGGGCTTCCCAAAGCATAAATGTTAGGCCGTTTAAATCCATCTTTATAACGTTTAATTTGAAAGTCAATTATATATACCCATGCTCCAACCCCATAAAATATATTGCGCATTTCCCAGTGTGCCCTAGGTCAGACATGTGCTTTGTTGGATGTGCCTCGTGCACACATCTCAAGATGCATCGATGGTGCTTGTTGATCATGTATCCAACCAGGGTGCACAAAGTGCGTACACTCAAACATTTTTTGTACATTTATAACTCATAGGTTAATACGTTGGATTAAAATCTTGTACTCCATTTGTTGCATGTTATCTGTTACATTTTGACTTGTGCGCGCACAAGAATTATAGTGATGATTAATTATCATTAAGATTTTATAACAAGACTATATTACCCTCTCATAAATGACTTCATTTATCATATGTATTGTATAAAAAAAGTGATTGGTGGTGTCATTAATTAACTAAATATAATGTGGTTAGAATTGGAAATGAAGCATTTAATGCTTTATTGATTTCCTAATGTGACACATATTGTAGAACAAAAAAAAAGAGCCCCAAATATGAAAGATTATATAGAACAGAGTGAGTAGTTATAAATGATATTAATCTGGTGGTATGGATATTTTTATGATTCTCACAATTGTAGTACCCCGACGATACATAAAACGTGTTTATATATATATATATAGTTACTACTACCATGGAACTAAATATATACTCATGTCATGGATACACTATTTACAACTATTGGATTCTAATCCAATACATTAATTGAAGCAGCATAAATGTACAAAACATTTAATGCATAACACATTGTGAGAGGTTATCATGACATAAGTATATATTTGGGCTCTATTGTAGAAGAATTATATATATATAGGTGTTTCTACCATGGTGATTTAAAAATATCACCATCCATAGTAATTTAATATGTTAACCATTAAATTTAGATCTAATGGACAATATTCCTTCTTGAAACTTGTCTATGCATTTAAGCATCATTAATGTATCTTTTATAACAACCATTAAATTTAGATCCAATGATCAACATATGTGGGGGAAACGGCTCTTTGATGGCAGTATCCACATTATTGTGTTCTTAAAACATTAATGCTAACTTTATGAACAATCAAAAGAAAAAAGAACAAAAAAAACTTTATGATATCAAAGATCGAAGAGACAACATTAATGCTAACTATATGTGGCCACAAGTGAGATTTCCTTAATTTTTTTCCTTGCAATTAATCTTTGATGTTATGTGACGTACGAAAGCAAATTATCATAAAGTCATTTATCAAAAATAGTACTGATGATAACTCCATTATTACATGATGATAAGAATATGTAAAGCGGGAAACAATAAAGCTCTGCAAGCAAATGTTTGGATGACCGAATGGATAAATAATATGGTGGGCATGCATACTTATCCGATCCGATGATATGTACTCCTTAACACAAAAATATATAATATTTTGAAATTTTTTGACTTCAAGAAATATATAACCTTTCAGAATTTGAGAGAATTTGTACCTTTTATACCTATTTTACCCCACTTTTAAATTAAACATTTAATTATAATTAAATACTTATCTTTTTTTATTGGATGAAATAAATAATTAAATGTGGTAAGAATTAATTTAAAATCACAATTAATACTTTATTAATATGTGTCTTTTGAGCAAAAAGTTTTATATTTTTGACCGGAGAGAGTATAATAAAGGAAGACCCCGGCAACACGCACCCCACATTTCCATAAGGGCACCCAAATTTGGAGTGCACCCCAAATTCAAATTTTAATTTATAAGGGCATCCAACATTTTTATCAAAATACCTTTCATATCAATTGAAGCACCCAACTCCAAAACCTTGGTCGAGACATCTATTTTTGGTTCGACGACATATGGCAGAGACTTATCCTTTAGGTTTGGTATTGTCAACTGAACTTATTTGGTGAAATTTGGTTGACAACTGCCGACCGACTCTCCAATTAAAGGTTTGACAGGCTTTGACCGACTCTCCAACTAGAAGTTCGATGGGCTCTAACTGACTCTCCAACTAGAGATTCAAACCAACGAGGTCGAACCACTCGATGACGCACTACAAATCACAAGAAGAGTGTGTGGACGGATTATGGAGTGCACAAAACGAGAGGAAAATGGTGAGGATGCACTAATCGTAGCTAATCCTATTTGTTCAAACAATCTAATTTGATTGTAAATGTGAAATTGAAACAGTTCGACAATCATACACTGCTCTCTATAACGTTGAAACTCTTGATAATACACAAAAATATTATAACCATAAAATGAATAACAAAACTTTCCAACAAGGAGAAGAAAACCTAAAATTTTTCAACAAGGAGAAGACAAACCAACTAGGGAAGAAAACTAACTATAAAATAAAAACTAAAGACAAGATCAATCCAGCGTGCCACATAAATCTATACAACACTGTTGATGAAGATGTATCACGACAACAATGAACCAATCTCTACAAATTTAATTAGCTATATTGTTTATTGTATAAACAAAGTACAAAAAGAGATT
This sequence comes from Stephania japonica, assembly GCA_039657345.1. Classification (NCBI taxonomy): domain Eukaryota; kingdom Viridiplantae; phylum Streptophyta; class Magnoliopsida; order Ranunculales; family Menispermaceae; genus Stephania; species Stephania japonica. The sequence continues at coordinate 12,117,335 of CM077564.1, read as the reverse complement.
TGATTGGAACCACCGCCAATCGAGAACAAAAATTGCAAATGTGAATCAAGAGTTTTGGAGAGAAAGAGAGACGGCTACGTCTAGATCGAATGTTGACTTTAGTTAAAATGTTGTTGGAATCAATTTGATAACTACTCCATCCGTTTAAAAATATAAGTTTTTCTAGCAAAAACTTCTTGTTCAAAATTGTATGTTGTTTTCGAAATTAAAAGTGTATTTATTACTTTTTTACCCATTTTATCCTTACACAATTCAAATATTTATGATTCTTTAATTCTTTAATTTATTTAATGTCAATGGACGTAGATGTAAATTATACCTTCGTAATTAAGACTATCTCAATTCTTGTGTCCTTTACCTTAAACAACTTAGTGAATACCTAATTTTAATGAAAGGCCTTTCGGGCCGTCTTTCCACTAAGAAAATAATGTTACTTATATACACTAAAAGGTTACTTTTATTTTTGGGCCTTGTTAATAACGTGTTCAACACGCATGTTGGGCCTCATTTAATTTCCACATTTCTCAAACAAAAAAAGGGTCGTGTGGCAGTCAAAGAAAGACGACCTGGTCAACAGATGGAGGCGTGAAAAAATATTGGTAAATGTGTAACTGAATTACCTAACTTCTTGGACATTCAACGGGTATTTGAGTGCCAAGTGTTCCACTTGTGCCATTTAGAGCTGTATAGGTCATATATTTATTTGTTGAAATCAAATTTGCATGGTTTGAATTCTCGGGTGGCACGTGAGAGAATATTATTGAGAGCAGAAGAAGAGGGAGGAGAGAAAGAGAGAAGAGAGGAAAGAAGGAGATTTGGGGCTTTATTGCAAAATAATTAACCTGCAGTCCTTCCTCTTTCTTTCTTCTCCAAACATTTTTTTTTTTATCAACAATTTTATTGTTTTTGTTGCGACTTTGAAGGAAGTTTATTTCATTTTTCCTGGTCAAAGCAAACAATACAAATCCCGTAAGTTACTCCATAATTAATGTATTTTTGTATATAATTAATTGTATATTTATATTATAATAATTAATTAGAACATGCAAACGCCTACTTATGGAAATCGTGTTGTGGCTAAGTTGCCAATAAGATGCACTTGACGTCCAAAAGGTTATGAGATCAAATTTTGTCATTCAACTTTAAATATATCAATTTCTCTCTAATGGATCAGGGAGTTGAGGTGCCCAACTAATTTTCTTAAGCTTAGTCGAGCCATGGTAGGGAAGGGCCACAAAAATGTTTAGACATGCATAGGATTACAAATATATATATATATATATATATATATATTGTTTCATTAAAATGGTTTCTAGTATATGAAGCGCATATATGATTGAGAATTTTTTTTTAGTACAACTTAAGTCTATTTTTCACTTGTGCCTCGTTGAAGATATGAATTTGAATCTTCTAATTTTTTTGAATCCCACACTATAATTACATCATTATTTGGGACATTCATAGACCTCAAATCTTTTGTTTGGTGTAATTCAAGACATATATTAATATATATCAATTAAAGACTTGTACGTTTCTGTCTCGCTTGATGTAAAATTTTTACTCTATGAAATTTCATTTTCCTTTTAATTTTTTTCTTAAATTATAGAATGATCTATTAAAAATAACCAAATTATCAATTTTACATTAATTCCATACTAGATGGTCGGTACACCCTCCGCACGTGATGCGATGAGACATTAGCATTAGATGAAGATTTAGGATGAATGCTGGTTAGATAAACCACAATTTTGAAAGTTAAAAGGTAGTTATGGTAACTACCTAAATCTAATTAATGGGATAAAACGTGGGGAAAGTAAGAGAGCGAGATTTTAAGAGAGATTTGAATTCTCTTGTTTGTTTTGGTAGTTATCATTCACAGACCAATTTAATTTTACTTCCTCAAAAAAGACATATTTAACCTTTTTATTTTAAAGGACACACATGAAAACTGAAAAATTAAAAGACATTCTTAAGGGCAATTTCGAGAATAAGGCGATTTTTGGCCTCACCCTAACCGCGTCAAAGTATTTGCCTTATATATGAGATATAGTAATTTAAGACTACATGTTTAAGACTACATGCTTTAGAGTCGAACATTATTTTGACGTTTCTATTTTTTTTCGTGGAATGTTTCTTTCTTTCCAACTATGTCATGTTGTCAGGTTGATAGCACAACCCTCCTTCATATCTACAAGGCTACCCCGGAACTAAAAAGCCCAACTACACATAGGTTACACAACAATGGCTTCAAGCACTCTTCGCAAGGCCTTCGACGCAGTGAAAGACCAGACAAGCATTGGCATTGCTATCCTTAGCAACGGTGCCAGAATCTCCGACCTCGAAGTGGCAATAGTGAAGGCGACAATGCACGAAGAGTGCCCCGCCAATGAAAAACACATTGTATACATTCTAAGTCTAACATGCTACTCAAAAAGCTACATCAAATTCTGCGTCAAAACAATAGCTAGGAGGCTTAATAAGACTAGCAATTGGGTTGTTGCCCTTAAGTCTCTCATGCTACTGCACCGGCTCCTCTTGGATGGCGATGCAACATACGAGAAAGAGATTTTCAATGCAACGAGAAGGGGAACTCGGATGCTCAACATGGCTGATTTTCGGAATACCTCTCGTTCGGCATCGTGGGATTTCTCAACATTTGTTCGGGCGTACGCATTGTACCTGGATGAGAGATTGGATTTCCGAATGCAGATGCAGCGACGTATTCGTGATGGTTTGGGAAAAGCTGTTGAACATGGTAAGTGGGATGGAGGCTTTAGTCATGCTAATAGCACTCCAGTACGAGATATGAGAACTGAGAGGATCTTTCTAGGGCTCAGCACTTGGTTAATCTGCTCGAGAGATGTTTAGCGTGTCGACCTGCAGGTAAGCGACAATCAGAATTGATTGGTCTCTAAATCATCTGGAGTGTTAACTTAAGAAATGCTAAAAAAAAAAAAAGAAAAAGAAAAAAAGTATAGCAATGAACACAAATAATATGTATCGAAAAACAGACTAGACCAGACTACATCAGTTTCATCTTGCATGCTCTAGCAACCAAATTCCTACTTTTTTCTTTTTTTCCTAATGACATGAGAACTCGTGAGAGTATATTAATTAAAGTTTGAAAAAGTCTAAGTTTTCAACTGACTCTATGTATCGCATCTATTAATTAACAACTCTGATCATTTTTAGTAAAGACAACAGCTATAAGAAATTACAAAGCAAATCTGAAATTGCTATTTTTTTTTTTTTTTCATTTCCTACATTTTTACATACAATATAAAAAACTTACAATAAAGATTTGGTTTAGGCAACTGAGATTATTTCTAATTACCAAGGCATTTTATTTATTCTCTGTCATCACCTATGTTACCTGGATTCGGGTGCGGGTATGAGTCTAAAGGTCGGACCCACCTATTCTCTAATTTTAGGATACGGAGACTCGACAAAAACAATCTAAAAACTTGAGACACATGCTTATATATGTTATTACTTATATATAATAGCTTATATACCCATATTTTTTTTTCTCATTTTTCATTTTGTATTCTACGCAAGGAAGTTTTTGTTATTTTTTTTTTCTTTCTTCTCATGCATTATGATACTTTTTATACAACGAACTCTATAAATGGAGTATCCATGTCTTTTTTAAGTGTCGGACTCGTTTCAAGTGTCCGACACGGGTACTTTAGGTTAGAGTGAAGGGTCCAGGTAACATAGGTCATCACACATACTAGTAAATTCTTTAGGCACCTTAATTTCTTATATTTGATTTTAATAAGCTTTTTTTTTTTTTAATTTCAAATTTTGATTGATCACTTATAAGGGTCAAACTGCTGTTATTGAGCAGGCGAAACAAGGTATAACAGGATTGTACTAGTAGCTTTGTACCCAGTAGTGAAAGAGAGCTTCCAGATCTACTACGACATAACAGAGTTGATGGGCATATTGGTTGACAGATTCATGGAGCTTCAAACCCCACACTGTGTGAAAGTACATGAGATTTTCACAAGAATTGGAACGCAATTCATTTTGCTCGAAAACTTTTACAACTGGTGCAAGGCAGTTGGGGTTGCCAGATCTTCTGACTACCCAGAAGTTGAGAAAATCACGCCCGAGAAGCTTGAAGCCATGGCTGATCTCATCCACGACAAGTCCATCTTGGAGCGAAGTAGAAGAGCAAATAATCAATCCCTTCAGAAGAGTGACTGTGTTGAAGAAGAGAAAGAATTGGACACTGTTGTTGAAGACGACCTAAATGCAATTAAAGCATTACCACCACCGGAAGGCTACATTGACAGTGTCGAAGAGAAAAAAGAAAACAAGAAGGAAGAATTGCAAGACAACCAACCAGCAGATCTGTTAGATTTAAGTGATGACATACCTACACATGAACAACCAGGAGACAGAATGGCTTTAGCTTTATTCGACGGTGAGAGTGCTACAGCCCCAACGACATCAACAGTATCAGCATGGGAAGCATTTGGGTCATCCGATGACTCAACAGACTGGGAGACTACTTTGGTTCAATCAGCAAGTCATTTATCTAACCAGAAGGTCGCTTTAGGGGGTGGTTTCAATATGTCTTTGTTGGACAACATGTACAAGCAACCAACCATTTCAACCACATTAATGCGTCAAAATGGTGTTACTGGGAGTGCAAGTAGCATGACACTTGGGTCATCTGGGTGGCCAACAATGCTTGCATTGCCAGGACCTCCGGTGCCTGGTGACACCATTGCCGGCGGAGACCCTTTTCAAGCATCACTCTCGATGCCTCCACCACCATATGTGCAAATGTCCGAGATGGAAAAGAAGCAAAAGCTACTGGTCGAGGAGCAGGTGCTGTGGCAACAGTATGCTAATAATGGGAGACAAGGTCATCTTGGGTTCGCGCAACTACAACCTCATACTTACTCCATGGGAACTTATGCATATGGCTATTGAAGATTTTGATTCAATACGACCACTTTTAATTGTCTATTAATTATCCAGTACAAAGCAAAACAGGTAGTTAATCAAGTTGTGGATTTTCTTGAAGGATATGGATAAAGTAACAATATATAACAAAAAAAAAAAAAAAAAAAAAAACTGTAGAAGGAAATAGTTTCTAGCTAGGTTTTCAAACTCTAGGGGGCAATCTCTAGCTATAATTAACATTGGAAAATTAATAGTATTGTAAGAATAGTCTTGTAATCTTTAGTATTAAGAATGGTCTTCCATATGGCTAGAACATATTTTTTCAAAGATAAATTGCCGAGGATACAATATGGTAGAAAATTAATTCTAGTGGCATTGTTTTCCCTAATGAAATAAAAAGTGATTTGGCAAACAAAAGACATTCAGTTTTTTTTTTCTTTCTTTCTTTTTTTGATAAAAAAAAAAGACATTCTGAGATATTGTAGAATAGAAGAACAAAATACTGATAGGCTAAGCCACAAAATTAGTAAGACTTTTACCACGTTTTTGGAAGTAAGAGAAAAGTTACTGGGTGAACTTTCTAGTATCGTCTAGAACCGGAGTGTATAAAAAGTAACGAGAGAAATAAGCATATAAAATGTTAACTAATAAACAAAAGGATAATGTTCAATTATTGTCAAGACTTGTTTCGATATCTATACTCAATTTCTTCCTAATTTCTACTAAATTCCTACAGAAAGTTCGACAACTGTCATGAATATTGAAGAAACCGAAAAAAATAAAAAATAAAAATCGACAATTAGCCTCACATATTCAACGATCCATGAAGACACTATATTATTCTCATCGATCAATATATATATATATATATATATATATATATATATATATATATATATAACAAACTAAACATTCAAAGAGATAAACCTATATCTACCCACAAACTCTCTATCCAATGAGTTTTAATAAAACTACACCACTACATTAACTTATCCTAAAACAACTAGAATTTGAATTAACATCTAACACAAACTACTCTGTCAGATTGTTCTTGTAAAACCTAATTTACACCAATCTATCCATAAAGCACACATACATGAGCCATTTTTTTAAAAAAATTCTGAAATGCTTATGTCCTTCCAAGCATTTCAGTTTATAAATAACTGAATTAATTGCACCAAATCCACAAATTCTGGCTGTAAAAACCACTTGATCATTCGCATAGAAACATTAAGCAAACCTGCATTCATCGTCAATATAGGAATATAAGTTTTTGGTATCCAACCAAAGCCATTCACAAGATCATCAACCAACTTCACTCCAGCAAACTCATCAAATTATTAGTTTAAACCAAGGTTTGGAAAATCGACAAACTTCACCGAACTTTGGCCGAAGTTTGTCGATTTTCCAAGTGGCGAAGCGAAATCTAGGTGCTCAAATAAAAGTGCACTATTTCACCCAAAAATTTGATGGAATTTGGGAACTTCAACAACTTCGATCAAAACTGGACCAAAATAGAAGTAAAAATGTAAAACTTTGATCAAAGTAACTCTATTTCGACGAAAAATTCGACGGACTTTGGGAACTTCGATCAAAGTAACTCTCTTCACATTAAGTAGTAAAAAAAAAACAAAATTTATAATATAAAACAATATAAAAATAAATATTAATGTCACACATGTTGCGAATTGTGTGTTTATCGCAAAAATGACTATTTTTCAAAAAAACAAGTGTGTTGTGATCATTATGCATAATTATTGAATAATTAAGTATATTTCTAACATTTAAATCAAAAATATATTTCTAACATTTTTATGCAGAAATTTGAGTTTTGTAGCTTGTAAAATGAAATTCCATAAATTTTCGTGCATTCGTGAATTTTTGTCAAACTTCCGTTGTCGAAGTTGACTTCCTTGAATTACTTCCGTATTTTAAGTGAGCGAAGTTTAAGGCGAAGTCGAATTTTCGAACCTTGGTTTAAACTTGGTTTTGTCACATCCAAAAGCGGGTCCAACCTTCTTTCTAGAAAACTTAAACCAAACACCGTAAGGTTTAGAAACTCGGAAATCTAAACTTTACTATTCTCTATATATATGTAGAGAAAACTTAAACCAAACACCGTAAGGTTGAGACCTATATATATGTAGAGAAATAACAAATCTTAATAGACCTTAGACTAGGGAATCCTGCATCCTCATAATTTAAATTTCCTATTTGCATTAAGATTCAAGAATCATCTTCGCCAAATTAATAGCTGAAACATTAACAACATAGTAATTAGTAAAGAGGCATCAGGCCTGACATGCACTAGATGCTGCTGCAACATGCTCTGCCTCACAAGTAGACAATGTCCCAATCGATTGTTTATTTGAAGATCAAAAGAAAATACTTAAACCAAACTAAAAGTCACAACCAGAAGTACTTTCTGACATCGTGGCCACCTCCCCAACAACTAACAAACTAGCCAAACAAGGAACCCCATCTGAATCGGAAAAGAATGGCCCATGCTTATTTGTATCTCGAATATAACAGAGAATGCACTTTGCTGCAACCAAGTGAGGCTAACGTGGGAGTAGGCATATCTACTGATGAACCCAATTGCACATAGAATATTAGGTCTAGTACAAGATAAGCATCCCAAATTCCCAATCACGCTTGAAAATTTGGAGTAGGTAGAACAACTGATGCATCCTCTTCATCTCAGACACCATAGTACCAACTTTAACAAGTGTTGAAGCAAGATTCCAATTAGACGTGTTAAATTTATTAAACATCTTAGTGGCATCTTAAACATATCATCATCTCCCTAATTGGCCTCAATGCCTTAGAAATAGGACATTAGCTCAATGTTTAATCTCAAATTCCCGCAAATATAGCTTCCTTGAAGTCTCTAATCATGTTGCTATCATTTCCAATCCAGAGCCCCAAAAACATTCCCCTTATCCCAAGCTCCCAGTGTCTATTTCAAGCCATAAACTGTTTCTTTCTTTTTTTAAAGAACAGAATAAACTGTTTTCTTTACTGCATCAACAACAATGCCTCAATCCTAACTTAGTTGTAGTCGACTACAAAGATCAAACTCTTCCATCCTCCTCAATTTAATGCACTTGATGGAATGCTTTCAAGATCCTTCAAATCCTTCTTAATCGATGTTTAACTATCATTCTGAGTTTTACGACACAACCACCTAACTATGTTCTCATGCTTCGGGTTTATCCACACTTTCTATACACTAGACCTTTTAAAAAGATCAAGCAGATTGTCTAAACTAAACATTTTCCCATATGACGCACGAATTTCTTTCCAAGTAAAAAAAGAAATCAAATTTAGAGGCATAGAGAATTTAACACCAATTCTTAAAAAGAAATCAAATTATTATTCATAAACTAATAACATGAACTAAGCCATATATATAGGCTTTAATTAAAAAAATAAAAAAAAGTAAAGTAAAATACATTGCACAAAATAAGCACCTCCTAACATAAACATTTTAATAAATTTTATAAAGATAACCTAATTACCATATATGTAATTTCCTAGTAAATAATATTCTAATTAATAACTATGATTTCCTAAGTAATGACTAGTAAAGATAACAATTTCTAAACTCAGAATGTTGACACCTAGTTCACGTACGTCATAAAAGTCTCAGCTATACTATGTCTAAATCTCCTTAACTTATGCTAATTAAATTAAAAAAAGAAAGAAAATTAAAAAAAATAAGCAACTATATATGCACCCAATCTTCAATTTGTGATGTAGCCAAAGCGAAAGCTCGGTCTTCATAGGGTCACCTTCAACCTCCATCATTCTCACTCGATTCAAAAAAACTTGACCTTGAATTTTTGTTTTCTCACGTGTTTTGTAAAATTCGAAAACAAAATCTTCGAAGATGAACAATTCCGGCTTGAACACGATGTGGACGGATTCATTAACACTTTCAAGACCCACAATCGTAATGTGATCGAGAAATTCTTTTGAACACTCATTTCAGCATTTGCGACCTCGGTCAACGAACAAAAAAGTTTTGTTGCGAATTTGACTTGTGTCCTTGCCTATGTTACCTGGACTCGGGTGTGGGTGTTAGGTACGAGTATGAGTCTAAAGGTCGGACCCACCTATTCTCTAATTTAAGGACACGGAGACTCGGCAAAAAGTGTCTAAAACTTGCGTGACATATGCTTATATATATGTAATAGCTTATACACCTATATTTTTTCTCATTTTTCATTTCTTACTCTACACTAGAAAGTTCTTGTTAAGTTTTTTGTTTATTCTCTTACATTTTAAATCTTTTTATACAAAGAGCTCTTCAAATGGAGTATCCATGTCTTTGTAAGTGTCAGACTCGTTTCAAGTGTCCAACACGGGTACTTTGGATTAGAGTTAAGTGTCCAGGTAACATAGGTCCTTGCAACGACTCCAACAAAACACTTGTCGATGGCATCATCACTAGCCATCGTCTCAAGTATTGGAGAACTTATAGACCGTGGAATAACCTTGACAACAAGACCTTCGTCTTCAAAGACCATTGTGTCTTCTACGAAATCTTGGTCATCAAAATCAAACTTCGGTGGCTCGTCAAAGTTAACAGAATCTTCCTCATCTTCAACTTCATTCTCCCCAACAAAACTGGAGTCCACCTTTAGCTACTCGCCAATAGCCAGTCGACTGCTTTGGTTAGGGTCATTTCTAGCCCGAACCCTTAACAACTCTTCTATACTTGCAGCAAATTATCCACCGATGCTTGCATATGATCCACCGAGGCTTGCATGCATTGTTGCCCATCGAACAACAGATTGAACCTCTGTTGATTTATGAAAAACACCTCAATACATTGTTGGTTAGTCATCTTGGACGGCATGCTTTCCCCTATCACCCAGACCGAATTGAAGTTCTACTACTAACTGATGCAACGGAGATCTTTTATGTTCCCGAATCATGATTTCCCCAATCACCCAGACCAGATTGAAGCTCATATATCTACTGATGCAACGGAGATCTTTCTAAATAGATTTGTGAATCCACGCACAATCTAATTTAGAGGCACAGTGAATTTACTACCAAATCTCAAAAAGAAATCAAATTCTTATTCAAAATACAGCTCCTTCTGCAAAAGTAAACATATACCCTAAAGTAGATTTTCTACTGTCAAGGTTACCAGTCATACTCATAAATAAATTTGCGTATCCCTCCAAAATAGGTTTCGAGCTTCCAAAACATTAACACATCTTCGAAGTACTTTTCAAATATCTCAAAATCCATTTTAGTGTTTTCCAGTGAACTTTGCCAAGATTTGAGAGAAATCCGTTGACTACACCAGTTGCATGAGCAATATAAGGGCGGGAGCAAACCATCATATACATCAAAGTCCCAACTGCAAAAGAGTAAGGAATATCTAACATCTCTTCTTTCTCTTCCAAAGTAGAGGGACAAAACTTCTAGCTAAGTGTGAAGTGATTAACAAGAGGTGTGCTAATGGACTTAGCACTTTTCATGTTTAATCTGCTCAAGACTTGCTCAACATACTTTTCTTGTGATGCCCACAACTTTTAGGATTTACAATCAGGAACAATATGGATTCCTAGAATATGTTTTGTTGGTAGTTTTCATGTCAAAAGAGCTAAATAACTCGCTCTTCAAATTTCTAATCAAAGAAATATCATGTCTCACTATAAGCACGTCATCAACATAAAGCAACAAGATCACAAACTTTGCATCTATCCTAGTGTACTCTTGACCTAACATGAAAGAGTCAATTTTCTTGTACCACTGTCTTAAAGCCTATTTCTACCCATACAACTCTTTTTCAACTTGCAAATCACATGTTCTTTTCCTTTTACTTCAAATCCCTCTGATTGATCCATGTAAGTTTCTTCCTCCAAATCAAGAGATTTTCAGATGAAAAGTTTGTGATCTTATTCCTCTATGTTGATGACATGGTGATAGTGGGATAAGATGTTTCTTTCATTTGAAACTTGAAGAAAGAATCGTTTAGCTCTTTTGACATGAAAGATCAGGGACTAGCGAAACGGATTCTAGGCATGCAGATTTTGTAATAGGAAATCAAAAAGTTGTGGGTGTCACTGAAAAAACATGTTGTATAGAAGATGCTCCACTAGGGAGGTCAAGTGACCAATCCTTTTATCAGTGGAGCTAGAAGTAACTCCAACTTCGACGCTCATCACCGTTGATGTCCCCGTACAATCGGGACTGTTGTGCTATATCCTCATAAGCTACTTCATTTGTGCTGAAGTTTTGTCACGAAAGTGACCTCTGCAGGCACTATCAATCATGCGTCTCTTTATGGGAATCAAGCCGAAGTAGAAGAACCATACAATGGTCCTATCAGACTGGTCATGTTGTGGGCAATTGGTGATTAGCCGCTTGTAGCGGTCCCAGTAGTCGCCAAAAGACTCACCGGTCTTCATCTTTATGCTGCATATCTCTTTCATGAGTTGTGCAACTTTATCCTCGAGGAAGTACTCCCTTAGGAACTCATCAATCATGTTGTGCCAGGAGTTCATGCAATTTGGGTAGAGATAAAAAAAGCCATTGTTTGACTTTGTCTTTCAAGCAAAGTAGGAAAGCTCTGAGCTTTACCGTATTCTCTTCCGTATTAGGAGGTTTCATAGACTAGCAACTTGTCTGAAACTCATTTAAAAAGACCACCGGATCTTCACTCACCATGCATGGAAGATGAGCAACAGGTAAATAAAACCGAACTTAAGCATAAAAGCTTCATTGTTTGGTGGGTAGTTTATACAAAAGGGTTGTTGTGCTAGAAGATTATGAAGATCTACGTTTATATGCCCCATAGTAATTTGTCGATTGTCGCCAGCACAGCGTACGTCGTCAGCCATTGCAAAAGGTGAAGGAAAACTGGACTCTTGATTAAGGCTTCTCGGGCCAACCTTTTGAAGATTCTATCGATTTCCGAATCGATAACCGAATCGCAACCGCTCCCAATTTAACCTAGTATCTAGTGGTCGGTGTTCCCACAATTTTCAATTGTTGCTCACGTGCTAAATCTTGAGAGCGGGTAAGGGAAGTATTTAGAGAGCAATTGCCCAATCTACTGAGAATAGGGGAACTAGGGCCCCAATAGCCTATAGCCGATCTAGGTTAACTGTTTTAAATCAATCTTTCAAATCGATGACATAAGACATGAAAACAATTAAATAAGGCTAGATTGTGGATCCTTAGATCTAGGTATTTTTAATTCTCTAATATTTCAAGTATTTGCTTTTCTTTTTTAAGCTTAATAAATTTAAAAAACCCCTTTTCTATACTTTCTGTACTTTTAAACTTAGACTGACTAAGTCCTATGGATTCGCCACTACTACATTCTTGTAGATTCGATAACCTAAAATGGGTTATATTTGACACACGCGTCACGTACTCAAATTTTGGCGTCGTTGCCGGGGATTCGGTTCCAATTTAAGTTTAATTCTTCTTTTATTTTCTTTTTGTTTTTGTTTTTTGATTTATGCACACAAGGTTAACTCGATCGAAGCTGGCTAGTTCATTTTACCTTTCAATACGGAAATCAATAGAACCTTCAAAAGGATAATCTGGGAAGCTCTTAATCAAGGTTCTGGTTTTCCTTCACTTTCTGCAATGGTTGACGACATGCGCCGTGTTGGCGATGATTAACAGATCACTATGGGGTGCAAAAATGTAGATCTTCATAATTTTCTTGCACAACAACCCCTATGCATAAACTACCCACCAAACTGCGAAGCTTTCGAGCTTAAATTCGATTTTATTCACTTGTTGCCAACCTTCCATAGCATGGAGAGTGAAGATTTGGTGGACTTTTTAAAAGAGTTTCAGACAAGTTGCAGTATATGAAACCTCCTAATGCGGAAGAGAACGCGGTAAAGCTTAGAGCTTTCCCATTCTGCTTGAAAAATAACGCCAAACAATGGTTTTTCTATCTCCACCCAGGCTGCACAAACTCCAGGCACGACATGATTGATGAGTTCTTAAGGGAATTCCCCAAGGATAAAGTTGCACAACTCATCAATGAGATATGTAGCATAAGGATGAAGACCGATGAGCCTTTTAGCAACTATTGGCACTGCTACAAACGGCTAATCGCCAATTGCCCCACAACATGGCCAGTCTGATAGGGCCATGAAGAGGCGCATGATTGATAGTGCCTGCGGAGGTCACATTCTTGACAAAATTCCAACACAGATGAAGCAACTCCATGAGGATATAGCGCAACAGTCCCGATTGTACGAGGACATCAATGATGATGCACGCTGAGGTACATCAGTCGGAGCAACTTATAGCTCCACTGATAAAAAGATTGATCAGTTGACCTCCCTAGTGGAGCGTCTTCTAACCAATGGCCAATCGCATGTAAAGGTTTGTTGATTATGCTCAGCCATAAGGCATGCACAGTTCTAAGTTTAAGGGTATTTGATGAGTCATTATTTATGCATCTTTATATAGGGTTTTGGTTATGGAAAAATAGGTCAAAAGTTTTGTTTAATTAGCTTGAATACTTTTGATTTTTTCAGGGTATTTGAAGGAATGTGAGCATTTTGGACGATTCAGAGAGCAAAGTCAAACTCAAGTCAAAAAGACGATTCCGAGAGCAAAGTCAAACTCAAGTCAAAAAGACAGCAGGTTTGGGTTCGTGGAGTACAACAGACGGCGCCACTCACAGCATTGGGACATAATTCACACCCCTACCATTTGCTACGGTGCCACATGCAACTTCTGGAAATTACAACGAACGACACCATATTATAAGGAACGACGCCAAATCAATACACACAGCGGCACTGACGGCACCAAATCAGAATGCACCAACTTGCTATTTATGAGCCACGTCGTAACCTCATAACCACGATGTTACCCATGACGCTAAGTTCACATAATTAGAAATTCAAGTTCGTTTCTGGAGAGTTTTTTTATCTTATTTCTAAATTTAAAGATTGTGTACACCCTACATAATGAGAGCTCCGATTCTAGGCAGATACATCTTGTAATTCATAAAGAGAGAAGAGTTCTGGCTAGGTTCTATAATACCTATGTCGGAGGTGAAGCTTACTAGTTTGTTTTGGTCATTGTCTATGTATTGATAGATTTTTCGGTAATAAAAGTTTTATTTCAGTTCATCTATTTTTATGCTACTGTTTTTAATGTTTATGGTGTTTTAGAGTTTGCATATTACTATTCATAAAGCCATCAAGTCATCAACGCGGCTGAGTCCATGATACCAACCGTATTGACTAGTGAATAATCACTCACCCGATTGACCTGACAAACCTTTTGGTTATTGAGTGAGTAGCATCGGATCTAGATTGAAATGGTAGCGGTTGAGATCTGATTATCAAGGGATCGGTGTTCCCACATAACTTAAATGCGCTTCACATATTGAACTTTGTTGACGGTTGTCCTATTTATCGAGAATAGGGGGACTAAGGATTTCTGACGGTTTAGGGTTTAGGGATTTTTGTCGATTTCCCGTAGCCAGTCTAGGTTAAGTGTTTTAAATATCATGATTTAAAAAATGATGAATCAAGACAAGGCTTTGACTAAGTAAGACTAGTTTGTGGGTCCTTTTACCAAGGTATCTTTTCACTAATTGTTTACAAGCTTTTACTTTGATTTAGTTGTTAACTGCTTTTGAAAACCACTTTCTTTTACTTTTACTTTTGTTTTACTAAAATTGAATTGTCTGAGTCTTGTGGATTCGACCTCGTGCTTACTGCTACTACAAATATTTGTAGGATTCGGTAATCTATACAGGTTATATTTGACACGCTCGACACGTGGCCAAATTTTGACATGATCTTGCGACAGAAACCCACACAAAATCTTGAACTCCACAATCCAGACTCCAAAATCTTTGTTGATGAAGGTAGACCACAACCCAATGTCCACAATGGAACAAAAAACCTCGGTATAAAGAGATGGACCGCATCCCCAATACTAACAAGTTGGAGTATAGAACCTTGGTATGATAAAAACCTCACCCCCCTGAAAACAATGTTCCAACTTTATCTAGGAGATCACCTAGATGAGCATCTTGATTGATAATCATCATAATCTCAATCATCTTCGTATTCATATGAAGAATACATTGATTTGGCATATACATATTAATTTGAACATGGACAACCAACCTCTGATACCAATTGATGCGGAATGGATGGCACGACGACCACGACTCCAAGATTAGAGTGGAAAAATAGAGACCTCAACCCGATGCTCACAATGGAACAACAAACTTTGGTATCAAGAAACCTTGACCGAATACTTACAATGAAGTAAAGAACCTTGGTATGGATAGACTGCAATCCTTAAACACAAAAGGCTCAAGAAACCTTGGTATAAACGAACACCACAAGCTAATGCTAAATAAGTTCAAAAACTTCACAGTTGGCTTTTATATAGGCTACACAAAATTCATAAATAAGAAACTAAACTAAGGAATAGAAACTCCTAATTTAACTAAACTTTCTTATTGCCTAAGCTATCACAAAATAGAATTAAAACAACAAGAAACTTTCAAAATTCTTCCTAAACTAAATAAGAAACAAAACTTATTCAAAAACCTCCTAATTAGAAAAGTTTCCCGAAATAGTAAATTTCGTTTTTGCTCACTTTTGTGGACATATATGATGATTTACTAACTTAAACTCATAAATTGTACTTTTGGTGAACCATTTTGCCACAAACATTGATTCAACTCGCTCCTCCAGTCGACATTCTCAATTTCTAAACTTCCACTTATGGATCGAATCATCTATGTACCAAAAATGGAAGAGTAATCTACTGAGTTCGGGGACTAGTACAGAATTGAAGAGAGTCCTTTAGCCATGTTTGATTCAAGAGATAAATGAGTGAAGGTGAATTTCCTAAGGTAGGTTCAATGGCAGATTGGAGCATATAGATTATCAGGGGTGTCAATTTTTTGGGTCCTGATGGGTCTGGGTCTAGATCACCCTTGATAAAAACAAGCATTAGCGTCGTCCAGACCCATCCTAGTTTTAACTTAGGACAAGTGTGCCTTGCACAAACCCGGTTTACTTTAAATTCGAGTTGTCCAAATGTTCGAATTTGTCCAGTTTTATAAAAAATACTTTATGTCAAAAAGCTTTTTTAATTAATAAAATCATTGTAAATTCCTCATAATATAATCTTCTCTAACATAATTTTTAAAAGTAATGTTCAAGTTGTATTTACTATTTTAAATTACAAAACATAATAATATTTTTGTTAAAAGACAAAACGCATAATATTCTCTCAAGCAATATATTTAGCTAAGTTTCAAAACAGAAATAGTACATATCTATATAAGCTATATAGTTTCCTTATTTCTATGATTGTTTTTGTGAATCATATAATGTATGGAAGTATATATTCAAAAATAAATGGATATCTTTCGAAATCCGAGCTGGGTTTAGGCCAAAAGGGTCTTGTTCGGACCCGATCCAATTTTCAATTTAGACATCAAAGCCTTTCCCAGACCTGGCCTAGTCTTAAAAAAAAAAATTGTCCAAACCCTTTTGTTTTTGGACCGAACAAAACTGGGCCGGTGGGATCACGTGTCAAATATAACCCATATAAGGTTACCAATCCCGTAGGAATGTAGCAATGGTAAAAACGAGGTCGAATCCACATGACTCAATTATATCAAGTTTAACGAACAAAAAAGGGAAATTGTTGGTTTTGAAAGTAGTTTTGTTTACACTAAAACAAGAAAGTAAATAATTGTAAACCAGAGAAAAAGAAACATACCTAAGACTAAGGATCCACAATCTAGCCCTAAAGTTGTTTTCGTGTCTTGTTTCATTGGTTTTGGAAGATGGGTTTTAAAACAGTTTCCCTAGATCGGCTATTGGTGTTGGGATCACCAACACCCTAGTTCCCATATTCTCGATAGATAAAGCAACTGCTCTTTAAATAATTCTCTTACTCAAACTTACAACCTTGGGCAACCGCTCTCAAGATTTAGCACGTGAGCAATATTCAAATCTGTGGGAACACCGACCACTAGATAACCTTGGGCAACCGCTCTCAAGATTTAACCTAGTACTCAATGGTACTCACTTAAAACAATAGTTGTGTCAAGTCTCTTGTTCTAAGTGATCACCACTCCTCGACTCGGTTGGTATCACGGACTCAACTGGGTTGATAGCAAGTTAATGGAGTTCCACGAAGAGAGAATTGCAAAAAGATAAAAACTCAAAAACTATCATTAAGGCATCGTTAAAAACAACATAAAGATAGAGAACTGAAACAAAACACTATTATTAAAGAAAACCTTACCAAGACATGGAAAACAACTCTAAAGGGTTGGAGAGCGTCACCCCGATTTAGGTATTGAAGAACCTAGTAGGATATGGCTACTCTACCTCACAATATTCCTAATTCACTCTGAATACAACGTGTTTTCGTCCATAGAGGTGCCTCCTTTATATTGGTGTGCCTGGGTACAAGAATAGCAACTTTCATGGTCAAGAACCATCTAAAAATCCTCAAAACTTCTATTCTGCGATTCTGGTGTTGTGGGTGGCATCATGGTTATTAAGGGGCAACGCTGGGTGGAAATAGTAAGTGTTGGACAACAAGTTGGTCTGGAAACTTCTAAATTCTTATCTGGCGTCGTACCCTATTAAGCTGGCATCGTGTGTGTAATTATGACGCCGTGCCTTGTTCTACTGTGGTGCCCTACTTGGCGTCGTGGGTCCATCCTGACGCCGTGCCTCATCTTGGCGACCACAACCCTACTGGTTTTTTACCAAACTTTGACTTGTTTCCCAAATTTGTCTAAAACACGCACAAACACTCAAATACGCTATAAATCTCAATAGTAATCATTTAGAACCATAAAACACAACTTTGAATCCGATTTACATAGCAAAAATTCCTATATAAAAGTGCATATTTAATGACTCATCAAATACCCCCAGATTTAGATCTTTGCACGTCACGAGCAAAGGAGTTCTTGACTATTACAAAAAAAGACATTTCAAAATTGAGTGATCCTTTTCTAAAAGACCTTGTACCTAAGTACTCAAAACAATGGAGTCGTTTCGACTAAAATTTGGTTAATCAGTTTAACAAGACTCGGAATTTTGGAAGGCTTGTTTGATTACTCAAACTTGGTTACCCTTCCAAGACAACACTTTTTCAAAACTCAATTCAAAACCATGACCATCAACTAGTCATAAGTTTTCTGAGCCTCTTTCATTAAAGCAGTAGGTTCAAATGATCTCCAAATCTTATAAATTCAAGTGGATTCTTCAAATGGATCATGTCTTGAGACCAAAGTGAGTAGGTGGTCAACACATTCTTGTGGGAAAATTCAAATCTCTAGGATTCTTAAACTAGGACAAATCCACTTGGAGCATAATTTTTAATGACTTAGCACTATAGCAGAGGAAGAGGTAGGCATGTTTGTTTTAACTTGAAAAAGGATTTGACGAAATTGGTATTAGGAAACTAGCTTAATTTTTGTAAAGTGAGAAGTGCTAACAAGTGTATTCAAATAAATAAAAATAATAATATAAAGTCCCGCAGGTTCCGTAGGAAACGAAGCAAGGAACCTAATGGTTGGAAAAATAATGAAAAAAATCGACATCTGCAGGAAATGGAGCAGGGATTGTATAAAAAAATAAATATCAAGGTAGAAAAGTGATATACATAGATGAAAACAAGGCGGAAGTTTATATGAAAACTCCTCTAAAAAAGATTTAGCTTGAGTACTTGTAAGCTAGAATTATGTAAGTTTATCCAATGTTTGATTTCATAATAGCCTATGTTAAAAAAACAATTCATATGAACTCTTTTAAGTGCAAAAGTCTACAAAAGTTGAAAGTAGTGATTAAAAGTCCGTTTAAAGAATCCACTTGAATTCATAAGATTTGGAGATAACTTGAACCTACCGCTTTAATGAAAGAGACCCGGAAAACTTATGAGTAGTTCATGGTTATGGTTTTGAATTGCTTTGAATCTTGAAAAAATGTTCTCTTAGAAAGGTAACCAAGTTTGAGTAATCAAACCAACCTTCCAAAATTTTGAGTCTTTTGTTAAACAGATTGACAAAATTTTAGTCAAAAATTGGGATACCCAAACTCGGCACTTTGTGCCATAGCACCCGCGTCGACACGATCCGACGCAGAATACGTGTAGACGCGGTGGATTTGAAGTCGGACGCGGTCGGAGAGAGAGATGCAAAGGTGCAAAGGGAGAGAGAGTGAGAGAGAGAGTGAAGTGTGTACCTATGTTGATGAGAGAGTCGACGACGCCGACAAGGTCGTAAGTGAGAAGGAGGCAAGCGAGATGAGTTAGGGTTCACGAAAGGAGAGGCGCGGCGGCGGCGGACTTGGGAGTTAGGAAGAAGAAGATAATGTTAGTATTAGGGTTTTGGATGTTTTAACTTTTAAGTGAAAACTATTGAAAATACCCTAAATACCCTTGTACTGTTGTATATCATACAACATTTTTTTTTGTACATCAGATCAAATAACACAAATATGTAAACACAACATGTATACCACTTAAAAATATAATAAAATTATTGATATATTTATATACACATTTATATAATATATATATATATAAATTTAGCTGAGTCCAAGTACCAATGTCCAATTATTTGGACACATCTAACCGAGTCCATGTATCCTATAAATTAAAACATAGCAAGTCTGACACCTAAATAAGTGCTCGTACCCGAGTCCATGTGACCTGACTTCATTGTTTTAAATACTCGGGTGCAAAGTCTTTTAGAGTAGGATAACTCAATTTTGAAATGTGCTTTTTCGTTATAGTCAAGTACTGTTTTGCCCGGGACGTGCAAAGATCTAAGTCTGGGGTATTTGATATGCATTAAATATGCATTTTTATATAGGGATTTTGCTATGTAAATCGAATTCAAAGTTGTATTTTATGGTTCTAAATGATTACTTTTGAGATTTATAGGGTATTTGAGTGTTTATGCGTGTTTTAGAAAAATCTGGGAAAGAAGTCAAAGTTCGGTAAAAAAAACAACAGTAGTGTTGACGTCGCCAAGATGAAGGCATGGCGTCAAGATGGACCCATGGCTCGCGCCACAGCAGAACAAGGCACAGCGACAGAATACACACGGCGCCAACTTTATAGGGTATGACTAGGTTCTTCAATACCTAAGTTGGGGGTGAAGCTTTCAAACCCGTTAGAGTTGTTTTACATGTCTTGTTAAGGTTTTCTTTAATAATGCCTTAATGGTAGTTTTTAAGTTTGTATCTTTTTGCAATTCTCTCTTCGTGGAACTCCATTAACTTGCTACTAACCCGGTTGAGTCCATGATACCAACCGAGTTGAGAAGAGGCGATCACTTAGAACAAGAGACCTGACACACCTATTGTTCTAAGAGAGTAACATTGAGTACTAGGTTAAATCTTGAGAGTGGTTACCCAAGGTAATCTAGTGGTCATTGTTCCTACAGATTTAAATGTTGCTCATGTGCTTAATCTTGAGAGCGGTTGCCTAAAGTTGTACGTTTGAGTAAGAGAAGTATTTAGAGAGCGGTTGCCCTATCTATCAAGAATAGGGGAACTAGGGTGTTGGTGATCCCAACACATATAGCCGATCTAGGGAAACTGTTTTAAAACCCATATCTCAAAACCAATGAAACAAGACTTGATAACAACATTAGGGCTAGATTGTGGATCCTTAGGCTTAGGTATGTTTCTTTTTCTCTGATTTACAATTATTTACTTTCTTGTTTTAGTGTAAACAAAACTACTTTCAAAACTCCCAATTTCCTTTTTTTGTTCGTTAAACTTGATTTAACTGAGTCCTGTGGATTCAACCCCGTTCTTACCAATGCTACATTCTTGTAGGATTGGAAACCTTATACGGGTAATATTTGACACGTACAATGCGTGATTAGGGCCAGACAAAAAATTGACACCCTATAGATTATACAATCCATTCATCAATTCAATAATTGGTAATAGTTGTCTTATTTAATGAGAAAGATGCTTAAAATAGGGAGACAAAAGGAAAAAGTATTCGCCAGCCAACAATGGTCAAATTTGATAACAAGTTTTCTACTTCAAACAATATTATCCAGGTCACTAATCAAGGATTGCAAGGCGCCAATGCTATTCCAAGGTGGTTTCCTTGGCTTAGGCGAGACGATGCCTAGCGAACAAAACAATATTTGTTCAAAGGTCCTTGGATAGTTGTTTATTAAGTTATATAGGTCCTTAACTAACACTAGTTCTCTATTAGTCACTGTGATTCCTATTCAATATATACTTCAAAAAATATTAATAAGTTTTTAGGTCCTTATGCAACATTATTTGTGTTAAGACTTTTTCGTTGGATAGGTTTTTTACTATCAAACTTAATTATAATTAGCCCCTTCAAATTTATTAAAAAAAAAAAAAAAAATATACTTAAAAGGACACCGTCCCCCGAGGCGATGCCTTGCAATCACTGCCCCTGATAATGTCATTGAATATGATGACAATGCGTTTATATAGGGTTTTGAAACTAATTAATGTTATATGGTTTTAAAGACTGAAAGGAATCCAACGGAGATGTGGTTGTTGATTGTAATTATTGCAGCTTAGAGGCATTAATTGGAAAATTCACAAAGCCCTAACAAAACCTTAATTAAGTGAAATACTCAGAAATTGGTAACTCTACAAGGCTTGGTATGTCAAACAATTAAAAGTAGCCAAATCTGTTGAAGGCCGGACTAAAAATTTCAATCCATAAAACGTCATTAATCCACTTCAAAATTGTAAGAAAACTATAAATTCAACATAATCAAACGATTGGGACGAAGAAATTGTTACCTAATATTTCCCGCAATCATAGTGAGCCTGGTCATCTTCCTCAGCACCCCACGCAACGAAGCATGCCCGTATCTATGACGCCAGAACCAACGTAGTGTTCGCAAGACAGAAGACTTTGTTCACTGATTTTGATCTCTTTAACCCTTCTAGTCTCAAACCTCAAACTCTTCTTTCCGCTTCTCTTCCCTATTTTCACACACACACACACTCACTCACTCTCTCTCTCTCTCTCTCTCTCTCTCTCTCTCTCTCTCTCTCTACAAGTCCGAAACGACGTTAGCTTGGGAAGGTTGTTTTAATAGTTGCTTACTTTTTCATCGTTGAACGTTGAGTATTTATACATTTAGTCCTTAAACTTTTATTAGTTTACATTTTGTCCATAAACTTTTGAGTTTTATATTTTTTGTCCTTGAACTTTGAATTTTTTTATATTTTTTGAGAAATTAATTTTTTTCGGCTTTTGTTGGTTGATGTAAGTTGTCTGGCTTAGTAATATAAACCATTTTTCTCTTCTTGACTAATCAGGTGTCACTTTTGTTACCAATGTTGGCAGAATTTAACACTTTAAATGGTGGAAAGACTAAATATAGATCTTTGTGAAAACTTAAGGATCAAATGTGTAAGAATAAAAGTTCATGAAGCAAATCACAAAAGACACAAAATTCAGGGACCAAATGATGGATTTTGCATTCTTTTTTTAGTTATAGTTTTTACTTTCTTTTTTTTTACTTTTTTTTTTTGATAAGAAAGAAACACTTTGCCTTCAGTGTCAAACGACCTCGCGAAGTTTTGCCTTTTTTACAAAAAAAGAAACATTTTGTCCTACGGAGAGGATCGAACCCCACAACCGCTAACTCTCAAACCTCATAGCAAGCCATTGGGTTATTTTTTTAAGTGATATAAATTTTATTAATTATTAATGGTTCGATACAACACTAGACATGGAATCAATTGTTTTATTTAAAGTGCATCGATTCGATAATCCTATTTGTTCAAAAGAGCATCTATCTGCAATGAATTTGACTGTGAATGTGACTGTAACAATGAAACAGTGTGTCAACCAGGGATTGCTTTCTCAAACATGTGGAACTCATAATAGTACACAAACATCACTAGATTCACATAATTATAATAAAATAAAACTTCCAACCAAGGGAAGAAAAACCTAAGACTTCCAACAAAGGAAAAGCCAAATTACCTATTAAATGTAAAAATCTAAAGAAAATCACCAATCCAGCAGCTACATAGATTCACGAACAATCATCAAGAGAAGTGTGTTGCAACAAGAATAAAATCAATCTTCACAGATTTGAATATATCTATAATATATATTGAATGAATCAAACTCTGTAAATTGTAACACTGTTTGCTTGTACATTTGTAACACTGTTTGCTTGTACATTTTATATCTAGGAACTCTGTAAATTGTAAGTTTATTTAGGAAGTCTGTAAATTGTCTATAGTATATTTAGGAACAATGTGTAATATGTGTTTTAGATATTTGTAGAGAACAATCTTTAAATATTACAGTCAAATTTGTGACAGTTATATATTCTTTTGAATAAATAAATTTAGTGAACCAATCTACTTTTATTACGGTAGTTTATTCTACTTGGTTTTGTATGAGCAATTGATGATTGACGATTGATGATATTTCTATTTTAGTTCAAAAAGAAGGAAAAATGTGTAATGTAGAATCTAAAATTAATATAGCCTCAATAGAGTGGCTATGGTGACCAAAGTCTAGTATTGACACTTGAGTGAACAAGGTTCGAGTCCTATAGAATATATAATATGCGTTGACCTTTACTTGATATATTTAGTCCAAGCCCATCATGAATTTTTGCATAATAATCTAAGTGCATTATGGGTCTTGATAGTTAAGTGGGCCCATCAGCTTACTAGACTCTTTGAGTTTATTTTGACCCACTTAAATTTGATAGGTCTATTATGAACTATTAGGTTTGCCCACAACACATCAATAAGCTCAAAATTGCTTATCATGAGCTTGTAACTAGGACAAAGATGCTTCTTATACGAGTAGGGGACATTCCACCACATCTTGTAATTTTTTTAAGGCCTTCAAAATATTAGCATTTAATGAAATTAACAATTTTCAAAATTTTATATTATTCTTAATCTTAAGAGAACAATGAACTAATATGAAGAATGAATAAAAGAAAATAAAAGACTAAGATGTACCAAAAAAAAAAGAAGTACTAAGATATAAGGCAAATATATACATTCTTATGTTTTTTTTTTTTTTGAAGTTATAAATTCTTATGTTATATGTCCAATTAAAATAGTACAAATATAAAGTGCTTTAAAAAAGGAATTAAGATGACAAACATCAAGACATCTTCAAATTTGATCCTGAAAAGAAACATTCCTCCCTACTCTATTTTGTTATGATCATCATCAACCTCCTTGGAAGAATTCACACAAGGTAATTTTCCACAATCAAAGTTTATGAAATCAGCGATCCTTCTGAAAAGAAACCTATAGAACAACTTGTCTCTTATAAAGTTCATCATCCATTTAGACCCTCCTTGTTGAACTCGCCCCGAAAGATAAGATCCTGTGATTAAGGCCATAGCGCGCCACCGTCGTTCTTTAACGTATAACTTTAGGACTTCAGTCATCTCTATCGGAACAATTTTCTTGTGCTTGAGAAAGGAAGTCCCAATGTGCCGGGCGAGGATGACTGCATCTTCCAGAGATGAACAACCTCCTTGGCCTAAGTCAGGAGTCATGGGGTGTAAAGCATCACCTGCGACTGTTACATTTCCTTTGGTCAAGTTTTTGAAAAGAAGGTCCCATGGTAATCTAAGCATCAAAGGAGCCCAAGATAAAGTTGTTAGATCACTGTGTTGTACATATTCCAATAACATTGGAGGATAGTTGGCCAGCTTTTCCAAGACTTTTCTTTGTACCAATGTTGGATCACCTGTTCTCATATCTTCCTCTGTTCATAAAAGAAAATATCACTTTTATTAAACTAAAATGAGAGTGAATAAAAATCAATAATGTATATATGTCTATTTCTTTACAAGAATTAATGAAGATATGTCTATTTTGAATCTTCCCTAGTCAAATTGCTTATGATGAGACTCATTCTCTAACCAGCTTGGTCATAAGTACAAGGGTGTGTTAAAGATTGTATTAATCTAGCATTGTGCATTACAAACTAGTACCAAGAAATAATTGAAAACAATAAAAAGAAGGAATTAAAGAGACACCTTCACTTAAGGTAGAAGGATAGGTGATGAACCAATAGGCCTCTGTATCAGTAAGATGTGTAACACCAGCTCTGCTACCATTGTGCAAAAATTGATGCACCTCATTGTTCAATCCATGGCCTTGAGGCATCACAGCTAGTCCGCGCACAGCAAAGCGACCCGAATGAACAGGCTCACTCAACCCTAACCAACTTGCCACTGCGGAGTGAATTCCATCGCATCCTATCAAAACCTGTTACTCACTCCAAACTATTAATTATAAGCATGCACTATATTATCTTAATTAAACTTGCACATCGTAAAATTGATAACTGAAAAGATGCATTTCAATAAATGATTTTAAAACAATTCGTAAAAAATATCAATTTTTGTTATGTCCTCCATATTTTCTTTATTTAAGCTTCTTCAGGCCTAATTAATCATGAGCTTTTTATTAATTCCCTTTTTTTGTCACGAGGCCTTGTTATTGATCCATATATATTTATATATTCAATCCTCATTAATTGAAAATTTTTACGATGATACGGAAACAAAATTGGTCTTGAAATAAAATGTATATATACCTTGGCTTTGATGATGCTACCATCCTCCATATGAAGAATAGACATAGATGAGTCTCCTTGTGTGCAAGTTTCTATCGAGCTTAGTTTGGTTGAGTAACGAATTGCATCACTAGTTAGCTCACCAGCTAGAGTTTCTAGCAAAGCCTTCCGATGCACTGTCCTTGCACCTTTCACATTCCTACATTCACCAACAAATTAAGCTTTCTAACTATATATAGCTTATGCAGGTACCCCTTTGGCCCACTCACGTTTGATTGGAGTTGTGTTAAGATGAAGGGAGTGACTTGAGTAAAGATAGGATGAGAGGTGTCTTTTGGTAAGCATGAGATTAAATGTTTAGGTTACACGAAGTGTTGGCTAAGATGTGAAATAAACATAGCTCTTATCCCTAAGCCCATATTTAGCTAAGCTAACACACAAACATGAACTAGACAAAAAAAAAACACACATCCATGAAACAATGCTACCTAAACCTAATAGTCGATTGGGCACTGGGGCAGCTCCTGGTTGATTACCCCTATATGGGGAGGTGATAGGGCTCTATAAGATTAGTCATACCCGAAGGGTGTGGATACCCATAGTTATCAAGAAAATAGTGTTAACACGGGGGTCGCAGACTCATATGTATCACAGATCAGTAGCAATGCGCGCATCCGTGTGTTTAAGATTGATTAAAGGCAATTGACAACAGACACGATTCTCAAGGAAAAGACTGATTAGTGGCAAGGCAACCTTATCACAATATCATTTACCATTCAAATGCAAGCTCTAAACTAAATCTCACCTTTCATCGAGTAACCTGTTGAAAGACACCTCTTGCACAGACCCATTTTCTAAGTTAGTGACGTATCCCCTGCATTTTAACAAATTAAAATGGGTGAAGCACTTTTTTTTTTTTAACTTCAGTGGGAGTTCAATAAATCTTGACTTTTAGTAAATAATGTCTTATCCATCTAACCAAAAATGTTTGGAAAAAATAGGTGCAACATTTAATTACTAAGCGTGTGTACTTATTTTTATGGATAATTAACTTAAAGGAAAGTGCTAGCTTGCCTCAGGTAGAACGCGCACGAGGTGCACACGCGCACTCGTCATCCGCCCTTGATACACCTTAGGATGCGTGTGCGCCCAAGAATCAAGAGCGACTGATGAGGTGTGCGCCCATCGCATATGTCCTACCTGGGCACGACAACATTTTCTAAAAAAACTTAAGGCACTTTTTTTTTTTTTTTTTTTTTTTTTTTCTAAATCACTCTGGATTTGAAGTCTAATGGGCCTTGCCTACTTTGGTCTCAAGTAGGGCAGGACACCAACTAAATATTTTAAGTTCACCAATTGTTGCTTTAATTTCATTTCCCATGTAACTACAAAGAATGAAAATATGGAAATAAAACGATAACTAATAATTAGAAAGAACGAAAATTTGCAAGAAATGTTTTCAAGAGAAAAAAAAGTGCAATAAATGAGTTGGAGTCCGTTGATCACATACATGGAGATACTCATGAAACACATTCCGTGTATGGCAACGTATCTCTATGCTTATCAGACGGTCCATCTATCTCACTCTTACTCCAATCAATTTGTCACAATTTTATAGTTACCAAAATGTGATTCAAAACTTATCAAAAAAAAAAAAAAAAGTGTCTCAAACAGAGAGAAAGCATACCTCTTGAATGGATGATAGATGCTGGTTAGCTTTTGAGCGACCCCTAGAGCTTCAAGAGCAATCCAAGCGTTTGGGAATAGGGACAGGGCTGCCCCAGTGGTTCGCAGCTCGTCGGACCTCTCGAGCACCACCGACCGAACCCCGACTCGCTTCAGCGCCACAGCTGTGGCCAAGCCTGCGATCCCCGCACCCACAATCACCACATCTTCCAATTCCTGAGCTAGGAACTCCATTGGTACGTAACTAGCTAGCTAGTATTGGTTTTTTTTTTTTCGACAAAAAGTAACTAGCAAGTATTATTGCTGATCTGTACCTTCTGTTCTGGAACACATCGAAAGCGCTATATATAGCTAATTATTTATGTTGACGTATTGTCGTCTTATAATGAATTTTCTATACAAATTGATTGGCAGCACCATGTGACTCTGCATGAGAAAACGCCGCCCGCCCATATTGATTGCTTTGCTCCCAAGGTTGAACCTGGAAAACTATCCGGTGCTCCGCATGCTAGCTAAGTACGTGATCACTGAGTAAAGTAAGAGCCAAGCTATACCCACCCTACCTCATTCATAAAGGCAACCTAATTTTAAGTACACTCCAAATTTAAATTTGGATTTATGAGGACATCTTAACTTTTTTTACCAAAATGCTCGTTTGTCCCAACCAAAGCACGCAACTCTAAAACTTTGACCCAAACATTTATTTTAGATTCGACAATACATGGATAAGACTTATCTTTTAGGTTCGGTTTTATCCACCGAACTTCTTTTGGTGAAATTTAGTTGACAAATGTCGACTTAAAGGCTCAACGGGTTTCGACCTACTCTTCAATTAAAAGTTTGATGGGCTCCGATGGATTCTCCAATTAGAGATTTAGTGGGCATTGACTGGCTCTCCAATTAGAGATTCATACCCGCGAGACCAAACCACTCGATGATTCCTTACAAATCACAAGGAATGTGTGGAGGGATGATGGAGGTGTGCACAAAACGAGAGGAAAGGGGGCAGGGTGCACAAAATGCATTGAAGGGTAGGGGCGGAGTCAGGTTTTTTTGAAACCCTAAGCTAAAACTTACGTATTTTTTTTGGTTTTTAACAATTGAGAAATGTTTTGGTGCATCAACTACGACATGCTGGTCACACACGCACTCGTCTAGTTGCCCTTGATTCTCATGTGTGCACGCATCCCTTAACTCTCAACACATGCATGCATTCCAAGGTGTGTCGAAGTGCAAAGGGCGCATGCATGTCTGGCCCGCATGTTCATATTGCAGCATACAGTAACGCCTAATAATTATTAACGCGTTTTATTCGATAATTTCTGACTAGGACGCCAGCTCAGGCCTACGTGGACGCCACAGATAAGGCTAGGGCACGCCTGACTAGATACGTAGATATTTTTTTCTGTTGTAATGTTATATTGCGATATTTAAATTATTTGATTATCATATTGCATTGCATGTGTGCACTATATTAACATATTCGAGTGAGATTGTGCGATAGGTGTTTGCCTCGAGAAGCGTGTCGACGTGGATATCGAGTAGGCAAAGTATGGGTACAGTGGCTTAGACAATACAACGTATGAATTTGAATTTGCAAGTTAAGGTAATGTGTATAATTGAATTACAGTCTAAGTTAGGAAATCTAATAACATAGACTATAGCGCGCCTCGACATGTGCACCGAGGTGTGGGGCATTGGGTGCTGGGTAATTGGGGGTTGGTGTGACCTTGTGTAATAATTTATAAACCCAATATGATTTCCTAAATGTGTTTAGCTAATTTAATTAATTAAATTTGTAAATCAATACAAATGGCTTATAGTTTGAGCAATAAATCAAGGACTCTTGATGCTCATGGTGATGTTCTTAGATTGAGGGAAACGAGGCAAGATTGTGTACATATGTGTGTTACTTCAGCTTTGGACAACTTGAACAATAACCATAGGATTGTCATCTAAATGTGTGTGTACACAAGATCAGAAACAACCACACACACACACATATATATATATATATATATATTCATGAGTTAGTGGAAAATTCCATCAAAACACTCAAACATTACATGCAAATTCAGAGCTGCTAGTTTGAAATTGAGGGGTGGATTTGGTGAAATTTGGAGTAGGAGAACCAGGTAATTGTGATCAATTGAAGGTAATGCTCTTCCCATTTTCATATTCATTCAAGTTATATATAGAATGAGCTCAAAATTGAAGTTTTCTATCAAAAATGAATTCAATTGTGATTCCTCACTGTTTTTCCTATGAAATGGATGTGTTTTAAGTCAATTGCAGCAATGAATTGGAGTATATAAACTGATTTTTTTTATAGAATTTTGTGTACTTGAGGTTTTTGAAATAATGCATGATGACCCATATAATTTGATGTAAATCTTGTGAATGGATGATGTCTCTGCGGTATTTTGGTGTTTGTTAATCCCCTACGAGTCGAGGATAAGGTTGACGGCATTGGAGATGGCTACGGGTGTGAAAATTGGAATCCCAGAGTTAAAAATTCAAGATTTCGACCTCCGTAAGAGGCCATATGGCGCGATACAAATTCTGGGTGAAATTGCAGAACAGATATCGTATTATGAGGCACACATAGTGTGCTATCCAGACACCAAAAATTAAATAAAAATATTTTTTAATAACGTCGCTAGCTAGAACCCACTTTTGACACACTAATTCTTCAACTTTGAAGTTTTTGACTTATTTTGAAGGAATTAAACTGATAAAAGAGTATTTGATAATTTTTGGATTTTGTAATGAATTTTGGTATGTATTAGAAGTTAATTGACACAATTAATCTTAAACCTATTATATTTGAACTAATAGGACACCGAGAATCGAGGACCGTAGCTCAGGTAACGGGAGCGAATCGGGGTCAGATTCGGGAGTCCAGGCAAGTGCAAGTGCATTTTTGAGGTGCATAAAACCCACGAGAATGCTTCACAGAATTCAATTTCCATTTTGTTATCGTATTTTATGTTCCTAGACATGTTTAATTCACTACGATTGTGTCTTGTATTGTTGTTATGCTGCTTTAACCGGTTGAGTGGTTCATCGAGGTTTGTGTGTAACGGCCCAATTTTAATTAAGCTGTTATTATTGCATATTTTCAAACATGGACGCCAATTGAAATTCTCATGGACCCCACAGATAGGCCAGGGCACGCCTGACTAGGTAAATAGATCATTTTGTGTGTTGTTTGCCTAATTTACGATGTGTATATTTAATTATGTTAATTTACATCGCAATGTGTATATTTATATTTTTATTGATCGAGCGAGATAGTGTGACGAGTATTCGCCTTGATTAGCATGTGGTCGCAGGTACCGGGTAGGCGAATGACATTACACTAGGTCAGGAAATAAATACACACATGATACATAGCTATGGTATGCAAGTGGTACGCGTCGCGATGTGGAGTCAAGTACCGAAACGCCCGAGATTTAATTGTTTGTTCATACAAGGATAAAACCAAGGAAGTAAGTCACACAACCAAGTTACATTATGATGGACTTGTTGATCCAATCAAGGCCTCAAGATGGTCCTAGGGATGGGGACAAACTACAAGATCAATCTAGGACTATATATAAGGATGTTGATGAGAGTTTGTCAACTTTTCTCTTTCCTCATTGTTAAAATCTGAAAATGAGCAAAGTGTTGGAGGGTTTTGGTGATTTTGATTGGTGATTTGGAGTGACAATTGACAAGGAATTTAAGAAACAAGGTTAGATTCACACTCTCCTCGACGTTCTCTACCTATTGAGTATGATTTCTCGGGTTTTGACGTATGTTTCAGGGTGTGAGCTGAGCTTATTGATTTTTGTAATGTTGGTATGATTTCCGAGTAGGTTTGGGGCTTTAATTTGTGGTTTCATTGAGGTTGTTATTGATGATGTTGTTTTGGTGATTTTTGACTATTTATCGATGTTTTGTCGAGAATCATCGGGGTTTTCGTCTCGGACAAGTTTTATTGAGTTTTGGAGATTCCCTATGGTTGGTTTGAGAACCATAGGATGTTTGATCGAATTTGAGTAACGAAGACGGGGTCCCCAAAAACCTCGGAAAACCAAACTGTAGGGCTGGTACCGCCATGCGCCACATGCGATGTCGTGAACAATACCGAATAAAAAAATTAATTAGACACTATGTCTAATTACCTCGGCCCATTGGGGGCCTATCTAAGAGATCATTACCGGGTATAATGTGGATAAAAAAATGGTAGAATGGACTTATAAATTGAAATAGGAAATTTCGAGGTTGAGGAATTAAATGGATTATTGGAAATCAGGTATTTAGGATTGATTAACGGATAGTTCGACCAGAGTAGCCATGTCGGTGCATATGTCAATACGTCATAAGTTCCACGTCAGCCACCGAAAGAATCAGGAGACTGGCCATGTTAGAGTTTACTCACTGGCAGTGCAAAGGGGGAGAATAGTCCGAAGTATGGTGCTAGCCTGACTTGATTCTTGGACACACATTTGAGCCTGTCTATTATATATTCATGCGATGAGCACAGTTGTGTAACGACCTTCAAATTTAATTTGTGCCACATGTCATGTTTCAGGACTATGACATGACTGTCGTGGCATGTCATACTGTCTAAGCCTCGGGAGTCGACACTGAGGTATATTTTATTTTTCTGTGATAATTGTACTACTATTTATACCCAAATGTGAATGTCATATGTCCTAGTGCATGATTTTGTTTTGTTTATCGCACCAGATTTGTGTGTAAGGTTTCGCCTAGGAAAAATGGTAATTTTCAGACAAATGGGTGTAATTCGAGCATTTAAACACAGGAAATGATGATTAGTGCATTATTAGAAAATAATAAATGAAATAAATAATTAATATGTGAATACGTTGGTGTGTCCGGGACCACATGATATGTGAGCCGTAAGGTGGTACTAGTCCGAGAACGCGATGGTCGAGCAAGAAAGGGCTTAGTTGTGAAGTTCAAGTCACCTATTGAATTCATAATGTTAAGTCATAGAGGTTGGCTGGATTAAAGGAGGAACATGGGATGTTTCTCGGGATACATGCGTTAGAGATGATGAAGGGGGAGTATATAAACTCACCCATCACTTTTTCTCTCTCCTTTCATCTCATTTCATATCTCTCTCTCATCAAATGAAACAAAATTGTGGACGAGAGTTTTCATGATTTTCGAGCTCGGAGTGACGTCGGGGATTGACCAACTACACATTGTAAGGTGAGATCCTGACTCCCCACGTGGTTGTCTACGTTTTGACGTCTGTTTCGTGCGTTTTCGTCACGATGAATTCGGACAACATTTTGGGGTTTTAGTTTTATTGGGTTTTGGTTGAGAAATTATGATCAATGGGTTGATCAAATGGTATTTTGATTGTGGTTTTTGTCATTTGGAAGTTATTGGAAATTTTGAGGAATTTTGGGGGATTTTAACCGTAATTTTCGAATTGGAGTTTTGTTGGGGTTTCAACACAAAGAAAATGTGGTTTTGAATGGTTTTGGACATCCCTAATAGTTTGAGATACGCTCAGAACGCGGCACATGAGTCGGCGTTTTAGAAAACCTTAGATAAGTGTTCAAGGTGTCGTGTCGCGAGGGACGACATAATCTCCCACAGCATCTAAAACGGAAACGTTAGGGGTTTGACATTTTAAGTGACGCCGTGGGTCAAAACCCTTGGCAGCGTCACTCATGACGTCCAGACCAGGGGGTCGATAATTTGGTATTTTAAATGACGCTGTGGGGATTTGAATGTGGCGACGTCACCCACAACGTCTGGAACAATAAACCACTTAACTTTTCAAATAATTTTTAGAACTTTTAGGAAACTTTGGGGATTTATCTAGGGTCATTGAATGACTCTAATTCAATTAAATTGGGTTTAAATGATTGCGAGGGTTTTAGGAATTCAAATAGATAAGTTAGAGTTTCATGAGGAGCAAGGTTTTGCGATTGGTTTGAGGTATATTAGTAAACCAGTAAGGAGGTGCATAGTAATTCATTTTCCATTATTGTTGTTTCTATTGAATTGACCCATTTGTTGGAAGTCCATTCTATTATTCCTTGATTGAGTGTCTTTGACATAAGTGTGTCGAGAAGGTACTCCTGAGATCATGTTAGCTGGGCTAACATGAGCACTTCTATAGAAGTGTTGCCCACCCACCTGATCATGAGTTTCTCCTCGAGTACTGAATTGTTGTGGATTTGTTGTGGAAATGGTTGTGGATATGTTGTGGCTTGTTGTGGTTATAGACCGCTTATCGGCTTCATTTGACTCGATAAACACTCAAATATAATTAATATACTTATCAATCTGTTTATCATGTAGTTTGTGTTATTTATCTGCTTTTCAATACCGCATGATTCTTAGACTGCTTTATTGGTTATTCATGAATTACTGGTTTATGTTCTTTTAGCTTTACTTTTAATTTATCACGGATTCAACGTCTAGTTTGTCACGGTGGGTGCAGATCGGGCGAAGACTAGCAAGGGAAAGGAACCGATGCTTGGTGACTTTCTTTGAGGATTCTCAGAGTGATTTCTTTCCTATTATAATGTAGGTTTTGCCTTTTGACTTGTGATTATAGTATCTTACCTTTTTGTTAACAATGGGGTACATTTAAGGATTGAGTGACTAGGGATATCATGTATTATCGTACTGCTATATTTGGTCACCAGATTTACATGTTTATCTAGCATTCTCAGGGTCTCCACACTATAGGTTGTTCCGAATTTCCTCTCCATTGACTTATTTAAATGATTATAGTTGATTTCCACTACAAATTTACCTAATAAGGATATAATATAATAACTTAACATTTAAATTAATAAATTAATGACGAAAGGAAGATTTAAGACTGACTAGGCATATGTTAACTTCACGAGTATAGTCTCGGGGGTCCACGTATGTCTAGGCCGTGCAGGGCCCAGTTTTGCCTGTTTAAATTCCTCGTATTTATTTAATAGCTTAATGAATTCCTTTATTTATTTTTGTAATTACTCATTGAATTTCCTTGGGATTACTCACTATGGACTTGTCATCTATTTTGTTGTGATGGATTGAGTGCAGACCCTAGTACGAGTTGAGGCAAAGGATTATCTGTCACTGATATCAACCTATCTCGTACGTTTGTTTATTATTTTTCTCATTTTCTGTTGGGAGATGGGATACATTGTGAGACACCATGATATATATGATATATTTTTGAGGCTTTTGGATCACTTTGTATATATGACACATTTATATGGGTTTTCCACATTACGTTGATGCTCCTATGACTTGGATTTGTTTGTTTACCAATTAATCAAGTCTGACAAGTCTTTTGCTAAGTTTTTCATGATTATATGATTTAACAGATGATTTGAGTCCAATTATAAAACTTGAATTATAAATGGTTCTAATTTGAAGTTACGTAAGTTAGTTGCGCGTGGGACACAATTGTGCAAGGCGTGACAAGACTGTGGGCGCGCAGGGCATCATGTGGCGGGCTTCGAGAGTTTGGGGCCACTTCATTGTGTTTGTATTGTATGGGATTGGAAATGTTAGATTTTGACACATGACACTCGCGCCCTCGGTGGATTGCGACCCTAATTGATGTCATTAATGTACGTATCAGTGGGTCGTACGCCAACCACTGAGAGGACTAAATGAGTTTTGAAATATTTGAGATGCTTGGTTATACTCATGGCTATTGCACTGATTTTAAATCGTTATTAAAGTTAAGATTTCTCTTTGATTTTTCTGTGATTTATATGCATGTTTAGTTTTTGTTCCTACTATGTTGATTTTTTGTTAATGACTTACATTCATGCATGTATATCTTTTTGTTGACATATGTCTTACTTGCATGTCTTGTAGTCTTTTTATTTGATTTCCTTCTAAATATTGTGTGGTCTTCTCTAGGATTTTACTCCTGGACTCGTCATATCTTCTTCTTGATGACAAACTGTAGATCTTTCTTTGAGTAGAGTCAAGGGGATATTAGGTGACTATCTTTGACTTGCCAGCTGTGGAGGACTAACACATAGGTGTTTATTTTGATATTTTAATTTATTTCGAGTGTTAGAGGTCTGAGAGAGAAATATGTACTCATATGTATTTATCTTGCTTATATTGTCGCCTTATATACAAAGTACAAAAACCCCAGGTTTTTCAAAGTAGGTTGTTTGGTATAGACATGCAAATATTTGTTACAGTTCATGCTAATTTACTATTTTAAATCCTCCAATAAAATTTATATTAAATACCAGTAATACACTTGTAAAATACAAATCTATACATCCCAACTTAAACTAAAAACTTAATAGAAAGTAAATTTTTAATTAATAACCAGTGCGAGCTTGAATAACTGATCAACTTCTTAATGTAATACGGTAATTAGAACACGCATTGAGACATCAACGGGACAACATACGACAGCAGGGCATGAAACCAAAGGGGTCAGTGATGTGGCAGGTGTAGTGGGGCCCACGATGAGGCGAGTAGCAACACACTCGGCGGCCTCGGGTTGCGGGGTCGCCACACATACTAACAATTACACATGTTTATACATAGGGGTGGCAAAAAAACAGCTTTGGACGAGTATGGGTACGGATACCACCCTTTAATAAAGACTAAAAATAGTGTCTAAACTCGTACCCATTTTTGAAATGAACACTTTTTTTGTCCGGGCCTGTATGTTTTCAAAACATACAAGACCCATTTTTTGTCCGAGCCCATTTTTTAATATAATAAAAAATAATTTTTTCACCTAATTATCTACAAAAATACATGATTTTCATATCACAATGCATTCTATCACTACATAAAAAGACATTTTATGTATTCAAAACTAAGTCTTATAAGTTTTCATATCAAAATAACATCATCATTAGCGGGATTTCAATGCAAAAATCATGGAAGTTTCAAAATACCCCTATAAATAAAAAAAATTATTTGAATTAATCGTTAAATGAGTACCCATTTTTTATTTATAAATTTGTTTGGACCCAGACTTGTTTTTTTTAAAATGGACAAGAAAACATGTCCGAATCCATATTTATTTTAAAAAATATTATGCTTGGACTCGTTAAAAGCGGGCCCAGACACTTTTTGGCACCCCTATTTATACAAGGAAAAGGATAATCTAACAGACACTCAACGCATACTTTGGATGCACACTCTTGTCTTTTAGCCATTTATGATCTTTTGTCAGATGTGGTGCCCCCGTCAGGGAGACAAGAAAGAGCTGTAAATGGCTAAAAGATAAGGGTGTGCGTCCAAAGTGTGTGTTGAGAGTGTGTTAGATTATCATTTTACTTTATACAAAACAATCTTCAACTTAACATTATTTAATGCACAATTTATACAGTTAAAAAAACACTACACGACTTAAAACTGCAAATCATATTCAAGCAAATATTAATTACTTTAAGATCACAAACTGCAACAACTAGAATAGATCAAACTAAGGTTATGTTTGTTAACTCTATTTTTCCTCTTATTTCTATTAAGTTTTATTTTAAAAGAGTTTCTTAAAAATAAGTGTGTTTGGTAAGTTCTCTTTTACCTCTTATTTTAAATAAGTCTTTTAAATGATAACAGGAAAAACCTCTTAACAAATAAGTTAAGTTTTTTAACTTTTTTAATAAGTGGTCTTACTCGGGTAGAGGAGGAATCAAGGACTAATTTTAAAAATCTCAAAATTATCAAACCCTCTCAATGCACTCCCATCTCTCACACCCTTCTTCTTAGTTGAACCTACCCTCTCAACGCAATCATCTCTACGTCTTTCTTTTCCTCATCTCTCTGCCCACAAACCATCACCACCCCTTTGAAAGAAAGTTTGATGTAGATCTCTCTCTCTCTCTCTCTCTCTCTCTCTTTCCATGCTTTGTTGCTTTGTTCTCTCTCTTTCATGATGTGTTCTTGTTTAACTTGGCTCTATTCATGATGTGCTTTTATTCAATTTGACTTTGTTCTCTCGCTCTCTCTATCTATTTTCATGACTTTGTTCAACTTGACTCTTTCAATGTTCTGCGCATAATAAGGCAGACAGCTAGTGGACTTGGTACTCATCGCTAATGAGGCAGTGGAAGACTACGCAAAAGGAGAAAAAAGGGCTTTATCCTCAAGCTCGTTTTGGCCAAGGCACATGATCATGTTGAATGGCACTTCTTGGACTATGTTTTCATGAGGAAGGGCATTGGAGCTCGATGGCGATGTTGAATTTCCGGATGTCTCTAATCAATATCATATTCCATTTTAATTAATGGAAAACCTAAACTGTTGTTCAAGGCGAATTGGGGCCTAAGGCAAGGTGCTCTTTATCCCCTTT
The DNA here is from genome assembly GCA_039657345.1 of Stephania japonica. Lineage (NCBI taxonomy): Eukaryota > Viridiplantae > Streptophyta > Magnoliopsida > Ranunculales > Menispermaceae > Stephania > Stephania japonica. The sequence continues at coordinate 12,079,807 of CM077564.1, read as the reverse complement.
CTTGTTTATTATTGTTGCTGACATTTTATCTAGGATGATGGAGCAAGCGAAGGTAGCTAGAGTTATTGAAGGGTTTCAAATTGGATGTGATCGGGTCCATATATCCTACCTTTTCTTTGCTATTGGCTCCCTCTTGTTCATTAATCATAAAGAAAACCAGCTTCAGAAGTTCATGGAGATTGTCAAGGGTTTTTGCTTGATATCAGGCCTTAAACTGAATTAGGAGAAAAACGGGGATCAATGTAGGCAACGGAACGGTGACATAGAAAGCCGACAAATTGGGATGTGTAGTTAGAGCTTGGCTAATCAAGTACTTGGGCCTTCCTCTTGGGGGTTCACCTCAGCTGCATTCTTTTTGGGATCCAGTTGTATAGGAGATGAAATGTTGTTTGGAGGAGGTGGAAGAAAGGCTATTTGTTAAAAGGGGGTCGGGTCACTTTAATCTCGTTCGTACTTGATGCAATCCCAGTTCACTTCATGTCCGTCTTTCGATTTCCTTCTGGAGTTGTAGACAAAATTGAGAAACTAATAAGGAGATTCCTTTGGGCAAAATATGACAATAATTCCGTGACCCCCTGGTGGCGTGGAAAGAAGTTGCGTCCCCAAAAGTTAATGGGGGACTTGTCATAGGAGAACTACAAAAAAGAAACATGGCTTTGGCACTTTCCAAGAGAACCAGACACTTTTATGATATGAAGTAAGTATGGCCTTCATACGAACCTATGGGACTTGAGAAGGATGGGACATCTACTTTCAGGGCGCCTTGGAAATTTATTAGCTTTTTAAGGTCCCAGTTCATCTCCCTAGTAACAACTGAGATGGGTAATAGAGAGAACATTTGCTTTTGGTCTGATTCGTGGTTATCACAGGTTTCTTGTGCATTAGGTATCACTGTATGTATGAAACTACTCGAGAACAAAAGGTGAGGGCATCGATATTGGCACAACCATCATCAGACAGTTATGGTTCCACAGTCTGGTCCTTGGATTTCGCGAGAAGTTTCACTAATTGAGAGAGTGAAGATATAATTTCTCTACTCGGTGAGCTTGAGGAAGGTTGAATTCGACCGAGTATTGCTTATAAAAGGAAGTGGCTATTAGGCTTTAAGGGCATATTCACAGTCAAGTCCATGTTCGCTACATTAGTGGGGGTTGGATCCCAACCTGAATTCCCCTTCTTCAAAATTGTGGAAAACGGCTACTCCAAACAAATTAAAATTCTTGTGTTGAACAGTTTGCAAGGGTAGGGCCAATGTGGGGAGGTTTTCTAGAGGCGATAGCCAACATGTATGTTATCCCTTCATGTCTATCCACTATGCAATAACAAAGGGGAAACCATTAATCATCTTTTCCTTACATGCCTAATCTTAAGTTGCTCACTGGAATTAGGTCTTGGCGAAAATGGGAGTGGTGTGAGATAATCCATTTTATATTCATGAGGTGCTGAAGGATTACATAAACTTCGTCTATGGTCATAAGAAGATCATGTGAAAATATGCAGCGCATGCTATCATTTGGCATAAATGGCTGGAAAGGAACGCAAGAGTGTTCAACAACAAAATTCGAAATCTGGAAGATGCGTAGAACACAATCAAGAATGCAGCAGGGTTATGGCTTCATGGGGACCATCAATTTTCAATGTGGGATCACCTCTCGTGGAACCGGGGTTTGCTCATACACGAATGAGGTAGTTTATATTTTTGTTGTAGACTTTGATTTGTCTTGTAAGTTAGTATTTTATTTCCTACTCTAGTTAGATCAGGCTCCTCTAAATCGTTTCTGTTAGGGAACTTGTCCTACCAAATGAGGATGATGAAATGTTTGCTTTTGTTTTTTTAGAGGCTTGGTGGGTCGAGCTTCTCGATACACTCTATAAATCCACTCACGACCCCTTGGTCTAGGGTATAAAATCCCCAGTGTAAAATCTATATTTTTGCAATTAATAAAACCTCAGGAGCAAAATCTCCCTTCCCTAAAATAAATGTTATGCGCAAAAGGTTTTTGAGTGATTCTTATAGACATGGCCGATTATTGATGGGTTCCTATGGCTTTTTTTAACTTTGGTGGGTGGTCGCTATTAAGGTCAAAGTATTTTTTCAATAAATGAATGGAGTACCACCTTCTTTGCATCAACAAAAATAATTTGACTTGTTTTAGGGTTTTTTTAGAATGGCCTTCTATGATTTAGGAGGACTTGGGGAACAGGAGGTATCCAGGCCCCACTTATGTAGTACCTGACTAATCCCCCCGCCGGGAGGACGAGCCACGAACGAAATTCCCTCTCCCTCCTAAAGGTGTAAGATGTGTGTGGGTGGATTCAAACTCGGGTTCAACTGCCCGTGGAACGTTCTTACCTCCACTACACCAACCCAGCCTTAGATTTTTTAGGGTTTTCATATACGACAGACGAACAAGACAATAGAAGCTCCTATGTCTCTCTCTCTCTCTCTCTCTCTCTCTCTCTCTCGATTTGGAACGAATTAGGGTTCTCTTTTAGAAATAAATAAAACAAATTCCCTTATAATAAGAGATGACAAATTCATTTTCCAAACAGTCAATTTTAAATAAGAGGCTATTAAATTATTTTTACCAAACACCTCATAATCTATAAGGCCTTATTTAATAAGTTCTAATAAAAAAAGATCTTAATGGATAAACACTAAATTCTTTTTTTTTAATATTAGGAAGAGATTATAAGCTCTAGTTACATGTGACACATTTTGGGGAATGAGACCCCAAATACATATTCTCTTAAGATCATGGCTAATGTCGAGGGACACTACTCAAGAATGTGAGTTCCAATCGAATGATACACTACATAAGAGGCTAGCCAATTAGTTGCCCTATTCCCTTTGTGGTGAGTATGAACAATCAAAATATCCCAAGCCCTCTCGAGGAGATGATAAATAAGAGAGACTAGGTGTCGATGACGGTTACGTGGGATACTTTTACCCTTAGCAAGTCCACTACACTCTTCTGATCTATCTATAACATAGCTTGCAAAAACCCCATATTCCATGCCAATTAAAGGCCTTGGAGTGCCCACAAAATTTTGATTCGAAAACAGAGCATACACTAAGATTCGTGACAAACCCGCCCAAAAAATCACCTACTTCATTTCTAATAAGGCCCCCACACTCAACTGTTGTTGATCTCTTTTGAATGTTCCATATGTGTTAATTCTCAATGTAACGACCCAAATATTATTAAGGCTATTATTCGCATATTTTCGGACGTGGGCGCAAGCTCAAGTCCATGGTGACACCACGGACATCCTAGGGCATGCCCGGATAGGGTGAAAATATTATTTTTGACTGATTGGTTTGTGTAAATGTGATTATAATGGCTACTTTATGACCCCTTACATCGTTTGTGTGGTTTTATATTGATAGACCGTACGAGATATAGTGTGATAGGTACTCGCCTTGAAATGTATGCTGATGGGGGTGTCGGGCGGCGAATGATGGGAACACTAGGCCGGAGAGTGGGTTCACATAGATAAAAACAATTAAATGTGACTAATAATTGATATAAGAACACGATGCAAGCCAGATATAAGGTTAAAGTTCCGAACGATAGTTCAAGTTGTCGGGTATCTGGTACCAGAACGCTCGAAAAACCAATAATTGTTACCATACAAGGATAAGGCCAATGGAAAAGTCACAAATTTTAGTAAACCAATTAAGCCGGGATGGCCTTAATCATGGCTATTGGATGGCCTAGTGACGAGCAAACACTTGAGATCAAAATGAGGATGCATATATAGTGACTTTTTGGTGTTTCCATCAACTTTTCTCTCTCATTAGTGACAAATCAAAAAATTGGGAGTTGAAGAGGAGGGTTTGGAGTGGTATTCTTAGTGATTTGGAGAGTTGGAACTACAAAAAAAAGAGATCAAGGTGAGTTTCTAGTTTCCCTCTTAATTCTTCATCTATTGAACTATGTTTTGGGGGTTTTCAAGCAAATTCGAGGTTTTAGGACTTGCTCACTAATTTTGGTGTTCTTTTGAATGTATTTTGGTGATATAATGAGGATGGTAATGTGGTTTGTATTAGTGTTCAAGTTGTGGACAAAGTTGGCATGTTTTTGTATTGGAAAGTATTGATTTAATTTGAAGTTTGATTCAATATATATGATATTTGATGTTGCCTCTGGCATTTTGGGAGTGTTGTGAGTCCCCCATGAGTCGAGGATGGGGTTTATGGTTTTGGAGTAAGCCTCGGGTGCTTAGAGGAGCAAAATTCTCAAGTGAGAATTTTGTTGGACAAGTAGGGGAGCGCGCTCCCTTCTCAGATGATCGCGCTCCACATTCTGGCAGCACTCTTATGAAGAACAGGAGCGAGCTCCCCACACTATAGACCGCATTTCACCCCTACTGCCAGAACCAATAAGTTATTATTTTTCGTAATAGGACATTAAACTAATCCAAACAACTCATAATTGACCTAAACCACTGGAAATGGATTCCAGGGGACTTCAAGTGATAGTTTGATAGCTGGGAAGTTAGCGAGGTTTGACCGAGGATTAGTTTCGAGAGTTGGAGCACAATTTAAGGTGCATATTCAAGGAACATACTCGAGTATTTATTTATTTGTTTTCATTTGATTCTGTTGTTATTGTATATCGTTGTTTACTCTTTCCATGTGTTTACTTATGTTGCACGGTTGGCTATCTAATTCGCCTCTGGATTCTGGTTATTCTAAGGTGTGTGGGCAGACTTGGGTAGGATGGACAATAGGGACAGACTCAGGAGACGTGCCAGTAGAGGGGGTGGAGAAGCCCACTACACTAATCCTGATATTTGGTTTAGGGTTGTAACGACCCGAAAATTTGGCTATTTGTGAATGATGATGCATAATATGTATTTATACTCGTATTTGAGTGACCGAACAGTGAAGTCGGTAAACGAGTAGGAAAACTGGACGAGTGGGATTCGACAATTGGGTTTTAGGTACACAAAAGACTTAAAACGTAATTAATAAAAATTATTTAATAATTTAATTATTTATTTGTACGAGACAAGGCGAAAGTAGACACGTGATAGGGAAATACGGACCAAGGAGTCAAGATGGGTTGGGGAAAATGTTTGGAAAAAATACGGGTGTTGGGTTAAAAACTTGTAAAGTGGCACAATCAAATAACGGGGAACCCTTGGGTTCAAATTTGAGAGGTATGGGTTGGTGAAAATGGGTGGAGACAACTAGGACAATACCCCACTTAACAAACTATTCCTACCATACTCATTTAAAATTCAAACACCCACCCACCCCCATCACTTAAATCACCTTACACCCCACCCACTCCCATCACTCAACTCACCTCACCACCCACCCATCATTCACTCACCCCTCATCTCACACTCCCTCACTTTTACTCACTCTCTCCTCCTGGCCTCTCTTCTCATCACTCTCAACTCACGGCTTCCCTTCACCACTCTCACCTCACCGCCACTCTCCTCCCCTTCCTCTTGCCGTTAACGAGCTGACGCCGGTTCCGAAACTTCAGCGAGGATGAGTTCACTGGAGGTATACATCTCTCCCTTCTCTCCTCTCCCAGCTGTCCTCCTCTCTCTCGAGTTCCCTCACTCTTCTCTCTCGGTCCACTCACTTTTCTGGCCTGGCTGTGTCCACGCCGGTCACCGGAGATGTAGTGGTGGTTAAGAATCTCGCCGGAGGTCCCACATCCTCCTCTCCCTCTTGTGTTCACTTGATCTCTCTCTCACTCCCTTCCTCTCTTTCTCTCATTTTCTCACTGCTTTTCGTCATTTTTTTGGTGTGTACGTGGACTGTGGGGTGGCTTCCGTGATGGGGACTAGTTGTGGACGACCTTGGGTGACTCACCGGAGTCCAGACCATCCCGGAACACCCCCTCATAGCCCATGCAAAGTCCCTATTGACTTTACACACGTTGAGTTGATTTTATAAGGTTTTACCCTCTTGCTGGAAACCGCCGTAACTGGCGACGCCATCGCCGGACCACCATGACTGGGACGATGTCGGGGACCCTACTAAGCTCATACGTGCCCACAGCCTTCAGAGTGGTCAAAACAGTCCTATTTAGTGTGAAACTGTCGTCATTTCATGTAATAGAGGTGGTGGAGCCTCGCCAGAAACTGCCACTCTTGGTGGTGCTACCGGTTGGACCACCACCAGTGGGGATTGTCGAGGGTCTCGCCTAACCTTTGTTGAGGTCTCGCAACCCTTGGTTGTGTCCAAAATTTTAATATGTTAGGGAAATTTGTTACGCTTTTATGTAAATATTAAGTTTGAGTATTGTTTAGTTAATGTGTCTAAACACCGATGTTCGAGGGTATTTCCCCCCATCCCATGCCAAGGAAACCCCCTCCCAATGTCGAACAATATCAGTGGGTAGTTATGACGGTGTCTTTGTTGATTTATGTTTGGTTATTGAGGTTTCGTGATGCTTGATGACCAAACCACTTTAAGTTTTTCCTATTTGGTTTTAAGGATTTGAATTGACTATCTTGATGAACATACGATGTGTGTGAGAGATATTGAGTTGTCGAGTCATGAAAAACACTGGGAGAACACTGGGGATTTAACGTAGGTTTAGTTAATGACTTGACCTATTAATACAAGTTTCCGACCTTGTCAGGTAGCGGAAAACTCGGGGATACGCGTTAGGATTCGTGAGAGTGGATACGATTTGTGATAGTTCAGGTAAGTACATTTGTCTTAAAGCTTGTGTATGTTAGTAAGCCAGTTAAGAAAATATCATGTAATTCATCTTCATTCCATTGTGTTTGCTATTATCTACTTGTTGGCATTCCATTCTATATTCCTTATATGTGTGTTCTTGGCATAAGTGTGTCTCGAAGGTACATGCGGCCTGCACTAGAAGGGATAAAAAATGGGCACTTGTGCGCACAAGTGTTTGACCACCCCTAGTGATTGTGTGATACCATGTCCTGGATTGTTGTGGATTGTTGTGGATTTCAATGTTGCGACATTGCTGTTGTGGATTTGTTTTGGATTTTAGACCACTTATGGCTTGACTCGTAGAACACACATGTTTCGATTGCTATTATTTTCAGTCTGTCTATCATGCATCTTGTCTATTTAAATTCCTGTCTTTCAATTTTCGCATGATATTTAAACTGTCATGTTTGATAGTTCATGAATTACTATTATATTCTTCTGGCTTTACTTTCGATTTTTCTCAGTTACTCACCGTCTAGTTTGTGACGGTGGGTGCAGATAAAGCGAAGTGCGGTGGAGGCAAGGAATCTTGCCTAGGAGATTTTTTGTGAGCAGCTGGACTTGAGGTATCGAGATGTAGGCTCATATTTATTTCTTTTTGTATGACGTTTTATATATATGATTTTTGTTTGGAACTAGGAATAGATTTTGAGGTAGATACCATGAATTTGTTAAGTTTACTTGGACACGAACCTATCGGGGCTTTCCACATTTATATAGATTCATGATTTCCGTTTGATTGAATTATTTCCCAATAATTGATTAGTATTAAATTCTCTTCCACTGTGTTATACTAGCAATAACTCTTTCATAAAATTTGAAATTTGATGATTTGAGGCTGACTAGGCTCGTCAGGCTCGCTGAGTGTCGACTCGGGACTTGCACGGGTCTAGGCCGGGCGTACCCAAATGCATTTGGTGTTACCAGTGTTATTTATGCATGCGTTATTTACACTTGCATGTTTAATGCGCATGTTTATTTAGCATATTGTTGGCTTCCGTTATTATAAATGTTGAGTGGTTTCCTTCTGGGTTTTACTCACTGGACTCATCATCTGGTTTTTGTGAAGGCTTAAGTGCAGATCTGGGCATGAACAGGGGCAAGGAGAGTTTAGCAGATTACTTGCGACTTGCCACAAACTAGACTAACTCGTATGTATATATATTTTGTTATTTCGACTTTATTTTGGTATTGGAGACTTATGAGATAGATGTACATGTATGTAAACACTTTTGTTAAGTTATATACGGTGCACATTGCCGAGTTTTCTACATAGGAATGATGCTATAAGTTTGTTGAAATGAAATAACAAATTATATACCATTAAGGATTCCACTGAATTAATGCATTTTATATGTTAATAATTTTGATGAATGAGGATTAATGATGTGTGGGTTGCCCGTGGGACACAACAAGGTGGTGATGTGGCAAAGCTGTAGGCCTATGGGGTATCACATAGCGGGCCTTTTGAGTTGGGGCCATCAAAATTTGGTATCAGAGTTTGGTTTGAGGAGCCTAGGGGATGAATCGTGGGTTATTCGTTAACTCTGATACAACTAAAATTTGGTATCAGAGCATGGTTCAAGGAACCTATGGAATTAATGAAAGAACATAAAACTTAATGAATAAATCTTAGATGTGGAAACACAATGTACTTGCCCTAGAACCCTAGTTGGGAAGTAACTATGAGGTGGGCAGTGTTAGAGTAATATACGTGTTATTTTACTTGTATTATATATGATACGCGTATATATCGAGGCTGGTCTGGCGCACGCTTTTTTATGTGGATTACGGTGGATGGATAGCCTATCACACTGCCAGAGACGGGACATTATGAGATGAGTTCTCGGTTAGATTACAGGCCCAATAGATAGAAAGATTAGTCTAAAAGTCAAGGATAGGAGCACCGAGTACACAGTGACGATTGGCAATCAGATTGGGGTCGCAAGGATGACCACGAGTAGAGAGATGATCAATTTCGTGATGACGCCCCTATGCCGTACCGACGATTGTACCTGTACCGACAGAGCAACCTAGACGTCAGACACAGCCGTACAGACAGGACCGGAATCAAAGGAACCGCAATTAGGGTCGGAGATCCAGGGATAGGCAAGCTGGGAGATTAGTCACATGTCATTGTCATTGTTGCGGTCAGATTGGACACCTCCGAGCAGATTGCAGGAGGGCATCATTACCACTAAAGGCAGTGCAGGCTAGAGAGGGCTTACGTGGTTGCACAACCGATCTAGGAGGAGACTCGACAACTGTCGAGGGTACGTAATAATTTATTTATTTCTTCTATTGTTTAGTTCGTAGGTGCATATATATTGTTTTTATTACTTACGCGCTTGGGGACGATTTATGTATTCAATGGAGGATTTTGATGAAGACTTGATTGATCACGTGTTACACTAGGCCATAGTGAGGGCTATTGGGTGATTGAGTAGGAGTGGGTGTAATCATTGGTGGGATCCCAGATGAATTGGTTATAGGCGATAAGCCAAGTGATGCATACACTAGTAGGATCTCGACGTACCAAAGTATGGTATAGGATTGAGTCGCGGAGGAGATGGTGATGTCGGTTGCTTTCCGCCATTGTTGCAGTTCTACAGTACGAGGTGGAGGTCTACTCAGATTTTGGGACGCAATTTGCCCTAGTTGGGAAGAACTGCAACGACCCAAATTTCATCAAGGTCATTATTCGCATATTTTCGGACATGGATGATAGCTCAGGTCCACGAGGGCACCATAGACAGGCTAGGGTATGCTTGGATAGGGCAAAAATGCTATTTTTAACTGATTGGTTTTGTAAATGCGATGACAATGGCTACCTCATGACTCGTTACATCATGTGTATATTTTTTTATTGATATACCGTGCGAGATAGTGTAATAGGTATTCGCTTCAAAAAGCGTGCTGACGTGGGTGTGAGGAACACTTGGCTGAGGAATGGGTTTACATAGATAAAAATAACTAAATGTGACTAATAATCAATATACAAACACGATATAGGCCAGATATAGTGTTAAAGTTTCGAACTTCAATTTGGGTTGTCGGGTACCGAAACGCTTGAAAACCAATAATTGTTACCATACAAGGATAAGGCCAAAGGACAAGTCACAAATTTGAGTCACCAAATGAGTTGGGATGGCCTTAATCATGGCCATTGGATGGCCTAGTGATGAGCAAACACATGAGATCAAAATGACGATGTATATATAGTGACTTTTTGGTGTTGCCATCAACTTTTCTCTTTCATTGGTGACAAATCGATAATTGGGAGTTGAAGTGGAGGGTTTAGAGTGGTATTCTTAGTGATTTTGGAGAGGAGTTGGAACTACAAACAAAGAGATCAAGGTGAGCTTCTAGTTTCTTGCTTAATTCTTTATCTATTGAACTATGTTTTGGTAGTTTTCAAGCAAATCCGAGGTTATGGGTTTTGCTCACTAGTTTTGGTGTTCTTTTGGGTGTATTTTTGTGATATAATGAGGTTGGTTATGTGGTTTGTATTGGTGTTCAAGTTGTAAACAAAGTTTGCAAGTTTTTGTGTTGGAAAGCGTTGATTTAATTTGAAGTTTGATTCAATATATATGATGTTTGATGTTGCCTCTGGCATTATGGGAGTGTTATGAGTCCCCCACAAGTCAAGGATGAGGTCGATGGCTTTGGAGTAGGCCTCGGGTGCTTGGAGAGCAGAACTCTCGAGTGAGAATTCTGCTGGACAAGTAGGGTAGTGCGCTCTCCTCTCAGTGGAGTGCGCTCTACGTTCTGGGCAACACTCATGTGAAGAACAAGAACGCGTTCCCCATACTATGAAGCGCAATCCACCCTTGCTGCCAGAACTAATAACTTTTTTTTTTGGTAATAGGACATTAATTTAATCTAAACAACTCATAATTGACCTAAAACACTGAAAATAGATTCCAGGGGACTTCGGGGCGATAGTTCGATAGCTGAGAGGTTAGCTAGGTTTGACCAGAGATTTGTGAGGTCACATGAACTTATTTGGTCGCACACGAAAAATGGCTTGGTACAATTTCAATTGGTCAAGAGTAATGAATTTTATATGATAAAGTTCATGACATAAAAACCCTTTATGATTTGTTATATAATAACTTATGAATAGGAGTGTATATGTAATTTGCTTAAATTGCCTAAATATAGTAGTTGTATTATGAATAGAATTTTAAGTAAAGGTTTATCTACACAAATAAATAGAGGGTCATACCCTAAAACGAATTAAGAATTTTATTTTTGCTATTTTAGAGTTCTCTGGCTTTTGGGAGAGAAAGAAAAATATTTTCTATTTCTCTTGGAGCTAGCACTCTAAATTGCGGTCACCGTTCGTGTATGAATTCTGATAGAGGGCGCATGGTTGAATGTCTTGTAGATCGAACAATCAGATAAGGAAATTACGAATTAAGGTATGGTTTACTTGTGTAGATCTTGTATAATAGAACTTATTTGTGATCCTGTTGGATTTTAAAAAAAATTGTTTTAAATTTTTCGTTGCGTATGAACCCCATATCCCAACAGTGGTGTCAAAGCATTAGACTAGGTTCTATTAAACGTTTGCATGTTTTCTCTTGTGTATATGTGATATATGTGTGAAAACACGATCTTGATTAATGTATATATGATGTACATATAGGTTTTGTGATAATTGTTATCAAGAATTGATTTTTAAAACATGTTGTTAATTCATGTATTATATATATATATACATATACATGATATGATTCATTGATAGAATTCATGTTTAGTTTATTTCAATTGACATATGTTTTAAAATTGAACAATGCGAATTTTGTATGTTCTCATGATAGAATTAATTTAATATGATTCTGTTGTTGAATACATATTTTGTTTTTTGTGCAATAATTATGTGTCTCCATGATAGAAATTATGTTTAGGTTAATATAATTAATTTAATATGATTATGGTGTTGAATGCATGATTGATTTTTCGTTTTTTGATTAAATTGCTTGTTTTATTGATAAAAATCGAAATTCCTTTTGATTATATATCTCATTGTTGTTGTCTGTTAGTATGTTCCTATTAGATAGAAAATAAACTTATAATTGGATAAGAATATTTGTAAATCTTATATGATAGGTGAGATATATAACAAATTCGTATTGGAACAAGATCAAAGTATCTTAAATTCTAATTCGATTAGGATAAAATATTAAATTAGAGGTGGGCTCGTATTAATTAAAAACATTTGAACTAATTTTTGAAATTAAAAATAAGGGGCAGTTTTGGTTAATTAGATTAACTAAAATAATGAGAAATTTTAGGTGATTTTTTATTTTTGGAATTGAAATTCTTTGCCACTGACTGGCCAGCGGGATCGCCGATAACTCTACGTAGCGCAAGGAAATTCGTATAGTATATGTCGTGTAATATATGATATTTATCTTGTTTAAATTATGATCACTAAAACAAATAAAAATCTCTCTTTTAAATTTTAAGTCAAGTGTCATTCATTCTCAAACATGTGTCAAGGCTTTGATCATATCAATATGGGTTTGCATTCGCAGAGTTTATTATGTTATCTTAGGGAGGCAAGTTGAGTAATGATTACTCTATTGTTAGAAAAGGTTAGACTTGATATAGCTATCAAAATGGTTTTGAGCTTTTGGCATAAGATAGGATAAAACATGCTTAGACATAAGATGTCATAATCTCATAAATAACAACTAAAATTACATATGATATAATTGGTAACAAACACCTACCTAAATAACCTAATTCAAAGTGTCATGCCTTAGCTGTCTTCGAATTAGGTGAAACATGTGTTTTAGTCCCTTAAATTAACATAATGTTTTTAAATAAGGGTTGTTAATTTAGTAGGAGTCTATTCCGTTATACTAAAATGAACTTTTGCATAATCTTTGCTGTAGATTTATGGCTTCATCAAATTACACTAATCCCTTGTCACTACGATCCATCCTTGAAAATGATAAGTTATCTGGGACAAACTTTCTTGATTTGTTCAAAACCTTGACAATTGTTCTTAAGCATGAATGAAAGTTGTATGTCTTAGATGATCCTATTCTTGAGGAACCACCAGCCATTGCTGCAAGAGCTGTAAAGGATGCACATACTAAGCATATCAACAATTCTACTGATGTTGCGTGCATTATGTTTGCAACCATTGTTCCTGAACTTCAGAAGGACATGAAACACATGAAAGCTTACTGTGACGGCCCCAAATTCCACAATCCTGGAATTGGGCATCGCTTGGCCTAGACCTACGTGGACCCCGAGCCAATCTTGCTAGGTCACGCAGGCCTAGTCAGCCTTCCTTACCCTTTATCATTTATTACGAATTTACTTGTGAAGTTAACCAATTAGTGAGTTATTATCAGATAAAGCGAAAGCAATTGAACTCCAAACTAATCAATGAACTTCAAAGACATTTTGTTAAAACAAATCCCACAAATGTATATCAAACATAATAGCCAAAAGAGCACCAATAATGTCATACATGCCCAAGATCTCTAAAAAATCCCATAACTCATGTTTCAAAATGAAATAAATACATAATACAAGACATACTCAATACGTGATAGGAGACCGTCTCGTGGTCCTCGACTTCAATCACCTAATGCTAGTTCCTTGCCTTTGTTTGCTCGTCGATCTACCCACAGTCACAAACTAGACGGTGAGTACAGTGATGTAAAGAGTAAAATACCAATAAAGTCTTAACAACATTTCAAATGTTACATAAATGACTAAACTAGTATCATGCATGGATATCACAAAGATTATAAAGACAACATGATGAGTGAATCATTGAGATAACAATGATCAATGAGTGTCGAGAGCACAAAGCAAAAGAAAAGGCATCTAAGTGTCCCAAGTCCACCAGGTTGCCATACTTAGTTTACAACTTGACTTTCAAGAAAGATTCTGGACCTACACAAACCCAAAACAGTCTAGAATAAGGCACATAGCCCTATGTCACACTTGGTTCGCATACGGGCACCGTATCATTACACTTGGTTCAACATATGGTCACCGCAATCTCAAACTGTAGGTTTAACCACGTCCAGAATCTGTGTACTCACGGTATAGACCGTGAGCACCATATTGTCCACTTAGACCCAACAAACCACTCATTAAGGAATTCAAGCAAAAACCAAGCCAATAAACCGCCAAGGATATATATCATAAAGGGAATTCAAGATTGCATAATCCACAAGAAGGTACTGCTCAACAAACATAATAGCTCAATTAAATGTACAAATGAAATAATGTAAAAGCTCCAATTGGTTTTACTCACAAATACCGTGCATAACTCCGCGTTTGCGACTCTCAAACGCTACCAAAACGTCTCCGTAAGCCCGTCACTAGTCCACTAAGTACCTGGTAAGCATTTTCATTTTAATTTGGTGGTAATAGTGTTTTGTTCCGCGTTAATTGAAATTCTTAACTATTTTTGCCAATTTTACGCTTTACGAGGCAAAAAGCCCGACGTAACGCCTTGTCAAAATCCCGAATACTTCATTGTTCATAGAAATTCACAAATTTCTCTTTATATAGTTAAAATATAATTTTTTTTCTAATTTTCCAAAATTTTCTTGAATTTTTTTTTCTGATTTTTTTCAATTTATTTCCTTTTTTCTCTTTTTTTAATTGAGGTGGGGTTTGATCCCTGGACAGGACCCGGTTCCGTTGAAATTTTTTTTTCCATTTCAGTTAGGGTTGGGCTCCCAACCCCAACCCCAAGTTGAGTTCAGGTAAGGGACATGCTCCCCTACCCTTGTCTTCCTCGAACGAACTGCTATCCATGGCAGTTCGTCCAAACTCCACGCAACACAACAATAACAACGATAACAACAACGCAACTCACTTCCGCTTAGTCGTGTTTCCTCGATCTATCGGCTCCCTCCTTCTTGCTCATTCGGTTCCCACTTCTCTCCCTCTTTGTCAATCTCAAATTGTGAAAAATGGTGAAAATGGTGGTGGTGGTGGGGTGTTGTTGAAATTTTGGGGGTTTTGGTCAAATGCCAAAATACCCCTCCATTCTTATCCAATATTTAACAAATAACTTGCCCTTATTGGTCATTTGCATTTTATATATTTTTTTATTTTAATATATATATAAATATATATTTGCCTACAATTTCGTCGTGCACGCCAACGAGAATACTTAGGTGTTCACACTACCGTACGACCCACGCGTGTCGCTTATAACCACGCATATCACTCGACGACCATTAATTTATTATTGTTTTTATTTTTCGGTCGTCCACCAAGTTCATTTCCCTGACCCGTGTACCCATAATTCTTTCGTCGATGCCCGTTCATCACGTTCTTCAAGGCAAACTCCACTCACAACTCGACGCCATCGTCCTATCACACATACACGAGTATACATCAATAGTACACGCCATCACACAAAGAATAATATAAATTTTTGGGTCGTTACACTTACGACATGGCTACAATGCTGAAGAAAATGTTCCTACAGCAGGTAAGAAAGGTTTGAGACAATCTAAAACCTTTATTCTTTCAAAATGGCTAAGGGTGTGTCAGTTAGCTCTCATGTTCAGAAAAATGAAGGGTTGCATTGACTATCTTGACAGACTTGGATTTTCCATAAGCCAAGAGTTGGCTATGAATTTGATGATTGTTTGCTAGTTTTTCATAATTTGTGTAATCTATAACATGAATAACATGGAGAAATCTATCTTAGAGTTACATTTGATGCTTAAAATTGTTGAGCAGAATGTCAAGAAACCCATTGCCAATGTGTTCAGAAAGGAAAGGCTATGAAGAAGAAGGTCAAAGGCAAGGCCATAGTTGCTAAGGTTGTTGTGCCAGTCACTAAGCCTATAGAACAAGTTAAGCCTAAGGTTACTTTTACTTCACAATCCCAGAAGGAAAAGGAAAAGGAAGGAAGTTGTCATTTCTGCCATGCACCTGGGCATTGGTTCAGAAAATGCAAGCTTTATCTTGAAGATTAGAAGAAAAAGAAGAGTAGTGCGACTACTGCTTCAGGTATTTACGTTATTGAAGTTAACTTATCTACTAGTGATTCCTAGGTATTGGATAAAGGACGTAGTTCTCACATTTGCAATAATGTGCAGGGTCTCACCAGAAGTAGAAAGCTAAAGAAAGGAAAAGTCATCATACGAGTTGGAAATGGATCAAAGGTTGTTGCGTTGGCTATAGGATGCTATGAGTTAACTTTATCTAGTGGATTAGTTTTAGTTTTAAGTAATTGTTATTATGTCCTTGGCTTAAGTAGAAACATCATTATTGCAAATAATAAATGTTCCATTTCTCGTATAGACGTTTTCTATGGAAATGACAATTTGTGAGATGGTCTTTGTAACGACCCCAAATTACACAAATCTAAATTTGGGCTCCACTCGGCCTAGACTTACGTAGACCTTGAGTCGACACTCACGCAATCCACACAACCTTAGTCAGCCTTTCTTGTTCCTATCCATTTATTACGTTGTTTAAGTTGAGTGTATTATATATTAGTGAGTTATTCAAGTTATCAAAGTATAGAGGAAGCAAACTAACTCTAACCAATATAAATACTCTTGAGACACTAGTTAGGACAACCTAGAATGTGGAAACCCTGCATATGTATACCAACATTAAGCCAGAGGAAATACCAAATAGTATACATGCCAAACCTTTCTCACAACCCATATGTATTTTCAAAATAGATACATATAATACAGGAAAAGCTACCTAATAGGCTAGCACACAACTCTAACAACCTTCACCTCAATCGCTTATTCCGGTCCTTTTCCTTTATCTGCCCTGAAATATGATGAGTCTGCACCCACCGTCATAAAAAGGGCAGGGAGTACAGAAGTAAAATAGTAATAACCAAATGGATATCCAATATCATTTCAATGTCAAATAAAAGGCTAATTAATATCATGCGTAAACTCAACAACGATAATGAAACAACATGATAAGAAATTACTGAGATATCAATGATAAATAAGTGTCTAGATAAACAAAGGATAGGCGCAAGTAGTCCCGACTTAGTGAAGCAATCGTTTGAGCCGAAGAATATGCTACCCCTTCTAAGCTGGGAGTTTTGGATGTGGCCCACTCACACCATCCTAAAATCCATGCGAATAGAAACTCCTCAACAATCTAGTGAAGTAATTCCCATTCTTTATAGAACCACAAAGCATATCGTGCATCCCAAGTGACTGGCCTCTGGTTTACAACACCAGCTTAACACGTAACTCGCAAAGATCACGTTGACTATCTTGCCCTTGGATCACTTAATTAGAATAGAGTTCCCAACCAGGATATAGCAAAACAATAACCATTCCAAACTGCTCAACAACAAGGATAATAGCCAAGTAAATGTACGAATGAAGTAATATTAAAATTCCATTGGTTTTACTCACAGTACTCCCAGTACAACACGAAACCACATGTTCGTAGCTGTGGAATGTCCCAACCCGACCCTGTAGGCTTACCACCAGTCATCTAAACACCTGGTAATCATTTCAATACAGTTAGGTTACATTAGAGTTATATCTGCATTTCTTTATAATTCCCCTCATTTTCTCATAATTTTATCCATTTTTCCTGTATTTTGGGTAAATTCCCCGGTATTGGGTCATATTCAAACCCATATGGCTATCCGAGAGAAATCCCAAAGTTTTTATTAATTTTCTGAATTTTATTACAATGAACATTGTTACGCTGTAACCCACGTCGTAATCAAAATATCCGGTGGCATTGATCAAAACGTCCCATTTTCATAGACACTGTTCAAGGTGCCGTGACTCACGTCGTGGGAAAAATCTGTGATGACCCCAAATTCTATAACCCTAGAATCGAGCACCGCTCGGCCTGGACCCGCCCGAACCCCCGAGCCAATCCCTGCCGAGTCGCGCGGGGCCAGTGAGCCTATCCTTACCATTCAATCATTTGTTAATCGTTTGAAAATGAAGTCAATTAATTAGCGAGTTATCAAAGTAATAAGCGGAAGCAATTAATCTCAACTAATCAATCAACTTCAAAAGCTCTAATTTAGAACAAAAACCTAGGGTATGGAACCCCGTATATCATATATATCATGTAAAGCAAGGAGAGTACATCCAAGTCATAATATCCAAAAAAAAAACTCTCAACCCATAACCCCATGTACAAAAAAACAATATAAGTAACTAATACAACCAAAAAGTCACCTATGTCAGCAGAGGAGGGCCACTCAAAGTATATTGCCTAACTGCACGACCTTTCCTTTGCTAGACTACGGATCTGCACTCGGTCAAACATAAGAATGACGAGCCCAGGTAAGTAACACCAAACAGGAACAATAATAAATACAACATTTTGAATTAAATAAATGAACAATCAATTCATGCAGATAGAAAAAAGGGACAAGGAGCGCATGAATATATAAAGACTGTGAATAAATAAACAAGCAATCGAAATTGAGTGTCTTGAAATACAAAGGAAATGCACAAGTGGTCCCGACTTCAAAGTCGTTATGCCAAGGACAAAATCTCCTCAAAGGCTAGGAGTCGAGGACAGAATTTCCTCTAAGACCTCTACGCGAGTGTAGAGTCCTCAACAATCTGGTGGAGAACTCTCACCCCGTACATGTCGTTACAACCAATCACATATCCCCAACCGTAAACTCCGGTATAATACACCACGAGTTTGGAATTCTGCAAGGATCACGCTTGACACATTTGCCTTAGGACAACTCAAAAGGAATGGAATGACAAGATAGCATTAAAACAATATCAATAAATAATTCAAAGCTTAAGAAATAACTGTAGTGTTCCCCACTGGTTTACTTATCTCGATCCAAGCTAATTCGCGCTGACATAGACTCCGGCACGCCCCTTACGGTCCCCGTGTGTACAATAATCCTGATAATGCAATTTATATCATTTTCCTTAATTTCCTATGATTTTTTTTCCAAATTTTTAACTATTTTTGTCAATTTCACATTTTTCAAGGCAAAAACCCCAACATAACGTCTCACAAAAATTCTGAATATTTCACTTTTTGTAGAAATTCCCAAATTTCTCTTTATTTGATGAAAATATAATTTTCTAGAATTTCTCCTGAATTTTTCCTATTTTTTTGGAATTTATCTCAATTAAAATCCTTTTAAATATATTTAATCGAAATAAATAATTATTTATTAATATAATAATAGGCGGGTGGGTCGCGGGTCGGGTCTGACCCAATCTGATTGGGTCCGGTCAGGACCGGCCTGACCGGGTCAAACCCGATCTAACCCAACTGGGTCGGGTCACCTTGACCCGGCCCGGTTCTCTCTTCTTCTTCTTCATTTGTTTCCAGCAAACAACGTTTTTTTTTCCTTTCTTTCTCTAACAACATTAACAACAACAATCACACACACATCACCACCATCATTAACATCCCATTTTCACCATTTAAATCAACACCCCTCAACGACAACCTCGACAACCACCGTGACAACAACGACGACAATACCAACAATGAAATCAATAACTTCCTTACCTGAATCTTGCCTCGACGTCGCGTCCATGCTCTCCACGAATTGTCGCTCTCCTCTCCTTGATCTCTCCTTCTCTCGGTCGATTTGGGATGTGAAAATGGTGATGGCGGTGGCGTGTTGGTGTTTTGGGGGTGATTTTGGCCAAATGACCAAAATACCCCTCACCCTTATCCATACCTTTTACAAATTTATTACCCTGTTTGGTCATTTCGCAGTCACCTCCACCAACTTTAATGACTCTAATAGGTGACTCTTTGTTGATTATTGGTCTTTTGATCTCATCCATTTCAAACAACACTCAAAGCTTCCCTCGGGTATTCTCGCACTCGACTCATAACACTAACTTTGTTCGTCGCGTCACTATAGACGTACCGACGTAACAAACGGACGTTACAACCTTTAAATTGTTATTTATTTTATATTTTTTAAGTGTTTTTAATTAAATTTGTTTCCCGAACTACCAACCCTCGTACACAAACGTCTTTACACGTTAAAAACTTGAAACTGCACAAATAAAATACAATATAATACAAACACCATACAAAACTAACATACCTCGACGTCAACGTCCGAGAATTGATGACTGTACCATAGCATGGGCCCACGTATCACCTGTATTGATGCGTGACACGAGTTAAGTTTTTAGGGTCGTTACAGTTTTCTCAACTAATTGGAATTTCGTCCTCAAAATTTAAACGAAACTAAAGGAAAGACTTACCGAACTCAGAAAAGGTAGATGAAACACTCACGCATATATGACTCCAGCTTCCACGTCAGCTCCTCGTCCCCGTGGTGCTGCCACTTAACAAGGACTGATGGGATCTCCTTGTTCCTCAGGGTCTTGACCTTGCGGTCTAAGATCTGATAGGCTGCTCGTCGTATGTGAAATCCTCCATCAGGTCTACCTGGCTTAAATCTATTGTCGGTCGTTTGCCCTCTCTGGACCTATCTAGTTGCAACATCAATATGTGAAAGACAAAATGAATCCCTGGCATCGTTGGTGGTAACTCTAGCTCATATGCGACCTTGCCTACCTGTTTCACCACTCTGAACGGACCAATGAACCTCGGCGCAAGTTTCCCCTTAATCCTAAACCTCTTATGCCCCTTCAATGGAGATACTTTCAGATATACAAAGTCCCCAACTTGATATTCTAACTCCCCGTGATACAAGTCATAATACCTTTTCTGCCTCTCCTGCGCACCGTTCAATCTCAAACGAATTTGGCGTATCTTTTCTGTGTGATCTACTACAATCTCCGGCCCAATCATTGCCATATCCTCGGGCTCCGCCCAATAAGATGGAGATCTACACGACCTCCCGTACAATGCCTCAAATGGTGCCATGCCAATACTGGCCTGATAACTGTTATTATATGCAAACTCACATAGATGAAGTTATTCCTCCCAAGATCCACTGTACTCTAACACACACATCCTCAGAATATCATCGAGAATCTGAATCAAACGCTCTAATTATCCATCAGTCTGTGGGTGATAGGCGGTACTAAGATTCAATCTCGTGCTAAACTGTGCTTTCATGCTCTGGCAGATCTGCGATGTAAACTGCGACCCTCTGTCAGACACAATCGACAACGATACCCCATGTAATCTAACAATCTCCCTCTCATAAAGCTATGCTAGTTTGTCTACCCAATGTGTGGTTGAGATCGGTATGAAGTGCGCAGACTTAGTCAATCCGTCCACAATCACCCAAACGCTATCATGTCTCTTCCGAGATCGAGGTAACCCACTAACGAAATCCATTGCAATGTGCTCCCACTTCCAATGAGGAATGGTAAGTGGCTGTAATAACCCACTGGGTCTATGATGCTCAGCCTTAACACGCTGACAAATATCACACCTTCTAATAAAATTAGCAACGTCGATCTTCATCCCTGGCCACCAGAAGAGACGACGCACCTCTGCATACATCTTAGTCCTGCCCGAATGAACCGTAAATCATGAGCGGTGTGCCTCATGAAGTATCTCATCGTGTAACCCAGCCACTGATGGAATCCACAGTCGTCCTCTAAATCTCAAGCATGAGTCTGTCGACTGACTCCAATCTGGATGATTTGAACTCTGCGCTAGCTCTAAGGACTCTTGATACTGTTCATCTGCTGTTGACCCTCAAGTACTCTTTGTATCGATACTGTTTGAGTCCTCATCTGCTCATAAATCATTACTCTAGTATCGGTCAGAACGTCATCAGTACAAATCCTCTCAACCGCCTCGAGCAAATTGTAATTGTGTGTCATATGGCAGGACACAACTTCTGAGTCTGACCCTCTGCGGCTCAATGCGTCTGCAACCACATTAGCCTTCCCCGGGTGGTAGTCCAATGAGAAATCATAGTCCTTAAGGAACTCAAGCTATCGCCTCTGTCGCATATTCAATTCTTTTTGTGTGAAGAGGTACTTCAAGCTTTTGTGATCAATAAATAGGACGAATCTCTCCTCGTAGAGGTAGTGGCACCAAATCTTCAATGCAAAAACTACTACCGCCAACTCCAAGTCGTAAGTAGGGTAATTCTTCTCATGAATCTTCAGCTGTCGGGACATGTAGGCAATCACTCTACCCTCCTGCATCAGAACATAGCCCAAACTGATCTTAGAACCATCGGTGTTCACCTCAAAATTCTTTCCTGACTCGGTAAAACCAAAACTGGTGCGGTAGTCAGTCGTTACTTCAATGTCCTGAATGCCTATTCACAGTCGTCGTTCCACTAAAATCTGACATCCTTTTTTGTCAACTGCGTCATCGGTGTCACGATCCTCGAGAACTCCTGTACAAAACGCCGATAATAACTTGCCAAGTCTAGAAAACTACAGATATCTGACGTTAATCTCGGTGTAGGCCAATCGCTAACTGCCCTGACCTCAATGGGGTCTACTGACACTCCGCCGGTCCTAGCAATGTAACTTAAGAATCCTACCTCTGTCAACAAAAACTCACACTTACTGAACTTAGCGAATAATCGATGCTCTCTCAATGTCCGTAAAACCAAACTAAGGTGCTCCTCGTGCTCCTCGCGAGTCTTGGAATATATCAAGATGTCGTCGATGAACACAATAACGAATCTGTCCAAGTACTGTCTGTAATGACCTGAATTATACCTGACCCGACTTGAGGGTAATTTAGTGATTTTCAATACTGAATGTGTGTAAGTGTGCTTTGTGAATTGTTTAAGTGTGAAAAGTATAGCTTAGGTTAAATAAATATTGGGCCTAACAAGAGATAAGTGGATGTAAATGATTTGGAGGCTCATAAAGGGCATTTTGGTAAAATAAACAAGGTTGTTTACAACCCTACTCTAAAATCCTACCTATATAAATCTTTTATAAAGTTTGTAGCCTTTTTTGTATTGAAAACCTAAACTTGAGAAGAGAGAGAAGTGGAGGAGGGTTGATGATGAAGAAGATGATGATGAAGTGTATTTAAGCATTCAAGAAGGTAAACACACCCTCCCCTAATCCCATCTAAGCTTTTATTTGTTGGTTTTATCAAAAGCAAAAAAAATGGATTTTGGATAGGGAATATGGTCAAGGTGGTGGTGGTGGCACCATCAAGGCAAGGGCGGCGACCTCACTGCCACTGCTGCTGTGGGCCGTGGGGCCCCACAAGGGAGCCCCATCCTCACCGGAGGCCGGAGGGGCGGAGGGGCCCAATAGAGGGGAGCCTAAACTCCCCTCCACGGCCCCAACAAGGGGGAACACGGGCTTCCCCTTGTCTGGTCAATTGCCGGTTGACCGATCAACTGACCGTCAACTGATCAGTTGACCGGTCAACTAGACCAGTTGACCAGGGACTAAAATGTCCCAGTAATAGTGAAATGAGGGGTTGGAATGTCCTAGCCCCTCTACGGCTTCATCGGAGGCGTACATGCGCACTCCGAGGGACACGACGACGGGTCCCACCCTCGACAAAGACCTTAAATAGTACAACCCGTGGAACCTGCACCATTGGGTCCCCAAATATAAATTAACAAGTAAAATATTCAACTTTAAATTGAGTAAATTTTTTATATAGTGTTGTATGAATTGCTAAGATTCACGAGGCGGTTCACGTGGGACCCCAAACGCGCAAGGAGTCAGTGTAGGCATCGCGACGAGTCCAGGTAAGTGGGGAGCTTCGCTCATGCATTAAATATGGCTTGAATATTAGATAATTAGGAATTCATGTTTTGAATAGAATGACTCGAGTATGGGTTGCGTCGTGATATTGGTTTAGATCTCTATTATCTATGGAATTGTGAATGCATTGTTTTGCCTTTCATGTTATTCGATGCCCCAGAATGTTTGTGGAGTTCCATCGCGGGCCAAATTAGCAAGTAGTCTATGTTTTGGACATCCCAGAATATTAGTGGTAGTTCACCACTGAGGGTTTTACTTGACTAATAGAATGCATAAGGTGAACCATTCGAGGGTAAGGGTTTGGAGTTCCATCCTTTGTTACTTGATGGTTCTTTGAGACATGTAGTGGTGACGGCTTGGATGAATCTACTCTTGTTTTGGTGCAATTATTTAGAGGGTGTTGTTGGACTAAGTGGTTAGTCACTCTAACTCCGACCGGAATTTTGATGGAAACAAACAAGGTGAAAATATATTAATAAGTTTTATCAAGTGTATTTCAGTTTCGTCAAAGGTTGCGAAACATCACATCATGGGTATTTGAGCATTCAAGCTATACAAGTTCAAGACTCGGCATACAAAAAGGAATGAAGACGAAAGATCAAGGCCAAGAGTTGTAAAATTAATGTAAGGTATTCAAGTTCACTTAAACAAGCCTATTGCATTAGTTCATGCATATCGTGATTTTAAAATGGATTTTCAAATGTCAAGTGATTACTCGAAGATTTCGGTCCTATAAGTCTAAACTATGTTAAACTATATGTGTATGTTAATATCGCATTTTGAAAATCATTGTGAAAGCTTTTGAAAAAGAAAAACTTGTTTTTGAAAGGCCTTTGAAAAGAAAACTGCATATTTGCAGAAAAGTCCCTCGCAAATCATGAAACCGAGATTTTTCATTTTCGGGATTTGTGAAAATATCCGGACCATCCAAATAGGCCATATGACCCATAACAAACATGTATTATATGTTATATGAGGGCTTATTGGGTCTAGGACGTGTTAAAGAGTCGCTAACACAAGGGACATAATTAATTATTCTGAGGTCCCTGCAGTTAGCGCGCTAATACTGTTATTAGCGCGCTATGTGCAGAGTTAGCGCGCTAGGTCATAAAATTAGCGCTAATTGCAGTCCTGACAGCTTTTTTATAAAGCTGAAAAAATTCACTTTAATTCGAATTTTTGATCAAATCTCGGCCCTTGGATGCACACAACGGTCATATATTGGTCTATAAATATATACAACTCTCCGAAACACACAATGGACAGAAATTAGGTTTTAAAATCAAAGAAAATCATTTGTGCTCAAATTTTTCAAGAGAAGGAGCTTGGGGTTTTCAAGCTACACTTAGAGGTTGTCCATTCAACATCAAAACCAGCACTCTTGAGGAACTCTAAGGAGTACAACAACCTCTCCATAACTGATTTTCAAGTCATCTTCTTGGGGTTGTAAGAAAGTCCATTCCCTAGCTTTTCTTGTGCTTAAATTATATATTCTTGTGTGATTGATTTGAGAAATTACTTGTTGTGTCGTTAAACACACTTGTATTGGGTTTTGCACTTAAACTTAATTCATTAAACCCTTGGAGTGATTTGAACAAGAGTTTGTGCTTAAACTTGATTTTTATCAAACTTCTTGTTCTTTGGATTTGAAACCGATTTTGTTCTCATCAATCTATTTGAAACAGTTTCAGTTTTGAGTTTTGCATAAAATCAGTTTTATAATTGCATTTCTCAAGTGTTTTTATACTTGCATGCGTAAGAGTGGTTAGGTTCTAGGAGGCTTGCTTGTATTTGAACTTGATACCACTTTACTTTGTAAAGTGTAATTTTATTGTTGTATTCAAATCTTGATTGTAAGACTTAGTGGGATCTAAGTCAAAAGGGAAGACCTAGTTAAGGCTAGGCATATATCCTAGTTGCGGCTAGGTGGGAAAAGTCCTAAGTGGGTCTAGGTGAAAATTCCTAGTTGCGGCTAGGTGATTGTATAAGACCTTATTGCGATAAGGCATCATGTAAAAGACCTAGTTGAGGCTAGACATTCACTAGGCTAGTTGGCTTAGGGTGTAACACTTATCGATAATATAAGTGGGGTTTGAAAATCATAATCGGGGAGGTTAGGTAGTGGATGTAGATCGGTTGGATCGAACCACTATAAATCACGTGTCTTATTTCCATCTCTTCTACCCCCTTCTTGATTGTATAGTATTGATATTTATCATTGGTGTATGCATTATCATTATTATTTATGCATAAATTTTTAAAAAGGCGATAATCACTCGGTAACCCAATTCACTCCCCCTCTTGGGTGACCTTCAATTGGTATTAGAGTGGGTTATTGCTCAAAGTGTTACTAACGTATCTTTGAGTGTTTTTGTGCAAGGATGCAATCTCTAGATTTCTCTCGCCTTAGGGAAGGCAACTCATCCGTCCGACGTCCCTACTTTGATGGAACAAATTATGCTCATTGGAAAGTTCGAATGAAGTTTTACATTAGAGCACAAGGGAGACATTTGTGGGAAACAATTGAAAATGGCTACTCTCCACCGAATAAGTCCTTGAAAGAATACACCGCCGAGGAGATCAAGATCGAGCTCTCAAATGGTCAAGCCATGAATCATTTGTTTTGTGCACTAAGTGAGAACGAATTCAACCGAGTTAGCGCTTGTCAAACGGCCAAGGAAGTATGGAAAAAACTTGAAGTGCATTATGAAGGTACACAACAAGTCAAGAACACTAAGTTGAGGATTCTTGAAGAACATTATGAGACCTTTCGAGTGGAGCCCCATGAAGACATAGCCACGGCCATCACAAGGTTCACGAAGCTCTTGAATGAAATCAAAAACCTTGGCAAACATTATGATCAAGAGAACTCGGTATACAAGTTCCTTAGAGGCTTGCCTAAGGAATGGGATGCGAAGAAATATGCTATTCAATCGGCTCAAAACCTTGGAAATTATACCTTTGATGCATTATGCGGAGAATTGACGGTTCATGAATTTGAGCTAAGAGACCGTGCTAGATTGGAAGCACTTGGTGGTTCGACCAAGAAAGAGTCAAAGAAGGAGCATGCCTTAAAAGCTACATGCCTATCGGGCGAAGATGATGGGAGCTCAAGTGAAAGTGACTCAATTGAACAAGAAGTTGCCATGCTATCAAGAAAGCTCAAGAAGGCAACATACAAAAGAGACAAGTACAAAAAGAAGTACAAAGGTGCAAACAACGCAAGCAAGTCACGCGAGATGATTTGCTATGAATGCGGCAAACCGGGACATAGAGCATCGGAATGCAAGTACTTGAGAAGAAGCAAGAGACATGAATCATCATCATCATCATCATCTAGCTCCGACTCCGAGTCAGAAAATGAGAAAGCCATCCTTTGCCTTATGGCAAGGAGTGAGGTAAGTGACTCTTCATCTTTTAATTATGATGATGTAAATGCATTGGATGGTATGTCTATTATTCATGACCTTAGGAATGAATTAGAAAATGAGGTCAAAAAGACCAAACAACTCAAAAAGAGTTTGATCAAAGCCATTAGTGAGATTGAATCTCAAAATGAGATTATTGATGATCTCCAACAGGACTTAGAATTGGCCATAAATGAAAAAATAGGCTTAGCAAAAGAAATAGAGGACTTGACCACTACGGTGACCAAGTTTACAAGTGGCACCAAAATGTTTGACATGATGTTGGGCGCACAACGACGTGCACTCAACAAGAGAGGCATAGGCTATGGTGCAAGCCTATTGAGCTATGGAAAGCTTTTGGCCGAGTCTAAGAGATGTTTAAAATGCAATAGATCTCATAATGTTGGCAAATGTGTCATAAATAGGACCAATATAGGTAAACTTGCATGGATAGAAAATAATGTATATGATATACATATTATGGAATGCAAAGGTATATGGGTACCAAAGTCCATGATTCATAGAGTAAATTAGATTCACTTTGGAACATGAAGGTGCTAAAACGACAAATTGATGTATATATATATATAGGAGTTAAGCATGATAGGTCTTGCATTAGTCACATACACATAGCATGCATACACTGTTATTTTTGATGTCATGACTGCATTTCACATACATTTTATGTAGAACCATGATGAATTAATACAATGTAGCCAAGCACTCTTAGGCCAAATTCATTGACACGGCATGAGTTAGGCATTTCTCATAAATCGGACCTTCTACACATGTTTTAAGTGTTTTAATCATCTTTATATGGTGTTAATGAAGTGTCCATGAAGTTTGAGGTAAATCGGAGTTGTGCGTCAAAAACTCAAAAATTTTAATTCTGAAATTCCAGAGAGGAATTAGCGCGCTAGGTATTTTCATTAGCGCGCTAGGTCTAGCAATTAGCGCGCTAGGTCAATAAATTAGCGCGCTAATACCCCCTGACCAGACAAACTTCACATTTACTATGTTTTAAAGTCATGTGTTGAAGCCATTGTTTTAAATTGGGGGAGACCTTTAGGTAATGTGAATGACATTGATAAGGGAAAACTTTATACCCATTTTTTGTTGGCATCTAATTATTTTTGGGGGAGCAAGACATGTACCTAAAATGAGAAATTTGTTGGTATCACAAACTGAAACATGCATGTTGATAGGTGGAGCCTAGATTCTCGATCATTTCCTTAAGCTTTCATCTGATGCATATCGATAGGGGGAGCACTTAGTTGTTATCATTCTCACAAAACGGGGGAGCCTTTCTAATGATATCATGATTTTTCCGTGCCCCACTTTTTGATGGTATCAAACGGGGGAGAAAGAGTGTTGAACTTGAGAGAGTATAAATTTTATCCATTATTGTGATGTTCATACACTTATATTATGTTTTATGCTTGTCAAGTTTACATTGTTTGTTATCATAAAAAAGGGGGAGATTGTTGGACTAAGTGGTTAGTCACTCTAACTCCGACCGAAATTTTGATGGAAACAAACAAGGTGAAAATATATTAATAAGTTTTATCAAGTGTATTTCAGTTTCGTCAAAGGTTGCGAAACATCACATCATGGGTATTCGAGCATTCAAGCTATACAAGTTCAAGACTCGGCATACAAAAAGGAATGAAGACGAAAGATCAAGGCCAAGAGTTATAAAATTAATGTAAGGTATTCAAGTTCACTTAAGCAAGCCTATTGCATTAGTTCATGCATATCGTGATTTTAAAATGGATTTTCAAATGTCAAGTGATTACTCGAAGATTTCGGTCCTATAAGTCTAAACTATGTTAAACTATATGTGTAAGTTAATATCGCATTTTGAAAATCATTGTGAAAGCTTTTGAAAAAGAAAAACTTATTTTTGAAAGGCCTTTGAAAAGAAAACTGCATATTTGCAGAAAAGTCCCTCGCAAATCATGAAACCGAGATTTTTCATTTTCGGGATTTGTGAAAATATCCGGACCATCCAAATAGGCCATATGACCCATAACAAACATGTATTATATGTTATATGAGGGCTTATTGGGTCTAGGACGTGTTAAAGAGTCGCTAACACAAGGGACATAATTAATTATTCTGAGGTCCCAGCAGTTAACGCGCTAATACTGTTATTAGCGCGCTATGTGCAGAGTTAGTGCGTAGGTCATAAAATTAGCGCGCTAATTGCAGTCCTGATAACTTTTTTATAAAGCTAAAAAAATTCACTTTAATTCGAATTTTTGATCAAATCTCGGCCCTTGGATGCACACAACTGTCATATATTGGTCTATAAATATATACAACTCTCCCAAACACACAATTGACAGAAATTAGGTTTTAAAATCAAAGAAAATCATTTGTGCTCAAATTGTTCAAGAGAAGGAGCTTGGGGTTTTCAAGGTACACTTAGAGTCTGTCCATTCAACATCAAAACCAGCACTCTTGAGGAACTCTAAGGAGTACAACAACCTCTCCAGAACTGATTTTCAAGTCATCTTCTTGGGGTTGTAAGAAAGTCCATTCCCTAGCTTTTCTTGTGCTTAAATTATATATTCTTGTGTGATTGATTTGAGAAATTACTTGTTGTGTCGTTAAACACACTTGTATTGGGTTTTGCACTTAAACTTAATTCATTAAACCCTTGGACTGATTTGAACAAGAGTTTGTGCTTAAACTTGATTTTTATCAAACTTCTTGTTCTTTGGATTTGAAACCGATTTTGTTCTGATCAATCTATTTGAAATAGTTTCTGTTTTGAGTTTTGCATAAAATCAGTTTTATAATTGCATTTCTCAAGTGTTTTCATACTTGCATGCATAAGAGTGGTTAGGCTCTAGGAGGCTTGCTTATATTTGAACTTGATACCACTTTACTTTGTAAAGTGTAATTTTTTTGTTGTATTCAAATCTTGATTGTAAGACTTAGTGGGATCTAAGTCGAAAGGGAAGACCTAGTTGAGGCTAGGCATATATCCTAGTTGCGGCTAGGTGGAAAAAGTCCTAGGTGGGTCTAGGTGGAAATTCCTAGTTGCGGCTAGGTGATTGTATAAGACCTTATTGCGATAAGGCATCGTGTAAAAGACCTAGTTGAGGCTAGGCATTCACTAGGCTAGTTGGCTTAGGGTGTAACACTTATCGATAATATAAGTGGGGTTTGAAAATCCTAACCGGGGAGGTTAGGTAGTGGATGTAGATCGGTTGGATCGAACCACTATAAATCACGTGTCTTATTTCCATCTCTTCTACCCCCTTCTTGATTGCATAGTATTGATATTTATCATTGGTGTATGCATTATCATTATTATTTATGCATAAATTTTTAAAAAGGCGATAATCACTCGGTAACCCAATTCACCCCCCCTCTTGGGTGACCTTCAGGTGCAACGGTCATTGTGTTTCCATTAGTTATTGTACCAACCTAAAAGTAGAGAATTCGGTCACTGGATCCTTACCAATATCTAGTTCGCATTGAATGAAACAACGGACTATATTAGTATATATCTATCGCATCTCACTTTCTATGTATGACATGTGTAGATTTTTATAAATGAAGAGTGGTGAATATTCTCATGCATGAAATGAATAAATGTTTATCATACGTGTTGTGAAACCTTCATGCTTTTATGTATATTATGGTTGATGGATTACGACTTGCAATATTGATATTTAGACTATATGATGATTAGTTTGGTAATGGAAATTCTATTTATATGTTTCTTATTAGAAAATGAATCTATTTCCATAACTATGATGAACATGAACAAGATTTATACTCGTACCTAATCATGTGTTCATTTATATACTTATAATTGGTTATGAATTACATTTATTTGGCTTTTACATGATGTGTTGTGAGTATGGATTTGATGTCATGTTAGAACTTGCATGAGTACTAGGTAGTACTTGCATATTTAATGTTTGAGCGAGTCTTTCCTCTTATTGAGCATCGTTGGTTCTTTAGCTCACCTCACTTTACCCCACAGGTCCATCTACCAACGCGATAGACAAGAAAGGCAAGAAAAATGATCTATCTTGAAGTTTCTTTACATGTGAGCCTCATATATTATTAGTATATTGCTATTATTGGTCGTTTTGTAAACCTTGTACGTGGGTTGTAACTTAAGACTTAGTTAATATGTAGTTTTGAACCTTTATGATGTTATTATGAAGTTGTGTAAGACTTTAGAAAATTAAAGATGATAGACCTTTATTATGATATATAAGAATATATGGTTTTATTATGATTATCCTTCACACACTTTTACCATATATTTTATAAGAATTGATTATTCCGCAGGTTTATTTAGGCATGCCAAGCCGTTATTTGGGTCTGGTTCAGGTATCGGGTTTAGGTAACGGTTTGGGCCGGGCGACTTGACCTAGGTCAGGGGCTGGTCGTCACAGTTGGTATCAAAGCCTAGAGATTAGAACCCAGGGAAACATTAGGTTAGGAAAACCTAAGTTGTAGAGCCTCAAAATTTAAAAAGGTCGAGTTTAAGTCGAACAAATCCATGGTATGGGACATTGGTTTGAGTCGACTTAATGTGCACAAATGTCAAATTCTAGATTGGGAAGGGATCGAAAACCAAAGATAAAATGTTAATATAATGTTATATGTTTATGAATGTAATATATTTATAACATTAGATATTTTTGCAAATTCTTCAAATTATTGGACTAACCACTTGTTGCTCTACAGTGTACTATGAGTGACCATAGGGGGAGTTCTCACAATTTGAGGGATGCTCAGGACAGGGATGATAGACATTGGAGTAGGGAAATGGAGCAGCGCATCTCTTCCTTGACGGAGTCACATTAGAAAGCCCTACAAGAAATGACGTCTGCCCAAGAAAGAAATATGGCCCGTATTATGGAACTTATACAAACACAAGAAAATGCTAGATCAGCTGAGCAAGTGCAAGTAGGACAGGGGTCTAATCCTCTATTAGAACCTGTCCTTGAGCACCACATAGCAAAGTAAGGCACGGATTTCGTCACTAATACGGTTGCAGCAGTCGTACATGGAGGAGACAAGGATACAAAGGCATATCGGAGAGGCAAATTACAGAAGGAGTTCATGAAGTATGATATACCTCGCTTCTATGGGGATAGGGATCCTGTAGAGGTTGAAGCATGGATCTTGCATATGGACAAGAGGATGAAGACTCTATGTATAGATAAGTGAACCATAGTGCCTCTAGTGTATTTCTTGCTGGAGTATCGAGCCCACAAGTGGTGGTTATCTGTCGAAAGAGCTCAAGGGACTAATATGACTTGGTCACAGTTCAAGAAGTTGTTTTATGATGAGTGGTTCCCAGAATCAGTAAAGGCTACAAAGATTCGAGAATTTCTTGACTTAGTGCAAGGCAGCATGAGTGTAGCAGATTATGCAGCGAGGTACAATGAATTAGCAGAATTGCACACGAGTATGTTCCATCTGAGACGACACGGAGGAGATATTTCATTGATGGGTTGACAGAAGAGATACACTCCCTAGTGGCAGCATCAGGGGCGGAGACATTTCAGCAAGCATATAACAGGGCACTCGACCGTGAGGATGCATTCCACATTAATGAGACACGATCTAGTCGGTATGGTCAGGGCAAACGAAACTTTGACAGTAATCAGAGGGGTTCTGAGAAAAACTCAAAGAAACTTCAGTTTGTAGGAGCATCAAGTAGACCGACACACTCGGGAGTAGCATCGAAGGCCACACACACTCAGACAAGGACCACCACACGTTCCCATGTTTCCGCACCTTTGACTACCCAGGGTGTGACATTTAGATAGCCACGTCCACCGCAACTGAGTAAGAATAGTGACAGGGGATCAGTAGGGCCAAGGCCGAGTGTATCAGGTAGTGTCGCACAACCACAGCCGAATGCTCAAAAATTACATATTGTATGTTTTTGGTGTAAGACGCCGGGGCATTACAAGAGCCAATGTCCTTAACCACCATCATCTGAGGAGAGTGCAGCCCCAGTTGCTCGAGGAAGAGTCCATGCTATGGCGGAACAAGATCAGAGAGTCACGCGACAGTTAGTCGCAGGTACGGTTTCAATTAATGGTCATAACATGCATATATTATTTGATTCTGGTTCTACTATTTCTCTTATCTCGGGGGCCATGGTACATGCTTTAGGATTGACACCAATTAGAGCACACACATACTTGATTTTGAGCACAGTCTCCACTGAAAAGATATACCCTAATATGACATGTAAGGGGTGCATAATAAAAATTGGGGATCACACTATGCCATTTAATTTGCGAGTGTTAGAGTGTTTAGAATATGATGCACTATTGGGCATGGACTGGTTAGAGACGTATCACGCTAAGATAGATTGTTTCAATAAGGCAGTGACCTTTCAGATTTCGGGCACTCATCTATTTGAGTTTAGAGGTTGTTCTTTGGCTAATGTTATCAGACGTAGTAGAGTTGCAACATTTGCTGAGATAGAGACTATTGCGAGTCTAACTTCTATGGGAGAGGAGGGCAAGAAGTCCTAATTGAGAAGATTTCTGTTGTTAGGGATTTTCCAAATATTTTTCCTTCAGACCTTCCAGGACTTCCTCCACATCGAGATATTAACTTTATGATTGACCTTATTCCCCGTACCAGACCAGTTTCTAAGGCACCTTACCATATGGCGACTACCGAGTTGAAAGAGTTGAAGAAGCAATTAGAGGAATTAACTCAGAAAGGCTTAATTTCCCCAAGTGTCTCGCCATGGGGAGCACCCGTGTTATTTGTGAAGAAGAAGGACGGCAGTTTGAGAATGTGTATTGACTACTAATAGTTGAATAAGGTGACTATTTGGAACAAGTATCTGCTTTCCAGGATCGATGATTTATTTGACCAATTAAGGGGAGCAAGGTTCTTTTCAAAAATAGACTTGAGATCAGGGTACCATCAGTTGCGCATACGAGAAGAAGACATACCAAAGACAACATTTAGTACACGATATGGTCACTTTCAGTTCACAGTGATGTCGTTTGGGCTTTCCAATGCGCCAGCCATGTTCATGGATTTGATGCACTGTGTTTTCAAACCGTTCCTTGATCAGTTTGTGATTGTATTTATCAATGATATCATGATATATTCTAAGACTGAGTCGGACCATAGGAAACATCTTAGGAAAGTGTTGCAGACATTAAGGGAACTCAAGCTTTATGCTAAGCTAAGCAAGTGCGAGTTTTGGGTTTCCGAAGTGAAAATTTTAGGCCATGTGGTGAATGCAGAGGGTGTAATGGTTGATCCCACAAAGATTAAGGCGATCCTTAGATGGCCACAACCTAAAAATGCTTCAGAAATACGAAGTTTCCTGGGACTAGCAGGGTATTATCGGCGTTTTGTACAAAATTTCTTGTTGATCGCTTCACTGCTCACCGATTTGACGCGGAAGGATGTCACTTATGTTTGGAGTAATGCATGCGAAAATGCTTTCTAGCTATTGAAGGAGTGTTTGACTACCACACCTATTTTAGTCCTACCAGAGTCCGGTAAGGAATTGTCAGTGTACACTGACACTTCAGGGATTGGATTGGGAGGAGTACTAATGCAAGACAAGAAGGTAATCGCCTATGCTTCACGCCAACTTAAGATTCACGAGAAGAATTATCCGATGCATGACTTAAAATTAGCAGCAGTGGTGTTTGCTTTGAAATTGTAGAGACATTATCTGTATGGGGAAAAGTTTACTGTCCATTCATATTACAAAAGTTTGAAGTACCTGTTCACTCAGAGTGATTTGAACATGAGACAGAGGAGGTGGTTAGAATTTTTGAAAGACTACGACTTTACACTTGAGTATCACCCAAAGAAAGCGAATGTAATGGCGGATGCATTGAGCCATATACGATTGGAGTCAGAGTCCGAGGTTGTAATGCAAATACAGGGAGTACCTATAGATGACTCAGAGGTCATAAGGAGTCAAGTGCATGTTCAGATGAGAGCGGAGCCAGTAGCATTGTTTAGAGTGATTGACTGTCAGAGGGTCGATTCTAAGTACGGAAGGTACAAGTCGTTGGCAGATAACAGTGATGATGAGGACTGGAGACTATCAGGTGATGGGGCGTTATAGTTTCGAGACAGAGTATGGATACCACCTCAGACAGTTGAGAGATGATTTACTAAAATAGGCGCATAGATCATGGTTTACAGTGCATCCGGGAGGCAACAAAATGTACCAAGACATGAAACGAATGTATTGGTGGCCGGGGATGAAAGTTGACATCGCTACTTACATTTAGAACTGCGAGATCTGTCAGCTAGTAAAAGCAGGACACCAAAAGCCGGGAGGATTATTACAACCATTGCCTATTCCACAATGGAAGTGGGAACACATAGCCATGGATTTAATGTCGGGGCTGCCGAACACACAAAAAATGACATGATGCGATTTGGGTGGTTGTGGATCGATTGACTAAGTCAGCACACTTTATTCCTATCTCCATGGGATATTCAACATACAGGCTGGGAGGCATGTACGTCAATGAAATTTTCAGGTTACAGGGGGTTCCTGTGACTATAGTGTCGGATCGTGATCCGAGGTTTACCTCTCAATTTTGGAGAGGGTTTCAGTACTAGATGGGGACTCAACTCAATCTCAGTACGACCTTTCACCCTCAGACTGATGGGCAGACCGAGAGATTGATACAGATACTTGAGGACATGCTTCGAGCCTATGTATTGGATTTCAGTGGAAGTTGGGAAAAATACATTTCGTTGTGTGAGTTCGCATACAACAACAGTTTTCAAGCAAGCACTGGTATGAAACCTTTTGAGGCTCTTTATGGGAGACTGTGTAGATCTCCAGTTTATTGGACTGAGGTCAGAGAGGGTTTCAGTACTAGAGACCGCCCAAAGCCGTCAGAAAAAGTATGCCGATAAGGACCATCGAGATATTGTATTCAAGGAAGGGGAATTTGTGCTCTTGAAAGTTTCTCCTATAAAAGGGCATCACCGATTCGGGTTAAAAGGAAAGTTATCTCCTAGATTCATCGGACCATTCGAGATCAAGAAACAAGTGGGACCGGTAGCCTTTCGCCTCAAGTTACCACCACAGCTAGCGGGAGTACATGATGTCTTTCATAT
Organism: Stephania japonica; assembly: GCA_039657345.1. Classification (NCBI taxonomy): domain Eukaryota; kingdom Viridiplantae; phylum Streptophyta; class Magnoliopsida; order Ranunculales; family Menispermaceae; genus Stephania; species Stephania japonica. The sequence goes on along the minus strand of CM077564.1, from coordinate 12,043,928 downwards.
CTCCATGTTGAGGAAGGCACATAATAAACACGCACCGAGGATTGATTGGGGGCAAGTTGATCTAAGGGAGGACGTATCATATGATGAGCAGCCGATCCAGATCATGAATAGGAAAGTATGAAAATTACGTAACAAGGAATACGTAATAGTGTAAGTCCGATGGCAATTCCATGGAGAACAAGAGTTGACTTGGGAGCGGGAGGACTATATGGCAGAGAATTTTCCATTTCTTTTCGAATCTTAAGGTATGGCTCTGATTTAATTTCGAGGATGAAATTCTTTAAATTGGGGATATTGTAACGACCTGAATTCTACTTGACCCGACTCGAGGGTAATTTAGTGATTTTCAATACTGAATGTGTGCAAGTGTGCTTTACGAATTGTTTAAGTGTGAAAAGTATAGCTTAGGTTAAATTAATATTGGGCCTAATAAAAGATAAGTGGATGTAAATGATTTGGAGGCCCATAAGGGCATTCTGGTAAAATAAACAAGGTTGTATACAACCCCACTCTAAAACCCTACCTATATAAATCTTTTATAAAGTTTGTAGCCTCTTTTGTGTTGAAAACCTAAACTTGAGATGGGAGAGAAGTGGAGGAGGGTTGATGATGAATAAGATAATGATAAAGTGTATTTAAGTATTCAAGAAGGTAAACACACCCTCCCCTAATCTCATCTAAGCTTTTATTTGTTGGTTTTGTCAAAAGAAAAAAAAATGGATTTTGGATAGGGAATATGGTCAAGGTGGTGGTGGTGGCACCATCAAAGCATGGGCGGCGGCCTCACTGCCGCCATCGCTGCTGTGCGCGGTGGGGCCCCACAAGGGAGCCCCATCCTCGCTGGAGGCCAGAGGGACAGAGCGCCCCAATAGAGGGGAGCCTAAACTCCCCTCCACAACCCCAACAAAGGGGAACACGCGCTTCCCCCTTATCTATTCAACTGCCAGTTGACCGATCAACCAAACTAGTTGACCAGGGACTAAAATGTCCCTGTAATAGTGAAATGAGGGGCTGGAATGTCCCAGACCCTTTACGGCTTCATTGGACACATACACGCGTACTCCGAGGGACTCGACGACGGGTCCCACCCTCGACAAAGCCCTTAAATGGTACAACCCGTGGGACCCGCACCATTGGGTCCCCAAATAGAAATTAACAAGTAAAATACTCAACTTTAAATTGAATGAATTTTTTATATAGTGTTGTATGAATTGCTTAGATTCGCGAGGCGGTTCACGTGGGACCCCAAGCGTGCAAGGAGTCGGTGTAGGCATCGCGACGGGTCCAGGTAAGTGGGGAGCTTTGCTCATGCATTAAATATGGCTTGAATATTAGATAATTAGGAATTCATGTTTTGAATAGAATGACTCGGGTATGGGTTGCGTCGTGATATTGGTTTGGATCTCTATTATCTATGAAATTGTGAATGCACTGTTTTGCCTTTCATGTTATTCGATGCCCCAGAATGTTTGTGGAGTTCCACCGCGGGCCAAATTAGCAAGTAGTCTATATTTTGGATACCCCAGAATGTTAGTGGTAGTTCACCACCGAGGGTTTTACTTGACTAATAGAATGCATAAGGTGAACCATTCGAGGGTAAGGGTTTAGAGTTTCATCCTTTGCTACTTTGATACGTGTAGCGGTGATGGCTTGGATGAATATACTCTTGTTTTGGTGCAATTATTTAGAGGGCGCAACGGCCATTGCGTTTCCACTAGTTATTGTACCAACCTAAAAGTAGAGGATTTAGTCACTGGATCCTTACCAATATCTAGTTCGTATTGAATGAAACAACGGACTATATTAGTATATATCCATCGCATCTAATTTAAACCTTTTATTTGACTTTCTATGTATGACATGTGTAGATTTTTATAAATGAAGAGTGGCGAATATTTTCATGCATGAAATGAATGAATGTTTATCATACGTGTTGTGAAACCTTCATGCTTTTATGTATATTATGGTTGATGGATTACGACTTGCAATATTGATATTTAGACTATATGATGATTAGTTTGGTAATGGAAATTCTATTTATATATTTCTTTTTAGAAAATGAATCTATTTCCATAACTATAATGAACATGAACAAGATCTATACTCGTACCTAATCATGTGTTCATTTATATACTTATGATTGATTATGAATTACATTTATTTGGCTTTTACATGATGTGTTGTGAGTATGGATTTGATGTCATGTTAGAACTTGCATGAGTACTAGGTAGTACTTGTATATTTAATGTTTGAGCGAGTCTTTCCTCTTATTGAGCACCGTTAGTTCTTTAGCTCACCTCACTTTACCCCACAAGTCCATCTACCAGCGCGATAGACAAGAAAGGCAAGGGAAAGGATCTATCTTGAAGTTCCTTTACATGTGAGCCTCGTATATTATTATTATATTGCTATTATTGGTCGTTTTGTAAACCTTGTACGTGGGTTGTAACTTAAGACTTAGTTAATGGGTAGTTTTGAACCTTTATGATGTTATTATGAAGTTGTGTAATACTTTAGAATATTAAAGATGATAGACCTTTATTATGATATATAAGATAATATGGTTTTATTATGATTATCTTTCACACACTTATTACCATATATCTTGTAAGAATTAATTATTTCGCAGGTTTATTTAGGCGTGCCAAGCCGTTATTTGGGTCTGGTTCAGGTATCGGGTTTAGGTAATGGTTTGGGCCGGGCGACTTGACCCTAAGTCAAAGGTGGGTCGTCACACTGTCTCAACACTCGATGCACCAAATCCATGAACATCGCTGGGGCGTTAGTCAGCCTAAATGACATTACTATAAACTGGTAGTGCCCATATCGAGTGCGAAATGCAGTCTTCTCCATGTCCTCTACTCTAATCCTCAATTGATGGTACTCGGATCTCAGATCAATCTTTGAGAAACATTGTGAACCTGTCAACTGGTCGAACAAATTGTCGATGCGAGGAAGTGGATACTTGTTCTTCACCGTCGCCTTGTTCAATTGTCTGTAGTCGATGCATAATCTCAAGCTGACGTCATTCTTCTTCACAAACAATACCGACGCTCCCCAAGGCGACATACTAGGCCGAATAAAGCCTAGGTCCAACAACTCGTCAAGTTGTCCTCTTAGCTCATCTAGCTCTCTCGGAGCCATGCGATATGGAGGAATAAAAATAGGTTTGGTCCCTGGGACCAAGTCAACGATGAAATCGATCTCCCTAGGTGGTGGTAAGCCTAGTAACTCCGCTGGAAAAACATCAGGGAACTCGCATACTACTGGCACATCCTCCAACCTAGTCTCTACTCTGCCTGTCGTACTCAATACACTAGCGAATGTCTCTAAATCTACGTTAGTGGCGACTCTACCCCTGGTGATCGGTAAATTAGTCGAAGTCCCTTGGAAGCTAAACTCCGGATGCCCAAGAATCTGAAACGTGATCCTCTTACCGTAGCAGTGAATTTGTGCATGATAAGCACCCAACCAATCCATGTCCAGTAGTGCATCGAACTTTAGGAACTCCAACACTCTCAGGTCTGCTGGTAAGGTGTATCCCTCTATCACTACCGAACAGTCTACACACACTAAATTTGGGTAAATCTTGTCCCCAACAGCTGTACTAAGAATCAAGGGTCTCTCTAATCGAATAGGTCTCAATCATAACTTGTCAACCATACGACCCGAAAAAAAAAGAAACTGTAAAACCGAAATTAAACATAGTATGCATAAATCGACTGCAAATATAAACCGTACCCTCAATCAGGTTCAGTGAGTCAGTCGTGTCTGGTGTGGCAATGGCATGAACCTATTCCCGGCTCTATGGCTGTCCTCGACCCAGTCGTGGACAAGAGCTGATGAAGTGGCCTAACTGTCCGCACTCGAAGCATGCTCCCCTCTTAGACCCTAAACTAGACGGACCACGCTGTCCCAGTCTCGGTGCCTGACCAGAACTCTGTCCCTGACCCTGATCGCGTTGCTGTCCCTGTCGGTATCTCTGTTCCTGATCGCCGTCTCTGCCCTCAGTCCTTTGGTGTTGCTGTTTATGTTGGCCCGACTAAGATTGTGGTGGCTGAACACTAGCATAACTCCGTGTCGGAGCGGATGCTACAATTGCTGTAGTGGGTGGAGATGCTACTGATGTTACACTATGAGCTCGGTCTTTCTGCGACCTCTGCCTGAATCTCTTCCTCCTCCTACCATCCCCCGAATGCCTCCCCAACTGAGAAAGTGTCGATGAAGTAGCCTATGCCTCGGTGCGTGTACTGCCAAATCCCTCACTGGCCATCGCTCTCTCATACGCCGCCTGTAGTGTGCTCGGAGCTGTTGTCACTACTATTAAACCTATCGAATCAAGTAGTCTGTGTTCAAAGTAATATGTCTGTTCGGCGTCAGTATCTGCTGCTCCTCCGGCATACTCCATCAGTCGTAGATATCGATCCATGTACCGCATCACGGACTCGTCGGCTTTTTGCCGAATATTCTGAAACTCGGTCTTCTTCAAATTACGGACCGTATGAGGAATGTACTTCTGTTCAAACCTCCCCTTGAACTCAACCCAATCTCGGGGCTTCCCCTTCGTGGCCACTATAGTGCGCCACCATATTTCGACCTCTCCGAACAGTAAGGCAGAAGATATACTAGGCAGCATGTAGGCCAGTGTAGCTAGAATGTCATGAATCTACTCACGGCTCCTCAAAAAGGTCTATGCGGCCTCCAAATTCATACATCCGTAGAACTTCTCGGGTTGATGCCTCTGAAACTCTCTGGGCTGTCTCGCCTCTGGCGTAGCCTTAGTACCCGGAGTAGTCGGTGTACTAGATGTATCAACAACTGGTGTACTCGGTGTCGATGGTATCACCTCTGGGTGTACTAGACGTATCAACAACTGGTGTACTCGGTGTCGATGGTATCACCTCTGTCTGAGTAGGTGGTACAACCCCTGTCTGTGCTATTGGAGCTACTACGGTCTCTGGCATTGCTACAATCGGTATAGGAGCTGTCGACGTCGCCTCTGTAGACGGTGTGCCAGTCTCCTGTGCAGCAGGCAACTACGAAGTAGTCGGCGTAGATGGTGTCGCTGTAGGGGTGCTCTCAATAGTCTCAAAATCTCCTCAAGTCGATGATTCTGACTCATAATCCTCTTGAGTCCACATCTAGAACTCCTCTATACTGACTCCTCTAGGAACTGGCGTCCTACTATCATCACTAGAACCCGACTGATCCGCCATCGTTGTCTGTAATTAGGCGAATCTTCAAATTAGTCAATAGCTAATCGATATCATAATAATACATCATATCAAATATAACATGTACATTACAATTTTTGACTTTTCTCCAACTCTCCTCACTTCCCAACAAAGACTTAAGTTAGGTTCATAGGGTTTCACTCTAAGTCTAACAACTATCCTAACTTCCGCTTTCCTATGTCTCAGTGGATTGTGATTTAAATTTAAGAGTCTTTTATTCAACCTTTAGGCTCTGATACCAACTATGAAGGCTCTAAGTTCCACAACCCTAGAATCGGGCGCCGCCCAGCCTTGACCCGCACGAACCCCCGAGCCAATCCCGCCGAGTTGCGCGGGGCCAGTAAGTCTGTTCTTACCATTCAATCATTTGTTAATCATTTGAAAGTGAAGTCAATTAATTAGCGAGTTATCAAAGTAATAAGCGGAAGCAATTAATCTCAACTAATCAATCAACTTTGAAAACTCTAAGTTAGGACAAAAACCTAGGGTGTGGGAACCCCGTATATCATATATATCATGTAAAGCAAGGAGAGTATCATCCAAGTCATAATATCTAAAAAAATCTCTCAACCCATAACCCCATGTACAAAAAAACAATATAAGTAACTAATACAACCAAAAAGTCACCTATGTCAGCAGAGGAGGGCCGTTCAAAGTATATCGCCTAACTGCACAGCCTTTCCTTTGCTGGACTGTGGATTTGCACTCGGTCAAACACAAGAATTACGAGCCCAGATAAGTAACACCAAGCAGGAACAACAATAAATACAACATTTCGAATTAAATAAATGAACAGTCAATTCATGCAGATAGAAAGAAAAGGACAAGGAGCGCATGAATATATAGAGATTGTAAATAAATAAACAAGCAATCGAAATTGAGTGTCCCCAAATACAAAGGAAAGACACAAGTGGTCCCGACCTCAAAATCGTTATGCCGAGGATAAAATCTCCTCAAAGGCTAGGAGTCGAGGACATAATTTGTTCTAAGACCCCTACGTGACTGTAGAGTCCCTAACAATCTGGTGGAGAACTCTCACCCCGTATATGTCATTACAACTAATCACGTATCCCCAGCCGTAAACTCCGGTATAATACACCGCGAGTCCGAAATTTTGCAAGGATTACGCTTGACACATTTGCCTTAGGACAACTCAAAAGGAATGGAATGACAAGATAGCATCGAAATAATATCAATAAATAATTCAAAGCTCAAGAAAATAACTGTAGTTTTCCCTACTGGTTTACTTACCACGATCCAAGCTAATTCGCTCTGACATGGACTTCGACACGCCCCTTACGGTCCCCGTGTGTACAATAATCCTGATAATGTAATTTATATCATTTTTCTTAATTTCCTATGATTTTTTTTCCAAATTTTTAACTATTTTTGTTAATTTCACATTTTTCAAGGCAAAAACCCCAACATAACGTCTCGCAAAAATCCCAAATATTTCACTTTTCGTAGAAATTCCCAAATTTCTCTTTATTTGATGAAAATATAATTTTCTAGAATTTCTCCTAAATTTTTCCTATTATTTTGGAATTTATTTCAATTAAAATCCTTTTAAATATATTTAATCGAAATAAATAATTATTTATTAATATAATAATAGGTGGGTGGGTGCGGGTCGGGTCAGGGCCGGCCTGACCGGGTCAAACCCGATCTAACCTAACTGGGTCGGGTCACCTTGACCCGGCCCTGTTCTCTCTTCTTCTTCTTTATTTGTTTGTTGGAATTTCCAGCAAACAACAACAACGTTTTTTTTTTTTTTTTTTTTTTTTTTTTTCTTGCAACAACACAACAACAATACAACAACATTTAACACCCACATCACCACCATCATCACCACCATTTTCACCATTTAAATCCACCATCCCCTCAACAACAACCTCGACAATAAATCTCGGAAACAACCACAACGACAACACCAACAATGAAATCGATCCTTACCTGAATCTCGCCTCGACGTCGCGTCCACGCTCTCTACGAATCGCCGCTCTCCTCTCCTTGGTCTCTCCTTCTCTCAGTAGATTTCTCTCTTTCTCCAATTTTTTTTTTGTGATCGAAAATGGGAAATGGGGTGGCAGTGGAGTGTTGATATTTGGGTATTTTGGTCAAATGACTAAAATACCCTTCACCCTTATCCATACCCTTTACAACTTTATTGCCCTTTTTGGTCATTTTGCAGTCACCTCCACTAACTTTAATGACTCCAATAGGTGACTCTTTGTTGACTTTTGGTCTTTTGATCTCATCCATTTCAAACAACACTCAAAGCTTCCCTCGGGTATTCACGCACTCGACTCATAACATTAACTTTGCTCGTCGCGTCACCACAGATGTACCGACGTAACAAACGGACTTTACAACCTTTTAATTATTATTTATTTTATATTTTTGTCAGTGTTTTTAATTAAATTTATTTCCTGGACTACCAACCCTCGTACACAAACGTCTTTACACGTTAAAAACTTGAAATTGCACAAATGAAATACAATAAAATACAAACACCATACAAAACTAACCTACCTCGGCATCGACGTCCGAGAATTGATGATTGTACCATAGCGTGGGCCCACGTATCACCCGTATTGATGCATGACACGGGTTAAATTTTTAGGGCGTACCCAATTTCCCCATGGAATTGGGTACACCCGGCCTAGACCCGTACAAGCCCCGAGTTATCACTCGGCAACCTGACGAGCCTAGTCAGCCTTCAATTTAATCAATTTAGTAATTTATGAAAGAGTTATTGCAATAGTAAACAGCGGAAGACTAAAACAATTATAATAAAGGGGAAAATAACTCAATCAAGGGAAGTAGAAGAATTCTATAAGTGTGGAAAACCCCGGGTATTCATGTACAATTCGATAGGTATATATACATGATACCAGTCTCACAAAAGAAATACCAAGTTCAATGATCCCAACAATGTAAATATAAAACGATATACACATCAGCAAAACTATAAACACTTACTAAGAGTCTCTCTGATGTCGTTGCTAATCCTCACAGTAGATCACCTAGGCAGGGTCCCTTGCCCTTACTGCTCTCCGCCCTATCTGCACCCACCGTCACAAACTAGACGGTGAGCAACTGAATAAAATCGAATGTAATGCCAGAAGAAGATAACAATAATTCATGATAATACAAGTAAAACAGTTTAAATATCATGCGGTAATAAAAGACAGGAAATTAAATAGACAAGATGCATGATAAACAGACTAATATATATCAATCGAAATTCAAGTGTGTTCCAAATAATCAAAAGAGGCCTATAAGTGGTCTAAATCATAGCATAACGGCGAAGACCTCGCGAGGTCTTCCCGGGCATCGATACAAGTGAAGGCACAACTATGACGGGAGGGACTCAAACCCACCCAACTAGTACTCGGTGTCACACGGTCACTAAGGGTGGTCACACACTCGTGCGCACGAGTGCCCGCGTTTTATCCCTCAAGTGCAGGTCCTAGTACTTTCGAGACAAAACACTTACGCCAGGAAACACACAACAAGAAATGGAATGGAATACCAATAATAGAGCATAACAAGACTGAATAAGTGATAATGAATCACATGGCATTTTCTTATTGGCTTACAAACGTACAAATGCTTTTTAAGGCAAGTGTACTTACCTCACTAATCGCGACTCGTAGACACTCTCACGTTCCTAATGCGTATCCCCGAGTTTCCCGCTACCTGACAAGGTCGGAAACTCTAATTAGTGGGTCGAGTCATTACTAAACCTAGGTTGAATACCTTAGTGTTTTCCCCAATGTTTTGATGATTTGAACGACTCGATGCAAATCGACTGAAAAATCAAACGAAACACAACTCTTTTAGATTTTTGAAAACCATACCATAACTCAAAATAACCATGTATTTGAACACTCGATACACATCTATACCAAACAAATACCCGACCCTTGTATGTTCTCACGTATGCATGAATTCGAATCACCAAATCATGTATTCATGCCATGTGTTTTGAAATGAAATAAACTTAACACAAAATAATGAAATCTCGATGACAAAAACACATGAAATGACACATTCACGTTTACTACTGTGGATTGAGAGACTCTGGGACTGTGAGACACCATGAAAAACATGGCAAGGTCTCCGGCAGTCCCCTAGTCATCGTGTCGGCGGCGAAGACACCATGATGGTGGTTTCCGGCGAGAAAGGTACAAAATGCATACAACACACTACAACATAGTATAGACAATAATATCACTGTTTTTTGGCCACTCCGAGAGTCGTGGGACACAAGCATGGACTTAGCTTGGTCCGCGACATCCCCAGTCACGGTGGCACAGCGGTGGGGTCAACCACAGTAACGGATTCCGGCGATGACTCAAAACAGTTCAACACGAGCACGACAATAACTTAGCATGGATTCAAAACATCAAATCAGTTCCAACACAACAAAATCAAACACAAGGGCAGTGAGGCATCGTCGAGGTCATGGAGAGGTCCCCGACAACCCCCCCACGCTTGGTGGTTCGGCCAGCAGAGCCGCCCACACATGAATATTCCGGCGAGACATAAAATAACAACCAATATATAAAAACCGAGAATGGACAACATCTACCCTATGTATCCAATGTCCAGAGGTCTCCCGGGGATGTGGGAGCTCCGGTGGGCCACGAAGGTCCGTCCCCGACTACCGTCACCTACGGCAGCGACGGCAAGAGGCGGACAGCGGTGAGGACGAGAAGACCAGTGAGAAAACGAGAGGGAGGGAAACAAACCGGGAGAGAAGAGAGAGAGAGAGATTTTCGGTCAATGGAGTGACCTCCGACCACCCCGAGGTTGGCCAAGGACGGCGGCACAGTGAGGTCGTGGAACACGGCTTGAGAAGAGAGGGAGGCCAAGACTGTGAGTGAGAGGGAAAAAGAGAGAACCCGAGACCGAGAGAGAGAGAGAGTGGGGGAGGATCTCCGGCGACCAGCACTCCGGTGTGGTCTGGCTCGGCGTGGGACAACAAAGGAGAGGAGAGGTGGCGGCGGTGGTGGTGTTTGGAGAAGAAGATGAATAGTGTAGGGCTTTTTTTTATTTGTTTATATATACAATATAAAGGTCAAATGACCATTTTGCCCTTCCACTTATTTCATACACATTTTAAAACAACTACCCATATGAGTCTTTTGTCCCATTATTACATCTTAACACACACACACATCTCAAGGCCAATCTCATGGCTCCTCACCATTAGGTTGTGTCACTTTAACAATACTAATCACATAGTCCGCATGTTACATATTTAACCAACTCCCACATTCAAACGACGTTCCTCGGTCCGTTTTTCCTTGTTCTGACTCCCGTAACGCGCGTAGTCTCGCCTTGTCTCGCCAACTAATTAATTAAATTAATTAAAAATTTATTTATTTGTACTCTTTACTTGTTTTTATCCCCCGTTTAACTAGTCGAAATCTCACTCAATTAAATATCGCCCGAACGGCTCGAAACCCGTAAAATACTAAAATACTAATGCACACAATCAAAGAATCATAAAATCACTTCGGTGTCGACTCCCGAAGTTCGAAATACTTGTCCAGTATTCACATAGCCGGGTCACAATCTTGACAAGTATAACGCAAGTCAGTTAAAAATTTGGGGTTGTTACAGGTCGTTACAGTCTTTATATTCTAAACTTGAAAAGGTCTACAAATACTCCTATTCTTATCGTAAATACAAAGAGATTTAAGTCAAATGATTTGAATCAAACATACCTTTGACATTTTTGTCTTGGCCACATAAATGAGAACCGCATTTCTAAACTCCACAAATATTGACGTTTAGATTCATTTGATTTTGAATCATTTGCATGTGTATCTTTTTTATTAGACAAGATGACAAAGAGGCCATTTACTCGACACAGTGAAAGGGCAAGTGATTTATTAGGTCTAATACATACTGATGTATGCGGTCCAATAAACGCAATGACTAGAGGTGGTTATCAATACTTCATTACTTTTATCGATGATTGATGAGTTGATATTTGTACCCTATTTTTATGTGTATTTACATTATTATAGTGCACCAAAGTCTTCAAAATTGATCTTTAATTAGTTGTTTTTGTTAATTGTAGGTTGTATGCTATTTTTGATGAAATAAATGAAACGGGGACTTTAGGAGTACTTTTGATATTTTGCTATGAAAAACACACTAAACACATCCCAAGGAAGCTACGTAGGACTCACATTGGTCTATGGCGAAGGCTCAACGGTTTTATGAAGTGTAATGAAGCTCAAAAGTGAAGAAATATTGAGAAATTTGACTAAATGTGAAGGAAATCTGGGGTGGTTCAACAGCTGTGGGATGCTTCTCGAGTTTCCACCAAGTACAAGATCAAATGAGAAGAAAAATACTTAAATCGCGTGGGGTCGACATGGTTTCTCTCCAATCACCGCAAACACATCCGTGCGCTTCAGCAATCCTTTCAGCGCCACGTGTCCGCGTCCCCCCTCCCACCCGCTCTGCCACCTCACCAACCGGGCCCACACTTTCTCCGCGTTCACTCATGCGACTCTCCTTTCTTCCGCACACTGTTTCCCATGTCGGTCTCCCAGTTGCCGAGCTCCCCTTCAATTCTCCTCGAACGAAGCACGCCTCTCTTTTCCATCATCAGCTTCCATTGATTGGCCTCGGGAAGTGGGTTGCATTAACAAACAAGATCAAAAATGTTTAAGCAACAGGGGCAACACTGGAAATTCACACCCAATTAGGGTTCTCTCCATGCGCTGACATGTGTTTCTCTTCACCAATACACACCAAAGCCGCCGCCCTTACGAGAGGTTGGGAGCTCACCAATTCGATGAGGGAGAGTACATAAAAGAGCCGACTTCTCTCCCTGGCTGAAACCACTGACTCCACGTTCACCACTTGGCCAAGGACACCAACACCAACAGCCACCCCTATCAAATACACACAAACCAGCTGACACCCCACCACTCCCCGATTTCCAGTAGCCAACCCTACACCAATACACACCATACACTAGCCACCCCTCTTCATTATTGTTTATTTTGTCAATGATTAGAAAAAGCTAGGAGATTTTGATTTAAAATTGGATTTCTCAACATATTTTGAAGTATTAAACCATGATTTCTCTTGTTTTTAACATGTTAATTGATGATTTGAACTCATTTATAAGGTAATCCCTTTTGTTCTAGGGGTCTATGAACAACGAGTTGGATTCCTTTTGATTTCAATGTGAATATATTGTTTAATTATTTCTAATGTGTTAATTTGTGTATTCATGCGTGCTATGCTATGTCTACTTTGATCAAGTGGGTGTAGATCATAGGGTTAGGAAGTCACCGTGATCATTGAGGTTTTAAGACTTGAACTTAGGGAAACACAACCTTAGGAAATGTGTACGTCAACCGACGACCATTGAATAGGGAGGCTTTAGAATTTGATGTCTAGTTCGGTGCTCTCATTTACGCTACTCATGCTGACCGGCGAAGTCCGAATGAGCCACCAGAATGTCCATCACCGAGACCTCGGGATGGAGTGAATTTTAGAAAATTTGCCTATTAACATGAATTGAGAAGTTTTCTAATTGTATTGGATCGAAAGGATACAACTTAAGTGAATACATTCCCTAGAACTATTTTTCCATCGCTTAAAACCAATTTTAATTACTTGCAATTAGTGTTAGCTTAATTAGCGATTGGCTTAAATTAGTTCATTAGTTAGTTTAATTTCCATTTCAAATACCTAAACCATGTTTCCTAACTTTATAACTTGATTAGACTTTAGATTAGCTTTTAACCGTCTCATGGGTTCGATATCGTGACTTGAACACTAATTTGAGTCGTTATTACTACCGCGAAGCCCTACACTTGGGGCTCTATAATAGAAAATCAAGGCGAGCAGGAAAGGCCGAGGGGGCAAAGGTGCCTTCGAGATTACTTCACACCCATTGTGCAAGAGACTTACAATGGTGTGATAGTGTTACCGGTGAATGGACAAGCATTCGAGTTTAGGCCTTTGTTGATCAATATGGTGCAAAATAGCTTGTTTAATGGATTACCTTGTGAAGATCTGGTGGAACACATTGAAATTTTTCTTGAAAGATGCGACACAGTCCACATTAACAATGTGCCTAAGGAGATCATTATGATGAAGCTCTTCCAATTCACTCTTACGGGCAAGGCAAAGGCATGGTTTCAAGGATTGAACCAAGGAAGTATCACATCATGGGTTGACATTAATGTAAGGTTTCTCCAAAAGTTCTTTCCACCGGCGAAAGTTGCAGAACGAAAGCAAGAAATTACTGCTTTTAGGCAAGATGAGACGGAGTCAATTGGTGAAGCATGGGAGAGATTGAAGGAGTTACTTCGCAAGTGTCCGGTACATGGATTTTTGAAATGGTCTATCATGCAGATATTCTATCATGGCATTACTCATAACACAAGGAGCTTGCTTGATGCGGCATCGAGTGGTAGTTTATTATCCAAGAGTGAAGACGAGGCGTTTGAGCTTATTGAAACAATGTCGATAAATGTTTTCTCCCCTCCAAAAGCGCAATCATCATCCAAGAAAGCAACGAGCATGCTTGAAGTCGATTCACAAACTGCTATTTTGGCTCAATTGTCTAATTTATCAAGTCAAATGGCTAAGCTTCAAATGGGTCAATCAAGCCAACAACCGCTTAGTCCTCACCATGTGAACAGTTTGGCTTTGGTGGTGAATCCATTAGATCAAATGCAAAAAGCTATGATGCCTCAAAGATACTATTTAGGTCACAATAACCCAAATTTCTCATATGGTAACTCAGATAATACATTGGGGCTGCCTCCAGGATTTGAGCAATAAGTGCAACAAGGTAAATTGGGGTAGAGCGAGGAATTGACTTCATTAAAGTCAATTGAGAGATTTTTGCAGGCTATGGATGTCAACAATAGGGAGCGATATGAGCAAATTGAGAAGGAAATGGAAGGATTCAAGCATACTTTGAAGAGAATAGAAGATGAGAAGAATCGGTCCATCAAAAATTTAGAGAGACAAATTGGACAGTTGGCCGCGACAATGAATTCTCGTTAAGAAGAGAAATTTCCTAGCAATACATTGGTGAATCCGAGGGAAGGTTCAAGTAGCAAGGCTCGTGATCAATGATATGCATTAACAATAGAGAACAATGACAAAGGCAAAAAGGTACAACTTGTGATTCCAAATGAGAAGAAGAAATTGAAGTTTGATGAAGCCAAGACGGTGCATGCGGTGGAGAATTCTAATTTAGCACTTCCAACACAACTTCAGAAGAAGGTGGAGGATCTAGGCAATTATCAGGTTTCATGTTCTATTGGTTCACTACATTTCGAGAAAGCTTTATGTGAGTAAGGAGCAGATATACATCTGATGCCGTTGGCTTTATTTGAGAAATTGGAATCACCAAGTTAAAAAAGACTAATTTCAGTGTACACTTTGTTGATGGTTCGTTGTCTAAGCCAAGAGGTATAATGAAGGACGTTTTTGTCAAGATTGATCATTTTGTGTTCCCCTGTGATTTTGTAGTGTTGGATTTTAAAAAGGGAGAAAATGTGTCACTAATGTTGGGAAGACCATTTTTGGCGACTGCTCGCGCTCTCATCAAAGTTGAAAGTGGAGAAATTACACTGAGAGTAGGGTCAAAGAGTAGCGTGTTGAGTGCTTAAGATGATTTCCAGCGGACAACGATTGGTCAATCATGTCATACCATTAAGGAAATCAACACCATTCTGCTGAGCACTGAACTGAAAGAAAAAGCTTGTGAAATTGAAAATTTGCAAGAGAAGTCAAGTCAGAAAACAGATGAGTCAGGCCACCAAGTTGAGAACATAAGCTTTATGTTTGTTCACAAGATAGAAGTGCAAGAAAAATCCTCAGTTCAAGAAGAAAAATCGTCTGTACTAGAGAATTCTTTGAAAAACTTGCCTTCAATTTTGCCTATAAATCATGCATTTGAAATTCCTATGTTGTTCCATGAACTGGAGAAAAAGTGTGACTTGTTTCAGAAAGGACAACTGGTGCTTCTCTCCAAGCGCAAACTAAGGACCTTGCAAATGGGCTTGAGACCGAAATGGAAGGGATAACTGGAAGTGAAACATAGTGACAAGGAGGGCGAAATAGAGATTCAAAACAACAGAGGACACATTTTTATGGTGTCTCAACAGAATTTGAAGCAATTTCATGGTTCGCTTGAGAGGAGTGACACTTTAGTCACTTCCATTTGACTTTCATAGGCATCGAGCTGAGGACAAAAAACTTAGCGCTACTGGGAGGCAGTCCAAGGTTCATTTGTTGATATTTTTAGTGTGATGACCCTAGTTTCATAAACCTAAAACTGGACCCTGCCCGGCCAAGACTTATGTAGACCCCGAGTCCCACTCACGTAGTCAACGCAAATCTAGTCAGCCTTACCTTACCTCTTCCTATTTACTAAATAATTTAAGTTGAGATCATTAATATTAGTGAGTTATTCAAAGATAAGCAAAAGCATTTAAAATCCTCAAACTAATAAAAACAACCTCCAAACATAAGTTAAGATAACCTAGAAATGTGGAAACCTAGCAAATATATACATCATTACCAAAAGTCATATCACAGGAAAAAATATTATCATATCCATGCCCAGGATCTCTCATTTCCCAAAACCCGATTTCAAAACATATAATTATAGTAATACAAAATCAAAACTAGGTCGAGTCCATAGATAGAACAACTGAAGCCACACCCAAGAGGGGGGGTGAATTGGGTGTACCGAGAGGTTGTTGCCTTTTTAAACTTTTTAAGCACAAGTAACAACAAATGTCTATGCTATGCAAGTGAATGGGGTAGAAGAGATGGAAAGCGACACACGATTTATAGTGGTTCGATCAAGTGATCTACATCCGCTACCTAACCTACCCGGTTAGGATTTTTAAACCCTAACTTATATTCCAAATAAGTGTTACAACCTAAGCATACAAGCCTAGAATGCCTAATTACAATTAGGACTTCCTATCTAGCCGCAACTAGAAATTGTGCCTAGCCTCAACTAGGTCTTTCCCTTTGACTTAGATTCCACTAAGTCTTACAATCATACACTTATAACAATTTGCTGAAAATAAATGAGATACACTTTACAATATAAAGTGATATCAAATTCAAACACTAGCAAGCCTCCTAGAGCCTAACAACTCTAATGCATGCAAGTATGAGAATGGATGGAAAATGCAAAGTGTGTCACTGATTTTGTTGCAAATTCCAAATATGAAATCGTTTTAAAATCCAATGTATTTGTGCAAAACCGATTTCAAAGCAAAGAACAATAGTTTAACAAAAATCAAGTTTAAGTGCAAAAATTTTGTTCAAATCAATCTTAGGGTTTGATAAAATAAATTTAAGTACAAAACCCAAGATAATGGTGTTAAAACACACAACAAACTGATTTTGATTCAAAACACACAAAACTATGTAGATTAAGCTCAAGAAAAGGAATCTAGAACAAGGACTTGCTTACAACCAAGAAGATGACAAAAGAGACCAGCTTTGAGGAGATTCTTGTACTCTTTGAATGCTTCAAAGTGCTGGATTTTTGTGCTTGTGGACAGCCTCAAGAATCTCCTTTGTCTCCTTCACAAAAATCAAAGTGCTTCTTTTTGAATCTTTTGAGCTTTTGAGTGTGTTTGTTCTTTGTTATGAGAAAACCATGTTCTTGGTGATTTTATAGGGTTAGGTATCCCATCTTGACTGTTTGTGACCGTTGTAGGGATCCAAGGGTCCAAAATCCATCAAAAATTCAAATTAACGTTCGTTTTCTGGCTTTTTAAAAAAGCTGTCAGGAGGGCAATTAGCGCGCTAATACTGAGACCTAGCGCGCTAATGGCAGTATTAGCGCGCTAACTGCAGGGAGCTCAAAATAATTATTTTATCCCTTTGTGTTAGCGACCCTTAAACACATCCGGGACCTAACCAACCCTAATATAACATCTTATACACGTTTATTATGGGTCATTAAGCCTAATTGGATGGTCTGAATATTTTTACAAACCCCGAAAACGGAAAATCACGATTTCATAACATGCGAGGGGCTTTTCTGCAAACTCGCAGTTTTTCTTTTCATAAACCTTTTAAAAACAAGTTTTTCAGTCTTGAAAACTTCAACAATGATCTCCAAAATGCAAATGATCATTAACACATAATCTCACATTGTTTAAACTCGTGGACCTAGTTATGTGTTAAATTTCATTTTGAAGTTCCAAGTTACTTCATGACTTTTGAAAATTGGTTTTAAGACTTGATATGCATGAACTAATGCATTTGGCTTGCGTGAAAGAATTTGATACCTTACATCGAAATTACAAATTGCAATATGGTCTTCCATCTTCATTCCTTCACGAATGCCGGGTTTTGAACTTGTATGGCTTGAATACCCGTGATGTGTTGTTTTGCATCCTTTAACAAAAACTGAAATACACTTGATATTAATTAGTACATTATCACCTTGTTTGTTTCCATCAAAATCCCGGTCGGAGTTAGAGTGACTAACCACTTAGTCCAACAATCTCCCCCTTTTTGATGATAACAAACAATGTGAACTTTAAAAATATAAAGCATAATCTAAGTGTGTATTTCATTCAAGATTGGTCATTTCATTTGTGTAAGTTCAAACACATCAAGATTTTCAAGTTCAACCACATTTCTCCCCCGTTTGATAACATCAAAAAGTGGGGCCAAGCTCCCCCGTTTAAAAAATACAACGATGCATAAGAGAATTAAAACAAGAACGAATATGCTCCCCCTTACGCTATGCATATCCAAAGACAATAGACGGAAGCGGTACACAATCAGATATGAGAAATCATAGTGAAGCAAGAATAAGCCATATATAAACTCAGAGATACGCAGAAAAAGAGTCATGATATAGATAGCATAAAGCAATGTGAACATAGTTGTGGCTTAAACATGAGCAAAAGAGAAATATGCAAAACATCAAAGCCTAACAGTTTGGAGCCTAGTGCTCACCTACATATAGTGTATCTATACACCAAAAAGAAAACGACCAAATAGAATCGAATGCTGAACAAGCAATAAAAAGACTAAACACTCCTCCTCGAGGATGATGGTCGACGTGTAGAACTGGAAGAACGATCATTTCGCACGGGGTTCGCTGGAAGCAACTGACCCTCAATACGACGAAGATGATCATTTTGATGCTGGATGCTCGCCTCGACGGTAGCAAAGGTCTGAGTCATGTAGGAGTGCAGGTAACCCAGCTGCGCAGAGACGTAGGCCGACAAGGGGGACATATCCGGTGGAGGTGTGATGCCGCCAAATGTAGAGGGAGGTGGAGGCGGGGCCGTCTCGTAGTGCTGCGGCGGCGGGGGTGGAACGGCGAAGTCATGATGAACTTCCTCATCGCCATCATGGTCTTCATCGCCAGCAAAGCCTTCATCGTCATCATGGTCATCACCACCAAAACTGTAGCTATACTCCAAGTAGTCGGGCGCATCAAACGGAACAACCAGAGGGTCCGTAGGCAATGGAGACTCATAACCGCCGTAATACCGACCATCCGGGATTGCATCTTCTCGTATCCACCGCTGCCTGTCGCGCATGTAGCGATACTTCATGGCCTTCAGAGTGGCCATGTCGATGGTGTCATAGATAGTGAGGGGACGACCTCCTAAGGTAAGATCGACGTGGGCGGACTCCAAGTAGGATGTAATGATATGGGCATACGGAAGATGAAGACCTGAGCTACACGTGCTCGTAATATAGCCAACGATAATATGGGGCAAGCTGAGAGGGATGGCACGAAACAGATGCCCAAGAACAAACATGTCAAGGAGGGTGACATAGTTCTTACTCCCACCTCGAGGAAGAATAACTTTGTGAAGTACTTTATGAAGGAGGTGGGGCACTAGTTTAAAATCGGTATCCGTTATACCGGTCGGATATACAGTTAAGGTTCGTTTTGGCCGAAGAAAAGAATTAAGAACTTCGAGACGATCGAAAGGCCAACTTAGAAATTTGCACACTACCGTAGTGGCAGGAGGGTGCAATGGAAGGTGAAGCCGTTGAGCGAGATTTTCAGGGGTGATCTCAATGGATCGGCCACCAACAGACGAACGTAGGACAAATTGGGCCGTTGTTTCAAGATTGGAATAGAAAACACAAACCAATGGGGGGTTGTAATTGGCGTTATGGGCGCAAAATGTGGTCCACCCTGCCGCATCGAAAATCTCCCGAAGTGGGAGATGGGCCCTATCAAAGAATGTGAAATCGACAACGGCGGGTCGAAGGATTTTGGCATCCGTTAGTCGGGGAGCCACGGACTCGAGGACCGATGTGGCCTCATGGACGGATTTGGCGCGACCCTCACGATGAGGGGCATTCGCCGGAGTAGGGACGGGTTGTGAGGATTCACACGTACTAGTAGAGGAGGAGGACGGTTGGACAACACGGCGTCGTGATGGACGACGAGGGGACGTGGTGGGGGCGGTTGGATGGGGATTGGTGGTGGCGGCCGGACGGGAAGAGGGACGGGCGGAGGTACGGCGAGTCGACATTGGGGAAAAATGAAGAGAACGTGGTGGAGACGATGATAACGAAATTGAAGAAATTAACAAAGAGAGATGAGGGTGTTACCTGAACGACGCGAGATCGTGGTGGAGACGATGAGAGGAGAGAAGAGACGAGAGGAGACAATGGAAAATGTGGTGTTTTAGGGTAAAAAAGTCTATTTATACATGCATGGCCGAACGTCATTAGCGCGCTAATGGCAGAATTAGCGCGCTAATTGGTCGATTCATATTCTGGGCCAGTATATCATTAGCGCGCTAATGACTGGAATTAGCGCACTAATTTCCCTCTGGAAATTTTTGGTCACTCAACTGTTAGCGCGCTAATTTCTCTCTGGAAATTTTGGACATGAAATTTTTGGATTTTTGACATACAAGTCGAATTGACCTCAAACTTCTTGGACACTTCAAAAACACCATATAAATAGGTTTAGAACAACTAAAACATGTGTAGAAGGTCCGATTCTCGAACCATGCCTAACTCACGCCGAATCTTAGAAAATTGATCTCTAGGCAAAGGCTTAGTGAATATATCGGCTAATTGGTCCTCTGTGGATACATGGACAAGTTTGACATCGCCCTTTTGGACGTGATCACGAAGAAAATGGTGCCTAATCTCAATGTGTTTCGTTCGAGAGTGTAACACCGGATTTTTCGATATGTTTATTGCACTTGTGTTATCACAGTAAATTTCAGCACATCCAACTAGGATTTGATAATCCTCAAGTTGTTGTTTCATGTATAGAACTTGAGCACAACAACTCCCGGCAGCCACATATTCGGCCTCTGCCGTAGACAAAGCCACGGAATTTTGTTTTTTGCTAAACCATGAGATAAGTGAGTTTCCTAGCAAATGACAAAATCCAGAAGTGCTTTTCCTATCAACTAGACTTCCCGCATAATCAGAATCAACAAAACTTCGGAGTTCAAAACTCTTGGTTTTGTTGAACCACAATCCTAAGTCTTGTGTTCCACTTAGATATCGAAATATGCGCTTTACAGATTTTAAGTGGGACTCTTTAGGATCGGATTGAAATCTAGCACATAAACACACACTGAACATAATGTTGGGTCTACTAGCGGTCAAGTATAAGAGGCTACCTATCATTCCACGGTAAAGTTTTGGATCTATGGATTTTCTAGTTGGTAGTTGTCCATTTTGATAGTTGAACTACTAGGAGTGTCACATGCTTTCAGATTTTCGAATTTGAACTTCTTTAGCATGTCCCTCACATACTTTGCTTGATTTATAAAAATGCCATGCTTGGATTGCTTTATTTGCAAGCCTAGAAAGTATGTTAGTTCACCCATCATGTTCATTTCAAATTCATTTGTCATCAATGATGAGAATTCATCACATAAACATGTGTTAGATGATCCGAAAATGATATCATCAACATAGATTTGAACAAGTAGCATATCATGTTTTTTGATCAAAATGAACAAAGTGGGGTCTAATGTTCCTTTCTTGAACCCTTTCTCAAGTAAAAACGCACTAAGTCTATCGTACCAAGCTCTAGGGGTTTGTCTTAGTCCATACAAGGCTTTTTGAAGATGGTAGACATGGTTTGGATGTTCATGATCTTCAAATCCTGGTGGTTGTTCTACATAAACTTCTTCATGGATGAAGCCATTTAGAAATGCACTTTTAACATCCATTTGGTACAGTAGAAACCCGTTGTAGCAAGCATAAGCAAGCAACATGCGAATTGGTTCTAGTCTTGCTACGGGTGCAAAGGCTTCCTCATAATCAATTCATTCTTCTTGATTGTAGCCTTGTGCAACCAATCTAGCCTTGTTTCTTACAATTTCACCTTTTTCATTCTTTTTGTTTCTAAAGACCCATTTGGTGCCTATGATTGAGTGATCCTTAGGTCTAGGTACTAATGTCCATACTTTGTTCCTAACAAAGTGACTTAACTCTTCTTGCATAGCCATTACCCAAAACTCATCTCCTAAGGCATCATCTATCTTGGTGGACTCGGTTTGTGACACAAAAGTTATGTGTCCTTCATCTCTTTGCAATGTTGACCTAGTGACTATCCCTTTGTTTGGATCACCTATGATTTGTTGAGATGAATGACCAATGAGGAGTCTTGAATTCTTAGGCACACTTGTTTCGGATTCCTTGTTTAACTCAAGCTCTTGACTATTTAAGGTTTGTCTTAGAGTGCCATCATCTTCATCGTCAATCCTTAATTTCTCAAGATTTTGCATTAATTTAACTTTGGGATCTACTTCATCAAATTTCACATGAATAGATTCTTCTATGGTTTTGGTTGATTTATTAAACACCCTATATGCTTTGCTATGTGTTGAGTATCCTAGAAAAATACATACTTTAGACTTTGGGTCAAATTTATCTAATTGATCCCTATCGTTTAGAACATAGCAAGTGCAATCGAACACCTTAAAATAACTTATGTTGGGTTTTCGGCCTTTCCATAGTTCATAAGGAGTCTTTTTCACTTGCTTTCGGACATTTACTCTATTTATAACATAGCATGCCGTGTTAATGGCTTCGGCCCAAAAATGCTTAGCTATGTTGTTCTCATTTAGCATAGTCCTACACATTTCTTGGAGTGTTCTATTTTTTCTTTCAACAACTCCATTTTGTTGGGGTGTTCTAGGAGAGGATAATTGATGTGAATAACCTTGTTTATCACAAAAATCCTCCAAGTTCCTATTTACAAACTCACCACCTCTATCACTTCTAATGATGGTGATCTTGTATCCCTTTTCATTCTCTACTAAAGCACAAAACTTTACAAACACATCGAACACTTCATGCTTGTGAGATAGAAAATACACCCATGTATACCTTGTAAAGTCGTCAACAATAACAAAGAA
This sequence comes from Stephania japonica, assembly GCA_039657345.1. Classification (NCBI taxonomy): domain Eukaryota; kingdom Viridiplantae; phylum Streptophyta; class Magnoliopsida; order Ranunculales; family Menispermaceae; genus Stephania; species Stephania japonica. The sequence goes on along the minus strand of CM077564.1, from coordinate 12,021,283 downwards.
ATATGATTTACCTCCTAGACTTTGTGTTTGGGTAGGTCCGAACAAATCCATATGGATAAGTTCTAAAGCTCGAGTTACATCACTTGTTACTTTCGTCTTAAATGACGATTTCACTTGTTTACCGAGGACACAAGGTTCACATTCCTTATCCTTTTTAAAATTGCATTTGGGTAGACCCTTAACGAGATCATGCTTAGTTAATTTTGACAAATTTTTCATGCTAGAATGTCCTAGTCTACGGTGCCACAACCATGCATCACAATCACTTTGTGCACTCAAACATGAAACATTTTGCATATTCATCTCATCAAAGTTAATGGCATAAGCATTCTTATCTCTATATGCAATGAACAAAGTTTCATGTTTTTCATTCCTAACAATGCATTTAGATGATTCAAACATAACATGAAATCCTTTGTCACACAATTGACTAACACTAAGCAAGTTATGTTTCAAACCATCAATAAGGTAAACATTAGAAATAGAAAGTGAATGGTTACCAACGGTTCCGAGACCAATAACTATTCTTTTGTTGTTGTCTCCAAATGTAACCTTTCCACCGTCATGCCGCTTTGGCTCAATGAATTGATGTGCATCTTCGGTCATGTGTCTTGAGCACCCGCTATCTAGGTACCATGGGGTGCTCTTCCTTGCATCCTACACAATGGGAAACACACTAGATTTTGGTACCCAAACTCCTTTGGGTCCGAGAAAGTTAGTGTCATAAACACTTTTAACTACCCATGCTAGTCTACCCTTTTTGGCCTTTTGTAAGGCACATTTCCCCACCACATGAGACCTATTGCATTTCAAACATCTACGATCATTTAGTAATTTTTTATAGCTTAGCAAGTTTGCTCCATAACCTATGCCCCTTTTGTTGAGTGCACGTCGTTGTGCTCCCAACATCATATCAAACATTTCTTTGCCATTGGTGAACTTGTGCACCGTGCTAGTCAAGTCCTCTACTTTCTTGACTAAGGCATTTCTTTCCTCTATGACTTCATTCAAGTCATTTTGGAGATCATTAATGATCTCATTTTGTGACTCTATCTCATTAATTGCTATGGTTAGGCTCTTTTTGAGTTGTTTGGTCTTTTTGACCTCCTTTTCCAACTCTCTCCTAAGTTCATCAAGATTTGGAGCATTATCCAAATCATCAATATCATCAAAATTAAAAGGGTTAGAATTTACCTCACCTTGAGCCATAAGACAAAGTATTGCCTTTTCACTTTCCGAATCGGATTCCGAACTTGATGATGATGAGTCATCCCAAGTTGCCTTGAAGCTCTTCTTTCCTTTCTTCTTGTCAAACACCTTCTTTGATTTGCAATCCGCCTTGATGTGACCCGGCTTGCCACAACCAAAGCATATGGTTTCGTTTGACTTTCCTCCCTTGCTTCCGCTTCGAAACTTCTTCTTATACTTGTCTCGCTTGTATATGGTCTTGTTGAGCTTTCTTGAGAGCATGACTACTTCCTCCTCAAGATCATTATCATCACAAGATTTTTCATCTTCAATGATCTCTACCGATGCACTAGGGGAGTTATTTGCCTTCAATGCAATCTCTTTTCTTGAACTCTTTGTACCTCCACTTAATGCTTCCAATCTTGCTCGGTCTTTGAGTTCGAATTCGTGAACCGTTAACTCTCCACACAATGCATCGAATGTGTAGTCTCCAAGATTTTGTGCCGATTGGATAGCATACTTCTTGGCATCCCATTCCTTAGGCAAGCCTCTAAGGAATTTATATACCGATGTCTCTCGATCATAGTGCTTTCCAAGATTCTTGATCTCATTTAACAACTTAGTGAACCGTGTGATGGCGGTGGCGATATCTTCATCGGATCCAACTCGGAAGGTCTCATAGTGTTCCTCAAGGATCCTCAATTTTGTCTTCTTTACTTGCATGGTACCTTCATAGTGGACCTCAAGCTTTTCCCACACTTCCTTCGCCGTTTGGCAAACACTTACTCGGTTGAACTCATTTTCGCTCAATGCACAAAATAGATGATTCATTGCTTGATCATTTGAAAGCTCACTCTTGATCTCCTCGGCGGTGTATTCTTTCAATGCCTTGTCGGGTGGAGTGTAACCACTTTCAATTGCGTCCCATAGGAATCTATTTTGCGCTCTTATGTAGACCTTCATTCTTACTTTCCAATGTGCGTAGTTGGTTCCATCAAAGTATGGAGGCCTACTTGAGGAGTTACCTTCCCTAAGGCGAGCCGAATCTAGACTTTGCATCCTTGCACAAAAACACTCAAAGATACGTTAGTAATACTTTGAGCAATAACCCGCTCTGATACCAATTGAAGCCACACCCAAGAGGGGGGGTGAATTGGGTGTACCGAGAGGTTGTTGCCTTTTTAAACTTTTTAAGCACAAGTAACAACAAATGTCTATGCTATGCAAGTGAATGGGGTAGAAGAGATGGAAAGCGACACACGATTTATAGTGGTTCGATCAAGTGATCTACATCCACTAACTAACCTCCCCGGTTAGGATTTTTAAACCCTCACTTATATTCCAAATAAGTGTTACAACCTAAGCATACAAGCCTAGAATGCCTAATTACAATTAGGACTTCCTATCTAGCCGCAACTAGAAATTGTGCCTAGCCTCAACTAGGTCTTTCCCTTTGACTTAGATTCCACTAAGTCTTACAATCATACACTTATAACAATTTTCTGAAAATAAATGAGATACACTTTACAATATAAAGTGATATCAAATTCAAACACTAGCAAGCCTCCTAGAGCCTAACAACTCTAATGCATGCAAGTATGAGAATGGATGGAAAATGCAAAGTGTGTCACTGATTTTGTTGCAAATTCCAAATATGAAATCGTTTTAAAATCCAATGTATTTGTGCAAAACCGATTTCAAAGCAAAGAACAATAGTTTAATAAAAATCAAGTTTAAGTGCAAAACTTTTGTTCAAATCAATCTTAGGGTTTGATAAAATAAATTTAAGTACAAAACCCAAGATAATGGTGTTAAAACACACAACAAACTGATTTTGATTCAAAACACACAAAACTATGTAGATTAAGCTCAAGAAAAGGAATCTAGAACAAGGACTTGCTTACAACCAAGAAGATGACAAAAGAGACCAGCTTTGAGGAGATTCTTGTACTCTTTGAATGCTTCAAAGTGCTGGATTTTTGTGCTTGTGGACAGCCTCAAGAATCTCCTTTGTCTCCTTCACAAAAATCAAAGTGCTTCTTTTTGAATCTTTTGAGCTTTTGAGTGTGTTTGTTCCTTGTTATGAGAAAACCATGTTCTTGGTGATTTTATAGGGTTAGGTATCCCATCTTGACTGTTTGTGACCGTTGTAGGGATCCAAGGGTCCAAAATCCATCAAAAATTCAAATTAACGTTCGTTTTCCAACTTTTTAAAAAAGCTGTCAGGAGGGCAATTAGCGCGCTAATACTGAGACCTAGCGCGCTAATGGCAAGTATTAGCGCGCTAACTCAGGGAGCTCAAAATAATTATTTTATCCCTTTGTGTTAGCGACCCTTAAACACATCCGGGACCTAACCAACCCTAATATAACATGTTATACACGTTTATTATGGGTCATTAAGCCTAATTGGATGGTCCGGATACTTTTACAAACCCCGAAAACGAAAAATCACGATTTCATAACATGCGATGGGCTTTTCTGCAAACTTGCAGTTTTTCTTTTCATAAACCTTTTAAAAACAAGTTTTTCAGTCTTAAAAACTTCAACAATGATCTCCAAAATGCAAATGATTATTAACACATAATCTCACATTGTTTAAACTCGTGGACCTAGTTATGTGTTAAATTTCATTTTGAAATTCCACATTACTTCATGACTTTTGAAAATTGGTTTTAAGACTTGATATGCATGAACTAATGCATTTGGCTTGCGTGAAAGAATTTGATACCTTACATCGAAATTACAAATTGCAATATGGTCTTCCATCTTCATTCCTTCACGAATGCCGGGTTTTGAACTTGTATGGCTTGAATACCCGTGATGTGTTGTTTTGCATCCTTTAACAAAAACTGAAATACACTTGATATTAATTAGTATATTATCACCTTGTTTGTTTCCATCAAAATCTCGGTCGGAGTTAGAGTGACTAACCACTTAGTCCAACAACAACTCCGCTATCCTCAAAGAAAATCAACAAGCTGAGGAGCTTTCCTTGTGCTCAACTGTAGATCTGCACTCAGTTAAACACAAGAATGACGAGTCACAGGTAAGTAACGCCAAACAGGATGTTTACAATATTTTGAAAATAAATAACAGTCAATATTCAGGCTGATAGAAAGAAAGGGACAGGGAATGCATGAATAAATAAAGACCGGCATCCAGGAATCAAAAAGAAAGGCGCAAGTAGTCCCGACTTAGTGAAACAACCGTTTGAGTCAATGAGAAACATCAATAAACTCTTTTACAGTCAAGGAAATTCACCATCCCAACTTGGAGTTTAGGACGTGATATATCACATAGTCCTAAATCTACGCAAATGTAGAATTCCTCAGCAATCTAATGAAGCAATTCCCACTATTTGTCATACTCACCAACAAGAAACTTGTAGTACGCATTTCATACTTTCCATAGACTGCAAGAACACTCAAATCAGATCAAAAACAGAGTTATGAATTTTCTCATATGGCCTGTTGACAATGCAAGCTTTATTTGTTTTGAACTATCAACTCTTCTCCAAATCAATATTTTTGCAATGAAGTCCTCAAATCACTCCAATAAACACCACAAAACCATTCAATACCAACTTTTAACTATTTCCACAGCCCGTGGAGTCAATTAAAATCAAAACCAATATTTAATTCATCCAAAATCTCAATATAAATCAATATCAACTACAAAAAATCTTCAAAACTGTTATCAACTAAGTTGCATTACTTTAAATCACAAAAACCATATCCCACGCTGGTGAAATTTATCCTAAATTAATGCAAATCCACTCAATACATCAATTCACAATAGTTGATACCAATTCTTACGAAACCCTATGAAATAAATAAAAAAATCATGAGATTTGCAATCGAAAAATCCCCAGATTTCGGGTTGAATCCCTCGTTTCCACCGTGATAACTTAGCTCAAACTGACCATCTCGCGATGCTCTACTATTTTGCGGAGAGAAATCGGATGAAAATCGGACGTATGAAGCTCCACATTCGAGAACCCGAGTTGAAGGGTTTCGTTTCAACGAATGAAATTCGTTTTGTTGAAAACAAAAAAATCGATCAACTTTTTTTTTCTTTTCATATATATATATAAACTCTCAGTTGCTTGTCAACAGCTTAATTTCTTTTCATTTATTAATTCTCATAAATCTCTATTTTGACGATTTTTAACTTCAGGATCCCGTTTTGAATTTGATTTTTCACTAAATTGAGCCAACTCTCAGCAAAACAGTCGATCTTCATAAAACGCCTATAACACTGGTCTTTGTCACACAAAAATCTCATATGTCTTAACTTTGTCCATGACATACCAACCTTTCATGGACCAATTTTCTTACTATACTTAACCAAACTTGTCGTACCGCATCTTAATTATTATAGTTTGTCAGTGTTTCTATTCAATTTGTCCCCTAGCCAACCAATCACTTGACCACAGTTTGCCCCGACTCCAGAAAATCGCATTTCTTTGAGCCGAACCCATTTATTTGCGTCAATGCTCTCACTCAAACACCTTCACATGTTTGGAACATTGGAATCTAATTTCAGGTAAATAAATAATAATACAAAACACCAACAAAAAATAACATACCTCAATTTCGACTATTGAGAATAGTTCACATGTATTGTAACGACCCTAAAATTCTAACTCGTGCCACGTGACATTTTAGAGTCGTATTGTTGGGTCCAGCTAGCCGTGGTGTACTTGTTTCGGTCCTCGGGAGTCGACACCGAGGTATTTTATGTTTATTTGGTGATTTGTATTATTTATTTATTACCGAACATTAAATTCAGTATCCCAAATGTATGAGGACGTGGTGAATGTGCGTTGGTACCGTTGAACGAGTTTGGTACGAAAGAACGCGCTAATTAGGTATTTGAGAGTTTGGGGGATGAAAATAGAATAAAAACACTAACAAATACAAATGAAAATAATTAATGGGATTAAATAATAAATTATGGGCGTCAAGTAATACGCGAGGTCATGGGTGACACGCGTAAGTCGAATGGTAGTGTGCACGTCCGAGTAAACTCGTTGGCGCGCACAACGAAATTGTAGGCGCGAAAATACAAATATATATATATATATATAGATTATATAAATATATATATATATAAGTAAAAAGAAAAATGTGAAATGACCACGAGGGGCATTTGGTTGTGAAGAAAAAGAGGATAAGGATAGGGGCATTTGGTCATTTGATCCAAAATATCTCCAAAAACACTACCGACACCACCATTTTCTCAAAAATCAAAACGAGAAAGTGAAGGAGAGAAGAAATTGAAGAAAGAGGTCGATCAATTGAGGTGTGGGGATGCTGAAATCATTGAAGTGAGATCGAGGTGTGGGTTTTGGAATCGAAGGGCGGTTGAGCATCGTGAGTTTGTTAATTATAGTTGAGGTTGTTGTTGAGTTGTTGATTTTAGGATAAATTGGATTTTATTTGGTGGGTGTTGGTGTTGTTGTTTTTAGGATAAATTAGATAAGTCTCTGATCTTTAGTTGCTCCTTCATCTAATTAGATCTTTAGTTACTCTTTAGTTTTTTAAATAAGACCAAATCCGTACCAAACTGATTCAAAGATCCTGTTGCAACCACCTTCTGCGTTTTGTTGCAACCGCATATCTTCATCCAAATAACCCATAGTTTTCTTCTGATTTAAGCACGTGAATCATGCTTTAGGTGAGTCATTTACCAACAAAAAATCTGAAAAACCATATTGACAATCCAATCAGTTGATCACGACACTAACAATCTCCCTCTTTGTCATTATGTTGTTCACAAGGTAAATGATGCAGGGAGCATATATGATAACATTCAAATGAAGGACTTAGTTACAAACATAACCAACTACCTTTTTCTTTCGTCATAAAGAGTCACATAAAAACATCTTTAATATGTGCAATGCTCTTCCAGTAATAACAAAATTACGAAAAGTAAAAAACGAACACTGCTGATGAAATTTCAATATCAGTAGTTCCAGCATCAGGTTGCAACCGCTTTAGTTTTCGTGTTGCAACTGCTTTCAACATCTTTAGATTATGTTTTCAAAATACCACGATGAACACATGCAACTAGCAAAAACTTCTCAAACTTCCCAAAGAAGTAGCTTCAGACCAAAAATACCTAAAAAAGTAAAAAGAAACAAATCTCCCTCAGTTAGGCCAAAAGAAAACACCTCCACAACATCTCCTCGTTTTGCATATTCTGCACCTTTGTAATAGCATAATAACAAACATTAGGGAGAAAACATACCAAACCAGCCAACGTTATGGAGGAGCAATAGCTTGCACAAAATGAAAGAGTCTTTCATATAGGTTACTTAGCAAGACTCAAATAGCAAGCATGAGTTCCTTCTCTTGTTTGTCCACCAGGTCTATAGAATCACTTTCATGAAGAATAGAATCAAAGGCTGAAGTAGAAGAATCTGGCAGACAAGGTATGATAGCTGCAATGGTTCCAATCTTCTTCTTATTTGTCTCTCGAGCCTTGGATGGATCGGCTTCAGCATCATTAGTTGCAACTCTAGGATTACTTTGTTGTAATAGACAACAAGAGAGAATTGATTCTCTAATGATAAGCACTAATAATGCTCTATCTATCCCCTTAAGTCACTCACGAGCTTAACATTTATTTGTTAAGATAAATACAAATAACAAATAAATCGTAAGAAAATAAATAAAAAATTCTTCATGCATAACGACTCTAAAGCAATAAATAAGGCAATGATACTTTATCTCCCTTGTTTTTATGAATTTCTTATGTAAAAAAAAAATTGTAACGGCCCGAAAATATTTTATTGGTGGATGATGACGTGTATTACTTATTTATACCCGTGTGCAAATATACGAGTTTTTATCGTCGAATTTACGGGCAAGGTTTGCCAAGAAAAACGTGTTGAGTCGAATTATCGGGCGAATTACTAGTGGAATAAACACATGAAAATGATATATTAAAATTATTGAAGAAGAAATGATATATTAGTAGGCGTTTAGTGACACGGGGGTCGTGGTCGACACACGTGGGTCATACGGTAGTGTGCACGCCTAAGTGTGCTTGTTGGCGTGCACAACATAATTTTAGGCACGAAAATACAAGTGTGTGTATATATATTTATATATAAAGTTTATATAAATATATATATGTATATATTTAGAAATGTGAAAAGACTAAAAAGGGCTTTGGGTTTATAAAGGGAGTAGATAAGGATTGGGGGCAAAATGGTCATTTGACCACCCCAAAATATTACAAATCACCACCACCGACATCACTTCTCACCATTTCTCAAATTCGAAAATCGAAGAGAGGGATCGAAGGATCGTGGGATCGAAACTGGAGGAGAGAATGAGAGAGAGATCGAAGACGACGTGGTCGAGATTGACGTGAGTGTTGTGTGTTGATTATTGTTGTCGTTGTTGTTGTTTGGTGTTGGCAGCTATTGAGTGAGGCTCAGCTAAGGCGTTGGCCATGTTCGAGGACGAAGAGGGTAGGGGAGTAGTCTCCCCTATCGAATCGATAGGGGTTGGGGATGGGGTTGGGGTTGGGAGCCAAACCTAACAAATTGAAAAAAAATATCAGAAAACCAGAGACGCAAAAACGTCTCTGGCAAGTTGGAGAAGAAGGTGAACACATGTGGGCCTGTACTTGTGCACCCCCACACCACTGGACCATGCCAGGAAGCCTGGGTCAGGCTTGACCCACAGGGCGAGCCAAACCCGGTGCCTGGCTAGGCTTGGGCAGGGTCGGGTCAGACTCGACTCGACCAGAAAAAAAAATCTGGAAAAATAGAGAAAAAATTAAGGAAATAGGTGAAAAATCTAGAAAATAATATTTTGACCAAATAAATAGAAGTTAATGAATTTCATAACAAGTGAAGTTTTCGAGATTCTTGCGAGACTTTATGTTGGGATTTTTTTACCTCGTAAAACGTGAAATTGACAACTTCGTCCAATTTTTCTCAAACTTTTTGGGCCTTATCTCGGGGTTCCCACTAGTCCGAATGAATCTAAATTTTTCCTATAAATATTGAAATGGATCCCACAAATTGAGGATTTAAATTGGAGTTTAAACTATTAAATGAAGTGTTTAGACACTAACACGACCAAACTTGACCCAATTGAATACCAGGAACACAACGGACTGGTAACGAGGGTTTTGGGATTGGTTTGCGATGTGTAGAAGCCGCAAGGGACAAATTTCGCGATCGATTGAGGTATGTTTTCGTACAATTGTAAGCCAGCAAATAAATTCACATTAATTCATTTTTCCATTAATGTTATCTCTATTTGAATTGAGCTATTTGTTGGAATTCCATTCTATATTTTCTTGGTTGAGTGCCTTGGTGTAAGTGTGTCGTGAAGGTACTCCTGGGTCCATATTAGTTGGGCTAACGTTAACACTTATGCAGGAGTTTTGTCCACCCCATAATATTGGGTTTCACCCCGAGTACTGGATTGTTGTGGATATTGACGTAGATGTGGATATGATGTGGTTGTGGATGTGGTTATGATGTGGATGTGGATGTGGTAATTGACCACTTATGGGCCTTTTTTGTCTCAATAGACACTCAAATTTCGTTGTTATGATTGCCAATCTGTTTATCATGCAATTTGTTTATTTTCCTGTATTTTAATACCGCATGATACCTAGACTGTTTATTTGGTAAATCTTGAATTACTATTTATGTTCTTCTGGCTTTACTTTCAATTTTTCACGCACTCACCGTCTAGTTTGTGATGGTGGTGCAGATAGAGCAGAGATGAGCAAGGAAAATGAGTTGATGCTAGGTGATATCCTCTGAGATCTCTCGGAGCAACTCTTTCCTTTACTCACAGTAGGTCTTATCTTTTTTTATTGTGATTATTGTACATTTTGTTTTTTTTGTATAATATTGGGATATGTTTTGGGATTGAGAGACTAGGGGTATCATGTATTATCGTACTATTTAGCTCTAATCACCAAATGTACATGTTTTATCCATTTCTCATGGTTCCACATGATAGGTTATATATTTCCACTTATAGAGTTATTAGTTGATTATAGTGATTTCCGCTGCGAATTTACTGGTAATTTTATAATCCTATAACTCACACATTTAAATGATAAGATAATGATGAATATGAGGATTTGAGGTTGACTAGGATGCGTAGACTTCGCGAGTAAGGGCTTGGGGGTTCACATAGGTCTAGGCCGGGTGGGACCCAGTTTTATGGGGAACTGGGACCGTCATAAAAAATTAATCAAAATCAATTGGAGTTTATACCAGTTGCCATTACACAAATACAAAGACAAAGGCTTATCTCCGACTTTGGCTTGGCATGCCCCAACTTGGCTTTCCATTCATGAAGCTCCTCTTCAGCTTCTATCCATTCAAGATGTGGCACATCGATTCTGAATTGCTCTCAAGGCTTTAACATCAATCGATAGAATGTATCCCTCCATACGGGGCTTCCAATACATAAGTTTGTATTGTGAGTAGTGGTGCCCTCGTATTTGAGGCACCCTCAGGCGGGTTTGATTGGTTTCCTTAAAACATTTTGGTTAGTACGGATCTCACTTATCTCTTTAAACAAAAACTTTGCAGTGCCTGCTCTTATACCAATTGAAATAACCGTATGTGGTTACAGCTAAATACAATGATGGTTGTAACTGGGAAACAAAAAACTAATGAAGTACTTAAAAATAAAGTATGCAGTAAAATAAATCAAACCAGAGACACCAGAGGATTGTTCATGTAGTTCGGTCCACGACCTATATCTACAGGGTCATGCCCAGATGTAAAATCCACTAAAATAAAGATTTACGCGACACCCAAACCAGTGATCCCTCACAGGCATGCTACACTACCTTTCACTTTCACAAATGGACTTTATGAGAGTCTCCCGACACTTGCACGGTGAGGCTCCCCCTAACTAAATTGCCAAAACTTTCACTCAGTGCATCGAGCACCTCTCGATGGAATACAAGTCTCCCACTTACACTGTGAGGCTCCCCCTTATAGGAACACCCAAGTCCCCTTGGTGTTTGCATCTTGCAAAAGTTAACAACACGTTCACAATAGAAAGTTAAAAGGGATACAAACTCTATCAACTTTAGTAGATTATATAAACAATTAAGTACATAAAATCCTAACTACATACAATAACAACATGCTTAAGATTGCCTAATCTTCATCTTCAAGCAACCACGTCATTGCACACTAAACACATGGTGATAAGTCTCTAAACTTCAACTTCACATCCAATCAGGTCTTCAATTTCTCCTCAGTTGGTTGTAGATAAGACCAAATCCATAACAAATTAATTCAGAAATCCTGTCGCAACCGCTTTCTGTGTTCTGTTGCACCCGCGTATCTTCATCCAAATCACCCAAAGTTTATCTTCTGATTTAAGTATGTGAAACGTGTTTTGGGTGAGTCATTTACCAATAAAGAATGTGAACAACCATATTGACAAATCTAATAGTCGATCACGATACTAACAAACATAATACGTGAGCTTCAAGAAACCGCTGCAAGAACTTTAGTACCTCGAATGCAGGTTGTTAAGGGAAATGGAAGAGCCATCAATTATTTAACTCCACCACATATTTTGCTTGCCTTGGTCACTGCATGGTTATGAAGAGGTCGATGGTTTGATGATAAGGTAATATTGTCTCCTATGTTTAATTTTGTTTGTAGTTTTATTAGCGGTTGAAAAAAAATATTCCTTTCAATATCATTGGAGCATGCATTTACTTATGCCATTGCATGCTATTGATGAACTTAGCTATGGCTTCGAAATCAAATCTAAATGTGCTCGTTAGATGGTCATCCAAGGCTTATTAGATCCTTACAATATAAAAATTTAAAATGAAGTCGTAACTCGAATTGATTTTGTTTACAACATGTATACAAGGATAGGATGCACCATACTTGAGTCAAGTGTTCATTTGTTGAGTTTCTGAGGAATCAGTATACCCATAATGATTGTGAGACAAAAGTTGTTTTTAATTCTATCTTCCAAGGAAGGGCATTATATGCAGCAGAGGCAGATAGAATCTGAAATTGGGCTAAAAACTGTGCTTAGAGCTCCTATACAAATGCTTGGAGATGTACACAGAGAACGATTGGGTCTCTGTATTTTCGATTTGTGTTGTTTGTGCCTTCATAATTCTTTCCAATACCAAAAGCACATTTCTAGGCATAGTGTTACCCCCAGTCGCCTCAACCTAAAGCACCAAGCACCATGAAGGCATCTATTAAATGCCCGGTTAGTGCTAGGCTTTCCAAATACAAAAAGTGATTGTAAGGTGTAGTATCAACTGTAAATGCATTGCAGCATCCTTCTGTAACACTTGGTCCATGCTCCATTTTGTTTATATGACACCAATTTAGTCTCCACCTGATTTAACTTTAGTGAGTAATTCTTAGAGTTATGTAACCAGCAGTTAGCATTGTCTATGTAATTTATCAGCAAATCATTCTTCATGACTTTTATAATGTAGCATGTTATACGTTGGTGAAGTTGTAAATTTGTAATGAAACTTCAATTTATTATGTGTTGATACGATTGTTGAATTTAAACAACACTAGGATAATGAAATCATACATTAACATTTTGTTGATATATACATAATATCAGCTAGCATATAATGTTATCTATATGTATGTCTCCTTAATTAATTGCTTATCAAGCAAAAATACTAGATATTTAGCGGCCCATATGTACTCTATGAGCATTTAGCATTTAAAAAAAAACAGTTTTTACATAAAAAAAAAAAACAAGTAGTTTTATTTTTTAAATGTGTTTTAAGAAGACATTGTGGATAAAGAAATCAAGAAGCATAAGAGAATTGGTGCTTATTTAGAGGATTCACGGACTAAAAAAGAACAAAGGAAATACAATTTGATCAAGTAAGTTATTTAAACTTTAATTACATAACAACTTCATTGTAATAATTAGTACGTTTTCATAAATAAGTGTGATTTGGTATACTAACGTTCATTTTTTTAACATTCAGGTATGACGATGATGATGACGGTGATGAAAAATTAACATCTGCAGGAATATAATTATTTCATTTATATTTTAGTTAGGATGCTTACATTTTTATTTTTAGAATTAAAGATTCTTCAAATATTCAATTAATTACTTTAATTTGTTCATTATCTACTTAATTCATTTATAATTTGCTCATTTTGTCTTAATTTATATTTACTTAATAAATATTAAAAAAAATCCCGCGACCATAGCGAGTTGGTAACATCGTGCGTAGCGTGTTCATGAACTAGTATATATATCAATCAACTAATAAAATTAATACAATCATGTTTTAAATCGCGATGTTTTTTTTTACTTGTAAAAGATCGGCTATTTAATTATCTAACAGTACTATTTAAAAAAAATTAAATATACTGGTTTAAAAAAAAAACAAAAACTTAAAACATCCTCACAAAAAAAAGCTCAAAAAAGTGACTTTTTTTTGGAAGTACGAAATAGTGACTTTTATAACTAAAGTAATATAATCATATTTTAAAAACTAATCCTATTTAATTGACTTATAATTGTGTTCCAATATTGTAACAATTGATGTTGTATTTCATTAGCCTATGTTACTAAAACACAAACATATATTGGAATCGGTGGACAAAATCTGTAATTGTGTTGCAGTTACACTAAACACACACATTAATAGAATCGATTGTATTAAAACAAAAATAAACATCAAAACAATAGGTTTAATAATTGTGTTCCAAATTGATGTTTCAATTTTAAACATTTCGTCTCTAATAGTGTTTAGATGCAAATCTTAAATTCTCGTCACTAATAAATTGTTTGTGACGAAACATTTGTATCTTTCACTAAAAGTATTTAATGACATAATAATTTTGTTGTCTTTAAATTAGTATTGTGACAGACATCTCTTTGTTGCTAAACAAAGTCTTTAGCAACAATATATTTTCTTTGTCGCAAAGTTGATTCACCGATAAGGCTACAACGACGAAGTTAGTGACAGTCGGCTTTTGTTACTAAATAGCATTAGCGACAGATAGGCTACATTTAGTAACGGATGTGTTTGTCACTAAATCCCTTGACTGTTGTATAATGTGGTGACGTGTGATAGGAATACACTTTAATTGGTGACGTGTGATAGGAATACACTTTAATTTGTATAGCATACACACACAAATAGTTATCGAGCACATGTGACAATACTAAGAATGTGTAAATATATTTCAAGGCTGGTGTCATGTGATAAGATTACAACACATGTATCGCCAATCAATGGCTGTAGGTGACTATAAGGATTATAAAAGCACAAATACAATGCTCATCTTCTTGACCAAAATTTCTTGCAAATCACGTTTTGTGTCTGAAACTTTCAACGTGGGATACACTTACGGAATCTTCCTAAAACATAGCTATTTGATATACTCCTTCTATTCCAATTCCATATTATCTGTCGTATTCCACAGTATATGTCACATTATGAAATTAATAAAGTATTAAATATTTTATTTCCAATTCTGACCTCATTCTATTTAGTTAATTGCATTACCAATTTTTTTTTTATACAATACATATAATAAATGAAGTCATTTATGGAAGGGTAATATAGTCTTGATATAAAATCTTAACGGTAATTAATCATCACCTTAATTCTTGTACAAAAGTCAAAATGTGCCAGGTAATATGGAACAGGGAGAGTATTAATTATATGAAAAAAATTCGGAAGTCCTAATTGAGTTTGTGAAGCTGCACGATTCACAATGAACAATTCCTATTTTTAACATGCACAAATCGAGGGGGTGAAAGACGATGCGAATTGCCTCAAAACTCAAGAACATACCCCCAAAAGAAACATCCTACTCTATTTTGTTATGATCATCATCCATCTGCTTGATAGAGTTCATATAGGGTAATTTTCCACAATCAAAATTTATAAAATCAGCCATCCTTTTCAAGAGAATCCTGTAGAACAAGTTGTCCCTTATAAAGCTCATCATCCATTTAGACCCCCCTTGTTGAACTCGCCCAAAAATATAAGATCCAGTGATCAAGGCCATAGCGCGCCAACGCCGTTCTTTAACATAAAACTTCAGGGCTTCTATCATCTGCATTGGAACAATTTTCTTGTGCTTGAGAAAAGAATTTCCAATGTGGCGGGCGAGGACGACTGCATCCTCGAGTGTTGAACAACCACCTTGGCCGAGGTCAGGAGTCATGGGGTGCAAAGCATCACCGGCGACTGTTACATTTCCCATGGACAAACTTTTGAAGAGAAGGTCCCATGGTAGTCTTAGCATCAAAGGAGCCCAAGACAGAGTTGTAAGATCACTGTGTTTAACATACTCTAGCAACATTGGAGGAAAGTTTGCCAACTTTTCCAAGACCTTTCTTTGTATTAATTTTGGATCACCTGCTCTCATCTCTTCCTCTGTTTTATAAACAGAAAAGACCTTAAATAAAAAATGGCAATCTAGCTATTAACATCATCATGGATAATTAATATAATGTATGTCAATTTTGAATCCCTACAGACCTATCCTCTAAAAACGAATGCATATGTTAGGTGATGCGCTTATATATATGTACTGTAACACATTTTTCTATATTATGCCAATCATTGTCTACCAAATTCGATGTATCTATGTACAAGAAATAAGTATTAGAATTTGTCGTTGGATGAAATTCCTAAAACCAATTTACATTGGAGGGAGCATGCGAATAAGTAAGGGGGCTTAAGGTTTTGAGTGGAGGCTTCACCAAAATGCCAAGGTAAGATAATGTCTCCAATCCCAACTTATAATCTTTTCTTTAATTATTTACTTGAATACCGGATATGCATGGGACTATTCTTAACAAAAAATGTGCAAGCATTACAAAATATATATAATAGAGAAAACAATAATTCATCTTGTTAAGAAAAAAAGAATCGGTACCTTCACTATAGGTAGAAGGGTAGGTTAAGAACCAATAGACCTCTGTATCAGTAAGACTTGTAACACCAGCTCTACTCCTATTATGCAAAAACTGATGCATTTCATTATTCAGTTCATGGCCATGAGGCATCACCGCTACACCACGCACGGAAAAGCGGCCTGAATGAACAGGCTCACTCAACCCTAGCCAACTTGCCACCACAGAATGAATTCCATCGCATCCTATCAAAACCTGTTATTCACTTCAAACATATTGATTATGAGCATGCACTAATCAAAATGTTGATGATGGAAATTTCAAAAATGATTCTAAACAAACTTTCAATAAATTTTCAATTTCTTGTTATGCCTTCAAAAATGATTCCGGATTTTTTTTGGTTAGTCTTGCTTATTGATCCATAGTAATTATAATCAATTTACATTAATTGACAATTTTGGGGATGGTATATAATGCATTAAATTTTGGTAATAAACCTTATAAAGGTATCAAAGCAATTTGGCTTTGATCAAATTCTCCTTTTTTCATTCAAGGAAAACTGTGATAGGACAATCATCAATATTTAAATAGATATAATTACGTACCTTGGCTTTGATGATGGTACCATCCTCCATGTACAGAATAGGCATAGAGGAGTCTCCATGTGTGCGAGTTTCTATCCGGCTTAGCTTCGATGAGTAACGAATGGCATTACTAGGTAGCTCACCAGCTAGAGTTTCCAGCAAAGCCTTCCGATGCACTGTCCTTGCACCATTCACATTCCTACATTCACCAACAAATTAAGCATTCTCAAAAAAAAAGCTAGCCAGTACCAAAACTAGCCTCTCTCTCTAAATCGTAAACTCCTCTTCGCTTTCTCTAGTTTTCTATTTAGATTTAAACCTTTGAACCACTACCGAACTTCTATTTTGATTGGCTATAGTTCCAACATCTTTGTTATGCTTCTTATTTAGAATAAATACACATCTCTATTTAAATATGAGATGTTTCATCCATATTGCGGTTATCAAATTTAGTGATTCACTGCTATATATATAGAATTTGATAGTTGCTCCTGTGCATCCTTTTCGAAGATTGTGTAAGAACTTGCACTTGCACTTGCAGTTGTGAGGTTGGTGCTTTTTAGTCTTCATTTAAGTCATTTTATTTACTAGGTTAACAAATATAGACCTGGTTTGATTCAACATATCAGGGAAGTACACTTTTCGCAGGTGTTGATTTCTGGGAAAGTTGATATACATACATGTTTTGCTTAACTAATTAACCCTTTTGGTACTTCTCAAGAAATTACAACAAAAATGATAATTTAACACACTCTCAACGCACATTTTGGCGCACATCCTTGTCTTTTTAGTCATTTATGATACTTTCTTTTCTCTCCAAGTGTAGGCCCCACATTTGACAAAATACTATAAAAGATAAAGATGTGTGCCTAAAGTGTGTGTTGAGAGTGTCTTAGATTATCATTTTCCCATAAATAAGGCCATCACAAGTTGTGCATAAGCATCAATTTGTATGTATGACTATCATTAAAAGGACAATATGTTTTGGTGCCCATGTAGGACATGCATGAGGGGCATGCACTCCCTAGCTACCCTTGATTCAAGGTGTATGACATTGAATCAATGGTGGAGCTGCCCAAGGCAGCAATAAAAAAACTAATTTTTTTAACAATAAATCTACCAACCCAAATTCATTGAGGCCACCCTTAATTTTGTTAGCCCAAATAAAAAGGAATAGGCCCAACTCCCAAGCACATACCCTACACACTTGCGTAAAAAGAAAAAACGCAAATAAAAACACGCCCGACGTTAGTGCATGAAAAATAAAAAAGCAAAAAAAAAAAAAAAAAACGTCTCTACCATCTATCCTGTATTTTTTTCCCTCTGTGGAGTTCACCATTTGCACACATCTATCTTAATAAAAGAAGAAAATAGACAAATGTGGTCCCTCTAAAAAAAAACTTTTGATTAATTCTATATATATATATATATTCATTATTCACGCGAGTTGGACTCACGCTCTTCGTTTGCGTTTGATACACCTCAGGATGTGTGTGCATCCAAGAATTAAGTGCGCATCTGGACACGAGTGGCTAGATGAATGCACGTCTAATCCGTGTGACATAGTTGGGACACCAAATCATTAGTTTTAAACTAAAAAAACATACATTAGTTTTAGCCCACGGTTCCAACAAAACCTGGCTCTGCCCCTGCAATGAGTGCCTGCCCCTTGTATATGGCCTACCCACAACACCCTAGCTAGCATGCACTTTCCTTATTAAAAAAAAGTATAATATTATCAGTCCCATTCTATACAAGCTCCAACCTTTTATCGAATAACCTGTTGAACGAAACCTCTTGCACAGTTCCATTTTCTAAGTTGGTGATGTATCCCCTGCATTTTGAACAAATTAAAATTAGCATAGCATTAATTAAAGTGTACATTTTTAATTTGGATAGAAAAACCAAAGGCTCGAGACTTACTACGATTACGAGTACTAAATAGAGTAATTTTTATATTAGTCTATTAAATATTTTTAATTAATCATTTTTTTTTTATTTCAACGGAGTCGAACTCAATACCACCTTAGCTAGGCCTTTTCTTTTGGCAAGTGATGCCTTGTCTATCTAACCAGTGATGTTTTTGCATTTTTCGTTAATCAGTTATTACTACTATGGGAACTATAAAAATACCCATGTTTCCTACCAAAAAAAAAAAAAAAAAAACTAATGTCATGGGAACCTCATTTACACCATTAGATTTTAATCCAACATATTAATTTATGAATCATAAATGCATAAAATATTCAATGCACAATACATTTTGAAGAGTTTTGATGGCATAAATATATATTTAAGCTTCATTTAATCCAACACTTAATGTATGAAACATAATTTTTTTGCATTTAACAATACTGTTCTACTTGCCTCCTAGCATTCCTTACTTTTGGATCATGATATATACAATAGCATGATGTAACAATAACTTGGCCTTTTAGGGCCTCGTAAACAGCCAAAAAAAAAAAGAAAATAGTCTAATAAACCAAGAAAAAAACTACAAAAATAAAATAAAATAAAAATGGAAATGATCCGGCCACTTACTACAAAAAAAAGTAACAATTTATATGGAGTTAGATGTTGGTTGATTGATCACACACAGATAATTGTCAATGTTTTTTTTTTTTGGTAAAAATGCTACAATTTATATCGAGATATTAATTAAACACATTTCAATATTCACCAGCCATCTTTATATCAAATGGCTCATCATCCATGCATATAATTGTCACTTTTTTTTTTTTTCTTTTTCTTTTTCGGTAAAAATGTGTCACAATTTGTGGTCACCAAAACACTTTTCAAACAGATAATTAGAAAGAAAGAGAATTACAAATGTACCTCTTGAATGGATGATAGATGTTGGTTAGCTTTTGAGCGACCCCTAGAGCTTCAAGAGCAATCCAAGCGTTTGGGAATAGGGACAGGGCTGCCCCAGTGGTTCGCAGCTCGTCGGACCTCTCGAGCACCACCGATCGAACCCCGACTTGCTTCAGCGCCACAGCAGTGGCCAAGCCTGCGATTCCTGCACCCACAATCACCACATCTTCTGAGTCCTGATCGTTGAACTCCATTAATTACTACTGGATCTGTTCTCTTCTGGTACACATCGAAAGTGCTGTATATATATATATTTAATGTCAACTGTATATTATTTTCACGTTTTGTGAGCTTGTATACATATGTTTCCTAAACAAAATGATCTGGATATTCTTGACTCCCGGCCAGCCCAACTCCCCCTTTGAGGGGAGAACGCCAACCCACATTGATTGCTTAACTTACTTTCCTCGATCCAAGATTCCAAGTTGAACGGGAAAACTATCAGGTGCTCTACGTGATAACCAAATTTGTGCTCCAGATTTTTTATTTTTTAGATGCAACTAAGTCTTGGGTAAGCAAATTTATTAAACAAATTGATGGTAAGAAAATTTGTTAAACAAATTGATATTACCCGTTGGAGATCTTAGGGCTGGAATCCACGTTATATACCAAATTTTGTAATTGACGTACAGTAGACACTTTGACCTGTTCACGGCCGGGCTGAGCAAGCTTAGATCTAAAAGCCATGATTCAATCAATTATTTAAGCACAAATTACCAATACAAGGGTTACAAGCCCAGGCGCCCACATGCATATATTTTTATATATAGAATAAATAAATTCTTTTTTTATTTTCTTTCCTTATAAAATACATTTTTTTTACTTTTCCGCATGATACATCAACTTTATTATTGAATTCTTGAAGCGCTATTTAAGACTCCTTTGGATTTACTTATTGGAATTGTTACTTTCTGGTGACAATTTCAGATCCGTAGACGAGCAAGGGCAAGGAGCCAATGATTGATAGTTACCTATGATAACTCTCTGAACGACTCTTACTTTTTCTATATTGTAGGTTTTTGTATTATATTTATCCATTATGATTTTTTGTAAAACCTTGGGATATTGGGACTGAGCGATACTTTGATACATGTATATGCTTATTTTTGCCACCATATTTACGCATGATATCTTTTTTTTGGTATTTATGCATGATATCTATTACAGGGTTCCACACATAGGCTGTCCCAATATGCATGCAAATGAGTTATTTAAATTGCTTTATTTATTTATTTCCACGGCCTATTAATTTAAATCTTTCAAACCTAATAACTCAATACTTAAACACTAAATTAACGATAAAACGATATAAGAAGACTTACTAGGCTTGCGTTGATCTTGTGGAGGTTTACCGAGCCCACGTAGTCCTAGTGTCGTGTGAGACCCAGTTAGTGTGAAATGGGACTATCACAATTACCAAACATAAAGAAGTTACACGTAGTAATAATAACCAGATCTGATTAGATTTGAGATCGATAAATAGTTCCTTCCATGTTGCACTTATCAGATTCAACATTGACACAAATTGAATCTTCAACTTTACATCTTCATTTACGCTTGTATGTAGATTTGTTCCTACGATTATTGGATCAATACTTTTTATTGATATTTTTTTTTAATTTTTTAAGTGGTTTTCTTATCTTATTGGAAATTTTATTTTTTTCCCCTAATTGGAAGCTTTGATTTTCTTTCCTTGTTGAAAATTTTATTTTTTAGAAACTTATGGTTCGTAGGGGTTCGTAGGGAAGCGAATGAGACCACTCATGTAATGAGGTATCTTTTCCGTACATATGCTAATCAAATGGCCAAAGGTATGATATCAACCTCTTGATGAGGTAGCTATGATCTCAGTTTTAAATTGAAATATGAATAAAACCATATTATCAAAAAAAATATATTAGTAATAACCTAAAATAATTCTAACCAACACTTTTCTCCTATAATTTTTTTTTTTGATAAACATATGTATTAATAAGTAACCAAGCTCACAAATATGCAATGAAACATCTAAATATGCATGTATATGCCTTCAAAATGTACTACATTGAAACAAGATTAACTCTACTCAACCTTGCTATGATTATCATCAAACTCTGTGAAGGAGGCTGCAGAAGTTAACTTTCCACAATCATACTCTGCCTTCAATTAACTTTCTGAAGATAAACCTATAAAACAATACATTCCTCACAAAGTTCAATCATTCTGCACATCCTTGTTGAACCCATCTTGAAAAATAAGCTCCAACAATCAAACCGATGGCGCGCCATATCCTCTCTTTGACATATAACTTCAGAACTTCACTCACCTCTAATGCTACAATCCTTCTGTGCAAATATTGTTGTACACAAGGTCCCATGGTTTTCGCAATTTCGGTCGGAGTCAGTCGCTACCTCTTTATATGTCTCAGTCGAAGCTTTGGCCGATACCACTATAAAGATCTTGTTCCCATGCGACCAAACCCCATGGGCGACACTTCTTCACTTCTAAAACACGACGCAACCACATTTGATCTTGCTCAACCAAATAAACACTCCTACGACACTTGGTGACCTAGTACAAATGTTTTACAATGACTAAAACTAAGAAATGGAGAAGATTGAGGGGTGTTTGGGTGAGAGGTGATTGGGTAAGCAAGGTATTTATAAGAATTTTGGAAAAAAAAATCAGGGTCAACTAAGTAAAAAGTGGGGCCAACAAAGTAACAAATTCAAAAATGGGATACGAAAAGTAAAACGTGGAGCGCAAATAACCTCAGCCTTAATTAAATATCTAAGAAATTAGTTAACTGCAAAAAAAAAAGAAATTAGTTAATTGAACCAAAAAGTAATTAAGATAAAATAATAAGTTCTCCCATCAGAATATTGGCTCTTAATTATATTTCTAGATTTATTATATAGAAAAAGTTGTTCTTTTTTTTTTTTATCATGGACCATAAAACTCGTTTTAGACTTTCAATCTAAGTCAATACTTTTCGTGAGTATTGGTTTAGTCGGGGATTGATATACTACGTATCACATGGGATGGTGGATTCTTAAAATTGAATCTTTTATATATTTTAAATATATTGCTCTCGTTTAGATAAATGAAAATGAAAACCTCAGATAACTATAATTATATGTAAAATATATATATATATATAAGCGGGTATCACATGCTAAGAAAACCATTTGATTTGCATATTGCTTATCTATTGATTATATGATTTGCAATACCCTATTTAAATATGTTGTTGGTTCATAATGTTATTGCATTTCCCTTAATTATTATATGGATATTTGATGGCTAAGTGAACACCACTCTACCGAGCCCGTTGAATGCTTACCCCCCTTTTCAACAATCTTAGGTACTTTGACTAGTGTGCGGGAACGAGAAAACAAGGCAAGCTTAGGAGTTTAGTCTTTTGCCTTTCGATGTTTGAAATCACTTTTCAGCTATATAACAAAAGTTTTAATATTCCTGTATAATATTATATTATCACATGGTTGGGAAACTTGTATATTTCATCAGTTTTTTTTCCAGAGTTTTGTGATTTAGTTTGGAAAACCGTATTTTAAAGTCTTTCTCCGTTATTACTCTTGTTTTATTCGATTTGCCTCGAGATATGCAGGTTGTTTTATCAGATATTGTTGAGATGCTACGTACTGGCTCTAGTTAAGTCTGGTTGGTGTATCCGAGGCTTAATTAGGGTTTCAAGTCAAACGATGCCCTAATTTGGATCGAGGTTGTTACATGCATGATATCAATTACAAGGTTCCACACATAGATTGTCCCATTCAAATGAGTTATTTGAATTGCTTTATTTATCTATTTCCACGACTTATTAATTTAAATCTTGCAAACCTAGTAACTCAATACTAAAACACTAAATTAACGATAAAACAATAGAAAAAGACTTGCTAGGCTTGTGTTGATCTCGTGGAGGTTGGCCGGGGGTCCACGTAGTCTTAGTGTCTTGTTGGGCCCAATTTGTGGGAAATAGGACTATCACAATTATCAAACAAAAAGAAGTTGCACAAAGGTCCATGTAGTCTTAGTGTCGTGTGGGGCCCAATTCATGGGAAATAGGACTATCACAATTATCAAACAAAAAGAAGTTGCACAAAGTAGTAGTAATAATTAGATATGATTAGATCCGAGATCAATAAATTGTTCCTTCCATGTTGCACTTATCTTATTCAACATTGGCACAAGTCTAATTTTCAACTTTACATCTTCATTTATGCTGGTATGTAGATTTATGCCTATGATTGTCGTTGGATCGATACTTTTCATTGATATTTTTTTATTAAATAAGTGGTTTTCTCCTCTTCTTGAAGTTCTAAATTTTTTCCATAGTTGGAAGCTTTGATTTTCTTTCCTTGTTAGAAGTTTTATTTTTAGGAGTTTATGGTTCGTAGGCAAGCGAATGAGGCCGCTCATGTAATGAAGTAGCTTTCCTATACATATGCTAGCCAAATGGTCAAATGTATGAAATCAACCTATGATTGTAGTAATGATCTCATTGTTACAATGAAAAATGAATACAACCATTTATCAAAAAAAAAAAAAAACACAATAGTAGTAATAACTTAAAATAATTCTAACCAACACTTTTCTCCTATATTTTTTTTATTAACATCTGTATTAATAAGCAACCAAGCTCACAATTTAACATCTAAATATGTATACGCCTTCAAATGTACTACATGACACAACATTAACTCTACTCAACCTTGCTATGATTATCATCGAACTGTGTGAACGAGGTTGTAGAAGGTAACTTTCCACAATCATACTCTGCCACTTCAATTAGCCTTCTGAAGATAAATCTATAAAACAACACATTCCTCACAAAGTTCAACCATCCAGACCCTCCTTGTTGAACCTGTCCCGAAAAATAAGCTCCAACAATCAAACCGATGGCGCGCCATTTCCTCTCTTTGACATATAACTTCAGAGCTTCACTCACCTCTGATGCTACAATTTTATTGTGCTTGAGAAAAGAGTTCCCTATGTGACGGCCTAAGACGACGGCGTCTTCAAGGGCAGAACAACCACCTTGGGCAAGATCAGGAGTCATGGGATGGAATGCATCACCAGCCACAGTTACATTTCCCTTGCAAATGTTGTTGTACACAAGGTCCCATGGTTTTCTAAACTTCAAAGGTGCCAAGGACAATGTCTTTAGATCACTCTGTTGAACAAACTCTGATAACATTGGAGGAAAGTCTGATAAGTATTCCAAGACTTTTTGCTGTATCCATTTTGGATCTCGTGATGATTTCATCTCTTCATCTGGTTTCATAAGCAAATTAAGCCATTAGAAACAAAAAAATGATATTAATTAATTAAATATCTAAGGAATTAGTTAACTGCAAAAAAAATTAGTTAATTGAACCAAGAAGTAATTAAGATAAAACAATAACCTCTCTCTGCGGAATATTGGCTCTTAATTATATTTCTAGATTTATTATATATATAAGAAAAGTTATTCCATTTTTTTTTTTATCATGGACCGTAAAACTTGTTTTAGACTTTCAGTCTAGATAGTATCAGAAAGTCAATAATTTGTGCAACAAATATATTTTTGGCCGAAAAAATGGGTAACTTTAAGAGTATATTGGATATGTGTAATACATTTACCTATATATATATAATTGGAAAGATTTTTGAAAGAGACTAATCATTAATGAAATTTAAAAAGGAAAAAAAAATGAAAGCTCACCTTCACTAGCAGTAGAAGGATATGTTATGAACCAAGCAACCTCTGTATCAGTGAGATGAACCGCAGCCGCTCTCCGCTGATTCGAAATAAATTGATGTATTTCGTTGTTCAATCCGTGGCCTTGAGGCACCACAGATAGACCGCGCACAGCATAGCGACCTGAATGTATGGGTTTACTCAGTCCCAGCCAACTTGCAACAGTTGAGTTGATTCCATCACACCCGATCAATACCTACAATTAAATTAATTGATTCAACATTTATCAAGACTGTCCCAATTTTAATTACACATCCAAAGCCACAATGAACTAGCTAAGATATATAGTTCATTAATAATATAACCTTGGCTATGATAGTGGAACCATCATCTAAGTGAAGAACTGGCAAAGGTGATCCATCAATTGTGTGAGTTTCTATTGATTTAATCTTGATTGAGAAACGAATTGCATCAGTCGGTAGTTCATTCGCTAGAGTCTCTAGCAAGGTCTTTCGATGCACTGACCTTGCCCCAGTCGCATTATTAATCCTGCATACAATAAATTAAAACGCTTTGTAAGTTCAATCTTTCAGAATTTGCACATTAAATTTGCAGTACTTCACTGATTAATCAATTATTAATTCCTTCAAATTAAAATTTGTAATAATAAATTAAAATAAAGTAGTTAATTAATTCACACCTTTCATCAGTTGATTTAGTAAAAGACAACGCTTGCTTAGAGCCTTTTTCCAGATCAGTCACGTATCCCCTACATGAATTAAAACAAGAAACATATAATAAACACAATTGATAATTCACTGACATTAATTATTCAAAACAACAAATGGAGCAATACAGAACAGAAACTCATATAGACATGAAACTCTCATAGGAGAAATTAATTAATTAAAAAAATATGTTCATACTTTCGAAAAGGTTTATAGATGGAGGTGAGCTTGTGATCGATCCCAAGAGCACGGAGAGCCGTCCATGCGTTTGGAAACAGAGACAGGTACGCACCGGTGGTTCGCAGCTCGGGCGACCGCTCCAACACTACGGCTCGAACCCCGACTCGCTTAAGCGCCAGCGCCGTGGCTAGGCCTGCTACTCCGGCCCCCACTATCACCACTTCTATTTTTAGCTCGTCACCAATTCCCATTTTTTAAAGTAAATTCTAGGCACTCAATAGTCTGCACTGTTTAAGTTTAATTAAGTTGTATGTTAGTGTATACATATATTTATACCATCGTTATGCTTGTTTCTAGAGTTTTAATTGACTAATTTCTTTTGACAAGTCAAAGTCTTCCATCGTTATGCTTGTTTCTAGACTTTTAATTGACTAATTTCTTTTGACAAGTCAAAGTCTTCGACAGATTTTTACGCAACCTCTAAATGTCCAAATAGCACAGCTGCCACAAATTATCATCTCAGCTTTAACAAGAGTACTTAATAATAAATTTCACTCACTAAGAGTTATTTTTTGTTGTTATTGTCAAGATATTCGATATGTATATGATTCTGATTAATCTCGAACTCGAGGAACATAGTACCATAAAAAACAACGTAGGCCAAAAGTTTTGAAGGTTTGAAGTTTTTTATGGGGCAATACAGTGGTTGAGCTCCGTTATATTTTGCATAAAGATCTGTGTTTGCGTAGATCGCCAATTAACTTGATGTTTCTTTGTTGTTTCTCAGGTACTTTGCGTGTCTAACAAACCTGTCTAGATTCAATTTTACATGGGAAAACGTCATTACGTGGTCACCAAGATTGAACCTGAAAGGATTGGGTGGCTCACGTTGACTGTAACGTCAAGGAGTCCATGCCATAACAATTAGTAACAAAGGTGCTGATGTAATCTCTGACTTCATTACTTTATTCAAGTTTGACACAATCTAAGAAGTGTCAAATACTTTTTTAAAAGGTTTGACAAAATAATTTTGATTGACTTTTAGAAAGTTTCATTTTGAAATTCGGTAGTTTTAAAGACATAATTTTATTAGAAACGACATAGTAATCAATACTCATAATTAACGTGGTGACTACAACATTTTTTTAGCCAAATTCATTCGCTTAAGCCTCTGAATTAACAATTTTTCTATTTTTAAAAAGTTTTAGTTTGATTACAACTTTTAGTTGGAGTTATCATTTTTTATGCCGTTTGTGGCGTTAGCTTTCCTATTTCATCTAATTTCCACTTTAGGGTATTTTAGACTTGCTATTTTTAGAAAATTTTAAGGTTTTGTTATTTAAAGCACGATTTTGATGTAATTCGGCGTTTTTTTTTTATTACTGAATAAAATTCTAACTTTCGTTAAGTTTTTGTGCCCAGAATCGCATTATTTATAGTGTCGAATAATCAGTTCGGAAGAACTTGTTGGATCAAGTGTCTTGGCTATACACTTTACCCGAGATTTTGATGACAAAACAAAGTGAAATGGTTCTAACAAGTTTGTTTAATGTTTCAAAATTTCAAATCTTGTTAGGAACTTCAAGTTCAAAAGAAAACTAGAGTTATGCACAAATTCAAGTCAAATCGTTAAAATGAAGCTAGATAAGTTTAAGACTCGGCTCATACAAGGACACAAGGACCGAAAAGCTCATACTACCAATTGTACAACTTGTGTAAGGTATATAAGTCCAATCTTACAAGCCAAAGGGTTCAGAATCATGCATTTCATGTTTTTCGAATTTTAAAGAGCTTAAAATTATGAATTTTGTGATTTTCAATTTCGGGAGTTTTAAATTATTTTAAATCATGCAAACATATTTTATAGCATGTATTTGATGTGTACGAACTATAAGAATTGATTTACCGGTATGTGTTTAGACGACTTTTGGATTGACATGAAAAATATTTGTAGAAAAGCCCCTATATTTTTCATGAAACCTAGAATTTGATTTTTGGGGTTTGTGAAATCATTCGGGATGTCTAGACATATTTTGTAGACCCTACTAAACATATATAAAGTGATTTCAGAGGTTTAGTAGAGTCAAAGGGATGTTAGGATGTCGTTTTGCAAAAACAATTTTTTATTTGTTTAGATGCCCCTACACCCTTCCCAGCGCGCTAGGCATTCTGGCTAGCGCGCTTAGTGATATGACACGCTGGCCAATTAATCTAGTGCGTTGACCATCTATCCAGCGCGTTGTGCAGTTTCCTAATAACTTTTTGAAAGTCTTAATTTACACCTTCAATTTGAATTTAAAGATCATTTTGGGCCCTTGGATCATATGTAACGGTCATGTGGCAACAAAAATGGCTTAACCAAGCACCTAAATAACAAAGAACACAAAATACACAACTCTTGCTCACATACTCTCCAAAATTCAAGTTTATACTCAGATTTGTCGACTTTGTGCACATAATGACTTGAAACTTTTGAGGGCTTGCGTTTAGATCTTGAAGTCGGTGTTCTAAAGCCTACAACTCGCGTTCCAAATCTGATTTTTCATAATATACACTTGGGGTTGTAAGGTTTCTTGATTTCCTATACTTTTTGAGTTTAATCTATACGTTGTGACTTGTATATTGAGTGGAAATCATTTGTTGTGTTCTTGAGCATACTTGTCTTGGGGTTTGCACTTAAACTTGATCTCTTTAAGCCTAGGACTTGTTTGAACAAGTTGTTCGTAATCTTGAATTTTGTCAAAACTACTTGTTCAATTGATTTGAAATTGCGCACATTTTCATCGATATTATCTTGTCGGTTTATTAACTAAGTATTGCACATACTTGCTGATTTTTATTGAAAACTTAATCGCGTCCATAGTTGCATTCAATAGACTGGTTTAGCTCTAGGAGGCTCGTAAGTTGTTGGATTTATTACTGATTTACTTTGTAAGGCATATTTCGTTGTATTCATCAGTGTCATTGTGTATAATTAATTGTGAGACTTAGTAGGATCTAAGTCTAGGGAAGACCTAGTTGAGGCTAGGTAAAAGCCCTAGTGGAGACTAGGTAGGAAGTCCTAATTTGTATTTAGGCATTATAGGCTTGTAAGCTTAAGTTGTAACACTTATTGGTAATATAAGTGGTGGTTTGAAAATCCTCACTAAGGTGGTTAGGTAGTGGATGTGGATCGTTGGGGTCAAACCACTACAAATATCATGTCTCATATCCATCTCTTCTACCACCTTTTTTTGCATAGCATATATATATATATATATATATATATATATATATATATATATATATCTATTATTAGTGTACGTGTTATCATTGATATTTAGCATAAATTATTAAAAATGCGATAACATCTCGATTCACCCAATTCACCCCTATTTGGGTGTGGTTTCAATTGGTATCAGAGCGGGTTATTGCTCAAAGTGTTACTAACGTACTTTTGAGTGTTTACTTTCAAGGATGCAAACATTAGATCCTGCTCGCCTTAGGGAAGACACTTCATCTACTAAGCCTCCCTACTTTGATGGGACCAACTATGCTCAATGAAAAGTGTGAATGAAGTTCTATGTACGAGCACACAGTAGAAACATGCGGGATTCTATCGTTGATGGCTACACTCCACCTAACAAGGCCGAAAAAGGCTACACGCTCGAGGAGACAAGACTTGAGCTTTCAAATGATCAAGTGATGAATATTTTGTTTTGTGCACTTAGTAAAAATGAGTTCAACCGAGTGAGTGCATGTGACACGGCTAAGGAAGTGTGGTAGAAACTCGAAGTACACTATGAGGGTACTATTCAAGTAAAGAAGATGAAGTTGAGAATTCATTAGGAGCACTATGAAACATTCCAAGTTGGCGGCGATGAAGACATTGCTACCGCCATCACTCGCTTCACTAAGCTCTTGAATGAGATCAAGAACCTTGGCAAACACTATGATCAAGAGAACTCAGTGTACAAGTTTCTTAAAGGTTTATCTAAGGAATGGAATGCAAAGAACTATGCTATTCAATCGACATAAAATCTTGGTGACTACACTTTTGATGCTTTATGTGGAGAGTTGACAATTCATGAGTTCGAGCTAAAGGGTCAAGCTATATTGGAATCACTTACCGGTACATCAAAGAAAGAGTCAAATAAGGAGGTAGCTTTGAAGCAAGTAGTCCACCAACAAAGTTGAAGACTCCTAGCCCACCAGTTAAGATCAATGATGATGATGAACCATGTGATGAAAATGAACTTGAAGAAGAAGTGGCCATGCTATCCAAGAAGCTTCACAAAGCCATGTATAGATGTGACAAGTTCAAAAAGAAGTTCAACAGTGGAAGCAATGGAAGCAAGTCAAGCGAGGCAACTTGTTTCAAATGTGGCAAACAAGACCATATTAAAGCCAATTGTCACTTTAAGAAGAGCAAGGACAAGAGAAAGGGAAAGAAGAGCTTCAAAGCTACATGGGCTGATTCATCTTCATCAAGTTCCGATTTTGAGTCAGAAAATGAGAAGGCTATTCTTTGTCTCATGGCAAAGAGTGAGGTAAATGATTCTAGTCCTTTAGATTTTGATGATGTTGATCCTAGCATTCGTGACTTAGGAAAGTGTAACGACCCAATTATTAATTGTTGTTATTTGACAAGTGGTTACAGACATGGACGCTAGCTTAGACGATCAAGGACCCTGCAGCTAGGTCAGAGCATGCTCGAATTAGATATACAATCCGTTTTGTGTTTTTTTGCTGTATTTGCGATGTATTTGTTCAAATTAGGCTATTTGTATCGCAATGTTGTGTGTTATATTGTATTTATCGTGCGAGACAGTGCGACAGGTATTTGCTTCGGGTAGCGTGCAGACGTAGGAACTAGGGAGGCAAATGGTTAGTAGACTAGGCCATGGGGTTAATATAAACACAATAAATGATAAAATACGCTAAATAATTAATATTAAATGACGTATATACGTAAGTGACACTAGTGTACGCGGTGGACGTGCGAAATAGTTCGAGACTAGGCGTTGGAACGCCCAAGAATTGGTGTGTTTGTATTATGAGAAGGAGAAGTGTGAGAACAAAGTCCTCATTTAAGTCATTTTGGGATGACTTGTAGACCTAATAAGAGCCATAAGATCAAGCCTTGAGACGTGGGTTTGTTTTGGATGATAAATTTTGTATATAAAGTCAAAAATCCACATTCTTACCACCTTTTCTCTTTCCTCTCTTTGTTTCGACTAGAGTTGCAAGTGGGGGCGGGGATTCCCCGCCCCCCGCGGGGCTCCGCACCGGTGGGGCGTGGATTCCCCACATTTTTGCCCGTACTGGGGCGGGGTGCAGGGCGAAAGTTCACCCCGCATAACGGGGCAGGGCGGGGTGCGGGGCATGCCTTTGCCCCGCGGTTTTCCCCATAGAACCGCCCTGTTTCCCGCCCCGCGGGGAATCCGCGTCGCCCCGCCCCGCATCCCGCCTCGTGCCCCGCCCCGCAGGGAATCCCCGCCACTTCGCCTCATCCCGCCCCCCGTACCCCCCACGGAGAATCCCCGTAGCCCCGCCCCATACCCCGCCACACGGGGAATCCCCGTCTCCCCGCCGCGTACTCCGTCCCACGAGGAATCCATTTTAAAAAACTAGTCGAAATCCCGCGCTTCGCACACGGGTAAGACTAAGTGTCAATATATTAGTTAAAAAATAATTAACTTAATGAGAAAAAAACTAAAAAAATAATCTTACTACATAATCTCAAATAAATTTTAAGTAAAGAATAATATCATTTAATTTTTTTGTAGCAAAATTAGAGAATATATGCCTTGAAAGTTTAAAAACTTTTTGCATATGGTTATACAAAAATATAATCCTAATAAAATTAATTTGTTGAAAAAAAGGAAGTGATAAAAAGAGAAAAAAAAACTTATGTAAACGTTGGTGAAATCCCAATTTAATACTTTATGAATAGAAGCTATATTTATTTTGAAAAATGATTAATTAAAATTTTGTTGCCACAATAAAAGATATATAACAAATTGACATCTTGTTGAATAAACTAAAAAAAGGGAGGTCATTGATCTAAATAATGCACACAGAGATTGACGATCAGTATATGTCATTTTTAAAATATTTTTGTTTTCTATTGAAAAGAAAAATAAAAAAGAGATCAGAATAAAAACTCAAAGGTAAAAATCTGAATATAAAAAACATCGAAAACCAAATAGCTATCAAAAAATCGAAAAAAGCAAAAAAAAAGTTGAAAAACAACTAAAAGTAAAAAATTGTTATGGTAAAAAAGTGCGACGTAAGGAAACTTCAAATGTACAAATAAATTTTGTTGAGACAGTGATGATATATAATAAAACATATGATCTTGTCAAATAAACTTAAAATTGGAGATCATAGATCTAGGCAACACTTACTACAGATTGTCAACCAATACATATCACTTTTTTAATCATTTTGTTATTAGAATTTTGATTCAATCCTAAAAAGAAAACAAAAAAAATCAGAATCAAAACGAAAAGTAGAAACTTGACAATAATGAATATGCATTGGAAGATATATATTCTCAATATGTGGAAAAACGCATTAAAATATGTTGTGGCATGTTAGCATAGTTTGTTATTTTGTACCTATACGCCGTATAGTTTGTTATTTTGTATCTATATGCCACATAGTTTATACTTTTGGGTTTTGTATATATATATGCCACTTGGTTTATATTTTAAAAATATATAAAGATGCTCTTATTTATGTGTTTGTTGTTTGGAATGAAATGAAGCTTTTTACTTATGTTTAAAGTTGAATCTATTTGTATTTACTATTTTCTCTTGAGGACAAAGTCCATTTTCTAGTTGTGTTAAAAGTTAAAATGTAACTTCTTTATTGATGTGGTAAATATGTCATTACAAGTGATTTTGAATTAATAAAGAAAGAACATTCAATAGTCCATTTTCTAGAAAGACGTCAAACATAGACCATTAAATGATTGCAACATCTTCCATATTTCTCGCACAAGATTCTCATATACACCATCGAAGTATCGAACTCCTGCCTAACAATTCGGTCAACAAGCATCACTCTCTACCAGTGGGGCGCGGGGCCGATGGGGCGAGGCGGGGCGTGGGGCGGCAAAGTTTGCCCCGCGATAAATTTTTTAAAAAAATCCCCGCCCCGCACCCCTGCGGATGCGGGGATGATATCTTCAACCCCGCCCCGCCCCGCTCTGCCCCACTTGCAACCCTAGTATGGACGAAAATCACTAGAGATTTATGGTGATTTGAACTCATTTGAAAGTGCTAGATCAAGAGTAAAATCGAATAGAAGGTTAGATCTTCAATCCCCATATATTTCTCTACGTTTCAGTCCTAATTTCTCTGATTTTGACGAGGTTTCCGGGGCTGTGAGTTGAGCACACCAGCTAGGGTGATGTTGCAATGTGTTGAATTTGAGGCAAATATGATGTGTTTTGGTGTTGTTTGTAGTGTTGCTATGGTTTCCAAATGGAATTTATGTTTTTGTCGAGAAAACCTATGGTTTGCATATCAAACGATTTTTGTCGAAGGTTTGATAAAATAAGGTGTTTTGGATGTTTTATGAATGGTTTGGATGAGCACGGACTATGACAACGAGCCAAGGGGGTTAAGAAACCTAGAAAATTTCCTCTGGTTCAGGCGCCACCAGTTGCGCTGTGGGCATTTGGAGGCCATGACACTACTTGCGGCATCCAAAACAGAGGTAAATCTCCAACCCAAACTTTATATGGCGTTGTGGGGATTTGGGCATGACAACGTTTGGTCATGGCATCCTGGACACCATGAGGCACGCTGTGGGGGCATTGTCATGGTGGCGCCTTTAGGATTTGGAGTTGAATAATGATCTTTGAGGTTTAGAAAATTGATTAGATTTATCGAGAATTTAGCTTTTAGGTTGAATTGGCGAGTAGTGACACGCGTTTTGAGCTTGTATTTGGAGATTGGCATTAGTGGAGCGCGGATTTGAGGTGTGTAGTATCCCAACTGAAATTCATTTTGAGTATTTATTGCTTAGATTATTTGAATTCTTGTCTAGTTGTTTCAATTACTCTGCTTTCCTATATTTATTTACGATCGGTTGAGTTTACTCCCATCGGTTTTATTATATTGCGATGGCACTGTGGCACACTAGGCATAGCATGTGTTACAGGGGTATGTCGGTGGATTGTCGACCGGACTGCTGATTTTTCCTATACACATGTCAGTGCGTTGTGGTCTACGAGGGCTACCGAGCGGACAATAGGGATTTAAGTCAGTTTGAGTTTACTCAATGGTAGTGCCTGGATGATAGTCTGAAGTATGATGCTAGTCTGACCTAGATCGTGCACACACTTTGATTATTCACTGCTATCATATATACATGCGAGGGTCCTTCCCAGTTGTCTGATTCTTTTCTTCCACATGTTTATTTAATAGTCTTTTGATTCTAACATTTAATTATATTATTTACTCGATGAGTTTCCTTGGGATTGCTCACTCCGGACTCGTCACCTACTTTGTTGTGATGGCTAAGTGCAGACCTCAGTACGAGCAGAGGGAAGGGCAAGCTTGAGAATTTCTTGTGATTGATCAACTACTCCATACTTGTATGTTTGTTTACTTTACTTGATTTCTGTTGGGATTTGTGACTTGAGCGACATTTAGATATGTATATGACCTGTAGAGGTCCTTTTGATGTTTTGAGAGGACATGACTTATATATATATATATGATGGTGATTATTGTGATGAATTTTCCACACTAGGATAAATGCTCTTCTATTCAATCTATTTATTTAAGTCTTCCGCTGAATATGTTTAAGGTATAAATAGATGATTTGAAGTCCATAAGCTAACTGATATTTGAGGAAAGTTAGCGATAATATGAATTGATAGATGATTTGGAACTCGTAGAATATAACTAGGCCAGTATAGGTAGGGTTGTGGGTTCATGTCGCATGTCGTAGTGGGCTTCAGATTTTGGGCTGCTACAAAAAGAGTTGGAAAAAGAGGTAAGAAAGATCAAACAACTCAAAAAGAGCTTAATCAAAGCTATCAATGATATAGAGTCTCAAAATGAGATTATTGATGATATCCAATATGACTTGGAATTGGTCATAAAAGAGAGAATTGACTTAGCAAGAGAAGTAGAGGACTTGACCTCCACGGTGACTAAGTTCACTAATAGTACCAAGCTGTTTGACCTGATGTTAGGAGCATAACGATGTGCACTCGACAAGGGAGGCATAAGCTATGGTGCTAGCTTATTGAGATATGGGAAGATAATAGCCGACTCTAGTAGATGCCTTAAATGTAATAGATCACATAATTTTGGAAAATGTGTTTTGGACATGACAAATAGAGGCAAGCTAGCATAGGTAGTCAAGAATATTTATGATACTAACTTTCTTGGACCTAAGTGAGTTTGGGTACCAAAATCTAGTGTCTTTCGTGTTATGTAGGATGCGAGGAAGAGCACCCCATGGTACTTAGATAGAGGGTGCTCAAGACATATGACTAGAGATGCAAGTTAATTCATTGATCTTAAATGAAATGATGGTGGAAAGGTGACATTTGGAGATGACAACAAAGGAAAAGTGATTGGCGTCGGCATCATTGGCAAACAAGTGAAATTGTCCTTTAAGACGAAAGTAACTCGCAACGTGACTAGAGCCTTAGAACTAGTCCACGTGGACTACCCACACAAGCACAAAGTCTAGGTGGTAAATCTTATTATTTTGTGATTGTTTATGATCTCACTAAATATACATGGGTTTATTTCTTGACATACAAACATGAAGTGTTTGAAGTCTTTGTCAAATTTTGTGCCTTGGTCGAGAATGAAAAGGGTTACAAAATTACTATCATTCGAAGTGATAGAGGTAGTGAGTTTGTCAACAAAAATCTAGAGGATTTTTGTGCAAGACAAGGGTATTCACATCAACTTTCTTCTCTTAGAACAACACAACAAAATAGAGTGGTTGAGAAAAAGAATCGGACCCTTTAAGAAATGTGTCGAATCATGTTAAATGAATACAACATAGCCAAACTTTTTTGGGCCGAAGCTATTAACATGACATGTTATGTTCTAAATAGGAGAAATGTTCGCAAGAAAGTGAACAAGATCCCTTATGAGCTATGGAAAGGCCGAAATCCCAACAAAGGATACTTTAAGGTGTTTGGTTGCACATGTTATGTCCTAAATAATAATGATCATTTGGATAAATTTGACCCAAAGTCAAATATATACACATTCTTAGGATATTCCATGCATAGTAAGGTATATAGAGTGTTCAATAGGAGTCCATTCATGTTAAGTTTGAT
The DNA here is from genome assembly GCA_039657345.1 of Stephania japonica. Taxonomy (NCBI): domain Eukaryota; kingdom Viridiplantae; phylum Streptophyta; class Magnoliopsida; order Ranunculales; family Menispermaceae; genus Stephania; species Stephania japonica. Next base: position 11,984,844 of record CM077564.1, on the reverse strand, counting down.
GAGATGGATCCCTGAGTGAAGTTGACATAAACCTTAGAACAAATGAGATTAGATGATGATGATGAAGTTATTAGATCTCAAGATTCTAATGGTCATAAAAAAGAAGTTAAAGAAGAACCCGAATCTAGTGCACCAAAGAATTCTAGACTCCTTCTAGGACATCCATCTCAACAAATCATAGGTAACCTATGCAAGGGCATAACCACTAGATTTTCATTAAACTGTGATGAAGGGCATATAATTTTTGTATCACAATCCGAGCCTACTAAGATAGATGAAACATTAGGTGATGAGTTTTGGATTATGGCTATGCAATAAGAGTTAGAACACTTAGCAAGGAACAAGGTGTGGACTCTAGTCCCTAGACCTAAGAACCATGCAATAATAGAAACCAAATGGGTTTTTAGGAACAAAAAGAATGGGAAGGGAGAGATAGTGCGAAACAAGGTTAGGTTGGTTGCACAAGGCTACAATCAAAAAGAAGGAATAAACTATAAAGAAGCCTTTGCACCGGTAGCAAGACTAGAAGCAATTCAAATGTTGCTTGCATATGCTTGCTACAATAGTTTTCTTCTATACCAAATGAATGTAAAAAGTGCGTTTTTAAATGGCTTTATCAATGAGGAGGTATATATAGAACAATGACACGCGCCGAACACGTAAATAAAATAATTACTTAAACAAACTATTTTGTAGATATCAGTAAATGATCAATTCTACAAAGATTGGTAATCTTTCTAAGGTCAAAAATATAAAAAGAAAAATGGGGGGGGGGAGGGGGGTTTCGAAAATAGTTTAATTAACTAGACTATCTAAATACTAGGATAATAAATAAACAAGGGAAATGGATTTGCAAACAATTAATTAAAATACCTAGGTCTAGACATACGAGTTCGATTTGATAAAAGATTGGATTTGGTCGTTGCTCTATGCATATTACTTAATCAAATGGATCCTAGTATAGCTATAGACCCGGTGACGCACTCGATTCTTCGCACTTTCTAGGCTCGGCAATCAAGGTACGACCATTAACTACTTCCCTAACCAAACACATAACCCTGGACTCACGCGAATTGGGTTTAATGTGATGATCGCATTACTATGATTTGTGAAGGCACTACACCTAGACAATCTAATCGCTAGTGCTCTTGATTTAACCTAGATTCTTAAGGCACTTGACCAGTCCTAAAAGGGACTAACCAATTAGTAGGATTAATCGTTACAAGTACGAGTCTATCACATAAGGACGGATGCTTCAACTTAATAACAAAGGGTAAAGAATCTAAATTGCAAGTGAGAGCTCTTTATAATGCAATTAAATCTAACCCTAGAATTTAAAACAATGCAAGAAGAAATAGAACACAAAAGAATAACAATGAAATATAAATTACATCTCACAAATCCAAATAATAGTAGTGGTCGAATGCCCTCGTAGTCTTGCTTAGACCATGAGATTTAATGTCTTATGGTTGAGAAATACAAAACAGAGATAAAAGAATCCAATTTTTGAAGTCAGAGAGTCCTTCAAATAGAAGTCGAGAGAGAGAGAGGCCGTTAAAATAATAAAACTAACTATATATACTTCTGATTCGATTTCTTCATGCACCGTACAACTTGCGAATTCGGTCCAACTGATTTCCTTAAGTTGCACGCACATCGAGGCTTATCGAAAGGGGTTTTTAGTCTTCTCTTAATATCGGATTCGAAGCAAAGCATAGACTCCTTATCATATTTGCAACATGTCGCTAGTGCACACACCACTTTGCTATCTCATACAATTTCATGATGCCTTTTGCTTTTGCCCACATCAACTTAAGATTATCTTAAGATGTCATGATGACATCACCATAATTCATTTATTCATTCAAGTATGTGCATTCAACACACATCGGAGTAGGGTCCATCAGTTCATGCAAAGTATATGAACTTCTCCTCACATGCATGCATGACTCTTTATTTAGCACTTGTACATCACACGACAGGTCCCACAAAACTGTCTCGAGATCTGTGTTAACACAATTTGCAAGACAAAACACCACCGACTTTAAATATAGTCAACTTTCCTTTCAAAAATACTTGAATTGTGCTAATCACTTCCAAAACACTGGCATAGACAAATAAAAAGATCTAATTAGTATTTGGAGACTAATACAACTAAAAATAATAAATATACACACATAAACGTAGCGCTAATATTGACTTGTCAAATACTCCCAAACTTAGGACTTTGCACGTCCCAGGCAAAGAAGTAAATGAAGACACAACATACTAACACAAACTAGACTCCTAATCACTACAACGACTAACACGAACCTAACTAATCCTATACCTGATTTCAAGTCAAATAAAGTCCTCTATGGTTTAAATGCCACTAAATCAACCATTTGTCCAAAGAAGTTCAGAGTTAAAATTTGTCTAGAGACAAAGTCCAAACAATAGTAAAACCACACTTTCAAGAACTAGACTCAGTTAAGACAAAGGCCATCAACTACTCAAGATTTTTTAGGGTCGTTACACTCAAGCATGCAAGTTTACGATTTCTTTAAAAATAATGCTTTAACATTCAAGAGGGTATCATATGTGAGAAATGCAACCACACTCATTATTGACTTAACAACAAAGGGAAGCAATTAAACTTTAAATTGTAAATTTTTAAGATTCAAAGCATTGTAATAACTCACTCAATCTAGCTCTAAGCACTCGACCAAATCTTTTTATTAAAGGAGTTTTCATAAACTTTCGCCTTTATTCAATAATATGCTCTTGTTTTTTTCTCCAAAAAAATTTAAGTGGTACGGTCCTTGCTCCATTTCTTATGGAAACTGCTTTTCTCACTTTTTCCCACCATAAGATTCCTTGCTTCATTTCCTATGGAATCGCTGGGACTTTCTAATTTTATTTTTCTTAAAGAAAACTCTTGTTGACCCTTCTCTCTTTCATTATAATTAAGCAAGTCATCCAATGTAAGTTCAAGTGTTATTAGTCTCAATCATTCCCCAAAAGTGGTTTAGTCATGAATTTTCATCTCAAGTGGGCTACACTCTCGTTCTAGCACCCTAGAAATCTGATTACTTGCAAAATAGGACCGTCTGCCCTTTTTGGTATCTAGCACATAAAGCCTAAACCTCATACTAGTTCTCTAATAAGTAATCTCAACAATGTTGGGCAACACTCCAAATTGAATGTATCTCCTTATGTTAAAAAAAGTTCAAGTCTAAAAAACGGCTCAAATAACTCATCCAAAATCAAAGGCACTCAACAAAGTTTCGGGCAACTCTAAATGTGACATATGATACTATGTAAGTTATAATACAAGATACAAAAATAGATGAAAATATGTCGACTCAAACAAGTAATAAATAAACTAAATACATGCAAGAAAGTGTATCCACTCCTAATGACATGAGAGATAGAAGCATGAATGGAAGAGAAATGAAGGTAAGAAAAATGAGAGAATAAGGGATATAAAACACCACCATTACCATCATCCAACGATATATAACCGCATAAAACATAAAAAATTTAGACAATCTCACATGCGGTCTTTCACAACAACATCCATCCAATTCAATTCACAATCCCTAAAGTACCCCCAAACACGAACCTTGCCTCAAAGTTCAAAACAAGCCAAGGAATCCAAAAAAAAAAGAGTGGTGAAAAAGAACACGGATAAGTAGATAATAAGAAGATACAAACGCATGCAATTTTTTTTTAATCTAAGTTTCCAAAAACAAGTGAATGAACGAAAATTCTCATGTCTGGATGACTAAGGAAAAAGTGAATGAATCAGCATAATAAGATAAAACATAATAATAAGTAAAGCAGTCAAATTAAATGATCCCCACCAAATCTTCCAAGCCCGAAGTCTTTCAACTAAGGGTGAAATCAACAAGATGGTATAATGAAGTGCAAGGTGTTAGGTCTACTCAAAACCCGCCACTAATGCAGCAACTTAAATTGGTTTTTTTTTAATCCAATCAAGTCTCAAAACACATAAAATCCTAATAATTAGTCAACTTCCTAAAAGTTCTCAAATTATGCTAAAAATAAATAATCAAGGGTCAAACCAGATTAAATTCGGGGTGTTCCAGTGCCTCCAGTGCTCGCCAAAGATTCATACACTTGCAAAAATTCAAGAAATGGAAGTTAGGGTTTATTAAACAAATAAAAAGAAAACTAAACTGAAACTAAATGCAAGAAATAAAAAATAAAGTTGGGCTGCCTCCCAACGAGCTCTTTTCTTTTAAGTCTTTGGCTAGACTTGGCATTATTCATCACACGATGCCTTCTCCTTTCGAGATGTCAACAACAAATGTTGCATTTACAACTTTGGACAATGAAACATGTATGCCCTCCTTTAGATTTGGAAGCTCATCCGAGATCTCTAACACAAAAGATTCTTTCTCATCTTGATTATCCAACATAAATGTGTCAGCAGTGTAGGAAATCTATGAACGCTCCTTTACTTCCACCCCCTTTTTAAACTCAACAAATATGCATGGGAGGGTTGGTGGTTGCACTAACACCAGAGGCTGGTCTTCCTTGCTCTCTATTTGCGGTTCCTTTGGCCTTTCAGAAATGACTTCAAGTTTCATCTCATTTTACTCCTCTTCATCTCTTGCAATGATAATGTCTGGCTCACTTGGAGAGACTTCAAGTTCTGTTGTTTCACTCTAATAGTCCCCAACCGGTGTAACCTCATTCACCTCAACACTTTTTAATGGAATTGAACTTATAGTCTCCGCTGATATCTTATGGAGAATTGACTTTATTTCTTCTTCAGCTTCTTGAACATTTTGTTTAATCCATTGGTCCAATTCTTGCTCGATGAGGTCCATATCTTGCTCAGTCTCTAAAAGAAACCTTATTATATCCCTTGAAGTTTGATTCCGTATTGACTCATATATGTTAGCTTGTGGTGATGAATTACTCTAGTAGTCAAAGGAACATACATTAGTGCTTAGAGAAAGCCAGTAAGAGATCATATCTTTCTCAATGTCTGCAATGGTTCTCCATTCTTGTTGAGGAATCTATGTACTTGGTCTAGACATATTGAAGTCTGGTTGTGGCGATGCATAGCTAGAACCGCGATGATTTCCATACCTCGGATGGTAAGGACAAGCATATGTCGGATGAAAGTATTCCCCCACAAAAATCACAAACCTCGACTTGTTGCATAAAAGATTGCGAGTTAGAAAATTGATGTCTATTAAACGACATACCTACCCCATTTACACCATGATAATATGAGTTTTCGAATCGACCATAATTATGGGAGTAGGAAGCCATTGTGGAGTTACAAAAATAAATATATAAATAAAAGAAAACTAAAGAAAGAAAAACCAATCCCCGACAACGGTGCCAAAAATTGACACGCGCTGAACTCATTAATAAAATAATTACCTAAACCAACTATTTTGTAGAATGTAAAGAGTCGATCCCATAGAGATTAGTAATCTTTCTAAGTTGAAAATACAAAAAGAAAAATGGGGGGGGGGTTAAAAATAGTTTAATTAACTAATCTATCAAAATACTAGGAAAATAAATAAGCAAAAGAAATAGATTTGCAAACAATTAATTAAAATACCTAGGTCTAGACATACGAGTTCGATTCAATAAAATATTGGATTTGGTCGTTGATTTATATAAGTTAATTAATTGGATCCTAGCTTTGCTATAGACCCGGTGACGCATTCGGTTCCACCCAGTTCCTAGTCTCAGTAGTGAAGGTACAACCATTAACTACTTTTCTAACCAAACACATAACCCTAGACTCACGCGAATTGGGTTTGATGATGGCCGCATTAATATGATTTGTGAAGGCACTACACCTAGACAATCGGATCGCTAGTGCTCCCGATTTAGCCTAGATTCTAAGGCACTTGACCGGGTCTTGAAAGGGACTAACCAATTAGTAAGGTCAATCGTTACTAGTATGAGTCTATCGCATAAGGACAGATGCTTCAACTTGATAACAAAGGGTAGTCAATCTAAATTGCAAGTGAGAGCTCTTCACAATGCAATTAAATCTAACCCAAGAATTTAAAACAATGCGAAAAGAAATAGAACCCAAAAAAATAACAATGAAATATAAATTAAATCTCACAAATCCATATAATAGTAGTGGTTGAACTCCCTCATAGTCTAGCCTAAGCCATGAGATTTAGTGTCTCATGGTTGAGAAATACAAAGCAGAGAGAAAAGAATCAAATTTGAGAAAGTAGAGAGTCCTTCGAATAGAAGTCGAGAGAGAGAGTGCCTATTAAAATGATAAAACCTACTATATATACTTCTATTTCGACTTTTTCATGCGCCGCACAACTTGTGAATTCGGTCCAACTAATTTTCCTTAGGCAGCATGCACATCGAAGCTGATCGAAAGGTGTGATATAGGATTCAAAGCAAAGCACGAACTCCTTATCTTATTTGTAACATGTCGCTAGTGCACACACCACTTTGCTATCTCATACAATTTCATGATGCTTTTTACTTTTGCTCACATCAACTTAAGATTATTTCATGATGTCATGATGACATCACCATAATTCATTTAGAGACCCGTTATGTGCACCCCAGTCATCACTCAGGGCACCCATCGAATTTATCAGGGCACCCCCAAATTGGACGAAAATGCCCTGAACCCTCAGGCTGAGGCACCCTACCTATTTTGGGTTTAGCCTAGTACTGGTTTCCATTTTTTTGAAACCTCATTTTCTACAATTGCTCTTAATGCCATCGTGATTTGGAGGAGAAATCAAGTAAATCTCATATTTTTCATCGTCTTCTCCCATATATTCCTGGTTTTTTCGAGTTGGATAGGTGTTTTTGCCTAGTTGAAGTGGTCAGTGGCTAGGGACGAGTTCGGATTTGGGTCATTGGGAAATAGAGAGGGAAAGTAAGGTACTTTTGGGTTTTTGTTCGATTTTATGTTCATTTGTAGTCATCCATGAAAATGCTTCAATATTTGGGTTTTCTTGCAAACCCTTAATACTTGGCCACACAGGACCATGATGTGGTCATTTATCTCGGAAATACCATACCGAGACTTATGAACATTTATTGTTTGTATCCAAACGACACTTAGCCCATATAAAATTTCATTACATCTCGGACACAAGTAACCGAGATCCTTGTTTTGGTCTCGGTGCCAATAAACCAAAGCTTGTATATTACTTATGCGTAGGTTTAGTCTCGGAGGATAAATGCCGATACTTGATGATAGATCTTAGTTTCATCATACCGAAATTTTGCCTTAGGTTTTGGTTATGTTATACCGACATTTTTGTTTTGCTATCGGTTATGCCATACGTATTCAGTGTTGAAAATACTTTTTTTGGGATTTTTTTGCTGCACAAGAGATTATATGCATACAATGTCTTTCTCTATCAGATATGGCTCGTGGGAAATGCACTTTTTCTAGAGAGGATGGCGATGGAGAGCCTACGAGAGCACAATGAGCATGAGCACAACGAGCGTTGGTCGTGGCTGCTACTCCTTCTGGTCCTGCTGTTTCTGTAGCTCCTCCTGCTCCTCCTCCTGCTGCTCCCTCTGCTCCTCCTACCGCTCCCTCTGCTACTCCCTCTGCTCCTGATGTTCGTGGTAAGAGGAAGGCATAGATTGTATCATATTGAAAGGCGAAAGTGTAAGCTGGTGAGGGTGTACATAGAAGCAGACCAGTGAGGGATAACGTCGAGGATGAGGCATCTCATGTCCCCGTGGGGAGCAGTAGTCGTGGTGGTGCCGACTAGGATGAGGCCCGTAGGGCAGCAATGGAAGAAACCACCACATCCCAACCACAAGCAACTAGGAGTAGTAGCGGTGTTGTTGGTGGGAATGTTGTGGAGCCCGAAGATGACCCATCTGCTCCTTTCCTTGGCGGTCCTATTGATCGCTCTTTGTTGAAGAGTTTTAAGGATCATGTTGCGGCACCAATTTGGAATAATGAGCTATGTAGCCTTTTTTTTGGCAAAGTATCAATTCCTTTTCAATCAAATTACTACTTTTGTTATTCATGTATGATAATGTATTTATGAATTATGTTTTTCTTTGCAGCATCAACCGTTGCTTAAATGCATAAACCACGGGGCTCAAATATCTAAGTGGGATTTGCAGTCTTGTCACCTCGACACCCAGGGACTACAAAGAATCATTCAGAGGTCGCGTTTAGCTCCACTCATAGACTGCTCCTATCGGAGGAGGTGATATCAACTTTTGTTGAGTAATGGCAGTCGGAGACCAATATATTTCACTTACCCTTTGGTGAAATGTCCATCACGCTCAAGGAAGTAAGCATTTTACTGAAGATCCTAGTGACGGGCAAGGTGGTGGCGGTTGAGAATTTTTCAAGGTACACAGAGGAGTCCCGCAAGGATGCGATTGAGTTAGTTTCGAAACTGCTCGGGGTTTCTTATGACGAAGCAGAGGAAGAGGTTAACATTACGAAGGGTTTCACAATGCGAGTAGTTTGGCTGAAGAGTTATTTTTGCCCACCCAAGTCCAAGTCCACTACTTCCAGTACTTCCAGTTCTCCTACTACGTACCCTCCAATGGAATGCACTGCACGTGCATACTTTTTGTACTTGCTCTCTTGCACCCTATTCGCCGATAAGAGTAGGTCACGAGTTTCAATTTCATTACTGAAGCTTCTGGAGAACTTGGATGTGGTCGGGACTTACGCATGGGGTGTTGCTGCTCTAGCTTATCTTTACCGTTATCTCGGGTCAGCCACCAGGGTAGAAGTGTCGCAGATTGTAGGGTACCTAACTTTGCTCGAGGTACATATTTCTTGTGCATTACTTGTGAATCGACCAATACAAATCCACTACTTTTTTATTTTTGTTGATTTTTTTTAGGGATGGGTATACGAGCACTTCCCACTCCAGCTTGCTGCGTCGAATGTGAAATACATGGACCACCTTTAGCCACGTGTCTCGAGGTGGGTACAGAAACACGAGACGGTAGCTAACGTGGACAAGCTAAGTAGTATTCGTAGGACCCTTGATAGGTTACGACCAAGTGAGGTACTTGTTTTATTACTTTGAGTTTGGTATTCGAATTTATCAAATTTCATATTTTAATATAAATTGTTTGTTTCATTGGTGTAGGTGACGTGGGATCCATACAATGACATCAGGTCAGGTGGTATTGTTCTACCGATGGCCTTCTACTCTGGTTGTCTGAAGTACATGGAAGTTGTGAAGCCATACCATCCGGAGAGGTTCCTTCAACAGCTTGGCCATGTTAAAGGAATACCACCGTCTCCATATCGCCCCCTCGAAGCAAACCGAGCTAGCACTGCAATGAAATACTCGGTTAAGTACTCATTCCAACCAGAGAATTGGGAAAGGTGGCGTAGCCATTCACTCTCCGTTGAAGATCGAGGGGAGAAAGCGAGGTTCGAGTTCATGTCTTCCATGGTTCACACGAGTTTCACATCCTACCATTGAGAACCCAGTGTACAGTGATGACTTCCCTGATACGGTTGGTGATAATGAGTTATTGGAGGTAAAAGCCTAGCAACCATTTGAATTTAAGCTGATTTATCACATTTCTTTTGTATTATTTATTCATGGTTACTCTATTGGTTTTGAATAGCGTAATCGATGGGCATTGAGCATATTGGCATGGATAGACTTGCCGACGGGTATAGCCAAGATGGAGGCTGCTGAGAAAATGGCGAATGATGTTGTGGACTTCTTGACGGGTAGGGGTCTTGGTATAGGTACCACCACCACCATGACCAACACCACAATACTGAGTGCACTTACTGCTCCTTCACAACATGACATTACCCCAACTGAAAGTGTTCCCACCCCAAGTTCTATTGAGCCTTCGGTGACAAAGAATGCCCCCCTTGCCCACCCCAAGTTCTAGCCAGCCGCTTAAGAGGAAGCCCCCCACGACAACATATGTTAGTCGCAAGGAGAAGAAATAGAAAGGGCTCAAGTGAAAAAACATGTCGTTTGTCTTATTCATTTGGTATTGTTTAACTTGTTTGGTATTTGATGATGGATGATGTTTAACTTGTTAATATGGTATTGTTTACCTTCTTCGATATTGTTCTATTGAATTGATAATGTTTGACTTGTTGGTCATGTTTGAATTGATGTGTTCTACTACTACTATTTGTTGTTGTATTTTTGTCACTACCATGTTTGCAATAAGTTACCACAGAGAAATCCATGGCCACACAGGAACGAAAACTACTGAGAATTCTCAGTTATGCATGACCGTGATTGGTCCATTGAGCTCGGTTGCCTCCATCTGAACACTACCAATTTTGCCAAATTTTATATAGTCTCGGTCATGCACAACCGCAAGTAATGTCTACATTACGGTCATGTGGTACCGAAACTTATGGTTTGGTCTTGGTAGTTCATCACCGAGATTATTATGCAACGATTACACATATCGACTCAGCCTCCTATTACCGCAATTTTGTAGATAAAATCGGTTACGTCACTCCGTAATTAAGGTATTAGTCTCAGCGAAGCATAACCGATTAGTCAATAAGGGTCTCGGTTGCCTTTGACCGATGCTCACATGCAAGGAACACACATTGGATTGGCCACATACTACTGCAATTATTTGCAGTTAATCAGTTATATTGTTCTGTTACTATGGTATACTTTTCGATCATCTATCATCGTACTTTAGCATAAATCGTGATGTCATGTAACCGAAGTGTTTAGGGAACCCTATTGTTGGCTGCTCACGAACCTTAATGATCGAGATTCCAATGGGTGTCATGGTTTTGTATGTCCGAGACTTGGGGGTAGGTTTTGGCTCTGTGTAACCAAACTTTTCATTGAGAGTACACACTTGGCATATCATGAATTTATCCATTCAACAAACATCAATTCAAGTTACATACATCAACAAAAGTACACAAAAGCTTCATGCCAAGTTTGGAAGACATAATATTCATTCAATAATATCAATTCAAGTTTGTCGAACATTACAAAAATAATTTACTATGTGATTTGCTTAAGGTGATGTTAAGTCTACCACGAAGGGCATGTGTAAATGAGAAGATTGAACCGGGACTTGTGCTTGGATGTTCATACCAAAACCCCACCCTTGAGCATCAACATTCGCGAAGGTTTTCAACACCAAGAATACAGGGGGAACCGGTGCATTAGGCTTGAATATGACCTATCAAATGGAAGAGCAACACAAAAGAAAGAATAAGTAACTTACGTTGACATATTAACCAAAATTTGAAACAAACTTTAAAACTTACCCTAACCCAATGAGTGTCGTTGACATTTGTAACGCCAATAACTACCCGATCTTTTATAGGCGGAGGGGCATTACGTAGAGGAAGAAATGCCATGCAACAACCATATGAGACGTTGACAAGCACAACATTAAATATTATTGCAATTAGAAGTCTCATGTCTGGAAGAGTCATCCACTTGTCGGACCCGACATCCTTACCTTCAAAGAATTGCACAGCTCCCTTAACTTGGTCGAAGTAACTTCTAAGTAAATCCTTCCAAAACACTTGGTTCTCTTGTAGTTCATTAACCATAGCTACTCTAACCCTCTTCCAACAATTAATGTTTGAGAATCCAAGATCGGTGGCAACACAACGAAAGCCACAATTTCCATCGCTTTCCACATTAACTGTAGTCTCAACGTGTTGAATCCAATCCGGCTGTATAGTGTGAATGAATCCAATCTCTGATATTCCCATAGATGCCCCACATGTTCGATATACTTTATTCCTAACTTGTTTTCCTTTTCTTCGAGCACTGGCTGCCTCAGCGGGTGTAAGTACATACTCAAAGCTACTTGGATCTCTCGTCGTAGAAGTATCATCTTCATCGGCTTTCCTCTTCATCCCTTTCTTCATTTTCTTGCTCATTATAACAGAATTACCAAAACTATCGAGACTCGGTCTCCCCCTTGTCGTCACTTTTACCTGTGGTGCAATACATGGCGTCGAGGAAGGATAACTAATCTCTCTTAGTTGTTGAATAGTCCTAACACGTGAATCCTCATCAATGAATGTTTCAAGCTTAGATACAACTTTTGAAGCTCGTCATTCAAGTTATAGGCAGTTCGATTCACTGATGCATCGGGTACCATACTCAACTTCTGCCAATACACATGTATGTCTTCAAGTGGTATAGGTGAACTGGCCAAAATATGTACATTAAGCTTGTGTGCACACGGAAGCCCACAAGTGGTACGTTGGTCACAACCACATAAGCTCTGGTCCATCCCAACATTCACCCCACGTTCAACCTCATTACGAATCAACTTAAGCGCTTTCAGGGATACATAACCCCGTAAATGGCGATACAATCCATCTATATATCTATGTTGCACAACATTCAAACTAACCTCAAACAACAATTTGATCCTGTTATGTTGTATGTCTAGCATTCCATGAATTACACTCCACAACGCCTTGAAGTTTGCAGTACATGTGCCGAGATACAATTTGTAAGTGGAATGTGCAGACTCAACCTTTTGCGTTGTGGTTTCTCCAAAATGAAAAAGTGGATTTGTCCTTGCACGTACAAATCTATTCTTGTAATCCCGCAACCAAGTATCCTCTAAATAATTAAGCAGACCTTTCACATCTGCATATTCAACACGTAAGGTAGCCAACATAAGCTAGAATGATGCTTCGATTGTAGCATACATCAAATCCGTCCACCTCTTATTGAAGAGTTGAAAGTCCTCATTTGTGCGAGCATCTTTTTGGTGTTAGTCAACACCATTTTGTTGATATGCCACGTACAAAGCGGGTGGGAACATTGTGGAAAAACTTCTTCGATTGCATTAATAAGGTATAATTCTCTATCAGTGAAAAAACACTAGGTGTAGGCCACCCGTCTAGTAAACCTCTCAAAATATTCATTGTCCATGTGTAGTTAGACATAGTCTCCGAAGATAAACAACAAAACCCAACCGAGAATGTAATGTCTGTCAAAGTGACGCCAACAATCTCCAACAATGGCAATCGGTACCTATTAGTCTTATATGTGCAGTCCATTAGAAGAACGTACGGAAAAGACCTCAATAAGTTGATGGAGTCAGGATGGGACCAAAACAAGTCTGTAACTACATTCGATTCGGGGTCCTTCTTATGCCATGATAGATACAAATTGTCTTCCAATAAAAGTAAGAGTTGTTGCATTTGAGTTCTCCCACCAACTTCTTTAATTCGATTCCTTTGTAGTACATTGTATATTGTTCGCAATGTGGACGCATTGTTCTTATTCCTTTGCCTCAAAGAATTTAGGATCTGTCATGGCCTAACATTAGCCTTACTTATCTGATCCAAAACAGCAGCCTCATCTTGAGTCAATCTTCCAGCATATGAGTGCCCTTCCAAGTAATTCACAGAGTTGTGCATGTTGCATACCACACTTACATACCAATATGAGTCTAGGTGTTCCTTGAGTTGAATAAGAAAAGGGCACTGACATTTTTTCGAACCAGTGTTTGGTCTTGTGTTGTTCTCCTCTTCCTCTCTGTTTGTCAACTTACGTGATATCTTCTCAATTAGTTCAGCTTTAGCAATTCCAACTCTTTGGGAAATACCCCTATATGTTCTGGATCTCTCACACGCAATTGCGACCCTTCCCCTACTGCCATTCCCTCCGGCATCAGACTTTTTTATAACCAGGACAAACTTTCTAGCACGACCTATCTCTTAAACCCATTCGAGTGCCTCTTTTCTAGTTTGAAATGGTGCCTCCTATTTGAAAAGACAAGAGATATCTTCAAATGCACTTGTTGATGATACTTTCTGCAAGAAAAAGTCAAATATCATAAGTACTCGGTGTTAGAAGTTAGAATATCCTTAAAAATGTAATTCTCGGTAGTAAAGGTCCGACACGTAAAGGATAGTTTCGGTAGGGCACAACCGAGACCATTCAATATATCTCGACACATGACCATTGAGTCCACTAGCAACCCATTACAAAAAATGTTCAGTTATCTTCTACCGAGAATTACGCTTAAGTCTCGGTTGTGTGTCACCGATATATTTATAGAAATCTTGGTCATGTATGGCTGAAACAATCGTGTACGTGGTACATTTGCATATTGGGAAACCCTAAACCTAAAAAAACTTTAAAACTCACCTCCAACTGCCTCGATTCATCCTCACTTAGATTTTTCTCATCTATTGTACACTAAAACACCAAACGATTTGTACCAAACCTTAAGTAAAGGAGAATCATCAAACACCACCATTGTCAACACCAAAACACACCAAACGTAAGATTCAAACCCTCAAAAACTGAAAAATGGATGAGGATACCGACCTTGTATAAACTCTTTCAACCAATAATGTCATGATCTATCGTCGACGGAATCGGGGTATAGGGATTGACTGAGCTCAAATATGGGGTGCGGTGCCTTGGTAATTCAGGTTTTTTGGTTTATGTTGTAGATTTGGGTTGGAGGGTACATGAGTCATTACACATATAATTTGAAAAAAATGGGGTGCCCTGAGTGATGACTTGGGTGCACATAGCCGACCACTTCATTTATTCATTCAAGTATGTGCATTCAACGCACATCGGAGTAGGCTCCATCAGTTCATGCAAAGTATATGAAGTTCTCCTCACATGCATGCATGACTATTTATTTAGCACTAGTACATCACATGACAGGTCCCACAAAACTGTGTCGAGATTTGCATTAACACAATTTTCAAGACAAAGCACCACCGAATTTAAATAAAGTCAACTTTCCTTCCAAAAACACTTCAATTGTGCCAATCACTTCCACAACACTAGTATAGACAAATAAGAGAGATCTAATTAGTATTTGGAGACTAATACAACTAAAAAAAATAAACATATACACATAAACTTAGCGCCAATATTGACTTATCAAACAACCACCAGATTTTGAAGACCATGATTCACGAAATCATGTTTATCGCCTTCAAAAAGCTTTGTATGAGCTTAAACAAGCTCTTAAAGCATGGCATGATAGGTTGAGGGTATTCCTTCTTAGCAAAGGGTTTAAGAAAGAAACACTAGATCTTACCTTGTTCATTTTGGTTAAAAATGATGATGTGCTACTTGTTCAAATTTATGTGGATGATATCATTTTTTGGTCATCAAATAAGCACTTATGCGATGAATTTTCATCTTTGATGACACATGAGTTCGAAATGAGCATGATGGGTGAACTAACATGCTTCCTAGGTTTACATATCAAGCAATCTAAGCATGACAATTTCGTAAATCAAGTGAAGTATATGAGAGACACGCTTAAGAAATTCAAATTTAAAAATTTGAAGGCATGTGACACTCCTAATAGTTCAACCGTCAAAATGGACAAGGACCCTTTAGGAAAGTCTATCGATCTTAAGCTTTACCGAGGAATGATAGGAAGTCTACTTTACTTAACCGCTAGTAGACCGGATATCATGTTTAGCGTTTGTCTATGTGCTAGGTTTCAATCCAAGCAAAAGAGTCGCATTTAAAGTGTGTCAAACACATATTTAGATTCTTGAGTGGCAAATAAAACTTAGGCCTATGGTTCAACAAAGTTCCTAACTTTGAACTTAGAAGCTTTGTTGATTTTGATTATGTGGGAAGCCTAGTAGATAGAAAAAACACATTAGGATTTTGTCACTTGCTAGGAAATTTATTAATTTCATGGTTTAGCAAGAAGCTGGGAGTTGTTGTACTAAAGTACTATACATGAAGCAACAACTTGAGGATTATCAAATCCATGTTGGTTGTTCTGAAATCTTTTGTGATAATACAAGTGAAATCAATATTTCTAAGAATCTGTTGTTACATTCGTGCACGAAGTACATTGAATTTAGGCATCATTTTCTGCGTGATCTTATGCAAAAAGGGGACATTAAGTTGAATTATGTGTGTACCGAATACCAACTTGCAGATATATTCACCAAACCATTACTTAGGACCAATTTTCAAAAATTAGATGTGAATTAGGCATGATTAGTGAGTCTGGCCTTGAGAGTATGTCCTAGGTACTGTTTATCATGTTTGACATGGATCTCGAGGTGTGTATGGGATATACGATATGTGAGGTGCCATTCATGAGTCCAAACTGATTTTCAAAAATAATTTCAGACTCTGCCCAGTGCGTTAGGCATATGGGCCAGCATGCTATGTAGCGCCATTGTTCACCCACCACATCCAGCATGCTAGGCGAATTATCCAGCGCGCTACGCAGTTCGAAGATCAATTTTTTTAAATGGGTGGTGCCCATTTTTTGTCTCTTCCAGAACCTCACAGTGTGCTCATTGCCATACAAGTTCAAAATCAAACAACTTCACAATCGATTTCTAATACTCTCTTGGCTTGATTCTTACCTCCCACGCTTTGGATACACCCTACTTACCTCGTGTAACAACCCGAAAAATATGATATGTCTGCGTGACGATGTGTAGTACCGATTTATACTCGTGTCTATGTGACAGGACGAAGACATCGAATTTCGAGTAGGGTTCGCCTAGGAAAACGTGAAGAACGGGTATTGGGCAGACAAAATACTCCAGGAAATGATTTTTGTGGACTATTGAAAATAAAATATAATAATAAATTAATTCGATAATATGTTTAGGTCGTTAGAAATTCTATTCGCTCGCGATGGGATGAGTCGAGGTGCATGCCTAGCGCAAAAATGCCTGAGAAAAGGCCAATTAATTATGCAAAGGAGATAAGGACAAGGGGAAAGTCTAAGTGTGTCACAAGAGTGGTTGAGGTTGGTGTAGATGAGAGCCTTTGGATCGGCCTCGAGATATGATTGTGAGCCAAAATGAGACCCACCCTATAAAAGGGTGAGTCAACTCTCTCTCTCCCATGTTATCTTTTTCTTTTCTCCTTTTGATCGAGAACACAGATAGAGGCGAAGGGGTTTCAACGGTTTCAATGCAGGTCGATGCAAAGGGATAACACCACGATGCAAACGGAGGTGAGATATCGACTCCCTGATCAATTATCGTCATTTTGGTGGGTGTTTTATGGGTTTTCGTTTGATTGTCGGATCCGTGGTGGGGTTGAGTTTTATGTTTTGATAGTGGTTTGGGATGGGTATCGAGTTCCCTATAAGGTTGGGATAGGTTCGGAACATTGCAACGCTGGCCAGGGTTGCAAAAAACTGATATTCAAGTTTTGGAAATGATGCCGCGAGAGATGTCGTGGGGACTAAATGCCCACGGCATCAGTCACGACGTCCAAACCACAGAGGGTTGCGAATTCAACGCTTTATATGGCGCCGCCAGGATTTTGACCCATGGCATGACATTGTTCGCCAAAATAAATCTTTGGAAAATTTTGAAAACTTTAGGATTTTTATCAGGTATCCAAATGGGTTCGAATATGACCAAATACAGGGGAATTGGCCGAAAATAGTGGAAATAGGTAAAATTTTGAAAATGGGGAAAATTAATGGGAAAATTATAGTTAAACGAAAATAAAATTCTAACACCACTAAATTGAAACCAAACTAATACCAGGTGCTCAGTGGATTGGTGGCGAGCGTACGAGATCAATTTGGCAACGCGTGAGAGTAGCGAGCACGGAGTTTGCATGGTGATTTTAAGTAAAACCAGTGAGAGTAGTTATATTACTTCATTTATGCATTTAAATTGGGTTGTTATATTTTTTGAGCAATATTTCCTGGTGAAATATGATTTCTTGAGTTCCATTTGTGATATCTATTCCTTGGTGGATTATCGTCTTGCTTTTCTTAGATCCCAAATGAGTGGTCCATTGCAAGTGAGTCATGGTTACTATTTATTTACGATATGAGCTCTTATCTGGACGTTGTTGATATCTCCCAATTGAGTGTATTAGGGGCTCTTATCCGGTTTGTGGATATTTCATAGTCGTAAGGGAAAGGGCTGGTAGGCTGGGTATCATCCTGAACCCAAGTCTGCTGAGTTAGGTGTTGCGACTCAATGACCTTTTGGTCGATACTACTTGCATTTTTCTCTGTTTTCCTGGACACTCGATTATCATTGATTTCTTAGTGATTAACTATCATGTGGTTTTGTATTATCTTTGTGATATTCCTACATGATACTCGTTTAGCCGTTTATTTGACATTTGAAATTATATTAAAACTCCACTTAGTTGTTACTATTATCTTCTGTACTCACCGTTCTTTTTATGGCAGTGGGTACAACCATGTCATACTATAGGTCGACAAGGAAAAAGGACCAGAATTAGGCGATTAAAGTTGAGGGCTACTAGGTGGCCTCCTCTTACCTACAGTGTAGGTTCTTTGTATTATATGTATATGTTTTTGATATATTAGGATACGGGTTTGTAAGAGATTTTGGGACATGTATACTGTATTTGATTCTCCTCTAACTTGTTATAATTTTGGATGTATGCATATGGGGGGTTTTCGCACTTTAGGTTGTCCTGACTAGTGTCTTAGAGTTATTTTGGGTTAATTTGAAGATTTAATGCTTCTGCTATGATCTGATAACTCACTAACTGGAATAACTCACATAAAAACATTTTAAATGGTTTAATGGTAAATGGTAAAGACGGTTGACTAGGCTTGTGTTGACTCTACGAGGTTGGCTCGGGGGTTTATGTCAGTCTAGGCCGGATAGTGCCCAATTTTGGATTGTGAAATTGGGGCCTTTACACCTCGATCCACCCTCTTGATCCACTATTTTTTGCACAAATCCTCCCATTTCCATTGCCAACAAAGTGTTTGAAAAAATGTCCCAACGACGAACATCATCACGATTAGCCTTCGGATCTACTTCTGGGCATTCTACCACTCGTCAATTGGTCCAGAGCTGACTAGACATGACTCCGGGTCATCCTCATCATCCCAGACTGCATCTCTCTCTAGCATTCAAAGGGTTACGCAGTCAAATAGTCGCTATTCGGACAATACTATGGCTTTCATACCGATCGATTCTTCGTATCACGAGGTACGTACTCGAGCATATCATGATGGCACATCTACATCGTCTACACTTGAGCCAGTTCTTGCCAAATTGATGGACGCCACTATCTTCAAACCGGGCGTCGTCAATCTCGCATTCTTTGAAAAGGCACACCTCCTGGTTCACGAGTCATTGGATACACGGGGATAGGCACATTTTTGTGGATATCGAGCTAATATTATCCGTAACTTGTTCGAGTGTTCTACTCTAACATGAAGATGTCAATTGATCATACCATTACGCGTTAGTTAGGGGCCGACAAGTGGCGATTACTCTGGCGTTGCTTGGTGCCACATTCGATCTACCTATTCTTGATCCGGTTATCACTGTACACAGGAAAGTTCACATTTGGTCGTTCGACAAATTGGATTTGTTGAACTCGTTTTGACGTGGGCCTACACTTGGTGTTTATTCTATCGGTATACCCGACACAACTTTCAAGCTTCTACCGCATCTTCTCCATAAGGTATTGCACAAAGTTATTCTGCTGAGGAGTAGGAGCAAGAACTACATCTCTCAGCTTTACATGCTCATTCTCGTGGCACTCATAATACACATTCCACTTAGTCTGATGCATGTCCTTATTGGTACCATGACTTCATCTTTAGTCGCCATTCGACATATACCATATGCGCATCTATTGACTTATTTCTTTGAGGAGGCGGGAGATGATCTTGCACTGGGCGGTGATCCTCTTTTCTGGATCGAGACAGCAAGTGCTGCCACCCTGTTCACGATAAAGTACTGCTACGTTCGACTAACGAGGAGTTGGATATGTGAGGAGGATATTCCAGCTGGGCAACATTATAGCGGGTATGAGTCTCCGCACGATTTGAACCCGGATGGTGACTTTGACGAACACGAGTATCTGGATCTAAGT
This sequence comes from Stephania japonica, assembly GCA_039657345.1. Taxonomy (NCBI): domain Eukaryota; kingdom Viridiplantae; phylum Streptophyta; class Magnoliopsida; order Ranunculales; family Menispermaceae; genus Stephania; species Stephania japonica. The sequence continues at coordinate 11,965,036 of CM077564.1, read as the reverse complement.
TTCCTTCATCAGCAGGGTGCAGATGGTGATCAACATGAGGCCCGAGAAGATGAGGAGGTTCAACAAGAGCTTCAGGTGCATCATGCTTCATTTGAGGCCCCACTATAGCTGCCGGCTCCCCCATCGTCTCGTGCTTCTTAGGCATCATCAGATATGCCTTCGTATGTGGTATACCTTGCTTCATGATTCGACCATTTGGACGACCATATGACTACTCACTTCACTTCCATCCAAACCTCTCTTGCGCAAAAGAGTTTTCGTCTTCATCAGCTTAAGGCCAGTATGCCCCCACCACGGTCGAAGGAAGGTGGCTCATCTCATTCCGCTCGTCGTGCTTCTTCTCAATAAGATGGTTTAGGGGCATCCAGTTATGGGGAGCATTAAGATTTATTTTAGTAAGAGTTCATTTTGTTAGTCTTATGTAAAATCTCCATTTACTTCTACATGTGCCACATCATGTCATTATGCTTATTTTGAGTACTTCACTGTATGACATGACTTTTGTGTATCTCTCAGTTATCGTTTATGAATGAATGACATTTCTATTTGAATTTCTCCTCACTCGTGGTTATGGGTTTGATTGCATGAATGTAAATAGGGGAGCACAAGTTTCTTTTCTTGTATGCATGTTGATTGGGGGAGCCATTTCCTACTTTTCGATGTTATCTAACGGGAGAGAAATATTGTGTTGAAATTGCAATTATGAAATTGATATGCATGTCAATGTTTATCTTTTAATTGCCAAGTTCACATTGTTTGTTATCATAAAAAAGGGGAGATTGTTGGACTAAGTGTCTTGGATATACACTCCACCTAGGATTTTAATGGCAACAAACAAAGTTAAATGATTCTAACATATTTATTTAGTGTTTACGAATTTCAAATCTTGTTAGGAACTTTGAGTTCAAAAGGAAAGTAGAGCTATGCACAAGTTCAAGTCAAATCATCAAAATAAAGCCGGATAAGTTCATGACTCAGCTCATACAGTGACAAGGATGGGAAAGATTATACTACTAATTGTACAACTTGTGTAAGGTATATAAGTCTAATCTTACAAGCCAAATGGTTCAGAATCATGCATTTCATGTTTTCTAGTTCTTAAAGAACTTAAAATTTGTAATTTTCAATTTCGTCAGTTTTAAATTGTTTTAAATCACGCAAATATGTTTTATGGCATGTATTTGATGTGTACAAATTGTTAGAATTGATTTTGAATGTATCGGTATATGTTTAGACGGCTTTTAGATTGACATTAAAAATATTTATAGAAAAGCCCCTACCTTTTTCATGAAACTGAGATTTTTTATTTTCGGGGTTTGTAAAATCATCCGTGATGTCTAGACATGTTTTATAGAACCTACTAAACATGTTTTAAGTGATTTCAGAGACTTAATAGTCATAGAGGTGTTAGGAGGTCATTTTGCAAAACCAAATTTTTATTTGTTTAGAGGCCTACACCCTGCCCAGTGAACTGACATTCTAGCCAGCGCGCTGGTCATCTATCCAACGTGCTGTGTAGTCTCCTGACAACTTTTTTTAAATTTTAATCTACACCTTCAATTTGAATTTGGGGATCATTTTGGGGCCTTGAATCATATGTAACTATCATGGGAACAAAAAGGGTTTGACCAAGGACCCAAATAACCAAGAACACAAAATAAACAACTCTTGCTCGCATACTCTTCAGAATCCAAGTTTATACTTAAATTTGTCAACTTTGTGCTCACAATGACTTGGAACTTTTGAGGGCTTGCGTTTAGATCTTGAAATCAGTGTTCTAAAGCCTACAACTTGTGATCCAAAATTTTTTTTCAGAAGATACACTTGGGGTTGTAAGGTTTCTTGATCTCCTATACTTTTTGAGCTTAATCTATATTTTGTGACTTGTATTTTGTGTGAAAATTGTTTGTTGTTATTGAGCATACTTGTCTTTGGGTTTGCACTTAAACTTGATCTTTTTAAGCCTAGGACTTGTTTGAACAAGTTGTTGTTCGTAATCTTGAATTTTGTCAAAACTACTTGTTCAATTGATTTGAAACCGCGTAGTTTTTCATCGATACTATCTTGTCGGTTTCTTGACTAAATATTACATGTACTCACTAATTTTTATTGGAAATTTAATCGCGTCCATACTTGCATTCATTATAGTGGTTTAGCTCTTGGAGGCTTATAAGTTGTTGGATTTATTACCGTTTTACTTTGTAAGGCATATTTCATTGCATTATTCAATTTCATTATGTATCATTGATTGTGAGACTTAGTGGGATCTAAGTCAAGGGATGGCCTAGTTGAGGCTATGCAAATACCCTAGTGCAAACTAGGTAAGAAATCCTAATTTGTATTTAGACATTCTAGACTTATAAGCTTAGGTTGTAATACTTATTGGTAATATAAGTGGGGGTTTGAAAATTCTAACTAGGGCGGTTAGGTAGTGGATCTAGATCGTTGGGATCAAACCAGTATTAATACCTCGTAGGAGAAGTTGAAGAAACATCTGCAGGATGAATTTTTACTCAATAATTTCTAGCATCTTATGTATCAAAGATTGCAGAACCTGAGGCAAAGGACAAAGTCTGCTAATGAGTACACCAATGAGTTTTACCAATTGGTTGCTAGAAACGACCTATAGGAGATTCATGACTAATTGGTGTCAAAGTATATTGGTGGGCTGAATTTGAAAATCTAAAATGCCGCCAACATGTTTGACCCAATTTCTTTGGGTGCAACGTGTTAGAAGGCAAAGCAAGTAGAGTAGCAATTACGATATAGTGTTAGTTTTTATGCTTGTAAATGTTGGTGGTGGACCAACTAATACTAGCGGAGTTAATGTTGGCAATGGAAACATTGCGACAAATCTCGTTGCTGGTAGTACAAGTAGTATTAAGTGTTTTTATTGTGGTGAGATTGGCCATCGAGTTTTGGAGTGCAAAGGGAAGAAAGTTCTCTTTGTTGATAACAAGGAGGTAGATGATGACGTGGATCCAACATACATCACTACAGAACCCATTTTTGATTTGTCTGCTGACAACACGAAAGAGGAGATTGTGATAAGAGATGTCAGTATTGCATTAGTTGTGAAACGGTCTTGCATGAGATCGAGGTAGGATCTTGATGATGAATGGTTTAGGAACAACATCTTTCAGTCCAAGTGCACCATCTTGGGCAAAGTTTGCAAATTCATGATTGATATAGGTAGCTTTGAGAACATCATCTTTACCAAGGCGTTTCAAAAGTTAGGGCTTGTAAGGAGAAACATTCAACCTTACAAAATGTCATGGTTGAAAAAGGGTGGTGAGGTAACAGTTTTGAAATACATTTTGGTGACTTTCTCTATTGGTGATAAGTATAATGATTCTTTTTGGTGTCATGTTGTTGCTATGGATGTGTGTCACTTGTTGTTGGGGTGCCCGTGGTAATTTTATAGAGGAGTTACGCATGATGGAAAGACTAATAAGTAAACTATAATTTTTAAATGGTGCGAATTGTTTTTCTGCTTTGAAGTTTGTAAATAATGATTAGTTGGAAATAGAGAGTAGTAGTTTGTTGACACTGAACATATTTGAAGTAGAGTTGCGTAACTCGGAAGTAGTTTATGTGCTAATTGGGAAGTAAGTAAGTAGTGATGTTGTGATTCAGAATCAGTGGCACCTATAGTGGGTACAATTTCTGACATATTTCTTGATGATTTGCCTTATCCAACATTAATTTGACCTAGAGCTTGGTGCGACTCTTCCTAATAGGCCACATTATAGAATGAGTCTTGCTGAACATGAAGAATTGCAGCAACAAGTTGAGGAGCTGCTATTAAAAGGCTTTATTCATGAAATCTGAAGCCCATGCGCAGTTCCAACCTTCCTGACCCCTAAGAAGGATGGCTCCTGGCAGATGTGTGTTGATAATAGAGTAGTCAACAAAATTATTGTCGGATATTGTTTTCCCATTCCTTGTCTAAATGACTTGCTTGATCAATGGAGCGGTGCTATGGTGTTTACGAAACTGGACTTGAAGAGTGGGTATCATCGGATTTGTTTTTGGATTGGCAATGAGTCAAATACAGCTTTTAAGACCCGTGAAGGGTTATATGAGTGGCTAGTGATGCCATTCGGATTGTCTAATGCACTTAGCACTTTCATGAGAGTCATGAACCAGTGTTTGAGGCATTTGATAGGCAAATGTGTCGTTGTGTATTTCACTGACATTTTGATTTACAGTGCTAACCAGGATGAACACCTCGAGCATTTGTGATATGTTCTTTCTATTTGCACTGGGAGAAGTTTTATGGTGCCATGAAGAAGTGCTCGTTTGTGAATTCCAAAGTTCTATTTTTGGATTATGTCATATCTGGAGATGGTCTGTAGGTCCAAGGTGCAGGTTGTGCGACATTGGCCGAGGCCTAGTACCGTTACTTAAATTCATAGATTTCATGGATTGGCCTCCTTCTATTGGCGGTTCATTCCACATTTCAACAGTATTATGGCACCAATCACAGATTGTATGAAATGTGCAAAGTTTGTGTGGAGCAATGCGACAGAGGGGTCATTTCAGCTGATCAAAGTGAGGCTCACACTGCACCTATATTGGTGTTACCAGACTTCCATATCCCTTTTGAGTTGCATTGTGATGTTTCTAAAGTGGGCATTGGGGCTGTTTTGATTTAGAATAGTGGCCTTGTGATATATTTTAGCAAGAATTTATCTTGGGCTAAGTTGCGTTACAGTACCTACGATGTGTAATTTTATGCAGTGGTGCATGCAGTAAAACATTTGCGCCATTACTTATTCCAAGACGAGTTCGTGTTGTTTACTGATCTTGATGCCTTGCGACATTTGCATGGGCAAGATAAGGTGTCGGCTAGGCATGCTTCGTAGGCCGCATACTTAGAGCGTTTTACTTTTATGGTAAAACACAAATCTGGAGTTACAAATAAGGTTGTTGATGCTTATGTAGAAAATGAAGTCTATGGAGTCGAATGACTGTGGAGGTACCTAGCTTCTCATATTTCTCTAATTTACTGGACACTGATCATTTCTTTGCTGGTATTTTGGTAAAAGTGTGTAATGGTGATGATACAAATTATGTATTGTATGAGGGGTTTCTATTTAGAGGCAACCAACTTTGTGTTCTTAATTATACTCTGAGATTGCAAATCATCGAAGAGCTACATTGTGAGGATCATGTAGGTTGTGACAGGACTTTGCAATTGGTTTAGGCTTACTACTATTGGCCTACAATTCACGAAGAGGTGGAGAAATATGTGCAGCATTGCCAAACTTATCGAGTCTCGACAACGACTAATGCAGGTCTTTATATGCCATTACCAGTTCTAGAGCTGCTGTAACGGCTATTATTTATTAACGCCGTTATTTTATTATTTCAGATTAAGATGCCAACTCGGACGACACGTGGACGTTGCGGATAGACTAGGCATGACCTGGATCTAGGTATTGACTGTGTATTGGTGTTTTCATTGAGTCCTGCGATGTATTAATATTATTTTATTATGAGGTATTATTCATCACAGGTGTGGTTATAAAATTAATTGTTGGGCGAGGTTGAGCATCGGGGTTTTGTGTTGTGGAATGCGCCAACGTGATGGTATGGTAGTTATGAGGCCGGGCGTTGGAGTTTGATTAGATTTAATTAATTAAGCATGACTAAGGTCGAGGATTTGATTTAATGGGATTTAAATATAACTTTAGGTTAAAACTCAATTAGGTACACTAAGTGTGGGACTGCCTCGGGAAGTGTGTTGGACGAGGGGCACGGGGTGCCAGGTAGTCGGGAAGTTAGTGTGACCTTATTCATCCTTTTATAGAATTTATTGATGACTAGAATAGGTTTTAAGAGTTAAATCAAATTGAAATTAGTCAAGTCTTATAGTTTGGACTGAAAAATCAGTACACCTAGGATGGACCTCGAGACATACAACAGATGTGATACAAGGCAGTTGGTGTCAGATAAGGTGTTTAGGAAATTGGTGACACCAGTTTGACAAGGACTGTCCGATTAACCTCGAGACGCGTGTGCACACCAGATTAAAACACAACCTATAAATACCACTTGATCGTGAGACATGCAAACCCAAAGCACACTTCAATACAAAATCTCAGGTTTCTGGAAAAGGGAGATCTTTGTTAGGGAAGCAAAGGAAGGATTTGAGGCTGTATTGGGAGATCAAACGACAAGATCTAAGGTAAATTACTCACCAATTCCTTAATTTTCTAAAAATTATTGAGGTTTAAAACGGATTTTTTTGGAAGAACATCATCACTATTTTGGTTGATTTGTGGTTTATGAGGTTAGTTTTAGTGAATTAGATCAAATCGAATCGAATTTGTGGAAAATTGAGGTGGATTGGGTGATTTCGAATTTATATACCTGCATCCTTTGATTCTCTGATTTTGAGTAAAAACTTGTTTAAATCGGTATTTTGGAGAGCAATTTGATGTTATGGAGGTGTGTGTGTTGCTGTGGGACTGTTTGGGAGGTTCAGGAAAAAGAAAAACCAGAAATTCATTTCTGGAATTTCTGGGCAACATGCAATTAGCGTGCTAGGCGATGAACACTAGTGCGCTAATCACGCTGGGGAAGATGATGAACAGTGACCAAGATCAATTAGTGCGCTAATAGATCTAACTAGCGCGCTAATGACACTCTGAACTTTAATTAAAATTTGAAAATCGAACCTAACTGATTATTAAACTAAATAAATTGACCAATAAACCTCGGGAATAGATCTCAGGACTCACGGGACAGTAGTTGGAGTCAGGGACTAGTCGAGGGTCAGACCGGGGGTAATTTCGGGATTTTTTTAGCGCGGTTTGAGGTACGTAAAACCTAACTGAACACCACTACTACATTTACTTATTGTAATTTCATTTGAGCTGTAAATTATTGATAATTTATAAGTCCAATCTTACTGGGACAATTGAGTTTTCCCGTCTATGTATCCAAGGGTTGTGTGGTCGCTTGCTAGATGTGTGGTCTAGGACACAGTTGTAGGGTCGATGGTGTAGGTCACGACAGGGCTCCTGGTCCTCTGTACACATCTTGGATAGCTGGTTCACACCCATTTGTATATCTTTGTGTTCATATTCATGCGATGAGCTTTGAGCAGTTGTCTGCATTTCTCCTTTTTTCCGCATGTTTATTTAACACTATTTATTGGTTTATTTACATTCTTTATTTATGATGCATGGTGGTTTTCCTTGGGATTTTACTTACAGGGCTCGTCATCTGCCTTTTGTGATGGCTGAGCGCATATCCTAGCACTAGCAAGGGTAAGGGGATTCTCGGCGATTACATCTGACTTACCTACGCCGAAGCCTGCTGGTACGTGTGTTGATGTTTATATTTTTGATATTTTCTATATCTTTTGGGATTGGGAAACTATATTTCACCCCTGTACCTGTATATATCATTATTATAGTTGATCGCCTATATGTACAGTATTGCTGGGATTTTCCACTATAGGATGAATCAGTAAAAGTTATATATTTTCTTTTGATAATGACAAGACTTCCACTGTTATTTACTCCTTAATGTTAATTAGCTTATTGCTAAATCTAACCTATATGTAAACTAACAAATAAATTGAGAAGACACGCCAAGGTGTCCGACAAGTGAGGAGTATGAATGACGTGGCAAAGACTTCAGGTGCTGAGGCAGGGAAGTAGCTGGCCATGAGGCAGCCTCGAAATTTGGGGTCGTCACAGCTGCCATGGGTTGATCTTAGTATGGATTTCGTGTTAGGTTACCTAGAACACAACGCATGATTCTATCTATGTGGTGGTTTGTCATTTTTTTAAGATGGTTCATTTTATTCCTTTTAAAAGGATTACAGATGCTGTGAAAGTGGTTTAATTGTTCTTTCAAGTCGTTTATAAGCTGCATAGATTACCTACTTCGATTATGCCAGGTAGAGATACAGGTTCCTTAGTCATTTTTGGCATAGTCTGTGGAAAATGGTGAACACACTGTTGAAATTTAGACGGTTGAAATTTAGTAGTGCTTATCATTCGCAGACAAATAGGAAAATCGAGGTGTTCAACCGTTCTTTAGGCAATCTTTTGAGGTGCTTGGTGGGTGAAAGTCTCCGAAGTTGGGATATGAAGTTGAACGAGGCAAAATTTGCACACAATCATGCTGTTAACCAGAGTACGGGATTTAGACCTTTTCAGGTTGTTTATTCCTTAGTTCCTTGGGGTCCATTTGATATGATGTCATTACCAAGTAAAACTACGTTGCATGGAAAAGCAAATGACTTTGTGCTTGGTTTACAGGAGGTTCATCAAACTATCAAGGATAGTTGTAGGCGACCAATGACAAGTACAAGAAATTTGCTGATAGAAGAGGCGTTACATGGAATTTGAAGTTGGTGATTTTGTTTGGGCGGTTCTTACAAAGGATCGTTTCTCTATTGGTGATTACAACAAGCTCTCGGCAAGGAAGATTGGCCCGGTAGAGATTATTGAGAAGATAAATCCTAACGCTTACTGGTTGAAGTTACCGAGTCATATTTGTACAACTGTTGTGTTCAATGTTAAACATTTGATTCCTTTTTATAGAGATACATTAGAGGATGAAGATTCGAGGGCGAATCCTATCAACTTTTGGGAGAATGATGTAGTCCAAGAAATGTCAAACACTTTTTTAGAAAGGTTTTACCAAAAATAATTTTGGTTGACTTTTAAAGGGTCCGACTATGAAATTCGATAGTTTTGAGGACATGGTTTTGTTATAAATGACTTGGTGATCAATACTCATAATTAACGTCATGACTACGACATTTTTTGGCCAAATTCCTTTGTTCAAGTCTCCGAATCAACAAATTTTCTATTTCTTGTAAGTTTTAGTTTGATTACAACTTTTACTAGGAGTTGTTGTTTTTATGCCGTTTGTGGCGTTAACTTTCCTATTTCTTCTTGTTTCAGTTTAAGGTATTTTAGACTTTTGCTATTTTTGGCAAATTTCGCTATTTAAAGCACCATTTTGCTGTAAATTCAACTTTTTTATTATTGAATAAAATTCAAACTTTAGTTAAGTTCTTGTGCCCTAAATTGTATTATTCATAGTGTCAAATAATTAATTTAGAAGATATCTCATTGGGTCACTCATGGACAATTTATGGATCCAAATCAATTCGATCTAATTATTGCGAATCAGACTGAATTTTATAACTTGTCGAACCAGATTTAATTGTGAAAATGTCAATTCACATAGATTAGATCAACTTGCGAATTATACATGTACAATCCGCGGATCTAATCATGTTCGATTCGTAACATTATACTTGTAGACCTAGCACTATAGATACATCTAGTTATTAGTGGTTATTTTTGTCAACCTATATTTGATCTTCCTTTTTATTGTATTACTTAGTTTTTATACTGCAACTTTTAGTTTTTTAGTTAAATTTTAAGTTTGGTCATATAATTTTTGTATTGAGGTGAATCGAGTCTAATTCGCACTTTTTTTATGTTTTTTTATTACGGAATTGTTTTTAACCAATGTGCAGATTCTTAATTATGAGATAATAATATGATGGTAATCCGCGAACTAGATTAGGTTAAATCTACATTTTATTAATTAGATTGAATCGGATTGAAAAGTTAAATGAGTTGGATTGAATTGAACTTTTTCAATCCACCATAATTAGATCGAGTAGCGCGTTGATCTTAAATAAACAGGGACCGGTCTGTGTACACCTTTACATGGAACATCATTGGTCTAGAGATGAGTAAAAAACCTAAGATTTTTTTTTCAAAAGTAGAAACCTAAGACTACCGATGAAATAAACTACATGAACTGAAATTTCAAGTGAAAGTGAAAAGAAACCTCATATATATTAGGTTTTGAAAAAAAATACTGAATTTATTATAATAGGACAATTAGGTCAATATATAGTTACACATAAACGGGTCTAGTGGGCCAAACCCTAAATATCCACTGTTGCAGTGTCGTGCGTGCACATTTTATTTCCAGTATCTCTCTAACTTATAGTGGTAAGTGGGAATCATCTCGATGGGGATTTTGCAAACTTCTTAAGAAAACGTTTTCCAAGGATTTTTGTTTATTTTATTAAACTAATGGAAACTAAAAATAGGATAGGAATTAAAATTACTTAAGTATTCTAGACTTGGTAAACTAAATTAAAGCAATGCAAAATAACTAAATTAACTAATCTAAATTCAAATCAAGTAATTCAATATAAATTAAACATCTAAACAATCATTCAGAACAATGAAGAATAAATCGTTTTGATATCTGACCATATTAATTAATGTTTAGTCATATAATCATATAATTACCATTAAATCATCAAACCCTAAATGCTTAAATCATTATACTCATAATCATAAGCATGATTAATAGTCTTTATCAAATAATTATTTTCCCTTTTATTAATGGAAACAAATCATTTCTTAATCTTATCACACTTAGCATTTCAAAAGCTTAAAATAATTAAGAATAATAAAAAAAATATTACACTCTATGAAAACTCTTACTACTATGTCAATATTATCTGAAACGCTGCAATAATAAATAACTTAGATCACAACTCACCTAAGATAGCTAAACGATAATTAGATCTTTTAAACTAAACTTAATTACTACTATATATTAGATTTAAAACCTAAACATCACATTACATATTCTCTACTATGCATGCAACATCAAGTTTCATAATTGTAATCCGCAAAGACAATCTATTAAAACCATGAATTGACGAATACGATTAGGTTTAAAGCTTTAGTACAAACACTTAATTACTATGACTACATTACTAAAGACAAGATCAATCTAGCCGCATCTATTTTTACTCCAAAGTCTTAAAATTCTTTTTTTTATTCACTTTTGTGATTTTTGTTCTTGAACCACTGTCGATCCTCCTCTTCGATCGGTGGTGGTTCCAATCAAATCCCTTTTAGTTTTTTTTTAATGCAATAAACAATACATCTTATCAGATTTGTGGAGATTGACCCATCCTTATTGCAGTGCATCTTCATCAATGGTATTGCGTAGATTTATGCAGCGCACTGGATTGTTCTTGTCTTAAGTTTTATTTTAAGCTTAGTTTTCTTTTCTAGTTAGAAGTCTTTGATTTATCTTCTCCTTGTTAGGAAATTTTATGTTTTTTTCTCCTTGTTGAGAAGTTTTGTTATTCATTGTGGCTCTAGTGTTTTGTGTATTATCATGAGTTTCAACATTATACAGACCAGTCCCTGATTTGCAAACTATTTCAATTTAGCATTTACAACCAAATTAATAGAAGTTTGTTTGAACAAATAGAATAAGCGAATCAATGTACTTGATTATATGTTTGATCTTGTATTGGGCCATGAATGATGAATGGAATTTTAATTTCTCTTAAAAAAATAAATAAATAAAAGACATTAATAAAAAATACCTTAATTAAAGAACTCTTGAATCCAATAAATCTTCAAAAGCAAGAACAAATAAATAAACTAGAAACTCCTCAACTTTTAGTTGATAGACAAGTTAGAGTTAATAAGGGTCTTAATTTCGAAACCTTAGGTTCATATATATAGTATTTAATGTGTATATCTCCTAATCAATGTCAAATTCCTATTTTTAATTCAAATTCCTGAAACTGACTCCAACGAATCTTTGGTGAATCCTGTTTCTTCATCAAATCGGTGTGCAAATCGATGAAAATTGCTCTTCGTGCATCATCGATTTGGCCAGCGAATCCTAGTGTATTTGCCATTCGTTGGTCATTCGTTGGGTGTTTCCTAATGCCGAGTTTGGCTAGCGATTTCCAGTGCATTCTCCAAATCTCTGGGAAATCGCTGGGTTTTTTTCTCAGTTGTCTGAATTCTTTATTTTCTTCCCCTTTTTCCTTTACCTTAATATTACCTGAAATCACATAAACAAGAGAAAATTCAGTATAATATAGCCTTTTACATATAAAATAATACTAAAATATAACATTGTCTAATTATTTACTTAAATACCCCCAAACTCAGCACGTTGTTGTCCCGAGCAAAGGATTACTCTCAATTATATTCTATTTTCATTTCTTTTATTGATTTCATCTTATACGGAAATGATTGTTAAATAGAAACAAATATTACCCTTATGAAATAAAAATTATGATAGAATAGAAAGATTTGGAAAGAAGAAACCTTTAATGATAACTTAACCCTCATTATGCAATATACCTCATAACTCAAACTTCAATCAATACTAAGGCCATGCCACAATATTGGTTTTCTTAATCTCTACTAACAAACATCAAACTTACAATGACTAATATAGAATCTTAAGATACAAAAACCACTAAATCATTCACAAATTCAGTTTCTTTATCAATTTCAAATGCAACCACAATTAAAGTCAATAAGACCAATAAGCAAATATCATTTTCATTTCACATGTTGGATAAAGAGATACTTAAGTCAACCTAGCTATAAGCACTCGAGCTAAATCTTTTTTATTTGAGTTTTCATAAACTTTTTCTCCATATTTCTTATCTCTCATTTTTTTCTTTCATATATTTTTCTTTTCATTTCCTACGGTTCCCTGCTTATTTCCTTTGGATACCGCAATTTTCTTTTTATAGGAATACTTTCCTCGCCATTATCCCACCATAAGATTTTGTGCTTCATTTCGTGTATAATATGTGGGACACTCTTTTTTTTAATTTAAAAATCTTATGTTAGCACTTCTCACTTTCACTATAGTCAAGGAAGTATTTCTTTCAACTAAGTAAAGTTTATTGGCTAAATTCCCGTCTTCCCTTAATTGTGACATAAAAATTCTTTTCATTATTTCTTTTCAAATACTTTGACCAATAATCTTTGTATAACAAGATTCTTAGAAATTTGTCTTGTTTATCTTGCACTGTTATTTCTATCTTCTACCAATTTTCATGTATAACACAAAACAATCAATCCCTCTAAACTCTTCCAGTGCATACACAATCTAAGTAAGTTAATCAATAGGGTATAATAATTGATTCTTTCTATCATAAAATTTTTACTTTCATGGGTAATAATAAAAATATCACTTCTATTTAAATCCAAATTATATTAAATTCATGATATTTTCAAACTAAATAAAGTAAAATGAAGTACTAATGAACTAATTTAGGTAATATTTATTTCACACTTACTTGTATCCTTGAAAATTTTGAAAAATTTATGTACTATTGAAAATCAAATAAATTGAGTAGATTCTACGTCTCGAACTTTCCATACTTCGCTTATTTATACTCCATATTACCAAATACCCTCTAACTCATTTTAAACCTTGTCCTCAAGGTTTAAAAATTAAGTTGGGTTTTCAAATAAATAAATATACCTTGAGAAGCATAAGCGAATAATATATAATAAATTAATTTAAAGAACACTTAAATATATGAATAAACTTCCATAAAAACAAAGACTATAAATTAACAATAAAATGCATCCAACATCATCATCATTACCAATGTATCACCATCAACAAAGTATAATCAATCACAGTATCATCAAAGCAACAATCACATCATAGATCACAGTAGCAAATCATAGATTGCAAAGTAAGACCTCTCACAATAACATTCAATAGATAGAACGAAGAAGAGAAATGAAATAAGAAGTGCTGCCTAGTAGTCACATCATCACCACAATCGCCAAGAAGTGATAGCTTGCTACAGGATTGTAGAGACTATAATCAACTCTCAACTTTGAAACTGTAGTGGCCCCAATTCCAAGGCAACGCTGAGCACTGCCATGCGACAGATGCCTCACTAAACTTTGCCACATCAGGCACTTCTATCGATGACAACCCACAACTTGACTGGTTACTTACAGGTTTTCCAACAAAACTAACTTAACTAGGTATGAAATATATTTGTTTAGAAAGTTAATTCAATTATTTAACTGATTATTCTACAACAAACGTCTCGTATTAAATGAAATTAAGTAAAAAGTGATTTCATTTATATATATATATAATAACAATCTATTATGGAAAACCCGGAAGAGAATTCTCTGTATATAAGGCAACAATATAATCAAAATGTGAATATATACAAGTACCGGTGTCTCTCAAGTCCCTAAAAATCTAAAATAAAGTAAAATACCAAAAACAAATACCTACGAGTGTGTATCGAACAACCGAAAAGCTTAGGAATAGTCGCCTAACACCTCTTTACCCTTACTCGTAGAAGGATCTACACTCAGTCATCCAACAAAAAGATATGACGAGTCTAGTGAGTAAAATCCTAGAGAAGTTCACGTAATATTCAATATAAATGATAAAAATGACTATAAAACATGCAAGTAAGCATATGGAAATAGAAAATATCCATGCATGAATAATATTTACAATGATACATTTCAATAGAAAAAACCTAAAACATAGCAAAAACAATAATCAAGCCAAATCAAATAGATAGTAGTAAATAAAATCATTGATTTGCAGATAATGAGAACATAAATTCAACTTGCAACTATAACCTGCGACCTTGTTACTAAATCTCAACTTTAGTTACTAGAAGCAACCTAGGACATCCAAAACCATGCCAAGCATCTCCTTAATGCCCTCTTGAGCCGTGAATATATTCAACCGTCATCAACACATGTGAATTCTAATTACGACCTCATGTGCATGTGATTTGGAAACACCATGCCGCCCTACAACATAACTGAAAAATGGACAAACCCATACGTCCCCATCAGCAAAGACGCATGTAAGTGAAACCATACAAGTATATAAGAAAGAAATGAAAACAAATCCAAAATTGAATTATGTGAAGCCGTCTTATGGGTTTTACGTACCTTGCACTCGTCGACTTGGCAAAGTCGTGGTACTAGGAAGTCGAGTTTGTGGCTACGTAACTTTAACTTGATGTATTTGAGTCCACTTAGATATTTCTCCTTCGTTTCTTTGATACTCATTTATCATTTTTATCATTCTACTCTATTTATCATGTACCTACTATTTATTTCTTATATTTTTACTTTACCGCATGATATATCAACTTCATTATTGAATTCTTGAAGTACTATTTAAGACTCCTCTAGATTTACTCATTGGAATTATATCTTTTTGGTGATAATTTCAGACCCGTAAATAAGCAAGGGCAAAGAACGAGTGATTGATGATTACTTCTGAGGACTCTCATAATGGCTCCTACTTTTTTCTATACTGCAGGTTTTTGTATTATATTTATCCATTATGATTTTTTTGTAATACTTTGGGATATGGGGACTGAGCAGCACTTTGATATATGTATATGTTCATTTTTGCCACTGTACTTATGCATTATAATGTCCTAAAAACTAAAACCTAACTAATTACTACTAATTGTGGATTACTATTAATTGAACGTTGGGTTTAGCCCAAGTTGATGAGATTGGCCAGTGGTATAACCCCGAAAATTGAACATGGGTAGTCCAGTTAGCAGTAATTTATGGTGTAAATTAGGAACTGTGTGTTGTTGTGGTGTGATGATAATTATATATAATTATTGGTGATTAACGTGAATTAATGTAAACCATATAATTCAAGAATAAATAATTAATAAGCAGGGGATATGTCACGTAAAACATGTAAGTCGTAGGGACGGTGTACACGCCTGAGTGAGCTCGTTGGCGTGTTCGGTCGGCTAATACATAGAAGAAAATGAAGATTTATATATATGTAATTGTTATATATATATATATGTATT
The DNA here is from genome assembly GCA_039657345.1 of Stephania japonica. Classification (NCBI taxonomy): domain Eukaryota; kingdom Viridiplantae; phylum Streptophyta; class Magnoliopsida; order Ranunculales; family Menispermaceae; genus Stephania; species Stephania japonica. Next base: position 11,949,354 of record CM077564.1, on the reverse strand, counting down.
AAATCCTAAAGTTTATAAAATAAGTTATAAGACACTAATATACCTCGTTGTGACACATGTGAGTCATGGGTGGTCATGCAAGAGACGTTGATGTAATGTGTGTGCCTAAGTGTGCTCATTAGCGCACGTGGTGGATTGTGGTCTTGAAAATACAAGTGTTTATAAATTTATATTATATATATACTGGAAAATAGGAAGTGAGTCACAAATCTTGAGGAAATTTTATATATCCAAAATCACACAACCGCCTCACCATTCTCGACAATTTGATGAGAATAAGGAGAGAGAGAGAGAGAGAGAGAGAGAGACCGAACGAGTGAGAAGAAGAGAAAGCTTGTTAGAGCTCGGGAGATTGAGAGTCCAAGGCGACGGTGAAAGTGAGGTACGATCTTGGTTGTTGTTGTTATTGTTGTTGTTATTTTTATTGGAGAAGAGAAGCTCGGACAAACCCCTTCCAAATCAAGTGTGGTTGGGCCAGTTCAAAAATAATGAAAAATAAAAAGATTAAACTGAGTCAAGCCCTTGAACCGAGCTTGTTCAAACAAACAGCTCTACTCTATCGATCTCTTGAGGAAGAAGGGGTTAAGCCCTTGAACCAGGCCGGTTCACCATATTTGGCTCGATTTGGGCTCAAACACCTTCCCAAAAAAAAAACCGAAAATTCATAAATAATTCCAAAAAAGAATATTTTGGCCCAAATAAATGGAAATTAGAAATTTCTATGAAAAATGGGCATTTCGGGATTCTTTTGAGATTTTTTTGGGTGTTTAGCTTGTAAAGTGCAAAATGTTTGGATAAACTTAAAATTGACAAATTGGAACCCAATGTCTATAAAAATGGTCTTGAAGACACTTGGTCGGGAGTTCTAAGGTCTTGTTAGACATAGAATAATGTGAAAATGAACTAAAAACACCTAATGTGGATATAGGTTTTCCGAAAGTTCGAGAAGAAGCTCGTGAAACTCGAAACGGTGTGAAATACATAAATTTTAGGAAATCATGACCGAGGTAAGTGGATTTCACTTATTTATCATTTATACCATGCTACTTATTATAGTTTAGATAGCTTATTGACTGAAAATGGGGAGCTGTGTACTATGAAAAAAATATTTGTTTTAAAATGTAATTAAATGGACGTGTAGTACTTGGTGGTATCCGAGGATATACAAATGGCAACATAGTGTGTGTAAACACGAGATCGAGGCGTTGGTAGAATAGGGTTAAGGGTGGCACCCTAGACTATTTGTAAATCCGAACTCAATAAATTGGTGGCACAATTATATCTTGGTTCATGGGTTTTAGACAGAGCTATTAAAACAAGGATATAAGTGAATGAACAATACTTTGCCAAACTATTGGTTTAGTCAGTTAGTATACCTGAGGATGGTGGATTCGACCCTTGTTTCGATAAATGAAAATGAAAACGTTTCAGTATCACATGCTATGGACATCGATTAATTTGCTTGTTGCTTATTTATGGATTATATGATTTGCAATACCTTATTTAAATATGTTGTTGGTTCATAATGTTATTGCATTTCCATTGATTATTATATGTATATCTGATGGCTAAGTGAACACTGTTGGGGCATATGCCCTAGGTCAATCTACAAACATTGTTTATCTTATAATTTTAGTTAATTAAAATAGAGGTTTTCATTTGTTGTTTTATTATAAGTGATTGCATGTTTACCTTATAATAACATCCATGGGTATTTGTTGAAATATCTTAAATGTCCCTAGTCAGTCATTATAATGGGAACTATAATGAATTAAAACTAGTGTGAGTCTTGATTGATGGTCATGTGATGATCATGTGTATAGGGATACGAATCAAGATCATGATTACTTGTTAGGGAACAATGTACTGGATTGACCCGCTATGAAAACACCACTTGGATTAAGCTATAGGTGTTACTCGTGATAGATATATCATTTATTCTATCGACTTAAGATTACTATAGACTTCAATATTATAAGCATGGTAATTTGACACAATTAATATTGTTTTTAACCGGACGATTATAAAGATTGTGATTGGTTATCATGTGAGCAATATGTGAAGGTATGTAATCAAGATAAAATTTGTCCCTCTCATAAAGAGAGTGATATTAGTGGATCCTTCGAAATATTAGATTGTTAAATTGCCAAGTCCAAGTAAATTAATATGATCAATGTCACTTGGAAGTTTTCAATCTACCTAAAGATCGAGACTAGTATGATTGAACATTAAAGGTAACTTTTCATACATTATGTTTAATCAAAGGATATCACAAAACAAAAGGGTATCATATATTTTATTCATTAGGTTGTATCGATTTTGATATTCATGCTATTTGGGTAGTCATAATGTCTTGCTAGAGACCGCTTATGACATGTGTACCGAAAATGGTTTTGTTTACTACCAACATTGCATTAACCTATTGGGTCGTACACAAAGAATTGCTTTGTGCAATTTCAATTAGTCTAGAGTAATAACTTTTATATGATAAAATTCATGACATAAAAAAGCTCTTATGATTTGTTATATGATAACTTATTATTAGAGGTATATGTGTAATTTGCTTAAACTGCATAAATACAACAATTGTATTACGTATAGGATTTTAAGTGTGAGCTCATCTACACATATAAATAGAAGGTCATACCCCAAATAAACGAAATAAGAATTTCGTTTTGCTATTTTTAGAGTTCTCTGTATTTTGGGAGAGAAAAGAAAACGCTTTCTATCTCTCTTGGGACTAGCACTTCAAATTGCGTTCACCATTCATGTGTGGATTTTTTATAGAGGACGCACGCTTGAATGTCTTGGAGATAGAACAATTAGATAAGAAAATCATGAATTAAGGTATGTTTACTTTGTAGATCTTGTTTAATGGAACTTATTTGCGATCCTGTTGGGGTTTTTCATAAATTGTTTTGAATTTTTCACTGCGAATTAACCCCAAAACCCAACACTGGTATTAGAGCATTAGGTTCAGTTCTATTAAACGTTTGCATGTTTTCTCTTATATATGTGATATATGTGTGAAAACATGATGGTGATTAATGTATATATGATATACGTAAATGTTATGTGATAATTGTTATCAATAATTGATTTTAAAGTATGTTATTAATTCATGTATTTAATACAAATGCATGATATATTTTAAAATTGAACAATTCAAATTTTGTATGTTCTCATGATAGAAATCATGTTTAGGTTAATATGATTAATTTAATATGATTATGTTCTTGAATACATAGTTCGTTTTGTGTAATAATTATGTATGTTTCCATGATAGAAATCATATTTAAGTTAATATGATTAATTTAATATGATTTTGGTGTTGAATGCATGATTAATATTTCGTTTCTTGATTCAATTGCTTGTTTTATTAATAAGAAATGTAATTAGTTTTGATCACATATTTCATAGTTGTTGTTTGGTAGTATGTTCCTATTAGATAGGAGATAAACTTTTAATCGAATAAGAATATTTGTAAATCCTATATGATAGGTGAGATACATAACAAATTTGTATTGGATTAGGATTCCAAGTATCTTCAATTCTAATTTTGATTAGAATAAGATATTAAGTTAGAGGTGGACCAGCATTAATTAAAAATAATTTAATTAATTTTGGATTTAAAAATGAGGAGCAGTTTTGGTCAATTGGATTGACTAAAGAAATGAGTAATTATAAGCGATTTTTTATTTACGGAATTGGTATTTGTTGTTTAAAAAAGAAAAAAGGGAGGCACTACCCCCCGGAACCACCGCCCTGCTGACCGGCCAATGGAACCGCCAATAACTCTACGTAGCACAAGGAAATTCATATAGTAGACATTATTAGTAAAATTTCATAACTTGTATGGTGATTGTACATTATATGTAATATATGATATTTATCTTGTTTAATTATGATCACTAAAACAAATAAACTCACTCTTCTTAATTTTAAGTCAAGTGTCATCCAATCTCAAACACTTGTCAAGTCTTCGATCACATCAATATGGGTCTGCCTTTGCAGAGTGTATTGTGTTATCTTGGTAAGGCAAGTTGAGTAAAAATTTCACTATTTTTGAGATAGTTAGACTTGATAAAGCTATGAAAACGGTTTTGAGCTTTAGGCACAAGATGAGATAAAACAAGATAAGACATATGATGTCATAATCTCATAAAACAACTAAAAGTTACATATGATGTAATTGGTAAAAGTGACCTACCTAAATAACCTAATTTAAAGTGTCATGCCTTAGCTGTCTTCGAATTAGGTGAAACATGAGTTTTAGTCCCTTAAATTAACATATTGGCTTTAAAGGAAGGTTGTTAATTTAGTAGGAGTCTATTCCTCTTAACTAAAATGAACTTTTGCATAATCTTTGTTGTAGATTTATAGCTTCATCTAATCACACTAATCCCTTGTCATTACGATCAATCCTTGAAAATAATAAGTTATCTAGGACAAACTTTATTAACTGGTTCAGAAACTTGAGAATTGTTCTTAAGAATAAATGCAAGTTGTTCGTCCTAGATGATTTTATTCCTAAGGAACCACCAGCCAATGTTGCAAGCGTCGTGAACGATACACATACTAAGCATGTCAACGACTTTACTGATGTTGCATGCATTATGTTGGTAACCATGGTTCCTAAACTTCAGAAGGACATGGAACACATCGAAGCTTACGACATGGCTACAATGCTGAAGAAAATGTTCCAACAACAAGCTAGGCAAGAAAGGTTCATGACAGTCAAGAACTTTCATTTTTGCAAAATGGCCGAGGGTGCGTTAGTTAGCCCTCATATCATAATAATGAAGGGCTACATTGACCATCTTGATAGACTTGAATTTTCCATAAACCAAGAGTTGGCTACTGATTTGACCCTTAATTCATTGTCTGATAGTTTTTCACAATTTGTGATGAACTATAACATGAATAACATGGAGAGATCTATCTCATAATTGCATTTGATGCTTAAAACTACTGAACAAAATATCAAGAAACCAACTGCAAATGTGTTGATGGTTCAAAAAGAAAAGGCTATGAAGAAGAAGACCAAAGGCAAGGCTATAGTTGCCAAGGTTGTTGTGCCAGTTACAAAGTCTGTGAAACAAGATAAGCCTAAGGTTGCTTCTACTTCATGGTTCTAGAAGGAAAAAGAAAAAGAAGGAAATTGTCATTTATGCCATACACATGAGCATTGGTTCAGAAATTGCAAGCTCTATCTTGAAGATCAAAAGAAAAAGAAGAGTAATGCGACTACTACTTCAAGTATTTATGTTATTGAAGTTAACTTGTCTACTAGTGATTCATGGGTATTGGATACTAGATGTGGATCTCATATTTGCATTATTATGGAGGGTCTCACTAGAAGTAGAAATCTAAAGAAAAGAGAAGTCATCCTACGAGTTGGAAATGGAGCAAAGGTTGTTGCGTTGGCTGTAGGATGCTATGAGTTGTCTTTATCAAGTAGACTAGTTTTAGTTTTAAATAATTGTTATTATGTCCCTACCTTGATCAAAAACATCATTTCAGTTTCATTTATGGATTTGGATGGTTTTAGTTTCATTATTGCGAATAATAAATGTTTCATTTCTTGTAAAGAATTTTTCTATGCAAATGTCGATTTGTGTGATGGTCTTTATATTCTAAACTTGAAAAAGTCCACATATATTCCTATTCTTAACGCAAATACAAAAAAGATTTAAGTCAAATGATTTGAATTCATTTGACTTTGAATCATAAAGATGATTGGCCACATAAATGAGAAACACATTTTTAAACTCCATAAAGATGAACTTTTAGATTCATTTGATTTTGAATCATATAAAACATATGTACCTTGTTTATTAGGCAAGATGACAAACAGTCTCTTTACTAGACATAGTGAAATGGCAAGTGATTTATTGGGCCTAATACATACTAATATATGCATCCCTATAAACACAATAGCTAGAGGTGGTTATTAATACTTCATTACTTTTACTGATGATTTCAACAAATATGGTTACGTGTATCTCAAGAAACATAAAGGTGAAGCTTTTGAGATGTTCTGAACGTTTCAGATTGAGGTGCAAAGTTAACTTAGCAAAACTATTAAAGCACTTTGATCAAATCGAGGTGGTGAATATTTGAACTAATAGTTTGATGATCATCTTAGAAACTGAGGTATTGTCTCACAGTTAACTTCTCCATCAACTCCACAATGGAATGGTGTTTCTAATAGGAGAAATCAAAATTTATTGGATATGGTTCGATATATGATGCGTCATGCAGATCTTCCTATTTCCTTTTGGGGCTATGCCTTAAAAACTGTTGCATTTACACTGAATCGTATTCCTTCTAAAACGGTTGATAAAACACCATATAAGATGTGGTTTGGGAAAAGACCAAGTTTATCTTTCTTTTAGATTTGGGGTTGTGAGGTTTTCGTATGACGACAGATCTTAAAAAAATTATCAGCAAAATCTATCAAGTGTGTATTTGTTGGTTATCCTAAAAAAACTAGAGGATACTACTTTTATAATCCCTCTGAGAACAAAGCGTTTGTTGCTCGAAATGGTGTCTTCATGGAAAAAGAGTTTATTTCAAAAGACAACAATGGGAATGAAGTTAGTCTTGAAGAAGTTAAAGAACCACAAATAAACACTCAACTGCCAGTGGGAGATCAACAATGTCTTGAACTAGTTGGGCCTCCACAGGTGTCACAAGGCTTGCGTAGGTCTAATAGGGTAAGATATTAGCCTGAGAGATTTGGATTTCTTATGAATGATAGTAGTGAAGTGTTGCTTATGGATCAAAATGAACCTACTACTTATCAGGAGGCTATGTCTAGCCCTAAGTCAGATAAATAACTTAGTGCCATGAACTTTGATATGTAATCCATGTATAATAACCAAGTTTGGAACCTGGTTGATTTACCTGAAGGTGGTAAGGCCATTGGATGTAAATGGGTTGTCAAGAAGAAAAGTGATATGGATGGCAATGTGCATACTTATAAAGCACGACTAGTAGCAAAAGGTATCAAACAAACTCAAATTCAACGTGTAGATTATGATGAGACATTTTCTCCTGTAGCCATGCTTAAATCCAATAGAATTATAATTTCCATAACCGCATATTATGACTATGAGATATGGCAAATGAATTTCAAAGCATATTTTCTAAATGGAAAGCTACATGAGGACATGTATATGCTACAGCCTGAAGGGTTTATTTATCCTGAGAATTCTAGGAATGTGTGCGAGCTTCAAAGATTCATTTATGGATTAAAGCAAGCTTCTCGGAATCTGAATCTCCATTTTGATGAAGCAATTAAGGAATTTTGTTTCATTAAAAATGAAGATGAGCCTTGCGTATACAAGAAGGTCAGTGGGAGTGTGTTTGTTTTCCTAGTACCGTATGTTGATGATATATTACTTATTTAAAAGACATCCCAACCTTGCAGTGAGTCAAGTCCTGGTTAGGGAAGTGTTTCTAAATGAATGACTTAGGAGATATAGCCTACATCCTTGGGATTAAGATCTATAAGGATAGATTTAAAAGGTTGATCGGCCTAAGTCAGAGTGTTTATATTGACAAGGTACTGTATAGATTTTGTATACAAGACTCTAAAAGAGGGTCGTTGCTAATGTCTCATGGTATTAGTCTCAACAAGACTCAATGTCCAAAGATTAATGATGAGTGAGAATGCATGAATACGATTCCATATGCATCAGCTATTAGATCTATCATGTATGTCATGTTATGCACTCGACTTGATGTATCATATGCTTTAATGGCAACAAGTAGATATTAGTCTGATCCCGGTGAGAGTCACTGAATAGCAGTAAAGAACATTTTTAAGTACTTGAGAAGAACTAAAGAAGTTTTCTTGGTCTATGGAAGTTTGGAAGACGAGCTTGTTGTAAATGGTTACACAGATGCAAGTTTTCAAACTGACATAGGTAACTTCACATCGCAGTTTGGATATGCGTTTACTTTGAATGGAGGCGTAGTGAGCCAAAAAAGTTTAAAGCAAGAGATTGTGGCCGATTCTACAATTGAAGCTAAGTACATTGCAACATTCGATGCAACTAAAGAGGCAGTTTGGATCAAAAAGTTCATATTTGAACTGGGTGTGTTCCAAGTATGCTAACCCTGTTTGCTTATATTGTGGCAACAACGAGGCTATAACACAGGCCATGGAAACAAGATCTCACCATAGATCCAAACATATACTCGGATGCTTTCATCTCATCAGAGAAGTCATTGAGAGGGGAGACTTGAAGATTTGCAGAGTTCCTAAAAAAACAATGTTGCAGATACTTTGACAAAGGCTCTTCCACAAGTAAAATATGATGGTCACGTCAGAACATTAGGTATTAAATATATGAATGATTAGCCTTAATGCAAGTGGGAGATGTTGGGACATGTGCCCTAGGTCAATCTACAAATAATGTTTATCTTATAATTTTAGATAATAAAAATAGAGGTTTTCATTTGCTATTTTATTATAAGTGATTGCATATTTACCTTATAATAAAATCTATAGGTATTTGTTGAAATTTCTAAAATGTCCCAAGTCGGTCATTATACTAGGAACTATAATAAATTAAAACTAATGTAAGTCTTGATTGATGGTCATGTTATGTTCATGCATATAGGGATACGAATCGAGATCATGAGTAATTGTTAGGGAACAATGTATTAGACTGACCTACTATTAGAACCCCACGTGGATTAAGTCATAGGTGTTACTCTTTACCCTTGATAGATATATCATTTACTCCATCGACTTGAGATTACCATAGATTTCAATATTATGAGCATGGTAATTTGACACAATTAAAGATTATCTTTAACCGGACGATTATAAATATGGCGATTCGTTATCATGTGAGCATTAGGTGAATGTGTGTAATCAAGATAGAATTTGTCCCTCTCGTAAAGAGAGAGATATCAGTGGATCCCTCGATATATTATATTGTTAAATGGTCAAGCCCAAGTGAATTGATATGATCAATGACACTTGGATTTTTTCAATCTACCTAAAGCTCAAGACTAGTACAATTGAACATTTAGGGTGACATTCCGCGCCTTATGTTTAATCAAAGGATATCGAATGACAAAAGGATATCATATATGTTATTCATTAGGTTGTATCAATTTTGATATTTATGCTACTTTGCTAGTCATAATGTCTTGCTAGAGACCGTTTATGACATGTGTACTGAAAATAGTTTTGTTTACTACCAATGTCGCATGAGCTTATTAGGTCGCACACAAAGAATGGCTTTGCACAATTTTAACTAGTCTAGAGTAATGAAAATTCATGACTTAAAAAAGCCCTTATGATTTGTTATATGATAACTTATTGTTAGGGGTATATGTGTGATTTGCTTAAACTACATAAATACAGTAATTGTATTATGAATAGGATTTTATTGAGGGCTTATCTACACATATAAATAGAGGGTTATACCCTAAAAAATGAAATAAGAATTTCCTTTTGCTATTTTTAAAGTTCCCTGAATTTTGGGAGAGAAAGAAAAATATTTTCTATCTCTCTTGGGGCTAGCACTTCAAATTGCTATCACCGTTTGTGTGTTGATTTCTGATAGATGATGCACGCTTGAATGTCATGGAGATCGAACAATCAGAGAAGGAAATTATGAATTAAGGTATGGTTTACTTTTTTATATCTTGTTTAATGGAACTTATTTGCGATCCTGTTGGGGTTTTTCATAAATTGTTTTGAATTTTTCGCTGCGTATGAATCCCAAAACCCAACAAACACCACTCTACTGAGCCCGTAAATGGGTACAATCTAACACCAAACATGGTAAAAACAAAGTAACTCATGAAATCAAACCGAAGATTTGAAGAGAAATTCAAGTTTGTATCCAAATCTCTAAGCCTCTCCAAGTGTTCTTCAAAGCAAAAGTTATCCAAACCCTAATCTCTTTATCTATTTATACCCCCAGGGTGCAATTTGGTCCAAAAAGTAACTCGAAACCCCAAATCTTCCAGTAGTTTTATATTTTGTAGGTGGCGCTGAGGTGGGCGCTTAGGTGTTGTGTTCAGTGTCGAGTTCTAGGCGAAACCTCCTCGAACTAGCAATTAAGCGCTAAGGCGATGGGCTCAGCACCGAGAGTTGATCGACTAGATTTTTGTTCCTTCTTTGCGCTCTGACCCCTCGTTTCACTCCTTGATCTTCCTAAATGACTGGCCATACACTTTCCTTGCATTTATGCACTTGACAAACACATAAAACACCCCTAATTAGCATAAATTCACTTATTATTTATCCAAATCAACATAAAATTACTACTTAAAGTATTTTATGAAATGCTACGCATCAAATGCTCAACCCCTTTTCAACAATCTCATGTACCTCGGCTAGCGTGCGGGAATGGAAAAACAAGGCTAGCTTAGAAGTTTAGTCTTTTGCCTTTCGATGTTTGAAATCACATTTCGGTTCTATAATAAAAGTTTTCAAATTCGTGTATAAAATTAAATTATCACATTGTTTGGAAACTTGTTATATTTCATCGGTTTTATCCGAGTTTTGTAGTTAAGTTTGAAAATTTGTTTGATAAAGTCTTCCACTGTTATTACTCTTGTTTTATTCAGTTTTTCTTGAGATATAAATGTAAATCAATTACCACAGAGAGGCTGCTGGCTCTAGTTAAGTCTGGTTAGTGTATCCGGGGTTTAATTAAGGTTTTCGGTTGAACGATGCCCTAAGCAGGATCGGGGTCGTTACATGCATGATATCTATTACAGGGTTCCACACACATGCTTTCCTAATACACGTGCAAATGAGTTATTTAAGTTGCTTTATTCATTTATTTCCACGACTTATTAATTTAAATCTTGCAAACCTAATAACTCAAATCTAAAACACTAAATTAACAATAAAATGATATAAGAAGACTTGCTAGCCTTGTGTTGATCTCATGGAGGTTGACAGGGGGTTCACATAGTCCTAGTGCCGTGAGGGGCCCAATTTGTGGGTAATAGGACTATCACAATTACCAAACAAAAAAGAAGTTGCACAAAGTAGTAGTAATAACCAAATTTGATTAGATCTGAGATCGATAAATAGTTCTTTTCGTGTTACACTTATCAGATTCAACATTGGCACAAGTTGAATCTTCAACTTTACATCTCCATTTACGTTTGTATGTAGATTTGCGCTTGCGATTATTGGATCGATACTTTTCATTAATAATTTTTATTAAATAAATGGTTTTCTCCTCTTATAGGAAGTTTTAAATTTTTTTCCATAGTTGGAAGCTTTGATATTCTTCCCTTGTTAGAAGTTTTATTTTTTAGGAATTTATGGTTTGTAGGCAAGAGAATGAGGCTACTCATGTAATGAAGTACCTTTCCCATACATATACTAGTCAAATGGTCAATTATATGAAATAAACCTCGCGATAAGGTAGCTATTATTGTAGTAAATGATCTCGGTGTTACAATGAAATTTGAATACAACCATTTATAAAAAATAATAGCAGTAATACCCTAAAATAATTCTAACCAGCACTTTTCTCATATATTTGTTTATAAACATATGTATTAATAAGCAACCAAGCTCACAATTTAACATCTAAATATGTATATGCCTTCGAATGTACTACATGAAACAACATTAACTCTACTCAACCTTGTTATGGTTATCATCAAACTCTGTGAAAGAGGCTGCGGAAGGTAACTTTCCCCAATCATACTCTGCCACTTAAATTAGCCTTCAGAAGATAAACTATAAAACAACACATTCCTCACAAAGTTTAACCATCCAGACCTTCCTTGTTGAACACGCCCTAAGAAATAAGCTCCAACAATCAAATCTATGGTGCGCCATTTCCTCTTTTTGACATAAAACTTTAGAGTGCCACTCACCTATAATGCTATAATCTTGTTGTGCTTGAGAAAAGAGTTCCTGTCATGATGCCTAAGATGGCAACATCTTCAAGGAAAGAACAACTTCCTTGGGCAATATCAGGAGTCATAGGATGGAATGCGTCTCCAGCCACGGTTACATATCCCTCGCAAATATTATTGTACATAAGGTTCCAAGGTTTTCTAAACTTCAAAGGACCCAAGGACAATATCGTCAAATCACTCTGTTCAACAAACTCTGATAGCATTGGAGGAAAGCATTGAAGGTCACCCAAGAGGGGGTGAATTGGGTTAACGAGTGGTTATCATTTTTTTAAAACTTTATGCTTGAATAGCAACAATAGCGCACACCAACAATAAATATATATATGCAAAGCAATCATGAAGGGGTAGAAGAAATGAAAATGAGACAAGTGATTTATAGTGGTTCAATCCAATCAATCTACATCCACTACCTAACCTCCCCTGTTAGAATTTTTAAACCCCCACTTATGCTACTAATAAGTGTTACCCCTAAGCTAACTAGCCTAGAGAATGCCTAGCCTCAACTAGGCCTTTTACAAAATGCCTTATCGCAATAAGGTCTTATACAACTACCTAATCGTAACTAAGATTTTTCCTACCTAGACTCACCTAGGATTTCCCCACCTAGACTCAACTAGGATTTTCCCTTAACTAGCCTCAATTAGGATTTATGTTTAGCCTCAACTAGGTCTTCTCTTTCGACTTAGATTCCACTAAGTTTTACAATCAAAATTTGATAAATACAATTAAAATCTTGTTTTACAAAGTAAAGCGGCAACAAGCCTAATTCTTATAAGCCACCTAGAGCTAAACCACTCCTATGCATACAAGTATGAACTCCGACTAAGATGTACATAAAATCAGTGAGTACGTGTAATACTTAGTCAAGAAACTGACAAAAGAGTATCGATAAAAACGTGTGCGTTTTCAAATCAAGTGAACAAGTAATGTTGTAAAAAATTAAGATTAAGCACAACAACTTGTTCAAATATGTCTTAAGCTCAAAGAGATCAAGTTTAAGTTCAAAACTTAAGACAAGTATGTTCAAAAACACAACATATGATTTCCAAACATTACTCCAATCAATAAGTATAGATTAAGCCCAAAAAGAGTATAAATCAAGAAATCTTACAACCCCAAGTGTGAAATCTGTAAATCAGTTTTAGAGTAGTTGTAAGCCTTAGAACACCTCCCTTATGTTGCCTTGACTAGCGAATTGATAGCCCCGAAAATCACCAAGTGTATGTGATAAAAAATCTAGCCTAAATGTGTGTAAAACTTTGATTTTTGAAAGTGTAGGAGCACAAGTTGTGGCTTTTGGTGTTTTTAATGTTTGAGCAAGTAGTCAAACCCTTTATAATCCCATATGACTGTTACATATGATCCAAGGGCCCAAAAGGATCCCCAAATTCAAATTAAATGTGTGGATTAATACTTTAAAAAAGCTATCAGAAAACTGCACAACATGCTGGGGAAATTGTCTAGCATGCTGGGCAACACTTAGAAAAATTTCCTGTTCGCTACACAACGCACTAAGGAAATTGTCTAGCACACTGAGCAACACTTAGAAAAATTTCTTGTTCATTGCATGGGCTTTTAAATAAATAACATTATGGTTTTCAAAACGATCTCCTAACACCTCTACGACTCTATTAAATCTTTGAAATCACTTTATACATGTTTAGTAGGGTCTTAAAATCATGTCTAGACATCCCAGATGATTTCACAAACCCTAGAAAACAAAATTTTCAGTTTCATGAAAACATAGTAGCTTTTCTACAAATATTTTTAATGTCAATCCAAAAGCTGTCTAAACACATACCAGTGCATTCAAAGTGAATTCTAATAGTTCATATACCTTAAATACATGTTTGCAAGATTTAAAACATTTTAAAACCTACAAGATTGAAAATCACAAAAATCATAACTATAAGTTCTTTAAAAACCAAAATTCATGGAATGCATGATTCTAATGCATTTGGCTTATAGTAATGGAACTTATATACCTTACAAATAATGTAAACATGATTGTCTTGTCTTTTCGATGCTTGCTTCCTTGTATGAGCTGATTCTTGAACTTGTCCGGCTTCATGTTGTCACTTTTTTACTTGAACTTGTGCATAGCTCAACTTTCCTTTTGAACTTAAGATTCCTAACAAGATATTATGTTCTTAAACACTAAATGAACTTGTTAGTACCATTTCACATTGTTTGTTAGCATCAAAATCCTGAGTGGAGTGTAAGTGATAAAAATAGTTAGGCCAACAATCTCCCTTTTTTATGATAACAAACAATATGAACTTAACAAATAAAAGATAAATATGAAGCACATTATCAAGTTCATAATTGCAATTTCAAAGAAATATTTCTCCCCATTTGGTAACATCAAAAAGTGGGGAAAAATTCTCCCTAACAACATGCATACATAGAAAAACATAATTGATTCCTAATGAAAGCATAAGCTCCCCCTATCAACATGCATGTTAAAAATCATGATACCAATAGTCGAATTACTTAGTCATTTTAATGAGCATTTTACTATTTCTCATGTTTTACGAACTAAGTATTTATGTTTTACAGTTTACTTGTATTTCTAATAGCGAAAGTCTTAAAATTAACATACAATAAATAAATAACAGTGATTTGCATTAATTAACAAACCATAAGTAGTGAAAAAACCCATCAAAAGGATACCATGTAACAAAAGTACAATCATAACCGATATACATCTATCACTGTAATAAAAGTCTCCCAAACATCCCAAAAGGAAACAGTAATATAATATGTACAACATGTACGAGTCTGTTAGAAGGGACCTCTTTGAGATCATAGGTAGTCGCCAAGCTTACCCTTCCCTCGGCTCATAAAAGGATCTACACTCGGTCATCCATGCAAGAAAAGTGATGCCAACGAGTCGAATAAGTAAAACCCAGAAGAACCACAATTCACATTTAATAATGAAAATAAATAAATAAAAATGCTACAAATCATGCCATTCAAAAGCAATACAATAGAAAGGACAGGAAATAACATGATAAGGAGTCGCTAAGAATCAATAATAGTGAACGTAAGTATGGTATATGTTCTGCCGAACTCTAGGACTAATAAAACTGGATCGAGCAGAATCTTGTTACAAGGAACTCTTGCCATCGCACCAAGATCAATGAGGTATATTGTTTGTCGGGAGTATAAAACTTTCGGCCAACGACCTCCAAGGAGAGGGATCTGTGTTGGTGGCAAGCCATCACGAGCACACACAATCAAATCATCGACTCACGAAGTAATCTTTCGCTCGAAGTCTATAGCATGACTAACATCACTGCAACAATCGGGTCATTACCCAC
This sequence comes from Stephania japonica, assembly GCA_039657345.1. Taxonomy (NCBI): domain Eukaryota; kingdom Viridiplantae; phylum Streptophyta; class Magnoliopsida; order Ranunculales; family Menispermaceae; genus Stephania; species Stephania japonica. The sequence goes on along the minus strand of CM077564.1, from coordinate 11,934,109 downwards.
GAGAGTGCCGAAAGGGGTCATACTGTCTCGTCAACCATATACTAACACACGCGGGAATGGAGTGGTCAAACGGTACTAAACTGGTATTTCAAGGGCAGCAAAGCTGATTTCAAAACAAAATAAATACCAAGTGTTTTTTAGTGCGGTTTACTTACATCAATGCGATGAAAACTCTATCTTTACCACTCGTTCGTACCCCAGAATACCCATTTGTTAGTTCATTAAGCTTTCCTAGGTCTGAGTATCCTATATATCAAATCTTAATTCATTATGAAGTGTTTTGGTTAGTTTAAGATCCAATTACAAATTTTCACCTTATATGTTGAGCTGTAGGAAAAACCAGCAGAAGGGGTAGGCAGCGCGCTACATAGAATGGGCAGCGCACTGCCTAGCCCCTAGATAGTGCACCACTAAACCCACGTAGCATGCTACCTACGCGTCGTTCTGGCTTCCTGTCCATAACGGGTAATGCGCTACCTGGCTGCCCATTGTGCTACCTGAGTCGGTATTCAGAATTCTCAACCTGAGAATTATGCCTTCCCGACCCCTGGCGCACCATCCAACCATTTATGTCGTCGTCGACCACATTCCTCGACTCATGGGGGAACAAAAACACCAACAACAACAACAACAACAGGTTTCATAAAATTTATTATCAAATCATCATCATCAACCATGCATTCATCATATTCATCAAGAACACCAACATTTAACCCCATTTTGGTTTTGAAAACATAATCTACGAGAGAAAAAAAATTGTAATCATCATTTTTTGTTCAAAGACTTCAAAGAACCTTAATAGCAACAACAAATTTTGTTCTAGCACAAAAGCTTAATTTCTACATGTATTTCAAACCACCATTAGAGTTGAATTGAAGAATATGATAAGGTTCTTGGATTACCTAACTTTGAGTGCTATAAATGCAGCTGAAATCTTCTCTTATAACCCCAAAATCCAACCCTCCATGTTCTCTCTTCTGTTGAATTTTTTTTCTTTGCAAAGATGAGCCAAAAGTGACTAAGTCTCCTATTTATATTTAGTAGATTTATATCAAGTTGGTGTGTATCTCAAGGTCTATCCAATGGACATCATCAAAGCAGTCCAAGTTGTGTCAAAGGTGTGTCATTTAACATATCTCACTTTAATGCACATTGCACATCAAAATGGATAAGTGTCCTACATGTAGAATCCTTGGAATTGATACATCTATGCATCCTAGCCCGTCTTAACCTAATCTCTCATCTCGATACTCATGAAGGGTCCTAATTAGGTACATCCAACCATTGATGTCCATTTTGTGTCTTTTTATGCCTAAATTAGCCTATTTATGAATACTCATATATCTTTATATACTTAGTCCATTTACTACAATAGATATATTGATCATATCAATTTGGCTTAGTCCATAGTTTATTTATGATTCATACCATATTTAGACTAAGTCTTACCTACTAGATATGCAACACCTTCGCACATTTCGAGGCACCACGGATGCGTCCTCGGCAGATTTTGCGTTTTATTTAACTTAGGTCAAGTTGTTTTAATTTCTTACTTAGGATATTATTTTTTACAAACAATAGCTGTGTCTAAGCTATTTCGTACTTGTATCCACATTCGCACGCTTCTCAAGGCATTCCTCGCCGTATTCACAGCTAACGTAAAATGCAAAAATCAACGGTACACATGGCGTTATGCCACATTTCATAAAATAGCAACCATATAATCAAGCATCACGCAAATATAAAAATAAATAATTATTCCTTGCCAGGCGTGCCATAGACTAACCTGCGACGTCCACGTAGGTAGTTCCTCTCATGTGTCCATCACATGGCTCATCTTATGGCCCAAACTAACTCCATCCCAACCACTAAAATGACTTATTTGGGTGACTTGGTATCTTGGTCTTATCCTTTCAAACACAACAATTGGTCTTCCTTGCGTATTCCGATACCTGAATCGCACTACAACTCACGTCGTCGCGTGCAATGACAATACTATTGACTAAAATATGTTCCCATATTAATTATTTGTCATATTTAATTTCATCATTAATAAAAATATCCCCCCGGATTTCAGTATACCAGTATCCCGTTCGCCCAATAATAGTTTGGATACGTTTCTCTAGGCAAAACCGATCCATAAATCAAACACGTTAGCGAACACGTCCTCACACGTTTGGACAATTGAATTCACATTTGGGTATAAAATATATAATAGAAACACTAGACAAAAATAATATACCTCGGTGTCGACGCCCAAGAACTGGACAAGAATACCATGGTGACTGGGTCCCATAGTACGACCCTAAAATCACACATGACATGAGTTAGATTTTAAGGTCGTTACAATCTCCAATGCGAGGAAAGGCAACTCGAGTTTGAGATCAATTTTGTGATCCCTCATGTCCAGCTCTAAGTTACCAATCAGAAAATTGGTCTTCGACGAATCGACATTGTTCGAAGGCACTTTCCCGAATGAAGATGGTTCTTGTAGCAAATCCAAAACGAACTCTTCTTGCTCGCCCTTATCAGAAAATGAAGCGACGCCCACAACAAGTAGGTTGTGGTCTTTTCCATCTAGATCTCCATATCCGTTTAGTATTGAAAGGTCAATTGGCGATGGAAAAATGGGCAACAGTGTGGGTTGCTGTGAAGGCAGGGGTTGAAGTGAAGCGAAAGATAGTGGAAATGAAAGAAGCGTTGAAGGTGGAGGTGGCCAGTGGAAGTAACGAATGGAATGTGTAGTGTTAGAAAAGGTATTATAACTGGTGATTGATCCACCTAAGGTTGTGCTTCAACTAGGGAGTGAGCAGTGTCACTACCAAAAATGGTTTGTTATTGTTCAACATCAACACATTTATTTGAGTAGGGTGAGGCGATGGTAATGTAGCTGGGCATCAGTCTAGGGTTCTTAATGAGACTTGAAGGAGGTAAGTCAATGGCGATGGAATCTGAAACAACAAACAGTGGTGGTGGGTAGATTAAACTGGTCAGGGAGGGGCAGTGATGGAGAGGGAGGCAATGGCGTGCAACCAAAATACCCTCTTCAACTTGTATGATTGTGTCATAGCAGAATTGCGAGCCGATTTTGGGAGAAGGGGGTTGCCTTTGCTACCTCAACAAGATCATAGATTGATTCGGTATAAGCTTGACCGTCCATGGGAGGCATGGAGAATATAATGAATTTAAAGCAGCAATGATAAGAAAAAAAATAAAAAAATAAAAACTCAATTTGTGGTGGGATTAATTCTACTAAAAAGAATGGATATTAATAAATGGAAGACAAGACATTAAAGGAAATGAAGACATTAAAAGGGAGGGGGAAGAGAGGAAGAAGAAGATTACAATCACTGGCGGACCCAGGATTTTAACTTTCCCTGGGCTGTAAGTAGGAGGTTATATATTGTTTCATCAAGATACATGATCAATTGGCATCTCGAGACACATAACACATGAATATTGTTGAAGATGTGTGGAACAAAAGTTAGTACCACATCGATTAAATAAAACTTCATAAAGAAGTATATAAGTGATTAACTCCTCTTAACTAATATCGAGGTCTTTTGAGATAAAACATCACACCTAAAAAAAATCAAGATTATCCTTATGTATTTAATATCTTTTTTTATAGTGGGAGTATGAGCATTTCCTTTTGAAGAAAAAGCCATTTAATTTACTTCGTGATATATGTGTGTAACATGCTTCAAATCTGGTGGATTAGTTGACAAGTAAAAGAGTGCAACTTTAATACAAAAAAAAAAAAAAAAAAAGAACAGTGCAACTCTTTGACCATCTTAAATACATCCGGACAATGATAATAAGCGGGGACCATGATAACTGACATCCTTTTAATACAAACATTTCCACATAGTGGTTGAGATTGCTTTGCTTAAACATTAATAAATGTGTACACACATCACGATGCACAAAGTGGTCTAACCACACTATTTTTTGTATCCTTTTTTTTTCTCTGTTTGGAAACAGTGGGGTGGGCTATGTATTTTTTAAGGGGCTGGGCTAAGGTGCAACCATGGGCTAATTGCATATATAACACCTCTAAAATTTTGAAGCTTGCCCTGGGCTGTAGCCCAGGGCAAGACTTCACTTGGGTCCACCAGTGATTACAATGAAAAATTTTTTTCTTTGCTTTCCATTTCACAAACATTGGCTTAAATCCAACGACAAACCTAAAGAGATGTTCAAAAAGCAAAGGACACTTGTCCTCATAACACTGATGGAATTATAACTCAATAATAAAGCATAATTATCTTAATACTAAACTACCCCTAATTAACTTAATATGTATCAGCATTATTGTTGTTGTTGTTGTTCATTCAAATGTTTGTAACTACATAAAAAATGTAGCGTTTATGCAGAGATATAATTATAGAAATTATTTACACTTTAGATTCAATGTGAAGGTTCATGACATAATTTCTCAACATTTGATGTTTAAAAGATATAAGCCACAGGGCCGATTTTGGGGGTGGGCGGGACAGGCGATCGCCCCAGGCCCCCACTCTAAGATAGGCCCCCAAATGTGTTAATGTAGTGTTTTTCTATTAATATTATTTTGATGAAAAGTTAATGTAGTACTAGCATATATGTATTTATGGGTTTTCTAAGTTAATCGCTTCATGCGCGTAGTCGCCTCATGCATTCATTATGTGGGGTTGTATAAGGCACCCACTTAGATAAATCTCATCATATATGGCGACGATAAGTCGGCTCATTATGTGGGCTACACTTATATGAATCTCTCTTTATCTATCTATCTATCTATCTATCTATCTATCTATCTATTTAAAAAGCACCCCTTTCATTTCAAAAAATAGACAACCTTGCCTTGCCTCTCTGTCTCTTTATATGTAATAAATCAATAAAATCTATATTTTTTCCCTTCTAATGTTTTAATTAAAAAAATTAGTAATATACATAAACTCAAAAATTCAATTATTTGCGCAATCAGAATAAATTAACATGTTTTTATAAATTAATTGATGTTTTGATTAAAAACTAATTAACGGCCACCTAAAAACAAGATGGATTAGCATTATATAAACAACCTAAATATAAGTCTAATGCAAAAAAATAAATATAAGTCTAATGCAAAAAATAATTAACTTTTTGGTTAATTTTTTCTATTGTCTGTATTGATCATATTATCTTTAAATATATGTAGTATTTTTTATATATTAATTTTATTTTTCTTAAAAAAAAAACACACACACACACACACTCTTTCTTTAAAAATTAAAGAACGCTATATATAAAAAGAAATGTACAGTTCATAAAATTATATAAATCTAACAATTGTGTAAGATATTTTTTCTTATAGAAAATAAGTGGAATATAAAAAGACCCCATTTCTCATTTCACCCTAGGCCCCAAAAATGTCAAGGCTGGCCCTGATAAGGCAATGTGGAATAACAACCCTTTTGCGATCGGAACAAGATCAATTAACTGAAGGCCGAAATTAATGCATGGGAGCCAAACTGAGAAACGAACATGAATTCCAACCATGAGCGACTGGGATGTAATCTTTATATGTTAAAGACGAATTGGAATTGTTGTTGCTATTGTTTCATACATATATAACTAACAAAAAATACGTCGTTTATGCAGAGATCCTTGGAATAGTAATATACAACAACAACATAGTCTTAGTCCTAAATTAATTAGGCTCGATCGGCTACATGGATCAAACTCTTCCATTGTGTTCGATTTAGTACAATTGATGGTGAGTTTTTCAAACTATTTAAATCTCTCCTAATTAATGAGTCATAACTTAACTTCGGTCTACCCCTAGCTACCTCATTGAATTTCTTCGTTTCTGTTGAGTCATATTTTTCTGTGGGGCATTTTGACATAGCGGAAGTCTTCCGAATTGATTATGACATTGCAAACAATACAGTTCATGGCCTGAGAATTAACACCCTAATTTTCCAAAAAAAAGAAATAAAGTTCTTTATTAATATAATCAAAATCAACTTCTATAATCCTCACATAGCCTTTATATAATTGGCTTTAAAAATAAAATAAAAGACAAAATTTCCACCGTACTGACATAAGAAAAATATAAACTTTCTAAAATTCTAATTTCCTAATGTAATTGACGTACTAACACAAACTAACATCTTAATCAAAATTAAACTTCCTAATTAGCAATAAATAATAACTAAAGAAGTATCCTAATTAAATCAAACTACCTAATTAAATACCATAATAAAATTTTAATTAAACTAAACTTTATAAATCTAATCCTTTCTAACTTTACTACCGCTATCATCACACCATAACAATTAAACTAATTAACAACCCTAATTAAAAATAACCAAATTAAGTAATGCACACTTTTTGACTTGTACAATTTGAAAGTGCTATGCCCATATAACATCATCATGATATGCATCACCTCTGATTCAATCCACGCCTGCATCATACTCTTCTCGTTGACAAGAATTCGTCTTCAAATTTTCGTACCTTCTCGCGATTTTAGATCCATTATAAGTTTATCCTCAAAACCAAGTTTGACTATCTTGATAATAGGAAATAAGATAAACTCATCAATTACACTTTCAAGACCCACCAAATTAATGTGATCAAGAAAGCCTTGAAAAACTTCATTGAAGTCGACATCATCCACGGTCAATGAACAAAAATGGGTTGCCGCAAATTTGACTTCTTTCTTTGCAACAACTTCAATGGAACATTGATTGACTGCTGCATTGCCAACAAGTGCTTTTACTTGGGAACTTGTTGACATTGGAATAACCGTAATAATATGTCCTTCATCTCCAAATGCCACCACCTTGTCTTCAATGAAGCCTTGGTCATCGTTGACAAGCTTTGGTGGCTCGTCAAAGTTGACATAATTTTCGTCGTCTTCAAATTCATCTTCCCCAACAGAATAGAAATCTCCTTCTGTTTCTACAAAAATATTATGGTCTCTTCGAGTGTTTGGAATATGGATTCCATGAATCCTTAACAACTCTGTCGTCTCGGCAAATAACTCATTAAGTTGCACACGTATTTGTTCCTCCGATGCAAGAAATTTAGTAGAGAACTATTCCAGTCAGACTTTGCGTCTCATTGATAAACAACTTCAACTCGTTGGTGGTTCTAATTCTTCTTCGGAGGCATAATTAATGTCAAATAATGCTCAATGAAAGCTCTGATAACACTTGACGCTACGGAAGTCTTCCAAATTGATTATTCGACACTACAAACAATACAACACAGTGTCCAAAAATTAACACCCTAATTCTCCAAAGAAAAGAAATAAAATTCTTTATTAATATAATCAAAATCAACTTCTTCAATCATCGCATAGCCTTTTTTTTACTTTTGTAAGAATCAAACCACGATCTCCCAAGGTCTTGTCTTTTAGACAAGTGATGTCTTTACCATTTAACCAGAGAGGCTTTGACTAATCGTGACATAGCCTTTAAATAATTGACTTCAAAAATAAAATAAAAGACAAGATTTACACTGTACTAACATAAGAAAAATATAAACTTTCTAAAATTCTAGCTTCCTAATGTAACTGACGCACTAACAAAAACTAACAACTTAATCAAAATAGAACTTCCTAATTGGTAATAAATAATAACTAAAGAATTATTCTAATTAAGTCCAACTACCTAATTAAACACTATAATAAAATTCTAATTAAACTAAACTTTCTAAATTGAATCCTTTCTAACTTTACTACTGAAATTACTGAACCATTGTGTGTTACAACAGGAAACATAGTAAGTTGTAACAGAAAAGTACCAATACTGGAATGTAAATAAAAGCAGTAAAGCAAACCACAATACCAAAAGATTGTTCATGCAGTTCGGCCCACGACCTACGTCAGCGGGGCCACGCCTAGATGCAAAATTCACTATGAACATGTACAATCTACATGACTCCTTAAGTGACTCCCTCACTGAGCTCCTACTAGCATCTCCATACACTTCTCTGGATCTTACACATAAGTCTTCCACTTGCAGGAATAAGGCTTCCCCCTCACACTAGCACCCAAGTCCCCTTGGAGCTTTACAACTCGATAAGCAAATGAGTGCACACATATGTTCACTACACAAAACAAAGTTAGAAAAGATGAAGAACATACTCTCTACTTTGACATATATATAGATGATTTACAAGACTCTCGAATCCTAACAACTACTAGAATTCGAACGTTTTGATCCTCAGAAACTTCCACATTTTTTTCATAATGCATATGGGGAATATCGCCCTCAGAAACTGCACTGAACTCTAACAACTTCTCATTCAGTTGTGGATAAGAATGGATCGTAACAAACCGTAACTACCAAATTCTAGGCTCTGTTATAACAACACATCATAACAACACATCATAACAGGTTGTGGTTTTCTAAATAGGCACATGAACCACATTGCATCATTAACTCATTTTAAGACAACTGATGACAATTCATCACGACAGTAACAATCTCCTCCTTTGTCGTTCTTGTCATAAATAGATAAAAATGAGTTAAGATATCACTTCAAGAAAAAAAAATTTATGACAACTTCAAATGAATGTTGTCAATTAGTTTTGACAACGTTCACAAAAAAGGTATTCTATGAAGGAGTGGTGGAAAGTTTTGAACTTTTAACAACGCGATTCTCACATTGTTATAAAGTGAAAAAATGGGTGATCAGAGTGTATATTACACAATATAACTACTGCTAATCATGCAAACAACTACATCTTGTAATGTAAAATTTCTTCTTTAAGTTTTAACAATGTTCATTAAGTATCATCATATACAACTTTGAAAACACCAACTGAACGTTGTTGTAAATTATTGAGGATTGTTTTTGGTTTGATATATTATTTTTAGGGGGCGTGGATATGTTTTCCCTGCATTTTCCTTACCCTGAAATTCTAAGTCCAAACGTCATACTATATTATGAGCCTAAATAAAAGTGTATATATATAAACTTGGTAAAAAAATTTGATAATCCATCATAGCCGAAAGAAAACTTAATACAAAAGCAAAAATATGAAAAACTATATATATAAAAATATGTCCCAAATAAATAAAAGTACACCCGTCATGGCATGAAAATACAAAAAAAAAAGGTAGAGTTTTTTCCACATGTTCATCATCTTGGTGGGCTTCTTTAATGTCCTTTAACATATCCTAACATACATTATGAGAATAAGAATAAGAACCAAGAATTCCAAATAAAATAAAAAATTAAGAAAAAACTATAGAGTGGAGTGTTATACCTTAAAATATATCTCTGTTAGTGTGAGAAATAAAATAAATTTATAATCCTTGATTGCTCACTATGCATAAAGCACATTTTAAACTCTCGTTCTTATAAAAAGCACAAATTAAATTATAAAAAAACACACAGAAAAGTAACATAAATTAAAAAACATATAACAAAACATCATAATTATTGAGAAAATGCTTGAAAAGATAAACCTAACGATAGAATGCATTTTCATAAAAAGGGAACAAGAATGTCAACCATAACAAGAAAATAGACATTGAACCCCTCTTTCGTTTTAAGTGTGAATCGATGCAATAGGAACAAGTTCATAAAAATACATCAATTAGATGTTGTGAGTAATTTTTCAACAATAACAAATGAACCATCAAGTATGTTCGTCAGAGGTAAAACAAGACAATAATAGTGAAATCTCAAAATTATAAATTATTGAGACAAGGGAATACCATTATGTGGTATATACATTTGAAGGTGTGCATAGGTAGATGATGGACTAGAAGCTGGGTTATAATCATATCATGTTACAAACTATTACAGAAAATGAATATATAAGAACAAAAACAAAATCTCTTATTATTTTTTTTACCTAACATAATTAGCAGTTGAAAAGTTTACTATTGTCTTGTAGTGTGTTGTGGAGAGTCGCATCTTTATGGATTTAGAAGACATGTTAATAGCATATGCAACCTTACAACATAATAATACTTGACAAAGTGCCAACCAAGTGGATAGCTCACTGGTTTGGTATCAGATACTTGTGTAAGAGGTTGGGAGTTCAAGTCTCAAAGGGGACAAGTTGGTTTTATTCTTATAAAAAAATACTTGACAACACATAAAGACTTGACAATCAATTCTACAAGAGTGCTCAATGACATATTTAAGCATAAAGCACTTGTAGTAAGCGAAGTTGAATAATAGGGGTACGTGTGAGGGGTTCTACTCTATTTAATGCAAATTATGAGATAATAAAACAATACTAAAAGACTAAAACTGTGTTTTACCTCTGACAAGTACTTTTAATAGTACCATAGAGAAAGTAAAAATTACCAAATCATTAAAACCATAGTCAATAAATAGTAGTTTTATGGAACTCACTTGAGAAGCTTAAATAAAATAGCCAAAGAGGTCTTCTTAGATCTCATCTAGCATAATCTCATGTTGAGACTTGAGACTACCAAAAAGACTAAGACCTTTACTAATTAGAATATTTTGAACTGTTTAAAGACTTTTTAATCATTCAAAAGATAACTCGTCACTATATAAATCCCACATTTGGCCAAATATGTTGCTACTAATTCTTAAAATAAAATCTATCACTAGAAGCTAAAGAAAAATATCATTTTCCAACCCAATACATTTTTTTAACACATTGTTATAGACCCATCCTAATCATCATTCCCACCAAATCTCATTTTTCGGATCCATCAATTTTCCTTCACATAGTATACACTCTAGCATATGGTCAACCAAACAAATCAGTGTTAGTGATACAAGCTAGCATCATGTAAAAAGAGTTCCAGTAATCCAAAATGCATGTAATTAGAAAATTAATTAAATACGCTATGAAACTTCAAATGTCACTATGCATGTGCTAGCATAGAGACATTATGTGCACATGCATAGAGACATTATGTAGTGATAGTGACCAAAGATTTCGAAGTTTTAATTCCAAGGATTGCAAAGCGTTAAGGCGATTCCCATGGTATAGGCGAGGCGTTGCCTATACGGCGCCTAGGTGATGCCTAGATGCATGACATAATTTTTATTTAGAGGTCCCCATATAAGTAGTTATTTATTTATAGTTCCTTAAATAACTCTAATCATCTAGTAATCAATGTGATTATTACATAATATACACTTCAAAATATTAATAAGCCTTTAGGTCCATATGTAACATTAAGTGTGTTAAGTTTTCATGTTCGGGTTGGTATTTTGTAATCAAACTTAATTGTAAATAGCCCCTTCAATTTTCTAAAAATTACTTAGAAGGGCACCGCTCGCCTAAGGCAACTGCCTTAGCGACGCCTTGCAATCACTGCTAAATTCTTAGGTGTTTAAGCTTACTCAAGGCATGAGATTAAGTAATGGAGGAGCTGATCTAGTATCTACTTGGGATAATGCATGTTTGGGGGACAAAAAAATTATAACAAAGTTATGATTACCTACAATTAATAATATGAACTAAGTCAAGGATCGGATATGCACAACAATTGGAATCAATAGAATTCAAATTCATTTTTCAAGGGAAGAAGTGAACTTCATCATGGGCATTCCATTGAGTAAATAGCCTTGAGGATTCGGTGATTTGAAAAATAAGAAAATCAGCAATTGTCTCTATCATTTCAGCATAGAAGTTAGCACTTCCTTAAATAAGCAAGGTTTACTTCTAAAGCCTACAAGTGGGGAACCTAGCAAATAATAATCCAACAATAAAATGTGAAAGAATTGAGGCAAATTTTAATTACCAAGAAGGTTGTGAAGCTTCCCCACAACTGCATTTCCATGAGAATGTTGAGATGAGTTCTTGCCAAACATAAAATTGTATAAGTATACTTTGTACCTAACATAGCAGAAATAAAACAATCGTGAAAGAATAGTCTCATACCAAGACAAATTCCAATTCACTCTAAAAGAAGGCCAAGGTATAATTAATTTAACCAATGCACCAAACCTAAGATTAGTAAATGAAGTACAATCAATAATTTAATAAAAAAAACGAAAGAGATGACTTAATCATCTTACTAATCATTAAGGTAACAAAAAACATATTGAAATATGAAATGGGGATTACAATTAGTTTTTTCTTTAATGAAGAGAATAGAAATGGTACTACGGTCTCTATACAAGAACCCCCACCTCACAAACAAATCTAAGTGAATGTAAAAAGAAGAGGCATCATAGAATAAAGTGTCAACTCTATTAGCTTAGTAAATTAATAGAGTATCTAGGCTAAAAAAATAACAAATAAAAGACTAAAAGAATCTAAGAGAATATATTCTGAAATCTATTTGGATTTTTAATGGAATAAATAATAAATGCAAAATGAAACCCTCAAAATACCCACCAAGGGAATTAAAAGATTATGTACTCACACACAAACATATGGATTCAAGTTCATTGAAAAAAGAAAAACAGAGATTCCAAGAGCGATTGAAAGAACAACAACCACCCAATGTACTTGAGCCCCTTTGAGCCTTTATGCGCTTGCTCAAACTATAACCTAACTCCCATCAATACAATCCATCAAACAACAACGCCAACAACAACTCTGCTTCAAACTATCTTCGATATTGAATTAACCTATAATAAGCGAGAACAAACAAAGATAGAAATTTAAACCCAATGCAACTTAATTCCTTAGATTGTCCAAGCCAAGAATCGCCAACGCCAACCATATGAAACTCAGCGCCTTGGAGTCTCTAATCCTTTTCTCACCTTCGCCCTATCCTTGAATTACATTCCCTACTCCTATGTCCATGCCCTTTTGCTCTCTTCTATTTTGGCAGCGTTGGTCCATCATTCCTAACTGTTCGCTCAACTTAGTGTTTAGGGTTTCTCAATTAGGGAATAGGATATGGGTGTGAAGGGTATATAATAGAAACCCTTTTTTTACTTAAACAAAAACAAATAAAACTAGTAGATACTTTGTTCTCCTTTTGGTTTCTTTTTTTTGTTGAAAGGTATAAGACATGGGTTAAAAAAAATTACTGAATTATTCCACTACCGGCTTTGAACATTGTCAAAAAGATTACAACAACTGTATACATTATGAACATTGTTAAAACTATTATAGTTTTCAATATTGCTAGAAATAACAACCTACTAAATAAAAAGAGTTTTAGTACACAACATTTTGCTGCACATTCATATGAACGTTGTTGTTTGAAGTTGTTATATGTGTTTTTTCTTGTAGTGTATAGAAAGTCATATAAGATAAGTATTTCAAATATTTCAAACTACTTTCCCAATAAAATCATAATCTACACATGGTTACCAACAGTCTCATCACATAATTTGTGATTCAATGAGTTCAAAAAAAACATAAGAAAGTTAAAAGATAAACTGTTGATATACACAAAAATTAATCATGTCATATTAGCAGTTCTCTCAGTCTATTGCAACAACTTCCAATGTCACCTCTTTGCAACAAGATCATAAGTACCTTAACAAATAACTAGCTTTACTTAAAGAGAGTGATAAGCATCAACTTTGCTTATCTCATGAACAAGAAAGAGAAGCAACAAGAACATAGAATAGTCGGCCACACATTAATGATCGATTCAGCAACAGCACAGTAAAAAATATAGTTGAAGTAACAAGAGTAAAATTTACTCCCCCTCAATCAACAAATACTCCCAAATCAACATTAATCCCCCTCAATAGTAAAAAATCAACAAAACTCAGCAAAAATTTCCCCTCAACAACCAAAATTTTCCCCCTTTGTGAAATAAGAATGACAACCATTGGAAGAGAAATTTATACATCATCCTCATTACTGTCGAGGTAGTGCAACAAGAGCATGAACTGCCTCCATCATCTTCCTTTCATGTATACTCTAAGGGTTCCAATCATCAAGAAGAGCTCTAATCGCACACATCAACTTCCTATCATAACCAAATATACAGTTGGTTATAACAGGCGATCAAACTTCCACAATAGCCAAAATCAGAGTAAAGTAGCAAAAAAATAACAACCACCAGTCAGAATTGACAATCTTCAAAACTTCATAATAACAATCTTTAGAATACCATAAATGCCACAGAATAAATAAAAAAACAAAGCAAGCTTCCCCCTTTAATCACATATTCTCCTCCTTTGTGATAACATAATGACAAACTTTTATTAGGGAGAGACATATCAAAATCCTTAACAATTAGGTTCAATGCTTGAAACATAACAAACATATCCGACCAACTTCTTGTAGTCCACTCTTGATGTTTCTCGAGTGACAACTCCTTGTTATGTTGGTCTAATGATGTTCGAAAGAGGATGATCCTTCTATACTCTGGTTGATGGTTCATGGCTTACTAAGGGCATAATTGTATTAGTTAGTGGCATATTCTGATCACCATCTTCTATGGGATTAAATGCAATAGGTATCGACTCATCAAAATCGGATGCAACAAATTCAGTTGCAACAAGAACATCATCATCAACATTCCGCCTTCTTTGCAAAGAGCTCAAAACTCCTTAACTTTAAAAGTATTTTTGGCAAAGGTTGAGTCATCAAACACAACATTAATAGATTCCATAACTTTTGAGGTGTTCCTGTAAGCTCGGCTAGTCGAGGAATATTCCAAAAATATTCCTTCATCACTTTTCTTGTCAAACTTTCCAAGAGGCACCTTGTCCTTCAACACTAAGCACTTACAACCAAAAGGGTGAAAGTAACTAAGGTTAGGCTTTTTACCTTTTCCACAACTCATATAGTGTTTTGTGCATTGTTGGAAGAAAATAGGTTCTGTTGATCACATAACAAGCAATGCTAACACCTCGGCCCACAACTTTGTTGCTAGCTCTTTTGATGTGAGCATGACTCTAGCCATCTCTTGTAGATGTTTGTTCTTCCTTTCCACCACTCCATTATGTTGTGGAGTAATGGGTGCTAAGAACTCCTGATGAACACCATGCTTTTTGCAAAACTCATGAAAAGTTGAGTTCACAAACTCCTTTCCATGGTCACTTCGAAATCTAATTAAGTGCTCTCCTATGGACTTCTTTTCTTTCATGAGCTTCAGGTATAGATATTGAAACTTGTCAAATGCATATGATTTTTCTTTAAGGAATAGAACCCAAGTAAAATGTGAACAATCATCTACACAAACAACGATGTAACGATTGCCAAAAATGTTGGTGATTTGAGTTGGTCCCACCAGATCAATGTGAAGCAGCTCCAAAACTGTTGATGTGTTACAGACTTCAATAGACTTGTGACTTTCCTTTTTCTATTTTCCCAATTGGCATGGACTACGGACCCTCCTGGTAGTGTGACGAAACCATGAAAGTCCACGAACAACATCCATGTTAGTAAGTTTTCGCATGTATTTGTAATCAACATGTCCTAGTTTTTCGTGCCATTCTTCGTTGTGGTCTATCTGACTGTTGTAACAGATGTCCTTCAGCTATCATAACAGATAGCAATCATTGACCGATCTATATCCAGTCATCTTACATTTTCCCTTAGAGTCGCAAACTAGACATCCTTCTTTAGTAAAGTTTACATGATACCCCTGATCACATAACTGATAAATTCTCAACAGGTTTCCTTTGAGTTCTGCTACATGAAGTACTTCTAGTATTGGAAGGACTTCAGTTGTTAGTGTTCCTTCCCAATGAATTGATTTCTAATACCATCTCCAAAAGGTGACATGTCCTTCAACACATGACTGATAACTTTTAAGAAGGCTTTTGTCACCAATCATGTGCTTAGAACATCCATTGTCAAAGTACCACTCGATGCTCATCATTGATTTCAAAGATATGTGTGATACATTACACACTTCTTCCTTTTGGGGAACCCATCTCTTCTGAGTTCTGATTAGCAGCTGCTCTAAAGACACTTTTTGTAACTTCATGTTGCCTTCTGGCCAGTCCTTTAATCATCTTATAACACCTGGGACATATGTGGCCTTTGATTCCACAGTAGTTGCACTTAGGTTTGAATCTCGGTCTGACTTGTTGATCAGAAGTGATAGCTTGTTGAGATTCTTTGACAAATTTCATTTGCTTTGGTGTTGTAGTCTTTGAAGATGTGCCTGCAACATAACTTAAATCTTTATGATCTCCATTCCCCTTCCTTTGAGAGTGGATGTCATTGAATTTAGCCTTCCCTCTATTCAGCTTCTTTAATGTATTCTGGATCTGCTCCAGTTTGAGTTTGCAATCAACCAATTTACCCTCCTCCTTAAGACGCACAAACAGATATTGATTGCATGTAACTGATGTTGGGGCATATGACCTAGGTCAATCTATAAACATTGTTTATCTTATAGTTTTAGTTATTAAAATAGAGGTTTTTCATTTGTTGTTTTATTATAAGTGATTACATGTTTACCTTATAATAAGATTCATAAGTATTTGTTGAAATATCCTAAATATCCCTAGTTGGTTATTATAAAGGGAACTATAATGAATTAAGACTATTGTGAGTCTTGATTGATGGTCATGTGATGATCATGCATATAGGGATACAAATCGATATCATGAGCACTTGTTAAGGAATAAGTTACTAGACTGACCCGCTATGATAACACCACATGGATTAAGTCATAGGTGTACTCTTGATAGATATATCATTTAGTCTTTCGATTTGAGATTACCATAGACTTCAATTTTATGAGCATGGTAATTTAACACAATCAAATGTTATCTTTAAACATACGATTATAAAGATTGTGATTGGTTATCATGTGAGCAATATGTGAAGGTGTGTAATCAAAAAATAATTTGTCGCTCTCGTAAAGAGAGAGATATAAGTGGATCCCTTGATGTGTTAGATTGTTAAATGGCCAAGTCCAAGTGAATTGATATGATCAATTTCACTTGGATGTTTTCAATCTATCTAAAGATCGAGACTAGTATGATTGAACATTAAGGGTGAATTTCTATGTCTTATATTTAATCTAAGGATATCGCACGACAAAAGGATATGATATATGTTATTCATTAGGCTGTATCGATTTTGATATTCATGCTACTTAGGTAGTCATAAAGCCTTGCTAGAGACCACTTATGACTTGTGTACCAAAATGGTTATGGTTCACTACTAACGTTGCATGAATCGATAAGACCGCACATAAAGAATGGCTTTGTGCAATTTCAAATGGTCTAGAGTATTGAATTTTATAAGATAAAATTCATAATATATAAGCCCTTATGATTCGTTATATGATAACTTATTAATAGGGGTATATGTGAAATTTGTTTAAATAAAATAAATACAATAGTTGTATTACGAATCTACTTAAAACAACGTAAATACAATAGTTTTATTATGAATAGGGTTTTAAGTAAGAGCTTATCAACACATAAATAAAGGGTGATACCCAAAAACATAATAAGCATTTCGTTTTAACAATTTTTGTACTCTCTAGATTTTGGGAGAGAAAGAAAAACGTTTTCCATCTCTCTTGGGGCTAGCACTCCAAATTGTAGTCACCGTTCATGTGTGAATTTCTAATAGAGGATGTGCGCTACGTCTTGAAGATCAAACAATCAGATAAGGCAATCATGAATCAAGGTATTGTTTACTTTTGTAGATCTTGTTTAATGGAATATATTTGTGATCCTGTTGGGGCGTTTCAAAATTGTTTTGAATTTTTCGCAGCGTATAAACCCCAAAAACCCAACAATGGTATCAATGTAAGGTTCGGTTCCGTTAACATATGTTTTAAATTGAACAATACAAATTTTGTATATTCCATGATAGGAATCATGATTTAATATGATTATGTTGTTGAATACATAGTTCGTTTTGTGAAATAATTATGTATGTCTCTATGAAATAAATCATATTTAGGTTAATACGATTAATATAATATGTTTTTGGTGTTGAATGCATGATTCCTTAATTTAAGCTTTCTTCTTTTGAATAAGAATTGAAAATACCATTGATTATATGTCTCATTGTTGTTATATGTTAGTATACTCTTATTAGATAGGAGATAGACTTGTAATTGGATAAGAATAGTTGCAAATCCTATATGATAGGTGAGATATATAACAAATTTGTATTGGATTAGGATTTCAAGTACATTAAATTCTAATTGGATTAGGATTCCATGTATTTTAAATTCTAATAGGATTAGAATTAGATATTGAGTTAGAGGTGGGCTCGTATTAATTAAAAAAAGTTTTAATTAATATTCGTAAATAAAAAGAAGGGGCAATTTTAGTCAATTAAATTGACTAAAATAATGCAAGATTTTAGGCAATTTTAATTTTCTGAATAGGGATTCGATGTCTAAAACAAATGGGGGCGTTGCCCCTCTGTACCTCACCGCCCACTTACCGGCCAGTGGGATCGTTGATAACTCTGTGTAGCGTAAGAAAATTTGTATAGTAGTCAATATTAGTTAAATTTTCTAACTTGTTTCGGGATTGTACATTCCATGTAATATGTGATATTTATCTTTGTTTATGTTATGATCACTAGAATAAATAAAAATCCCTCTTATAAATTTTAAGTCAAATGTCATCCATTCTCAAACACTTTTCAAGGTTTCAATTACATCAATATGGGTTTGTCTCAACAGAGTATATTGTGTTATCTTGGTGAGGCAAGTTGAGTAACGGTTATTTTATCGTTTGAAATGGTTAGACTTGATAAAGCTATCAAAACGGTTTTGAGCTTTAGGCACAAGATGAGATAAAAACATACTAAGACATAAGATGTCATAATCTCATAAAAACAACTAAAAGTTATATATGATGTAATTGGTAACAGATGCCTACCTAAATAACCTAATTTAAAGTGTCATGCCTTAACTGTCTTCGAATTAGGTGAAACAAGGAGTTTAGTCTCTTAAGTTAACATAGTATTTTAAGGATGGTTGTTAATTTAGTGGGAGTCTATTCCTCTATACTAAAAATGAACTTTTGCATAATCTTTATTATAGATTTATGGCTTCATCAAATCACACCAATCCCTTGTCACTGCGATCCATCCTTGAAAAGGATAAGTTATCTGGGACAAACTTTCTTGACTAGTTCAGAAACTTGAGAATTGTTCTTAAGCATGAACACAAGTTGTATGTCCAAAATAGTCTTATTCCTGAGGAACCACCTGCCAATGCTGCAAGAGTCACGAAGGACACACATACCAAGCATGTCAACAACTTCACTGATGTTGCATGCATTATGCTAGCGACCATGGTTCCTAAACTTCAGAAGGCATGGAGCACATGGAAGCTTACCCTATGGCTATAATGCTGAAAGAAATGTTCAACAGCAAACTAGGCAAGAAAGGTTCGAGACAGTCAAGAACCTTCATTCTTGCAAAATGGCTGAAGGTGCGTTAGTTAGCCTTTATGTTCTGAAAATGAAGGGTTGCATTGACCATCTTGATAGACTTAGATTTACCATAAGTCAAGAGTTAGCTATAGATTTGATCCTTACTTCATTGTCTGATAGTTTTTCACAATTTATTATGAACTACAACATGAATAATATGGAGAAATCTATCTCAAAGTTGCTTTTGATGCTTTAAACTCTAAGCAGAATGTCAAGAAACCCACTACCAATGTGTTGATGGTTCAGAAAGGAAAGGCTTTAAAGAAGAAGATCAAAGGTAAGACTAAAGTTTCCAAGGGTATTGTGCCAGTCACAAATTCTGTGGAACAAGTTAAGCCTAAGGTTGTTTCTACTTCACAGTCCCATAAGGAAAAAGAAAAAGGAAATTTTCATTTATGTCATGCACCTGGGCATTGGTTAAGAAATTGTAAGTTCTATCTTGAAGATCAAAAGAAAAAGAAGAGTAGTGTGACTACTGCTTCAGGTATTTACGTTATTGAAGTTAACTTGTCTACTAGTGATTCCTGGGCATTGGATATCGGATGTGGTTCTCACATTTTCATTAATGTGCAGGGACTCACCAAAAGTAGAAAGCTAAAGAAAGGAGAAATTATCTTACGAGTCAAAAATGGAGCAAAGGTTGTTGCATTGGTTGTAGGATGTTATGAGTTGTCTTCATCTAGTGGACTAGTTTTAGTTTTAAATAATTGTTATTATGTCCCTGCCTTGAGCAAAAACATCATTTCAGTTTCATGTTTGGATTTGGATGGTTTTAATTTCATTATTGCAAATAATAAATGCTCCATTTCTTGTAAAGACGTTTTTATGCAAATGTTGATTTCTGCGACGGTCTTTATATTCTAAACATGAAAAAGTTCATGGATACTCCTGTTTTCAACATAAATACAACGAGATTTAAGTCAAATGAGTTGAATCAAATCTACCTTTGGCATTGACGACTTAGCCGCATAAATGAGAAACGCATTTCTAAACTCCATAAAGATGGACTTTAGATTCATTTGATTTTGAATCATATGAAACATGTGTATCTTGTTTATTTGGCAACATGACAAAGAGTCCCTTTACTGGACACAGTGAAAGGGCAAGTTATTTATTGGGTCTAATACATACTGATATATGCGATCCTATAAACATAATGGCTAGAGGTGGTTATCAGTACTTCATTAGTTTTACCGATGATTTCAGCAGATATGGCTACGTGTATCTCAGGAAATATAAAGGTGAATCTTTTGAGATGTTTCGAACATTTCAGAATGAAGTGCAAAATCAACTTGGCAAAACTATTAAAGCACTTCGATCAGATCGAGGTGGTGAATATTTGAGCTAAGAGTTTGATGATCACCTTAGAAGCTGTGGAATTGTCTCACAGTTAACTCTTCCATCAACTCCACAATGGAATGGTGTTTTTGAAAGGAGAAATCAAACTTTATTGGATATGGTTCGATCTATGATGAATCGTGCAGATCTTCCTATTTCCTTTTAGGGCTATGCCTTAGAAACTGTAGCGTTTACACTAAATCATGTTCTTTCTAAAGCGGTTGATAAAACACCACCTGAGATGTGGTTTGGGAAAAGACCAAGTTTGTCTATCCTTAAGATTTGGGGCTGTAAGTTTCCGTACGACGATAGATCTCAAAAAAATTTTAGCCAAATCTACCAAATGTGTATTTGTTGGTTATCCTAAAGAGACTAAAGGATACTACTTTTATAACCCCACTGAGAACAAAGTGTTTGTTGCTAATAATGGTGTCTTCATAGAGAAAGAGTTTATTTCAAAAGACAATAATGGGAATAAAGTTAGTCTTGAAGAAGTTCAAAAATCACAAATAAACATTCAACCACCAGTGGGAGATCAACAAAGTCTTGAACTAGTTGAGCCTCCACAAGTATCACAAAGCCCACGTAGGTCTGATACGGTAAGATATCAGCCAGAGAGATTTGGATTTCTTATTACTGATAGTAGTGAGGTGTTGGTTATTGATCAAAATGAACTTACTACTTATTAGGAGGCTATATATAGCCCTGAGTAAGATAAATGGCTTAGTTTCATGAACTCTGAGATGCAATCCATGAATAATAACCAAGTTTAGAACCTGGTTGATTTACCTGAAGGTGGTAAGACCATTGGATGTAAATGGGTTTTCAAGAAAAAAACGATATGGATGGCAACGTGCATACTTATAAAGCACAGCTAGTAGCAAAAGGTTTTAGACAGACTTAAAGTGTTGATTATGATGAGACTTTTTCTCCTGCAGCCATACTTGAATTCATTAGAATTCTAATTTCCATAGCTGCACATTATGACTATGAGATATGGCAAATGGACTTCAAAATAGCTTTTCTAAATGGAAAGCTACTTGAGGACGTGTATATGATACAGCTTGAAGGGTTTGTTCATCCTGAGAATTCTAGGAAGGTGTGCAACCTTCGTAGCTCCATTTATATACTAAAGCAAGCTTCTCGGAGTTGGAATCTTCATTCTGATGAAGCAATTAAGGAATTTGGTTTCATTAAAAATGAAGATGAACCTTGTGTATACAAGAGAGTCAGTGGGAGTGTGGTTGTTTTTCTAATATTATATGTTGATGATATATTACTCTTTGGAAATGACATTCTAACCTTGTAGAGTGTCAAGTCTTAGTTGGGGAAGTGTTTCTCAATGAATGACTTAGGAGATGCAACCTACATTCTTGGGATTAAGATCTATATGGATAGATCTAAAAGGGTGATCGGCTTAAGTCAAAGTGTTTATGTTGACAAGGTACTGAATAGGTTCAGTATGCAAGACTCAAAATTTCCAATGTTTTATGGTATAACTCTCAGCAAGACTCAATATCCAAAGACTATTGACGAGCTAGAATGCATGAATATGATTCCATATGCATCAACTATTGGTTCTATCATGTATGTCAGGTTATGCACTCGACCTGATGTATTATATGCTTTAAGCGCAACAAGTAGATACCATTGTGATCCTGGTGAGAGTCACTAGATAGCAGTAAAGAACATTCTTAAGTACTTGAGAAGGACTAAAGAAGTGTTCTTGGTCTATGGAAGTATGGAATACATGCTTGTTGTAAATGGTTACACATATGCAAGTTTTCAAACTAATATCGATGACTTCAAATCGCAGTCTAGATATGTGTTTACTTTGAATGGAGGCGTAGGGAGCTAGAAAAGTTTGAAGCAAGAGACTATTGCCGATTCTACAACTGAAACTGAGTACATTGCAGCATTCGATGCTGCTAAGGAGGCTGTTTAGATCAAAAAGTTCATATCTAAACTAGGTATGGTTCCAAGTATTGTTAACCCTATTTGCTTGTACTTCCAAGTATTGTTAACCCTATTTGCTTGTACTGTGCCAACAATGGGGCTATAGCACATACCAAGGAACCAAGATCTCACCATAGACTCAAACATATACTCGGACGTTTTCATCTCATCAAAGAAATCATTAAGAGCGAAGATGTGAGGATTTGCAAAGTTCCTACAGAAGATAATGTTGCAGATCCTTTGACGAAGGCTCTTCCATAAGCAAAACATGATGGTCATGTTAGGTCATTGGGTATTAGATACATGAATGATTGGCCCTATTGCAAGTATTAGAGGTTTTTCATTTATTGTGTTATTATAAGTAATTGCATGTTTACCTTATAATAAGATTCATGGGTATTTGTTGAAATATCTTAAATGTCTCTAGTCGGTCATTATACTGATATAATGAATTAAGACTGGTGTGAGTCTTGATTGATGGTCATGTGATGATCATGCGTATAGGGATACAAATCAATATCATGAGTACTTGTTAAGGAACAAAGTACTAGACCAACCCGCTATGAGAACATCACATGCATTAAGTCATAGGTGTTACTCTTGATAAGTATATCATTTAGTCATTCGAGTTGAAATTACCATAGACTTCAATATTAAGGGCATGTTAATTTGACACAATCAAACGTTGTCTTTAATCGAACGATTATAAATATTATGATTGGTTATCATATGAGCAATATGTGGAGGTGTGTAATTAAGAAAGAATTTGTCGCTCTCATAATGAGAGAGATATTAGTGGATCCCTTGATGTGTTAGATTGTTAAATGGCCAAGTCCAAGTGAATTGATATGATCAAAGTCACTTGGATATTTTCAATCTATCTGAAGATCGAGACTAGTACGATCGAACATTAAGGGTGACTTTTCATGCCTTATATTTAATCAAAGGATATCGCATGACAAAAGGATATGATATACGTTATGTCACAACCGTAAATTCTAACTTGTGTCATGTGTCAATTTAGGTCATATGTGGGCCTATTTGCCGTGATACATAGTCTAATTCTCGGTCATCAACACCGAGGTATGTTATTTGTGTTTGGTGTTTTGTACTATATGGTATTACCCGGATTTTAATTCCAATGTCCCAAACGTGCGAGAACATTTGAGTGGGAATGGGAATGGTTCGGCTCGAGTATTACATGAAATCACGGGGTTTCGGGCAAAAAATGGTCAGGTATTTAGTAGTCTGGGGAACTAAATGAATTGAAAGCAATAAAAAATACAAAATAAATAATAATTAAAAGTGTAAAGAGCTTTTAATACGTTGGTTCATCAGGGGTGACGCGACGAACGAGATTAGTGTTTGAAACAAACTTAGAAACACAAGTATTTTGTGAGAAAAGGCTTGGACAAGGAATTGTGTCACGCATTGAAGTCACAAATGGGTGTTAAAGTTGGTGGCTAGAGTAAATGGTGACCATTGGATTTGTCTCGAGACTCGTGTGGGAAATGGGATTGAGGAGGTAGATAAACCCCATTACCACCTTTTCTCTCTCATATATCTCTCTCTTCAATCGATCAAACGAGATAACGTAGGGTTTTCGAGGGTTTCGACGTAATTCGATGCCAAAGGAACGACCAATCTTTGAATCTAAGGTGAGATTTTGATTTCCCATGTCATTATCTACGTGTTGGGAGTATTTTCGTGAGTTTTCATCGAATTGAATTCAGACAACGAATTGGAAAATTTAAGTTTTTATGGGATGTTTGATGGATTGGGAGTGTATTAGGTTATCAAAACATGATTTGTGAAGTGGTTTTGAAGTTTGGAAATTTTTATGAATTCTCGAGGATTTTTGGTGAATTTTATGTAATTTCAGCAATTCGATGTTTTGGTCGGGTTTTGATGCGAGCCGAGGGCAATTTGGTGTTGTGTTGGATGTCTTATCGAAATTTGGGTAGGCTCGAAGCACGGAGAAGCAAGTCAGGGTGTGAAAAACACTGTTTATAGGGGTGTTCTGCTTTAGACACCATGGAGATGCCGTGAACACTCCAACTCACGTTGTCACCAACGTACGTGTTGGACAGTGCCTTAAGGGGAAACACGCCATGAGGACGTTGTCACGACCACTGAGGTCACGGCATCACTCACGTATGGGTTGGGCAGACAGCCTAAAATACACACTGTGAATATGCCGTCCAGTTCATTGGACCCCACGACGTCCTAGTGGCGTATTACTATTCACATGAGTGAATTTTTATAAAATTTTCAGAAACTTTCGGGGATTTCTCGGGTATCCTAATGAGTCAAAATACGACCTAATACTCAGGTAATTGACCTAAATGGGTTATCAAAGGAAATTATAGAAAATTGGTTAAAATGAGGGTTAATAATGGGAATTTCAATTTGAATATATAATAGGGGTTTTTAAACATTGACGGGACACGGGAGGTCATAGGAAATGTGTCAGGGATTCGTTGAGTGCGTAATAGTTGGATTATAGGTAAGTAAACCAATGAGAACTTTTTACAATTATTTTTTGAGCTTTAGTTTTTTGTTATTGCTCTGTTTATCACGTTATCTCTTGGAATCCTTATTGGTTGAGTGGTCCATTGGCAAGGGAGTCATGGTTACTTTTATTTGCGATATGAGCTCTTATTTGGACGCTATTAATATCTCCCATTTGAGTATACACTGGGGGCTCTTATCCAGGTCTGTGGATATCTTATAGTCGCATGGGTTAGGGCTGGTAGGCTATGTTTTTGTCCTGAATCCGAGTCTTGCTGGTGTTACCTCGACTCAATAACTGTTGTTGGGACTTCTTGCTATTCTATTTCGTTACTTGGGCACTCACATTTCGATTGATTTACTTATAGTCTTATACATTTCATGCGTTCCTTATTTCTTTTCTTTCTATCAGTATGAATGTAGACTGATGTTTGTTTATTTCAAAATGTTGTATTATTACTCTGCTTAGCATTACTTACCTGGGCTCGTCATTCTTGTGTTTGACAGAGTGTTGATCTACAATCCAGCAAGGGGAAAGCACCAAAGCTTAGGGAGTTGTTTTGAGGATATTAGAGGACGCCTTTCCACTTGTCTGAGTAAGTGATTTTTGTATTACTATATATATATATATGATGTTTTGAAACATGAGTTTAGGGTATGTGAGAGATTCTGGGCATGTATATCTATTGGGTTGTTCTCCTTTGAGTGATCATTTATGATGATATACATATGCGGGGTTTCCACACTCTATGATGTCTTACTTTATGGTTGTGATTAATTGATTAGTTTAAGCTTTACTTCCGCTATATTTTGATAATAACTCACTAATCAATATGATATACTTGTAAATGAATGGTAAATGGCAATGTAAAACTGACTAGGCTTACGTGACTCATCGAGACGGACTCGGGGTTTCACGTAAGTCTAGGCCGAGAGGGGTCCAGTTTAGTTTTGAAAATTGGGGTCGTGACAATTGGTAACAGAGCCGAAGTTTTAATAGTCGACTCTTGATTTAAATCACAAGCAATTAAGACAATAATCAGCGGAAGTTAGGAATGGTTGACTTAGAGTGGAATCCTATGAACCTGACTTAAGTCTTAGTTAGGAAGTAAGGATAGTTGGGGAAATTAAAACTGGACTATGAGCTATTTGAATGTTGTATGTTATATTGTCGATAGTTATGTCCTGATCGTGAGAATCACTTTCTTTTTAGATAGTGATGACCGATCAGCCTAGTATAGGCGAGACTAGTACGAGTGAAGTACAGGGCCAGTTGGATGGTATGTCGCTGACGATTTCATCGCATGATCACCAGTTATAGGAGATTCTCAAACTACTGAGAGCTCAAGTAATAGGGTTACCTAGTACGTCAGCAACTTCAGTTGCTCAGGCTGAGAGTGCTCTGATAGTTTAGGATACGCCAGCAGCACCTACATTGTTGTAAGACTAGCAATGACTGAGGCGACACCTTCACAGATAGAGATAGTACCTCTTACACTAGACTAACTGGTAGAGGATACGCCGAGCACACCGATTGAAACTAGTGTTAGAGCGACTCTTGAGGCGAGGCAAGCTTGAGAGTTTATGAGACACCAGCCGGTGAAGTTCCACGAGGGAATTAATTTACAGATAACAGAGAAGTTTATGAAGAGCCACGAGAAAATCCACGAGGTCTTGGCTGCGCCGACACATATGCAGCCAAGCATTTCCTCAGCATGTCTGTTAAGTAAGGCTGATATTTGGTGCCGCACAATGGTAGTGTCGAAAGGGAGCCCAAGGACTAGGCTGAGTTTAGAGAGAGGTTTCATAAGAAGTACATTCCTCCTATAGTCCGTAATCAGAAGAGGACCGAGTTTCAGAAAATCAGACAGCAAACAGTAGACAGGAGAGTCTGTTATGCAGTATATGGATCGGTACTTGAATCTAATGGAGTATGTCGATGGCGCAGCCGATACAGATGCCGATCAGGCTTACTATTTCGTACACGGTCTACTGGATGTGAGCGGTTCTCTATTAGTGACGACGCCTCCGAGCACATTATAGGATGCCTATAAGTGGGTTATAGCTAGTGAGAGGCTGTTGGGAGTGTGGTCAGTTAGGTCATTTTATCAGTGCGTGTCCATGATTGGGTCGAGGATAGTAGCAATAGCAGTAGAGCCGGGAGTAGGTTTACGCAGTTGCTACACCAGATCCGGCTATCAGCCATAATCTTATTGAGGGTACAATTTTTATTTGCAGTTATTTCATGCATGTTATGTTTGACTTAGGCTCTATCGTATCTTTTATTTCGGGTCGAATGGTTGATGATTTGGGTTTGAAACCTATTCGACTAGAGACACCCTTGATCCTTAAAACAGCTGTTGGGGACAAGATTTACCCAAACTTATTGTGTGTTAACTGTTTGGTAAAGATAGAGTGTCATACTATGCCAACAAACGTGAGAGTGTTGGAGTTCCTCGAGTCTGATGCATTACCGGGCATGGATTAGTTGGGTTCATCATGTATAGATCCACTGCTTCATTAAGAGAGTTATATTTTAGATTCTAGGGCATCCTAAGTTTAGTTTTCAAGGGACTTCGACAAGCTTACCTATTACTAGAGGTAGAGTTGCCACTAGTGTAGAGGTTGAGATGTTCACTAGTGTGTTGAGTACAACAGGACAAGTTGAGACTAGGTTGGACGAGGTACCAGTGGTATGTGAGTTTATAGATGTCTTTCTAGTAGAGTTACCAGGGTTACCATCGCCTAGGGAGATTGCCTAGGGAGATTGACTTTATTATTAACTTGGTCCCAGGGACCAAACCTATTTCGATTTCGTCGTACCGTATGACTCCAATAGAGCTAGAGGAGTTAAGGAGTCAGTTAAATAAGTTACTGGAGTTGGGTTTTATTCACCCGAGTATGTCACCCTAGGGAGCGCCAATTCTGTATGTCAAGAAGAAGGATGGTAGCCTACGACTGTGTTATCGACAGTTAAACAAGGTGACAATGAAGAACAAGTATCCACTTCCGCGCATTGACAACTTGTTTGACCAGTTGACAGGAGCTCAGTGGTTCTCGAAGATAAACTTGAGATCCGGGTACCATCAGCTGAGGATTAGAGTGGAGGATAGGGAGAAGACTATTTTTCGCACTCGATACGGGCATTATTAGTTCACAGTCATGCCTTTTGGGCTAACTAATGCACCTGCGATGTTCATGGACCTGATGCATTGAGTCTTGAGACAGTTTCTGGATTGTTTTGTCATCGTGTTCATCGACGATATATTGATCTACTCCAGGACTCGCGAGAATCACGAGGAGCATCTCAGATTGGTGTTGCAGATTCTGAGAGAGTACAGGTTGTACGCCAAGTTCAGTAAGTGCGAGTTTTAGCTTGCGAATATCTAATTTCTAGGACACATCATCGAAACAGAGGAGTGTCAGTGGACCCCGCGAAGGTTAGAGAAGTGATTGATTGGCTTACACCGAGATCAGTGTCGGATAATCGCAGTTTCCTTGGCATGGCGGGTTAATATAGGCGATTTGTACGTGACTTCTTAAAGATTACAGCAATTATAACGCAATTGACGAAGAAGGATGTGAGATTTCAGTGGAATGACACTTGTGAGTAAGCATTTCAGACTTTGAAAGAACGTTTGACTACTGCACCCGTATTAGTATTGTCCAAGTCAGGGAAGGGTTTTGAAGTGAACACCGATGCTTTGAAGGTCGATTTAAACTGTGTTTTGATGCAGAACGGTAGAATGATTATCTACGCACCACGACACTTGAAGGTTCACGAACTAAATTACCCTATTTATGACTTGGAGTTGGCGGCAGTGGTGTTTTCATTAAAGATTTGGCGCCGTTACCTTTATGGAGAGAGGTTTATGTTGTTTACTAACCACAAGAGTTTGAAGTACTTGTTTACTCAGAAGGATTTGAATATGAGATAGAGACATTGGCTGGAGTTCCGCAAGGATTATGATTTCTCTTTGGAGTACCACCTAGGGAAGGCCAATATGGTTGCAAATGCATTGAGTCATAGAGAGGTTGACTCAGAGGTTGTTACTTGCCACTGACACATGAGTATGGTTTACTTGAGACAGTCAAGAGGATGTATTCTATTGATATTATGTCCAGCACTAGAGTTGATTTGTGGCCAGTTGAGGACTCAAACCGTCTCTATTCAGAATGTGCTAGATGGTCAACGAGTGGATGAGCAGTATGACAAATTTTTGGAGTTTGCACAGAGTTCAAATCATCCAGATTGTAGTCAGTCGATAGACTCATGCTTGAGATTTAGAGGGCGACTATGGATTCCATCAGTGGCTGAGCTACGCGATGAGATACTTCATAAGGCACACCGCTCGCATTTTACGGTTCATCCAGGTAGGACCAAGATATATGTTGATGTACGTCGTCTATTTTGGTGGTCGGGAATAAAGACCGTTGTTTTTTATTACGTTCGAGGGTGTTAAATTTGTCAACGAGATAAGGCTGAATATCGTAGACCTAGCGGGTCACTATAGTCACTTCCCATTCCTCGGTGGAAGTGGGAGCATATAGTGATGGATTTCGTCAATGGTTTACCTTGGTCTCAATGCGGTCATAATAGCATTTGGGTGTTTGTGGACGGGTTTATGAAGTCTGCACACTTTTTACCAATTTCGACCACACATAGGGTGGATAGGTTGGTTTTGTTATACGTGCGTGAGATGACTGATTTGTGTACCTATATCGATTGTGTCTGATAGAGGGCCACAGTTCACATCTCAGATTTGGCAGATTATGCAGCCATAGTTCGGCACGCAGTTGGATCTCATCACTGCCTATCATCCACAGACTAATGGACAGTCAGAGTGTCTGATACAGATACTCGAGGATATGTTGAGGATGTGTGTGTTGGAGTACGGTGGTTCTTGGGAAGAGTATCTTCACTTGTGTGAGTTTGCTTATAACAACAGTTATCAGGCTAGTATTAGTATGGCACAGTTCGAGGCATTATATGGGAGGCCATACAGATCTCCATCTTGCTCGGCAGAGCCAGAGGATGTGGTAGCTATTGGGCCAAAGATTGTTGTTGATCACATAGAGAAGATATGCCTGATTCGGCAGAGGTTAAAAAGTGCGCAAGAAAAACAGAAGATATATTATGATTTGTATCACGAGGAGTTAAAGTACAAGGTCAGGGACTACATATACGTGAATGTGTCTCCGATGAAGGGTCACAAGAGGTTCGGGATTAAAAGGAAGCTTGCGCCGAGATTATTAGTTCATTCAGAGTTGAGAAGCGGATAGGTAGAGTCGCATATGAGTTGGAGTTGCCACCTCAGTTATCTAGAGTTCACCTTGTATTTAACATATTGATGCTCAGACTTGATAGGTCAAGAGAGGGCAAGCGGCCGATGGTGAACTTGAGCCAGATAGACTTAAGGGAGGACCACCTATGACAAACAGCCTATTCAGATACTAGACAGAAAGGTAAAGGTTCTAAGGAACAAGGAGATCTCGTCAGTTCTAGTCAAGTGGCAGCATCACGGTGATAAGGAGCTGACGTGGGAGCTTGAGTCTTATATGTGCGAATATTTTCCCTACCTCTTCTGATTTGGTAAGTCTTTCTATCAGTTCGTTTTAATTTCGAGGAAGAAATTTCAATTAGTTGCAAAAGTGTAAGGACCCTAAATTATAACTTGTGCCACATGTCAATTTAGGTCGTACGTGGGCCCATTTGCCATGACACATAGTCCAATTCTCGATCGTCGACTCCGAGGTATGTTATTTATATTCGGTGTTTTATACTATTCGGTGTTTTATACTATATGGTATTACTCGAATTTTAATTCCAATGTCCCAAACGTGCGAGGACGTTTGAGTGTGAGCGTTGGTACGGGAATGGTTCTACTCGAGTATTACGTGAAATCATGGGGTTTTGGGCGAACACTGGTCAGGTAATTGGTAGTCCGGGGCACTAAATGAATTGAAAACACCGATAAAATACAAAATAAATAATAATTAAAAGTGTAAAGCGTGTTTAATACATTGATACGTTATGGGCGATGCGACGAACGAAATTGGTGTCGGAATGAACTCAGAAACGCAAGTATTATGTGAGAAAAGGCTTAGACAAGGAATTGTGTCACGCATTGAAGTCACAAATGGGTGTTAGAGTTGGTGGCTGGAGTAAATGGTGACCAATGGATTTGTCTCAAGATTCTTGTGTGAAATGGGATTGAGGAGGGTATATAAACCCATTACCACCTTTTCTCTCTCATCTATCTCTCATGTTTCTCTCTTCAATCGATCAAACGAGAGAACATGGGGTTTAGGGGGTTTCAACACGATTCGACGCCAAAGGAACGACCAATCTTCGAATATAAGGTGAGATTTGGATTCCCCACATCGTTATCTACGTGTTGGCAGTATTTTCATGGGTTTTCGTCGTGATGAATTCGGACAACGAATTGGAAAATTTGGTTTTTATGGGATGTTTTGATGGATTGGGAGAGTATTGGGTGATCAAAACATGATTTGTGAAGTGGTTTTGAAGTTTGGAAATTTTTATGAATTTTTGAGGATTTTTAGTGAATTTTGTGTAATTTCGGCAATTTGGTGTTTTGGTCGAGTTTTGATGTGAGCCGAGGGCGATTTGGTGTAGTGTTGGATGCGTTATCGAAGTTTGGGTAGGCTCAAAGCATGACGAAGCTAGTCGGGGTGTGAAAAACCCCGTTTACAAGGGCGTTCTAGTTTAGACGCCGAGACGTCGTGAACACTCCAACTCACGACATCACCCACGTACGTATTGGGCAGTGCCTCAGGGGAAACACGCCGTGAGGACGCCGTCACGACCACTGAGGTCACGGCGTCTTTCACGTACGTGTTGGGCAGACGGCCTAATATACACATCGCGAATACACCATCTAGTTCATTGGACCTACGGCATCCAGGTGGCGTGTTGTTGTTCACATGACTGAATTTTTATAAATTTTTTGAAAACTTTCGAGGATTTCTCGGGTATCCTAATGAGTTCTAATACAACATAATACTCAGGTAATCGACCCAAATGGGTTAAAAAATGAAATTATGAAAAATTGGTTAAAATGAGGGTTAATAATGGGAATTTCAATTTGAATGTATATTAGGGGTTTTTGAACATTGACGGAACACGAGAGTTCATAGCAGACATGTAAGGGATTCGTTAGGTGCGTAATAGTTGGATTACAGGTAAGTAAACCAGTGAGAAATCTTTAGAGTTAATTTTTGAGCTTTAGTTTGTTGTTATTGCTCTGTTTATCACCTTATCTTTTGGAATCCTTGTTGGTTGAGTGGTCTATTGGCAAGGGAGTCATGGTTACTTTTATTTATGATATGAGCTATTATCTGGAAACTGCTGATATCTCCCGATTAAGTGTACGCTGAGGGTTCTTATCCGTGTCTATGGATATCTCATAATTGCATGGGTTAGGGCTGGTAGATCGTATTCTCATCCTAAACCCGAGTCTTGTAGGTGTTACCTAGACTCAAAGATTGTTGTCGGGACTCCTTGCTATTCTATTTTGTTACTCGGATACTCACATTTCGATTAATTTATTTACAATCTTATACATTTCATGAGTTCCTTATTTTTTTTTCTTTCTATCAGCATGAATGTGGACTGATGTTTATTTATTTCGATATGTTGTATTATTGTTATGTTTAGCGTTACTTACCTGGGCTCAAAATTTTTGTGTTTGACGGAGTACAGATCCACAGTCCAGCAAGGAGAAGGCACTAGAGCTTAGGGAGTTGCTTTAAGGATACTAAAGTACGCCTTTCCACTTGTCTGAGTAGGTGATTTTTGTATTACTGTATATATCTATATATATGTATGATGTTTAGAAACATGGGTCTTGGGTATGTGAGAGATTCTGGGTATGTATATCTATTGGGTTGTCTGCTTTAACTGATCATTTATGATGATATATATGTGGGGTTTCCACACTCTAGGATGTTTTACTATATAGTTGTGATTAATTGATTAGTTTAAGCTTTGCTTCCGCTATATTTTGATAATAACTCACTAATCAATATGATAAACTTGTAAATGAATGGTAAATGGTAATGAAAGGCTGACTAGGCTTGTGTGACTCATCGAGACGGGCTCCGAATTTCGCGTAAGTCTAGGTCGGGTGACGCGCGCCGAACACGTCAATAAAATATTTCCTTAAACCAACTATTTGCAGATAGTGGCAAAGGGTCGATCCCACAGAGATTGGTAGTCTTTCTAAAGTTTTTAAAAGAAAGGAAAACTGGGGTTTTAGAGAAAATAACTAAATTAATTAATCTAATTACTAATAAATTAAATAACTAAAATAAATATATAAGTTTATGAACAATTAATTTAAATACCTAAGTCTATAGTTCCACAAGACAAGATCAAGATTCAATGGCATACCATGGTCGTCAATCTTCCCCAAATAATTATTAATTCAAGTTCCCCTAGATTAGCTATGGAAAATCGACATCCGCCAGAAATTCCTAATTCCCCTAATCTCGATAGCTAGGACATCCGCCACTAACTACTTCCCTAATTAATGTATAACCCTAGACATCCGCCATAAGATTTAACACACTAACCGCAGTAATAAAGTTCTATGGGAATACTAATCCTAAATAACCGGATCGCGTCCGCTCCCGATTTAACCTAGATTCAATTGTTGCACACTCAAGAACCGAAAGGTTTTGACGGCAATCGAGTGAATGTTTGTCACTTATATTGTCCCAAAAGTACAATTACGGATACTAATGAGTCAATTAACTATAGATTATCCACCTAAAAGCATGCACTGGCCACATACATACCCTAGATTTAAACCATATTCATTAAAATCAACAACAATGAAATAGAAGAAATTAAATTAAATAAAATAATAAAATAATAGATCTCACAAGTTATGCCATGAATCCATAATCCTGACTTGCTTCACCATCGACCTAGGCAATGGCTTGATTAGCCAGACATGGCTACTCACAAAATAATAGAGAGAGTGAGAGATGAGAGCCCCTTTCTAATGAAATAAATGTTCTATTTATATCTAAAGTCCTAATGTGTAAAACTACTAAGAATGGGTGTATGGAAAAGAGAGAAAACTATTTTTTGGTGTATTTTCGTCCTTGACACGTGTCAGGCTGTCATTGGGCATTTTTCTGTGCTTGCTGACGTGTCGGAAGATGATTGGCTGGAGTGTTGTTGACCGGCTGACGTGGCGCAACGTGATTGGAGAAGAGGAGAGGTGGTGACGTGCGTGAGAGGTGACCGTGACACATGGCGATCTGTGATAGGCTGGAAGGTGAAAATGCGCCTTGCTGGACCAGTCGCGGAGCGACACGTGGCGGGCAACTGTGCTGGCGAATTCGCGCGAGTTCGTGCGAAGATGTGGGAGACAGCACCATCGCGCATTTCGAGGAAGATCGACCAGCTGGAGAGAGGAGACGGCAGAGTGGACGACGTGGCGGACGTGGATTGGCGCTGACGTTGCCGCTCTGATGATGTGGAGCGCTTTGGTGACGCGTCTGGACGAATCCCCTTCTGACACGTGGCACTGATAGGTATATTTCGAGACAAACTCTCCCGGTATCCGATTAATGCAAATAAATACTCTATTTTGAGTATTTTTCCGCCCCGGATTCAACCGTGCACTCCGTTTCACCTAAAAGTCAAAAGTAAAAATAATTAGATATATATTTTATAAACTTCCATACTAAATTATACTAAAATAGGCAATAAAATCCTATAAATACCAACTTATCATCAGGCGGGGCCCAGTATAGGTTTGAAAACTGAGGCCGTCACATGTTATTCATTAGGTTGTATCGATTTTGATATTCATGCTACTTGGATAATCATAATGCCTTGCTACAGACTGCTTATGACTTGTGTACCAAAATAGTTTTAATTCACTACCAACGTTGCATGAACATATTGAGTCGCACACAAAGAATTGCTTTGTGTAATTTTAAATGGTCTAGAGTATTGAATTTTATAAGATAAAACTCATAATATATAAGCCCTTATGATTTGTTATATGATAACTTATTAATATGGGTATATGTGTAAATTGTTTAAACAACGTAAATACAATAGTTGTATTACGAATCTACTTAAAACAGTGTAAATACAATAATTGTATTACGAATAGAGTTTTAAGTGAGAGTTTATCAACACATAAATAAAGGGTGATACCCAATTACATAATAAGAATTTTGTTTTTCGATTTTCGTACTCTAGATTTTGGGAGAGAAAGAAAAACGTTTTCTATCTCTTTTGGGGCTAGCACTCCAAATTGTGGTCACCGTTCATGTGTGGATTTCTGATAGAGACGCACGCTTGAACGTCTTAAAGATTGAATAATCAGATAAGGAAATCACGAATCAAGGTATGGTTTACTTTTGTAGATCTTGTTTAATGGAACTTATTTGCGATCCTATTGCAGTTTTTCAAAATTGTTTTGGATTTTTTGCTGCGTATGAATCCGAAAAACCCAACAACTGCTTCTTCCCACTTGATCATCATTTCAGAGTAAGCAGTTTTGAAACCTACATCAAAAATTAAATTAGAGGATTCACAGTCAGAATCACTTTCAAATAAGTAAGTAGCATTTTCCTTTGATTGCTGAACAGGTGAAGCTTTATCTATTATGGCAGGCTTTATTGTTTCAGTTGCAACAATATCAGATGCATGTGTTGTAATGGCAACTACCATGAAAGCAACATGAAGGTTAGTCGACATCTTCTCTTCGTTCTCAGAATCAGAGTCACTCCAGGTAGAGGTCAGTGATTTCTCCGTCTTCAAACCCAAAAATTTCTTATATAATTTATTATATTTACGAGTTAGAAAAACAAGATCTCCTTCAATTGGAGTAGAGCTAACTTCAGTAGCTTTCAAGGAAAACACCTTTGTCTGTTTCTTTTGTTATTTGAGATGCATCTCATACGTTGTTAATAAACTAATAAGTTCCTCAAATCTCAGATTCTTCAAACTCCGATTCTCTTGTATAGAAGCAACTTTTACGTTAAATGTGTTGGCAGCCTTTTGCACCATTTTTTTGTTAGAGTATTTTTTGCCCAACTGATGTGCTTGATTAGTAAGATCCTTCAACTTGGCAGTGTAGCCTGGCAGGGTCTCATCTTCTCCCATGTTCATCAACTCAAACTGTGATTTGAGCATGAGAAGTTTTGACTCTCGCACCTACTCATTACCTTCAAAGAAGTCTTCCAAGATCTTCCATGCTTCTTTTGCTATTTTTCTCGGGGAGATTAGCTTGAGATGTTCTTAAGTAATTGCTCTAAAGATGGAATTAAGAGCTTTGGCGTTGGTTGACATCAACTTCTCTTCAGTTTTTGTCGAGTCGTCAGGATTCATTGTTATCCCATCTACAACAGGTGTGACATAACCTTTCTCGATTGATCTCCAAGCCTTGACATTTACAGACAGAATATACCCTTCCATTCTTGCCTTCCAATACGTATATATAGTTTGTAGTGGTCAATATAGGAGATCGAGTGTTAGACGCTCCTTCTGGTTGGTCTGACTGATTTCCTTTATACATTCAATTAGTATTCAAACCTCACTACAATCTGTAAAGAAACAGAGTTTAAGTAGTGTCCTCTCGTATACCAATTGAAATTACTGAACTAATGCATGTTACAACAGAAAACGTAGTATGTCGTAATAGGGAATTAAATAGTATTGGAATGTAAATAAAAGCAGTAAAGCAAGCCACAAGACCAAGAGGTTGTTCACGCAGTTCGATCTACAACCTACGTTTGTTGGGCCACGCCCATATGCAAAATCTACTATGAACACGTACGATCTACAGTACTCCTTTAGTGACTCCCTCACTGAGCTCCTACTAGCATCTCCCTACGCTTCCCTAGATTTTATACATAAGTCTCCCACTTGCAAGAATGAGGCTTCCCCTCATACTTGCACCTAAGTCCCCTTGGAGTTTTACAACTCGATAAGCAAATAAGTGAACACATACGTTCACTACACAAAATAAAGTTAGAAGTGATGAAGAACATACTCTCTACTTTAACATCTATATAGATTATTTACAAGACTCTTAAATCCTAACAACTACTAGAATCCGAACTTCATGATCCTCAGAAGCTTCCACATTTTTCTCATGAAGCATGAAGGCAGTATCGCCCTTAGAATCTGCACCGAACTCCAACAACTTCTCGTTCAGTTGTGGATAAGAATGGATTGTAACAAACCGCAACTACCAGATTATGTGCTCTATTATAATTGATCTGATCTTTGTATTATAACAGCACATCATAACATATTTTGGTTCTCTAAATCAGCACGTGAATCACATTGCATCACACCAAAATAATCAAACTAACCCTAATTAACATCCCTAATTAAAAATAAACAAATTAAGTAATGCACAGTTTTTTACTCATACAATTTGAAAGTGATATGTTCACACAACGCCATCATGATATGCATCACCTCTGATTCAATCCACGTCTGCATCACATTTGTAGATCGTCTTTGCAAGTGACTAAACCACTGTAACTGCTCTTCCTTAGTCTTTGTATCAATTGGTGCTACTCCTATTTGTCTTTAAACTTCTATATTTCTTATTCTATTTTTATGAGTTTTACAACAGATCAACCTAAGCATCATCATTTCTGCTACATTCATTTTATGTAGTTGTTGGTGCTTTACCGCCCAACATTCACTTCCATAGAGCATAGCTAGCATAGTTTTGGTCCTATGAAAATTTTCTTTTTAACTTATTAGACATATTTCTATTACAGATTACACATGTACATGTTGCACTCCTTTATTTTTTTCATCCTGCTTGAGTTATGATTGACATTATTCTCAATATTTTCACCATTTTGTATATGATTAATATCATAGATATCTAAAGTGATTCGCATTAGGAACTTCTACTTTCCCTAATTTTATCACTCCAGGTCTAGTATTTAAACCCATATGGCATCGGAACAAGATAAAAAATGGAAGGCCGGTATTCATGCATGGGAGCCAAACTGAGAAACGAACATGATTTCCAACTACATGAGTGACTGGGATATAATCTTTATATATGTTGAAGAATTGGAATAGTCCCACAACATCAACTCTTAATCACAAACATAGACTCTCACCTTTCATTTTGACAAATAGAACTACAGCTCCCCAAGATGATATGATCGATGAAATGAATGAAGCTTTTTTCAGGCAATTTCTCTAGCCGAGTCTTTAACTTTTACTAATTCCTTTGGCGTCATTCCATAGGGAGGTATGGAAATTAATTTAATTTATGGAATCTGAAAATTTTTGTAAAGGTTCGTTGATTTGACATGAATGTTTCGTAAATAAGAGATGTACAAAAAATACGTACATTGCAATGGCTACATAGCATTTCTTTTGATTGAAAAAATTTAAATGTAAATTACTTCCTAAGTTAGGCCCCCCACGGCCCCACTGCAAATATCTACAAGCGACCTCAAGACTTTGGCACTTCTTAGCGAACCTGTGAATCTTTGCTAGTATTGATATTACTCTTAACTTAACTATCTTCTACGCATAGATGTGGGGTCTTATTCTACAGGTCACAATGTTATTTAAGGGGATATCCATACTATAATTCATAATGAAGTCACTCTAATTCGAAGTGGGACTAACTTTTGGTCCACACATCTCCAATACTTCACCTTAGACCAAAATTTATCCAAGATGACTTTTTTCAACCAAACCATCGGCTCCGATACCAGGAAAATTTGTACAGATCGATGTCCTTTGATTTTACAATAGCGTTTGTTAAATAGGAGATTTGCAAGAGATATATTAAAACCGCTGCATTGCTTTGATTGAGAGAATTTAAATTACTATCTAATTTAAGTACGTAGATTGACAAGCACATATTTGTTATATATGTAAAACGGTCATATATTAATGAGATTCTGATGCAGCCCAAGTACCAAACACTTCTTTGGAAAATAATTTTGGTTGACAACTATGAAATTCGGCAGTAAGCAGCACATAGTTTTATTGGAAACAACGTGCTGAGCAATACACACAACTTTGTGATTACGGCGTTTTTCGGCCAAATTCTTTCGTTTAGGCCTTCAAATTAGCAATTTTGCTATTTTTAGTAAGTTTTAGTTTGATTACAACTCTTAGTAGGAATTTCCTTTTCGTAAACCGTTTGTCTATTAGCTTTCCTATTTCGTCTAGTTTTCAATTTAGGGTATTTTGGACTTTTGCTATTTTTGACAAATTTTAGGGTTTTGCTATTTAAAGCACTCTTCTTACTGTACTAAGACGGTTTTTTTTTTATTATTAATAAATTTCAAACTTTGATTGAGTTCTTTAGCCATAGGTTGTTTGTTCGTAGTGTCGAACATCCGATTTAGAAGACCTCCGCTGCGTCAAAATATATCATCCCCTAACAAAATCAAGTAAATGATGAAATCAACTTCTTATTTTGGTGAAATTCCGAGCAAGTTTGAGAGGAAGACTTCTGAAAACATTTTAACTACCGGAATCCCATTAAGCTTGTTTTCCTGACCCTTCTCTCACATAGTGATACTACTAGTCAAATCACAATTTTCCAAACATATCATATTGTCATCGATTATATTAATTAATAGATATAATAATTATATTATGGTATGTTATATATCCATACAATGAGATTAAACAACAGGTAACTTTCCACAATCATATTTGGTGACATGTGCTATTGTCCTTTGATAAACATACTTAAAGAATATAGTATCCCTTACGTAGCTCTTCAGCCGTTGGAAAGATCCTTCTAGCTGAAACCATCCAAAAACATACGAAGCTAAAATCAAGCTGATAGATCGAAACCTCCTCTCTTTTGCATACAACTTTAACACTTTGGCTACTTCTAACGGTTGAATTATCTTGTCCTTGAGAAAACACGTCCCTATGTGACGACCTAAGACGACAGCGTCTTCAAGGGATGTGCAACCACCTTGGCCAAGTTCAGGAGTCATCGGATGTAAAGCATCCCCAGCAACCGTTACGATTCCAATGCTTAAATTTCTAAACATGAGGTCCCATGGTATTCTAAACATCAAGGGAGCCCATGTTAAGGTGGCAGGATCAGTATGTTGAACAAGTTGTAAGAACAATGGAGGAAAATTGGCAACCATTTGAAGGACTTTTTTCATAAGTATTTTTGGATCCATTACTATCATATTCTCTTCATCTGCATGCGTGTTTTCAAAATGAAACATGAATTAATACTCATATGTAATGAAGAATTTTGAAAACATATCTATTTTTTGTTTGTGAGTGTGGTTTGTAGAGATAGTGAAACATCATGCACAAGGTTACCTTCTTCAAGGCTAGTACAGTTGTAGATTATGAACCAATGTGCCTCTCGATCATTGAGAGGTCCAACACCAACTCTGTAACCATCTTGCAAAAATATATGAGATTCATTATTCAATCCATGGCCTTGCGGCATCACGCCTAAACCACGCAAAGCAGAACGGCTTGAATAAACTGGCTTACTAAGCCCTAACCAGCTCGCTACCACAGAGTGAACACCATCGCATCCAATCAAAACCTATCATTCCATATATATATATATGCATGTTAAACATAATGAACACCAAACCATTCCATAAATGTTCATGATTGAATTGGTGTACATGCATGCATGGTATTTCAACTACATACATAAGCTCACCTTGGTTTTGATTATGCTTCCATCCTCCATGTGAAGAAGAGCTAAAGATGATGCTTCATTTGTTCTAGTTTCTATGGAGCTAAGCTTTGAAGAAAAACGAATTGTATTGGTGGGCAATTCATCGGCTATGGCCTCCAACACATCTTTTCGTTTTACAATCCTTACCGGTCTCTTCATATTACTACAAAATGTATTCAATAAACGAAGGCTGACGTGTATATTGAGGTTAATATATATATATATATATACACGAAAATTTTACAATGGAGAACAAATATATACCCATACCATAAAACCCCTCAAAATATGTTGTACATTAAATGTTTTTTGCATTTACGCCGCCTCGATTAATGTGTTGGATTTAAAACCAATGATTCTAAATAGTGTACACATGGCATAAGTATATATTTGATTTTCATGGTCGGCATGTATTGAGATTAATTCTCATATATATATATATATATATATATATATTCTTTCAAAACTAAGATGACATGATATAGCCCTAATCAAAACAATTAAAGTTATGTTTGTTCTAATAAAGGTGTGTAGTAAAAAAAAAAAAAGAAAAAAGAGGTGTGCCTCTATTGTGGAATAGTAAGAATCTTGAAAACACAATATATATCAAAAGACTAAAAGAAAAAACTTGCTACCTTTCTTGTGATGTCCTATGAGAAACCACTTCTCCAGATTCATTGGTCACATATCCACTGTCACATCATTTATGAATACATACAAAAATATGAAAACAAAAAAAAACAAACAAATTGGATTAGCAAATCAATACACTTTGAAAAATAATACATTGACACTCCAAAATTACACCGGGTGACAAGCATGCGGGCCTGCGTAAAAATGAGTATGCCTTTATTGGGATGTGTGAATATACCAAATCCTGGTGCATAGCACATGGGGTGAGTATCTCGAGGCATGAACATATGTGGACTATTAAGGTTGATGAGATTTGGGGGGTTTGAGTTCAATAATGTCGAAGTCACATCAATCT
The DNA here is from genome assembly GCA_039657345.1 of Stephania japonica. Classification (NCBI taxonomy): domain Eukaryota; kingdom Viridiplantae; phylum Streptophyta; class Magnoliopsida; order Ranunculales; family Menispermaceae; genus Stephania; species Stephania japonica. The sequence continues at coordinate 11,892,328 of CM077564.1, read as the reverse complement.
TGAGAGTCATCGATGCGCCTCTAGATACAAACACGTGTGTTATGCACCAAGAACTGGTATGCGACACCCTAAATTTACACCCATTTTCATACAAAGCCTACAGATCACATCACCCAAGTGTGATTTTAGAATGTCATTGTAGCATTTATGTACTTTTACCTAATAAAGAAAGGAAAATAGTATTTTAACATTCTTTGGGTACATATGTATTTGCTACATAATGGTGTAGAGTACTCTCTTAGAATTTGTGCAGAGATGCCAATCAAATCTATATTATTGTAAGAGAAATATATATCTCCTAAAATGTTAAATTATCATCAGAGTTTGTCCATGGTCGTGTTGATTTATGATTGACCATTTTTTTTATTTAAGAAACCAACAACTTGAACAAATAAGAAGAATCAGCATATTTTTATTATGACAATTGATTATGAGTCTGGTCTTGTATCGAGCCACCGATAATTACTAAAATTTCCATTTCACTTCGAAAAAAAAATTGACTCGAACATAAGCCAAATCCATATCCCTCAATAACTTTACATTTTAACAAGTGATGTCTCATTTATCTTTTTAAAGATATTTAAGCTAATCTCATCACGGGGTGAGAATGTCTCATCACTAACCTAAATTTTGAAGGAGAAATATATAGTGAAAAAATAAAAATAAATAAATAATAATAAATAATAATAATAATAATAATAATAATAATAATAATAACAATCTTAGTAGGCTTCCATACTTCTTAGGTGGGTCATAATAAGGTCATAGAGCTAGCTAGATGAGCATAGTATAAGCCGGCATGACTAGGTACTAAGATATATGTCTATTGGAAGATGTTAAAATTAATGCATGACGTCACACTCAAAGTAATACTGCAGTGATGTGATGTGTGGCATATGACACGCTTTTTTTGGAAAAAGTTTGATGTGAATTGATTTTTGACTAATTAAAGAATTTTAAAGTTTTAAAGTTTTAAAGTTTTAAAGTTTACTTTTGAAATGACTAATTAAAGAATTTTAATTAATTTTTGAAAGAATTTTAATTAATTTTTAAAGAATTTTAATTAATTAAAGTTTTAAAGTTTACTTTTGAAAGAACTCTATTGGAAGATGTTAAAATTAATTTTTGTTGACTTTTGAAATGACTAATTAAAGAATTTTAAAGTTTTAAGGACGTGGGTTTAATGAAAATAGCGGGATGGTTACAGTGGTTAGGGAGTTGAGGGACTGAGTTAGCAACTCCCAGAGACTACATGAACTAATACATTCGACTTTTTTTTTTTTTCAAGATTCGCATGATTGACTTGTTTAATTTCCTTATTTTATCTAGTGGCTTATATAAGAATTAAATATACAAATAAAGAGTTCACGAAATCACTATTTTATTTTATTTTTCAACATCAACCATACAAACTAATTAATTAATTAATCTTTGCTTGTTGGGTGACCTTTCCAACTCAATTTGCTTCTAATCATCATGAGACTCGATACTCATATATATCTATCTCGCTCATAAGGGAAACCAACTCCAATCACAAGTTTTTTTGTCGACATATTTAATTATTTGAAGGAATGGATTTTTTTTTTTGATAAAAGAAAAAAAAACTTGCCTCCACTATAAGGTTTGAACCTAGCTATGACCTTTTACTTTCAAACCCATATTAAACTATTGGGCTACTCAATTGATTGGTCATTTAGAGGATTGGATATTGGTAGGGATGGCAATTGGACCTATGGGTATGCGTACCCAAGGGTATCCAATCCTAATGGATAGGGTAATACCCAATCCAATATACATCGAGTAAGGATATGGATTTATGAATAAGATGTTCATGTGGGTATGGGTAGGGTAAGGATATCTACCTGCTCCATTTAACTAATTACCCATCCCATATATCTATTTATATTATACTTTTAATTTATATATATTAACTTGGTTTTACTATTAAGATTATCTATTGTCAAAAGTTGAAGATATATTCTTTCAATTTTTGAAGATCAAAGACTTTTTCTTGGTTTACATAAAAAAAAGTTAAATATTTTAAATTTTAGAGTAATTATTAGAGGCAACGTACATTTTTATTTATTTGTTATAATAACTAAGAAATAATATGACGTGCAGGTTCTATTGACATTTTACGCAAAAATAAAAAATACAAAAATTATTTTACTCATTTTAAATTTTAAAATTTTATTATATCATATTTATTAATTATGAGTATGGATACACATGGGTACTATGCTACCCAAATGAATAATATTCATACTTGCCCCACCAAAAAATAGCGTAAAAGGGTTGGGTATAGGTAGGACAAGCATAGGATGGGGCAGGTATGTATGTGGTGTACCCGCCCCATACCCTACCCATTGACATCCATATATATTGGTTATAATAATTACCTATTTTTAGGAAGCTAAAACCTATAGTACATAATTGAGAAATGCTAAGTTAACTCAATTTCTAACTCACTTTATGTACTATACTAATTTCTCCTCATTTCTCATCATTAAATCGTCAAATTTGAAATCAATTTTATACTATTTCTTTTACTTTAATATTTATTGAAATATAAAATATATAACTATAAAACTTTTTTTAGAAAGTAGACAACAAAACAACAAAAGGCACACCCCCACCTCCACTCCATCATGAATCGTTTGTGTTCATCTCGAGATGATAGCTTACATATGATGCCTTATGTTATGTTGTCAAAGGTGTTATTCAAGCATTTTCAAAGTTGAAATATAAAAAGTAGTACAAATGATTTCAAATTTGATGATTTATATAATAGGCAAAATCACCATATATAGTGCATATATAGAATTGTTAAAAATTGGGTTAATATAACATTTCTCATTCATAGTAATTACCTTTGAAGTGGGGGATAGATGGATGAAAGTTTGTGCGCGACCCCGAGAGCCTCGAGAGCTACCCAAGCATTAGAGAAGAGAAGAATGGCTCCACCACTGGCTCGTAGCTGGTCCGACCTCTCTAGCACCAGTGCTTGAACTCCCACTCGCCGCAGCGCCAAGGTAGTGGCGAGGCCGGCGATTCCACCACCCACGATCACCACATCTTCTACTCCCTCTTGATCACCACCAATTTCCATCCTTGCGCAGAGTTCAATTAGTGGTGATATATATAGCTAGAGCTACATAATTAGTGTGATATACTGTGCTCACCAACTATATACAAGGAAATCAAGATCTAGTGTGACATGTCGTGTATATCAATTAATAAAGAATTTTTAATAAGGAATAGTGTTACATTGACATTACGAAACTCACACCATGAAACCACGTTGGTCTTGGGGGGTTGTTCGTGTGCGTCTCAAGATGTGCGCATACACAATTCTCGGTGTATAACATGTGGGATGTATATTTTAAAGTGCTCATGAATGGCTTTCAAAGCTAACGCAGCGAAATCTTCTAAATCGGATGCCGAACATCACGAACAAACAAACTAGGGTTAAAGAGAATTAACACCAAATTCTCAAGAAAATAAATTCAATTATTTATTACAAAAATCAATAATCCAACATAAAACGTTTTCATAGCCCCGTTTATATAGGCATTTACTTAAAAGAAAGTAGTAATAAACTAGAATTTCTAATTGGACATTGCTCACATTGACCGTCACACAATATATACATATATAGTAACAGTATATCATTCCTAAAAGAAAACAACTTCTAAACCACTCTACTTTGTGTAATCTATCGTGATCACTAAAATACTAAAACTAAACCACCTAATAGTAAATAAATAAATAAGATAAACTTAGAAAACTAATAATTTGCACCGGAACTCTTTGAATTGAGGGGATAAAGGAAAATTAATGTCCCAAATCTCACATCCCCACAACAAAGCTATTATGATCTTCATCAAAAGCTGATGAACGTAATTTAGAGGTGTGAGTTTAGTGATGTCAAAATGTCATGTCTCTTTTTAGTATGGAAAACAAGTAAAAATGCAAGTCATATTTATTTTTTTTTTTGCTAAAAAATGCAAGTCATATCACCTGAGCCTATTGCAGTACAAGAAAATTTAATTTTCAAGCAATGCTAGAATGACTCGGATGAAACACTCGGGATGGACACTTGAGTAATTATGTCCATCCATTTACACATCGACATATGTGCACATACAAATTGATGCACAATGGATGGACACAATCACCTGGGTGTCCTCACAGGGTCATCCTAACATTTTCCAATTCGATAAGGTGAGCTATTCATGTCCCTTTTTAATATCGTGATATGTGGTTGAGTTGTTCTTGTCTAATGTTCTTGTCTTAATTTATTTGTTTGGGTGCGCGTAGGAATATTAAATTAGTGCAAAAAGTACTCGCATATGTTAATGGTGCAGAGTAAGAATCGCATCACCGACACATTAATTGTGGGCTTCAAGTAAGAGCTACGGGTATAAATAGCAAATTGTGGGCTGCAAACAAATAAATACTTATTATTTTAGGAGTAGTGCTATCTGGACTCTTAGAGTCCGGACTCTTAGGAAATTTTTAAAATTTTTTATTTCAAAGTCACCCTTAAGCAATAAATAACTTTGAAATAATAACTTATAACTCTCCTTTGATATTTGTAAAAATTTTAAAACTCCCTATTAGTCCGGACTTTAAGCGTCCAAACAGATTTTTTATTATTTTAGTTGATGAAATAAGATATTTATAAAGTGACAGCATTTGTTATAGATGTGTGGACGTATAGAAAGGTATAGTCTCATATCAATTAAATATGGTGTCATAAAGAAGTATATAAGAGTGAATCCCCCTTACATAGTACTAAAGTCTTTTGGGTTAAAATCCCACATTTATTAGTTAAGAGTAATCAGATAGATAAATATAATTTTATAAGTACCAACATAAAAACAATAAAATTAGTTAAATTAAGACTTATTTAATTTAATAAGAATCCAAATAATGAAGTAATAAAATTAGGGAGCGGCTAAATGGACTCCAATTTTTACCGACCACTCTAATGGGGAGAGAAGGAAGAAGATGTGGTGCTTCGATGATCTAAGAGGCAATGGCAAGGGCGTCAAGAGAGACAGGCGAGAGACAAAGGAAAGGGTAAAGGGTATACCTATCATGAGTAATACTTAATTATGACTTAATCCATGTGGTGTTCTCATACTAGGTCGGTCTAGTAGCTTATTCCCTAGCAAGTACTCATTATCTTAATCCGTATCCTTATACGTATGATCATCACTCAAGACTCATACTAGTCATAATTCATTATAGTTCCCATTATAATGACCGACTAGGGATATTTAAGTAAACATTCATGGATCCTATGAGAATTTATGAACAATAAATGAGATCATTTATTTTATTAACCAAAATGTAACGACCCAAATATTCTCGACCCTGTTTTAAAGGCATTTTAGTGATTTTATACTAAAATGTGTGAATAAATGAAATTGATACACAAACTAATCCTAGCAAAACTTAGACTAAGTGGAAATAAGTTCAAATGGGCTTAACAATGAAATTGGTCTTAAGGCTTATAGGGGTATTTGTGTCATTTGGGTTAAATTTGTATACAATCCTACCCTAAAACCCTAACTATATAAGTGTTGTTATCAAACCCTAGTCACCCATTTGTTGTCTTCTACAAGTTTGAGAGAGAGGAGAGGAAGAGGTGACACCCCAAGCTTAGGTGGAGCCCTAAAGGAGAGGTAACCTCATTTTTCCTCTTTTTTCTTCTTCTCTTGTTTTCTTTCTTCTTTTGTGGGTTAATGGGGGGCTAGGTGGCGGCTCCTTTAGGAGCCGCCGGACAGAGGCGGCGGCGCCACAAGGCACCGCCTGGGGAGGAGAACAGCGGCGTCGCCGAGGAGCAGCGACACCGCTGTTGTAACGACCCAAATTCTCCATGACCCAACCTATGGGTATTTTGGTAATTTCATGATAAAAATATGTTGGGTGTTTGATGTGGAAAATACAATTCTAAACTTGTCAAATTAAATAAGAGTTAGGGAGTAAGTAAAGTTTTATTTTAAATAATAAAGCCCAATTGAGATTATGAACCAAAAGGGCATTTTAGACAAATTGTAAATAGTCACAACCCTAATCCCTAACCCTAATGCTATTTAAGCAAATCAAAGAAAACCCTAGCCCCAATTTTATAAAACACCCACATGGAGAAGATGAGAACAAGAGGAGAGTTCAAGCTCAAGAGATGTACAACCTCACTTCCCTCCTTGATTTCTTTATTATTTATTGAAGATTTGGAGACCAAAGGGTCCAAGTGGCAGTCTGGGCCGGGCAACCCGATCCTAGGTCAGGGACGGGTCGTCACAGTTGGTATCAGAGCCTAGGGATTAGAACCTAGGGAAACGTTAGGTTAGGGAAACCTAAGATGTAGAGCCTTTAAGTTTAAAGGTCAAGTTAAGTCGAACAAATCAGTGGTATGGGACATTGGTTCAAAGTCGACTTAACATGCAATAATGATAAATCTTAGGATGGGATGGGACAAAAGAAACTTGATAAAGATTTAATGTGATGATTATTTGCTACTTTGTATATATAAATATATCGTTAGATATATAGGTAAATGTTTTTCCTTAAGACGTGAAACCTTGGTTCCACGAGTTGGAAATGACAATTAACGACACATGAAAATCAAAGGGAAGTTCGCAGAAGGTTCCACATTGTTGCAAGGAAGTGTACAATGCTTTGCTGCAAGAATGGTTCTGATAGAACGACTAAACTTAGAATGGAAATTGTATGGCAAGATGCGCCTATACTTAACGATAGAGTGGCAAATAAAGACTTAAGTAAGAATCGATAGACTTGAAAGGACAATGAGACGCCACGCTAAATACGCAAGATGGAATTGTGACGTGGTCACATTTCAGAGAAGTAACTCTGAAATTAACGATCCTAGTAAGGATGCAAATGAATCGTTTGTTTCAAACAATGATAAGTAAGTTAGTCCGGCCAGTAGGCTGAACTTGAAAAACTTAATTCAAGATATAGACGTCAAGTATACTTTTAAAACCTCTAATGCTCGATTAAGAATGTGAATCATTGGTCTATAAATTTGATTTGAAGGTTATTACTATAGATCAATTAAGTTGTTTCAGGTGATCTATTTTTATCGAAAAATGATTTTTCGACTATATTGGACCATGATTTTTGTATTGTCTTCGAGTTGATGTTTGCCGCATTTTATTGAAGTTTTTATGGATGGATTCCACGTGTCTTTACAAAATTTTAAAAAGGCGAACAAGTACAAAAAGGAAATTGTTTATTTTCCTTGGTATTCAAAAGATAAAACTAATAGACTCATAATCATTTCAAGAATTTGATGTCGTAATTTTGATCCTTACATAAAGAGTTTTACTGAATTTTAAAGTTTTTAATTTGATAAAAAATGCAACGTATGTTTTGGATCTATGTCACCATTGTGTGTTTGGAACACAAAATTTACTTACCGCTATAGTTTACTTTTGAATTATATCGACTAAATAGTTTTGAAATGAGTTTTACGAATTGTTAGAAAATACGAGAAGAATTTATGATGATTTCTATAAACTAAGCCTAGCTCGGTTCGAAAAGTGGTTTTGATGAAAACTTGATAGTTTTTTTTTAAAAAAAAGTTTTTGATTTGGATTTAACTTTTCGATTGATTGAATTATGGCATTCAAGTTTCGATCGAACCTGTGTAAAAGAAAAATAAAGCTAAGCTAGTTATTGATAGGTTGAATATTAAATATGAGGACCCAAATTGAGAGTTAGCTTGAAACGTAAATGCATAATGTACGAGATGGCGAATGAGAAATTAAAGAATACATTGAAAATTACTCAATGAGAAAATCTAGTGAATACAAAATATCAAATTAGTACACTTAGAGATGGGTGAGTTACTAAAATTGGGAATCCAAAATCAAAGACTATTTCGGTGAAATAGTCATGTGTGAAGATCGTGTTGCCAAGTAAAAAGATTTGTAGATGTTGTAAAGACTCAAGATCTGAGGTTAAAATGACACAAATTAAAGGTAACCATTGCAACAAAAAAATTATTATAATATAATCAGAAGCGAGTTAGCTCATAAAGGTGAGAATACTAGGAATTGATAAATTGTGTTCGAAATGAATGGAGAGTATGCAATAGCAGTACCATGACTGAATAATTAAAGGAAGCCCCAAACTAAACGGTATGTATGAGTTATATTAGTAGGCTGTAAAGAGCATATAACGCAGTTAATGATATTATAATGAACTCGATGATAAGTGAATCATTAAAATCGAGGGTACACTAATAAAAAGAATATTTCTGATATGATTAGACGTGTGGATTCATAACTTTTGAGTCAAAACGAAACCTAACCAGATTGGTAGGGAATGGTTGAATGAAAAATAAAGTTGAAGAGTAATCGAGGCAAATGATTGTTACATAACATTAGTCAATAATGACTTGGTTCTTAAAATTGGGGATCCTAGAATAGGATCGACCCATGAAAAAACGAATAAGTAATTTGGTGATGAGAAGAATTGCGAACTCAAGAGAGACAATATGTATTCCAATAGTACCATATTCAAGAACAAAATTTGTAATCGAAATGGTGACATCACGAAGAATTATGTTGATCACTTGTGCGAAGTAACTTGTGATCTTTTGATAAAAGTCAAAGATTTCATTAAACATATAAACTACCAAACTAAATGGTTGAAAGGAAAGATGAAAGATCTGATCAGTGATAGGTCGACTATTAAAAGTGAGGATCCTAGGTTAGGATCGAACCCCAATAAGATTTATATTGTACAATACGTACGAAACAATTAAGGATAGAGAGGAAATACCCTAAACTAGCAATGAAACATGAATATATGAGTAAAGATCAAATTTCTTAAATTTCATACCGTTAATAACTGTTGAACAAAATGTGTAGTTTACACTTGAAAACCTGAGGGCTTAGTATAAGTTTAAAAGTGAAAGCCCTAATTTGATGGCATAGGAGAATTTGAGGTTGCAACCCAGATGGGTAATCAATAGATTTGCAATTGGTTAAGTGTTAAGGATATCAACACATGGAGATAATGCTCGAATAATCAAGGTCGACACTGTAACAGGTGACAAGCATAAGCAAATTATGTGACATAAAGGTTTGCCTAAGCATGAGGTCATTTTAAATCAATCCCATGAGAAATCAGTTGATATTCTTATTTTCAAGAATCATTGAATTTGGATAAAATGAATAACATTATGAATGGTTTTGTGCTAAGTATAAGTAATGAATCATAACCTAAATAGTACAAGATAATTCTCGAAATTGGTGTAAATATGAGTTTAAGTGCCCTTGAATTGAAGCTTTAGTAACAAGTCATACAAGATAAACCTATATGAGTTTTATGTACACAGATTTGTACTTTATGGTTGAAGTATCCAACAAAACGTATATGCAGTGCGACAGTAGTAATGCACGAGTGTAATACATTGAAATATAAGTTTGAGTTATGAACTTGAAATAACTAGATCGTAGTGTGATACGAGTTCTTAATAACCACGTCTGGAGCATAAATTATGTAATTCCCAAGAAACGACGTGAATGTCAGGTTCGAAACATGAAAGCTAAATCACCTTTGTTTCTCAGAGAGTGAGGTACTAAACACATTATAAGAGCTAAGAGTTAGCTCAGAAAGATGAGAAATGACCATTGTATACCAAAAAGGGGTCATGACTAAGTCAACAATGTTTAAAATAGTCACCCAGGATCGTGAGAATTGATCAGTGCGAGGACGAAATACGATGGATTTTCTTAAAATCGAGATATAGTGATAAAAGATCTTGGTATGAAATAAAAAAAAATGGTGATGCAATGGAGCGCATTCAGATGAATGCTGAAACCTACTTAGAAATAATGACGATGTTAAAATATTCCACAAGATTTTAAAGGTGGAAGCTTGTTTACGTCAATTAATAGTTAAGTATGACGGAGGAGTTACAAAGTGGATCATTAGTCAAAAGTTGACTTGAATTATGAACCTACAAGAATGAATGTCAATAAATATGTGATGCCAATATGTCTGCCCATTTGTAGCCATCACAGATAAGCCGCAAAGACATGATGAGTCGTTCAATGATATATGTAACCGAGATGTTGATAGAGATGGTGTGCTAGTGCTCATTTTATAGCAGACAACTATCCTTGTTTCCTTACTACCAGTTGGTGGTATGGTTTCAATGCCAGATAGGCAGAGATGTTCATTGACACAGATATGCACCAAATCATATCTCAGTATGGTTCTACCTCTTTGTAAGTTGAGCGACTTGAGCGTATATTGCGACTTCGGTGAAGATTATAAATGACTACCTTAAGAACATGTGACGACAGAAGAACTTGGCAATTGGCTGAGTGTAATGATTTTATTGATGACCTACATGAGGTGGGCTTTATGAATTTTAGTTTGCAAGATGAAAATAAAAAAATGAGATATATTAAAGTCAGGGGTAAAACTTTATTTCATGTGAGGAAACGAGCAGAGCATGCAGGTAAAGATGGCCTCAGTTAAACAATGAGTCGAAAAGAAATCCTGATGGACAGACACTAAACTACGTTGTACTTTACTTTTACTTTCGAGGACGAAAGTTCTTAAAATTGGGGATATTGTAACGACCCAAATTCTCCATGACCCAACATATGGGTATTTTGGTAATTTCATGATAAAAATATGTTGGGTGTTTGATGTGGAAAATACAATTCTAAACTTGTCAAATTAAATATGAGTTAGGGAGTAAGTAAAGTTTTATTTTAAATAATAAAGCCCAATTGAGATTATGACCCAAAAGAGCATTTTAGACAAATTGTAAATAGTCACAACCCTAATCCCTAACCCTAATGCTATTTAAGCAAATCAAAGAAAACCCTAGCCCCAATTTTATAAAACACCCACATGGAGAGGAGGAGAACAAGAGGAGAGTTTAAGCTCAAGAGATGTACAACCTCACTTCCCTCCTTGATTTTTTTATTATTTATTGAAGATTTGAAGACCAAAGGGTCCAAGTGGCAGTCTGGGCCGGGCGACCCGATCCTAGGTCGGGGACGCGTCGACAGCGGCAAAAACGCGAGGAAAATAGAAAAGAAAATAAGAAAGGAAAGATTAATGAGATTTTGGAAAGGATTTTGAGTCAAAGACTCCATTGAAGGCATGGTGAGATTCTAATACTCTCTAGATTTATTGTCTTGGTGTTGGTATTGGTAATGAGAGTTGATAATTTGCAAAGTTTGTTCAATTTTTCTTAGATCTAGTCTTGAAATGGGTTATACAAATTTTTAAACTTAATGATAACGAGTATTATGGATGAATCAATCTTGTTTACCATGGTTTGATGGTACATGAAAGGATTTCCCCATGATTTTAGCAAATTGAACGCAGTTGAAGTTTATTGATATGGATTTGGTATTTAAGGTTGATTTGAGATTTAAAAAGGACTTTGAATCTTTTCTTTGGGAAATAAACTTATTCGATAAATTTGTGGACTTTGAGTGAATATTGTCATTTGGGAATTTAAAGTCTAAATTGAGTCTTGTATGGTGATTTGGATCTTTTTAATTATAATTAATCAAACGTCTTCGATTTATATTGAAAAAATCAAGTCTTAGCGGATTTTCCTTGTTTTACATCACCGCATTCCTATTTTACTCAAATCATCGATTCTAATTTTAAGTGTCGATTTTAGAGTCGTGAATGACATTTAGCGAAGTCAGCTATAAAATAGGGTGAATCTCTAAGGTCTAGACAATTGATGTTAAACTTGTATGGTTGTAGATATATAAAGTAATTATTATTTCAAATTGTCTAGATTCGCGAGACGGTTCACATCGAGCCCAAACGCGAGAGGATCGAGATTAGGATTCGCGGCGAGTGCAGGTAAGTGGGGAGCTTGCTCAATTATCAAATATGGCATGATTATTAGTTATGCTTAGGATTCATAATTTGAATTAAAGACTTGGGATTTATGGGTTGCGTCGTGGTATTGGCTCGAACCTACGTATCTATGGAATGTGAATGCACTGTTATTTATGGCCCTAGAATGTGTGGAGTTCCACCGAGGGCCTTATTAGAAAGTAAATCAAGAAGAATATCTCAGAATGTTGTGGTACCACCGAGGGTCGTTAACACCCCAGGATGTGTGGAGTTTACCACCGAGGGCTTTACTTGACTAATTGAATTCATAAGTATGTCACGTAGGGACATGAGTTGGAGTTACCTTCTCTGTACTCTTGAGACATAGAGATGTGCATCGGTGATGGCTTGGACGAACCTACTGTTGATTTGATGGGACAAATGAGAGGGCACATAAGGCCTGTGTGCTAGCTGGTTGTTTCTATCACTTTGAGAGTAGGAGAATCGGTCACCGGATTCTTGCTAATATCTAATATGCATTGAATGAAACATCGACTTATCGTATTATTATATTTTATAGTACATAATCTCGCGAAACCCCCTCATTTGTATGAAAGTTTGAAATTATGAAATGATTTGTCAATCTCTTTAATGTTATTCATGAGTATTGTTGTTACAATTTGTGACTTACGAATCTTATGTCTATGATAGTACTTGATGGTTCATTATAAGTCTTTTTTTTAAATCCTGCTACCATGCTACTATTTAATGAATCCTTGTTTATTTTCAAATACATGCTAGATTATGCATGCTTATTAGGTATTACTTGCATATTTGATGGTTGAGCGGGTTTTCCACATTACTGAGCTCCGTTGGTTCTTTTAGCTCATCCCACTTACAATACAGGTTCATCGACGAGTGCGCTAGAATTGAGACAAGGGAGAAACGAACTTGAAGTCTTCATTTGATGTGAGCTTTGAGTTGATATATATCATGTATATTCGATTTTGAAACTATTAAACTTGGGTTGTAATTAAAATAAGTCTTTAGGTAGTTTGAAACCTACTTACCTTTAGTTGATCCACTTGGGAGTTTTAATAGTTTAAATCAATACGAACCCATTTATAGTTTCATAGATATTCTTGTGAACTTAAATCTATTGGCTTAAGGATATATCTTTGTATTTATTTCGCAATTATTATCCTTTGTTTATCCAATGTACTTTCCGCAAGTTTATTTGTTTAGGCGTGCCAGACCGTTATTTGGGCCTGGTTCAGGTATCGGGTCCAAGTGGCAGTCTGGGCCGGGCGACCCGATCCTAGGTCGGGGACGGGTCGTCACAGCCGTCAGAAGGGGGCACAAGCCACCCCATGAAGATTGTGAAGGAGAAGGGGTGGCACGTGTGCCACCCCACTTCTCCCACCACCGCTGCCACTGCGGCTGGCCAGTCGCGGTGGAGGGGTCCCCAGTGCTGGCGAACACTGGAGACCATCCTTGGACGACGATCCGAGGGTTGGGGATGGGGGAGAAGCGCTGCTTCCCCCACCCCATGACGCACCAGGGGCTTTTGGACCCCTGGTTTGTTACCCCAGGGTCTAGACAGGCCCCTGGACAAGTCCAGGGGCCAGTCAACCCTGGGGTAAGTTGAATGATTTGACCAGGGGCTTAAATATCCTTAGTCAACCAAACAGGGACCAAATTGGTCCCTAGTCAACGGGCAGGGACCAATTGGCCCCTACATTGAAATTAAAGTTCAAATTGAGGCTTGACTAAACCTAAAACATCTCAACAAGGGCATCAAACGACACAAAACCCACGGGACCACACTAGTGGGTCCCCAAAGACAAATTAATGGAAGAATAATTAATTTTGAATCGAGTGATTACTTATGTACTATTGTATGAACTGTTTTGATTCGCGAGGTGGTTCACATGGGACCCTGAACGCGCGAAGAGTCTATATAGGCGTCGCGGCGGGTCTAGGTAAGTGGGGAGCTTCGATCATGCATTAAATATGGCTTGAATATTAAATAATTATGAATTCACATTTTGAATCGAATGACTCGGGTATGGGTTGCGTAGGGATATTGGTTTGGATCTCTATTATTTATGGAATTGTGAATAACTTGTTTTCCCCTTTATGTTATTCGATACCCCAGAATATTTGTGGAGTTCCACCGCGGGCCAAATTAGCAAGAATTCTATATTTTAAATGCCCCAGGACGTTTAGTGGTAATTCACCACCGAGGGTTTTACTTGACTAATAGAATGCATAAAGTAAACCATTCGAGAGCGAGGGTTTGGAGTTCCATCCTTTGTCACTTGATGGTTCTTTGGGACGTGTATCGGTGACAGCTTGGATGAAACTACTCTAGTTTTGGTGCAATCATTTAGAGGGCACAACGACCATTGCGTTTCCACTAATTATTATCCCAACCTAATAGTAGAGGATTTGGTCACTAGATTCCTACCAATATCTAGTTCGCATTGAATGAAACAATGGACTATATTAGTATTTATCTATCGCATTTCATTAGAACCCTTTATCTGGTTTTTCCATGTGTGTTGATTGCATGAATGAAGAATGATGAATGTTATCATGCATGAAATGAATGAATGCCTACCATATGTTGTTGTGAAACCTTTATGTATATATGTATATTATGATGGATGGATTACAACTTGCGATATTGATACATATACTATGTTATTATGTTGCAAATGGTGAACTTATGAAATATGCATGTTGGCCAATCATGGAATGCATTATACTAAATGTCAAGTAACTTAGAACATGTTATTATTAATGAACTCTACTTATATGCTCTTTCTTAGAAAATGAACCTATTTTCATGACTATGATGAACATGAACAAGATCTATGCTCGTACCTATTCATGTGTTCATTTATATGATTATGATTGGTTGTGAATTACACTTCTTTGGTTTCTACATGATGTGTTGTGATTATGGTTTTGATGTCATATTAGAACTTGCATGAATACTAGGTAGTACTTGCGTATTTAATGTTTGAGCAAGTCTTTCCTTTATTGAGCTCCGTTGGTTCTTTAGCTTACTCCACTTTACACCACAAGTCCATCTATTAGCACGATAAACAGGAAAGGCAAGGGAAATGACCTATCTTGAAGTTACCTCTGTTTCATGAATTTTATCATATAAAATTCATTTTTCGAACCATCTTAAAATCTCGCAAAACCATTCTCGGTGTGCGACCCTAATAGGCTCATACAACGTTGGCAAAGTGTACCAAAACACATTTTGGTATACAAGTCATAAGCTGCCTCTAGCAAGACATTATGACTACCCAAGTTGTATGAATATCAAATCGATACAACCTAATCAATAGCGTATATAATATCCTTTTGTCACACGATATCCTTTTGATCAAACATAAGGCATGGAATTGTCATCCAACAAGTTCAATCTTACTAGTCTCGATTTCTAAGTAGACTGAAAACATCTAAGTGACATTGATCAATATCAATTCACTTAGACTAGGCCTTTTAACAGTCTAACACATCGAGGGATCCACTGGATATCTCTCTTTATATGAGAGGGACAAATTCTATCTCGATTACACAACTTTACCACATTATTCACACATTAACTAATCACAACCTTTATAATCATCCGGTTAAAACAACCGTACATGTGAGCATCGTATATTACTAGTATATTGCTATTATTGGTCATTTTGTAAACCTTGAACGCGGGTTGTAACTTAAGACATAGTTTATGGGTAGTTTTGAACCTTTATGATGTTATTATGAAGTTTTGTAAGCCTTTAGGATTTTGAAGTTTTTTGGAAAAGGCTCAAGTTGATAATAAGGGACAAACCCTTATTATGACATTTAAGATGAAATGGTTTTATTATGATTATCTTTCATACTCTTATTACCATAAATCTTGTTAGATTGATTTTTTTGCAGGTTTATTTAGGTGTACCAAGCCGTTAGTTGGGCTTGGTTCAGGTATCGAGTTTAGGTAACGGTTTGGACCCAAGCGACTTGACCCTAGGTCGGGGTGGGTCATCACACAAAAAGTAATAGAAAACAATATTCATAAGAATGACTTAGGGCACATGCCCCAACAGAGAATTATTTGATTGATTAAGTGTTTTGTAAGGCAATCTTGAATAGGCACAAAGATAAATCCTATTTTGGAGCTATAATTAATGATTGTGAGATGTTGGTAACGGACTTGAGGTCTTATAGTATTTCTTTTGTTCGTCGATTAGTGAATGTAGTGGCTCATATATTAGCAAGGGAAGCTAGTTTTAGGTCTGATCGAAACGAGTGTGATGTTATACCCTCGTTTCTTTTTAATATACTTGCGAGAGATTTGGAGTAAATAAAAGATAGTTGTGGTTTAAAAAAGAAAAAAAAATATATCGGAGTCGCTGTTCAGGGAAACATTGGCATGATTGGGATAGTGACGAGCTGAAAATTTGTCTCCGAAATTCTGTTGCACTTTCATCCCTGGTCCGAGGTTGGCCAATCAAATGGTATCCTGAACAATATCTGTTGTCCCTCGATAATTTGTCACAATTTTAAGACAGATTAAGATCCATCTCTGAATCTTGATGCTAATATAGTGGATTTTTTCAAGCACCTTTACACAAATTAAATGGGATGCTCTTGGGAGATCGATGATCTTGAATGGCAAGAGATTCCTAGTGTGGTGGCGACTGACTTAGAAAGGTCTTTTACAAAGACAGAGATATGGAATGGTGTTTGTAAAAGTGCAGGTGATAAGGCACCCGGTCCGGATGGATATACATTTGCCTTTATTAAAAAGTGCTGGGAGATTTTGAAGCAAGACATCATGGCATTCTTCATAGACTACCATCGAAATGGTGTAGTGAATCAAAAGGTGAATGAAACTTATATTTGCCTCATCCGAAGGGCAGTCAAGTTGGGAGAGTTGAAGACTTTCATCCTATTAGCCTCCTCACCTCTCTTTACAAATTGTTGGCAAAAGTATTGGCCGACAGACTTTGTGGTGCTATAACTCACACAATAGCAAGTGAACAAAATGTTTTTGTGCCTGGTAGACAAATGTTGGACTCAGTTCTCATTGCAAGTGAAACAATAGAGTACACAAAAAAAAAAGGAAGTAAGGGTTTTGTGTTAAAGCTTGACTTTGCTAAAGCATGTGATAGAGTGGATTGCGAACTTTCTGGATTTTGTAATGAAAAGGAAAGGGTTCAGAGATAGATGGCGTAAATGGATAAAGGGTTGTATTTCTTCAGCTAACTACTCAGTTATTATCAATGGCAGACCAAGAGGGAAATTTCGGGGTGAACGTGGGCTACGACAAGAAGACCCACTTTCTCTTTTCCTTTTTATTTTGGTGGCAGACATGATGGGAAGGATGATAGAGAAAGCTAGGGATCATGGGCTGGTTGAAGGCCTCCAGATTGGAAGGGATGATATTCACATTACTCATTTATTTTATGCTGATGATTCGTTAATGTTAATTAAAAATTCCTATAGGGAAATTTCGAATCTTATGTCCATTGTTAACTATTTTTGTTTTATCTCATATTTAAAGCTAAACTTGGAGAAATGCAATCTCTTGGGAATCAACATTTCGGAAGAATGAGTAGGTGATATAGCTAATGCGATTAGGTGTAAAATGGACAAGTGGCCATTAAAATACCTTGGTCTACCACTCGGGGGCTCTCCACTTGATAAAACCTTTTGGGATCCCATTTTGCAAAAAAATTCTAAACACCTTGACGGATGGAAATGCGGCTATTTATCGAAGGAAGGTCGAGTTACCTTAATCTGTTCAATTTTGGATGCGCTATCGACTTATTTTTTGTTGCTATATTTTTTACTTACAGAGGTGGAACGAACGGATGGAGAAATTGATGCGAGACTTTCTATGGCGGAGATACATGCAGATAAATCTTAGGCTTTCGTGGAATGGTCACAGGTTCGCCTTCCTAAGAATCTTGGAGGCCTTGGTTTTGGTAATTTGACAAAAAGAAATAGAGCGCTCCTTTGCAAATGGTGGTGACAACTTTAAAGGACGAGCACACTATGTGGGCGAAACTTATCAAAAGTATGTATGGTAGGAGTAATAATGGGTGGGACCCGGGAGACAACTTCAACCCTTCATACCGATCCCCGTGGCATTTCATCAGGGATATTCATCAAGACTTTTATAAGGGCATCTTTTATGATCTCAGAAAAGGCATTCGTATCAGTTTTTGGAACGATCACTGGGTAGGTAGGAAGTGTTTTAGAGATGAGTTTTCGGGTTAGTATGCATTAGCAAGGAGGAGATATGCTATGGTGGAAGTTTTTTCAGAGATCAACATGTTTGGTCCATTCCATTCCGCCGGGACCTCAATAGTGGCCTCGTCTCACAACTAGACTCTCTCATGGAGTTAATCTCAGGTAAGCAACCAAGACCACACCATGATGACATTAGAACATGGAAATGGGATGCCTCTAAGAATTTTACTGTGAAATCTTGTTTCTATAATTTATGTGTTGAGGAATCAAATGGACCTTGTGATGTGTATAAGACTATTTGGAAAACTCCGGCGACGATAAAATCACGGGTTCTTGCTTGGCTTATATGAAAAGATAAAGTTAATATGGCGAGTATTTTGCAAAGATGATGTCCGTATCTATACATCTCGCCAGCGTGGTGTATTCTTTGTAAAAGGGATAACAAAACAATTGATCACGTCTTTCTCCATTGTTCTTTCACAAGGCGTGTTTGGCTAAGATGAGGATCGAGTTGGGATGGTATGGGCCTATGCACAATCAAGTTCAAGATGCAATGAAGGATGACGAGGCTCATCCATTAAATGGGAGGAGAGGGACCTTATGGAGAGCAGGTATGTTAGCCTTATTGTGGGTCATATGGGAGGAAAGAAATAATCGAATATTTCGGGGAGAGGCATAAGATTGGGAGGATATCTGGGAAAATATTAAGAAAAGAGTGGCTGCAGTTTTGTTGGGATCTAAAGAGTTCAAGGCGTGGAGTTGGTAAGACTTAGTTAGTAACTGGAGCAAGCTAAGATAGTATATATCATGTGATGGGGATTTCAAATTTGGACACTTAGTAAGTGTCAAGCTCTCCTTTTTATGCTCAGGTGCAATCTTTCTCTATTGAGATTCTTTGATATAATTGGGTTTACATTAAGGAATGCAATGGGGCTGTAAGTCTTGGCACCGACAACAACCTCGCCTTTTCTTTTACGTCGATTATTGCCCAAGTTCGGTAACTAAGTACGGAGAAAGAAGGGACCTCGATGAGGGATCAAGTTGTTGTTGGTGGCGGCTTGTGCTTTGGAGAGACGACTTTGAAGCTTGGGGGATTCACTTGTATATAAATACTTATTATAGCTATATTTTTCGTATCAGAATGTGGAACAAAATTTCCATCTATTTTGTGAAGTAATACAAATATCTCTTTTTGATCAAAAAAAAAAAATTTGATGCTAATACGCTCCATTTTTTATAATGCTATTCAATGTGCCTTGCGATGCGTCCACGTATGGCAAAAAGCAAAGACATACCCTATCTTGAAGTTACACTAGAATCTATATATTTTATATATAAGCTAACATCTTGTGTGCTATGTGGTGTTTTTGAACCTTCTTGACGAGTCACGTGGCACACCATATATATATGACACAATTATTTAACTATTCTTTAATTAAAAAATGTTTAAAATTTTAAGGAGATTATAGAGTTATTTGATATTTATTTTATTATTTAATTAAAGAATTAATCATACCTTAATTAAAGAAACATTTATTCAACTTAAAGAAATTTTAGACTTGATTGGTATTTGTTTTTGAAACGAATGAAACGTTTTCTACTTAAAATATGACAATACATCATTTACAACATATAATAAGAAAAGCACATGCATGTGTATATGTATACACGTGTTTGATTTTCTTTTTGAACAAAATGTAACGTGCTTGAGTACATGTCATTTACACCATATTTACATCATATATATGTAACGTTAAAAAATAATATACATAAATGTAAGTTAATTACACAAGACACAATTATCTAATATATTAAAATTGATGTCAAAAGTTTAGTGAAGATATGTAATGTTTTAAATTATTGCTAGGTTTCTTCCATTAATTACACAATTATAATCTATAAATTAATATTATTCATCCTCAAACTCGATCATTCGCCTAAGTACACTGATTGACTCAAATCATATAATGACAATCTACATAAAAATTGTGTTGATCTCAATCCTTCAAAAGATGATTATAACACACGAGTATGAGTATGTGAGATTTGAGAGTCCGTTGATATGAACAATGAAAATCTAGTCAACTTGAACTTAATATTTGTTTGATAAAGATGTATATATATACTCACTTCCTTTTTAAATATACATTTTATAATAGAAATGGATATATTTATATAGGAAAATATATATATATATATATATATATATATATATATACCATGGAAACTAGAGAAATACCCATGGCAAGTGTACTATATATATGTTATGTGAGATTTGAGAGTTCCTCGATATGAACAATGAGAATCTACTCAACTTGAACTTAATATTTGTTTGATAAAGGTGTATATATATACTCACTTCCTTTTTAAATATATAAATATATATAAAGTAATTTTATAATATTCATGTCATAGGAAATTATATATATATATATATTAACATCTATATATATGTTTTTACCATGGGAACTAGAGAAATACCCATGGGAAGTGTCAGTCGTTAGATTAACATCTACGGTTTATATTAGACCTGGGTTAGATGTGGGTTACCTGCTGTGCCACACTTAAATTTAAAGAACAATAATTGCATGCCTTTACCAATAAAATATATTAATCACTAATGAATGTAAGTGACTATTTTTATTGATAAAAATATACTATTAATTTAAAGAACAAAAAATATATTAATTACCAATAATTGCATGCCTTTACCAATAAAATATATTAATTTAAAGAACAATAATTGTTGTGCCAGTCACACTTAAATTGGTGAAGGCATGCAATTATTGGTAATTAATATATTAAATATAGTAAATATATTAAATTTAGTAAATATATTAAATTTAAGTGTGCTAGTCACACTTAAATTTAAAGAACAATAAAATATATTAATTACCAATAACTGCATGCATTTATCAATTTAATAAAAAATATTAAATTGGTTAAAATATTATAACCTGTCACAATTTTTGTTATTACATTATAAACTTTCTAATTTGTTTAATTTGTATCCTAAACTATTTTTGAACTCCAAATTTGATGATTTAGCCCTTAAACAATAAATTTAAATTATATAATTAATAATTATTTAGATAATTATAGGTGATGGTGATACTTTTAAATTCATAATTAAGGTGTTAACTCTTCAAATTTTAAGTTAAAAGTTAAATTGGGATACAAATTTAACCATCTACAAAGGTGATGATATAATAACAAATTTTAATATGTTAGGATATAATAACAGGATATAATAATAAATTTCAAAAGGTTGAAATATAATAACAAAAATTATAAAAAGTTATGATATTTTAACTAATTAAGCCTTTTTTCTCTCACATGGGCTTTGTTTTTATTCAAATACCATTATTATATATTATTAGGAAAAGAAAGCCATGGGGGAAGTAACCCATCCAGATACAATTAATCTGGCTCGCCATAGCATGGGATGCTAGGTGATTAAATTCTCTTGTTACATAACCAAATCGAACATGAGTATCTCTGGTAAGTGTCTTGATATCATGGATGATTGGCTCAATGTCGGATTCCACTGGGCATGAGAGAGGAAGGCTGAGATAACAAGTTGTGCGTTAGAAAAACTTCTGAAACATCCTCATAGATGAGACAATGATGCAAAGCATAAAGAATGGCACGGCCTTTTGTTGCAGCGACTGAATAAGAGGGGCCAAGCCATGTCGCTCCTGCTTGAAGAAGTGACCCCTCACCATTAACAAGAATCCAACCAATACTACCATTACAAGATGTTGAATCCCATGCTGCAATGGAAAAAATAGTTGAACCATGGTATCGTCCCAACCAAGTGGGGCAAAGGTGTTTGTGGACAAGGATGGACTTGGCGATTTAGAAGGGAGTGGGATGAGGGGGTGCCCTAACTTCTTTGAAATTAGCAGAAGCAGGTATTTATCTTTGAGAGTAGTAGTATTGGGTGTAATGCGGTGTCGTTAAAGACCTTTGAGTTACGATTTTTCCATAAGTGCCACATGCTGAAGATAAGCCATTGTATAGTAAAAGTGGGATCAGGGGAGGATGAGATAGTATCACACATAATACTTCACATTAGTTTTCAGAGAGGCAGTAGGTAGTGAGCGAGTGATAAGGCCAAAGGGAGAGGCAATCCAAAATAGAATGGTATGAGGGCATTGAAAGAAGATACGAGGGGGTCTCAATAGCCGATGCACACTCCGGAAAGGAGAAAGCTTCTTTTTCTAGACTGTTTGATTACACAGGAGGAAATTATTGAGACCCTTCCACATAAAACAAGAGTGATTTTGTGGTAGAGTAGTTTCCAAATGGCGGCCCAAGTTAGATCCAAGGGAGGAGGGGTGGAAGACGAGGGGGTCCATAATGGGATAACCCTTAAGCGAGATAATATCAAATTTGACCAGGACCCATATTTAGTGAAATGCGAAATAAACCTATCTGGACATCTAGTGGAATTTATGGGTGTGGCAAGGATAAAAATCATTTCATCTGAGTTAAAGATTTGTGCAATCAGATGTCGATTCCATTGGCGAGATATTAGATCAATGAGGTTACTTACCTTGGAGGGGAGGGACAAGGGATGATTGGGGCGTCAAAGGTTCCACAATGTTGTAATATTGGTACGGGACACCTAAGGTTCATTCCATATGTGAGTTAACAGGTCATCGCTAATTCGTTCACGTAAGCATTTGCTCAAGAGTTGACGACCTTCCAAAATGCTAGGCCATATCCATGAAGGTCGTCGGCCAAGTTGGGCTTGCAGAAAATTCGTCCGAGGGAAATATTTAGCATTCAGGAAAGAACTCATGAGGGATGATGGATTCAATAAAATAAAATACGACAACCTTGTTTAGCCAACAAACTCAAATTAAAGAGATGCAAATTAGAAAAACCCATACCTCCATCGTGTTTTAATCTAAAGATGAAAGACCATTTGCACCAATGGATCTCTTTCTCCTTCTATGAGGAGCTCACCAAAATTTCGTGATAGCAGTTTCATACTGTCGAAGAAAACCTAACGACATTTGAAAACACATCATTTGATAAATGGGGAGAATCTGAGCAGTAGTATTAATAAGAATTTCCTTTCTCATTGGTGACAAAAAATGCTCCTTCCATGAGAGAACCCGATGCTGAAGTTGGTCTAGAAGAGGTTGGAGGACTCGTTTCTTGGATTCGGAGAAAGAGAAATGAAATCCTAAATAACAGCCCGGTCCATCAAAAGATGAGATGTTAAGTTCATTTTAATCAAGTGTTGAACATCATTTGGAGTATCTTTGCTAAAACATAAAAGAGATTTAGAGGTGTTGATAAATTGTCTTAAGATGGAAGCGTATTAATCAAGAACAGACTTGAGGCGATGGACATCATTTAGCTGAGCTCAACAGAACAAAAGGGAGTCATCAGGAAATAACAAGTCGGAGAGCATAGGGGTCGTAAGTTGGAATCCCTTGAAGTCACCTTGGCAGATTGTTTTTTCTAACAGGAAAGATGAGGCTTCTGAGGCCAAAACAAATAAAAGTGGAGATAACGGGTCACCCTGGCAAATACCACGCGATGGAATGATCGGGTAGGACCGGCATCCATTGATAAGCACCCAATAAGACACTTTAGAAATGCAGGATTGAATCCAAGAGCGCCATTTGGAGGAAAACCAAATGCCATGTGAGCATGTGCAGGAGAAAGTCTCATTCCAGTCTATCATACGCCTTAGAGATATCCAACTTGAGGGCCACTTCTTTAGACATGCATTGCCTGGTATTCATATAATGTAGCACTTCATGAGCTAGAATAATATTATTTGTTATTTGTCGATTGGTAACAAAGGCATTTTATACTGGACTAATAATGTCATTGAAGACTAGTTTCAGTCGGTTAGCTAGAACCTTGGCAAGGATTTTATAGGTTGTGTTACATAAGCTTATGGGTCGATAATCATGCAGGGAAGTTGGAGCTCTTGTTTTTGGTATCATGGAGATGGGTGTACAGTTCAAGTCAGGATCAAGTGACGCAGTGACATGAAACTGATGCATCATATGCATGAGGCTATCCTTTACTAAATCCCACTTGCTTTGGAAAAAAATTTGTGAAGCCATCCGGACGTAGGCATTTATACGGAGGCATAGAAAAGAGGGCATGTTTGATTTCCTCTTCTAGAAAAGGGGCATCCAGGGCGATGGAGTCAGTCAAGGAAACGCAGATAGGAAAGTCTAAAAATAAGAGAAATCGTCATTCTGTATTGGAAAAAAAAAGGTCCTGAAAATAGTCCTCTGATGGCTCATGATTGCATAAGGTCGGATAGCCTATACTGAGAAGTGTCCATGAACCCCAGTATTTGGTTGCGACGTCGTCTTCCCTTAACAGTAAGATGGAAATATGTAATATTTTTGTCCCTGATTTGTAACCATTCCATATGAGATCAAGTTTGCTTGTAATTTTCTTCAGCATGTTGGGCTTTTCATAAATGGTGGTCCATAGTAGTGAGAGAAGCCAAGGATGAGGTAGGGTCAGTGGGAGATCCAAGAACTGATCTTCAATGGAGGCAATGAGGCGTTTAGAATTGGCCAGCGGTTTGGTCTTTTGCCATTGTAGAATATAACACTTAACCTTGGCTAATTTTGCAGAAAGGGGTCGTGCGAGGGATGTTAGAAATCGACACCATGTATCAGTTATACTCTTTTGGCAAGACTCCCATTGAAGCCATCGATGATCAAACTAAAACATGAGGGGTGATGCATGATTGTGATGGTGTTGAGGAAGAGGTCGAGGTGGTCAGAACTTAGGATAGAGATGTGGTGAATGGTGGAGGTGGGGTAGAGCTGAAGCCAGTTTTTCATGCAAAGTGTGTAGTCTAGGCGATCCATGATGAGGTTAAGTGCGTGACGTCGATTAGTCCACGTGAAATCAAGACCCAAATAACCTAAATCATGAAGATGGGAAGTATTAATAAACTCAACAACTTCCCTATGCGTCCATGAGCCATGGAAAACCACCTATTTTTTCATCAGAGTTAGTAATGGCATTGAAATCGCCCATGAGAATGGTAGGTTAAGCCGTTAAGCTGTGAGAGCAACGCGTTGGGAGAGGCACGTCAGTTGGCTGGTATGAACTGCACGATCTGTGCTACAATAAACACCAAATAAACACCAACAATGTTGCTTTATAGGATTAACAACTACAAGTTTTAAACAAAATGAAACATATTTCACTATTTATACATACATAGGATCATTCCAAAACACTACTAAGCCACTGCTCATCCTTACCTGGGGAACAGTGAGCATATTTACAAACCGAAGTTTCCTCCTTACAGACTCAAGCACTAAATCCCTATTCTTAGTTTCAAACAAAAACACCACGTCTGGGGAGTGGGTCGTCATGGAAGTCTTCAAACTTGGAATGTCAGGGGCTTCCTACACACCGACAATTCCATACCAGAATCCTCATGGATGAGGAGGAGACCCAATAGGATGGGTCTCCGCCATCTGAGTAGAAGGGGGAGCTGGTGACTCATTGTGGTCGTCCATGATCTTACATCGCTTTGTGTCTCGGGATGTCTCATCTTTAACCTTCAGAACAACAAGTTTTCACCTTCGAGCATGGGGCATGGCCAGGTTGGTCATGTTCTGCGGGTCAGAGAACACGGCTGGCACTTTTCGAATCTGGTTCCTCTTTTGTGGTTCCTTAGGCTCGGTGGTTCATTTGTCTAGGATAGGTGTAATGTTGAAAGGGTCATAAGAGGGGCAGTCGGTAGGGTAGGGTGACGAGGTTCCTGGTGAAATCGCTTGAATGGAGGCATGGTGTTAGGTTTCGGGGATCAAACGCAATGGAATTTTTTGAAACCTTTTTTAATATCCCTAAACTAAGATCCTATCGATTCCATTAAACTGATATATCAAAAAGAAAACCATACCTTAACAAGAACAACTCCATGTTTGCCTTGTTTGGTGTCGATCGATTCATTCAAGGCGTTACCAGAGACGAACATCCTCCATCAGAAATTCACACATGAACAGATGATCACAATCACGGAGTGCTAGCGCCAAAAATTCTAGGGAACAAAATGTTGAGTTTTGGGGTTCATGCGCAGCGGAGATTACAAAACAATTTTGACAAAAAACCCCAACAAGATCCGAATCTGATTCCATTAAAAATGTTTAAACTATGAAAACTTAATCATACCTCAGTCGCAATGTACCTTCCTGAAGGTTAATAGATCTCTAAGGAGTTGCGAACGACGAACGCCCTCTATCAGCAGTCCACACATGAACGGTGGCCGAGATTTGAAGTGCTAGCTTCGAGAGAATACCAAACCTTTTTTGTTTCTCTCCAAAAGTCCAAGGCATACCAAAAACCCTAAGTCGTTTCTTAAAATGAAAATAGAGTTTCAGCCCTTTTAAAATCTTTCGTACTTGTATTCTAACTCAAAGCGTCTATTTATACAACCCTTGTATATAGACGGTTAAGTAAATTACACATATATCCCTACTTAAAGAAGTATAAGTGTAATACACTACAAGGACGTTTCTGTCATGAATTTTATCATATAAAATTCGTTTTTCTGAACCATCTTAGAATCTCGCAAAACCATTCTCAATGTGCGACCCAATAGGCTCATACAATGTTGGCAGTGTACCAAAACACATTTTGATATACAAGTCATAAGCGGCCTTTAGCAAGACATTATGACTACCCAAGTTGTACGAATATCAAATCGATACAACCTAATTAATAGTGTATATAACATCCTTTTGTCACACGATATCCTTTTGATCAAACATAAGGCATGGAATTGTCATCCAACATGTTCAATCGTACTAGTCTCGATTTCTAGGTAGACTAAAAACATCTAAGTGACATTGATCAATATCAATTCACTTAGACTAGGCCTTTTAACAGTCTAACACATCGAGGGATCCACTGGATATCTCTCTTTATATGAGAGGGACAAATTCTATCTCGATTACACAACTTCACCACATTATTCACACAGTAACCAATCACAACCTTTATAATAGTCCGGTTAAAGACAACGTTTGATTGCGTCAAATCATTATATTCTAATGTTGAAGTCTCTAGTAATCTCAAGTCAGAGGACTGAAAAATATACCTATCATGAGAAACAACTATGACTTAATACATGTGATGTTCTCATAGCGGGTCGGTCCAGTACTTTGTTCCCTAACAAGTACTCATGATCTTGATTCGTATTCCTATACGTATGATGATCGCATGATCATCAATCAAGACTCACACTAGTTTTAATTTATTATAGTTCCCAGTATAATAATCGACTAGGGACATTTAGGATATTTCAGTAAATACCCATGGATCTTATTATAATGTAAACATGCAAATCAATTATAATAAACAACAAATGAAATTCTCTATTTTATTAACTAAAATATATTCATAAAGACTATTAATGGATTGACCTAGGGCACATTTTCCAATACAAAATTCTTACAAAAACTCTCTAGAAAATTATAAAACCCTCAAAATTTAATCTGACTTATGGTGCACTTATCAGGACCGTGACCCAGTTATCATAATGCATTGAGTATTTTGGAATTTAGAGTCGACACCAAGGTAATTTTATGATTTTGTGATGTTTTGTATTAGTATGATAGTGTCTCGAGTCGATTGGGCGACCATTAGTTGAGTGAGGTCTCGCCTAGGAAAACTTGGAAGTTAAAATACAGAAAAACCTAAATAAATAGATTTTTGAATAGTAATTATACTACTTTATTTGAGTCGAAACATGGACGTGACGACGGACACACAACGGTCGAGTTGCGGTGCGATACGGGATGAAGAACGTAGGATCAACATGGGAGCTGAATAGTTAAGTGACACCCAGTCACTTAAGGGAGTCAATAAGTGGAGTTAGGAGTGTGGACAACTTAGAAGGGAGGGTGTAGGATCTACCTAGGGATAAGTGTGTGTAGATTGATCAAAAGGGGTCCTATATAAGGGTTTCTCTCATCACTTTTTGTTGGAAAATGTGCCCTAGGTCAATCCATTAATAGTCTTTATGAATACATTTTAGTTAATAAAATAGAGGATTTCATTTGTTGTTTATTATAATTGATTTGCATGTTTACATTATAATAAGATCCGTGGGTATGTATAGAAATATCCTAAATGTCCATAGTCGATTATTATACTGGGAACTATAATGAATTAAGACTAGTGTGAGTCTTGATTGATGATCATACTATGATCATACGTATAGAAACACGAATCAAGATCATGAGTATTTGTTAGGGAACAAAGTACTGGACCGACTCGCTATGAGAACATCACATGGATTAAATCATAGTTGTTTCTCATGATATGTATATTATTCAGTCCTCTGACTTGAGATTACCAGAGACTTCAACATTAGGAATACAGTGATTTGACGCAATCAAACGTTGTCTTTAACTGGACGATTATAAAGGTTGTGATTGGTTACTATGTGAATAATGTGGTGAAGTTATGTAATCGAGATAGAATTTGTCCCTCTCATATAAAGAGAGATATCTAGTGGATCCTCGATGTGTTAGGCTGTTAGACCTAGTCTAAGTGAATTGATATTGATCAATGTCACTTAGATGTTTTTGATCTACCTAGAAATCGAGACTAGTACGATTGAACATGTTGGATGACAATTCCATGCTTATGTTTGATCAAAAAGATATCGTGTGACAAAAGGATGTTATATACACTATAGATTAGGTTATATCGATTTGATATTCGTACAACTTGGGTAGTCATAATGTCTTGCCAGAGGCCGCTTAAGACTTGTATACCAAAATGTGTTTTAGTACACTGCCAACGTTGTATGAACCTATTGGGTCGCACTTGAGAATGGTTTTGCAAGATTTTAAGATGGTTAGAAAAATGAATTATATATGATAAAATTCATGACAGAAACGTCCTTGTAGTGTATTACACTTATACTTCTTTAAGTAGGGGTATATGTGTAATTTACTTAATCGTCTATATACAAGGGTTGTATAAATAGACACTTTGAGTTAGAATACAAGTACGAAAGATTTTAAAAGGGCCGAAACTCTATTTTCGTTTTAAGAAACGACTTAGGGTTTTGGTATGCTCTGAATTGTTTTGGAGAGAAACAAAAGGGTTTGTTATTCTCTCAAAGCTAGCACTTCAAATCTTGGCCGCCGTTCGTGTGTGGACTGCTGATAGAGGGCGTTCGTCATTGGCAACGCCTTAGAGATCGATTAACATTCAGAAAGGTACATTGCGACTGAGGTATAATTAAGTTTTCATAGTTTAAACGTGTTTTAATGAATCAGATTTGGATCCTGTTGGGGTTTTTCTCAAAATAGTTTTGAAATCTCCACTGCGCATGAACCCCAAAACCTAACAGTGGTATCAAAGCCTTCGAGTTTGATTCCATTAAACTCATTGCATGTTTTCTTATGATATATGATTGAAAGCATGTTAATAGTTGATGTATATATGATATACATAAGTTTTATGTGAGATTTATTATCATGTTTTGTGTATATGATATATATATATATTCGTGATTTAATTGAAATTAGTTTCGTACATGCTAGTAACCATGTTAGGTTAATTTGAATAATTTTAATGAATTGAGTTTCGTGTTCTATGATCCATGACACCATTAGGTTCGATTGTGATAGTAGTTCATGATTCAATTACATGTTTGTGATTATTTGGATGAAGATCGAAATTGCAAATAATTAATTTTCAAAATTATTTATTTATCATGTTATATCTATTTTGTTATGAAGTTTCTATTTGATAATGATAGATAACAAATAGATTAGGAGATGTATGCAAAAACGGTTTCATTATCCCTATTAGATAGGAGATAATTATGGAGAAGTTTGTTATTGGTGATATGCTAGGATTCAAATATCTAAAATCCTAATTGGATGAGGATAAGATGATTAGTTAGATGTGGGCCCGAGTTAATTAAAAACGTTTTAATTGACTTAATTTTGGATAAATTAAGGGATAAATTTAGTATAGTAAAATCAGCGAAAAATATAATTTTCTATAGCGAATTTAAATTTTCGGAATTGAGATTTGTCTTCTAAAAAAAAAAAAAAGGGCGCCCCTGTTCCCTGTCCATTTGGTGGCAATGGGACCGTAAATCTAACTAATCCTAGCGCACAAAAATTCTTCTATTAGTGAATAGCATAAAATTTGCTAAATTGTTTAGTGGTTCTGCAAATCAATAAAATATATCATATTTCATTGCTTACTTAAAAATCACTAAAACTGAATAAAATCTCTCTATTAAATCTTAAGTCTTGTGCCATCCAATTTTAAACACTTATCAAGGCCTTGATCGCACTAATATAGTTTCTGCTATAGTTGGGTGTATTGTGTTATCTTGTTGAGATAAGTTGGGTAAGAGTTACCTAAATGTTTAAATTGGTCCGACTTAATAACGCTATCAAAATAGTTTTGGACTTCAGGCATATGATGAGATAAAAACATGCTAAGACATAAGATGTCTTATATCTCATAAAAGTATCTAAAATTACATAAGATGTAATTGGTAACTGTTACCTACCTAAATAATCTAGTTCTGTGTTTCATGCCATAGCTGTCATAGAATTAGGTGAAATATGGATTTAATCTCCTAAATAAACAGTATGTTTTAGGAGGGTTGTTAATTTAGTGGGAGTCCATTTCTCTATACTAAAATAAACTCTGCAAAATCTTTATTGTAGATTAATGGCCTCTTCAAGTAACAATAATCCCCTGTCATGCGATCTATCTTGAGAAGGATAAGCTATCTGGGACTAACTTTCTTAATTGGTTCATAAACTTGAGAATCATTCTCAAGCATGAACGCAAGTTGTATGTTCTGGATGCTCCAATCCCTGAGGACCCACCAGCCAATGCTATAAAAGCTGTGAAGGATGCGCATAATAAGCATGTCAATGATTCTACTGATGTTGCATGCATTATGTTGGCAACTATGGTTCCTGAAATTTAGAAGGACATGGAACTAATGGAAGCCTATGACATGGTTGTAACTCTGAAGGAAATGTTCCAACAGCAAGCTAGGCAAGAAAGGTTCGAGACGATCAAGAACCGTATTCTTGTAAGATGACCGAGGGTGCGTCGGTTAGTCCTCATGTTCGAAAGTGAAGGGCTATGTTGACCAACTTGATAGACTTGGATTTCCCATAAGCCAAGAGTTGGCTACGGATTTGATCCTAAATTTATTACCCGGAGAGTTACTCATAATTTGTGATGAACTACAATATGAATAATATGGAGAAATTAATTTCAGAGTTGCATTTGATGCTCAAAACTGCTGAACAAAATATAAAGAAACCATCTAGTAATGTGCTGATGGTCCAAAAGGGAAAGGGAATGAAGAAGAAAGGAAAAGGCAAGGCTAAATTAAAGTTGCCAAGGCTGTTGCTGCACCTGTCGCAAAGCCTATGAAACAAGTCAAGCCCCAGCCTGTTCCTGTTTCAAAGCACCAAAAGGAAAAGGAAGGAAATTGTCATTTCTGCCATGCACCTGGACATTGGTTCAGAAATTGCAAACTCTATCTGGAAGATCTAAAGAAGAAAAAGGATAGTGCGACTACCACCTCAAGTATTTATGTTATTGAAATTAATTTATCTACTAATGATTCCTGGGTATTGGATACCGGATGTGGATCTCACATTTGTATAAATGTGCAAGGACTCACCAGAAGTAGAAAGTTGAAGAAAGGAGAAGTCATCATCCGCATAGGGAATGGAGCAAGAGTTGCTGCCCTGGTGTTGGATCATATGACTTAGTCTTACCTAGTGGACTTATCTTAACTTTAAATAATTGTTATTTTGTGCCTGCCTTGAGCAAAAACATCATTTCTATTTCATGCTTTGATATGGATGGTTATGATTTTATTATTGCGAATAATAGATGTTCCATTTCTCATAAAGGAATATTTTATGCAAATGTTGATTTGTGTGATGGTCTTTATATTCTAAGCATGAAAAGATCTATTGATACTCCAGTCTTTAACATAAATACAAAGATTTAAGTCAAATGATTTGAATCAAACCTATCTTTGGCATTATCGTCTCAGGCACATAAATGAGAAACGCATAACGAAGCTCCATAGAGATGGACTTCTAGATTCATTTGATTTAGAAACATATGAAACGTGCGTATCTTGTTTACGAGGAAAGATGACCAAAAGTCCCTTTACTGGACACAGTGAAAGGGCAAGTGATTTATTGGGTCTAATACATACTGATGTATACGGTCCTATAAACACAATGGCTAGAGGAGGTTATCAGTACTTCATTACATTTACTGATGATTTCAGCAGATTTGGTGATGTATATCTTATGAAACATAAAGCTGAATCATTTGAAATGTTTCGAACGTTTCAAAATGAAGTGCAAAATCAGCTTGGTAAAACTATCAAAACACTTCGATCAGATCGAGGTGGTAAGTATTTAAGCCAAGAATTTGATGATCATCTTAGAAATTGTGGGATTGTCTCCCACTTGACTCCACCAGCAACTCCACAATGGAATGGAGTTTCTGAAAGGAGAAATCGAACCTTATTAGATATGGTTCGATCTATGATGAGTCATGCGGATCTTCCGTTATCTTTTGGGGTTATGCATTACAAACTACAGTTTTCACTCTAAATCGAGTTCCTTCGAAAGTGGATGATAAAACACCATATGAGATATGGTACGGGAAGAGACCTAGTTTATATTTTCTTAAGATTTGGGGTTGTGAGGCTTACGTAAAGCGAGAAGTCTTAGAAAAACTAGCACCTAAATCTGATAAGTGTTTATTTGTGGGGTATCCTAAGGAAACAAAAGGATATTACTTTTATAATCCCACTGAGAACAAAGTGTTTGCTGCTCGGTATGGTGCCTTTATGGAAAAACAGTTTATTTCAAAAGACAATAGTGGGAGAGAAATAAATCTTGAAGAAGTTCAATAATCATAGATAAACAACGAAGCAGCATCTTGGAAGTTCAACAACGTTCGAACTAGTTGAACCTCCGCAAGTGACACAAAGCCCACATAAATCTGGTAAGGTAAGACATGAGCCCGAGATATTTGGATTTCTCATTACTGATAGTCGTGATGTGCTGCTCATGGATCAAAATGAGCCCACCACTTATCAAGAGGCTATGTCTGGACCAGACTCAGATAAATGGCTAAATGCCATGAACTCGAAATGCAATCCATGTATGATAACCAAGTTTGGAACTTGGTTGATTTACTGAATGTGGTAAGACCATTGGATGTAAATGGGTTTTTCAAGAAGAAAACTGACATGGATGGCAAAGTGCTTACTTTCAAAGCAAGACTTGTAGCAAAAGGTTTCGAGCGGACTCAAGGTGTTGATTATGATGAAACTTTTTCGCCGATAACCATGCTTAAATCCATAAGAATTTTAATTGTCATTGCTGCATATTATGACTATGAGATATGGCAAATGGATGTAAAAACAACATTTCTTAATGGAAAGTTGCTTGAGGACGTGTATATGTCACAACCTGAAAGTTTTGTACATCCTGAGAATTCTAGGAAGGTATGCAAGCTTCAAAGATCCATTTATGGATTAAAGCAAGCTTCTCGGAGTTGGAATCTTCGTTTTGATGAAGCAATCAAGGATTTTAGTTTTATTAAGAACAAAGATGAGCCTTGTGTATACAAGAAAGTCAGTGGGAGTGTAGTTGTTTTTTAAGTGCTTGTATGTTGATGATATATTACTCATTAGAAATGACATCCCAACATTGCAGAGTGTCAAGTCTTGGTTAGGGAAGTGTTTCTCAATGAAAGACTTAGGAGATGCAGTCTATATCCTAGGGATAAGGATCTATAGGGATAGATCTAAGAGGCTAATCGATCTAAGTCAGAGTGCTTACATAGACAAGGTACTGAATAGGTTCAGTTTGCAAGACTCTAAAAGAGGATTGCTGCCAATGTCTCATGGCATAAGTCTCAGCAAGAATCAATGTCCTAGGACAAATGATGAGCGAGATCGTATGAATAAGATTCCATATGCATCATGTGACGGCCCCAATTTCCCCGTGCAATTGGGTACGCCCGGCCTAGACCCGTGCAGGCCCCAAGTCATCACTTGGTAACCTGACGAGCCTAGTCAGCCTTCAATTTAATCAATTTAGTGCTTTATGAAAGAGTTATTGCAATAATACACAGCGGAAGACTAAACAATAAATAACAAGGGAAATAACTCAATCAAAGGGAAATTAGGAATTCTATAATTGTGGAAAACCCCGGTATTCATGTACAATTCAATAAATCAACATACATGATACTAATCTCAATAATAATATCAAGTTCTATAAACCAAAAACATACATATATAAAGCAATATACAATTGAGCAAAAACATATAAACTACTCTAGGGTTCCTCAAGTCCAGCCGCTAATCCTCACAAAAAGTTGCCTATGCAAGGCTCTTTGCCTCTATTGCGCTCCGCTATATCTGCACCCACCGTCACAAACTAGACGGTGAGCAACTGAGAGAAATCGAAAGTAATGCCATAAGAATATAGCAGTAATTCATAAATTATCAATCAAGACAGTCTAAATATCATGCAGGAATTGGAAGATAGTAAGTTAAATAAACAAGGTGCATGATAGGTAGACTGAAAACAATAACAATCGAAACATGCGTGTTCTACGAGTCAAGAGAGGCTATAAGTGGTCTAAAATCCACAACAATACCACAACAATATCCACAACAATCCAGTACATAGTATCACATAATCACTAGGGGTGGTCAAACACTCGTGCGCACGAGTGCCCGCGTTTTATCCCTTCTAGTGCAGGCCGCATGTACCTTCGAGACACACACTTATGCCAAGAACACACATACAAGGAATATGGAATGGAATGCCAACAAATAGATAATAGCAAACACAATGAAATGAAGATGAATCACATGATATTTTCTTAACTGGCTTACTAACGTACACAAGTTTTTGAGATAAGTGTACTTACCTGAACTAATCGCAACCCGTGTAACAACACTCTCGCGTTCCTAGTAAGTATCCCCGAGTTTCCGCTACCTGACAAGGTTGGAAACTCTAATTAATGGGTCGAATCATTAACTAAACCCTAGGTTGGTACCCTAGTATTTTCTCAGTGTTTTAATGACTCGAACACTTCGTTAACTCAATCGATAAATCAAACCAAAAATACAACGAAACACAATGACTCTTTTGGGTATTATAACCACACTTATGTAAGCCTAATTATAGGTCTTAGGCTCGGCTCAGTTGTATGTGAAATCACACCATAGTCTCGAGGACCGGCGGTGTGTCCACGACGTCACTACCGTTCAACCAACTTGACACACAACTTCAATGTCGTCCAACAATTACGACTCAATACTAAACTTAACATGACCATACACCGGCGAGTAGGGAACTCAGGGTGTGGTCCAACATCCGTAGAGTGTCAACACAGCATGGAAAGGTCGTGTGCACGCCCTACGTCGCGTTGACAACTACTCGACGCAATATAAACAACTCACGCATATCTCCGCCATTACGACTTATCATCATTGATATGGACGCTCCGGGGCTATGAGACTCCATGACTTACATGGTAAGGTCTCCGGCAGTCCCCCACGTCATCGCGTCGATGACAGTACCGCCACGACGGGTGGTTTCTGGCGAGAAAGTTACAACATGCATAACATTACATAAATGACATAATATATCAATAATGTCGCTGTTTTAGGCCACTTCGAGAGTTGTGAGACACAAACATAAACTTAGCTTGATACTCGACATCCTCGATCATGGTGGCACAGCGGTGGCATCGCCCACGGCAACGTATTTCGGCGATGACTCAAAACAATCCATACAACATGACAACAACATCACCTAGGTTCAAGATACTAAAACGGTTCCAACACGACCAAATCGATCACAACAAGAACAGTGAGGCATCATCGAGGTCATGGAGAGGTCCCCGACAACCCCCACACTCGGTGATTTAGCCAGCAGGGCCGCCCACACATGCATATTCTGGCGAGACGTAATATAATAACCAATTTATGAAAACAGTGCACAATCGATCACGACACCCTATGCGACACAAACGTGGGTGCTCCGGGGATGTGGAGATTTTGGGGCACCACTAGAGACCATCCCCGACCACCCCTGACCAGCGCCACCGCCTCCGGCAGCGGAAAAACATGACAGCAGTGAAAACAGTCACAAAAACAGTTTCACAACAATAAAGAAAAAAAAATAGTAAGAAGAGAGACAAAGAGTGGAAGAGAGGGAGAGAGGAAGATCTCCGGCGAGAGAGGTGAACCTCAGCCACCTCTGGACCTCTGACAACCGGTGGTATGCTCGGCCAAGGCAGGGAGTGATGAGCCGAGTGAGGGAGAGAGTGTGAGAGAGAGAACAAACCGTGAAAGAGTACAAACCAAGAGAGAGTGACGGATCTCCGGTGAGCTCGTCCACTGCTGGGGTCCCGGGGACCAGTGCCGGTTCGTCGACGGCGAGAAGAGGTGGAGGGTGGCGGTGAGATGAGGAAGATGAAGTGAGGCCGTGAGTGAGAGAGAAAGGGAGAGAGAGAGAGAGAGAAACGTATGAGCAGAGACCGAGAGAGAGATGACGAGCCTCCGGCATCAGCTCCGGTGAGGGTTCCGGCGAGAGTCGTGACTGATCTGACGAGGGAGAGGGGCGGTGGTGGTGGGAGAGAGTGTGAGATTTGGGTGGGTGTGTGTGGAGGAGATGAGTGAATAGTGGATTAGGTATTTGTTGTTTATATATATGTGTAAACCATGTGAAATTACCCTTTTACCCTTACTTTTATTACTTGCACATTTTGAAACACTTACCCTTATGTGTCTTTCACCTCATCATCTTAATTCAACACAAATACCCATCCCCATGCTCATCCAATGGCTCTCCTCACTACAATGTGTCACTTTAACAATTTTTATCCTATAGCTCGTATGTTGCGTAGTTAACCAATTCCCACATGAATTTTTGCATTTCCTCCGTCAGTATTTCTCCGTAAATTGTCTCGCCGTGCCCATTTTCTCGCCACATCTCAACACTAATTAATTACATTTATTAGATAATTCATTTATTTGTATGTTTTACTCCCCCGTTTACATAGGCGTAGCCTCACTCAATTTAAAATCGCCCGAACGGCGCGAGACTCGAAAAATACTAAAATACTAATACATACAATCAAAGAATCATAAAATCACTTGGCGTCGACTCCCGAAGTTCGAAATACTGCCTAGTATCACGTAGCTGGGTCACGTTGTTAACAAGTGTAATGTAAGTCAGTTAAAAATTTGGGGTTGTTACACATCAGCTATTGGATCTATCATGTATGTTATGCTATGCACTCGACCTGATGTATCATATGCTTTGAGCACTACAAGCAGATATCAGTCAGATCCTGGTGAGAGTCACTGGATAGTAGCAGAAAACATCCTTAAGTACTTAAGAAGGACTAAGGAAGTGTTCTTGGTCTATGGAGGTTTTGAAAATGATCTAGTTGTAAATGGTTACACAGATGCAAGTTTTCAAACGATATAGATGATTTTAGATCGATCTGGATATGTGTTTACTTTGAATGGGGGTGCGAAAAATTTGGAAAAGTTCAAAGCAAGAGACTGTGGCTGATTGTACAACTGAAGCTGAGTATATTGCAGCGTCCGATGCAGCAAAGGAGGCAGTTTAGATCAAAAAGTTCATTTCTGAAATAGGTGTGGTTCCAAGTATTGCTAACCCTGTTTGTTTGTATTGTGACAATAACGGGGCAATTGCACAGGCCAAGGAACCTAAATCACACCACAGATCCAAACATATACTCAGGTGTTTTCATCTCACCAGAGAAATCATTGAGAGGGGAGACGTGAAGATTTGCAAAGTACCTACAAAAGACAACATTGCGGATCCATTGACAAAGGCTCTTCCATAAGCGAAACATGATGGTCATGTTAGATCATTAGGCCTTAGATGCATGAATGATTGGCCCTAAAGTAAGTGGGAGATGTTGGGAAATGTGCCCTAGGTCAATCCATTAATAGTCTTTATGAATACATTTTAGTTAATAAAATAGAGGATTTCATTTGCTGTTTATTATAATTGATTTGCATGTTTACATTATAATAAGATCCGTGGGTATTTACAGAAATATCTTAAATGTCCCTAATCGATTATTATACTGGGAACTATAATGAATTAAGACTAGTGTGAGTCTTGATTGATGATCATATGATGATCATACGTATAGGAACACGAATCAAGATCATGAGTATTTGTTAAGGAACAAAGTACTGGACCGACCCGCTATGAGAACATCACATGGATTAAGTCATAGTTGTTTCTCATGATATGTATATTATTCAGTCCTCTGACTTGAGATTACCAGAGACTTCAACATTAGGAATACAGTGATTTGACGCAATCAAACGTTGTCTTTAACCGGACGATTATAAAGGTTGTGATTGGTTACTGTGTGAATAATGTGGTGAAGTAGTGTAATTGAGATAAAATTTGTCCCTCTCATATAAAGAGAGATATCCAGTGGATCCCTCGATGTGTTAGACTGTTAAAAGGCCTAGTCTAAGTGAATTGATATTGATCAATGTCACTTATATGTTTTCAGTCTACCTAGAAATCGAGACTAGTACGATTGAACATGTTGGATGACAATTCCATGCCTTATGTTTGATCAAAAGGATATCGTGTGACAAAATGATGTTATATACACTATTGATTAGGTTGTATCGATTTGATATTCGTACAACTTGGGTAGTCATAATGTCTTGCTAGAGGTCGCTTATGACTTGTATACCAAAATGTGTTTTGGTACACTGCCAATGTTGTATGAGCCTATTGGGTTGCACACTGAGAATGGTTTTGCGAGATTTTAAAATAGTTCAGAAAAATGAATTTTATATGATAAAATTCATGACAGAAACGTCCTTGTTGTGTACTACACTTATACTTCTTTAAGTAGGGGTATATGTGTAATTTACTTAACCGTCTATATACAAGGGTTGTATAAATAGACACTTTGAGTTAGAATACAAGTATGAAAGATTTTAAAAGGGACGAAACTCTATTTTCGTTTTAAGAAACGACTTAGGGTTTTGGTATGCTCTGGATTGTTTTGGAGAGAAACAAAAGGGTTTGTTATTCTCTCGAAGCTAGCACTTCAAATCTCGGCCGTCGTTCGTATGTGGACTGCTGATAGAGGGCGTTCGTCGTTGGCAACGCCTTAGAAATCGATTAACCTTCAGAAAGGTACATTGCGACTGAGGTATGATTAAGTTTTCATAGTTTAAACGTGTTTTAATGGAATCAGATTTGGATCCTGTTGGGGTTTTTCTTAAAATAGTTTTGAAATCTCCGCTGCGCATGAACCCCAAAACCCAACACTTTTTCCCCTATTTATCTTTTTCTTTTCTCCCTCCTCTCATCCTCTTCCCTTCTCCTTTCTTGGAAAGCAAGCCACTACAGAGGGGTGGTGTTGGACGGCTAGAATCCTCGCCAGAAGTCCCAATTTCTCATTGGAATCTAGATGAGATCCTTGCTCTCTTATCTCTCCTCTCTATTCTTGTGTTGTTTATCTTTTCTCTTTTGGGTTATGCATTCAAGTTTCAAATTCATCGCGATGACCAAGAATGGCTTGTCGAAGATGTTCCTGTTGTCCCAACAGCGTCTCAGCAACTCCGAAGTGATCAACATACGACATTGAGTCGGTGTTATTGATTGATGTTGGGTTTCGTAATTGTTGTTGATTTTTCAATTTAATTGGAGATATCTTGAATTCCTTGACATTATCGATTTTGAATAATTTTCGTTTGACAATGATCCAAAGCCGATTTTGGATAATTTTGAGTCTAGAAACATGTTTGGGATAATCGCTAAGAGTAGGTTTTCGTTTTGATGTTTTGTAAATGCTAGAAAACTTATTTTGAACCTTACGCCGTAGGGACACCATGTGTTATGTAGCATGGCGGCATCCCCCACATAAGAAAAACCTAGAAAAGTCCAATTCGATATATGCCAAGAGACGCCGCATAGTTCACTGTGTTGGCACCGTCCCTCGCGTACGTGAACACCAGAATGGATTTGCATGACGTTGTGAGTGATTTGAACACGGCGATGTCACCACGGCGTACCATGAATAGTGTGTTCAATTTTTCGCCGTCGAGATGCCGTGAAAAAGAAACTTCACAAGGCATCTCCTATGACGTGTTGTCCAGAACGTCTAGAACTTGAAATTTTTCCATACGCCACAAGGATGTCGTAACCTTTAAGGCCTGGTGGTGTCTTTGACAGTGTGTCAACCACAGAGAAGATTTTGACGTCATGGGGGCGTCCTTCTGGAAGGCGTCACCCAAGACATCTCAAGTAGTGGACCAACTAAAGTTTCTGGAAATTTACCAAAAACTTAGGAAACATTGGGAATCAATCTAGGGTATGTTTACTAACCAACTGAAGTTTTACAAACATTTGCCAGGTAGTCGGGAACCCGTAGGAAACTCGTTAGAGTCGCGGAGTGGTACCGGGATTGCGTTAGTTAGGTAAATGCATTGGGAAGGTATCATGTGATTCATATATCCTTTGTTGATTGTTATTAATAAATTGATCTCATGCTTGGCATTCTATTCTATTCCTTGGTTGTATATTCTTGGCGTGAGTATATTGGGAAGGTATCATGTGGCCCAAACTAGCTGGGACAACGCGAGTACCTCCTACAGGGGTACTGACCTGTAACGACCCAAAAATTTGGTTATTTGTGGATGATAATGCATGTATTAGTATATTAGTATTTTACGGGTCTCGAGCCTTTCGGGCTATATTTTAATGGAGTAAGGTGTCGCCTAGTTAAACGGGGTTTTCGGGAACCGT
Source organism: Stephania japonica (assembly GCA_039657345.1). NCBI lineage: Eukaryota > Viridiplantae > Streptophyta > Magnoliopsida > Ranunculales > Menispermaceae > Stephania > Stephania japonica. The sequence goes on along the minus strand of CM077564.1, from coordinate 11,851,301 downwards.
TTTAGTGGACATTATTAATAAACAAAGTCAAATGAAAAATATGATCTAAGTTGAGGAAATACAATTCTAACAATAAAGTATAACTTAGACATGAGGAAATTTATTCGAATCCCAAGAGTGGGACCGCCTCGAGAAGCGTGTCAGACGCGGGGCACGATGCACCGAGTAAGCGAGAATTTGTGTGACCTTATTTATAATTTAATAAGATTAATCTAATGGGTTAATATGGGATAGGATTGTTAAAATGACACACTTGGGTGAGGAGGACCATTGGATGGGCATGGAGATGTGTACATGGGTTAGATTAAGATGATGAGCCAAATGACTCATAAGGGTAGCTGTCCAAGGGTTAGGCAAGTGTAAACTCAAGGGCAAAAGGGTCATTTCGTCCTAACTCACTTATATAAAAATAAAGGAAACACTAAAACCCTAATACACTATTCATCTTCTTCTCCAATTTTAAGCCGCCACTATTCATCCTCCCCACTCTTTCCCCCACTGCCGTTCGCCACCACCGGACCTCCGACCAAGCTAGAGGTGGTCGGAGACCGAGACTACATCTCTCTCCTCTCTTGTTTGCTCTCTCGGCCTCACGTTCACTCTCCCTCTCGGCCTCACGTTCCTTCCCTCCTCACTCTCAACTGCTTTTCCCTTGGCTGGACCGCCACCACCACCGCCTCTTACCTTGTCACCGGAACAGGTGAGTGTCGTTGCTCTCTCTCTCTCGTTTTCTCTCTCTCACTCACTCTCACTCTCGGTTTCCATACTCACACTATTCTTCTCGACCTCACACTATGCCAGCTACTTCCTCTCGCCTGACCGGTCACCACCACCACCCACCTCGCTGCTGGAACTACGGACGACCACTAGAGAGGCTAGGTGAGTGTCTCTCCCACGGTTCTCTCACTATCTCCATTATTTTGATGCTTTCATTTGCCACTGTTTTTGGCATTTGTGTGGCTGTTTTGTTGTGTGGGGATGGCGGGGTGTACATATCACTGTATGTACACCACAGTGGGGTGTACACAACAGTGTGTGTGTACACCACGGTGGTGTACACAACAGTTTTAGGTGTGTGATGTGTTGATGAAAACGTGAACAGTGGTGAAGTGGGTGTGTACACTATAGTTGATGTATGGGACTGTTTTCATGAGTTGTATGTGTGAGTTTCGATTAGCATAACAATGTGTGTAGGTGATGTGGGTGTGTATAGGTGGTTGTTTTGGTGTGGATTTTGTGCAAGGGGTGGCTGTTTTGGTGTGAATTTTGTGCAAGGGGTGTACACTGTGTGTACACCACAATGGGGTGTACACAACAGTGTGTGTGTGTACACCACAGTGGGGTGTACACAACAGTTGTATATGCGTGATGGACAAATGTGTATATAATATAGTTTTAAGTAATAAAGTGACGTATTAATGCATGTGAACGTGGTAAATCACAGTGCGGTGCACACAACAGCGGGGTTGTTATGTGCACAAAACAGCGGGGTGTGTAAAGTGTGAGTGTTCACACCAGTGGGGTGTACACAATAGTTGTGTGTGTGTGACCATAATGTCTATTATTGTATGTTTGAGAATAAGTAAACAAGATTTTAAGTATGGACACTTGTTTTAAATAAACATGGACTTATAATAAGGCCCAACAAGGACCCAATACACTCATTTTAATATAGGTCCATAACAAGTCACAATTGGTGTGTATATGGGTTGTGTAAAACCCAATAAGGGTTTAATATAATAGGCATAACTTAAGACCCAAAACAAATACATAAATTGTAATAATGAGCCCTTATGTCCAAGCCCAATAATTGTTCACATATTGAGCCTACTTAGATGGATATAGGCTTGACACATGGACCCAACAAGAGCCTAACCAGTGTATAAAGGGCATCAACTATAGTATGGGTTACGTTAATTAAGTGAATTCAAACCAAGTTTATGGGAATCACCCTAAAACTAAACACGAACTCTAAAATGACATTCGGGGTTTTGATTCGTTGTTAGGTAGTCGAGAAACACGAGAAACGTGTTAAAGTCTCGGAGTAAGTACCGGGTTACGCTAGATCAGGTAAGTACATGCATGCCTCGTATGTGTGTACGTTTCAGCAAGAAAATAACATGTGATTTATACATCCTCTATTTATTGCTATTGTTGCATTGATCCTTTGCTTGATATTCCATTCCGTTTTCCTTGGTTGTATGTTCTTGGCATGAGTGTGTGTCTCGAAGGTATCATGTGGTCCTACACTAGTTGGGACAACGAGGGTGCCCTCTGTAGGGGTAACTGACCACCCCTAGTGATGTGTGTACCGGGTACTGGATTCGAGAGGTGTTGCGATGCCTCTTGATTTCACACTGCGCTAGTGTTGCGACATTGCCCGGAGAGATCTTGCGAGATCTTTGTCGTATTGTTGTGAAATAGACCACTCATGGGCCTCTTTTGAATCTTAGAACATGCAAATATCGATTGTTTATCTATTAATCTCTTTATCATGCATTTGATTTATATACTTTCCAGTTATTTCATTTCGCATGATACTTAGACTGTTTTTCTTGTTATAATCATAAAATTACTGTTACATTCTTCTGGTACTACTAGCAATTTTATTCAGTTACTCACCGTCTAGTTTGTGACGATGGGTGCAGATAGGGTGGAGAGCAACAAAGGCAAGGGGCCCTGCCTAGGTGATCTATTGTGAGGATTAGCAACGACATCAGAGAGACTCTCTAGTAGTAGGTGTTTATATCGTTTTATACTTATATGTGTGAATATCGTGGTTTATATGCCTATATATTGTGAATGGGATAGAATTGAACTTGGTATTTCCCTTTGTTATAATTGTTTTTCTTTCGCTGTGTATTAATGCATGCAATAACTCTTTCATAAATATCCTGAATTGATAAAATCAAAGGTGACTAGGCTCGTTAGGTTGCCGAGTGATACTCGGGCTTGCACGGTTTAATTTGGGCGTACCCAATTGCTCGGGGAAATTGGGGCCGTCACAGTTGGTATTAGAGTGCAAGGTTATAACGACCTGACTCTTGATTTAAAACACAATCCATTAAGCCAGCGAAAGTTAGGAACGGTTGAACTTAGAAGTGGAAATCCTATGATCCTGACTTAGAATCCTAGTTAGGGAATGAGGATGAGTCGGGGAATGGAAACTGAAAACTAATTGGGATAAGTTGGATGTGATGTTTATACATATTACGATTGTTGTGTGTATTATATCATATCGGTAGCTATCCATTGATCCGAGAAATTCGTTTTCTTGTTTAGACGACGATGGCGGATCAGCCAGGTCCGAGCGACGATATCGACGTGATTTTGTCACGATGCCTTGAGGAAATACGTACATTATCTCAGAGAGTCACGACGCAGGACCAGAGATTTGAGGAGTTAGTGCGGTCACTGAGGACACCCGCACAGGCTACCACGACACCATTGACTCCGACTACGCCTTTGCCGCCTACCATTGTGCCGGGGACTTTAGTTTCACGAGATAGTATAGGCGAGGGGTGCTACACATTTGATTCGGGATCGAGGAGACTCCACCGACACCATGTAGTGCCGTCACTCACTACGGTCACTACACTAGAGAAGAGTCATAGGGCCACTGCTGAGGCGAGGCAGTGGAGAGAATTTAAGAGGCACGATCCAGTTAAGTTTTTTGGTGGTACAGACGTAACAGCGGCTAAGCTTTTCCTAAAAAACCATGAGAAGATTCATGCTATTATCGCGACCGGATCACATGAGAGCGACGATTTCCTCATCCATGCTTCGGGGAGAAGGCGACGATTGGTGGACTACGATTGTTTACCGAGGACCTGGATAGAGTTCAAGACCCGATTCAAAATGAAGTACTTTCCTCCCACCGTGATTGAGTTATGAGTCCATCATGGAGTCTTTTTGCAATTATTACCATATCTTTGGAGGATCTCGAGTGTACTACTTTATTGAGGGCCTACTACCCGAAATTGGAGGTGCGATCGTTAAGACCGAGCCAGGGACGTTGCAAAGGACTTATGAGCGGAGCTTGGCTAGGGAGAGTTAATGAGTACTCACCACGAGGAGATTAAACTGATTTGCATAGAGCATCGATCGAGAGACATGACAGGAAACGATTGAGGAATCCGAACGATGATAGTGGTCTCGAAAGCGGAAGGTGTGTTACCAGTGTGGGCAACCCGGACATTTTCAGAACCGATGTCCCGATTTGTACGAGCGAGTGAACAATAGCTGACAATGGTTTGTAATCCTATTGGAGGTAAAGGATTTTCTTGATTATTCTACAACATGCATGGAACAAGTTATTTGAAACTTTAGGTGTTTAAAATGCGATATCGGACGTCATGTGACAAAGTTAGGGTCGATACTGGCTAGAGTGGTACCGTTTAACCATAGCAGTGTTGTCTAGGATGAGACAGACCTAACTTAGATTAGAGTCTGAAAGAGATCGTAAGTTTGGACACAATGGGTTGCCAAAACTAGCCACAAGTACACTTAAAGAGAGCGCAGGACCAGGATCGGTTATGATTCATCTTACGATGCATGGAAATACATGGGGCCACGGTTACAACTTTGTCGAATCGTGGGTATAGATAAACTTGCGTCGAGACGCGAGTGGGTTGGGAGGTTTTGAGTATAGAGTCGCGATCATAGCGTGCTTATGTCGTGATCACCAAGCTTGAGTCATGGTAATGGGCGATGTTTGCGATGTTACCATAATGACGACTGTTGATTTAAAACTTTGAACAATCTGCAGTTCAATATCCATTAAATTCCGAGTTGGTCATGGCTTATTGAGTTGTCCGAGCGACTTTGCATTGGTCCATGAGCTCAACGATGAGGAATGAGCGGAAGTGAGTTAGGAACGGTGTAGTTCTCCTTATTTCGATTTAGAACCGTTAGGGAGGCTGTAACGACCCAAAAATTTGGTTATTTGTAGATTTAGTGGACATTATTAATAAACAAAGTTAAATGAAAAATATGATCTAAGTTGAGGAAATACAATTCTAACAATAAAGTATAACTTAGACATGAAGAAATTTATTCGAATCTCAAGAGTGGGACCGCCTCGAGAAGCGTGTCGGATGCGGGGCACGGAGCACCGAGTAAGCGAGAATTTGTGTGACCTTATTTATAATTTAATAAGATTAATCTAATGGGTTAATATGGGATAGGATTGTTAAAATGACACACTTGGGTGAGGAGGACCATTGGATGGGCATGGAGATGTGTACATGGGTTAGATTAGGATGATAAGCCAAATGACTCATAAGGGTAGCTGTCCAAGGGTTGGGCAAGTGTAAACTAAAGGGCAAAAGGGTCATTTCGTCCTAACTCACTTATATAAAAACAAAGGAAACCCTAAAACCCTAATACACTATTCATCTTCTTCTCCAACTTTAAGCCACCACTATTCATCCTCCCCACTCTTTCCCCCACTACCGTTCGCCACTACCGGACCTTCGACCAAGCCAGAGGTGGTCGGAGACCGGGACTACATCGTTCACTCTCCCTCTTGGCCTCACGTTCCTTCCCTCCTCACTCTCGACTGCTTTTCCCTTGGCTGGACCGCCACCACCACCGCCTCTTACCTCGTCATCGGAACAGGTGAGTGTCATTGCTCTCTCTCTCTCTCGTTTTCTCTCTCTCACTCACTCTCACTCTCGATTTCCATACTCACACTTTTTTTCTCGACCTCACGCTATGCCAGCCACTTCCTCTCGCCTGACCGGTCACTACCACCACCCACCTCGCTGCTGGAACTACAGACGACCACCGGAGAAAGCTAGGTGAGTGTCTCTCCCACGGTTCTCTCACTATCTCCATTATTTCGATGCTTTCATTTGCAACTGTTTTTGGCATTTGTGTGGCTGTTTTGTTGTGTGGGGATGGTGGGGTGTACATAAGTGTGTGTGTACACCATGGTGGTGTACACAACAGTTTTAGGTGTGTGATGTGTTGATGAAAACGTGAACAATGGTGAAGTGGGTGTGTACACTATAGTTGATGTATGGGACTGTTTTCATGAGTTGTATGTGTGAGTTTCGATTAGCATAACAATGTGTGTAGGTGATGTGGGTGTATATAGGTGGCTGTTTTGGTGTGGATTTTGTGCAAGGGGTGTACACTATGTGTACACCATAATGGGGTGTACACCACAGTGGGGTGTGTGTGTGTGTGTACACCACAGTAGGGTGTACACAATAGTTATATATGTGTGAGAATGGACAAATGTGTATATAAAATAGTTTTAAGTAATAAAGTGACATATTAATGCATGTGAACATAGTAAATCATAGTGGGGTGCACACAACAGCGGGGTGTTAGTGTGCACAAAACAGTGAGGTGTGTAAAGTGAGTGTGCACACCAGTGGGGTGTACACAACAGATGTGTGTGTGACCATAATGTGCATTATTGTATGTTTGAGAATAAGTAAACAAGATTATAAGTATGGACACTTGTTTTAAATAAACATGGACTTATAATAAGGCCCAACAAGGGCCCAATACACTCATTTTAATATAGGTCCATAACAAGTCACAAGTGGTGTGTATATGGGTTGTGTAAAACCCAATAAGGGTTTAACATAATAGGCACAACTTAAGACCCAAAACAAATACATAAAATGTAATAATGAGCCCATATGTCTAGGCCCAATAATTGTTCACATATTGAGCCTACTTAGATGGATATAGGCTTGACACATGGACCCAACAAGAGCCTAACCAGTGTATAAAGGGCATCAACTATAGTATGGGTTACGTTAATTAAGTGAATTCAAACCAAGTTTATGGGAATCACCCTAAAACTAAACACGAACTCTAAAATGACATTCGGGGTTTTGATTTGTTATCAGGTAGTCGAGAAACACGGGAAACGCGTTAAAGTCTCGGAGTGAGTACCGGGTCACGCTAGATCAGGTAAGTACATGCATGCCTCGTATGTGTGTACGTTTTAGCAAGAAAATAACATGTGATTTATACATCTTCTATTTATTGCTATTGTTGCATTGATCCTTTGCTTGATATTCCATTCCGTTTTCCTTGGTTGTATGTTCTTGGCATGAGTGTGTGTCTCGAAGGTATCATGTGGTCTCGCACTAGCTGGGACAACGAGGGTGCCCTCTGCAGGGGTAACTGACCACCCCTAGTGATGTGTGTATTGGGTACTGGAGTCGAGAGGTGTTGTGATGCCTTTCAATTTCATGCTGCGCTAGTGTTGCGACATTGCCTGGGGAGATCTTACGAGATCTTTGTCGTATTGTTGTGAAATAGACCACTTATGGGCCTCTTTTGAATATTAGAACATGCAAATATCGATTGTTTATCTATCAGTCTCTTTATCATGCATTTGATTTATATATTTTTCAGTTATTTCATTTCCGCATGATACTTAGACTGCTTTTCTTGTTATAATCATAAATTACTGTTACATTCTTTTGGTACTACTAGCAATTTTATTCAGTTATTCACCGTCTAGTTTGTGATGGTGGGTGTAGATAGGGTGGAGAGCAGCAAGGGCAAGGGGCCCTGCCTAGGTGATCTACTGTGAGGATTAGCAACGACATCAGAGAGACTCTCTAGTAGGTGTTTATATTTTTGTTGATGTGTATATAATTTTATACTTATATTTTTGGGATCATTGAACTTGGTATTTCTTTTGAAAGACTGGTATCATGTATATATGCCTATCGAATTGTACATGAATACCCGAGGTTTTCCACACTTATAGAATTCCTAATTTCCTCTTTGATTAAGTTATTTCACTTTGTTATAATTGTTTTAGTCTTCCGTTGTGTATTAATGCAATAACTCTTTCATAAATTACTGAATTGATAAAATCAAAGGTTGACTAGGCTCGTTAGGTTGCCGAGTGATGACTCGGGGCCTGCACGGGTTTAGGCCGGGCGTACCCAATTGCATGGGGAAATTGGGGTCGTCACATGATGACCACCCCTAGTGTTGTGTGTACCTAGGTACTGGATTCAAGAAGTGTTGCCATGCCTCTCATTTTCATGCTACACTAGTATTGCGACATTGCTTAGGGAGATCTTGGTCGTATACTATGAAATTAGACCACTTATAGGCCTTTTTTTATTCTTAGAAAACGTATGCTTTCGTTGTTATCTTCAGTCTACTTATCATGCTCCTTAAATTGTTTAATTGTCTATCTCTTTCAATTACCGCATGATATTTGGACTATTTTATTGTTAAATCATGAATTACTGTTATATTCTTTTGGCATTACTTTCGTTTTCTCAAATTACTCACCATCTAGTTTGTGATGGTGGGTGCAGATAGAGTGGAGTGCAGTAAGGGCAAGGGGCCCTGCCTAGGTGACTTCTTATGAGGATTAGTGGCTTGATTTGGAGACCTTAAAGCAAGTTTATGTTGTTTTTGCTTGTATGTTGTTTCTTATTATCATGTTTTGTCGTTGACCTTGGGATCAAGCTATTGGATATCATGTACTTGGCTTTACTTGATTTTGCATGGATTGTACATGAATATTTCTCATTTACGGGGTTTTCCACATATATAGATTCCTGATTTCCCTTTGACTGAGTTATTTCCTATATTGTTAGTTTATTTAATTTTCGATGCGTATAAATTGCAATAAATATTTCATAAAATGTATAATTAAATGAACGAAAGCTCACTACGGTCGTCAGGTTTGCCAAGTTTTGACTCGAGGGCTTATACGGGTCTAGGCTGGGCGTACCTAGTTGCATGGGAAAATTGGAGTCGTCACAGTTGGTATCAGAGCTAAGGTTATAAAGACCTGACTCTTGATTTAAAACACAAGCCATTAAGACAACGAAAGTTTGGAATGGTTGAACTTAGAGTGGAAAACCCTACGATCCTAATTAGAACTTTAGTTTGGGGTGTGAGGGTGAGTTGGGATAAGGCGGATTTGATTTTTGTACATATTATGATTATGGTGTGTACTATATGGTATGTTGTAGCTATAACTGATATGAGGAGTTCGTTTACTTGTTCAAACGACGATGGCAGATCATACAGGTCTGAGCGACGATAGTGACACGTTTGGCACACGATATGTAGTGCGAACGATGTGCGCATCTTGACATAGAGAGTCACGACTCAGGACCAACAACTAGAGGACATATTACGGCTGCTGAGGGCACCCATTACGGCTACCATGACACCATCAACCACAACTACACCTTTTCCACCCATTACGACTACTCAAAGGGTAGAGCCTCTAATTGCCACAACTTCCATAGCGCCGATCCCATTACAGTGATTCTTGATACGGGGACATCCCAGATTGCATAGACAGAGATAGTGGTACCTCTAGACCAGACTAAGAAGGCACCAGCTACACCTGTAGCTACTATAGAGACTATTCTAGTTATTACTTTAGAGAAGAGTCCTAGAGCCACTACTGAGGCGAGACAGTGGAGAGCATTCAAAAAGCTTGACCCCATCAAGTGCTTTGGTGGTACAGACGTACCAGCGGCAGAGCTATTCCTAAAGAATCATGAAAGATTCACACCATTATCGCGATTGAGGATAATGTGAGGGTTACAATTTCTTCGTCTATGTTACAGGGGGAGGCAGATGACTGGTGAACGGCGATCGTCACTACTGAGGCATTCCGAGAGATTGGATCGGTTTGAAGATCCAATTTAACTAAAAGTACTTTTCGTCGATGGCGTTACAAGCGAATAGGAATGAGTTCACATCGCTAAGACAGTCTACCGATGAGCCAGTGATGGATTACATGGGCAAGTTCATCCAACTGTTGCTTTATGCAGAAGGATCAGCTGATTCGGAGACTAATAGGATTTACTACTTCACTGAGGGTTTGTTACTTGCGATTAGAGGTTTTATGGTCACTATCGAGTCAGAGACTTTACAGCTAGCATACGAGCGAAGTCTGGCGAAAGAGAGTTACCTAATTTCTCATCTAGATGAGGGGAGACCGACCAGATTAGAGAACAATCCGAGGATAATCAAGACAATAAACGAAGGAAGAACGGGTTTTGCTACCGAGATTCCTGAGTTTAGAGTGTAGGGTCTGTTGCACCACCTACTCGACCAGCACAAACGACTCCACTAATGCCGAGCTTTGCGAGTCATTCTCTATAACCTACCAAACCTGAATAATAGTCACAGGGATAGTCTACTATGAGCAGAGATTCTAGCATAGGAGGTAGATAGAGGCAGACATAGTGGTCTAGGCAGACTCAGACTCAAAGATCTACACAAAGTCGAGGATAAGGTTAGACTCCGAGAGCATAGGATACGTGCACTTATTACAGATACGGTCGGGTTGGCCACATCTAGACCCAGTGTACCCAGCTAGAGAGGACATAGCCACAACACCATCAACACCAGAGGGAGCGTGCAGGCTACTGTCGAGCCAGATTAGGGAGACTCCCGCAATATCGTTGAAGGTATGATTTCCATTTGTAGTACTTTCATGCATGCCATGTTAGATTTCGGTTTCACTGTTTCATTTACTTCTGGACACATGGTATATATATTAGGGTTGAGACCCATTAGACTTAGTAGACCCTTAATCCTTAGCATGGCTACTGGGGACAATATACTCGAACTTTTTGTGTATTGATTTTCCGGTAAAGGTAGAGGACTACGAGTTTCCTGTTGACATGAAGGTTCTTGAGTTTCTCGAGTTTGATGCGTTATTACGCATGGAGTGGTTGGGAGTGTAACATGCTCAGATCGGTTGTTACAAAAAGACGATCACGATTACATTGTCAGATGGTACAGAGATTAGCATTTAGTGAATAACATCATTACATCCTATCACTATAGGCAGGAAGGCCACGAGTGGCGAGATCGAGACTATTGCGAGTGTCATGAAAACTGGTGTGAGACAAGATATCAGCATATCTGACATACCGATCGTGTGCAAGTTCACTAACGTATTTTTGGAAGATTTTTCAGGATTACCACCGCCGAGGGTGATCAACTTCATCGTTGACTTAGTCCCAGGGACTAGACCGATTTCGATACCACCACATAGGATGGCAACTCGAGAGATGGAGGAGCTAGAGATTCAGCTAGACGAGATATTGGAGTTAGGATTCATCAATCCTAGTTTGTCACCTTGGGGAGCTCCAATGTTGTTTTGAAGAAGAAAGATGGCAGTCTTAGGTTGTGTATTGACTATAGACAGCTGAACCGAGTTACAGTGAAGAATAAGTACCCGTTATCGCGCATTAACGATCTATTCGATCAACTGATAGGAGCGCAGTAGTTTTTGAAGATTAACTTGAGATTAGGTTATCATCAGCTTAGGATCAGGGATGAGGATTGAGAAAAGATGACATTCAGTACGAGATATGGCCATTACCAATTCACAGTCATGCCATTTAGTTTGATTAACGCACTGGCAATGTTCATGGATCTCATGCATAGAGTGATGAGAGAGCACTTAGATAGATTCATGATTGTATTCATCGACGACATCCTTATCTATTATAGTACTTGAGAGGAGTACGAGGGACATCTTCAAGGAGTGTTGCAGACTCTGAGGGACAATCCACTTTATGCTAAGTTTAGCAAGTGCGAGTTTTGGCTGCGAGAGGTCAGATTTTTAGGGCACGTAGTTGGAGCTAGCGGTGTTGTTGTTGATCCAAAGAAGATTAGAGTCGTGATTGAGTGGCCTATTCCGACTACCGTAACGCAAATTCATAGTTTTTTGGGGTTGGCAGGATACTATCGCCTATTCATACAGGACTTCTCCAAGATCGTTGCATCGATGACGAGATTGACTCAGAAGAATGCGAAGTTTGATTGGAAAGAGGAGTGTGCGCAGGCGTTCACCACTCTGAAGGAGAAACTAACTGCCGCTCCTGTCCTAGCATTCTCGAGTCAAGGAAAGACTTAGTCATGTACACTGATGCGTCGAAGATTGGTTTAGGTTGGGTGTTAATGCAGGAAGGAAGAGTTATCGCTCATGCATTCCGACAACTGAAGGTTCATGAGAGGAACTACCCGACCCATGACTTAGAGTTGGCAGCGATAGTATTTGCGTTGAAGATATGGAGGCACCACTTGTATAGCATGCGCTTCGAGTTATTTATAGACTATAAAAGCTTGAATTACTTATTCTCTCATAATGAGCTGAATCTGAGACAAAGGCATTGGCTTGAATTCCTGAAGAACTTTGATTCGCACTTGAGTATCATCTGGAGAAAGCCAATGTTGTTGTTGATGCTTTGAGCCGCAGAGGAGCTAATGCTGAGGTGGTTGTATGTCAGATGACCCACGAGCATGGTCTACTTGAGGAAACAAAGTTGATGTGTTCAGCAGATGTGCCAACGACTATCAGGACAAAGATTTGTGGTTAGATGAGGTTGTATACCTTCTCACTTGACATTGTTCATAAAGGATAACAAGGCGATGTGTCATACCAGCGGTACAACGAGATGGCGGACAGTTCAGAGTATCCAAATTGGAGTCAGTCGATAAACTCTTGCTTAAGGTATCGTGGGCGACTATGGATTCCATTGGTGGCTGACTTACGCACCAAGATACTTTAGGAGGCTCACCGTTCTCGTTTTTCTATGCATCCGAGTAAGACCAAGATGTACGCTGATATGCGACGCCTTTTCTAGTGGCCAGGGATGAAGTCTGATGTGTCGAAGTTCATTAGAGTGCGTGAAATATGCCAACGCGTGAAGGTTGAGCATCAATGGCCTGGAGGATTGCTGCAGCCCCTACCTATTCCTCGATGGAAGTGGGAGCACAATTATATGGATTTCGTCAGTGACTTGCCCCGATCTCCTAGTGGTCACAATAGCATCTGGGTAATTGTGGATAGATTGACCAAATCTGCTCAATTCATACTGGTATCCATTACACACTCAGTTGACTGATTGAGCATCCTCTACGAGTGCGAGATTGTCAAATTGCATGAAGCTCCATTGTCAATTATGTCAAATCGAGGGGCATAGTTCACTTCATTACTATGGTAGAGTATGCAGACTCAGTTCGGCACCAGACCGGAGTTGAGTCGGTGTTCCATTCACAAACAGACGAACAGTCTGAGAGGTTAATTCAAGTGTTGGAATATATGCTCAGAATGTGTGTTTTGAAATACGGCGGGTCATGAGAAGAGTACCTTCATTTGTGCAAGTTTGCGTACAACAACAGTTATCAAGCGAGTATCGATATGGCACCGTTTGAGGCGTTATATGGTAGGCCTTGTAGATTAGCTTCTTGCTGGTCTAGCTAGAGGATATTATGACAGTTGGTCCTGAGACTATTGTTGATCATACAAAAAATGTACGGTAAATTCATCTGAGACTTAAGGGTGCCAAAAAGGGGCAAAAAAATACTACGACAATTATAAAGATGAGCTTCAGTATGATTTGGGAGACTATGTATACCTGAAGGTCTCTCCACTGATGGGTCACAAACGATTCGAAATCAAGGGAAAACTCATTCCTAGATTTATCGGTCCCTTCATGATTGTGAAGAGGGTCGGTAAAGTTGCTTATCAGTTGGAGTTACTGCTAGAGCTCGTCAGTGTTCATTCAGTATTCCACATTTCGATGCTTCGACTAGAAAATTCAAATGGAAGACAACGACCAATGGTAGACTTGAGCCAGATCGATGTGCCAGACAATGCCATGTATGAGGAGCAGCCGATCCAGATAGTTGATCGGAAGGTCAAGACGTTGAGGAACAATTAGATTCTATCGGTTCTCGTGAAATGGCAATTTCATGGTAACGAGGAGCTAACCAAGGAGTTAGAGTCTTATATGTGTGAGTATTTTCCCTACCTGTTTGATTCCAGTAAGTTTTAGTTTAGTTACTTATAAGTTTAATTTCAAGGACGGAATTCTAATAAGTGGAGGAGATTGTAACAACCCTCAAAATTTAATCTAACTTGTGGTACACTTGTCAGGACGTGAACCGGCTATCGTAATGTTTTTAGTATTTCAAACTTTGGGAGTCAACACCGAAGTAATTTTATGATTCTGTGATGTTTTTTTTAGTATTATAGTCTAATATGTGTCTCAAGCCGATTGGGCGACCATTAGTTGAGTGAGGTCTCGCCTAGGAAAATGGGGGAGTTAAAACACAAAAAAACCTAAATAAATGGATTTTCGAATAATAATTATAATATTTTTTGAGTCGGAATGTGGACGCGACGACGAGCACACAATGGTCGAGTTGCAGTGCGATACGAGCCAAAGGGCGTAGGATCAACATCGGAGCTAAATAGTTAAGTGGCACCCGAGTCACTAAAGGAAGTCAACAAGTGGAGTTAGGAGTGTGGACAGCTTAGAAGAGAGGATGTAGGATCTACCTAGGGATAAGTGTGTGTAGATTGATCAAAAGGGGTCCTATATAAGGGCTTTTATCATCACTTTTCCCCCATTTCTCTCTTTCTTTTCTCTTTCTTCTCCTCTCCTCCTCTTCCTTTCTCCTTGCTTGGAGAGCAAGCCACCATAGGGGGTAGTGTTGGATGACCAGATTCCTCGCCAAAATCTAAGTGAGAACCTTGCTCTCTTATCTCTCCTCTTTATTGTTGTGTTATTTCTCTTTTCTCTTTTGGGTTATGCATTCAAGTTTTAAATTCATCGTGATGACCAAAGGTGGCTTACCGGAGATGTTATTGTTGTCCCATCAGCATCTCAACAACTCCCAGAGCAATCAACACGCGTTAAGCCGGTGTTGTTGATGGATGTTGGGTTTCTTTATTGTTGTTGGTTTTTCAATTTAATTGGGGATATATTGAATTCCTAGGCATTGTCGAAGTTTGACTATGATCCAAAGTCGATTTTGGATGATTTTGAGTCTAGAAACATGCTTGGGATAATCACCAAGAGTGGGTTTTACGTTTTGATGTTCTGTAAATGGTAGAAAGCTTATTTTGATCCTTACGTCATGGGGACGTCGTGGGGCATGTGTTCTGTGGCTTGGCAGCGTCCCCTACATGAGCAAAACCTAGAAAAGTTCAATTCGATATACGCCACAAGAGACGCCACACAGTTCACTGTACCAGCGGCGTCCCTCGCGTACGTGAACACCAGAAGGGATCTGTACGACGTCGTGGAAATGTCGTGAGTGACTTGAACACGGTGGCATCACCACGGCATACCATGAATAGTATGTTCAATTTTTCGCCACCAATACGCCATTAAGAAGAAACTTCACACAGCGTCTCCTACAGCGTGTTGTCCATAACGTCTGGAACTTGAAATTTTCCTAAGCGCCGCGAGGACGCCGTGACCTTTAAGGCCTAGCAGCGTCCCTGACGGCGTGTTAACCAGAGAGAAGATTTTGACTCCATGTAGGCATGTGGGGGCATCCTTCTGGACGGCATCACCCACAGTATCTCAGCCAAGAACTAACTAAATTTTTTGGAAATTTACAAAAAACTTGGGAAACTTTGGGAATCAATCTAGGGTATGTTTATTTAACATAAACTGGCACAAACATTTTCCAGGTAGTCGGGAACCCATGGGAAACGTGTTAGAGTCGCGGAGTAGTACCAGGATTGCGTTAGTCAGGTAAGTACAAATATGTTGTGTATGTATGTATGTTAGTAGGCCAGTAAGGAAATACCATGTGATTCATATATCCTTTGTTGATGGTTATTGATAAATTGATCTTATACTTGGCATTCTATTCAATTCCTTGGTTGTGTGTTCTTGGTGTTAGTGTGTCAGGAAGGTATCATATGGCCCGCACTAGCTGGGACAATGCGAGTACCTCCTACAGGGGTACTGACCACCCCTAGTGTTGTGTGTACTTAGGTACTGGATT
Organism: Stephania japonica; assembly: GCA_039657345.1. NCBI lineage: Eukaryota > Viridiplantae > Streptophyta > Magnoliopsida > Ranunculales > Menispermaceae > Stephania > Stephania japonica. The sequence goes on along the minus strand of CM077564.1, from coordinate 11,835,515 downwards.
CGAGATGTGTTGCGATACCTCTCATTTTCATGTTGCGCTAGTGTTGCGACATTGCCCGGAGAGATCTTGTGAGATCTTTGTCGTATGCTATGAAATTAGACCACTTATAGGCCTCTTTTGATTCTTAGAACACACATGCTTTCGTTATTATCTATTAGTCTGCTATCATGCTCCTTAAATTGTTTAATGGTCTATCTCTTTCAATTACCGCATGATATTTAGATTGTTTTATCGTTAAATCATAAATTATTGTTATATTCTTCTAGCACTACTTTCGTTTTCTCAAGTTACTCATCGTCTAGTTTGTGACAGTGGGTGCAGATAGAGTGGAGTGAAGTTAGGGCAAGGGGTCATGTCTAGGTAACTTCTTGTGAGGGTCAGCGGCTAGATTTGGAGACCTTAAAGTAGGTTTATGTTGTTTTTGCTTGTATGTTGTTTCTTATTTTCATGTTTTGTCGTTGAACTTGGATCAAACTATCGAATATCATGTACTGGCTTTACTTGATTTTGCATGGATTGTACATGAATATTTTCCATTTACGGGGTTTTCCACATATATATATATATATATAGATTCTTGATTTCCCTTTGACTGAGTTATTTCCTATATTGTTAGTTTATTTACTTTCCACTGCGTATAACTTGCAATAAATCTTTCATAAAATGTATAATTAAATGAACATAGGCTGACTAGGCTCATTAGGTTTGCCGAGTTTCGACTCGGGGGCTTGCACGGGTCTAGGCCGGGTATACCCAATTGTATGCAGAAATTGGGGCCGTCACAAAAAATCTCTCTAGAGAAGTCCTACTCGTACAACTGTGACCTTAATGCTTATTTATAGTTCAATAAGTCGAGTTGTAAAAGAACTTTATCTCCTAGTCATACTCTAAATAGAGTCTTAGATAAAGTCTAACTCTAAAAAGGACAGAGTCATGAATAATCTACAATTACTAATCCAATAAGAGTTGTAATTTATCTAAAACTCAAATAAAAATTAAAGTCATACTTTAATTCCAATTAGAGTCATATTCAAAATAGGATTTACTAAGAGAGTAAATTTATAGTCACACTAGAAATGTAGGAGAGTTTTGAATCCTAGTCAAACTAGGACACTTAATTAGAATCTTTAAAATGAATTTTATCAAATAAAATTCATCAACCTAGATAATATTAAATTGCGCAAGTTCATTCTTTGTGTGCGACCCAATAGGTTCATACAACGTTGGCAGTGAACCAAAACCCTTTTGGACACACAAGTCATAAGCGGCCTCTAGCAAGACATTATGACTACCCAAGTTGCGTGAAGATCAATAAATTGATACAACCTAATAGATAGTATATATCATATCCTTTTGTCACACGATATCTTTTTTATTGAATTTAAGACATGGAATGTCACTCTTATAGTTCAATCTACTAGTCTCGATCTCCAAGTATACTGAAATTATCAAGTGATTGACCCAATCAATTCACTAGACATGGCCATTTATTAGTCTAACATATCAAGGGGCCCAATAGATATCTCTCTCAAAAAGAGAGGGACAAATCTTATCTTGATCACCAACTTCCACACATTAGTCAGGCAATGACCAATCATAATATTTATAATCATCCGGTTAAAGACGAGTTTAATTATGTCAAATCATTATGCTCCTAATGTTGGAGTCTCTAGTGATCTCAAGTCTAAGGACTAAATGATATGACTATCATGAGAATCACTTATGACATTGACCATATAGCGTTCTCATAGCAGGTCGGTCCAGTATTTGTTCCCAACAAATACTCACGATATTGATTCGTATCTATATACGCATAATCATTACATGACTATCAATCAAGACTCATTCTAGTCTTAATTTATTAGTGTTCTCATAATAATAACTGACTAGGGACGTTTAAAATAATACAGTAATTATTTATGGATATTATTATAAAAGAAACATGCATCTACTTATAATAGTTAAACAAAATTTACATAATTGGCCTAGGGGACATTTCCCAACAGGGCTCAAATGTGGCAAGAGGAAGGAGAGTAGGGTGAGTCAAAGGTTACTAATTAGTAGGTTGAAGGGATTGTGTCTATGGAGGTGATGTGTGGGACTAGGATAGGGGTGGTTGGGGGAGTAGTGAATATATTTTAGTTAATAAAATAGAGGATTTCATTTGTTGTTTATTATAATTGATTTGCATGTTTACATTATAATAATATCCATGGGTATTTATAGAAATATCCTAAATGTCCCTAGTCGATTATTATACTGGGAACTATAATGAATTAAGACTAGTGTGAGTCTTGATTGATGATCATACGATGATCATACGTATAGGAATACGAATCAAGATCATGAGTACTTGTTAGGGAACAAAGTACTGGACCGACCCGCTATGAGAACATCACATGGATTAAGTCATAGTTGTTTCTCATGATAGGTATATTTTTCAGTCCTCTAACTTGAGATTACCAGAGACTTCAACATTAGGAATATAGTGATTTGACGCAATCAAACGTTGTTTTCAACCGGACGATTATAAAGGTTGTGATTGGTTACTGTGTGAATAATGTGGTGAAGTTGTGTAATCGAGATAGAATTTGTCCCTCTCATATAAAGAGAGATGTCCAGTGGATCCCTCGATGTGTTAGACTGTTAAAAGGCCTAGTCTAAGTGAACTGATATTGATCAATGTCACCTAGATATTTTCAGTCTACCTAGAAATCGAGACTAGTACGATTGAATATGTTGGATGACAATTCCATGACTTATATTTGATCAAAATGATATCGCGTGACAAAAAGAGGTTATATACACTATTGATTAGGTTGTATCGATTTGATATTCGTACAACTTGGGTAGTCATAATGTCTTGCTAGAGGCCGCTTATGACTTGTATACCAAAATGTATTTTGGTACACTACCAACGTTGTATGAGCCTATTGGGTCGCACACTGAGAATGGTTTTGCGAGATTTTAAGATGGTTCATAAAAATGAATTTTATATGATAAAAATTCATGACAGAAACGTCCTTGTAGTGTATTACACTTATACTTCTTTAAGTAGGGTATATGTGTAATTTACTTAACCGTCTATATACAAGGGTTGTATAAATAGACGCTTTGAGTTAGAATACAATGACGAAAGATTTTAAAAGGGCCGAAACTCTATTTTCGTTTGAGAAACAACTTAGAGTTTTTGGTATCCTCTGGATCGTTTTGGAGAGAAACAAAAGATTTGGAATTCTCTCGAAGCTAGTACTTTGAATCTCGGTCGCCGTTCGTGTGTGGACAGCTAGTAGAGGGCGTTCGTCATTGGCAGTGCCTTAAAGATCGATTAACCTTCAGAAAGGTATTGCGATTGAGGTATGATTAAGTTTTCATAGTTTAAACATGTTTTAATGGAATCAGATTCGAATCCTGTTTTGGGGTTTTTCTCAAAATTGTTTTGTAATCTCCGTTGCGCATGAACCCCAAAACCCAACAGTGGTATCAGAGCAAGGTTTGATTCCATTAAACTCATTGAATGTTTTTATGATATATGATTGAAAGCATGTTATTAGTTGATGTATATGTGATATACATAAATTTTCTATGAGATTTATTATCATGTTTTGTGTATATGATACATATATTCGTGATTTAATTGAAATCAATTTCATACATGCAAGTAATCATGATTAGGTTCGAATAATTTTAATGAATTGAATTTCGTATTCTGTGATCCATGACACCATTAGGTATAATCTTTATTTTGTGTATTGATGCATGGATGAAATCTCTGTAATTCAGTATGCATATTTAGGTTACATTAATTTAAGTTTCTTAAATTGTATAAGTCTGAATGTTAATTCGAAACTAATATGATTAGGTTCGATTGAGATAGTAATTCATGATCCAACTACATATTTGTGATTATTTGGATGAAGATCGAAGTTGCAAATAATTAATTTTCGAAATTATTTATTTATCTTGTTATATCTATGTTGTTATAAAGTTTTTATTTGATAAAGATAAATAACAATTAGATTAGGAGATATATGCAAAAATTGGCTTATTTATCCCTATTGGATAGGAGATAAATATGGAAAAGTTTGTTATTTGTGATATGCTAGGATTCAAATATCTAAAGTCCTAATTGGATTAGGATAAGATGATAAGTTAAATGTGGGCCCGAGTTAATTAAAATGTTTTAATTGACTTAATTTTGGATAAACTAAGGGGTAAATTTGGTATAGTAAAATCAGCGAAAAATATGATTTTCAATAGCGAATTTTGGATAAACTAAGGGGTAGATGTGGGACCGCCGTCTAATTAATCCTAGCGCACGGAAATTCTTCTATTAGTGAATAGCATAAAAATCTCCTAAATTGTTTAGTGGTTCTAGAAATCAATAAAATATATGATATTTCATTGTTTAATTAAAATCACTAAAACTGAATAAAATCCCTCTATTAAATCTTAAGTCTTGTGCCATCCAATTTTAAACACTTGTCAAGGCCTCGATCGCACTAATATAGTTTCAGCCATAGTTGGGTGTATTGTGTTATCTTGGTGAGATAAGTTGGGTAAGAGTTACCTAAATGTTTAAATTGGTCCGACTTAATAAAGCTATCAAAATAGTTTTGGACTTTAGGGATATGATGAGATAAAAACATGCTAAGACATAAGATGTCTTGTATCTCATAAAAGTATCTAAAATTACATAAGATGTAATTGGTAATCAAGTTACCTACCTAAATAATCTAGTTTGTGTTTCATGCCATTTGTCATAGAATTAGGTGAAATATGGATTTAGTCCCCAAAATAAACAAGTATGTTTTAGGAGGGTTGTTAATTTAGTGGGAGTCTATTCCTCTATACTAAAATAAACTCGCATAATCTTTATTGTAGATCAATGGCCTCTTCAAGTAACAATAATCCCCTCGTCATCGCGATCTATCCTTGAGAAGGATAAGCTATCTCGGGACTAACTTTCTTGATTGGTTCGAGAAACTTGAGAATCGTTCTCAAGCATGAACGCAAGTTGTATGTCTGGATGCTCCAATCCCCGAGGACCCACCGATCAATGCTACGAAAGTTGTGAAGAATGCGCATAATAAGCATGTCAACGATTCTACGATGTTGCATGCATTATGTTGGCAACTATGGTTCCCTGAACTTCGAAGGACATGGAACTAATGGAAGCCTACGACATGGTCGTAATTTGAAGGAAATGTTCCAACAAGCAAGTTAGGAAAGAAAGGTTCGAGACAAATCAAGAACCCGCATTCTTGTAAGATGATTGAGGGTGCGTCGTTAGTCCTCATGTTATGAAGATGAAGGGCTATGTTGACCAACTTGATAGACTTGGATTTCCCATAAGCCAAGAGTTGGCTACGGATTTGATCTTAAATTCATTACTGTGAGAGCTACTCACAATTTGTGATGAACTACAATATGAATAATATGGAGAAATCAATTTCGAGTTGCATTTGATGCTCAAAACTCGCTGAACAAAATATCAAGAAACCTCTAGTAATGTGCTAATGGTCCAAAAGGGAAAGGGAATGAAGAAGAAAGGCAATGGCAAGGCTAAAGTTGCTAAGGCCGCTGTCGCGACTATCGCAAAGCTCGTGGAACAAGTCAAGCCCCACTGCTCCTCGCTTCAAAGCACCAAAAGGAAAAAGAAGGAAATTGTCATTTCGCCATGCACTGGACATTGGTTCGAAATTGCAAACTCTATCCGGAAGATCTAAAGAAGAAAAAGGGTAGTGCGACTACCACCTCGTGTATTTATGTTATTGAAATTAATTTATCTACTAGTGATTCCTGGGTATTGGATACCGGATGTGGATCTCACATTTGTATAAATGTGCAGGGACTCACCAGAAGTAGAAAGTTGATGAAAGGAGAAGTCATCCTCCGCGTAGGGAATGGAGTAAGAGTTGCTGCCCTAGCTGTTGGATAATATGACTTAGTTTTATCTAGTGCACTTATTTTAACTTTAAATAATTGTTATTATGTGCCTGCCTTGAGCAGAAATATCATTTCTGTTTCATGTTTGGATATGGATGGTTTTGATTTTATTATTGCGAATAATAGATGTTCAATTTCTCGTAAAGGCATTTTTTATGCAAATTTTGATTTGTGTGATGGTCTTTATATTCTAAGCATGAAAAGGTCCACAGATACTCCAGTCTTTAACATAAATACAAAGAGATCCAAGTCAAATGATTTGAATCAAATCTATCTTTGGCATTGTCGTCTTGGTCACATAAATGAGAAACGCATAACGAAGCTCCATAAAGATGGACTTCTAGATTCATTTGATTTGGAATCATATGAAACGTGCGTATCTTGTTTACTAGGCAAGATGACTAAAATTCCCTTTACTTGGACACGGTGAAAGGGCAAGCAAGTGATTTATTGGGTCTAATACATACCGATGTATGCGGTCCTATAAACACAATGGCTAGAGGAGGTTACCAAGACTTCATTACATTTATCGATGATTTCAAAGAGATATGGTTATGTATATCTTATGAAACATAAAGTCTGAATCATTTGAGATGTTTCGAACATTTCAAAATGAAGTGCAAAATCAACTTGGTAAAACTATTAAAGCACTTCGATCAGATCGAGGTGGTGAATATTTGAGCCAAGAATTTGATGATCATCTTAGAAATTGTGGGATTGTCTCACAATTAACTCCACCAGCAACTCCACAATGGAATGGAGTTTCTGAAAGGAGAAATCGAACCTTATTAGATATGGTTCGATCTATGATGAGTCATGCGGATCTTCCATTATCCTTTTGGGGTTTTGCATTACAAACTGCAGCTTTCACTCTAAATCGAGTTCCTTCTAAAGCGGTTGATAAAACACCATATGAGATATGGTACGGTAAGAGACCTAGTTTGTCTTTTCTTAAGATTTGGGGTTGTGAGGCTTACGTAAAGCGACAAGTCTTAGAAAAACTAGCACCTAAATCTGACAAGTGTCTATTTGTGGGGTATCCTAAGGAAACAAAAGGATATTACTTTTATAATCCCGCTGAGAACAAAGTGTTTGTTGCTCGGTATGGTGCCTTTATGGAAAAACAGTTTATTTCAAAAGACACTAGTGGGAGAGAAATAAATCTTGAAGAAGTTCAAGAATCACAAATAAACACTTAACCGCTACTAGAAGTTCAACAACGTTCTGAACCAGTTGTACCTCCGCAAGTGACACAAGGCCCACGTAAATCTAGTAGGGTGAGACATGAGCCAGAGAGATTTGGATTTCTCATTACTGATAGTCGTGATGTGTTGCTTATAGATCAAAATGAGCCCACCACTTATCAGGAGGCTATGTCTGGACCAGACTCAGATAAATGGCTAAGTGCCATGAACTCTGAGATGCAATCCATGTATGATAACCAAGTTTGGAACTTGGTTGATTTACTGAAGGTGGTAAGACCATTGGATGTAAATGGGTTTTCAAGAAGAAAACTGACATGGATGGCAAAGTGCATACTTTCAAAGCAAGACTTGTAGCAAAAGGTTTCAGGCAGACTCAAGGTGTTGATTATGATGAAACTTTTTCGCCAGTAGCCATGCTTAAATCCATAAGAATTTTAATTGCCATTTCGCATATTATGACTATGAGATATGGCAAATGGATGTAAAAACCAGCATTTCTTAATGGAAAGCTGCTTGAGGACGTGTATATGACACAACCTGAAAGTTTTGTACATCCTGAGAATTCTAGGAAGGTATGCAAGCTTCAAAGATCTATTTATGGATTAAAGCAAGCTTCTCGGAGTTGAAATCTTCGTTTTGATGAAGCAATCAAGGATCTTGGTTTTATTAAGAATGAAGATGAGCCTTGTGTATACAAGAAGGTCAGTGGGAGTGTAGTTGTTTTTCTGGTACTGTATGTTGATGATATATTACTCATTGGAAATGACATCCCAACATTGCAGAGTGTCAAGTCATGGTTAGGGAAATGTTTCTCAATGAAAGACTTAGGAGATGCAGCCTATATCCTAGGGATAAGGATCTATAGGGATAGATCTAAGAGGCTAATCGGTCTAAGTCAGAGTGCTTACATAGACAAGGTACTGAATAGGTTCAGGTTTGCAAGACTCTAAAAGAGGATTGTTGCCAATGTCTCATGGCATAAGTCTCAGCAAGAATCAATGTCCAAGGACAAATGATGAGCGAGACCGTATGAATAAGATTCCATATGCATCTCGTTATTGGATCTATCATGTACGCCATGCTATGCACTCTACCGATGTATTATATGCTTTGAGCACTACAAGCGAGATATCGATCGAGATCAGGTGAGAGTCACTGGATAGCAAGAAAGAACATCCTTAAGTACTTAAGAAGGACTAAGGAAGTGTTCTTGGTCTATGGAGGTTTTGAAAATGATCTAGTTGTAAATGGTTACACAGATGCAAGTTTTCAAACCGATATGATGATTTTAGATAGCTCTGGATATGTGTTTACTTTGAATGGGGGTGCAAAGAAGTGGAAAAGTTCAAAGCAAGAGATCAGCAAGTGATTCTACAACAGAAAAGTTTCGAGTATATTGCAATAGTCCGATGCAAAGAAAGGAGGCAGTTTGGATCAAAAAGTTCATTTATGAACTAGGTGTGGCTCCAAGTATTGCTAACCCTGTTTGTTTGTATTGTGACAATAACGGGGCAATAGCACAGGCCAAGGAACCTAGATCACACCACAGATCCAAACATATACTCAGGCGTTTTCATCTCATCAGAGAAATTATTGAGAGGGGAGACGTAAAGATTTGCAGAGTACCTACTGAAGACAACGTTGTGGATCCATTGACAAAGGCTCTTCCACAAGCGAAACATGATGGTCATGTTAGATCATTAGGCATTAGATGCATGAATAATTGGCCCTAGAGCAAGTGGGAGATGTTGGGAAATGTGCCATAGGTCAATCCATTAACAGTCTTTATGAATATATTTTAGTTAATAAAATAGAGGATTTCATTTGCTGTTTATTAGAATTGATTTGCATGTTTACATTATAATAAGATCCATGGGTATTTATAGAAATATCCTAAATGTCCCTAATCGATTATTATACTGGGAACTATAATGAATTAAGACTAGTGTGAGTCTTGATTGATGATCATACGATGATCATACGTATAGGAATACGAATCAAGATCATGAGTACTTGTTAGGGAACAAAGTACCGGACCGACCCGCTATGAGAACATCACATGGATTAAGTCATAGTTGTTTCTCATGATAGGTATATTTTTCAGTCCTCTGACTTGAGATTACCAGAGACTTCAACATTAGGAATACAATGATTTGACGCAATCAAACGTTGTCTTTAACCGGATGATTATAAAGGTTGTGATTGGTTACTGTGTGAATAATGTGGTGAAGTTATGTAATCGAGATAGAATTTGTCCCTCTCATATAAAGAGAGATATCCAAAGTGGATCCCTCGATGTGTTAGATCGTTAAAAGGCCTAGTCTAAGTGAATTGATATTGATCAATGTCACTTAGATGTTTTCAGCCTACCTAGAAATCGAGACTAGTACGATTGAACATGTTGGATGACAATTCCATGCCTTATGTTTGATCAAAAGGATATCGTGTGACAAAAGGATGTTATATACACTATTGATTAGGTTATATCAATTTGATATTCGTACAACTTGGGTAGTCATAATGTCTTGCTAGAGGTCGCTTATGACTTGTATACCAAAATGTGTTTTGGTACACTGCCAACGTTGTATGAGTCTATTGGGTCGCACATCGAGAATGGTTTTGTGAGATTTTAAGATGGTTCGTAAAAATGAATTTTATATGATAAAATTCATGACAGAAACGTCCTTGTAGTGTATTACACTTATACTTCTTTAAGTAGGGGTATATGTGTAATTTACTTAACCGTCTATATATAAGGGTTGTATAAATAGACGCTTTGAGTTAGAATACAAGGACGAAAGATTTTAAAAGGGCCGAAACTCTATTTTCATTTGATAAATAACTTAGAGTTTTTGGTATCCTCTGGATCGATTTAGAGAGAAACAAAAGATTTGGAATTCTCTCGAAGCTAGCACTTTGAATCTCGGTCGTCGTTCGTGTGTGGACAGCTAGTAGAGGGCGTTCATCATTGGCAGCGCCTTAAAGATCGATTAACCTTCAGAAAGGTATTGTGATTGAGGTATGATTAAGTTTTCATAGTTTAAACATGTTTTAATGGAATCAGATTCGGATCCTGTTTTGGGGTTTTTCTCAAAATTGTTTTGTAATCTCCGTTGCGCATGAACCCCAAAACCCAACAGTAGTGGGGCATGTGGTTGGAGAGGAGACCAGGATATAAGGTGGCGGCATCATGGGACGGTCAAAAGGGGTGGGGACGGGAGCAGTGATTTGAAGAGAAGGGTAATGTGAAAGTTATAATATTGGTCATCGAGTATGGGGGAGAGTTGAGTAAGTGAAAGGCCAAGGGCGGGATTTGGTGGACAATAAATCTATCATGGCTTCTATCTCAGTGATCGGAATCGCATGTCCAGCTGGGTTAGTAAAGGAGGAAGGTTGAGTGACAAGTGGATCAGTGGGTGGAGTTGCAGTATCGCCATGATGAGGAGGATGGTGGTCATTCACCAAATGCATGTTTGTTTGAGGGAGCCAACCCAAGTGGGTAGAGCCCCGAGAGGAAGTGGGGGACGCCAGAGTAGGCTCAGGTGGGGGTTCAATGGGTCGGAGCAAGCGCCGAAAGGAATTTCGGGTAGGGGATTTGGCCTTCAACCATTCACCATATTGAAATTAATTGCCCTGAGGGGAGGAAGAGAACACAACTGATGCGGTGAGACATCTATCCATAGATGTGACAAATGGTTTACCCTTTCATATTGGAAATCCACCCAAACACGACCTGATCCATTGTTCATGATCCATCGGCCTCACAGTATTGGCTGGGTGATGTCCGTCTCCGCACAGACACATAAATGTTTTCGCTGAATCACCCCATCGAAGTCAATCTCTTTCTCAACACGAAAAATGGAGTCAATGTGCTGGGATATATTCTTGGCATCCTTCGTTCGACATTCAAGCGGGATCCCATGCAGTTGGACCCATATCTTGCTCATCTTCAGTTTTACTAACTGATGATTAATATCTCGAGACCAAGGTATGGTCAAAAAGAGGTGATCATCAAAAGCCAATGCCCATTTTCAAGAGAATAGTTCATGATACCCGCTAAGGAAAAGCATATTTGGAATAGATTAGGCTCGAATTCATAAAAGTGACCTTTTCAATGACGTACCAAGCATGGAGGAGACTCATTCGAAGCATTTTCTTGTTGTAGTCTCGCACAATGGCCAGGCTTCCCAATATACTGAGTTGACACACTTTGGTTGATGATCGCTTAGCTTTAAGGCGCACTTCATATTCGTCAGCTTCTTTGGTACTGAGGGAGCATTGGGTAAACATATCATGAAGTTGGTCATCCATGATAAAGGACAGGAAATTAAAGGTTCAGAGGAAAATAATGAGGGGGAAAGAGGAGCAAGGAGCCCAGAAGAAAAGACAGTGAAAATAATGGAATAAAGAAATAAACAAAGAGGAATGTATGGTTGGAAGTTAAAGCGGTGGAAGTATTGTAAGAGGGTATGGGAGCTTGTTTTGAGGAGACAATGATGTGCGGGTGGTGGGATATAGTTGTTGAAGTAGCTATGTGTTGATGCAGGAGCGTCGTGTGATTAGGAGCACCAGCATTGGGATCCAAGTGTTAAACAATAAAAGAATCTCCAATGGGGTTGTGGATTTGGGGTGGATGTGGTACACCTAGGATGGAATAGATATCCAACCCAAAAACTCTCTCCAATGGTAATGTGGATTTACACCGTGGAGATGACATGACACAAAAAAGCTGTCCACATTGTGGATCGCACCCACTATTTCTAAAGGGTGTGATAGACAATGTAGGCTATGCCCCATCATCCAAAAAAAACGTAAAAGCACGTGCATGGAAAAGAAAAAATCAAAAAATATGCCTCATCATCCAAAAAAACGTAAAAGCAAATGCATGGGAAAGAAAAAATCGAAAAAATATCCCAAGATTTGGGTTTATTTCGTTTTGGATTTTGGTTTAAGTTTTACAAATCCATATATATCATACTATATATCGTATGTACATACAATAATTTATGATACTTTCTAAAAAATATATATTGATGTCATATATGTATTGTGACAAGTTAGGACAACGGTATGTACACCCCATAAAAGTGTAAGGCAAGTCACTGAAAAAAAAAAAAAAAAACACATAATATTTGGCCCCTAATGAAAGTACCAACTTACCCTTAACAAGCATAAAAATTCCTCATGTCCTCTCTCTCTCTCTCCCTTGTTCCCTCTCATCATCTAATTTGGCCACATAATCACCTCCAATTCCTTTGACCACTGGTGACACCAAATTGACTTTTTTGAGTCCAAAGATTGTAAAAATCGTAGTAAGTATGGTTTCCTTTATGTTTGATGCACGAAAATGAGCTTTGAAACTGTTTTGAATGGATGGGGTTTGAACAAGTTTGTTTAATTTTTTAGTGCTTGCTCATTTGGCATGACAGTTGGTTGTTGACGATCGAAAATGGAGGATGAGCTGATGATGTGCAACATGGAGAGGTGGATATTGCAATAATGTCTTGGTTTGTCAATTTTTTTTTGTTTGAGAAAATCTTTGTTTCGCCCTCTGGTTCGACCTCGTAAGACCGAACCTTATGTGTATGTTCGGTTATACTCAACCGAACATGTGATCAATGTTTTGACTACAGCTAACCAAACATGCACTTTTTTTTATTATGTGGGCCGAACCAGACCCAATCAATATGGATTTCACTGGGCGAACCTCTATTTCTTTGAGACTTTTTTATTTCTATTTTAGTCGTAATTGAAGTTCCCACCTGATGCTTCGATAGTACTATTTTTTACAAGACATAATGCATTTTAGTGATTGTATGAACTTTACTAGTGACTTCATCCTTAAAGCAACCATTTGGAAGTAGGGATGAGGCGGTCAATTAGGTACAAAGACAAGGATCTAATAGACAGTTTGTTATTGTCATAAAGAATTCTGATGAAGGGGATGGTCATCGTCGAGAAAGGGTGAACATGGCGTGTGCGAGGTCTAGGTCTATAAGGGTACTACTGTCCAAAGAGTTGGGTAAACGAAAGCTGGTAAGGTTGTGAATATATTAAAAAGGGCGACGAGATGGATGACAAGGGTGAGAAAGGGAAATCGAGTAAAAATGGCACTAAAAAGTGTAGGTTCCCATTTGCCATAAATATTAAGGAGGTGAATACCATTTATGTCATGTGACTGTGGTTTATGGGCAGCATAACCACGACATTGGGTCTTATATGAAAGGTCATTCATACGTCGGTCGGTTACATCTGAAAGAGCATGTTGTGTTGATTCAAATAACAAAATGCAACATCAAGCCCTGAGAGATTTTGGACACTTTGAATAAAAGGGCTAAATTGAAGGCATTAACCTTGCGTACAATATACAACGCAAGGCAAAAACATAGGTTTGTTGAAGCCAGAGGGAGATCACAAATGCAACAACTCATGCATTTGTTGGACACATGGTTATATTTCATGGCATAGGAAAGATGACCAAACCGATGAGGTCAGAGGCTTGTTTTGGGCTTATCCCAACTCCATCAACTTACTTTGGTGTTTCCTATGGTTTTGGTTATGAATTGCACGTATAAGACCAATAGATATCGTATGCCATTATTTGAGATCATTGGTGTGATATCTACCGAGCTCACTTTCTCTCGTTGGGTTTGCATTATATCAAGAGAAATGCAAGAGGACTATATTTGGGCGTATTGGGCGTTGGAAAATCTTAAGAACCTCATGGATGGATGGTCTAACCCCCATGTAATTCTTAGTAATAGAGAGTAGGGATTGATTAAGGCAATCAAGTTTGTTTTTCCATCTACAATTCACCTTCTATGCACATGGCATATCTATAGGGGTGTGGCACGACACACGAAAAAACACTTTGCGAGGAACAAAGAGTGCAACTTTTCTTAAGTAGGTGCAATGTTGTGGTGGTTGCCACTTCTGAAGGTCTGTTCAATTCAAGGATGGTGCACTTAGCCGCCCAATATGCTTGTGTAAATGGATTGCTAGATTATTTAATGGATACATGGTTATGGATTACAAGGAACAATTTGTGCGAGCATGGACAGATCAAATATTACATCTTGGACATAATACAACTAGTAAAGTCGAAAGTGGATACAATACCCTGAATAAGCATATTGGAAATTCTCAAGGAAACTTTGAGACTATATTGTCGTTTATTCACACTATGGTTGAGGGAAAAACAATAAGATCAAAGCGTGTTTTGAGAAAAGTTTGAATATAGTGCAACACGGATTTGTCGATACATTGTAGCGTATGTTGTGAGAATTTGTTTCACATGTTGCGCTGAAGAAAATTCGCAACGAATTGGATATCACAGAAAATATTTGTACCGATTCCATGAGGTGTGGTTGTGTATTATGCAAGACCCATGGCCTTCTTAGCGCCCACGAACTTGCAACTCATCAATTGGCAGTGTAACGGCCTGAATTTAATTCTTCATTATTTATGACGTATTGCAGACGTGGCGGACAGCTCAGACACTCGTAGGACCCAGCTGCTAGGCTAGAGCGTGCCTAGAGTTAAGTAAATAATTATTTTGTGTGCTAATTTGTCTAATTTGTGATGTTTATGTTCAAATAGGTTAAGCAACATCGTAATGTGTGTAATTATTTATCATTGATGTGCGAGATTGTGTGTTAAGTATTTGCCTCGATAGGCGTGTCGGTGTAAGTACCGGGATAGGCTAAAAGGCGAAATATTATGCCGAGGGAAATAATACACACATGAAATGAATAAAATTAATTAAATAATTATTTTGGAATGCCTATATGAGGTTTAGTATCGCGATAGTACGCGTAGGTCGCATGTTGAGACGCAAAACGAGTGCTGAAATGGCTGTTTGGGGACTTAAAATGATGCAAAACAAAGAGATTCACAAGTGTCTCATAAGTGAGTCAAATAGTGTTGGAATAGGACCCAGTTCAGGGGATCCACCCCCATATTATTTAAATAATATTTTTTTAAATAAATTAAAAACATTTTTAAATTAAAAAATATAGAAAAATATGGAAAATGGCTAGAAAATTATGGAACAATTCAAAAAAATCCGAGAAAATATGAGAAATTAGAAAAGGGTTGATAAATAAGTTTCGGGACTTTCTCAGGATTTTGGCGAGATGTTGTTGGGGTTTTTACGTCGTAAAGCGTAAAATTGATATAATATACTCAATTGAAGCTAAATCAATTGTAAATGGAAATAGGTCATTTCGGGCGGTATTTTGAATATCGGGGATTTGGAGGAGCTGGACCAAGGTTTATTTAGCGGGACGCAGTGCGGTTTGAGGTGTGTAGTATCCCAACTGAAATTACTTGAGTATTTACTTCTTTTTTCATTTTGAATTCAATTACTTTCATTTCAATATTCTCTCCATTTCATTCTAGTGTCTATGTCTACTACACCATAGTATGTTGCAAATGATCGATCTCGGTGAATAGGACGACCTGAGTTTCACGTCGTGCAACGTGTCGGTGTGTCGTAGGTGTAATGCCGGCCATCGAGTGGATCCAAATACCGGCCCTGCTTGAGTCGAACTCGCCTGCAGTATTTTGTGGAAGAGTCCGAATTATGGTGGTAGTCTGACCCTAGGGGCTAGGAACACACTTTGAGTTATCTATTTATGCGATGAGCGCAGTTGCCTATATTTATTTCCGCATGTTTATTTAATAGCTTTATTTAAATTTCAGTATTTACTTTCAGTATTGCTCACTTAATTTCCTTGGGAATACTCACTATGAACTCATCATCTACCTTTTGTAATGGCTTGAGTGCAGATCCTAATACGAGTCGGGGCAAGGGCAAGCTGCCGAAGTACAATTGATTCAGAGATACATAGCCTAACTTGTACATTCGTATTATATATTTTGCTTTCATTTTGTGTTTGGGGATTGTGAGATACCTTGTGTATTTTGATATTTTGTGACATCAGAGATATTTTGGTTATATATGGATTTTTCACACTAGGTTTATGGTTTATGTCACACATTTATACTATTATCATCTGAATAAATGTGTTAGTAAGACTTTCGTTGTGTTAATTTGAGGTTAAAATGATGAATTAACATTATTATAGTTCATTACAATTAAATCGATAAATTGACAATTAATAAGGTTTAAAAGGATAAAATAGATGATATAATTCAATGTGGAGCACAGCTGTCGCTGGTAAGACACATTGTGGTCCGCATTGGCCCCGTGGCAGTCTGTTTGAAAAATGGGTCATTACAAGCAGGTTCACCCCATATCACTTGATAATATCCATATACATTGGCAAACGTTAAGCATGAATCCTGAGTAAGCATTGAATCGGACGGAGTATAACTTTAAAGAGGAAATTTAAAGGATAATTGAAAGGTATGAAAGTGTTAAGAGTAAAGATTTGCACATTAGGGTTGTGCAACAACTTCGAGAGATTAGCTATCTCATCCACGTCAGTTGTTTCCCCGAGGAAGAAAATTAAGACAAGGGGAAGAAAGCCATTAGAAGCAGGGAAGGGAAAAGTGTTGCGAGCGGGAATAAGAGGGAAGGTAATGAAGGCCGACATTTTTGACGCATACACCAAGAGAAATCAATCCCATTTTGAGCATGTCCTTCATCTGGATAAGATATCGAACCTGGCTACTCGTCAAGTGTGACCAAAGGTCCACTTAACATGTACATGTTTGCATGGTATGTCTGTTGGACTAAGTGGTTAGTCACTCTAACTCCGACCAAAATTTTGATGGAAACAAACAAGGTGAAAATATACTAATAAGTTTTATCAAGTGTATTTCAGTTTCGTCAAAGGTTGCGAAACATCACATCATAAGTATTCGAGCATTCAAACTATACAAGTTCAAGACTCGGCATACATAAAGGAATGAAGACGAAAGATCAAGGCCACGAGTTGTAAAATTGATGTAAGGTATTCAAGTTCACTTAAGCAAGCCTATTGCATTAGTTCATGCATATCGTGATTTTAAAATGGATTTTCAAATGTCAAGTGATTACTTGAAGATTTCGGTCCTATAAGTCTAAACTATGTTAAACTATATGTGTATGCTAATATCGCATTTTGAAAATCATTGTGAAAGTTTTTGAAAAAGAAAAACTTGTTTTTGAAAGGTTTTTGAAAAGAAAACTGTATATTTGCAGAAAAGTCCCTCGCAAATCATGAAACCGAGATTTTCCATTTTCGGGATTTGTGAAAATATCCGGACCATCCAAATAGGCCATGTGACCCATAACAAACATGTATTATATGTTATATGAGGGTTTATTGAGTCTAGGACGTGTTAAAGGGTCGCTAATAGAAGGGACAGAATTAATTATTCTGAGGTCCCTGCAGTTAGCGCGCTAATACTGTTATTAGCGCGCTATGTGCAGAGTTAGCGCGCTAGGTCATAAAATTAGCGCGCTAATTGCAGTCCTGACAGCTTTTTTATAAAGCTGAAAAATTCACTTTAATTCGAATTTTTGATCAAATCTCGGCCCTTGGATGCACACAACGGTTATATACTGGTCTATAAATATATACAACACTCTCAAATACACAAGGCACAAAAATTAGGTTTTGAAATCAAAGAAAAACATTTGTGCTTAAATTTTTCAAGAGAAGGAGCTTGGGGTTTTCAAGTTACACTTAGAGGCTGTTCATTCAACATCAAAACCAACACTCTTAAGGCACTTTAAGGAGTACAACAACATCTCCAGAACTGATTTTCAAGTCATCTTCTTAGGGTTGTAAGAAAGTTCATTCCCTAGCTTTTCATGTGCTTAAATTATATATTTTTGTGTGATTGATTTGGGAAATTACTTGTTGTGTTGTTAAACACACTTGTATTGGGTTTTGCACTTAAACTTGATTCATTAAACCCTTGGACTAATTTGAACAAGAGTTGTGCTTAAACTTGACTTTTCTCAAACTTCTTGCTCTTTGAATTCGAAACCGGTTTTGTTCTCATCAATCTATTTAAAACAGTTTCATATTTGAGTCTTGCATAAAATCAGTTTTAAAATTGCATTTCTCAATTGTTTTCATACTTACATGCATAAGAGTGGTTAGGCTCTAGGAGCCTTGCTTGTATTTGAACTTGATACCACTTTACTTTGTAAAGTGTAATTTCATTATGTTAATTAAATCTTGATTGTAAGACTTAGTGGGATCTAAATCGAAAGGAAGACCTAGTTGAGGCTAGGCATTTATCCTAGTTGTGACTAGGTGGGAAAAGTCCTAGGTGGGTCTAGGTGGAAAAATCCTAGTTGTGGCTAGGTGGTTGTATAAGACCTTATTGCGATAAGGCATTGTGTAAAAGACCTAGTTGAGGCTAGGCATTCACTAAGCTAGTTGGCTCAGGGTGTAACACTTATCGATAATATAAGTGGGGTTTGAAAATCCTAATCGGGGAGGTTGGGTAGTGGATGTAGATCGGTTGGATTGAACCACTATAAATCACGTGTCTTATTTCCATCTCTTCTACCCCCTTCTTGATAGCATAGCATTAATATTTATCATTGGTGTATGCATTATCATTATTATTTGTGCATAAAGTTTTAAAAAAGCGATAACTACTCGGTAACCCAATTCACCCCCCCTCTTGGGCGACTTTCAATGTCTAGCGATAGTTATAGTGGTGTAGTCCCTATAGAATGGCTTGATCACATTATGAGGGTTGATGAAGTTAGGGGATATAGTAATTGTGGATACCGTATTGTTGCCAGTCTTAGACATAAGGAAGATAATGCGTGGAAATAAATCCGTAATAATATGTATTGGGAGCTTCATTGGTACGAAGATCTTTGGCGCATAATCCTCGATGGTGATCACTACGATACAATTATACTATCTATGTAGTACTACGAGCAAGAGGACGTTCCATTTCAAAAGTGGATGTGTATGCCTGATACGGGACTCATCATTGCTACATGTTACAAGTCTTAGTAGTGTTCCCTATCATCGAGTGGTAGTATGACATTCCCTCCACTTATGGGCGCACCACTAGTGTCGTTGAGTGACAAGGTCGTAATTGGGATAACACACGTTAATGGCAACCATTTTATGAGGGAAAAGTGAACCACTTTTTGTATTCCAAATTGTCATCTATACTTATTTCTTTTTCTTGAATGATCCATCTATATTTTACAGGTTTTATTTAATGCATACACTCCTTTTCCTCCTTTATATCCAGGGTGGCGAAGAAATATACAAACGGAAGTAATGGGATAGGTTCAAAACTTAAATATAAAAGAGCCACCGAAATTTGTTAATTCTTAAGTCGGGACTCCTATTACTGTTAACTTGGACACACCTTGAACTTACTTCAAATTGAAGTCCATTTTTGAAACCTTATTTTGTACAGGTGGCATACTTTACTTTCAATTTTTGAAATGAATGATATCATCATTGATGTATGACACGCTTCTATAGTGAAATATGATTGAAGTTGCATTATATGGGCGAAAGTGGATTAAATATTATAATTTCTTGTGATGAATCGTACTATTTCTTATTTTGAAAGAATTATGGATTGGAGTTTTTGTACACTGATTTTTATTTCTTCATGTATGATGTAGTGTTGAATCATTTTATGTTGTTTTTCCTCCAATAACCAATGATCAGTCAAGCCCAACTGAACATATCAACA
Source organism: Stephania japonica (assembly GCA_039657345.1). Classification (NCBI taxonomy): domain Eukaryota; kingdom Viridiplantae; phylum Streptophyta; class Magnoliopsida; order Ranunculales; family Menispermaceae; genus Stephania; species Stephania japonica. Next base: position 11,815,722 of record CM077564.1, on the reverse strand, counting down.
ACGTTCAGTTAAACAACTACCGAATATAAAGCGAATGTACTGTCAAATGTAACCGAACATGTAATTGAAAAAAAAGATGTTTGGTTAATTAAGCCCAAACATAAAGGTTTTTTACGACAAAGGGGTGCCGAATTCCTATTAGGGAAATAAAATTTGAGTGTTCGGTTAAGAAGACTCGAACATCCACAAAAAGTTCGGGCACTAATAAGCGAACCTCATTAAGGCATTCGAGCATGTTCAACCGACCCTTTTTAAAAGGAATTTGTCAAATGTAAGGTTAGGTTATGCAGGCTCGAACATCCACAAAATGTTCGAGCATCAGTATCCAAATCTCACCAGGGCATTCGGGCATGTTCAACCGACCCTTTTTAAAGAGAATTTGTCATATGTAAGGTTCAGTTATGCAGGCCCGAACCTTCTAAGTTTGTTCGGGCCTGCATAAGCGAACACACACATATACAAATGTACTATGCATTCAAGCCTCTATAACCGGCACACACATATCTGACATCAAAAGAAATCCAAATAATAATGAAGGCAACAATATATATATATATATATATATATATATCATTTGAACCAACAAAATACATACCAAGATTAGTGATTACCATCATCGACATGCATTCTAGACTAATAACTACTAAAAAAAATTAAATGTATAAAGGCAACATAAATCCAACATTTCAATCTATAGTTACACACAAAAAGTCACTCATTTGTTTTGCTCTGTTGCTTCTTACACTATAACGTGCCCTATTCCCTGCCCTTTGATGGATTGGATTCATTCGCATTGGTGTGAAATTGGGACTGTGTGGCATGGTTATCATGCTCGAACATCCTAGCTGGTTCGTTTCCACCTAATGTAGTGATGGCGGATAAGGCAACCCCTTTCCCTATTAGATGCATAAGTACATCGTCTGCCATCTTAAATGCAGATGTCATGTCAGCTTCACCTGGCGGCAACGATCTCCACTTCAACACTAAGTCCACCGTTTGTCTTAGGCACTATACACAACACAAGGAAAGTATATCATCAAGTTAATAAACTTATCCTAAGTTCCTAACATAATACAAGACTTTAAAATTATGAAAGAATGATCTATAAATACATCATCAAGTTAAATAAAAAACTTACATCGAGTAAATCATCTCCATCAAAGTTACCACTAATGCAGTACTCAGGATTTTCAATGGTTGGGTGTGATATCTTGAGGAACCAAGGATTATATTCCAGTGCAACTTCACATGCATATGTTGCTCTATTTCCTCTTAATCTAGCTGACAATACATGATCTTGCCACATCTCCAACTGAAAATTGTACTTGGCAATATAGCTCACCACAGACTTGCCTCTTTTCACTCGAGTAGGCTTGTAGGGAGGTAAAAGGATACATTGTATGCAGCTCATTTGTCGTAAAAACCTATAAGGCTGATACGGCTCAACAATACTCAAAAACTTAAGGGTCCCGGTATAGAACGCAATCTCAACATTATCATCGTCCACCCTAATATCCGAATAGGGGTCTCACACCACCTACGCCAAATAGAACATAAATAATGCACTAAACTCGCGTATAATAACAACTTAATATATTCATAAACATGACAAATAGTACCATTGAACTACATGCATGTCGGCTCTACCTAACATCATTCTATTTGTTTTAAATGGTATTCGCGATAAAGGAAGCATAACTCATAATAAAACTATTAAATAGAAGTCACATTCAACTCTAATAAAATGAAAATAACTCATTATATGATTTGAAAAACCAATGACATTTGTATCTCGACTGGGCGGGCCTTATCCAGTGACTTTTGTAGCCTTTCAATATTAGTTGTATTAAGCCTTTGCTCTTTCTTTGAGAGCCACCTAGATACACGCGAAAAGGTATCGAGATATTTTATGTTTATGTGCTAGGTGAAGGTTGAAATGCTCGTATAACCATCTCTGCAAACAATAGAAAAAATAATAAGGCACTTAAAATAAAAGGTTTCATGGATATTACAAAAAACAAAAAAAACAAACCTCAAGTAAGGTGAGATACCCTGTATTCTGACAAGCATCCACTCAAGTGGCGCATTCAAGTTGTCGATACAAGTATGCTAGTGCTGCAACATCCTATGCATACATACATTAACCTCATACAAATTCTCAAACAACTTAAGAAGTTTGACATGCACCTTTGTAGATGTCTTGTCCACTAATATGGTGCATCCTAGCATATACCATAGATACATTCAGGCAGTGCACTCAACCCGGGGTATGCTATGTCCTCTTTTCCCTTCTTCGTCGGTTGTGATATCTACCCCATCTTGACTTCAACCAGCTTTTCTTCACTTTCATGCCCCTGTATGGACCAATCGTCATCTTTGCCTCTTTCTTAGACACATCAAGGCATCTCGACATTAGCTCTACAACCACTACCTTTAAAAGTGGTTAAACTGCAACTGCCTTTCCTACCATAGGAATCTTTAACAACATGCTCACATCTTCCTATGTGATCGACATTTCACCAAAAGCGAGGTGAAATGTGTCCGTCTCTGCCACCGCTCTACAAATGCAGAGATGAGGGTCTTGTGTCCTAAGTCGTATAAGCACTCAGTAAGTATGCTTAACCCAGACCGATGTATGATCCTCTTAAGGCCAATCTGGGTGACACGTCTACAAATCCTACTCCACCCATTGGGCACCATGATTGATACATCTAAGCAACTGACGTTGCTGCAAATTGAACAATAGAAGTTAATGAATGAAAAAAATCAATTCAATCGTGATTAATGACAATTTAGACAACATTGAGATGAATTGGTCATTAAAAGTGATGTTGAGGGATTGAAAAGAAAAAAAAACATTCAGGTGCCCTCCGCACCAAAAAGTTGTTGCAACTTACATGTTCCATAACAACATGACTACCAAAACATGACTATCAAAACAACTAAACATCAAAATATAAATTTCAAGTGACGGCGAAAGCTTAAGTAATAAGTAAATGGAGAAAGCTCGATACAAATGACGGTGCACCTGTGATCAAGAACACAAGTGAGGAGAGGTTCCAATTGACTCAAAACAAGAACAAAAATCAATAAAAGTTTTGCAAATCAGGGAAACAAGTACCAACATTTTTTACAAATTAAATGAGATCAATTAAGAATCAACTCAAAGAAAGAACACAACTCGATACAAATTAAGATATGAGCATGCACGTTTAAATGTGTACCTAAAGTGTTCAGCAACTATGTTGCAAACTAAGGAATCAAGCATCCCTTTACCAACGCAGTAATTTGATCAGTTACACCAATGTTGTTGTAACTAATCAAGTAGAGATGATAAATTTTCATTTTAAAGTTAGAAATCTTTCAAGAGGCCCATTTCAATAAAATACTTACAAATAAACCTTATACGTCAATTGAAAATATTTAATATCTTCTACCAAAAAAAATATTCAGTACCAAATGCAACACCAATGTACAATGGAGATTAAGACACATACCAAGGTGATCGATCGATTGAGAGTCTAATCGACCGACCAGTTGCTCCGTGCCTCAGACTAGTTAATATAAGTTAAATATTTAATTTCACACACATTGGTACCTCATTATTCCATAAGCAGCTACCACATGGTTGTTGAAAATACTTAATATCGTCCGGTCTGAGGGTCCACCCAGAAAAGGTCTGGAAAGGTCATCTTCTGCTTCTTGCACCACTCTCCGACTTGATCGTCCTGCCTCCCACGAGCCTTACCATGTGACCTCACTTCCACCTCTTCTAAATCATCTTGTTCTCTTCTTCTCCATCATCTTCTCCTTCTTCTTCTCCCTCATCTTCTCCCTCATCTTCTCCCTCTTCATCTACCTCTTCATGATCTTCATTTTCACCTTCATCTTCTTGATCTGCTTCTTGTTCCTGCAATTCATCTTGTTTTTCTTCAATGGAGAAAAAGACGTTTCTGCAGTAGTAACTTAACTTTTTATATCTCCCGTCCTACAACATCGGAGGCATTTGTTGCGGATGTCTCATCGTGTACCTCATTGACATCACTTGCATCCGTAACATGTGTCAATTCCTTAGACTGTCCATATGATGTAGTTTGAGGTCTCCTTCCATGATGGCCACTGCGCGAGCCTGTTGTGTTACCTGTCTCCTCCCGTGTCACAAGCTTCTTAGAACGAGTCTTCCCTGTATATGAAGAGAACACCTACATCAGAAGCCATTAAAGAATAAAAAATAAAAAATAGCATTTTTTTAATAGTGGTTTAATTTGAATGTGCCGAACAAATACTATAGTTTTGGTGGAAAGGAATCGAAACTATATGTTTCGTTCGACCTTACACAAACCGACAGGAACATATTGTTTCGGTGCTCATCCACCAAACAAATTGCTTAGGTTCAGCTCTGTAAGGCCGAACGAGACTACACATAACCAAATGAGACGAAACAATAACAAATTTCAAATTCTAACAATAAAATACCACTCGTACAACAATTGCATTGGTACAAAAATCCATTAAAATAACATAAGGGAAGAAATTGGCACCTTGTAGTCGATCCGGGTCCTTCTCCAGTGCATGAACCGCCACCACCCCCTTTTCCCTTCGACGCACGAACCAACGACCACCACCAACAAGCAAGAGGATGAATTCATGGAACAATTCCGAGCCTAAATCATGCACAACGGGGTGAGGTTTGGATTAAATGAAGAAGAGGTCGCAAATGAAGGACTAGAGCTTGCGATTGAATATAAGGGTGCCCTTCCTAATCAGAAAGGGGTATTTAGGGAATCAAAACATTACATTGGGGTGCCCTAATAAAATCACTGGGTGCCCTCAATGTGTGGCTTTCCCTTACACTTTTGTGGGATGCACATAGCGCGGCCCATAAATATATTTATTTTCCCTTTTGTTAAATTTTATTTAACAATTTATTTAAAAAAAATATCATCACATGTGCAATCCACATTGTGCATTGGAAAAGGTTTTTTAACTTCAATGTCTATTTACACCATGTGGGATAGACATTCCCTCATGATGTCATGACATGACTCTACAACTACAATCCACATCTACCATTGGAGATGCTCTAAGACAAGCACAATGATGGGAATCAAGGAGATGTGGCTAGCGTATAGTTGCATGAAAGCTCATTGGGGCGATGACAAAAGAAAACATTACCAACACTTTCTCATGAAGGACAACGGAAAAGGAAAAGGAAAAACCTCCTCATGAAGGACAACGGTTCACTTCTCACAGGGCTTCATTTTTAAGTTCTTCAATCTTAACAGTACAACACCTTCTCTCTCACCTCTTTTTTTTGTAGTAGATCTAATTATCTGTTGTTAGGAATTTATCCAACCGAAAAAGATAAGCATGCCGACGCACACCCTTTAAATTGAAACGGATCCTTAATGTGTGTGCGCATGGAATTCTAATTTTTGTCTACTATTAATCCACAATTGGCATTTTTTCTAGTAAAGAATTGGCATTTTTCAAGTGGGGCAAAGGTTAAATACTTAAAATTTGTGTCATCGATTATTTCAATAATGTGATTCATATTCTAATTTCATTCCCTTGCAAGGTGGCCAAGGACTAAAGTCTGTAAATAGAATACAGTAATGAATTAATTCAACCGATAATTAGATCTACTACATATTCAAATTTAATTATGAAAAAATTCAAATTCCTAAAGTCTGTAATATAAATACAGTAATGAATAAATTCAAATTTAATTATGAAAAACTATAATAATGTAGCTAGAATTAATTTAATAGTTGAAGCTAGCTTATTGGCTCTACCAAAAAAGTTAGAGCATACAAAAATTAATGGTTTTTGAAGCAAATCAAATTTACTACCCCATCACTTATGAAAAAATGAAATTAAAATATAGTCAGACCAATAGATATTTATTTTTAACTCATTTTTACTTTTTTAAGAGAAAAGATTTGAATATTCAGGTATATTCAATTTTTTTTATTTCAAACTTGGAAGAACTCTACTCTCTTAATTAAGAGACGCCTTTGTCACAATTACAAACTCACGAGAAGCAATTTCAAGTTTATTGTTGTTTAGTGGACAGACCTTACCGGTCATAGAAGACGCAGATAATATATAATCTAGATGGATCACAGTGAACTAATAGAATTTAGACGAGGCTAATGGATCTAATGAGCCCGCGTAACTATCAAGATCTATATAGACTTTTATTATTAATATATTAAACCAAGTAGCTAAGGGTGTTAATGTTTCGGTTTTAGACGTGTCTAGGTCGGGTAGCTTTTAATATAGGCGAGCATATTTGTTGTCTGGTCCCGACCAATTTTGATTTTGGACAAGTGTACCTTGTCCAACCCAGTTTACTTTATAAGAAAGTTGTAAAAGTGTTCCAATTTGTTGAGTTTTTTTCAAGAATTTTCTTTTCAAAACTTTTAAAAAAAATTGTTAAAAGGATTTTTAAGTAATATAACTATTATATAGATTACACATAATATAATCCCTTCTAGTGCTATTTAAAAAATAGCGTTCATGTTGTATTTATTATTTTAAGTTTTTTTATAGGAACGAGACTTTATTTTAGCCAAAAAAAGATTATGTACACGGTGGGGAACAATGTGTTTCCTTAAAATATTTATTATTTTAAGTTATATTCAAAACGTACATAATGTTTTTCTTTGTCAAAAAAAAAATGTACATAATGTTATGTTAAGCAACTTAGGTTCGTCTCTAATTTAAAATTGTACATTTTCTATATGTGCTTGGTATTTTCTTTATTTTTATTTTGTAAAAAAAAAATTTTAATGTATAGTAACATGTTTTTAAAGAAAAATAGGTATTGTTTAAAAATCAGGCTAGGTCGGTTTTACTCCGAACGTTAAAGCCTTGCCCAGGCCCACTCAAATTTAAAAAATCATTGTCCAAACCCTTTTTTTAGGATCAGAAAAATTTAGAATAGCATTACCCAATGATCCTGGCTTATTTGGCTTGAGCCATATTAGCCAAGGCTCATTGAGCTTTGGATACCTAGTGGGTTAAATACAACAAAAGCTGGCGAGCCAGACGAAAAACTGACTCCCCTAAAACCAATATCCATTATATACTTGAACTAAATTATCAACTAATTAAAGGTCTATCATTTATTCTTATCAAAGAAAAAAATATATATCATTTATTTTTATTTTATTTTATTTTATTTTATTTTATTTTATTGACTTTTAGTAGGAGTCGAACCACGACCTTCCGAAAACATTGCCTTTTGGCAAGTAATGTCTTTACTATCTCAACTGAGATGCTTTGATGTATATATCATTTATTATGTATTCTACCAAGATAAACTTCTTCATATCAAATTAAATAGTTGAATAAATCAATATCCCTTTATAAAAAAATATTTATATTTGATCTAATAATAAAAAATTAACAACTTATTTAAAGCCAAATTAAATCCATAATGCCACTTACCAATATGAGATAATAAGATAATACCTTAAATATAACTTTTTTTCTTATATATAATTTCTTAAAAAATAATCACTAAGGTAGGCCCACACTACAAACTTTTCTTGTTTACAAATTAATAAACCTTTTACAGTTTTCTTAGACCAAAGCTTTTAAGAATATATTTAATTGCTGTATTAACAGTTCAAATCAAGAAAAAAAACTGTAGTATTTCTTGCATCTTTAATTATTATTTCAAAATTAAAAAACTTTATCACGCGTTTAATGTGTGTATGGTACTGCTCACAATGATAGAAAAGATTACTTAGTAATATTTATATTTTTTATAACAGTCAAGTATTAAGATTCATACCATTATTCAAATGCGATGCCAATAAAATAATTACTTTAGTTTTTTTTTTTTTTTGAAGAGAAAATAATTGCTTTAGTTAATGTGGTTCAAAGGATTTGTTTAAAAAAATAAATAAATATTATAAAACTCTTTTTCTAAAGAAATTAAACAAAACTCTTCAAATTTAAACATGTGGAATTCTATTTTGTTCGATAATTAATAGAAGTCAAAACAAATACTCCTATATTGTTTGGTAATTGATTTTTTTAAGAGAAATTGAAATTTTATTAATTATTCATGGCTCAATACAGGACCAAACATTGAATAAAGTACATTAATTCGCTAATCCTATTTGTGTAAACAAATTGCCATTAATTTAGTTTTTTTTTAAATTAAAACAGTTTGACAATCAGAGATTACTCTCTACAACGTTGTAACTCATGACATTACACAAAAGTATTAGAACCACCAAACAAATAACAAAACTTTCCAACAAGGAGAAGACCTAAAACTTCTCAATATGGAAAAGACAAATCAAAGACTTCTAAGTAGAAAAAAAAAACTAACTATAAAGAAAAAATTAGAAATTGGTATTATTAAGTTGTTCATTGTTTATGTATGTAGGTTTAATTTTTTTGTCAAAAAAATGAGGAATTTTCTACTAAGCATGGAAAAAAATTTTTAAGGATGGAGAAATTAAAGGTAGAAATGTGGGAAGATGGGTTTGACTTTTGGTCCACAGAAACAGAGAAAAGTTCATACAATAATGGTCATTTAAAGGTGTGTGACGGCCCGCGCCCCATGGCCTACTGCTCCCCACTCATGGGCCCTGCTGCACCTGCCACTTCTGTCTGATCGATGGGTCCCATGTTCCATTGCGTTCGTTGCCACGTCAACATCCTCGATTTGCATACTAACTTGTCTCGTAGTTGTAATTTACATGTTATTCAATTTTTACTTTAGTTAGCCTTTTACAACACTTAAATTTATCAATTATTCGGTTAACTTATTTCTTGAGTGTTGAATTGTATTTTAATAGAGTTGCAATAAATAACAAGTTTTTAATAGCATTAGTCTTAAATAAATAGAAACGGTGATAATATATAGATTTCATTGCAAGATAGAGCATCAGTCCAAATGTGGAAAACGCGGGAAAAAGTACTTTGTATATAAGGCAACAAGATACACAATAAACTAGGTATATATACATGTATAGTGTCTCTCATAGTTCCCTCGATACCCATAAGAAAGCAAAATATCAAACATAAACACCTACGAGTATGTCCAAGACTGTCAGTAGAAAAAGATCGTCGCCCAAGATTCCCCTCGCCGCTACTCGTAGAAAGATCTGCGCTCAGTTACCCAACAAATACAGTGACAAATTCAGTGAGTAAAATCTCAAGAGAAGTCAATAGCATAGAAATCAGGTAAAGCTACGAGACATGCAAGTATGTTGTCTAGCAACAGAGAAACTTACTCCCGTGAATGTAGAATGTTACAGAAAATCGGGCAACATGTGAATGAGTTAAAATCCAGTACATCAGTTAGACATGGAAGCAGAAATATAAAGTCACATCAAAAGTTAAATAAGTAGGCAGGGATGTAAATATAGATAATTTCAAAGTCAATGCATAAATATATAAATAATAAAGCGGAGGAAATCAAGTGTATGTTCGTCCTGATCAGACTAGACTATACTTCAGACCCTAGGATCCCTTCAGAGGGTGCCCCCATGTCCCTTTACCTGATGTCCTAGTGGTGCTTAACTAAATCTGCATTGATCACACCGACACATGCACTACAAACAGCTTAGGTTGCCATTCACCAAGGGTCGGGTCACACGTGTACAGTCTAGTATGCCATAAACATATAACATCGGATAAAACTCAGGTGAACCAACTCAATCGGTCTTCATAACCAAGCCAATAGTTATATAAATAAAACAACAAAATAAACCAGTCGGCATTAATAAAATATTTTTAAGAGAAACGAACTGAATTTTATAGTATTTTCAAGGGTTTTATGCACCTTAATATGCACTTCGACTTCCCAGACTCCCGAATCTGACCCCGCCTAGCTCCCCGGTGCCCGAGCTACGATCCCTTAGTTCCTGGAGTCCATTTTATATTATTTAAATTGATTTAAAGCCACATTAAGTGGATTTATAATATTAGACCAAAAATAGAACTTTATTCTAAATTTTTAGTTGTAGTATATTTTTCAACTTATATCAAGGTGTCAAATGTCCAAAAAGTTTCGAAACCTAAGTTACCCATGCGATCCCCCCTCTTCTCCTTCGTTCACGAAGAAATGAGAGCTCTGTTTCAAAAAAACAAAAAAAAAATCCATCTTCTTCTTTTATTTCTTCATCAACAACAATCCAACCGCGACAACCATGACAATAACAATAACATTCACACAACAATTGAATCAAAATCAAGATTTTAAGCATGCATTGACCATTAGCTTCAAAAACACATTTTTTCTTCAAAACCAAAATCATAACCCAATTTTAAGGAATGAAATGGAAACTAAGGCCCCTTAATTAATTCAAAAACAGTGATTCAACTAATAATTTTATTTTAACAAAAACCACTAAATCTAAGCTCATTTTAATGGAGATCAAGTTGGGAAAAGTGAATACCTTGTCTAGAAGGGTTGGATCCTTGGATTTCTAGCTCAGATTCACCAATTTCCAGCCCAAAATCACTCTCATAACTCCCCAAACCCAGATTTTGCATGTGAATAGTGGTTGTGGTGATGAGAAATCCACTAAGTTTTGGGTTATATACCTTTCTTTTAAATCTTGTGTGCACACATCTCACTAGGACAATCTAAGGCCCTAATTTATTCTATCCATACACTTTTATGACTCCAATTTCACACTCATCAGCCTAGATTCCCACATTTTAGGACAATCTATAGGCCTAGATTCCCACACTCACATTAAATCATAAAATGTGTTTTAAGGTTACACTACTCTCGGTTACTCGGTGCCCATTGTAACAGCTCAAATTTCATTAAGGTCGTTATTCGCATATTTTCTAACGTGGACGCTAGCTCAAATCCACGGAGACATCACAGACAAGCTACGGTATGTCTAGATTGAGTGGAAATGTTATTTTTGAATGATTGTTTGAGTAACTGTGAAGGTAAGGATTATGTAATGACTTATTACATCGCAGTGTGATTTATATTGATTAGACCGAGCGAGGTAGTATGACAAGTTTTTGCCTAGAAAAGTGTGTTGACGTGGTATCGGATGGGCGAATGACGCAAACACTAAGCCGGGGAATGGGTTTACATAAACAAATATAATTAAATGTGCTTAATAATGAATATATGACCACAACGTAGGCTAGATATAGTGTTAAAGTTTTGAACGACAGTTCAGTTTGTCGAGTGTCGAGTATCAAAACGCTTGGGAATGCATTAGTTGTTGCTAGGAGGATAAAACCAAGAGGACCAAGTCTACAATTGTGTCACCTTATGGTGGACTTTTTGACTCATTTAAGACCACAAGATGAAGCCTAAAGATCTGTATGGCACATTAGATCAAATAGGGGTATAAATATGAGATTTTTGGCACATCTAGCCACTTTTTCTCTCTCCTCTCTCATTTAGGATGAAAATTGTGTGAGAATATGAGCTTTGTATGGAGATTTGGAGGTGAAAACATCAAGGAATCAACGATTCAAGGTAAGATTCAAACTCTCATCGTCGTTCTTCATCTTTCGAGCCAAGTTTTGTGTGTTTTAGCGAGGGTTTTCGAAGGGTGAGCTGTAACGGCCCATTTTTCAAATAAACCGCCACAGGGCCAATGCGGACCCACAGTCTGTCTTACCAGCGACAGCTGTGCTCCACATTGGATTATATCCTCCATTTTATCTTTTTAAACCTTATTAATTTTCCATTTACTGATTAAGTTGTATTGAAAAGAAATTATATGTTAAATCATCCTAAAATCCTCAATTTAACACAGCGGAAGCCTTACTACCACATTTACTCGGGTAATGATACTATAAATGTGTAACATAAACCATAAACCTAATGTGAAAAAACCATATATAACTATAAATACCTCTGAAGTCAAAAAAAATTAATATACACAAGGTATCTCAAAATTCCAACCCCAAAATGAAACAAAATAAATATAATACAAACACACGAGTCAGGCAATCTCAGATCAACAGTACTCTGGCAGCTTTCCCTTGCCCCTGCTCGTACTAGGATCTGCAGTCAAGCCATCACAAAAGGCAGATGACGAGTCTAGAATGAGTATTACCAAGGAAATTAAGTGAGCAATATTGAAAGTAAATACTAGAATTTAAATAAAGCTATTAAATAAACATGCAGAAATAAATACAGGCAACTTTGCTCATCGCATGAATAAATAATAGGAAAAACTCAAAGTGTGTTCCTAGCCCCTAAGGTCTGACTACCACCATAATTCGAACTCTTCCACAGAATACTGTCGACGAGTCTTACTCAAGCAGGGCAAGTATCTAGATTCGCTCGATGGCCGGCGTTACACTTACGGTGCACCGACACATGCCACGACGTGATACTCGAGTCGTGTTATTCACCGAGACCGATCTAGTAGCACGTGCTATGGTGTAGTGGACATGCACACAAGAATGGAACGAAGGGAGTCCCGCTCAACGTCCGCCCATATAGCCATAACCAGAGTAGAGTATTGAAATGAAAGAAATTGAATTCAAATGCCAAAAGAAGTAAACACTCAAGTAATTTCAGTTGGGATACTACGCACCTCAATATGCACTACGCGTCCTGAAAACCAAACACCGGTCTAGCTCCAATAAACATCCGACAATCAAAATTATAACCCAAATGTACCTAATACCATTTGTCATTAAATTAGCTTCAATTGGGTATATTATGTCAATTTTACGTTTTACGAGGTAAAAACCCCGACAACATCTCGCTAAAATTTTGATAAAATTCCAAAACTCATTTATTTTATCAAAATATATTTTTTCTAAATTTTTCCTATTTTATCTGAATTTTCTATTAATTTTTTAGATTTTTTTTTCAAAACTTTTTTTTTTCAATTTGGGTTGGGCTGAACCAGGTTCGGTTCGGTCGAACCCGGTTCGGCCCGACCCGTCCGGGCCTGGGCAACCAGGCCCGGTCCATTGGGGTGGGGGTGTACACGTGCAGCCCGCACGTGTCCCCCCATCTTCCTCAACGAACCAGGGGCTCCCTGGTTCGTTCTTTTCAAAAAAAAAATTCTTCTTCTTCTATTGATTGGGATGGGAGACGACACATCCTGAAGCCGCCGCCACCACCACTTCTGAACCATCACCACCACCATACAACAACAACAACGCACACAACAGCAAAACAACACAACAACTCACCTCGACCACGCTTTTTCTCTTCTCCTCGGTCTTTCTCGCTGGCTCTCCTTCTCCTCTCCCTTTCGATCAAACTGTGAGAAAATGGGGTGTCGGTGGTGGTGGTTATCAATATTTTGGGGTAAAATGACCAAAATGTCCCTATGTCCTTGTCCTCATCCTTAATAATCCAATGCCCTTTTTGGTCATTTCTCAATTATTTTTAATTTTCTGATTTTTAATATCTGTATATACATATATATTTTAAATTACATAAATATATAAATAAATATATATTCTCCTATATTTTCGCGCCTACAAATTCGTCGTGCGCGCCAACCAGATACTAGGGAGTGCACACTACCGTACCACCCACGCGTGTCGACCACGACCCCGCATGTCCCTAGGCGCCCACCAATTTACTATTTTGTCAAATTTAATTAATTTAATATGTGTATTATTTTCCCTGGCCTAATATTTCGTCATTTAGTCTACCCACTACCCGCATCAACACGCATATCGAGGCGAGGCAAATACTTAACACACAATCTCACACGTCAATTGAAATATAATTACACACATCACGATGTCGTTTAACCTATTTTAACATAAACATCGAAAATTAGACAAAATAACTATTTACCTAACTCCAGGTGCGCTCTAGCCTAGCTGCGGATCCCACGGGTGTTTGAGCTGTTTGCAATACGTCACAAATAACGTCAAATTAAATACGGGTTGTTAAATGAGCCGAACTCACTAGATTTTTAGGGTTGAGTCTATGGTTTTAGTTGTGTTTTGAGCATAAAGTGATGGATTTATGGAGGTTGTTGGTGTTGTTGAAGAGAAAAATGGATTTATCGGCGTTTTGGCATAAATCATCAGGTTTATCGATATCGAGCGTGATTTATCGAGGATTAATGAGTCTCTATGGTTGTGTTTTGGACAATAGGGGTTTGGATTGAATTTGGGTCATGGCGACAGGGTTGGGGTTCCGAAAAAATCACGAAAAACAAACAGCAGGGGTGGCGCCACTTGCGGTGTCGTGAACGGTGGAAATAAAAAAAATCTCAACTTTGTTTAAATGGCTTAACCTATTGGGGTCTATCCCGTGGGCCTATACCGGGTATAAGGAGAAATTAAAAATAGTAAAAATGGGCATATAAATTAAATGGGAATTTTCGAACTATGAGGTATTCTATTACTTTTCAGAAATTAAGTATTGGGAATCATTGATGAGTGTTTGGGCACGTGTTTTGAGGCACGGAGTGACTGACTTGAGATAGTTGGAGTGCAATTAAGATGTGTAAACCCCTTAAGGAACACACTCAAGTATTTATTTGTTGGTTTTTATCATTTGATCCAGTTATTATTTGTTTATCGTTGTATACTCTTTCCATGTATTTACTTATGTTGCACAGTTAACTGTTTATTTCGCCGTCGGATTCTGGTTTATTCCGAGGTGTGTGGGCGGACTTAGGTAGGCTGGACAATAGGGACAGACTCAGGTGATGGACCAGTAGAGGAGGAAGGGAAGCCCATTGGGGGATCCTGATATCTGGATTAGGCTTCCATTATTATAAATGTTGGGTGGTTTCCTTTTAGGTTTTACTCACTGGACTCGTCATCTACCTCTTATGATGGCTTGAGTGCACGACCTACTACGAGCAGAGACTAGGAGACCTTAGCGGACTACTTGTGACTTCCTACCTCTACGGATCGACTCGTATGTATATGTATTTTGTTTTTTGACTCTATTTTGGATATTGGGGACTTATGAGATACTTATACATGTATGTAAACTCTTTTGATAAGTTATATCCAGTGTACATTGTCGGGTTTTCCACATATGATTGATGCTTTTCTAATTTGATGAAATAACAAATTATATATTTAAAAGTCTTTCACTTAACTGTAATGATCTAATAGATGATTAGAGTCCAATGATGAATATAAATTGTAAAACATTTATAATTTGAGGTTTAAATGATAATAATTGGTGAATTAGTCGCACATGGGACATAGTATGGCGGTTATGTGGCAAGGCTGTGGGCCCACGGGGCACCCGTGGTGGGCCTCAGGCATTGGGGTCGCTACACCCATTGTCCCGACACGCATCCCAAGGCAGGCCAATACTTGTGTACCCAATTATTATGACTTAGCCAAAGTTTTTATAATTCATTTGAACTTAGTCAATTTGTTCACGTTTGCATTACTTCGATTTAGTGTTCCCGTATTACGCCCGTCTGATACCCACTTCGACACACTTTTCGAGGCAAATACCCATCACACATTCTCACACGATATAGCAATATTAATCACACACATGCGATGCATTAATGAATAAAATAATAATAATAATAGAATGCAAAACAATAAATCTACTTGGAAAATAGGGAGGTTTTTAAATAATCAACATTGCCCGAGGGTGTATTTGCAATAGATTAACCATCATGCAAAAATAACTATTTTGTCTAGTCCAATGTATCCTAACCCTATCCACAGTACTCACGTGGATCTGGGCTAGTTTCCAAGTCTGATATTCCCGAATAGATGCGATTAATGAATATTGGGCCATTACTAGGTGACAATGTGTCATGCTTTTACTGCAATTAATGTCTCGTTGATTATTTTGAGAGCCTCATATACTGGAGACAACCGGTTAACAAGTATGAGATTGTTTAAAGTATAATCTAGATGTTAATCTAACGGCTGACATAAAAGTATCCATGTCATAGGTATTTCCCTAGTTCCCATGGTAGAATAATTTTCTTATATATCATTTTCATTTACTATACAAGTTTTCATTAGTTTACTCATATTTATTGTTTGGTAGAAGTTCAATCACTCCCTGCCGAGTAATTTTCTATAAAATAACAATGCATGATGTGACATAATTGCATTATATGGAAAGTTCTTAGAAAAGAGGTGAGAGTTTCAAATTTGTATTTTAACTTCTCTCCCTTGCTAGGTTCTCACAACAAATTCTACAATTTCTTTTGAGCTTCATTCCGATTACCAAGTTTTGCCAAGCCCAAGTTAACGCGTGCGCGTGTGGTCCAACACTCTCTGAGCCCATAAATTTCTATATTTTTGAAGCTTGCCAAATAAAACAAATTTGATTAGATCTGAGATCGATGAATGATTCTTTCTGTATTGTAGTTATCATATTCAACATTGGTACAAGTCAATTCTTTAACCCTACATCTTCATATAGGCTTACCACAACAGCTATGTAGGAAATTAGTAGAGTATTTTATTTGTGGGACCCGTTCACTTACCACATGAACTATGTAGCAAATGTATGTCATGGAATGTAAGATTAACATTTTCCTTTCCGCTTACCTACATTATTATATAAATATCTTGAAGTAATCAAATTGGATTGTGCTACATTAGAATCAACAACAATTTCATTGACTAAGATTTTTTTCTAGTATAGAAAGTTGAATTGCACTGAAAGAGCAGTTTCTTTGGAATCACTCCAAATGCAATAAGAGCCATCCAATCACGCCTCGAGATGCGAGCATACATAAATTCTGATGCATAACACACAAGTTGAGGCTATATGAACAGCTCCTATATATGCCCATGTGATTTCAGGGTGTGGCTTGGCCATTTTTTCTAACATTATCCATAAATTTAGTTTAGTATAATTAAAATCCCAAGAACAGATTTTCACTAGTTAGCTATGGCTTCATCTAACTCAGAGGGAGAAGACAGCTATCGGCGCTATATTTACGGAGAAGGAGAGAAGAACACTAGCTGGAAATATGGTGCACCCCCAAATTATGATGTAGTGAACAAGCTATTTGAAGATGGAAGAACTAAAGTAATATTAATTACTTGATGGAATCAATTATATATCTAGTTTTCATGTACATGCCCTTGTATTTGATATTTTTTTTTCTAACGAATTCGTGATATGTTATCGACAGGTATGGCCACCTGGATCACTAGAAGAGAAGGTGCAGAACCTTGTGAAAACATGGGAAATGGAAATGTTTCACAAGACATGCTTCAGTGACTACAAAACAGTAGACCCTGAGAAGTATAGGTTCAGCCTCAATGGTGAGTTGCCTTAATTAATACTCATGAGCAGCTAAATCAAGACATGCTATAAGTTTTCAATCTTAATACAGATTCACGAAACACTTTAATTTTGGCTTTTAAGGATTCGCGAAAGGAAAAAAGGATTTAAATTTTACTCCTAGAGTTTTGTACTAATTAAACTTGAATATTGATGTATAGGAAGGAAACCAATATCTTTGGAGGAGAAGCGAAAGCTTGGGGGAGGCTATAACTCATTGTTGCAGACATCGTTGCCTGAGGAGTACAGATGCTACAACCCGGCAACAGAAACAGCAGAATCGTCACATAGGGCTTTTACAACGGCATTCCCTCGTGGGTTTGCTCTAGAGGTTCTACATGTTTATACAGGACCTCCTGTGATCGTGTACAAGTTCAGGCATTGGGGATTTATGGAAGGTCCCTTCAAGGGCCATGAACCAACTGGAGAGATGATAGAGTTCTTTGGAGTTTCCATTTTTGAGGTAAAGTATTACTGCTTTTTCGCTTACTTTCATTCATGTGGAATGGTTTTTAAGTTTACTATTTTGATGTTAATTAACTCAAGTATTACTGCCTTTTCCTGATGTATATGATGCAGTTGGATGACAAAATGAAGATTGCGAAGGTCGAGTTCTTTTACGATCGCGGAGAGTTGCTTGGAGGCCTTTTAAGAGGCACTACCTCCTCACAGTCTTCCAGTGATGCTTCCTTGAGCTGCCCCTTCTTAAAGAATACAGGGTAGCAGAAAAGCATGAGTTCTGTACCTTAAGACGACACACCTGATTTTTGTGTTTCAAAAAACGATATATGCTTCTTTGTATTCAAGTAATGGTTGAAGAAATATAGTATGTAACTAGGCTGCCTTGTGTAACTTCTTAATTAGTTTACTCAAGTCGAAAAAGATGTTGATTTGCATCATCTCTAGTTGTTCGAAGCATAGAAATAAAAATCAAATTTCAGGTGTGCTGCCAAGTTGTTCAAGTCCAGCTTGACAATATAATTCTCTTAACAACAATTAAAAGGGCGAAATTCGTTCTTTTATTATATGTCGCGTCTTTCATTAATTCTTATTGCTCGCAAGCCTCGCAAGCCACAATGCTAGGAATTGACGCATCATATAAATTGCATTTGCCCTTTCGAAAATTATATTTTTACAGAATGAGAAATGAAGTGATTAGTACAACCATCTGAATCAGAGTTGTCCGAGAACCAAGAATTATAGCATTGCAACTGTGACATAAATTAATGGTCTCAAGCTTGCTTCCCTTCATGCTTCCAAATACTTCTCTACTGTGGCAGTCAAGGTGGACTTGGGCACAGCACCAATGACACTCTCTTTCTTCTCTCCATTCTTGAACACCAGCACAGTTGGAATGCTCCTTATCCCATACTGTGTTGCTATCGTCGGACAATCATCGGTGTTGAGCTTAAAGCACGCTATCTTCCCGCCGTATTCCTTCGCCAGTTCATCGATCACTGGTGCAATCATCCGACACGGCCCACACCATGGCGCCCAGAACTCAACCAGCACCGGTGTCTTACTCGCAATAACAAGGTCACTCCAGCTCGCGTCAGTGACTACTTGGACTGCAGTCTCACATATAGATATGTTGCAGCTAAATGAGAATCATATCAAATGTATCACAAATATCAAACCAACAACTGCAACTTATTGCTTAAATTTCACTTAACTAGATATAACTAACTGGCACATATCAATGAACTTTCATTAGGGAAATTGATTCTATAACTGGTCCTGTATCGAGTTATGAATGATTAATGAAACTTCTATTTTTCTTCAAAAAAAAAAAAAAAAAACTAACTGGCACATATCAAGTACTACTAGATATAAACATTAGTAATTGAATCAAAAGAACTGTAATGACATGGCGACGGACCTTCATCGACGACTTCTTTAGCTTTGCAGACCACCTGGAGTCCACGGCGAGACCGGTTAGTGGATCGGATGGAGGAGAAAGAAGAGGATGGCTTTAGTCCTTTACATGTCGGCAAATTAAGTATTCTTGTAGGAGAGGAGACTAGGTGGTATTGATGATGGGTGTTGAGAGCACAAGCTCTGGCATTTGAAACAGAGAAAGCCATTTCTGTGTTGTGTGTTCAAGAAACTGAACTGAAGAAAGAGAGGGAGAGAGAGATGGGTGGTTTTGTGTGTGGGTGTGTGTGTGTCCTTGGCATTCACAAGAATGAGTAGTGGTGGTTTTGTTCTATTTGCCCTTTTTTTTTCTCTTCCATTGGTTTAGTGGATATTCTTTTGCAGCATTGTAAGGTGTATAGGTGCTGAGGTTCATGTGGATGAGAATATCCTATCAGAAATTTTTCATTATTTTTATAGCATTTAATGAGTGGTCCCACTAGAGGTTTTTAGGGTTAGATCCTTGTTCAGTAGTTCTTGTATCAACAATAGCTTGCATGGGTGGGTGGTAGGTTTCTAAGTTCCTTAACAAAGGTCTTGGGTCGCATTTCGTAGATGAAGTACCACGATTCATAATGGACCTAAATTATTTTATTAAAATTCATAATCAACATGGACTCGACTAAAGGTCTAGATTTTATTTAGGTAATCTACAACCCTCCAATCATGTTCTTGTGAATATCTAAACCCTGGCTGTCCATATAGCTATTCTTTGAATCAAAGAAATACTGTTAATTTCTGCTTCTTATCTTTTAGCCATTTATAGTGTTTTGTCATATGTGAGGCCACACCTAGAGAAACAAGAAAGAGTCATAAATGGTTAAAAGGCACGAAATGTGCACTCAAAATGTACGTTGAAAGTAGGTCATTTTATAATTTTTCAATAAATAAACATTAATTTTCAATTTTCTTTCACAAGTACTTCAGTTAACACCAGGACATCTGCAACCACTTCAAATATAGATCCATTTCGAATTCCATCTCCAACGCACTAAAATGGAATTCTCTCTTTGATTAAACAACTGGTACACAACCATGGTAAATCACCAAAGCCAGGTTCTTGTAAGCTGATAAATATGATACTTCCTTCTCAATATACACTCAGTAAGAACAGGAAAATAAAAGGAAAAAGTAGTAAACCACTGTCCTATATTATGTCCCCGAAAAAAACAGACTACTTACACTTTTTGATAACTCTATCAAACCGTATTCTCACGCAAGTCTATAATGATATAATCTTCTTGCAGTATTGGTGTTGTTGGCGCAGATGAGTTCATTTCTGCAGTAAGAAATTGAAACCATATCATTAGAGGCTTGTCCATATTAAGGAAAGAAGCCTTGTTTAGAAACTGCGAACATCTTTTCTCACTTTCTGAAATCAGACACCGGTTTGCTTTACAAGCTGAAACCATTGCACTGACCGCGAAAACTGCATTGCAGAAGGCACCTGCTTCATCTGTACTCCACAGCACAGCATCATCTAGAAGAGAAGAAAAACGATACTTATGCACACGCAACCGTTAAGGAGATGGTTTCCAATCAAATTGGCCTCGGTTGAAAATGTTTCCGGGTCCAAGCCCATTTACCACTCCATTCCCAACACCGTGTTGCTGGGGATGATTCATAATCGGGTCATGCATAGTCGGAGCCACACCTGGCCTTCCGTTAATCATTGGAACACTTCCGTTTCCCACTCTAACACCACCAACGGCACTGGATGGACCAAAACCATTAACCATGTTTCTGAACTCCATGCCATCTAAGCTAGAATTGTTCATTCTACCATTTCCAACAAAGCCATTCCCGGCATTGAGAACCATGCTACCAGGACGTGAAACTCCATTGATGCTCCTCATGCCATTTCCAGAAGAACCACCACCTGTCACGCCAACCGCTCCATTCATCTGCGCAGACATCATTTCCTGTATGATTTTGTGCACAGAGCTTTGCGTATCATTCATGTCAGTATCATTGGAATGAGCAGGGTGTTGCGAAACATTCACAGGTGAGTTGACAGAACTCATGAGGGAGTTAGTAGCCACAGGAGAGGCATTGCGAGAACCGTGAGGCTGGTTATTGGAGATTGAAGGCGTCGGTGATGGAAATGGGGATGATGGGATTGGTTGGGTATGTGGTAGGGTAGTAGAGGAGCCTGCAGATGGAATCTGCACTGTGTTCCCACCATAAAGGTTGTTGGCACCATTAGTTGGTGCCTCTTGCCTGGTGTTTGTGGAGTTTTGACCCAGTAGTCCAACTACAGCCCCAGCAGAAGTGATGGTGGATGTAGTGTTGATGGAATTATTTGCGCTGATGACCCCATTGCCAGCTGTTAATTGCATGGAAGAGGCGTGGGCAGAATTTTGATCATTGTTCATTGAGTGGTCCACCGATTGTTGCTGCTCACCTGGTTGATGCCCTTGAAGATGCAACCCTGGTGAACCAGAGGTTCGTTTAGGAAAATTGATCAAGCTTGCTGAAACCAAAATCAACCTATTAGTATGATGAACAATAGCTTATAATTCATTCAAATATAACAATGGTATTGCATAAAACTGAGCTGAATGGAAACATCATATTCAAATAGCTGACTAGGGATGTAAATGGGTAGGGTAATACCCACGGGTGGTGGGGATTTACCCTAACGAGTACGGTTATGGAAATTTTAAATGGGTGTAAGGGCAGGGATGGGTACGAAATCTCATACCCACACAGTACAGGTATGGATACGGGGATGGGTGATAAAATATACCCACAGGGATCCCCATGGGTAATCCCCACGGGGATACCTATAGGTGATCCCCACAAGGACCCAACTCCCAATGGTGATACCCATGAGGATTACCCTAGGGATCCCCATATATCAATTATAAACCATATGATGTTTATTATTTATACACCATAAGATATTTTTATATAAATATAATATAATATAATATTACATAGTTTCCATCCGAAACATTCATTATACACATGACAAAAATCCTTAATGAGATTTTGAATTGTTAACACTTAGAAGTTAGAACTTTAATTGTATGATATGTTATACTTTAATTTTGTTGGAATTTCAACAATTGTGTTGTTATGTATGTATTTTTGATTCCTTATTTCTTATAATTCTTTTTTTGAGGAAAATCAAGAGGGATCGAAGAATATTTTCCCCACGGAGATTCCCAATCCCTGCAAAATTCCCATGAAAATCCCCACGGGGATCTCCAATGGGTAATGAAATGGGTAAAATATTTTACCCATGGGGATTTAATGGGTATGTGGGATGGGTACGAGAATTCATCCCCAGATGGGTGTGGGTGACAAATTTTTTAGTGGGTACGGGTATGAGATCCCCATCCCCCCATACCCCATACCCATTTGCATCCCTATAGCTGACTAAAAAAACTTTGATCCTAAATAATTAATTTGAAATTTAGAATGCAACATCTAGGCCTCAACCCCAAATTAGTTGGGGCAGCTGCATTGTGCAAGCCACGATGTGATCTTGTAGACTTATACACTGTTTGCAACAAACTAGACTAGGGTTCTTGGAGCTGTCAAGATTCATTATAATAATTAATTTGAATATAGCAATAAATTGCAATTTCGAGAATTATGACATGACATTTTGCAAGTCACGAATCACAATATGATCTTGTGCACTACTTATGATATAGTACAACTAGGATTTTTGGAGCTGTCATCACTACTCAACATTTTACTATTTTACTTAAATATAAAGCGCCAATTGCTATTACGTGTAGAAGCTTGACCTATTTACATTGAATTTGCATTTTTCTCAACCTTGTTTATTTGATAAGTAAGAAACCAACTTATTTTGCCCCCTTTGAGATTCGAACCCCCACCCTCTTGTACCATTAACCCCATTAACCCCGTACCAAACAATTGGGCCACCCAATTGGTTGGCCATTTTTCTCGACCAACCAAAAAATTAGTAAATTGTCTAATCTTCTTAGATTTGTAACCATTAGAGCCTTCCCAAATACTTATGAAAAGTGATATTGGTCTCTTGGGAAAAAAGAAGACTGGCAAATCTAAAGTTTATTCATTTGATTTCACCTTCCATTGATCAACCTTTCTTGCGTTCTTTTTACATTTCAAATGCTCTAAATCCTCACTAAGCCAAAGTTTTCTCATGGTTTGTGGCTCTCAAAAGGATCAATATTTGTGAGAATCAAGAGACGACTCACATGGCTTTGCCTCGTCATGCATAATTGATGAGTTTTGTGTTATAATGATTGTGAGATTGACCACAATTATGGGAGTGCCTTTCTCAAGAAGTATGGAGGCTGATGTTTTAGAGATTTTTGGAAAGATAGCTTGATGCATAATGGTTGGGAAATTTTACTACAATCTAAGGTTTTCAAAATTGCATGGAATGCTGTTGTCCTATCAGTATTTTGGCATTTAATGCATGGTGCTATGCTAAGCAGTAAGTTCAAACTTAGGCCTCGTTTGGTTTGTTTTTACTATCTTACAGTGTTAGTTCATAGTTATCTCCTTGGAGTTAACTCCGTGGAGATAATATTTTCATGTTTGGTTCAACTTTAAACTTGCAGGGAAGTTTCAAATTGTAAACAATAAAAATGAATTGACATAAATAACCTTCAAACAAGAGAGAGGTGTAATAAAAGGGTCATTAATGAAGGGTAATTGTGTCTACAACTCCCGGGAGATAACTCTCCTAGGGGTGGTGGGGGAGATATCTCGCACCCAATGGTGTAAGTTAGGAGATAACTTACAGGGAAGTTGGGCAACCAAACAAGATTAGTTCTCAACTCCCTGTAAGTTATCTCCCGGGAGAGAACTCCACCCCTAACCAAACAAGGCCTCAGTTTAAGGCCAGTGACCACGAAAATAGTCAGGTTTTCTATGGATGACAGTAGGAACTATGGCCACTTTGATAGGATGAAGAGTTTGGAATGTGATGCACGGAATTGCATGTTTTTACTTTCCCTATTTTCTGGTTATTCTAGTTGCATCAAACTTTTTGTATGAATGAGACCCCCTTTTTTTAACAATGGGTGTCCGAACCATTTTTCAGCCCCTCCTTACTTTGGTTCAACTAATTTCATGAGAGTTAGTCGGGCGTCCTAACCTCATTACCCAAAAGAAGCTAAGGAAATATAATGTCGATGCCAAGAATCGAACCCATGACCTTTGACTCAATCTGAGTTAAAGAGCACTTTTTTTTACCACTACACCACACCCCTTGGAGCATGAATGAGACCTTTTTACAAATACATCATTTCTTACCAAGAAAAAATAATATTAGTTTAGCCTTCAAAATTATGTGTCTCATCATTGATAAAGGGCACTTAATCGAGCAATGGCAAAGCTTGGTTCATGTATTCGACCCCAACTAATCTGGGATTAAGGCTTTGTTGCTTGTGATAGTGTTGTTAATAAACTAAAAACATAAAACTAGTAAGGTCCTTACCAAAGATTGGGAATACTTTTCTATTGTTTTAGAACCATGGATATCCAAACAAATTAGAGGTTGATTGGGCACACCAACCCTATAGCCAGTAAACAACTCAAGGAAATGATGAAACACCACGACTCAAACACTAGAGCTATGCCTCAATCAGTGTCTTAGTGCCCGCATTGTTGCCACTCCGCCACACCTGTCTGGTGCAAGATTGGGAATATTTGTGCAATTTTTTTCTTTTTTGTTCATTATATGTGCAATGTTGTTAAGACCTTGTCTAGAACTAACCCTTCTAACCAAATCGCCTAGATTAATTTTATCTTCTTCCCTACAAAAATCGCTCTCTCCCCCTACCTGAATAAACATATATGCATGTATATATAAACAAGTTTTACAAATAGTAAAAAAAGAAACACTACATACATGTAAGCAAATTTTACGAATAAAAAAGCTTTAAATGATGATAGGTGAACATGAACAACAAGAAATAGGAGCATAGAGAACAGCTGCCCAAGAAAACAAAACAAGACTCGTGGCCCTAACTACTATCTACAGTTATTCCTCCACAATTCTCTTCCAATTCCTCGATTCAAACAACAACATAGCCTCAGTACCAAATTAATTGGGGCATTAGGAAGTTCTCAAATCACAAAATGTCAGCTTCATCCTACTCTATAAAATGCACCTATTCCGACGCCAAACATGTCCGAAAGGTTTTATGTACACCTGATTTGCAAAATTGCATTCCATGAAAAACTTTACATTTTACTGTGCCATCTTGGAGACGACATCGCAATTGCATTCTTTTCCAGAGTTGGTCATTAGCATTTATGTTTTTTTAAAGCCAATTACCATGAGAACACCTTTATTTTGTTAGGGACAGATGCCTTCCAAATGAAAGTAAGAAGAGGGAAAGGTCGTGCTTCAGGTGGTGAGCAAAAGAAATTGGTGAAACTTGCATGTGAACTTGCATGTGAAACTACCTGATTTATGCAGACAAACTCTGTTATTCTCCCTATAGGAACTAATCCTAACTTCTCCAAATTAGATTAAATGTTTGACACTTCCTCCATTTCCCTCAATGTAAGCCCTCTTTGAAATGAAAAATCTATGGATTTATAATCATGTGATACTTTTGTATTGAGGGCTTCTGGTCCTCTTCTTATTATTTATCATATAATTAAATACTACTCTTTCCCATCAAGAAAAAGAAAACCCCAGCGCATGCTATAGTTGTCACCATTCACCAATGAAAAATAATATGAGCGTGTTATGTACAATGGTTAGCATATACATTAACAGCCCTATGGGAATTATGGCTTGAGAGAAATAGAAGGGTATTTTGGGACTGAGGCTATGTTGTTATTGTTTGAGGTTGAGGCCTCCTCTAGTGAACAACTTAGGCATCAAGCAAGGTTAATAACAGCTAAATGGGTAGCATTGAGCAAGTTCAGTGGTGGTTAAAGTTTCACGGATGATATGATCACTAGATTTGGATTGTTTAATCGATCGTGACTGTTAGGTGCATGAATATTGACATTTCTATGATAAGAGTCTCGGATTGTGGTAAGATATAAGAATGCGTGGATTTTATATCAGAGCTTTTAAGTGTTCTTGAGATGTCAGTTAAGAAGATTGGTAAGTTGGAAGCAAATGTTTCATATCAAGAATTAAAACAATCCCTTGTCCATTTAGTTCTCAAGGTCATTCCCATTTACTACAAGGATCCCTTAAAAATGCCCAAATGTTTGGAATAAGATCATAAGAATGAGAAAATAACAAATGATTTCTCGTGGAATGCCTCTTCTTCTGAAACCCACTGTGTTTATCTTAAGATACAAGACGTAATTAAGATCGAGGAATTCAGTGGAGTTGCAATTAAAAGGTTGAGATTTCACAAAATTACTCTAGCAACAAATGGCATTGGACATCTGGTAAGGAGAGGATAGGACCTTCTCTTAATTGATTAGTTATCGATGGAACAGAGTTATTACTAATATACATGAAATCATTGGGAACGGTTAGTTTGCATGGTATTCACCAAAGAGCAGCCCTCAAGAACCCTTAGAGATTCATTCACACAACTATTGAGCTTATCAAGCCTCATATTCAGCTTAAAGTTCAAGCTTAAAGTTCAGACAAAAATGCTTTGCATGGTCCTCTACCCTTTGCCATTATGGTTTTTTTTTCAAGACCATTACCGTTATCTTCAATTTAAGTTCTCCAAATTTCTTCAAGATCCACATAAATGTCCTGGAATTTTCTTGTTCATTTTGTTGGTAATTTTTTAATGGAGGATTGACTGAGGTTCCAATCATTAAGCAAGAATGTACAGTTTTTGTATCCAACCCTTTTTGGGTGATAGTAGTCCTAGAAATCATATTGGATGAATTAGTTGTACTTGCAAAATCCATGAATGCTCATCTTGTATCCCCATCAGCCATCCTTTCTTATACACATCATTTATTTGGAAGGCCTCAAACCCTCATAAAGTTAATGTTTAGCCGTGGTTGTTAGCATTAAAATGAATTAATACATGTTACAACTTTATATATTGTAAAACTTGTCACATAACTTAACTTTGTACCAAAAAAGTCATCAAACTATATGAAAAGTTTCACTTATGCTCACTCCCACCTCTTTCCGATGACTTTTCCAGCAACGAGTATGATGTGGCGCTTAGGTGGCATAGTTACTTTTGATGGGGATATTATTTTGCCTCGACATTTGTTCTTCTACATCAAGACGCCAATCTAACAAGCCTTATTGAGTTAGAAATAAATGTCGTCATCAAAAAAGAGAGTGAGAGAACGACGGAGGTATGTTTGGCACAACGAAGAACACAACACATTTAGAGATTGGCAAAGAGAGAAAACAGATGTGCCAAACAGAGAATAAAAAACATACAGTGATCAGATAGAGACACCGGAAAGAACATTATCTCAATGAAGAAGAGTACTTGTATTCTTTATTTTCAATTTTAAGCTTTTTGTTTATGTTGGTGGTGGAAGTAGAGGTGGATTCTCTCAAATTCATCTTATCCTCACCTCTCCTCACTCATGTCCTTCCCTCTCATATGCCATCTTCATCTCTCATATCCCCATCCCCACCACCGCAGAGAGTGGCAGAAGAGCCACCTCCACCATTGCCTCCACTAGTAAAAATTGGAGGATTTGGGCTGAACTGGCAAATGGGGAAGGCGATTAGAGTCGAAGACGTGAGGAAGAGACCTTGGGTTGGCTCGAGGTGGAAATTAGAGATCTGCGAAAAAATAAAAATAGGGTTTCAAGAGTGGAGGCCTTCAACTTTGCAAAGAGGATGACTGCGGAAGCTGTTAGATTGGCGTCATGATGTAGAATGAATCTCGAGGCAAAATAATATTCACATCAAAAGTAACAGTCACCTAAGTGTCACATCATGGTCGTTGCTGGAAAAATCATTGGAAAGAGGTGGGAGTGACCACAAGTGAAACTTTTCATATGGTTTGATGACTTTTTTGGGACAAAGTTAAGTTCTGTGACCAAATTGTTACAATGGATGACCATGTGTGAAATTAACCTCATGTTACACTCTCCAAAAAAGAAGACCCTATAGTTGGCAACCATGTGTAGTACGCCAACTGCCTTCAGAAGGACGGGTCTATGAACTTTTAACTCAGCACCAATTCACTAAAGAGATCTATTCTAAGATGCTTCAGGTCTTCAAAATTTATTACCCAACAAATCTATCAAAATTCCCTACCAGGAATAATAGGCTTGATGAATCAATCTATTAAGGAAAAATCTATAGAAAATAAGCAAACTACAAACACCAAGGAGATACCTATAAAACATCAATAAACAAACACCATGCCAACAAATAGTTATTACGAGGGAGTTTATAGATCAAAACAAGAGAATCATAGAGATTAAGATTATAAGTTAATTCATTGTTGTATCTGTGGAACAAAAGAAACATATGCAGAACAAGAAAATGTAGAACTTACACATGGGTCCATTCCCCGTTTTCTGACTAAAGTCAATTAAATCTTTCATACTATTTACCACCTCGGCTATCTGCAAATGCACCCAAAGAATACATATAGATATAGAAAATTTCAAGTAATGAAAACAAAAAAGAAAATAAGCTATTCTAACGCTTCCCCAAACACTTTGAATCCTTCACCAAAGTCACCCAAGCATATGGAAATTTAAGATATCATGGAATCTAGGGCAAGAACTTAATAGGGATATGAGCATATAACACTTCATCTTGCATCAACTGTACCGCATTGTAATCAATTATCATTAGCATAACGATGAAAATATAGTATAAGCATAATACCATTAATGATGCACCCCACCCCACCCCCCCCCCCACACACAAAAAAAAAAAAAAAGTCAAATCCATCACAAGTTATTTTCCCAAGATATGTCGTACATTAAAATTGTATTTCAAAGGCATCACGCCTAAAAGTAGAGGATAGAATTGCCCGATATGATGAATAAATTTGGTAAAGTGAAAGCCAACTCATTAAATATGCTAACTCGCCATTGAACCCTAAGAAAAAAAATAGTAAATCGTTCTATCGGACTACCTATTCCATTGAACGAGTGAACCACATCAAGCAAGAAATGAACACAAAAAACCCCGCAACTAGCTATGCTATTCAAACCCTTCATTCTAACCTAAAGTACCTATATCAAACACTTGATATGTATAAGACACTTGAAAAATATGGACACTCCATTTCAAAAGCTCATCATATAAAAAAGCTTTTTTTGTGGGAGTATAAAAATATTCAAGATGCTAAAAAGAAGAAAAAAAATCACAAGAAAACTAATATTAAATAAAAGATGAAAACTGATAAGATATAGGTTTACACACACACACACACACACACATTAGTATATCTACGCATCTATGTCTAATAAGTCCAACCTTGAGACACAAACCCATACCCAAGTCCAAATAACATAGGCAACCAGTTTATTGTTTTCTTCCCATGGCCTATGACTTACCTTACCAAATTTCTTCACCACATTGATCATACACTACCTTCGATTTTGATTTGTGATTCAATTGAAACACAATCTTTACTATAGTTATGTAATTCAAATTAGATAGGAGAGAAATTAGACGAAAAGTGTAATATTTCCAAGAGAATTAGAAATTGATGTGCATTAAGGGATTGGGAAAAATGCGAGGAATTAGGAGCGCTAAAAGAGAGGAGCATTGAAGTTTTTTGAAGAGAGACACTAAAAGGAAAAGAACTAGAATGAAGAGACTTCGAAATAAGAACTAAGACGGTAGCAGCAAGTTGGGAGTCTGCTTTTATTTAAATTATACTAATAAATAGGCCTAAGTTGTATCATGATGTATGAGCTATTGTGAGTATGAATTAAAAATTGAATTATAGTTGAAGATTTAACCAGTTAACGTCTTGACATAAATGTGCAGCATAGGAGGCAAATACTAGCAGAATCAAAGATAATTTGGAAATTACTTATGTGAAAAATTAAGTCTGGAACTATGATTGCTAACCATAAAACTCGGTTCGTCGTTTTAGGGGAAAAAAAAGAGAGGAACCATGCCTTATCCATATTTAAGTTCAAAAAGTGCATTGATAACAGATATGATCCTTTTGTATTTACGGGATGAATTGCTCAAAGGAATGAAATCGCTTGTCTATAGTACCAAAGAGGGGAAACGAGCTAATGGTGTAGCATTCCGTCACAGCATTCTACTAAAGCTTAAGGAGCAAACTCAGTGCTCTTCTCCTTGTTATCTAGCGATTGTCTTTCCTGTCAGGTAGCTTCTCACTTATGCCTAGTCGGTAGTCTTCCTATTCGGTTGGGTAGGTAGTTAGCTCCTTATGTACCTTTGTGTTATCAGAGATGCCTTAAAGTAATTTCTGATTGAGCAAGAGTCCCTTTATTTCCTTTCTTTATTTTCATTTTGCTGGTTCATTTAAAATTTTCTGTCAGTACATCAAACACATTATTACACCTTAATATCCCAACACATGGAGATGCTTAACCAATATTCCAAAAATTGTTTTCATCAATGCAACTCTCACTAGAGATCAAGTGATAAAAGTACCATTGCTACTCCCCGCTAACCACTTGTTTCTTCTAATAACAAGCCACCAAGGCAATATCACTAATAGAGGCAAGTCGAGCCTAGACAATGCCTTAGCGGCGCCTAGGTGAAAAAGAATTATTTTTTAGGTCCTAAATAGTTGTTTGACTATAGGTCTCCATGTAACTTTAATGATTTGCTAGTCGTCGTCATCAATTTAATACAACCAACAGCAAGCCACAGTCCAAAATTAGTTAGGATTAGCTATATGGATCCTATGTTTCCTTTCGCCCTTATTGGGTGAAGTTGACAATGTGACTTGGTAATTTTTTAAAACTTATACAATTAAAATGTATAAGTTATCTAATGTCTCCCGTAATCCCTTCAAATTCTTTCAATTTCTAGCAATTCTAGCTTTCTAATCGAACCACTAGCAGGTTGTGTTCGAGTGTCTCCAAACCATTGCAACAGAACTTCTCTCATTTTCCCTTTATTTGCGCCAACACCAACTTTTCTTTAAATATCATATTCTTTTTACTTTGTACTTACAAGTTTTACCAAATCCACCTATACATCATCTTCTCCACTATGCTTATTTTATGTATAAGGTGTACCTTTATTGCCCAACATTCACTCATAAAGCATAATGGTCCATTGCGGCCTAAAAAGAATTCATTTAGTTCAACAAGATTATTTCAAATCTATGGGTAACATTATCAATAATCAATTTATACATAATAACTACAAATAAATATACAAAAAGAAATTGCATGACAATACATTGCGAACTGGTAATGCTAAAGAAGATGTCAGTTCTTGTAAAAGTAGTCACTCACCAGCAGAGGATGCAAGGGTTGAAGTTGAGAGATAAAGAGAGTTACCTTCTTTTAGTTGAGGGCAGTTTTTTAATAAGAAAAGTAGAAGGGCATTTAAACTATGTAACTTATTTATAGCAAGTCATTCCAACTTTTCTAAAACCTCCTTAGGAGTTCATAACCTGCCTACGAAATTTTTTCTAAAAATGTTTGGGTGACACCTTGTACAAGGATCGAAAATTTGATTCCGACTTGTAATTTGCCCTCTTGAAAATCAAAAGTAATTTAGAGAAGTTAAATTTGACGTATAGAATTTTGTTAAAAAAATCACTAACTTAGAGAAGTTTAGGAACTTTTTTTTGAAGAAGAATAGAAACTTCATTATTAATCAATGGCTCTCAATACATTCAATTCAATGGAACAGGATGATACATAGAATCAATCACCTTGGCAAATTGATTCGCTAATCATAATTGTTCAAATGAACATTCAACTACCATAAAGTTGACTTTAGAGAATTGTGACTAACAATGGAACAGTTTGGCAATCATTGATTGTTCTCTTGACAAACATCTGGAACACGACAACACACAAATAAATTACTCGAACCATAACGAAAAATAAAACTTCTAATGAGGGAAGTAAACACAAAACTTCCAACGAGGGTAGACAATCTACGCCTTCCAACATGGAAAGAAAACAACTACCTAAAAAATAACCCTAGTGACAAGTACCAACCCTATAAAAGCAAATCCACACACAGTCTTTGAGAAGGATGCAGACGTAGAGAAGTGACTATTGCCAACAATAAATCTGATAACCGCAACGGGGATGAAACTGATAATCTCGTCACAACTGAATAAATTTACAACTTATTTTATAAAAATGGAATAGAAATGTTAATTGGAATCATCGCTGACCAAAAGCATACATCGACGGTGGTTCAAAAGGAAAAAACACAAAGGAGAACCAAAGAAAGGAAAACTAGGGTTTTGAGAGAGAAGTTCTGCCAGGTTGATATTAATTCGAAAATTTTAGGAACTTTATTTAAATGGTAAATAAACCAAATTTTATTTTATGGAACGCTAAAAAAAGCACATTTATGCATTTCTCGAATAGAAAACAGGAATTTAATGGTTTGAAGCTATTTATTCTTTTTTAAGCCATTTTTATTAACACTAGTTCTCGAGCAAATTTACTAATATAGTTCCCTAGCAATTTTATAAAGGACACATTCACAAACGGAAAGTTACATAATTAAGATTACAATAAATAGTAATTAAGAAATATTAAATAGAAGAAATTTATGGTTGACCCTGAAAAAAGAAACACTAACACCGTCTCTTTTCAACGCTTCAAGTTGCATAAAGTTTTCAACCAACAAGTTGTAGAAACCGAGTCTTGATAGAAAATCAATGGCTTACAGAACTGTGTTGAGATGTATCTCTAAAATGAATCACACTAAAATCACCCCTAACTTCACAATCGATTAGAGCTCCTCTCGAATCTTCACAGCTACTTTTCTCAATTTCGCCATTCTGCCATCTTCAATTCAGATTTCAGATATAGGAACCAAGGATTCACAACAAGGGAAAAAAAGGAGAGACTAAGAGATATAACCTAGACAAAACACGAGAAAGATAATAGGCCAAGCAAGGCAAAGGTGACAACAACAGAAGGTTTAGGGGGTCTAATGAAGAGAGGGAAGGTGGAAGATTGAGGAAAAAGAACATAGTTGCGGCTTGCGAGCCTACAACAGATGTGTTCTTCTTTTGCTGATAGTGGAAAATATATCATAGGAGTCTGAGGATTAGGTACGCATAAATCTTCATAGTGAACTTAGGGTTTCTATTTTTTCGATTGATATTTTGTTGTTTTTTCTTGTTTTTTGCGAGCCACGTCGACATTTTTGAATCCATCGATTTCTTTTTCCAAAAAAAAAATCAACGAAACTTTGCACTTTTAAAGTTACCCATGAGCTTTGTTACCCTCATTTAAACCTCTAAAAATTCCGCCAAAAATACGACAATATTTGTAGAGATCACGATCATTGACCTTGTGTTATGCATGATAAACTTAATTAACATATCAAGGATTATTTCGATTTACACCCAATCAATTGTGTTGACTCATGGTGGCATGACTATTGATTTGGTAGTCTACTGTAGCAAAGTTCTTGATATTTTGGGCCATTGGTACATCAAACTATCAGTGTCTTAACTACTAGGAGAAATAAGCTATGAATCGTTTCAAGCATTCAATTCCAAATAAATAGCTTATTAACTAATAGAATTGTTTCAATTTTACCAGCCTGTCAAGACATCAATGGGACCATACTACTATAGTCTAGTGATAAATGACCAAACATCAGAATGCCACGTCAACTATAATGGAGTCCATTAAGATAACAATACGAGCTTAACTTCTTACAGACACAGATGTAATTACAGTTTCTGATTGAAGATAAGACAAACAAAGTCAAACAGTACTTAAACCCGAGCTTCTAAAATTGCCCCAATTAATATCTAAGTATGATCTAAATAACTGAACACTGCTTTGAAGACCTTTGGAGAGAATTGTTGTACAGTCAATTAAATAATGTAAACTGGAAAAGTTTTTTGTTAGAGAAGAAAAGTTAATCAACAAATAAAATGATACCTTAAAACATAATTAAACATTTGCAATGACTATCAATGTCTTAAATAATATACAACTTATCTGACCATAGAAATCTATTACATATAGCTCTTGAGGGTGAAACTACTTTGATAATGATGATGATTTGTTTTTATGCAAGCAACCAATGTTTTTAACTCCATTTTAACATCACTAAACAAAATTTATTAAGTGGAAGCTTTGTCCAAACCAGACTTATGGCACGAGGCAAATGCTTACAACAACAACAACATAGCCTCAATCCCAAATCAGTTGGGATCAGCTACATGGATCAAACTATTCCATGGGTCGGCAAATACTCATGTATGAGGAAAAAAATGACTGATGCATTCAAGTTTCAAAACTAAGCAGAAAGGAACACATGACCATACCTGTAGGCATCGCACGTATCTTTTGGTATATCCCAGATCATTTACTAATGGGACTTCCATCGCTTTTGCCAATTGACGAGCTGAAGTAAGAAACCTGTGGAAGAACTAGAATGTCAATAAAAACTACCAAACAAAAGTCAATAGTCAAAAGGATTTCATGGATCATACATATTGATGCAACAATCGGGACATGAAATAGTAAATTGCAATATAAACATGCATTAGCACCAAGAAAGATGACGTATAGTTCTCAACAATGTTCTTTAACATAAATTCACCAGTAAAAATTCAAAGCAATGATTAAAATACACACATCACATTTAGAGTAGGTTTGGGAATCGAGAAATGCTGAAACATACAGTATAAAACTTGATGCCTGATTACCAATTAGTATTTAGTAGATGAAACCATTCAGATGGGGAATTCTGTAAATAGATATGATGATGAAAAAAGCTTAATCAATGTAATAACTATAACAAGAACTTACATAAATTAAAAGTGTACGCTGGAATGAAGAACAAGTAATAGATATTGCAACTGACGCATGTCATGATACAAAATGATTTCTAACTAAATTAACCAATATTTCTATCAAAAGAGCAAGAAAGCCATGTCATCATCCCGTAACATGCCTACGTTGATGGTTAACGGAGAACTAATTTAGAAATTTTAAATAGACATAATTACTTTAAATAATGACAAAGATGAGAACTACAAGAAGTTCACCAAATATTAGAATCGAAGCGGGAAAGAAGGTCGATAATTTACATATTGCAGTTACTTTGCAACTCCTGACCAGATAAACTGGATGTTCCGCTTTGAGTAGCAGCCTGATACTTCTGAGCAACTGCTCCAAGCTGGCCAACCTGAAAAGTAGAAGCACGAAAAATAATGAACCAGAATCAGCAACCATTACATTCACCCACTATATTGCAGCAGCCATTCATTGTGTAACATTATGGCACCATTAATGAAATATTCAAACTCATAAGTTTTAAACTCCACGATTAATTGTAAGTAATTTTTCAAAGCTTATATACAAAACAAATGAATAAAAATTAGTACCACATGGTAGGAAAAAACACATAGGTGTACCATGTTAGAATAGATGCAGCTTATTGAGACAAATTCCACCCACAATCTCTATAATCATAGAGACAATTGTAACAAGAGAAGTTACAAGGGGGAACAAAACTCAACTATCAACGTGTTAGTACATCAAAGATAAATTTCATCACCTAGAAAGCCCAGAAAGTAACCCAAGCAGAAAATTGATAATCAGAATAACTGGACAGAAACTTAGACGAGAAAACTGCTGCAACCATTCTAGGCGTGATCACAAAACTGTAACGTAAATATTACCAACTTCTCTATTTGTGCAAACGAAGTTCAGAGGACTCAAATTCTATTTTACAGAAGTCCGCATCCATGAGTGTTCGCGCATGCACAAGTATCAAAAAAATTGGAATTAAACATGAACTTTCATAGTAGATTTCTAAAAGAAATCAAATACTTTTGAGGATCGTGTCCAACACCAATATTGATTTTGCGCCACACAAACATATCACTATTCTCATTTAAATTCTACTCAAAAAAAGTATTAAACACATGTTCAACTTACCAATTCAAAATCAGATCTAGTATATAATCTACATGGATCTTTGTACATTCAAATTTGCAAGAGTTTTACGTATCAAAGACTAAACAAATGAAAGCAAGGGGAACACTTTGCTTCCCAAAGGTTCTATTTAAATGGCTTGAGCATAAATTACATCACACAAGATAAACAAAAATAATAGCAAGCAGATTCATAACCTAATTATACAAAGTTGAAAAAAGGAAATCATCGAAAGAAAACAAATAACCTTATCCAAGCTGTATCACTTAAAACGGTTATTGAAGAGTAAGGACGAGAAGCTGAAATGTTCCTACTAAGAACAGTTGAACACAATTTCTTAATGAACAGAACCACCTGCGTGAATTTTTCAATATTTGGAATTCCATCTCAACTGAGTTTATATCTCATGGAAACACTTTAAGAATTTAGTAATAATCATCTATAAACAATATAAATAGCCCAATGATAGCAGCATATATTTACTTAAAATAAATATAAACAAACAATATATCATGAGAATTACTACATATTAATATTAATTAAATAGAAAAGCTATAGGAATATCAAATATGTTATTTCTATGAAACCTAGGCAGAGTAAATCTGATCGGAGTCAACTGACATAATAGATATAACAGAGCCAAAGATATCGAATTTTTCTCATAGACACATTTGACAGGTTACCTGTGGTATCAATACTCTACGAGGGATAAGTTCCTCATGTCGTCGAGCACAAAATTCCCACGAACAAATCTATCACAATTAGTGAAAACAAATATCAACAATGCTTCCATTGAGAAAAAAGATTCGATCATAGAAATGTCAATTTACAGGGATCAAACCTTTAGATCCAAAGAGAAAACAATGCGAAGTTGGCCTTCTCGTACTACACGTAGATGCTCAAATACGCTTTCTTGTACGGCTTTTGTATACTCTAGGACAATTTGACCTGAAGCGTTCTGAAATTCACGAGGCATGTCAATATAAAGAAGCTCTTCCAAAGTCCCACTGTCATACTTGATTTTGCACAGCCTGGGTAAAACCTCAACAGTTGTTTCTGCGAGCATGATCATAAAAATGAGGGCAAAACTACAAAATCTCCACTGATGCAAGACCATGGCCAGAGATTCTACCCATAGATAGTTAGAAAAACTGAATAAATAAGTGTCTAACATGCATATTAAAAAGAAAGTGCAAGCCAGTAATTAGTTGTTGAAAGGATTAACAATTGCAGATGAGGTAAAGGAATTGGAAGATGAAAGAAAATTACCAAAACCACGACCCGGTTTTCGATTGCATATTTCACAATGCCATGCATCCTGCAAAAGCCACAAATAAATTTGGGGATGCTTTAACAAACTTTTGATAAATAAGTAGAAACAAATGAAAGCAAATGAAAATCAGATTACGTGACATGACCTAAAAACAGCTTCCAAAACCCTGGATTGACTAAAGATACAGATAAACCATACTAAAACCCTGAAACAAGACCTCCTATCAAAAAACAGGGACCATTAACAAGATTGGCATAAATCAGAAAATAATGTACATCAATAAAATTAGGATATTCTTAAATGGAGATTATCCACAACAATACATCGTAACAGAAACACAAAAAAGATATACAGTGGACTTTTGTAAAGGAACAACCTGCGGAAAAACACCAGTTGTTTGCCGGCCACTTCCATATAAAGAAAGACACCACCTTCTTTTGGCATGGGGAGCATAATACTCGGCAACAAATTTCCTCCAGAAGTCAATATTGTTATCCTGCATTAAAGTTGCAGCCAGGAACTCATAAAAAATTCTCATTTTGAGTTATTTATTTACATGAACAAGAATAACTTACAACAGGCCTTTGCTGCTGGTGGTACATATACTGCATCAACCGCCGAGCACAAATACCAGACTCATACCCTGATTTCAAAGCAGTTCTAATAGGCAAATTATGTTGTTGATATTGCTGCAGTAATTGAGGCCTTTGCTGGGGAAGCCCCTTGAGCAGCTGCTGCTGCTGTTGAAACTGCAATAGGCGCTGCTGCTGTTGCAAGATATTCATCTGAGCAGCAGCAGCAGCAGCCTGAGATGACTGCCTGGACAGTTGGAGGAGCTGCTGCTGCTGCTGCTGCTGCTGCTGCAAAAAGTACGATTGATCCAAATGTTGAGGTTCCATTTTGACTGGCATCAAATTTGTCAAATTCTGGATATGTTGCGGCTCCAATTTGATCTGCAGATTTCGTGAAGCATGCAGCTGTTGCAACTGCCCCTTTTGATCACCAGCTGTTTGTGGCTCCAACTTAACAGGGCCAACATTTCCAAATCCACCTTGAATTGCTTGATATTGCTGCTGATGTTGGGAATGGCCCTGGGAAACAGCAAATTGTCCATGAGGGAAGTTTTGATGGTCAATTTGCCGACGTTGTTGATCATGTACAAGCTGGTTACCAGAATCAGTAAGAAATTGTTGTCCTTGAGATTGACTCAAAGAAGTAGGGTTTGTTGTGTTTGTTGGTGCAAATGACTGTGAGGAAGAATTAAAACCCATGCTGTTTCCCATGGTAGACATTGAGTCAGACTCAGCTCCCTGGTCAATGCCATTGCCACCACATTGGAGATTCCCCGAACTAGAAAGCCCAGAGCTTGACCCTCCATTTCCCAATGATTGATTAAGAAGGGAAGAAACATTGGCCACATTACCAAGTAGGTTCATACCATTATATTGAGTATGTGGTGAAACAATCGAAGAAAATGTAGGCTGTGAAGCGATTCCAACCCCTTGACCTCTCAAAATACTTGAATTTGACCGCAAAAGAGAAGGTGAAACACCCTGAGCTCCACCAACAGGACCTTGAGGCCCTGAAGGCAGCATCTTCCCTAAAGCTCAAGCTAAACTCACACCCTCTCAACCATCCACGAAGCCCTAAGAAAACAAGGTTTCAGAGTCAAACCAACAATATTTCAAGCAGCAACAAACGGGCGACGACTAAATCAAAAATAAGTACATAATCAGGCCGCAAAAGCCTCATGATCAAGCAACCCACTTAATTAAATAAATGGCCCAATCTAAAAATTACGGTTCGATAACTCATACTCGCCATTTCCCACCAAAACATATTCCATCACCAAATATTTAAACTACTAATGTGTGAGCAATAATGAGTAAATATGAAACCAAACTTCCCAACTCGGATTATAACCAAATCCAAAAATGCTTCAAACCCAAAAAGGAAAACATATCCAGCTTAACAATCACAAATGCTCAAGCCAAACTTACACCTTCTCAATCATCCGTAACGCCCTAAATGTTGTTTTCAAGTTTAAACCAACAATATTTCAATCAGCAACAAGCGGGCGACGACCAAATCAAAAAATAAATACATAATCAGGCCGCAAAGGCCTCACAATCAAGCAACCCACTCAATTACATCAATGCAGCAATCTAAAAACGGAAGTTTGATAACTCGTAATCACCATTTCCCACCGAAAATCTTCCATCGCCAAATTTGGAAAGTACTAATGTGCGAGCAACAATGAGTAAATGTAAAACCAAACTTCCCAAACTCGGATTATAATTAAATCAAATAAAAAAATGCTTCCTACCCAAAAAGTAAGACAAATTCAGCTTAAATAATCACAAAAACCTTCCTAAAACAAAACCATTTCCCCACTCAAAAAAAAAAAAAAAAAGAGAGATCTTTGTGTATGCATGCTACATAGCTAATCTTCCAACTCTATTTCAATCAAAACCTATCAATTTTAGCCCTAAAAAACAACCAAACAGAAGCAATCAAAAAAAAAAAATTAACACAAACAACAACAACAACAATCAAACAGAACCCAAACTCAATGAAACCCTAATCAGAACACCATACAAATTAACACCACAGAGCTTCCATAGACTGAAATCTTCAATCTTAACAACATTAGAACCCAAAACAAAGCTCAAAAGACAACCAAAAACCAACAAAATCAAATCAAATTAAGAAATTGAATAATAGCTCACCTGAGTTGGAATTCAACAAAACAACAACAAAAGAGGGGTTCGTTTGGATTGAAAATGAAAGATAGAATTACAGGAACTGTTGCTATTGTCGGTTGGTGAGGTGCGCGTGTGAAGAGTGTGGATTTCGTTGCGTATTCGAAAGCTTTGAATCACGAAAATCGTTGGTTTGGTGTTTCTGCGGGTGTCAGCTTCGCCTCGCCGGCTTTGTTTTTTCGATTTAGGGAGTTGCTTTTTCAAATTCGTTATAGTGTTGTTGGTTTGGGCGTATTGTGAATTTGTTGATTGGTGATGGTGAGTAGTGTTGTTTGGCGGACGTCAAACTTTAATTTTATCGGATTGAATTGGGGGCGCCACTTGGTGTGGTGAGTGAGTTTGTGAGTGAGTCCGTCAAATCCTCTTCTTGTGCTATGTGTATGCCATGTACATATGACATAACCATCGGATCATGTCCATGCATGCATGCCACCTTCGTCATCGATTCATCATCGATTCATCATCATCATCATCAGACGGGGTAATAAATATGAAATTGTTGGTGTTATTTCAAAGGTTTAGTAAAAGGAACTTTAGGTAGACAATGTCCAAATGTAAATTAGTTGGTACAATTGATGTCAAATATCACATGGGTGGCATCTTATGTGGCACTTTAGATGCAAGTTAACATGTTTTGAGGTGCATAACACGATTGTTAATATATATTACATAGGTAGTACGAATCTAAGGGTGGGCAGGATGGGCTCCCCCTGTTATAATGTCATATATTTTTATGTCCCCCCTCACCCCCTATGACTACGGTCGACACAACTTTTTGATAGACTATAAATATAGTATATGAAGTTCATAACATGATGTATTTAGAGTGTCTTGAATGTATAGTTTTATCATGATAGTTATGTATTGCCCGATGCAATCTAAAAAAATA
The DNA here is from genome assembly GCA_039657345.1 of Stephania japonica. NCBI lineage: Eukaryota > Viridiplantae > Streptophyta > Magnoliopsida > Ranunculales > Menispermaceae > Stephania > Stephania japonica. The sequence continues at coordinate 11,774,677 of CM077564.1, read as the reverse complement.
ATTTTTTTTATGTATGTAGTAACTAAAAAATTGTAAAAATTATATAAAAAAAAGTCAAGACCTGAAAGACCATGGTTCGATTCTCACTGAAGTAAAAAAAACAAATAAACAAACAAACAAATTGTAAAAGTTATATGAAAAAAACTACAATTCTAAATGGGTCATATGAAGACTTGTTAAAAAGGTATTAAAGTCTACTTTCACCAAATATTTACAGATCTTGATTTCGAGTTATGGTTAAAAAGTTATGAGGTAAAAACTCAACTAAGGGTTAAATTTACTGTAGCGACCCCAAACTCTAGAGGCCCGCCACGGGTATCAACACGGGCCCACAACTGGCCACGTTGTTGCCAGTTGTGTCCCACGCACAACTAAACCATCAATCATCAATTAAGACCTCAAATATTAATCAATTATAGTTCATTTTATCATTAGATTCAAATCATCTGTTAAATTATCAATCATTAGCGGAAGACTTATAGACATAGCTAATCAAATAAAAGCCTCAATACCATATTATGAGAACATTTGTCTAATGTGGAAAACCCGTAAACAAGGCATTATATAAATATCAAGATCAAAAGCCTAAAAAATATGTCGATATACATGCCAAAAATGTCTCATATAGTCCCGTACCCAACTTAAAAACGATAACAAAATATAAACAAATGTACAAGTTTGGCCTCAAGTCTGAAAATCACAAGTAATTTGCAAGCTTTCCCTTACTACGACTAGTACCAGGATATATACTCAAGCTATCACAACAAGACAAATGACAAGTCTAGAGTAAGTATTCCCAAGAAAATTCAATGAGTAGTTACAGAAATAAATATAGGACTTTATAAAGCTATTAAATAAACATGCAAAAAAATAAACAAGTAACGTTGATCATCGCATAAATAAATAATAGGTAAGCTCAAAATGTATGTTTATAACCTAAGTCAAACTAGAACTTTACTTCGGACTACACCACGAGCACTGCTAGCGAGTAGCACTCTAGCATGGCTAACCTCTCGGGTCTTCTCGGTGATTGGCTTGAAACTCATGGCTCACCGACACGTGCCCCGTCATGATACCCAAGTTGAATTATTCACCGTGACCCCTGGCAACATGTGATATAGTCTAGAAAAACATACACACCAGAATAGCACGGCGCGAACACCTTACCAGTCGTCTATATAACCTCAACAGGAAAGGAATAATTGAACAATTAAAAGGAATTCAAACACAAAGCATGTAAATACTCAAGGAATTTCAATTAGAATACTACACACCTCAAACCGCACTCCACGTAATGACCCAAAGTTAATTTATCGTTATTAATGACGTGTTTGCAGATATGGCAAACAATTACGATGCTTATAGGACCTGCAGGTAGGCCAAGGCGCACCTGGAGCTAGGTAAATAATAATATTTTTTGTTGTTATGCTTTAATTTGCAATGTTTATTGGTAATTAGGTTATTAGCATCGCAATGTGTGTTAGTTATTGTATTATTGATGTGCAAGATAATGTGACGAGTATACGCTCGAATAGCATGCAGACGCAGGAACCAGGAAGCGAATGACAAAACACTAGGTTGGGTAGTCAAATACACAAGGAAAATGATAAAATACATTTAATAGTTAATTAAATAACGATGTATATGCGTTCGTGGTGCGAGAGTACGCACGTGAGTTGGGTATCGTAACACCCGATGGTTTGGTGTTTGTTTAAGCAAAGACAAGTCAAGAGGAGTGTGTCAACTACAAAAGTCACAAAATTTAGACTTGTTGACCCTCTCATAATCATTGGATGAGTTATTAAGATACACATACACACAAGATCACATTTGGAGGTATAAATATCAAGATTTCTCTCAATTCACCATATTTTCTCTCTCCTCTATCATCTTGGACAAAACTCAAGTGGGTGTTTAGGGTTTTGTGAGATTGTGGAGCTCATTTGGAGGTGTTGGAGCAAGTGTGAATCGACAAAAAGTTAGATCTTCGATCCCCATCTCTTTCTCTATGAATCAGACCTATTTTCTCGGGTTTTAACGTGGGCATTGAGAATCGATTTGAGCACACCAGTTATGGGAGGTGTTGCTATGGATTTTGGTGTAGTTTTTGAACATTTGTATTGGTTTGGTTAAGGTTGTAGGTGGTGTTATGAAATTTTGGAACAAAACCAAGTCTTGAATGGTTTTTGTCGGGGTTTTGGTTTAGGATGAATTTCGTTGAGGAGTTTTAATGGAAAATGGTTTATTGATGTTTATATGCGATGTTTGGATAAGCGCGAATCGCGACGACGAGCCGAGCGGGTCTGAAAAACCCCAATGTAACGGCCCCAAATTCCACAATCCTAGAATTGGGCACCGCCCGACCTAGACCTACGCAAACCCCCGAGCCAGTCTCGCTAAGTTACGCAGGCCTAGTTAGTTTTCCTTACCATTTGCCATTTATTACGTATTTACAAGTGAAGTTAATCAATTAGTGAGTTTATTTTCAGATACAGTGGAAGCACTTAAACTCTAAACAAATCAATAACTTCAAGACACACCAGTTAAGATAATCCTAGGATGTGGAAACCCCGTAATCATATCAACCATATGAATCAAAAGTGAGTATCAATACTATCCTACATGCCTAAGATCTCTCATAACCCATAATCTCATGTTCAACAAAACAATATAGATATTTAATACAAAACATACTCAATACGCGTGAGGAGAACGCCTCGTGGTCCTCGCCTTCAATCGCCTAGAGCTAATCCCTTGCCTTAGTCTGTTCACCAGTCTACCCACCGTCACAAACTAGACGGTGAGTACAGTGATGTAGAGAGTAAAATACCAATAGAGTCTAAACAGTATTTAAAATGTCAAGTAAATAGCTAAACTAGTATCATGCATGGATATCACGAAGAATATAAAAGACAGCATGATAAGTGAAATCACGGAGATAACAACGATAAATGAGTGTCAAGAACACAAAGCCAAAAGAAAAGGAATCTAGATGTACCAAGTTCACCAGATTGCCACACTTAGTTTACAACTTGACTTCTAAGACAAACTTTGGACCTACACAAATCCAAGACAGTCTAGAATAAGGCATTTAGCCCCAGGTCACACTTAGTTCGCATACGGGCCCCGCAGCGTCATACACAGTTCAACATACGGCCACTACAATTCCAAACTGCGGGTTTAACCACGACTAGAGTCCATGTACTCACGGCATAGGCCGTGAGCACCATGATGTCCACTTAGACACAAATAGACCACTCATTGAGGAATCCAATCAAAACCAAGCCGATAAATTAACAAGAATGGATATAACAAAGGGAATTCAACAATTCATATGATCTACAAGAGAATTCTACTTAACAAACATAATAGCTCAAATAAATGCACAATTGAAATAATGTAAATACTCTGGTTGGTTTTACTCACAAATACTACGCGTAACTCTGCGTTCGCGGCTCTCACACACCACCAAAACGACTCCACACGCTTGTCACCAATCCGCTAAGCACCTAGTAATCATTTTTTTTATCCATTTACATCTTGTTAGAGCCTATTTGGAAAATCTTGATTTCTAAATCCACTTCCCATATTTTCCTTGATTTTTTTCTAAATTTCTTGGCTATTTTGGCCAATTTCACATTTTTCAAGGCATAAACCCCGACACAACGCCTCATAAGAACCCCGAATACTTCACTTTTCATATAAATTCCCAAATTTATCTTTATTTGATGAAAATGTAATTTCCTATAATTTTTCAGAATTTTTTTCTGAATTTTCCCTATTATCTAGAATTTTATTTCAATTAAAATCCTTTTAAATACATTTAATTAAATAAATAATTATTTATTAATATAATAATGTTGGGAAATGTGCCCTAAGTCAATCCATTAATATTCTTTATGAATACATTTTAGTTAATAAAATAGAGGATTTCATTTGCTTTTTATTATAATTGATTTGCATGTTTACATTATAATAAGATCCATGGGTATTTACAGAAAATATCATAAATGTCCTTAGTCGATTATTATACTGGGACCTATAATGAATTAAGACTAGTGTGAGTCTTGATTGATGATCATACGATGATCATACGTATAGGAATACGAATCAAGATCATGAGTACTTGTTAGGGAACAAAGTACTGGACCGGCCCGCTATGAGAACATTACATGGATTAAGTCATAGTTGTTTCTCATGATATGTATATTATTCAGTCCTCTGACTTTAGATTACCAGAGACTTCAACATTAGGAATACAGTGATTTGACGCAATCAAACGTTGTCTTTAACCGAACGATTATAAAGGTTGTGATTGGTTACTGTATGAATAATGAGGTGAAGTTGTGTAATCGAGATAGAATTTGTCCCTTTCATATAAAGAGAGATATCTAGTGGATACCTCGATGTGTTAGACTGTTAAAAGGCCTAGTCTAAGTGAATTGATATTGATCAATATCACTTGGATGTTTTCAGTCTACCTAGAGATCGAGACTAGTACGATTGAACATGTTGGATGACAATTCCATGCCTTATGTTTGATCAAAAGGATATCGTGTAACAAAATGATGTTATATACATTATTGATTAGGTTATATCGATTTGATTTTTGTACAACTTGGATAGTCATAATGTCTTGCTAGAGACCGCTTATGACTTGTATACCAAAATGTGTTTTGGTTCACTTCCAACGTTGTATGAGCCTATTAGGTCGCACACTAAGAATGGTTTTGCGAGATTTTAAAATGGTTTGGAAGAATGAATTTTATATGATAAAATTCATGACAGAAACGTCCTTGTAGTGTATTACACTTATACCTCTTTAAGTAGAGGTATATGTGTAATTTACTTAACCGTTTATATACAAGGGTTGTATAAATACACGCTTTGAGTTAGAATACAAGGACGAAAGATTTAAAAAAGGCCGAAACTTTATTTTTGTTTTAAGAAACGACTTAGGGTTTTAGTATGCTCTAGATCGTTTTGGAGAGAAACAAAAAGAGTTTGGTATTCTGTCGAAGCTAGCACTTCAAATCTCAGTCGCCGTTCATGTGCGGACTGCGGATAGAGGACGTTCGTCGTTGCCAGTGCCTTAGAGATCGATTAACCTTTAGAAATGTACACTGCGACTGAGGTATGATTAAGTTTTCATAGTTTAACCGTGTTTTAATTGAATCAGATTCGGATCCTGTTGGGGTTTTTCTCAAAATAGTTTTGAAATCTCCGCTGCGTATGAACCCCAAATTTCCAACAGTGGTATCAGAGCCTTTGAGTTTGATTCCATTGAACTCATTGCATATTTTCTTATAATATATGATTGAAAGCATATTAATAGTTGATGTATATGTGATATACATATGTTTTATGTGAGATTTATTATCATGGTTTATGTATATGATACATATATTCGTGATTTAATTGAAATCAGTTTCGTACATGCAAGTAACCATGTTAGGTTAATTCGAATAATTTTAATTAATTGAATTTTGTATTCTGTGATCCATGACACCATTAGGTATAATCATTATTTTCGTGTATTGATGCATGGATGAAATCTCTGTAATTCAGTATGCTTACTTAGGTTACATTAAGTTAAGTTTCTTAAATTGTATAAGTCTAAATGTTAATTCGAAACTAATATGATTAGGTTCGATTAAGATAATAGTTCATGATTCAACTACATATTTGTGATTATTTGGATAAAGATCTATTTATGGATTAAAGCAAGCTTCTCGGAGTTGGAATCTTCGTTTTGATGAAGTAATTAAGGATTTTGGTTTTATTAAAAACGAAGATGAGCCTTGTGTATACAAGAAGGTCAGTGGGAGTGTAGTTGTTTTTCTAGTACTGTACGTTGATGACATATTACTCATTGGAAATGACATCCCAACATTGCAGAGTGTCAAGTCTTGGTTAGAGAAATGTTTCTCAATGAAAGACTTAGGAGATGCAACCTATATCCTAGGGATAAAGATCTATAAGGATAGATCTTAAAGACCTATCGGTCTAAGTCAGAGTGCTTACATAGACAAGGTGCTGAATAGGTTCAGTTTGCAAGATTCTAAAGAGGATTGTTGTCAATGTCCCATGGCATAAGTCTCAGCAAGACTCAATGTCCTAAGACAAATGATGAGCGAGACCGTATGAATAAGATTCCATATGCATCTGCTATTGGATCTATCATGTATGCCATGTTATGCACTCAGCTTGATGTATCATATGCTTTGAGCACTACAAGCAGATATCAGTCAGATCCAGGTGAAAGTCACTGGATAGCAGTAAAGAACATCCTTAAGTACTTAAGAAGAACTAAGGAAGTGTTCTTGGTCTATGGAGGTTTTGAAAATGATCTAGTTGTAAATGGTTACACATATGCAAGGTTTCAAACTGATATAGATGATTTTAGATCGCAGTCTGGATATGTGTTTATTTTGAATGGGAGTGCAGTAAGCTGGAAAAGTTTGAAGCAAGAGAGGCGTGGCATTCTACAATGAAGTTCGAGGTATATTGCGCGTCCGATGCAAAGAAAGGAGGCAGTTCGGATCAAAAAGTTCATTTCTGAACTAGGTGTGGTTCCAAGTATTGCTAACCCTGTTTGTTTGTATTATGACAATAACGGGGCAATAGCACAAGCCAAAGAACCTAGATCACACCACAAATCCAAACATATACTCAGGCGTTTTCATCTCATCAGAGAAATCATTGAGAGGGGAGACGTGAAGATTTGTAGAGTACCTACTGAAGACAACATTGCGGATCCATTGACAAAGGCTCTTCCACAAGCGAAACATGATGGTCATGTTAGATCATTAGATATTAGATGCATGAATGATTGGCCCTAGAGCAAGTGGGAGATGTTGGGAAATGTGCCATAAGTCAATCCATTAATAGTCTTTATAAATACATTTTAGTTAATAAAAAAGAGGATTTCATTTGCTTTTTATTATAATTGATTTGCATGTTTACATTATAATAAGATCCATGAGTATTTACAGAAATATCCTAAATGTCCCTAGTCAATTATTATACTTGGGAACTATAATGAATTAAGACTAGTGTGAGTCTTGATTGATGATCATACGTATAGGAATACGAATCAAGATCATAAGTACTTGTTAGGGAACAAAATCTTGAACCGATTCGCTTATGAGAACATCATATGGATTAAGTCATAGTTGTTTCTCATGATATGTATATTATTCAGTCCTCTGACTTGAGATTACCAAAGACTTCAACATTAGGAATACAGTGATTTGACGCAATCAAACGTTATCTTTAACCGGACGATTATAAAGGTTGTGATTGGTTACTGTGTGAATAATGTGGTGAAATTGTGTAATCGAGATAGAATTTGTCCCTCTCATATAAAGAGAGATATCTAGTGGATCCCTCGATGTGTTAGACTGCTAAAAGACCTAGTCTAAGTGAATTGATATTGATCAATATCACTTTGATGTTTTCAGTTTACCTAAAGATCGAGACTAGTGCGATTGAACATGTTGGATGACAATTCTATGTCTTATGTTTGATCAAAAGGATATCGTGTGACAAAATGATGTTATATACATTATTGATTAGGTTATATCGATTAGATCTTTGTACAACTTGGGTAGTCATAATGTCTTGCTAGAGACCGCTTATGACTTGTATACCAAAATGTGTTTTGGTACACTGCCATCGTTATATAAGCCTATTGGGTCACACACTAAGAATGGTTTTGCGAGATTTTAAAATGGTTTGGAAGAATGAATTTTATATGATAAAATTCATGACCGAAATGTCCTTGTAGTGTATTACACTTATACCTCTTTAAGTAGGGGTATATGTGTAATTTACTTAACCGTCTGTATACAAGGGTTGTATAAATAGAAGCTTTGAGTTAGAATACAAGCACGAAAGATTTAAAAAAGGCCGAAACTCTATTTTTGTTTTAAGAAACGACTTAGGGTTTTAGTATGCTTTGGATCGTTTTGGAGAGAAATAAAAAGGGTTTGGTATTCTCTCGAATCTAGCACTTCAAATCTCTCGTTCGTTCGTCGCTGGATCATCGCCGATGATGATGGCGTTCGTCGTTGGCAGCGCCTTAGAGATCGATTAACCTTCAGAAAGGTACATTGCGACTGAGGTATGATTAAGTTTTCATAGTTTAAACGTGTTTTAATTGAATCAGATTCGGATCCAGTTGGGTTTTTCTCAAAATAGTTTTGAAATCTCCGCTGCGTATAAATCTCAAATTTCCAACAAATAACAGGGGTGGGTCCCGGGTCGGGTCTGACCCAACCTGACTAGGTCAAGGTCTGGATCGCCCTAGACTGGTCAAACCCGGTCTAACCGGATCAGGCCCGATCTGGGATCGGGCCTGGTCCACCCGGGTCGGACCCGGTCTGACCCGGTCAACCCGAGTCAGACCAAACCGGGTCGGGTCACCTTGACCTGACCTGTTTCTCCTTCATTTTCACTGTTCGTTCGCTGGAAATTTCCAACGAACGAACAGAGCCTCTTTTTTGTGTTCTGTTGGGATTGGCTCTCATCCCAATCCCAACTAAACCCTAAACCCCTAATCTCGGCCATGGCAAAAGCCATGGCTGAGCTTTGCTCAACCATCACCACCACCACCACACACACACACACACCGCACATATAACACAACACCAAAAACAACAATGTCTTACCTCCGAATCGCCGACGCAGCGCCTCGAAGCTTTCGATCGCTCTCCTCTCTCGGACTTCTCTTTCTTGGTCTCGGACTCTCTCCCTCTCCCTCTCCCTCTTTGAATCTGTTGTGTGTGTGGTGGGGGTGATTTTGGGGTTAGATAAAAAGGTAGCTAAATTACCAAAATACCCCTCAATCTTATCCTCTTTTTAATAAGCCAAAGTCCTTATTGGTTTTTTGTATTTTAAATTTATGATTTTTAATATATATATATATATATATAATTACATACATACACATATAAATATATATATTTGCCTACACTTTCGTCATGCGCGCCAACGAGCATACTCGGGCGTGCACACTGCAGTACGACCCACGGGTATCGACAAGACCCGCGTGTCACTGGGCGACCATAAATTTATTATTATTTTATTTATTTCTTGGTTGTCCATCAAATTCATTTCTCTGACTCGTGTACACGTAATTTGCCTGTTGTCACCCAGTTTATGTGTTTCCTAGGCGAACACTACTCGAAACTTGACGTCCATCCTGTCACACAGACACGAGTATACATCGATACTACACATCATCACGTAGAAATTAATATAAAATTTTCGGGTCGTTACACCCAATAATGCATTCTGGTTCGAATGCCGCCAATCATGTTGTGGCCTTGGGAGGCCATGGCACCACCCGCGACATCCAAAACAGAGCCAAAACTCCCATATACGCTTTATATCACATCGTGGGATGTTAGTCTTGGCGGCATGAGTCACAGTGTCCAGCACACCGTGAGACATGTCGTGGAGTTGTTGAACATGGCGGCATCACCACGGCGTCAAAAACAGTAAATGAAATAAAAAAATTTTTAAAAATGAGTTTTCTAAAATGGGATTTTAATGGGTTTATTTGAGGATTTTAATTAATATAATGGAGGTTTAATGTGATAAAAATGAACTTAATTAGGATTTGAAATTTTTGGAAATTTACTGATAATTCTAATAATTAGGACTTTGATTGATTGATCGGGAATTGGACACGCATTGTGGGCATGATTTGGCCACGTTTGGGGTTAGTTTGAGTGCGGATTGAGGTATGAAATATCCCAATTGAAATAACTTAAAGTATATTACTTCTTTTGGCATTTGAATTCAATTTTTGTTATTTCAATACTCTATTCCGATTGTGGTTTAATGGAAGGGCGTTGAGCTGGGTTCCCTTCATGCCATTCTAGTGTATATGCCCACTAGACCATAGCACGTGCTACTTGATCGGTCTTGGTGAATAGCATGACCCGAGTATCACGTCGTGGCATGTTTCGATGCATCGTAGGTGTAAATCTGGCCACCGAGCAAATCCAGATATTGGCCCTGCTTTATGCCTCGTTTGGTTCATTTTACTAACTTCCAATGAAGTTTAACTTCTTGGGAAGTTAACTATTAATGAAGTTGCACTTTTCATGTTTGGTTCAACTTTAAACTTCCTGGGAAGTTCCACATTTTAAAAATAGTAAAATAATGTAATTGACATAAATACCATTTACACTATTTTTGAGAAAGAAATAAAAGTGGAGAGAGAGCATGAAATAAGGATAAAGTGTCTATTCCCCCTCAGGAAGATAACTCACCCACCCCCCTAAGTTAGTTATCTTCCCCTATGTGGGGGAAGTTGGGGCTCAAACTTCTAGGAAAGTTTTTGAAAAAATTCAACCAAACAAGTTGAGTTGAAACTTCCCTGGAAGTTATCTCACTTCCTTCACCTTCCACTCGAACCAAACAAGGCATTAGTTGAACTCGTCGACAGTATTCTATGGAAGAGTCTAAATTATGGTATTAGTCTGGCCTAGGCTCTAGGAATACACTTTGAGATTTCACTATTATCTATCCATGCGATGAGCACAGTTGCATGTATTTATTTCCGCATGTTTATTTAATAGCTTTATTTAAATTCCAGTATTTACTTTCAATATTGCTCACTTAATTTTCTTAAGAATACTCATTCTAGACTCATCATCTACCTTTTGTAATGGCTTGAGTGCAAATCTAGTACAATTCAAGGCAAGGGCAAGCTATTAGAGTACAGTTGATTCAGAGATACATAGCCTGACTTGTACGTTTATATTATACATATTTTGTTTTCATTTTGGGATTTGGGATGAGAGATACTTTGATACCTTGTATATTTTGATATTTTGTGACATCTGAGGTAATTTTGGTTATCATATGGGTTTTCACACTAGGTTTTATAGTTTATATCACACATTTCGATTATGATTATCTGAGTTAATGTGTTAGTAAGACTTCTGTTGTAGTAATTTGAGGATTAAATGATGACTTGGCATATGATTAGAGTTCAATACAATTAAACCATTAAATCGATAATTAATAAAGTTTAAAAGATAAAATGGAGGATATAATCCAATGTGAAGAGCATAGTTGTCATTAGTATGTGGGTCCGCATTAGCCCAGTGGAGGTCTATTTAGAAAATGGGTCGTTACACTCCGTGTCCCGAAACGATCTCCATCCATCTCTACTATCCTCCGACTGTCGTATTATTACCCAATGTCACCTAATATCATTTATCATCGAATTAGGTTGTATTTTATGTTATTTAATTAGGCATTAGATCCAATTATCCCAAAAATGCCGTAATTGTTCCCGATAGCAGAGGTAAAGCGTGTTCCTGTTCTTCAGGAGTGTCTTGTCCAAAACATGGAGCGCGCTCCTCTGAGACGAGGGCGCGTTCCCTTGTTAGAACAACAAAATTCCTAGTTCAGGAATCCTGCTCTTTCATGCAAGCAAGGCCTTCCTAGCACCGTCAAACCCATCCTTGCCTCGTGGGGGAACAAACAACACTCTAACAAAACCAGAGGCTTGTGACGACCCATTCTCCTAAACACACATCGCCCGACCTAATCCCATAATTAAGCCCTAATCTTATCCATATAGGACTTAACTACGTATTAGTCAACCTTTACAACCTCTACGTCTCATTACTCGTATTCAGGATAAATAATACACTGGTCCTATCAATTTATAAAATTTAAAGTTAATTAAAATTTTTTATTTATTTAGTTATTTAGCGGAAGTCGTAACAATTAATGCAAAATCCTTTGATAATATGCGAAAAAGATTAATAATTTATGTGAAAGCCAATTAAAATAACCCTAAGTATGGAAAACCAAGAAAATATATCACATATATAAACCTAAAAATGTGGTAAATGATCACGTGTCGTGCATGTCTAAATATAACCCGTACTCGAGTTATTAATCTCTTAAGGGTATAGTAGTAATAAATACGGGGTCGAATCTATAGGACTTAAGGTTTACTCTAAGTTAACTAAAAATGGGAGGATTTAAAGATCTTGAGAAAAAAATTAATTAAAATTAACAAGAATTTAAAATTGCAAGAATAATGTTAATGAAAGAAAACACCTAGGTCTACGGTTCCATAATACAGGATCAAGATTTAATAGCATATCATGTTCTTTAATCTTTCCTAAAAGATTATTAATTCAAATTCTCCTAGATTAGCTATAGAAAATCGACATCCGCCAGAAATTTCTAATTCATCTAATCTCGATAGTTAGGACATCCACCACTAACTACTTCCCTAATTAATGCATAACCTTAGACATATGCCAATAAAGTTTAACACACTAACCGCAATATTAAACATCTATGAGAATACTAATCCTAGATAACCAGATTGCATCCGTTTCCAATTTAACCTATATTCATTTGTTGACACTAAAGAATACTAATCATTCTGTCGACTCTGCTCAGCTAGTTATTCCGTTAACTTTATTGTTCTGTTGTTTGTTGATATGTTGTTTTGACTTTGCCGCATCTGAATCTGTTTCTGCTGACTTGGGTGGTTGTTGATCCGTTCCACAATGAACCCTCGATTTGTTGGGTTTACTAATTCGATTGGCAACCTCAAGTTGATATTTATGAACCATCTTGAGTTTGAGGGAAGGTGTTAAGAGTGATATGATATTAATAGTTATCTTCGATTTGGTTGTACGATTGTGTCTTTATCTTTTCGAATAGGTCTTTATCTTTTAAGTGTTTATATATAGAAATAGTTTGTACTTCGTTATTCATCTAATGAAATTTAGTTCTTTAAAAATTAACAATTATTATAATTATTTGTTTGAAAAAAATATTAAGTCAAAATTCATCCCCTCTGATAAGATTTTATGGATTTGCTTTTATACAAAGGCGAGTGTGATTTGATGAGTGTATTCACTAACTATGTCTAGCATAATCCCAAATTTAGGACTGATTGAGTTTTATTTTTGCTATCCAAATCGATTTTAAACTCGGATAAATCATATTCTGAATGAAGTTTTTGACAAAAGAGATGATGAATGCACCAACAACGTCGAATCCATGTAGGGATGCGTGGTGCAGGGCGGGGAACTATCCCCACAGAGTGGGGGATGGGGGATCTCACCCCCACCATGTGGGGTGGGGTGGGGCGAGGCGGGGCTGGGGGTTGTATTACTCTTCACCCCTTGGGGATTCCCCGCCCGCCTTAATAAGGGGATTCCCACGGGGATATATAACTAAGTTTTCAACTTTAAACAAATACAACTAAGTTTATCTAAAAAAAACTAATATATATTATGTAAAGTATTTAAGTATGTTATTTAAAGTATTTAAAATATGTGAAGAAAGAGATTTTAATGATTAAATTTTGTATCTATGATTTATTTATTTTTTTTAGATATTATATCAAAAATTAGTGGGGGTGGAAATCCCCGCTGGTTAGAGAATTTTAGTGGGGAATCCCCGCCCATCCAAAAGTGGGGATGGGGGTAGGGATTGCATTTTTCGCCCGAACCCGTCCCACCTACATCCCTAAATCATGTGGTTTGCTCAAATTTTGTCGGATTTGGCCGATTTTTGGTGATTACAATTTGAGATATGTGGGTGGGATATGGTGAGTAAAAAACTTTTATATGGAAGGGTAGTTGGGTAATTTCACAAACTGGTTACATTCAACAATTAGTTGGGTATGGTGAGTAACCTTTATATGGAAGGGTAGTTAGGTAATTTCACAAAATTATGGCACGTTTAGTAATTAATGGGGTATTTGTAATGCCTTGCCGAGACCTACGTAAACCCCCGAGCCCGTCCTCGCAAAGTCAATGCAAGCGTAGTCAGCCTCCAATGGTTACATTCTCGTTAATATTACAATTTTATTGTTAAGTTATTAGGTTATACTATTTTTAGTTAGATCGCAACGAAAATTAACTCTAACAAGTTTAAATAACTCGGTAAGCATAAAGTCAGGACAATCTAAAGTGTGGAACCCTGAAATAACTGGATAAACATGTATATCTAGTTACAACAAAAACAAAAGAACGATAGTACATAATATCCTATATCACTCGATCCCAAAAGTTTCCAATGTTATCAAAAATAGTAATATACAATAATCACAACAAAAAATGTAGCACATACAGTGTAGAAAGGAAGAAACCACTCCGAGAGTCCTCAGAGGAAGTCATCAATCATCGACCCCTTTCCTTTGCTAATCTATGTCGATCTGCACCCACCTTCACAAACTAGATGGTAAGTACAACAAAGTAGAAAGTAATAACTAGAAGGATATAAACAGTAATTCATGAATCATTTAAAAAACAATCTAAATATCATGTGGTATTTAAAGACAAATAAATAACGAGAAAGTGCATGATAAACAAACTAACAATTATTCACAATGATATTTTCAGTGCCTATGAATCAAAGGAGGCAAATTAAGTGATCTTAAATCCACAACAATCCAAGTTGACGGGGTTTTAGTTCTGAACGGGAGAATTCACGTTTGGTTGGAGAGGAGTTGCACTCCCACTCAAGCTAAGGTAATAAATGTAGTGTTCACGTTTACCCAACTAGCTATAAACCCGAATTTGTGGAAAATGGAGGTGAGTATTTCTCGATTTGGAGGACACTTCGATTAGAGTCATAGAGGAGAGAAGAAGATTGAAGAGACAACCAACTAAGGAAAAAAAGAATAGAATTACAAGAAAGTAGTTCATATCAATGAAAAAAAAGAAAAAAAGAATGAAAAATGAATTACTATGCATTTCCTTAATAAAGTTTACTTACCTTAATAAACATTAAAGCTAGGTGGGCGTCGACGGGTCGAAAAGTCGGAGTGCGTATTTTCTCGTAAAACCCAATGAACACCTCCTATTACGTCCAAATTTGGTATCCACGGGTGGTTGAGGTTTTTTAAGCCCGGTAGATGATATCCCGAGTTGGACTCCATTTCACGGTATTCTAATTATTTCATTAATTATTTATGCACGGTGGTTTTCCTTGGGATTTTACTTACTTGGGCTCGCCATCCGGCTTTTGTGGTGGTGCGCGAGATCCTAGTACTAGCGGGGCAAGGGGATCATCGGCGATTTCATCGACTTGCCTCTATTTTTGGTATGTTTGCAAATATTAAAATCATGTTTTGATATTTTGTATTATCTCAAAGTTTTCGAAAAGTTTGGATAATCTTTTATACATACTAAAATATGTATTGCCATTGTTAGCGTTTTCCACTATAGGTTTGATCAGTAAGACTTTTACATATATATAATGTGAATGCATTTTGTTAACCTTAGAAATTCTTCATTGTTAATTTCTTCTAAATGATCAATTAAGTGACTATAACAACTTACGATAACTACCCTAAGTACGAAGGTAGACGAGTGACGTGGCAGGCGTTTCCGGTGCACGAGCAGGGGAAATGGGAAGCCACGGGGCGGCCTCGGGGAAATATGGGGCCGCCACAAGGTGTTTATACTTTTGATGATTTGTATATCGTTTCATACTTACGTTGTTGGGATTATTGAACTTGATATTTTGGTGAGACCGGTATCATGTAAATGTGCTTATCGAATTGTACATGAATACCCGGGGTTTTCCACAATTATAGAATTCCTAATTTTCCCTGTGTATTATTGCAATAACTCTTTCATAAATTGCTAGGCTCGTCGGGTTGCCAAGTAATGACTTGGGGCTTGCACGGGTCTAGGCGGACGTACCGTGCACGAAAAAATTGGGGCCGTCACATTTATGTCCAATTTAGTTAGTTTGCATCGCAATATGGTTGTTTATATTGTTTATGGACGTACGAGTTATTGTGACGAGTGTTCCCTGTGACTAGAGCGTATGTGGCGGCCCCAATTTCCACAATGGTCCGCCACGGAGGCCTGTGGCCCATTTGTCCACGTCACCACCGGTTGTGTCCCACGCCCAATTATCCTTAATCGACCAATTCTTACTAAATTTGATTCAATTAATATCCTATAACCTCAAGTTAGCGGAAACTTAAATGAACAACATAAAGATTTATCTTGTATATTTAGAGCAAAATGCCTAAGTGGAAACCATACCAGACAGATGACGAGTCCGAGTGAGTAATCCTAAGGAAATTCACCAAGTAATTACGGAAATAAAAGTACTTGGAATTGAAAATACTATAATTTAAACATGCGGAATAAAAGAGGTACAAACAAGCTGTAAAAGGGAACATCGCATGCATAAATATAGTGATGAAACAAAGTACGTGCACATAAAAGTCGGACCAAGTCATACTTCGGGTTTCTCCCCCGAGTGCAACAACCGTAAACACACCAATGGGTTGGCCCTAACCCTAGGTGGCCGGCGTAGACCCACGCACACACCCACACAAGCCTACCATACCCGGGTAGCTTATTCACGGTGTATGCCTAGACAAGTGCTATGACTTAGTGGACTCTATGGCCGTAACGAATAAGCACCAGGTGGGGAGTGATCTCAACACCGTAAAGACACCAGGTAGGAGTACACTCCACTACAGTAAAGTCACCAGTGAGAGTACTCACCACCAGTAAAGCAATTATGAAATGGAGTAAAGAATAAATGGAACCGAATTCAAATAAATCAAAGCTGTAAATACTTAAAGTGAAGTTCAATTGGGATACTACACACCTCAATTCGCACTCCTCGTTCTACAATTCAAAACCCTAGGTCAAATACCTCCAAATCCCCGATAATACTTAGGTCGATTTTTGACTAAACCCCGGCTCCAATTACTATTTCGAGACTCCTGAAATTCATTTATGAGGGTTAATTATCAATTAATGGGTTCATAATGTTAGTTTGACTCATTTTCTCATTTTCCAATTTTGAGAGTCCAGTGAACAATTAGCGCGCTAATGAGATCAATTAGCGCGCTAATTAATCTCAATCACTGTTCATCTTCTTCACTCAGCGTGATTAGCGCGCTAATTTCTCCAATTAGCGCGCTAATTGCTCGCTGTCCAGAAAATTTCCAAATTAAGAGTTTGAACTCCAAACCCATAAATTCAATTTCCATGTTTCCATAAAACATCAATGACCTTAATTACACCATTTAAACCTGAATTACCATAATCAAACACCAAAATCCACAATTTATGGAAATCACATTTTCAAAACCCACTTTCATAACATCATCAAATTCCTCTCAAATTAGCTCAAAATCACAACCATCTCATGCCATTCTCATACACACTTATCCCCAACAAAACCAAGTGTTTAATCCCTCAATAAATTCGAATTTTACAAATTCAAACCCACTCAAAGATCTCATAAAAATCCAAGTTTGTTGTATCCATACCTTAGATTCTTGTTGTAGGAAGCCACAAATCACCCTCTACACACCTTGATGATGTTGTTCTTCTTCTCCTCTTCTTCAACGATTCTCTCCCTCAAGCTCTCTCTCTCTCTCTCTCTCTCAAATCTCACTCTCTTCCTCTTTTGATCGGTCACATGTATATATATATTCTTGGTCTCCATCAAGTGTGTACACAAATCTCGATAATGATCCAATGGTTCCTGATTTTCTGTGTCACTCCAACTTATACACCTAATCATGACACTCATGCTGTTGTGCATCTCGAGAAACATCAATCTGTTGTTGTTTTATTCACCTACTATAGGACTTATTAATTTCCAATTGATTTAGCTCATAAAAATTCCTATTTTTATTCAATAAATTTCCAATTTATGGGTAAGCTCACCTTAGTTTCCTCGACTACCCGGCACCTCGTGCCTCGTGTCTCGTGTCCGCACTCACCCCGAGGTCATTCCTCACTCGTCAATAATCTACATTAACACACATATTGTAATGAAATTTAACTACTTAAAATATTTTCATCACAATTTACCACAACAAGCATACAAAACGGATTTGTATACCTAGTTCGAGTGCGTTGGATCATTTGTGGGACCTCGATCCTCGCTCGGCATCCACATCCGCAATGACGTCATAATTAACGGCAATTTTAAATTTGGGCCGTTACAGCGTAGAAGCGATTACCGGGTAGTGAATCATTAGTACACTTGCACGGGGGCCTAAACACATTAAATAAATGATAAGATACACTTAATAATTCATAATAAATGGTATGGGAGCGTTTGGGAGCGTTAGTTGGTCGAAACGGGACAACGAATTGTCTGCAGCCGGGTATTGGTCCGGGGAAGTTGAGTAGTCGTAGCTAGGATTTGGTGGACCAAGTCAACAAGGTCAATTGTTTTTGGCTTATTTGAAGAAGTGTTGACCCAATATCAGCCCTTGAAGTGCATTGAGATATTTGGGTGAGAAGTAATGACTCGGGGAAGTATATATATAGTGGTTGTTGTTGATTTCCATCAATTTTTCTCTCTCCAAACGTTGAAAACAATATTATGTGAGCAAACTGAAGTTTGTAGGAGTTGAAGTGGTGGTTTGGAGCTCAAGAACATGTGGGATTCGAGAAACGAGGTTAGATCTTTAATTCTCATCTCCTTCTCTACATATTGACATATGTTTTGATGGTTTTGGTGAGGGTTTCAACGTAGGTTTTGATCACACCAGCTATGTAGGGGTATTACTATGTTTTAGTGTTAGAAATTGAGGTTATAGTTGTGATTTTTGTGTTGTTGCTATGGGTGTTTAGATTTCCAAATGATTTTTAGGGTTTTTGGTTAAAAAAACCGAGTTTAGGTTTCGGACGCGTGTTGTCGAGGGGTTTTAGTTTCATGGGCTTTATGGGGTGTTTAATGAGTTGTTGGAGTGAGCACGGATCTCGACGACGAGCCGAGACGGTTCAAAAATTTGGGAAAACCCTCTCTACCATAGACGTCATCAGGCGTGTCGTGGGGTTCAGAAGTCACGACGCCACTCGCGGCGTCTTGGGGAGGCGTAATGTAAGAAAAAAAATGTGTTGGGAGACGTTTGAAGACACCATGATGAGATAATGTGACGGCGTGTCCAAAACTTCAGGACGCCGTGAAGATGCGTAAGGGTAGAACTTCGCAGCATCCTCGGTGGTGTCTTGGACAATTTTGGGACTAAAAAGTTAATAAAAATTTACCAAATGGGGTGTAATCTAGGCGTTTAAATGGACTATGTTGAGGCATTTAATCGATGATTTTACAGATGAATTGGGGTTTTCAAACGAATATTTGAGGTTTATGATATTTGGAATTTATCGGACTTTTGTGGACTTAGGTAGTACGATTGGTGATTTGATTGGCATTAGGGCATTGAGTTGAATTAGGAACGACGTTTGGAGTGCAGTTTGATGTGTGTAGTATCCCAATTGAACTTCATTTCAATATCTACTGTTTGATTTATTTGTATTATGTTCATTTATTCACAAATCTTAATTCCTTATTGTTTTACGATGGTTGAGTTTACTCCCATCTGGTGCATTCTTTATGATGGTTGAGCTTACCATCACCTGGTGTCTTTACAATAAAGGATGTATTATTTCCTACCTGGTGTCTTTACGGTGTTGTGATTACTCTCCATCTGGTGATTATTTGTGCTAGACATAGGGTCCACTGAACCATAGCATATGTCTATGCATGCGCCGGTGAACTTGTGCTACCCTGGTATGGTAGGCATGTGTGGGTATGCCAAGGATCTACGCCGGCTACCTAGGGTTCAGGGTCAACACGTTGGATGGTTTTTACTCACGGGTCGTGCCTAGCGCATAGCCCGAAGTATGGTTCGGTCTGATTCGAGTGTCTATGTACTTTGTTTCTCTACTATTGATATGCATGCAATGATCTTCGACAGACGTCTATTTTTTTTTGTTCCATATGTTTATTTATAGTATTTTGGATTCTTGCATTTTATTTATGTAATTACTTAGTGAATTTCCTTGGGATTACTCACTTTGGACTCACCATCTGGCTTCTTGTGATGGTTTGAGTGCAAATCCAAGTACGAGTAAGGGAAAAGGAAAGCTCGAGAAATATTTGTGACTGACTGACTGAGGACTGTCCCACTCGTACGTGTGCATGTTTACATATATGTCTATATTGTTTTTGTTTGGGATGGGTTGTGAGACTTACTTTACCCTGTATATGAGCCATGTTTACATTGTGACACATTGAGGTAATCTTGGCTTTTATATATGATATAGTCACATTTTGGTTTGGTTTCCACATTAGGATTTTGTATTGAATATTGGCTTCCGCTATACATTTTGATGTTCAAGATTTTCACTATATAATTTAAGGTAAAGTGATGATGAGTTGGGCATGCGATACACTTGGCAATCACATGGCCGGTTGTAGGTCCGAATGGCCTCCCGTAGCGGTCAACGGTCAAATGTGGA
Organism: Stephania japonica; assembly: GCA_039657345.1. NCBI lineage: Eukaryota > Viridiplantae > Streptophyta > Magnoliopsida > Ranunculales > Menispermaceae > Stephania > Stephania japonica. Next base: position 11,754,377 of record CM077564.1, on the reverse strand, counting down.
TTTGGGCCGTTACATTTTGTATCAGAGCCTAAGTTGATTTGAAACCTAGGCCATAATTGAGGAACGGATATGCTTTGAATTGAGGACAAACCTGATTGTTAAACTTTATATGTGGGAACCAAAAGATTGACCAAAGCCTTAATTGGGAATTGATGTGAGGTGGGTAGAGTTAGGAAATTATATACTTGTTATATTTTGAATTGTATAACGTTATATACAATATATATATATATGTTTAGTCTAATCTAGGGTTGCAAGTGGGGCTGGGCGAGGCGGGGATTGAAGATATTGTCCCCGCATCCACGAGGGTGTGGAGTGGGATTTATCCTCGAAATTTCCCTGGGGAAAACTTTGCCACCCCACCCCCGCCCGCCTCGCCGAATTCCTCGTGGGGCACGGGGATCCCCATGGGGTGTGGACTTTATATAAATCCATGTTTTAATTAGTAATCTTTGGTCTTTTTTGTTTTTATTTGATGTACATACAACGTCTCTACCTAAGTACTACTAGTTTCAAATTTTATATGATTAATTAAAATAAGTCAATCATACTAATTAACAATTGAATATCTATCAAACAAAATTTTTAATCAATTGTATGTTAACGATATTTCAGAGGGGGCTTAATTAATCAACATTTGTTCTAGAACATTATTGAAAACTATGTACTAAGGATTAAATGATTTAATTCGCTTATTGATTGTGATTATATAATTGGTTTTTTATGTAATTTCGTTCGTGCGCACTTTATGCCTTGATCCTTATCTTTAGTCTTCTTTTTGTCACTTGATTACTTTATTAACTATTTTTATTGCTCTTTTCGAATTTTTGATAGTTATTTGGTTTTCGATATTTTTTATATTCAAATTTATACTTTTGAGTTTTTATTCCGATCTCTTTTTTATTTTTCTTTTCAAGATCAAACAAAAATGTTTTAGAAATGACATATTGATCGACAATCTCTAAATGCATTGTTTAGATCAATGATCTCCTTTTTTTTAGTAGGACGACCTCCCTTTATTTAGTTTATTCTACAAGATGTCAATTTCTTATATATCATTTACAGTAGCAGCAAAATTTTAATTAATTGTTTTTCAAAAAAATATAGCTTTTATTCATAAAGTATTAAATTCGGATTCCACCAATATTTACACAAGTTTTTTTTCTCTTTTTAACATTTCCTTTTTCTCATCAAATTATTTTTTAACTACATTAAGTTAATCATTTTTAACTAATATATTTTTCAATTTTTTCTTATGGGGCGAGGTATGGGGCGGGCGAAAGGAATTCTCCGTAGAGCGGGGAACGGGCGGGGCAATGGGGATTCCATGAAGGGTGGGGTACGGGGCGGGTCTACGGAGAAAATCGAGTAGCAATGGTAATCCCCGCCCCCACCCCACCTTGCTATGCAGGGCGAACTTTCGCCCCGTGCCCCCCCCCGGCGGGGGCAAAAATGCAGGGAATCCTCGCCCCACCAGTGCGGGGCCTCGCGGGGATGGGATTCCCCGCCCCATTTGCAACCCTAGTCTAATCCAATGCATTTTGGTTGCGTAGATTGATATGGACGGACAAACTCCTAATGCTACTACACCAACGACTCAACAAGAGGTCGGTGAGACTAGTGAGCGCACTGTGGAGGATATGACATTACAAACACTGGCTCAAAGGGTCAGTGAGTAACACATACTGGACCAGGCACAGATGGAGGAGATTCTTAAGTATATCCGAGTACTAGAGTGCATGTAGCAGCGCCTGTGATTACCACATTGGCTACTCCCACCACACAGGAAGCCATAGCGCCAATTGTACCTACACAGGCCGGGTCAGAGATGTTAGTGCGAGGGCTGAGCCTGTAGTTACACCAGCGAAGACTACCGCTGTGACACCTGCTACAATAGAGCAGCCGGCTTAGCTTCGTCCGCTAGGAGCAAGATGTCAGAGGCGACGAAAATGGTAAAGGATTTCATGTGGTTTAACCCGACGTTCTTCACAGGAGGCAATGATCCAGAGGTTATCGGGCGATGGATGTTGACGCACCAACGACTACATGTATTATTGGAGGTGTCAGAGGCTGATTGTAACGGCACGTTATTTATTAATGCCGTTATTTTGATTAATTCATGATTAGGACGCCAGCTCGGATGACTCAGGACTTAGGTAGTCGCTCGATTTTTTATGGTTGGCAAATTCTATGATGTATTTTTATATCAATTGTGTGAAGTTCATCATAGGTGTGTGTTTACTTTATCTTATCGGGCAAATCGAGAGCTGGGGTTTCGTGTCGTGAGACAGGCCGACGTGGGAGTTCGGTAATTGTGAGGCCGAGCATTGGTGTTGATTAGATTAAGAAAGTTATGCATGACTAAGGTTGAGGATTTAATGGAAATGAAATTTAAATATAAACATAAGCTAAAATTCAATTAGTTACACTAAGTGTGGGACCGCCTCGGGAACCGTGCTGGACATGGAGCATGGGGTGTCAAGTCGTCGAGAAACTAGAGTGATCTTATTTACAATTTATGGAAATTTAATTGAGGTCATAGATAAGTTATATGAATTGGATCAAAGGATAAATACAAATCCTATAGTTATAGCTGAAAAATCAACATCCTTGGAATTATTCTTGAGATGCACAACAGGGAGGTTTGAGTCAACTAGTGTCATGATAAGGTGTCAAGAAGTTGGAGTGACACAAGGTGTTCAGTGATGACAGGATTGTCCTCGAGATTTGTGCACACACTTGATCAAAAACCAAATGTATATATGGTTTGATCGGTCAAAAGGAGATGAAAAAGGGAGTGAAATTTGAGAGAGAAATCGGTGAGAGGAGAAGAGGAAGGAGAAGATAATCAATTGAAGTAGGAAGAGAGTGATTTAAGGTCATCAACCAAAAGATCCCAAGGTATGGATTTATCAAAGTTGGTTGTTTATGAAATTTTGGTGTTGGTTGGAAATTTGAGAAAATTCAAATTTTTGAGGAATTAAACACTGTATTTTGTTGAGATTTTAGGTTCATGAGTGTGGTTTTATTTGATTTTAATGATTGGAGCAAATTTGAGTGAAGTTGGATGATTTTGATAAAATAGGTTTTTAAACATGATTTTTATGATTCCTTGATTTTGGTGTTTGATCTTGATAAATTCGTTTTGATGTATTTGGGTGTTGTTGAGGAGTTTTAAAGGTGTTTGAATGGATTAAATAGGTTTGTATGGTGGTTGGAATCCAGAAATTAAGATCTGGGAAAGCTGGACAGAGCACTATTAGCGCGCTAATAGGTAGAATTAGCGCGCTAATTACCCTCTGGAAAATGATGATGAACAGTGAGCAAGATCAATTAGCATGCTAATTGATCTCATTGGCGCGCTAATGATCCTCTGGAATGGAATTTAGTGTGAAATTGAACATAATTGATTATAAACCAAATCATTAACCAATAAACCTCAGAATCAGGTCTCAAGAGTCCCAGGACAGTAATTGGAGTCGGGGATTAGTTGAGGGACACACCGGGGGTATTTTCGGGGTTTTTGAGCACGGATTGAGATATGTAAAACCCAATTGAACACCATTATTGCATTCATCTGTTGTATTCAATTGAGCTATATATTCTTGACAAATCTTTGAGTTAATCTTACTGGGACGGGTTTATTATCCCGTCTATGTATTTGGGAAATGTGTGGTCGCTTGCTAGGTGTGGTCTAGGATATAGTCGTAGGGTCGTTGGTATTGGTCACGACAGAGCTTCTGGTCCTCAGTACACACCTTGGATAGCTGGTTCACACCTATTTGTGTATACTCTGTATTTATATTCATGCGATGAGCTGTTAGGCAGTTGTCTGCATTTTTCCTTCAATTCCTCATGTTTATTTAACATTATTATTGAATTCTGTTTACATTTTTAAATTATGATGCATAAAGGTTTTCCTTAGGATTTTACTTACTGAACTCGTTATCTAGTTTTTGTGATAACTGAGTGCAGATCCTAGTACCAACTGGGGTAAGGAGATCCTTGGCGATTATATCTAACTTGCCTACGCCGAGGCCTGCTAGTACGTGCGTTGCTAGTAATTATTCTTTTGATATTTTGTATTAATTTTGGGATAGGAGACCAAAATTACAATTGTACTTGTGTATAGTACTGCTATAGTTGATCGCCTATATGCATGTACAGCTGGGTTTTCCACTATAGGATGAACAATGAAAACTAATATAACACATTTTTGGTAATAACAAGACTTCCGCTGTTATTTATGGATCAATATCATTAATTTTGAGATTATTGGATAAAAGGATAGAGAAATGACGTGGCAGTACTTCTAGTGCATGAGCTGGAGAGGTATCTGTTGCACGGGGCGACCCCAGAAATTGGGGCCGTCACACTAATCAAGCATGCATTTCAGGATTCTTTTTGAGGGGACAGGCGACAATTTAGTGGACCACATATACAGATACACATCTCGAGCCATCGACTTGGACTAGGTTTAGACAGTTGTTCTTGGATTAGTACATATCTATTGAGGTCCAGTTAAGGCTCAGAGAGGTGTTCCTGTCCTTGAGGCAGGGTCGGATGACTGTGTTGGCTTACGGGAAAGATTTCGATATTTGATGTAGTATGTCATGGATGTGGTTAACACCAAGAGACTCCATATCTATTATTTTATCAGAGAGTTGGATGAGAGGATCGGTGGAGTCATAGTAAGTGGAGCTGATACGTTACAGGCGGTATACGCTAGAGCCTTACCACGATAGACATATTTGAGGAAGCGTGGTGAGTTGGTCGAGAGTGCTAAACAAGGTTCTCGGTCTGACTAGAGACCGAAGAGACAGAGAGACTAGTTGACATATAGAGACATGATCAGCAGGGTAAACGCAAAGACTAGACAGTATGATCAAAGTCGTAGGGACAGACGTTATGAGCAATAGAGGGTTGATGACAGGCGGCGATACACACTGTGACATCGATGACAGTTGACCAGCCGAGATGAGAGGGCTAAGGATAGTGGAGGCCGTGATAGAGGTAGAGGAGAAAGGGTCAGGGCCTGGGCCATGAAAGGGCTCAGTGCAGGCAGTGACTCAGACAGGATGGCTAGAGAGATGGCATGTTTCATATGCTAATAGGTCGGGCATATACATACGACTGATTGCCCAATGGCACCACCACTACAGAGTGAGCCTGTCAAAGAGAGGGCATACATTGCAGCAGCACCGGCGAGTTGACAGACGGCCGAGGGACGACCCGTAAGCTCATTGAAGGTACGCTATTTATTTATGGAATTCCTATGCATACTTTATTTAATTCTGATAATACATTGTCTTATATTTCGGGACGTATGATAGGACAGTTATGGTTGCATTCAAAGACTTTTGATCCACATTTGTCCTAGTACTACACTGTTAGGGATAAGATTTACCCTAACCGGATATGTCGGGATTGCATAGTTGAGGTTGAAGGGCACCAGTTTCACCGCTGACCTACGAGTCTTGGAGTACCTAGAGTTTGAGGCTCTGTTGCGTATGGATTGGTTGTCGTTGTATAAAGCATACATAGATTGTTACAGTAAGACAGTGATTTTTGATATTGAGGGTATTCCAGTGTTTGTTTGTCGATACCGCATCGGAGTTACCCATTACTAGGGGTAGACTAGCTACGACTTATGAAATGGAGACGTTTATGGCAGTTGTAGAGTCAGAGTTGAGACCACTTTTGAGAATTGAGGATGTGTCAGTAGTTTGTAAGTTTCCTCATGTTTTCCCCGATGATTTTCCAAGTTTACCGCCTCATAGGGCTATTGAGTTTATTATTGAGTTAGTTCCAGGGGACGGCCAATTTACAATCGTCCATATAGGATTTCAGTTGCTAAGCATGAGGGGTTGAGATCCTAATTGGAGGAGCTATTACATAAGGGTTTCATCTACCCTAGTATGTCTCATTGGGGTGCACCGGACCCTTTTTGTCAGGAAGAAGGACATATATCGAGGATGTGTGTGGACTATAAGAAGTTGAATCAGGTGACGATACGGAATCGTTACCCACTTCCTAGGATTAATGACCTATTTAACCAATTGGCTGAAGCTAAGTTCTTTTCAAAGATTGATCTATGGTTTGGTTATCATCAGTTGAGGATCCGGGAGAGTAATGTTGAGAAGATGGCCTTTAGCACGCGTTATAGTTTATTTGAGTTTACAGTCATGCCATTTGGGGTAACTAATGTGCCGACCATCTTTATGGATCTAATGCACGGAGTATTGAGTCCATTTTTCGATCGATATGTGATCGTTTTTATTGATGATATTTTGATTTACAACAAGACTCGTGTGGAGCACGAGTGACACCTTAAAGATGTTTTGATGACATTGAGGGATCATAGGTTATACGCCAAGTTCAGCAAGTGTGATTTCTGGCTGAGTGAGGTGAAGTTTATGGGACATGTCATTAGTAATCAGGGGATATGTGTTGATGGTGACAAGGTTCGGGCAATCATTGATTGGATAACACCGAGTCTGTTGTCGATGTTAGGAGTTTCTTAGGTCTAGCAGGATATTACCGACGTTTATGCAGGATTTTTCTTCGATTGTCGCGCCGATGATTAGATTGACCAAGAAAGATATTAGATTTGAATGGTCAGAGGAGTGTGAGGCAGCATTCTTGGAGTTAAAGAGGAAGTTAACTTTAGCGCCATGTTAGCATTACTTACTGAGGTAGGGAAAGGCTTCTCTATGTACATTAATGCTTCTGGTACTAGTTTGGGAGTTATTTTGATGCAGATGGGCATCCAGTTGCATACTTATCGAGTCATTTGAGACCCCACGAGAGAATTATCTAGTACATGACTTGGAGCTTGCGGCAGTTATATTTGCATTGAAGGCTTTGAGACACTACTTATATGGAAGCGGTTCGTATTATTCACAGATCACCAGAGTTTGAGATATCTATTCACACAAAGGACCTGAACATGCTACAGAGGCGTTGGCTCGAGTAACTGAAGGATCACGACTCGTAATTGAGTACCATCCTAGGAAAGCGAATGTGTTGTTGCTGATATATTGAGTCGAGGTGGTGTTGAGAGTCAGACTATACAGAGGTCTATGACACATGAGTATGGATTGTTGGAGAGGTGTGACGGTTTTGTGCTTTCCAATGCTTTGGTTGATATTCATATTTGATGTCAGATACGTGTTCCTACTATGTTGATCGATAGGGTCACTGAGTGGCAAAGGGCTTACAAACATTTTGCTCACTTCAGTCGTCTAGTTCAGGATCTGAGTTGCACAGATTGGTCTGGTGGATCAGACGGGTGCTTGAGACACATGGGTAGATTATGGATACCCGATGTTCGGGAACTACGCGACAGTATTATTGAGGACGCGCACCGTTCACAGTATACAACACACATCCTCGTAGGACTAAGATGCACCGTAATTTGCACCGTTTGTTTTGGTGGCCTGGTATGAAAGCTGACGTGGGAGCATATGTTAAGGCTTGCCATATTTATTAACAGGTCAAGACCGAACATAGGAGACCAGCTAGATTGTTACAGCCGATGCCCATTCCTGAGTGGAAGTGGAAGCATATCATGATGGATTTGGTGAGTGTCTTACCTTAGATTGCGAGGCGACATGATGTTGTATGGGTCATGATCAATAGGTTGACCAAGTTTGCACATTTCATTCCTATCGCTGCGAGTTATTCATTCTCTCAGTTGAGTGTCATTTTTAAAGAGAGATCATCGGACTGCACGGAGTGCTGATATCCATTGTATCTGATAGGGATCCCAATTGACATCGAAGCTTTGGGAGAGCATATAGGAGCAGTTTGGTACGAGACACCAATTTAGTACAACTTATTATCCTCAAACAGACGGTCAATTAGAGAGGTTGATTCAGATTTTGGAGGATATGCTCAGACTGTGCATTTTATAGTTCGGATGTTCTTGGGAGGAGTATCTATTATTGTGCGAGTTTGTGTACAACAATAGTTATCAAACAAGCATTGGGATGCCACCATTCGAGGCTTTGTATGGTATACCATGCAGGTCACCACTTTGTTGGGCAACACTTGAGAATGTGGCAACTATTGGGCTTGAGGTTATTGTTGATCATACAGAGAAGGTTTCGACAGATCAGGCAGAGGTCACAGACAGCTTAAGACAAGCAAAAAAGTATGCTGATAGATATCTCGAGGATCTGAGCTACTCAGTTGATGATATGGTGTATTTGAAAGTTTTGCCCTGGAAAGGTCATAAAAGGTTTGGGATCAAGGGAAAACTAGCATTGAGGTATATAGGATCGTTCAGGGTCATGGCACGCGTTGGTACCGCAGCGTACAGATTAAAGTTACCAGTAGAGTTATCAGGGGTTCATCTAGTGTTTCACGTATCTATGTTGAGACTGGCTAAATCGAGACGCATGACCGATGGTGGATATTAGACAGATTGAGGTTCATCCTGATGTTTCCTATGAGGAGCAGCCGGGGAAGATTATGGATCACCGAATACGATTTCTACGTAGCAAGGAGATCCCGAAGGTATTAATGCGATGGCAGCATCATGGGACTAAGGGACTCACCTGAGAGTTCGAAACGACGATGCGACAGAGATATCCGCATCTGTTTGCCAGTAAGTATAGTTATGACTTAAATTTCAGATGAAATTTTAATTAGTTGGGAAGAACTGTAACGGCCCAATTCTAATATGTCATTATGTGTGACGTCATTTGCAAACGTAGACGCTAACAGGGATGGACGTGGGTCCCATAGCGAGGATTTGAAGAGTACGGATTAGGTATACAATCCGTCTGTGTGTTTTTTGATGTGTAATTGCGATATTTATGTCCAATTTAGTTAGTTTGCATCGCAATATGCTTGTTTATATTGTTTATCGACGTGCGGGTTGGTGTGACGGACGTTCGCTACGACTAACGCGTAGGAGCAAATACCGGTGATGAATCATTATTACACTAGGTCAGGGGTCTAAACACATTAAATAAATGATAAGAAACACATAATAATTCATAATAAATGGTATGGGAGCGTTCGAGATCGTTAGTTTGCGGAAACGGAACAACGAATTGTCAAAGCGGGTATTGGAACACCCAGGAAGTTAGTAGTTATAGCTAGGATTTGGTGGACCAAGTCAATAACGTCAATTTTTTTTGCTTATTTAAAGAAGTGTTTACCCAATCTCAGCCCTTGAAGTGCATTGAGATATGTGGGTGAGAAGTGATGACTTAGGGAAGTATATATATAGTGGTTGTTGATTTCCATCGACTTTTCTCTTCCAAATGTTGAGAACAAAATTGAGTGAGCAAGCTGAGGGTTTATGGGAGTTGAAGTGGTGATTTGGAGCTCAAAAACACGTGGGATTCGATAAACGAGTTTAAATCTTCGATCCTCATTTCCTTCTCTACATATTGACATATGTTTTGATGGTTTTGGCGAGGTTTCAACGTGGGTTTTGAGCACACCAGCTATGTAGGGGTGTTTCTATGCTTTTAGTTTGGAAATTGAGGTTATGGTTGTGATTTTTGTGTTGTTGCTTTGGGTGTTTGGATTTTCAAATGACTTTTAGGTTTTTGGTCGAAAAATGTCAAGTTTGGGTTTCGGACACGTGTTGTAGAGGGGTTTTGGTTTTATGGGCTTTGTGGGGTGTTTAATGAGTTGTTAGAGCAAGTGCGGATCACAGTAACAAGCTAAAAGGGTTGGAGATTTAGGAAAAACCCTTCTCGCGAAGATGTCGTCAAGCGCACCGTGGAGTTAGAAGCCACGACGCCACTCGCGACATCTTGGCAGAGGCGTAATGTGAGAAAAAAATGTGTTGGGAGACATTTTGAAGACGTCGTAATGAGATAATGTGACGGTGTGTCCATGGCGTCCAGGACGCCGTGAAGTTGAACTTGGCGGCGTCTTAGATAGTTTCGAGACTAAAAATTTAATAAAAATTTACCTAATGGGGTGTAATCTAGGTGTTTAAATGGAATATTTGAGGTGTTTAATCGATGATTTTATTGATATGAATTAAATATTTCAGGTTTATGATATTTGAAATTTATCGAAATTTTGTGGACTTAAGTAGTACGATTGGTGATTTGACTAGCATTGGGGCATTGAGTTGAATTTACTTCAATACTTACTGTTTGATTTACTTGTATTCTGTCCATTTATTTACAAATCTTAATTCCTTATTGCTTAACGATGGTTGAGTTTACTCCCATCCGGTGCATTCTTTATGATGGTTGAGTGTACCTTCACCTAGTGTATTTACTGTGGAGGTTGTATTATTTCCTACCTGGTGTCTTTATGGTGATGCGATTACTCTCCATCTGGTGATCATTCATGCTAGGCATAGGGCTACTAAACCGTAGCATATGTCTATGCATGCGCCGGTGAATTTGTGCTACCTAAGTATGGTAGGCATGTGTAGGTACGCCGAGGATCTACGTCGGCGACCTAGAGGGTCTAGGGTCAACCCGTTGAATGGTTTTTACTCACAGGTCGTGCCTGGCGAATAGCCTGAAGTACGGTTCGGTCTGATTCTGAGTGTCTATGTACTTTGTTTATCTACTATTGATATGCATGCGATGATCTTCCGCAGACGACTGTATTCTTTTGTTTCGCAACTTACTTTACCCCGTATATGAGCCATGTTTACATTGTGACACATTGAAGTAATCTTGACTTTTATATATGATATAGTCACATTTTGGTTTGGTTTCCACATTAGGATTTTGTATTGAATATTGGCTTCCGCTGTACATTTTGATGTTCAAGATTTTCATTGTAAAGTGTTAATGAGTTGGGCGTGGGACACAGCTGGCAGTTACATGGCCGGTTGTGGGTCCGCGTGGCCTCCCGTAGCGGTCTAATGTGGATTTGGGCCATTATAGCATCACTTAAAACGTACTAGAAATTTCATGGCTGTTTTGGATGCCGTGGTTGACGCTGTGGAGATTTCTACTTCACGATGCCACACGTGGCACCTGTTGCAGAAATTGAATACCGAGGTTTCAAAAACCCCGGCTCTTTTCGTCATGTTATAAGCCTACCCCATCGTCATAGTGGCCTTGAATACCAATCAAAACCCATCCAAACCACATGAAAACGTCCAAACGAATCATTTTACCAAATTAAACTCAAAACCCTTAAACATCACCAAAACTCAAATTTTGACAAACCATCATCAAATACCTCAATATTCTCACAAAATTTACTCACAACTGCCATGAAATCACAACCCAAAAATAAAATCCATAGCAAGTATTGTGCTCCAAAAATCTCGACAAAAACTCGACAAATTACACTTAAATTGATGAGAACGAGTCAAGGAACCGAGATCTAACCTTGGTTATCGCCTTTGATCATTCCTAGGACTCCAAATCACCTCAAATGAGCTACAAAATCCCACACTTCTCACAAATTTTCGGATGGAGTGCATAGGAGAGGGAAAAGTTGGTCTCTTTCTTAATGATACTTCTATTTATACCCCTCTCAAGATCTTGTGTGATACATACATCCTAGGCTCATCTTGTGGCCTAAAATCACACCATCCACCAATGAAACTAACTCACTTTAGTGACTTTTCTTTTGATTTTATCCTTTTAAGCACAAATATCTCCTTCATGGGTATTTCGATACCCGACCCAGTACTACGACTCATACATCTCGTATAAACGTCCATTCCAATGATTGAAACGTATTCACATATTACTCATTTATTCCATTTTTATCCATTTATTATTTTCAATAATTTAATAATTATTAATTTTTGTGTTTAAAATACCTAAAATTTCACCTAGTAATCTGTCTAATCACGTTTTCCTAAGCGAAACTTCACTCACAAATCTGACACGATAAATAAAATAAAATCACGCACTAGAATATTCGATTTGATATTCATATTTGAGTATAAATAATAATACAAACATTTCAGAAAAATAAAATATACCTTGGTGTCGACTCCCGAAGCTTAAACAGTACGACAAGTCACGACGGTCAAGTCGTAGTCCTGAAATGTAACACATGACACGAGTTAATTTTGAGGGTCATTACAACTTTGTTCCATTAGTTGTTATGTTGACTCTGTTCTACTAGTTGTTTCGTTGACTCTGCTATTCCGTTGTCTTTTGTTCTATTTTCGACCTGTTGCATTTGAATATGTTTGTCATCTTGGGTGGTCATTGATCTGCTTCGCAACAAACCCTCGATTTGTTGGGTTTACTGATTCGATTGGCAACCTCAAGTTGATTTTTATGAACCATCTTGAGTTTGAAGGAGGGTGTTAAGATTGAAATAATATTAACTATTATCTTCGATTTGGTTGTAAGATTATTGTCTTTATCTTTTCGAAGAATTCTTTATCTTTTAGATGTTTATATATAGAAGTAGTTTGTACTTCGTTATTCATCTAATGAAATTCAGCTCTTTAAAAATTAACAATTATTATAATTATTTGTTTGAAAAAAATTAGGTGAAAGTTCACCCCCTCTAACAAGATTTTCTATATTCACCCCTGTACGTAGGCGAGTGTGATTTGATGAGTGTGTTCGCCAAGTATGTCTAGCATAACCACAAATTTAGGACCGATTGAGTTTTATTTTTGCTATCCAATCCATTCTAAACTCAAATAAATCATATTCTGATCTAGGGGTGGTAATTCGTGTTGGCAAGTCGTAAACGTGTCGTGTTGTAAACAGGTCATAACTCATATAATGCAAATCCATGACATGACATGTTTATTAATCGTGTTAATCATTTTCGTGTCTAAGTGAGTCATGTTATAAACATGTCGGTATTCATGTCACATGCTTATTAAATATTTTATTTAAACTTTTTAATTTATTTAAAATTTATAATTTATTTACTACATTTTTAAAAATATCTATATGAATAAATTAAAATGAACATAATTAAATAGACAATAAAATGTAATGGAGATGTAGTCTTAAGTTTTACTTTATTTTTTCATTTAAGTTTTTTCTCTTTAGTGTTAATAATGAAAGGAAAATGACTCATAACAAATAACATATAAATGGCAACAAGAATCCTCTAAAAACACGTGTAAATTTTCATATTTTTTAATAAATAATTATTAATAAAACTTTAAACCTGAATAATATATTAAACGTAAAATAAATATTTCTTCTAAAAATAAAGTTAAGTATGGAAAATGATGTCTACAAATAAAAAATAAATCATGTTATTAACATGTATTAAATAGGTAAATTTTACAATAATTTATTTATTATTACATATTTATTATTTATATATTATTATTTAATCATGTTAAGTGAATTATAAATAAGTCAAGCAAGTTAAAATGTTAATGACTCATTTATTAATCGTGTATAAACACGTTAACTTGTTTATGACCAAAATCCACTTATGCTAAACCCACGACATGTTTATTACGTGTCGTGTTATCGTATTAAACATTTTATGATCCAAATTGTTAGTTTTAATTGTGATCAAAGTTTTTGACAAAAAAAAAAAATAATAAAATAAAAAAGATCAAGTTGGGTCCGGTACGGGAAGTGCCCCATGGAAACCGTGTTTCACTGCCAATTTCTAACGGCATATGCTAACGGACACGCAAAGCACAGCTGACAACACCTATACAACACAACACAGACGTCTACTACTTAACGGGATGGGCAGCATGCCATACACGCATCGGCATTTCATTCATTCTTTTATGTATCATCAAACTCATCACATATCACAACACATCATGCATCACGAGTGCATGACATGACATGGCATGGCATGGCATGGCATGACATGCATACATAATACATGGGTCGTTGACGACGAAGCTTTGGTGGGCAACGTGCTGCTCGCGTCCTCCTGAGGAGTACACCTACTCAGTCATATTCATTTTAATCGTGAGGTTGACAACTAACCAACCGGCCTCGAGGGGCCCAAATCTGAGATTCTCTTCTATCGTCCGCGATTGTGAACCACAAAGACTTCTATCAGAGAAAAGTTTCGCTGTCACAAAAAATACTGCAGAATTACTGAATGCTGTCTCAAAACCGTTAGATTCTCTCAGACATTCATTACGATGCCTAGAGAAGGAGTTCCAAATATCGAAGGGATTAGAAAGTTGTTGTATTAAATGTCATCCGTTTCGTAGTACTAGCGTATCAATTCTTAACTTGTGTTTCCTTTCTAGCTGTAACTATCAGGTGGTCCGTCACGTGCTATACGCAAATGACACGTGATGGAAATGACACCTGGCAGTTAACAAACGATATCTCACCGTGATTGTTGAGAACTCCAAATGAGTACCGGTATTTGCACATGATCCGTTGGATATACATACTGTGCCACTCGATGCCCGTCTAACAGACCGTAAGCCCCTGTGAGTCTGTAACCCGATAATAGCCAAACTTAATAAAACACTTGAGAGGGATATCTAGGCGTTGTTGTAAGAAAATTGAAAATTAATTTTGTTTTGATTGTCTAACTTTTTTATAAATTATCTTAACTTAAACCTTAAAGTGAGAGATATCTCATTCATCTTCACAGAAAGTTATCTTCATTCATCTTCAAAGAAAGTTATCTTTCAAGAACTGTACACATAATTATCCCTGATTGATGATTATTTTTTTTTAAACCTACTATTTAATTATCCATCTCTTTTTTATTTTAAAGTTATTTCTATCCATTCATATTTTTTATTATTTAAAAATTTATAATTTTTTTGCTAATTTATTAACTCGTTCGAAAAGTTAACAAAAATTAACGAAGGCCCGAGTCCAATCCGGACCATTTGTCTTTTGACAAATGTTTTGTCCATCTAATTAGAATCTAATCGGACATGCTTCTGCTACTCCAATTCATTTAAGAGACATAAAAGTTTATAGGACATGCAATATTTGTGTATAGGACAAATAGCTTTTTATTTTTTTCACTTTACTTTTAAAAATGTCTTTCTTCTTTCTCACGTTGTGCACCCTACATAAATATATATATGTGTAACCCAACATAAATATCACTTTTGACTCAAATAATCCCTTCTGACCATCAACGATGCGAACTAGAGATTTTAGAGCTCACTACTATCGTAAGAGTCAATTTTCTTTATATTTTTTTGCTAAAAATCACGTTTCTCAACTGTTTTGAATGCATTTTATAAGGTTTGAACAAATTTTTTTTGTCTTGCTAAAATATTTTTGTTTGTATTGTTAGGTGACTATTTATCATAAAAATGGAGGATGGATGTATAGGAGACACGGAAGTACAAGATGGAGATGTTGTATTTCTTGAGTTTTCATTCAATTTTTAATTTTTTTTGTGTTCAAACTAAAGATTCCGTTTTTGGTTTGGCCTCACAAAATCGAACAAATGACTTTTACTCGGTCTGTCGAGGCTGATTAAAACATGTTTGTTTGATCATATGCACCGAACAAACATATTAGATCTAGCGAACGACGCACTATCAATGTGGTTCGGTTATCAAAGATCGATTAACATGTATCGTTTGGTCACATTCAACCGAACAGTACACTGTTAATTGGTCATGTATCACTGATCGAGTGTCGACCATCAACAACGTATAAATCAACCAACTTATTAGATAAAAAATAGTTACAAATGCATATACAACTACCAAAATTGTTCAAAAAAAGTAAGAAAAAAATTGTTAAAACATTCATATTAATGGAAACAACGACCAAGTTTAGTCGTTGATTGCGCGACGACCACTTTTAAGCAAGACAAAGCAAGATCTAGAGTGAAAGCGAAGATAAATTGAGGTGACGTGGAGATCGACTGAATTGATGCAAAGATGAACTAAAATTGATGTGTGAACGCAAAGATCGACTTAGAGCTCGTATGCTTTCTCTTTTTTCTTCTCCGCGTTGTTGGGAATAAGGGTGTATAAGGGCAAAGGTATTTTGAAAAAAAATAAAAAATGATTTGTTTTTAGTAAAATGTGGCTTGCATATAGACGGGTCATATTTGTTTTAATACACCATTGTAATTTTTATTTATTTATTTATTTATCAAAAAAATACTAGTTGTAAATTTTGTTATATATACCAAGATATTACACATAAATTTATGAATATAAGGATTTTTTTTTTTTTGAAACTAATAAATTTGATATGTAACAGCTTAATTACACCTGAAAAGCTACATGCACATGCATTAATAAAAGTATGTTAATACGCATAACTTATTCAATTTAGTCCGCATAGTATGTTGAATCGTACCACACAGATAAATTAAATGGACTAAGCAAATGAGTTGAGATTTTTCAATCCGTAATAAGTGGACTTTGATTATGAAATGACCTTTGACTGGATGATATCCCACTCATGTACACACTTAACACCTTAGATGTCTATAGAGATTCGTATGGAAAACATAATGACTTTGAGCCCAACCACAACAGACTCAATGAGGTACCTACACATGTCAAGAAAAGCTGCCTATAGCCAGCCGTTGCATGACAATATCACCATTTAAGCCCACATCAAGAACTCTAATTTCAAATCAATGAATTCTCAACGCACTTTACATGATAAAACAATTTCAAGTCAGTTCTTAAGCTAGCACAAAAACAACAACAGACTATCAGTCTACATGGAGAAAAAGAGACTACCGCGAATCTGAAGCGTCACGGCCATGGCTTCTAAATATAGATCTGCGACCCCATGTCTGAAAGGCCTTGGCGAGATTAGGAAACTCCCTCCCTTGCTTGGAGTAAGAGAATAGCCATTCCATGAACAGCTGCTGTTGCAGCTTCATGGGCAGTGTCAAGAGCAACTGACCGATGGCGTCTTCCAACAGTTTGATGTCGAGGCCCTTCTTGCACCTTCGTAGCCATCCAAAGTCTGCTATCATTGGCTCAAACCAGGCTTCAACAAATCTGCACCTTGTTTCCGTTGGGCATTGCAGCTTCCCTCTTCCAAGTGCAACAAACACTGCTGCTGATATTCGGCTGATCTCGTATCTCACCATTGGAGATACTGTCTTGTGCATTCTGAGCAAGTCGCTCTCGTTGGCCCAAACGTCAACAAAATGCTCTGCTAGTTGTTGCTCCAATAGGATGTCAAGGAGCCAGTTCACGTTATCAACTTGCCGAGAAATCCTTTCGATCAGTGGCTTTGCAGTTTTTGGTCTCGTCAGTTTTCTTTGAGGTGAAGTAGGTTCAGAAGCTTCCTCAAAGAGTTTCACTAGCGAGCCTAGACATGACTGACAAACTACATACAGATCTTCCTTGTTGAGGTCAGGGAGGTTCTTCTGGTAGATTGAACTTTTTGATAGGAGGCTCATGACAAAGGACTTCAATTCGGTTCTTGCATTCCCATCGGTGCCGTTTGTTACTGAACAAACAAGTTGCATGGCCATATGTTCTTGAGAATTTATCTGCTCTTCAGAATAAAGACGGGACAAGACGTCACCTTTGGTCGTCTCATCAAATTTGTAGGTTTCAAATAACTTCTTCAACCTCTCTTCCTCGCCCTCGGTCCAAGGAACAGCTTCAAGGTACTTCAAGCATGACGAAACGCCCTTGGTGAACATGATACTTGCTGCTACCTGATAAGAAGTTGAGATAATTTTAAAATACACAATCAAAAGAGTAATATAGCATAAAAGATCTAATTTGTCAAAGTACTTAAACTGAATCACTTCCAATCTACTAACTGCAATTATTTCATTATTATTACTATTTGATAAGAAACCAACAACTTTGACTCCAACATGAGTCGAACTCCCAACCTCCTCCAACCTTGCCTTCGACAAGTGATGCCTCATCCATCTCATTAGAGATGCTTCAGATGAAAATTTTACTATCACAACTATAACATTGCAACATGCTAGTTAGACATGCAAACATGATAAGATGATAGAGCTTTTCATCACCATCATATCCTCAAAGAGAAATTTAATATTTTCTAAAGGCTGGTACAGTGAAAGAAAAAAAAAAAAAGTTCGGAGCTTTTGAACCTTACTCCCAAAATCGTATCAACAATAAGTAAAAACCAGTTCAACTCTCATACTCCACCACAAGATGTCAATTACTTGCCACCGAAAGTGGATTTCAAATAGGCAATGCAGAGACCTTTGAAATACCTATTTGAAATATTTCTTGTTTCCTACATACTAGATTCAACTGATTCAACAACTGTTAAAAACGTTTTTGATGTACTAGAATTTAGAATGAGTTGTTGTTTCTTTTAAATTTTAAAATCAAATTAGATTCTCCTAGCTAATATCTAGATTAGTTTAGATTACATTTTGAATAATTCAGCATGTTTGGCTCTATAAATAGAGCACTGCAATTAATAGAAAGTATGCTCCGTTTATGCTCTTTTATGCTCCTAATTTTACATTCTTCTTCTAAAAAACAACAAAATATTCTTGTACATCAAAGACATTTTCAACACTCCTCCTTGGCTTTGATGTTACAATTATTTTTTAATAAAAAATAACTCCCCCTTGATTCAAAATATGTGCAACATCAAAATAGTTCTTCATAATTTTTTACTGCCGCAATTTTTCCTTCTTCTTGTGCTTTGCAAATCCTCTCCATATGCCCCCCATTTGTTTTCATATTCTTGTTCAGCAGCTTCCCATAAGTCATGTCCATCAAGATACGCTTCCATCTTAACATTCCACACCTGGTAGCTTTGTTCAGTCGAAAATAAGGTTATAAGTCTTGGTTGTAACTTGTAACTCAAAGTTGTAAGTCTTGGTTATAAGTCGGGGTTGTTGTAAGTCGGGGTTAGGTTAAAGCAAGGTTGTAAGTCAGGATTGTAAATCTAGGTTCATGGGTTATATGATATTTCACTCATCTCTCACAGGTCCCTTAAGAAAAATGGCTCTGATAACATTTTGTTATTTTTTAGAAGAAGAATATGAAATTAGGAACATAGAGGAGCATAAAAGAACATAAACGGAGCATACTTTCTATTAATTGTAGTGCTCTATTTATAGAGCCAAACATGTGAATTATTCAAAACATAATCTAAACTAATCTAGATCTTAGCTAGAAGAATCTAATTTGAATTTAAAATTTATACCAAAGCTCAAAAAATACTCATGTAAGGTATTATAGTTTTGGTTTTTGCATCTTGTCCTTTATAAGATAAGAAATGAAGGTGAAATAATGTCCCATTCATAGAATAAATTATCATTTATGCAATTCCAAAGTAATCATGAACCATACAAATACCCCGCCATCTTTAAATAGCATTCCTAAAACCTAGGATACTAGGACTCGAGTTTAGGGGGAAGTGTCCGTGTCGACACAACACGACACGGGATATGTGTCCGACCATTGAAAAAAAGTTGCACTCGACTAGCAATTCTTGGTTGAGAGAGAGGGTTTCATAAGAATAAGAAGAAGAAATTGATTTTTCAGCCCCTATCGTAAGAAGAAGAAGAAGAAGAAGAAGAAGAAGAAGAAGAAACTAATTTGAAGGAGAAGAAAGCAAAACTTAAAAAAAAAAAAAATTCACATGTATTACAAATCATAAAAGAAATAAAATAATTTATAATTTATAATTTTTATTCGTGTCCAAGTACCCATGTCCAAAATTTTGGACACTTATAGCCGAGTCCTCGAGTCCCTAAAATTAAAGAAAAGCCAGATCCGACCTCTAGAAACACACTCGCACCCGATACCTATACTCGAGTCCAGGTAACTTTGCCTAAAATAATCATACCAGATGTCCAAACAACAAAATGATGGATCTTCTTGATCCGATACTATTCTGATGAGATGGTAAACCAACTATTTTTCTTTTCCCCTATTTGACAACACAAAGCAGCAACCCTTTTTTTCCAATAGGTCCCATTTTGACAGTATTTTTATATGAAGAAATAAGTATATCCTACCAATTTTCTACACAGTCTAATTTCCATAATACTATCATGCTTAAAGTATTAAAGTATTAATAATCAATGAATCATCAACTTAGTACCATTATGCCATGTCAAAATTAATAAGAAACTAAATTGAGAATCGTGCGTGTCCCTCCGAAGTTACACCAGCATTCTTCGTCCCTTAATTATGAATACTTAATAAAAACACTATGTATTTCATGCGTGCGTGCACACTTACAAAGTTCTTACTTTAAATGACATAAAGCTAATAATACTTTTAAATAATTCTAGTTTACCTTTTATGCTCTATGTTTGAATGTGGCAACGTTTTATTGTCGAGACTAAATGGTTTAGTATTCCAAAATAACAAATCTACCGCCTTTAATTTACCAACGTCAACAAGGCTCAAAGATCCTAAAGAAGCACAGTGTGAAAGAAAGAACGGGTCCTTCTCAACTCTGTAAGATGATGCAAATCATACAAAAAAACTTGCTCAATCAATGCACAATAGCGCACACCATCAAAACCTCTAAAACACATAGACTTGTTCACGGGTTTGGGTGCCCCACCTAGGCCCACCTAGTTTGGGATAGGCTTGGGTTTGTAGTTGCCTGTCCAAGCCCACCCGGCCCACCCATTAAGTATTTAAATTACTTTTTTATTTAGGATAAAATATAAAAAAAGTGTCAAAAGTAAGGTTTGAACCTAAGACATCAAAGTTAATTGATACAACTTACACCACTAAGCTAACTTCTACTTCATGTTCATTGTTAAACATTTATTAACTATATTTATTTAATTAAAAAATATAGAAATTTAGTCAAATTCTTAAATTGGGCGACTTTGGTGGGCCTTGGCAAGGGCTTAAAAGCCGAGGACTAGGCCCGGCCCAAGCTCGCCCAGTGAACAGGTCTAGAAATAATTAAGTAAAGTCTAACCATAATTAAAAAGAAAAGTAAAATGTAACCATGTATAATTACAAAATGAAAATGAGAGGATAAATTACTATGATAGAATAAGTTGAAACAACTACTAGTCAAAGAAGGAAAAAAATATAAATTTAATTTAGAAAGTACATAATAATTTGCTAAACAATTTTATCACTTAATCAATCGTAATTACTTTGTCATTATGCCAAAACATATTTTTTTGTATATAATATAATTTTTCTTTTAGAAAATGTGGGGCCCCAAGGGTGGTGATCGCCTCACCCACCCCCCTTCAAGGTCGGCCCTGCTTTTAGTATGCATATAGGTCACTTTTTGGAAAAGAAGCATAGCTTTTTCAGGCTATTCCCTTAAATACCCTTATTTCTCACCTAATGGACAAGCTTCATACTTTCAACAAAAACAAAATTAAGTCTATAAGCAACCAATATGAAGCAAGCAAGTACTTAATAGCCCAGTTGGTAAGTCCTCAGTCAATGAGAAAAGCAGTCGCATTATTTGTTCAGAAAATATATGTCAAAATATAGTATGGTTCCAATTCAATTGACTCATTCCAAAGCCTATCTTTTAGATTGCTGCTATTTCAACCTTTTAATCTTCCCACCCAATCAAAGAAATTAATTTTTTTTATTAAAGCCCATTAAATCATTGATCACATTGCCCCTATGCAAAACCCACACATCTCTAATGATCTGATCTCCTCCATTGAAACCAATCTCCTCCATCGAAACCACTCTCCCCACCCATTAGTTTTTCTTCTCCGTTTTCTGGTTGATCAGCTAATATTTGGGAAGTGAAATTCTTATTCTTTCTCTTGTGTTTTCTGGTCAATCGACTAATCTTTGGGAGCACTTATTGCCTAAGATTATGCCATGTTATATAATCCTTAAAATCCTTTCTCAGAAATAAAATCTTCACCAATAATAAGCAACGTCACCGCCAACAAGAAGCAAATTCAGCCACTAAAAAACCTTCCC
This sequence comes from Stephania japonica, assembly GCA_039657345.1. Classification (NCBI taxonomy): domain Eukaryota; kingdom Viridiplantae; phylum Streptophyta; class Magnoliopsida; order Ranunculales; family Menispermaceae; genus Stephania; species Stephania japonica. The sequence continues at coordinate 11,732,626 of CM077564.1, read as the reverse complement.
TAAAATTCTTCCAACAAAACTGTTAAGCATCCTTCACCAAAATCAAAATTTTCTCTAAAATCAAAATCAGAGAAAACAATTTGGTTCCAATTATCAACACCGCCACCACCAACAAGAACAACATTAAACACTAAAACCCACCAAATCAAATGGCCATCTAGAGTGAGGGTTATGGCGAGACAGCATGGCCAGCAGCAACACAGCTAATTAAGGACAAGTCGACAAGATTCTAAGATGGGACAACCAAATGTGGAAATGGCGAGAGACGAGGGTTGGTCGATTCAATGAAAGAGGGGGTTGGTCGAATCAAAAGGGGAAAGGTTGAAGAGTGTTGTTGATGATGGGTCATCGGTGGATTGTGAATAAGTATTTTGGGGATTTTAATATTAATATTGGGTGAATTTAAAGGATTTTAAAATTTAATTTAAAATGGGTGGGAAGAGAGGTTGGATGGGTTGAAATAGCAACCCTCATCTTTTAAGGCAAGTGATTCGCATAATAAAATATTCCAAGCCATAATACATCAGTTATCACTCAAAGTTGTCCTTTATTGTCTCAATGTCTATTCTAAATTTCTTAAAATGCTAATAAGTAACTTTACTTTTGACAATCATAATTCTTCATTAATATACTAAAGGCAATTCATGCAATTATAATGCTACAATCACATATCTGATTAATATACCAAAGGCAACTCATACAACCATAATGCTTTTTTGTTCTGCAAAGTTATCTTAACCTAGTTCTACTTTTATCTCATCAGTCAAAAATAAGTACCATATTACACAAACACGGCATATTCTATCCTCAGTTCATAAAGTTCTAATGTTATGGCCAATTCTGTCATCTCTGTCTTACCCTTCAATTTACATCAGAATTACCAGTACCATGGCAATCATCACTTAGCTCCTCCATGTTTTTGCTTCACTAACACACTAGCAAACTCTGTTATTGGACTGATCCCAATCATGTTCTCTCTTTTTTTTTTGGTCTAGACCACTTGGTATCTAGACTTAACCGACTCCGAGCTCGAGCCAGGTCAGCCCACTAAGGGATAAAGCTCTCCTAGCGGTGGTTTTTGTGTTCGTGAAGTCTCGAACTCGAGACATCTTTTTAAGCCGCTGGAGTGCCGAACCACTCTGATGCACCGGCCATTGGTCAATCATCTTCTCTCTAGCTAGTAGCTACTATGATTCTTCATTCATGCGTCAATTAAAGTTCATTGTATGAATTACACCTACCATTGCCAGGTTCAAAAAAAGATTGATGCAGACAAACCAATCCCCAAAGTTATAAAGAGGCTAATTATATCGGTCACAAAGTTGACACATTCACCAACATTTTGTATTGAACTATCACAATATTTGTTTTTAAGAGTTGTTACAACAAAACAATCACTTGCTAGTAGCTTCTCTCAAATAAGTTCATTTCAACTAAACAAAAGATGCAATGAATAAGGACCAGGAGTCCCAAAACAAAAAATAGCCAAAACACAAAAAGTGGGAAGAAAATCAAATTATAAGAACATGGAAAACAATCAGAAAACGAAAAACAGAGAATTCAATCCCTAAAGTCTAGATGAACCCAATATCATGCATAAGGTTACCCATGGATAGCCAAAGGTATGTCATCAACCAAGTCACCTCCCAAAATTTTGTTACCTCCCTATCTTCATCATAGAACAACCTTCTGTTTCTTTCACAATAACACTAAATACTAGATATTTTTGGCAACTAATTAGAGATTGAGGCTTTGTTGTTGGCACTTGTTTGCAGCCAATACTAAATACTACATAATTTTTTCGACTATGAATGGCAACATCCATGATTCCATCTATATTTATTTCTAAATATTTGGTTCAGTTTTTTTTAATTATTATTATTTTGCAGTTGAGATGACGATCATAATATACAATTTATAAAAACCAAGTATATTAAAGAGTTGGATCTCAAGACTCCTCAATCATTCTAGGAATTCTTGAGATGAAAACAACCACAATTTGTCATGATGGACATGATTTTTTCTATTCTAGCAGCACCCACCTAATAAAACTGAGCCCTTATTCCAAGAAAATAATCGTTGCTGCTGCACACAATGTAGAAAATCCACATTTTGTTCCAAGAAAATATGAAAAGTTGCTCGCACTTTGCTTGAAAAAAAAAACTCTCTTGTCCAAAAACATTTCCCCCTCAACATTATCAGTCTCAATTAAGACAGATATCAGAAAATAGTATCACCCGAGATGGTCAAGACACTCTAGGTACTCGAGTAATGATATCAAATGAATCATAAACTATCAATTTGGGATTTTTTACTTCTTTCTAATTTTCTTGATAAGATGAAAAAGAAATAAAAATCTTACAGCAAGCAAAAACAATTTTAGGAAAAAAAAAAAAGAAGAAGATGAAGCAGACTTTCTCATGCTTCCCTGCCAAATATCTCCCACCTCCAAAGCCATCAACTATCCTAACGTCTCGCCATTAATACAAACAATGTTTTTGAATTAGAAAGGCTAATCTTACACAACCTAGCAACAATCCTTCGCGCACACAAGGAGACTCAAACCCTCAACCCAATGTAAAACACTATTCCGAATCATGTTGTCACGGTTTAAATGATTTACGAGTAACAAGAGCACTTCATATTGATCTGCAAATCAATTCAATTAATGCATGTTGAATCAAATATGCATTTAACTTAACTGGAACAGAACACAACCAAATAACCAATCCACAAATCAAGTTAAGATTCACATACATAAAAGTAACATAGATCCTGACCTGAAGAACATCGATTGCCCGCGAAACGCCAATCTTAACAAGCCGCCGCATAGGATCGCCCTCGAACATGAGCTCAATTGTCTCCACATACACACTCAGCTTCTCCACGTCAGGAACTTCAATCCTGCACAAATCAGCCGAACACCCAGAAGAACTCTCCCTGCAATCCGAAACCAATTTCGCAAACACGCAACTATTCTCCACCAGCACCTCGGAATCCATCTCCAACACCACACATTCCCCATTCTTCCCCTTCAAACTCAACCTCACATCATAAACACCATTGCAATTCTTGATCTCCTCTTCTTCCTTCAACTCCTCCATCATCACCACCATCTCGGGCTCCGTCAGCGAGGCCTCCGCGGCCGTCGACGGGCCGAAATGGGTGTCCGAATCGATCGGGGAAACCCGCCCTGGCGACAAGATCCGGCGAGGGTCGATCCGGCTGACCCTCTTGATGTTGGAGGGGGAATTGGGGACGGATTTCTGGGGGGTTTTGGGGGGAATTTCAGGGCTTTTGGGTGAGATCCCAAATGAGCAGCAGAGGGCTCGCCGGAGCCCTGGGGTTTCCCGGTGAGATTGGGACTTCCGGTCGCCGGATTCCGCCATTGTCGGTGGTGAGAAGTTGGGTCTGATCTATGAGAGATGCATTGTGTCTGCTTTACTCTTCTTCTAGTGCGGTAGTGTGAGTGTGTGACTTAAAAAAGAAGAAAGTGGAGAATTAGGAAAATAAAAATAAGGTTTCTTTATTTATTTCTTGTTCTTTGTTTTTGTTGTGGATGGTGGTGATGATGTTGATGTTTGGTCGGGGCATGGGATGGGATTTTTTGTTTTGATGTGTCAAGTGAGAGAGTAATATTAGTGACCTGAAAAGAAGAGAATATTATTTTATTAGCTCTCCTGCGCTAGCAAGATGAAATTTTGATTTGAAATATGTTCTCAAATCTTAACACTGAAAAACTTCTTTGATCATTTAATTTGCACAAGCATTACTCTCTATAAAATGTGGCTAAAAACTAAACTCCACTCTCTATCCGTCTCCCTTAAAATATTATGAATACCTGAATCTAGAAAATGGCCCTGTGATGAGTCTAGAATAAAATCAATTTCTTTTTGCGAGTCTAGCTCCACAACAAGTTTTCTACATCATTTATCTCATGTCAGTTGTAAGTCATATTTAACTCTCATAGTTCGACGCAAAAAGGTGAACACTAAGTCTTTATTTAACTTGTCATCCTCAGTATCACTCCTGTCGTTATGGCTTCCTCATCCTCCCCTTGCTCCATCACAATTTATTTCAACCACCCATCCTCCGGTGCTACCCAATGACAATGTTTTGTTCTTGCTAGAGCTTGGTTCGCGATCAACCACAAACCTCCCGAACGAAGGATTTCATCAATTTTGTAAATAATGGATCGTTTGACTTCATATCCTGTATTAGATCAATTCCCAAACATAGTGTTATTTCTTTAATACCACAACTTCCAACATGAAACACCAAACATTATCTTCTTGCAATGGTCTTTCTGACTGAGGTTCTGTAATGGCCCAATTATTAATTGTCATTATTTATGACGTCATTACAGATGTGGATGACAGGTCTCGGACGGATTAGGTATACAATCCGTTTATGTGTTTTTTTGTTGTATTTTGCGATGCATTTGTTTAAACTAGGTTATTTGCATTGCAATGTTGTGGGTTTATATTGTATATGCTGAGTGAGACAGTGTGACGAATGTTCACCTTGGGTAGCATGTAGACGTGGGTACCGGGGAGACAAATGGTTAGTACACTAGGTCGGGGGTTCATATACACACAATAAATGATAAAATACGCTAAATAAGTAATATAAAATGTTGTATATATATAAGTGACGCGAGTGTACGCGTTGGACGTGCGGAATAGTGCAGGACCGAGTACCGAAACACCCGAGGATTAGTTTGGTTATTGTGATTAGGATGAGAACAAGGATTATGTCACTAATGGAATGACTTGTTGACCCCACAAGAGCCACAAGATCAAGTTTTGAGATTCACAAACACCCAAAATGACATTTTGTGGTATAAATATCCCAAATTCCCCATCTCACCACTTTTTCCCTCTCCTCTCCTTGTTTGAACGAAAATTGGAAGTGAAGCTAGGGTTTGTGGTGAAGTTTGGAACTCACTTGGAGTGTTAAATCAAGTGGGATTCAATTAAAAGGTTAGATCTTTGATCTCCATCTCGTTCTCTACGTTTCGGACCTGTTTTCTCGGGTTTTAACGAGGCTTTCTGAGTCGGGAATCGAGCACACCAATTTTGTGGGTATTGCTATGGTTTAAGGGCTTGTGTGAAGCAACAATATTGATGTTTTGGTTTTGTCTTTGTGGTTGCTATGGATTTCAAAACGAATTTAGGGTTCTGGCAAGAAAATTTGGGGTTTGCGTCTCGACGTGATTTGTCGAGGGGTTTTGATTGATTATGGTATTTTGGACGTTTGATGAGTGGTTGGGACGAGTGCGGACTGCGGCGACGAGCCGAGGTGGTCCCAGAACCCTTGGAACTTTCCCTGGCTTGGACACTCTTAGGCGCGTCGTGGGGGTTTGAGGGCACAACACCACCTGCGACGTCCAGATCAGAGGCAAACTACCACCCCACACTTTAAATGGCGTCGTGGGGGTGGAGCGTGACGACGTCTGTTCATGGCGCCCAAGAGGCCGTGAAGCTCTTGTTCACAGCAGCGCCTCTGACGGCGTCCAGAATAGTGATATAAAATAAAATTTTAAAAATAAATTAGCCTATTGAGGGTTTTTAGGGTTTATATAACCTTATATAAGGTTTAATAGGTGTTTTTATCGAGGATTTGGTATTGAATAATAATTTTCGAGGTTTGGGGAAATTGATTAGATTTATCGGGAATTCAGTTTTAGGTTGGTTTAACGGGTAGTTAACACATGGTTGAGGTGTGCATTAGACATTGGCATTAGTAGAGCGTAGTTTGAGGTGTGTAGTATCCCAACTGAAATTTATTTTGAGTATTTATTGTTTGGATTATTTGAATTCACGTCCTATTGTTCATTTATTCGAATTTCTAGTCTTTATTTACGATCGGTTAAGTTTACCCCCGTCGAGTATTCTATTCCGTTGGCATTGTGGCACACTAGGCCATAACATATCTTTAAGGGATATGTTGGTGGATTGTCGACCCGATTGCTAATTTTTCCTATACACATGTCGGTGAGCTGTGGCCTACACCGGCTACCGAGCGAACTCAGGGATTTCAGTCAGTTCAAATTTACTCACTGCGATGCCTGGGTGATAGTCTGAAGTATGGTTCTAGTTTGACCTAGATTGTGCATGCACTTTGATTCACTGCTATTATATATTCATGTGAGGGTTTTCCCCAGTTGTCTAATTCTTTTCTTCCGCATGTTTAGTTAATAGTATTTTGATTCCAACATTTACTTATATTATTTACTCGGTGAATTTTCTTAAGATTACTCACTCTAGGAATCGTCATCTATTTTGTTGCGATGACTGAGTGCAGACCCCAGTACAAGCAGTGGGAAGAACAAGCTAGAGGATTTCTTGTGATTTACAGTAGATTGGGTACTTGTACGTTTGGTTATATTTATTGTTTAATGTTGGGTTTTAGGATATGAGAGCTTTTTGACATGTACATGACCTCATATGCTTCGGTGTAGCCAATACATCGTGAATCTTGGTGTGACTCTGCATGTATTTCCCCGCAGTCTCTAGATTTATACCTCCATGAAATTTCTCTGAATGGTTTCGTTAAAATTCACAAGCCTATTTCTCCTCAACGGTGGCCCCAATAATCTTTTCCCTAGAAGTAGTAAGTGTATCCTTAGCCAATGTGTGACGGCCTTAAATCTTCGGGGTCGCCCGTGACCCACGCCCTTCGCTTGCAAGCCCAACAGCGCCTGTCACGTCATCACTGCTGCCACGTCAATAGCTCTGTGAAGTGAAGCTCCGTTTGACTAATCCTACTATATTAAGTTGTTTAATTTATTTAAACATCTAGTAGGTTGGCAAATTTAAATAACAATAGCGGAAGCGTTTAATTCGTATGTTATGAGAATTTATTAAGCCTAAGCAGTGGAAAACCCGAAAATCACACCATATATATAACTGAGATGAAATAAACAGTAATCCATATATATGTGATAAAGTTCTAAAGTCCCCAAAACCCAGCAAAACAAAATATACATACATGATATCAAAACACGAACTATCACCAGCAACGACCTCAGAGATAGTCGCCTAATACCTCATTTTCCTTGCTCTTGCTCGTACCAGGATCTGCGCTCAGTTGCCCAACACATACAACAACGAGCCCAGTGAGTAAATTCCCAAGAGAAGTCTACACGTTAATCATGAAAAACCACAATACTCTGCGAGACATGTGAATATGACCCTGACGACAGGAGTTATATTCCTATGGCTGGCAGTAAACAATATTCACAACTAATATGACGATAACATACAGTGAAAATAAAACAAACTAAAAGATAAAACAACATTCGAGTAAACCGATTCAATTACGATATCAATTAAGACTAGATGGAATTGTGATGGAGTCTAACAAAACTAGATTATACTTCGTAGATTCGGATGACCCCGATTGAGCACATCAAGTCTAAAACACATCCGAACTACTAACGGTGACCGGAACAAATCACAACCCATCGGACACATGCACCCCACTATGCGTATAAAGGGAAAATAACTCAATCAAGGGAAGTAGAGGAATTCTATAAGTGTGGAAAACCCCGGGTATTCATGTGCAATTCGATAGGTAAATGTACATGATACCAGTCTCACAAAAGAAATACTAAGTTCAATGATCCCAACAATGTAAATATAAAACGATATACACATCAACAAAAGTATAAACACCTATTAAAGAGTCTCTCTGATGTCGCTGCTAATCCTCACAGTAGATCACCTAGGCAGGGTCCCTTGGCCTTGCTGCTCTCCGCCCTATCTACACCCACCGTCACAAACTAGACGGTGAGTAACTGAATAAAATCGAATGTAATGCCAGAAGAAGATAACAGTAATTCATGATAACACAAGTAAAGCAGTCTAAATATCATGCGGTAATAAAAGACAAAAAATTAAATAGACAATATGCATGATAAACAGACTAATAGATATAAATCGAAAGTCAAGTGTGTTCCAAGAAATCAAAAGAGGCTCATAAGTGGTCTAGATCATAGCATAACGGCGAAGACCTCGCGAGGTCTTCCCGGGCATCGACACAAGCGAAGGCACAGCTATGACTGGAGGGACTTGAACCCATCCACCCAGTACTCGGTGTCACACGGTCACTAAGGGTGGTCACACACTCGTGCGCATGAGTGCCCGCGTTTTATCCCTCTAGTGCAGGTCCTAGTACTTTCGAGACGAAACACTTACGCCGGGAAACACACAACAAGAAATGGAATAGAATACCAATAATAGAGCGTAACAAAACTGAATAAATGGTAATGAATCACATGGCATTTTCTTACTGGCTTACAAACGTACAAATGCTTTTTAAGGCAATTGTACTTACCTGACTAATCGCAACCCGGTATTCACTCCGAAACTCTAATACGTTCCCCGTGAGTCTCGACTACCTGATAAAGTTTTGAATCTCGAATATTAGTTTAAAGCTCGCATTTAGTCTTAAGGTGAGTCTTTATAAATTCGTTTTAGGGTCGTTTGTTTAGGTGACTCGAACCGTTAAGAAAAGTTCCCCGATATGGTGAATATGTTCCTACTTTCATAGATTATGAACTTTAACATCGTTTTGTACCTCTTTAGGCTCTTGTTGAGCCCAAACTCTAACACCATAATTATTTTTATATTTTATTTCTTTGTCTTGGGCCTCAAGTTGTACCTATCTCATTGGCCCTCATTTGGGCCTTAACACCACTCATTTACATATCATTTATATTTGTCATGGACCTCTATTAAGTAATGTGTATGTTGGGCCTTTGTTGGGCTTTAACACAAGCCTACAACAATTAACTAAAGGTGTCCATACTTCTCCTTTTCATTTATTCACAAACATAAAATAATACACACACCCTACACACACACATACATTTTCATTATACACACACATGTACAATTGTTGTGTACACCCCACTGTGTACACCCCACACATCACACACCCCACTGTTATGTGCACACAACACCCCCGCTTTTGTGTGCACCCCACTGCTATTTACACCCCATATTTACATGTGTTAATGTCACTTTATTACTTAAAACTATATAATATACATTAATCTATTTTGTTACACCCACAACCATTGTGTACACCCCACTGTGGTGTACACATACATGCTGGTGTGTACACCCCACAATGGTGTACACATACACCCATTCATGCACCCCATGTACACCAACCCACCACCAAACAGTCATGCATACACCCAAAAACAGTTGAGAAAACACCACATAAAATCATGAAACTGGTGTACTCGAGAAACAAGAGAGGAGGAGAAGTTCACCTAGGGTGGGACGTGGAGTCTCCGACGGCGAGGAAAGTGGCAGCGGTGACGTGAGGCCGAGAAGAGGAGGGGTGACGTGAGGCCGAGAAGAGGGAGGAGAGATCCGAGAGAGAACAACGAGAGTGAGAGAGGAGAGGACCCGAGACCGAGAGAGAGATCGCGTGGCCGAGAGAGAGAGGCCGAGATGAAGAGAAGGAGAGTGGGCGGCGGTTATGTTGGAGGAGAAGATGAATAGTAGGGTTTCTTTGTTGTTGTTATATTTATATGGTCAAATGACCTTTTTACCCCCAACTTACTTCCTACCAAATTTTAAACCATTGCCCTTATGGGTCTTTTTGTTTATTTATTGATTTTTCTTTATTACACATTAAAGTATGTGTGTGTTGTCACTTGCATGACTCTCCATCTCAACACACCCGCATCTCGAGGTCAATCTCATGGCTCCTCACCATTGAACTGTGTCACTTTAACAATTCCAATTCCATAGACCATATGTTGCGTATGTGACGGCCCCAAATTCCACAACCCTAGAATCGGGCGCCGCCCGGCCTAGAACCGCGCGAACCCCCGAGCCAATCCCGACGAGTCGCGCGGGGCCAGTGAGCCTATCCTTACCATTCAATCATTTGTTTATCATTTGAAAGTGAAGTCAATTAATTAGCGAGTTATCAAAGTAATAAGCGGAAGCAATTAATCTCAACTAATAAATCAACTTCGAAAGCTCTAAGTTAGGACAAAAACCTAGGGTGTGGGAACCTTGTATACCATATATATACCATGTAAAGCAAGGAGAGAATCATCTAAGTCATAATATCCAAAAAGATCTCTCAACCCAGTACCCAATGTACAAAAACAATATAAGTAGCTATTACAACAAAAAAAATGTCACCTATATCAGCAGTGGAGGGCCGCTCAAAGTATATCACCTAACTGCACGGCCTTTCCTTTACTGGACTGCGGATCTGCACTCGGTCAAACACAAGAATGACGAGTCCAGGTAAGTAACGCCAAGCAGGAACAACAATAAATACAGTATTTCGAATTAAATAAATGAACAGTCAATTCATGCCGATAGAAAGAAAAGGACAGGGAGCGCATGAATATATAAAAACTGTAAATAAATAAATAAGCAATCGAAATTGAGTGTCCCGGAATGCAAGGGAAAGGCACAAGTGGTCCCGACCAATTAAAGTCGTTAAGTTCGAGGACAAAATCTCCTAAAAGGCTAGGAGTCGAGACAGAATCTCCTCTAAGACCCCTACGCGAGTGCGAGTCCCAAACAATCGGTGGAGAACTCTCACCCCGTACACGTCATTACAACTAATCACGTATCCCCGTCGTAAACTCCGGTATGATACACCGCGAGCCCGGAATTCTGCAAGGATCACGCTTGACACACTTGCCTTAGGACAATTCAAAAGGAATGGAATGACAAGATAGTATTGAAACAATATCAATAAATAATTAAAAGCTCAAGAAATACTGTGGTGTTCCTCACTGGTTTACTTACCTCGATCCAAGCTAATTCGCGCTAACACGGACTCTGACACGCCCCTTATGGTCCCCGTGTGCACAATAATCCTGATAATGCAATTTATATCAATTTCCTTAATTTCCTATGATTTTTCAAAAATTTTAGCTATTTTTGCCAAATTTCACGTTTTCCAAGGTAAAACCCCGACAAAACGTCTCACAAAAATCCCGAATATTTCACTTTTCGTAGAAATTTTCAAATTTCTCTTTATTTGATGAAAATATAATTTTCTGGAATTTTCTAAAATTTTTCCTGAATTTTTCCTATTTTTCTGGAATTTATTTCAATTAAAATCAATTTTAATATATTTAATCAAAATAAATAATTTTTATTAATATAATATATAGGTGGGTCGCGGGTCGGGTCTGGCCCCACCCAGCTGGGTTGGGTCGGGTCAGGACCGGCTTGACCGGGTCTGACCGGTCAAACCGAGTTTGTCCGGTCCACCAGGGTCAAACCCGGTCTGACCTTGTCAAACGGGTCGACCGGTCGACCTAAACCGGGTCGGGTCACCTTGACCCAGCCCGGTTTCTCTTCTTCTTCGTTCTTTGTGTTTGCTGGAAAATCCAGCAAACAACACAATGTGGCGTCATTCATTTTTTTTTTATTTTGTCTTTTCTAACAACATTAACAACAATACAACAAACAACGATCAGCATACACTTAACCACCATCATCACCACCATTTTCACCATTTGAATCCACCATCCCCTCAACGACAACTTCGACAACAAATCTCGAAATCAAGCACAACGACACACCAACAACGAAATCAATCCTTACCTGAATCTCGCCTCGACGTCGCGTCTACGGTCTCCGCGAACCGCCGCCTTCCTCTCCTTAGTTTCTCCTTCTCTATCGATTCCTCTTCTTCTCCCAATTTTTTTTTTGATCGGCCATGGAGAATGGGTGGTGGTGGTGTGATGAAATTGGGTATTTTGGTCAAATGACCAAAATACCCCTAATCCTTATCCATATCCTTTACAACTTTGTTGCCCTTTTGGTCTTTTCACAATTTCACCTACCAACTTTGATAACTCACTTGGGTGACTTAGTTGACTTTTGGTCTTTTGATCTCATCCATTTCACACAACACTCAACATTTCCTTCGGGTATTCTCGCACCCGACTCATAATACTAACTTTGTTCGTCGCGTCACCACAGACGTACCGACGTAACAAACAGACTTTAAAACCTTTTAATTATTATTTATTTAATATTTTGTCAGTGTTTCTAATTAAATTTGTTCCCCCGGGCTACCAACGCTCGTACACAACGCCTTTACCCATTAAAAACTTAAAATTGCACAAATGAAATATAATATAATACAAACATCATACAAAACTAACATACCTCGGCATCGACGTCCGAGAATTGATGACTGTACCACGGCGTGGGCCCACGTATCACCTATTTTGACACGTGGCATAGGTTAAATTTTTAGGGTTGTTACAGCGTAATTAACTAACTTTCGCGTTCAAGCGACGTTCCTTGGTCCGTTTTTCCTTGTTCCGACTCTCGTAACTCGCGTAGTCTCGCCAACTATTTAATTAAATTAATTAAAAATTCATTTATTTGTATTTTTTACTTGTTTTTCTCCCCCATTTAACTAGTCGAAACCTCACTTAATTAAATATCGCCCGACCGGCTCGAAACCCGTAAAATACTTAAAATACTAATACAAATCATAAAATCACTTCGGTGTCGACTCGAAGTTCGAAAATCTTGTCCAAAGTATTCATGTAGCCGGGTCACAATTTCTGACAAGTGCAACACAAGTCAGTTAAAAATTTTGGGGTTGTTACAATGCGGGTAGCTATTCACCGGTTGAACCCAGCACTTGCGCTACTATCTAGCCTACTCAATTCCGTAACACAACCATCTCGATTAACCTCCGACCATGTGAACAAATCAAACACCGACCAACACATGATCATAATGGATAAACATGGCAATCCAATAAGTAAATAATGCGGTAAATAAATAAAATTTGATAAACAATCATTTACATGGACACACCACGAATGAAATAAAGTGTAACATTCTCAAGGGTTTTACGCACCTGTAACTACGCACTCCGACTTCCCGGACCTGTCAATCCGATCCGCTTAGCTCTTCTTATGCCCGAGCTATGGTTCCCCAGTCCCTGAAGTCCATTTATAGTGTTTTATATTATTAATAAAACACATTATCTAATTTTATGATATTATGTCATATTTTTCAAATTTGAGTTATGATACCTCTCCCGGACTATGTCGGGGTTCCAAAAATACCCGAAAAGTCCCAAAATCACTTTTTTACCTTTTTCTTGATTTTCTATATTTTTCTAGAATTTTTTTTTATATTTTTCAACTATTTTCCCTATTTTCTAGAAAATAATATATATATATATTATTTAATTTAATATAAAAAATTATTTTTTTTATTAGGGGGACCCACTTGGACCGCTCCGGTCCAGGTGGTTGGACCGGCCTTGGCCCAGCCCGGTTCGGGGAGAGGACGCATGCGCGTGCATCACCCTCCTCCCAAAACAGATTCGTCTCTGGTTTGAACTAGAGACGAATCCGTCTCTGCTGCCCATTTTTTTTCCTTCTTTCATGCTTCCTTTACTCTCCTCTCCATTCCTCATCACTCTCAATCCATTGGAGACCCTCCAAACCTCAAAATCTCACCTCAAATCCACCAAAACAACATCAAATTCTCGGATCAAAATACATGTAAATAAACCCAAAATTTACCAAATCACCTCAATTTTCCAAAAATTCGATCCAAATCAATGTAATTCATCAAAACCAACTTTAATAACACCGAATTCATCAAAATCAATGATAAAATCCTCCAAAAATTCAAACTAACCTCAACCCACAAAACCCACATTTTTATTCAAAAATTACATTTAAATGGTAGAGATTACCTTGGATCAACTTTTTGACGCCTAAATCACCTCTTCAAAGCTTGAATTCACCTCTCCAACCCTGTATCTCTAACTGATCTCTCTAATTTACTTGAGAAAATGCATCATTTTGCATGTTGAACACCCATCGACAAGTATTTATATGTTGAGTTCAATCTAATGTGTGCACGCATCCCGAGGAGGATCTAAGGGTCACTGATCACTCCTATGTCACTCAAGTCAAGATACCTTATCAAACACAATCTATCTTGTTTTTGGTTTGTTGTCAATCTCGAGGATAATCCAATGTGTGCTGATTTTCCAGTTCAAACTATAGGATTTCAATTTATTCATTAATACATTAATTCAACCTTAGGTTAGGCCACCTAATAAATCATATAAAAATCATAGGTTAGACACATTAACACTCAGCTACCCGGCAACCCATGCCCCGAACCCCAACTATCCCGTACCCGATACCCGACACCAACTTCGGGACATAAACCCGACTCGTAGCCTTGCCCGATATCAACTTACACAAATGTGATGTTTATATAAATATTAAATTTTACATCACAATAATAGACATACAACATACACAAATAACACAATATAACTTGGGTACTTTATCCGAGTCTACCCAGCTGTCCCCGTAACGCCCGAATTACCCGTTAATCCTCATGATTAACACAAATCCTGATTAAATTAATTTGGGCCGTTACACAATATATCTACAGTAGGTGGTACAACATTTACCTAAACCTGTGCCTCCCCAGTTACAACACGTCCGTCTCATCTTGTTGGTGTTGCAGTGTATCTGTCTGAGTAGGAGCACTCTCAACCTGTGTATCCGGTACTGGTGTCGAATAATTAGGGGGTAAATGTGTAACCTGAGTCCTCAACAACCTGAGGATCTCCTCTAACTGCTGCCCATGTGATGAAACTAACTAAGACATTCGTCTAGTCTCCCATGGACATCTTTTGAACCACCATCACTGGTACTAGGTTGATCAACCATCGCAATTTGAAAATATAATGAAAACTTGATCAGACAGAGCTATCGATAATGGTATATACAACACATCAAATAGCTTATAGTCCGATTTTGAATTCTCCAACTCTTTTCACTTCCCAACTAAGACTTAAGTCAGGATCATAGAGTTCCACTATAAGTTCAACCATTGTCATAACTTTTGGTGATTGTGTCTTAATAGATTGTGATTTAATCAATAGTCAAGTTTTGCAAACTTAGGCTCTGATACCAACTGTGACGGCCCCAGTTCCATGACCTTAAAACTGGACTCCGCTCGACCTAAATTTACGTAGACCCCGAGTCAACCTTCGCGCAGTCAACGCAAACCTCGCGCTGTCAACACAAACCTAATCAGTCTTACCTTACCTTCTACCGTTTATTTAACAATTTAAGATGAGATAATTAATATTAGTGAGTTATTCAAAGATAAATGAAAGCATTTAAAATCTCTAACTAATATAACAATCTCAAGACATAAGTTAGGATAACTTATAATGTGGAAACCTTGCAAATACATATATTACCATCATATGTCATATCATTGGAGAGAATATCATCATATACATGCTCAAGATCTCTTATTCCCAAAACCCAGTTTCAAAACTTATATATATATACACACACACACTAATACAAAATCAAACCTACGTCGAGACCAAAAGATGATCAACTCTGAATCCTCAAAGCAAATCACCAAGTCGAGGAGCTTTCTTTTGCTCGATTGTGGATCTGCACTCAGTCAAACATAAGAATGAAAAATCTTAGATAAGTAACGCCAAACAGGATGTTTATAGTATTTTGAAATAAATAACACTATATATTCATGCTGATAGAAAGAAAAGTGCAGGGAATGCATGAATAAATAAATATTGGAAATAAATCTGAATAAATCGATGATGAGTGTCCATGAATCAAATGGAAAGGCGCAAGTAGTCCCGACTAGTGAAAAAGTTATTTGAATTGAGGAGAAATGGGACGACCCCAGTTTTCAAACCTTAAACTGAGCCCCATTCGGCCTAGTCTTACATGAAACTTCGAGCCTGTCTCGACGAATCACGCAAGGCTAGTAAGCTTTTCCTTACTAATTAAAATTTATTTACCAATTCTAACATTGATTAGTGAGTTATCATCAATGTAGCGGAAACAAAAGTTTAAACTAATCAAATAATCACAATCATATTAAAATAAGACATCCTAGAGTGCAAAACCCCGCATATGCATATCATCATTAATGATCAGTTAAAGGAGAACAACATATCGATATACATGCCCAGAATCTATCACATACCCAAACACATGTTTCAAAACAACATATATATACGATAATACAAAAAGTCTCCTAATCAATCAAATGGAAAAACGTGCTACGGTATCCTTAAAGAAAATCTCCCAGCTCTTGAGCCTTTTCCTTGCTGGACTGTGGATCTGCACTCCGTCAAACACAAAAATGACGAACCCAGGTAAGTAATGCCAAGTAGAACAATACTACAACATTTCGAAATAAATAAACATCAGTCCACATTCATGATGATATAAAGAAATAAATAAGGAACGCATGAACGTATAAGACTGTAAATAAATCAATTGAAAATGAGTGTCCGAGTTACGAAATAGAATAGCAAGGAGTCCCAACAACATCGTTGAGTCGAGGTAAAACCTACAAGACTTGGTTCAGGACAAGAACATAGTGTACCAACCCTAACCTTTGAGATTATGAGATATCCATAGACCTAGATAAGAGCCCCCAACGTACACTCAATTGGGAGATATCAACAGCGTCTAGATAAGAGCTCACATCACAGGTAAAAGTAATCATAACTCATTTTCCAGTGGACCACTCAACCAACAGAGATTCCAAAAGATATAATGATAAATAGATCAATAACAACAAATTAAAGCTCAAGAAATAACTGTAAAAATTCTCATTAATTTGCTTACTTGTAATCAAACTAATACGTGCTCAACGAACCCCCGACACGTCTCCTAAGACCTCTCGTGTGTCCCATCGATGTTCAAAATCCCAAATATACATTTAGTTTGAAATTCCCGTTAATTACCCTAATTCTATTCAATTTCCATAATTTATTTGTTCACACCATTTGGGTCCATTACCTAGGTATTAGTTCGTATTCGGACCCATTGGGATACTCGAGAGATCCTTGAAAGTTTCTAAAAATTTAATAAAAATTTGCCCATGTGAATAATATCACGTCGTCGGGACGCCGTGGCATCCATTGGCTTGGGCGGCGTCTCCACGACGTGACAAATGTGGCTCACTGCCCAACACGCCATAGGTGACATCGTGACCTTACTAGTCTTAGCGGTGTCCTCACGGCGTGGGACCTTGAGGCCCCTCCCCAAGACGTCGTTAGTGTCGCCGAGAGTTGTTTGTGCGCACGGCGTCGCTCACGACGTCCACTCCAGAACCCCTGTAAGTCAGGGTTTTGACATTTCGGCTTGCGTTGTCGTGTTTCGAGCCTATTCCAAATTTGACTAAATATCCAATACAACGCCAAGTCACTTTCGGCTCGAGTTAAAACCCACCAATACCATCGATTGTGCGTAATTCATTTAAAATTTCCCAAAAATCCCAAAAATTGAGAAAACCTTCCAAACATCAAAACCATTTCACAAATCACTTAATAATCATCCAATTGACTCCCAATCCATTAAAACCAACCACAAAATCTAATTTCCAAAATCATCGTCCGAAATTATCACGACGAAAACCAACAAAAACACTGCCAAATCATAGATATATGCATGGAATTGGATTCTCACCTTAGAAATCGAGTTTGATTGTTCCTTCGGTGTCGAATCTCGACGAAAACCCCTCGAAACCCACACATTTTCATTGTTTGATCGAAAAAGAGAGATGAGATGAGAGAGAAATGTTGATGGGGTGGGGTTTTTATACCCCCCCTAATCTTATTTCACATACTAATCCCGATACCAATCCCTTGGCTCTCATTATTTCCATCCACCAACTGTGACACAAACTTGTAACATTAATAGGTGACATAATCACTCTTCTTTGTGATTTCTCGCACAATGCTTGCATTTCCGAATTCGTTTCGAATCCTAATTCGCTCGTCGCATCATCCCAAACGTACCAACGTATCAAACTCGATTTCTAAGGTGAGAATCCAATTCTCCACGTGTATATATACGATTTGGTGATGTTTTGTTGGTTTTTGTCGTGATAATTTCGGACGACGATTTTGGAAATCAGTTTTTGAGGTTTGCTTTGATGGATTGGGAGTCAATTGGATAATCATTAAGTGATTTTTGAAATGGTTTTGGTGTTTGGAAGGTTTTCTGAATTTTTTGGATTTTTTGGGATTTTTGAATGAATTACGCACAATCAATGGTTTTGGTGGGTTTTGACGCGAGCCGAGGGTGGTTTGGCATTGTATTGGATGTTTAGTCGAAGTTGGAGTAGGCTCGAAGCACGGCGATGCGAGGCGGGGTGTTAAAAACCCCGACTCGTAGGCGTTCTGGAGTGAACGTCGTGAGCACAAACAGCTCACGGCATTTTGGGCAGGGGCCTCAGGGTCTTACGCCGCGAGGACGCCGCCAACACCAGGAAGGTCACAACGTCACCCATGGCGTGTTGGGTAGTGAGCCACATTTGTTACGCCATGGAGACTCTGCCCAAGCCAATTGATGCCACGGTGTCTCGACGACGTGACATTGTTCATAAGGGAAAATTTTTATTAAATTTTTGGAAACTTTGGGGATCTCTCGAGTATCCCAATGGGTCCGAATAACTAATACCCAGGTAATCAACTTAAATGGTGTGAACGAATAAATTATGGAAATTGGATAGAATAAGGGTAATTAAAGGGAATTTCAAACTAAATGTATATTAGGATTTTGAACATCGACGGGACACATGGGAGGTTTTAGGAGACGTGTCGAGGGTCCGTTGAGTGCGTATAGTTGGATTACAGGTAAGTAAACCAGTAAGAACTTCTACAGTTATTTCTTGAGCTTTAATTTGTTGTTATTGCTTTGTTTATCATTATATCTCTTGGAATCTCTGTTGGTTGGTGTTATGGTTACTTTTACCTGTGATGTGAGCTCTTATCTAGACGTTGTTGATATCTCCCATTTGAGTGTATGCTGGGGGCTCTTATCTGGGTCTATGGATATCTCATAGTCGCAAGGGTTAGGGCTGGTAGGCTGTGTTCTTGTCCTGAACCCGAGTCTTGTAGGTTTTACCTCGACTCAACGATTGTTGTCAGGACTCCTTGCTATTCTATTTCGTAACTCGGACACTCACTCTTCGATTGATTTATTTACATTCTTATACATTCATGCGTTCCTTATTCCTTTTTTCTATCAGCATGAATGTGGACTGATGTTTATTTATTTCGAAATGTTGTATTATTGTTCTGTTTGGTGTTACTTACCTGGACTCGTCATTCTTGTGTTTGACAGAGTGCAGATCCACAATCCAGCAAAGGAAAGGCTCCAGAGCTGGGATATTTGCTTTGAGGATACCGGAGCACGCCTTTCCACTTGATTGATTAGGTGACTTTTTGTATTATTGTATATATATATATATATATGTTGTTTTGAAACATGGGTTTGGATATGTGAGATATTATATGCATGTATATCGATATGTTGTTCTCTCTTATTGATCATTAATGATAATATGTATATGCGGGGTTCCACACTCTAGGAAGTCTTATTTTAATATGGTTGTGATTACTTGATTAGTTTAAGCTTTTGCTTCCGCTATATTGATGATAACTCACTAATCAATGTTATAACTGGTAAATGAATTTTAATTGGCAAGGAAAGGCCCGGACGTACCAACGTATCAAACGCGTTTTACAACTTTTATTTATTATTTATTTTGTATCTTGTCCCCCGGACTACTAATTACCCGTCTAACATTCACCTGAAAATGTGTTATTTTACAAAACCCTCGAGCCGAACCGTTCCCGTACCAACGCTCACACTCAAACGTCCTCGCATGTTTGGGACATTGGAATTAAACATTAGGGTAATACAATATAATACAAATCACCGAATAGAAATAACATACCTTAACGTTGACGACTGAGAATTAGACAATTGTATCATGAAAATGGGCCCACGTCGACACGTGACACAAGTTAGAATTTAGGGTCGTTACAAGAAACATCTATTAATATTCACCATCCCAACTCAGAGTTTATGACGTGATAATTTCACATAATCCTTAAATCACACGAATGTAGAATTCCTCAACAATCTAGTTAAGTACTTCTCATTTCGTTTGTAGGAACCAAAAGATCGTAACGTGAATTCCAAGTTCCAAAATAGTATCGTGAATCCCAAGTTCTTAGCGTTAGGGAATAACCCTAGGTAGCCCATCATCTCATAGATCATGTTTACTTACTTACCTTTAGGCCACTTAAATAGAATAGAGTTTCGAAACATGATAGAGCAATAACAATAATAAATTAATGCTCAAAGAAATAACTGTAAATTTTCCCCACAGGTTTACTTACCTATGTCCAACGCTAATACACACTCACATGCCCGTAATTCATCCTACGAATTCCCAAGTATGCATATTATTGTCCTACAACACCTGTTAACCAAAATCATCATTAATCCCTCAATTATCCTATTTTCCATAATTTTTTTATTTACTTAATTTGGTCAATTGCCCGAGTATTGGTTCTTATTGGAACCAATTTAGATATCTAAGAGACCACCGAAGTTTTTGAAAAAAAAAATGAAAAATTGATCTGATGAACAGTGTCATGTTGTGAGTGGCATCATGGCCCCATTTTCCTAGCGGCATCATCTAAAGCATTAAACCAAAATTCTTCACTGATTCGGATGTCATGGGTGAAATCTCTCTTGGTGTCCCTCGAGACGCCAGTTCCTGAAATCATTTCTGAGTTTTTTCGACACCCGGCTCGCTTCGTCGCGTTCGAACCTATCCCAAACTCATTGGGACGCTCTAATATAGCTATTCCAACATTCAACTCGACTAAAACATCGATCTATAACCCGGTATGGAAATTAACTCAAAAATCACGATAATTCCCAAAAATTACAAAACTCATCCAAACACCCAAAACAACCATATGGTTGTGCTCCACACCAATCCATCAATCCATATAAATCATCAAAACACTTGAAAAACTAATTTCCAACTTTGACATCCAAAAATACCACGACGAGAATCCTTAAAAGACCAGTCAAAATACGTACACCTCGCAAGGAGTAGAGTTATTGTAACAACCTAATTAATAATTGTCGTTATTTATGACATCATTGCAGATGTGGATGCCAGCAGGGATGTTTATGGTTCCCACAACGAGGACGGAGCAAAATCCGATTAGGTATACAGTCCGTTTTGTGTGCTTTTTGTTGTGTATTTGTGATATATATGTCCAATTTAGTTAAATTGCATCGCAATATGTGTGTTTATATTGTTCATTGACGAGTGAGCTGGTGTGACGGGTATTCATTGCAAAAAGCGCATTGGAACAAATACCGGGTGGCGAACAATTAGTACACTAGGGCGGGGGTCTAAACATACACAATAAATGATAAAATTCATTAAATAATTCATAATAAATAATGTTGAAGCAGTTAGAATCGATGTGGTATGAAAATGAGATAGTTCGCTGTCTGAAGCTAGGTATCGAAACACTGGAGAATGAATAGTGGTAGCTAGAAAAAAAGAAACAAGAGAAGTCAATTTTAGCACTATTTGGAGACCATTTGACTTGATCTTAACCCTCTAATCATGCCTTGAGATTGGTGGGTGTGAGTGGATGAGATGGATATATATATATATATGGGATTTTGTGGGTTTCTACCAACTTTTCTCTCTCCTCTCAAGTGTGGACAAAAATCCAATGTGGTTTGAGGGTTTTGTGAGATTTAAGTGATAATTTGGAGCTCAAGAACACATGGGAAATGAATTTTAAGGTAAGATCCTCGATCATCTTGTCGTTCTCTACATTTCAAGATGATTTTTTGGGGGTTTTGGCGGTATTTTCAGTGTGGATTTTGAGCACATCGGTGGAATGAGATGTTGCTATGGGTTGGAATGTTGGATTTGAGGTTAAGGTGGTGAATTTGGTATTGATGTGTGGGTGTTTTGATTTTCAAGTGATTTTTAGGGTTTTTGGTCGAAAAACTCGGGGTTTACATTTCGGACGTGTGTTGTTAAGTGGTTTTATGGGTTTTATGAGTTTTATGGAGTGTTTAATGAGTTATTGGAGCGAGCGTGGATAACGACGAGGAACCGAGGGGTTTGAAAACTTTAGAAAACTCTCTTTGTCGAAAACGCTGTCAAGCGTGTTGTGGGGTTCAAAAGCTCACGGCGCCACTCGCTGCGTCTTGGGCAGCAGCGAAATATGGAAAAATGGGGAAAAGACGCTTTGGAGACGTCGTGGGAGGAAATAACATGACGGCGTGTTCACGACGTCCAATACGTCGTGAAGATTCCGTGAAGGGTTGAACTTGGCGGTGTCCTCGGTGGCGTCCGGGGCAGTTTTAAAATTAAAACCTTAAATAAAAATTCATCAATTGGGGTTTGTCTTAGGTATTTATATAGTCTATTTAGAGTATAGATATGATGGTTTTTTCGATGATGTGGGTATTATACCGAGATTACAAGGTTTGGGAATATGTGTGGTTGATTGGGAAATTATGGTTTTAGGTCGGATTGTTGAATAGTAGGATGCATTTTAGATGTGCATTTGGACTAGGAAAAATATTGGAGTGTTGTTTGAGATGTGTAGTATCCCAATTGAAATTCACTTTAGTACATACTGCTTGATTTATTTGAATTCAGTCATATTCATTTATTACTCTATTTCCTTATTGCTTTACGGTGGTTGAGTACTATTACTGGTGTCTTTATGGTAGTTGAGTTTACTCCTACCTGGTGTCTTTACGGTGTTGATCACTCCCCCCTAGTGTTTAATCATTGCGGGGTCATATGGTCCACAAAGCCATAGCATGTGTCTAGGGATGTGCCGGTGAATATGCTACCGGGCATGGTAGGCATGTGTGGGTGCGTTGTGGATCTACGCCGGCCATTTAGAGGGTATAGGGTCCCCCGTTCGAGGTATCCTTACTGGTTGTGCCTGACGGATAGCTCGAAGTATGGCTTGGTCTGACTTTGATTGTGCACGCACTTTATTTTACCACTATTTTATGCATGCGATGATATTCCACAGTTGACTGTATTCTTTTGTTCCACATGTTTATTTATAGTATTTTGATTCCAGCAGCTTTACTTTTATATTTACTTGGTGAATTTCCTTGGGAATACTCACTCTAAACTCGTCATCTGCCTTTTTATGATGACTTGAGTGCAAATCCTACTACGAGCTAAAATGAAGCTTGAGGAATACATTGATTGACTGTGATTGGCCATACTCGTACGTTTGTTTATATTTTATTGTTTTATGTTGGGTTATGGGTATGTGAGAGACATACCTGACTTAAATGTGACATGAAAGTTCATATTTTGATATTTTAAGGATCACCTTTGATATATATATGGATTATATTTTAGTATGGTTTCCACATTAGGTTTTGAAAATTTTAAACTTCCTTTAGCTGTACTTTATGATGTTTTAAGACTTTTGTTGTACATTCCTACCTTATATAATAGTTGGTAAAGTTTTGAGTGGTCATGGACTATAGTCAGATGGTGAGTTGGCAAAAGGCTGTGGGCTGCGGTGCATGCTGTGGCGCCGATGAAAATGGGACCATTACAATTGTTACCTTAATTTTTGAGTTTACTAGCTCCTAAGCGTCATTTAAAGCTCGAAATCTCGTTAAGAATTCTTTCCCGAGTTTCGTTCTCTCGTTGTGTGAAAAGAAAAAGAAAACGATAGAGAGACGGTGAAACTTATCACCTTATACATATTTTTCTCTCGATGCGTATGTAACGACCCTAAAATTTAACCCGTGCCATGTGTCAATACATGTGACACGTGGGCCCACGCCGTGGTACAGTCATTAATTCTCGGGCGTCGACACCGAGGTATGTTATATTTGTTTGGTGTTTGTATTATACTGTATAGCTTTAACAATCATTTTAATGTCTAAACGCATAAGGACGAGTGAGAAATTAAAGTCACCAAATTGAGTCACTTGAGTAGTTAGGATGGAGTGATTAAGAACCATTAGATTGGCCTAGATATGAGGGTGTTGGGCCAAGATTTAAGGGAGGGTATATAAACACCCCACACCCACTCCCTTCTCTTTCTTCTCTTTCTCTCTCTCTCTCTCTCTCTCTCTCTCTCTCTCTCTCTTTTCTTTCTCTCTCTTCTCTTTCTTCCTCTTCTTCCTTAACGTATCTCTCAAGTCACCGGTGGATTGTGGTGGACGAAGTGGTGAGACGACAGTGATTCCGAATTAGCCAAGGTAAGATCCCTCATCTCCTCGCCACCCTCTACACATAAGTTTTACTCGTATTCGTCGTGATGAAATTTGGACACCATGTCGAGATTTTGAACTCGATCAAAACTCTCGACATATTGATGGTCCTCTCGACGATCACTACGAGATTTGTGAAGGTGGGTTTCAATTTGGGGAGTTTTGAGATTTTTGATGATTTTTGGGGATTTTCAAATGATTTTCGTTTTGGGTTTTCCATTGAGGTTTCTGGGCATTTTGTAGTATGTCAAGGATGTTTTTGGAATGGTGTTGCATCATCGATGAAAAATGGACCAAATCGACATAAGGCGGCGCGAACCGGGGGTAGTAAACACCTCGAAAAGTCTCATAAACGGGGGCGCCAAGCGCGGCGTTGGGGACAAATAGACCCCTCTCTGTCCCCCACATACGACTGGGGCCGAGTTGATCTCCACCCCACTTCGAAAAGGCACCATAGGGTATAACACCCTTACGATGCTACCCACATACGCCTGGGGCAGAGTTGATTTGCCCCACGCCGTGGAGACGCCGCCAATGGTAAAACCCCCACGAAGTCTCGGCTGCGTCCAAAACCCAAAAAATTTCCAACTTTTTGTAGAATTTTTGAAACGAATTGGGGTTTTCTCGGGGTAACTAACGGGTCCAAATATGATGCAATAACCCATAATTTGACCCAAAAATACAATAAATATAAATAAGAAAAATTAGATAAGAGTTAATGGAAACACAATAAATTGTATTATCAGGATTATTAGCACGTAGGACTACATAGGGACGAGTCGGAGTTCGCAAAAGTGCGATTAGCTTGGATCGAGGTAAGTAAATAAGTGAGGAGCACTACAATTATTTCTATTTCTTGAGCTTTGAATTATTTATTTATATTGTTTCGATGCTATCTTGTCATTTCATTTTTATGAATTGTCTAAGGCAAGTGTGTCAAACTTGATCCTTGCAGAATTTTAGACTCACGGTGTATTATACTAAGGTTTACTGTAACGGCCCCTATTTTCGTCTAGGGCACCGCCCGGCTTAATCCCATAATTAAGCCCAAATTCTAACACGTAGGACCTAATTATGAATTAGTCAGCCTGTACTACCTATTTTTCTCTATATTTAACAATTAAGTTATTTAGCGGAAGTCTTTACAAATTAAATGCGGAATTCTTAAATATTTTAGTGGAAGTAAATCTTATAATTATAAGTGTGGAAACCAGGAAATAGCAATCACCATATATATATGTATATAACGGCGAACATATATATAACAAAGTGAAAGCCGAAAGTCGGGTGACTAACTCTCGTCCCAACAAAACAACCCAATCAAAAGACGTATATAAAACATAATACAAAAATGTGACATACATGTACAGCAGCTACGCGCTACGAGCTCAGAGGTAGTCGCCGATCTTCTCCTTGCCCGGTCTAGTGTTGTTTGACGAACCTACACCCACCGTCACAAACTAGACGGTGAGTATAGTGATATTTAAGTGATAACCGAGGAGATCTATACTTCATTTCCAATTTAAAGACAGATATTTAAATGCATAATAAAGCGAGAAAAAGGTCTTGAGAAAGTAATGCATATAAATATCACGATTAACCAAATTAGATAGGCGACACAAGGCTAAGTCGAGATGATCTACGTCCAGGTCGGCGGTGAGAAATATCAACCAGCCTTTGTCCACTATCGTATGGAGATACTCTCGACATACTTTGTAAATTTTTGAATATATATATATATAGAACTTGCCAACAACCCCGTAGTTCAAGCTACGTGATGCCACCCAAGTAATAGTGGTGAGTGCCGGAAACCCCGAGGTCCAATGACCCCGTGAATCCACCCATCTCTCGTGCAATGGACACTAGATAATCTCCAACTTTTGTTTCAAGGATTTTCATTTCTAAGGTTCTACGATATCAACAATAAGTTAGGCTACAAAGCCTCAAAGGAAATGGAATACAAATCAATTACCACAGTAACCCTAATGCATGCATTTCTAACATCAATTATAACATCATTCATAATCAAATATGGCACATTAGGAAATGAGTCAATGAAATCATGACAAGGCATCATGCTATTTCAACATTCACCTTGAATAGAGCAAGGAAAGCATGATGGTAGATTACTAATAACAAGTCATCCAATTGACTGAAAGAGAATTTAATATGAATGAAATAAAGTAGGGAGTTCCCACGGTTTCACTTACAAGTCACGGGATAGCTATGGCTATCCAGGCCTCGCTTGACATCCGACTAGCGCTCTCGAACTCCCGTAACACCCCTAAGTCCCTGAAAGATTATTTCATATCATTCATTTACTTATTTAATTAATTTTTTGGTACATAAATATATTTTATGTATATATATATTCATATATGTGTATATGTAGATATATACATATATGTGCATTTGTATATATATAAATGTATATGTATGTATACATATATATATATATACATATTATTATTTCTTTTATTATTTTATTTTATTTTTCGTAGATATACATGTGTATGTGTATATATAAATATACATACATGTATATTTTATGTATACATATACATATATACATGTATGTATATACATTACATATATATAGTATTTATTACTATTACTATTATTTTTATTTATTTATTTTATTATTTTTATTTTATTTTATTTTATATATATTTTTTTAATTATTTTTGGGGTTGGACCGGGTCTGACCCGGTCAAACCGGGTTTGACCGGGTCCCCCCTTTTCTTTCATGAGAGAGACGCTGCAATGTGACGGTGTCTCTACCGCTTCTTCTTCTTCTTTTTTTTTTTTTTTTTTTTTTTTTTTGTTCTTCCTTTATTTACTTCTTCAATCCACACAACAACAACTCCAACACCAACATCAACATCATAGCATCACAATCCACCATTAACACATTGATTTTTAAACAATCAACTTCATTCAACCTCACCAACACCACCATTAATGTCTACCACAACAATCAACAACAAAAAGGAAAAACTCACCTCGCCTTGATGTCGTCTTCGTCTCGATTCACTCCAGTGACACTCTTTCTCTCGGATTTCCTCTTCTTCTTCTCCTTCATCTTCTTCTTCTTCTTCTTCTTCTTCTTCCTCTCCCCTTTCTTCCTTGTTTGTACGTCGGTGGTGGCATTTATTTGTGTTTTGGGGTCAAATGACCATTTTGCCCCTGCAGCCCTATCTTTTCCTTAATAAGCCAAAGCCCCTTTTTGTCATTTCACAATTCTTTTCTGATTTTTCTGATTTTTTTAATGTATATATATTTATATAATATATATATATTTCCAATTCAATTTAATAAATTTATAACCATAGGCTATGATTTAATGTGTATTAATTTAATACATCGTATTTTACTAAATTTAGACTTACCGCAAGTCTCGCTATTCGGTACCCCGACTTGCACACAACTCGAGGCGTGTCCCTGACCACGTCTCGGCGTCGCAAAGCTGCAAATACTGACTTAATCAGCCTACACACATACGAAACACTAGTAATACATCAATACAAATATAAAATTTACCTCGGCCACATGCCTTGGTCTGTGTGCGCATCTCATGCGGGCCCCACGTCACGGATTGGCGATTCGATTAAGCGATTAATCAAGATTAGCAAAATTGGGCCGTGACAAATATTCCCAACAAAATGAAAATTTCGTCCTCGAAATTAATTCAAAGTTAGGGTATACCGACTAAAAAAGGTACGGAAAACGGTCTCGCATATAATCCTCCCGTTCCCAAGTGAGTTCGACTGCTCGTTGTGAAGCGCCACTTGACTAGTACCTTCGGGATAGACTTGTTCCTTAAGCTTGTTGTACCTTTCGGTCTAGGATTTGGATAGGTTGCTCCTCATATGAGCAATCCTCGCTCAGGTCGATCTGACTCAAGTCAACTGTCGGTCGTGCACCTGCCTTCGACTCAGCCAGTCGAAGCATCGATATATGAAAGACCGGATGAACACCTGACATCTGCGGAGGAAGCTCTAACTCGTACGCAACATTTCCAACCCATTTCCTAACTCTGAATGGCCCGATGAAACGCGGTGCAAGCTTACCTTTTACACCAAATCTCTGCAGACCTCTCCGAGGAGAAACCTTAAGGTAGACATAGGCTCCCTCAGGATAAGTGAGATCACTGTGATACTTGTCTGCATACTTCTTTTGTCTTTCTTGGGCTCCCTTAAGCTTCACTTGGATCTGTCGTACCTTCTCTGTATGATCAACAACAATCTCAGGTCCTACAGACAATCTGTCCTTTGGTTCAGCCCAACACGATGGTGAGCGACAAGGTCTACCATATAAAGCCTCAAATGGCGCCATCTCGATGCTAACGATAAGCGTTGTTGTATGCATGCAAACTCACACAACGGTAGGTATTCCGTCCATGATCGCAAACTCTAGCACATAAGCTCGTAACATATCCTCTAGGACTGATTGAGTCTTTCGATCTGTCGTCGATCCCGAGGTGAAAGGTCGTCTTGAAATGTAGGCGTGTACTATCTTTGCTCTGCATACTCGCCACATCCTGGATGTAAAGTTAGCATCTCTCGTCGATACAATAGTCAATGGTACCGTGCGACTGATGATCTCTTTCTCAAACAACACGCTCAACCGATCAAATGTGTAATGTGATGCCACTTTGGTAGGAAATGAGCAGACTTAGTTAGTCTGTCGACTATAACCCATATCGAGTCGTGTCGCCTGGCAGTCTTCGGTAAACCTCTAATAAAGTTCATGGCTATGTCTTCCCATTTCCATTTCGGAATGGGAAGTGGTTGTAAGAGTCCCCCTGGCCTACGATGCTCCGCTTTCACTTTGGCATATTCCACAATTCGGATAAACTCGACACGTCCGCTTCATCCCAGGCCACCGAAATGTCTCTTCATATCATGGTACATCTTAGTCCTGCCTGGATGAATGGTAAATCGGGAACGATGTGACTCCTAAAGGATTTCGTCTCTTAACTCTAGCACTTCGGGTATCCACAGTCTGCCCCTAAACCTCAGACATTGATCTGATGTCTCTGCCCAGTCAACACAATCTGAACTCTGCGCTAACTCACTGAATCTCGTATACGACTCGTCGGTCCTTTGACCCTCTGCTACTCTCTGTGTAGACACGGTTTGTACTCTCAACTGCGCGCAAATCTCAACTCTAACATCCGTAGGAATACCTATCTGACTTGATGTCGCCGCTACATCGAACATCTCATACTCACGTGTCATATGACAATTGGTCGTCTCCACATCTCCAATCGGTCTCCTACTCAGCGCGTCTGCAACTACGTTAGCTTTTCCTGGGTGATACTCCAGAGAAAAGTCATAGTCCTTTAAAAACTCTAACCATCTGCGTTGCCTCATGTTCAGCTCTTTCTGCGTGAAGAGATATTTCAAACTCTTGTGATCGTATAGAGTGTGAATCTCTCCCCATACTGAGATGATGTCTCCAAATCTTGAGCAAATACTACCATTTCGCTAACTCCAAATCATGCGTAAGGTAGTTCTTCTCATGTATCTTGTTGTCTCGAAGCATATGCCACAACTTCAAGTACCTCGCATTAATACACATCCAAGTCCTGTGTATGAAGCATCGGTGTACACTAAGAATCACGACCGACACACGGTAACACCAATATGGGGGCGGTAGTCAATAATCTCTTGGTGAGCAAATGCGTTCTCACACTCCGAGTCCAATTAAATATGACGTCTTTCTGTGTCAGCCTAGTCATCGGTGAAGCAATTTTGGAAAAATCCTTCACAAATATTCGGTAATAGCCTGCCAACCCTAGAAAACTCCTAATCTCCGTCACGGACTTTGGTGTCGGCCAATCCATGACTGCCTGAATCTTAGCCGGATCTACTGCAATCCCTGCTGCCCCAACCACATTACCTAAGAACTTGACCTCTGCAAGCCAGAACTCACATTTGCTGAACTTGGCGAATAACCTATACTCCCTCAAAGTCTGCAACGTCTCCTTGAGGTGTTGCTCGTGGTCTTCTCGTGTCCTCGAATAAATGAGAATGTCGTCGATGAAGACTATCACAAAGCGGTCAAGATATGGTCTCAAAACTCGATGCATAAGATCCATAAACACAGCAGGGGCATTGGTCAGCCCGAAAGGCATGACCGTGAACTGGTAATGTCCATATACGGTGCGGAATGCCGTCTTAGACCTATCCTCGTCCACGATCCTAAGTTGATGATACCCCGATCTCAGTCTATCTTAGAGAAAAACCGTGTCCTCCCTTGCTCAAATAAGCCGTCAATCCTCGGCAAGTGTTGGTTCTGACGGTGGCCTTATTCAATTTTACGTAGTCGATACATAGTCGTAGACTACCATCTTTCTTCTTTACAAACAAAACTGGTGCTCCCCATGGCGACATTGATGGTGTAATGAATCCTTTATTTCCCAAATCCTGAAGCTGATCCCTCAACTCTTCCAACTCTTTCGGTGCCATGCGATAGGGTGGTATTGAGATTGGTGCAGTGCCTGCGAAGATCAATGACAAAGTCTATCTCTCGAGGTGGTGGTAGTCCAGGTAGGTCTTCCGGAAAAACATCAGGAAAGTCTTGGACCACTGGTATGTCCTCAAGTCGGGATCCATGACTCTCCGTTGCGGCATACAAAGCTACTAGAGTCTCCATCTCCTCACTAGACGCTAATCGACCTCTCGTGGTACTAATTCTCGGTGTACTACCTCGATGTATAAATAGTGGACGTCCAGGAATCTCAAATACTACTGACTTACTGTAACAGTCAATGTGTGCGTGGTATGCTGATAACCAGTCCATCCCAAAAAGTGCGTCGAACTCTAACGTCTCGAGGACTCTAAAATCGGCAGGTAACTCAACCCCGCTAATCTCTACTTTGGGACTCTCTCAACTAGGCTGTTAGGATAAACCTTATCCCCAGCTGCGGTACTCAACATCAAATGTACACTAAGCCTCACCGGAGTTAGTCCTAAGACGTCTATCATGCGACCCGAAATAAAAGATATGGTAAAGCCGGAATCAAATAAAACATAAGAGTCTCTACCAGCAATAGAAATCGTTCCCTCAATGAGACTCCTTGTGGCGCTGGCGTCTGGCTAAGCTGGCTGCGCGACCATATGTCTTGCCTCCGGCTGTGGTGGGATGTATCGTCGCTTGGTTGCGAGCACTCCCTGACTACATGTCCTGTCTGCCCACATCTAAAACATGTAACATGTCTAGGCTGACCGAGCTGTCGCTGATAACTCTGACCCTGAGTCTGTCTCTGTCCCTGACGAGGTCCCTCTCGACCTCTGCCTCTGCCTCGGCCTCTGCCACCTAATTGCCGATGGTGGCGTGTCTCTGATGGTGCCGGAAGTGCCAATCTCTCCGGTGCCGGTAGTGCGGGTCTGGACTGCGGTGGGGGCAAGATCCGTGTTGTTGAACTCTGCGCAGAGGTAGCATATGATGCTTGGGGCACGACCGAGTGAAGTGAGGTCGTCCCTGATCCCGATTCCCCTCGGTACCATCCCCTCGGTGCCTTACCCCTCGTCGCCTCCTCTCATACTCGCTATCTCGCTCGACGACCAAGTCGACCTGGAGCTGCCCCATCGGCTACTCTACTCGGATGGTAAGTCTCATGGGCAGGCGCGCTCATAAATGTCACCAAGAGTCAGGGCTCCGTGCGACCACATGCTCTCCAATATCGGCTCTTAAGCCAACCCCAAAGTAGTGCACATCCTCTAGCTCCTCTCTCGACCAAATCCCCAAAGAACCGTCGCAGCACCGTACTGTCTCGATCGCATAAGCTGTCTCATCCAGGTCCCTGTCTCAAACTCATGAAGTCTCGCCTCAGTCTCATCCTAACCGCTGGCGGAAAGTACTGGTGATAAAACTTGTCCTTAAATATCTTCCATGATGTGAAGTCCCCATCCGTCGCTATCGTCGTGCGCAACCAAACATCAGCATCTCTCTGCAATGTATACGATGATAACTCGGGGCGTAGCCTATCCTCAATGCCCAATATCCTATGAAGTTTCTCCTGAGATAGCACCTACTTCTCGATCATCTGAAAGTCTCGAGTCCCGTCAAAATACTCTGGCTGAAGCCTGATGAAGTCCTTAATCAGCTTGATCCCCACTGCTGAGTTAGATGATGTGGAGGTGCGAGTGGTCGTCGCCACTACTATATCTGTCGTCGGAACCGTGGCGGCTGGGAGAGCTGTGCCACAGGAATCACAGTCGTAGCCGGAACAGTAGGCGTCTCGATTACGGGTGTGGTCGCAGGAATGGAGGCTGGTACGGCAAACGGAGTGGTGGCAATCGTAGTCGCTGGAATGGTGCCCTGTGGTATAGTGGGCTCTGTCGTCGGAGGCATAATAACGGTACGTGTGTGGCGGCGATCGCTGTGTGAGTGCAGTGATTTGCGCAGTGACGTATGCCATGAAGTCCATCAATCGTGCGCCCTGAGCGACCATCCGGTCGAACGACCTCGTTGGTCGTCATCAGAAGTGGTAGGAGGCTGACTGCCGCTAGCATCCGAGTCACCTGTATCACGTGCGTCCGTCATCGTCGTCTGCATGTTGATAGCGACTTCGCATCAGCCACTATGAAGTGTATTGCGTATATATATACATAATGAAATTAACACATATATTTTAAAAATCCCAGCTCACCTTCACTCGATTCCCAACAAAATAATTCCTAGGAGATGTCCATCTGGTTTCCACTTCTAAGATTTATGTTTTACGAAAGTTCATATTTTTCCTTATTTGTCCCTAAGGCTCTGAAGCCTAGGCTCTGATACCAACTATAACGGCCCCTATTTTCGTCTAGGGCACCGCCCGGCCTAATCCCATAATTAAGCCCAAATTCTAACACGTAGGACCTAATTATGAATTAGTCAGCCTGTACTACCTATTTTTCTCTATATTTAACAATTAAGTTATTTAGCGGAAGTCTTTACAAATTAAATGCGGAATTCTTAAATATTTTAGTGGAAGTAAATCTTATAATTATAATGTATTTAACAATTTAAGATGAACTACCTAATCAGTCTTACCTTACCTTCTACCGTTTATTTAACAATTTAAAATGAGATAATCAATATTAGTAAGTTATTCAAAGATAAACGGAAGCATTTAAAATCTCCAACTAATATAACAATCTCAAGACATAAGTTAGGATAACTTATAATGTGGAAACCTTGCAAATACATATATTACCATCATATGTCATATCATTCGAGAGAATATCATCATATACATGCTCAAGATCTCTTATACCCAAAACCCAGTTTCAAAACTTATATATATACACACACACACTAATACAAAATCAAACCTACGTCGAGACCAAAAGATGAACAACTCTGAATCCTCAAAGCAAATCACCAAGTCGAGGAGCTTTCCTTTTGCTCGATTGTGGATCTGCACTCAGTCAAACATAAGAATGACAAATCTTAGGTAAGTAACGCCAAGCAGGATGTTTATAGTATTTTGAAATAAATAACACTATATATTCATGCTGATAGAAAGAAAAGTGCAGGGAATGCATGAATAAATAAAGACCGGAAATAAATCTGAATAAATCGATGATGAGTGTCCATGAATCAAATGGAAAGGCGCAAGTAGTCCCAACTAGTGAAAAAGTTGTTTGAATTGAGGAGAAATGTGACGGCCCCAGTTTTCAAACCTTAAACTGAGCCCCGTCCGGCCTAGTCTTACATGAAACTTCGAGCCTATCTTGACGAATCACGCAAGGCTAGTCAGCTTTTCCTTACTAATTAAAATTTATTTACCAGTTCTAACATTGATTAGTGAGTTATCATCAATGTAGCGGAAACAAAAGATTAAACTAATCAAATAATCACAATCATATTAAAATAAGACATCTTAGAGTACGGAAACCCCGCATATGCATATCATCATTAATGATCAGTCAGAGGAGAACAACGTATCGATATACATGCGCAGAATCTATCACATACCCAAACACATGTTTCAAAACAACATATATATACGATAATACAAAAAGTCTCCTAATCAATCAAGTGGAAAGACGTGCTATGGTATCCTTAAAGAAAATTTCCCAGCTCTTGAGCCTTTTCCTTGCTGGACTGTGGATCTGCACTCCGTCAAACATAAGAATGATGAGCCCAGGTAAGTAACACCAAGCAGAACAATAATACAACATTTCGAAATAAATAAACATTAGTCCACATTCATGATGATATAAAGAAATAAATAAGGAACGCATGAACGTATAAGACTGTAAATAGATCAATTGAAAAGTGCGTGTCCGAGTTACGAAATAGAATAGCAAGGAGTCCCGACAACAGTCGTTGAGTCGAGGTAAAACCTACAAGACTCGGTTCAGGACAAGAACACAGCATACCAACCCTAACCTTTGCGACTGTGAAATATCCATAGATCTAGATAAGAGCCACCAGCGTACACTCAATTGGGAGATATCAACAACGTCTAGATAAGAGCTCACATCACAGGTAAAAGTAACCATAACTCATTTTCCAGTGGACCACTCAACCAACAGAGATTCCAAAAGATATAATGATAAATAGAGCAATAACAACAAATTAAAGCTCAAGAAATAACTGTAAAAATTCTCATTAATTTGCTTACCTGTAATCAAACTAATACGTGCTCAACGAACCCCCGACACGTCTCCTAAGACCTCCCGTGTGTCCCGTCGATGTTCAAAATCCCTAATATACATTTAGTTTGAAATTCCCATTAATTACCCTAATTCTATTCAATTTCCATAATTTATTCGTTCACACCATTTGGGTCCATTACCAAGGTATTAGTTCGTATTCGGACCCATTGGGATACCCGAGAGATCCTTGAAAGTTTCTAAAAATTTAATAAAAATCTGCCCATGTGAATAATATCACGTCGTCGGGACGCCGTGGCATCCATTGGCTTGGGCGGTGTCTCCACGACGTGACAAATGTGGCTCACTGCCCAACACGCCATGGGTGACATCGTGACCTTACTGGTCTTAGCGGCGTCCTCACGGCGTGGGACTTTGAGGCCCCTGCCCAAGACGTCGTTAGTGTCGCCGAGAGCTGTTTGTGCGCACGGCGTCGCTCACGACGTCCACTCCATAACGCCTGTAAGTCAGGGTTTTTGACTCTTCGGTTTGCGTCGTCGTGTTTCGAGCCTATTCTAAATTCGACTAAATATCCAATACAACGCCAAGCCACTTTCGGCTCGAGTTAAAACCCACCAATACCATCGATTATGCGTAATTCATTTAAAATTTCCCAAAAATTCTAAAAATTGAGAAAACCTTCCAAACACCAAAACCATTTCACAAATCACTTAATGATCATCCAATTGACTCCCAATCCATTAAAACCAACCACAAAATCTAATTTCCAAAATCGTCGTCCGAAATTATCACGACGAAAACCAACAAAAACACTGCCAAATCGTAGATATACACATGGAATTGGATTCTCACCTTAGAAATCGAGTTTGATTGTTCCTTCGGTGTCGAATCGCGACGAAAACCCCTCGAAACCCACACGTTTTCATTGTTTGATCGAAAGAGAGAGATGAGATGAGAGAGAAAAGTTGATGGGGTGGGGTTTTTATACCCCCCTCTAATCTTATTTCACACACGGATCCCGAGACCAATCCCTTGGCTTTCATTAATTCCATCCACCAACTGTGACACAAACTTGTAACATCAATAGGTGACACAATCACTCTTCTTTGTGATTTCTTGCACAATGCTCGCATTTCCGAATTCGTTTCGAATCCTAATTCGCTCGTCGCATCATCCCGAACGTACCAACATATCAAACTCGATTTCTAAGGTGAGAATCCAATTCTCCACGTGTATGTATATGATTTGGTGATGTTTTATTGGTTTTTGTCGCGATAATTTCGGACGACGATTTTGGAAATCAGTTTTTGTGGTTTTCTTTGATGGATTGGGAGTCAATTGGATAATCATTAAGTGATTTGTGAAATAGTTTTGGTGTTTGGAAGGTTTTCTGAATTTTTGGGATTTTTTGAGATTTTTGAATGAATTACGCACAATCGATGGTTTTGGTGGGTTTTGATGCGAGCCGAGGGCGGCTTGGCATTGTATTGGATGTTTAGTCGAAGTTGGAATAGGCTCGAAGCACGGCGATGCGAGGCGGGGTATGACGGCCCCAAATTCCCAATGCATTTGGGTACGCCCGGCCTAGACCCGTATAGGTCCTGAGTCGGTTCTCAGCGAACCTGACGACCCTAGTCAGCCTCAAAACATCAAAATTTCACGTTTTATGAAAGAGTTATTGCAATTGTAACACAGCAGAAACAAATTACATATTACTCAAGTATTGGGAAATAACTCGATCAAAAGGAAATTAGGAATATATATAAATGTGGACAACCCCAATAAATTCGATTCTAAGTCAACAAAATGGATTGATAGAATCCACTTCAAAACATATTCTCCAGTTCCAAAACAATCATATATATAAACGTCATAAAAAAAGAAATAAACATGAGCCTACATCTCGGTACCTCAAGTCCAGCTGCTCACAAAAAGTCTCCTAGGCAAGGTCCCTTACCCCAACTGCACTCTGCCCTATCTGCACCCACCGTCAAAAACTAAACGGTGAGCAACTGAGAGAAATCAAAAGTAATGCCAAAAGAATATAACAGTAATTCATGAATTATCAAACAAGGCAGTCTAAATATCATGCAGGAATTGAAAGACAGGAAGTTAAATAAACAAGGTGCATGATAGGCAGACTGGAAACAATAACAATCGAAACATGCATGTTCTACGAGTCAAGAGAGGTCATAAGTGGTCTAAAATTCCACAACAATACCACAACAATATCCACAACAATCCAGTACATGGTATCACACAATCACTAGGGGTGGTCAAACACTCGTGCGCACGAGTGCCCGCGTTTTATCCCTTCTAGTGCAGGCCGCATGTACCTTCGAGACACACACTTATGCCAAGAACACACATACAAGGAATATGGAATGGAAGACCAATAAGTAGATAATAACAAACACAACGGAATGAAAATGAATCACATGATATTTTCTTAGCTGGCTTACTAACGTACAAATGTTTTTTTTAAGGCAAGTGTACTTACCTGGACTATCGTAATCCGCGTACAACACTCTCGCGACTCCTAACGTATATCCCCGAGTTTCCCGCTACCTGATAAAGGTTTAAATCTTGAATATTAGTGTAAGGGTTAAGATTTAATCTTAAGTTGATTTGTATGGGTTTGTATCATTTGTTAGACTCTGGTTGGACTCAAATATGTCAGCCCATTTCCACGAAATTATTTACTTGTTATGGCCCCATTTTATATTGGTTATGTTGGGCCCTTATTGGATCCTAACACAAGCCCATTTTATTTTGTTTATAAAATGTCCATACTTCTCCTTTATTTTTATTTTATTTTATTTACACACCCACATGATATGACAACCACACAACTAAGTACACCCCACTGTGAGGTGCACACAACATCCCGCTGTTGTGCGCACCCCGTTGATTTGTGCACACAACACCCCACTGTTGTGTGCACCCCGCTGCCATACACGTCTTATCACGCACCCCAACTGTGGGATGCACATGCATATTCATGTCTGTACCCATATTCATTCACCCACTCACACATGGTACACCCCACAACCAATTGTGGGGTGTACAACTTCATCTCGCACCCCAGAAGTGGGGTGCACAGTGTCACACACCCCAAACTGTGGGGTGTTCATGCAAACACATGCATCCACTCACACACCCTCATATTTTCACTACATAAAAAAAAACAGTTTTAAAACAATAAAACAGTGAGAAAAGAGTGAAAGAGAGGGAGAAAAAGAAATAGAGAGATAGAGAGAGATCTCCAGTGAAGGAGGTGGCCTCAACCATCACCATCTCTAGTGAGAGAGGTGGTGGCATGAGAGAGTGAGATGAAAAGAGAACCCGAGGTGGGAGAGAGAGAAAACCGAGAGGAGAGAGACCGAGAGAGTGAGCATGAGAGTGTACGAGAGAGAGAGAGAGATAAACCCACCTCCGGTGAGTTTTTTTTTCCAGCCACCACTGGATCTCCGACGACCGGCAAGAACACCCCAGCTGAGAGGTGAGTGGATCGAGAGAAAGGGAGGCCAAGAGATGAGAGAACCGTGAGGGAGAGAGTGAACAAACCGAGAGAGAGAGAGAAAAGGTATACCTTGCTCCAGCGAGACGTCCGGCGAGGCGGTCTGGTTACCGACGAGAACGGGGCTGGTGAGAGGAGGAAGAGGGGAGGAGGACGTGAGTGAGTGAGGGTGAGAGGGAGTGACGAGAGTGAGAGAGAGAACCGTGAGTGAGAGGAGAGGGTGGGGTATTTTGTATTTAAAAACAAGAGGTATGGTGTGAATAGTGATAAACAGTGAATTAGGTGGTGTGGTGTCTCAAGCATGACCCTTTATCTCCACCTAACCACGCATCTCGAGGTTGATCTAATGGTGCTCCATTATTGGACTGTGTCACTTTAACAATCTTACACCATTGTCCATTTGTTATGTATTTATCCAACACTCGCGTTTTCCAACAACTTTTCCCCGACCCGTCTTGCCTCCTCGGTCCGTATTTCTCTGTCACACGCAAACTTTCGCCTTGTCTCGTACAAATAAATAATTAAATTATTCAATAATTATTTCAATTATGTTGTTTATTGTATTTTTTCTCCCCCATTTACCTAGACGAAAACTCACTCATTTTAAAAATCGCCCGAATGGCTCGTGACACGTATTAGACTAAAATACTATTACACATATCAAAGAATCATAAAATCACCTCGGTGTCGACTCCCGAGGTTCGCAATACTGTCTAGTATTACGTAGTCGGGTCACGGTCCTGACAAGTGCTATACAAGTCGGGTTAAAATTTGAGGGTTGTTACACGGGGTGCTAAAAACCCCGACTAGTAGGCATTCTGGAGTGAATGTCGTAAGCACAAACAACTCACGGCGTCTTGGCTAGGGGCCTCAGGGTCCTACGCCGCGAGGACGCCGCCAAGACTAGTAAGGTCACAACGTCACCCATGGCGTGCTGGGTAGTGAGCCACATTTGTTACGCCATGGAGACTCTGCCCAAGCCAATTGATGCCACGGTGTCCCGACGGCGTGACACTGTTCATAGGGGCAAATTTTTATTAAGTTTTTGGAAAATTTCGAGGATCTCTCGAGTATCCCAATGGGTCCGAATACGACCTAATACCCAGGTAATCGACTCAAATGGTGTGAACGAATAAATTATGAAAATTGGATAGAATGAGGGTAATTAAAAGGAATTTCAAACTAAATGTATATTAGGGATTTTGAACATCGACGGGACACATAGGAGGTTTTAGGAGACGTGTCGGGGGTCCGTTGAGTGCGTATTAGTTGAATTACAAGTAAGTAAACTAGTAGGAACTTCTACAGTTATTTCTTGAGCTTTAATTTGTTGTTATTGCTCTATTTATCATTATATCTCTTGGAACCTCTGTTGGTTGAGTGGTCCACTGGCAAGGGTGTTATGGTTACTTTTACTTGTGATGTGAGCTCCTATCTAGACGTTGTTGATATCTCCCAGATGAGTGTACTCTGGGGGCTCTTATCTGGGTCTATGGATATCTCATAGTCGCAAGGGTTAAGGCTGGTAGGCTGTGTTCTTGTCCTGAACCCGAGTCTTGTAGGTTTTACCTCGATTCAACGATTGTTGTTAGGACTCCTTGCTATTCTATTTCATAACTCGGACACTCACTCTTCGATTGATTTATTTACAGTCTTATACATTCATGCGTTCCTTATTCCTTTTTTTCTATCAGCATGAATGTGGACTGATGTTTATTTATTTCGAAATATTGTATTATTGTTCTGTTTGGCATTACTTACCTGGACTCGTCATTCTTATGTTTGACTGAGTGCAGATCCACAGTCCAGCAAAGGAAAGGCTTCAGAGCTAGGATATTTGCTTTGAGGATACCGGAGCACGCCTTTCCACTTGATTGATTAGGTGACTTTTTGTATTATTGTATATATATGTTGTTTTGAAACATGGGTTTGGGTATGTGAGAGATTCTATGCATGTATATCGATATGTTGTTCTCCTCTTACTGATCATTGATGATAATATGTATATGCGGGCTTTCCACACTCTCAGATGTCTTATTTTAATATGGTTGTGATTACTTGATTAGTTTAAGCTTTTGCTTCCGCTATATTGATGATAATTCACTAATCAATGTTATAACTGGTAAATGAGTTTTAATTGGCAAGGAAAGGCCCGGACGTACCAACGTATCAAACGCGTTTTACAACTTTTATTTATTATTTATTTTGTATTTTGTCCCCCGGACTACTAATTACTCGACTAACATTCACCTGAAAATGTGTTATTTTCACGAAACCCTTGAGCTGAACCGTTCCCCGTACCAACGATCACACTCAAACGTCCTCGCATGTTTGGGACATTGGAATTAAACATTAGGGTAATACAATATAATACAAATCACCGAATAGAAATAACATACCTTAGCGTTGACGACTGAGAATTAGACGACTGTATCATGACAAATAGGCCCACGTACAACCTTAATCGACACGTGACACAAGTTAGAATTTAGGGTCGTTACAAGAAACATCTATTAAACTCTTTTCGAGTAAAGGGAATTCACCATCCCAACTCAAAGTTTATGACGTGATAATTTCACATAATCCTTAAATCCACGTGAATGTAGAATTCCTCAGCAATCTAGTTAAGTACTTCTCATTTCATTTGTAGGAACCAAAAGATCGTATCGTGAATTCCAAGTTCCAAAATAGTATCGTGAATCCCAAGTTCTTAGCGTTAGGGAATGACCCTAGGTAGCCCATCATCTCACAGATCATGTTTACTTACTTGCCTTTAGGCCACTCAAATAGAATAGAGTTTATAAACAGGATAGAGCAATAACAATAATAAATTAATGCTAAAAGAAATAACTGTAAATTTCTCCACAGGTTTACTTACCTATTGCCAACGCTAATACACACTCACATGCTCGTAATTCGTCCTACGAATTCCTAAGTATGCATATTATTGTCCTACAACACCTGCTAACCAAAATACATCATTAATCCCTCAATTATCCTATTTTCCATAATTTTTTTTATTTACTTAATTGGGTCAATTGCCCGAGTATTGGTTCTTATTGGAACCAATTTAGATATCTAAGAGACCACCGAAGTTTTTCAAAAAAAATGAAAAATTGGTCTGATGAACAGTGTCATGCTGTGAGTGGCGTTGTGGCCCCATTTTCCTGGCGGCGTCATCTAAAGCATTAAACCAAAATTCCTCACTGATTCGGACGCCATGGGTGAAATCTCTCATGGTGTCCCTCGCGATGCCAGTTCCTGAAATCATTCCTGAGTTTTTTTGACACCCCGGCTCGCTTCGCCACGTTCCGAACCTATCCCAAACTCATAGGGACGCTCTAATATAGCTATTCCAACATTCAACTCGACTAAAACATCGATCTTTAACCCTGGTATGGAAATTAACTCAAAAATCACGATAATTCCCAAAAATTACAAAACTCATCCAAACACCTAAAACAACCATATGGTTGTGCTCCACACCAATCCATCAATCCATATAAATCATCAAAACACTTGAAAAACTAATTTCCAACTTTGACATCCAAAAATACCACGACGAGAATCCTTAAAAGACCAGTCAAAATGACGTACACCTCGCAAGGAGTAAAGTTATTGTAACAATCTAATTAATAATTGTCGTTATTTATGACATCATTGCAGATGTGGATGCCAGCGGGGACGTTTGTGGTTCCCACAGCGAGGACGGAGCAAAATCCGATTAGGTCTACAGTCCGGTTTGTGTGCTTTTTGTTGTGTATTTGTGATGTATATGTCCAATTTAGTTAAATTGCATCGCAATATGTGTGTTTATATTGTTCATTGACGAGTGAGCTGGTGTAACGGGTATTCGTTGTGAAAAGCGCATTGGAACAAATACCGGGTGGCGAACAATTAGTACACTAGAGCGGGGGTCTAAACATACACAATAAATGATAAAATTCATTAAATAATTCATAATAAATAACGTTGAAGCAGTTAGAATCGATGTGGTATGAAAATGAGATAGTTCGTTGTCTGAAGCTGGGTATCGAAACACTCGAGAATGAATAGTGGTAGCTACAAAATGGGTCAAGAAACAAAAAGAGAAGTCAATTTTATCACTATTTGGTGAGTGTGAGTGGATGCGATGGATGTATATATATATATAAATGGGATTTTGTGGGTTTCTACCAACTTTTCTCTCTCCTCTCAAGTGTGGACGAAAATCCAATGTGGTGTGAGGGTTTTGTGAGATTTGAGTGATAATTTGGAGCTCAAGAACACGTGGAAAACGAATTTTAAGGTAAGATCCTCGATCATCTTGTCGTTCTCTACATTTCAGGATGATTTTTTGGGGGTTTTGGCAGTATTTTCAGTGTGGATTTTGAGTACACCGGTGGAATGAGATGTTGCTATGGGTTGGAATGTTGGATTTGAGGTTAAGGTGGTGAATTTGGTATTGATGTCTGGGTGTTTTGATTTTTAAGTGATTTTTAGGGTTTTTGGTCGAAAAACTCGGGGTTTACATTTCGGACGTGTGTTGTTAAGGGGTTTTGGTTTTATGGGTTTTATGGAGTGTTTAATGAGTTGTTGGAGCGAGCGCGGATAACGACGAGGAGCCGAGGGGGTTCGAAAACTTAAGAAAACTCTCTCTGTCGAAAACGCTGTCAAGCGTGCTGTGGGTTCAAAAGCCCACGACGCCACTTGCTGTGGCATGGGCAGCAGCGAAATATGGAAAAATGGGGAAAAAGACGCTTTGGAGACGTTGTGGGAGGAAATAACGTGACGGCGTGTTCACGACATCCGATACGTCGTGAAGATGCCGTGAAGGGTTGAACTTGGCGGTGTCCTCGGCGGCGTCCGGGGCAATTTTAAAATTAAAACCTTAAATAAAAATTCATCAATTGGGGTTTGTCTTAGGTATTTATATAGTCTATTTAGAGTATAGATATGATGGCTTTTTCGATGATGTGGGTGTTGTACCGAGATTACAAGGTTTGGGAATATGTGTGGTTGATTGGGAAATTATGGTTTTACGTCGGATTGCCGAATAGTAGGATGCATTTTAGATGTGCATTTGGACTAGGAACAATATTGGAGTGTTGGTTGAGGTGTGTAGTATCCAATTGAAATTCACTTTAGTACATACTGCTTGTTTTATTTGAATTCAGTCATATTCATTTATTACTCTATTTCCTTATTGCTTTACGGTGGTTGAGTACTACTACCTGGTGTCTTTACGGTAGTTGAGTTTACTCCTACCTGGTGTCTTTACGGTGTTCATCACTCCCCCCTGGTGTTTAATCATTGCGGGGTCATAGTGTCCACTAAGCCATAACATGTGTCTAGGGATGTGCCATTGAATATGCTACCCGGGCATGGTAAGCATGTGTAGGTGCGTTGTGGATCTACGCCGGCCACCTAGAGGGTATAAGGTCCCCCGTTCAAGGTATCCTTACTGGTTGTGCCTGACGGATAGCCCAAAGTATGGCTTGGTCTGACTTTGATTGTGCACGCACTTTATTTCACCACTATTTTATGCATGCAATGATATTCCACAGTTGCCTGTATTCTTTTGTTCCGCATGTTTATTTATAGTATTTTGATTCCAGCAGCTTTACTTTTATATTTACTTGGTGAATTTCCTTGAGAATACTCACTCTAAACTCGTCATCTGCCTTTTTGTGATGGCTTGAGTGCAAATCCTAGTACGAGTTGAAGGAAGGGCAAGCTTGAGGAATACATTGATTGATTGTCATGGACCATTACAATTGTTACCTTAATTTTCGAGTTTGGGACCATTACAAGTTACCTCCTAGCTCCTAAGCGTCATTCAAAGCTCGAAATCTCGTTAAGAATTCTTTCCCGAGTTTCGTTCTCTCGTTGTGTGAAAAGAAAAAGAAAACGATAGAGAGATGGTGAAACTTATCACCTTATACATATTTTTCTCTCGATGCGTATGTAACGACCCTAAAATTTAACCGTGCCATGTGTCAATACATGTGACACGTGGGCCCACGCCGTGGTACAATCATTAATTCTCGGACGTCGACACCGAGGTATGTTATATTTGTTTGGTGTTTGTATTATACTGTATAGCTTTAACAATCATGTTAATGTCTAAACACATAAGGACGAGTGAGAAATTAAAGTCACCAAATTGAGTCACTTGAGTAGTTAGAATGGAGTGATTAGGAACCATTAGATGGGCCTAGATATGAGGGTGTTGGGCCAAGATTTAAGGGAGGGTATATAAACACCCCACACCCACTCCCTTCTCTTTCTTCTCTTTTCTCTCTCTCTCTCTCTATCTCTCTCCTTTCTCTCTCTTCTCTTTCTTCCTCTTCTTCCTTAACGTATCTCTCAAGTCACCGGTGGACTGTGGTGGCCGAAGTGGTGCGACGACAGTGATTCCGAATGAGCCAAGGTAAGATCCCTCATCTCCTCGCTACCCTCTACGCATTGGTATAAGTTTTACTCGTGTTCGTC
The DNA here is from genome assembly GCA_039657345.1 of Stephania japonica. Lineage (NCBI taxonomy): Eukaryota > Viridiplantae > Streptophyta > Magnoliopsida > Ranunculales > Menispermaceae > Stephania > Stephania japonica. Next base: position 11,687,853 of record CM077564.1, on the reverse strand, counting down.
GTGATGAAATTTGGACACCATGTCGAGATTTCAAACTCGATCAAAACTCTCGACGTATTAATGGTCCTCTCGACGATCACTACGAGATTTGTGAAGGTGGGTTTCAATTTGGAGAGTTTTGAGATTTTTGATGATTTTTGGGGATTTTCAAATGATTTTCGTTTTGGGTTTTCCATTGAGGTTTCCGGGCATTTTGTAGTATGTCAAAGATGTTTTTGGAATAGTGTTGCATCATCGATGAAAAATGGACCAAATCGACATAAGGCGGCGCGAACCGGGGGTAGTAAACACCTCGAAAAGTCTCACAAACAGGGGCGCCAAGCGCGGCGTTAGGGACAAATAGACCCCTCTCTGTCCCTCACATACGACTGGGGCAGAGTTGATCTCCACCCCACTTCGTAAAGGCGCCGTAGGGTATAACACCCTTACGATGCTACCCACATATGCCTGGGGCAGAGTTGATTTGCCCCACGCCGTGGAGACGCCGCCGATGGTAAAACCCTCACGAAGTCTCGACTGCGTCCAAAACCCAAAAAATTTCCAACTTTTTGTAGAATTTTCAAAACGAATTGGGGTTTTCTCGGGGTAACTAACGGGTCCAAATATGACGCAAAACCCATAATTTGACCCAAAAATACAATAAATATAAATAAGAAAAATTAGATAAGAGTTAGTGGAAACACAATAAATTGTATTATAAGGATTATTAGCACGTAGGACTACATAGGGACGAGTTGGAGTTCACAAAAGTGCGATTAGCTTGGATCGAGGTAAGTAAATAAGTGAGGAGCACTACAGTTATTTCTTGAGCTTCGAATTATTTATTTATATTGTTTTGATGCTATCTTGTCATTCCATTTTTATGAGTTGTCTAAGGCAAGTGTGTCAAACGTGATCCTTGCAGAATTTTAGACTCACGATGTATTATATCGAGGTTTACGGCTGGGGATACGTGTTTGGTTGTGATGACATGTACGAGGTGAGAGTTCTCCACTAGATTGTTGGGGACTCTACATTCGTGTAGGGGCTTCGAGGAGATTCTGTCCTCGACTCCTAGCCTTTGAGGAGATTCTGTCTTCGGCTTAACGACTTGATTGGTCGGGACCACTTGTGCCTTTTCCTTTGTATTCTGGGACACTCAATTTCAATTGCTCATGTATTTATTCACGGTCTTTAAGTATTCATGCGCTCTTTGTCCTTTTCTTTCTATCTGCATGAATTGACTGCTTATTTATTTAATTCAAAATGTTGTATTTATTGTTGTTCATACTTGGCGTTATTTACCTGGGCTCGTCATTCTTGCGTTTGATCGAGTGCAGATGTGCAATTCAGTAAAGGAAAGGTTGTGCAGTTAGACGATATATTTTGAGCGGCCATCCTCTGCTGTTATAGGTAACATTTTGGTGTATTAGTTACTTATATTATTTTGAACATAGGGTTATGGGTTGAGAAATTGTTGGATATTATGACTTGGATGATACTCTCCTTGTTTTACATGGTATATATGATATACGAGGTTCCGACACCTTAGGTTTTTGTCCTAACTTGAGGCTTTTCGAAGTTGATTGATTAGTTGAGGTTAATTGCTTCCGCTTATTACTTTGATAAATCGCTAATTAATTGATTTCACATTTAAATACGTGATAATTGGTTGAATGGTAAGGAAAGGCTCACTGGCCCTGCGCGACTCGGCGGGACTGGCTCTTGGTGGTTCTCGCGGGTCCAAGCCGGGTGACGCCCGATTCTAGGATTGTGGAATTTAGGGTCGTCACAGCATATCCCGAGAACAATTCAACAACCACCCTCTCTCTTTAGCCAACCCACTTACTCACAACTGACTCACAATAGTGACACGCCTATCACACTTTCTCCCATGCACACTATTTCATAAGCGTTTTGAACCCCCATTCGCACCACGATTTGCACCGTCGTATGCCCACGAACCTACCAAGACATCGAACACATTACTCAACGTATAAATATTATATTTTAATGTGTTTTGTAAGTGATTTATTCACATTTGTCCCCCGGACAGCTAAATATTCAACCACAATTCACCCTGATGCCCGTAAAACATATTTCCTCAAGCCGAACCCGTTTCTCCGTATCAATGCTCTCACACAAACGCCTTCAAACGTTTGAAATCTAAATTTAGGTAAATAAATAATAATACAAACACCAACCAAAAATAGCATACCTCAGTGTTGACAATCGAGAATTGTTCCCATATATCACGGCAAGAGGTCCATATACAACTTAAATTGACACGTGTCACGAGACTTAATTGTGGCTTATGAAATTAACCCATATGATATTTGGATTTTATCCAAATCCTAACTGCTGTAGCTACTACCATGTCATATTCTATTATGTAATTGTTAAAACTTATTAAATATATTTAATTTTTAAAAATAATAATAACATATTGAGCCTTAGCGGGCTTGAGCCCGTGCTATTACAGATTTTGAATAAAAAAAATCCCGTCAAGGCCTGACCGAGGTCTGCCGGTTGAACAGGCGTAGGTGCCATCAAGTCCTAGTGGGAAGTTGAAAAGATCGGATACCAGCTTAAAAAGGATGGGACAATATTGTGATTCAAGAATATTTCAACTACCTTTTCTTTTCAAGTCTCTGCTCCACGTCCACCTACTTGGGTCATCGCAGCACTTATTTGCACTTATTGCCGTTCCGACCTCACAAACTCCACATCTCCACCCACTCGCTCTCTCTCTCGCTCGCTCGCCGAGACTCTCTGTAAACGATCGAGATGGGTCACAGTGGCTCGAAATCGAACGCCGTAGACTCCGATGCGAGCAGTGGAATCTCGAGACGGTCGCGACGCTCGAGGATGCGAAGCGCGCTTCGGCGCCGCCTCCACCGCGGTTGCAGTAGCTCGAGCTCTGACCAGCTCAAGCACTTGACCGCTGAGAACTTCGCTGGAATCGCTCTCCTCGAGATCGTCCAAGTGAGTGATTGATTGATTGATTTGTGTTTTTCGAGTTCTTCGATTCTCTGATAATTGATTTATTGGTTGATTGTTCAGGCGGAGATGCAGTTCAAGGATCGGTGGTTCGCTTGCGTTTCTTTGGGCGAACGCACATTCCGCACCGCCACTTCTGATCAGTTAGGTCATCATTTCATTTCGCGTTTAATTTTCTTTGAATTTGTTTGACTGAGTTGACTCAGTCTATTTGATGTGCAACTCGGCGGTCTCTGTAGCTAGTCTTTCTTGGTTTTGTTCTGCCGGTGTCTATTGCGTATACTTGAAGGCTCACATGATTTGTGCATACTTTTATTGCAAAAAATTTAGATCTTCGCTAAAAGCGGTGGAAACTAGCACTGCATACTTGAATGCTCACATGACTTGTGGTTACTTTTATTGGGGAAAAAATAGAACTTAGTTAAAAAGCGGCACAATTCGCAAACCAGGCATTGCATACTTGAATGCTTGCATGGCTGCGCATACTTTTATTGGGAAAAAAATTAGAACTTAGCTAAACGCGGTGGAAACTAGGTATTGCATAATTGAGTGCTCGCATTACTTGTAGACATTATTGGAAAAAGAGTTAGAGCTTCACTAAAAGGGGTGGAAACTAGCTATGCGTATACTTGAATGCTCATATGACTTGCGCATATTTTTATTGGAAAAAAATTAGAACTTAGCTAATAGTGGTGGAACTAGCTATTACATACTTGAATGCTCACATGAATTGCTCACTTTTATCGTAAAAAAAATAAATTAGAACTTACGATAAAAGTGGTGGAAACTGGGTATTGCATAATTGAGTACTCGCATTACTTGCACACTTTTATTGGGAAAAACTTAGAACTTGGCTAAAAGTGGTAGAAACTAGGTATTGCATGCTTGAATGCTCGCATGACTTGGGTACTTTTATTGGAAGAAATTTTAACTTGGCTAAAAGTAGTGGGAACTAGCTAGATGAAAGATTTTATGCTTTAGTAGTTTTGTACTATATAACTACTTGATTATTTTGTTTGGTAGTTTAGTGGATAAAATTGGTCTAACCTTGGCACTTGGTGCGTACTTGTTTAGTTTATCAGTAATGTTTCAAACAGTTATGAATGTTGGTAAAAACATCATGTTTAGTTTTTCAATGATGTTGATTACCACGTGAAGAAAGTTCACCAAAGTCTTTAAGTTTACGGATATGCAACATATTTTGCTTGTTTTAGATGTTTCTTTATTTGATATTGATATATTTTTAGGTGCTTTTTGTGCATGTGAATGTTATTTTTCCTGTTTATTGTGTCCTTGGTTTCATGTGCAGCCTCAAAAAGATAGCTCTTATTGTCTTGGTTTGTTACTAATGAAAAATATACTGGCTTGTTAATAATAAAGTAAAAGATTCCATTTGACCAGGATTCGTTGGAGCTTGGGTTGAATTATTTTATTTTTTGATGGATGATTAATGTTGTTTAGTTTACAACTATTTCCATTAATATGAATTCTTCTTTGAACCTACCCCTTCTTTCTTATTTTAATGTGCTAATTACTATGTAATTTGCTGCAGCACGGACAAGCCTGTTTGGAATTCAGTGAGTGTGCCCATCAATTTCAATCAATTTAAACTTTTACGATTCTTTGTCAGATCTATATATGTAACTACAGCTGTTGATATGTAGCTCTGGACTTGTAATCTAGTGCAGTTTGTTATGGCAATTTTTTGTCTGTTAGAGTGTGAATCCCTCCCTCCATATACCCTTTTCTTTATTGCTTTTGATATTTCGTCTTCCTCGAGAAAATTTTGGGTGATTACTTTTTCAAACAAGTTTAATCAGGTTTAGGTGATTTTAATCAACTTGACCATTTTGTTATTAATGAGGATTATGTGGTGTAGCTACGTTCTTCCTACGCATAGACTCTTGTCAAGAAAACCTTATGAAGTGGTTCAAGTAACCAATTAAATCAATACTCTTGGCAACTTTTTAGGACAATCATTAAACCTACTTTACCACATGTTTGACGTTTGTTTCATAGTTGTGGTAGTTAATTTAATATTTAACAGGATTTCCAAGACCCCAAGTTCCCAATGAATGTCTTTACTTGAACTCTATGGTTTTGGTAGTTGTTATTCATTCTGAAGTGCTCCTAGTAAAATCTCTTAATTTTGATGGAAGACAATTGATTTCTTACCCTTCTTTAGTTCTTTAGTTAGAAGTACAGAAACATGAAAACTGACTTGAAAAACTTGTGGAATCAAAGGTAGTACACATTAAATTTTTCTTTACTGGTTCACAGCTTTCCAACCAATAGTAGAACTAGTAATGTTAACATAAATGCTAATGTCATTAAACATGCTTACTTTCTTTTTTATCTTCATTTAATGTATACAAATTTAATATTATTAGTCATACTCATTGATGGAATTTGGTTTGTAGGAGAAGAAACTTCTTTTGGAACAAAATGGTCCTCATGTCGCGCGGATCTCTGTGTTTGAGGTGTGTTACAATCTCTTATCATTATTTTCTTGCATTTATTTGAAAGAGTGCAAATATTTCATTGTATCAAGAAACTTTGGTCATCTATTAGTCCTTATTTTTTTATATTTATTTCATTAATTTGTTAGAATTTTGTATCAAAGAAGCCTTGCTTCATCTTGTTGGGGGATATTTGAGAAACTTGGGGCGAAATTTAATAAGACATGGAAGAAATTTATTGATACTTGAGTTTGAATCAATGCCTTTGAGACTATCTCGTCTCTCTTTCCTAAAAAGTTGGCTATCACTCGATGAAATTAGATGGTAGAAACAGGATTAGGTGCTTTGAAAAGATAGCACTATTCTTGCGCCAAAATATCAAAATCTAATCAATAATGTTAGCATTTGTTGGATAAAGTGAAGTAGAACAAATCATTAAAAATTAAAGCTACACTTAGAGAGTTACTAGAGTGTCCTTTTGCTGAGGAGAAGGGCGGTTATGGTGTTTAAGGGACTATCACTCGTATGGCAGTTTAACTTATTAATACTCCGTGAATTATTATAAGGCCTTTCGTCTGACGCATAATAGTAGCCATGCCTTGCAAAACCTTGATTATTATGGCTAAACTTATTAATACTCTGAATTTATTAAGGAGATGTTGAAGTACTCCCAAAGATAGTATTTCTATGGTTTTTGAGGGAAAGATTGAAGTGAACTTTGTTGTCACTTTATATTCTCTGTTAAATTATAGTTTAATGTTTACTGGACAATTTGTTTTTGTTCTCTTAGTGTTTGAGGTTGTTTTGGTAATTTCATCATCGGAGAGCTGTGGACTATTTCTACATTTAAGTACATTTTCAGTTGTTAGGGGTATTTGCACTGATATTGGTTTATTTCTCTATGAAGGCTTTAATTGTGCAAGTCTTTAACTAGTTTCCTTAAATCTGTTGTTTATATTGACATATTTCCAGACCAATAGATTATCCAAGAACAATCTGATTGGCTATTGTGAGATTGATCTTTATGAAGCACTTACTAAGGTATGTCACCATGGCTCTCATTCATATTAATTTAATGAGATGTGTATCTAATAAAGAACTATCGACTACCGAAGTAGAAATCCTATATGTTATCTTGGTTCTATGGTTTCCGTCTATCAGTATTTATTTCTTTTTAAAATGCTTCTCTCTTAAGTTGTGAAATATGTTTCATTGACCAAGTGGGTAGCCCAATGGTTTGGTATATGGTTACGGGTATTAGAGGTTGGCGGTTCGAGTCCCAATGGGAGCAAGTTAGCTACTTTCTTATCAAAAAATGAAATAGGTTTCACAACACAATTTTCCCTGATTAATTCTTGAGGATAGTTGCATGACCCTCTAACTTGTAATACATTATGGCTTGTTTGGTTCATTTGGCTGACTTCCTGGGAAGTTTACTTATGATATTGCATATGGTTTGGTTCAACATTCTACTGTACGGAAGTTGGATTCATAAAATAATAAATGGTAAATGATGGGGTGCCCCAGCATGGACACGCAGGTCGGACATGCACTCATAGTCTGGCCTCCAATACACCTCAGGATGTGTGCACGCTCGTGCATGTTCGTCTTGGATGCCCGTGTTGTGGCACCATAGCATTTTCCATAATAAATTATTGTAATTAACTGTAATGCCAAAGGATTTTTGAAATGGGAGAATGTTGTGTTAGAGGCATTATTGTTCGAAAATTGTATACAAAATAAGACACTATAGAGTGCTTTTTGAAACTATGTAAAAAAGAATGTTTTTTGAAATAGTATTGTGCTTTTACCTGGGTTGACGAGGGAGAATCGATGATGTCACGAGAGAGGAGAGGAGAAAGATGGATTCACACCGACTTCACAAATGGGGTTAGGGTTTGTTGAGGTCATGAACGAGGAGCTGCCGCCAACTTGAGAGACGTAGGGTTTTGTCGATGCTCATGCACTCTGTAGTAAAATTACTCTAAATGCCAATAATACCCTTATAACACTTTTTTGCCCTATAATACCCTTATAACATTTTTTTGACCAATGGTATCCTTATAACACTTAATATAACAAAAAGGCATCAAATAAACTAATATACTATGTAATACAATAAGCATACTCTTGCATTTACTTAAAAAAATACAATGAGATTATTTAGGGTACTACTACCATGAGAACCAAATATATACCCATGTCATGGGCACACTATTTACAACCATTGGATTCTAATTCAATACATTAATCGAGGCGTCATAAATGCATAAAGCATTTAATGCATAACACATTTTGACGGGTTTCCATGGCCTGGGTATATATTTGGGCTCCATTGTAGAATAACCCATATATATATATATATATATATACATAAATTTAGCCAAGTCCAAGTACCCGTGTCTAATTATTTGGACACATCTAACCGAGTCCACGTATCCTTGAAATTAAAAAATAACAAGTCTGACACTTAGATATGTACCCGTACCCGAGTCCGTGTAACCTAGCTTATAGGCTTATCTATAGATGTTTAGGTTCTCTTTCTTCGCACTACATTGTTGGTGTCTTAAGTTTGTTTGTGCATGCACATCCATGTACTCGTCGCCTTGTTGGGAAGTAGAATGATGCATTAACATGGTATTAATAATCACCATGTTGGAAAAGCATGTATTTGCCCATGAAGCATCCTATATATCCTATTCAGTATAGATACTTTTGTGTTCCTTGTTTGTAATGTAGAACTGACTTGTGCTTTCTGCAGGACTTGGACTCTGACATGGAGGTGCTTGATCTGTTAGATCCATCATCATCTAGCACAGTAGTGGGGAAAATTCATGTTTCATGTTCTGTTGAGGTTTTAAGCACTGCTCATATATTTGAAATAGAATTCTGTTGTAACTTGTGAGTCCTATTATTAGTCTTACTACTGATGGCCATATTACACTCTTGATGTCGGATTTTGGCAGGACCCAATTGAGACAGAAAAAAGTTTTGCAAGGCGCATATTGTGTATTGTGGTATAAAAGTTATTCCTTCTGTGTATGATGTTTATTTTGTTTCATCTTCCCTCTAAATCTTGGAATTTGCGGTATGATGTTATAGATTTATGATATTATTGCCGTTGAATTCTATAAATAGTTATTAAAATTTGGCGCAAGCTGACCAGTGGTTGGTGATAGTGTTAAAACTATTCAAATTTTTCAGAATTTGAAGTTGTTCTTATGGTTATGGAATTTGTGGAAGTGGCTTGTGCCAAATGATAGATTCTGTGATTCTTTTGGTGTTGTTGAAAATTGGTTTGATTTTGCAATATAATGACCCCTTAATGATCTATAATTGTTTATATTAGTGTAGTATACAAAAATGTTTAGTATAAAACTAAGTTTGTTGTAGAAAGTACAAATTATTTGATGGTTAGTGATAAATTATTTAATAATTTTCCTGTACTTGTAGAGCCACATAGATAACTCTTTTGATGGTATCATGCAATTGTTGTTTTTAAATTGCCAAAAAATATTGGGTCACACTATGCACACCCTTGTATTGTGCAAGGGCAAGCCAATTTTTAAGGGCACCTCAAATTCAAATTACATAGTATTCGTGCACCCCATTTTCATTGAATGCCCTAAACCCTAAACCCTTCCATATCCCGCTTGTCTCCTTTCTTCTTGGTGTTTTTGATCATCTTAATGTCATTGCTTTTTTTTTGCGATTTTGTGGTTGTTTTTTAGGGTTCAGATTCACTTTTAAGTCGCTCATGAGGTTCGATGTCGCAGGGTCGAGACCTATGTTGGGGTTCAGTGTTTTCCCTCTAAACCTCAACTTGGTTGGCAACATCCAAACTAGAGGATTAGTGGTCTCAAACTGACACTTCAATTAGAGGTTCAAACTTGTCAGGCTGAAACACTTGAAAAATAGGGGTTTCCACTTTCGCTTTAGAAAACTCCGGAAAATCGCAAATATGTCAAAAAAAGTACATCTTCCTCTTGCAAATCTTCTTACATAACATAATCCTCTACCATTTCGTCCTAAAAAAACCTGAAAATGCAGTCAAAGGTGGGTTGCAAGGAACGAGAGGAAGGGGTGAGGGGTGCACATAACACGGTGAGGGGCATAAAAGCCATTTCCTTTGAGGGTTGTCCTTCACTTAAATTACTTGCTTTCACTTGCAGAAAGCTGGAGTGCACATAGCGCGACCCAAAATATTTTGCCTAAAATGATTTATAGATTGTCTTTTGTTCCTTATTTTCCTTGCGTGTTTTTAAACCTTATTTTACCTGTATAATAATCACCTACTAAAGGTACTTTGAAACTTCTAGCTGTGACTAGTGAGTTATGTTTATGGTTAGGTGTAAAATTTCATCCTGACCTTTCCTTTATTGTGCTGAGAGCTAAAACTTGCTGGTTCTTGACTTCGACACTCAGTTTACTCTCATATAGCTGGTCTGGCTGTTATTATGTATAGTTTCTCATCATTTTTTTTGGGACCATATTTCAGATAAATGATGCATAGAAAAGTTGCATGGACGAAGTAATTTATCATTCTATTCTCAGGATCTTTACATACTTTCTCTTTCCCTTGTTTTTTTTTTTTCTCAACAATACAGAATTATGATGGGGATGGAAAGCTTTCATATGCTGAGTTTTCTGAGTTGATCAATACTTTTGGCAACGAACTGGCAGCAGAGAAGGTGTAAGAATTTCTGCCTTTAGCACATCTTTTTTTGGCTGCTGCTAAGGGGATGCGGGAATTGATGTCTGCTGGAAACTTGAGGCTCCTTACCTTATTGATACTTGATGCACATTTGCTCAGCACAGGCACAGATGTACATGATCCAATGGTTGTGGTAGCTTACCTTTCCAATGGAACGTACGCCAGTGTTCATGATGCAATGGATGGTGCTCCTTTATTTCATTGGTAGTTGACACGTGTTTACACAGTCAAGTGCATATGTACTTGATCCAATGGTTGTGTAGCTGCAGTGTTTTCAAGACCTTGCATAGGCACTAACTACACACTGCCCCTCCTAGGCAGGTGACAAGTTTACAGCTTAGGGACTGCCTTGAAAATACATTTTTGTTGGAGCCTGTGCCTGTGTGCATGATGCAATGGACGTGGGAGCCTGCGTTTCCATCGGACGTCTGTACCCACCTGTGCAAAAAATCATTACCATTTTCTTTGACTATCTTTCTTAACTTTTCTTTAACTCTTCTTTTCCAGATCCAATACTAGTAGTCATGCACGACAAAAAGTTATTTCAGTGGTGCTTCATCTTCTTTTTTCATTCATTTTTGTTTCTCTTTTCAGAAAAAAGATCTCTTTGAATCAGCCGACACAAGTAGGGATGGTTATGTTAGTGTGGAAGAATTGGCAACTCTTCTTGCTGTCCATCAAGAAAAGTATGTGTTCCTCTTTCTATTTTTTATTTTTTCTATTCATGGGAAAGTGTGGTTTCTATGTGTTGGAAAGTCTTATATTCTAAGATGAATTTTTAGAAAGATTTTCAGAATAATTGTTATAATGTACCAGATTTGATTATGTGCTATATTTTATTAGTTGTGAGATTTTTTTTTTTTTATTTATTACAAGCTCACGTGGAGCACCTTGCTCCCTTAATATATATATTTGTCCTAATTACAAGCTCACAATGAGCAATTCTAGTCTTATTGAAGTGCAGTGGACAAAGTTAAACGGTAATAATAGACCCATAGTCTAGGTAGGTCACAGGCTCAAAGCAAAGCCATAGTGCCTAGGTGAGCCTAGTGTACCACAATGAGTACGCATGACAACTAGAATCCATAGGGGACCTGGATTATTCTACATCTAAGGTGAACTTGAACTAAAAATCAACTAGAAGTCTAGCATTTATTGTATCATCCGCCAAACTCGTCTAGCATTTATTGTATCATCTGCCAAACTCGAACTATGTTCTCCCCTGTGGAAAGCTAGACCTCGGCCACTGTAGCTATTTTACGGTGGTTAATTGGTTGCAAGATTCGTGATTCCAGATTTTTGGAATCAGTATTCTGTTCCTAATTTTGACCTGCCTTTTTTTTTTTGTGGAAAATTACCCGCCTTTTTCTTGCCTCTTAAAGATATCTTAAATATTTGGACGCAATATAGAAAAGGTTATGCTGTCATTTCATACATTCCGTCTCTGTTTATTATGCTATCATAGTGGAAAGTAAAATTCTAAGGTGGAATACATTTTTTTTTTTTTTTTTTTTTTTTTTTTTTTCCAAAAACGAAATGTTTGGGTTCATGCCAGGGGCAAGTCAGTCTACTCCCTCGTCTCAGCTTCAAACCATTCCATCTCTCAATGTGCCTACTGGGTCTCTGGCACAAATAGGCAGTGTGCGTCCATGGCACCTGCTCTTTGAAGAACCCGGCCTTGTATCATTGATTCAGGGGCCAATCTTATGACAATTGTCTTCAATTGTCTAGTTCATTTCACCCATGCTCTTCTATTGAAAATATTAAAATAGGTGACGGTAGTTTTGCACCTATTGCGGACAAAGGTAATATTAAAATTTCTGAAAGTTTCTCTTTAAAACCACTTATGTTTTCCAAAACTTTCCTATAATCTTCTTTCCCTTATCAAAGTGTCCTCGGAATCTAACTGGCTATTTTCTTCTCTCTGCTATGTTGGATCTGCCTCAACCTCTAGGTCAACACCTTTTTTTGGGTAAAATTTTCTTCCAAAGTCTCTTTTTGAGAAGTTGCTTTTGAAGAATTGTGTCAACATTACAATATCTTGTTGAAGACTACAGGACGCAGTGGCTTAAATTAGACAATATTTGGTTGCTGAACATGTTTTAATGTTTATATTGTCAATTATATAACCCTATTAGCAGTAGAATTGTGCAAGTATCTGGTTTTATTAGCAGTCACCTTGTATTGTCTGTAATCTTCTTCAATGTCTTTTTTATTTCCTCAAACACTTCTAGTTCACATCACGAAGACCATAGTGCAGTACTTGGTAGTGACTTGCAATACAGGTTTTTTTTAAGCACTAAAGCTATACTTGTTAGGGAAAAGAGATAAAAATGCTGAAAATCTCAAGCCGATGATGCCATACGCTGCTGATATTAGCTGTACAAACAACAATGAGCTGTACAAACAACAATGAAGAAAACACTGAGTCTATCAAAGGGTTAATTTGCAAGTTTGTTGGTGCAGATTGCGTGTGGATTGGCGATGAACTGACTATATTTTTAGATATCCCTGGTAAAAACTTGAAGAAAACAGTTTGAGGACGTTTGTTTTGGTGGTAAAATCTTCGAAAATAATGTTACAAGTGGGTTCAAGCAGTCCAAGGGGCTTAGTGAGGGCTGGTATTGTTTCATTAAAGTAAAGAAGAGATAAATTTCTTTTAGTGATGTTGTTTTGAAGCTTTTAAATTTCATTTTTCTACGATATTTGATTTAGCATGCTTTTAAGTTTAAGTTGTGGATGACTTGTTTTTCTAGTTAATTTTAACTGTATGTTCTTTATTATCTTCTTATTACTTGAAGTTCATAGTATAGTATGCAGTAATCTCATCAGTTTTTCTTGTACTGCAGAGAATCACTTATTAATTGCTGTCCTGTCTGTGGTGAAAGTCTTCATAATTCTGATAGATTAAACAATATGATCCATCTTACTTTATGCTTTGACGAGGGGACTGGAAACCAGGTTATGACTGGTGGTTTCCTAACCGATAAGCAAGCTTCATATGGGTGAGTTTTGTAATTGAACCCCTTGCGTAGATCTAATTGTTCTGTTTTTGATAAGGTAACAAGTTAATGTTGTCTTCAAAATTGTGGCTGAAACTAACTCAGTTCACATCTGTTAGGTGGATTTTCAAGTTAAGTGAATGGGTTCATTTTTCATCATATGAAGTTGGCCTAAAGTCAGGATCAAGTGCTTCACATATTTTGGTATCCACCTGTTTCCTCTATTTTTATCCATTATAAATTTGCTTAGGAAAATGCAATTTGCATTTCTTTGTGGCTGATGGTATTATCAGGTTGATAGCCTTGGACATTTTTCCCTCTTCTTTGCCTTCTGTTGTTGTATTCTCTTGTTGCTAGGAACTGGGGTGCAGATTTTATGAAATTAGGTGGCATTATGTCTTAGCATTTACATACTGGTTTTTGTAACAATTCAAAGAAATATAGTGAAACTTGTTTCCAAATTGGATTGCAAATTTTACGCACGCAATTGTGTCAATTGTAAAATTTCTGAACCCCAACTATTTTGAAGAATGTGGCAAAGGGTCGATCTCATAGAGATTGATAATCTTATCATGGTTAAAATGGGGGGTTTTTACAGAAACTTACTAAAAATGCAAGAAAGTAAAGAAAATAGGGAAATAGTTTTGAAATCTCAATTTTATGAAAAATACCTAGGTCAGAGTTACTAGTTCGATTCAACAAATGTTTGGATTTTGGTTGTCATAACTACAGAGATATGTTTGACTTAGGCTTAATATATTAGCTATAGAAGACGTCGCCTAAATCAAGATACGTCTGACTTAGTCTCAATAGATTAGCTATAGGATTTGACAGGTGCCTAAATCCCTACTTCTCCTAATCTCGACAATCAAGGTACGATTTCTGACTACTTCTTTAATTGACATGTAACCCTAGGTAACACACCGTAGGATTCAGTGTGACGACTGCCTTAGGGTTTGTTAGAACACTAATCCTAGATAACCAAATCACCTTGCACATTCAACTCAACGTAGATTTCCCTTATACCCAATTCTTTCCGAAGGGTGCGAATCAATCGGTGAAACCGATGCTACTTGGTGTTAAGACCCTTACACAATTATGTATGCAAGGGTTTCAAATAGCAATAGATTTACAACCTAGAATCATGCATAGGCCTCTATACACCCCTAGGTATAAATCATATAAAAAGCACATTAAAAGGAAAAAAAAAAACCAAAACAGAAATCAAACTGAAATTAAAGTAGATAAAACCTCACAAATACATGTTTAGTTGTGGCTGGTGCCGAACCTCCCTTGCAAACTGACCTAGCTAGAGAATTAGTTTCTCATAATTGAGGGAACAAATAACAGAGAAAAGAGAGGAAAAAGAGAGTAAAATCCCTATCATCTAAAGCTAATTGATTTTCTGTCCTTTTCTTGGTTCGCATGACTTAGAACTGGTTTCTTTGAATTAGTATGTGTGTCGAGGCAGAACAGTGAACCTGAACCACATCTAGTCCAAAAGTACACGCGTCCCTTTGTTGTGTCACGCTCATCGCTAGGGTTGGTTGGAACATCTATCAATTTAAATCACTTTCGCTGTCGCTCATTAGGTCAATCTACATCTTCTCATCAGTCATCACTTCTCCATCTCTTCGTTCCATGCATCACAACCTCATGCTCTTAAACATCAACTTTGATGTGCCCGCTCTCCACACCCAATCTAATCTCTCGATTATGCATAAACTTGCTAGCACATCTCTCTCCTTAGAGAATCATGATAGGGTCATCCTAAGGCTTTCCTTGTTATTCTGTAACCGCCACATGAACTTAGTGATTCTGCCTTGTTCGCATCTTTTAAGTCATCATTAATACCTACTTCCTTCTCTTGGAAAAGTCTGCAATCTCTGTCATGGCTCCTTGTTCTTGATCTACTATGTTAGATTATTGGTTTGAGGTGTCCATAGACTGTAGACAGGTATCTTTCTTTCAGCATTCTATTTTGTATTAAAGAATTTCAGATCTTAAAGCAGATTCACCTTTTCGATGTAACTATAATCCAAGATTTAAAGCATTGGATGCCAAGGTCAGCAGCATTAGATTATCTTTATTTTGATTTACAAGGCAAACCACGATGGGCTTGTCACACTTATCCTCGCAACATTGGAAACTGAGCGGTAATCTTGCTAGTATCCTAATTACTACCATGGTTGCAAATCAGGTGCATCTTACAATTAGAGTAACTCACGTCAAATCATTTATGTATATATATATATATATATATATATATCTTTTTAATTTCTTTTTAGGAGCTGTTTGTGCATGCTAGATACATACACTATTAAGGGTATGTATGGGGAATAAGTAACGAGTAAACACATTTGGAGGAAGTACAAAAAAATTTCCTATTACGACAGGACTACATCAAGGATCGACTTTAAGCCCATATGTATCTCTTTACTCTAGTTATGGATGAACTAACTAGACATATTCAAGAGGATATACAACGATGTATGTTATTTGTAGATGATATTGTTTTAGTGGACGAAACAAGAGATGGAGTGAATTGGAAATTAGAACTTTGGATGAATACATTAGAATTCGAAGGCCTTGAGTTGAGTAGGACGAAGACCAAACACATGCACTGTGAGTTTAGAAATACTAGACATCAAGATGATAGAGTGGTAAAATTAGGGGAAGTAGAAGTTCCTAAGGTGAACCACCTTAGATATCTAGGATCAATCATACAAAATGATAGCAATATTGAGAACGATGTCACATATAGAATTCAAGCTGCACGGAAGAAATGGAGGAGTGCAATAGGTGTGATTTGTGATTGAAATATTCCTATCAAGTTAAAAGAAAAATTTTATAGGACCGCAATTAGGCCAACTATGCTTTATGGTAGTGAATGTTGGACGGTAAAGCAACAACAATTACATAAAACGAACGTAACAAAAATGAGGGTGTTTAGGTGGATGTGTGGTAAAACTCGTAAAGATAGAATAAGAAACACATAAAATTCAAAGAAAAGTAGGAGTAACACCAATTGACACAAAGATTAGGGAAGGACAGTTGCGGTGGTTTGGCCACCATCAAAGACAGTCTACAAATGCCCCCACTAGAAAACTTGACTCAATAGAAACTAAAGAAATTCGACGAGGTTGGCGTAGACTGAAGTTAACTTGGGACGCATTAATTAGGAAGAATTCGATTGGTTTGGAAAGCTCACCATTAATTGCATTAAATCAAACACAATGGAAGAGTTTGATCCATTTAGCCAACCCCAATTAATTTGGGATTGAGGTTATGTTGTTGTAGGAGCTCTTTAACTTCTATCACAACTGCTGCTTGTAGTAGGGAAGTGCCTTTGCTGAAGGAAATGTTTATCCTTGTCATTCATGCTTTCCAGGTATTTGATCGGAGATCGAAGAGGTTAGTGGAGGAAATAATTGACGGAAAGATTCTTTTGTCCATGAGAGCCATCTATCAATCAAAAATTGGTCTCAACCTCATAGATAATGGTATAGTTTCTTTTTTTTCCTTGTCAAAGGGTAATGGCTTAGTGTATACATGTAAAAAGGTCTTAGCTATGGAACTTCCCATGCATTTGAGTTTTTACACATTATGTTAGCTATGGAACTTCTCATGTTTTATTTTTCTAAGAAAATGTTGCAAGGATGAAATAATTTTCTAAGAAATTGTTGGATTTTTTTTTCTGTTCTTTATGTGAGTCTAATTGGGTAACATGTTAGGTCAGCACTGTATCTATAAACTACATATAGAGTCCCAACTCATAACAACTCAAAGCTTTGATTTGAAATATACTGGAGGAAGAGAAATGCTTCTGTTAGTTTATATTCAATATAAAAGACTAATTGTTGAGAATAAAAAGGCTGATTTAAGAGATCAATTGCAAATATTAAATTTGCATCCTTGACCTTTTATAGTAGTCAAATACTAATTTTAGGTTGAATGCATATTATAATAAGAAATTATCTAAATCTAACATGTTTTGAACTTCTACCAAGACTTCCATAACATAATCGATTATAAGATCATGCCAAAGCAACATATTTACAATTCTTGTAATCCCTCAATGTGTTTTTCTTTATATTCATCCACGTTTGAACACTGTAAAACATGCTCTAATTACTTACCAAAAAAATGCTATAATTCTCCGAAACATGTTCTATGACCACTTATGCCATATATATGAGATACCTTGATGAAGAAACTTAGAAAGATGTCTAATATACGCGAACAGGGACTAGTTACCAACTTACCACATGGTGGCAACTATTTGAAGTGGACCTGCTAGATGTAATTCGTTAGTGAGAGGCTTTGCATTTAATAATCAAGTGGCAAAATTGACACACATGGATCCTTTAATCTCATTTCTTTCTGCGATAATGGTAGACATGAAGGGGAAAATAACAAGTTTGATTCGGGAGGGTTTACGCCGCATAGCTTTGAAATTGGTATAAAAAGAATTATCTGAGCTTTGAATTGTGAACATTCTGAGATATGAGCTTCAGGGTAGGCATGACCATGGGACTGAACCGGCTAAAACTGGGAGCAAACTGTAGTTAATCGTTCATGATTCTGGCTCGGAAAGAAAATTGGAGGCTTACAATCTGTCCTTGGCTGAACATATTTAGTCTCGAAACCAAAATTCAAACCAAAACAAGAACAATTGATCTAGTTTTACTTTGAACTGTAAAAATAGACATTTTAGGTTATGGCTATCATCATTGGATCAACTTTATCCATACTTCGTAAGAATTAGTCTTTTCTTCTATTTTGATTAACGTTTTTACTACTTGCAATCATATGTAGGCAACTTAGCTCAAGTTTATTTCAAGCCCTATTTAGTTATTTAAATTTCAAATTAACAAGAAAACATTAATAAGCCGGTTCTAAACCGTGTTGAACCAAAACCAGAACCGTTTAAATGGTTTTGGGTCTTATACTTCTCTAGAGTCGGAGACGTCAGTTCATGAACTGTGTCCTTGCCAACTCGAAGGGCACCTCAACATGAGGTTATCAAGAAAAGTCCTTGATGACTAACGCACTGTGAACATCATGAGGTTTATGCCCCTTCCATGCCCCTCAAGTTAGGTTTTATAATGCATGGCTTCGAAATTGGCATATAAAGTGATATAGTGGAGTCAATATGAATTCTAACGTGTTAATTGACTAGTTTGAGACTTGAGAATTGTTCAGTTCATGGTTTTCTTGGCATTTATTATATTCAGGCTTTTTTTGAATCAATGAATTTTGAGCCCCCATGGTAACTTTTTAAGTTTATCTTATTAAATGGATGTAACTTTTTAGTTTAAGTGATACTCCCTAGATGTTCCTCTTAACCATGGTTATATTTCTTTATTTGGGACTGAGGCTATATTGTTGTTGTTGTTGTTGTATATTTCTTTCTACCATCTGAATCCCGACCTACTCCATAGATCAAACAATTGCTTGTAGTTCTTTTCCATTCAACACCATTCAAGCAATTAAGAAAATTCTTACTATAAGATGGACGTGTTTTGAAACATTTTTCTTCATTTTTAATGTAAATTTTAATTTTGGTTTTTCGGACCATATTCATAAAATGCCAATACGATCCCAAAAGGATTTGTAGCAAATGACAATTCTTCATGGGGATTTGACATGTCATCCTATTGCAGGTGCAAAAGAGTTGCTGCAAAGCCTCTCTGAGAAGCAAGGGAGACGCATGAATTCAGTTGAGTCTGCAAAAGAGATTCCAAAGTTTATTGAGTTTTTCAAGGTTTGGACATCTTCCTGAGAAAATCATTGTGACATTTTTTTGGCTGGGTCATTAGTATATTCAAATAAACGTTCTTTTGATTCAACATGCTGAACCTATTGGATCTTGGAAGCTTATATAATGCTTTAAGTTCATATTGTGGATATTTAGGGATTTCTTTTTAACAGGATCTAAATGACTAACAGTTCTGAAAAAAAAAATGATTGTAACAGTTGAGAGTTTCTTAACAATTTTTACAACTTAAAAAAATACATATGCTGGTACACCCAAGAATCAGATTCGGTTATGAGAGTCAGTTCTTTAGAGTGTCTGAGGTGAGAAGCTGCTGTTACTTGCTCAAACAGCTCTTAGATTAGCGTTTGTTCTTCGAGAAAAGAAGATTCCTTTGATCATGTGGATGGAGATTCAACCCTTCATTAGGATTCGGTTAAATTGTCAAAGGTTTATTTGAAAAGCCTTTGCTGAATTTTTTATTTCTTAGCATTTTTAATAAAGTATGAATTAATGGCATTGTCATCTTTATCAAGGCATGTTAGATGTGTGTTCTATACTGTTGTCACTTGGATTTGGTTTTCGCTTTTCTACGTGTTAATTCATTTATCTGTTTGCATGTTCTAATTGTGTTTGTGACATGTTTTTGGTCCGTTGTTTTTGCTAGCATTTTGGTTGTAATTGCGTTGCATTACATTTCGTACATGTCAATATGATTGAGTTGGTTACAAATGCAAATGTTGATAGATGGCAAAATTAAAACTTGTTCGTTTATTTTTTTTTCTTGGTGTTAACCACCCGGTATCTGGACTAACCGACTACTTCGGGCTCAAGCCATAGTTGGCCCATAAGAGGCTTTGGCTCTCCCAGCGGAGGGGATTCCATTCGTAGGATTTGAACTGGAGTCACTACTTATTGAGCTACCCATCCGATGGTAAAACTTGTGTCTTTATTTAGTCTGCAGGAAAATTGTTTTATTACTTATAATACCATTTACGAAATAAATATGAAAATGAATTCTCTTTGTTAAATAGATTGTGAAATTTATTAAATGCTTTTATTATGATTATCTTTTCATAAACTAAAAGTAAGTTCTATTGCAGGGTCAAATCGATGTAAGTCATATGATGTACCCACTTGAACACTATAAGGTATTTCACGTTATCCCTTTGCTTTAGTATTGTGAAAGAATTTCCTTTAATTAGGCTATGTTGATTACGTTTGTTGAATAAAGCTTTCCTCACATAATTACTTCGTTGTTCGTCTCAATGATTATTTATGATGTAATAAAGCAATAAATAATTATGTGAGACGACAAAAGCATCAAAACCTTAAGACACAAATTAGTTGAGGTTGACTACTTTTGTATGTGAGATGAACCAAAATAATTATGTGAGAACTACTATACTAAAAGTGCATGAAAGGAATGGTAGGAAAGTATGGTATAGTATGGTGCATTACCATGCTTCTTTTCTAATGAAGGATTAAGAACCAAGAGAGGTTGCTCAATGTACTAAATACTATATAGTACTATTAGAGCATTTGCTAGGGAACACGTGAAACAAATTATGAAACAAGTGTGTCCATGACCCTGCATGGAACAAAGTCAGTATATATTATTCTTTTTATAAAATTTAAGTTGCATGTACTTCTATGTTTTATAATGGACATCTGTTTTTTTTTTCTTAGTAGAGACAATTGATTTTAAAAGATCTAAGATCTTTATCAAATCTTGGAATATGTACTTCCTTCCCACATAGCAGAAATATGGGTTTTTTGTGGCGCCAAACCCATGTTTTTGCCAGTTTCTTTTTCATTTTCTTTTTTTTTGGAACTTATGCCGGTTTCAATTATCTCCTTTTTCTTTTGCTTTTTTAAATTTATTTTCTTTTTGGGTTATCGATCAAAACATACAACATCCACCATATAGTGCATTATGGAAAAAACATGTTCTTGGTTAATAACGTTATGGATTTGTAACAATATTTGTGGTTTCACTCTGATTACTTTCTAAGCATTTTTATGTGAATATAATATAATATTTTAAAGGGTATTCAGTATTGTATATGAAACAACAACATAAAATAAGTGTAGTGAAAATGAGGTTGCTTTAGGTGAATCGGAATGATGGTGGAACCCGTAAAGATAGAATAAGAAATTATGGAGATTTATCGAAAAGTCGAAGTAGCACCAAACGACGTGCAAATTACGGAAGGGTGATTGCAATGGCCTGGAGTCCTCCAATGACGGTCTACAAATGATCCAGTTAGAAAACTCGACTCACTAGAAATTGAAGAAATTCGACGGTATAGGGGTAGACCTAAGATAAATTGAATGCATTGGCCCATGTAGACGCAAGAGTTTAATCGAGTAGGCGCAACAGTTTGATCCATGTATACGACCCTAACAAATTTGGATTAAGGCTTTGTTGTTGTTGTAAAGGGTTACAACTTTTGAGTTATCATATATGATCTATGGCCAAATAATTTAGTGTTGGAGGTATCGTTCTTGAAATTCAGCATGCAGCATCTGGTTATTCGACATGTTACATTATTACCAGTGGTAACATAGATAACATTCTGTCTATTGGCAATGAAAAATATATTGCAGTACGAAGGGATTCTCATCATTTAGACTGATAATTACTAGTTTAAATGAAAAGATTGATAGAACTAATTATGGCATCCCCTAGAAGTGTGTTTTTGGGTGAAATGATTAAAATTGTCAAAGGGGAGGGAGTCGCATTAATATTGCAGTACAGAGAAATTCTCATCATTTACTGCTGATAATAATCTACTTTATATCTTTGTCATTTCTAATTTCTTACACAATGCCATTGTTGCATTTACTTTCATGCACTTCTTGTTTTATTGCAGGACATATTTATGTTCAATAGTGCGACCACCCTTATGCCTGTTACTGTTATCCTGTCAGTTTTTATTGCTATGTTGTTTTTAATAACCTACATAATGCTATTGTCACATTTTTCCGATTTGTTGATATTTTGCTGCGTGTCATTATGGTTAACACTATTTTTTTTGGTTGTTGCGTGTAGCAGTTGTCTTTCTAAATCTTTCCTTCAATTAATTATTGCATGTCGCTCCAAAACTGAATAGTAGCCTAAGATTATCCTAAATTACTGAAAAAAAATTTCTTCTCGTTCTCAACAGAGATAGTAAGAGCTAATGCTATTGAAGGAACAGTTGTTTGAACTTCCTCAAGTGTTAACCTATAACCTCTTCTCTAGATGGTGCAAATGATTTGTTTGGTTCATTCAACCTGAAATACATGCCAATATTTATTTTGTTTTAGATTCATCTTGTCTTAAGTGTGAAATAAACTCCTTTAATGCAGACATTTAATGAGTTTTTTATAAGAGAACTGAAGCCTGGTGCAAGACCAATTGCCTTTGAGGATCGCGATGATCTAGCGACTTGTGCTGCTGACAGCCGTCTTATGGCCTTCAAATCTGTGGAAGATGGTATGCGGTTCTGGATAAAGGTAATATTCTACTTCGTCAATAATAGAAAATGCATTTCGGTGTTTCCCTGTTTGATTGCGGTTCTGGTTATGGAATGGTTCTCTAATGGATTTAATATTTCAAGATTTTGTATTATCTATTGGTTGCTTTTTCTTGACTGAGTATTATTCTCAGGGTCGCAAATTTTCCATTAAAGGTATCTTGGGAGCGGACATATCTTCAAGTGAATTTACCGATGGATCTCTAGTGATATTCCGATTGGCCCCTCAGGTTTTTTTTTAATTTTTTTATTTTTTATAGAACTTATGCGCATGTTGAAGTTTTATTTTCCAGTGGCAATTTCATCTATACAAATCTGCCAAAAGTTGCGTCAATTGTCTGAATTAGAGATGCTCTCACTGAAATATCGAATTTGAACATTATTACATTGGATGTCTTGTATGACTCCTCATTCAAAGAATCAGATTTTATTTTCCAGGCTAATGGGTTGTCAATCATCATCATCATCATTATTTTATTTGGCAGGACTATCATCGTTTTCATGCCCCTGTTTCTGGAACAATTGAAAAAGTTTGTGATATTTCGGGTGCCCTATACACAGTATGTGCTGGGGCCAATTTTCCCCTTTTCGGTGTTTTATTTTGTATTTTTTAATGGATAAGTATTGGTGATTTCTCTTTTGATATGTTCTGGGCAGGTGAACCCTATTGCTGTCAATAGCAAATATTTTAATGTCTTCACTGAGAATAAACGAGTTGTAGCTGTTATTTCAACTGAGTTCTTCGGCAAGGTTTGTTATATCTACTTGTGAATCTTCTGTTACCTTTGATGCTACGTTTGACACAATTTCTATTTTTTCAGTAATAATATATCTTTGGTATGCATTTCATTAGATGTATGCCCAACTATGTAATGATGTTATTCTTGAGATCGTTAGGTATCCATTTAAATAGGTCAAAAAGGGGACTTGACACATTTGTGTTCTCATAGTGACCATGCTGTGTTTACTGTTCAGTTGAAAAACATGCCACGTTCGGATGTCCTCATGGTCATTAATCTTTTGTCACAATTGCCACCAATTTCTCTTTGTATAATTTGGAGCAGTGTTTCAAGGTACAACAGTAAGTAATGATGAAACTAAGAAGTTGTGTACTCTATTCCAAGCTTTTCTTGTGGTTAT
Source organism: Stephania japonica (assembly GCA_039657345.1). NCBI lineage: Eukaryota > Viridiplantae > Streptophyta > Magnoliopsida > Ranunculales > Menispermaceae > Stephania > Stephania japonica. The sequence goes on along the minus strand of CM077564.1, from coordinate 11,664,280 downwards.
AAGTCTTGGATTTCTCATAAATACTTTTCTTTGTCCTTGTAAAATTATTTTTTACCTTCCAACACAATGAAAGAATAATAAAAAAAAATTAATTTCAAATTCATATCCTATTTATTGACGGGTAAGGGTAAGATGTATATATATATGCACACACTACTTTCTTAGGTCAAAATTTGAATGCATTTATTGATGATATAATGCCTAACATATTAAATGCACATTATCACTCACCATTGGATTAAAATCCAATAATATAAAACATAGCACCGGACATGAGTATGTATTTGGTTCCCATTGTATAATTACCATATATAATATGAATTAGCACTGCAATGGGAATCAAATAAATGCCCATGTCATGGAACATTGTTTAGGGCCATTGCATCTTATTCTAATGATTAATACATTTGTGCATCTATTGATTAACATTGATCAAAAATGCATAACATGGTTAATTTCACTAATGGTCATCTAACTTTATATTTTGTGACACTTTGATAACCAAACTTACAATCGTACCAAACAAATCACTCAACTTTATAAACTCTTTCATAAAAATCACTCTCCAATTAAAAATCTGGCTATTGTGTACATGTGGGCACCACATGACAATATTTCATGGAAGGTAACTTAACTTTATGTGAGTGATGACATGGTTAGTATATAAGGATCTTATCACCTACCTCTCCTTTACTTCACTCGAGATATAAAAAATCAGGGTAAAGTTAGAGCTTTCAAAACTTTTTACCATCTTCATCTTCATCTTCTCTCCTATACCAAGAATAGGGCATTGAATTATGTTTGAATGTTTTGGTTACATTATAGGATTTGATTGAATCTTGATGTATGTTTAGTTTAGTTTACAATCACAAGATCACTCCATGTTAACCATGTCCTTCCGTGTCCATGACGTGACACTAATGGACCGCCCGAATACAACAACAACAACATAGCCTCAGTCCCAAATTAATTGGGGTCGGCTATATAGATCAAACTCTTCCATTGTGCTCGGTTTAATGCAAATGTTGGTGAGCTTTCCAAACCATTCAAATCCCTCATAATTAATGCATCTCATGTTAACTTCGGTCTACCCCTACCTCGTTGAATTTCTTCGGCTCCTATTAAGTCAAGTTTTCTAGTTGGGGTATCTGTAGGCTGTCTTTGTAGGTGACCAAACCACCACAACTGCCATTCCCTAGTCTTTGAGTCAATTGGTGCTCCTACTTGTCTTTAAATTTCTATATTTCTTATCCTGTCTTTACGAGTTTTACCACACATCCACCTAAGCATCTTCATTTCTGCTATGTTCATTTTATGTAATTGTTGTTGCTTTACTGCCTTACATTCACTTCTATAGAGCATAGCTAGCCTAATTGCAGTCGTATAAAATTTTCCTTTTAACTTAGTAGGCATATTTTAATCACAGATCACACCAGTTGCATTCCTCCATTTCTTCCATCCAACTTGGATTTTATGTGTGGCATCATTCTCAATATTGCCATCGTTTTGTATGATTGATCCTAGATATCTAAAGTGTTTCACCTTAGGAACTTCTTTTTCCCCTAATTTTACCACTCCATCATCTCGATGTCTCGTATTTCTAAACATACAGTGCATGTACTCGCTCTTCGTCCTACTCAACTTAAAGCCTTTAGATTCTAATGTATTCCTCCAAAGTTCTAATTTCCTATGCACTCCATCTCTTGTTTCGTCCAATAAGACAATATATCTACAAATAACATACACCATGGTATATCCTCTTGAGTATGCCTAGTTAGTTCATCCAAAACTAGTGTAAAGAGATTTGAGCTTAAAGCCGATCCTTGATGTAGTCCTATCGTAATGGGAAATTCTTTTGTAGTTCATCTGAATGTCTTTATACTAGTTACTATTCCCTCATATATATCTTTAATCGTGTCTATGTATTTGCATGCACCCCTTTTCTTTCTAGAACCCACCAAAGAACATCTCTAGGAACCCTATCATATGCCTTTTCTAAATTTACAAATACCATATGAAGATCCTTTTTCCTTTCTCTATATTTTTCCATCAATCTTCTTACAAGGAAAATTGCCTCCATAGTTGACCTTCCAGGCATGAAACCAAATTGATTATCTGATATTGTTGTTTCTCTTCTTAGCCTATTGTCAATTATCTTCTCCCAAAGTTTTATATTATGACTCATAAGTTTTATTTCCCCGGTAGTTTAAACAACTTTGAATGTCTTATTTGTTTTTGAAGATTGGTACAAACGTGCTTGTTCTCCAATCCATTGACATGCGCTTTGATTTTAAAATTTTGTTGAAAAGTTTTCTTAGCCAAATCAATCCAATTTCTTCTAAGCATTTCCAAACCTCTGGGTATTTCATCTGGGCCACATGCTTTCCCTATTTTCATCTTTTTCAATGCCTCTTTGACTTTCGTAACTCTAATATTGCGTGTATAGTTTACATTTCTTTCTTGGTGTGGGTTTTCATCTACTATGATATCAACTTGGCCATCATTAAATAAACTATCGAAGTAGCTTCTCCATCTCTCCTTAATATCTTCGCGCGTTAAAACATTTTGATTTTCGTCCTTAATACATCTTACATGGCTTAGGTCTTCTTTCTTTTTATCTCTTAATTTGGCTAGCCTATAAATATATTTTTTGCCATCTCTATTACCTAACTTTGTATTTAGATCTTCCATGAAATTTGTTTTAGCTTGACTAACTACTCTTTTAGCTTGTTTTCTAGCTTCTCTATATTGATTGTACGCATTTTCATCTTGACACTTAGGTATCTTCCTATACATCTCTCTTTTAGTCTTAATTGCTTTTTGGATATCCTCGTTCCACCACCATGTTTTCTTCTTTGGTGGTCCCAAGCCTTCAGATATACCTAACATGTTTGACGCTACTCTCCTTATGCAACTACTCATTTCTAACCACATTGTATTTGCATCTAAATTAAGATTCCAAACGTTGATTTAGATGCTAATACAATGTGGTTAGAAATGATATTGTATTAGCATCTAAATTAATGTTTGGAATCTTGATGGGCCGCCCGAATAGTCAAGAAAATAATGAACAGTCTTCTCTTTTAGGATCTTCATCTTTTTTAGAATCTTAGGGCGTATTTAAGCTCTCCCCTTCTCAGTGCTATCCTATTCGTGGCATGAGAGAGAGGATGAATAGTTATAAAAGACTTAATTTTACCCTAGTTTGGAAGAGTGAGTGATAAAATCCTTATATACTAGCCATGTTGTCACTCACATAAGGTTAAGTGAGCTTTCATAAAACCTCAAAAAAAATTTACCTTTCATAATATGCCACATGGCTCCACGTGCGCATGGTCGCTGTATTTTTAATCAAAGAGTGAACAGAGTGATTTTTATTAAACAATTTATATAGTTGGGTATTGTATTTGGTACAATTGTAACTTTAGTTGTCTAAGTGAGTATAAAGTTGATTGATTGTCTGTCAAATTAACCCATGCACAACACCAATAAATGCACAACACAAAAACATAGTTACTTTATATTAGTATGTATTTTGGACTAAGATCCAATAAGTTCCCACGTCATTGGCACTATATTTTTATTTGGATCTTAATCTAATGGTAAGTGGTGGTGTGCATTTAATGTGCTATGTATTAAATTATTAATAAATGCATTAAAATTTTGACCTAAGAAAATAGTTTCCATGACATGAGAACTTTTTTAGGTTCCCATATCTTCAATAGTTTTAGCTTTTCTAATATCCTAAGATGTTGACAAAGAGTTCTGGATTCTTTAATGTCCCACATTGCTTGAGCATGATTAGAGTGTCTAAGATATAAGTGTTGGGCTAATCTCTTCTCTATATTTATTGCAAGCATAATGTTCCACCCATCTGCATCCATGAAAAGTAACATGTCATCTACAAACTGTAGATTTGTCACCTCAACCTTCTCTCTTCGAACAACGAACCCTATCAACTGCTGTGAACTAACTACATGCTTGATGCGACATTCTCCCCAAAACATCCATGAAATCCTAGTCCGTCATGTCATATGCCTTCACAAAATCAATCTTGGAAACCAGTCATTTCTTCTTGTGAGCTATGTATTTCTCCACCGCTTCATTTGCAATCAAGACTGCATCGAGTATACTCCGGTTCTTTACAAGCTTGTAATCAAGGCAAACTGAGTTTCTTCAACTGTCAAATGCAGAACATTCCTTAGACAATTAGCTAGGATCTTTGCCATAATCTTATACAAGCTTCTAATCAAACTAATAGGTCTAAAGCCCCCTACTTTCAAGGAGTTGACTTCTTTGGTATTAGGCACAAATATGTCTCATTTGTGCATGTATTAACAACCCCATCTCGATGGAACTCTTCCATGACTTTTAGGAGATCATCTTTCACTGTCGAAGACTGCCTCCCTAATTTCTTTCAGTGTAAACATCTTCTCAAGTGAATTAGCCTCTTTTAGACCTTGGCAATTTCTTGAATCACTTCCTACCCTTCCACTGTCAATGAGCCATCTTCCTTTTCTATTTTCGAAATGATGCTTCTATCCGTTCAATAACTTAGGATTTTAAGCAAAAATAGAGTTTGCATCCCCTTCTTTCAGCCACTTTATTTTTTGTCTTTTCCAACGGCAGCCTCCCCTCTTTCAAACATAGCTCTGCAAAGTCAGTTTTAGCTCCCCTCCTCTTTCAAACATAACTCTGCAAAGTCAGTTTTAGATTGCTTCCTCAGTTCATCTAATTGACATTTCAGTCCCCCCCCCCTACCGATCAATGTCAGAGATATGGTTCTCAAGCTCACTCTTCCTCCGTCTGACTGACCCAAAAGTCTCCATGTCCCATACTCTAAGTGATGATTTAGTACCTTTCAATTTGTAAATGAACTTGTGACCTTTCCATCCTCGGGGATTCAAGGATTTCCAATTCAAATCAATCATTTTCTTGAAACCTTTGTGATCCACCCACAAGTTCTCAAACTTGAATGGCCTTGGCCCCCATTGAATCTTGTCTGTATTAAGGGCGATTGGACAATGATCCGAGGTTACCCTAGGTAGCATTTCTTGTTGACATAAAGGAAACATCTCACTCCATCCATTCGACACCAAGAAGCGATCAAGTCTGCAGTAAACTGGGGATTCTCTGAAGTTCAACCATGTAAAGATGGAATTGTGAAGTGGAGGGTCATAAAGTTCCAACTCATTGATTAGGTTATCAAACATCTGCATGCTCGTCGTTAATCTTGAGCTGCCACTTTTTTCCTCCAACCTGTTAACAGTATTGAAATCAACTCCTAATACCTACTTAGAACCACAAATAGCACTTAACCCAGCAATTTCATCCCAAAAAGACCACCTCTCAGCTGCTCGCACTGGCCCGTATATGTTTGACACCCTCAAATCCTTCCCTTCACTATCAACCATTTTAAGAAAAACTGAAAGGGCCCCCAAAAAACTCTGCTCAATTGAATTCTCTCGGATCCCAAGCACTAACTAAACCCCCAGACATTCCAACTGTTGGCAAAGAGACCCATTCTTTAAACTGTGACCCCCAAACCGTACTCATTTATCTATGAGTGAAAACTTCTCTCTTGGTTTCCTACAACAGGATGATGTTTGGTTTGGCTAAGTTTATTGCACTTTTGATCAGCTTGCACTTCTGTTAGGCTGAACACCCCCTTGCGTTCCATGAAAGCAACTTCATGAGACCTGTCCCCCTGTTTCTGGGACTGTTTGCTTTGCACCAGTGTTCTTTGACCTAATAGGAACATTTGAAAAGTCCCATATCTTCTTTCGATTTCTGTTTCTTGCAGAGTTTCAGGCCTATTTTCCTGAGAGTTTATCTGCTTCTTCATCGCTGATAATCTGCTCTGGAGACCACACAATTGTGGACTCCCTCATGTCCCCATCTATACTGTTTGTCATTCTCCACGCTTCCTCCATTGTCCACCTGGTTCAGATTCGTTCAGGAAGCCGTAGCCGTCGTAGGTTGGTGATTGTTGGTCAACAAGTGTCTGGACTCAAGAGGAGTGTGCTTAACTGATGTTGTTTGCCCAGGAGTCTCATATTTTTATTGTGACTTGGGTGTTGCCTGTAGGTTGATTTGGAACTTTAGGGGATAGGTGCTTATGAGAGGAAGAAGTGATATGACTAGGTAGAGAAGAATTAGTAGAAAGCGAAGGATCCTCCAAAATTAATGTATTTAAATGACTCACCTCATCACATTTGATGCTATGCAGTTCAGTGTCGTCTTGACAATCATATCCTTCATCCTCTGTTGTAGACAATCAAACACTCTCCAACTCGTTCATAGTAGGATTCTACCTTTTTTTCTGCCACACATTAACATATCTTTGTTCTGAAAAAAAAAGAAAAAAATTTCTCTGCAGGTAGTTTAACCTTATATTCAAATATATGACCTTTTGATGGCCTGAAGTAATTCTGAATTGTGGCTCATGCTTGAGATATCAGAATAGAAGAGGGGAATAATAAGAAAATGGAGTTTGATGCCCTCATTAAATTTGAAGCAATGATGATACATTACCAGTGACTTCTTGTAAACATATGCAAACTTATGCTTCACCATGAGGGTGTCCGAAATGGATAAATTTATCATTTATGGTTTTGCTGTCACTGAGTGTAATATGTTAGTGTATTAATTTTTTTTATATTTTCATTTGTTGGATAACTTGAATTTAGCTATTAGGGAAAGAAAATAAAAATGCCTTGGACCACAGAGACTCACTATTTTGTTTCAGGTGGCACTCATCGCAGTTGGTGCAACAATGGTTGGCAGCATTACCTTATCTAAAAAGGAGGGTAACTATGTGCAGAAAGGAGATGAGGTTTGTGTCACAATTCAGTATCTGAAAGTTTATGTCGACTTCATGTTAAAATTTGGTTTTTCTTATTTGACAATTTGTAATTTTTTTTTTTCAGTTCGGGTACTTCTCATTCGGAGGAAGTACGGTCATTTGCATCTTTGAGAAGGTTAGTTTTTTATTGCGTTGAACATGTAGCCTCATGACATGAGTCTTGTACTTTTTTTACATATACACATATCACTAACACTAACTTCTTGTACTTCCTGACTAGGGCAATATGAATCTTTTCTATATTCATTGCAAAATATTTTTTACCTCTTCAAATAATTGGTTCAGGAATGTGTCTCCAAAAAACATTGTCGGACTCGGACACATTGCATTGTTCATAGAAGAATGAGATGATATGGAGTCGGTTGTTTTGAATTCTATTTACAGCTTTTTGTTTTTGTTTCAATGCATTCTGCAGGATGCAATAGAGATTGATGAGGATCTCCTTGCAAATAGTGCCAGATCGCTTGAGACCTTGGTTGCTGTCGGGATGATGCTGGGCGTCTCAAGGAAGAAACAAGGTGAAAGCGGCTTGCCAAACATACGAGATTGCAAAATTGGGGAGTGAGGAAGTTGGTTCTTTCTTCATGCGCTGTTGTATGTGTATTTGTACTTAAATGATGCGGCTGTTTCATAGTATCTGTAAAATGTCTTTTGCTGTACACTGATCCTTGTTATGAAGTTTGTTCTTGCAGCACCGCTTTAATCGTTAATGTTCAAGCAAATATGATGTGAAATAACACTATAGTCCCAAAATGCACTTATTTTAAATCAATATGTTTTCATTGTTTTGGTCGAGGTTGAACATTTGATGGGAAATAACATTGTTAGCTATGAGGTTGTACAGAACTTAAGTTTTCTTCTACGAACCACCAAAGCATTTGGTGCAGTGGCAGGGTGTGAACTTTGAAGGTTCAAATCTTGCTTCGACAGCCACTAGTTTGGTGTAGTGGATTGGTGGTAGTTGTTGCCACAGCTTGACCTGCATTTGAGTCCCAATCCTCAGAAACAGAAAATAGAGGGTTGTCTAGTCACTTCCTTGTGACTGATAACCTCTTTAATGCATTTGCGGAGGGCTTTCAGTATCCATTGTTGAGATCTCAAGACCGCTCGACATAGTACTGTTTGAAACATCTGAGTATACGAATGTGAGTGTTTAAATGAGTTAAGAGTGTCTCCCGTTCGGCATTGGGGGAGGGAACCTCTGATGATTCTGGTTATGAATGTTAGGCTGGACTCCCTCCCCTAGGCACACAAGAATTCTTGCACCATCTCCCATAATTTATTCGTTTCGTTGTCCAATTCGGATGACGCTTAAACTGAGCAATGTGAATTATCATAATGCGAATCTCTATTATAGTACTAGTAACTATTACATGGTGCACATCCATCTCACATCGAGATGATTTGTACGCATACACATCGATGTGTGAATGGATGGACACTATTACTAGGTGTTCATCTCAGGTGCCCCATAAAAGGTCATCCTAGTATTTTCCAAAACCATACTATGCTCCATAAAATAGAAAAATTGACAAATACTACTAGATTCAGTTAGGAGAGTTCGAGGAAAAAATTACATCTGTACCGTATATTGTCTTTAAAATTCGTAAATTACTGTAGTTTTTTGTTTTTATTCTTTGATTTATGTATATCGCCTTTGAAAAGGTGTCATTAGGCTAAACCAGTGTTTATGCCACGGTGGAAGTGAATCACACAAACACAACACGAATTGCGCCTTTTCAAAAGGCGCAATTCGTGTGTGATGTGGCAACGAAAGGCGCATTTTTTGAATGCGCCATTCGTTGAAAAACAACTTGGGCCAACAACACGAATGACGCCTTTTGTAAAGTCGCCATTCGTGTTACGTGGCACCACGTGGACTGAATTACACGAATGACGCCTTTACAAAAGGCGCTATTCTTCGCATTCGAAGCATCAATCGAAGGGTTCAAGCATTGTAGACCTCTTCTACAGATTGACGCGACATTCTTGTATGACAAATACAGTGGTAAGCTAATGATTGCCCTATCTGTTGATGGTAATGAACATATATTTCCAGTTGCATTTGCAGTTGCGAAAAACGAATCAACAGACTCGTGGGGGTGGTTTTTGAGGATGTTGTGCAAACACGTGACCGATAGAAATGGTATTTGTATTATTTTCGACTGTCACTCTGGCATTCTCGAGGCTGGTAACATATCAGCAAATGGTTTTTGTCCACCAAGAGGATACCACCATTATTGCTTGCGACACTTGACCAGTAATTTTAACACGAATTTCAAAAATGAATCGTTGAAGAACATCATTTCTTGAGCTGCTAGTCAACATCAAGTGAGGAAATTTGATGCATGCATGGAGCGTTTTGCTTATTTGTCATCAGAAACTCCTCACTGTCTTCAATACGTGAATGTCATTCTCAAGGAACTCTGGACTAAATCGCATGACGGAGGCATGCGGTACGGATGGATGAATTCTAATGGGGTTGGTATGTAATCGATAGTAGTTATGTTTGTTATCCTATATTTTTTATCACTGTGTTGATATTACCGACACGACATTATCTTACTATTATAGAATGTTTTAACGGTGTATTGAAAGGGGCACGATTCTTGCCAATAACACAATAGTTCAAATGATTTACTACAGGTTGGTGACATGTACTAACCGACACAAGCAGGAAATCGATGAAGTAATCTCGCACGGGCTCAATTACATAAAATATGCCATGGATAAAATTGCACATTATGAACAATCTATAAGGAGACATGACGTCAAATTGATAAATCGAGACACTGGTGAGTTTAAGGTGCGCACTGGGCGTCATGGTGATTGCATGCATAAAGGCAACAATACACAAATTATTATCCTGAAGAACTGGTATTGCAGCTGCAATAAATGGCAATCGTTTAGTTTCCCTTACTCACATGTGTTAGCTGCATGTGCCCTTATTCGACTTGATTATACACAATTTATTGAGCCATGCTACAGGATGGACGTGTACGTACGATGTTACTCCTCTTAATTCAAAGCCATCCCCGATGAGAAGTATTGGTCGACTTTTGCGATGAAGATTTTACTAGATCCTAGATGTAGACGTGGCCGAGGGAGACCAAAGGGAACACGAAGGCAAAATGAGATGGATCTTCCTAATGTTTCGAGGACCTTGCGATGTGGCATATGTCATCAAGAAGGACATAAACGAACAACATGTCCAAATAGAGATCGTAGTCGAGTCCCTACTAGGAGGAACCGTTGTAGTCTTTGTCGTGCAGAGGGACATAACAAAAAAAATTGTCCATCAAAAGCTCAACCCCCCAATTCAAACCAATGAGGGGATTTGTATTTTGTTTGTAAAGGAGATCAGTTAGTAATTTCATAACATTTATATTAATATAGTATTCGGATATGTTATGTAAAGTAGTAGATTGGTCTTTTTTAATGTTATAACTCGTACTAATGATTCGTTGTGACTTTTAAAACTACTCTACCAATTTTTCTAATCACACAGTTGTAGCGAGTACACATGGAACCAGGACCATCTGATCCTTCTCTTCTACGCCTCCAATCTACACACAAATCATCGCAAGTCTGGAGGGGTCAGGTATATATATTTAACATGTATGTGACTAATATTTATGCAAAAATGTTTAATACATATATATCGACACATTTTTAATTGTAAGGTACATGATACGATGCGCGTGCGAAGAAGACGGGGTATCGTTGATCGACGGGTGAATTACCATTCTCGAATGATCCCTTACCTACGTTCTAGTGGCTTTTATAGGGTTTTACGCGTAGGATTTTTAGACTTGATTGGGCTTTGATCACCGCTTTCATTGAGAGATGGCGTCCAGAGACAGATACGTTCCACATGCGTTATGGCGAGTGTACGATAACACTCCAAGACGTTGAGATTCAGCTCAGGTTACCTATTAATGGTATGCCTGTGACTGGAAGTACAGATGTCGACTATCCCGAGGTGTGTGAAAGACTACTTGGTGCATGACCTGAACCACTTGACCTTTCTGGGAATAAAGTTCTTGTTTCATGGCTCGAACAAAATTTGTCACCTATATAGGATGACAACAATGAGGAAATGGTTCGACGTTATGTTCGTTCGTACATTCTACAACTTATTGGTGGTTGTGTGTTCGCTGACAAGTCGAACCGATATGTACATTTGATGTTTCTTCCGTTGCTAGAGGACCTTCAAACAGCTGGACAGTATAGTTGGGGAAGTGCATGTTTGGCATATTTATACAGGGAGTTGTGTCATGGATTTCGCTCTGGTGCGCATGAGGTCGCTGGTGCGTCAATTCTTATACAACTATGGGTCTGGGATAGGTTTCCATTTATAGCACCAACACGCATGCCTATTCCTAGAGCTCGACCTCGAACATGTGATGGAGTATACATGTGACGGTCCCAAATTCCCAATGCATTTGGGTACGCTCGTCTTAAACCCGTGCAGGTCCTGAGTCGATACTCAGCGAGCCTGACGAGCCTAGTCAGCCTCTAATTAATCAATTTAACAGTTTATGAAAGAGTTATTGCAATTATACGCAACGGAAAAACTAAATAAGTATTGAGAAATAACTCAATCAAACAAAAAATCAAGAATTCTATTTACATGTGGAAACCTAAGTTTCATGGAATCCATCTAAAAAATGATCCCCAATTCAATAACCAACATCGTATATATATAAAAACATCATACAATCAGCAATAAGCATAAAACAAATCTAACCTAATCCTGAAGTCGCGTACTCTGAGAGGTCCTCAGAGCAAATCACCCAGTAGAGGGCCCTTGCTCTTACTGCACTCCAGGATATCTGCACCCACCGTCACAAACTAGACGGTGAGCAACTGAGAGAAATCGAAAGTAATGTCAGAAAAATTTCACAGTAATTCATGAATATCAAATAAAACAGTCTAAATATCATGCGGTAATTTAAAGACAAGAATATAAGTAGATCAAAGTGCATGATAGGCAGACTGAAATGATAGCAATCGAAACATGCATGTTCTCAGAGTCAAAAGAGGCCATAAGCGGTCAAAATCCACAACAATAATCACAACAATCCAGTGCCTAGGTTCACAAAACACCAGGGGTGGTCAGACACTCCTGCAGAGAGTGGCTCGCGTTTCCCCAACTGGTGCGGGCCATATGACACCTTCACAATCAGTACCCAGGTTCACACAACATTGTGGGTAGCAATAATTCCAATTGAAAATACCCAAGTTTCCCCAACCAGTGCAGGCCACATGATACTATATCGACACACTTACGCAAATAACACACATATCAAGCAAATAAGGGAAGTTGAATGCCAACAATGGATAATAGCAAGAATAGCAATAAATGATAATGAATCACATGAGAATTTCTTAACTGGCTTACTAACGTACACAAACTTTAGGGCAAGTGTACTTACCTGACCTATCGCAACCCGTATACAACACTCTCACGTTCCTAGCACGTATCTCCGAGTTTCTCGCTACCTGATAAGGTCGAAAACTCCAATTAAAAGGGTCGAGTCATTAATTAATCATAGGTTAATACCCTTAACATTTTCCTATCGTTTTAAATAACTCGAATAACTCGAAAATCAAGTAGAAAAAATGATTACTCTCCCTCGAACTTGAAAACCACAATAACAACCACGACTGGGATATCACGACATCGATAATCATAATGTATGTAAGCCTACTCATGAATTATAGGCTCGGCTCGGTCGTTAATCGGTTACGTCATAGTTTTGTAGACTGGCGATGTGACCACGATGTCACACCGTCCAATCAACTTAAAAACATAGTATCAATATCGCTCAACAGTAACGACTCAATAGGAACTTAAAATAATCATACATCGGCAAGTAGGGAGACTCACGAGTATGGTCCAACGTCCGTAGGGTACCAACATGTAACAACCCTAAATTTTTAACTGACTTGTGTTGCACTTGTCAGAATTATGACCCAGCTACGTGAATACTGGACAGTATTTCGAACTTCGGGAGTCGACACTGAAGTGATTTTATGATTCTTTGATTGTGTGTATTAGTATTTTAGTATTTTACAGGTTTCGAGCCATTCAGGCGATATTTAATTGAGTGAGGTTTCGACTAGTTAAACGGGAGAAAAAAAACAAGTAAAACATACAAATAAATGAATATTTAATTAATTAGTTGGCGAGACAAGGCGAGATTACGCGCGTTACGAGAGTCGGAACAAGGAAAAACGGACCGAGGAACGTCGTTTGAACGTGGGTGTTGGTTAAATATGTAACATACGGACTATGTAATTAGTATTGTTAAAGTGACACAGCCTAATGGTGAGGAGCCATGAGATTGGCCTCGAGATGTGTGTGTGTGCTAAGATGAGATGATGTGGTCAAAGACCCATAAGGGCAATTGTCCAAGAAGTGAACAAGAGTTAAGGAAGGGCAAAATGGTCATTTGACCTTTAAATGGTATATATAAACAAACAAAAAAAGAAACCCTACACTATTCATCTTCTTCTACAAACCCCCCACCGCCGCCACCTCTCCTCTCCTTCTCCATCACTCTCGGCCTCCCTCTCGGTCACGCGATCTCTCTCTCTCTCTCTCTGTCTCGGGATCTCTCTCTCACTCTCGCTGTTCTCTCTCGGTTTCGGGTTCTCTCTATTTCCCTCCCACTTACACTCACGGCTCACTCTCCTCTTCGTCGTCATTGCCATCGCCACCCTCCTCCTCTCGCTGCTGACGAGTTTCATGGTCTTTGGGAAGTCGAACTCGCCGAAGGTAACTCTCTCTCTCTCTCTCTTTCTCTTTCTCTCTCTCTCGGCCTCACACACCTCCCATCTCGCGGTGCCTCTCCCTCCCTCTCGGCCGGTGCTCTGATCGGCGTTGGGCATCGTCGTGCCGGTGGGACCATCCCCAGCCACGACCGATTGGGGGCGACACCACGGCTGGGGTGGATTAGACTTGTGGTGTATGTGTGTGTAGTGTGTAAATGGGATGTAAAACAGTGGGGTGCACACAACAGTGGGGTGTTGTGTGCATATAACAGTGGGGTGCACACAACAGTAAGGTGTTGTGTGCACATAACAGTGGGGTGTACCATGTATATATGGAAATAATAATAATGAAAAAAAAAAGAGTAATAAAACAGTAATAAAAAAAAGAAAGTTATGGACAAATTATATATATATATACACATATACACATATATATGTATATAGGGATTTTGGACTTGTGTCAAGGTCTAATAAGGGCCCAACATGTACATTTCCCAATAAGGGCCCATAACCCATATAAGTGATGCAAATGAGTTGTGTTAAGGCCCAAATGAGGGCCAATGAGATAGGTACAACTTGAGGCCCAAGACAAAGACATAAAATATAAAAATAATTATGGAGTTAGAGTTTGGGCTCAACAAGAGCCTAAAGAGGTACAAAACGATGTTAAAGTTCATAATCTATGAAAGTAGGAACATATTCACCGTATCGGGGAACTTTTCCTAACGGTTCGAGTCGCCTAAACAAACGACCCTAAAACGAATTTATAAAGACTCACCTTAAGACTAAATGCGAGCCTTAAACTAATATTTGAGATTCAAAACTTTATCAGGTAGTCGAGACTCACGGGGAACGTATTAGAGTTTCGGAGTGAATATCGGGTTGCGATAGTTCAGGTAAGTACACTTGCCTTAAAAAGCATTTGTACGTTTGTAAGCCAGTAAGAAAATGCCATGTGATTCATTATCATTTATTCAGTCTTGTTATACTCTATTATTGGTATTCTGTTCCATTTCTTGTTGTGTGTTTTTCGGCGTAAGTGTTTCGTCTCGAAAGTACTAGGGCCTGTACTAGAGGGATAAAACGTGGGCACTCATGTACAGGAGTGTGTGACCACCCTTAGTGACCGTGTGACACTGAGTACTGGGTGGATGGGTTCGAGTCCCTCCCGTCATAGCTGTGCCTTCGCTTGTGTCGATGCCCGGGAAGACCTCGCGAGGTCTTCGCCGTTATGCTATGATTTAGACCACTTATGAGCCTCTTTTGATTCCTTGGAACACACTTGACTTTCAATTGATATCTATTAGTCTGTTTATCATGCATCTTGTCTATTTAATTTTCTGTCTTTTTATTACCGCATGATATTTAGACTGCTTTACTTGTATTATCATGAATTACTGTTATCTTCTTCTGGCATTACATTCGATTTTATTCAGTTGCTCACCGTCTAGTTTGTGACGGTGGGTGCAGATAGGGCGGAGAGCAGCAAGGGCAAGGGATCCTGCCTAGGTGATCTACTGTGAGGATTAGCAGTGATATCAGAGAGACTCTTTAATAGGTGTTTATACTTTTGCTGATGTGTATATCGTTTTATATTTACATTGTTGGGATCATTGAACTTGGTATTTCTTTTGTGACATGTATATTTACCTATCAAATTGTACATGAATACCCGGGGTTTTTCACACTTATAGAATTTCTCTACTTCCTTTGATTGAGTTATTTCCCCTTTGTTTTAATTGTTTAGTATTTCGCTGTTTACTATTGCAATAACTCTTTCATAAATTACTAAATTGACTAAATTGAAGGCTGACTAGGCTCGTCAGGTTGTCGAGTGATGACTCGGGTCTAGGTCGGGCATACCTAATTGTACGGGGAAATTGGGGCCGTCACACAACACAACATGGAAAAGTCGTAGGAGTGCACTACGTCACGTCAACAATCACTTAACGTGATAAAAGTACTCACACATGAATTTGCCATTACAATGACTCATCACATTGATACGGACGCTCCGGGAGTTATGGGACATACACGAGAGTTTTATTGTGATCCTCGATACTCCCTTAGTCATGGCGTCCGGTGGCAGTGCCGACCATACACGATAGTTTGCAACGAGATGCGCAGCAACGACATCACATAAAATGACACTCACAAAACTTACCACCACTAATAGAGACACTTCTGGGGCTGTGAGACTCCATGATGGACATGGTAAGGTCTCCAGTAATCCCCCTATGTCATCGCATTGACAGTAGAACCACCATGATAGTGGTTTCCAATGACAATAATACGACATACATAAAATGTATAAATGATATATATAAATAACAATGCCGCTGTTTTGGGCCACTCCAGGGGTCGTAAGATACAAGCATAGACTTAACTTGGTCCCAGACCTCCTTGGTTATGGTGGCACAGTGGTGGCATCGCCCCTTGAGGCATTTTCGGCGAGGACGTAAATAACTATGATACATGAAATAACGAATCTAAAATAATCAAAACACCACTAGTTCGGACACACCAGAGGGTTGTAGGACACCAGCAAGGGTAAGATCTGGTCCCCGACAACCTCCCTAGCGTGGTGGTCCGGCCAACAGCACTGCTGGTTATGGCTGTTTCGGCGAGAGGTTACGAAACAAATAAAATTGACAAAACAGTACGAGATCGAAAGCAACACCACATATGTCGTGAGGGGGTGTACTCTGGGATAGTCAGGACTCTGGTGAGCCACCGTAGGTTGTCCACGACCGGTTCCCGTCATGGCATCACCACCACAGTGAGGAAAAAAACTGAGAGAGAGAGTGAGAGAAAGAGAGCAAATACAAGAGAGAGAAACCGAGGGAGAAACTAGGAGAGTGAGAGAGAGCAACCTCGACTCCGACGAGGACTCCGGTGACTACCACTGGCCGTCTCCGACTACGGAAGTCCCATCCCGAGAGAGAGAGAGAGAGAGAGAGAGAGAGAGAGAGAGAGAGAGAGAGAGAGAGAGAGAGAGAGAGAGAGAGAGAGAGAGAGAGAGAGAGAGAGAGAGAGAAACCTTTGGCGAGCTACCCCGCCACCACTGGACCTTCGACGAGAGCAGTGTGCACGACCAAGTTGGGAGGAGTGGGCCGAGAAGAGAGAGAGAAGACTGAGAGAGAGATTGAACAAGAAATCAAGAGAGACAAATATACCTTTAGATCCGACGACCTAAGACACTTCCAGTGAGGTCTGGTTATTCAAAGCCGGTGGTCGGCGGTGGCGAACTAGGGAGGAGAGAGGTGTGACCATGAGAGGAAACCGAGAGAAATCACCTTCACTGCGACAACCGGAGATGTCCCCGGTGAGGTTCGACTGTCCTGAGCTGCTGCTGGTCGGCGGTGGCGTACCCGGGAGGAGGACCGGTGTGAGAGAGTGAGGATGGTGGTGAGGAGAGAATGAAAGAGATGATGAATAGTGTATATATATATATATATAAGATGGTGAATATTATTTAAATAGTAAAGTAAGTAATGTGTTGTCTCATTTGTGGCCATTCATCTCTAGTTATTCACACATCTCGAGGCTGATCTAAGGGCTCTTCAAATTAGAGTTGTGTCACTTTAACAATCCATATCCCATAGACTATATGTCGTGTATCTATCTAACTCCCCGCATTCAAACAACGTTCTTCGATCCGGTTCGACTCCTCGTGCGCATAGTCCTGCCTTGTTCCTTTAAATAATTATTTAAATTATCTAATAATTCATTTATTTGTATTTTAACGGTGTTTTACTCTCCCGTTTATCTAGGCGAAGCCTTACTTAGTCTAAAAATTGTCTGAACGGCACGAGACCCGAATTATACTAAAATACCAATACACACATCACCAAAACATAATATTACCTTGTCGTTGACTAACGAAGCGCGAAATACTATCCAGTACCACGTAGCCGGCCGGGTCACAGTCCTACACAAGTCGATTCAAATTTGAGGGTTGTTACAATACACGCCCAATGAAGTTCCTTTGGGATATCGGTAATAAAAAAGTTTCTCATATTATTTTAATTATTCATTGCGTCTTTTTAATTAATGACTAATTTATTGTTTTGTACACAGATGGATAGTTGCATTTTCGGTAACTAGGACTTCCACACACGTTTTATCATCATTTCGTGATGCACTTGACACGCAGAGGGAGAATGTTGCGGAATGGCAACCATACGCTGATGTCCTCGATTCACTTCCAAAATTCTGTACTCAAGGTCATGTGAGCTGGTGTTTTACGTGTCCTTTAATTTGTTTCCATACAGTTAAGTGGCATAGACCGGAAAGGGTAATGAGACAGTTTGGACTGACACAAGTCGTGCCACCTCACTATGATTTTAGCACACGTCTGTACCGTGTCCAATTGAGATGACACCCTCAAGAAAATTGGGCAGAGTTTCATAGAAGATATATAGAGTTGTGGGAAAATCGTGGTAATACCATAGCCACAATAGAACAATAAGGGAAACATGATCAGGAAGAGTACATGAGGTGGTACAGATCTATCACCAAGTGATACATTGGACATGACGGGGCTCTACGCGACTTTTTGGTAAGCTTGAAACTATAATGTTGTTATCCTCATGAGTCATATTTAAAATTGTTAACTAACATTACTTTTTTTGTATGTCAGTCTACATTTGAGCGTCAATTGGAGCGAGTATTTATTGATGACGGGATCGATCAAGACATTGCTGCTCTACATGAAGGCATCAGAATCTTAGATGAGGATGAACGACAAGGGACTACTATGTGGAATGATGAAAATGTAGTTGAGCAGAAAATAGATGATGAAACTTCTCAAGAAGAAGAGGAAGAACAACAAGAAGAGGATCAAAGCCTATCAGATAGAGGGAGGAGAAGAAAAATAACAACGACATAAACTCTGGGTGAGAGCAACAGACATTCTCCACCACCACCTCCAACTCGTCCAACACCAAGAACGTTAGAGACTGTTTGTGAGAGCAGCAGACGTTCTCCTCCACTACCTCCAACCCGCCCTTCTTCTTATGGGTACACTCCTTTGCTGCCCCCAACGCAACCTGATGCTCATATGTTTTTACCTAGGGCATCGAGCATGAGTGTTCATCCTTATCATTTTGATCCATATGCTCCTGGGCCATCATCTTCCTACATGGACCATAGAATGCCTACATATTCAATGCATGGTTCATTGCCTCAATACATGCCAAGTCCATTTACTTCGCCATATTATAATTACAATATTCCATATAGTGGAGATGGCTCATTCATGCACTTATTAGGCATGCCACCTCATGTTCCTTTCACCCAACCACATACAGGAAATCAGTGTGTCGGAATGGTTCAACCCTCTATCTTTGATAGCACTGGTAGTAGAGGCCAATCGAATCAACACGAGGAAGAAGTTCAGTCGACTCATCGAGCTCAACAGACTCAGCTGGACATACAAGCACGGAGAAATCCAGGTCGAAATAGAGTACGACAGGTTTGCCTAACGGAGGAGCAACGTCGACGTCGATAGAACTGCATTATACATTTGTATGAGTTTCTTTCATGTAATGGTAATTTCTTATATTTGTATATTTCTTCGAGTTTTTTTTGCTATTTGTTTTTCTCTTACTTGTATTGTAACGACCTAATTTTTAATTGTCGTTATTCATGAGATCATTGCAGATGTGGACACCATCGTAAACATTCATGGACTTCTTGTGATCTGACTGTACACTTCCTTACCGGTACGTTTGTTTACTTTTATCATTTTATGCTAGATATGGGTTATGAGTGATAGGTTTTGACCTGTATATGACTTGTTAATTTCGCCGTGTTGTGTACTTGAAAAATTAATTGTTAGAAGAATTCAATAAAAATGGTATTATGTTTGAGGAATGCTACACAGACATACCAAAACACAAATTGGTGTTTGAGTTATCTATATGCGTCTCGATTTAGTATGAAACACATCCAATATATATTTTAGTATGGTTTGGGTTGATGTATGTGTAGTATTTTTAATATAGGCAGGTAAGAGTATGGGGAAATATAAGTTGTATGAATGACTCATTTTCAAAAGGAGTCATTCATACATTTCATATTTTATATGACTGACTCCTTTACAAAAGGAGTTATTCATACAATTGGAATTGTCATGTCACTGACCACTGTCAAGTCACACTTCATACAAAATATGAAATGTATGAATGACTCATTTATAAAAGGAGTCATTCATACAATTGAAATTGCCATGTCAGACACAACCGCCAAGTCACATTGTATGAATGAAACCTTTTAAAAAGAGTCATTCATACAAAATATGAAATGTATGAATGACTCATTTACAAAAGGAGTCATTCATACAATTGAATTTGCCATGTCACTAACCACCGCCAAGTCACACTTTATCTATGAATGACTCCTTTACAAAAGGAGTCATTCATACAATGTGACTTTGTATGAATAACTCCTTTTGAAAATGAGTCATTCATACAAAATATAAAATGTACGAATGACTCCTTTACAAAATGAGTCATTCATACAATTAGAATTGCCACCTCACACACCCACCGTTATGTCATACTCAATAACACCTTTAGTAAAGGCAAAATATATTATTTTTAAAATTTTAAAGAAATTTATCCTATTTAATGAATTTTAAAGTAAAACAACCTTACTTTTTGAAAAACTGGGAGTTTGTGAGCAAAATAATAAAATTTGACAAATTAATTGAGGATGTGCAAAAATATAAAAAGAAATTAGTTTGTTTGGATGTGGTTTGAAAATGAGGGAGCAAGAGTGGGAAAGATGAGAAAAAGTCGGGAGTGAGAGAGAGAGAAAAAAAAAAAGGAAAAGAGAAAGAGCCTTCGGAGGTGGTTTTGGGTGGTTGCGGTCACCGGCGGTGGCGAAGGCGCACACTTCACTAAAGAAAAGTTGCCGGCGACGTCGATTGATTCTTCTAACCTTCTCCCAAATTGAAACATTTGGATTTGGAGTAAGTTCTTTTCATTAATTACCTCAATCTAGCGTCTGATTAATTAGGGTTTCAAATTGCTTAGATTTGTAAAAGCTCAATAGATTTTTATAACAAAACTAGGAAATTTGGGTTGTATTTTGAAATTTTAGGGTTTGAAAATTGCTTACATGGAGGTGTTGGATAAAATGCCTAAATGAAAATGTACTTTTCCTAAGTTTACTCGGATAGAATTTTGGGAGCTTAAAGGCTTATATGGATTTAAATATCTCAAATTAGTCGGGATTGGCAACATGGATCAAACTCTTCTGTTGTGCTTGATTTACTGCAATTCTTCACACCTACATGGTGATATGAAACACATCCTTGCTCATTTTTCACTACACGCTGGCTCTGATGCAGCTTGTCGCCAGGGGCAGGGGGGAATGCCCCAACATTTATCTTATTTGTTTGATCCATTCGTAAATAGCGACCAAAAAAGTCATATGCCGGTTGTCAACCTATCACAACTCTCCCCCATTTCCCATTAATAGAAAATAGGGTTGGGACCTCCCTCCCCCATTCTTGAATTTGATGTGCTAATTAATTTAGTTTGGTTAAGAAGGAGAGTAATGTTTTTTCTTATGTAAATAGGAAGATCATTTAGTTTCTAAAAGCTATGTAAGTATCAAGTTAGCTCCCTTAAACATGTAGAATTACGTAGATGGTAGATGCTAGCAGTGTTGATAAGGTAGTTGAGGGTATTCACTAACTTGAGGATTTGAATGTTCGTAAAAGGTTACTTAGGCACTAATATCTAGTCATGAAATCCATATACGTAGGGTGCCACTTAATAAAATTAAAAGAAATCAAATAAGGGCATTTTAGGATTTCTTGAGAATTAGAGACATTAGAAAATTTAAGAAATAACATGTTTAGGACTTGAAAATTGAAACTTCAACTCATGTA
This sequence comes from Stephania japonica, assembly GCA_039657345.1. Classification (NCBI taxonomy): domain Eukaryota; kingdom Viridiplantae; phylum Streptophyta; class Magnoliopsida; order Ranunculales; family Menispermaceae; genus Stephania; species Stephania japonica. Next base: position 11,642,732 of record CM077564.1, on the reverse strand, counting down.
AAGCTTGACAAACCCAATGTGAAGTAGTCATTGGACATTCATTTTGTAAATTTTAACTTGTGTTAGGGCGTAACTATTCAGAAATAGGACATTGATTTGCTGAAGGGCCCTTCATCACATTTGACTATGAGTAGAACTTTATCTAATATGGTTTTTGTTAAAAAAAAATTCAGAAAGTTATTGGGAAAATTGGATTTATTAGTTAGGAAACCTTGCAGCAATTCCCCAGGTTGAATTGATGAATGGATGTTACTATTTTTCTTAGTCATTGATGTTTCAAGATAAGGGAATATGTGCATTTTGACATGGATGTTATGAAAGAAGAATTGGGGATTTCCTCAATTCTCGATTCAGATTGAACCTTATGTTAATTGATGTTACTGATAATATAATTATTTTTAGAAAACTTTGAATTGTTGAATTTCATTAAATATGATGTCATTTGAAAAATGTAGAGTGGAAGGGAGGTTGACTTTTCCAATTTGGATAAGTGTTTTTAAATAGGATTTGATTTTAGGAGAGACACTGTCATAATTTTAGTAGTAAATTAGAAATTGGGAGATTGAAAAATTATAGAAATGTAATGTTGTAAAGAAATAAAGAATACAAGTAAGTTATAGCAGGTTTTAATTTATTCATTATTCTTGGGAATGAGATAGAATGATTACTACAACAATTCTTGGCTCTTTATCTTTAAGATTTCAGTGCAAAGTCTCGCCATTTTCATTTGATCAATATATGTATTTTGCATTCTTCTTATCAGCAAGTGAGCTACATGAAATAATGCTTAGTGCTAACTTCAATCGCAATTTTTTTTATTGAGCCAAACAGGTTATCAAGTTCATGGATTCAGAGAAAGAATCAGTGCAAAATTGTGTGATGCCAAGGAAACCTCATGTTCTCTTGGCTGCTAGTGGGAGCGTAGCTGCTATAAAATTTGCAAGTTTGTGCCACAGTTTTTCTGATTGGGCAGAAGTGAAGGCAGTTGCAACTAAATCATCTTTGCACTTCATTGATAAACCGTCCATGCCCAAGGATGTCGTTCTTTACACAGAAGAGGATGAATGGTCTACTTGGAAGAGAATTGGAGACAACGTTCTTCACATTGAACTTCGAAAGTGGGCTGATGTAATGGTTATTGCTCCCTTATCCGCAAATACACTTGCCAAGGTAATTTCTATAAATGTCTGTTTGTTTCTTCACATGTTGGAAACAACTTTTCGGATTATTCTTAATCTAATCGGGCTGGTTCAATCAACCTACTAATTATCCTCTGCTTTAAATGATGAAGTTCAAACTTTAGTTGTTATATGCATCTTTCCAAGAAGATCTTATGGCAGTTCAGTTTCAATTTAGTCACAAAGCAAATCTAGTCTTGTGGCTTAAGCATGTAAGAAAATGGTCAAATGGTCAAGTTGATAAAATTTTGAAAGTGAGAACATCGGATTTTGCACCTACCTTCATCATGTACTGTAACTTGTTTAACCTCGTTGCTTAAGTCCTGTAACTTCTTTAACCTAATTGCGCTTACATTTGCACATTCAACTGGTTCATCTACGACCGTCTTTTATTTTATGGATACAACTGACGCCTTCGTTTTTTAGTTTTTGTACGCTGATATCTGTAATCTTACTTCTAGATTGCCGGGGGACTCTGTGACAACCTGTTGACATGTATTGTGAGAGCATGGGATTTTGATAAACCGCTCTTCGTTGCACCTGCCATGAACACCTTCATGTGGACTAATCCTTTTACGGAACGACATATCAATGCAATCACTGAACTAGGTATTTCTCTTGTACCTCCTATCACAAAGAGATTGGCGTGTGGAGACTACGGAAATGGTGCAATGGCTGAGCCTTCTCTCATCCATTCAACTGTGAGACTGTCTTTTGAGTCTCGTGCTCCGTCATCTCAAAACGGGCAAGGGTAGTCGGATTTTGTTTCTTGATCGTAGTTGCATTCCAATATCCACTCTCGTTTTCAACTTGCTCATCTGATTTGTTGCCTAGAGATCAAATGCTACTAATTTTTACCTTGTATGATCTATTAGTTTGCTTTCTACTCAGGTGAATTGTTGTATGACTGTACGCTGTGAACAATGAACTTGTCTTTAGCCAACATGAAGATTTGCAACTTTTATAGTGTGTTTGAAACCGAGTCCTATTCAACTGAACTACTAGTTTTTTCACATGTTCAAAATATGTTCAATTTGACATTTTAAGATTGTCATGATCTTTAAAAAAAAATGATGAAAATTTAAGCAATTGCAAAAGAGCCGGGCTAAGTGCACTTGATTATGCTTGGCACCTTAAATTCAAATTTCAATTTATAAGTGCACTTCACATTTTTACTAAAATACCCCTTCATCCGAAATGAAGCACCAAACTTTAAAACTTTAATCAAGACATTTATTTTAGGTTTGGCGACATATGAATGAGACTTATCCTCTAGGCTCAGTGTTGCCCAACCGAACCTCTTTGGTGAGATTTTGTTGAAAACTGTCGACCTAAAGGTTTGGTAGGTTTCAACCGACTCTCCAATTAAAGGTTCGACAAGCTGTGATCGACTCTCCAATTAGAAGTTTGGTGGGCTCTGATCGACTCTTCAACAAGAGATTCGGACTTGCGAAGCCTATCCACTCGATGATGCCTACAAATCACAAGAAGAGAGTGGGTGGAGGGATGATGATCAGGTGCATAAAATGAGAGGAAAGTGTAATGGGGTGCACTAATCATAGTGAGGGGCAGAAGAGTTATTTTGTAGTCGGATTGACCTTTTTTTAAGTTTGACTTTTTTGGGGGTGCACTTAGTAAACAGAAAAGTGCAGTTAGCTGGGCTAAAAAAAATAAATTCAACGTTTTTTTAATGAAACGTTACCTTGAGTAGCGTCTAAAATTTTATCTTATCAGCTAGATTATTTTTAAAATAATCTAATTGTCAAACACAACTTATTTGTCAAACTAGCTAATCGGCTTGATGACAGCTAATAACTAGTTTGTGGTTACCAAATAAAGCCTATACCTGCTCTCGCGGCTTATTAACAATTTTGCTGCAATCCATGATTGTAAGGTGTTTACAGTTGACAATTTTGCCCCTATTAGTTTTAAGAAATTTCCCCTATCAGTTTTGCTACAGTTAGGATTTGCAATCAGGAGATCCCTATACCAGAAGATGATAAGAGGGGTAGATTTGTCAACACAAAAAAATAGATGACTCTATTCACTTTTGTACACGTGGAGCAATCAGAATTTGCCCCTATGTCCACGAACTTTAGAAACTATACTAAACAAAGATTAAAGCAAAACCTCTTCTTTTTTTTTTTATTAAAGGGAGACTAAGCCCAAATACAAAAAAACTTAACCATGAGCACACAGATGCAGGAACATTATACTAGAAATGTTTTCTAACAGAATGGATGCCATAGCAAAACCTCTTTCTATACCAAACTAGTGGGCTAATCATTTGATTGTTCTAGCAATAATTATTGTTGCCAAATCCACCTATTAGAAGCTCATTTCAAGAAAATAATCAAGCAGGTCCAGTTTATGGTAATGGATTACGTTATATAAACTCTTATTAGTAGTACAATAAATTGTTTAGTCGAGGATCTTCTAGAGCAAGCTAATCATGCATTTGAATTGTGTACATTAATGCCTCAACGGTGGGACACACATGCATATCATATATTTTCGTTCACAAGGCCTTTTATAAGTTACTATTAAATTATGAGGCCCATACCTTTTGAACTTTAAAATTCTAGAGTAGGAGCATTTTCTCTGTTACCTAAAGTGTCTTATATATGGTGAAGATAATAAATTAAACTAGTTTTTTTGAGGCCACAAATTAAACAAGTAATTGTATAACATAAATCATACATGTTTATAAAAAAATTGAAGGACGCGTCGTTCATGGTGATGCCAGGCTGACATACTTATTTTCTTTAAGTGCATACATTTTTTTTTTTTTTTGGACTTTGGTAGAATGAGACCCTACAAGTCATACTATAATTTACACCCCTATCCAACCATCTATGCCTCACCTTGAGATGCAAGTTTACGTTTTTCGAGATTGGTTAGAGGGGGTGTGTTCTAGCATTTTCCCCTTTCTTTTGAAGTATTTAAGTACATACAATAATTTACTTCATAGTTGATTGGAGTCTTTGGGACAAACATCAAGATGTACATCTTGAAGCACACAAAGATATAACCAACAACTGGTTGGATCAAGTGATAATGAACTTAGCCCCCTTAAGTGAAGTATCAGGTTCGAGTTTTGTGGATGGAAAAAATTAAGTTGGGAGGGCCACTTGCCATATGAGACCCGACAGTGCTCGAATGTGGATTGGTCAGTGCAGTTAACTCTGGACACCAAGTGAGAAACAAAAAAAGTAAGAAACAAAAAAAAAAGAAGCACACAAGATGTAACACATTTTATATCTTATGAATGAATATGGCTATTTTCTTTTGTTTTAGATAATTATAGATGTTCGAACCTTTTTCAACCCCTTTTTACTTTGGTTCGACTAATTCTATAAGAATTGTACGGCCACTCCTACTCCATAACTTGAGAATAATTAAGAAAATATAATGTTGTCAAGAATCAAACTCAAGACTGAGGTATTCTACCTCAGTCAAATATGGCTACTTTTCAATAAAATAATATGAATATTCTTCAAAAAAGAAAAGGGAGATGCTAGGGTGACCCATTTTGAGATACTCGGGATGAACATCTGGTAATGATGTCCATCCATCGTGCATTGAGATATGTACGCACATACATTGATGTGCAAATGAATGAACACCATCATCGGATGTCCATCCTAGATGTCCAAAAAAGATCATTCTAGTATTTCCCAAAAGAAAAATGGAAAAATATGGATAAATTGCAAACTGTTCCTTAATATTTTTCATAATTTTCACTTTTTTGAAGAAATCCTAATTTACACTTTACTTCTTTTATTTTCAAAATATTCACTACCCCTTTTTTCTGACTTTTTTTTGAAGGGAAATCAAAATTTCATTATGACTCAATACAGGACCAGACATAAAATCGAGTACATTGATTCGTTAATCCTATTTGTGCAAACAAACTGCCATTAATTTGATTTTTTTTTAAATTGAAATAGTTTGACAATTAGAGACTACTCTCTACAACATTGAAACTCATGACAATTCACAAAAGTACTAGAACCACAAAACGAATAACAAAACTTCCCAACAAGGAGAAGGCCTAAAATTTTCCAACAAGGAGAAGTCCTAAAAATTTTTCAACAAGGAGAAGAAAAATAAAAAACTTCCAACTATGGAAGAAAACTAACTATAAAGTAAAAACTAAAGATAAATAAATACAAAATTTACACAACACCGTTGAAGATGCACCGCAACTAGGATGAGTCAATCTCTACAAATTTGATTAGATCTGTTATTTTTTGAATGAACAAAGAGCAAAAAGGATTTGATTAGAACCACCGCCGATCGTTTAGAGGATCGGTAGTGGTTCAAGAACAAAAATTACGAAAGTGAATCAAAAAAAGAATTTTTGGTATGTTGTTATCCCTTTTTTTTCTTACTTTTTTTTTGATGACATGACATATTTTAACTAAAATACACTTGAGTTGCAAGAAAAAAAAAAAAAAAACTTGGTTGCATTACAAATTCTCGTGTGAGGTTTGTCATAATATTCACTTTTGCTATTCCATTTATGTTTGAAAATTATGCACTTTAACTAGCCCCCTCTTATTTATATTTTTGTCGATAAGATGATTTTTTGAGGTTTTTTATCGCTTTTTTTTTATAAATTAGATGAAAATATTTTAAAGGCACCACGGTGTATGTTAAAAAAGAAGAGAGACTATATAAAATATATACTATGGAATACCTGAAAGGAAAATTTCACCGGTAATAATATCAATGTCTACAAGATAACTTATTTTAATTGAATAAATTAATGATTTAGTATGATATTTGAAAATTGAGCGTGAAAGGTCATAAGTTTCGACTTTAGTGAAAACAATTGTGCTTTTCTTTCTTTAAAAAAAAAAAAAACTTATTTTGCTTATGATTTTTTTTTCAAGATATTTTGCTAATGAAGTTGTCAGTTGTATTTCGCTCAGAGTAGTACGATGTGTAAGGAATATTTATTTTAAAAAATTAATTGAATGACTTGTTTGAACACCCAAATGGACACTTATTAGTATTCATTGATTGTGCATCCATGTTTGTGGCACATAAGTCGATGAGAATTTAAGGGAATGACTGTCCATTTTTTGGTGTTCAAATTGGATCATCCATTTTTCTCGAGAAAAAAAAAGTGGATCATCAACTTGGTAAAACTATTTAATTTATCAAACCAATTAAATCATTTGACAAAAAGAAACTAATTAATTCTGACGAGTCAAAACCATTAAGGAAACCATGGACGACGGTCACGACATGTTACATGTGGGGATAACATTAAAGTTGAAATTAAACAAACAAATAGGGTAAAGACTTTAATATATAGTTCCATATTACATATAGCCCATTATTATCAGTAGTATACATAGGATAAGGTCAATTATTTTCTTGGCGTGCTAGCTAGCCTAGTTAGGATGTTGTATCAACTTTATTTATTTTCTCTCCTAGGTTGTTAGTTTGGATTGATCCATCACTATTAAAGAATTGAATATAGCCGTCGCAAAATATCTACCTATATCTAGAACAAAAAGAAACTTCTCGACGCCAAAAAAAAAAAAAAAAGTTCTTACGGATCCTAGCTTGCTTAATTAATGATGACTTAACATAAACAATTTTTCACCATCAAAAAAATGAAAAAGAAAAACATAAACAGTTTTTCTTTTCCCCCCTTTTTCTTGAAAAATAAAAATAGAATATATATGAAATTGGTCCCGTGACTCCGTCAAATGTTTTTTTTTTTTTTTTAAACATTTTTAGAATCTATAAATATTTCATATATTTGTCTTTAACATTAATTTCTATTGAATGAATTGAGTTATTGATGATTAATGAAAAACTTATTTTACTTCAAAAAAATATTCTATGAAGGTTATTTACTTTGGGAAAATTAATTTTATAATACTACTATTTATTTGTTAACAATCATCTTTTGATTGGTGTAAGCATGCATCTCTCTTAGTGGCAGAGCCAAAAAATTCAATTAAAGGGGTGAATTACTTTAACTTATATCTGTTTATAGACTTGGATACTCTCCTGGCACGCACACCTAATTATGTGTCGAACGTGTTAAAATAATCATGAGCACAGGGTCATACTATAAGAACTAAGTATTTTAACTTAGGGGTTGTTAGACAAAAAGGGAGATGGGGGGGGGGGGGTTCGAAAATGATTTTGTAAGGGGAATTCAAAAGAGAAAGGGACAGTAAATACTTTTGTAAGAAGAGAATCAATTGAAAAAGTAGCCCAGATCAGTAGCGGATCCAAAAAACCTTGTTAGGGGGGGGGCAAATATTAACTATAGGGGGCATGTGTCAACTATAGGAGGGGCGGGACGGGGGTGAGGGTTGGCGTAAATGTAGGGGTACTATAGGGTCTCGGGGTGACGCGTGTCGAACGCGTCAATAAAATAAATAAACCTAAACCAACTATTTTGTAGATAGCGGTAAAGGATCGATCCCACAGAGATTGGTTTCTTTCTTAGTTAAGAAAAATACAAAAAAGGGAAATTAAGGTTTTAGAGAAAATATATGAATATTTTAAAAATAACGAAATTAAATGGAAAAGAATCTAATGGGAATGAATCTAGGTATTCAGTTTCACAGTCTGGCCATACAACTTGGGATTGAATTTATTAATTATCGGTTCATGAAAAGTATGAAACTAATCTATGATCTAGTGCAGCTATAGACCCGGTAGAGCACTCGGTTCCTCGCACTTCCTAATCTCGATAGCCAAGGAACGACTGTTGACTACTTCCCTAACTAAACACGCAACCTGATCGCTAGTGCTCCAGATTTAACGCATTGGTCACATTATTTCGATTTGTGAATGCACTACACCTAAACAACCGGATCGCTAGTGCTCCCGATTTAGCCTAGATTTCTATGGTATTTGACCGGTCCCAAAAGGTTCTAATCAATTGGTAAAGTCAATTGCCACTAGTGTGGTCTTATCGCACAAACACGGGTGCTTACGACTCACTGACATGTAAATCAAGGTTTAAACTAGTGTTTAACCTCAATTATTCAAATAATACCAAAGAAAATAAATCATATAAAAGAATCAATAATAATTAAAAATAAATAAACCTCATGAAGATTCCCAAGTCGTAGGCGCGACTGATCCACCTTCAACCTAGATGGAGGAACTAATTATACATAATTGAAAACTAAACTGAAAGAAAAATAAAATAGATCCTCCTCCTCCTCCCCTTCTAATCTAAGTCCTAATATATATTTATACCCTAAATTTGGTCTCTGGAGGTGAGAAAAACCAATTTTCGTAATTTTTGGGAGTTTTTTTGGAGTCGCGACACGTGGCAGTGTGTAATTGGTGGAAAAACTGGCGTTGCTGACGTGTCGCTGCCTGATTGGCTGTGAAATTGTGGCGTGCTGACGTGGCATCTTCTGATTGGCTGAGACTGTTGTTGATGACGTGCTGGAGTGCTGACTAAGCGACACGCGGCAGCGTATGAGTGGCTGGATGGTGAGCTGGTGACGCGGTGGACAAATGGGAAGCGGACACATGGCGGCTGAGCTGGTGGAGAAGAATCGCGCGACTATCACCGAAATTCTGGGAGTGCGGTTAAGCACGCATCCCGAGGTAGATCGAGCGGTCTGAAGCGAGACGACGTGGCATGATTTGATTCACCGAACGACTGTGTGTGACACGGTCAGTCCAATGGGGACGTGACACGTGGCATACAAGTACCCAACTCTCTTTTATGCTTCGAAACAAACCCTCCGGTATCCGATTTCTTCAAGTAAATACTCTATTTTGAGTATTTTTTCGTCCCGGATCCAATCGTGCACTCCATTTCTCCTAAAAATGAAAATTAAATATAATTAGATATATATTTTCATATTATTTCAATAAATCACTAATTTCCTAAAATATGCATTTATCACCATAAAATAAAATAAATATAGTCCAATTAATCCTAATAACTTATACTAAACTATGCCTAAATGAACACTTATCAAACACCCCCAAACTTAGACTTTGCTCGTCCCGAGCAAAGGAGTGAATGAAAACCTATACTCTACTCCTATACTACAATGACTAATCCTAAACCTATGCCCTTTACCAAGTCAAGTATGAGTTTCTTTTTGATTTAAATATGCCACTCAAGAGACCATCATCCAAAAGAAGTTCAGAGTCAAATAGTGTGAAAACGGAGTCCAAACATCAATGAAAATCACCATTTCAAAAACTAGAATCAGTCCAGACAAGAGCCTTCAACTACTCAAGATTTTACAGAGTCATTATATCAAAGAACACAAGTCCAGAATTTCTTATGAATAGTGCATCAACACCGAAAAAGGGACTATGAACGAAAAATACAACTCACTATCCATAAAATGTAGACGAAACACACCAGAGAGATAATCAAACTTAAATATGAAAATGTGGAACAACACATTGGAATAACTCAATTGATCTAGCTATAAGCACTCGGTCAAATATTTTAATTTAAAGAGTTTTCATAAACTTCCGCCTTTATGCGTATATACACTCTATTTTCTTCAAAAATTTTAGAAGTAGTACGGTCCCTGCTCCATTTCATGTGGAAAACCGCTTTTCTCACTTTTTTCCACCACAAGATTCCCTGCTCCTTTTCCTATGGAATCTGTGGGACTCTCTAAAATTTTTTTTAGAAACTCTTGTTGACCCTTCTCACTTTCACTATAATCAAGCGAGTCATCCAATGCATGTTCAAGTCTAAATTATTCCCAAAATGTGGTCAAGTCATATGAATTGATGTCTCAAGTGAGCTACATTCTCGTTCTAGCACCCTAGAAATTTGATAACTTGCAAAATATGACTGCCTGTCTTTTTGGTCTCTAGCACAATGCCTAAACTTCATAATAACTCTCTTATAAGCAACCTCAAAGATGTTGGACAACACTCTAAATTAAGTACAACTCCTAATATTCAAAAGGGTTCAAGTCTCAAAAGTAACGTAATTTGAACTCATATCCACAATAAAAAAACACTCAACAAGATTTCAGGCGACTCTACATGCAACTAAATAACTCTAAACATGCCTAGAATCTATAATGCAAAAAAAAATAATAAAAAAAATAAATGCATGAACTACTATAAACTACTACTAGCCTAAATGATGTAATGCATAGCATATTATAACAAGAAAATGATGTGAAAAGAATAGAGAAACACCACCATAACTTACCAAACCCATGAAATACGCATAAAAATAATAAAACGATCATACCTGTCACGCGCTAATTCCATTCATTCAACACTCCACTATACCTGAAACACCCCCAAACTTATCCCAAACCTTGCCCTCAATGTTTAAAACAAGAATGAGGCTATGAACTACAAAATGAAGAGAAAAGAGATGAAAAAAATATGGAAGTGGAAGAAATAAGTAAGGGGAAATAACGTGCTAAAATGAATATGCAAAACCTAATGGAATATAATATCTCATGAAATATGAAGCACGGTGATAAAAATGCTCAACTCAGGAAATATAGGGAATATACATCTAATTACCTTCAGTAGACTCAAAACTAACCTAATAATCTAAAACCTAAAACTTACCAGATTCCAATCAGACTAACCATATATACCAGAGAACCACAACAGTGATATCGGGCTTTCAACTCCGGTGCTTCAACAAACGAGTATTAAACACCTGTAAATAGTCAAAAATGGGATAATGGTGAGTGCACTAAACAAATATAAAATAAGCAAGCTAAAAAAACATAAAAAAAACTTGGGCTGCCTCCCAATAGCGCTTTTAGTTAAAGTCGTTAGCTCGACTTGTCGTGAATGATCACGTGATGCCCTCTCCTTTCGAGATGTCGACAACGAATGACGCATCTATAGATTTGGGCAATTCATCATACATGCTCTCCTTCAGATGTAGGAGCTCATCTGGGACCTCTAACACATATGAATCTATCAAATTATGGTTAGCTGACACAAAGGTGTCAGCCGTGTAGAAGATCTGCGAACGCTCCTTTACGACCACCCCCTTGTAAGGTCTAACAAATATGCATGGGAGGGTGGGTGGCTTCACCAACACCAGAGGTTGGTCTTCCTTGCTCTCTTTTTGCGGTTCCTCCGGCCTTTCTAAAATGACATCTATTTCGTTCTCGACTTCATCTACTTCATTCTGCGCAATGCTAATGTCCGACTCATGTAAGGAAACTTCAATTATTTCCTCTGGTTCACTCCAATAGTCCTCAATCGGTGTAACCTCATTTACCTCAACACTCTCCAATAGGATTGCACTCATGGTCTCAGCTGATATCTTTTGGAGAATTGACTTTATTTCTTCTTCAGCTTCTTGATCCCTTTGTTCAATCCATTGGTCCAATTCTTGCTCGGTGAGGTTCATGTCTTGCTCAGTCTCTAGAAGAAACCTTATTATATCCCTTGAAGGCTGATTTCGCATGGAACTATATGTGTCCTGTTGATATGATGAATTACTCCAGTCGTCAAAGGGGTATTTTCTTATGCTTGGAGAAAGCCAGTCGGAGATCATATCTTTCTCCATGTCTTCAATGGTTCTCCGTTCTTGTTGAGGACTCTGTGGACTTGACCTAAACATACAGAAGTCGGGTTGTGGCGATGCATAGCTAGAACTGTGATGATTTCCATACCTCGGATGGTAAGGACAAGCATACGTGGGATGAAAGGATTCCCCACAAAAATCACAAGCCTCGACCTGTTGCATAAAAGAATGCGAGTTAGAAAATTGATGTCCATTATATGACATACCTACCCCATTCATACCATGATGGTATGAGTTTTCGAATCGATCATAATTATGGTAGTAGGAGGTCATGGAGAAATTTCCTGCAAAAATATTGGAAACAAGGGACTATATACAAAAATAAATAAATAAATTAAAAATAAATAAATATACAACAAAAATAACCAAAGAAAGAAAAACCAATCCCCGGCAACTGCGCCAAAAATTGACGCGCGCCGAATGCGTCAATAAAATAAATAAACCTAAACTAACTATTTTGTAGATAGCGGTAAAGGGTCGATCCCACAGAGATTGGTTTCTTTCTTAGTTAAGAAAAATACAAAAAAGGGAAATTAAGGTTTTAGAGAAAATATATGAATATTTTAAAAATAACGAAATTAAATGGAAAAGAATCTAATGGGAATGAATCTAGGTATTCAGTTTCACAGTCTGGCCATACAACTTGGGATTGAATTTATTAATTATCGGTTCATGAAAAGTATGAAACTAATCTATGATCTAGTGCAGCTATAGACCCGGTAGAGCACTCGGTTCCTCGCACTTCCTAATCTCGATAGCCAAGGTACGACCGTTGACTACTTCCCTAACTAAACACGCAACCTGGTCGCTAGTGTTCCAGATTTAACGCATTGGTCGCATTATTTCGATTTGTGAATGCACTACACCTAGACAACTGGATCGCTAGTGCTCCCGATTTAGCCTAGATTTCTATGGTATTTGACCAGTCCCAAAAGGTTCTAATCAATTGGCAAAGTCAATTGCCATTAGTGTGGTCTTATCGCACAAACACGGGTGCTTACGACTCACTGACATGTAAATCAACGTTTAAACTAGTGTTTAACTTCAATTATTCAAATAATACCAAAGAAAATAAATCATATAAAAGAATCAATAATAATTAAAAATAAATAAATCTCATGAAGATTCCCAAGTCGTAGGCGCGACTGATCCACCTTCAACCTAGATGGAGGAACTAATTACACATAATTGAAAACTAAACTGAAAGAAAAATAAAATAGATCCTCCTCCTCCTCCCCTTCTAATCTAAGTCCTAATATATATTTATACCCTAAATTTGGTCTCTAGAGGTGAGAAAAACCAATTTTCATAATTTTTAGGAGTTTTTTTGGAGTCGTGACACGTGGCAGTGTGTAATTGGTGGAAAACTGGCGTTGCTGATGTGTCGCTGCCTGATTGGCTGTGAAACTGTGGCGTGCTGACGTGGCATCTTCTGATTGGCTGAGACTGCTGTTGATGACGTGCTGGAGTGCTGACTAAGCGACACGCGACAGCGTATGAGTGGCTGGATGGTGAGCTGGTGACGCGGGAGTGGCTGGATGGTGAGCTGGTGACGCGGTGGACGAATGGGAAGCGGACACGTGGCGGCTGAGCTGGTGGAGAAGAATCGCGCGACTATCACCGAAATTCTGGGAGTGCGGTTGAGCATGCATCCCGAGGCAGATCGAGCGGTCTGGAGTGAGACGATAAGCTGTGAGGGAGACGTGGCGCGCTGCGGTTGGTGGAACGAGACGACGTGGCACGATTTGATTCACCGAACGAATGTGTGTGACACGGTCAGTCCAATGGGGACGTGACACGTGGCATACAAGTACCCAACTCTCTTTTATGCTTCGAAACAAACCCTCCGGTGTCCAATTTCTTCAAGTAAATACTCTATTTTGAGTATTTTTTCGCCCCGGATCCAATCGTGCACTCCGTTTCTCCTAAAAATGAAAATTAAATATAATTAGATATATAGTTTCATATTTTTCCAATAAATCACTAATTTCCTAAAATATGCATTTATCACCACAAAATAAAATAAAAATAGTCCAATTAATCCTAATACTTATACTAAACTATGCCTAAATGAACACTTATCACGGGGTTTGGGGGGACGACTGCCCCTTACCCTCTCCTAGATCCGCCCCTGGCTTAGACCTTTAGTTTCTCAAACATCGTCAATTGGATGTTACAAACTCATTGGTTGTCGATCTACGTGAATGGATGCAATTCAATTGTGTCCTAGAGTAGCTATAAAACCAAGCAACGTACCTAGTTCCTCGTCTTCCTCTATTTGGTAGCCAAGATACGACTGTTAACTACTACCCTAATCAAACCCATAACCTTAGACTCACACATTTTAGGTTTAATGCGAAGAAAGCTTTAAGTTTTGTAAAGACACTAAACTTAGACAACCAGAGCACTAGTGTATCCGATTTAACCTAGATCCATAAGGTATTCAACAGATCCTGAAAGGGTCTAATCAATCGGTATGGTCAATCACCACTGACGTGAGTTCCTCGCACGATTACGTATGCGATCAACTCACTAGCAATGGATTTCCACCTAGAAACATGCAAGGACCCTTTATAATGAATCAAAGTTTAATCATATGCGATCAACTCACTAGCAATGGATTTCCACCTAGTTACATGCAAGGACCCTTTACAATGAATCAAAGTTTAACCATAATAATCTAACAATACTGTGATGGCCCCAGTTCCACAACCTAAAACTAGCCCGCCTGGCCTAGACTTACATAGACCCCCGAGTCAATCTTGTTGAGTCATGCAAGCCTAGTTAGCCTTTCCTTACCATTTACCAACATATTAACAAATTTAAATGAGTTATTCAAAATTAGTGAGTAATTTAAAGTATTGCGGAAGGTCATTAAACTTCAAACTAATCGAATAATTCCAAGACACGATGTCAGGACAACCTAGAGTGTGAAAACCCCGCATATGTATACATCATCAATATGTCAAGTTAGAGGAAAGTACATCAAAGTATACACGTCCCAAGATATTTCAAAACCCATAAAACTTGTGTTCAAAGCAAATATATACATAATACAAAAGATAAAACACCTACGTTGATGACAAAGGGAGAATCACTTCGGTATCCTCAAACTAGATCACCTAATTAAGGAGCCTTTCCTTTGTTCGACTGTGGATCTGCACTCGGTCAAACACAAGAATAACGAGTCCATGTATGTAACACAAAACATGACATATATACAACATTTTAAATCAATAAATGAGTCTATATTCATGTTGATAGAAAGAAAGGTATGATGAATGCATGAATAAATAAAGACTGTAAACAAATAAATAAGAAATTGAATATAAGTGTCCTGAAAATCAAAGCAGAGAAGCGCAAGTAGTCCTGACCAAACGGTTGTTGAGTCGAGGGAATACCCTACCAGAATCGCATTCTAGGATGTGATTAACACCCAACAAGCCCTAAATCTAGCGAACTAGTAAGACTTCCTGGTAATTCAGCTAAGAACTCACTCCTCGCACAAAAGTAACCAATGTAATGCATTTCGAGGTCATGGCTCTGGCATATTACTTTAGATAGCCATCCTCCAAGGACCACCATTGACTCACTTGCCCTCGGACAACTCAATAGGAATAGAATGCCAAAACTGGGCTCAGAGCAATAGCAAAATAAATTAAAGCTCAAAAAATAACTGTACAATTCCTCATTGGTTTACTTACCTGTATCCGAAGCTAAACACGCACCCACATGTCCTGACTCACCTCCCACGAATCCCCGTGTGTCCGTCACTGACTAAAATCTCCTGATAGTCATTTAATTCTAATTTACTGTTAATTATCCTCTAATTTACCCAATTTTCATAATTTTATTCATTGGTGTAATTAGGTTGATTACCAAGATATTAAGTCATATTTGGACCCATTTGGATACTCAAGAGATCCCAAAGTTTTCTAAAATTTTTTAAAAATTGGCCTAATGAACAATGCCACGCTGCAGGTGGCGCCATGGGGGTCAAAACCTAGCAGTGTTATTTAAAACACAAGTCTGGGGTGCCTCAGCCCCAGACGCCGTGAGTGGCGCTGTGAAGAATAACTCTCTATGCCGTCACTTAAAGCGTGACTTCCTAAGGCTCTCTGCCCTAGGTGCTGTGATCGACGCCGTGGAGCTTTGGGCGCCACGATGTCCTTCGTGGCATCAAGATCAGAACACCAATTCTGGGGTTTTTTGAAACTTCGGCTCGTGTCGCCGTGTTTCGAGCCTATCCCAAACTCATAAGGATATCCATAGCAACCAAAAACCATCATCAAAACATGTTCAAAACGTCCATGAATCACTGATTCGAAAATTACCACCAAAATTCAACAAAAGGCTAAAAAATCCCAAACCATAACCAACCACCATAGCAATTCATTATCAACACAATAAATCCAAAATCCAATATTGTGTCCAAAAAATCAAGACGAAAATGTGTAAAACTGGCATAAAAACGACAAGAACTGAACCAGTAGATGAGATCTCACCTTAATTTGCGTCGTAATTCGATCCTCGGCCTTCGATTCGCACCAAAACTGTCTAAACTCCAAGCTAAAACTAGTTTTTCCTTGAGGAGAGAGAGAGAGAGAGAGAGAGAGAGAGAATGTGGCACTCCTTATATATACCTCACTTCATCATCTTGCACACACGTATCTCGAGGCACATCCTAGGTCCTCCTTCACACCAGCTCAACCACTCTCATGACTCTAATGGGTGACTTTGGTTGACTAGTCCTTGTTCCTACAAACATATCCATTTCTTGGGCGTTCCTGTACCCGGACCGCACCACGACTTGCACCGCTTTATGCTCACGGACATACCAATGCATCGGACACATTACACAATGTTTAATTATTAATTAATTTGCATTTTGTTAGTGTTTTAATCCAATTATCCCCCTGGACAGCTAATTACCCGAAACTTATTTGTCTAGCACCCGTAACGCACGTTTTTTTCAAGCCGAACTCGTTCCTCAACACCAACGCTCACACAGAAACATCCTCACACGTTTGGGACATTGGAATTTATATTCGGGTGATAAAATAAGTAAAACAAACTCCGAACAAAAATAACATACCTCGGTGTCAACAACCGAGAATTGAACACACGTATCACGATAAATGGGTCCACGTACGAATTTTAGGGTCATTACAAATACCAAAGGAAATAGAACACAAAATAAAAACAATAGAAATAAAACAATAGAAATTTTATGTTAGATCTCACAATGAGTTTGAAGCCAAGAGACTAGTTTGATTCATTTCTGGTTTAGATCTGTGGAGTTTAATCAGACATCCTTTGAAGCAAATACAAGTTTTTCCCAAGTTCTCTAGTAAAGAAAAGGTAGAAGACAATGAAATTCAGAGCTCCTATTTATAAGAACTCAAAAATACATCCCAATTAGAAGGAAATCCAGTAGTACCTAATAATCTGGAAATTATGATCTGCGTTGTGGCCCGTACTGTGAGGCTTATTTTGGTGGAGCGGATTGGTAGTGGCCTCAATTTTAGAAACGGTGCCGCAACTCACGCCGTGAGATTTGAATTGACAGCGTGAGTGGTAGCACGAAATCCTGTAGTGCGACTTTAAACTTGCTTCCATTTCCGTTCCTCCCAATTTCGCTCCAATTCTTCTTTTTGGGTCCAAAAGCCTAAAATAAACAAAAACGAGAGTTTATCAATCTATAATAGAGAATTAAAGTCCATAATCTAATCAAATAATCTACTAACTAGTACATAGATATAGACCTATTACCTAACATGTATCGGGTTTGAGTTTTAAAGATAATGTAGACTCGATCCTACCCAGCCAATAACTATAAAGCCCGATCATTTAATGGGCACCCCAGGTTAATTTGCATTTTCTAGCTCAGATGGCACCCTCGTGGGGCTTATAAAATATTTTAGTATTTTAACTTAATTAGAAAAAAAGTTGTTGTCCTAAAAATAAAAGTTATTAAAGACAGTTTGAGTTAGGCCTTCGATCGGTGCTTGCATAAACCTATCTGAGCTTGAGCCGCATGAGGCTTAGTGGACAATATAGAATAAGATTTATGTCAAATAGAATCATTATATTAAGAATTCAAAATAAAATAAAAAATTAATAATTGTTATGTTTTGTCATAAAAAAAGATATTGCAAAAGTTTACAAGAATAGTGTTGAATTACACGATTTTTTGTCAAACAAAAAATGTATTAGATGACTTCTTAATGATTTCCATTTCTTCTAAGTTGTTTTCTTAATTATTATAAGCTTAAAATAATGAAAAATAAGGAAAATGGCTTTTTTAAAAATTCATGGGGGCATTTCGAACGTAACTCAATAAAATTCTTGTCCTTAATTAATTAAGTATTAATCTAAAAAATAGAGTATTTTGATCATAATTTTCTTACAGCAACTCAGAATTGAGTTTCGTAAAATTCTAGTCAAATTAGACTTAGACACATTTTCCAACAAGTGCTTGTGTGAACCACTGAGAGTTAAGTAAAAAGATTTATAATTTTTACTGTGTACATAGTTTGCAACACTTCAATACAAAAACTTTTTTTTATTTTCATTATGTATACATTATTAACATGATATGCACTCCAACTATTTTTTTTAAGTAATTATGGGTATCCAAACCCTTATTTGACTAATCTCATCAGCCTTAAAATTGCAGAAAGAGACGACCAGTGACCTGATGTTTGACTGTCATGATCGAAATCAAAATTGTGCGCTTAACCCACACAGTCTTGCCTTCACCATTACCACTAATACAACTCATCTGTGTTCTGCAACTCCTTCAAATAACATCTATATATAGGTTGTATAGCCTGTATTTATAATTTGTACAGAAAGTATGTGTCAATCATACGCAAGGGGAGGCAGAAGAGGAGATGAGGAGTAAAACCGATGTCATGGGGCGGTCGCCCACCCTGCCCCTTAGCCTTTAAATCATTCCCTGATTATTCTATTTGTCTTAATGTTAATATATCCTTTGCTACTTTTTTTTTTATCATATGTTAAAAATAAGGTCTGATTTTTATCAAAAAAAGATTTGATTAAACAAGCTCTTCGTGTATACATTATTTTTATCTTTATTTTTATTTTTTTTCAGTGATTTTTTGTCAAGTGATGTCTTTACCATCTCACCAAAGATGCCTCTTTGTGTATACATCTTGATCCATGTATAATCCAAATTAAAGGAGTCCAATGCGGTGATATTCCTTAAAGATATTTTTCTTTTGAATCCCTTATTAAAGATTTAATATCTTTCTTCAAGTTGTTGTTCTTGTTGTTTTTTTTTTTTTAATTCACCAATAACTATTCTTGAAAGACATAATAATAAAGCATCAACAATAAGTGTGGGGTTTTGCTAAAGGCCTTGGTATTTCTTCAAGTTATTAAAACGAATTTTGAGGACTAGAAAAGGGTAAAAATAAGATTTCATTTTTGGTGTGTACGTGTTTTTGCCAAAGCATATGTAATGGGATTAATGAGAAATCACTTGTCAAGGATAAAGATGGGGATTTCTGAAACGACCCTTCCCCGACCTAGGGTCGGGTCGTCTGGCCCAGACCGCCATTTAAGCCCAATACCTAAACCAGATCCAAATAACGGTCTGACATGCCTAAACAACTTGCGAAATGACATATAGACAACATGGAAGTAGTATGTGGAATTCAAATTTTATTAAATACCATATATCACCATAAGCCAAAATATTGAAAAATTCAAATTCACCTAATCAAATCAAAAGAATATGATGTCTACAAAACCTTCAAATGTTCATAAATGTACTAAACTAACTAAAGAAAAGGTTTATCTATCCAAAGGTCCTATCTAGGTTACAACCTTTATTAATAATTTTCAAATCAAAATAGTGAATAATATTCAAGCAAGGCTTACACAATAAGAAGTCTTCAGACGAGGACTTTCCTTTTGCCACGGTCTACCGTACTCGTTGATGGACCTGTTGACGCGCGCCGAACGCGTCAATAAAATATATTTTTCCTAAACCAACTATTTTGTAGATAGTGGTAAAGGGTCGATCCCACAGAGATTGATGTCTTTCTAAGGTGAATAAAATTCAAAAAAGGGAAATTAGAGTTTTAGATAGAATGTGTAAGTATATTGAAAATACAGAAATTAAATGAGAGGAAATCTAATGAAAGTAAAAAGTCTAGGTATTCAGTTTCACAGTCTCACCATACAACTTGGGATTGAATTTATTAATTATCGGTTCATGAAAAGTATGAAACTAATCTATGATCTAGTGCAGCTATAGAACCGGTGACGCACTCAGTTCCTCGCACTTCCTAATCTCGATAGCCAAGGTACGACCGTTGACTACTTCCCTAACCAAACATGCAACCTGATCGCTAGTGCTCCAGATTTAACGCATTGGTCACATTACTTCGATTAATGAAGGCACTACACCTAGACAACCGGATTGCTAGTGCTCTCGATTTAGCCTAGATCCCTAAGGTATTTGACCGGTCCCAAAAGGTTCTAATCAATTGGTATGGTCAATCGTCACTAATGTGGTCTTATTGCACAAGCACGGGTTCTTACGACTCACTGACATGTAAATCAAGGTTTAAACTAATACTTAACCTCAATTGTTCAAATAAATACCAAAGAAAATAAATAATAGAAAAGAATCAATGATAATTAAAATTAAATAAACTTCATAAAGATTCCCAAGTCGCAGGCTTGAGTGATCCACCTTCAACTTAGATGAAGGAACTAGCTAAACATAATTAAACTAAACTAAAAGAAAAATAAAAATAGATCCTCCTCTCCTCTGTTCTATTCCTAATATATATTTACACCCTAAATTTGGTCTCTGGAGATGAGAAAAACCAATTTTCATAATTTTGGGAAGTTTTTTGGAGTCGTGACATGTGGCAACGTGTGACTGGGTGTTTTCTGTGTTCTTGTAACGGCCTAGCCCAGCCCAGCCCAGCGCCCAGGCTACCACTGGACCACTGGCTCCATGGGGGCGCACCCCACTGGCATTGGCACTGGCACCGCTAGTCACAGGCAGGGTGGTACTAAGCCCTACCCCATCCGTGTTCCCCCACACGGTCTTTCGCCTCCCTCGACTCAAACTTGGGTCCTGAGGGATAAGATTTCAGATTTTACGAGTCGAGTACCACTGAGCTGAGAGGACTTCCCAAGAGGTCACCCATCTTAGTACTACTTTCGCTCAGGCACGCTTAACTGCGGAGTTCTGATGGGATCCGATGCGTTCGTGCTGAATCAGCTCAGTAGTACTCGATTCGTGAAATCTGGAATCTTATCCCTCAGAACCCAGGTTTGAGTCGAGGAGGCGAAAGACCGCGTGGGGGGACACGGATGGGGTAGGGCTTGGTACCACCGCCGCTCGTGACTAGCGGTGCGGTGCAGCGTGGGTGCGCCCCCCAGAGCCACGAGTGGTCCAAGTGGTAGCTGGGCGCCGGGTCGGGCCGGGTGGTTGGGCCATTACATAAAAGGCGCCTTTTATGTAACGGCCCAGCCCAACCTATCCCAGCCCAGCGCCCAGGCTACCACTGGACCACTGGCTCCATGGGGGCGCACCCCACTGGCACTGGCATTGGCACCGCTAGTCACGAGCGGGGGTGGTACCAAGCCTACCCCATCCATGTCATGTCACCCAGCACGGTCTTTCGCCTCCTCGACTCAAACCTGGGTCCTGAGGGATAAGATTCCAGATTTCACGAGTCGAGTACCACTGAGCTGGTTCAGGACGAAGGCACCAAATCCCATCAGAACTCCGCAGTTACGCATTCTTGGTACTACTCTCGCTTAGGCACGCTTAATTGCGGAGTTTTGATGGGATCCGGCGCCTTTGTGCTGAACCAGCTCAGTGGTACTCGACTCGTGAAATCTGGAATCTTATCCCTCAGGACCCAGGTTTGAGTCGAGGGAGGCGAAAGACCGTGTGGGAGGACACGGATGGGGTAGGGCTTGGTACCACCCTGCCTGTGACTAGCGGTGCTAGTGGAGTACATCCCCCATGGAGTCAGTGCCAGTGGGGTGCGCCCCCATGGAGCCAGTGGTCCAGTGGTAGCTCGGGGGCGGTAGGCTGGGCTGGGCTGGGCCATTACTGTTCTGCTGATGTGTCATGAGCTGATGTGCGTAGCTGACGTGGTGGCGTCTGATAGGCCAAGAAGCTGGTGTGTGACGTGCTGTGTGCTAACTCGCCCGAACACGTGGCGGTCTCTAGTTGGCTGGAAGGACTGTTGATGACGCGCTGGACCAGTGAGAAGCGGATACGTGGCGGATGAGTTGGTGGAGAAGACTTGCGTGATTATCACCGAATTTCTGGGAGTTCGTACTGACGCGCATCTCGAGGCAGATCGAGCGACCGAAACGATGTGCTGTTGGGCATGGCCACGTGGCGAACGCGAATTGGTGGAATGGGGCAACGTGGCGTGCGTTGAAGAGTTGATCGACACGTGTTGGCTTCTAATTGACTGAGCGGCTGTGCATGATATGACAGGACCAATAGAGATGCGACACGTGGACCTCAAAAACTCCAATTCACCTACTATTGTGTATACACCCTAAAATAAACCCTTCGGTGTCCGATTTCTTCAAGTGTATACTCTATTTTGAGTATTTTTTTGCCTCGGATCCAACCGTGCACTCTGTTTCTCCTAAAAACGAAAATTAAATATAATTAGATATATATTTTCATATTATTTCAATAAATCACTAATTTCCTAAAATATGCATTTATCATTATAAAATAAAATAAATATAGTTCAATTACACCTAACAACCTATACTAAATTATGCCTAAATAAACACTTATCACCTGTATTATAAGTGGCGTGAGCTAAAAGAACCAACGGAGCCCAATAAGAGAAGAACCACACTCAAATATCAAATATACAAGTAATACCTATAAAACAAAATAAAGCTAGCATGCATTTGAAATCATGACAAGTATTGACAATTTGTAGCAGGGTAGCAATTCCATAAAGAGTAAGCATTTCATGTTCCGTAAAGTATTTCAAACATTGATAAATAATTCAAGAGTTGCAAAGCATAAATAATCAAGTTTAGCAATGCAAAGGTGTTACAAAAGAGATACATATGAAGTAATAAATATAAATGCAACTCCATGGTTTCATTTGTTATTGCCTCTCCTTGTTGACCAATAATAAAAAATATAATAAATATGCGTGGGTGACTTGATTCCATCATGTGTCCACGGCTCCTCAAGAGGCCTGGGTGACTTGGTTCCATCGTGCATCCATAACTCCCCAAGAGGCCCTTGCAATGGGTGACTTAGTTCCACTGTTAGCTACGGCTCCCCAAGAGGCCCTTAAGTATGTAAGGTGACTTGGTTCCACCATATGTCTATGGCTGCTCAAAAGGCCTTACATGAGGTCAAACAAGGTAGGCAACAACCCCATCCTAAGTCCTTTAATTAAAATCGTGATTCTAAATATACTAGTAGCAAGTCACATTTGATAGATGAGTGGAGCTCCCCACTTACCTGTACTTGCCGTGAATCCTAATCTCGATCCTCTTGCGTTAGGCTTAATGTGAACCGTCTCGCGAATCTAGACAATTCGAAAAAATAATTACTTTGTGTATCTACAACCATACAAGTTTAACACATATTGTCTAGACCTTAGGAATCCATCTTATTTTGTAGCTAACTTCACTTAAAGTCATTCATGACTCTAAAGTTGACTATTAAATCCGAAATCGTTGATTCAAGTAAAATAATAATTTGGTGACATAAAACAAGGAAAACTCTGATAAAACTTGATTTTCCAACATAAATCGAAGACGTTCGATTAATCATAATTAAAGAGATCTAAATCACTGACTCTCATAGCTAATACCAACACTAAGGCAATAAATCTAGGGGTATTAGAGTCTCACCATGCCTTCAATGGAGTCTTTGATTCCAAATCCTTTCCAAAATCTCATTCTAACATATATCAAATCTTTCCTGTCTTCTTTTTTGTTTTCCTCGCGTGCTTGCCGCTGTCAACGCCATCGACCCTTTGGTCTCCAAATCTTCAATAAATAATAAAGAAATCAAGGAGGGAAGTGAGGTTGTATCTCTTTTGAGCTTGAACCCTCATCTCTACGTGAGTGTTTAACAAGATTGGGGCTAGGGTTTTCTTTGATTTGCTTAAATAACATTAGGGTTAGGGATTAGGGTTGTGATTATTTACAACTTGTCTAAAATACTCTTTTGGGTCATAATCTCAATTGGGCTTTATTATTTAAAATAAAACTTTACTTAATCCCTCACTCATATTTAATTTGACAAGTTTAGAATTATATTTCAACATCAAATACCCAACACTTTTATCATGAATTACCAAAATACCCATCGTGGAGAATTTGGGTCATTACAATTTCACTTTTTTTCATACTACAGTACATTTTTTCATCTCTAACAAAATGTTAAGATTTAATTTCACACGGTCATCGAGCTTCATACAAAATTAATTATTTTGTAACAAGATGCCATTAAACTTTTTATTTCAATATTGTAGTCCTTTGAGTCCCTTTTTGGTATTTTTTGTCTCGATTCCCATTTTTATTTATTTCACATCATGAAAAGTGAGATTAAAAGTGAGGAGGGCAAAAGTGAAGTCAAGCTCATCCATCCTCATGAAAAGTGAGATGAAATTTGTTAATGTTGGGAAAGTAATGTTAGTAATGTCTGAAAATAGCAATACATACGTGGATAAAAATATTAAAAGTGAGAAAGGAAAAGTGTAAAAGCACATCTATTCTGTCCACTTGGCACATTGCCAACATTATCTTTCCAACATTAACAAATTCCCTTTATCAAACGCCACCCACCACCAACAATAATGGCGTCCATGGCCACACACAACCTTCACCATTTCTTCTAATAATATATATAGAACATATGAAATAAATACAAATTGGTTACTAATAAAACTTACCGTACAACCAAAGGATGGGTTGATGCAGTGGTACTGTGTGGATTGGGCACACAGTTGCGGGTTCGATTCCTCGTTTGCATCGCACATCTCTGGGTAAGGGTAGCAACTTCGTGCAATCAATCGGCTCGAGGGAGTAGTCAGGACCCACAAATGCAAGTATCGATTGTGGGTAGGGGGCCTGGATACCCTCGATTATAACAATAAAATAAAATTAACTGTATGTATATGCGAAATAAATACAAACATCGAGGCCCTTAAAAGGATTTTTTAATACAAACTCAGGAAGAACTCCTGTCTCCTTATAGAATACGATAAGTACTTGGCGGCTAGCTCTAACCCTAAAATCACTTTTTGACTTTTCTCTCTTGATTCAAGATCTTGAACCACCGCCTATCTTCTCTCTTGATCAGTAGTGGTTCTAATTTCTATTTCCATATTTTATGTGTTCAATAAAGTGCAGATCTTTTCAGCTTTGAGAAGATTGGATCTACTTATCGATACATCTTCCTTAACGCCCGTTTTTGGATCTGTGCGGCTATTGAGTTGGTTCTTATTTTATTTATATTTTTAGATAGTTTGTCTTTATTTTGTTGGAAGTCTTGATTTTGTCTTCTCTTTGTCGGAAAGTTTTAACTTTTTTTCTCCTTGTTGAGAAGTTTTGTTATTCACTATGTGGTTCTAGCGAGTGTTTGTGTATTTTAATATATTTCAATGTTGTAGTGAGCAGCCCCTGATTGTCGAACTGTTTCAATTTTACAATCGCATTCACAACCAAAGTAATGACACTTTATTTGAACAAATAGGATTAGTGAATCAATGTACTTTTTTGATTCTATGTCTGGTCTTGTACCGAACCATTAATGATTAATGAAACTTCGATTTTTCTTCAAAAAAAACTCCTGTCTCCTTATAAGATTCTCTGTACGTATATACATGTAAACAAAAAAAGGGCCTCGCTATGTGCATCCCAATCATTACTCAGGACATCCCATTTACAATGACACCCATCATTTTTCTCAAGGGCACCCCTGAGTTGGATGAAAATGTCCTTATTCATCAATGTGAGCACCCCACCACCAAATCTTCTTCCACACTCCTTCCCATCACAAATCAACGCCTCAATCTATCAAATCTCTTCATTTTCTTGCTCGTTTACCTATCGATTTGTTGTTTTTTATGGTTGGGCGAGTGTTTGCGGTGTTTACAGGGTGAGGGTTTTGTATGATGACTTGTAGTAGATGGTAGCTCAAGTGGTACCAGGACTCAACGAACTAACGCCTTAAGCCCCAGGGCGCGAGTTCAAGTCGCTGGGGGGGCGAAAGACACCATAAGGGGTGTGGTGATGGTGTGGTGCGACTCCAGGGGGGTGCCACACTGCCTGTGACTAGCAGTGTCAACTGGCGTGCCTTGCGGGGCGGGTTGGGCCGTTACATAAAAGGCGCCTTGTGTTCGAGGGTGTTTTTCATTGAGTTTGTTGTTCCTCTATCTCATGTTGTTGTTATCTTTCATGGGAATTTACCCATCAATGAGTTCAACCATAATCCCGTAATGTTTGACCACACAAGTTCAAGACTATTGAGGAAGTCTCAGAACTGCATGAACGAGACTCTGCAGTACATCTCGGTACCTGGTAACCGATAGAACAAGTAACCTATTTCATAATGGGTTCAGTTATCAACGAGACCGAGATATAAGATGATGTCCCGATTGTTGGTAACCGAGACATCCTCTTATGTCTCGGTACCTAGTAACTAATCGAACAAGTAACCCATTTTACAATGGGTTCGGTTAGAAACGAGACCGAGACATAAAAGAATGTCTCAGTTGTTGGTAACCCAGACATCATTTTATGTCTCGGTTCTGTGTGTCCTACACTTTCGTGTACGTGGTACATTTCAAAATGAGGGAAACTCTAAACACAAAAGGTTAAAACACACCAAAATCCATGCTTCTAATCCTCAAAAACTGAAAATAGATAGATACTGTAACGGCCCAATTTATAATTGCCGTTAATTATGACGTCATGGCAGATGTGGACGCCAACTAGGACGGTCGAGGGTCCCACAGCGAGACTGGAACGCACTCGAACTAGGTATACAGTCCATTTTGTATGCTTGTTGTGGTAAATTGTGATGAAAATATTTTAAGTAGTAAATTTCATTACAATATGGGTGTTAATGTAGATTTTTGACAGGTGAGGAATTGTCTCGGGGTGCGTGCGGACACGGGACACGAGGCACGAGGTGCTTAGGGTAGTCGAGGAAACTAAGGTGAGCTTATCCATAAATTTTGGAAATTTATTGAATAACATAGGAATTGTTATGGGCTAAATCAATTGGAAATTAATAAGTCCTATAGTAGGGTGAATAAAACAATAACAATTGATGTTTCTCGAGATGCACAAAAGTTCGTTTGTGTCAAGATAAGGTGTATGGAGTTGGAGTGACACAGGGTGATCAGGAACCCTTGGATACTTCTCGAGATTCGTGCACACATTTGATCAAATGCCAAGTATATATATGTGTTGGTGTGTTGACCGATCAAAAGGAGAGGAAGTGTGTTTTGAGAGAGATTGAAAGAGAGATCGGTGGGAAGAAGAAGAGGAGGAAGAACAACAACATTTGAAGTGTGGAGAGGTGGATTTGTGGCTTCCTACAACAAGAACCAAGGTATGGACACAATAAACTTGAGTTTTTGTGAGATTTTTGGTAAGGGTTTGAATTTGTGAAATTCGAATTTATTGAGGGATTAAACACTTGGTTTTGTTGGGGATAAATGTGAATGAGAATGGCATGAAATGGGTGTGTTTTTAAGTCAATTTGGGAGAAGTTGGAGGATTTTCCAAAATGGGTTTTGAAATGTGATTTCCATGATTTGTGGATTTTGGGGTTTGATTATGGTAATTAGTGTTTAAATGGTGTAATTAAGGTCATTGATGTTTTATGGAAACATGGAAATTGAATTTATGGGTTTGGAGTTCAACTTTGTAATTTGAAAAATTTCTGGACAGCGAGCAATTAGCGCGCTAATGGGAGAAATTAGCGCGCTAATCACGCTGAGTAATGAAGATGATGAACAAGTGATTGAGATTAATTAGCGCGCTAATTTATCTCATTAGCGCGCTAATTGTTCTCTGGACCCCAAAAATTGGAAAATGACAAAATGAGTCAAACCAACATTATGAACCCATTAATTGATCATTAATACTCATAAATGAATTCCAGGAGTCTCGAAATAGTAATTTGAGTCGGGGGTTAGTCAGAAATCAGACCGGGAGTGATACCCGGGATTTGGAGGTATTGGACCGGGGGTTGATTTGTGGAGCGAGGAGTGCGGTTTGAGGTGTGTAGTATCCCAATTGAACTTCATTTTAAGTATTTACGTTTGATTTATTTGAATTCAGTTCCGATTATTCATTATTCCATTCCATTACTGCTTTACGGTGGTTGAGTCCTCTCACTTGGTGTTTTTACGGTAGTGGAGTTTACTCCTACCTGGAGCCTTTACGGTGTTGAGATCACTCCCCACCTGGTGTTTATTCGTTACGGCCATAGAGTCCACTAAGTCATAGCACTTGTCTATGCATATACCGGTGAATAGGCTACCTGGTTATGGTAGGCTCGTGTGGGTGCGTCGTGGGTCTACGCCGGCCACCTAGAGGGTCCAGGGACAACTTTGTTGGTGTGTTTGAGGGTTGTGCCCAAGGAGAGGCTCGAAGTATGACTTAGTCTGATTTTTACTGTGCACGTACTTTCTTCGTTACTATATTTATACATGCGATGATCCTTTCACCGTTGTCTTGTATTTCTTTTGTTCCGCATGTTTATTTATGGTATTTAAATTCCAGTACTTTTACTTCCGTAATTACTTAGTGAATTTCCTTGGGATTACTCACTCTGGACTCGTCATCTGTCTTTTTATGATGGCTCGAGTGCGCAGATCCGGCACGAGTCGAGGGAAGGGCAAGCTTGAGGACTACATTGATTGATAGCTCTAGCCCTACTCGTACGTATGTTTATATTTACTTGTTTTATGCTGGGTTTTGGGATTGGAGAGATAGGTTGTATACTTTTGATATTTTGTGGATCTAAGAGGACATGTATATGATGTATATTTGGTATGGTTTCCACTTAGGCATTTTGATCATGGAATTCAGGATAAATCTTTATGTTGTTCATTTAATTTTCCGCTGCGTAATTTATGGTTGAATGATATTGAGGAAATAAAAGTTAACTCATAACATCAAGGTTAACTGATAATTAATTGATAATGGATAATTGGGCGTGGAACACAGCTGGCGGTGACGTGGTCAGTTGTGGGTCCGCGTGGCCTCCCGTGGCGGACCAATGTGGAAATTGGGGCCGCCACATTTTGGTATCAGAGCTTAGGCTCGGTTTGGAGATTTAATAAGAGTATAAACTTGATGAATAAATCTTAGATGTGGAAACCACAAGTGAATGATATGAAGTTTAGTTGGGAAGTGATGTGAGGCGGGTAGATTCAAGAAGTTATACATATACGTATGTTTTAATTGTGTATTACATATTATACGCGTATATACTGAGTCTGATCCAATGCACGTTGGTTGTGCAGTTTAGGATGGACGGACAGGCTCCTACTACTCCGCCCACTACTCAGCCAGAGGTTGGAGAGACTAGTGATCATACCACTAGTGACGTGGCTGATTTGCGAGCTATGATTCGAGAGGGAGCGAGCAACGATTGATTCAAGAAAAGAGAGAAATATTGAGCGAGCTCGATGGGTCGAGCCGATGGAGTACATACGGAGCTCGAGGACGCCAGCAGTAGCACCGACTGCTGAGCGTGCTGCACCTGCTACCACTCAGACCGCATTAGCACCAGCTGTTACTACACAGGCGGCTGGGTCAGAGACATTGATAGAGAGAGTTGAGCCTGTTGTTGTGCCAGCCGAGACTACTGTGGTGACACCCACCACTACAGAGCAGCAGGTAGGGACTTCGACTGCTAGGAGTAGGATGTCAGAAGCAGCGAAGATGGTGAAGGATTTTATGAGATTTAATCCTACGTACTTCACGGGAGTCAGCGATCCTGAGGTTGCAGGACGTTGGCTGATGACTCACCGACGACTACATCAGTTGTTGGAGGTTTCTGAGGTAGATCAGGCGCGTATTTCAGGCTATTGTTTGAGAGGTCAGGCTGCAGTTTGGTGGACCACTTACACTGACATACATTCTACACCATCGACGTGGGTAGAGTTTCGACAGTTATTTCTCGATGAGTACATTCCCACTGAGGTGCAGTTACGACTGAGGGAGCAGTTCTTGGGACTGCGACAGGGTAGCATGTCTGTGTCACAAGACATGGATCGATTCGATATCTCATGATGTATGCCATGGATGTGGCTAACACGGAGAGATTACAGATTTACTACTTCATCAGAGGCCTAGATGAGAGGATTGGTGGGGTGATAGTTGCGACCGGTGCAGAGACGCTACAGAGTGTTTTTGACAGAGCATTGGCTCGCGAGACGTATTTACGACACCGGGGTGAGCTTGGAGACGGGTCTGGACGAGTTCTCGGTCAGATCAGAGACCGAAGAGACCGAGAGAGCAGTCTGATAGACAGAGACATGATCAGGGTCGACGGAGAGATTGGCATGATCAGGGTCGACGAGATAGGCGTCCCGAGCAGCAGAGAGGGGATGAGAGGCAGGTGGTGTACGTTGCTGCACCAGTATCTTTTGAGCAGCCACGACAGCGTGTTCGGGATGGAGGAGGTCGTGGTAGGGGACAGAGAGGTCAGGGCCGTGACAGGGCTCAGGTACATATAGTATCACAGTCGGATTGGCAGGATACACGACGATGTTACAGATGTCATCAGGTCGGACATATACAGAGTAATTGTCCGATGTCAGCTTCATCATCACGACCGCAAATTGAGGCAGCTAGGGAGAGAGTTCATGCTTTGTTGCGCTACCGCACCACCGTCGTGCCCGATCGTGATGCGACTCGTCAGCTTGTCGAGGGTATGTTATCTATATGCGATGTTTCCATGCATGTATTATTTGATTCCGGTAGTACTTTGTCGTTTATATCGGGACGTAGGGTCGGACAGTTAGGATTACAGGTTGAGACCTTAGACCCACATCTTGTCCTCAGTACGGCTGCTGGGGATAAGATTTACCCTAACCGTATATGCCGGAATTGTGTAGTAGAGATTGAGGGACACCAGTTACCTGTCGACTTTCGTGTCCTAGAGTATTTAGAGTTTGATGCTTTACTGGGTATGGATTGGCTAGCGACATATCGCGCACACATTGATTGCTTTGGGAAGATGATAGTATTTGATATTGAGGGCATTCCAGTATTTACTTTTGTTGGTACGGCGTCAGACTTACCGATTACCAGAGGTCGATTAGCTACGACACAGGAGATGGAGGCGTTTAGGACGGTGGTTGAGCCAAACCTGAGACCAGAGATTAGAGTGGAGGATGTCCCAGTAGTGTGTGAGTTTCCTGAGGTATTCCCCGATGATTTGCCAGGTTTACCACCTCCTAGGTCAGTTGAGTTTATGATTGAGTTGATTCCGGGGACGCAGCCGATATACAGCCGACCGTACCGGATGTCAGCGTCGGAGCAGGGAGAGTTGAGGTCCCAATTAGAGGAGTTGTTACAGAAGGGTTTTATTCATTCCAGTATGTCTCCTTGGGGCGCGCCAGTCCTTTTTGTTAAGAAAAAGGATGGTTCTTTGAGGATGTGTGTAGATTATAGGAAGTTGAATCAGGTGACGATTCGAAATCGTTATCCACTTCCTAGGATTGACGATCAATTCGATCAGTTAGCAGGTGCTAAGTTTTTCTCGAAGATTGATTTACGATCCGGATACCATCATTGAGGATTCGGGAGAGTGATATCAAGAAGACGGCGTTTAGCACGCGCGTTATGGATTGTTTGAGTTCACAAGTCATGCCATTTGGGGTGACTAATGCGCTACATTTGTCTTTATGGATTTGATGCACCGAGTATTGCGACCATTTTTGGATCGTTATGTGATTGTGTTTATTGATGATATCTTGATATATAGTAAGACTCGTGTGGAGCACGAGAGACACCTCAGAGATGTGTTGATGACGTTGAAGGAGCACCGATTGTATGCTAAGTTCAGCAAGTGTGCTTTTTGGCTGAGTGAGGTGAAGTTTCTTGGACATGTCATCAGTGGTCAAGGAATATCTGTGGATGGAGACAAGATCCGAGCGATCATTGAATGGAGGACACCTGAGACCGTTTCAGACATTCGTAGTTTCTTGGGGCTTGCGGGTTATTACCGGCGGTTTGTGCAGGATTTTTCTTTGATTGCATCGCCGATGACGAGATTGACCAAAAAGAATGTTAAGTTTGAATGGTCTGAAGACTGCGAGGCAGCATTTTTAGAGTTGAAGAGGAAGTTGACTTCTGCGCCAGTGTTGGCTTTACCTGAGGCGGGGAGAGGCTTCTCGGTCTACACAGATGCTTCAGAACCGGGTTGGGATGCGTGTTGATGCGGGAAGGACACCCGGTTGCTTATTTATCGAGGCGATTGAGACCCCACGAGGAGAATTATCCGGTACATGATTTAGAGCTAGCTGCAGTTGTGTTTGCGCTCAAGGCTTGGCGACATTATCTTTATGGGGAGCGATTTATGTTATATACAGATCATCAGAGTTTGAGGTATCTTTTCACTCAGAAGGATCTGAATATGCGCTGCGAGCAAAGACGGTGGCTTGAGTTGTTGAAAGACTATGATTTCGCGATTGAGTACCATCCTGGGAAGGCGAATGTAGTTGCTGATGCGTTGAGTCGGAGTGGCGTAGAGAGTCAGACTGTGCTGCGGTAGATGACACATGAGCATGGATTGCTGGAGGCCGCGACGGTGTTGTGTTTGTCAGATGCTTTTCTTCGATGTTCATATCTCGTTGCCGATGCGTGTTCTGTGGTGTCGTTAGAGAGGGTCGCCGAGTGGCAAAGGGCTGACGGACATTTTGCTCGCTTCAGCTGTCTGGCTCAGGATCTGGGTTGCACAGATTGGTCTAGTGGTTCAGACCAGTGCTTGAGACACAGGGGTAGGTTGTGGATACCTGAGGTGTAGGAACTACGCGATAGCATTCTTGAAGATGCACACCGTTCGCGGTATACGATTCATCCGGGCAGACTAAAATGTATCATGACTTGCGACGTTTGTTTTGGTGGCCGGGATGAAGGCCGATGGGTGCATATGTGAGAGCTTGTCATGTTTGTCGACAGGTTAAAGGCCGCAGCACGGGAGACCACTGGATTGTTACAGCCCACTACCCATTCCGCAGTGGAAATGGGAGCATGTTACGATGGACTTTGTTAGTGGATTGCCACAGTCTGCGAGACGTCATGATCTTTGTGTGGGTTGTGATTGATAGATTGACGAAGTCCGCACACTTCATCCCTATATCGATGAAGAATTCGTTTGCTCGGTTGAGTATCATTTTTGAGCGAGAGGTTGTTAGACTACATGGAGTGCCGATATCTATTGTCTCGACAGAGATCCTGTGTTGACTTCGAAGTTATGGGAGAGCATGCGGGAGCGATTTGGGACGAGATCTGCATTCAAGACGGCTTATCATCCTCGAACAGACGGTCGATCGAGAGAGATTAATACAGATATTGGAGGACATGCTCAGAGCATGCATTTTGCAGTTTGGAGGTGCTTGGGAAGAGTATTTGCCGTTGTGCGAGTTCGCGTACAACAACAGCTATCAGGCGAGTATTGGTATGCCACCATTTGAGGCTTTGTATGGAAGACCTTGCAGATCACCAGCTTGTTGGGCAGCACCTGAAGATGTGGCAGTGATTGGACCTGAAGTTGTTGTTGACCACACTGAGAAGATTCGGCAGATTAGATTGAGATTGCAAGCAGCTCAAGATAGGCAAAAGAAGTATGCTGATAGGTATCTTGAGGGTTTGAGCTATGATGTGGATGATTTGGTATATCTGAAAGTTTCGCCCTGGAAAGGTCATCAGAGATTTGGGATCAAGGGGAAACTAGCACCGAGATATATTGGACCGTTCAGAGTTGTGGCACGTGTTGGGACAGTAGCATACAGATTGGAGTTGCCAGCAGAGCTAGCAGGCGTTCATCCAGTGTTTCACGTGTCTATGTTGAGGTTAGCTAAGACAGGACCGAGACCGATGGTGGATATTCGACAGATTGAGGTTCGTCCTGATGTTTCATATGAAGAGCAACCTGTGGAAATCATGGATCGTAGAGTTCAGACACTGAGGAACAGAGAGATTCTGAAAGTGTTGGTTCGATGGCAGCATCACGGAACTGAGGGACTCACTTGGGAGCTCGAGTCGACTATGAGACAGAGATACCCACACTTGTTTACTGGTGAGTGTTAATATAACTCAAATTTCGGGACGAAATTTCAATTTAGTTGGGAAGAACTGTAACGGCCCAATTTATAATTGCCGTTAATTATGACGTCATGGCAGATGTGGACGCCAACTAGGACGGTCGAGGGTCCCACAGCGAGACTGGAACGCACTCGAACTAGGTATACAGTCCATTTTGTATGCTTGTTGTGGTAAATTGTGATGAAAATATTTTAAGTAGTAAATTTCATTACAATATGGGTGTTAATGTAGATTTTTGACAGGTGAGGAATTGTCTCGGGGTGCGTGCGGACACGGGACACGAGGCACGAGGTGCCGGTAGTCGAGGAAACTAAAGTGAGCTTATCCATAAATTTTGGAAATTTATTGAATAACATAGGAATTATTATGGGCTAAATCAATTGGAAATTAATAAGTCCTATAGTAGGTGAATAAAACAATAACAGTTGATGTTTCTCGAGATGCACAACAGTTCGTTTGTGTCAAGATAAGGTGTATGGAGTTGGAGTGACACACGGGGTGATCAGAACCCTTGGATACTTCTCGAGATTCGTGCACACATTTGATCAAATGCCAAGTATATATATGTGTGGTGTGTGTGTTGACCGATCAAAAGGAGAGGAAGTGTGTTTTGAGAGAGATTGAAAGAGAGATCGGTGGGAAGAAGAAGAGGAGGAAGAACAACAACATTTGAAGTGTGGAGAGGTGGATTTGTGGCTTCCTACAACAAGAACCAAGGTATGGACACAATAAACTTGAGTTTTTGTGAGATTTTTGGTAAGGGTTTGAATTTGTGAAATTCGAATTTATTGAGGGATTAAACACTTGGTTTTGTTGGGGATAAATGTGAATGAGAATGACATGAAATGGGTGTGTTTTTAAGTCAATTTGGGAGAAGTTGGAGGATTTTCCAAAATGGGTTTTGAAATGTGATTTCCATGATTTGTGGATTTTGGGGTTTGATTATGGTAATTAGTGTTTAAATGGTGTAATTAAGGTCATTGATGTTTTATGGAAACATGGAAATTGAATTTATGGGTTTGGAGTTCAACTTTGTAATTTGGAAAATTTCTCGGACGAACGAGCAATTAGCGCGCTAATGGGAGAAATTAGCGCGCTAATCACGCCGAGTAATGAAGATGATGAACAAGTGATTGAGATTAATTAGCGCGCTAATTTATCTCATTAGCGCGCTAATTGTTCTCTGGACCCCAAAAATTGGAAAATGACAAAATGAGTCAAACCAACATTATGAACCCATTAATTGATCATTAATACTCATAAATGAATTCCAGGAGTCTCGAAATAGTAATTTGAGTCGGGGGTTAGTCAGAAATCAGACCGGGAGTGATACCCGGGATTTGGAGGTATTGGACCGGGGGTTGATTTGTGGAGCGAGGAGTGCGGTTTGAGGTGTGTAGTATCCCAATTGAACTTCACTTTAAGTATTTACAGTTTGATTTATTTGAATTCAGTTCCGATTATTCATTATTCCATTCCATTACTGCTTTACGGTGGTTGAGTCCTCTCACTTGGTGTTTTTACGGTAGTGGAGTTTACTCCTACCTGGAGCCTTTACGGTGTTGAGATCACTCCCCACCTGGTGTTTATTCGTTACGGCCATAGAGTCCACTAAGTCATAGCACTTGTCTATGCATATACCGGTGAATAGGCTACCTGGTTATGGTAGGCTCGTGTGGGTGCGTCGTGGGTCTACGCCGGCCACCTAGAGGGTCCAGGGACAACCTGTTGGTGTGTTTGAGGGTTGTGCCCAAGGAGAGGCTCGAAGTATGACTTAGTCTGATTTTTACTGTGCACGTACTTTGCTTCGTTACTATATTTATACATGCGATGATCCTTTCACAGTTGTCTGTATTTCTTTTGTTCCGCATGTTTATTTATGGTATTTAAATTTCAGTACTTTTACTTCCGTAATTACTTAGTGAATTTCCTTGGGATTACTCACTCTGGACTCGTCATCTGTCTTTTTATGATGGCTCGAGTGCAGATCCGGGTACGAGTCGAGGGAAGGGCAAGCTTGAGGACTACATTGATTGATAGCTCTAGCCCTACTCGTACGTATGTTTATATTTACTTGTTTTATGCTGGGTTTTGGGATTGGAGAGATAGGTTGTATACTTTTGATATTTTGTGGATCTAAGAGGACATGTATATGATGTATATTTGGTATGGTTTCCACTTAGGCATTTTGATCATGGAATTCAGGATAAATCTTTATGTTGTTCATTTAATTTTCCATTCGCGTAATTTATGGTTGAATGATATTGAGGAAATAAAAGTTAACTCATAACATCAAGGTTAACTGATAATTAATTGATAATGGATAATTGGGCGTGGAACACAGCTGGCGGTGACGTGGTCAGTTGTGGGTCCGCGTGGCCTCCCGTGGCGGACCAATGTGGAAATTGGGGCCGCCACAGATACTAACCTTGTATGCACTATTTGATCCAAGAATGTTGTGTCCGACCGTCGACGAAGATGACGAAATCAGTTGAGAGCACAAGGGTGGTGGAGTTCGTTGGTCACACATCAAAACGGGGTGGTGGGGTGTCCAAAGTTGTGTTTTTTTGTTTTTGTTTTGTTGTAGATTTGTATTGGAGGGCATATGGGTCATTACACATACAATTGAAAAAAATTGGGGTGCCCTGAGTGATTCCTGGGGTACACATAACGCGGCTAAAAAAAACATGTGAAATAAAGATAATTTATTTGAAAGGTGATTTAATTAGGCTTATCTATTGATTACATTTATGAATCTAAACTTCTTACCTAGACACGATGTATCTTAATCGAAGCATGCATCCATAAGCTTCTCCATCTATTCTATTAAATGCGTGTCCATGTTAATTGTTATTATATCAATATGTATAATGAAAGGTACCCAACAATGGATGATTATTCTTATAAATAACGTTTCATGCACAAAAATATCATACAAACGCAGCCGCCTACTTATAATTATTACTATTAGGACGTAGCCTAGTAGGAGCGTCTATAATTAAGTATTCATAAAATAGTCAAATAGATTTTTTTTTTTGATAAACAAATAGTTTTTTTTGAAAGCAAATAGTTAAATAGATGTTGACATTAACAAGCACATATAATTGCAACTTTACAACTTAAGGTTTCTATGCGTTAATTAATTAATTGCGCCAAAATGTCAAATATTAAGTATATATTATATGTTTCATTATATTAATACTCTGGAGTAGAATAAGTAATTAAATTATTTATATATATTATGTGGTCCATTTATGACATTGATGAAGCTCTTTTTAATTACGTACGCTGCTTTTATTTAATGCACTTGATGGCATCGGTTCATATATTAAATTCTTTTAAATCTTTCATCTTGGTTTCTTTAATTTTTTTTAAATCTAAAGTTACCTTATGTGCTACAAATAACATCAAATTTCGATTTATTTCTTTTTTTAAATGAGAACCCCAATTTATTTTTGATCCTTTGCACATAAGAAAATTCAAACCCTAGGCCTCCACCAAGGCCTTCTAGTGTGTTGTGATGGTCTAGATCTCTGATGTACTAGTTAGATATGGTATGGTTTATTTTAATTAGTAACTTATTATTATCTAAGATATTAAAATAGAAAAATGATATTTTAACATACTTTGCCTATATACATTCGATACACAATGGTCTAGATTTTCTTGAGATACGTCAACACATATATCTCAATGAAATCTAGACCATTGTGTATCGAATGTATGTAGGCAAAGTATGTCAAAATGTCATTATCCATTAAAATATATTATTAAGGGGTTTTATGCTCATTCAAGTAGAGTTAATTATTGACGGTTGATGGAACCATCTATAACCAGCTCCACCTATACGTTGAAGTTCTAACCTGAAATATAGGCGTTCTTTTGGATAAAAGGTTATTCATCAAATCTACACCATCAGTGTGATCTTTATTATTGATTTAGTATGAAGAGATCTATGAAATTTTGGTTTTCAATTTAGCCATCAATTATCTATTGGATTTTGGTTTTCAATTTAGTCATAAATTGGTATCACAGTGTGCATAGATCTCTGTATTTTGCAATTCTTGACTTTTATTAATTGTTTAGGCTTGGTCGACTTTAGTGTTTCTCCTATTTTGTTTACACCAATTTCGGTATTTGAGAGTTATCCTATTGTTGTTTCGATTTTTGATTTCTGTTTTAAGAGGCTTAATACAATTAGAAGTTTTATGTTCATCCATGTTTATCCAATTGGAAGTTATCCTGGTGTTTTCTTTCTTAGTAGTAATTGCAACGTTCTGAAAACTTTAAAGTTCTATTTGCCGAGTTTTCATGGACTTGATAAGTCCAAATAAAAATCTTAATATGTATTTAAGGTTTTGCAATCTACAGATCTACTATTGCAAGTAACGCACCTTTCGCTGTTTTCTTCCCAAATCTTTATATGTGGATAAATATGGACTAACATGTATGCATTCTATTTTTGCATATACATATGCGTTGTGTGTGAGCATGCTATATAATTACAAAATGTCAGCAAGCGTGTCATACAGTTGTCTTATTATAACTTTGATTATTTAACTTATCAACATAATATAGCATGTAATTATGTCTAATGTGACTATGCATATATGCCTCATCAATTTATGCTTCAGTTGCAATTCTTTTACTTAAATAATATTAATTTATATGATTTATTGAGGGGAATTGAATTATCATAATCTAAGGCATCAATGTTATTAAAATTAATTGATTAATATCATCAAAGTGGCTTGATTAATTGTATTTTAATAATAATTGAGTTGCAACCAAATTTATTTTGGTCAAGGTTATGTGTTGTGTTTAGAGATACAAATGATACGTTTGCCCAAAGGTAGCATATCAAGTTGTCCAACTAAACAGTATGAGATAATTGATATAAGTAAAATTAATTATTATCTTTCTCCCAAAGGAGGTGATATTGATAATTTTACTTATGATTAATTAGTCTCAAAAGGTGAACATTAGTTTGCCAAATGGGAGACTCGCATATGAAATTTATTCCCAATGGAAAAATTATTACATGTAATGTCGGTCTCATTCAGAATTGATTGTTATTATTTTGAGGCATGTTAATCAATTCTAAAAATTTAATTGTATTTTCCTATCAATTAAATTGTTTAATTTTGTGGCTTATTATTTATGTGAGCATATTCATTATGTTGTTTTGTATACAACAACTGGTTATATTCCGTGTGCTAAGGCCATTACAGGGCCAAAATTTCTCAGACTGGAAAGATGAAGTGTTTTTTAACTTAGGCCCTGGGGACTTGGACTTTGCCTTTAGGTGTGCTGAACCACCTAGGCCAACTACAAATAGTGTGAAGGTCACCCAAGAGGGGGGTGAATTGGATGTATCGAGAGGTTATTGCTTTTTTAAAACTTTATGCTAAATAGCAATAATAGCACACACACACTAACAATAAATATCTATGCAATGCAATTAAGAAGAGGGTGAAAGAGATGGAAATGAGACACATAGTATATAGTAATTCGATCCAATTGATCTACATCCACTACCTAATCTAATTAGTTAGGATTCTCAACCCCCAACTTATATTACCAATAAGTAAATGTCCCTAAGCCCACAAGCTTAGTGAATGCCTAGCCTTAACTAGGTCTTTTACAAGATGCCTTACCGTATTAAGGTCTTATACAACCACCTAGACTCAACTAGGATTTTCCCCCACCTAGTCACAACTAGGATTTTTCCTTGACCTAGCCTCAACTAGGGTTTTTGCTTAGCCTCAATTAGGTCTTCCCTTTCGATTTAGATTCCACAAGTCTTACAATCAAAATCCTTTTCAAATACAATGAAAGTTTTATTTTACAAAGTAAAGTGACAATAAGGCCGATTCTTACAAGCCACCAAGAGCTAAAGCACTCATATGCATGCACGTATGAACTCCGACTAAGATGTCAATAAAATCAGGGAGTATGTGTAATACTTAGTCAAGAAATCGGCAAAATAAATCGATGAAAAAGTGCACGGTTTCAAATCAAATGAACAAGTGGTTTTGTCAAAAATCAAGATTAAGAACAAAAACTTGTTCAAATATGTCTTAGGCTCAAAAAGATCAAGTTTAAGTGCAAAATCCAAGACAAAAGTGTTCAAGAACACAACATATCATTTTCAAAAAATACTCTAAACAAAAAGTATAGATTAAACCTAAAAAAAGTAGGAAAACAAGAAATCTTACAACCCAAGTGTGAAATCTAAAAATAAGTTTAGGAGTGCGAGTTGTAAGCCTTAGAACACCTCTCAAGTGTTGCTTCGACCGGTGAATCGATAGCTCCAAGAATCATCAAGTGTATGTGATAAAAAATCTAGCACAAATATGTATCAAACTTGGATTTTTGAAAGAGTAGGAGCATAAGTTGTAGCTTTGGTGTTCTTGGATATTTGGGTATGTGGTCAAATCTTTTCTGTACCCATGTGACCGTTACATATGATCCAAGGGCCCAAAATGATCTCCAAATTCAAATTAAAGATGTGGATCCACACTTTAAAAAAACTGTCAGACTTCTGCCTAGTAAGCTAGGTAAAATAGACGGATTCCTGCATAGCGCCTTGGACAGATTTTTTTTGGTCTTTTACAGATTCCTACATAGTGCCCTGGATAGATTTTTTCATAGAATCCTACATAGCGCGCTGGACAGATATTTTACAGGGGCCTAAAAATAATTAATTTTCTTGTTTTATAAAATGTTAATGGACCTACGACTCTACTAAACCTCTGAAATCACTTTATACATGTTTAGCATGATCCATAAAATGTGTCTATACATCCCAGATGATTTCACAAACCCCAAAAATTAAAAATCTCGATTTCATGAAAAATATAGGGGCTATTTTACAAATATTTTTAATGTCAATTCAAAATTCATATAAATACATACTTGTGCATTCAAAATCAATTATGACAGTTTGTACACCTAAAATACATGTTGTAAAACATGTTTGCATGATTTAAACCATTTCGAAACTTATGAAATTGAAAATCATAAAATTCATGACTTTAAGTTCTTTAAAAGTCAAAATTTATGTAATGCACTATTCTAATGCATTTGGCTTGTAGGAATGAAACTTATATACCTTACAAAATTTGTGCAAATGATTGCCTTGGCTTTCAGGTTCTTGTTTCCTTGTATGAGTCGAGTCTTAAACTCGTCCGGCTTCATGCTGTCACTTTGACTTGATCTTGTATAAACTTCAATTTTCCCTTTGAACTTGTGATTCTAACAAAGTTTGATATTCTGAAACATTTGACAAACTCGTTAGTACTATTACACATTGTTTGTTGACATCAAAATCCCAAGTAGAGTCTAAGTGATGAAACACTTAGTCCAACAAAGTGGTATAGGTTAAGAGAGAATGGGAATGGTGGGAGAGATCCAACCGCTTAAGCCTGATATACATAAAGAACAATATTGCTAAGTACATTAGAGAGGCCATTCCTGGTGCACCATTGGCTAAATATTATCTGAAAGCCCTAGAAGAACACTTCAGTGTTTCCATAAAGTCCTTGGCTAGTACTCTTATGACCAAATTGGTGATCATGACCTATGATGGATATAGTGCTGTTAGAGACCACATCATGAAAATGACTGACATTACAAGTAAGTTAAAGAACCTGGATATGGAAGTTAATGACTCATTTCTCACTTCATTATGACTTCTCTTTCTATGGAATATGATATTTTCAAAAGTACTTATAATGCACAGAAAGAGAAGTGGAAGTTAACTAAATTGATCAGCATGTGTGCTCAGGAAGAAGAGCGAATCAAGGCAAGTAGGCTCGAAGAAGCACATAATGTGAATAAGAAATATGTCAATGATAAGAAAGGAAAGGAAAAGAAATATGGGAAAAATGGTAAGACCAACATTGATGCAAATTCCAATCGTGAGTACAAACCTAGTGGAAAAAAATATGTTGCTTACTTCTTTTGCAAGAAACATGGTCATGTGAAAAAGGATTGCTTTGGCTACAAAAATTGGCTTGCCAAGTGAGATACCATTCATTGTCTTGTGTGTTCAGAGTTTAATTTAACCACTGTTTCACTAAATACCTGATGGATTGATTCAAGATCCACTATTCATATTTCTAATTCCATGTAGGCCTTCATAAGGAGTCAGAAGGTCAACCTGAACTAAAGGATGCTCATAGTCGGTAATGGAGTTCAAGCTCTGGTTCGTGCTGTTGGAGCTATTCGTTTACTTCTTTCTAGTGGAATTGACGTAATCCTAGAAAATGTATTATTTGTACCCTCAATGTCCAAAAGCCTTATTTCCATTTCAAAACTTGACAAACTCAACTATGAGTTTCGCTTCTGCAATAACTATATATCTTTATTTCATAACTCTCACTATATTGGTTCTGGTTCACTGGTTGATGATTTATATCTATTACATTTGAATCCTACATTTTCTTAATCTCTTTTATTTATGAATGTGAGTGTCAAACGTGTCTCAATCAATAATTCTTCATCTATATTGTAGCATCATCAGTTAGACCATATTTCTAGGCCTAGACTAGAAAGATTGGTCAAAGAGGGAGTTCTAAATACATTAGAATTCTCAAACTTTGGTTTTTTCATAGATTGTATTAAAGGAAAAATGACCAAGTTTAAGAAAAAGGGTGCTATTAGAAGTGAAGAGCTTTTATCTCTTATTCACATTGACATTTGTGGCCCTTTTCCTATTATCACTTTAAGAGGTAAAGGTACTTTATATCATTTACTAATGATTTTTTTTGGCTATGCTTATGAATATGTGATTGGAGAAAAAACAGAGGCACTGGATGCTTTTAAAGTTTGTAAAACTGAAGTTGAGCGTCAGCTTGACAAGAAAATAAAAGTTGTAAGATCTAATCATGGTGGTGAATACTATGAAAGACATGATCAAATAGGATGTAATCCAGGGCCATTTGCTAAATATCTACAAGAGTGGTACTGTTACTCAATATACCATGCCAGGGACACCTGCGTAAAATGATGTAAATGAAAGAAGGAATCGCACTCTTATAGACATGGTGAAAACTTGTGGGGCGAGGCTTTAAAGTCTGCTGCATATATTCTCAATCGAGTGTCCTCTAAGGTTGTAAGTAAGACCCCATTTGAGTTATGGACAGGTAGAAAACTTAGTATAAATCACTTGCATGTTTGGGGTTATGCAACAGAAGCAAGACTATACAACCTACATGTAACGACCCTAAAATCTAACTTGTGCCACGTGTCATTTTAGGTCGTACGTGGGCCCCTTGCCGTGATACGTGTGTACAATTCTCGGTCATCGACACCGAGGTATGTTATTTTTTTATTCGGTGTTTGTATTATTTATCTATTTACCCGAATGTAAACTCTAATGTCCCAAACATGTGAGGACATTTGTGTGTGAGTATTGAGGTGGAGAAATGGGTTCGATTCGGAGAAACGTGTGTTACGGGTGTCGCGCAAACGATGGTCAGGTAATTAGCTGTCAGAGGGACAAATTGAATTAAAACACTAACAAAATATAATAAAATATAATAATTAAACATTGGGTTTCAGTACGTTAGTAGGTCCTTGGGCACGCAGCGGTACAAGTCGTGGTGCAGACCGGGTGCAAAATATTGGAGAAAACTTTTATTGAATTGTGTGCATAGGATTGAGGGTGTTCCAAAGTGTGTCACATATATTGGTGTTAGTGGAGTGTCAGGTTAGGTAGTTGGTGAGAGGAGAGCTGTTGGATGTGCCTCGGGATACGTGCGCAAAATCTAATGCAAAGGATATATAAGTTTTCTCTCTCATTTCATTTTCTCATTTCTCACCATCACTCTCTCTCATTTGAAACGAAACGAAACTTGGATTTGGATCGGATTTGAGCACGTAATGGTGCCAAGACGCGATCGAACACGGGAACAAAAGTAATATCCTGACTCACTATGAGATTCTCATTAGTTTGACTTGTGTTTTGTAGGT
Organism: Stephania japonica; assembly: GCA_039657345.1. Taxonomy (NCBI): domain Eukaryota; kingdom Viridiplantae; phylum Streptophyta; class Magnoliopsida; order Ranunculales; family Menispermaceae; genus Stephania; species Stephania japonica. Next base: position 11,598,671 of record CM077564.1, on the reverse strand, counting down.
TTTTGTCTCGATAATTTTGGACACCACTTGGGAGTTTAGTTTTTTGGAAGTTTTGATTGGTTATATAGATAGTTAGATCGGTGTGAAGCAAAACCATGTGGTTGTTTTGATTGTTGGGGTTGGAGTTAAATTTTTGGGAAGTTTTATTAATTTTTGGTTTAAATACCACACCGAGTAATTGGTGGACTGTTTCAATGGACTTGAATGTGGTTTTGGGAGTAAATGAACGTCCTTATGAGTTTGGGATGGGCTCGGAACGTGGCAACACGAGCCAGGGTGTCAAAAAACCACATATTCATGTTCAGTATTTGAAGCTCGAGGGATGCCGTGAAGCTATAAGGCTACGACGTTAGTTACAGCGTCCAGAACAGAGGTTCTGCAAATTGGCATTTTAAGTGACACCGTGGAGCAATTCACCCCACGGCGTGACACTATTCATCAGACTAAAATTTTGAAAATTCTAAAAAACTTTAGGGATATCTCGGGTACCCAAATGGGTTCAAATACGATCCAATATCCGGGTAACTAGCCCAAATATATAAATGGTTCAAATTATAGAAAATTGGATAAATTAGAGGATAAATAACAAATTTTACAATTAATTAATCAACAGGGGATTGTAGGACAGTGAAGGTTACACGGGGATTCGTAAGGGACCAATTTAAGTTGTGTGAGTGTGTAATAGCTTCGGATACGGGTAAGTAAACTAGTTGTGAAATTTACAGTTATTTTATTGAGCTTTAATTTGTTATTGTTATTGCTCTATTCTTAGTTTGGAACTTTATTCTAATTGAGTGGTTTAAGGGCAAGTGAGTCAACATGATCTTTAGGAGGATGGGTTATCTGATGTAACATACCAGAGTCAGGAACTCGTGATGCATAATGTAACAGCCCAATTAATAATTGCCATTATTTATGATGTCATTGCAGATGTGGATGCCAGCGGGGACGTTTGTGGGTCCTACAGCGAGGACGGAGCATGCCCGGAATAGGTATACAACCCGTTTTATGTGCTTTTGCTGTGTATTTGCGATGTATATATCTAATTTAGTTAAATTGAATCGTAATATGTGTGTTTATATTGTTCATTGACGAGTGAGCTGGCGTGACGGGTATTCGCTGCATATAGTGGGTAAAAGTGGATATCGGGTGACAAATGATAAGTACACTAGGCTGGGGGTCTAAACATACATAATAAATAATGAAATTCATTAAATAATCCATATTAAATGATGTTGAGGCGATTGGGATGGTCGTTGTGTGCGAATGGATCGATTCACAGTGCAGAGCCGAGTATCGGAATACCGGGGATAAGGGTTGTATCTAGAAGGATAAGGGCAATGACCAAGTGAGTAGGTTAATATTGGCATCAAATGAAGACCAGTTCAACCAATCACATCCATCAAATAAGTCTTAGTGATATGAGTGTGAGAATTGATGAGATTTTTGTATATATATGTTGATTTCTCAACTTTTACACCAACTTTTCTCTCTCCTCTCAAGAGAAATCCAAAAATTGGTGAAATGTGAGGGTTTTGGTGGATTTTGGATGATCATTAAGAGCACAAGAGTGAAAGGAAATCGTATACACGGTTAGTTCTTTAATTCCCATCGCCTTCTCTACGATTCGGGATAATTTTCAGGTATTTTAATGGTGGTTTTGGTCGAGGGTTTGAGCACACCAGTGGAATGGGGTGTTGCTATGGTTTTGGATTTTGGATTTAAGATTGTGGAAGTAGATTTGGTATTGAAGTTGTTGTTGTGATTTTCAAGCGAATTGTCGGGTTTTTTGTCAAAAAATACTGAGTTTGTGTTTTGGACGTGTGTTGTCGAGGGGTTTTGGTTTTGTAAGTCTTATGGAGTATTTAATGGGTTGATGGAGTGAGTGCGGATCACGACGATGAGCCAAGGGAGATAAAAAAACTTGAGAAAACCACCTCTGCCGAAGACGCCGTCAGGCGTGCCTTGGGGTTCAAAAGCCCACGACACCACTGGCGACATCTTGAGGAAAGGCGAAATGTGAGAATTTGTGGAGTGACGATTTGTAGACGTTGTGGAAGAGGATAACGTGACAGCATTATCACGGCACCTAGGACACCGTAGAGACGTCGCACAGTGTTGAATGTGGCGGCATCTGGGACAGTTTTGAGACCAAAAATTTTTAATAAAAACTCACCCATTGGGGTTTGTCCTAGGGATTTATATAGTCTATTCAGGACATTTTAACGATGATTTATCGATGATTTGGGTCGTAGATTGGGGTTTCAAGGTTTGGAAATTTGTTTGATTGATCAGGAATTGGTGGTATTTGGTTGAATTGACGGATATTGGACACTCTTATGAAGCGTGATTTGGACTAGGGACGATATTGGAGTGCAGTTTGAGGTGTGTAGTATCCCAATTGAAATTCACTTTAGTACTTACTGCTTGATTATTTGAATTTTGTCCATTTTGTTCAGTAATCTTATATCCTGATATTGCTTTACGGTAGTTGAGTTTACTCATACTTGGTGTTTATTCATTGCGGGGGCATAAAGTCCATTAGGCCCTAACATGTGTTCTAGTCATGCGCCGATGAATATGCTACCCGGGTGTGCTAGACATGTGTAGGTGCGTCGTGGTCTACGTCAGCCACCTAGTGGGTCGAGGTCACCCGTTCGAGGTATCCTCATGGGCCGTGCCAAGCAGATAGCCTGAAGTATGGCTCTAGTCTGACTTTGATTGTGCACGCACTTCGATTACTCTGCTATTCATAATCATACGATGATTTTCCACAGTTGCATGTATTGTTTAGTTATGTATATTTATTTATAGTATTTTAATTCCAACAGTTTATTTATGTATTTACTTAGTGAATTTCCTTGGGATTACTCACTTTAGACTCGTCATTTACCTTTTGTGATAGCTTGAGTGTAGATCCTGGTATGAGTAGAGGGAAGGGCAAGCTTGAGGATTATCTGTGACTGACTACGATTTGCCCTACTCGTTCGTTTGTTTATATTTATCATTTTATGTTGGGTATGGTTTCTGAGAAATACATTCTGACTTGTATATGACTTGGAGGTTATATTTTGATATTTTGAGGATCACCCTTGATATGTATATGTGGTGCATTTTGGTATGATTTCCACATTAGATTAATTGATATTAAAACTGCTATGAAATATTATTTTGATGATTTGAGTCTTCCGCAGCATATGTTGAAGTTAAATGATAGTAACGAGTCCTAAAATAACTTGAAATCATAATTCTAAATAAACAACCTAAAGTTAGCAAGATTTTGATTGATATTGAGTTATGAGTGCTCGTGGGACACAGCTGGAAGGTGAGTTGGATAGTTTGTAGGCCCGCGGTGCACGCCGTACTGGCCAATGGAAATGGGGCCGTTACACATAATATTATTTGCGGTTCTATACGGGGTGGGAGTTATTCGCTAGATTGTTGGGAACTTTACATCCGTGTAGATTTTAGGATGGTGTGAGTATACCATGTCCTAAACTCCTAGTCTTGTGGGTATTTTCCTCGACTCAACGACCGTTTGGTCGGGACTACTTGCACATTTCTATTTGATTTCCCGGACACTAATTTTCGATTGATTCTTGTTTATTTAGAGTCTTTACTTATTCATGCATTCCCTGTACATTTCTTTTTATCAACATTAATATGTACTGCTTATTTCTTTCGAAATGCTATAAACATCCTACTTAGCATTACTTATATGGGCTCGTCATTCTTGTGTTTGACTGAGTGCAGATCCATAGTTGAGCAAGGGAAATGCTCCTTAGCTTGGTGATTTTCTTTGAGGATATCAAAATGGTTCTCCCTTTGTCATCGATGTAGGTTTTGATTTTCTTTTGTATTATTGTATATATTTATTTTGTTTCATATTGGGATATGGGTATATGAGAGATCTTGGGCATGTATACATGGATATTACTCTCTTGTGATTTGATATATGGTTGATGGTATACATATGCAGGGTTTCCACACTCTAGGTTGTCATGACTAGTGTCTTTGAGGTTGTTTTACTAGTTTGAGATTTTAATGCTTTTGCTATATCTTTGAATAACTTACTAATATTAGTAACTCTACTTTTAATTTTCTTATTAATAGTAAATGGTTAGGTAAGGCTGACTAGGCTTGCATTGACTGCGTGAGGTCAACTCAGGGTTTACGTAAGTCTAGGCCAAGCAGGGTCTAGGTTTAGGGTTGTAGAACTGGGACCATCACAGTTAGTATCAGAGCACTTAAGTTTTAAAACTTGACTCTTGATCAAATCACATTCCATTAAGACCCAAACCAACAAAAGTTAGGATAATAGTTGAACTTAGAATGAAACTCTATGATCCTGACTTAAGTCTTACTTGGGAAGTGAGAAGAGTTGGGGAATTTAAAATTGAACTATATAAGTTATTTGATGTATTGTATATACTATTATCGATAGCTATATCCTGATCGTGTATTTGCTCTCTTTTCAGATTGCGATTGCCGATCAACCTAGTACCAGTGATGGTGGTTCAGGAGATGTCCAGTGGAGACTAGATGAGATGACTCAGCTAGTTGCATCACATAGACAATAGCTTGAGGAGGCTGATTGTTAAGGACTCAGGCTACACCTTCACCCTCTACGTCTGCAACACCATTTACACAGGCTGGGAGTGCTCCTACAGTACATGAAACATTTGCAACTCTCGTAGTACAGACATGACCTGTAATAGCTGGAGAGGCACAGGATCAGACTGAGATTGTACCATGTACGTTAGATACACCGGTTGGGGATATGCCAAGTACACGAAGTGATATGGGTGATGGGGCTATAGTTGAGGTGAAACAACCTCGCGAATTCCCGCGACATCATCCAGAGAAATTTAATGGGGGTACAAATTTAGAGGCCGCAGAGAAATACATGCGGAATTATGTTAAGATTCATGATGTATCGACCACACTGGAGCACATGAGGCCTACTATCATCAACTTCGTTGTTTTGAGAGGCTGATGTCTAGTGGCGTAGCATGGTGGCTACGAAGGAGAAGCTCAATGACTGACTTGAGTTTGAGGAAAGTCTTAATGAGAAATACATTCATCCTTCTGTTTGTAACTTGAAGAGGACTGAGTTCCAGAACATCAGATAGGCGATTTGCGAGTCAGTGATGCAGTACATGGGCCGGTACTTGCGGATTGACTAAGAAATATAATTGGAATTACTCAATGTATTGGAGATTAATTATGAATGAGTAGTGTCCAGATTAGATATTCTAATGGAATTTGTGTTGGGCGTATTAAATTTTGAAATGAAGATCTGATTCAGGTTAAAGGTTAGACAAGAATCCTCCTGAATATCTCATAAATCTCTTTATATTATTGATATAGGTAATGTCATATCATATTTGGGCATATGAACGAATTATTAATGAGTTGATATGATGATATATAGGGAGATTATAAAGAGATATGAGACGTATTCTGTATGTGATAGTGAGTAGTAAACCTTAAAGAGTTAGGTAGATTCTTGTCTATACCTGATAAAAGAAAAGAAATAGGATTGTAGATTTTGTAATGTGAAATAAATGTCAGCATAATGAATTATAGTTGATTAGAGATCCGATACTTGCTTCCACTGAGGGAAGAAGTTATTGATATAAATTGAAAATCAGTCTCAATCTCGATACAATATATTTCCTTCGTGTTGACGAAGAGATTGTGTTATTAATCCTAATTCAATGAGTATGATTGAGCTTGTGTCTCATCATGATAATCACTGAAAGAATCGATTTACCTGTGTGAGTTTCTTTAATGATCTTAGTAATCTGAGGGGATACAAAATAAAGTATGCTCTTTCTTATCCTACCATAGGGGTTAAAGATAAGAATGAGAGATAATGTACTAGAGTGAATGAAGTAATAAAGAACTACATAGAGGAAATAGAGCAGACTAGGTAATATATAACTACAGTATAAAAGAAATGAATAATATGAGGTTAAAAACTATAAGTTGTAGTGCATAGATTGACAAAATCTATAAGTTTCAAGAAGTATCGAATAAAAAATGATGAGAATGTTGTATGGTTAACCTTGCCATTCATCGATGGGTGGAATGGAGGTAAGAGACACACATATGTTGACCTTACTGTTCATTTGTGGTGGACAAAGGTAGGAGACATGATGATTGTCCACCTTGCCATTCTATTATGAGATAAATGGAGGTTGGAGACACGATACTGTTGATTATGAGTGGATTCGTCAATGCTTAAGCTACAACAATCCTTAAGAAAAAGAGAAAACGTGACAATATCATAGTTTGTTGGAGGTATCAAAAGATAAAATGTATCTTTTGGAAAATCTCACCTATGAATGGGCTTAGTAGATTTGGATTGAACTAAAGGATTCTTCAAACAAGAGTTAAGATAAGCTTTGTGCTAGTAATGTGATGGTGCAATTACATATACTAGACAAGTAAAAGAAGAGAAAGCTAAGGAACAGAAATATATAACGGAAAAAATGAATTTTATTACTTTTCAAGATTATTGGTGATTGGTACGTACCATTAATTTAAAGGACGAAATTATTGCTAAATTGGGGAGATTGTAATAACTCATTACCCTAAGCACATGATTGGTGTTAATCCAAATAGTAATTAATCTTAGTTAGGTTCGTGGTTAAGCCCGATTTGTCTCGATTAACGCGTGCATGGATTGGTGTGTTGTATTGTGTTTGTATGGAATGTATAAGTATGTATAAATGAATAACCAAATTAATGAGGGAACACTTAATACCATGTGTGAGTTAAAAATGACACATATGAGACAAGGGATAGTGTCAACGACCGAGTGTGCTCGATGGGGTAAATTACGTAGTTTAAACGTAATTATAGGTGTATCATTTATATAGTTGGATATATATATATATAAATATATGTTAAATGGAAAAATACGGGTATGGAGTGACATGTGCGTCACGTAGTGTTACACGGGGTCGATATAGAACACACGTATGTTATAAGGATTTGTGTATAGTAAGTGAATTTGGTGGTGTGCACGGGAGGTGAAGAAAAGTTGAGGAAATGCGTTTGGTCAGTAGCCAGCGCACTAGACAATGGGGTAAATAAGATAAGTCTGGTGAATCCTCGAGATGATGCGATATGCATCTCGAGGCAGTGGTAACTGCCTCATTCACTGCTGGTCTGTATATATATGTATACGTACAGCAAGAGAGGGAGGGAGAGGGGTAGAGAGAGATGAGAGGGAGGCGAGGAGGAGGACTGTCACGGCCCAATTTTGCTAATCTTGATTAACTGCTTAATCAGGATCACCGACTAGTAACGTGGGGCCCGCATGAGATGCGCACATAGACCCAGGTATGTGGCCGAGGTAAATTTTATATTTGTATTGATGTATGTTGGACTAAGTTATTAGTAAAAGCCCTCGCTAGTTATGAAATCGTGATTTTCCGTTTTCGGGGTTTGTAAAAATATCCAGGACCATCCAATTAGGCTTAATGACCCATAATAAACATGTATAACATGTTACATTAGGGTTGGTTAGGTCTCGGACGTGTTTAAGGGTTGCTAACACAAAGGGAGAAAATAATTATTTCGAGCTCCCTGCGAGTTAGCGCGCTAATACTCGTCATTAGCGCGCTAAGTGCGAGTTAGCGCGCTAGGTCTCGATATTAGCGCGCTAATTGCCTTCCTCGATGACTTTTTTAAAAAGCTGGAAAATGAACTTTAATTTGAATTTTTGATGGATTTTGGACCCTTGGATCCCTAGAACGGTCATAAACTCGTCAAGATAGGATTCCTAACAATATAAAAACACCAACACAATGGTTTTCTCACAACAAGGCAAACACACACTCAAAAAGTTCAAAAGATTCAAAAGAAGAACTTTGATTTTTGTGAAAGGAACAAAGGAGATTCTTGAGGCGTCCACAAGCACAAAAATCCAAAGACTTTGAAGCATTCAAAGAGTACTAGATTCTCCTCAAAGTTGTTCTCTTTTGTCACCTTCTTTGTTGTAAGCTAGTCCTTGTTCTAGATTCCTTCTCTTGTGCTTAATCTACAAAGTTTTGTGTGTGTTGAATCAAAATCAGTTTGTTGTGTGTTTTAACACTATTATCTTGGGTTTTGTACTTAAACTTATTTTATCAAACCCTAAGAATGATTTGAACAAAAGTTTTGAACTTAAACTTGATTTTTGTTAAACTATTGTTCCTTGCCTTGAAATCGGTTTTGCATAAACCCATTGGATTTTAAAACGATTTCACATTTGGAATTTACAACGAAATCGGTGACATATTTGCAAATTCCATTTACTCTCACACTTGCATGCATAAGAGGTGTTAGGCTCAGGTGGCTTGCTTGTGTTTGAATTTGATACTACTTTGTGTTGTAAAGTGTATCTCATTATTTTTTAGCTGTAAGATTGTAAGACTTAGTGGAATCTAAGTCAAAGGGGAAGACCTAGTTGAGGCTAGGCACAAATCCTAGTTGCGGCTAGGTAGGAAGTCCTAATTGTAATTAGGCATTCTAGGCTTGTAGGCTTAGGTTGTAACACTTATTTATAATATAAGTGGGGGTTTAAAAATCCTAACCGGGGAGGTTAGGTAGTGGATGTAGATCATTGGATCGAACCACTATAAATCGTGTGTCAATTTCCATCTCTTCTATCCCATTCACTTGCATAGCATATATATTCATTGATTGTGTATGCTTTATAATTGTTACTTGCGCATAAAGTTTTAAAAAGGGCAATAACTACTCGGTAACCCAATTCACCCCCCCTCTTGGGTGACCTTCAATGTATTCCTAGTGTTTTGTATGTGTGTAGGCTGACTAAGTCAGTACTTGCAGTTATTGACGTCGAGACGTGGTCGGGGACACGCCTCAAGTTGCGTGCAAGCCGGGGTATCGGATAGCGAGACTTGTGGTAAGTCTAAAATTAGTAAAATGTAATGTAATTAAATTAATGCACATTAGATTATAGCCTATGGTCATAAATTAATTAAATTGAATTGGACACATATATTTAAAAATATATAATATAAATATATACATTTTAAAAAAAATCAGAAAAGATTTGTGAAATGACAAAAAAGGGCTTTGGCTTATTAAGAAAGAGGATAAGATTGAGGGGCATTTTGGTAATTTAGTTACTTCTTTTTTATCTAACCCCAAAACCACCACCACCATACACCACAAATTGAAAAAAATCGAGAAAGAGGGAGAGAATCTGAGAGAGAGAGAGATCATCGGAGGAGGAAGATCGAAAGCTTCGAGGCGCGGCGTCGGCAATTCGAAGGTAAGGTTCTTGTTGTTGTTGTTGATGATGATGAAATGTGGTGGTCGGTGATGGTGGCGTCGGGGGGAGCTGCAGAGGGAGACGACATGGTCGTCGTTTCCCCTCCCTCCCATCTCGATTTCAATCCAAAAAAGAAAAAAAATATATGTTGCAGAGTCTCTGCAACAATAAAGAAATGGAGGGGAAGGGAGACGCACACACGCGGCCCCAATCGGGTCAAACCCGGTCCAGGGGTCCAAACACCCCCAAAAAAAAATAAAAAAAATAAATAAAAATAAAAATAAAAATAATATATATATATATATATACATATACATATACATATACATATAAATATATATATACACATGCACATGTATGTATATATACATATAAACATATATGCATATACATACATAAATTATGTCTATGTAATAAAATATTAATAAATAAATGAATATATCTACGTATATATACATACACACATATATTTATATGTATATATATATAAATATATATAATATTTTAGGGACCTAGGGGTGTCACGGGAATTCGGGAGCGCTAGTCAGAGTGTCGTGAGGCCGGATAGCCATAGCTATCCTGTGACTTGTAAGTGAAACTGTGGGAACTCTCTACTTTATTTCATTCATATTAATTCTCTTTTCAGTCAATTTGATGACTTACTGTTAGTAATCTACCCTCATGCTTTCCTTGCTCTATTCAAGTTGAATGTTGTAATAGCATGATGCCTTGTGATAGTTTCATTGACTCCTTTCCCGATATGCCTTATTTTGTTGTGGATTATGTTATAATTGATGTTAGAGATGTATGCACTGGGGTTATTGTGGTAATTGGTTTGTATTCCATTTTCTTTGGGGCTTTACAGCCTAACTTATCGTTGATATCGTAGAACCTTAGAAATGAAAACCATTGAAACAAAAGTTAGAGATTATCTAGTATCCATTGCACGAGAGATGGGTGGATTCACGGGGTCACTGGACCTCGGGGTTTCTGGCACTCACCACTATTACTTGGGTGGCATCACGTAGCTTGAACTACGGGGTTGTCGGCAAGTTATATATATATATTCAAAATTTAGAAAGTATGTTGAGAGTATCTCCATACGATAGTGGAAAAAAGGTGATTGATATTTCTCACCGCCGACCAGACGTAGATCATCTCGACTTAGCCTGTGTCAGTCTATCAATTTGGTTAACTGTGATATTTATATGCATTACTTTCTCAGCACCTTTTTCTGCTATATTATACATTTAAATATCTGTCTTTACTTTAGAAATGTAGTATAGAATTCCTCGGTTATCACTTAAATATCACTATACTCACCGTCTAGTTTGTGACAGTGGGTGTAGGTCCGTCGAGCAGCACTAGACCGAGCAAGGAGAAGATCAACGACTACCTCTGAGCTCGTAACGCTTAGTTCCTGTACATGTAGGTCATATTTTTGTATTATGCTTATATACGTCTTTTTCTTAGGTTGTTCATTGGGAAGAGAGTTAGTTCACCCGACTTTAGACTTTCTCTTTTCTATATGCTCGCCGTTTATTACATGTTTATATTGTGATCGTTATTTCCTAGTTTCTACATTTAGGATTTATATATAATTCTTCCGCTAATACGTTAAAGACTTCCACTAATTTGATAATCCTTATAAAATGATAAATAGTAGTGATAGGGAATTTCTTATTCCTGAACTCAATCCACAAGATAATAGGTAGTACAGGCTGACTAATACGTAATCAGGTCCTAAGTGTTGTAATTAGGGCTTAATTATGGGATTAGGCCGGGCGGTGCCTTAGATGAAAATAGGGGTCGTTACAGTTGGTATCAGAGCCTAGGGATTAAAACCTTAGGGACATATTATAGAGTTGTCTAAAATTGTGATACCAACGTTACGTTGGTATCAGAGCCTAGGGATTAGAACCTTAGGGATAGAGTATATAGTTGTCTAAAATTGTGATACCAACGTTATAGTTGGTATCAGAACATAGGCTTTAGAACCTTAAGGATATAATACAAAGACTTGTTCTCAATAAATAAAGCACGAACTTTAGAAGTGGAAACCAGATGAACATTGCCTAGGAACTATTTTGTTGGGAATCGAATGAAAGTAAGTTGGGGATTGTTATATGTACAAGTATAATTGTGTGTATATACGCGCTATATACGTAGTGGCTGATGAAGAGTGCGTCGCCAACGTACAGATGTCGGTGTCGGATTCTCGTAAAGATAAAGATGGAGGAGCTATCAGCAATTAGAAAATCTGTTGCATCGGTGGATGACATTAAGAGGTTATCTTATTGACTAGCGGTTCAGGGAAAACAGCTTACAAAGCTTCCCACTTTCATGACGACACGAATGACGGCATTGATATCGACTATCCCCAGCATGGTTGCAACTACTACTACAACACTCCTAACTTCAGAGACTTCGATTGCATCGCCATAACTTGTAGTACATCGTCTGTCAGAGTTGTCGATTATTGCTGCACCGATAATTGTATCAGACAAGGATACGCCCACGCCCACTGCGTTTGAGGAATCTTCTGCTAGGTTTGAATAGGGATTTGATTTTGAAAGGCAGAGACAAAGAGGCAAGGGAGTGAGGATCGCAATCGAGAGATTTCAGAGTTCAGGTATCATGAGACCAGCCAATAGTCTATATCTCACGCGACTCCACCCATCTTGCCAACTTCATTTATGTCAACAATAACATCTCCGCAGACACAGTAGGAGCCAAAATGCAGAGGCCGAGATGCGCCAAGGCATGGTTAGACTCAGATTACACGTAGTGATCAAAGCAGACAACCGACATGTTATAGATCATCAGGTAGGGCACATCATGCGAAAGTGTATGCAACCAACGAGTTATTGGCAAGAGACACCACAACCACAAGATCGAGAGAGAGCCCACATTCTTGTAGGACCAGACCTAACTGCGATGCGAGACCGAGTCGAAGGAAGTCCTGATCTATTTTTAATGCATAAACTAGTTAGGAAAGTCGATGGTAAGCCGACTTAGTTCGTATTTTGCATAGAAAATTATGCCTAGCAAGATTTTTCTTGAGTATTATGACCAAAGTGTCGTACGTGTGTGTGATGAGCATGTGGTCACGGAGCGTGACTCGCCCACTAGTAATGTTATGACGTACGAACTTTGGGGCTAGTATCATTTAAATCTTAGCTAGGGCAATGATTAAATGACGAGGAACTAGGAGTCAACTGACGAGTGACTACCCCATTAGGGATGAATTGCAATTATTTCAATAAATTCGTGATATCCAAGATCCCAAGGCGTACGATTTTTGTTCATTGAGGTAGCACACTGAGTGCTTGTACCACGACAGGTTGATTAGCTTCCAGGGAGGAGATGAAGACTCTAGTAGCTTATACATCGTAGCGGAGAGTCAGGGATTCCGACTTGAGGATATATCAGTAGTTAGAGACTTTCCTGATGTCTTTTTGGGTCTACCATCACCTTGAAAGGTAGACTTTGTAATTGATCTCATACCAGGCACCAGGCCTATCTCGATACCACCCTATCGCATGGTAGCGAGAGAGTTGGAGAAGTTGAGGAGTCAGCTTCAAGATTTAGGAAATAAGAGATTCATCACATCATCTATGTCGCCATGGGGAGCAGCCTATCCAAATCCTAAACCGAAGGGTACAACAGCTGAGGAACAAGTTTATCCGGAAAGTACTCGTCAAGTGGCAGTTCTATAATGACTCGGAACTCACTTGGGAGCGGGAAGACTATATGCGAGACCGTTTTCCATAACTTTTCGAGTCAGTTAGAACTCTAACTTGAATTTTATTTCGAGGAAGAAATTTTCATTTTGTTAGGAATATTTGTCACGGCCCAATTTTACTAATCTTGATTAACTGCTTAATCAGGATCACCGACTCGTAACGTGGGGCCCGCATGAGATGTGCATACAGATCGAGGCATGTGGCCGAGGTAAATTTTATATTTGTATTGATGTATTCCTAGTGTTTTGTATGTGTGTAGGCTGACTAAGTCAGTACTTGCAGCTATTGACGCCGAGACGTGGTTGGGGATACACCTCAAGTTGCGTGCAAGCCGGGGTACCGGATAGCGAGACTTGTGGTAAGTCTAAAATTAGTAAAATGCAATGTAATTAAATTAATGCACATTAGATTATAGCCTATGGTCATAAATTAATTAAATTGAATTGGACACATATATTTAAAAATATATAATATAAATATATACATTTTTAAAATAATCAGAAAAGATTTGTGAAATGACAAAAAAGGGCTTTAGCTTATTAAGAAAGAGGATAAGATTGAGGGGCATTTTGGTAATTTGGTTACTTTTTTTTTTTTTTTATCTAACCCCAAAACCACCACCACCACACACCACAAATTGAAAAAAAATTGTGAGAGAGGGAGAGAATCCGAGAGAGAGAGAGAGATCACCGGAGGAGGAACATCGAAAGCTTCGAGGCGCGGCATCGACGTTTCGAAGGTAAGGTTGTTGTTGTTATTGTTGATGATGAAATGTGGTGGTCGGTGATGGTGGCATCGGGGGGAGCCGCGTAGGGCGATGACATGATCGTCGTCTCCCCTCCCTCCCATCTCGATTTCAATCCAAAAAAAAAAATATGTTGCAGCGTCTCTGCAACAACAAAGAAATGGGGGGAGGGAGATGCACGCACGCGTGTGTGCGTGCATCCCCAACCGGGTCAGACCCGGTTGGACCGGGTCAAGGGGTCCAAACCCCCCAAAAATAAATAAAATAAAAATAATAAATAAAAATAAAAATAAAAATAATATATTCATATATATATATATATATTTATATATACGTATACATATAAATATATATATATATACACATGCACATGTATGTATATATACATATACACATATATGCATATACATACATAAAATATGTCTATGTAATAAAATATTAATAAATAAATGAATATATCTATGTATATATGTGTATATATACACACACATATATTTATATGTATATATATATAATATACATATAATATTTTAGGGACCTAGGGGTGTCATGAGAATTCGGGAGCGCAAGTCAGAGTGTCGCGAGGCCGGATAGCCATAGCTATCCTATGACTTGTAAGTGAAACTGTGGGAACTCTCTACTTTATTTCATTCATATTAATTCTCTTTTCAGTCAATTTGATGACTTACAGTTAGTAATCTACCCTCATGTTTTCCTTGCTCTATTCAAGTTGAATGTTATAATAGCACAATGCCTTGTGATGGTTTCATTGACTCCTTTCCTGATATGCCATATTTTATTGTGAATTATGTTATAATTGGTGTTAGAGATGCATGCACTAGGGTTATTGTGGTAATTGGTTTGTATTCCATTTTCTTTGGGGCTTTGCAGCCTAACTTATCGTTGATATCGTAGAACCTTAGAAATGAAACCCTTGAAACAAAAGTTGGAGATTATCTAGTGTCCATTGCACGAGAGATAGGTGGATTCATGGGGTCACTGGACCTCGGGGTTTCCGACACTCACCATTATTACTTGGGTGGCATCACGTAGCTTGAACTACGGGGCTGTCGGCAAGTTATATATATATATTCAAAATTTAGAAAGTATGTTGAGAGTATCTCCATACGATAGTGGAAAAAGGCTGGTTGATATTTCTCACTGCCGACCGGACGTAGATCATCTCGACTTAGCCTGTGTCAGTCTATCAATTCGATTAACTGTGATATTTATATGCATTACTTTCTCAGCATCTTTTTTTGCTATATTATGCATTTAAATATCTGTCTTTACTTTAGAAATGTAGTATAGAATTCTTCGGTTATCACTTAAATATCACTGTACTCACCGTCTAGTTTGTGACAGTGGGTGTAGGTTCGTCGAGCAGCACTAGACCGGGCAAGGAGAAGATCGACGACTACCTCTAAGCTCATAGCGCGTAGCTGCTGTACATGTAGGTCATATTTTTGTATTATACTTATATACGTCTTTTGCTTGGGTTGTTCATTGGGAAAAGAGTTAGTTCACCCGACTTTTGACTTTCCTTTTGTCTATATGCTCGCCGTTTATTACATGTTTATATTGTGATTGTTATTTCATGGTTTCCATATTTAGGATTTATATATAATTATTTCGCTAATACGTTAAAGACTTCCACTAATTTGATAATCATTATAAAATGATAAATAGTAGTGATAGAGAATTTCTTATTCCTGAACTCAATCCACGAGATAATAGGAAGTACAGGCTGACGAATATGTAATTAGGTCATAAGTGTTGTAATTAGGGCTTAATTATGGGATTAGGCCAGGCGGTGCCCTAGATGAAAATAGGGGTCTTTACAAGGATAGCTCGGGAATGAGCTCATAAGCTGGAGGAGCTCAAGGACAACGAGGCAGCGACGTCGAGGTGAGTAGCTTTCGTGGTTACTGTTGTGGTTGTTAAAGTTGTTGTGGTTGTGGTGTTCCGGGTGATGGTGTGTGGTGGTCCGTTGTGGATAGGATCACGCATATAGGTAGGGAGAGCTTGTGTGAGACTCTCCTTGAAATTGTAGTACATTTGGATGTCGTTTGGGTCAGATTTGATCAAGTCGATCTCTGCTAGTTTTTGGAATGAAGTCGACCAGAACGCTGGGCACTGGCCAAAGCGTGCTGGCCGAGCTGGGTGCAGGAAAATGAAACATTGGGCAACGCGCTGAGCACTGGCACTAGCGTGTTAGCCAGTGTAAACAACAATAAACTGTAGGAAATGAGGATGGTTAATGAGAGTTTTGGGACTAGTTCGAGGGTTTCAATTAATGTACGGAAGACCCGAATTGATACTAAAAGGTATGATGTAGGTATTAGTGTATAGGGAACCGTGATGGAACCCCAAAAAGCTAGAAAAACCCGAGGGAAACCTTAGGAAAGCTCAGGACAGGTAAGTGGGACTCGTACTCTTTACCAATTATGCAATGTAAATTAGTATTATTATAGCACATAGTGTTTAGGATTGGGAATGGGGCAATGTTCCATAATTTGGTTTTGTTTTACACAAATTGTTTTGAAATGAAGAATGAATTCGGAAAGAGGTTTGACGGGATGGATCAACCTGGGGTTTGGGACTGTGGTGGAATTGCTAACCATCACCGCGCCCCCAGTGACTTAGGAATTATCCCGAACAATGCTTTCCATTTGAGTTGACTGCTCATTAGTCATAAACTAATCAGATGAGCAGTGATTGATTTAGTGATGATGAGGGAGTGCGACTCTATGCTTTTATGACTTGGCGGCATATTGACAGGAACTAGTTAGATGCCCAGTGATTTGTTCTTGAAGAATGTGAGAGGGCGATTCAATTTAAATACTAAGATTGAAAGTACAAATCATGGGTACATTGCAATAGACCAATGACTTGTATCTGCTTATGTATTGATTATATTATTTCAAATGGTCCTTTAAATATGCAGTGGTTGCACATTGTTATATATTATTTCCTGATAGTAATTGATAATTGATAGTCTGTATGGGAGTCACTTACTGAGCATGTAGGAGCTCACCTACCTTAACATCTCTAGGTATGGATGTACGCTAGGACTTAGAACTCAGGAAAAGAGAAGACCAGGAGTTTAATATCTTCTCTACGGTGCAGTGAGTTTCCCCCTGTATATATATATATATTGTATTGCTCTATAATTTGTAATAATTGGGATGGGAATACAAGCTCAATACTGATGTTCATGTCGGTATTATATATTTTGTGTTTTATCGAAAAAGTTTTAAATTTTCCGTTGTATTAATTTTTTTTTATTGATTAATATCAAGATATACAAGTTGTTTTCAGGAAATGTGGTAAGGCTGCTAGCTCTAATTAGGTCTGATATGGGTTACCGGGGCTTAATTAGGATTTCATCCTGAATATTCTCTAATTAAGATTAGGAAATGTGACATATCGTGTTACCATAACAAGGCACGGGTATGTGTGAATAACCTTTAGGGGTTTGGGAAGCCCTAAATTGGGTACATTAATGCTAGTGACGACCAAAACCAATGAAATGAATGACAAATTCATGGAAAATAAACACTTACCTTTGTGAGAATGCCGACGGACTGAAATCGCCCAACCCAAGTAACCTGAGACCCTTCCCGCCGGCTTCGTCTTTTTCCTCAACAAAAATTGCCGAATCTGAAGCACGGGGAATACCACAATCAACGTAATCGAGCAACAAATCAAGGGGAATGGATAATTTCTTGGCAACTTGGACGATAGAGAAGGGTGTGAAAGCTACGGTTGTAAAGGTTTGAAGGCTTCAAGAGATTTTGTGATAAAGTTTGTGAAATACTCCCAGGGTGCACAAGTTTCAAACAAAAATTGTACTGAGGGCATTTTGGTAAAAGTTACAGGGTGTTCTGATAGGATATCGAGGTGCATATAGCGCGACTCAATTTTTATTGCTCTAGCTAAATTAAAATATTTGAAATATATTCAATTTTTATATTACAAGGTCTAATCCAAGGTGAGGAGAGTATGGTGATTAATTTTATATATGGGTCATAAGTGTGAAAGTGGGGTTCACTCTACAATGCC
This sequence comes from Stephania japonica, assembly GCA_039657345.1. Classification (NCBI taxonomy): domain Eukaryota; kingdom Viridiplantae; phylum Streptophyta; class Magnoliopsida; order Ranunculales; family Menispermaceae; genus Stephania; species Stephania japonica. The sequence continues at coordinate 11,580,820 of CM077564.1, read as the reverse complement.
AAGGCAAGATGGAGTTTTCACTCCACACTTAATAAGTAGTGTGAAAGTGGGCCTTCTTTTTTCTTTATAAGTAGTCGATGTGGGACTATCCTTGAAACTACACCAAAGAGGGAGGTGAATTGAGTGAACCGAGAGGTTATCGCCTTTTTAAAAATTTAAGCAATAATCATTGAAAATGTAAACACCAACAATAAATATATATGCTATGCTACGAAGAAGGTGATAGAAGAGATAGATATGAGGCATAAGATTTATAGTGATTCGATCCCAATGATTTACATCCACTACCTAAACTCCCCGGTTAGGATTTTCAAACCCCCCACTTATATTATCAATAAGAGTTACAACCTAAACATAGAAGCCTAGAATGCCTAAATACAAATTAGGACTTCCCACCTAGTTTCCACTTGGGTTTTGCCTAGCTTCAACTAGGTCTTCCCTTGACTTAGATCCCACTAAGTCTTACAATTAATATTACACAATCAAGTTGATGAAAACAATGAAATGTGTCTTACAAAGTAAAGCGGTAATAAGTCCAACAACTTACAAGCCACCTTGAGCTAAAACACTCTTATGCATGCATGTGTGAACATCGACCAATATGCAAATAAAATCAGCAAGTATATGCAATATTTAGTCAAGAAAACCGACAAGACGATATCAATGAAGTATATACGGTTTCATAAACACATGAACAAGTAGTATGTGAAAATCAAGATAAAGACCAAAACTTGTTCAAATAATTCTTAGGCTTAAAGAGATCGAATATATGTGTTAAACCCAAGAATAGTTAATCAAGAACACAACAAATGATTTCTAAACAAAAACACTAACCAAATGATATAGATTAAGCTCAAAAAGTATAGGAAATCAAGAAACCTTATAACTCAAGTATATACTCTAAAAAATCATATTTGGAGCACTACTTATAGGCTTTGGAACACCAACTTCAAGTTCCAAATATAAGCCCTCAAAAGATACAAGTGAGTGTGTGAACAAAATTGACAAATTTTGGTGCAAACTTGGATTTTAGAGAGTATGTGAGTAAGTGTAGTGTGTTTTTTTATTCTTGGTAGTTTTGGTACTTGGTCAAACCACTTATATGCCCATATAATCGTAACTAGTGATCTAAGGGTTTTAACTGATTCCCAAATTCAAATGGAAGGTGTAGATCAAATTTTTAAAAAAGTTGTCTGAATCCTGCACAGTGTGCTGGGTAGGTGTCTAGCGCACTGGGCAAAAGTTAGAAAAATTTTGCCCGTTTACTGCACAACGCGCTGGGTCACCTAGCACGTTGTTCGAAACATCCAGAACTGGGTGCAGGGGCCTAAAAATAATTAACTTTCTGGTTTTTCAAAATAACCTCCTAATACCTCTATGACTCTACTAAACCACTGAAACTACTTTGTACATGTTTAGTAGGGTCTATAAAACGTGTCTAGACATCCCGAATAATGTCATAAACCCCAAAAATCAAAATCTCGTTTCATGAAAACATAGGGGCTTTTCTACAAATATTTTTAATGTCAATCCAAAAGCCATCTAAACACATATCGGTGCATTCAAAATCAATTCTAACAGTTCATACACCTCAAAAACATGTTTGCAAGATTTAAAACATTTTAAAATCCGCAAAATTGAAAATCACAAAGTTCATGATTTTAACATCTTAAAAAACTGAATAACATGAAATGCATGATTCTAAGCTCTTTGGCTTGTAAGAAGGGACATATATACCTTACATGACTTGTACAACTTATAGTATAGGCTTTTCGGTCCCTATGTCCTTGTATGTGCCAAATCTTGAACTTATCTGACTTCATTTTGATGAGTAGACTTGAACTTGATGTTCCTAACAAGGTTTGATATTCTGAAATACTAAACAAACTTGTTAGAACTATTTCACGTTGTTTCTTGCCATCAAAATCTCGGGTGAAGTGTATATCAAAGACATTTGGTCCAACAATCCCAACATCTCCAACACTCCCCCTCAAGTCCAACTTGAATTTGACCGCAGAACATCAATCAACCATTTTTGTTGGATGTCTACAAGGCCCTTAGACAATGGGCAATTAAGCTAACCATCAGCTCTGATACCATGTTCGATTTTTATATTATAAGGCTCAATCCAATGTTAAGAGAGTGTGGTGACTAATTTTATATATAGGCCATAAGTGTGAAAGTAGGATTCACCCTAAAATGCTAAGGTAAGATGGAGTGTCTACTCCACACTTATGACTCTTCTTTTTTCTTTATAAGTAGCCGATGTGTGATTATTTCAATATCTCCAACAAAATCCATAGGTACCATGCATTTTGATGTGTGCGATAGAGATTAATTTTGATGTGTATCACATGGTTTTGATAGTATGCATAATTGATCTTTTTGAAAGTCTACTATTACTCATGAAGTCGTGAACTACCTTGTACAGTATAATGTTGACAGTTTCCCAAGTTAGGTTAAGTTGACTACATATCGGCAAGTCATGGAAAGGCCCGCATATATAAGTCTACTATATTGACGCCCGTGGAGGCTCCCTGTTGACTTCTCGATCAAGAGAAGACCAATTAATTCTCTAGTTCTAAAGCTACTGCCATGGTAGTTCATCAATATGAATGCCCTAATTTAGTTTCAATAACTATTGACGTGACAACTTGATATTTTTGTCCAAATTAAAGTGGCTGCCATATACATTAATTAAATTATTAATACGGGCCGGTGTGGTATTAGTATGCAAGGACAAGGATCACTTGACAAAAAAATAAAGGACAACATCAAGTAAGAAATTAGATGCCTAATTAAGCATATAAAGCTGGTTGTTTTAAAACTTCCTAGCACACTTGGGATGTATATATGTACAAGTTGACAATACATTTGGGCACATGCAGTACTGTATATATGGGGGAGAGGAGTGTGAAGTATTTGATAGAAGAACTGGATGTTGTCAAGATAAAAGATAACTACAAAAAATAAAAATAGATGCTACTTCTATTTGTCAAACAAAAAGATCGTTTTTGTCCTTGACATAAGATGACTTTATTTATTATTTATTTTTTTATCACTTTTTTTTGGACAATGGAGTGGTTGCCCGGGAAGTGTTTTGTTGAGGCTTCGTTCAAAGTCATGGTCGTATGCTATATGTCCTATGCTTTTCCCCTTTTTTTATTTATTTTTATTTTTTATATTTTTTTACTTAAGTAGGAATCGAACCACGATCTCTCGAGTCTTACCTTTTTGGCAAGTGATGTCTTTACCATCTCAACAGAGAGGCTTTGACACTATACTTTTTTCCCTGTTAGAAGGTGTATTGATCTATTACATGTCTCTATATATAGAGATGCAATAACATACAAAAGGAAACATCTAAATAAGGTAGTACATAATCAACTGAGTGATTTGTGCACAACATAATTATAGGAGTGACTTCACAACATAATTATGGGAGTGAGTTGTGCATATTTCTTAATTGCACAATATTGCTTAATAATTTGACAATCTCTCTACAACATTAAAACTCATGACAATACACAAAAATATTAGAACCACAAAACGAATAACAAAACTTTCCAACAAGAAGAAGAAAACCTAAAACTTTCCGACAAAGAGAAGACAAATCAAATACTTCCAACTAGCGAAAAAAACTAACTATAGAGTAAGAACTAAAAACAAATCAATCCAGCGTGCCATACAAATCTACGCAACACCGTTGATGAAGATGCATCGCAACAAGGATGGACTAATCTCCACAAATTTGATTAGACGTGTTGTTTATTGAATGAACAAAGATAAAAAATGATTTGATTGGAACCACCGTCGATCGTTGAGAGGATCGGTGGTGGTTCAAGAACAAAAATTATAAAAGTGAATTAAATTTTTTTTTTTTAAGTTTTGGAGAGGAGAGGCGGCTCGAAAATAAAAGTATACATATAAAGTAACTATACATATGTAGTTGTTATCGTGTGCATATTCGTGAAAAAAGAGGTACATTAATTGGTGATTTTACGAAATCGATCGAGGTACTAAAAAGGCCTCACATAAAATCCTTCATTTTTTCTTTATTTTTTACGACCTCTTTATATAAATTCAACTTTTTCTCTAAAAGCTTAATTATGACTCGTGACTCGTTTTCTTGAAAGAAGAATCGTAGTTGTACTTCTAGAGTATATATATTGACCTCTGCTGTGTAATATTATTATGGGAGTTAATAGTGCAACAAATTTTTTTTGAAAGCAATAGTGCAACAAATTAAAGTCAATTAAGCCAAATTAACCCAAGCACATGCATGCATATATGGCCTTCAACACACACACAAACACTACATACTATTGCATCCGCCTTTATTAGAAAGTACTTTATTAAAATACATATTCGATGCACGAACCTCCCAACATAACCAAGGAAGAGCAGTCTGCTAGCTATCATACGAAAAGCATACATAAGAGTGTCACACGAAGGGCACCCCACAATTCTCTCAGAGCTCCTCACTGATTAGGGCACCTCAGTACTTTTACCAAAATGTCATTTCGTTTGAAGTGCGAGCACCCCACCATCAAATCGAATTAAACCCTTATTTTCTCCCTTCCATCATGACATCAAAGCCTCAATATGCCAAATTCCATCACTTTCTTACTTGTTTAACTTCAATCCCTTAGTGTTCGGTCACACAGGGTCGTGATCTGTCTTTGGGTCTCGGAAGTCCATTGCCGATGTTATTGTGTAAGTGTCGGTTAATATTAACCGACACCTAAGTGAGAAGGACCCTTAGGTCACGTGGCTGTGTATCACCGAGACTACTAGTTTTGATCTCGGTGACCTGTTAACGAGACATTAAGCTATGTCTTGGTTGCATTCAACCAAAGTGTAATAAAAAGCTACGTTCGAGATTAAACTCAGTTGGTAATAACCGACATCTTTTGTTAGTTGTCGGTTATAGGGTAACGAGACACTACAACATATCTCGGTCATGTGTGACCGATAAATTCATGTTCGTGATTCACCTTTCAAAAATAGAATAAAAAACCCTATAAAAACCATAAAAACTAACTTGTCGTGTGCGACGTCCACCTCCCACTCATTTTCTTCAACCATTAGACTCTTAAAAACACTTAAAACTCGTCGAATCTCCGGGCGGTGACGAATCTACAAACGCGATTGATAAGGGCTAGTGTGCACTCTTTGATCGACAAACACGGTATCCGACCCGTGACGGATCGACTTGACTTCATAAAAAAATTGAGTTTTCAAAAGTAGGCTGCCTTAAGAGGGCATGTGAATTGTTGGGTTGGATGAGAGCATTTTTGTCAATTGGTTATAAAATCAGTTTTAATTAAAATGACGGGGTGCCCTGAGAGGATTGCAAGGTGCCCTTAGCGCTACTCGTAATGTGTTTAATATGTCATTTCACCAAAAAAAAACGCACATAATTAAACAATTTGAACTACTTGATTTTATACTTAACATTGTTATCAATTAACAACAAATCATGCTTCAAAAAAGCAGTTTAAATTCAAAAAAATTAATACACTATATACCATAATGATTAGAGCATCTCCAATGGGATCATGGATTGGGGTGAAAATGCATTCACCTAAGATGCAATCCACATCCAACCCAAATAGTGCTCTCTAATGGGACAATGAATTATAGATGTCTATCATATGTGGCAAGGAATCAAAGTGGAGGGTGGCTACCACAATGTCTACTTTTAGACATTGTGATATATTGACACATCATCAATTGTTTGTTACATAAAGTCAAAAAGTCATAATCCATGACCTAAATTCACATCACCATTGGAGATCATTTTGAAATTTAAATGTCCATCTAATGCCACATAGGATAGACATCCTCCCCACATCGATGACAAGGCACCAATATTTGGTCTAAATCCACATTACTATTGGAGATGCTCTTAGCGCCCTACCTTCTGATGAGATTAATTAACTACAATATATAATGATTAAAGGAAAAATACATTATATGGACTCTACGTTTTTTTTTTCAACTCGGCTATATGCAAACCACTCTTTACCTATCACTAGTCCCATAATTTTTCACGTACCCTTTCCCGCCCAAGACGTGTACACCACATAAAGGACGCTTAAAGATCAAGCTTTGACGCCAACGATCCCCTTCGACCACCAGTGACGTAAACTTGCAAATTTAGAGGCCTCTACCATCGTAAAAGTCCATTTTGTCGTTGTTGTCGAAAAATGTTTAAATTGCACTGTTTTGGTAAACATTTGAAATGGTTTGAATAAATTTTTATGCTTGGCTAGGTCTTTAATTGTTTACATTTTTCGGTGAGTATTTACCATAAAAGATGGAGGAAGAAGTTGTAGAAGATGCGAATGTGAAAGATGGAGAGGTATTTAATGAGTTTTTAATCACTCTTCGTTTATTTTCGGGTTAAAACTCAAGTTTCCGCCCTCTCGTTCGACCATACAGGGCCGATCTAATGGAATTTGATCGGTCCATAGGGACAGAACAAAATTTTTTAAAGAATTTCGAGTCTATTCAATGAAGAAAAGCCAATCAAATTTTGTTTGGTCGGTACATATTGGCCAATTGGTACTTATATTTTCGATTACTTACTATCGAACATAATAGTTTTAGTCACTCATTGTTGACTGAACAATCTATTTTCAGGTTTTGTTTTGTAATCTTTTCTTGTACTTGAATCAAGGTCTAATGACTTACCATCTTGCAGGGAAATTGTTGCTATTTTGAGTATTTTGACTACACTAATGACTTCAAGACAGAAACACCATTTAGAAGTAGGGTTGAGGCGATCAAATAGGTTCAAAGGAAGGGAACTAATAAAGGATTCATCATTGTCACGAAAGCCTCCGATGCGGGGGGGGGTCGTCGGGGAAGGGTGAACATGGGGTGTGAGAGATCTGGTTCTTACAGGGGCGATGTCCAAAGAGTTGGAAAAATGAAAGCTAGTGAAGGTGCAAAAATTGTTAAGGAAAAAATTATGGTAGATGAAAATGGGGAGGTTTTGAAGGGGACATCAAAAAGTGTGGCAACAAAAAATGTGGTTGTCCATTTGTAATAAATATCAAGGAACATGCTGATGGTTTATGGCATGTGAAGGTGGTGTGCGGGCATCATAACCACAACCTTGTGCCTTATTTGGAGAGGTCACACATATGTTGTTTTATTAGATCCGGAAGAACATGTTGTGTTGGTACAAATGATGGATGGAAACGTCAAGGCCCGAGAGATTTTGGATACGTTGAAGAAGAGGGCCGAGAAGATGGAAGAAGAAAATGCATCAACCATGTGCACAATATACAATGTAAGGCAAAAACACAAGTTTGATGAGGTTGGAGGGAGATCACAAATGAAACTCATGCATTTGCTTGACACACATGCTTACCTCACATCGCATCGGAAACACGAGGAAAATGATGTTGTGACTAACTTATTTTGGGCTCATTCCGACTCCATCAAATTACTACGATATTTCTCATTGGTCTTACATATGGATTGCCCATACAAGACAAATAGGTATCGCATGCCTTTGCTAGAGAAAACTGGTGTCACGTCGATTGGGTTATCTTTTGCTGCGAGTTTTATATTTCTATCATTAGAGAAAAAAGACAACAATCTTTAGGAGTTGCAGAATCTTAATACCCTCATGGATGGGTGGTCTAAATCACATGTGATAGTTACCGATATGGAGTTGAGATTGATGAATGCAATCGAGTCCGTATTTCCAATGTCAACTCACCTGTTATGTACTTTGGCACATTAATAAGGGTGTGGCTTCAAACACCAATAAATATTTTGAACGTAACAAAAACTTTAATCCTTTCATGACAAGGGGGAACGATTTGATGAATTCCACTTTTGAAAGTGTGTTGATGTCGAATATGCCGATAAGTATGGTTGTGTGAATGGAGTGTTTGATTATGTGATGAATATATAGGTTAGGCATTACAAGGAATGTTTTGTTCAATCATGGACAGACCAGAAATTGCATCTTGGACATGGTACGATCGGTAGAGTTAAAAGTGCACATAATGCCATGAAAAGACGTCTTAGAAATTTTTGTGAAAACTTAGAGGATATGTGGCGAGTTACTAATAGTTTGATTGAAGGGCAACATACTAAAATCAAAAAGTCTTTTGAGACGAGTTTGAATGTCATGCAACATGGTTTTGGTGATAACTTGTATCGTATGTTGTGAGGATTTGTTTCACAATATGTTCTAGAAAAAATTGGCAAATAGGTTGAATGATGCGAAAATGTTGGGACCGATCCATCCCACCACGAGTATTTCCTTAATCTAGAAGCAATACCAATGAAGCCTCCTTGTCAACTGGCAGTCAAGGTTCATAGAACACCTACATGTTTGCAGAATGTGACTAAGGATGGTTAAAGCAGTGTTGCACCTAATGAATGGCTTGATTACATTGAGCGGGTTGATAATATTAGGGGATCGTAATTGTGGTTACCGTGTTGCTACTGCCGGTCTTGGCCATAATGAAGATGATGCATGGAAACAAGTGTGTAATGATATGTATTGGGAGCTTCATGGTAACCAAAAACTTTGGCGTCCAATCTTTGGTGATCGTATCTTCGATGGTCTTGTAGAATTCGTGCAGCACTACGAAGACACTAAGTACGCACTATTTGAGAACTGGATGACTATGCATGACATGGGACTTGTCATTATGTTGTCATTGTAGTGTGCCTATCAACATCGGGTGGAAGTTTGACATTCCTACCACTTAGGGGCAAACCACCACCTTCACTAAGTGAGAGAGTCGTAATCGGGATTACACACATATGAAACAACCATTATATGAGAGTAAAGTCAATCAACCATGTTTTTTTCCTAGATGTAGATGTAATAAATATTACTTTTTATTAACCGATTCATTTTCTTTTATAGGTATTATTCAAGACAAATGCCCTTTTTCCTCAATTGTATCTAGGGTGGAAACCAAATGTACAACTGGAGGCGACTCCATGGAGTGAGAACTTGAATGTGAGAAACCAACCGGTAGTTGTGTATTCTTAAGTTGCAATCCCAATTACCATTGACCTTGACACACCTTGATCTTTAATGTTACATATATTACAATCTGTCCTAGACACACTTTTTTGTACATCCTTTACACGACACACTTTCATATAATATCTAGATGATGTCGTCAAATCGGACATACTCATTTTTTGTACATCCGATACATGTATAGTTGGATGAGATTTTGTAGATATAAATTTATTTTATATAGTATATATGATGTTGTCATATTGACACGTTCAATTTTTTGTACAAGATAAACGTATTATTTTATTATGAGGGGATTTTGAACAGTTATATGTTCAAATTATACCGCTCAGTTAGGAACAACTAAGTACTTCTTATTTGTTTGGTTGCCAGTACCCAAATGAAAATGAATAACTTAGTATATGCTTATCAGACAGCGCATATTATTTTAGTTTTTAGTTTGTAGTATTTTCTTCGGGCAGTTTTTACCGATCAAAATTAATTAATTCGGTTGTTTCACACCAACTGTTCATATTTCATCAGACATTTTTTTATAAATCATTTACACGACACACTTTCATATAAAGTCTAGATGATGTTGTATCAGACACACTCATTTTTTTGTACAAGATCAACGTATTATTTCATTATGAGGGAATTTGGAACAGTTATATGTTCAAATTATACTGTTCGGTTAGGAACAACCGAGTACTTTTTATTTTCTCGGTTGCCAGTACCCGAATAAAAATGAATAACTCGGTATTTGCTTACCGAACAACGTGTGTTATTTTAGTTTTTACTTTTTAGTATTTGTTTTGGGCAATGTTTACCAATCAAAATTAATTTATTCGGTCGCTGCACACCAACTATTAATATTTCATCAAACACTTTCATATAAAGTCTAGATGATGTCGTCGTATCGAGCACTCATTTTTTGTACAAGATCAATGTATTATTTCATTATGAAGGGATTTCAAACATTTATATGTATAAATTATACAGCTCGTTCAAGAATAGCCGAGAAATTTTTATTTGCTCGATTGATAGTACACGACTGAAAATGAATAACTCGGTATATGCTTACCGAACATCACGTGTTATTTTAGTTTTCAGTTTGAAGTATTTTCTCCTGGTAGTTTATACCAATCAAAATTAATTAATTCGATTGTTTAAGACCGACTGGCAATATTTCATTAGGTAAGGTGTACCCGATAATATTTAAGGTTTAATTATTTTATCTAATTGGTTCAGATCGCCCAAGTGAAGTGTAATCATTCAGCCGTATAGTACCGATCAAATGTATATATAATTTGTTATAACATTTTGTCGGTTTGGAACGCCTAAATGATGTCCAATTGTTCGGTCATTATTGAGTGAACAGTCGCAAAAATCAATAATTTATAGATAATAAAACAAAAAACCCAAGTTCAAATATCTAAAATCAATTAAACACCTAGTTCACTTTTTCCGTTTTGACCTACGAGGAGGTCTCGTTGCCATTGCCGTCCGTTTTGACCTGAGAGAAGGTTTTGTTAGCGTTGTCGTAGCCATTGACATGCACTTTGATGACGATGCACCTTTAGCCGATTTGTTTAGTGTTTGGGAGTCGTTGCCAGCTGATGCGTTGGTCCGTGACGGTGCAGTTGGACCACCCATCGTCAGCAGCAACAAAACCTCGTCCACCATCTTCAATGCGGATTCCCTATTTCCTACTTTAAGAGACAAGGCCTTCCATGACATCACAACATCCACGACCTGTCGTACCGCTACACAAACATTACATGAATCAGTCCAAAGTTATTATTGTGATGCTAAATGTAAACCTTGAAAATAACTCACATGAAAGAAGTCATTCTCTTCTTCGTGATTGTGAGCGAGTCATGCTTGATTTTCAATTATCAGGTGCGAAATGTCCTTGAAGGAGCTCATATAATCATTAGTCGCATCCCATGGGACTTTCGCACGTTCTCCTCTTGATTTGACTGACAGGAGGTGATTTCCTTACATCTCATCTCCCGATAATCGTCCAGCAAACTATACTTCACGATGTAACTTGACGAGACCTTTCTTCGTTCTGTTTGTATAGATAGAGCGAAAAATCGATAAAGACAGATAGTCCTAGTCAATCCCCAAGCGAACTTCAAACGTTTCACGACCTTCTTTTTGAGATTTTCAATCGAACTAGGGCATCCTCCTTCTCGTACTCGTTTTGACTTGGTTGTGCAAACTAGTGTATTCTTCTTCTTCACCTACTTGCCTCGACTTAGTTGTACGAACAAGGGCGTCCTCCTTCTTTTCATACTCGCTTCGAGTTGGTTGTATGAACTAGTGAGTTTTGGTATTTCAAACTAGGATTGCCCACAAAAAATGGTTTGCACTTATATTAATGTGGGGTGCACATAACTAATATGTTGTTCAATCGGGTTCGACCGAGTGAACTTGAAAAAAAATTTCTTTAATCATTATGCAAGTCGATTAGGCCCTCATTTAGTGTCAACTGCTAATGATCGATATTAAGGTACTGAACAACTAGGGTTGCCCGCAAAAAATGGTTTGCACTTATATTGATGTGGGGTGCATATAACTAATATGTCGGGCCTGACCTAGTGAACTGGAAAAAACTTTTTCTTTAATCATTATGCAGGTCAGTTGGGCCCTCATCCAAAACAACTGGCAATGATTGGTATTAAGGTACACAATAAACATATTTAGTTCGGTCGTGTATAACCGAACAAAATAGCAATATATTTATTCAATGTCGGTCAATAGGTACCGACCAAACATATTTAGGTCGGCCGTGTGTAACCGGACAAAAAGGGTAATTTATTAATTCAATATAGTTAGTTCGGTCAGTCTCAACTGACGAATTGTAATTTACTTGGTAATGTAATACCGAACAGTAAATTATAATTCTACCAAGTAAATTACAATTCGATCTTGCAAGACTGAACAATTAAAATTTATATATTACAATGCACAAAATGATTAGAGAACAAGTTATTGGGGCATGTAACCTAAGTCAATCTACAAACATTGTTTATCTTATAATTTTATTTAATAAAATAGAGGTTTTTCATTTGCTATATTATTATAAGTAGTTGCATGTTTTCCTTCTAATAAGATAAATGGGTATTTGTTGAAATATTCTAAATGTCACTAGTCGATCATTATATTGGGAACTATAATGAATTAAGACTAGTGTGGGAACTATAATGAATTAAGAATAGTGTGAGTCTTGATTGATGGTCATGTAATAATCATGCGTATAAGGATACGAATTGTGATCATGAGTACTTATTAAGGAACATGGTATCGGACCGACCTACTATGAGAACACCACATGGATTAAGTCATAGATGTTACTCTTGATAAGTATACCATTTAGTCCTTCGACTTGAGATTACCATAGACTTTAATATTATGAGCATGATAATTTTACACAGTCAAACGTTTTCTTTAACTGGACAATTATAAAGATTGTGATAGGTTATCATGTGAGCAATATGTGAAGGTGTGTAATCAAGATATAATTTTTCCATCTCGTAAAGAGAGAAATATCAGTAGATCCCTCGATATGTTAGATTGTTAAATGGTCAAGTCCAAGTGAATTGATATGATCAATAGCATTTGGATGTTTTCAATCTACCTAAAGATCGAGACTAGTACGATTGAACATTTTCCATGCCTTGTGTTTAATCAAAGAATATCGCATGACAAAAGGATATGATATATGTTATTCATTAGGTTGTATCAATTTTGACATTCATGCTACTTGGGTAGTCATAATGTCTTGCTAGAGACCGCTTATGACTTGTGTACCGAAATTGGTTTTTTGGTTCACTACTAACGTTGCATGAACCTATTGGGTCGTACATAAAGAATAGTATTGTACAATTTCAATTGGTCCATAGTAATAAATTTTATATGATAAAATTCATGATATAAAAGCCCTTATAATTTGTTATATGATAACTTATTAAAAGGGGTATATGTGTAATTTGCTTAAACTACCTAAATACAATAGTTGTATTACCAATAAAATTTTAAGTGAGGGCTTATCTACACATATAAATAAAGGGTCTTACCCTAAAAACGAAATTGAATTTCGTTTTACTATTTTTGAATTCTCTAGAATTTGGAAGAGAAAGGAAAAGTTTTTCTATCTCTCTTGGGGCTAGCACTCCAATTTGCGGTTACCGTTCGTGTGTGGATTTCTGATAGAAGGCGCGCGCTTGAACGTTTAAGAGATTGAACAATTAGAGAATGAAGTCACGAATTAAGGTATGGTTTATTTTTGTAGATCTTGTTTAATAGAACTTATTTGCAATCCTGTTGGGGTTTTCATAAATTGGTTTGAATTTTTCGCTACGTATAAACCAAAAAAATCCAACACAAGTCATTATGAATAAATTAAAAATAAAATGAGCATGTCACGTGTCAAAACATAAAAATCAAAGTTTAGTACACAATACAACTAACAATGTTTAGAAGAAAAGTCATTTCCCACATTTTTTAGAACAAAACACATATTCAATTCTTCTTTTTCCCCTTTTAGAAGGTTTCGTCGTCGTTGTCATTGCCCTGCGCTTTGACGATATACCACCTTCTGTTTGGGGCTGAGAGGCAGCTGATGAGGTCGTTCCCGACGGACCACCAGAAGTTGTCATCACGAGGTATTGAAACACCTCGTCCACAATCTTAACCGTGGCTAAGTTAGCTACTTCACCAGGCGACAACGACTTCCATGGTGTCACAGGATCCACAACCCGTCGCACCCGCTGCACAAACAACATACCACGAATTATATAAAGTTATTATTTTGATGTTTAGATATAACATAAACATGAAAGCAGATAGACAACTCACATCATAGATATCATCTTCTTCTTTGGTTTCGTGATTGATTCTCTCTGGATTTTCAACAATTCAGTGTGAGATGCCATTGAACCACCCCATGTAGCCATCGGTCGAAGCCCATAGGATAGGCGCATGTTGTCCTCTTGATTTTGCAGACAATACATGATTTTCACACCTCTCCTAATTCTCAAATTGGAAATTGTACTTAACCAAGTAACTTTATGCCACCTTCCCTCTGTTGGCTTGAGTCGGAGCATATGGCTTCAGGGGATGAATTGTACGTGAGCCATTTGTCTTAAGAATTTATCAAAGTTACAAGACTCTACAACCCCAAAATATTTGATGGTCCCTGTATAGAAAGCGACTTCGACAATATCCTCTTCATCGGTCCTGATACTCGAGTACGGGTCCCACGTAACCTAAAAAAGACATGTAATTAACAAATTCACAAAACTAACAAAAGTAAAAATTAATAAAAGGTGACTAACAGTTCTTAAAATGTTGATTGGTTGTCTCTCGCCGACCAAAAACTTACAATTCGGTTATTAAGATTCGAATAGTTGAAGTTTGGTCTGGCCTCATCGACCAAACAAGGAATTTTTCTAAATTTTGAAACTCCACCAAATCAATTGACATAAACTTTATCCCATGCCACATTTTTTAACAACAAGAAATCTAAAAAATCAATGAAACATTATAACAACTTAACCAAAATAATTAACAACAAAGCACACACCTAGTTTGATTGTGCATTACCGAGTGCTCTGTGAAGCATTTGAACATGCTCTATATTAAGGCTCTACTCTGACTTGACTTCCCACCTGGACACACGCGGGGGTCGAAAAATAACTTGTGCTTAAGTGTGCTTCATAAAAAATTCCATGAAAATGCTCATACACCTATCCCTGCAATGCAAATGAATAACAAGAAAAAAGTCATTTCATGTAAAAGAGACAACTTTCAAATTAAACGAAATATAACACACACACCTCTAGCAACATTATATACCCAGTTATCTGACATATGCCGACCCGAGACGCTGATACAAGTAAGCCAGAGCTGCAGCACACCAAGCATATGTATGGATCTCATCTAACTTATATACCAGCTGCAGGAGTTTAACGGGGACTAGCATAGTTTTCTTATCAACAAAGAGAGTGCATCCCAACATGTACCAAAAGTAAGCTTGGGCAGTGCACTCAACATTGGGATATACAAACTTCTTTTTCTTGTCTTTCATTGACGACGTTGGTTTAGATCCCAAATTTGACTTCGTTCAGGACATCTCGACTTTCAGATCCTTGTTCAATTGATTGATTACCTTTGCATCCAACACGACAAGATCTTTAGATGCCAATTTGATTACTTCGTCCCTGAAAGGTTGTTGCATTCAACAACTCTACCCATTACAGGAATATCCAACAGCCTGCTGACATCATCGAGTGTGATCGTCATTTCATCGAAAGGAAGGTGAAATATGTTGTTCTCTGGCTGCCACCTCTCGACAAAAGCTGTAATGAGAGTTTTGTGGGCATACTTATAGGAGCACTTGGTTAGTGCACTTCACTTAGACGCTTGAATTATGTTGTGAAGTCTGATGGAAGTCTTTGGCAAGTCCCAATTTGCCAAGGTGCCCATGATTGATACATCTGAGCAAGGGTCGTTCCTGAAATACCAAAATACATATGATTAGAAACATAACAAGAAAATTTTCAAAATGATTTTGAACAATTCATATTACAATTAATAATTGCAAATTGTAGAATAATGTTAATACCATGTCATTCCATATGGCAGCGACAACATGATTGGGAAAATTAGTCAACAACTCCTTATTTGTGGGCCCACCCGAAAAGGTTCTTTTGAATTGTCATCGCAACTTTTTTGCCCGATGGTTTGGACTTGGCCTTACCACCCACATTGTCATTGGCCCTCATTTCCTCAACTTCTTCTACATCTTCCTCCTCATTTTGTTCTTCCTCTTGTTATTTAGTTTCTTCTTCATCTTTGCCATTTTTACCTTTTTCCTCTTCTTCTTCATCTTCACCAGTTTCACGTCCTTCCTCTTCATCTTCTTTTTCATTATCACTTTCACTTCCTTCCTTATCTATTTTTTCACTTTTTTCTCCACTTTCGGCTTCGCTTCCATCTTCTCTTTTTTTTTCCTCGCTTGATTGGTCATGCATTTCTTCTCTATCCTTTTCACTTGAATTAGGTGAGGATGTTTCAGCTGAACTAACTTAGCTACTGCGAATTTCCAATTCCCGCCCTTCCGAAAACTGTGTTCCGGATGCCTCATCATGTAACTCGCTATTGTAACGACCCTCAAATTTAATTGGTGACACGTGTCGTGTTTTACAAGACCGTGACATACCTTTCGTGATTTGTCATATTACTCAAGCCTCAGGAGTCGACACTGAGGTATATTTTATTTTTTTATGTTTGTATTATTATTTAGACCTGAATGTGAACTCTGTATGTCCTAGTATGTGGTTATTGTGTTTATTAATCACCACAGATTTTTGTGTGAGATTCGGCTAGGAAAAATAATTATTTAAGGTATAATACGGATAATTAAACATTGAAAAATGGTAATTAGTGAATTATCAAAAATAATTAAATAAAATGTGAGTTGAAACAGGTCCGAGAACGTGTGCTTTTAGCGAGAAACGGAGTGGTTTTGAAAATGAAGTTACCTATTGGAGTTATCCATTTGAGTTAGAGTTGGTGGATAGATGAAAAAAGAGACACATGATTTTCTTGAGATCCGTTCGTGATATGAGATGAGTGGTTGGTATAAAAACCAACTATTCTCTCTCCTCAATCCATTTGGTTTTGTTTGAACAAGAGAACAAAACAAGAGAGAGGCGGTTTCATGTGATTCAAGCTAGTTGCGATGCCGTGGATCGACCTAATATGTGTAAAAATGTAGGATTCCTACTCCTTGCGTGTTTGTGCATAGTTTGGTGTTAATTTTGTGGGTTTTCGTCATGACAATTTCGCAAGAACTTTGGGGAAAATGTTGGGAAATGAATTTGATTGATGGTTTTTGGATCAATGGAGTGTTTTATTGAGGAATTTGTGGTTGGTTTATGGTTTTGAAGTGAATTGAAATTTTTGAGAATTTTTGAAGAATTTTTTATTATTTTCAAATCGGGGTGTTTTGTCATGGTTTTGATGTAAAGGAAGTCGGGTTTTAAGTTGTCATGGACGTCCCTAAGGGTTTAAAATAGACTTGGAACGCAGTGATACGAACCAGGGTTTTGAAAAACTCTAGAGTAGGTGTTCTGCTGAACACGCCGTGAGGAGTTATCTCCCATGGAGCCATTCACGGCGTCTCGAGCAGAGGGAAAAAAACGAAAATAAGGAAAAACGTCGTGCGTATGCCGTCTAGAACAAAAAGAGGCACGGCGTCTTAGCGGCGTGACACTGTTAACAAAGGCCAATTTTTAAAAAATTTTGGAAAATTTTGGGGATATCTCAGGTATTCAAATGGGGTGCGAATACGACCTAATACCCCAGAAATCAACCCAATTACATTAATTTAATAGTTATGAAAAATTGGGTAAATTAGAATAATATTAATAGGATTTACAAATTTGGGTTAATTGACAAACTTTGAGAATTCGAGTTGATAGCTTAGAGGTACGCGAGGATCGTAGTTTTGCGTTTGAGGTACGTTATCGTACGAATGCAAGTTAGTTAGGAAGTGTGCATTAATTCATTTTTTATTTATTGTCAATTATATTTGAATTGAGCCTTTGTTGGAATTCCATTCTTATTTTCTTGGTTAAGTGTCTTGGCGTAAGTGTGTTGCGAAGGTACTTTAGGGTCCATATGAGTCGGTAAGCGTGAATACTTTTGCGGTTGTGTTGTTCTACCCCATTGATACAGGGTTATACCCTGAGTACTTGATGGTTTGGACGTTGCAGTGTCTATAGTTTGTGGGTCACTATAGTGACTATAAACGTGGTGTTGCGGTACTACATTGATATTGACTACTTATTGGCCTTCTTTGATTATGTTGACACTCAAACTTCGTTGCTCGGCTTGTCAGTCTGGTGATCATGCTATTTCTTATATTTTCTGTTTTTCAATATCACAATATATTTGAACTGTTTATTTGAGAAATCTTGAATTATTGTTTAGTTTCTTTTGGAATTACTTTATCTTTTTCAAGCACTCACAGTCTAGTTTGTGACGGTGGTGCAGATAGAGCAGAGACGAGCAAGGGGAAGGAGTTGATGTTAAGTGATGTCCTCTGAGGACTCTCAGAGCGATCCTTTCCTTTTCTCACAGTAGGTTTTAATCTTTTGACTATGATTATTGTATATTATGTTTTGTTAAACACTAGGACATGTATTGGGGATTGAGAGACTATGGATATCATGTATGATCACTTTGTATAACTTTGATCACCAGACATGCATGTGTTTATCCATTTATCAGGGTTTCCACATTATAGGTTGTCTATTATTTCTTATTTCCATTACCTAGTTATAGTTGATTATAGTGATTTCCGCTACGAATTTTCTGATAATTTTATAATCCTATAACTCATACATTTGAATGATTAACTAATGACATATTTGAGGATTTGAGGCTGACTAGAATTTGTAGACTTCACGAGTTAGGACTCAGGGGGTCCACATAGGTCTAGGCCGGGCAGGACCCAGTTTTATAGGGAACTGGGACCGTCACAGCTATCTCCCTTACCCCTTTCCAACTCATTCGATTTCCTGTAAGATACGATTTGAGCTATCCTGCCAACACGCTTGCCTGTCTTCGTAGTCTTCTTGTTCACCTCCTCAGTCTTTCTAGCCTCCTCAGCCTTCCTAACATCCTCAATCCTCTTTATGTGATCCATACCTATAAGAATGACACAAATATGAATCCAACATTAACACTCAATCATTATAATTAACATTAATGTTAATAATATTACATTAGGTTGGAGGAAATCGATAAATATTAAACTGTTCGGTGTGACAGAGCTGACCAATACTTTGAGACTCGAATTGGTTCGACCGAATGAACCTGGACTACCAACTAACCAAAAATTGTACCATAAAATTTGATCAAAAACACTATAAGAAACTCATACACAAAAACAAAGTTTGGTAAAGAGCATATATCAAAACCATAACCAAGACATACACAACTATAAATCAAAAATCTTTATTTACAGACATAACTATTCGGTAAGTGAATAAAGATTGAACATCAATTGTTCAGATAAAGATCGAACATCAATTGTTCAGCCATATGAAACCAATCAAGACTATTTTAAGCGGTAACTTGTGACCGAATTAGCCTCTTAACCCTAAACAAACCACAAACCGAGATTTAAAATTTATCTAAACAATAACCAACATATAGACAACAAACAAAATAGATCAAAACAATAACAAGCCCATACAAAAGTATTGAACACTATCGAACACTGCATCAAACAAGTTTTGAACACCACTATTCGGTTCGGTCATCAAAGACAAATTAACATGCATTGCTCAGTTAAAGCAAACCGAGCAATGCTTTGTCACTCAATCCTGTGTCACCAATCCAGCGGCGACTATCAACATTACACAAATCAACAAGCATATTTGATCAAAAACAGTTATAAATACATACACAACCACCAAAATAGCTCAAAAATGGTAAAAATTTGAAAAAACATCCATGAAAACGAAAACAACACTAAACCGACCATGTTTTGAAATACTTAGACTAAGATTTGAAATACAAAACACAAAACGGCCTTCAAATTCGACCATTTACCATAACCATAAACCTAAACACCAATATTGACCAAAAATCTATAAATCTTATTGTTGAGTTGAACCTAGGTGTGAGGCGAAAAATCAACCGTCCCCTCTAACAATTACCTGCGAAAAATCTGACACGAAAGTCATTGATGCGAAGATGGGGCGGATACGAAGACCTATGGCTCGAGTGCTTTCTCCTTATTTTTCTTCTTCTTCTTCTTCTTCACGTCGCCTCTGTGGTGTGAGAAAATAATAGAAATAGGGGTGCACAAGAGCAAGGGCATTTTGGGGAAAGAATTATTGGTTTTGGGATGTCCTCATCAATACGTGGGGTGACCACATCATTTGGTTTGCCAATAGAAAAGACTAGTTTGCACATAGCCATGCCATTTTTTTCTTATTTGGTTCCCCGAACTTCAAATATTTGTTAACACTTCATTCCCAATCTTTATTTTTACACACATTTAGTCCTTTCAAATGAAACTAGCTACAAACTAGATTCAACACGTGAGACAACATTCGTGAGTACATGTACATGAACAAAATTGAACCTAGAATAAATTAGGTCTCATGCACTTTACTTATTACATGACCGTTTGCCACATATTGAATTTTGTTAGCGTCTCATATGGCAAAAGGATCAAATGTGTACAAGAAATAAAAGTCCATATATGGACCTACAAAAGTTAACAATTAAAGTTAGGGGACCAAATCAAAAAGAGCAATAAAGTTTTTTATAAGGAACCACAACTTGCCCACATCAAGGCTTAAACTCTCGACCTCTTACTCAAAGTAACTCATACTAAATCAGTTAGTCATCCACTTAGTTGGTAGAAAACAGTAAAGTTCCAATTTTTTTCTCTTTTGATTTCCTTTGTGATTTCTACGTAAACTACCGCCGATCTTCTCTTTGATCGGCGATGATTCCAATAAGAATGTTTATTGCATGCATTTTCTTTAGTAAAGCATAGATCTATTTAGATTTGAAAGTTTCAATCCTACAACAGTTATTGAATTCATCATTGGCGCCACCATTTGTTCCTCCTTTTTGTGTGCACCAATCATCTTTCAAGTCAATATCCACTTCTATTGCTCGTGTGTGGGTCTACGGTTGCAGTTGTTGGTTTGATAGTTTAATTAGGTTAGTTTTTTTTTTCCAATGTTAGAAGTTTGTGTTTGTCTTTCCTTGTTGGAAGTTTTATTTATCTTCTCTTGTTGGAAGTTTTATTTTTTGTTTTGATCTTAGTATGTTTATGTACTATTATATTCCTGACGTTCGTCAAAAGAATAGTCACTGATTGTCAAATTGTTCCATTGTTACAATCGTAGTTTCTGATGAACAATTAGGATTAGCAAATCAATGTGCTTTTGTCGAGGTAATTGATTATATGTCTCATCTTGTTCTACCGAATGTATTGAGCCATCACGATTAATGAAATTTCTATTTTGCTTCTAAAAAAAAGTTAAACAAATTAAATTTCGAGGACTAAATCAAGAAAATTGTATAGTTCAGTGACCGAATGTTACATTTTACTAAGAATAAATTAATTGTCTCCAAATAAGATGTTAATTAGTATTATAAATTGACAAAATTTAAATATGTGAACCCTAAAAAAGCTATCTTCCTTTTCGTCCTTTGTTCTTAGATTTTAGTTATCAGACCTGTATCTATCTCCTCTTTTTGATCAACAGTAATTTTAATATATAATATATTTTGCAAAATACGAATCATTAAAAAAGATATCTTCCTTTTTGTCCTTTAGTTGTAAATTGTTTAAACGCACGGAATGCTTTGATTATAGTAGTAGCTTGGATCTGTTTTGTATAATCAGATTTTTTTCTTATATCTTTGAGCCGTATCAATTATAAAAGTTTATTTTTTTCACAGTTTATATGTGTTTCGAAAAATTATAGTCCTTACTTTTCTTTCACTTGCCCAAAACGTAATTCGGGTTCAAGTTATTAGTTAAGAGATCAAGCAATGACTGTTACAATTCTATAAGATTATTATAATCACATTAATGCTTTAAAACCAATTTTATTACAACCCAATAGAGGTTGGCCTAGAGATAAAAGGAAAGGTGAGATCGTGTGGGTTGGGCACACGGTCTCAAGTTCTATTCTATATGATAGACAAATGATGTTAGGTCACTTGTGGTGTCTTTTTACAATTTTAGGGCCCGTGAGACTAGTTAGACAAGTGACTGAATACCTATAGTTAATTAAAAAAACAATTTTATTACCATTAAATCAATATTTTCTCGAACATATAAAATTAGCAAATGATGTCCGTTTGTTTAGGCAATTGGTCCTATCACTGCTATCACCTACGGTTTTTCATAAGAAAAATATATGTTTCATTAATCGTTAATGGCTTGGTACATGACATAGAATTAAAAAAGTACATTAATTTGCTAATTCTATTTGTTCAATAGAAATGTCATTATTTTGGTCATGAATACGATTGTGAAATTGAAACAGTTTGACAATCAGGGACTACTCTCTACAACATTGAAACACATTACAATATACAAACATCCACTAAAAACACATAACAAATAACAAAACTTCCCAATAAAGAGAAGAAAACTTAAAACTTTCCGACAAGGAGAAAACAAAATCAAGACTTCTAACAAAGGAAAGGCAAACTACATAAAAATAAAATTAAAAATAAGGACCAAGTCAACAGCTGTAAAGATCTAAAAAAAGCAGCTGCACAGATCCAAAAACGAGCTTTGAGTGGGGAAGATGTACCGCAACAAGTAGATTCAATCTTCACAGTTCTTAAAAGATATGATCTTTATTGAACATATAAAACATAAATAGATGAAGATTGGAACCACTGCTGATCAAAAGAAAAGATCAGCAGCGGTGGTTCGAGATCTTAAATAAAGAGAGAAAAATAACAAAAAAAGAGATTTTAGTAATTGTTCTCGTTTAATTAAGTGTATTGAGCGATTGCTCCCAATCTTTTGATCTGACTTATGGTGGAACATTGTGAGGTTGAGAAGCAAGAGCCATGGAGAGACGAAAGAAACAATGATTTATCGCACATTCCCTTTCGCTCTGCAAACATGTTTTTAACACGTATGGGTCCTTCATGTCACGTGCATGGACACCTGTTTGCGTAACTAACCAGATATTTGTGAACAAATATTTCGTCATAAAACATGAAGTACTTGAAAAGATAATGCGCGAGCTAATAAGACAGCCAGTTCACAGCCTTCCGAGTTTCGCCACATGTGCAACCTAATTGTCCAAGATTGTATTTTTTTTTTGGTTGAAAATATTGTAGCATTTCGCATCTCACATGCACAATAATGTATTCGTCAACTACATTTTCACGGCCCGACTACGTCCAAATCATATTTTACTGCAGACAAATTATAAGATGTGAGCACCCCCACGTATTGATGAGGGCATCCTATAAAAAAAATTTACTTTCCAAAATGCCCTTGCCCTTATGCACCCTAAATTGAATTTTTTTTCCCAACATTGACTGTGAAGAAGAAGAAGAACAAAAGCCTTATGTCGATCTTCGCGTCACCTCTACGGTTGTGTTTCATCTTCGCATCAACTCAGTCAATTTTTGCTCTTATGCTAAGTCTTGCTTCTTCCAGGCAGTGGTCGGAGGGGACGCGTGATTGATCTTCTTGTCACACCCAAGTTCAACTCGATTTGTACAGTAAGATTTTGTTTTATTTGTTCAAATTTGTATTGCTATGGGAAATTTTGGTGGTTGTGTATGTGTTTGTAAGCGTTTTTGATCGAGCATGCTAATCGATTTGTGCATTGTTGATGGTCGATGCTCGATGCCCGATTGGTGCCACAGGACCGATTTAAAATGCATTGTTTTGTTTAAGGTGACTGAACAATGCATGTTCAATCGGTCTATGCTGACCGAACAACATAGTAGTATTCAAAACTTAGTCAATGAATTGAATGTTCTTGTTTTTTTTTATTTTTTAATTTTGTTGAGCAGTTTTGGTTATTGTGTATGTGTTTAGCAGGAGAGCTCAAACCGCATCTTATGGGAAACTGAAGGAGTTGGGTAGAGCTACGGGGGATAGTCCAAACGTTGGTGAGTTACAAGACGAGACACCCACAACACAGGGTCCAAATGTAGTAAGCCAAGAATTGTCAATTATCAAGAGACAATCAATTTTGGTCAAATACGTCTGATAAAAAAATATGTTTGGTCATATAACACCAACCTATTGATGTTCATTCCGGTGTGTCCGATCGATTATTACTTAAATCGAACTAATAATGTTTATTTTGGGAAATTGAAATATGAATTTGATTTAGGTGTGTATATTAATTTATACACGAGATCTGCATGTTCCTTAATATTTATTTCAAATAGACAACCATATTTTTTGGTGCTACATTTGCCCCTTGAAATTGATTTAGGTGTGGTCAAGATAGTCAATCTAACACAAATTTCCCTACAAAATGGTAAATCACAGTATTAAATTCGACCCTCAATCAAGAATCACAAAAAATCAAAAATAACTCTGAAAATAGTTGATTTGGTTTAGTGTTACCGACGAAAACTCAATAGTTTAGTCATAGGTGATCGAACATACATGTTTCAATTGGTGCTTAACTGAACAGAAGCCATTTGGTCGGCCATGCCAGTCCAAACCAGAGGAATTCTTGGTTTGAACAAAAAAGAACAAATAAAATACAAACGTTTCATTGGTCATAGGTGATCGAACAAACATACATGTTTTAATCGGCCTTAACAAACTGAGAAAAACCATTTGTTCAGCTCTGCGAGGCTAAACCAGAGGCAGAATCCTTGGTTTAAACACGAAAAAATACAAAAAATTGAATGAAACCTCAAGAAATACCTCTCCATCTTGCACATTCGTATCTCCTACACGTCTATCCTCCATTTTTATAGTAAATAGCCACCAAACATCGCAAACAAACAATGCCCTAACAAGACAAAAAATTGTTCAAACCTTATAAAATGCATTTATAACAGTGGAGAAACATGACATAAAGAAATCGACTCTTACGATGGTAATGGGCTCCGAAATCGCAAGTTCGCGTCGTCGGGGGTCTAAGGGGATTTGTAACAACCCTTAAAATTTAACCCGACTTGTGTTACACTTGTCAGAACCGTGACCCGGCTATCATGATACATCGAGTATTTTAGACTTCGGGAGTCGACACCGAGGTAATTTTATGTTTCTGTGATGTTTGTATTAGTATTGTAGTCTAATACGAGTCACGAGCCAATTGGGCGATTGTTAGTCTGAGTGAGGTTTTGCCTAGGTGAACGGAGGGAAATAAAAAATAGAAAAACACCAATAAATGGAATTTTGAATAATAATTATAATATTTAATTTGAGTCAGAACGTGGATGAGACGACAGACACGCAACGGCCAAGTTGCGTTGCGATACGGGCCGAGGAACGTAGGATCAACATGGGAGCTGGATAGTTAAGTGACATCTTAGTCACTAAAAGGAGTCAACCATTGGAGTGAAGAGATCATTGGACAGCTTCAAAGGAAGATGTAGGATCTACTTAGAGATAAGGGTGTGTGTAATGATGAAAAAGGTGTCCTATATAAGGTGCCTCCCCTCATTTTTTCTCACTTCTCACTTGTTTTTCTCTTTCCTCTCCCCTCATCTTCCTCTCTTCTTCTTGCTTGGTGAGCAAGCCACCATAAGGGGTGGTGTTGGACGCCGAAACCCTCGCTAGAGGTCCACTCTTCTTGCCGGATTTGAGGTGAGAACACTTCTCTCTTATCCCATTTCTCTATTTTTGTGTTGTTTATTCTTATGTGTCGGGTTATTCATTCAAATATTGTATTCATGCTATGATTAAGGGTGGCTTGCCGGAGATGATCCTGGTGTTCCACCACTGTCTCGACAAAACCTTGGAGTGAGCAACACGCAGTTTTGAGCCGGTGTTGTTGATGGATGTTGAGTTTTGTTATTGTGATTGGTTTTTAAGTTTGATTGGGGATATCTCGAATCCCCTGACACTACCGATGATTTCATAATGATCTGAGGTTGATTTAGTGGTGATTTATATTGTTCTTGATGCCTAGAATCAAATTAGGGATTCACACTCGCGCCATGGAGACGTTATGAGACATGTGCTCATGGTGGCGTCTCTCGCGGTGTCTCAAATAGCGGTGTTGATTTTTTTTCAGGACGTCATGAACATGTCGTGGGCCAAATGCACACACGGCTTAACTCACATACGTCTTCACCAGAGTCATTTTTTATTGAGAAATTTTGAACACACCACCGAGACGCCGTGAAGAAGAAACTTCACACAGTGTATCCCATAGTGTGCCATCCAGTGTCTAAACTTTCCAGATGCCATGAAGACGTCGTGGCACTCAAAGCCTAGCAGTGTCTCGATCAAAGGGCCAACTATAACGCGTCGTAAAGGCGCCATGGGGGCGTCTTTCTGGACGATGTCACCCACGGCGTCTCTGGCATATTTTGAACTAAAATTCTAGAAAATTTTTGAAACTTTAGGGATTAATTTAGGGCATGTTTATTGACCATAAACCCTATCTATTGGGGCTTAAACCTTTGTAAGGAAATCGAGAACCCGTGGGAACGCGTTAGGGTCGGGGAGTTGGTTACTGTGTTGCGATTGTTAAGTAAGTACACTGGCCCACAAGTTTGTGTATGATTAGTAAGCCAGTAAGGAAATACCATGTGATCTATTATATATTTATTCTACTTTGCAAATTGATCTATTGTTGGCATTCTGTTCTATTCCTTGTGTGTTCTTGGCGTAAATGTTTTGTCTCCAGAGTACTCGATCCTGCACTAGTGTGGCAACGTGGGCACTCTTATACAAGAGTATGGGACCACCCATAGTGATCGTGTAACACCAAGTACTGGATTAGAGGGCTTATGTCCCTCTTATCATGGTTGTGCCTTCGCTTGTATCGATGCCCGGGGAAACCTCGCGCTGTCTTCGTCACTATGCCATGATTTAGACCACTTATAGGCCTCTTTTGATTCTTAGAACACGCATATTTTCAATTGATATCTCTTAGTTTGTCTATCATGCACTTGATATATTTACATTTCCTATCTTTCAATTAGCGCATGATATTTAGACTGTTTTACTTGATAAATCATGAATTACTGTTATATTCTTCTGGCATTACTTTCAATTTTCCTCAGTTGCTCACCGTCTAGTTTCTAACGGTGGGTGTAAATATACCAGAGTGTTCGAAGGGCAAGGGACCCTGCCTAAGAGATTTCCTGTGAAGAGCTTAATGATTGGATTTGTGGACTTAGAGTAACTTTATATTTGTTTCTGAATGTATGATGCTTTATATATATTGTATTGAATGTTGAACTGGGGATCATTTTTGAGATGGTTATCATGTGCTTGTTTATCTGATTTGTACATGAATATTTCATGGTTTTCCACATAATAGATTCTTAATTTTCCTTTGATTGAGTTATTTCCCATATGTTTAGTTTATTTATTTTTTTGTTGCGTTAAACTTGCAATAACTATTTCATAAATTGTATATTAAATTGTTTGGAGGCTGACTAGGCTTACCAAGCTCACCAAGCTCGCCGAGTACCGACTTGGGGACATGCACGAGTCTAGGCCAGGCGTACTCAAATGCAGTGGTAATTTATGGCCATCACCAGATCATCGGAGTCGAAGGTGATATTTATGTGAGGTGCACAACGTGAGAAGGAATAAGAGCATTTTTGGAAGTGGAGCACTACAAGAATGGGCTTGATCAGGGACCGAATTTAGGGATGGAATATAGGTGGTTTCTATTTAGGGATGGTATAGAGACGGAAAATGATTGGGAGACATGTTGACCAGTTAGAGACCGAACAAGGACGGAATAGGGACCGAAAATCAGTGACGAAACGCACTCCGTCCCTAAGTGATTGGCGCATATAAAAATCTGTCTCTAATTCCGTCTCTGATATTCAGGGATGGAATTAGAGACGCAAAGCCATGCCACGTATCTTTCCAGTTTCGGTTTCTAAATCCGTCCCTGATTATAGGGATGGAATCAAGGACGGAAAGTTTATTTTCCATTTAACCTATTTTCGTCCTCTCTCTTTTCTCTCGAACTTCAACCTAACCCTAAACTTCATTTTCTGTCCGTCCTTCTTCATCGGCGGCTCTGCTCTCTCTCGCGGGTCCTTATTCCTCGACTCTGCTCTCGCGGTCCTTCTTCATCGGCTCTTCTCTCTCTCGCAGGTCCTTCTTCATCAGCTCTGCTCTCTCTCACTGGTCCTTCTTCATCTGCTCTCGCGGAGTGCCCGGCGAGTGTCTCTGCTTCTCATTTTCATCTGCTCCGCGAAGGCTATTCGACGCTCCAAGTGACAGAAATCGGAGAGACGGGAGGTGCTACGTGGGTCAATTCAACTCTTCGCCATCGTTTCTGCTGCTCCACCGTCTCCCATCTCTCCACCATCAATTTTTGCTAAGCCGTCGCCTCTCTCTCCACCATCGTTCTCTGCTCCGCCGTCGCATCTGCTTTGCTCCGGCAGCATTGTGTCTGCGCCGGCTAGGGATGTCGTTCGCTCTGCCATCCGTTCTTCTCCGCTTCGCTCTGGTTAGCTCCTTCTCAGGTCAGTTTCACTTTCAAATTAACTTTGCATATATAACTTGTAATTTGTTTCAAATGCAATGGTTTTGGGAAAAAGATTAGGCTTTCAGTAAATGAATGTGCACCCTCCTCAAGCAAATGTCGCTTTCGCAAAGCCTTGAGAGCATGTTTGATCGCTACATTTGCAAGCTCTTCTGAAGTCCTAAATTCAATGGCATTGAATCAAAACAAAAATGAAACAATTGTTGTCATTTTAAAAGATGTATGTATAAATTAGAGTGTGAATGGCATTTCGACAACAAAACAAATTGAATCATTATATTTAAAGCATGTGATATAGTTAATACAAATGGGAATCAGCAGCTTAGAGTCTAATGCTATGCCATGAATTAGAATTGAGGGCTCAATGTGATGCTACCTGAACAAAGAAATGACAAAACTTGCAACATGGATATGATTACATATTCTTTCATTTGTTTTCAGTGTTAACCTCTTTCCATACTTGTGTGTTTCATGAAAGATTTTGATAACAATTTTGGATACAAAAAACTGAAATTCTTATCGATTTAAGGATTCATTGCTCTAATATAGTGAGAAAGAGAAGGATAGGAAAATAGAAGAATAAACTCTAATATATATATATATATATAAACTAATAGTTAAAAAAATAGCTTAAAGAACAATAAAAAAAATTAAAACACTAACTTTGAGTTTGTTTTGCAAATCTTTTTAAGAATTTTGTGATTTTTCAATATTTATTAAACAAATTGTCTAATTATTTAAGGATTCATTACTCTAATATAGTGAGAAAGAGAAGGATAGGAAAATAGAAGAATAAACCTAAGAAGTCTCTCTCTTTAGGTCTTAATTATTTGATGTAGTAACAAGGAATTTACTGAATTCAACTAACCACGTACATCAGTAAAATTGATCTCCAAATTAGCGGCTTGCTAAAATTGCAACAAATTAAATGCAATGTTCGCGATATGATTGATGAAAATTAAAATTAACTTTAGCTAGAATTGCAAAATCATAAAACTTATATATTTTTCTATATATATTTTTTCAGGAAAATATATATTTATATATATAAAAAATAAAAGAGAGCAAACTTATTTCCATCTGAGGTGTTTTTATATCTACACACTTTTTCACCTACTACAAGGTCTGTGGTTACTTATCTGGATGAAGTTTTGCAGGTTATGCTTCGATCAAGACAATTTGAGGGAGAAGTGAGATTTAGGTAACGGATACTCTGTTTATGATGGAAAAGTTTGATATATTTTTCTTCTACATTACTCAAATTTGAACTTAAGTCTCATAGTTAAAACTATTTGTCATACTACTTCCATTTTATTTGTTTTGTTAATACTGGTTGCTTCCAACTTCTGCCCTTATAGCAATTAGAATGTGAAAAATCTTGTTATCGTGCCTTATTGTTTGCATTGAACTCATTTTTTTCATCCTTAGTGACCAAGTCTGTGGTTGTGATCAGCAAGTGAATAAAAAATGCAACACAAATAAGAGGCCTTGAAACATCACATTAAGATACTTATTGACTCAATTTATTACTTATTTGTAGCTACATGAAAAAAGAAAAGAAAAAAGAAACAGATCTCAACGTCAAGAGAAGTGTTATTCAACATTTGGACTTGATGAGCTTATTTCATTGTTTTTCTCCTTACAATCGATCAAGTTATTTTCCTTTTTTGATCCCTGCTTGGTTTATTGTGTTTATATTGTTGGATTGTACAGGATTGATGAGGTTCAAAATACTGTTTTTGATCCCAAGGAAAATGGGAGAGCTCCATCCCCTATTCTTGAGAAAAATGATTGGGGAACATATGCTAAAGGAGCATTATATGCTTTGCAACAAGAAGGAATGAAACTCACACAAGTTGTGATGGGTACACAGTTGTCTTTTCATGTTAATATTCTGCACTTAAATTATTGGTTAGGTTTTCTGCAATGATTTCGTTGCTCTTGGTTTAAGGAATTAAAGGAATGATATCTGGTTCTGAGTGCCTTGATAGCTCAAGACTTAGCTCTTCGGTTGCGGTAAGTCCCCCTCCCGTCCCCCTTTTTCTCTTAAAAGCCAGATGATTTATGATAAAAAAAAAAGAAAGTGCAGTACCACATATAAATTGAATTTAAATCTACATATAAGAGTTACTAGAATAATATTAAAGATGAAACAACTACAATTGCCTTTCTTTTACAAAAATAAAATTTGGTAATAGTACGATTTTATTTTTTGGTGGTTAGTCAAGGACTCAAGGCAAGGGAGGTCGTTTGGTACAAAATTAGATGAGTATCGTGAATGTCTTGTTATTGTTTTATTTTCATTTAGGCATCACGTCGTGGATCAGTGGATCACGCATGCTTTTGCTATTGGTTTCCTTAATTTTCTTTCTTTTTTGTATTGTTCTTACTTACACTTCTCTAATTTTGCAGGTTGGAGTTGCCTACCTTCTAGCTCTAGAAAGTGCAAATGGTCTAACAGTATTACCTGATGTAAATATTGAATTAGATAGGTATGTTTCATAAACAAATTATTGTTGAGAGTTTCTAAGCTATCACAAATATGTGTACTATTCATTGTAAGTGTCATATGGAGCAAGGAAAGCTCCACTTTTAAGTTTAGTAGACAGATTTGACCAAAAGTAATTTTTTTTTTGTTTTGACAGTAGTATTTTTCAGGAAACTACTGCTAGAAGCATTTTTGCAAAATCTAACATTATATATTGAATTCTAGCTAGAGTCTTAATTAACATCCGAGTTGATTACTGATGCTAAGACTTAATATTATTGGTTGATGATCATTTTTGAAAATACATTTATTTATTCTTTATCCTTATGTATAAACTGAAATGATAGGAGAATCTTTAGTTTTCTAGGCTTTTAGAATGGTTTCATGAGTCCATGTACTTGCGTGTGTGACGAATGTGTGCTTGCTTGCTTTGATAAGTGTTCATGTTGGTTGTGTTGGTTCTAAGCAAGATGTAGAATTGCTCAAGTTTTTAATAAAATCTAATCATAGACCAGATATTGAGCTTAATGCATTGATATTCCAGAAACCTCAGATTTTAGGCAATTACCTAAAGCATACATAAGTGAAGAGCCTCAAATTTCTATCTGTTTATTTGCATTTTTTATTTAATCAGAGTATAAAATATAAATCTTCTTTAATATGTTTTGATTCTAAAAATCGTTCCAAGTTCTAAGTTCTAAGTTCTGACTTACTAATGTATGTGATCAGCAATGAAATTGATTATGAGAGTGTTGAGTTTTTGGTCTCTTGAGTATTTTCTTATAAAGTAAGTTTAATAGCAATGAAACCAAATAGGAATATTTATTGCAAAATTATTTTGATCATCACACTTTTCTAGTCTAATCAATTTTAAATATTAATTAACGATAGCAACATTAGTGCTGCAAACTGTTCATTTAAACTCTTGTTATGCCTTAGCATGCGGTTAATTGTAGCTTTTACAAACACTTATGAGTTGAAAGTTGCAAAGAGCTGAGAAAAAGTGGATTGTAAACGTTTATCAGTTGGAACGAGTTTCAGGTTGTGGCTAATAATTTTCATACATTTCATTTAAATCACAGGACTGCTTTTAATATCTTATATCATCTTTGGCAAAATTTATGTTTGTTCTTAAATTCATTATAATCTGTTTTAGGCTAATTGAGAATGAATACTTGGGCCTTAAAATGGCATTTTGGATCAATCAGCTATACTTCTTTCAAGCTACGGGTGTCTTACTTGGATGAACTGCAAGGTAGGGCAACAATTTCTATGTTTTTTTAAAAATCCCTTTAATGCTTTTTTTCATGGTTTACCTAAAGTCAGCTTTCACAACTATCTGTTGTCTCATGGATGTAGGTTATACAGTAAAATAGTAGTATCTCATTATACATGAACAAAAAACATTTTATGTTTTTTTTTGGGCCACGTTCATTGTCGTGGCTAGGATGTTTTGGATATAGGAAGTTTTTCATTCAGTTAGGTAGTTGACTATTTGAGCCAAATTGTGATAGATAATCCCTAACAGCCTCAGTGCCTGACACAATGATAGTCCAATTTTTTCTTAAATTTCAGGCAGTTGGTACTTGGATTGTGTAACGGCCCAATTTATAATTGCCGTTAATTATGACGTCATTGCAGATGTGGACGCCAGCGAGGACGTTCGTGGGTCCCACAGCAAGGCCGGAACACACTCGAACTAGGTATACAGTCCGTTTTGTATGCTTTTGTGGTAAATTGTGATGAAAATGTACTAATTAGTTAGATTTCATTACAATATGTGTGTTAATGTAGATTATTGACGAGTGAGGAATTTGCCTCGGGGTGCGTGCGGACACGGGACACGGGGCACGGGGTGCCGGGTAGTCGGGAGACTAGTGTGGTCTTACCCACAAATTTTGGGAAATTATTGAATAAGGAAGATAATTGATATAAGTTAAATCAATTGGAAATCAATAAGTCATATAGTTAAGGTGAACAAAACAACAACAGTTTGATGATTCTCGAGATGCACAATGGAGAGAATCGAGGTGTTAAGTGTCAAGATAAGGTGTATGGAGTTGGAGTGACACAGGACGATCAGGAGCCCTAGGATTGTTCTCGAGATGGGCACACACACTTGATCAAGTGTCAAGTATATATATATATACATGATGACCGATCAAACAAAGGAGAGTGAGAGTATGGTGTTGAGAGAGGTAGAAAGGGGGAGAGATCGGTGGGAAGAGAAGAAGAATAACAGCACTAAGGTGTGAAGAGGGTGATTTTGGGCATCCAACCACAAGATCAAGAGATATGAACACATCAAACTTGAGTTTTATGAGATTTTTGGTGTGGGTTAGAGATTGTGAAATCCGAATTTGTTGGAGAGTTAAACACTTGGCTTTGTTGGGAGTGAGTGTGTATGAAAATGGTATGAGATGGTTGTGCTTTTGAGCTAATTTGAGAGATATTTGATGATTTCCTGAAAATGGGTTTTGAAAATGTGATTTTGATGATTCTTGGATTTTGAGTTTAAACTTGATGAATTTGTGTTTAAATGGTGTTTCTGAGGTGGATGATGAGTTTTGGAGGTGTTGGAAACAAATGAATGAGTATATGAGGAAGTTTGGAATGTGAATTTTTGAACTGAAATTTCTGGACAGAGCGCGATTAGCGCGCTAATGAATGGACCTAGCGTGCTAATAGCCCTCTGGAAAATGATGATGAACAGTGACGCGCTAATTCATCTCATTAGCGCGCTAATAGTTCACTGAAATTTGAAAAATTGAAAAATAAGAAAATGAGCCTAACTAATATTTTAACCCAATTAATTGACTAATAACCCTCATAAATGAATTCCAGGAGTCTCCGAATAGTAATTGGAGTCGGGGGTCAGTCAAAAATCAGACCGGGAGTAATATCAGGGATTTTGAGGTATTGAACCGGGGGTTGATTTGTGGAACGAGGATTGTGTATTAAGGTGTGTAGTATCCCAATTGAACTTCACTCTAGTATTTACATTTTGATTTATTTGAATTTTGTTCTGTTTATTCATTTCTCCATTCCTTTATTGCTTTATGGTGGTTGAGTACTCACACCTGGTGTCTTTACGGTAATGGAGTTTACTCATACCTGGTGTCTTTACGGTGTTAAGGTCACTCCCCACCCGGTGCTTATTCGTTACGGCCATAGAGTCTACTAAGTCATAGCACTTGTCTAGGCATACGCCAGTGAATAGGCTACCCGGGTATGGTAGGCTTGTGTGGGTGCGTCGTGGGTCTACGCCGACCACCTAGAGGGTCCAGGGTCACCCGGTAAAGGTGTTTTCACGGGCTGTGCCTGGGAAAAAACCCGAAGTATGACTGGTTTGATTTTACCGTGCACGTACTTTGTTTCATTACTATATTTATGCATGCGATGATCCTTTTTTACAGTTGTCTGTATTCTTTTGTTCCGCATGTTTAATTATAGTATTTTTAATTCCAGACTTTTACTTTCGTAATTACTTAGTGAATTTCCTTGGGATTACTCACGCTGGACTCGTCATCTGTCTTTTTGTGATGGCTGAGTGCAGACCCTATTACGAGCAGGGGAAAGGGCAAGCTTGAGGACTACATCGATTGACAGCTCTAGCCCTTCTCGTACGTATGTTTATATTTACTTGTTTTATGTTGGGTTTTGGGACTTGAGAGATAGGTTGTATATTTTGATATTTTGAGGATCTTAGATGATATGTATATGATGTACAGTTGATATGGTTTCCACTTAGCCATTTTGCTCATAATATACATGCTAAATCTTTATGTTGTTAGTAAATCTTCCGCTGCGTAAATTGTGGTTAAATGATATTAAAGGAATAAAAGTTAACTCATAACATCAAAGATAAACGAAAATTGATTAATAATGGATAATTGGACATGGGACACAGCTGGCGGTGACGTGGACAGTTGTGGGCCCGCGTGGCCTCCCGTGGCGGACCAATGTGGAAATTGGGGCCGCCACATTTTGGTATCAGAGCAAGGTCAAACCTTGGGAATTGGATATTGAACAAGAGCATAAACGTAATGAATAAATCTTAGAGGTGGAAACCACAAGTGAATGATTAAAGGCTTACTTGGGAAGTGATGTGAGACGGGTAGATTTAGGAAATTAGATATACTTATGTTTTGATTGTGCACTATATATTATACGCGTATGTACCGAGTCTAATCCAATGCACGTTGGTTGTGCAGTTGTGATGAACGGACAGACTCCTACTCCGCCGACTACTCAGCAGGAGATTGGGGAGACTAGTGACCACACCACTAGTGAGGTAGCTGATTTACGAGCCATGATGCAGAGATCGGCGAGAAGAATTATTACAAGCAGAGAAAGCATTTACTTCAAGACGAGCACGAGATGGTTGAGTTGATGGAGTATATCCGAAGTTCGAGGATGCCAGCAGTGGCACCGAAGCGAGCGTGTTGCACTACTACTACTACAAACAAATTTTTAGCACCATTTGTTACTACGCAGCGGTGGGTCAGAGAAAGTGATAGAGAGGGTTGAGCCAGTTGTAGTGCCAGTAGAGACTACTGTGGTGACACCCACTACTACAGAGCAGCAGATAGGGACTTCGACTGCTAGGAGTAGGATGTCAGAGGCAGCGAAGATGGTGAAGGATTTTATGAGGTTTAACCCTACGTACTTCACTGGAGTCAGTGATCCTGAGGTTGCAGGACGTTGGTTGATGACTCACGACGACGACTACACCGATTCTTTGGAGGTACCCGAGAGTGGACCAGGCACGTATCTCAGTTCTTGTTTGAGGAGTCGGCGTTATTTGGTGGACCACCTACACTGACATACATGGTACGCCAGCGACGTGGGGAGAGTTTAGACAGTTATTTCTGGACGAGTATATTCCCACATAGGTGCAGTTATGATTGAGGGAGCAGTTCTTGAGTTTGCGACAGGATACCATGTCAGTTTCTCAGTACATGGATCGATTCCGGTATCTCATGATGTATGCTATAGATGTAGCTAACACGGAGAGATTACATATTTATTACTTCATCAGAGGCCTGGATGAGAGGATTGGTGGGGTGATAGTCGCGACTGGTGCAGATACACTATAGATTGTTTATGATAGAGCATTGGCTCGTGAGACATATCTACGACACCGGGGTGAGCTTGGAGATGGGTCTAGACAGAGTTCTCGGTCTGATCAGAGACCGAAGAGACTGAGAGATCAGTCTGATAGACAGAGACATGATCAGGGTCGATGAGATAGGCATTACGAGCAGCAGAGAGGAGCTGAGAGGCAGGTAGTATACGTTGCTGCACCTGCCCCATTTGAGCAGCCACGACAGCATATTCGAGATGGAGGAGGTCGTGGTAGAGGACAGAGAGGTCGTGGTCGTGACAGGGCTCAGTGCATATAGTGTCACAGGCGGATTGGCGGGAGACGCGACGGTGTTTCAAATGTCATCAGGTCGGACATGTACAGAGTAACTGTCCGATGTCAGCTTCGGCATCACAGTCACAAATTGAGCGTGCTAGGGAGAGAGTTCATGCTGCTGCTACACCTACTGTCGTACAGCCAGATCGTGATGCGACTCGTCAGCTTGTCGAGGGTATGTTACCTATATGCGATGTCTTCATGCATGTATTATTTGATTCCGGTAGTACCTTGTCATTTATATCGGGACGTAGGGTCGGACAGTTAGGGTTATCTATTGAGACTTTAGATCCACATCTTGTCCTCAGTACAACTGCTGGGGATAAGATTTATCCTAACTGGATATGCCGGAATTGTGTGGTAGAGATTGAAGGACACCAGTTACCTGTTGACTTTCGTGTCCTAGAGTATTTAGAGTTTGATGCGTTATTGGGTATGGACTGGTTATCAGCGTATCGCGCACACATTGATTATTTTGGTAAGGTGATAGTATTTGATATTGAGGGCATTCCGGTATTTACTTTTGTTGGGATGGCGTCAGACTTACCAATTACCAGAGGTCGATTAGCTACGACTCAGGAGATGGAGGCATTTAGGATGATGGTGGAGCCAGACCGGAGACCCGAGGTTAGAGTGGAAGATGTCCCAGTAGTGTGTGAGTTCCCGGAGGTATTCCCCGACGATTTGCTAGGTTTACCACCTCCTAGGGCAGTTGATTTTATGATTGAGTTGATTCCGGGGACGCAGCCGATATACAACCGACCGTACCGGATGTTAGCGTCGGAGCAGGGAGAGTTGAGATCCCAATTAGAGGAGTTGTTACAGAAGGGTTTTATCCATCCCAGTATGTCTCCTTGGGGCGCGCCAGTCCTATTTGTTAAGAAAAATTATGGTTCTTTGAGGATGTGCGTAGACTACAGGAAGCGGAATCAAGTGACGATTCGAAATCGTTACCCACTTCCTAGGATTGATGATCTATTCGATCAGTTGGCGGGTGCTAAATTTTTCTCGAAGATTGATTTACGATCTGGATATCATCAGTTGAGGATTCGGGAGAGTGATATCGAGAAGACGGCGTTTAGCACGCGCTATGGATTGTTTCAGTTCACAGTCATGCCATTTGGGGTGACTAATGCGCCGGCTATCTTTATGGATTTGATGCACCGAGTACTACGACCATTTTTGGATCGTTATGTGATTGTATTCATCGATGATATCTTAATATATAGTAAGACTCGTGAGGAGCACGAGAGACACCTCAGAGATGTCATGATGACGCTGAGGGAGCATAGATTATACGCTAAGTTCAGCAAGTGCGCTTTCTGGCTGAGAGAGGTGAAATTTCTCAGACATGTCATTGGTAGTCAAGGAATATCTGTTGATGGAGACAAGATTCGAGCGATCATTGATTGGAGGACACCTGAGACAGTTCCAGACATTCGTAGTTTCTTGGAGCTTGCGGGCTATTACCGACGGTTTGTGTAGGATTTTTCTTTGATTGCAGCGCCGATGACGAGGTTAACCAAGAAGAATGTTAAATTCGAATGGTCTGAAGACTGTGAAGCAGCATTCTTGGAGTTGAAGAGGAAGTTGACTTCTGCGCGAGTGTTGGCTTTACCTGAGACAAGGAAAGGCTTCTCGGTCTACACGGATGCTTCTAGGACTGGGTTGGGATGCGTGTTGATGCAGGAAGGACACCCAATTGCATATTTATCGAGGCGATTGAGACCCCACGAGGAGAATTATCCGGTACATGATTTAGAACTAGCTGCAGTTGTGTTTGCGCTCAAGGCTTGGCGACATTATCTTTATGGGGAGCGGTTTATGTTATTCACAGATCATCAGAGTTTGAGGTATCTGTTCACTCAGAAGGATCTGAATATGCGACAAAGACGGTGGCTCGAGTTACTGAAAGACTACGATTTCGCGATTGAGTACCATCCTGGGAAGTCGAATGTAGTTGCTGATGCATTGAGCCGGAGTGGTGTAGAAAGTCAGACTGTGCTACGGCAGATGACACATGAGCATGGATTACTGGAGGCTGCGACGATGTTGTGTTTGTCAGATGCTTTTGCTGATGTTCATGTCTGTTGCCAGATGTGTGTTCCTGTTGTGTCGTTAGAGAGGGTCGCTGAGTGGCAAAGGCGACGGACATTTTGCTCGCTTCAGCTGTCTGGCACAGGATCTGGGTTTCACAGATTGGTCTAGTGGTTCAGACCAGTGCTTGAGACACAGGGGCAGGTTGTGGATACTTGTGGTGCAGGAACTACGTGATAACATTCTTGACGATGCACACCGTTCACGGTATACAGTTCATCCTGGCAGGACCAAGATGTATCATGAT
The DNA here is from genome assembly GCA_039657345.1 of Stephania japonica. NCBI lineage: Eukaryota > Viridiplantae > Streptophyta > Magnoliopsida > Ranunculales > Menispermaceae > Stephania > Stephania japonica. Next base: position 11,542,318 of record CM077564.1, on the reverse strand, counting down.
TTGCGACGTTTATTTTGGTGGTCTGGGATGAAGGCCGATGTGGGTGTATATGTGAGAGCTTGTCATATTTGTTAGCAGGTTAAGGCCGAGCACAGGAGACCAGCTGGATTGTTACAGCCACTACCAATTCCATAATGGAAATGGGAACATGTTACGATGGATTTTGTGAGCGGATTGCCACAGACTGCGAGACGTCATGATGCTGTATGGGTTGTTATTGACAGATTGACGAAGTCTGCACACTTCATTCCTATATCGATGAAGTATTCGTTTCCTCAGTTGAGTATCATTTTTTAACGAGAGGTTGTTAGATTACATGGAGTACCGCTATCTATTGTGTTTGACAGAGATCCCAGGTTGACTTCGAAGTTATGGGAGAGCATGCATGAGCAGTTTGGGACGAGACTACAGTTTAGTACGGCTTATCATCCTCAGACAGATAGTCAGTCAGAGAGATTGATACGGATATTGGAGGACATGCTTAGAGCATGCATTTTGCAGTTTGGAGGTGCTTGGGAAGAGTATTTGCCGTTGTACGAGTTCGCGTACAACAACAGCTATTAGGCGAGTATTGGTATGCCACCATTTGAGGCTTTGTATGGTAGACCTTGCAGATCACCAGCTTGTTGGGCAGCACCTGAGGATGTGGCAGTGATTGGACCTGAAGTTGTTGTTGATCATACCGAGAAAATTCGGCAAATTAGATTGAGATTGCAAGCAACTCAAGATAGGTAAAGAAGTATGCTGATAGGTATCTTGAGGGTTTGAGTTATGATGTGAATGACTTGGTATATCTGAAAGTTTCGCCCTGGAAAGGACATCAGAGGTTTGGAATCAAGGGGAAACTAGCACCGAGATATATTGGACCGTTTAGAGTTATAGCACGTGTTGGGACAGTAGCATATAGATTGGAGTTGCCAGCAAAGTTAGCAGACGTTCATCCAGTGTTTCACGTGTCTATGTTAAGGTTAGCTAAGTCATGACCGAGGCCGATGGTGGATATTAGATAGATTGAGGTTCGTCCTGATGTTTCATATGAAGAGCAACCCGTTAAGATCATGGATCGTAGATACAGACCCTGAGGAACAGGGAGATTCTGAAAGTGTTGGTTCGATGGCAGCATCACAGGACTGAGGGACTCACCTGGGAGCTCGAGTCGACTATGAGACAAAGATTTCCTCAGTTATTCACTGGTGAGTAATGATTATAACTTAAATTTCGGGACGAAATTTCAATTTAGTTGGGAAGAACTGTAACGGTCCAATTTATAATTGCCGTTAATTATGACGTCATTGCAGATGTGGACGCCAGCGAGGACGTTCGTGGGTCCCACAGCAAGGCCGGAACACACTCGAACTAGGTATACAGTCCGTTTTGTATACTTTTGTGGTAAATTGTGATGAAAATGTACTAATTAGTTAGATTTCATTACAATATGTGTGTTAATGTAGATTATTGACGAGTGAGGAATTTGCCTCGGGGTGCGTGCGAACACGGGACATGGGGCACGGGGTGCCGGGTAGTCGGGAGACTAGTGTGGTCTTACCCACAAATTTTGGGAAATTATTGAATAAGGAAGATAATTGATATAAGTTAAATCAATTGGAAATCAATAAGTCCTATAGTTAAGGTGAACAAAACAACAACAGTTTGATGATTCTCGAGATGCACAATGGAGAGAATCGAGGTGTTAAGTGTCAAGATAAGGTGTATGGAGTTGGAATGACACAGGACGATCAGGAGCCCTAGGATTGTTCTCGAGATGGGCACACACACTTGATCAAGTGTCAAGTATATATATATATATATACATGATGACCGATCAAACAAAGGAGAGTGAGAGTGTGGTGTTGAGAGAGGTAGAAAGGGGGAGAGATCGGTGGGAAGAGAAGAAGAAGAACAGCACTAAGGTGTGAAGAGGGTGATTTTGGGCATCCAACCACAAGATCAAGAGGTATGAATACATCAAACTTGAGTTTTATGAGATTTTTGGTGTGGGTTAGAGATTGTGAAATTCGAATTTGTTGGAGAGTTAAACACTTGGCTTTGTTGGGAGTGAGTGTGTATGAAAATGGTATGAGATGGTTGTGCTTTTGAGCTAATTTGAGAGAAATTTGATGATTTCCTGAAAATGGGTTTTGAAAATGTGATTTTGATGATTCTTGGATTTTGAGTTTAAACTTGATGAATTTGTGTTTAAATGGTGTTTCTGAGGTGGATGATGAGTTTTGGAGGTGTTGGAAACAAATGAATGAGTATATGAGGAAGTTTGGAATGTGGATTTTTGAACTAAAATTTCTGGACAGAGCGCAATTAGCGCGCTAATGAATGGACCTAGCGCGCTAATTGCCCTCTGGAAAATGATGATGAACAGTGACTCAGATGAATTAACGCGCTAATTCATCTCATTAGCGCCCTAATAGTTCACTGGAATTTGAAAAATTGGAAAATAAGAAAATGAGCCTAACTAATATTTTAACCCAATTAATTGACTAATAACCCTCATAAATGAATTCCAGGAGTCTCGGAATAGTAATTGGAGTCGGGGGTTAGTCAGAAATCAGACAGGGAGTAATATCGGGGATTTGGAGGTATTGAACCGGGGGTTGATTTATGGAACGAGGAGTGCGTATTGAGGTGTGTAGTATCCCAATTGAACTTCACTCTAGTATTTACATTTTGATTTATTTGAATTCTGTTCTATTTATTCATTTCTCCATTCCTTTATTGTTTTACGGTGATTGAGTACTCACACCTGGTGTCTTTACGGTAGTGGAGTTTACTCCTACCTGGTGTCTTTACGGTGTTGAGGTCACTACCCACCCGGTGCTTATTCGTTACGGCCATAGAGTCCACTAAGTCATAGCACTTGTCTAGGCATACGCCGGTGAATAGGCTACCCAGGTATGGTAGGCTTGTGTGGGTGCGTCGTGGGTCTACGCCGACCAACTAGAGGGTCCAGGGTCACCCGGTAGAGATGTTTTCACGGGCTGTGCTTGGGGAAAAACCCGAAGTATGACCTGGTCTGATTTTACTATGCACGTACTTTGTTTCATTACTATATTTATGCATGCGACGATCCTTTTTACAGTTGTCTGTATTCTTTTGTTCCGCATGTTTAATTATAGTATTTTTAATTCCAGTACTTTTACTTTCGTAATTACTTGGTGAATTTCCTTGGGATTACTCACTCTGGACTCGTCATCTGTCTTTTTGTGATGGCTGAGTGCAGACCTTAGTACGAGCCGGGGAAAGGGCAAGCTTGAGGACTACATCGATTGACAGCTCTAGCCCTTCTCGTACGTATGTTTATATTTACTTGTTTTATGTTGGGTTTTGGGACTTGAGAGATAGGTTGTATATTTTGATATTTTGAGGATCTTAGATGATATGTATATGATGTACAGTTGATATGGTTTCCACTTAGGCATTTTGCTCATAATATACATGCTGAATCTTTATGTTAGTAAATCTTCCGCTGCGTAAATTGTGGTTAAATGATATTAAAGGAATAAAAGTTAACTCATAACATCAAAGATAAGCGAAAATTGATTAATAATGGATAATTGGGCGTGGGACACAACTGGCGGTGACATGGACAATTATGGGCCCGCGTGGCCTCCCGTGGCGGACCAATGTGGAAATTGGGGCCGCCACAGATTGAGCTCTATAGTGTTAAAGATAAAGATGTAGCAAAAGTGTTCAATGCAGAACAAGTGGACACATATAACTCATTCATGGAATAAATGCTGAAACATGCTTGAACTCATACTCCTACTGTTAAATACAGTCCATTTTCTATATGTAATTTGTCTGAGGAGAACCGTGTATACTTTGAGAATGTTTGCTATTAAATGAGGTTTTTGACTCTGTTATTACATGTTCTCAAGTATATGAATATGAGAAAGTTTATTAGTTTCCACTGTTTCTTGCCTTCTTTTCAAGTGTTGTGAACTGCAAATCAATTTTTACTGTGCAGTTTATTGTTTATTTAAATTTATATTGGATTACAACTAATTCTCTATTGGTGTTTATCATTAATGAAGAGCTACTGTGTTTTTTATACTATGTGATCATCATTTTTATTCTTTAGTGTTGCTTTTAGATTAGTTTTTATTCACTTGTTTCGGGACTTTGTTCATCTCAAGGCCCGTCGAGCCAGGACTTTGCGACTCTTCAATCTAATATCTCACATCTGACTTCTATTGTTGAGGATCAACAAAATCAAATATAGACGCAGCATGACCAGATAGCTTTACTACAGTCCATGTTGATGCAGAGTATGAGAGGTGGACATCCTGGATCGATGCATTTTTCGACACACATCCCCTACCACGACCTGACAGAGACATTTGATATGATACACTTGATATACATTCATTTTGATATTTGGAATATTTTGATCTTTTTGTATATTTTGATATTTTGGTATATTTTGATATTTTGGTATACATATATAAATGATGTATTTTAGGAACTAGTTAGGGAAACTTTTACACACATGTATATATGATGTCTATTTTGATCTTTTTTTTATAACTGTTTTGGTTTCATTAGCATGTTATATGTGAAACTTCTATCGTATAATGAGTTCCCAGCAGGTTATTTGTGTTGTATGATATGTTTTCAACAGCTTTAAATGTATAAACAAAATTGTTGTAGGTTATTTGTGTTTTCAGTAGGTTGTTGCAGGTTATTTGTTTTCAGCAGGTTATTGCATGTTATTTGCTGCAGGTTATTTGTTTCAGCAGGTTGTTGCAGGTTGTTGCAGGTTCTTTGTTGCAGGACGTGTATATATATTTCAACATGCTGAAACGTATATAGAATATTTTTGTTTTCTGGGATGTTGAATTCCGTCTCTAATTCAGTTTCTAATTAGGGACGGAATCAGGGACGGAATGTATAATAAACGCTATTGAGAACTATGAGTTCGGTCTCTAAACCGTTCCAATTTAGAGACTGATTTGGGAACGGAATGTATAAATTCGGTCTCTAATCCGTTGTTAATTAGAGACCGGTTTAAGAAGGAAATTTTCGATTTCTAATTAACAACGGAATTTTCGGTTTCTAATTAACAACGGACTCGAAATTCCATCCCTGACCAGTCAGCGACGACGTTTTAGACGACCGATTTATTCCGTTCTTAATTCGGTTGTTGACCGTTTTAGCAACCGAATCTCAACCTATTAGGGACGGAATTTGTCGTCCCTATCTGGGCTGATTCTTGTAGTGGAGTGAAAAAAAAAGTGGTTTGCCCTTAGTAAAAAGTGGTTTGCACGTAGTCGGGCCGACATTTTTATCATGGGCTAAGTATGATTAAGTATTATGTTTTAGGTTTCCAGGAAAAAAAAGTATATGGTTTTAGGTTTCTTTCCGTAAATGACAAGTTTTTTTTTTATTTTTTATTTTTTTTCTGAAAAGCAAGTTAATTAATATTACGTATACCTCAATTTTTTTACGAATTTCAATTTTAAATATAAAAAGGATATGACATGTATACCAAGTGGGTGGCTCAATGGTTGTAAAAGGGAGAGAGTTCGAATCCATGAAAAAGATAAGTTCGTTTTTTTTCTTATAATAAAAAAAAAAAAAAAAACTGTGTAAGAATTAGAAAAAGATATAGTTGTAATAATTGGACAAATCTAAAAGTGTTATGCAAATGCCCTAGCTAAAAAATCAATATAGTAGAAAATGAAGAGATTTGACAGGTTAGGAGAGACTTAAGATAATTTGAGATGTATTGATTAGAAAAATTTTTGAAAAATTTTAAAGTATGACCATCTCAAGGGCATTGAACCAATCAGAGTGAAAGAATTTGATTCATGTAGTCGATCTCAAGTAATTTGAAATTTTTATTGTTGTTCTTGTACACATGGAGTGTTATTATTATTATTAATAATATTATTATTTTATTGTATATCATATATATGCATGGTGTCCAACTTTTTTCTGTCCTTGTCCCTTTTGATCCTTCAATTGACTACTTCTAAGGGAGTATACTAATTTGCTCAATATCCCAAACTACTCATGTCTATGAAAAATTTATTGACACCCTACACATTTGTTTTTTTTTTTTTTTTCTTTTCTATCGCTTACGGTTTTCGTTGATTTTAAAAGATCGAGTTTCTAGAAAAAAAACAAACAAACAAACAAACAAACAAAGAGAGATCGAGTTTGACGCAAATTAAAAGAAAATCACATGAGATCTGGAGGAGGCCAATGAATTATTTAAGGAGATTAAGAAATTTCAAAAAAACTTGGATGCCTTATTTTTGTCTGGATTGCATGGATTGTGATTCCTTAATTTGTTTTTGGAAGCATATGCTTGTGCGCTTATCATTTAATTTTTTTTTTTTTTTTTTTTTATGAAAAGATATTTCCATTCATAAAAATTGTTCACCATTACATCTAATTTAACAATAAAATTACATTAATAGCATCCATTTTCCTTTTCTTTGAAATCAAATTGATGTTGCAAAAGTTTGTAAACTTATGTGCAATTTATATATTTGTCTCTTACATCTAAAATAATAGAACCATAACGGAAAATAAAACTTCTAACAAGGGAGACAAAAAAAATCTTATGACGAGGGAAGACAAACACAGACTTCCAACAAGGGAAAAGAACAATTTATTGAAATAGAATACCTAGTGAAAAACATCAAACCAACAACTGACGCAGATCCATGCACGAGCATATAGAAGTGGGACGGAATTGAGTGATAGCAGATGCATACGTGGAGGAGAGGCAAGTGGTGCCAATGATGAATCTGACGACTGTTGTAGGCCGAATGAAACAAAACATTGCAGATCTGAATAGATCCAAATTTTACTAAATAAATAAAAATAAAGATTGTTATTGGAATCGCTGTCGATCGAAAGAGAAGATCGATGATGGTTTAAACTAAAGAATCACAAAATAAACAACCAATGCTTCAAACATTAGCCGTCGCTTCTCTCTTGACAATTTAATTTGTTAGCTATTAAATAAGGTTTTAATTTTTCCTCAAAAACAAAATAAGGCTTTAATTTAGAAATGCATTCAATTACTATGTCAATAAAACCCTTTTTTTTTAAAGCCCAAATAGGCAATTTCATACTTTCCTCATTAATATGCAATCTCGTCTACAAACTCACGAAGAGCAATTAGTGACGCAATGAACCCATACAGCCTAGGTGAGCCTAGGTGAAAGTTAGACCTATAAAATCTAGGTGAGTTGACGCAATGAACCCATAGAGCTTAGGCGAGCCTAGTAGCCCTAACCGACCTACATATCTACCAGGAACTATGTGTAAGATCTATCAGAATCTATAACCTTAATTATTCTACCAAGATCCATAATGGACTTGGACTAAATCCGCATGTAGACAGTAGATAGAAACCAAATCTAACTAAGCAACAACAAAAATCTACAACCTTGATTCAAATGAGTGAAGGACGGTAGATTGGTTGGAAGTGTCGCCTTAATCAAGATCATTATCATTGAATGCCGCTACCACTGGCCATTCTCCGCTACTAGCGGCTCGCCGCCTTTGGTCAATTGCGTTCATTGAATGTGGAGGACCTAGACCTCATCTCGCCGTCTTCATCATCTAGATTAGACCATAAACAAAAGAGTAAGAAAAAATGATGGAAGCAAAGTGAATGGATAAGGTATAGAAGAGGAGTTCGACAACGTAAGATCTCACGATGGAAGAAAAAATAGAAGAAAGAAAGATGGGGAAAGGACGAAGGAGGGGCCTACCAGCGACAGTCGGACTGGCCGAGCAAACGAAGCATCGCCGAAACCTCTAAACGGCAGAAATGAGAGCTTGAACTAGGGTTAGGTTTTTTTGGAGGTGGGGGAGCCAGTGGCAAAGTTCAATATGTACTATGTGTGAGTAATTTTGTTTGGGGGTACTCACATCGTTGTCATATTCTGAATTAAAAAAGAGCGGATTTCCTTAAATCATCGATCCTACGTCGGTAAAACTTGCTAAAAATGGAATGTATCCCTTTTGTCAAAAACTATAATTAATTTATACTTATGAAATATTTTTATTAAAAAAGTGATTGAAAACAATAATAAATTAATTAATAGCATTTTCACTTTTGTAAAAATACTTCATGTTAATTTTTAAATTGAGTAAAACTGAACATTTTTTTGGTGAATATAAGAGCTTATATAATTAACTTAAGGCCACCATATATTCCTTAAAAAAAATTAAAACTTAAGGCCACCAATATTGTTAATCAGCTAATAAATCATGCTGTAAAAGTATCTGAATTTCATGCATAGGGGGACTGCATCTCTTTATAGTCTGCATGACATGCTCAAAGCTTCCACGAACATCCTCTTTTTTTTTTTTGGGTAATAGAACATTTTTTTTTATTTGGGTAAAAGAAACAGAACATCTTTAAAAATGATAAATATGTTTTTATGAGAAAAGTTGATAAATATTATTTAATTGATCTATGTTACTATAAGATAAACGTTTTTTGAAGAAAATTAAAAAAAAAAAAAAAAAAAAAAAACTACTAATATATGCAATGATAGTATGCGTACAGTAGTAAAGACCAAATTTTAGCTTTTAATTTTGAAACATAATTAAATTTCACATCTTTCTCTTTTAATTAACGCCAACTTCGATTTCATAATCACTGTATCTGTTAAATCGATGCAAACTCAATTTAATCCATCGTTCATGAAGTTTTGATACTATTAAATGTCATTTGGACTTAACGAGTTCGAACTCATAGAGTCTTTAAAACTTTTTTATTTCAAAGTCATCCTCAAGCAATAAATGACTTTGAAATAATAATCCTTTGATTTTTTTTATATCAATAATCCTTTTATATTTATATAAAGTTTAAAAACCCCTTATGGATCTGAACTCAAAAAATTCAAACACATTTTCAAAAAGATTTTTTGTTAACCATTTTTTTTCGTCCAAATAAAATAAATACACAATTGACTAAGTCGAAAGGTGCACGCACCAACTCATTTTTGTAGTTGAGGAGTCACCACGAAACAACAGTTAAAAAGGCAAGTGTCGGCAAAAGCCCCCACTCTCCTTGTCTGCTTTGAACTTAACACATCAACCCAAGAAGGCCTCTCTAAATAACTAGTAAAATCGTTATGACATCTCGAATAAACCATTATTTTCAGGGACCCAATTTGAAAGAAAAAAAAAAGAGGCCAATTTGCTTAAAACATCTTAATATTTCACAATTTTTTTTATTCTATTTTAAACTTTTGAGATTTGTTATTAACCCCATTTAGTTTAGCTTATGAGTTTGTTTATTAATGATGTGACTTCGCAGTTTAATTGAAAAAGGAAGTTTGAATAATATGCGATTAGATCCCAAATAGCAAGAAAACTATTTTTTGGATAAACATCCCTCCCATGCTTATCATGATTGCGAATGCGATTTGATAAGATTTTATAAATAAACATACTTTTTAAAGTGAGGAATCAAATACACAAAATTTACTTATACCAAAAGCAATTATGACATAATTGCTTAAATTATAAGTAATAAGCAATAAGTAAAAGCTGAACCAAACATGGTCATTATAATCTAACTTTTCTAAATTGTTTAATTTGTATCATAAACCACTTTTAAACTCTAAATTTAATAATGTAACATTTAGGACAATAAGTTTAAATCATAAAATTAATAATCGTTTTGGTAACTATTGATGATTAAGTGCCTTTTTAAATTCATATTAAGAGTCCACCACATCATTTTTTAAGTTAAAAATTGACATGAGATACAAATTAAACAATTTAGAAAAGTTGAGAATTAAGATATATATAATAATAATAAATCTCAAAAGGTTAAGATATAATAACAATAGGTATATAAGGTTAGGATATTTTAACTAATTAAGCCTTGAAAACAATATTACTTGTTTTTTTTTTTTTTCAAAAATAGTAGAATAACACACTAACGAAAGTGTTATGCACCTCTAGATGAGTAAAAGAATTGAAAATGTTAAATTGACACACTAAAGTAACACAATTTAGGTTACACTTATGTGGAAGTTCCAAATTAAAGAGAGAGAAAGGTTGAAATGTGAGGCCTGCTTCAGCTCATTTGGAGCTGCCATATAAGTGTGTAATTTAAGGTGTGTGACCTAGCATTTCCCACGAGTAAACTTGCATTCCAAACACGGGTCGCATTGATAAATGCTGTGACTGGTGAGCGAAAATCACATAGCTAGGTGAATGCATGAGGTGACTAGGTGAGCAAGTGTGTTCACTGAGCACGTGAAACATTTACCTTACAACAACGATGACAACATAGCCTTCTTTTTTTTTTTTTGAAAAAAAAAAAAAAACCACCATCTAAAAGTTGTTGCACTCAGTGATATGGATCAAAGTCTTTTGTTGTGCTTGATTTACTGTAATTGATAGTGTACTTTTTAAATTACTTAAATCTGTCATAATTAATGCATCCCAAGTTACGGTCTATTCCTACCATGTCAAATTTTTTTAATTTTTATTGAATTAAATTTTCTATTAGCCTATTAAGGGCTTTTGTAGCTGTTTTAGGAGGTGTCTAAACCACCACAAGTATCGACCTTCTCTAATCTTTGTGTCAATTGGTGATACTTCTATTTTTATTTAAATTTCACATACATTTGAATGTGATTTATAACTATTGATTTTCACATGATGTGCAACAAAGATCAATGCGCGGAGCTGGATTGATCTTTTTATCCTAAACCTAAAATTTTTTCTTGATTTTCTTTTGTGAGTTTTGTTCTTAAACTGTAATGGCCACGAATCCACCGAGGCTCATCATGGGTACCACAAAGGCCCACAACCAACCACGTCACTGTCAACTGTGTCCCACGACCAACTAATCCATCAAATATCATTTAAAACTTCAAATTATAATCATTATTGCTAGTTATATTCATTATTGGACTCCAATCATCTGTTATAACATCAAACATCAGTTGAAGCCTTAAAGACATGATAAATAAAAATAAAACATTCATGTCATATTAATACAACAATTTATCTAATGTGGAAAATCCGTAAACCATGCATCATATAGATATCATCACCAAAAGCTTCAAAATATCAAAATGCATGTCATAAGGTATCTCTTACAGTCCCAAACCCAAGATAAAAGTGATAAATACATGTATAACAAACGTACAAGTCCGTCCTATAGTTTGAAAATCAAAGATAGTCGGCTAGCTTGCCCTTGCCGCGATCGTATCGATGATCTGCACTTAAGCCATCACAAAAAGGTAAATGTCGAGTTCAAAGTGAGTATTCCTAAGGAAATTCAGTGAGTAATTACGAAAACTAAATGTTGGAATTTAATAAGTTATTAAATAAACATGTGGAAAATAAACAGACAGCTATGCTCATCGCATGAGTAAATAATAGAAAAAGCTCAAAGTGTTGTTTAAGCCTAAGTCATACTAGCACCATACTACGGACTCTCCGCAAGCATTGCCAGTGAGTAGCACTCTAGCATGACCAGCCTCCGGATCCTCTCGATGGTCGGCGTAGACCCCTAGCGCACCGACACGTGCCCCGCCATGATACTCAGGTCGAACTATCCATCGAGACACTTGTCAACACGTGTTATGGACTAGTGGACATATACACAAGGAATAATGAGGGCGCACTCCACTAGCTGTCTATATAGCCACAAAAGGAAAAAAATAATTGAACAATTGAATAGAATTCAAATATAAAGCATGTAATTACGCAAGAAATTTCAATTGGGATACTACATACCTCAAATCGCATTCCAAGTAATCCAATACCGTCCAATCACACCTCCAATTAAGTTCCCAATCCCCGCAAATCACTTCCAAATATTTGATAATAAAAAATTTCATTTAATTCCTCAAACTTGGAAATTTCCCAAACACCCATTTACATATCAATTAGATCATTTTAATCCACATTACATTTGATAATGATCCTCAAGTTAGACCCTCATTCGGCCAAAAAAAAAATTTTATTTTTAAAATTTTTGTTTATTTTCTGTCTGGACGCCGTGGGAGACGCCATCGTGAATAAGTTCTCACGGCATCCAGGGCAATGGATGGCGTCCAGGGCAGTGGATGGCGTCCAGGGCAGTGGATGGCGTCGTGACTCACGTCGCCATGGGTCGGTACCTGCGTGTAACCTAAAGCATGATGTTGGGGTATTCTCTTTGGTTTGGACGTCGTGGGTGACGCCGTGAAGATTTACTCTCCATGGCGTTCTTGGCAGCATCCAAGCTAGAAACGCAATACTTGGGTTTTCGGCACCCCACTCGTTGTCGTAGTCCGAACTTGTCCCAACTTCTCATGTATCCTCAAATCAACCATGAGAACCCAAAAACATCGAAAAAATGTGTTCGAAATGAAAACCACGATAATTCCATAAAAAACGATGATAATTCATCCAAAAATCACAACAACAACAACAACAACATTATTTTTTCAAAATCAACCTCAACAATCATAACAACACTTAAAAAACTTTTTCTCAACAAATCAATCTCTACAATCATAACAACACTTAAAAACTTGTATGCTCAACATACATCCCCGGAACCCTCGTCAAAACCAAGAAAAATGTACCCAAAACGTAGATAATCATGAGGAGAGCGAGGATCTAACCTTGTTTTGTTGATTCCTCGCCATTTGATGCTCCAATCGCATCTCCAAGCTCATAAAACCCTCACACCATCTCCATTTTCAGATTTGTCACAAGTGTGTGAGAGAGAAGGTGATGAAGTTATTAAATTTTGACTATTTATAGTTAAAATGACATCAAATGTGTAGGTGCATCTCAAGGCTTGATGTTAATTGAGTCAAGAAGTCATCAAAACGGTGACTTAGATGATGACTTGGTCACTTAGCCTTATCCTTCTCAACACAATCAAACGATCCTCGGGCGTTTCTGTACTCGATTTCGTGCCGCAACGCGTCTCACTTGCGTACTTCTCGCGCCACTAACGACTAAAAGACGTTTCATTTTAATCATTTAATGCATTTTAATCATTTTCATGTGTGTGTTATTTCCCTAACCTAGTGCATTTTCATTCGCCTACCCGGTACCCGATCTACACGTTATCGAGGTGAATACCCATCACACTATCTCGCACGGTCAAAAATAAATAAAAATACACACATTGCCATGCTAACTGATGTAATTGAATATATACATTGCAAATTAGGCAAACAAAACAACACACAAAAATAATCTATTTATCTACTTCGAGCACGCTCTAGCCTAACTGTGGGGTCCACGAGGTGCTAAGCTGTCATCTACGTCTGCAAACACATCATAATAACGACTTAATTAAAATTGGGTCGTTACATAAACCACCATCAATCCTCCTCTTCGATGATGTCGATGGTGGTTTCAATCAAATCCCTTTGCACTTTGTTCATATAATAAACTGCAGGTCTAGTCAAATTTGTAGAGATTGATCCATCTTGTTGCGATGCATCTTCATCAACAGTGTGTGTGGATTTGTGCATCGTACTTGATTGATATTTTCTTAAGTTTTTTATTTTATAGTTAGTTTTTTTCTTAGTTAGAAGTTTTTGATTTGTTTTCTTATTGTTGGAAAGTTTTAGATTTCTTTTATTTGTTGAGAAGTTTTGTTATTCGTTATGTGGTTCTAGTGGTATTTGTGTATTATCTTGTGTTACAGATGTTATAGAGAGCAATCCATGATACATATCAAATTGTTTTAATTTCACAATCATATTTACAGCAAATTAATGGCAGTTCGTTTAAACAAATAAGATTATCGAATCAATGTACTTGATTATATATTTGATCATGTATTGAGCCATGAATAATTAATAAAATTTTAAAAAAAAAAATTGATATGCAAATAAGGAACTCCCATTGAACATTCTACATAGTTATTACTACTACTCCGCTTTATCAAATTATATTATTAGCTAAAAAGACAAGATTAATGGGAGGTTTGAGTTTGACTCGTTAAAATAAATTAAAAAATAAAATAAAAATCAGACCCCAACGCGTTATGCGCACGGACGCACAGTCCATATATATGTATACACATGCATGCATACATGATACATTCACACCCATTTACACCCATGATACATCATCCATGACACACACACACACACACACAAGACACACTTTCTCTCTCCTCTTTCTAGCTAGTGCCACGTAAGCACTGGTTTAATCCAACCACCGCCCGCCGGCCCAAATAGCTGAGCTGTCGCCCACTGTAGCTCTCTTCATTTCCTCTTATTTCAACAACTCTCTTTCACTTTGTGTGCTCTGTTCTCTCTGTTTCTCAATCTCTAATAAATCTCTAAATTCCGCTCGATTGACGAACAGATTCACAAATTGGCGAAAAGGGTGTTCGAATCAGGCCTTGATTTCATCTGGGTAGGAACAAATATGCCGGCTTGGTGGGGGAGAAAGTCAAATCAGAGGAACAAAGGTGAAGAACAGCAGCAGCAGAGGAGACAGAGCAGGGGAGATGAGAAGAGGAGTAAAGAGAAGGCCAAGAGCTTCGACGAGTCAATCATGTCGGGGAATTCTGATCTGGGGGTGATGAGTAAAGATTTTGTATCGTCTTGTGCTGCTTCTTGTTCTGCTGTTGTTGGGTCTTCTTCTTCTTTCGATTCTGATTTGGAGAAGAGGGGGCATCCCTTGCCTAGGCCCTCGGTTTGTCGGCGCAAGCTTTGATTCAGGATCATGGGGTTGGTTTGGGTTCTGGGTCGGTCTCGGTTTCGAGCGTCAGCTCTTCTGGGTCGTCTGATGAGCCTCCGCTTGATTTTGGATTTGTGGGTCTCAATAGGTTGGTGATTTTGAGCTACCCATCAATCAGTAGATTGAATTTTGGGTTTGGGTTTGGTTTTGTTGATTTCATTTCTGGGTTTCAGTTGTTTCATGTGATAATTCAGGATTCCAATCAGTGAACACCATACTTTTTTGAAGATATAGTTTAGTATTGAAGGTTTTCTGAGTTGGGTTTCTTCTTTTTTGATTCAATTTTTGTGTTTCAGGTGTTTGAAATAAAATATGATTGATAATATTCATCTTCATATCAGTCCTAATCCTTTATTTTTTTCCTTAAATTTTATATCTTCCTTGATATTTTGTTGGTTTATATTTGGTGGTTTCAGGGTTTATTCCAATTGTCCAATCCTTCCTTTTCTGGTTTCTTGTTATTTTATTTTATTTTATTTTATTTTTTAGTTTTTGGGGTTGTGTTGAATTGAACTTATAAATTTTCCAAATTTCTTGGTGTGTCAGCCATTTTTCCTTGATTGGAAATTTGTGCTAACCTGGGACGCATTAATATTAGGAAGGATTTAAATGATTCTGAAAACAAGTCATCAAGTGCATTAAATCGAGCGCAATGAAGAGTTTGATCCATGTAGCTTACCCCAACTAATTTGGGATTGAGGCTTTATTGTTGTTGGTTGTTGTTGTTGTTGATTGAAAATTTGTGGCGTGCCTTGAATTTGGGGATTTCTGTTTCTTAAACTATTCAATCGTTATTTATAGATGTCATAGAGAGTTAGTTCCACATAAGTCACTGGAACAATATACAGTTTAAGAGAGATTCAGAACTTATTACAATTTCAGTTATATAGTTCAGGCCATAGTTTCAAGCAGTTGTTTCATTGTCTATGGTAGCAAAGCTATATGGGATTAAAATCTAAGCATGCCCTATGGATGAGTAGAATTTCATGTTATGCATCACCTAATAGAAGCAAATGTGACGTGGTGATCACAGAGGACGTGGAGAAACCAAGTTCAGTCCACGAGCAAGAAGTCCAAATCCTGGAGTTAGAGCATCAAATTTCTCAATGTCGCCGTCGCATACAAGGGCCTGTGTTGTAAGTCCTGAATCGCCAACAATAAGGCAAGAAGAGGGAAGGACAGTATGCCATCCGCTTCCACTTCCTCCCGGTTCTCCGACAAAGCTTCCTGGTTCTCCCATTGCAAGAAGTGGAGTCAATGAATCTTCACATTCTTTTCGGGTGAAATGGAAGAGGGGAAAGCTGCTTGGGAGGGGAACATTTGGGCATGTTTATCTTGGATTCAATAGGTACTACTTGTATATATATTATAATTTTTGCTTGTTTCATATTTAATTTTCTGCTTATTTGATTTTCTGTTCAATGCCTCTTTTGCTGTTTTGACAGTGAAAATGGCCAAATGTGCGCAATAAAGGAAGTCAGGGTTATTTCTGATGACCAGACGTCAAAAGAATGTCTAAGGCAACTGAATCAGGTTTTTTCTTACTTTCTCTTTTGGTTCACTATTTTTTATTTTTTATTTTTTTTATTTTATTTTAAAATTTTTTATGAAGAACTTATTCTAGTGTTTAGTGTATTAGTATAATTATTTCATTTTACTTGAGCAATCAATGTATTGACTGGAAATCGGGTCGTGATCTATTTCCTCATGTTATCAGGAAATATCCTTGCTCGGTCAGCTTTCTCATCCAAATATTGTTCAATACTATGGAAGTGAACTGGTATGTGCTACTGACTATCAAAACTTATCTAATATTTATTTAACAATGATCTTGAATTTAATGAGCCAATTCTGAAGTGCTTAACCCTGTTTGATTGTTGTAGGAGGAAGAAACATTATCTGTTTATTTGGAGTATGTCTCTGGAGGATCCATCCATAAATTATTACAGGAATACGGTCCCTTCAGGGAGCCTGTCATTCAAAGTTATACAAGGAAAATCCTCTCAGGGCTTGCGTACTTGCATGGGAGGAATACAGTGCACAGGTACTCAAAGACTCTGATTATGTTGCATTAATAGTATTTTTTTGGGTGTAGTGCTTCATCAGTTTCTCTTAGTGCTAGAGGAAGCTGATCAATGGTTTTCTCCTGCCAGGGACATTAAAGGGGCAAACATACTTGTGGATCCTAATGGTGAAATCAAGCTAGCAGACTTTGGAATGGCTAAACATGTATGATTCAATTTATTTCTGCCGTTGGAAAATATTTTCGTTAAGACAACGTAAATTTCTGAGAGCAAGAATTTCCTCATAGGGGTGGGGTCAAGAAAAATTTCCCAAGGGTATTTAATATACAACCAATTTTGTCATCTGCAATTCAGCTAATACATCAGTCCCAGTTCTACTTCTCCTATTGCATCACTTGCTTCAGCTACCATTGGAATCGCAGCTGCATAATCTGACCTTTCGCATTGATTTGCCCCTTGATTTCTCTCTAGGCTTCAACCACTTGGTCAATGGTGTTGTAAATTAGTTATTCTAGTCACATTACTGTCTTTTGACAATCTTCTTGTTTCCTGGTATTTTAAACATTGAATGGGAAAGTTGTAGGGGGAGAGAAACTAGAGAATGTGTTTTATGGTGTGGTCCCTTGATAACTAGGTCTTTCGTAAACATTTTCAAGAAGGGAGAGCATTAGCGACCAACCCAAGCGACCACTGAACATGTAGTTAGTTGTCAGGTGAACTTCTTAAGTCTGCCAATAGGTGCAACAAGTGCGTAGCTTTGGGTACTGCTTGTTGGCACCTACTTAACTAATTGCCTTCCTATCAGATGTGTTGTATATTCCATCAATGAAGAATCTCATATTCTTCTTTTCGATCAGATCACATCCTGTTGCTCAGTGTTATCTTTCAAGGGAAGCCCGTACTGGATGGCACCCGAGGTATTGAACTTTCTAATCTGTTGCCAATTTACTATTTTCTTTTTTTGGTTGATGTACAGGAAATTCGGTTCTATTTACTTCTCTGACATTTGTATTCCTTTTCAGGTTATAATGAATTCTAGTGGCTACAGTCTTGCTGTGGATATTTGGAGCCTAGGGTGCACAATACTTGAGATGGTGACATCAAAACCACCGTGGAGCCAGTATGAAGGGGTATGGGACTGAATTTCTGTAGTAAGAGATTTTTTCTGTGCCAATCTCATCAGTTTGTTGTATCTAAGTATTTCTTATACTGGATTCTACAGGTGGCTGCAATATTTAAGATAGGGAACAGTAAGGATATTCCAGAGATACCTGATTACCTTTCAAATGATCTAAAGAACTTTTTGATGCTTTGTTTGCAAAGAGAACCATCTGCACGTCCTACAGCATCACAGCTACTGGAGCATCCTTTTGTACGAGATCAAATTGGAATTAAAGTTCCAAAAATGAACTTGGCAAATGATATCTTTCCCTCTTCCGTTGATGGAAGCCACACACCGGTAAGTCTGGAAGATTTCATGACTGTTTTTATAATTACTGAACTCTTTCTGCTATTCACTGTAACTGGTAATTAGCTTGGTTTGCATTTTGAGTTATGAAGATGTCTTTTCATAGATAGGTTAAAGAAAAATATATATATATAAGAATTTATTTTGTGTTGTTAAGTCTGATGATTTTCTCGAATGCTCAGAGTTCATGCTGGCTGATTGAATCATTAACCATGCAATTTTATCACTCCCCCTTTAACCTTTTGGTCTTTCGTCATCAAGTTCCTAGTCGTATGAATATGATTATAGGGCTTTGTTGTTTTGTTGTATGCGAAGTTGCTATTATATAGGGATTTGGAAAAAGATGAACTTCTATTCTTCAAATCCTTATTCTCATAATCAAGTCCATGGAGATATGAAGTTTAAGATTGTGATATTATTCTCCATGTCTAATGCTTTGGTGTTGTTTTCGATGGTTCTATCTCAGTAGATGCTACAAGGAGTTATCTCTGTTCCATTGATTCTAGCTGTTCCCGTAACTCATCAATTTGTAAGACCTTGTCCTTTACTATTGGATATCGACTCCGCAGATTCTACTTCTAATCAGGAAATCAATATTGGATGTAACTTGGAGAATTAGTCGCAACTTATCATCTTGAAACACACTTGATAGATGTAATCCATTGAATAGACTCAAACACTGAAAGATTGAAAATCTAATCAAGTTAGTTTCTTGCAACTCACAAGAATGGATTGGAGAGTGAAACCCTGAATTTATTACTCCGATTATTTTATATGTAAGAGAGTGTTTAAGAAGTGGAATTCCCCACTTGAACTTAATAGGCTCTAATTTTCCTCAACTTTGAGGATTTTATATTTTTTTAGTATACGACGACAACAACAACGTAACCTCAATTTCAAATTAGTTGGGTTCAGTTACATGGATAAAAGTCTTCCATTGTGCTCAATTTAGTGTGATTGATGGTGTGCTTTCCAGTATCTTTAACCATGTTGAGCATGTTTAGGCTTAAAAAGAAATGCTAACAACAACAACAACAACATAGCCTCGGTCCCAAATTAATTGGGGTCAACTATATGGATCAAACTCTTCCATTGTGTTCGATTTAGTACAATTGAAGTTTGATGATCTTCAAGCCTTGAGTTTTAGACTTCTAGTCACTTTAATAATTTTTTCAGCTATTTTTTTTGGACCTATTTTTCAGCTATACTTTTTAAGTCTTGCCATCTAGCCTTTTATTGATCTCTTTTCATTTTTTTTTTTCCTAAAATGCAGCCATCCTTGGATTTCCAAATGAGTCAAGTAAATCTCACTTCTCAAGATGGAGATAATGCAATGAGGCATGTGGTGAAAAGTTCAAGAGCCACTGAAAACCCGAGGTAAGGCATACCGTCCACAATCATCTCCAAGCTTTTTCATCATTGATATTTTTGTTGTTTTCGCTTTTACTCGTAAAAATGACGTGAGTCTTATATGCACAGCAGGGACAATCTGAGATTGAACATGTCTTTGCCAGTGTCACCTTGTTCAAGTCCATTACGAAACTACGGACCTTCCTATAGGAGTTGCTTTCTCTCCCCTCCCCATCCGTCGTATATGTTGGCGGGACAAAGTAATTATAATTTGAACAATCATTTGATGTTGTCAGCGAGGCAGTATGTGCACCTTCCTGCTGATCAATGGGGAGACCTCCCCCAAATTAAAGCCCAAACGCCTGGAGGATCGCCGAGAAGGAGAAGACACTATTGAAGACCAAAGTTACAGCTTCTCCACTCCTTTAACCCCCAAATGGTATTGTAGAGTTGCTCTCCAGAGTAATGGATTGAGAACCTTTTTAAAGTCCCAAAAGCTGGAGCAAAAAAGTGTAGCTGGGAAGGAAATTTGGGGGTGGAGAAGGAAGAGCTTTTCTATGTTGAATGCAGGTTAAGAGTGGTGATCCTCTCATCATGTTGTAATTCTCTCAATGTAATTATAAGTTAGAAAAGAAGGCATTGTGATGATATTATTTTGTGTAAAGGAAAAGGTTTGTTTTTATCAGGTATAATCAATAGGAAAAAAAATCAAATAATTAATTGGTTAAAATATCTTAATCTTTTACAACTTTTATTATTATATTTTAATCTTTTTAATTTGTTATTATATCATAACATTTCTAGATTGATAAATTTATATCCTAAGTTACTTTTTTACTTTAAATTTGATGAGGTGACACAAAAATAATGAGTTTAAAAAGTCACTTCATCACCTCTAATTACTAAAATAATTATTAAACTTATTATTTAAGCTCATTACTTAAGTGTCATTTTATCAAATTTAAAGTTAAACAGTGAGTTTGGATACAAATTTATCAATCTAGAAAAGTAATGATAAATAACAAATTTGAAAGGGTTAGGATATAATAACAAAAGTAGTAAAAGTTTATGATATTTAGCCCAATTTGGCCAAAAAAAACAATTGAGCACAGTATCTAGCTCATTCAGCTTCATGTGTAGTGTACTGATTTGCACAACATCTAGCCAAACAAATATTGGAATCTAATAATGACCCATGTTAAATTGGAGTTTAATCGAGTACAAAGCCTTTTCATCGTCGTTGGATGCAGCTTAAATCATGTGTTCTACATAATTCGAGACGCTTTTTGAGTTTTTACAGCACAAAATTGCTTTTGTATGAAATCTTTGATACTCTAGTTAAAATAATGATCTTGGTCATTCTGTGAAGACACTTTAGATTACTCATCTCCTCTTATTGGAGCTGTTGTTAATTGATGGCAACTTCTACAAAATCACCTTAATTATTTCATCAGATGGTTTTGGTTGCTTCATGCAATAATTCCCCATTTGTCTTCCGTAATTGTTGCTTTAAATCAAGCTAAATGTAAGCATTTGATCCATGTAGCCGACCCCCAACTAATTTGACATGAAAGCTTGATCTAATTGTTCGAAGCAATCATTCGATGTCTCGCAATGTATTTCCAACGATGAAATAAATTAGAATACTTCATTTATTAAGCATTCAGCAAGTGAACATGGGAATTTCATTATATTCTTCCACAAAATGAGTAAAATTCGTAATAAAAAAGAGTAAAATCCACAACTTGTTTAATTCCATGTAAGATCATCTGTATACAGATATCAAAATGTGGCCTAACGAAAAGTGCACAAGTTCACATCTACTACAAAGAAAGGTACATCTTTTTTATAACAGAACATTGATTTCAACCTGTAAAAAGAACTTGAAAAGTGCTTTAAAAGAAGAGGAAGGGAAGCCGTATTTCACTTCAAAAAGAGTACTCCTTCATATCAGCCCTCGAGTCGCCAATTTCCATGTCTGCCAAGCACTCTTCTGCAGTAAGGGGTGCAAGTTGCCTAGTCTTGCGCTTTAAGTTGTGTTTGTGCCACTCGCTCTTAAAATGATCTCGATATTGCTTTGCATCACCGATGACTGCATTGCATGTGCTGCACTTGTTCTGTTTTGTTTCTACTTCAGAACTAGCATTACTACTATTTTCTGTAGAGACGGTCTGCTTCTGTATTTTTTCACTTAATAGAAGCACAGCAGCATCATTGATCGCACTGGACTGACTTGATGAGACATCATCATGATCATCATAGAAGTCGACGTGGGTATCACCCTCAAAATGCACCGAAACGGCTAGGATTTCCAACTTACCCAGTAGATTCCTCACAAGGGTGTCGCAGTCTCTGAAAAAACCAGGTTCTATTTCACACACCTGCACAATTGTCGATTTCAATAGAATCAATACATCAAATAAGAGAATTGAATAAATAAACAAAACAAAACACATATAAGCTTCTCCTGGAGTAGTGATGTAGGAAGGATCAAAGGAGGAGAAGAAAAGAACAAACCAATCCAGGGCTTTTAGCTCTATTCTTTGGTTAGGGACAACATGCAGGCCAAACATATCAGGAAAATTGTGTCCCTTGCCACGAGTGGTCAATTTGGTTGGAAAGGAACAAAAGATTGTTTGCGGGCAAAGCAATGGTTTGGTATAGCACTTGGGAGCAATCTAGAAATTTAGCCTCTTTTTGGTTAGTCCACACAAAATGGGGAAACGATATTACTTTGTCTAATCTTGAAAGGGATTGGAGCATTTTGTGGGTGGGGAGACTTAGAAGTTAAAGGAGTCACGTAATGTTGTGCCTACTGATTATGGGCTGCTTTTGTTTGGCCAAAGGTTTGAAGACACCTTCTCTTCAACACTTTGTATTTTGTAACTAAAATTACTATCAATATCAAGACATAAAGTTTCCCTCTCAAAACAAACTCTATTCATTCCCTTTTTTTTAGTGGGACAACTCTGTTCTTTTCAATTCATCCACAAAAAGTAGCTATTACAGTGTCTTTACAACCTTTTATACTAAAACCGTAAAACATCAAAACTCTATGTTCCTATCATATTACAAAACAAAATACACATACTAAGCCTAACATCGCTAATACATCAAGTAGTTTTTTTCTTCATTTACATGTTTTCAAATCTATATTGCAGAGCGCTACTATCTACTTGCAAATCTTTTCAGTTAAAACTTAAATATATAAATGAGTAGGTGGGATAAGTGTAACAAGAATTTCCTAATCTTTACTCATAGTTCTCTGTCTCTCTTTAACCACTCTAAACAGCTTAAACCCACTACTTCAGTTGTACAGATCATCTTAAGTTTGATTAAATGTCATGCAAATGTGATTAGAAGTACCAGCACATTTGGGCATTATAACTTTACGCTACGAAAAGGGTGTTAATGTCAACCCACTAAACAGACATTGTAAAACTGAAAAGATAATTTGACAGTTTATGTGTTCATCAAGGTTCGAACATCTAAAACTCACCACAGATAGCTGGTTTCCAGTCTCATCCTTTGAAACAATGGTAGCATTCCAGGAATTGAGTTTCTCAGTGAGAGAAGAAAACTGATTTGCAGGGATAGTTATTCGAAGTCTCATAGGGGAGCGTTTAATGGGAAAATGCTTCTGAAGCTCATGGATTACTTCCAATGCCTGCAGAAAATCCAGCAGATAATTTTAAATTAAGAAAAAGATCCACTTGAAAAATATATTAGTCAACTACCAAACTTTGAAAGCAGAGAAAAGAATAGTAAAGAAAACTATGACGTAAACCAAGAATTGATTATCATACGAGACATCACCTGCAAGATCTATAACTCAAATAAGCAACACAATGCCTAAGCAATAAAAACTGAATATAGCACAGTATATTGATAAAGAAAAGAGAGTGCATTGAAATGCATTCCTTGTTAATGGAATAGCGACTGACGTCAAGGAATAATGATAGAACAGAAAAGATATTTTCCACCTGAACCTAATTTAATCAAAGGATTATTGCCATTACAATGTTGTGAAAACTCTGAGCAAAATCTTGGCAAACCAGCAAAAAATAGCTGATTCTGTATATTACAACTTCGCACTTGTCATATATACATGTGCCTTGAAATTTAAAAATGTGTCAATATCAATTAGACTAGCAATATAAGTTTCCCTATTTCAGAAGAAACTACACAGATTTTCAAAAGAAATAATTTTAGGTTTTGGCAAATACATGGGCATGGCTCATGGTTAGGAAAATTCGTATTTAGTATTCTAAACTTATCCAGTCTTAAGTAGCTAAATTCAATTTCTCGTGTCATTTTCTTTTCATGCTAATTTGTTTCTTATATCACCATCTAAATTGATATATTTCTTACAAGCTGCAATTTATAAACCATTAAACAATTGCTTTGCAACAAAAAATACTGGAGCAGAAACTAGTCTACATGTTTATCAAAAATACAATTCAATTAAAAAACAAAACAAGTCCGTGACCCAAACGAACCATCTCATTCGATTTCCGGTGTATTCCTTGGTCTAGTTTAATACCGTTTTCATTATAGGTAGAAATAACTTTTCGCACTATATGCATTCCTGTCTGCAAATGCCCAAATATTTCTTTTGCATTTCAAGAGAAGACAGAAAAGACATCAAGCATGGCATGGCGACATAATTCATTCTTAAAATAAGATTCCCATTGTCAAGCTCAAATGTATCATGTGTGTCATCAAAAAAGACAATTAAACTTAATGAAAAATGTGGAAAAATCCAATGTTTCTGAAAAACTATTTGTATAAATTTTCATGACATAAGGAGAAGTACCTGCTTCTTGGAGCTGCTATTAGGATCAACCGCAAAGTGAATTTCATGCATAAGCCGCTCAATCATGCTAATAGTATATGGACGTTGAGTTTCAGGGTTTATAGTCTTCTGCATTACTATAGTTGCAATGTCTCGGAACTGACTCGATAATTGAGACTCCCTTTCCTTTCCTGCAACCTGAAGCTCTCCTTTTGCCAGAATCTGATATCATTGCAACATATCAGCCAAAATTCGTGCAATCTTTTTTTTTTTTCTCTATAAATCTACTATTCATAGACTAACAGAGAAAACAAGTATTTTATTTAAGTGGGACAAAAACCCCATGGTACAAGTCGGATCATTTGAACGGACCTCCAAACATATCTTTGACTGATCATCAGATCCAAAGGCAGCAATTAAATCTTTTGATTTGGCCAACACCCCCTTTGAAACATTTGAATAGACGATTTGTGACTGCAACACTTCATCCAAATCTTTTTCCCTACACAATATAATAGTGCGGATGCATCCCATATTCATTGCAGCAAGTACATAAGACAACTCACTAAACCAATTTAAATTTAAAGAAACTTAGGCTAATAAAATAATCTTAGATTAGCAGATAACAAAATTAAAGTTGAGAGAGTTAATGCAAAAATCATTCACACACTCCAAGTTAGGGGTGGGCAAACCGCGGTTTGGTTTGGAAAACCACCAAACCGCGACCAAACCGAGGGTCTACGGTTTGGTGATTTTCCAAACCGCAACCAAACCGCAGATCACCAAAACCGCACCAAACCGAACCGCGGTTTGGTCGGTTTGGTTTCACGGTTTTCATGCAATTTATTTTCAGGAAAAAAAAAACCAGCAAGCAAAAAAAAAAAACAGCAAGCAAAAATAAAAAAACAGCAAGCAAAAATGAAAAAACAGCAAGCAAAAATAAAAAAAACAGCAAGCCAAAATGAAAAAACAGCAAGCCAAAATGAAAAAACAGCAAGCCAAAATGAAAAAACAGCAAGCAAAAATGAAAAAACAGCAAGCAAAAATGAAAAACAGCAAGCAAAAATGAAAAAACAGCAAGCAAAAATGAAAAACAGCAAGCGTGACTGGTGAGGCGTGAGGGAGGGACTTGGAGACGCCGGGAGTTGGAGACGCCGAGACGCCGCGTGACTGGTGAGGCGTGACGCGTGAGGGAGGGACTTGGAGACGCCGGGAGTTGGAGACGCCGAGACGCCGCCTGACTGGTGATGCGTGAGGGAGGGAGTTGGAGACGCCGAGACGGGCGGCTTGCCTGACTGGAGATGCCGGAGCGTCGAGGGCGTGGGAGACTCGTGAGACAGCGAGAGCGTCGAGGGCGTGGGAGCGGCGGTGAATCGGTGAAGAGATGACCGAATAGCGCGAGAGGAAGATGTGAGATTTGTGGTTTTTTTTTTTTTTTTTTTTTTTTAATTTTTAGGGTTTTTGGTTTGTATTTACCAAAATGCCCTTGGTTTGGTTAAACCGCGGTTTTCTCAAAATGAAAACCGCGACCAAACCGCGAGCTTCAAAAACCAAACCAAACCGTGCGGTTTGATCGGTTTGAGCGGTTTGAGCGATTTTTTGAAAACCGCTGCCCACCCCTACTCCGAGTTGAGTATTTTAAGCAGAATCTCTCTGCTCACTCAATGTCTTTTTTTGGTTTTTCACGTGGTGTCTGACGCCAACTGCATCAACTAAACCACAAGGGGCGACCCCACCGTTGTTTTCTCCATTCATGAGACTCGAACTCGAGACCTTGCTAAAGGGGAACCGAGTCCCTTACCACTCGACCAACTGGTAGTTGGTCTCACCTCACCGAATGCTATGTCTTTAACCCTTGTGTGACCAACCTAAATCTGTCAACTGTTACATCAATGAAAAGATGAAAGCTAGCGTATGCATTTCGATAAACACACTCCATTAAATAGATTTTTTATGTATTTTTTTATTAACATGGCTATCCAAACACTTGTCTGAGTAGTCCCATGGCCTGACGTTTTGCTGCCGTGGGATGGGGAATCGAACTCGAGACCGCCGTTAAATAGACTATCGGTTGCACAATTGCATTCCAATCTCAAACCGCGAAGAAGCTGGTTTTTGCATTCAAATCATTTCTAGGGTTTATGGCCATGGGTGTTATATATATATATATATAATAACTCATTCATTCACTCTGATTTGGACAAATTTGAACTTTGTTTCATGTATAAAATTTGTAAGTGAGAAATCGAAATGAAGAAATTAGGGTAAAGCGAGCGAGTGAGAGATAGAGAGATGTCGCTTACACTCCGGAGCGCCAAGAGAGGACTTTGTTCTTGTAGCAAGCGATCTCGAAGCGCATGCCCCTCTTCTTCAGACGAACAACCGCCACGTTCGTCAGTCGCTTCTGCCCTATCGGCTGCACTATCGTCCGAGACATCTCTCTTTCTAGATCAATCGACTACTCACTCAAAACAAGTTTCTCTTGTATAAGACTCCCTTTTTGCTCTTTATATCCCTTTTAAAAAAAATTTTTTTTTAACCACCTTATAAAATGTCTTTGATGCCTTAATATATAAAGATGTTTTACTCTCTCATACCTCACTACCTCCACGAATCTTTTTTGAACCAAGAACACTCCGCAGAAAACTCACAATCTCCACCCCGCACTCGACCTCCAACTGACTAAATAAGTGCAAAACCACACAAAATAAACTCGATAATTTCGTTCTCTAGTCAATTCTCTTTCGTTTGGTTTTTTTTTTTTTTTGGACATTTGGTGGTTATTTAACCGTTCTAGGGTTATTGCATTTTTTATTTTTATTTTTAAGGCTTTTGAGTTTGGCGTTGATTGGCGCATTGTAGGGAGGAAAATGTTGAAGGAATCACCAAAACGAAGTAAACCCGAGCAGTATGAGATAATTTTCGTTGCTTTTATGATTGTGCAGACACACAGGATCGAGATATACAACATGTGTCTCTATCTTATGTGTCCGAAAATATATAGTACATATTGGTGTATGTTGGTCGAGACCCATAGTTTCATGTCAGGTTTGTGTGACCGCGAAACACTTGTAATTATCGACCTTGTTGCACCGAAATGATGCTCGTACCCCATCGAATTGCTCTTCGTACCCCACCCTAACAGACACCACTCAAACCCACTCAAGTGTTTCGATCGAAGATCTCCGATATACACTCATAACTTCGCACTTTAGGCGCCGACATGCTAGTTATACCCCACCAAATTGTTGTGTGCACCCCATAATAGTCTACTTATTCTATACTAGAGTATCGAAGGAATGAAACCGCAATATCTATTAACGTAACGGCTGCACATGACCGATAGACATTCATAAGTCTCAGTTTTGATGAACCGATGCCAATAAAAGCATGTCAGTTGAGTGTAGCCGATACATTTCCAACCCTCTCGGTTAAACTTGATTGAGGCCCTTTACAAGGTCTCGGCCCTGTGTGGCCGTACATTTTGACACATTTAACTTAAAACCAAGGAAACTCACAAAGTTCACAAAAGTGTCACCAATACACTGGGAATCTCATAGGGAACAAAACCCACATAGTTTTTGGGCAAAAAAATTATTCAAATGGCCAAAAGAAAACGAAGATCATTACGGTGGACCCTCGCGTAGATCTAGTGGGTTTCGAGTCACGAAACCACTCCTAATGCACTGATTTCCTCAAACGAGTGTTCGATAAATCAAGAAAAATGAAACAGTGAGGGTAGTGACAAGTTTGGTTATGGGGTATGTGAGTTGGGTAGGTGTGTTGAAGATAAGGATAGTTTTGAAATAATTTACAAAAAATGGAGTAAAAGCAGTAAAAAAATTCAAAACTGGGGTACAACAAAGTAATGGGGTAAAGGGAGCAAAAAGTGGGATCCGAATAGCCTGACCCTATATTTATTTCCATCTATCTATATACCCTTGAGATTACGAGTTTACCCTTACTTTTTGTAAAAAAACGATCTTACCCTTCTTGGATCTTAGTCTCTTAGACTAAGGGTGGCAATTTTTTTTGGGGTTTGGCTACATTAGTTGTTCAAAACCAAATCTAATTTTAAATTCGGACAAGTATGTCTTGTTTAAACCAAATTTACTTTAAAATCAGATCAACCGATTGTTTTGGTGACTTAAGTTGGACCTTGCTAGAAACTAGAGAAGGAAAGTAGAAGACTAAGAACTACTGCTACAAACTTCTACTCATATTCGAAGATTCAACCTCGACACCATGTGCGAGGGGGAGCCATTTCAAATTCGAGACTTTCTGGCTCTTGAAGGAGGACCTTGAAACCATTATCTCTAAGGGCTGATTTTCGGAGTCTGGCTCTATAAATGCTATTGCTAATGTGCAGAAAAAACTGAACTCATGTACCGAAAAGCTACAATCTTAGAGTGCTAATAGATTTGGATCTTTGAGAAGGAGAATAGTGAAATGTAGAGAATATATAGAAGGGTTTCATGTGCAATACCAAAGTGCCCAAACCTTCAGGCTCTAAAAGGGCGGAACGTGACCTAGTGAGACTCTTAGTGAAAAAAGAATCTTACTGGCGTATCTGCTCTAGAATTGCCTAGCTTAAATAAGGAGATCGCAACACTAAATTTTTCCACCATAAATCTAAGAGAAGAAAAATCAAGAACATAATAAACTCTCTCATTACTGAAGCTGGTGGGGATAAATTGACAGACATTGAAGACATATTTAAGGAGGCCAATTCTTATTATGGCTCTATTTTTAGTTTGACTAACCCTTCCATGGAAATGTTGAGTAGGGGAGTAGAAGGGTTAAATCGTATTCTCACCACTGAGGAGTATGATATGATGACCGAGCCTTTTAGGAGAAAAGACATAGAAGTGGTCATTCTCTAAATGGGGCCAACAAAAGCACTGGGTTTGGATGGTTTCCACACCATCTTTTATCAGAAATCTTGGCATATTGTAGGTGATTCGATTTCAAAGGCTTGCTTGAAGGTTTTGAATAAGGGGGATTCTATGCAGATGTTCAATAATACAAATATTGTGCTGACCCCGAAGACTAAAATCCCTACCAAGGTGGTCGACTATCGCCCAATCAGTCTGTGCAACGTCACATACAAGATGGTCACCAAAGGTATGGCCAACAGACTTAAAGCTATCCTACCCGACTTGATTTCTCCAAATCAGAGTACTTTTATCCCGGAGAGACAAATAGGACACAACGTGATATCGACTTTCGAGCTTCTCCATTCACTTCATAAGAAGAAGAAGGGTAAGGATGGGTACATGGCTCTAAAACTTGACATGAGTAAAACATATGATAGAGTGGAATGACCTTTTCTCCATGTAGTGATGACTAAGATTAGTTTCCCGCAACACTGGATCTCCTTGGTTATGAATTGCATTTCCACATCTACCCTCTTTTTCTGTATCAACGGCAAGACAGCTGGGAATTTAAAAATCAGAGCGTGGATTAAGGCAGGGGTGCCCCCTATCACCCTACCTTTTCCTCTTATGCACGGAGGCCCTCTCAGGATCTTTACATAAAGGTGAAAGAGAAGGGAAAATAATAGGCCTGCAATGTAACCCAAAATGTCATAGAGTGAGTCATCTCCTATTTGTTGATGATAGTATCCTATTTCTAAAAGCCTTTTACTGTAGAAAGTGACCACCTGAGAACCACCCTAGCACAGTATGAGCTGGCAATAGGACAACAAATTAACTTTATAAAATTAGCGATAGTTTTCAGCGATAATGTTGCCCAAGAATGTGAACCCTTATTAAAAACCAATTAGGTCTCGATTCATCAAGACAACACAAGAAATATCTTGGTCTCCCTACGGTGATTGGTTAACAGAAGAAAAAAGTATTTGCTGAGATTTCAAAGTGAGTACAGAAGCGGATACAAGAATGGAAGAACCAACTCTTTTCATTAGGGGGTAAGGAGGTTCTGATCAAAACTGTGGTTCAGGCCATCCCTAATTACGTGAAAAACATGTTCAAGGTGCCAAGTACACTGTGCAAGGAGATTCGATCTCACATCACACATTTCTGGTGGGGTTCTACTGATACAAACCAAAGGTTGTTTGGGTAGGCTGGGATAAGGCATGCATTTCCAAGATGAGAGGGGGAATGGGTTTTAAAGACCTGCAATTATTTAATCAAGCGCTGGTGGCAAAACAGGCATGAAGGATTCACAAAGATGAGAACAGTTTGGCGACTAGAATATTGAAGGGAAAATACCATCACTTAACTGATTTTCTCTCAACAAAGAAGTCGAAGGATAGTTTTTATCTATGGCAAAGCCTATTGTGGGGCTGTGAGCTCTTGTTAAAGGGTCTGATCTGGCGTGTAGGAGATGGCAATCAGATCTACTGCTTTAAAGATAAGTGGATTCCAAGAAAATCAACCATCAAGGTGTAGACACCAGAACCTGATTGGGAATGGCGTGTTAGTGATCTAATTAAGGAAAACAGGACTTGGGACATGGAAAAGCTCACTCAAAATTTTTACCCAGTTGATATAGCGGTGATCATGGCTATCCCTATCCCTCCCCTTCATATTGAAGATAAACAATACTAGTTATATGAAAAATCTGGGCTTTATTCAGTTAAGAATGGCTACCGACTGCCTATGGGCGAAAAATAGGGAATAAGTGGTATGAGCTCGACCCCGAATAACTCTCTATGGAAGAAACTATGGAACCTTCAAATACCTCAGAAAGTCAGAATTTTTATGTGGCGTATGGCCTAGAATGCTTTCTCTACAACAGTAAACCTTTGTCGTCGGGGGTGATCACCTCGGACGGGTGTTAGTGTCGTAATCACACCAAGGAGACGCTGATCCATTATCTCTTCTCTTACAAGTTGCCCAAAAAATTATGGAGTTAAAGTGCCCTTGAACCAAAAATCAAATACATAATTTCCAGAGCTGGGGACTACAATTTCATCGAGTACCTAGTTGAACTGTCGTCAAATGAGCTTAAGCTAGCTTGTATTTCTCTTTGGTTCATATGATTCAGTAGGAACAAGATGGTTTTTGTATACAGATATAAGATCCTTGCAAGAGCAGATCAACAATTACATGTTTGAGTTTCACGAATCGAAAAAGATGTATGAGACCTCTAAACACCTAACCCGGGTAGACTCTCACTGGAGGGTGCTATCGTACCCGAGTCTTAAGTTGAACGTTGATGCATCAGTGCGCGATGGGATGCAGGGGTGTGGAATTGGGGGAAACTTCAGAAATCATCAGGGTGTCGTTCATGCCGCTTTCGCTGAACTTATTGGAGCAAACTTCCCTCCAGATCTCGCCGAAGCATGGGCCATGTAGAGAGGTCTCCATATCACGAGAGAATTACAGCTCAAAGTTTCGATTGTTGAGAGTGATGCTAAGGCCGTAATAGACAAGGTTCATGGATGGATTTTCCAAGGTGCAGAGGGCCATGTGCTCGCCGAAATCGAAGGGCACTTGCAACAAAGTCAAACAAGGTGTCGCTTCATTTCAAGAGAAGCCAATCACGTGGCTCATAGCCTGGCTACTCTTGCTCTGAATAACGGTTGTTGCAATGTATGAACGTCTCACTGTCCACGATTCATATATTCTCATATGATTCATGATTTGCCAACATAATGAATTGACACCTAAAGTGTTTTAAAAAATAAGAGAGTTGGAGTGAGAAGTTTTTATTTAACTTAGTGTGGATATACTCTAGTGTATGTTATTTGCAGATGATATTGTCTTAGAGGATTGATAAGTGTTCATTTATGCAT
Organism: Stephania japonica; assembly: GCA_039657345.1. Classification (NCBI taxonomy): domain Eukaryota; kingdom Viridiplantae; phylum Streptophyta; class Magnoliopsida; order Ranunculales; family Menispermaceae; genus Stephania; species Stephania japonica. The sequence goes on along the minus strand of CM077564.1, from coordinate 11,510,207 downwards.
AATTTAGTATAGGTTATTAGGTGTAATTGGACTATATTTATCTTGTTTTAAAGTGATAAATGTGTGTTTTATGTATTTCAGGGATTTTATATGAGTTGGGCATTTTTGGAACCGAAAGTGCATGTTGGACCTAATTGACAGTTGTTCAGTCCAGAAGGCGTAACTTTCAAATCCGAAATCTGAATGACTCTCCGTTGGTCTTGTTGGAAAGAAGACTTCGAGACGGACATTTTCTTCTCTCACAAGCATCACGAGATTCGAACTCTAAGTGGCTCAAAATTGCAGTACAAGTCACGGCCAGACTTCAGTCCAAAAATCACGCCGTGTCCTCCAATCCGCTTGCGCCACATCGTCACAGCAGTTGACCGTGCCACGTGTCCATCCTCTACGTTCTCTTCACGCAAAATCACACGCTTTTTGTATGCGTTGGTGTTGTGAAGGAGGTGGTGATCCGGTGTAGTGCGAGACATAGGAGTTGATATGCATGCTTGAGAGTTCATAGGATTGGTTTCGAGATTTGCATCAACATGGATAGATGATGATCAAGTGAGGCCTAATTAATGCTCGTGTGCATGGAAACAGGAGGATATTTTTGTTTGTTTGTTTAGATATGATTGTATCTACATATATTATATATATATATATATATATATATGGATAGGGAGATATATATGGGGATATCAATCTGAACGACATCAAATATATATATATATATAGACGTAGAATCGAGAGGAGGGGGGGGCTTCTTCGTTTTTTCTCTGTGTTTTCCTTTTTTTTCTCTCCTTTTTTTCTACACTTTGTGTCTAGATTTTAATGGAGTTTATGACGTCAATGGCCGGCTAAACTCACCAATCTGAATCGGAAGTGGATCAAATCATTCTTTTTGGCATAAATCATATGTGAGGATCTATTTTATATTTATTTTTCTTTCAGTTTAGTTTTCAATTATGTCTAGCTAGTTTTTCATCTAGGTTAAAGGTGGATCAGTCGCGCCTACAACTTGGGAATCCTTTATCAGGTTTATTTATTTTTAATTATTATTGATTCTTTTATGTGATTTATTTTCTTTGGTATTATTTGAATAATTAAGGTTAAACACTAGTTTAAACCTTGATTTACATGTCAGTGAGTCGTAAGCACCCATGCTTGTGCAATAAGACCACATTAGTGGCAATTGACCGTACCAATTGATTAGAACCTTTTGGAACTGGTTAAATACCATAGAAATCTAGGCTAAATCGGGAGCACTAGCGATCCGGTTGTCTAGGTGTAGTGCATTCACAAATCGAAGTAATGCGGCCAATGCGTTAAATCTGGAGCACTAGCGATCAGGTTGCGTGTATGGTTAGGGAAGTAGTCAACGGTCGTACCTTGGCTATCGAGATTAGGAAGTGCGAGGAACCGAGTACGTCACCGGTTCTATAGCTGCACTAAATCATAGAATAGTTCATACTTTTTATAAACCGACGATTAATAAATTCAATCCCAAGTTGTATGGCGAGACTGTGAAACTGAATATCTAGACTTCCTTCTTTTAATTAGATTTCCTCTCATTTAATTTCTGTATTTTCCATATATTTACACATTTTCTCTAAAAACTCTAATTTCCCTTTTTGTATTTTTCTTACCTGAGAAAGAAACCAATCTCTGTGGGATCGACCCTTTACCACTATCTACAAAATAGTTGGTTTAGGTATATTTATTTTATTGACGCGTTCGGCGCGCGTCAATTTTTGGCGCCGTTGCCGGGGACCAAGTACTTTTTGACTTAGTTTTTTATTTTTTTTTATTTTTTTATTTTTTTATTTTTATTTTTTTATTATTTTTTATTTTTTATTTCTTTTGTGTTCACTTTTATGTCCCATGATCTTCGTCGATCGTTGTCGCCATTGGATTTTTACTCCTCAGATCCAGAGATCGAGAAGACTTGCCGTCGGAACTCAAAAGAAACTAGGCAGAAGGAACCAATCCTCTAGAGTTCAAGCGAACGACGAGCAAACCCTCCGATGGGCCGACCACATTGGGAACCCACATGCACACGTTGCACCACGTGAGGGACGGGAGGAACCCCTAGTTATTCCTCCCCAACAGTTTGACGCACCAGCTGAGCCACGTCCACCAGTGGAACAGCAAAGGCCTGCAGCACATCGCTATCAACCATTCGACCAAAGAGTGGTTGATCCTCATCCACAAAGGCCACAAGCTAATCCTTGGGCACAACCTCAAGCCGACCATCGCATTACCATTGGGATGGCGAATGATGGGATACAGGATCTCCTAGCCCATCATCCACACTGCATCGCATATCCAGCCCACAGGGGCAATTTTGAGCTCGAGATCGGGTTTCATTTAACTGCTCCCCGTCTTTCATGGACTGGATCGTGAGGATCCAGTCACCTTCATCAAGGACTTCCATTCTAAATGTAGGACCATGATTCCCCTCGAGTCGATGAAGACGAAGTCAAACTCTCAGCTTTTCCTTTCTGTCTAAAGGATAAAGCTCAAGATTGGCTTTTCTATCTTCCCCCTGGTTCCATTACAAATTGGAACGACATGATTTCTGCATTCCTCAAAGAGTTCTTCCCTGAATCTAGAGCTTCCCAACTTACTAGAGAGATATGTAGTATCAAAATGAAACGGGGCGAATCTTTTGGCGATTATTGGGGTCGTTATAAGCGCTTACTTGTGCAATGCCCCCAACATGGTCAAAGCAACCTTTCCATTATTCGTTTCTTCTATATGGGACTCACACCCCTGGAGAAACGGATGATTGACAATGCTGTGGAGGTGATTACGAGATGTAAGACCACCGAGGAAATGTTTGATCGTTCGACTCTATAGCAAGTCGATCACGTCATTACATTGATGACGAGGATGATGAACCTTCACGAAGTCTTTCTGATGGAGTAGGGTCAAATTCTGCCAATAGCAAGCTTGATAAACTCACTAATCTCATGGAGCGATTCCTCACCTCGGGAAAAGCTCAAGTTAAAGCTTGCGGCTTCTGTACAGCCAATGACCACTCTACTGACTCGTGTCCCACCTTGTTCGAGAACGAGCAAGCGAACGCTTTAGGTGGCGGATTCCAAGGACCACCGAGGAATCAATACGGCAACAATTTCAATAACACTTACAATCATGCCGTTAAAAGCCCCTATTTAAGTTATGGGCCACAAAATCAGAACTTCTCACAGTATGTTCCAAGGGGACAACCCCTCCCTCCACAACCCCAACCCGCTCAAAATTCGGGGTCTCTAGAGGAAATGATGAGGACACTCATTGCTAATCAAGACAGATTCTCTAAAGAATTGACCCAACTCAAAAATGAAACCATCACGAGTCATGCTTCTAGCATTAAAAGTCTCGAGGTGCAATTAGGGCAATTGGCCCTACAAGTTGGGCGGACGGATGAGAAAGGCAGGCTTCCTTCTCAACCGCACCCGAATCCAAATGCGAATGTCAATGCTATCACACTTCGTAGCGGCAAAGAGTTGGAGGAGGCCCCTAAAGACCCTAAGCCTAAAGAGGCCGCCCCTAAATCCAAGGAAGTCGAGCAGGAGCTCGAGGTTCAACCGTCTCACACTGAAACGGTAGACTTGGATAAAGAAGCACAACCTTCTCTTAAGATTCTACCCCCGTTCCCTCAACGCCTCAATCAACATAAAAAGGCAGGAGAAGAGAAGGAAATTCTGGAAATCTTGAGGAAAGTGGCGATAAACATCCCACTTCTTGATGCTTTAGCACATATGCCCCGATATGCTAAGCTACTCAAGGACCTATGCACCAACAAAGGTCGCCTCAAAGGCAACGAGAAAATCACTGTAGGTGAGAACATCTCAGCTATCTTACGCAAAAAGTTGCCCACCAAGTGTGAGGACCCGGGCATGTTCACTGTCCCTTGCACAATTGGTGAAGTTGAGATCCAGAAAGCTATGTGCGACCTCGGCGCCTCTATCAATGTCATGCCACTATCCATATATGAGACATTGAAGGCTGGCCCTCTAAAGGATACTGGGATTGTCATACATTTGGCAGACCGATCTGTTGTTCGTCCTGTGGGTGTCTTGGAAGACATCTTGGTGAAGGTTAGTGAGCTCATATTTCCTGCTGACTTCTATATCATCGATATGAAGACTCAGCCATGCCCCCATTTCTCCTCAGTCTTGCTTGGCAGGCCTTTCCTTAAGACCGCCAAGACCAAGATTGATGTTCACAGTGGTGCTCTGACCATGGAGTTTGATGGTGAACTTATTAAGTTCAACATCTATGATGCGATGCGCCATCCTGCGATGCCTCTTCTATGGTGTTTGCTTTGGACAGTGTAGACTCACTTGTCCAGGATACCTTTCTCATGAAAGGTGATGATATGAAAGTGGTGTTAGAGAACCACCTTGACACCAATTCCTTGCGAAAGCAATGTTTCATCCTCGATACTCGAAATTGAGGAGCGATCTCGAGTTGGACTCGCTCCACTCTATTTTCCCACCCTAGCTTATCTCGACTTACCTACTTCGAACTCTACACTTCTCCCCTCATGGTGCAAGCACCCACACTGGAGCTCAAACCATTGCCCACCCACCTCAAATATGTGTTTTTAGGTGCGAATGATACATTACCAGTGATCATCTCCACCAAACTCACATTACTAGAGGAAGAGAAGTTGATTCATGTGCTTCAAGAGTTCAAAGAAGCCCTAGGGTGGACGATTGCTGACATCAAAGGTCTTAGCCCTTCCACATGCATGCATCAGATACATATGGAAGAAGGGTCTAAACCTTCACGAGAAGCACAACGGAGACTGAACCCACCAATGATGGATGTGGTTAAAAAGGAGATTCTGAAGCTCCTTGACGTTGGGATGATCTACCCGATCTCCGACAGCAAGTGGGTCAGTCCCATTCAGGTGGTTCCCAAGAAAACGGGGATCACAGTGGTCACAAACTCACAAGGTGAGTTAGTCCCAACTCGCATCCAAAACGGATGGCGAGTTTGCATTGATTCTGAGGAAGCTCAATGCTTCCACTAGGAAAGACCACTTCCCATTGCCTTTCATCGATCGGATGTTAGAGCGTTTAGCGAGGTAGGTCTCACTATTGCTTTGCTTGGATGGGTATACGGTTTTCACCAGATTCCCGTAGCACTGAGGATCAAGAAAAGACCACCTTCACTTGTCCTTTTGGTACTTATGCCTACCGGCGCATGCCATTTGGGTGTGCAATGCACCCTGCTACATTCGAGAGGTGTATGATGAGCATCTTCTCGACTTCGTTGAGCACTTCATCGAAGTATTCATGGATGACTTCACCGTTTACGGTGATTCATTCGATCTTTGCCTTAGTCATTTGACTAAGGTTCTTCACCGATGTATCAGAAGAACTTGATCCTCAATTACGAGAAATGTCACTTCATGGTGGATCAAGGTCTTATCTTGGGTCACATCGTATCCGCTAGGGGTGTGGAGGTAGACCCGGCAAAATTGAAGTAATTCAGAAGTTGCCTTACCCCACGAATGTGCGAGAAATTCGATCATTTCTTGGCCACGCCGGATTCTACCGGCGATTCATTAAGGATTTCTCCAAAATTGCACAACCCCTCTGTCGCCTTCTTCAGAAGGACGTGCCTTTCGATCTTGATAAGGCATGTAAGAGTGCATTCGATGCGCTCAAAGACTCTCTCATTTCTACTCCAGTGATTCGAGCTCCCAACTGGGAGCTACCTTTTGAGATTATGTGCGATGCCAGCAACCACGCTGTGGGTGCTGTGCTTGGGCAACGAGTCGGGCGCGCTTCTCATGTCATATACTACGCTTCCCGAACTCTCGATCCTGCCCAACTGAATTACACCACTACAGAGAAGGAGCTTCTAGTTGTCGTCTTTGCCTTAGAGAAATTTCGGCCTTATCTTTTAGGAACTAAGGTGGTCGTCTACTCTGATCATGCTGCATTAAAACACCTTATGGCCAAAAAGGAAGCTAAGCCTCGTCTCATTCGATGGATACTCTTGTTACAAGAGTTTGACATCGAGATTAAAGATAAAAGTGGTGCCGAAAATCTTGTTGCCGACCATCTCAGTCGTATCGAGAATGGTGAAGCACTGTCCCGCTACGAGATGATTTTCCGATGAACATCTCTTAGCAATTCTTGAGGAACTCCCTTGGTTTGCAGATCTGGTAAACTACCTTGTTACATGAGAGTTTCCACCTCATCTTACGCGAGCCCAAAAGGATAAAATTCGGAGTGATTCCAAACACTATGTATGGGATGACCCATACTTGTGGAGGTTTTGCTCAGACCAGGTTATTCGTCGATGTGTTTCCCAGACGGAGACGCAATCTATATTGGCATTCTGTCATTCATACGCTTGCGGCGGCCATTTCGGTCCACGTAGGACTGCTATGAAGATCTTGGAGAGTGGGCTATACTGGCCCACCATTTTTCATGATTCATATATATACTCCAAGACCTGTGCTAGATGTCAGTCGACTGGTACCCTGAGTCACAGGAATCAAATGCCACTGACCTCGATCCTATTCTGCGAGATTTTCGATGTTTGGGGGATCGACTTCATGGGGCCATTTCCACCGTCACATGGTTGTCTGTATATCTTACTGGCGGTGGACTACGTGTCCAAATGGGTGGAAGTTAAAGCCACTCGCACCAATGATTCGTCAGTTGTATGCGATTTCCTGAAATCATGAATTTTTTCAACTTTTGGCGCTCCACGGCTTTGATCGTGATCGAGGTACCCATTTCGCAACCGCATGGTTGAAAATCTCGCGTAAGTATAATGTCACACACCGTACGTCTACGGCCTATCATCCTCGGACCGGTGGCCAAGCGGAGGTGTCAAACAGGGAGATTAAAGCCATTTTGGAGAAGACCGTCAACCCGTCACGGAAGGACTGGAGCACGCGCCTTGATGACGCAGTATGGGCTTATCGAACGGCGTTTAAAACGCCAATCGGAATGTCTCCGTATCGCTTAGTTTTTGGCAAATCGTGCCACTTGGCCGGTCGAGTTAGAGCATAAATCTTTATGGGGTTTGTCAAACAGCTCAATATGGAACTCGACGCAATTAGGTAAAGAGAGAAAGTTGGACCTCCAAGAATTGGAGGAGATTCGGAACGATGCCTACGAGTCCGCTCGAATTTATAAGGATAAAACCAAGGCGTTCCACGATCGCAACTTATCTCGTAAGACTTTCGTAGTCGGTCAAAAAGTCTTGCTTTATAATTCTAAATTAACTCTCCATCCAGGGAAGTTAAGGTCACGATGGCTCGGACCTTTTGTTGTTACTAATGTGTTTGGACATGGTGCAGTTGAGATCAGGAGCAAGGATACAAGGAAAGTTTTCAAGGTGAATGGGCACCGACTGAAACCGTTCTATGAGAACTTCCCACAGCACGAGATCGAGAGCGAGACTCTAGCAGTTGTAGAGTACCTCGACTGAGAGAGAGTCAGACTGAGTCGAGCCAACGACGTTAAAAAAAAGGCGCTCTTGGGAGGCACCCCAAGCTTCTATCCCTTTGATTTTATTTTAGTCTTTTCTGTGGTATTCTTACTATTATTTCATTGTGACTTTTTACAGGTGTTGCGACCTCTACCTTGCACACTGGATTTGGAGAGCTCGGTATTGCTCTGATGGCTCCTCACATGTCTGGTATACATGGTTAGTCTGATTGGGATCTGGTAAGTTCTGGGTTTTAAACTATTAGGTTACTTTTTGAGCCTGCTAGAGGTAATTAGATGTATATTCTCTATATTTCCTGAGTTGAACATTTTTATCACCGTGCTTCATATTTCATGAGATATTATAGTCCATTAGGTTATGCATATTCATTTTAGCATGTTATTTCACCTTACTTGTTTCTTTCACTTCCATGTTCTTTTCACCTCTTTTCCCTTCATGTTGTAGTTTAATAGCCTCATTCTTGTTTTAAACCTTGAGGACAAGGTTTGGGATAAGTTTGGGGGTGTTTCAGGTATAGTGGAGTGTTGAACGAATGGAATTACGCATGACATGAGGTATGATCGTTTTATTATTTTTATGCGTATTTCATGGGTTTGGTAAGTTATGGTGGTGTTTTTCTATTCTTTTCACATCATTTTCTTGTTATAACATGCTATGCATTACATCATTTAGGTTAGTAGTTTTTTATAGTAGTTCATGCAATTTTTTTTATTTTTTTATTTTTTTATTTTTTTTATTTATTTATTTTTTTTTTGTTACATTACAGATTCTAGGCATGGTTAGAGTTATCTAGTTACATGTAGAGTAGCCTAGAACCTTGTTGAGTGTTTTTGATTGTGGATATGAGTTCAAATTACGCTACTTTTGAGACTTGAACCCTTTTGAGTATTAGGAGTTGTACTTAATTTAAAGGGTAGACCAACATCTTTGAGGTTGCGTATAAGAGAGCTAGTATGAAGTTTAGGCATTGTGCTAGATACCAAAGAGACAGGCGGTTATATTTTGCAAGTTTTCAGATTTCTAAGGTGCTAGAATGAGAATGTAACTCACTTGAGACATCAATTCATATGACTTGACCACTTTTTGGGAATAATTTAGACTTGAACATGCATTGGATGACTTATTTGATTATAGTGAAAGTGAGAAGGGTCAACAAGAGTTTTCAAAAAAAAAAAAAATTTAGAGAGTCCCACAGATTCTATAGGAAATGGAGCGGGGAATCTTGTGGTGGGAAAAAGTGAGAAAATCGGTCCATAGGAAATGGAGAGGGGACCGTACTACTTTTAAAATTTTCGGAGAAAATAGAGTGTATATACGCATAAAGGCGGAAGTTTATGAAAACTCTTTAAATTAAAAGATTTGACCGAGTGCTTATAGCTAGATCAATCGAGTCATTCCGATGTGTTGTTTCACATTTTCATATTTAAGTCTAATTAGCTCTCTGGTGTGTTTCGTCTACATTTTATGGATAGTGAGTTGCATTTTTCGTTCATAGTCCATTTTTCAGTGTTGATGCACTATTCATAAGAAATTTTGGGCTTGTGTTCTTTGATATAATGACTCTGTAAAATCTTGAGTAGTTGAAGGCTCTTGTCCTGGATTGATTCTAGTTTTTGAAATGGTGATTCTCATTGATGTTTGGACTCCGTTTTCAAACTATTTGACTCTGAACTTCTTTTGGGTGATGGTCTCTTGAGTGGCATATTTAAATAAAAAAGGAACTCAAACTTGACTTCGTGAAGGGCATAGGTTTATAGGATTAGTCATTGTAGTATAGGAGTAGAGTATAGGTTTTCATTCACTCATTTGCTCGAGACGAGCAAAGTCTAAGTTTGGGGGTGTTTGATAAGTGTTCATTTATGCATAATTTAGTATAGGTTATTAGGTGTAATTGGACTATATTTATCTTGTTTTAAAGTGATAAATGTGTGTTTTATGTATTTCGGGGATTTTATATGAGTTGGGCATTTTTGGAACCGAAAGTGCATGTTGGACCTAATTGACAGTTGTTCAGTCCAGAAGGCGTAACTTTCAAATCCGAAATCTGAATGACTCTCCGTTGGTCTTGTTGGAAAGAAGACTTCAAGACGGACATTTTCTTCTCTCACAAGCATCACGAGATTCGAACTCTAAGTGGCTCAAAATTGCAGTACAAGTCACGGCCAGACTTCAGTCCAAAAATCACGCCGTGTCCTCCAATCCGCTTGCGCCACATCGTCACAGCAGTTGACCGTGCCACGTGTCCATCCTCTACGTTCTCTTCACGCAAAATCACACGCTTTTTGTATGCGTTGGTGTTGTGAAGGAGGTGGTGATCCGGTGTAGTGCGAGACATAGGAGTTGATATGCATGCTTGAGAGTTCATAGGATTGGTTTCGAGATTTGCATCAACATGGATAGATGATGATCAAGTGAGGCCTAATTAATGCTCGTGTGCATGGAAACAGGAGGATATTTTTGTTTGTTTGTTTAGATATGATTGTATCTACATATATTATATATATATATATATATATGGATAGGGAGATATATATGGGGATATCAATCTGAACGACATCAAATATATATATATATATAGACGTAGAATCGAGAGGAGGGGGGGGGCTTCTTCGTTTTTTCTCTGTGTTTTCCTTTTTTTTCTCTCCTTTTTTTCTACACTTTGTGTCTAGATTTTAATGGAGTTTATGACGTCGATGGCCGGCTAAACTCACCAATCTGAATCGGAAGTGGATCAAATCATTCTTTTTGGCATAAATCATATGTGAGGATCTATTTTATATTTATTTTTCTTTCAGTTTAGTTTTCAATTATGTCTAGCTAGTTTTTCATCTAGGTTAAAGGTGGATCAGTCGCGCCTACAACTTGGGAATCCTTTATCAGGTTTATTTATTTTTAATTATTATTGATTCTTTTATGTGATTTATTTTCTTTGGTATTATTTGAATAATTAAGGTTAAACACTAGTTTAAACCTTGATTTACATGTCAGTGAGTCGTAAGCACCCATGCTTGTGCAATAAGACCACATTAGTGGCAATTGACCGTACCAATTGATTAGAACCTTTTGGAACTGGTTAAATACCATAGAAATCTAGGCTAAATCGGGAGCACTAGCGATCCGGTTGTCTAGGTGTAGTGCATTCACAAATCGAAGTAATGCGGCCAATGCGTTAAATCTGGAGCACTAGCGATCAGGTTGCGTGTATGGTTAGGGAAGTAGTCAACGGTCGTACCTTGGCTATCGAGATTAGGAAGTGCGAGGAACCGAGTATATCACCGGGTCTATAGCTACACTAAATTACTGTGATTTGCATGCTTTAATTAGATTGACGACCATATGTAAAATTATGCCAAATTGAAGAGATTTGTGAAACTGATGGTTTGGATTGTTCTTTTCCATTTTGATTGATTTATTCACATTATATTTTAATTATTGTTTTTAGTAAAATTAGAAATATTTTCTTGAACACTAGAGGTTAGGTTTAAGTTAATTACTTAAGTTGAAAACTTGGTCTTTGTGGTTCGACCCCGTACTTGCCACTACTGCAGTTCTTGTAGTTATTGGTAATTTCATCGGGATATATATATATATTTTGACGCGCTCGACACGCATCAAGGATGAAACTGTTGACATATAATTAGCTTAATTACAGGAGTGTTGACATATGATTAGCTTAATTGTAGGAGTGATGTATGGAAAAAATATTTCCTCTTAGAAATAAATTTCCCCTTTTTCCTAGTTGCTATATTAAGCTTGTACAACCTATTTATAAAGGCCTCTTTCTAATGAGAGCATAATAGAGAGAAAAACTATTCCATTGAGTTTAATATGGCATGGTTTAGGAGGTTTACAAAAGCCACGAAAAGAATCGGTTACCATCAAGGTGATTTATATCTCGCTCTATTCATCAAACACAATAAATGGTAGAGTTACTTTGCTCATTATTTATGTAGATGATATGATTGTAACTGGTGATGACATAAAAGAAATCAAAAGGCTTCAAGAATACTTATCCTCTGAGTTTGAGATGACAAACTTAAGAGGATTGAAGTACTTTTTGGTGATTGAAGTAGCTATATATAAAGGCATCATATACTTGTCACAGCGGAAGTATATTATTACATCGCAAGTATATTATACCTAAACTGGTCTAGTTATGTCCCACGCGCACCAAAATATCATTTACTCATTGATTACCGCCAACTTTATAATATTGATCAATTTCACAATAAAAGTTAGTTTATTAACTCATTTTCATTAGTTAAAAACCTCAAAATATTTAGTGGAAAATAAGTATATCAAATAGAGGAGCAATTTTTTCTAGTGTGGTTTCTTGACTTTTATACCAAAAACCTCATCTAATTTGTTGATCAAATCTCTAGGTCAATTGTGGGGTCAAAATGAAGTTAATTAGTCCAATATATGCGGCATCGATACCCTAACTATTTGCCAGTAAGAATTTCATTTGATTTAAATTTTTTGGACAAAATCTCAACTAGTTGGGAAGAACTGTAACGGCTCAATTATTAATTGTCATTATTCATGACGTCATTATAGATGTGGATGACAGCTCGGACGCTCGTAAACCCCGCAGCTAGGCCGGAGCACGCTCGGATTAGGTATATAGTCTATTTTGTGTGCTTTTTGCTATGTTTTGTGATGTATTTGTTCAAATTAGTTAATTTGCATTGCAATATGTGTGCCTATACTATATATGTCGAACGAGACAGTGTGATGGGTATTCGCCCCGAGTAGTGTATAGACGTGGGTATCGGGGAGATGAATGGTTAGTACACTAGGCATGAGGTTTATATACACACAATAAATGATAAAATACGTTAAATAATTAATATAAAATGTCGTATATACATTTGTAACGCGAGTGTACGCATTCGGTACGTGAAACAGTTTGGGATCGGGTGTCAGAACGCCCGAGAAGTGGTTGGTTTGTGTTGTGAGAAGAAGTTTGAGACTAAGTCACACATGCAAAAAACACACAAAACAGACTGTATACCTAATCTGGTGTGCTCCGACCTAACTGCGAGGTCCACCAGAGTATGAGCTGTCATTTATATCTGTAATGACATCATAAATAACGACAATTAATAATTGGACTGTTACAGTTCTTCCCAACTAGTTGAAATTTCGTCTCGAAATTTAAATCAAGAGAAATTCTTACCAGCAAATAGCTGAGGGTACCGATGCCGCATATATTGGACTAATTGACTTCATCTTGACCCTACAAATGACCTAGAGATTTTATCAACACATTATATGAGGTTTTTGGTATAAAAGTCAAGAAAACCACACTAGGAAAAATTGCTCCTCTATTTGATATAATTATTTAAGTCTTCCACTAAATATTTTGAGGTTTTAACAGATGAAAATGAGTCCATAAACTAACTTTTATTGTGAAATTGATCAATATTATAAAGTTAGCAGTAATCAAGGAGTAAATGATGTTTTGGTGCGCATGGGACATAGCTAGGCCGATTTAGGTAGGGTTGTGGGCTTGCGAAGCAAGACATGGCGGTTTCGAATTTTGGGGCCGTTACATTTGGTATCAGAGCCTGATGTAGAACTTGGTGATTCGTGACCCTCTGCGATAACGACTGTAGAGTCAACGCCTCTCTGGTGGGTCACTCGTCTCACCGACCTCTGGCTGAGTCTTCAGCTGAGTAGCAATCGTAGACTATCCGTCCATCTCAATCTGCACTGCAAAACATGCATCGAATCAACCTCAGTATATACGTATATTATATGTATTATACAATAAAAACATATCACGTATATATAATCCTGAAACTACCTGCCTCACGTCATTTCCCAACTAGGATTCTCATCAACATATATATGTAAACATATATATGCGAGAATTTAATGGGTCAATGGTCTAGTCTGGACACTGGCGGGAGTAAACTCAACCGACCGTAAATATATACTAGAAATAAGAATAATTGAACAACAGGACAAGAACTCAAATAATCTAAGCAATAAATACTCAAAATGAACTGTATACCTCATCCAGGCGTGCTCCGACCTAGCTGCGGGGTCTACGAGTATTCGAACTGTCATCCATGTCTATAATGATGTCATAAATAATGACAATTAATAATTGGGTCGTTACATATATAATGGATCTTCTATTTGAAATTGGTATGCTAGAATGCAAACCAATTGCGACTCTTATTGTTCAGAATCACCATCTAGTCATTTATCCATACCAAGTGCCAAAAAACAAGGAAATATATCAACAGTTGGTAGGAAGGTTGATTTACTTGGCACACATACAACCAGATATCGCCTATGTTGTTAGCGTTGTAAGCCAATTTGTGCATGCTCCAAGTGAAGAACATATGGCTGCCGTAATGAGAATATTAAGGTATTTGAAAGGAACTCCGAGAAAAGGAATGGACATTTGGAAGTGAGCGGCTTCACTGATGTTGATTGGGCAGGAAACATTACTGACCAAAAGTCCACCTCTGGCTATTTCACATTTGTTGCAGGAAATCTTGTCACGTGGCAAAGCAAGTAACAAAACGTAGTCACATGATCATCAACTGAAGCGGAGTATAGGGGCATGGTTCATGGGATATGTGGACCTTGCTAAAAGAAATAGGCTATCAACTGAAGGAACCAATGCCATTGTATTGTAACAATCAAACGGCTCGAGAAATAGCTAATAATCCAGTGCAACATGATCGAACTAAGCACATTGAAGTTGATTGACATTTCATCAAAGAAAAGTTGAATATGAAGTTGGTGGATATTCCATTTATTAGATTAAGTGAGTAGTTAGCTGATATTCTCACACATGCAGTTTCATCTGAAGTTCTTTGTCAGTAAACAAGTTAAGCTTAGAAGATATTTACACACCAACTTGAGGGGGATTTGGAGCACCAAACGACAAGGAATCGATGATCCGAGGTTAGCATATTTATGACGGCCCCAATTCCCCATAAAACTAGGTTCCGCCCTGCCTAGACCTACGTGGACCCCTGAGCCCTTACTCAGGAAGTCTACGTATCCTAGTCAGCCTCAAATCCTTATATACGTCATTATTTTATTATTTAAATGTGTGAGTTATAGGATTATAACGTTATCAGGACATTCGCAGCGGAAAATCACTATAATAAACTATAACTAGTAAATGGAAAATCAGGTAAATAGATAACCTATCATGTGGAAACCCTGATAAATGGATAAATACATGCATGTCTAGTGATTAAAGATAAACAGTGCGATCATACATGATATCCCTAGTCTCTTAATCCCCGATATATGTCCCAATGTTTTACAAAACATACAATACAATAATCATAGTTAAAAGAACAAAACCTACAGTGAGTAAAGGAAAGGAATGCTCCAAGAGTCCTCAGAGGATATCACCTATTATCAACTCCTTCCCTTTGCTCGTCTCTGCTCTATCTGCACCACTGTCACAAAATAGATGGTGAGTGCGTGAAAAATATGAAAGTCATGTCATAAGAAACTAAACAATAATTCAAGATGTACCAAATAAACAGTCCAAATATCATGCGGTATTGAAAGATAGAAAATGTAACAAATTGCATGATAAACAGACTGGCAAGCGTAGCAACGAAATTTGAGTGTCCAAAGAGTCAAGAGAGGCCCATAAGTAGTCAATTTCAATGTAGTACAACAGTACCGCAATTCATAGTCACAACAGTTCACAACAATACAATACTCAGGGTGCAACCCACTATTAGAGGGTGGATAACACCCTTGCAGGTAGTGCTTACGTTTGCCCAGCTAATATGGACCCAGGAGTACCTTCACAACACACTTACGCCAAGACACTCAACCAAGGAAATATAAAATGGAATTCCAACAATAGCTCAATTCAAATAGAAAATGGCCATAATGGAAATTGAATTAATGTATATTTTCTTATTGGCTTACAATCGTACGAAAAACGTACCTCAAATACCGTAAAACTCCGATCCTCGCGTAACCATCCAAGTTGTCCCATTTGAATTCTCAAAGGCTGGCAATCATTTAACCTAAATTTGGGTTAATTAGAGTCATTACTTGACCCTAGATAGTCCCCTAAAGTTTCTCAAAATCTTAGAAATTTATTTAAAATTTTTGTTTTTATTGTTCCCCACGCCGCCAGGCCAAAACCCACAACGCCAATTAAAGTGTGTACAATGTTTTGCTTGCTGTCTCAGACGTTGTGACCGACGTCGTAGGAGAAAATCCCTACGGTGTCCCTTACGGCGTGGCAAACAGAATACTTTTTTGGGGTTTTCCGGAACCGCAGCTCGTGTCGTCGTGTTCTGAGCCTATCTAAAACTCTTAGGGACGTCCAAACCAACATCAAACACACCTCAGTTTGTGTTGAAACCCCGACAAATAACCTTATTCGTAAATTACACAAAAATTCATCAAAAATCTCCAAATATTCCCACCAACTTCAAATACTAAAAACAATCACCAAAACATCACTTAATCAACCAATTGATTCCAAAAACATCACTCAAACTTATTTCCAACATTTTCTAAAAATCTCGTCCGAAATCGTCGTGACGAAAACTCGCAAAACTGATGTCAAATCGTAGATAAACACAAGAGGAGTAGGGATCCTACCTTTTTACGTGTGATTGGTCAATCCCCAATATCCAAACGAGCTCGAGAAATCCGAAACCCTCTCATTTCTCTCGTTCTCACGTTTAATCAAAATGAAATGGATTGAGGAGAGATAAAAGGAGATGGCCTTTATATACATCTCATTTCATCAACTTACATGCACGAATCTCGAGGCACATCTTGTGTTTCTCCCTCAAACCATCCAACAACTCCAACTCAAATTCATGACTTCGTTAGGTGACTTTGTCTTCAAAACTAAGCCATTTCTTGCTTACATCGTTCGTTCTTATACCCGTTTCACCTCACGACTCGCACCACATGTGTTCCCAGACACAACCTCTCTTTAATATTTTATGTAATTATTTATTATTTTATGATAATTTCCTAATTACCATGTTTTTAGTATTTAATTATCCATATTATACCCTAAAATTCTTATTTTTCCTAGGCAAATCTCACACAAAAATCCGTGGCGATTAATAAAATAAAAATCAGGCACTAGGACATACATTGTTCATATTCGAGTATAAATAATAATACAAACATCAAGAAAAAATAAAATATACCTTAGTGTCGACTCTCGAGGCTTAAGTAATATGACAAGTCACGAGGGATAGGTCACGGTCCTGAAACACGACAAGTGTCACCAATTAAATTTGAGGGTCGTTACAGTTTTTCCAACTTATTAGAATTTCGTCCTTGAAATTAATCTAATAATTACTCAAAACAATGACTTACTGGAATCAAATAAATGAGGAAAATACTCGCGCATATAGAACTCTAACTCCCAGGTCAACTCCTCGTTTTTGTGGTACTGCCACCTAACGAGTACTAAAGGTATCTCCTTATTCCTCAGTATATCAATCTTCTTGTCCACAATCTGAATTTGCTGCTCCTCATAAGTAATATAATCAAGTAAATCAATCTGACTTAGATCTACCGTCGGTCGTTGTCCTTCACTTGACTTATCTAGTCGAAGCATAGAAATATGGAAAATTGGATGAACTTTAACGAGTTGAGGCGGCAACTCCAACTCATAAGCAACCTCACCGACTCTCTTCACAATCTTAAAAGGACCAATAAACCTAGGCGCAAGTTTTTCCTTGATTCCGAACCTTTTGTGACCCTTTAGAGGCGAAACCTTCAAATACACATAGGCTCCCTCATCGTACTGTAACTCGTCGTGATACTTATCATAACACTTTTTCTGTCTCTCCTGAGCACCCTTAAGTGTCTGACTAATCTGTCGTACCTTGTCAGTATGATCAAAAACAATCTTAGGCTCAACTATCACTACATCCTCAGGCTCCGCCCAATAAGATGGTGATCTACAAGGTCTGCCATACAGTGCCTCAAATGGTGCCATGCCAATACTAGCCTGGAAACTGTTGTTGTACACAAACTCGCATAAATGAAGGTACTCTTCCCAAGATCCTTCGTACTCCAGTACACACATCCTCTAACACCTGAATCAGTTTATCAGACTGTGCATCTTTTTGTGGATGGTACGCCATACTCAAATCAAGCCTGGTGCCAAACTGAGCCTGCATGCTCTGCCATAGCAATGACGTGAACTGCGGTTCTCTATCTGACATAATAGATAACGAAACTATTTCACACTCGTAGAGAATACTTAATCTATCAACCCTGTGTGTAGTGGATACCGGAATGAAATGTGCAGATTTCATCAGTCCGTTCACAATTACCTAGATATTGTCATGTCCGAGAGATGATCGTGGCAAACCATTGACAAAATCCATAGCAATGTGCTCCTACTTCCACTGTGGAATTGGAAGAGGTTACAGGAATCCTCCAGGTCACCTATGTTCAGCCTTCACACATTGGCATATCTTACACGCTCGTATAAACTCCGAAACATCAGTTTTCATCCCAGACCACCAAAAGAGGCATCGCATATCAACATACATCTTGGTCCGACCCAAATGAATAGAAAAACACGAATGGTGAGCCTCTTGAAGTATCTCAGTGCGCAAATCAGCCACTAATGGAATCCATAGTTGCCTTCGATACCTTAGACATGCGTACGTCAACTGACTCCAGTCAAGATAATATGAACTATCGGCATCTCACTGAATCTCTGATATAACTCATCAGTTTGTTTTCCCTTATGAACTACCTGAAGTGAAACAGTCTGCATCCTCATCTGACCACAAATCTGTCCTGGTAGTAGCTGGCACGTCAACTGAACTCATCATCCCAGCTGCCTTGAGTAATGCATACTCGTGAGTCATGTGACACACAACTACCTCACCATCAGATCCTCTTTTGCTCAAAGCAACAGCAACTATGTTGGCTTTCCCATGATGATACTCATGCGAAACATCATAATTCTTCAGGAATTCTAACCAATGTTTTTGTCTCAGATTCAGCTCCTTCTTAGAGAATAAGTACTTCAAGCTCTTGTGATCAGTGAAAAGATCAAACCTCACACCATACAGGTAATGTCTCCAAATCTTCAACGCAAAGACCTTAACAGCTAACTCCAAATCATGTGTCGAATAATTCTTCTCATGAACTTTGAGCTGTCGAGATGCATACGCAATGACCTTGCCCTCCTGCATCAAAACACAACTAAGGCCAACCTACGATGCATCAGTGTAAACCAATAAGTCCTTTCCTCTCTCAAGTAATGCAAGAACTGGCGCAGTCGTAAGCTTCTCTTTCAAAGTAGAAAATGCTTGTTCACAACTCTCATCCCAGTCAAACTTCACATTCTTTTAAGTCAGCCTAGTCATCGGTGTAGTAATCTTGGAA
Organism: Stephania japonica; assembly: GCA_039657345.1. Taxonomy (NCBI): domain Eukaryota; kingdom Viridiplantae; phylum Streptophyta; class Magnoliopsida; order Ranunculales; family Menispermaceae; genus Stephania; species Stephania japonica. The sequence continues at coordinate 11,491,352 of CM077564.1, read as the reverse complement.
AAATCCTATACAAAACGACGATAATACCCACCTAATCCTAGAAAATTATGGATCTCTGTCACTATAGTTGAAGTAGGCCACTCAACTATTGATCTAATCTTCGCATAATTCACAGAAACACCATTGGCTCCAACAACATGACCCAAAAATCTGAACTCTGGTAGCCAAAACTCACACTTACTGAACTTGGCATACAACCGGTGGTCCCTCAAAGTCTGTAGAACTATCCAGAGATGTGCCTCGTGCTCCTCACGAGTCCTGGAATAGGTAAGGATATCATCAATGAACACAATCACATATCTATCCAAATAAGTCTTTAGTACTCTGTGCATGAGATCCATAAATATAGCTGGCGCGTTAGTCAAACTTAATGGCATGACCATGAACTGATAATGGTCGTATCTCGTACTGAATGCAGTCTTCTCCTTGTCTTCAGCCCTAATCCTGAGCTGGTGATTTCCTGACCTTAGGTCTATCTTTGAACCACTTCGCTCCCGTCAACTAATCAAACAAATCATCCATACAAGGAAGTGGATACTTATTCTTCACCGTTACCCTGGTTCAGCTGTCTGTAGTCAATGCACAACCTTAAGCTGTCGTCTTTTTTCTTCACAAAAAACACTGGTGCACCCCACAGTGACACATGACATGACGTGATCCTTGGGTCGCCCTATTCACCGAGATAGAGCTGGCAACACGTGGTATGGCCTAGTGGGCATACACACTTGAATGGCATGGAGGGAGCCCTGCTCAACATTCGTGCATTAAACCACAACCAAGAATAGAGTATTGAAATAACATAAATTGAATTCAAATGCCAAAAGAAGTAAATACTCAAGTAATTTCAGTTGGGATACTACACACCTCAAACCGCACTCCAACTAATCCCAAATGTAACCAAATCACGCCCGCAATGCGTATCGATTCCTCGGTTAATCAACCCAAATCCTGATTATCAAAATTATCCTTGAATTTTCCAAAATTCTAAATCCTACCTATATCCATTTTATCAATTTAAATCCCCATTATATTGCTTACAATCATCAAATAAAACCTAATAAAAATCCCATTTCAGAAAATATATTTTTAAATTTTTATTTCATTTTTGTTCTAGAAGCTGCAAGTGGCGTCGTCGTGTTCAACATCTCCATGGCATGCCTCACGGCATACTAGACGACGAAACCCACGTCGCATAGAACAACCCTCCCACAGTGTGAAATAAAGCGTTCGTGGGAGTTTCATCTCTGGTTTGGACACCACAGGTAACGCCGTAGAAGTTTTCTCCCCTCGGTGCCCCTGGCGGCGTCTCAACCAGTAACACCCTTAAGGGTTTTCGAGCCCCCTAGGCTTGTCGTCGCGATTCGAACTCGTCCCAACATCACATAAAAACACTTATAAACCATTTACTGCAATAACCCCTCGACAGAAAATGTTCGAAACCAAAACCCCGACAAAATCCATTCAAAAACCTTGTTTTTTTTCCAAAAACCAACACACTAACCACAACTTCAACTAAATCTCCACTTGTTGCTAAAAAACCACACTAAAATTCATAGCAACACTGCCCAAACCAGTGTTCTCAAATCAATTTTCGAAACCAACGTAAACACCCAAACTTTTGTAACCGAAACGTAGATATCGAGATGAAGAACGAGATGCTAACCTCGGATTGTTGATTCCTCGTCGTATGGAACTCCAAATCACCTCTTGAAATCAAGAAAACCCTATTCACCAATTAGATTTTCGGATTTGGTTGCAATAGGAGAGAGAAAAGGTGACAAGTGATGAGAAAAGTTGTCTTTTATACCCAAAATGTGATCTTATGTATATATGTATCTCAATGCTCAATCCAAGGGCTCTTTTGAGGTCAATTAGTCCACCTTCGGGTGACTTGGGTGGTGACACTCTCTCCCTTGACTTGTCTTTGCAAAAACAAAGCATTAAACCCTTGGGTGTTATGATACCCAATTCCCGCACGTACCCTCGTGTCCCCGCGTATCCTCTCTCCACAAATGCATATACTACGTTACTTATTAGTTATTAATTGTATTTCATCATTTTCCCATGTGTATTTGACTACCCAACCTAGTGTATTGTTATTCACCTACCTAGTTCCCGTGTCTACACGCTATTCAGGGGCAAATACTCATCACACTCTCTCGCACGTCAATAACACAATAAATAACACACATCGCGGCGCCAATAACCTAATAACACAGAAACGTTGCAAATTAAAGCATAACAACACAAAAATTTCTATTTACCTAACTCTAGGAGCCTTGGCCTAACTGCGGGTCCCACGAGCATCTGAGTTGTCCACCACGTCTAGAAACACGTCATTAATAATGATGAATTAACTTTGGGCCACTATGATTCTTTCCAACTGGGTTAAATTTCGTCCCAAAATTTAAATAACTAACTAAACACTTACTGACAAATAGCTGAGGGTACCGTCACTGCATCGTAGACTTAAGCTCCCAGGTGAGTCCCTTAGTCCCGTGATGCTGCCAACGAACCAAAACCTTCGGGATCTCCCTGTTCCTTAGAATCTGCACTCTACGATCCATTATCTTTGCTGGTTGCTCCCATATGTGCTATCGGGTCATACCTCTACCTGCATGGCATCAACCATAGGTCTCTGCCTTGTCCTAGCTAGTCTCAACATCGACAAATGAAATATAGGATGTACCCCAGCCAACTGCGACGGTAACTCTAACTCGTACGCTATACTGCCGACACGTGCCTTGACACTGTATGGTCTAACAAATCTCGGTGCCAGTTTCCCCTTAATGCCAAAACTTTTATGCCCTTTCCATGGAGAAACCTTCAAATATACCATATTATCAACCTCGTAGCTCAGATTCCCGATATACCTGTCTGCATATTTCTTCTGTCTATCCTGGGCTGCTTGAAGTCTCTGCCTAATCTGCCTCACCTTCTTAATGTGATTCACAACAACATCAGGTCCTACAACCATTGTATCCTTCAGTGCTGCCCGACATGTTGGTGGCCTACAGGGCCTACCATGTAGTGCCTCGAACTCTGGCATCCCGATACTCGTCTTATAGTTGTTGTTGTACACAAACTTGCATAATGGCAGATAATCCTCCCACGATCCCTATAAAATACACGCCCTGAGCATATCCTCGAGAATCTGAATCAATCGTTCTGACTGCTTGTAAGTCAGAGGATGGTACGGAGTGCTAAACTATGCTCAAGTGCCAAACTACTCCTGCATACTCTCCCAAAACCTCGAAGTAAACCTCAGATCTCTGTCAGACACAATGGAGACTGGTACACTGTGCAATCTGACAATCTCTCTCTCGAAGATAGTGCTCAGCTGTGCAACTGAATATCTCATGGCAATTGGTATAAAAGTATGACGACTTCATCAACCTGTCGATAACTACCCAAACTGTATCGTATCTCCTCGTAGTCTACGGTAGGCCACTAACGAAGTTTTTGGTCACTTGTTCCCATTTCCACTAAGGAATGGACAGCGGCTGTAGCAACCCAGCTGGCCTCCTATGCTCAACTTTTACCTATTTGCAAATATGACAACTCCAGACGTACCTGCCTACGTCAGCCTTCATCCCTGGCCACCAAAACAATCTTTATAGGTCATGATACATCTTAGTCCGACTAGAATGAACTGTAAATCTTGAAAGGTGTGCGTCATCCAGAATGTTGTCCTTGAGCTCCGGTATCGCTGATATCCACAAACGACCCATGTGTCTCAAACACTCGTTTGAACCCTAAACCACTTTGTATCCCTCGGATCATGAGCCAGTCCACTGATCTGTAAATGTCAACCCTTAACTCTCTACAACTAAGCAACCCACTTAAGAGACATTGTGGGAACTCGCATCTGACAACAAATGTGTAGCTCAGCAACAGACTCTTTCACACACAACACCGATGTAGCCTCAAACAACCCGTGCTCGTGTGTCATATGTCGTAGTACTGTCTGGCTCTCGATGTCGGTCAAGCTCAGCGCATTAGCTACGGCGTTTGCCTTACTCGGGTGGTACTCAATGGCGAAGTCGTAATCCTTCAGTAACTCAAGTCATCTCCATTGTCTCATGTTCAACTCCCTCTGATTGAATAAATACAACAAACTCTGGTGGTCAGTAAACAATTCAAACCTCTTACCATAAAGGTAGTGCCTTCAGGCCTTTAGTGCAAACACGACTGCCTCAAGCTCCAAGTCGTGCACTAGATAACTCTCCTCGTGGGATCTCAATCGTCGTGATAAATAGGGCACTGGGTATCCATCCTGCATCAACACACAACCCAACCCAGTCCCTGACACATCAGTATAAATTGAGAATTCTCTCCCTACCACAAGTAGTGCCAAAACTAGTGCAGAAGTCAATTGTCTTTTCAGCTCCTAAAAAACATCCTTACACTCCTATAACCAGTCAAATATGGCATCCTTCTTGGTCGACCTAGTCATTGGTGCTGCAATCAATGAAAAATCCTACACGAAACACTTGTAATATCCTGCTAAACCTAGGAAACTCCAGATATCAGAAACAAACTCGAGTGTCCTCTACTCGGTGATAGCCTGAATCTTGTCACCACCAACTGATATGCCCTGATAGCTGATGACGTGCCACAGAAACTTAACTTCATTAAGCCAAAATGCACACTTGCTGAACTTGGCGTAAAATCGGTGCTTTATTAGCGTCTCCAACACCTCCTTGAGATGCTGCTCATACTCTACACGGGTTCTACTGTAAATCAAGATGTCTCCGATGAGAACTATGACATATGGATCCAAAAATGGCCTAAGCACCCTGTGCATCAAACCCATGAAGATCGTCGGCGCGTTAGTTAACCCAAACGGCATGACTGTGAACTCGTACAACCCATATCGCGTACTGAAGGCGGTTTTCTCAATACCCCATCTTAAATTCTCAACTGCTGATATTCGGATCTGTGGTTAATCTTCGAGAAGAATTTGGCTCCTACCAACTGATCGAATAAGTCATCGATCCTGGGAAGTGGTTACGGTTCCTAATCATTACCTGATTCAACTTCCTGTAGTCTACACACATCCGCATCGAGCCATCCTTCTTCTTCACAAAAGAATTGGAGCTCCCCAAGGTGACATGCTAGGGTGAATGAATCCCTTCTATAGTAACTCCTCTAACCGGGTCCTCAACTCTTCCTACTCCGATACTGACATCCTATACATCCTATACGACATAGCCACGTACACCTCCATTTCCTGTGACGTCGCTAGTCTGGCTTGAGTGATAGGTAATGTTGTCGTAACTCCAGCAAAAGAAAACTTTGGAATCCCCTCGATGTAAAATATCACAGTCTTGCTGAATCAGTCGATCTATGCGTAATAAGACGATAACCAATCCATAACGAACATGGCATCAAACTCTAGGTACTCTAATACTCTCAAATCGGTCGATAATTGATGTCCCTCTATCTCAACCATACAATCCCAACAACTCTGGCTAAGGTAAATCCCATCCCCAGCTGTCGTATTAAAAACAAGATGTGTATCTAAAGTCTATGCATCTAACTCAAATCTCCTTTCATGCATCCAGATATAAAAGAAAACGTGTTGCCATAATCAAACATGACATGCATAAAAGTACCACAAACAAATAACATACCCTCAACAAGCTGTCTGGTCGCCTCTCGCTCTGGTTGTGCAACCCAAAAAGCAGTTGTCTGGGCCCTATCTTTGGTCTGCTCAATCTATGGTGGTACTGGTGCTGGTTCAGTACACTCTACCACAAGATGTCCCTCCTGACCACAACAAACATAAGAACGAGTATCTGATCTGCTAGTGGTCCTCTAACTATGCGTCTGACTCTGGCCACGACTTTGGCCTCTCTAACCCAAACTCCTATCCTGCCTCTGTGCTGTCTCGGTTGATCAACTGGTGCAGAAGCCTCAGAATAAGCTACCTCACAATCATCTCGCTTGTCTTGATCATCCCAACGATCTTTATCACCTCTACGACCCTGATCTAACTGTCAATCACCTTTATGAGGTCACTGTCCTTGTCCCTGTCGGCTTTGATCCTCCTCTACCTCTTCAACCTCTGGTCAGACCGAGAACTCTGAGCTGGATGACACTACTAACCCCCCAGCGCAGCCTAAACTGCTAATCTACTAGCCCTCTATACCAGATATGTCTCCTGCGAGAGAGACCTGTCATAAACCTCTAACAAGGTACCCACTCCATTAGAAACAACTGTGGTAGCTATCCTCTCATCCAAACCTCGTACAAAATCGTATATCTACAATCTGTCAGTCCACGCCAAATCCATGGAATAAGACAAAAGATATATGTACCTCTCCATGCACTCGGTAATAAACATCTCACCCTGAACCAATGTTAAAAACTCCTCTCTCAGTCGAATCTTGACCTCCATAGGTATATACTCATCCATGAATAATACTCAGAAGTCTGCCAGGTAGTAACCGTAGGATATGTCGCTCTGTAAGTGGTCCACCATATAACAAGTGATCTCAAGCAATAACTAGCCAATCTGAGTTGATCTACCTCCTCGACTGACAACATCTCGTGTAGTCTCTCATGAGCCAGTAGCCACCTCCCGGCTAACTCTGGATCTCCGGCTCCATAGAAGTATCCTGGAGAAAATCTAAGGTAATCCTTCAGCTTCCTCGCCTCCACAGTCATCAAATCCCCTGACGTAGATGCCACAACTTGTTGTTCAGTAGTCGAACGAGTTACAACTACTATAGTCTCTGCTAGAACAACCACTGGTGCAGCCTTCTCGGCATGTGTTTCAGATACTGCAGCTTGCCCCAGAGTCTCAACAGTAATAGGAGCCACAACTACAAGAGTAGTAACTAATAGTGCAGCTACAACTGTAGTAGCAGCTATCGTAGTCTCCCGAGCTCTCAACATATCCATCAACAGTGCAAACCTATCATCAATAGTCCGCACTAATGAATCCAATGTCAATGTTTGCCTAGTCAGATAACTGGTATCCTCGACCTCAGGCTGAGTCGTATCTGAAGGCTGCCCGTCCATTGGTATCTGCATAAAAAAAAGTGCCTCAATATGAATATACGTGTATCGTATGTAATATACAACAAAAACATAACACGTATAACCCTGATTTCTACCCATATCTCATCACTTCCCAACAAGGATTCTAGGCAATTATTTTGGGTTTCCATATCTAAAGCTTATTCATCAGGTTTATGATCAAGTTTTTCCTCAATTTAGAGTCTTAGTTTCCACTAAACCTAGGCTCTCATACCAAAATGTAACGGCCCGTTTTACAAACAGATTGCCACAAGAGCTAATGCGAACCCACAATCTATCTTACCAGTGACAGTTGTGCTCCACATTGTATTATATCCTCCAATTTATCCTTCGTGGCCTTAATAAACAACAATTTACTAATTAAATTGAAATGAACTCCAATCATCTGTTAAGTTATCATTTTAACCTCAAAATATCATAGCGAAAGTCTTACAAACACCTTAAATCAGGTAATAATAATCAAAATATATGATATAAACCATAAACCTAGTGTGGAAAACCCATGTGTCCAAAAATACCTCAGATGTCACAAAATATCAAAATATACAAGGTTTCAATGTATCTCTCAAACCTAAGTTCCCAAAATGAAAACAAATACATATAGTACAAACGTACAAGTTGGGCTATGTATATATGAATTAGCAGTACTTTGGAAGCTTGTCTTTACCTCGACTCGTACTAGGATCTGCACTTAAGCCTCACAAAAGGTAGATGATGAGTCCAGAGTGAGTATTCCCAAGGAAATTAAATGAGCAATACTGAAAGTAAATACCGGAATTTAAATAAAACTATTAAATAAACATGCAGAAATAAATACAATCAACTGTGATCATCGCATGGATAGATAATAGTGAAAGCTCAAAGTGTGTTCCTAGAGCCTAGGACCAGACTAGCACCATAATTCGAACTCTTCCACATAATACTGTCGGTGAGTCCCACTTAAGGAGGGCCGGTATTTAGATCTGCTCGATGACCGACGTTACGCCTATGACGCACCGACACGTGCCACGATGTGATCCTCGAGTCGCCCTGTTCACTGAGATCGAGCTGGCAACATTTTTTATGGCCTAGTGGCCATATACACTGGAATGGCACGGAGGGAGCCCCGCTCAACGTCCGTCCATTAAGCCACAACTAAGAATAGAGTATTGAAATAACAGAAATTGAATTCAAATGCCAAAAGAAGTGAATACTCAAGTAATTTCAATTGAGATAATACACACCTTAAACTGCACTCCAACTAATACCAAATGTCACCAAATCACACCCACAATGTGTATCAATTCCCCTATCAATCAACCCAAATCCTGATTATCAAAATTATCCTTGAATTTCCCCAAATCCCAAATCCTTTATAGATCCATTTTTATCAATTTAAATCCTTATTATATTTCTTACAATCATCAAATAAAACCCAATAAAAATCCCATTTAAGAAAATACATTTTTAAATTTTATTTCAGTTTTTGTTCCATACGCCGCAGGTGCTGCCGCCTTGTTCAACATCTCCATGGCGTGCTGAACGCCGTGACCCACGCCGCACACCTTCCCACAGCGTGACCTAAAGCGTCTCTAGGAGTTTCGTCTCTAGTTTGGACACCGTAGGTCACGCCGTGGGAGTTTTCTCCCCACAGCGCCCTTAACGACATCTAAACCAGTGACGCCCTTAAGGGGTTTTTGATCCCCTCGGCTTGTCGCCATAATCCGAACCCGTCCCAACATCGCATAAAAATGCTTATAAACCATTTACCGCTACAACCCCCTTGACAGAAAATGTTCGAAACCAAAATCACGACAAAATCCATTCAAAACCTTTTTTTCCAAAAACCAACACACACCTCAACTTCAACTAAATCTCCACTTGTTGCTCACAAACCATACCAAAATCCATAGCAACACTGCCCAAACCAGTGTGCTCAAATTGATTCTCGAAACCTATGTAAACACCCGAACTTTTATGACCAAATGTAAATATCGAGATGGAGAACAAGATGCTAACCTCGGATTGTCGATTCCTTATCGTATGGACCTCCAAATCACCTCTTGAAATCAAGAAAACCCTATTCACCACTTAGATTTTTGGATTTAGTTGCAATAGGAGAGAGAAAAGGTGACAAGTGAGAAATGTTGTCTTTTATACCCAAAATGTGATCTTGTGTATATGTGTATCTCAATGCTCAATCTAAGGGCTCTGTTGAGGTCAATTAGTCCACCTTAGGGGCACTTAAGTGGTGACACTCTCTCCCTTGACTTGTCTTTGCACAAACAAAGCATTAAACCCTTGGGTGTTCTGATACCCGGTTCCTGCACTTACCCTCGTATCCCCAGTTTATCCTCTCGCCACGAACGCATATACGACGTTATTTATTAGTTATTAATTGTATTTCATCATTTCCCATGTGTATTTGACTACCCAACGTAGTGTACTATTATTCGCGTACTCGGTTCCCACGTCTGCGTGCTATTCGGGGCAAATACCCATCACACTATCTCGTACGTCAATAATACAATAAATATCACATATCGCAATGCCAATAACCTAATTACACAGAAACATCGCAAATTAAAACACAACACAAAAATGTATATTTACCTAACTTCGGGAGTGCCCTAACCTAACTGCGGGTCCCACGAGCATCTGAGCTGTGATGGCCCCAAATTCCACAATCCTAAAATTGGGCACCGCCTGGCCTAAACCTGCGCAAACCACCAAGCCAGTCCTGCCAAGTCCCGCAGGCCTAGTAAGCCTATCCTTACCATTTAACCATTTATTAAGTATTTAAAAGTAAAGTCAATTAATTAGTGAGTTATCATATATATATATATATATATATAACAGAAGCGAATAAACTCAAACTAATCAATAACCTCAAAGCACTAAGTTAGGACAAACCTAGGGCGTGGAAACCCCGTAAACATAATCCACCAAACACATGAATCAAATGAGAGTATCAATAATGTCTTACATATCCAACGCCTTCTCTGTCCCCAGTGCCGTTTAAGGGGCTACTAGGGGTGATTCCCACCCCGGCTCTCGCCACCGTGAGCCAATTTAATCCAAATTTGTTCAGAAACTCGACGTCGGTCCAACCATAGCCTCGAGTTGTCCCAAAAATGCTCGAAATCATTGAAAATCCATTCGAAATGAATCAACAGCTCGAAATTCTTTGAAAAGTCACTAAAACCCCAAAAACTCGACCAAACTGAAAACCACCTTCATAAAACTCGTATTGATCGTCGCGAGGATCACCAAAACGTCAAGAGTTTCAATCAAATCTGAAATCTCGACGTGGTGTCCAAATTTCATTGCGACAAATGCGAACAAAACACATATCAACACACGCGGAGGTTTCGAATCTCACCTCTGATCGGCTTGTCGTCAACTTACCGGTGCTACTCCGGTGACCACCTCCTATAACAACTTTGTTTTCTTGGAAAACAAGAGAGAAGAAAAGAGAGAAAATGAGAGGAAGAGAGAGAAAAGTGAAGTGGTTTAGGTTTTATATCCCTCTCCTTATCCACTTATTCGCACGCATCTCGAGGCAAATCAAGGACCCTCTTATAACCTGTCCTACCCAATCTAACACACCATCTGTCACTTTATTAGATGACTTGAGCTACACACTTGGTCATCTCTAACTCCGCCCTAGTATTCCCAAATTTGAACTGCACCGAGACTCGCCCTGTCACGCGCACCCGGTCGCAACCACATACCAACATGCCTATTATTTTATAAAATTTTGTTTTGTCGATGTTTTTAATTAAGTTTGTTCCCCAAACTACTAAACCTTACTTCATAATACTAACGCTTGCACGCAAACATCCTCACACGTTTAAAACATTAAAATTTATTAAAGACATACAATATAATACAAGCACCACACAAAACTAAGGTACCTCGACGTCGACGACCGAGAATTTGATGATTGTATCACAATGGAGGGCCCACGTACACTTAGATTGACACGTGGTATAGGTTAGAATTTTAGGGTTGTTACAGTCTTCCCAACTAACTGGAATTTCGGCATTGAAATTAAAACGAAACTAAGGGAAAGACTTACTGAATCAGAAGAGGTAGGGGAAACACTCGTGCATGTACGACTCAAGCTCCCACTTCAGCTCCTCGTCCTCGTGGTGTTGCCATTTGACGAGGACTAATAGGCTCTCCTTGTTCCTTAGGGTCTTCACCTTACGATCTAAAATTTGAATTGGTTGCTCATCATATGTTACATCATTTCTCATATCTATCTGGCTTAAATCTACCCTCATTCGTCTGCCCTCTCTGGACCTATCCAGTTGTAGTATCGATATATGAAAGAAAGGGTGGATCCTTAACATTTGAGACGGTAACTCCAGCTCATACGCAACCCTGCCTACCTGCTTCACCACTCTAAACGGACCAATGACCTCAACACAAGTTTCCCCTTTATCCCAAACCACAACGGAGACACTTTCAGATATACGTAATCCCCGACCGATATTCTAACTCCCCGTGATACAAGTCATAATACTTATTTCGCCTCTCCTGCGCACCCTTCAATTTCAATTGGATCTGGCGTATCTTTTCTTTGTGATCTACCACAATCTCTAGCCTAATCGTTTCCATATCCTTGGGCTCCGCCCAACAAGATGGAAATCTGCACAGCCTCTCATATAATGCCTCAAATGGCGCCATGTCAATACTGGCCTGATAACTGTTATTATATGCAAGCTCACACAGATGAAGATACTCCTCCTAGGATCCACCGTACTCCAAAACACACATCCTCAACATATCCTCAAAAATCTGGATCAAACGCTCTAACTATCCATCGTCTATGGGTAATAGGCGGTACTAAGGTTCACCTTTGTGCCAAACTGTGTCTGCATGCTTTACCAAATCTGCGATGTGAACTGCGACCCTCCATTAGACACGATCAGTAACGGTACAGCGTGAAGTCAAACTATCTCCCTCTCGTGTAAAATCGCCAACCTATCTACCTGATGTGTAGTCGAGATCGGTATAAAGTGCGTGAACTTAATAAATATGTCCACAATCACCCAGACGCTATCATGTCCTTGCCGAGATCAAAGTAGCCCACTAAAAAATCCATGGTAATGTGCTTCCACTTTCACCGAGGAATGGGAAATGGCTAAATAACCCCCCAGGACTGCGATGCTCAACCTTAACTCGTTGACAAATTTCATACCCTCGAACAAAATCAGAAACATCAGTTTTCATCCCCGACCACTAGAATAGATGACGCACATCTGCGTACATCTTAGTCCTACCAAAATAAATCGTAAAACGTAAGTGGTGTGCCTCATGAAGTATCTCATCACGTAGTTCAACCATTGATAGAATCCACAATTGTCCTCTAAATTCCAAGCATGAGTCTATCGATTGACTTCAATCTGCATGATCTAAACTTTCTGCCAACCCCAAAAACTTCTGAGTCCTTATCTACCCAAAAACAGTCTGCAGACCCTCGAGTACACTCTGAATCGATACTGTCTGAGTCCTCATCTACCCGCAAATCATTACTCTGGTATCGATTGAAACGTTATCAGAACAAATCTTCCCAATTGTCTCGAGCAAGCCGTAATCGTGCGTCATGTGGCAGGCAACAACCTCTGAGTCAACCCCTCTACGGATCAATGCGTCTGCAACCACATTAGCCTTCCCCAAGTGGTACTCCAAAGAAAAATCATAGTCCTTGAGGAACTCAAGCCATCGCCTCTGTCGGATGTTCAACTCATTCTGAGTGAAGAGGTACTTCAAACTCTTGTGGTTAGTGAATAGAACGAATATCTCCCCGTAGAGATAGTGGCGCCAAATCTTTAGTTCAAATATCACTACCGCCAATTCTAAGTCATGCATAGGGTAGTTCTTCTCATGAATCTTCAGTTGTCGGGACGCGTAGGCAATCACTGTACCGTCTTGCATCAGAACACAACCCAAATGGATCTTAGAAGCATCGGTGTTCACCTCAAAACCCTTCCCTTACTCGGGCAAAGCCAAAACTGGTCAATAGTCAGTCGTTCATTCAATGTCTTGAACGCTTGCTCACAGTCGTCGTTCCACTAAAATCTAACATCCTTCTTCATCAATTGTGTCATAAGTGTCGCGATCTTTAAGAAGTCCTGTACAAAACACCGATAATAACCTGTCTAGCCCATAAAATTACGGATATTTGACGTTGATCTCGGTATAGGCCAATTGCTAACCGCCCTGACCTTAGCGGGATCCACTGATACTTTGCCGATCCCAACAATATGACCTAGAAATCCTACCTCCGTCTGCCAAAGCTCACACTTATTGAACTTAGCAAACAATTGGTGCCCTTTCAGTGTCTGCAAAATTAACCAAAGGTGCTCCTCGTGCTCCTCACGAGTCCCGGAATAGATCAAGATGCCATCGATGAACACAATGACGAATCTGTCCAAGTACTGTCTCAACACTCGATGCATCAAATCCATGAACACTATTGGGGTTAGTCAGTCCAAACGGCATGACAGTAAACGGGTAGTGTCCATATCGAGTGTGAAATGTAGTTTTCTCCGTATCTTCTGCTTTAATCCTCAGCTAATGGTACATATATCTCAAATCAATCTTCGAGAATTACTACGATCCTGTCAACTGGTCGAACAAGTCATCGATGCGAGGAAGTGGATACTTGTTCTTCACTGTCGCTTTGTTCAACTGTCTATAGTCGATGCACAATCTTAGGATGTCGCCCTTCTTCTTAACAAACAACACCAGCACGCCCCAAGGCGACATACTCGGGCAAATAAAGACTAATTCCAACAACTTGTCTAGTTGTCCTCTCAGCTCCTCTAACTCTCTTGTAACCATAAGATACGGCGGAATCAAAATAGGTTTGGTCCCCGAGACGAAGTCAACGATGAAATCAATCTCCCTAGGTGGTGGTAAGCCTGGTAACTCTGTTGGGAAGACATTAGGAAACTCGTATACCACTGGAACATCCTCCAACCTAGTCTCCACTCCTCCCGTCGTACTCAACACACCAGCGAATGTCTCTACATCTACGCTAGTGGCGACTCTACCCCTGGTGATCGGTACACTAGTTGAAGTCCCCTGAAAACTAAACTTCGGATGCCCAAGAATTTGAAATGTGATCCTCTTACTGAAGTAGTGAATATGTGCATGATAAGCACCCAACCAATCAATGCCCAGTAGTGCATTGAACTCTAGGAACTCCAACACTCTCAGATCTATAAGTAAGATGTGACCCCCTATCTCTACCGAACAGTCAACACACTATAGGTTTCTTTTTTATCTTGTCCCCAGCAGTCGTGCTAAGGATCAAGGGTCTCTCTAATCTAATGGTTCTCAAACCTAACTCATCAACCATACGAACTGAAATAAAAAAACTATGGAACCAGAATCAAACATGTTATACTTAAAACGATTACAAATGTAAACCGTACCATCAATCAAGTTTCGTGTGGCAGTCTGATCTGATGCGGCAACGGCATGAAACTGCTCCTAGCCCTGCGACTGCCCTCGGCCCAGTCGTGGACAAGCACTGATGAAGTGGTCTAACTGTTCGCACTCATAGCATGCTCCCCTTTGAGATCCTGAACCAAGCAGACCACGCTGCCCTTGTCTCGGTGCCTGACCTAAACTTTTTCCCTCTAGTAGCGTCTTTATCCCTGTCTGTGTCTCTACTCCTAACCACTGCCCTGCCATCAACCCTCTGATGGCGGTGTCTCTGCTGGCTTAACTGAGTATGAGATGGTTGAACACTTGCATAGCTCCATGCTGGAGTAGATGGTATAATTGTTGTGGTGGGTGGAGCTGCTACAAATGCTACACTCTGAGCTCGGTCCCTCTATGACCATTGCTTGAATCTTTTCCTCTTCCTACCATCCCCTGAAGGCCTCCCTAACTGGGAAGGTGTTATTGAAGTAATATGTGCCCCAGTATGCAAACTACTAAAGCCCTCGCGGGCCATGGCTCTCGTAGGCCTTTTGCAAAGTCCTCGGGGTCTTGATACGACCACTGAACCAATCGGGATAAGTAGGCCATGCACAAAGTAATACTCCTGATCGGTGTTAGTGTTAGCTTCTTCTCCAACGTACTCTATCAGTCGTATGTATCGGTCCATGCACTGCATCACAGACTCATCTTGCCTCTATCGGATAGTCTGGAACCCGGCCCTTTTCAGATTACGGACCGTTGGAGGAATGTACTTTAACTCGAACCTCTACTTGAACTCAGCCCAATTTGTGGGCTTCCCCTTTGTAGCTACGCTGGTGAGCCACGAGACGTTTGCCTCTCCGAACAACGAAGCAGATGATATGCCAGCTGCATGTGGGGCGGCATAGCTAGAACATCATGAATCTTCTCGTGGCTCCTTAAGAACATCTCAGCTGCCTCAAGATCCATACCTCCGTAGAACTTCTCGAGCTAATGCCTCTGGAACTCACGGGCCTGCCTCACCTCTGTTGTAGCCTTAGTAACCGGAGTAGTTAGTGTACTAGGCATCTTCGCAGCCAGTGTATCCAACGCCAAAGGTACCACCTATGTTTAAGTAGGAGGTACAACAACTTCTAACTACATTATCAGAGCTACTGGGGTCTCCGACATCGCCACAATAGAAGTAGGAGCTGTCGATGTCACCGCTGTAGTCGGTGTGCCAGTCTCCTGCATAGTAGATAACCGAGAAGTAGTCGGTGTAGATGATGTCGTTGTAACGGGTGTCGGTGTAGATGGTGTCGTTGTAGCGGGTGCTATCAGTAGCCTCAGGATCTCCTCAAGTCGATGATCCTGACTCAATATCCTCTATGTCCAGATTTGGAACTCCTCCATACTGACGACTCTGGGACCAGGCATCCCACTATCATCATAAAGATCCAACTGATCCGCCATCGCTATCTGCAATTGAAGCGAATCCCCGAATCAATGAATAACAAATCGATACCATATAATACACCATCTCAAATATAACATGTACAACACAAGTTCTAACTTTTCCCCAACTCTCCTTACTTCCCAACTAAAACTTAGGTTAGGTTCATAGGGTTCCACTCTAAGTTCAACATTGTCCTAACTTCCGATACTTTGTGTCTTAGTGGATTGTGTTTTAAATTTAAGAGTCTTTTATTCAATTTTTACGCTCTGATACCAACTGTGATGGCCACAAATTCTACAATCATAGAATTGGGCATCGCCCAACCTAGACCTGCGCGAACCCCAGAGCCAGTCCCACCGAGTTGCGCAGGTCTAGTAAGCCTATCCTTACCATTTAACCATTTATTAAGTATTTAAAAGTGAAGTCAATTAATTAGCAAGTTATCAAATATATATATATATATATATATATATATATATAAGCAAATAAACTTAAACTAATCGATAACTGCAAAGCACTAAGTTAGGACAAACCTAGGGTGTGGAAACCCCCTTAAACATAATCTACCAAAACATGAATCAAATGAGAGTATCAACAATGTCTTAGATATCCAATATCTCTTAACTTAAAATCCCAAGTTCGAAAAACATCATAATAGATAATACAACCAATAGTTACCTATGTCAAGTAGAACAGGATTGCTCAAAGTAAATCACCTAGCTACATAACGTTCCCCTTACTGGTCTGTGGATCTGCACTCAGTCAAACACAAGAATGATGAGCCCAGGTAAGTAACGCCAAGCAGGAACAATAAATAATAGTAATTCGAAATAAATAAATCAAGCAGTCACTTTCATGTAGATAAAAAGAAAAGATAGGGAGCATATGAATATATAAAGACTGTAAGTAAATGAATGAGTAATCGAAATTGAGTGTCCCGAAATACAAAAGAGAGGCACAAGTAGTCCTGACCAAGAAAGTTTTTTGAGCCGAGGACAGAATCTCCTCAAATACTCGAAGTCCAGGACAAAATCTCCTCTAAGACCCCCACCCAAGTGCAGATTCCCTTGCAATCTGGTGGAGAACTCTCACCCCGTATTTATAACAACAAACAAATTGCGTATCCCCAGCCGTAAACCTCTAGTATATAAACTCAGAAGGCCCAAAATTCTCACAAGGATTACGCTTGACTCACTTGCCCTCAGACAACTCGAGAGAATGGAATTTCAAGATAACATTGAACAATATTAATAATAAATTTAAAGCTCAAGAAATAACTATAGTGTTCCTCACTGGTTTACTTACCTCCAATCCAAGCTAATCGCACTCTCGCGAACTCTGACTCATCCTTACGAAGTCTCGTGTGCTAATAACCCTGATAATACAATTTATTGTGATTTTCCATAAATTTTTATCCAATTTTTCTTATATATTTTCATTGTGTATTTTATCAATTTCCTGGTTATTAGGTCGCATTTGGACCCGTTTAAGTACCTAGGAGGTCCCCAATTCATCCCGAAGAAATCCCAAATTTTTGATAAAAATTTTTTGGTAAGATTTTGGTTCCAAGCGCCATGGGGTTTTCCCTGGAGGCACCTCCTTGGCGTGGGGCAGAGAAGCCTCTTATTTTATAAATTTGTGTTTTGTCGGTGTTTTTAATTAAGTTTGTCCTCCGGACTACTAAACCTTACTTCGTAATACCAACGCTCACACGCAAACATCCTCACACGTTTAAAACATTGAAATTTATTAAAGACATACAATATAATACAAACATCACACAAAACTAACATACCTCGGCGTCGATGACAGAGAATTTGATGACTGTATCACGACTGAGGGCCCATGTACACCTGGATTAACATGTGGCATAGGTTAGAATTTTAGGGTCGTTACATGAGCTGTCCACCATGTCTGCAAACACGTCATTAATAACGACAAATTAACTTCGGGTCGTTACATATGCTATGCACATTGGCTCATAAGCTGTAACATTATGATCAACTTGCCAGAAAGTAAGTTCTCTATTATTATTGTTATTATTATCATTGATGATGTTATCATCATCATCATTATTATTGTTATTATTCATTCTAGCAATTCTACTTTCCCTAGACTGTTGTTACCTTAAATTTTGATTATAAGTTTCATCTATCTCAGGATCAAAAGTGTAAAGATCATGTGGAATTAGAACGACGAAGTGTGTAGTGTCGAAGTGCACAATAGTTTCTTGAAAATGGTGCCAAAAATCTTAAGAAATTATTTAAAAATCCCAAAAAAGACATCAAAAATTGATGCAGTGTTGAATGCACAAAAGTTGCTCGTAAATTTAAATAATTTGTGGTAGTGGTAAGTGGGTTATCATCTCCATAGGGATTTTACAAACTCCTTAGGAAAAAAGTTTTATTTATTTTTGTTTATTTTAATTCAATTAATTTAATTAAATGAGAATTAAACTTCTACTAAATCTAAACTAATGCAATCAACTAAACTAACTAAACTAATTAAACTAATTAAACTAATGCAAACAAACTCTAAATAAAAACAATTAATAATATGAAAATATCTAAACAAACACACTTAAACAATGAAATTAAAGCGGATCACCTCTGAACATTTACACTTATTAGTTATTATCGCACATTATTGCATATTAGTTATAGTTAAATCATGGAATCACTAGTTCACTAAAACCCAATATCATATATAGGTTGATAGCCTTTAGTAAGACACCGATTTTCTTTTATCAATGAAAAAGCCAAATTCTTACCTGTCCCTCTAATAATTGGATAACACGCAATTAATATAAGAGTACACGATAGCATTAATAATCTATGAAAATCATGCCGAATTTAATTCAATGTTAACTAAAGTCGTATAATAAACAACTTATAACATAATCACCTAAGAAATTCATTTGGAAAACCCTATAGATTAATCTTAGTTACTACTTCTATGATTGTTGCCAATAACTATAGATATAGAGATAGAATTTTCATATGACAATGCATATTTGCGACTATTCATGCAACACAAGTCTTCATTAGTTGTTGTAACGGGTCGTTATAATTATAACACCGTTATTTAAATATTTCAAATTAGGACGCCAGCTTGGACGACACGTGGACTTCGCGGATAGGCTAGAAGTGACCGAACCTAGGGTACTGACTGTGTACTACTGTGTTTCTGGAGCTATGTGATGTATTAATATTTTATTATTATTATGTATTATTCCTCACCGGTATGTAACCACAACTTCTTGTCGGGCGAGTTGAGAGCCGAGGTTTCCATTTCTAAGAACACGCCAACGCAAGGGTACAGTAGCCGTGAGGCCGGGCGTTGGAGTTAGAATAGAAAATCATAACATTAATATGGTTAGGATTTGATTAATGAGATTTAAATAAAACTTTAGGCTAAGTGAATAAATTGGGTACACAAAGTGTGGGACTGCCTTGGGGCACGTGCCGAACGCGGGGCACGGGGAGCTGGGTAGTCGGGAAGTTAGTGTAACCCTAATTACCATTTTATGGAATTTGATTGATGGCTTGGATAGGTTATATATAAGTTAAATCAAATGGATGAATAAAGTCCTATAGTTGTGGTTGAATAAATCAACCCACCTTGGATTATTCTCGAGATTAACAACAGGGTTAATCAAGGACTGTAGTGTCATGATAAGGAGTATGGGTAACGAGTGACACAGGCTTAACAAGGACCGTCCGATCAGCCTTGAGATATGTGTGAACGTCATATTAGAACAAGACATATAAATACCACTTGATCGTGAGACATGCAAATCAAAGCACACTTCAACCAAAAATTTCAGATTTCTGGGAGAGAAATCCTTGTTAGGGAAGCAAAGGAGTGTTTGGAGACTGGATTTGGGAGTTAAACCATGAAATTCAAGGTAATCTACTCACAAATTCTTTAATTTTTGTGAAAACTTGATGTGTTTAGATGTGTGAGATTTAAACAAATTTTTGGACGAATTCATCATTGTTTTTAGTTGATTTGTTGATATTGAGGATTAGTTTAATGAAATATGATGGTTTTACTCGGATTTGTAAGGATTTGAAGACCAATGTGGTGATTTCGGATTTTGGCACATGCACACTTTGATCTGTTATTTTAAGTGTAAAATGTGTTTAATATGTGTTTTGGAGAAGGAAATTATGTTGTTGGAGTGTATGTGTTGTTGCATGGTGGTTGTGAAGTGTTAGGAACGAATTTAGATCACATTTCGTCTTCGGAAATTTCTGGACAGAACGAAATTAGCGCGCTAGGTGATGAACCTTAGGTCGCTAATCACCTGGGGAAGATGATGATCTTCGTGCATGAACAGTGCACGAAGATCAATTAGCGCGCTAATACCACCCTTGAATTTTTGGTTAAAATATGAAATCGAGTCTAACTGATTATAAATCCACTTAATTAATCAATAAACCCCGGGATTAGATCTCAGGAGTCACGGGACAGTAGTTGGAGTCGGGGACCAGTCGGGGGTCGGACCGAGGGTATTTTTAGGATTTTTTAGTGCAGTTTGAGGTACGTAAAACCCAATTGAACACCACTACCGCATTTACTTATTGTTAATTCAATTAAGCTATTATTCCTTAAAAATCTGTGAGTCTAATCCTACTGGGACGGTTGTGTTTTCCGTCTATGTATCCACGGGTTGTTGTGGTCGCTTGCTAAATGTGTAGCGCGTGTTCTCGGCCTCGGTAGATTATATCCCGAGTGGAATACCATTTCATGCGTTCGATTAACCTACTAGGGCTAATGCCGCTAGGACACAGTTGTAAGGTTGATGGCGTGGGCCACGACCAGGGCTCCTGGTCCTAGTACACACTTTAGTAGTTATGTTCACACCCATTTATATATCTGTGTGTTTATATTCATGCGATGAGCTTTGAGCAGTTGTCTGCATTTTTCCTTCTTTCCGCATATTTATTTAACACTATTTATTGGCTCTGTCATTTACATTCTTAAATATTTATGCACGGTGGTTTTCCTTGGAATTTTACTTACTGGGCTCGTCATCTGCCTTTTGTGATGGCTGAGCGCAGATCCTAGTACTAGCAGGGGTAAGGGGATTCTTGGCGATTACATCTGACTTACCTACGCCGAGGCCTGCTGGTACGTGTGTTGATATTTAAACTTTTGATATTTTGTATTATATTTTGGGGTTGGGAGACTATATTTCACACCTGTACTTGTATACATATACTGTTATAATTGATCGTATGTATGCACAGTACTGCCGGGATTTCCACTATAGGTTGAATCAGTAAACTTTATATGCATTTTGGAAATATTAAGACTTCCACTTTTATTCCTCTTGAAATGTTGAATTATTTTAAAATTAAACAAATTGCAAAATGTAAACTACTTATAAGTGACGAGCGTGAGTGACGTGCGGACTTAGTCTTGAGCGGGAAGTAGCGACACAGGGCGGCCTTGGAATGCAGGGAACATTTACGGTTGTAATACGCAAAAACAACTTATTAAAACTGTTATTGAAGTATATGAATAGATATAAAGCATTGAGTACAATATTCCATAACTACAACTATCATGCAATCCGGTTTAACCCATGTTCAAAGCATTGAACTACTTACTCATGGTAGAAATAAACATTATAATTAAATAAATAAAAGACATTAATGAAAAATACCTCTATTAAAATAAGTCTGGAATCTTCAATAAACTCCAAAATTATTGAAAAATGAAATTGACTAAAACCTAATTGAACTCATCAATTCATTATTGAGAGACTATTGAGGACACTTAATTTCGAAGACCAAATTTCCTATTTATAGTTTTCTAATGTATACAAATCCTAGATAAACTCAAACTCCTTATTGTAATCTAAAAAATCTGTCACCAACTCCAGTGAATCCATTTTGTTTTTAATTCGCTGACTAAATTGCCAGCTGACTAAATTGCCAGGTCTTCTCTTCTGAGCTTCACCGATTTTTACCAACTAATCGTTTATATTTCTCAATTCGTTGGACATTTGTTGTCCCTTTTACTACTGTCGATTCCTCCAGCAATTCCTAGTTCACTTTCAATTCACTCTGAATTTGTTGGGCTTCTTTTCTAGTTGATTCTTTAACTTTTCTTTTTTTTTCATCCATTTCGTCATTTTCCTAATTAACCTGAAATCATAAAAACATGAGAATACCTAGTGTAATATCATCATTTATATTTGTAATAAACCTAAATCACACTATAAAACATGTCCAATTATTGACCTATCACAATTCATACCAAAATTTACAATTGGTGCAATAATTCATTTTCAACAATTTCATCAATTATTTTTTCAACAATTTCATCAATTTCATCAAAACTAGTTTAACATGCATAATTAATTGATGGTATAACCTCTAATAACACCTCATTACACAAGAAAATTAGTAATCTATGACTCCAAATTTTATTTTCATCAAAAACTCCAAAATTTGACTCATTTTGTTGGGAATTGAAAGAAGATTGTGGAGCTCACCTTGATTGTTGTGTTTGTTGATCATATAACTTCCCAAATCTCCAAGATTTCACAAAATCTCTCTTTTTCTCTCCAAAAATTCAATTTTAAAAGTTGAGAATGAGTTGTCCAAACAAAATATCTCATAAGTTGTATTTATCTATTAATCTCATCAAGCGTGCTCTTGCGTATCTCGAGAATATCCTAAGGCCACTATTTGGACTGTCCAACTCACTTTAATGACTCCAATAAGACACTCCCTAGCTTGGTCTTATGTGATGTACTACTAATCTTTTCGTCTCTTGAGGTTTCCATGCTGACTTGCTTTAATTGATGAACTTGTTGTACTGACATGTTACTTCATGACAAATACACACACATAGTTGTAGAATTGATTACATAGTAAGTAGAAGTATCTTAGCATACACATATGTTTGTTGCTGGTTTGGGTTTTCCATGTGCATGACTGAAAATTATGAGCTTGCAGATTTATATAACTTTTTTTATAAAGATTTATATATATTCTGATTGATTGGTCGATTCGATCTTTTTCTGAGGAAGGAAATGATCAATCGATCTTTTGATGACATCTTCATATATGCCACTTCATGAGATGAACCAGTGATAATCGCACCAAGTAGCAGAATTAATATTTTTTATTTTATTGTTATAATAAAGGTCATCCAATAATTTTGGATCTCATGATATGAATTTGATGGTTGGCAGAGTATTTGGAATCGGTTCTTTAGTAATAGAGTGTTACCTTTTGTTTTTAATTATTATCCTTATCCTTATTTAAGTATTGCAATTACATGTTTATGAACTATGAGTAGCCAAACTAAAAAGAATTATAGCAATTAATTCTCAATTTTCTTTAGAGTTTTGCTATTTATGTGTAAATATTGGCTCAATTAGCATATACAGGTGATGCATTCATAATTTGTTGAATAGAGGAATGGATGATTAAAAGAGAAATTATGCACACTGACTTTCTTTCTTTTTTTGTAGGAGGAAGGATTCTATCGTTGTCCCTCCAAGTTCGTTGAGTACCCTTACCAGTTGAGCTATGAAGTCCTAATTATGCAAACAGGCTTCATTCGTACTTGATTAACGCTTAGATATTATGAATATATTAGTTGATAAGCTCTCATATTCTAAAGAAATTTGATTGAGGTTTTTTTTTAATTATTTTAGTCCTCTTTTATTTGATCATTTTTATATTTAAAGTTTATAAATTATCTAAACACGTGTGGAGCACACATTGTTTTTGAACTTGTGTGGAGCACATATTTTTATTTTTTATTTTTTATTTTTTATTTTTTTATGGTAGGAAAAGCACATATTTTTTTGGATATTAAAGAATCATACTTTGTAAATGATAAAAATGTTTTGTAATTGAATTGATTCTCGCGAGCGTAAGGAACGGGTTCATTTGTGCGAAGCATGTATATATATAGATAGATTGGGTAAGATATGTGCGACTTTGTTGATGGTGTATATCGAACTGATCTCGAGATTGTGGCTTAATTAATTGAGTGATATAATAAGCCACCGCCATTAAGGATAGTTCAAGACACTTTGTGTCACTTCTTTTTTTGGAAGCAGTAAAGCAATACATCATGTTGCAAAATCCTTCAGGAAAATGATATTTTGACATACTTTGGATATATATTTTGAATACAATGATGTAGATTTGATTGGGATATAGTTGACATATATCCCAATAAAATCTATATCAATGTGTATCCAATGTATATACCCGAAGTAGGTCAAAATATCATTATCCATCTTAAAATACCATTGAAAATTTCCTTCCAAAAAATATCATAAACACTGTTTTTTTTTTTTTTTTTTTTTTTTTTTTTTTTTTGTTCTTAACTTTTTAAATTCACGGCTTCAAAAAAAATCCCAATGAAAAATAATTATAATTTTTTTTTTCTGAGATTCACAAAATTGGAATTGTGATATTACAGTCTACAGTCTACTACAATGATCATGAAACACATCACGTTAATATTTTTTTTTCGTTTTTTATTAAGAGGCTAATTTTTAGGTGAGTAGATTGTACACATTCATAACTATATACCCCACATAGTTATAGTGCAGTGGAGAAATTTTTTTGAAAAGAATATATCAAGTATCCACCAAGAAAAAGAATATAAGAATGCAACAATAGCAAATTAAAAAGAAAAATATCTCAAGAAAAAAAAATGTTACTCTTATGTTTTGTTGAGAAGTAGAGCATATGCTCCAGGTTGTATAAAACTCATAAGTAAGAATACGCGATTAGCATTACAAAAGGCATTCTTGATGTGGTGGCGGCAGAAGCTATTATCATTCGGGATGGATTTTCGACAGTGATTCTAGAATCTGATGCGCAAATTGTGGTAAATGTCATTCGTCGTGGCCTTAGGGATGATTATGAAGTTGGGGGTATTGTTGAAGATTGTACATCAATAAAGAGATTGATAACATTAATATTTGTTTTGTTAAAAGGTCTGCGAATCAGTTAGCTCATAGCTTGATTAGGGTTTCTGTTTCTAAGTCAAGCGTTTATGACTAGGGTTCCATTATTCCTTAGTGCATGTTATATGTAATCAATTCTTAAATGTTATATGAAAGTTTTTTAATCTCAAAAAAAAAAAGTAAGAATACAAGAGGGGTTGTGTACGTATCCTCAGACATGTAAGGGCAATATACAGAGGTATACTATGTACACGTCTATATATACAAGTTAAAATATATATTTACATCACCACATCACAAAGGCTTCGATAGAGCAATTTAAGCCAAGTGCTACCCTTCGCTCCTCACCCATGTTCAGAACCATAACCTGCCAAAACCTAAATACACAAAGAAGGGGGAGGAACATCTTTGCCTAATTAGTACCCATTATTAACATCAAACACCAACAAACAGAGCACCCAAACGTCCTCAATGAGGATTCCCAGTTAAATAAACAAAAAGTGTGTATGGGCAAATGATGATCAAGTGTGCATTGACCAATAATAGTATCCAATATGTAATGCGTAACGTTTGTAACGGTTTTGGACAAATGATCAAGCTTTGACCAATAGTATCAAATGGTATATTTAGTAAGACCAATAATGGTACATTATATCAAAAACGGCTACAAAATCATAGAAAACGTTTTTTATTTTTAATGTGACCAAAATATCGTTACATAGATATAGTAATTTAACTTATATTAAAAAAAATATATAACTTTAGAAATAGTGGGTGTTGCTAAGGAAAGATCTTGATTGCACGTGGCACATCGAGAGGACTAAAAACCGCCAAGCGGCAACCTCAAAATCTTCCCTTATTATATATATATATATACACCATCCATTTATAATTTTATATGAGTCGTTTTTAATCAAACATTCTATCAAAATCCTTTAGCTTTTTTAAGCAATGCATCCCAAGTGATTTTATGTTTACCTCTATATTGTTGAATTTCTTCAATTCTTATTGAGTTGAGTTTTTTAATTGGGGCATTTGCCTTTTTTGACCTTATATGTGCTTGAAAATTGAGTAGGTAAACTACCTGTGGTGCTTGGTTATATAGACTTGTAGTAGTAATCGTGTCATACTTTGATGAATAATGTATAATTTGGTGGAGCAATGTAGCTTAGAAAGTTTATAATTATAAATTGAGTAGGCAAACTACCATCCATTTATAATTAAGGGGGTTTCATGGTCTTGAGTTTCTCGGTACACCCAAAAGTTTATGTCCTCCTGAAGAAGCTAAGATGTTGCGCGTGGAAGTCATGGATGAAGAAGTTTCTTGCTTGGGAGTGGAATTGTGTACGGGTAATCATCAATGCTTAGGCATTTGCCACAATGATTTACAATACGACAACATAATGATGGACGAAGAAACCAGAACAATAACTATAATTATGAGTTTATGGTTCATTCTCTCATTTGCAAATTTAAACTTGCATGTACATTAGCAATGCCACCAACCAAACAAGAAAAAAGAAAGTTCTTCAGGCATTTTAAACATACTTCGAAATGAGCACATCAATAATATACTTCCTGAAGTCTGAATGTATAAATATGTTGGATTTGAGAACTTTTTGCATCTATCGGTGATTATAATTTGACTTTAATTTGTATAGTCATGTTTATCAATTGTTAATTTATAACCTCAATTGCTTATTCCGCATATTGATTTTTCTATTATTGTTTTTAAATTGAAATGTTGTTTGAACTCATTTATGTAATTTATGCTTCTTTTTTTCCTTATTACCGTTCAAGTTTTGTTTTTAGTGTCACACCAAGAATTATGGTGCTAAATGAATGTTGAGGAGGTTGATTTTGAGAAAAAAACTACTTTATCAAAGTGTCTTCCTAATGGAGTATCCAAGTAATTATAAATCACCAAAACATTCTTCTCTAGCAGTTCATTGATATGACAACAAAATGAAACTTATTATTAATTGTGTGCCCATTCTTTAATAGTTTTACATTTTTAATGTAATTTATTTTTGGAATCAAATTCTCGCGAGCAAAGCGAGCGGGCTTAATCGTACGTAGCACGATCATGAAATTAGTGTATATATATATATATATATATATTAAAATTAGAAATGTAAAATGCATATGACCAATAAGGGCAAGTAGTTTGTTAAGTATTGGATAAGATTTGGAGAGTAAAATGGTCTTTTGGTTTAAAAACCAATTTTAAGGGTTTTGACGGACCATTTCTTCCCCAATTCAATCAAAACCCTCCTCTCTCCAAGTCGACCTTCATCGACTCCCAACACACCCACTATTCATTATCTCCCTCTCACACGGGTTTCCATCTCTCGACGTCTCTTTCTCATGTGTATCTCTGCCACCAATTTAAGGTGAGTCCTTGATGTTTTTCTTGTTGAAATGTGATTGTTTTTGAGATGTGATGGAGAAGATGATGAGAAGGGAAGAAAGAATAAATAAAAAAATAAAAAATAACAAAAAGAGAGGCGGTATGCCTCTGTTCCACCTCCTCTCTTTCGTTTTCGGGGTGGGTGAGCTGGACCCGCCCCATGTGGGCCGAACCAGCCCGGTTCAAAGAAAAAGGGCCCAAAGTGACCCAAACTAATATATATATATATATATATATATATATATATATGTATGTATGTATGTATGTATCAAAAAAGTTGGGTATAGTTATTCTTTGTATTTGGCGATGATCTTTGAGGTTTTTCAAGTTAATGTATCATATTTTTATGTTAGATTTTCGATTTTAGCTTTGCCTATAATTTTAGATTAATAGGAATGTAAGGAGGATTGACATTACATATAGTATAGATAGATATAGCTATAGATATTAAAATTAGAAATGTAAAATACAAATGACCAATAAGGGGGCAAGTTGTTTGTTAAGTAGTGGATAAGATTTGGAGGGTAAAATGGTCTTTTGGTTTAAAAACTGTAACGGCCCGTTATTTTATTAACGCCGTTATTATCCTTATTTCAGATTAGGACGCCAGCTCGGACGACACGTGGACACCGCGGATAGATTAGGCATGTTCTGGACCTAGTATTGACTGTGTATTGTTGTTTTTTCTAATTTCGGTGATTTATTGATATTTTCATTTTCTGGATAATGATGTATTATCTGTCACCGGTGTGCAATTAAAATAAACTTGTCAGGTGAGTTGTGAGCGGGGGTTTTAGTTCGGTGAACATGCCAACGCGGGGTTTAGTAGCTGTGAGGCTGGGCGTTGGGAGTTAGACAAATTCAATCAATATTATATTAGTATGGTTGAGGGTTTAAATGCAAAGAAATTCATATGTGACTATAGGCTAAATGAATGAATAATTGGTACACTAGGTGTGGGACCGCCTCGGGAAGCGTGCCGGACAGGGGGCACGGGGTGCCGAGTGGTCGGAAAATTTGTGTGGTCATATCTACAAATTTATGAATTTTATTGATGACTGGAATAGGTGTTAGGGATTAAATCAATTGGATTATAATAGAATCCTATAGTTGGAAATCAATAATCAACACACATTAGATGATCCTCGAGATTTGACAATGAATCAACACTAGACAACTAGTGTCATGATAAGTGGCTAGGAGTTGGGTGACCCAGGCTGGACAGGGATCATCTGATCAGCCTCGAGATACGTGTTGTACACTATATTATAAAATCTCCTATAAATACCCCGATTGATCAAGCATGCAAAACACAGTTACACCATTTTGTCAACAAATCCAGTTTTTGAGAGAGACATCGAGAGAATTGGGAGCTCAATTTAGGGGATTTGAGTTTGGATTTGAGCATCAAACCATCCACTTAAGGTAAATCCCCTTATTTATTTCATGGATTTTGATGGAAAGTGTTGCATGTTGTGGTTAGTGTGGTTAAACGAAAATGTGATGAATGTGTACTGCTTTGTAGTGGATTTATGAGTTTGATGTTCGTTTCTAGAACTATTGATCTATTAGAAACGGATTTGAGCTTAAATGAATGATTTGGATGATTCTTGTTCTAAGCATGCACATTTGGATCTGAGAATTGAGCAGGATTTCTAGTTTAAATTGATGTTTTTAAGGGTAAATCGATGATATTGAAGTATATTGGATGTTGCATGTTGGTTTTGGAGTGTTTGAATCAAGTTAGGGAAGAGTTCGGATTTTTAGAAAAATCTGGGCAGAGAGTAATTAGCGCGCTAATGATGAATAGTAGCGCGCTAATCCTCTGGGGAAGATGAAGATCTTCGTGTATGAACAGTACACGAAGATCAATTAGCGCGCTAAGACCCAACCTAGCGCGCTAATGACCCCTGAACCTTAATTAAATCATGAAAATCAAAACTAATTGATGTTAAACCAAAGTTAACTAATCAATGAACCCCGGGATTAGACCTTAGGAGTCTCGGGACAGTAGTTGGAGTCGGGGACTTAGTCGGGGATCGGACCGAGGGGTATTTTTGGGATTTTGAGCGCGGCGTGAGGTACATAAAACCCAACTGAACACCACTACTGCATTTACTTATTTATTTCCATTGAGCTTTATTTCCTTGAAAATCTGTGATTTATATTCCTACTGGGACGGTTATGAGACTGTCTATGTATCCACGGGTAGTTGAGGTCGCTGGCTAGGTGTGTAGCGCGTGGTCTAGGAACTCGGTAGATGATATCCCGAGTTGGGCTCCATTTCACGCGTTCGATTAGCCCACTAGGGTTAATGCCGCTGGGATACAGTCGTAGGGTCGGAAGCATGGGCCACGACCAGGGCTCCTGGTCCTAGTACACACTTAGTGGTTGTGTTCACACCCTTTTATCTATCAAGGTGTTTATATACATGCGATTAGCTTTGAGCAGTTGTCTGCATATTTTCCTTCCTTCCGCATGTTTATTTAACACTACTTTTTGGCTCTGTTAATTATTTCTATTATTTTATGCACGGTGGTTTTCCTTGGGATTTTACTTCTTGGGCTCGCCATCTGCCTTTTTTGTGGTGGCGAGCGCTTGAGATCCTAGTACTAGCGAGGGCAAGGGGATCATCGGCGATTTCATCGACTTGCCTACGCCGAGGCTCTTTGGTATGTGTGTAGATATTACCATGTTTTGATATTTTGAATTATCTTTTGGGTTGGGAAGCTGGATACACACTTGTCTTGGTATACATCTTTATTACGATTGATCGCTGTATGCCTGATACAAAGTAGGGTTTTCCACTATAGGTTTGATCAGTAAAACTTATATATATAAATATGAATGCATTTTGTTAAACTTTAAATTCTTCCGCTGTTAAATTCTGACTATAACAACTTATATGATAACTACCTAAGTACGAAGGCAGACGAGTGACGTGGCAGGCGTTTCCGGTGCACGAGCAGGGGAAATGGGAAGCCACGGGGCGGCCTCGGAATTTGGGGCCGCCGCAAAAACCAATTTTAAGGGTTTTGACTGACCCTTTCTTCCCCGATTCTATCAAAACCCTTCTCTTTCCAAGTCGACCTTCATCGACGCCCAACACACCCCATTCATCGTCTCCCTCTCATACGGGTTTCCATTTCTCGACGTCTCCTTCTCGTGCGTCTCTCTGCGTCACTCTAGTTTCACCTTTACTGTCCATCACTCTCTCGACCACCAATTTAAGGTAAGTCCTTGATGTTTTTCTTGTTGAAATGTAATTGTTTGATGTGGTTGTTTTTGAGATGTTGTGATGGAGAAGATGATGAAAAGGGAAGAAATAATAAATAAATAAAAAAGAGGCAGTATGCCACTGTTCTGCATCCTTTCTTTCGTGAAAACGAAATAGGGGGCTCATGGACCGGGCCAGCTCAGGCCCAGCGGCTGGGCAGTGCTGAACCTGCCACATGTTGGCCAAACCAGGCAGGTTCAGCCGGCCCGGTTTAAGGAAAAAGGGGCCCAAATGGCCCCAAACTAATATATATAAATCAAAAAAGTTAGGTACAGTTATTTTGTTCAATTCTTAGTATTTGGCAATGATCTTTGGGATTTTTGAAGTTAATGTATCATATTTTTATGTTAGATTTTGGTTTTAGGTTTGCCTATAGTTTGATGGGATTTTTGAAAGCACAAACTGAACTACCATGTATATCATATTTTACATAATGGAAAGGTACAAGGTTATAATCATTTGTTTGGTGGTGAAAAAGTGAGGCAAAGGTAGCCTGCAAACAACATAAATTGTTTGGACAGTTGCAAGTAGCCTTGTTTGGCGAATGATTAAATGGTCTGATGAACGTCTAAGTTACTTGCAAATAGGTTCATTTGATTCTTGATATACCCTATTTCAATGGTAAAAAAAGTTTGTATTAAAATTCATTGGTTTAGAGGTCAAAATTCAACATTGAACATAAGGACTTGCTATTTAAAAAACCCCATTGCCCATAATTTGGCTAAGTGTTGAAGGCTTGTTTTAGGGTGGCTTTGACATACATTTTGACGAGGATTATTTTACACTTTAACTAATGACTCAAAAGGGTTTCAAACTTGAATATATAAGATATCTAAAGGAGTAAAGAACTTTGGAATTGAATAAGCTAGATGACCAGAATCGGAGCCCAAAGTTGGGCAGTTGGAGACTAAATTATGAAAATGAGACTTCAAAGGAAATTTTAAGATTTTAACTGACTCTTATGAGGTTTTAAAGGATTTTAAACACTGACGTAACTAGGGAAATTATGAGAAATTGTTTAAAAGTAGTATAATTTTTTTTGGAAGGAAAAAGTAGTATAATTGAGTTAATGACCTCAAATATGATTAAAATGACTTGTAGGTTATATGGAACGATGTGAAAGCCGGGAAACACACAAGCTAGGATCCGTATAACCAATTTGACTTGGTTTGTAAGTGAGTAAAACTAACCAAAGTATTTATATTATTTCATTTGTGCATTTAATTGGGCTATTATTTTTGTTAAGCAGTACTTCCTCGAGGATTATGTATTCTTGAATTCCATTGGTTATATCTATCTTTGGTGGTTTATCGGCTTGGTTTTGCTTTGATTCCTTAATGAGTGGTCTTTTGGGTCTAAGAGGACGATATGGTGGTCACAGTCTATACCGTGAGTACACGGATTCTGGATGTGGTTAAACCTGCAGTTTGGGTGTAACGACCCTAAAAAATTTAACCTATGCCACGTGTCAAAATAGGTGATACGTGGGCCCATGCTGTGGTACAGTCATCAATTCTCGGACGTCGACGCCGAGGTATGTTAATTTTTGTATGGTGTTTGTAATATATTGTATTTCATTTGTACAATTTCAAGTTTTTAACGTGTAAAGGCGTTGTATACGAGAGTTGGTAGTTCGAGGAACCTTAATTAAAAACACGATAAAATATAAATTCAAATTTATCGAAACAAGTGGTACACAATTCGACCAAGTGCGCAAGACACGCGTAGTGCGGCGTGAGTCGAGTTAGGATTGCACAAAAGATGTGGTGGAGAGGCTAGAGTGAAAGACCAAAAGTCAACTAAGTCACTCAATTAAGTTAACAAAGTTGGTAGGTAAAATTGTGAAAAGACCAAAAGGGCAATAAAGTTGTAAATGGTATATATAAGGGTGAGGGGTATTTTGGTCATTTGACCAAAATACCCCCAATTTCATCACACCACCGTCACCACAACCACACTTTCGATCAAAAAAAAAAAAAATTTGAGAAAGGGAGAAATCGATCGAGAGAAGGGAGTTCAAGGAGAGGAGAAACGGCGATTCGCGGAAAGCGTGGGACGCACCGTCGAGGCGAGATCGAGGTAAGGAGTCATTGATTTCGTTGTTGGTGTTGTCGTTGTGATTTTTCCGAGATTTGTTGTTGAGGTTGTTGTTGAGGGAAGGGTGGATTCAAATGGTGAAAATGGGGTTGATGATGGTGGTTAGGTGTATGTGATTGTTGTTGTTGCAAAAAAAAAAAAAAAAAAAAAAAAAAAAAGGGTTCTTCTTGTTGCTTCTTTGGAAATTTTTCCAAAGCAAGCAACGAAGAAGATGAGAGAACCGGGCCGGGTCAAGGTGACCGACCCGGTTTAATCGACCGGGTCGACCGGTTTAACCGATCGGACCGGTCAAACCGGTCATGACCCGACCCCAGCCGGAGTCGGGTCGGACCCGACCCGCGACCCACCTATATATTATATTAATAAAAATTATTTATTTTGATTAAATATACAAAAAATTGGTTTTAATTGAAATAAATTCCTGAAAAATAGGAAAAATTCAGGAAAAAATTCTAGAAAATTCTAGAAAAATTATATTTTCATCAAATAAAGAGAAATTTGGGAATTTCTAAGAAAAGTGAAATATTCGAAATTTTTACGGGACGTTTTGTCGGGGTTTTCGCCTTGGAAAACGTGAGATTTGGCAAAAATAGCTAGAAATTTAAAAAAATCATAGGAAATTGAGGAAATTGATATAAATTGCGTCCTCAGGATTATTGTACACACGGGGACCGAAAGGGACGTTTCGGAGTGCGGGTTAGCGCGAATTAGCTTGGATCGAGGTAAGTAAACCAGTGAGGAACACCACAGTATTTTCTTGAGCTTTTAATTATTTATTGATATTGTTTCAATACTATCTTGTCATTCCATTCCTTTTGAGTTGTCCTAAGGCAAGTGTGTCAAGCGTAATCCTTGCAGAATTCCGGGCTCGCGGTGTATTATATCGGAGTTTACGGCTGGGGATACACGATTAGTTGTAATGACATGTACGGGGTGAGAGTTCTCCACCAGATTGCTGGGGACTCTGCACTCGCGTAGGAGTCTTAGAGGAGATTCTGTCTCGACTCCTAGCCTTTGAGGAGATTTTGTCCTCGGCTTAACGACTTTAATTGGTCGGGACCACTTGTGCCTTTCCCTTGTATTCCGGGACACTCAATTTCGATTGCTTATTTATTTATTTACAGTTTTTATATATTCATGCGCTCCTTGTCCTTTTCTTTCTATCGGCATGAATTGATTTGTTCATTTATTTAACTTCGAAATCTTTGTATTTATTGTTGTTCCTGCTTGGCGTTACTTACCTGGACTCGTCATTCTTGTGTTTGACCGAGTGCAGATCCACAGTCCAGCAAAGGAAAGGCCACGCGGTTAGGCGATATACTTTGAGCGGCCCTCCTCTGTTGATATAGGTGATTTTTGTTGTATTAGCTACTTATATTATTTTTTTGTACATGGGGTAATGGGTTGAGAGATCTTTTTGGATATTATGACTTAGATGATTATCTCCTTGCTTTATATGATATACGGGGTTCCCACACCCTAGGTTTTTGTCCTAACTTGTAACTTTCGAAGTTGATTTATTAGTTGAGATTAATTGCTTCCGCTTATTACTTTGATAACTCGCTAATTAATTGACTTCACTTTTAAATGATTAACAAATGATGGAATGGTAAGGATAGGCTCACTGGCCCCGCGCGACTCTGCGGGGTTGGCTCTGGGGTTCGCGCGGGTCCAGGCCGGGCGGCGCCCGATTTTAGGGTTGTGGAATTTGGGGCCGTCACATTTGGATTGCGGTAACCGTATGTTGAACTATGTGTGACGGTGCGATGCTCGTATGCGAACTTTGTGTGACCTGAGGCTATATGCCTTATTCTAGACTACCTTGAGTTTGTGTAAGTCCAAAATCTGCCTTAGAAGTCAAGTTGTAAACTATGTGTGGCAACCTAGTGGATTGGGGACACTTAGATGCCTTTTTTTTGCTATTTGTTCTCGACACTTGTCATCTCAGTGATTCACTTATCGTGCTATCTTTTATAATCTTTGTGATATTCACGCATGATACTAGTTTAGCCATTTATGTGACATTTGAAATGTTGTTAAGACTATATTGGTATTTAATCTCTACATCACTGTATTCAACGTCTAGTTTGTGACGGTGGCAGATCAAAGAGCAGACAAAGGCAAGGGACTAGCGCTAGGCGATTAAAGTCGAGGACCACGAGGCGGTCTCCTCTCATGTATTGAATAGGTTCTTGTATTATGTATTTATTTCATTTTGAAACATGGGTTATGAGATTTTTGGGAGATCTTGGGCATGTATGATATTATTGGTGCACCTCTGACTTATTACGATTGCTATACACATTTGCGGGATTTTCACACTCTAGGAATTGTTTTAACTTGTGTGTATTGAGTTCATTGATTAGTTTGGAGTTTAATTGCTTCTACTTTATCTGATAATAACTCGTTAATTGATTAACTTTACTTTTAAATGTTTAATAAATGGTTAAATGGTAAGGTAAGACTAACTAAGTCTGCGTGACTCGGGACTGGCTCGGGAGTCCACGTAGGTCTAAGCGGGGTGGTGCCTAATTCTAGGATTGTGGAACTTGGGATCGTCACAGTCTAGATTTGGCCCAACATAGACTGGACTCTGTCCTCGATAAGCCCAATAAGTAGAGCCCACGAAATATATCGCCCATAAACATGGCAGATCGAACGGTCACGATGCCCGAGAGTCGTTTAAAACGAGTCCTAACTGGACTTCCGCGTCAAATAAAAATTCTCATTTCGCAACTTCCAGTCTTTCTCTCTCTGTTTCGCGGACTTTCCGATCGATTCGCCAATCAAGGTCAGTAATTGTGTTCTCAATCTTCGTTAGCCCTTGATTTCAATTTCTGATTTCAATTCATTGATGGTTAATTATTGGGTGCCATTGTGGTGTGGATGCAAAGCTAGTTTTTTGTTGTTGTTGTTGTTGTTGTAATTGGAGTTCTTTATTGTTGTCTAGGGTTTGAAATTTTCTTGTTCTTCGCTTAGTCAATCTCTGCGAGTGCGAGACTTAAACGCGCGCTGCCTATCTCGCTCTCGATCTTCGTTTGGTAAGATTGTCTCTGCTTTCTCAACTCCCAAACTGAAAATCGACTCTCGATCTTTCTTGAATCTTTAGTCTTCAAATCTCTTAGTTTTTCTTCTTTCGCACTCTTTGAACTGTGAAATTGGTTGCAAGATTATGATCGGTTGATGGCTTCATCTCTTATACCTACGTTTTCTTTTTGTTTAGGGTTTAGGTATTTAGGATTTTAGGGATTTTACGGTTTTAGGGTTTTATGATTTTAGGGTTTTATGATTTTAGGGTTTAGGGTTTTTTGAAGGCGTGGTTTAGGATTTTAGGGTTAGTGGGGAAAGCGAAATTTTGTATGGATATTATGTTGTAATTTGTGATTGGCATTCAATCGGGAATTCGTGATGGGCATTGTTGTGCTGTTCTAGATATTATTCGTAGACTACGAAACATGCATCTCTAACTCGACAGCGTTTATTTTTTATATTCAAGTCGAATTGTTTCTTTTGCGCACGGTAATAGACACTTTCACGTATTACTTGACCAAAAGTTGTTTTCTCAGCACTGGATTCTTGTTAACCATTGTTTGGGATTGATATATTTTGAAGGCAGTGATATCAAAGGGAAGTTCTTGAGAACATGGGGAAAAGAAAGTCAAGGGCAAAGCCACCGCCGAAGAAACGTCTGGGGAAACTGGATACTGTCTTTAGTTGCCCCTTCTGCAACCATGGATCCAGTGTTGAGTGCAAAATGTAAGTGTTTTGTGTTCTTTTTTCTGTAAGTTTCATGTATTGTCATCTTTGGATAATTACGATGTTGATAACGGGCTTATAAGTAAAATTGTGGGATCCCATCATATAGATGTTCAGGGCGAGATTTATGATTTTTAGTTTTATTAATCATTCCTAACTCAGAATTATAATTGGCGGAACCATACTTAAAGTTCGGTTGATTTTTTTGGATACGGGTCGCATTAATTTCCTTCAATTACTATTTTGGTTGTTAGAAGCTGTAATTTTTTTTTTGTTTCCTTCGTGTAGCTTCATGCCTTAATCTTTTTCCTTTAGGTCTGCAAAAAGACTGAAAATGAGACTTTCTTCTATTTTTGAAGACATGGCAACTAATAACTAATTATTTTTGTGTGCTTTCAGTGACCTGAAGAATTTAATTGGCGAAGCCATTTGCGGGATTTGTCAAGAGAGTTATAGTACAACTGTCAATGGTATGTTATTAGTTTGATGCTTAACGATTATACATGCACAAGGTGGCTTGTTTTTCTGGCTTATGGTCATGGATTATTGAATCAACTTTCTCAGTTTCGAAACTAAGGAATAGTTTTTTTTGAAATATGAATGACCAGCTTGTTTATTTATTATGAAGAGTATAATGAAAATGTATTTTCTGTTTTCATATGAGCAGTTTTGTTTTTGGCCTAAGCCAAGCCGTTGTACATTTCGCTCAAAAAAACGTTGGTCTAGATGCTGATTGCCTTCCTTTTTTTTTTTTGTGAAACGTTTGCAGCTTTGACAGAGCCTATTGATATATACAGTGAATGGATAGATGAGTGTGAGCGGGTCAACACCCTTGACGACGAGGCATAGCAAGCAATGCTAGTTCACAAAGAAGCAGATGAAGGTGTTTAGAAGGCTCTGTTAGTTCGGAGATGTGCTGATGTAAATCACTCGAAGAATGCGGTGGGCAGGTGGTGCTTCATTGATCTTAAGTGACCATGTAGTATAGTAGTTAGTAGTTCCAAGTTCAATTTCTTTTTCTTGTTGGCGCATTAGATGACAATGGTTCTTGTTTTCAGGATCCCTATGTTTTCGGTAAACATAAATATAGTAGCATGTAATGTTTTTCTTGTATTATTAATTTATCTTTTTTTTTTCTGCTCTCTGTGATTGTTGTTGTTTCTGGATATTCATTGAAATTTTATGATTGCCCGGCATATTAGTTAGAGAAGAACATTATGAACATATAAACAAATACATGCAATGGATCAAGAGAAATGTAAAGTTTGGTTCATGAAAAAAGTTATGGAATCTGAAACTCATATTTTTTTTGATCTAGCAACCCTGTATTCGGAGCTCAATGAGCCTTTGACTAATTCGCGCTCAAGCGGGATAGGACAATTAAGTGGTAGCAAAGCTCAAGCCTCTTTTTTAAAGGAACTCTATACCAATGCTTGAACTTAAGATCATTAGTAAAGGTTGACGCAACCAAACTAGATCCATCACACCAGATCCCCTAATCCTCTGGTGCGCTACTCTTTCATATATACTTAAAAATGCAATAACTATGTTTTCAAAAAAAAGATGCAGTAACTATGAAGAATTGGAAACAAAAAAATTAACGTATATGGAAAGAAATATATGTTCCTACCAAAAAAAAAGAAAAAAAAAGAAATATACGTTGTAAATTGTAATGATATCTAGCATATAAGGAAATACGTGTTGTAAATAGTATCTAGCGTATTAGGTATGTAACGGCCTATTTTCCAAATAGATCGCCACAAGGGCCAATGCGGACCCACAGTTTGTCTTATCAGCGACAGCTGTGCTCTACATTGGATTACATCCTCCATTTTATCTTTTTAAACCTTATTAATTATCCATTTATTGATTAAGTTGTATCGAAGTCAAATTATATGTTAAAGCATTATAAAATCCTCAAATTCACACAGCGGAAGCCTTTCTAATGCATTACTCGGGTAGTGATACTATAAATGTATAACCTAAACCATAAACCTAATGTGGAAAACCCATGCACAATCATAAGTACCTCTGAAATCACCAAAAAGTTCAATATATATAAAGTTTCTCCAAAACTCCAAACCCATAATAAAACAAAGTAAGTATAATACAAACGTACGAGTCAGGCTATCTCTGTTCAACGATACTTTGCTGGCGACTTGCCCTTGCCCCTGCTCGTACTAGGATCTCGCACTCAAGCCATCACAAAAAGCGAGATGACGAGTCAGAGTGAGTATTCCCAAGGAAATTATGTGAGCATTTTAAAAGTAAATACTTTGGAATTTAAATAAAGCTATTAAATAAACATGCAAAAATAAATACGGACATAACTGTGCTCATCGCATGAATAAATAATAGAAAAAACTCAAAGTGTGTTCCTAGCCACAGGGTCGGACTACACCATAATTCGAACTCTTCCACGAGAATCTTTGCTTGGCGAGTCCAACTCAAGTAGGGCAAGCATCGGATCCGCTCGATGGCGGCGTTACACCTACGGCGCACCGACACGCCACGACGTGATACTCGGGTCGTACTATTCACCGAGATCGATACGGTAGTACGTGCTATGGTGTAGTGGACATACACACAAGAATGGTACGGAGGAGCCCCGCTCAACGTCCGCCCATATAACCATAACCAGAGTAGAGTATTGAAATGAAAGAAATTGAATTCAAATGCCAAAAGAAGTAAATACTCAAGTAATTTCAGTTGGGATACTACACACCTCAATCCGCACGCCGCGTCCCGAAATCCAACCCCGTCTAGCTTCAATAATCACCCGATAATTCCAAATTATCATCCCAAATGTACCTAAGATTATTTATCATTGAATTAGCTTCAATTGGGTATATTATGTCTATTTTACGTTTTACGAGGTAAAAACCCCGATAACATCTCACCAAAATCCCGAGAAAATCCCAAAAACTCATTTATTGACCCATTTTCTAATTTCTCATATTTTCTGGATTTTTCTGAATTTTTTTTTTATAATTTTTAGCTATTTTTCTCTATTTTTCTGTATTTTATTTTATTTAAAACAGTTTTTAATTTATTTAAATAAAATAATAAAATAAAATAAATTATATATTATTTAAATATTATGGTGGGTCCCCTGAACCGGGTCCGACCCCACCCAACCGGGTCGGGCCCGATCCGCTCCACCTGGACCGGGTCCGGGTCGGGCCCACCCGGGTTGGGCCGGCCGGCCCACCCGGGTGGGGGGTGCACGCACGCGCTTCCTCAGCAAACCAGAGGCTCTGCCTCTGGTTCGTTTCTTTTTTTTTTTTTTCCACTCTTCTTCCTCATTTCTTTCTTCCTTTCTTCACTAATGGAGTTGGGAGGGTGGGGAGATGACACATATCATCTCCCTCCTCAGACGATTTCATCTCGACCAATCTCTTCTCCTCCTTCTCTTCTTCCGTTTCGGTCTCTCTCTCTTCACTGTTTCTCGATTTATCGAAAAAGAACGAAGGCGGTTAACAGGAAAATGACTAAAATACCCTTGTGTTCATCCACTTTTTCTAAACAACCAAATATCCTTTTTGGTAATTTCACAATTATTTATTTATTTTCTGATTTATATATATATATATATTTATATATATACATATATATTTTAAATTACATATATATATATATATATATCCGCCTATATTTTCACGCCTACAATTTCGTCGTGCGCGCCAACGAGCGTACTCGGGCGTGCACACTACCATACCACCCACGCGTGTTGACCACGACCTCGCGTGTCCTTAGGCGCCCACCAAATTACCATTTTTATCACATTTAATTCATTTAATGTGTGTAATATTTTCCCCGGCCTAATATTTCATCTTTTTGTCTATTCGGTACCCGCGTCGACACGCATATCGAGGCAAATACTTAACACACCATCTCACATGTCAATTAAAATATAATTACACACATCGCGATGTCGTTTAACCTATTTTAACATAAACATCGCAAATTAAACAAAACAACATACAAAATAACTGTTTACCTAACTCCAGGCGCGCTAGCCTAACTGTGGGTCCCACGGGTGTTTGAGCTGTCCGCCACGTCTACAATACATCACAAATAACGGTGAATTAAATTCGGGCCGTTACAATTCTTCCCAACTAGGTGAAATTTCGTCCCGAAATTTAGATTAAACTTAAATACTTACTGGCAAGTAAGTGGGGATACCGTCGTTGCATCGTAGACTCGAGTTCCCAGGTGAGTCCCTCAGTTCCATGATACTGCCAACGAACTAAAACCTTCGGGATCTCCCTGTTCCTCAAAGTCTGAATCCTCCTATCCATGATCTCCATAGGCTGCTCCTCAAATGACAGGTCTGGTCGCACCTCAATTTGACGTATATCAATCATAGGTCTCGGTCCCGACCTTGCTAGCCTCAACATGGATATGTGAAACACTGGATGTACCCCCGCTAACTGTGGCGATAACTCTAAACGGTATGCCACTCTGCCAACACGTTCCTCAACTCTGAACGGTCCAATAAACCTTGGTGCCAGTTTCCCCTTAATGCCAAATCTCTGATGTCCCTTCCAGGGCGAAACCTTCAAATACACCATGTCTCCAACCTCGTAGCTCAGACCCCCGTGATACCTATCTGCATATTTCTTCTGTCTATCTTGCGCCGCATGAAGTCTCTGTCTAATTTGCCTTACCTTCTCAGTGTGATCCACAACAACCTCAGGTCCTATAGCCGCTGTATCCTCCGGTGCCGCCCAACACGTTGGTGACCTGCAGGGCCTACCATATAATGCCTCAAATGGTAGCATCCCGATACTCGCCTGATAGCTGTTGTTGTACGCAAGCTCGCACAACGACAGGTAATCTTCCCACAATCCTCCAAACTGTAAAATACACGCCCTGAGCATATCCTCGAGAATCTGAGTCAACCGCTTTGACTGCCCGTCAGTCTGAGGATGGTACGCAGTACTAAACTGTAGTCGAGTGCCAAACTATTCTTGCATACTCTCCCAAAGTCTCGAAGTAAACCTCGGATCTCTGTCAGAAACAATGGAGACCGATACACCGTACAATCTGATAATCTCTTTCTCGAAAATAGTGCTCAGCTGTGTAACTGAATATCTCATCGCGATCGGTATGAAATGTGCCGACTTCGTCAACCTGTCGATAACTACCCAAACTGCATCGTGTCTTCTCGTAGTCTGCGGTAGGCCACTGACGAAGTCCATGGTCACATGTTTCCATTTCCACTGAGGAATGGGCAGCGGCTGTAGCAACCCAACTGGTCTTCTGTGCTCAACCTTCACCTGCTGGCAAATATGACAACTCCGGACGTACCTCCCCACGTCAGTCTTCATCCCTGGCCACCAAAATAATCGCTGAAGGTCGTGATACATCTTAGTTCGACCAGGATGAACGGTAAATCGCGACCGGTGTGTCCTCGAGAATACTGTCTCTGAGCTCCGGTACCTCCGGTATCCACAAACGACCCCTGTGTCTCAAGCATCCGTCTGAACCCTCAGACCACATGGTGCACCATGACTGTGTCCCAAGAGAGTATTTATTTTCGATTTTTATCGCGTTGTTCGAGTCATTGAAATACTGGGAGAACGTTTAGGATATAACGTAGATTTAGTAAATGACTTGACCTATTAACACAAGTTTCCGACCTTGTCAGGTAGCGGGAAATTCGGGGATACGCGTTAGAGACACGAGAGTGTTGTACACGGGTTGCGATTAGTCAGGTAAGTACATTTGTCACAAGCATTTGTACGTTTGTAAGCCAGTAAGAAAATGCCATGTGATTCATTATCATTTATTCAGTCTTGTTATACTCTATTATTGGTATTCCATTCCATTTCTTGTTGTGTGTTTCCCGGCGTAAGTGTTTCGTCTCGAAAGTACTAGGACCTGCACCAGAGGGATAAAACGCGGGCACTCGAGCGCACGAGTGTGTGACCACCCTTAGTGACCGTGTAACATCGAGTATTGGGTGGATGGGTTCGAGTCCCTTCTAGTCATAGCTGTGCCTTCGCTTGTGTCGATGCCCGGGAAGGCCTCGCGAGGTCTTCGCCGTTATGCTATGATTTAGACCACTTATGGGCCTCTTTTAATTCCTTGGAACACACTTAAATTTCAATTGATATCTATTAGTCTGTTTATCATGCATCTTGTCTATTTAATTTCCTGTCTTTTTATTACCGCATGATATTTAGACTACTTTACTTGTATTATCATGAATTACTGTTGTTTTCTGCTGGCATTACATTCGATTTTACTCAGTTACTCACCGTCTAGTTTGTGACGGTGGGTGCAGATAGGGCGAAGAGCAGCAAGGGAAAGGGACCCTGCCTAGGTGATCTACTGTGAGGATTAGCAGCGACATCAGAGAGACTCTTTAATAGGTGTTTATACTTTTGCTGATGTGTATATTGTTTTATATTTACATTTTTGGAATCATTGAACTTGGTATTTCTTTTGTGAGACTGGTATCATGTATATTTACCTATCGAATTGTACATGAATACCCGGGGTTTTCCACACTTATAGAATTCCTCTACTTCCTTCGATTGAGTTATTTCCCCTTTATTTTAATTGTTTAGTCTTCCGCTGTTTACTATTGCAATAACTCTTTCATAAATTACTAAATTGACTAAATTGAAGGCTGACTAGGCTCGTCAGGTTGCCGAGTGATGACTCGGGGTTTGTACGGCTCTAGGCCGGGCGTACCCAATTGCACGGGGAAATTGGGGCGTACCCACTCGGTGCACCAATCTCTTCTCCTCCTTCTCTTCTTCCGTTTTGGTCTCTCTCTTCACTATTTCTCGATTTATCGAAGAAGAACGAAGGCGGTGAACAGGAAAATGACCAGAATACCCTTGTGTTCATCCACTTTTTCTAAACAACCAAATATCCTTTTTGGTAATTTCACAATTATTTATTTATTTTCTGATTTATATATATACATATATATATATATATTTAATTACATATATATATAAATATACCCGCCTATATTTTCACGCCTACAATTTCGTCGTGCGCGCCAACGAGCGTACTCGGACGTGCACACTACCGTACCACCCACGCGTGTCGACCAGACCCCGTGTGTCCCTAGGCGCCCACCAAATTACCATTTTTATCACATTTAATTCATTTAATGTGTGTAATATTTTCCCCAGCCTAATATTTCATCTTTTTGTCTATTCAGTACCCGCGTCGACACGCATATCGAGGCGAATACTTAACACACCATCTCACACGTCAATTAAAATATAATTACACACATCGCGATGTTGTTTAACCTATTTTAACATAAACATCGCAAATTAAACAAAACAACGTACAAAATAACTGTTTACCTAACTCCAGGCGCGCTAGCCTAACTGTGGGTCCCACGGGTGTTTGAGATGTCCGCCACATCTACAATACGTCACAAATAACGGCGAATTAAATTCGGGCCGTTTCAAGGTATATTACCACATTAAAACTTATTGTAATTAGAGTGGCCTAGTGTCCACACTTAGATGGCTATCTTTGGTATGTCACCATGATTAACACCATCACTCTGCATATAATATGCTTCATATGATTAGTAAAGGGTATGCCTTTGAGCCCAAATTGGTGTCGTGTTATGGTATCGAAGCCTAGCCATTTCCATGGCTAGAAGAGAAAACATGGATGAAGCCAATGGTGATGGAGTAGCAACAATCTCGTACTAGGAGTTTAGCGAGCGCTATAGCTTTAAACGTGGATAAGGTCGATTGGATTATCGATTCGGGTGCCTCTCATCATATGAAAGGACGCATTGAATTTTTTACTAATATTCGAGATGTGATGGAGTGTCTTGTTGGGGTTTCGAATGGGAAATGTATTGCTGCCACGAAAGAGGGAATGGTGGAGCTTACTGATACATTGAAATTGAAAAATATTCTTTATGTGCCAAGTTTAAGTTGGAGTTTGATTTATGTGTCACAATTAATTGATGAATCTAATTGTGTTATTCAGTTCACTAAGAAATCTTGTGTTATACAGGATTGCACATTGAGGATGTCGATTGGTGTAGGTGAACAATGAGGGGGGACTCTATCACTTTTGTGGGTCAGCAATTGCATCGGTTATGCGAACTAGTGGTGAAAGCTCCTTTGATCTATGGCACAAGCGGTTGGGACACCCACCATCAAAGGTTGTTGAGTTACTTCCTAATGTTGGTTCAGGTAGAAGTAATAACATTTGCAACAAATTATGTGATATTTGTCTTA
Source organism: Stephania japonica (assembly GCA_039657345.1). Lineage (NCBI taxonomy): Eukaryota > Viridiplantae > Streptophyta > Magnoliopsida > Ranunculales > Menispermaceae > Stephania > Stephania japonica. The sequence goes on along the minus strand of CM077564.1, from coordinate 11,446,718 downwards.
GAGCAAACAATCAGGTGACAGTTTCCTGAAGGAGGTGTTAATTTTTCATGCTTGCGACACATTATCAGCAACCATATAGGAATCCATGGGCCCAAAGAGTGCTGGGCCACACATGCAAGTGAATATACAAATAGGGTTAGGGCCCATCTTGTATAAAACCAATTGGCTTGTGCTAGGATCCAATCTACACCACTTATATACCACACCAACTCTTATTATATTTTTGATGTGGGATTATATATTCTAACACTCCCCCTCAACTGCAACTTGATCTGGACTAGTTGTCTCTTGCCATACATATACCTACTTTTAGATGTCTGGATAAACATACCTAGGCCTACTATTATAGGCTTATAGGTACACAAATGAGTCTGTACTCCACCGCTAGCCCAACCAAGTCATCAAATATGAGCTCAGGATCATTCCGCTCTGATACCATGTCTTTTTTAAAGTATCTCTGATACCATCATACCATGATGATTTTAAATGCTTGCGGCACATTATTCACAACCATATAGGAATCCATAGGCCTAGAGAGTATTGGGCCATATATGCACGTATACTAATGTGGTTGGAGCCTATCTTATAAAAATCAATTGGTTTATACTAAGATTCAATCTACACCACTTATATACCATACCAACTCTTATTATATTTTCAAGGTGGAATTATATACTCCAACAAGAGGTAACAAGATGAGTGATATATTTCAATTGATTCATTGCGATTTGTGTGGTCCTTATTGAATTCCAGCTTATTATGGTGCAAGATATTTTTTTAACTATAGTTGCTGACTATTCACAAGCAGTTTTATGTAACTTAACTCCAATGCTGGAGCGTCAATTCAACAAATCAATGAAAATCATGCGCACTGACAATAGTACGAAATTTATATGCATGAGCAGTTATTTTCATGAATGTGGTATTATAAATGAAACTTCTTGTATATGGACTCCTCAACAAAATGGATGTATAGAACGTAAACATAGACATATACTTAATGTTGCTCGTGCGCTGCGATTTCAAGCTCATTTTGTAGGATTTTGGTGGAATGTGTTTTAATTGATGGATATATAATCAATCAAGCACCTTCGACCATTTTGAATGAAAAAACCATATGAAATCTTGTATGGTAAGTCACCATAACGTGGGCACTTGCATGTATTTGGATGCTTATGTTGTATATGTACATAATTAAGGTGACAAAGGAGACAAATTTGCTAGTCGAAACCAAAGATGTGTTTTTGTGGGTTATCCCTATGTTAAAAAAGGGATGGAGGGTGTATGATTTAGAAATAGGAGTTGTGACAGTCTCAAATCCTGAGGCCCTCCACGTCATGCGTTGCGAACCCACAACCTTGCCATGCCACTACCCTATTATGTCCCATGCGTAACCCACGTTCCTTATTCCTCATTTATCAAAGTTTATAATTCATTTTCAATATTTCAGAGGAAAACTTAATATAAGAATTAACAATTTCATTTCATCATAACTTAAAGCATCAGTCCTATGTGAAAATCCTGGAACAATACACTGTATATAAGATGACAAAAGTAAATATATACATTAACCGGTGTCTCAAAGTCCCCAATTGCTTAACAATAAAGCAAAATATCAAAATGTACACGTACGAATAGGTCCTGGGTGGTAGATAATCAGGTAGTTGCTCAGTATCTCTGCGCCCTGCTCATACCCAGATTTACACTCAAGCAATCCCAACAAATACAAATGACAAGTCCTGTGAGTAAACACCCAAAGAAAACCATCGAGTATATAATAACTGAAGCCAATAAATAGGTTAACTAAACATGTGGTAATCACATAAAATTGTAAATCAACGCATGCGTAGTTAATAACCAATACCAAATGATCAACAGATAGCCATAATATAACAACATAACTATGCAACAACCATATCGATAAAACCAAACGAATGTGTAACGAAACTGCAAAACTAGATCATACTTCGTCAATCTAAATGCCTTACCAGCCCGTCTCACGAATGGGTCACATCTGAACCACTAACGGTGAATTCAAACCAGTCCCAAACCACTGGACACGTGCACCCCACAAGTGATGGCCCCAGTTCTACAACCCTAAACTGGGCCCTGCCTGGCCTAGACTTTCGTGGACCCCGAGTCAACCCTCGCGCAACCAACGCAAGCCTAGTCAGCCTACCTTACCATTACCCATTATTATAACAAATTTCAATGTGAGTTATTCAATTTAATGAATTATCAAGGTACAGCAAAAATATATTCTACTCCAACTAAATGAAATAACCCTAAGACACATGTTAGGACAACCTAGAGTGTGGAAACCCCGCATATATTTACCATCATCACATATCAAGTCAAAAGAGAGATAACACCAATGTATACATGTCCGAAAATAACTCACAAAGCCCATAAACCCAATGTGTTCAAAAACATTTACATATAATACAATAGACCTACCCTGTAAACGAGAGGAGATCACTTATCTGTCCTCAACGTCAATCGCCTATCGCCGGTCCTTTACCCTTACCAATCCTGCAATATGACGAGGCTGCACCTACCTTCATAAAAAGGACGGTGAGTTCAAAAATAGTAACAGTAATAACCAAATGGAGTCTCAACATAATTTCAAATGCCAAATAAATGGCTAAACGAGTATCATGTAGGAATATCACAAAGATAAAAAAAGACGCATGATAAATAAATCATTGAGATATCAACGATAAATGAGTGTCGAGAGAACAAAGTAAAAATGCATCTAAGTGTTTCAAGTCCATCAAGTTGCCACACAGAGTTCACAGCCTGACTTCCCAGACAGATTCTGGACCTAAACAAACTGCCATACAGTTTAGGATGAGTCATCTTACCGTAACACACACAGTTAGACTACCAACCCTAAACAACAGGTTTAAGCACGACCAAAAATTCGTGTAGTCATGGTGGTGAAAGTGATTACAAAGCAGTCTCACAGCACCCATGACCACCATATCGCCCACTTAGACCCAAAAGACCACTCATTAAGGAATTCAAGGAAAATAAAGTCGATAATCCACCAAGGATAAATATCACAAATGGAATCCAAAACCATCATTCAAAAGAATACTGCTCAACAAGTATAATAACCCATTTAAATGCACCAATGAAATTATATAAATGTTTTGGTTGGTTTTACTTACAAATCACCACGCGAAACTCTGCACTCGCGGCTCTCACACTTCACCAAATCGATCTTATACGCTCGTCACCAGTCCATTAAGCACCTGGTAATCAATTTCGATCCAACTTGGTCGCATTAGAGTTTTGTTTTGCATTTAATTGTAATTTCCTATTAATTTTTCCATTTTTCAAATATTACCCATTTCCACTATTTTGGGTCAATTTCCTGGGTTTTGATTTGCATTTGAACCTATTGGAATACTCGAGAGAAGTCCCAAAGTTTTCAAAAATTTTCAATATTTGGGCCTGATGAATAGTATCGCGTCGTGGGTGGCATCGTATGGGTTCACCTTGGCTGCGTCACTTAAAGCGTGGGACAAAACAACCCCTGCCCCAGACGTCGTGACTGGCCTTGTGGTGCATTTGGCCCCACGGTGTCACATCCAGAATGTAACTATCGAGGTTTTTTCTCAACCCCGTCTCGCGTCACCGTGTTCCGAGCCTATCCCAACCTCATAAGGACATCGATATCGACTCAAAACCACTATAAAATAGTTCAAAACCTCCAACACCGACCCAAAACTTGAAAAAAATATGCAAAATCAATGTCGTTGTAGTCGGTGTGACAGTCTCCTGCGTAGTAAGTAACCGAGAAGTAGTCAACATAGATGGTGTCACTGTAGCGGGTGCTCTCAGTAGCCTCATGATCTCCTCAAGTTGATGATCCTGACTACGATCCTCTACGCCCAAATTTGGAACTCCTCCATACTGACGACTTTGGGACCATGCATCCCACTATCATCATCAAGACCAGGTTGATCCTCCATCACTATCTACAATTGAAACGAATCCCTGAATCAGTGAATAGCTATTCGACACCATATAATACACCATCTCAAACATAACATGCACAACACAAGTTTCGAATTTTCCCCAACTAAGTCTTAGGTTAGGTTCATAGCTCTAAGTTCAACATTGTCTTCACTTCCGCTACCTTGTGTATTAGTGGATTGTGTTTTAAATTTAACAGTCTTTTATTTAACCTTTACACTCTGATACCAACTGTGACAGCTTTAAATTCCACAATCTTAGAATTGGGCACCGCCTGACCTAGACATACTCAAACCCCGGGCCAGTCCCTCCGAGTCGCGTAGGCCTAGTAAGCCTATCCTTACCATTTAACCATTTATTAAGTATTTAAAAGTGAAGTCAATTAATTAACGAGTTATCAATATATATATATATATAGCGGAAGCAAATAAACTCAAACTAATTAATAACCTCAAAACACTAAGTTAGAGCAAACCTACCTTAAACATAATCCATCAAAACATGAATCAAATGAAAGTATCATCAATGTCTTACATATCCAGTATCTCTCAACCCAAAATCCCAAGTTCGAAAAACATCATAATAGATAATATAACCAATAGTCACCTATGTTAAGTAGAGGAGGGTCGCTCAAAGTAAATTGTCTAGCTGCACAGCCTTCCCCTTACTGGACTATAGATTTGCACTCAGTCAAACATAAGAATGACGAACCCAGGTAAGTAATGCCAAACAAGAACAATAAATAACAGTAATTCGAACTAAATAAATCAAGCAATCAAATTCATGCAGATAGAAAGAAAGGACATGGAGCGCATGAATATATAGAGACTGTAAGTAAATGAATGAGTAATCGAAATTGTGTACCCCAGAATGCAAAAGAGAGGCGCAAGTAGTCCCGACCAACAAAGTCATTTGATCCGAGGACAGAATCTCCTCAAAGACTCGAAGTCAAGGACCGAATCTCCTCTAAGACCCCCACGCAAGTGCAAAGTCCCCAGCAATCTAGTGGAGAACTCTCGCCCTATATATATAACTACAAACAAATCGTGTATCCCCAGCCGTAAACCTCTGGTATATAAACACAGAAGGCCTGGAATACTCGCAAGGATTACGCTTGACTCACTTGCCCTTGGACCACTCGAGAGAATGGAATTTCAAGATAGCATTGAACAATATCAATAATAAGTTTAAAACTCAAGAAATTATAGAAGTGTTCCTCACTGGTTTACTTACCTCCAATCCAAGCTAATCGCACTCTCGTGAACTTTTGCTCTTCCTTACGAAGTCCTACGTGCTAATAACCCTGATAATACAATTTATTGTGATTTTCATTAATTTTTATCCAATTTTCCTTATATATTTTCATTATGTATTCGGGTCAATTTCCTTGTTACTGGATCACATTTGGACCCGTTTAGGTACCCGGGAGGCCCCAATTCATCCCGAAGAAATTCCAAATTTTTGGTAAAATTTTTTTGTAAAATTTTGGTTTCGGGCATCGTGGGGTTTCCCCTAGCGGCACCTCCATGGCATGGTGTGACAAGCGCCATCGCCTGAGGGGTTGCCGGGGGTGTTTCCCACCCCCAACTTACATCGCCATGAGCCGATTAATCCAAATTTGTCTGGAAACTCGACGCCGGTCCAACCATAGCCTCGAGTCATCCCAAAAACTCTCGAAATCATCAAAAACCCATTCAAAACTAATCAATAACTCGAAATTCTTTAAGAACTCACAAAAACCCAAATACTCGACCAAATTGAAAATCGCCTTCACAAAACTCGTATTGATCATCGTGAGGATCACTAAAACGTCGAGAGTTTCAATCAAATCCGAAATCTTGACATGGTGTCAAAATTTTATCGCGACGAACGAGAACAAAACACATACCAACGCGTCAGAAATAACGAGGAGGTTTTGAATCTCACCTCAAATCGTCTCGCCGGTGCTGCTCTGGTGACTACCTCCTCTGGCCACTTTGTTTTCTTGGAGTGCAAGAGAGAAAAAAAAGAAAAAACGAAGGGGTTGGGGTTTATATATCCCTCTCCTCATCTACTTTTTCACACGCATCTCGAGGCAAATCTAAGGATCCTCTTATAAGCTTTTCTACCCAATTTGACACACCATATGTGACTTCATTAGGTGACTTGAGCTCCACACTTGGTCATCTCCAACTCTGGCCTGGTATTCCTAAATTTGAACCGTGCCGCGACTCGCCCGTTGCGTGCACTCGGTCGCAACCACGTACCAACACGACTATTATTGTTTGTCCCCCGAACTACTAAACTTTACTTCGTAACACTTACGCTCACACGCAAATGTCCTCACATGTTTGAAACATTGATATTTATTAAAGACATAATATAATATAAACACCATACAAAACTAACGTACCTCAGCGTCGGCGATTGAGAATTTAATGACTGTATCATGACAGATGGCCCACGTACACCTAGATTGATACGTGGCATATGTTAGAATTTTAGGGTCGTTATATGAGCTGTCCACCATGTCTACAAACACGTCATTAATAACGATGAATTAATTTCGGGTCGTTACATATGCTATGCAAGTTGGCTCATAAGCTGTAGCATTCTGATTAACTTGCCTAAAAGTAAGTTCTTTATTATTATTGTTATTACTATCATTGATGATGTTATCATCATCATCATTATTATTGTTATTATTCATTCTAGCAATTCTACTTTCTCTAGACTGTTGTTACCTTAAATTTTGATTATAAGTTTCATGTATCTCAGGATTAAAAGGGTGTAAAGATCATGTGGAATTAGAACGACGAAGTGTGTAGTGTCAAACTGCACAATAGTTTCTTGAAAATGGTGTCAAAAAGCTTAAGAAATTATTTAAAAATCCCCAAAAAGGGCGTCAAAAATTGATGAAGTGTTGAAAAGCACAAAAGTTTCCCATAAATTTATATAATTTGTAGTAGTGATAAGTGGGATATCGTCTCAATAGGGATTTTGCAAGCTCCTTAGGAAAAAAGTTTTATTTATTTTTGTTTATTTTAATTCAATTAATTTAAATAAATGAGAATTAAAATGCGACGGCCCCAAATTCCACAATTCTAGAATTGGGTACCGCCCGGCCTAGACCTACGCGAACCCCTTAATCAATCTCGTTGAGTCATGCAGGCCTAGTCAGCCTTCCTTACCATTTACCATTTATTACGTATTTACAAGTGAAGTTAATCAATTAGTGAGTTATTATCAGATACAGCGGAAGCAATTAAACTCCAAACTAATCAATAAACTTCAAGACACACAAGTTAAGACAATCCTATGGTGTGGAACATATCCATCATATAAATCAAAAGAGAGTATCGATAATGTCCTATATGCCTAAGATCTCTCATAACCCATAATCTCATGTTCAACCAAAACAATATAGATACTTAATACAAAACATACTCAATATGCGAGAGGAGGCTGCCTCGTGGTCCTCGCCTTCAATTGCCTAGTGCTAATCCCTTGCCTTTGTCTATTTGCCGATCTGCCCACCGTCACAAACTAGACGGTGAGTACAATGATATAGAGAGTAAAATATCAATAGAGTCTAAACAACATTTAAAATGTCACGTAAATGGCTAAACTAGTATCATGCATGGATATCATGAAAAATATAAAAGACAACATGATAAATGAATCACGGAGATAACAACAATAAATGAGTGTCGAGAGCACGAAACAAAAGAAAAGGCATCTAAGTGTCCTAAGTTTACCAGGTTGCCACACTTAGTTTACAACCTGACTTCTAAGACAGACTCTGGACCTACACAAACCCAAGGCAGCCTAGAATAAGACACTTAGCCCCAGGTCACACTTAGTTCGCATACGGGCACCGCAGCGTTACGCACAGTTCAACATACGGCCACAACAATCCCAAACTGTGGGTTTAACCACATCTAGAGTCTGTGTACTCCCAGTGTAGACGGCGAGTACCATATTATTCACTTAGACCCAATAGACCACTCATTATGGAATCTAATCAACACCAAGCCAATAAATCAACGAGGATAGATATGACCAAAGTGAATCCAACAAAGATATAATCCACAAAGAACTATGCTCAAATAAGGATAACAGCCAAGTAAATGCACAAATGAAATAATGTAAATACTCTGGTTGGTTTTACTCACAAATACCGCGTGTAACTTTGCGCTCGCGACTCTCACACGCCACCAAAGTGACCCCGCACGCTTGTCACCAATTCACTAAGCACTTGGTAATTATTTTTGATCCATTTACATCATGTTAGGGCCTTTTTGGAAAATTTTAATTTTTAAATCTATTTCCCATATTTTCCTTAATAATATTTTTTTCTAAATTTCTGGGCTATTTTTACCAATTTAACGCTTTACGAGGTAAAAATCCCAACATAACGCCTCATCAAAATCCCGAATACTTCATTTTTTTTTATAGAAATTCACAAATTTCTATTTATTTGAACAAAATATAATTTTTCTAGATTTTTTCCATTTTTCAAAGATTTTTCCAATATTTTTTTTCAAAATATTATTGAATTTAAAAAAAAACTGTTTTTTTTTATTATTTTATTTTGGGTTGGGCTGAACCGGACCCGGTTCATCTGGTTCCGGTTCGGCCCAACTAAACCGGTCGACTGGGTCGGTCTAACCCGCCTAAGCCTGGGCCGGGTCGGCCCGACCCGATGGGGTATTCTTCCCCATAATCGAACCAGTGAACCTGGTTCGATTTTTTTCTCTTTCATTTTTTTTTGCAACAACAGCAACAACAATCAACATACATAACCACCATCATCAACACCTTTGCTACTTACCTTAGTGGTGCGAGTTCGCCGGTGAGGGGCCTACACTATGAGAGCCGAGAGTGACCCCGAATGGGAGTGATGGTGAAGGTCGTGAGCGTGGAGAAGAGGTAAGGTCGAGTGTTGGTGAGTCGTTAGATCACTAAGAGAGAAGAGAGGGGTGACCAAGATTGGGAGTGTGCTGTGGGGAGGATGAGAGAACGTGAGTGGTGAGGAGGGAGAGTGAGAGAGTGATTTTTGTTTGGGAGAGGAGAGAGAAAAAAAACATAAGAGAGACGTTGAGAGGGTAGGGAAGAGAAAGAAATTAAGGGATGTAGAGTGATAGGTAGGTAATGATGTGCCACTAGATGGGTGATGGAGTGTTGTACTAGTTTGACTTCTTTTTTTTTATGAGTATTGTGTCACTCTTCCATTTGTTCACACCAACCACTTTGATGACACCAATGAGTGACTCTCTCTCCTTATTCTTTTCCTTATTTGCCACTAATTAGTTTTTCTCAGGCGTAAAAACGCCCAGCATGCACCACGACTTGCCCTTTCGCACGCGAATGGAACTACCACGACCCGTAACACTACTCGTAAAATCGACGTCTCCGCCTTGTCACACAGACATGAATATAAATCAATATTACACGTCATCACATAAATAACATAAATTTTTGGGTCGTTACATAAACTTCTACTAAATCTAAATTAATGCAATCAACTAAACTAATGAAACTAATTAAACTATTGCAAACTAACTCTAAATAAAAACAATTAATAATATGAAAATCAATATATGAAAATATCTAAACAAACACTTTTAAACAATAAAATTAAAGCAAATCGCCTCTGAACATTTACACTTATTAGTTATTATCACACATCATTGCATGCTAGTTATAGTTAAATCATGGAATCACTAGTTTATAAAAAACCCAATATCATATATAGGTTGATAGCCTTTAATAGGCCATCGATTTTCTTTTATCAATGAAAAAGTCAAATTCTTACCTATGTCCATCTAATAATTGGATAACACATAATTAATATAAGAGTACACGATAACATTAATAATCTATGAAAATCATGCCAAATTTAAGTCAATATTAACTGAAGTTGTATAATAAACAACTTATAACACAATCACCTAAGAAATTCATTTGGAAAACCCTATAGATTAATCTTAGTTACTACTTCTATAATTGTTGTCAATAACTATAGATATATAGATAGAATTTTCATATGACAATGCATATTCGCGACTATTCATGCAACACAAGTCTTCATTAGTTGTAACACTCAAAAACAACTTATTAAAATTGTAATTGACGTATATGAATAGATATAAAGCATTGAGTACAATATTTCATAACTATAACTATCATGCAATCCGGTTTAACTCATATTCAGAGCGTTATTTAGATTGACGAACTACTCACTCATGGTAGAAATAAACATGACAATTAAATAAATAAAAGACATTAATGTAAATACCTCTATTAAAATAAGTCTAGAATCTTCAATAAACTCCAAAAGTTTTGAAAAGTGAAATTGACTAAAACCTAATTGAACTCATCAATTTGTTATTGATAAGACTATTGAGGACAATTATTTCAAAGACGAAATGTCATATTTATAGTTTTCTAATGTATACAAATCTTAGATAAACTCAAACTCCTTATTGTAATCTAAAAACCCGTAACCAACTCCAGCGAATCCTTAGTGAATCCATTTTGTTCTTAATTCACTCACTAAATTGCCAGGTCATCTCTTCTGTGCTTCACTGATTTTTACCAACTAATCATTCATATTTCTCAATTCGTTGGACATTTATTGGCCCTTTTACTACTGTCGATTCCTCTAGCGATTCCTAGTTCACTTTAAATTTGCTCTGAATTCGTTGGGTTTCTTTTCTAGTTGATTATTTAACTTTTTTTCTTCCATTTCTTTATTTTTCCTAATTAACCTGAAATCACAAAAATAAGAGAATACCTAGTGTAATATCATCATTAATATTTGTAATAAACCTAAATCACACTATAAAACATGTTCAATTATTGATCTATCACGATTCATACCAAAATATACAATTGGTTCAATCATTCATTTTCAACAATTTCATCAATTTTTTTTCAACAATTTCATTAAAACTAGTTTAACATGCACAATTAATTGTTGGTATAGCCTCTAATAACACCTCATTACACAAGAAAATTAGTAATATATGACTCCAAATTCGTTTTTCATCAAAAATTCAAAAATTTGACTCATTTTGTTGGGAATTGAAAGTAGATCGTGGAGGTCACTTTTATTGTTGCGTTTGTTGATCATATAGCTTCCCAGATCTCCAAGATTTCATAAAATCTCTCTTTTTCTCTCCACAAATTCAGAATTTTAAAAGTTAAGAATGAGTTGTCCAAACAAAATATCTGATAAGTTGTATTTATCTATTAATCTCATCAAGCGTGCTCTTACGTATCTCGAGAACATCCTAAGGCAACTATTTGAGCTGTCCAACTCACTTTAATGATTCCAATAAGACACTCCCTAGCTTGGTCTTATGCATTAACACCCTGGCTACCCGGTGTCCCGCACCTTGACACACATCGCGTGATGCACCATAGTCTATATTTCTATCAAATGGCCTAGGCTATGGTTTTATTATTAATATTTTGTCACGTCCTAGTATACCCGTAATTCGCCTACCCGACACCCACGTCGACATGCATCTCGAGGTAGACACCCGATACACAAACTCGCCCGATAACAATATAACACATGTGATGCAATACGATAATTAACAATTTTAAGCATAACAATACAGTTAAGAATCACTCATAAATAACATCTCATGCCCAGTCAGACGTGTCTTGATCCTATCCACGACTACCACATGGATTTGAGCTGACGTCGTAGTTCAAAATTCTCAAATAAACGCGATTGATAAATGTTGGGTCGTTACACCTGACCCATGCTTCGTAGGGACGAGGACAGTAATTTCAATCCCTCCCAGCCCTGTTCTGTCCAACCCCACCCCACTTGGAACTATAGAGGTAGGAGATAGTACTGTGCATGAACTGGGGAATGAGTAATTTAGAAAGATTATAAATTTTTTTTCGATTTAAGTGAGTGAACTTAATAGGGTTGTTGCAACATAACATAAAAAAGGTTTTGTTTAATTGTACTCTATTAAACAATCATTGTCCCAAATCATTGATACCCCTATTCTTGGTGATTAGTAACTTAATCTGGTGATGTCTGTAATGACATCCCTACGATTTTTTATTTTTTTATTTTTTTGAGAAAACCCCTACAAATATATGTTTAAACATTTGGCTATATAATCCTTTTAAGGCGATAGGTGGGTTGGAGAAGGGGTGTTAAAGCAAGACTTCCCTCTAATTTACGAGCTATCCAGGGCACAATCACAATCGATTGCAGAGATTACTGCAGGACATATAATGGCAGGGACAAAGATTAACTGGGGGTTACAACTAAGAAGAAGATGTACTAAAGCGGAAGTGTATGAAAGAGTCACTGGGGCTCGATTGTTGGGGCACCTGACATGTGATTAGGAGTGTTTACTATAGAAATAGTCAAACTTACCTCAAGTTTTATTGAGGAAGCTTCAATGGTTTAGTGTATTTTACCCATTTCTCTGCATATCGATATGCAAGTAGGAATCTCTCTCCATTTCTCTGTTGTGGGACCAGCCTAGCCGGGTCGACGAGAGTAAGATGCCACCAAAAAGTGAGGCCAGCCTAGCTAGGTTGACGGATTAGTGGGCAGGTAGAATAAGGGACATCACACTTATATATAAGTTCTACTGCAGAACCATTTACATATTATGTAACATATGTAAAACTATTACACTAATTAATAAAGTCCCGTTTCTTATAAAAAAAATAGTTGGGCACCTCAACCTCACAACTTGGAAGAAAACAAAAAAAAATACAATTTAACTATTAAAAATCGAATCTATCTATGATCTCTGCCTCAGTCAGAGTAATGTTGTTCGTTTCTTTGTCAGTTGCTACACCCTTAAAGGGCATGAGTGGCATATTTATGATACATACATTTGCTACAATTAAACAAGTTTATCATACAAATTATTTGTGCATACAACAACAACAACAACAACAACAACAACAACAACAACAACAACAATCTCAAATTAATTAAAGTCAGCTGCATTGATCAAACTATTTTGCAACTTAATTTATCTTAAATATGCATGCAATTTCTTACTAAATTGTACTTTTTTTGTCTATGTAACGACCCAAAAATTCATATTATTTCCTGTATGATTACATGTACTATCTATGTACAAAGCCATCCATTGTCTTCAGAAGGCGAGCACTCAGTTACACGTGCAGGAGACAACACATGCCATTACAGACCTAGAGCCAAAGCCAACGCGAGACCCAATGGGGGGTAAGATTTGATTTTTGCGTCTTGGCGTAATTTTATTATGTTTGGTCTGTAGTTTATATTTGACCCAAGTGAACTCTATGTGAGTCTGAGTTAGAATAGATTCTAGGTGAGTCAGTTGTAAATGGTGACTTTAGGTGAGTTAGGGATTAGTAGTGGTTCTAGGTGAATCAAACTTGGGGAGACTCAGTGTGAGTTAGTTAGTAGAATGTGCTCTATGTGAGTAATGGTGAGAAATTCTGTGTAAATACACCATTCAAAATATGGTAGATATTTAGCTATGTGTGATGACTATATATGAGTCAACTTTTGAAGGGGAGGAGCAAACTATATGTGATACTCCTAGTTTTATGTGAGCCCTGACTCTATGTGAGTCTAACCTTTGAGAGGATATCTAGCTGCGTGCAGTGACTTTATGTGGGTCAATATTTTAAAGCGGTGAACGAAGCAGTGTATTAGGGCTCTGAGTGGGTCTAGGGGAAAAAGGGTCGTGTGTCAGGACTCTGTGTGAGTTTAGACTCTATGTAAGTCAAGGTGGGCTGTGTGCATAGATTCTATATGAATCTAGGTTCTGTGTGAGCCCGAGTATAGGACTCTATGTAAGTTTAGGTTATGTGTGAGCCCAAGTGGAGTTATATGTTTTGACTCTAGGTGAGTCTACATTTCGAGGGAAAATGATGTCGAGCTATACATGTGAATTCTGTGTGAATCCGGCATCTACCTTATAACCTTAAGTGGCTTAGTAAATTCAAGCAAGATATTCAGCTATGTGCGCGTATTCTTTGTGAATCCGACATTTTGCTCCTAAAAGATTCTATTTGAGCCTATAATTTATGAAACAACCATAGATTGGTTAGGTTAGCCATGTGCCCACCAGTTAGAGAGTATAGTCTCACCTACTCATGTTGGAACGGGTCCAAGTGAGTGAGGTTAGAGGGATTGCTTAGATAGTACTTCCCTGCTATATGCGTTTAACTAAAATTTCACTGAGTTATGATTAATTTCGAAGACGAAATTCTTATTAGTTGGGAAAACTGTAACGACTTGAAAATTCATATTATTTTCTGTATGATGATGTGTACAATCGATGTATACTCGTGTCTGTATGACAGGACGATGACGTCGATAAATGAGTAGTATTTGCCTGAGGAAACGTGCATAATGGGTACCGGACGGACTAATTACGGGTTTGCAGTGTCCTAGGGGAATACCTTTAAATTAAACACTAACAAAATGAATAAAAAATAATAAATTAATGGTAGTTGAGTGATACGTGGGGTTATAGGCGACACACGTGGGTCCTACGGTAGTGTGCATGCTCGAGTATGCTCGTTTGCGTGCACGACGAAATTGTAGGTAAATACGGTAGTGTGCATGCCCGAGTATGCTCGTTTGCGTGCACGACGAAATTGTAGGCAAATATATATGTGTGTGTGTAATTATATATATAATGGCAATACCCTAAGGATCTTTTGGAAGCCAAAATGGCCATATTGACAAAAGTGTCTTTTTAAGAAGTATTTAAGCTTTTTAATTTCCAGCTTTGTCCTCATGATAAAAAGGGTAAAAAAGACTTTTGCAGTGGCCAACAAATAAAGAACGCTTAGTGCTATCTTTTTTTTTTTGGTAAATTAATGTTATCTTTTTCAAAATCAGTTTCGATAACTAAAAAAAAACTTCCCAAATTAATCACGTCCTCCTCAAACAAAAAATAGGAGTTAAAAACATTAGGAAGTTATATCCGATCCCCCTCACACTACTTCTCCCCCTAACGCCTCACGCCTCACGCCTCTAGCAGTCACACTCGCTCTATCTCTCATACGGTGTTCTCTCTCTCATTGTGTTGTATTTTGGTGCCTATATGTATAATGATCTTTTCATAGTTGGGTCATGGGCCGGCCTCTTGGCCGTGCATGCCGAGCCATGGCTGCTAATATCAAGATGGGCAGAGGTAAGAAAGAAGAAAGGCGTGACGATGTTGGTCATGGTAACGTTGAAATTTTCCTGATTAGGAGGATTTATTTGGCTTATTTATTTTAATCTTTTCCATTTTGTTTAGGCGTGCAAATTAATCATGTCTCATGTAATCGAATAGTCCCGATACTATCTTCACATGTTCAACAATAAATGCCATTAATATTGGGACTCACGAACAAAGCACATGCCGATTGACTAATATATTTAAAGGGAAATTCTACAACCAAATATACACCCATGTCATTGGAATCTCTCAAAATATGTTGTGCATTAAATGTTTTGTACATTTATGTCGCATCGATTAATGCGTTGGATTTAAATCTAATGGTTCTAAATAGTGACCACATGGCATGAGTATATTTGGTTTTCATAGTAGAAGTACCCATATTTATATATATTGTGGTTATATATAATATAAATATATATTAAAATTAGAAATGTAAAATGCAAATGACCAATAAAGGCATGTTGTTTGTTAAGTATTGGATAAGATTTGGAGGGTAAAATGGTCTTTTGGTTTAAAACCCAATTTTAAGCGTTTTGACCGACTCTTTCTTCCCCAATTCAATCAAAACCCTCCTCCAAGTCACCTTCATCGAACACACCCACTGTTCATCATCTCCCTCTCACAGGTTTCCATTTCTCGACATCTCTTTCTCGTGCGCCTCTTTGCGTCACTCTCGTTTCACCCTTACTGTCTGATATGGTATAGCATCATTGTGTCTCGAGATACGCATCACTTAGATCGACAATGAACAAACTTGTAATCTTAATAAGTGTTACAACTCATTGTTGAGTCAGCCTGGGTAGGCATGAAGGTTGTTGTAAATTATCCTATTTGAGATAGATTTTAAACTGATTAGGATAAAGACAATCCTGGGGGAGTTAGAATTTGAGATACGTTTTTATCTCAAATCCAAAATATGATCTGACCATACATCTATAAATAGGAAAACCGACTCAAGGCATGATGTACGTACAAAATTCCTGAAGAAAAGTTTCCTTTCGAGCTTTTACTGACTTGAGCGTCGGAGTGTTTTCCCTGGAGGCCCCCACTCCTGGATTTGTTTTGCAGACTTCGACAATGAGTGATTCCATCACAAGGACGCGATGATCTGCGTATCCGATATCGAGATTCGAGGTGTTGTTTCCACAACACTGTCCATCACTCTCTCGACCACCGATTTAAGGTGAGTCCTTGATGTTTTTCTTATTGAAATGTGATTGCTTGATGTGGTTGTTTTTGAGATGTTGTGATGGAGAAGATGATTAGAAGGGAAGAAAGAATAAGTAAAATAAAATAAAAGACAAAGAGAGAGGCGGTATGCCTCTGATCCGCATCCTTTCTTTCGTGAAAACGAAATAGGAGGGGGGCTCATGGGCTAGGCCAGCTCAGACCAGCGGGCTTGGCGGTGCTAGACCTGCCCTATGTGGGCCAAACTGGGTGGGTTCAGCCGGCCCGGCTCAAGGAAAAAGGGGCCCTAATTAATATATATATATATATATATTGTTATGATATGGATGAACAATTGATCAAGACTTTGTATGACTAATCATTGTCAACCATGGCTCTTACATTGAGTGGTAATATCAAGCACGGCTCTTACTTGCATCCAATCCAATGTACTCATTATTTCATGTGTTGTCAACATTGCTTGTAAAGAGTTGTATGGCATGTGATGTATGTGTAACTTGTAAACATTATCTTAGTACATTTATCATCATCACCAAAGGGCCTATATAAAGGGTATCAACCTCATTGTAAAAACACACCAAGTTGTATACAACTTCTCATTCCAACTATCTCATTTCTTCTCTTCTCCTTTGTAGTAGTAGTTTGTAGTAGTAGAAGTTCTTAGTCTTCTATTTCATTCTCTAGTTCTTAGCAAGTCTCAATTCAATTCACAACACGTTATCAGCACGAGCTTGCCCTAGCATTAAGGAGATCTTGAAGTTCAAGAAAGCTTGTTAAGGAGACAAAGCTAGGAAGGTATAACTTTTATGAGTTCGGTTTATTTTTATATTATCTTGGTTGCTTCACTTTTATATGCATACTTTATTCATATATTATGCATTACAACGTCACCGATTGCGAAAGTATGCTCTGCAGTTGCGTCTTGTACGATCTTCTACGTCAGAAATCAAAAGTCAATATGTGACATAACTAGTTTTCTCGCTATACTACAAATGATTAATTATGCTCCATTCTTGATTTTTTATATTGCAAATAGTGTTATGAGTTTGGGTTGATAGTGGGTAAGCCTTGTCCCCGGTAAAGCTAAACATTGAAAGGGAGTCGGGTTATCCCGTTCGATGAGGCATGTATTAAGTAGACTTCATCTCGCCACCCAACCTGGAGGTTGTCCCACCAACTCATACAAGTATTACATTTTGCGTATTTATAATCAAGTTGTGAACATATATTTAATGGTATATTATATATTTTGTATAAAAAGAAAACTATTTAGTTTATCCCTATTTTCATAAAAAATTTATTTAATTGAATTAATTACCTTAACAATATTGACAATACTAATTACTTGTTAAGGCAATGGGATGCTCAAATTATATATAAAGCATCTATGCAAGACTATGCGTATAATACTAATATTTATTCTTCAAATATCTCTTTAGAGATTTGAAAAGTGAATATTTCACTTTATATTATCATTTCACCTCATGGAGCTATCTATATCAAGACCAAAATTGGTGATGCTCCAAAAGGCTCAAAATGAGCGGCTGGGTCTCACGCTACAAAATTTATATCAGTCAAATATCATTTATTATTTTGCAATTTTAATTACCTCTATGTTGAGGCTATGTAGAAGTATGACTGATGAGACAAATAAAGGCCACGTGGCTCACCTCGATATATTATTGCAACAAATTATCGAGTGCGTACGTCAATCCATTAAGTATTAATAATGGATTGAATTCTTGTCTCGTGGTAGCTGAGTAAAATAATGAGATATTATAAATATAATATCACTCCCGTCCAATTGGTTCAACTTCAAGAAGCATATGTTGCATACTATGACCATGGTCACAATACCAAATTACGAACGTGGAAAAGGTGAAAAGATATGGTAAAAGTTATGTTGATAATTCCACTGAAGGTTGAAATAAAAGTGGTGCACCTCTATAAGAGGTAATACATTATTGACAATGAATGCTCATAATTGTGATACGTTTTCGTCACATATGAAAGGCTATCGCCTAAATATTGTTATATATACAATACCTAAATATTTTTGTCATATTTTACCATGCCTTTGTTAAATGTAGAAGGCAAAAATTTTATATTGAAAGTGACTAATGATCCAAAAAGTTTAAGATATTCGTATTTTATTACAAAAAGGGTATTTCTTTAATACCATATTGTTTTTCAATGTAGAAATGGATCATCAAGTTATTTTTTCAGATTATGGCGATATATGTCTTGTTGATTGTACTACAACGCACACTATCCTCAAAAGAAGAGAATATTTCTCCAATTTAAACTTAGCTGAGGCTAATATCAAAACAATATTTGGCATCTCTAATTTAATTAATGGCACTGGAAGATCAAATATTATGTTGCCTAGGAGAACAACAATTCATGTTGACAATGCCTTATACTCTGAAAAATCCAAAAGAAATTTACTCAGCTTTAAAGATATTCGACAAAATGGATATCACATTGAAACCATGAACGAAAATCATAGAGAATTTCTCTATGTCACATTGGTTTCAAATGGGAAAAAAGAAGTGCTAGAAAAATTTCCAGCTTTATCCTCTGGATTATATTTTACTCATATAAGGCATGTCGAAACGAATGTCGTCTTAAATAAGAAAATTAATGATCCAAAGACATTCATTTTATGGTATGACCAGCTTGGTCATCCAGGATCATCAATGATGCGAAGAATAATTAATAATTCGCATGGACATCCTTTAAGGAGTCACAAAATATTTTCAGCTGGTGATTATAATTGTGCTAGTTGTTCTCAAGGTAAATTGATAGTTAAATCATCCCCAAGTAAAATTGTTGTGTAATCCCCAGTTTTCTTAGAACACATTCAGGGAGACATATGTGGACCTATTCATCCTCATTGTGGACCATTTAAATATTTCATGGTTTTGATAGATACATCAACTAAATAGTCACATGTTTGTTTGCTTTCGACCCGCAATGTTGCATTTGCTAGACTTTTAGCGCAAATCATTAAGTTAAGAGCATAATTCCCTGACAACCCAATCAAGACCATCTGTCTTGATAATGCCGGGGAATTTCAATCTCAAGCATTTAAAAATTATTGCATGTCTATAGGAATTACCATTGAACATTCTGTTCCACATATGCATACCCAAAATGGTTTGGCAGAATCTCTGATCAAACGCATTCAATTAATTGCCAGACCTTTAATTATGAGAACTAAGTTATCAACTTCAGTTTGGGGACATGCAGTCCTTCATGCAACATCTATCATTCGTTATAGGCCTACTGCATACTATGAACATTCCCCCATGCAACTCATTTTAGGTCAACAACCAAATATTTCACACTTAAGAATTTTTGGTTGTGCAGTGTATGTTCCTATACCACATCCCAATAGAACTAATATGGGTCCAAACGAAAACTTGGGATTTATGTTGGATTTAACTCATTGTCATTATAAGATACCTTGAGCCCTTAACAGGGGATTTATTTACTGCACGTTTTGCTGATTGTCACTTTGATGAAGCAATTTTTCCACCATTAGGGGGAGATAAGAAGTCAATTCAAAATGAATGGCGCGAAATTGCTTGGAATGCATCAACTTTATCACATTATGATCCACGAACAAATCAGTGTAAACTTGAAGTTCAAAAGATCATTCATTTGTAACAAATTGCAAATCAATTACCAGATGCATTTAATGATGCAAAACAAGTGACAAAATCACATATTTCAGCTATAAATGCTCCTGCAAAAATTGATGTCTCTGTGCAACAAAATGCACAAGAATCAACGAAACGCTTAAAGCGTGGAAGACCGGTTGGTTCAAAGGATACAATTCCTCGAAAGAGGAAAACGGGAATAAAAATAAATACAAATCAAAATACTCTTAAAAAAGCACAAGAATCCTTTGATAGGGGTTTGTCATAACAAGTTGATTCTGATGAGGAACAACTTCCTCTAGAAAAAGATGAAAGTAATGAGATCTCAATAAATTATTTAAACTCTGGTAAGATTTGGGATCGAAATAAAATTGTTTCTGATGATATATTTGCTTTCAATGTGTCCTTTGAAATATGTGGAAATGATGATGATCTAAAACCGTTATCAGTGGACGAATGTCAAAAAAGACCTGATTAGCAAAAATGGCAAGATGCTATCCAAGCAGAGCTAAACTCGTTAAGGAAACGAGAGGTTTTTGGACCAATGTCCAAACGCCAGATGGCGTAAAACCTGTTGGATATAAATGGGTATTTATACAAAAGAGAAACGAAAAAAATGAAGTTACAAGGTACAAAGCAAGACTTGTAGCTCAAGATTTCTCACAAAGACCTGGCATTGATTATGAGGAAACATATTCTCCTGTTATATATGCAATCACATTTCGGTTCTTGATAAGCCTTGCAGTCTCTGAACGGCTTGATATGCATTTAATGGATGTCGTTACAGCATATCTGTACGGATCTTTAGACAGTAAGATATATATGAAAATCCCTGATGGATTTGTAATATCCGATGAAATAAAATCAAAACCTCATAACATGCATTCTATAAAATTACAAAGGTCTTTGTACGGGTTGAAACAATCCAGACGAATGTCGTACAAAAGTCTTAGTGATTATTTACTGAAAGAAGGATATGTAAATAATCTGTTTTGCCCATGTGTCTTCATTAAAAGATCATCAATAAGATTTGTGATTATTGTTGTATATGTTGATGATTTAAATATAGTGAGAAACCACGACGACATCGTTAGAACATCCGAATACTTAAAAAAGGAATTCGAGATGAAAGAACTTGGAAAAACAAGACTTTGTCTTGGTTTGCAAATTAAACATTTTTCAAGCGGAGTACTTGTCCATCAATCAAATTATATTGAAAAATTATTAAAAAGATTTTATATGGACAAGGCATGTCCATTGAGCTCTCCAATGGTTGTCAGATCACTTGAAGTGGATAAGGATCCATTTCGACCTCATGAAAGCGCTAAAGAGCTAATTGGTCCGGATGTACCATATTTAAGTGCAATTAGTGCACTTATGTATCTTGCAAATTGTACAAGATCCGATATTGCTTTTGTTGTCAACCTACTTGCAAGATATAGCTCTTCACCAACTCAAAGACATTGGAATAGTGTTAAACACGTTTTTCGATATCTTCGAGGAACAAGTGACATGGGTTTATTTTACTTGAGAGGGGTAAAATTGAATCTCCAAGGTTATGCTGATGTTGGATTTTTATCTGATCCCCACAAGGCTTGTTCTCAAACGGGATATGCATTCACCTGTGGTAATTCTGCTGTATCATGGAAGTCAGTAAAACAAACTATAGTTGCTACTTCTTCCAATCATTCTGAAGTACTTGCAATTCATGAAGCAAGTCGTGAATGTGTTTGGTTGAGAAACATGATTGAACATATTCAAGAATCATGTGAATTGCCTTCAATAAAAGATTCTCCAACAATATTATATGAAGATAATGCAGCATGTATTGCACAATTAAGTGAAGGATTCATAAAAGGGGACAGAACAAAACATATTTCACCAAAATTCTTTTATGCACACGAGCTTCAGAAGAATGGTGAAATTGATGTCAAGCAAATCCGATCGAGCGATAATCTTGCTGATTTATTCACAAAAGCCTTACCAACTACGACATTTAAAAGGCTTACATATGGTATTGGCTTGCGTAAACTTAAAGACATTGCAAGTTAAGAAACTGAATAAGTTTCACCTATGTTCACATGAGGGGGAGTTATTGATTAGTGTATTGCACTCTTTTTCCCTTAGCTATGGTTTTATCCCATTGGGTTTTTCTAGCAAGATTTTTTAATGAGGCAATCCTAACAATATTATACTCATCTTAAGATTAATAAGAAATGTGTACTCTTTTTCTTTTGCTAAATTTTTTCTCACAGGGTTTTTTCTAGTAGAAGTTTTAACGAGACACATTCTCTCAACAATTGTCATCCAAGGGGGAGTGTTATGATATGGATGAACAATTGATCAAGACTTTGTATGACTAATCATTGTCAAGCAAGACTTTGTATGACTAATCATTATCAAGCATGGCTCTTACATTGAGTGGTAATATCAAGCATGGCTCTTACTTGCATCCATATCCAATGTACTCATTATTTCATATGTTGTCAACATTACTTGTAAAGAGTTATATGGCATGTGATGTATGTGTAACTTGTAAACATTGTCTTAGTACATTTATCATCATCACCAAAAGGCCTATATAAAGGGTATCAACCTCATTGTAAAAACACACTAAGTTGTATACAACTTCTCATTCCAACTATCTCATTTCTTCTCTTCTCCTTTGTAGTAGTAGTTTGTAGTAGTAGAAGTTCTTAGTCTTCTATTTCATTCTCTAGTTCTTAACAAGTCTCAATTCAATTCACAAGTATATATATATATAAATCAAAAAAGTTAGGTATAGTTATTTTGTTAAATTCTTGGTATTTGGCAATGATCTTTGGGGCTTTTGAAGTTAATGTATCATATTTTTATGTTAGATTTTCGATTTTAGGTTTGCCTATAGTTTGATGGAATTTTTTAAGGCACAAACTGAACTACAAAAATGTCCAAAAATTTGGCTTAAGTATAAAAACTGCTTGCAAGCAAGCAAACAAGTTGGGTTGATAAGTTGAGGTATCAAACGTCATCTAAATTATATGGGGTTAAGCTAATTTTAAACCATGTATATCACATTTTACATAATGGAAAGTGTCACAGGGCCAATTAAAGAGGGGTTTTTCTCTAGGAAATTTTTTCTCTTAAACGAACCTATGGTGCCTAAGGGCCACCTTAGTTTAGCACACCAATACTCGAATTAAAGGGACAGCAAGCAATAGGCAACAAGGAAATGTTTTTACTAGCTCTTAATTGAGAATACAACTGTGGAACTCTATGCTTCCCCAAACTCAGAGCCCTTGGCTTTATAGACTAGCCATTAGGTAGTTACATAACCAACTAGGACACATGTCCAGTGTACATCGATCCATAGACCTGATAAAACACCACTCCCTTAGTGGTCAAGGCAATTGCCCAACTGCCTTGTTCCCTTGCTGCCATTTAGTTCCATAACCGCCTCCACTACTGGGTCAATTAGCACATGCTCCATGTATTCGGGACAAGCCTGGACGTGGCTTGGTCATGGCCCGGCCATGACCAAGGTAGTTCCCCAACTGCTAGGAACTACCTCGACTTGGTCTACCTACATTTCAAGGAACGTGGTTCATACTTCTCTAAGGGACAGGGACTGCTTCTCGTGGTGCCTGACCGTGTCCAAGCACGTTGGGTGCTAAGCCGGGGTTCGGTCGAGTCCCACTGGCTCAGGGTGGCCGGACTATGGGTTCGTGGGTCTTCGCCTTGGCATGGTGCCCAAGGCATGCTAGAGGGCCTTCCTTGTTACTCTTGCTCATGCCACCCCTAGGAGAGAGCCCACCTCCCCTTATAGTAGATGTTAAGCCGTTTCCCCAACTCTAATAGGAAACATCAAAAATGAGACCAAGCGTACTTTGACCAGGGTCAACGCCAAGGTCAAGGAAAGTCAATTGTGCCAAGGTCTTGCCTTGCCCATGTCAAGGCATGACCTGGCCCGTGCCAAGGCATGACCTGGTTCGTGCCAAGGTATATTCCAAGCTTTTGCTAAGGTACGCCCAAGTCGCTTCCATGCTCTCCCCAAGTCACCGCTGTGCTCGCACCAGGGAGCGCCTTGCCCAGTGCCAAGGTATGTGCCAAGCTTTCGTTAAGGTACGCCCAAGTCGTTCCCGTGCTCACACCAGGGAGCGCCTTGCCCGCTAAGGTTTGTGCCGTGCCACACCGTGCCTGCTAAGGTTTGCGCCTTGCCAAACTTTGCCCACTTAAATAAACACCATGTTAAACCTTACCCATTTAGGTATGAGCCATGCACTAAACCCCAATTCGTCCTCTGAGTCCCCCGAAGCCTCCCGAGTCCATCGAAACTCGGTCATTTGTTGAGTTATCATGCTGCCCAGCCCAGCATGCTCCGGTTCAACTATTAGGGTGGTAACAAACCTCCCCCGGCCAAAATGTTCGATGCCCTAATCGAACTGCTCAGTTCCTGCCGCTTCTGGTAGTCTGCTATCTGTTTCTCAAACTGCCATAGGGTAGTGTCCCGCTCCCAAGTAGGTTCCTCTACATCAACCCACTTGATCAAGTAAGAAGTTCGTCTGTTCTTCTTACTTTGGCCACACGTCTCATGGATGAGAATCCGCTTAATTTCTCCAGCAAACTCCTTCCGTATTATGGGTGGAGCCCGTCTCGTTATGCTCCTTTCTGGATCTATCTCATCCGAATGGAAAGGTTTGAGATAGCTTACATGAAATGTAGGGTGTATCTTCAACCTTTTTGGTAGCTTTAGGCGATAAGCTACCTTCCCAATTCGTTTGACCACCTCAAATGGTCCTTCGTATCGCTGGACCAGGCCCTTATGTGTCTCCTTCTTGTTGAATTTCTTCAAGATCTGAGGAGTAAGCTTCAACAAGACGAGGTCTCCTTCGTAGAACTCTAAGGGTCTTCTGTACTAGTCTGCATACTTCTTCATTCTCCTGATAGCTTTGACCAAACTGTTATGAGCTGCCTCCTTCAGCTCCTGCTTGTTTCTTGCAAACCGATATGCCGTAGGGCTCGACCCCATCGACTTTGACTTGGCTACTTCATGTGGAGTCGCGGGTTGTTGTTATGTTGCCACCTCGAATGGACTCAGCTCCGTAGCTGAGCTTTTGTGCAGATTGTAGCAAAATTAGGTTGTATCAAGTAAATCCACCCAATTCGTCTGACTTGCATTCACATAATGCTTGAGATAGTCCTTCAACAAAGCATTGACTCTCTCTGTCTGCCCATCTGTTTGAGGATGGTTTGTTGTGGAAAACTTCAACTCTGATCCCATCAGATTGAATAAAGCAACCCAAAACCGTCCAGTGAACCGAGTGTCTCGATCACTGATGATGTCCTTTGGGATGCCCCAATACTTTGCCACATGTCTTAAGAACAACTCCGCCTTTAAGTCTGCATCACAATTCTTTGGACCAGTTATGAATGTAGCATACTTCGAGAATCGATCTACCACCAGTGCACTGGTCATTCCCTGCACATCAGGAAGACCAGTGATAAAGTCCATAGAGATGCTTTGAAAGGGCCTTTCTGGTATGGATAGAGGCTCCAGCAACCCTGGCGCATTTCTTCTCTCCGTCTTGTCCTTTTGGCATACAAGACAAGTCCGCACGTATTGATCTACGTCCTCCTCCATCTTCGGCTAAAAGTAGGAACGTGATAAGAGGGCATAGGTGTGCTCCATGCTCGGATGCCCAGCCCACCGAGCATTGTGTGTCTCCTTCAAGAGTAGCCGCCTTAATCCACCTGTACTAGGAACATATGGGCATCCTCCTTTAGCATAAAGGACCCCATCATCACATCAGAACCTCCGAGTGACTCCCTCCGCTACTAGCTTTAGTAACTTCATACAAGCAGGATCTTTGCCTATCTCTTCCTTGATACGAGGTAGGAATTCACCTTCTAGCCTCACTACTGCTGCTACCATCTCAGCCACCACCTTGCGACTGAGTGCATCTGGAACTGAATTGAGCCTACCAGGCTTGTGTTCGAATTGTACATCAAACTCTGCAAGGAAATCCAACAATCTCACCTGTTTCTGGTTGAGCTTTTTCTGGCTCATGAAGTAGGTAATCGCTGAATTGTCTATCCGCACCACAAAACTGGTTCCCAGCAAGTAATGCCTCTAAAGATGGAGAGCATGGATCACAGCTAGCATTTCCTTCTCGTGAGCCGGGTACCTCTGCTCTGCATCCTTCAGTTTCCTGCTTTTAAAGGCAATGTGGTGTCCCTCCTGGACAAGCACCGCCCCCAATGCCCTATCTGAAGCATCTATGTGCACTTCGAATGGTAGTTCGAAGTTTGGTAGTCCCAGCATCGGTTCAGAGGCAATGACCTGCCTCAACTCCACCATAGCTTGGTTGCATCGATCCGTCCATGCCCAAGCTTGATCATTTTTCAACAAATCTGTCAGTGGTGCCACCTTCCTTGAGTAGCCCTCCACGAACCGCCGATAGTAATTTGTCAACCCCAGGAACGATCGCAACTCCGAGACCTTGTGGGGTTTGGCCATTCCATGATAGCCTGCACCTTCTCTGGATCCATTTGCAATTTGCCCTGACCTACAACATGACCAAGGAAAGAAATTGTTTGTGTAGCAAACTCACATTTTTCCCTCTTTACATATAAATGGTTAGCCCTCAAGGTAGTCAGAACCATTCGTAAGTGATTCACATGATCATGGAGGTTCTGATTGTAAATCATTATATCGTTAAGGTAAACAACGACAAATCTATCGATGAATTCTCTCAATACATCATTCATTAAATTACAGAATATAGCAGGGGAATTTGTCAAGCCAAATGGCATAACTAAGTACTCAAACAAACCATACCTAGTCACCATGGCTGTCTTTAGAATGTCACCAGCTGCAATCCGAACTTGATAGTACCCCGACCTCAAGTCCAGCTTTACAAAGTAAGCCGCACTAGATAACCGATCGAACAAGTCTGCCACAAGTGGAATGGGGTACTTGTTCTTCACCGTCAACTTGTTTAGCGCCCTGTAGTCCACGCACATTTGAAGAGAACCATCGTGCTTATGCTGGAACAGGACTGGTGCTCCGTAAGGGGCCTTGGATGGCTGAATGAATCTAGCATCTAACAAATCTTGCAACTGCTTCTTTAGCTCCTCCAACTCCTTTGGAGCCATTCTGTACAGGGCTTGTGCTAGGGGTTTTGAGCCGGGGATCAGCTCAATCTCATGGTCAATTTCCCTTTGTGGGGGCAATTGCTTTGGCAACTCTACCGGCATCACATCTCTGAAGTCCTCTAGCACTTCAGCGACTACGTCAGGGACCTTTGATGTCGTTCCTGCCTTGGTCTCTACTAAAGCTTCGCATTGCCCTCAAGGTACATAGTGTTCAAGATGACCTTCTGACTCTCCTCCGTGCCAACAGTAGCGAAGTACTGCTCCATGTCCCAAATGAAATTCTCAAGCTCCTTTGCGCTCCACTTGCCAGAGAATTTCTTTGGCACCGGCACCTTTGTTTGGGGCTTCGCCGCTACTGCACCCTCCGAGGTTTTGCCCATAGCTCGCTTGAGTAAGCTCACCTCCACAGCCATTGTCGAGGCTATTTCGGTGGTAAGTTCTCCCACTGATCGCACATCTGCTACAAGCTCCTCAAATCTCGTTTCCCACATAGCAATCATGGCTTCTTGTGACTCTCCCCTAGTTACCAATGAAGCCACCAACATTTCTAAGGCTTCAATACGTTGGGACGTAGTCAAAGACTTCGCCGATTGTGCCGTAGTAGACATCATTGCCATCACATGCTCTAGGTGAGACACCCTCTCACTTAGATCGCTTGTTGCTTGGGTCGCCATTGTATCTGAACTTGGCTCTGATACCAATTGTCACAGGACCAATTAAATAGGGGTTTTTCTCTAGAAAAATTTTCTCTTTCAAACGAACCTGTGGTGCCTAAGGGCCACCTTAGTTCAGCATACCAATACTCGAATTAAAGGAACAACAAGCAATAGGCAACAAGGAAACATTTTTACTAGCTCTCAATTGGGAATACAAATGTGGAACTCTTTGCTTCCCCAAGCTCAGAGCCCTTGGCTTTATAGACTAGCCATTAGGTAGTTACATAACCAATTAGGACACATGTCCAGTGTACATCGATCTATATACCTGGTAAAACACCACTCCCTTAGTGGTCAAGGCAGTTGCCCAATTGTCTTGTTCCCTTGCTGCCATCTGGTTTCGTAACCGCCTCCACTACTGGGTCAATTAGCACATGCTCCATGTATTCGGGACAAGCCTGGACGTGGCTTGGTCATGGTCAGGCCATGACCAAGGTAATTCCCCAACTGCTAGGAACTACCTCGACTTGGTCTACCCACGTTTCAAGGAACGTGGTTCATGCTTCTCTAAGGGACAGGGACTGCTTCTCGTGGTGCCTGGTCGTGTCCAAGCACGTTGGGTGACCGGACCATAGGTCCGTGGGTCTTCGCCTTGGCATGGTGCCCAAGGCATGCTCGAGGGTCTTCCTTGTTACTCTTGCCCATGCCACCCCTAGGATAGGGCCCACCTCCCCTTATAGTAGATGTTAAGCCGTTTCCCCAACTCTCATAGGAAACATCCCAAAATGAGACCAAGCGTACTTTGTCCAGGGTCAACACCAAGGTCAAGGAAAGTCAACTATGCCAAGGTCTTGCCTTGCCCGTGCCAAGGCACGACCTGGTTCGTGTCAAGGCATGACCTTGCTCAAGCCAAGGTATGTGCCAAGCTTTCGTTAAGGTACGCCCAAGTCACTTCCATGCTCTCCTCAAGTCACCGCTGTGCTCGCACCAGGGAGCGCCTTGCCCAGTGCCAAGGTATGTGCCAAGCTTTCATTAAGGTACGCCAAAGTCGCTTCTGTGCTCACACCAGGGAGCGCCTTGCCCGCTAAGGTTTGTGTCGTGCCACACTGTGCCCGCTAAGGTTTGTGCCTTGCCAAACTTTGCCCACTTAGGTAAACACCATGCCAAACCTAGCCCATTTAGGTATGAGCCTTACACTAAACCCCAATTCGTCCTCTGGTCCCCCGAAGCCTCCCGAGTCCACCGAAACTCGGTCATTTGCTGAGTTATCATGCTGCCCAGCCCAGCATGCTCCGGTTAAACTATTGGGGTGGTAACAGAAAGGTACATGGTTATAATCATTTGTTTGGGTGGTGAAAAACTAAGGCAAAGGTAGCCTGCAAGCCACATAAATTGTTTTGACAGTTGTAAGTAGCCATGTTTGGCGAACGATTTAATGGTCTGATGAACGTTTAAAATACTTGCAAATAAGTTCATTTGATTCTTGATATACCCTATTTCAATGGTAAAAAAAGTTTGTATTAAAATTCATTGGTTTCGAGGTCAAAATTTAACATTGAATATAGGGTCTTGCTATTGAAAAAAATCTGCATTGCCCATAATTTGGCTTAGTGTTGAAGGCTTGTCTTAGGGTGGCTTTGACTTACATTTTGATGAGGATTATCTTACACTTTAACTAAGGACTCAAAGGGGTTTCAAACTTGAATATATAGGATGTCTAAAGGATTAAAGAACTTTGGAATTGCATAAGCTAGATGACCAGAATCGGAGCCCAAAGTTGGGCAGTTGGAGACTAAATTATGAAAATGAGACTTCAAAGGAAATTTTGAGATTTTAACACTCTTATGGGATTTTAAAGGATTTTAAACATCGACATGACTTGTGAAATTATGAGAAATTGCTTAAAAGTAGTATAATTTTTTGGTAGGAAAAAGTAGTATAATTGAGTTAATGACCTCAAATGTGGTTAAAATGACTTGTAGGTCATATGGAACGATGTGAAAGCCGGGAAACACACAAGTTAGGATTTGTATAACCAACTTTGAGTTGGTTTGTAAGTGAGTAAAACTAACCGGAGTATTTACATTATTTCATTTGTGCATTTAATTGAGTTATTATTTTTATTGAGCAATACTTCCTTGTGTATTATGTATTCTTGAATTCCATTGGTTATATCTATCTTTGGTAGTTCACCGGCTTAGTTTTTCTTGGATTCCTTAATGAGTGGTCTTTTGGGTAGAGGACGATATGGTGGTCATGGTCTATACCGTGAGTACACGGATTCTGGACATGGTTAAACCTGTATTTTGGGATTGTGGTAACCATATGTTGAACTATGTGTGATGGCGCTGTGCCCGTATGTGAACTATTTGTGACATGAGGCTATATGCCTTATTCTAGATTGCCTTGAGTTTGTGTAGGTCCAGAATCTGTCTTGGAAGTCAGGTTGTAAACTATGTGTGGCAACCTGGTGGATTGGGGACACTTAGATGCTATTTTTTTTTGCTATTTGCTCTCGACACTTGTCATCTCAGTGATTTGCTTATCGTGCTATCTTTTATAATCTTTGTGATATTCATGCATGATATTAGTTTAGCCATTGATGCGATATTTGAAATGTTGTTAAGACTCTTGGTATTTTACTCTCTAAATCACTATATTCACTATCTAGTTTGTGACGGTGGGCAGACCAACGAGCAGACAAAGGCAAGGGACTAGCACTAGGTGATTGAAGTCGAGGACCATGAGGCAGTCTCCTCTCGCGTATTGAGTAGGTTCTTGTATTATGTATTTATTTCGTTTTGAAACATGTGTTATGAGATTTTTAGGAGATCTTGGGCATGTATGATATTATTGGTGCTCCTTTGACTTATTACGATTGCTATACACATTTGCGGGATTTCCTAGTTTGGAGTTCAACTGCTTCCGCTTTATCTGATAATAACTCACTAATTGATGAACTTCACTTTTAAATGTTTAATAAATAGTTAAATAGTAAGGTAAGACTGATTAAGCATGCGTGACTCAACGGGACTGGCTCGGGGGTCCACGTAGGTCTAAGTGGGGTGATGCCTAATTCTAAGATTGTGAAATTTGGGGTCTTCACAATCTAGATTTGGCCTAGATTTGGCCCAACATAGACTGGACTCTGTCCAAGATAAGCCCAATACGTAGAGCCCACGAAATATATCGCCCATAAACATGGCAGATCGAACGGTCACGATGGCCGAGAGTCGTTTAAAACGAGTCCTAACTGGACTTCCGCGTCAAATAAAAATTCTCATTTCGCAACTTCCAGTCTTTCTCTCTCTCTTTCGCGGACTTTCCAAGTGAAGGTCCTTCGCTTCTTCTAGGGTTTCGATCGATCCGATCGATTCGCCAATCAAGGTCAGTAATTGTGTTCTCAATCTTCCTTAGCCCTTGATTTCGATTTCTGATTTCAATTCATTGATTGTTGCCGAATCGAATGATGTCCAATTTCCATTGGAATTTAAAAAATCTTCGATTTGGGGATTGTAGGTCATTGTTTGTTGTTGATGTTCAAAATTCTTGCTTTTTGGGAATTAGGTTTTCAAGATTTGACTATGATGATGGAATTCCTTTTTGATGGTTAATTATTGGGTGCCATTGTGGTGTGGATGCAAAGCTAGTTTGTTGTTGTTGTTGTTGTTGTTGTTGTTGTAATTGGAGTTCTTTATTGTAGTCTAGGGTTTGAAATTTTCTTGTTCTTCGCTTAGTCAATCTCTGCGAGTGCGAGACTTAAACGCGCGCTGCCTATCTCGCTCTCGATCTTCGTTTGGTAAGATTGTCTCTGCTTTCTCAACTCCCAAACTGAAAATCGACTCTCAATCTTTCTTGAATCTTTAGTCTTCAAATCTCTTAGTTTTTCTTCTTTCGCACTCTTTGAACTGTGAAATTGGTTGCAAGAATATGATCGGTTGATGGCTTCATCTCTTATACCTACGTTTTCTTTTTGTTTAGGGTTTAGGTATTTAGGATTTTAGGGTTTTTAGGGTTTTAGGGTTTTATGATGTTAGGTTTTAGGGTTTTTTTCAAGGCGTAGTTTAGGATTTTAGGTTTAGTGGGGTTGTTTTTCTTTCCTTAATATGTAGAAAGCGAAATTTTGTATGGATATTATGTTGTAATTTGTGATTGGCATTCAATCGGTAATTCGTGATGGGCATTGTTGTGCTGTTCTAGATATTATTCGTAGACTAGGAAACATGCATCTCTAACTCGAGAGCGTTTACTTTTTATATTCGAGTCGAATTGTTTCTTTTGCGCACGGTAATATACACTTTCATGTATTACTTGACCAAAAGTTGTTTTCTCGGCATTGGATTCTTGTTAACCATTGTTTGGGATTGATATATTTTGAAGGCAGTGATATCAAAGGGAAGTTCTTGAGAACATGGGGAAAAGAAAGTCAAGGACAAAGCCACCGCCGAAGAAGCGTCTGGGGAAACTGGATACTGTCTTTAGTTGCCCCTTCTGCAACCATGGATCCAGTGTCGAGTGCAAAATGTAAGTGTTTTGTGTTCTTTTTTCTGCAAGTTTCATGTATTGTCATCTTTGGATAATTATGATGTTGATAACGGGCTTATAAGTAAAATTGTGGGATCCCATCATATAGATGTTCAGGGCGAGATTTATGATGTTTAGTTTTTTTAATCATTCCTAACTCAGAATTATAATTGGCGGAACCGTACTTAAAGTTTGGTTGATTTTTTTGGATATGGGTCGCATTAATTTCCTTCAATTACTATTTTGGTTGTTAGAAGCTGTAAATTTTTTTTTGTTTCCTTCTTCTTGCCTTAATCTTTTTCCTTTAGGTCTGCAAAAAGACTGAAAATGAGACTTTCTTCTATTTTTGAAGACATGGCAACTAATAACTAATTATTTTTGTGTGCTTTCAGTGACCTGAAGAATTTAATTGGCGAAGCCATTTGCGGGATTTGTCAAGAGAGTTATAGTACAACTGTCAATGGTATGTTTTTAGTTTGATGCTTTACGATTATACATGCACAAGGTGGCTTGTTTTTCTGGCTTATGGTCATGGATTATTGAATCAACTTTCTCATTTTCAAAACTAAGGAATAGTTTTTTTTGAAATATGAATTACCAGCTTGTTTATTTATTATGAAGAGTATAATGAAAATGTATTTTCTGTTTTCATATGAGCAGTTTTCTTTTTGGCCTAAGCCAAGCCGTTGTACATTTCGCTCAAAAAAACGTTGGTCTAGATGCTGATTGCCCTGTTTTTTTTTTGTGAAACGTTTGCAGCTTTGACAGAGCCTATTGATATATACAGTGAATGGATAGATGAGTGTGAGCGGGTCAACACCCTTGACGACGAGGCATAGCAAGCAATGCTAGTTCACAAAGAAGCAGATGAAGGTGTTTAGAAGGCTCTGTTAGTTCGGAGATGTGCTGATGTAAATCACTCGAAGAATGCGGTGGGCAGGTGGTATGGATCTTAAGTGACCATGTAGTATAGTAGTTAGTAGTTCCAAGTTCAATTTATTTTTCTTCTTGGCGCATTAGATGACAATGATTCTTGTTTTCAGGATCCCTATGTTTTCGGTAAACATAAATATAGTAGCATGTAATGTTTTTCTTGTATAATTAATTAATCTTTTTTTTTTTTTTTTTTTTTTTTTTTTCTGCTCTCTGTGATTGTTGTTGTTTCTGGATATTCATTGAAATTTTATGATTGCCCGGCATATTAGTTAGAGAAGAACATTATCAACATACAAACAAATACATGCGATGGATCAAGACAAATGTTAAGTTTGGTTTATGAAAAAAGTTTTGGAATTTCAAACGTATATTTTTTTTGATCTAGCGACCTTGTATTCGGAGCACAATGAGCCTCTGACTAATTCTAGGTCAAGCTGGATATGACAATTAGGTGGTAGCAAAGCTCAAGCCTCTTTTTTAAAAGAACTCTATACCAATGCTTGAACTTAAGGCCAATAGTAAAGGTTGACGCAACCAAACTAGATCCATCACACCAGATCCCCTAATTCTCTGGTGTGCTACTCTTTCATATATACTTAAAAATGCACTATGTTTTCAAAAAAAAGATGCAGTAACTATGAAGAATTGGAAACAAAAAAATTAACGTATATGGAAAGAAATATATGTTCCTACAAAAAAAAAAAAGAAAAAAAAAGAAATATACGTTGTAAATTATAATGATATCTAAGCATATAATGAAATACGTGTTGTAAATAGTATCTAGTATATTAGGCATATTACCACATTAAAAACTTATTGTAATCAGAGTGGCCGAGTGTCCACACTTTGATGGCTATCTTTGGTATGTGACCATGATTAACACCATAACTCTTTGCATATAATATGCTTCATATGATCAGTAAAGGGTATGCCTCCGAGCCCAAATTGGTGTCGTGTTATGGTATCAGAGCCTAGCCATTTCCATGGCTAGTAGAGAAAGCACCATACAGTACACACACAGTTCAACTTACGGTTAGACTACCAACCCTAAACAACAGGTTGAAGCACGACCAAAAATTTGTGAGTCACGGTGGTGAAAGAGATCACAAAGCAGTCTCACAGCACCCATGACTACCATAACGCCCACTTAAACCCAAAAGACTACTCATTAAGGAATTCAAGAAAAATAAAGTCAATAATTCACCAAGGATAGATATCACAAATGGAATCCAAAACCATAATTCACAAGGAGACACTGCTCAACAAGTATAATAACCCATTTAAATTCACCAATGAACTTATATAAATGTTCCGGTTGGTTTTACTACCAACTCACCACGCGAAACTCTGCGCTCACGGCTCTCAAACTTCACCAAATCGATCTCATACGCTCGTCATCAGTCCATTAAGCACCTGGTAATCGATTTTAATCCAACTTAGTCGCATTAGAGTTTTGTTTTGTATTTAATTGTAATTTTCAGTTAATTTTTTCATTTCCAAATATTACCCATTTCCACTATTTTGGCAACTCCCTGGGTTTTGGGTCGCATTTGAACCCATTGGAATACTCGAGAGAAGTCCCGAAGTTTTCAAAAATTTTTAATATTTGGGCCTGATGAACAGTATCGTGTTGTGGGTGGCGCCGTGTGGGTTTAACCCTGGCTGCGTCACTTAAAGCGTGGGGCAGGACAACCCTTGCCCAAGTGTGACTAGCGCCATGGTGGGTTAGGCCCCACGGCGTTACATCCAGAATTTGACTACCGGGATTTTTTTTCAACCCCGGCTCACGTCGCCGTGTTCCGAGCCTATCCCAACCTCGTAAGGACCTCAATACCCACTCAAAACCACTATAAAACCATTAACAACCTCCAACCACCGACCCAAAGCTCGAACGAAAACATGCAAAACTAATACCAAAACAATGAGAATTGAACGGGGAGTTAGGATCTCATCTCCGTTAATGTTGTTGCGCACTCCCTTGGCGTAAATCCTTGACGAAAAATTCAAAAAGCCTACCTCCATTTCGTTCTTCCCGTGAGATGAGAGAGAGAAGAGAGAGAAGAGAGAGAAAATGAGGGAGAAAGGTGTTGACTCCACCTTGTATAGTGAGCCGTCATCTTGGTTCACATACGTATCTTGAGGTCGATCCAAGGATCCTCATTCACACCAGCCAACAACCATTTGTGACTCACTTTGGGACTCCCCCTTGTTCCTATCCTCTTTTGCACCAATAATAGGCCTATCTCGGGCACTTATGCACCGGACATGCACCACGACTCACATCGTCGTGCACGAATGGAAATACTAACAACCCGAACATATTCCCACATTAATTAATTATCGTTTTTTATTTTCTGGTCGTCCATGAAAATTGTTTCCCAAACCTGTGTACCCATATTTCGTTCGCTCGATACTCGTTCGACACGTTATCATAGGCGAACACTACTTGCAACTCGACGTCACTGTCTTGTCACATAGACACGAGTTTAAATAGGTAATACACATCGTCACACAAACATAACATATTTTCGAATCGTTACACTACTGCACGGATTGCAATCAAACGAGGGCGGAAATACACGTGCTACAATCTAGCTTGCTATATCTTGTACCACACTGTCCCAAATAATCCTTGACGGCAAAATCAAACCATTCCGATAACCAATAAACAGACCAACATATGATCAAATATGGAACTGAATACAACAAGAATAGCAAATTTAAGAACCGAAACCATTAAATACTCCAGACACTAATCCCCGGTCCAATCCCGTTCTCACCTTGGAATGCATGCTCAATACCCGACTATGGTATCTTAAGTCCCTAGTGTCCGAATGAACCATTTAAATCCTCAAACTTCAAAAATTTAAACACTTATTAATTTATTTTTATTTTTATTTTATTTTTAAATTTACTGTACATAACGCCGTGGGTGATTTGCTCACGGCATCCAGGGCAATGAAGCACTACCCTTTACACCGTAGAGGTATACACTCCACGTCGCGGCTGGCGGCGTCTGAACCAATACCCTTATTTTGGTTTTTTTGATCCCCCTAACCCGTTGCCGTGGTTTGAACCCGTTCCATTCTTCTATGGTCCTCCAAACCAACTATAGAATGCCTTCAAACCTCGACTAAATCAAAAAGTACGATGATTTTTGCCAAAAATGCCAACAAAGTCTATTTTTCTTAACCAACAACAAAACCCTCGACAAATCCATCAAAAAATGCTCAAAACCACCATTAAAACCATATGGACATCACCAAAACCAGTGAGCTCAACTCACTCTTCGAAAGCTTCGCCAAAACCCACAAAACTACGACTAAAAGTTAGAAAATGATGAGGAGAGTGCGGATCTTAACTCGAATTATCGATTCCTAGCTCCAATTCACCTCAAATTACCAAGCAACCACCACCAAAAGTCCCAAACTTCTCCAATTTTCGGATTTCTCACATAGGAGAGAGAAAAGTTGATGAAAATGAGTTGAAAACCCATATTTATAGTCTCATTTTGATCTTGTGTGGTGTACACATCACTAGGCACATCTTGTGGCTTTAATTTGGTCAAAAAGTTCACCCTTGGTGACACAAATGGTGACTTGGTCTCTTGATCTTATCCATTCAAAGCTCCAATTATTGCTTCCTCAGGTGTTCAGATACCTGGCATGAAATGACCCTTCCCCGACTTAGGGTCGAGTCGACCAACCCAGATTGCCATTTAAGCCCAATACCTGAACCAAACCCAAATAACGGTCTGACACGCCTAAACAACCTGCGGAATAACATATAGTCAATACGAAAGCAGTATGCGGAATTCAAATTTTATTAGATACCATATTTCACTATAAACAAAAAAATTGAATAATTCAAATTCACCTAATCAAATCAAAAGAATATGAAGTCTCCAAAACCTTCAAATGTTCATAAATGTACCAACCTATATAACTTAAGCAATTATTTATCTACCCAAAGGTCCTACTTAGGTTACAACCTTTATTAATAATTTTCAAATCAAAATAGTAAATAATATTCAAGCAAGGCTCACACAACAAGGAGTCTTCAGACTAAGGCTTTCCCCTTACCAAGATCTACCACACTCGTTGATGGACCTGTATTTTAAGTGGGGTAAAAGAACCAATGGAGCTCAATAAGAGGGAAAACCTTAATCAACTATCAAACATGCAAGTATTAACTATAAAGCAAAAAATTCTACACATGAAGTTGTAAATCGAATCGCAAAGCATTTAATGAAAAGTAAAGGAAACATGGTTCTTGTTCGTAAATGGTATAAACAAGTTCCAATAAGAGATTTACCATAAGAAATAGTAGTAAATATAAGACTTTGTTCCATTCATTGCATTTTAGTTGTGACGGCCCCAATTTTCCCGTGCAATTGGGTACACCCGACCTAGACCCATGCAGGCCCCGAATCATCACTCGACAACTTGACGAACCTAGTCAGCCTTCGATTTAATTAATTTAATAATTTATGAAAGAGTTATTTCAATAATACACAGCGGAAGACTAAACAATTATAATAAGGGTAATAACTCAATCAAAGGGAAATGTAAGAATCTATAAGTGTAGAAAACCCCGGGTATTCATGTACAATTCGATATGCATAGATACATGATATTAATCTCATCAAAAATACCAAGTTCTATAACCCAAAGCATATATATGAAATGGTATACAGATAAACTAAACATAAAAACCTATTATAATGGTCTCCCCGGTCCCACTGCTAAGTCCTCAAAGCAAGTCACCTAGGCAGGGCCCCTTGCCCTTGTTGTTCTCCACCCTATCTGCACCCACCGTCACAAACTAGACGGTGAGTAACTGAAGAAATCGAAAGTAGTGCCAGAAGAATATAACAGTAATTTATGATTTAACAAGTAAAGCAGTCTAAATATCATGCGGAAATGAAATAGCAGGAAAGTAAATAAATCAAGTGCATAATAAAAGACTGATAGATAAAACAATCAAAATTTGCATGTTCTAAGATTCAAAAGAGGCCCATGAGTAGTCTAATTTCACAGCAATACAGCAAAGATCTCATAAGATCTCCCCAGGCAATATCGCAATATTAGCGCAGCTTGAAATCGAGAGGCATCGCAACACCTATCGAATCCAGTACCCAGTACACACAACACTATGGGTGGTCAGTTACCCCTGTAGGAGGCACCTTCGTTGTCCCAGCTAGTGCGGGACCACATAATACCTTCGAGACACACACTCATGCCAAGAACATACAACAAACAATATGGAATGGAATATCAAACACGAGATCAATTCAACAATATCAATGAATAGATGATGTATAAATCACATGTTCTTTCCTTACTGGCCTACTAACATACACACATATAAGGCACGTGTGTACTTACCAGACTAATCGCAACCTGATACCCCTTCGAGACTCTAACGCGTCCCTCGCGGATTCCTGACTACCTGGCATAGGTTGGAACCCCAATTAATGGGTTTAGGGTTAATGTATAGCCTTAGGTTCATCCCCGTAGTTTGACTTAAAAACAGTCTTGAAGCCGACTCAGATAGTTGTGAAAAGTCTATTGGTTGAATGGTATATGGGTCATGCCGTGAGCCCATGACCCCTACCATGTGACTACGACATTTTATAATTAAAACCCACATACACCACACCCAACACTTACATTGTACTGTAAAAGATTCAAATTCAATCCTACGACGGATTTTACTCTAGCATAAACCCTCACACCCCCACAAACCCACATACTGACACCAAAACGCACACACATACTCACGACACCCACGTCCCATGCTCACAACAAGACCACGTATACACACACCACACACTTTAAAACTCATTTTATACATACGATGGGCCTTTGTTAAAGAAGAGTATGCTATTGGGCCTCTAATTGGGCCCATACAACAACCGTTAAGAAGGAAAAGAGAAAAAAAAACAACAACAAGGCATAGACTTAAACAACCTTGTTGTACACATTGTAAGTTGGGGCTCTAGAGGTGGGGAACTCGGTGAACTACCAAGGGTCATCCCCGATGACCTCCATGGTCATCTCCACCATCATAGCACTGCTATTCAAGTTGGAGAAGAAAAGAAGATGAGAGAGATGAAAACTATTTGGGAAACCTTACCAGTCCGCATTCGAGATAACAACCACTCAGTTGACCGTGATTTGAGGGTGCTCCGAGGACGTGGGGACCATGGTGAACTACCATGAATGGTCCCCGACCGCCCTCTGATCCTTGCTACCTATCACAGCCGCGGCATTGGAAGGAAGCACCTCCTGTTCGTAAGAAAACCTTACACCACACACAGTTGAAAGAAAAGTAGGGCACTCAAAATCAAACCATAAAAATCGATACATCAGTGAATACTGACCCTATAGCCATGTATTAGTTGCTTTATGGATCGCCCAAGCACCAGTGGTTCGATGGGACCGACTCCGGTGCGGCGTCTGCGGTCATCGCAACATCAAAAACGAAACAGGAATAGTGGTACCTATCGGACCGGAGAGAGAAAATAAGAAGAATAAAGAGAGAGGGAGAGAGAACGGGAGGTGGGACTTATTCTGGCGACTGAAGACTTTCCGACCACCACAGGACTCATTGGCGGTAGACGGCGCTCAGCCGAGGTAGGGGAAAGTGAGGAGGAGAGGTGAGGGAAATCGGTGAGGAAAGAACCAATTTGGGAAGAACATGAATAGTAAAGTTAGGTGGTTTCCTTTTTATATCTCTTTTGATTTCATCTCAAATCCCACACTCATCTCGAGGTCCCTTGGACGGCCCTTATAATCCCAGTCCCTAACTTCAGTGACACAACAACTATGACATATCTTCTAGAATTACTTCATGTTGTGCATCATAAGGTTCATCCTAAGCCTATTGAATTTCTCAACTCAACTATAGGACTAATGTTGATTAATATTAAAATAAATCATATAACTTATGTTAGGCCATCAATTGAACTTTATAAATAAGTACCCGAGGTCATACTAACTCCCATCTATCCGGTACTCAGTGCCCCACGTCCGACATACTTTTCGAGGCGGTCCCACACTTAGTGTTCAAATAAATTATTTATGCCTAAGTTATACTTTATTTGATAAAATCATGTTTCCTCAACTAAGGTCATATCTTTGATTTGACTTAGTTTATCACCTCTAATACACGGTAAAATGACTACCGAAACCCCGCTTACCTAGGCGAAGCCTCACTCAAATTAATATTTGCCCTACTGGCTCATGACCTGTATCATATTACCATACTACTACATATATCACAAAATCATAAAATTTACTTCGGCGTCGACTCCCAAAGTTCGAAATACAGTCCAGTATCACATAGCCGGTTCACAATCTTAACAAGTGTAATACAAATCAAGTTAAATTTAAGGGTTGTTACATTAGCTTTTAGTATGAACCCGGTGATTGAAACACATGCCCTCGAAGTGATGAGAACCATTAGTGAATACAATGGTCGTTGTGAACTCCAATTAATTCCATCAAACCAACAACAAGTACTTCCAAGCCATCACCAGTTGTGATCACCTTTTTATTTGATGATTTGGAGCATGGACCTCTCAATTTGATGGAGTGAATAGTCTCATCCCGCTAGTCGAAGCGCTGACCCCTCGATCTCTCGATTTGATGGACTGAATAATCTCAACCCACTAGTCGGAGCGCAGACCCCTCGATTTGATGGACTGAATAGTCTCATCCCGCTAGTCAGAGCGCGGACCCCTCAATTTGATGGGCACACAACCACATCCTGCTACAAGTGTTCATATCATATACTTTCCAAAGATTAGTATATTCATACCATTAACCAATGCAACCCAATATCCCAAGTCCTTTAATTTAAATCATGATTCTAATATATACTAATAGCATGCCATATTTGATAGATGAGCGACACTCCCCACTTACTTGTACTCGTCGCGAATCCTAATCTTAATCCTTTCGTACTCAGGGCTCGATGTGAACTTTCGCGTGAAACTTCTTTGATCTCTTTGACTTCTCAAAACTCATTCTCACTATTCCAATCTCTCCTCCCTTAATCTCTTGTCTCTTTTCAAATTGTGTACAACAACAAAATGGTGGCTAGGGTTACTCAACCCTCTTTTTAGAGGCTATGATTAGGTTAGAATGTATACATCCTTTTATGTTAAAAACTAAAGTGCCCTTCCACTTGAGCCTTAAGTTTAACTTCCTATTTAATATGTTTTGGACCCGTTTTCATAAGTTTAACTTAATTAGCCTTTTGATAGGAAAAGTTTCCACAAATCTGTCCCTAATCAATGGGATATCATAAATTTAGAGATCTTGCCCCTTTTGACTAGGAAAGTTCCCACAAATTTTTCACTAATCAATGGGATCGTATAAATTTGGAGATCTCACCCTTTTGATCAGAAAAGTCCCCACATGTATTTCCCTAATTAGTGGGATCTCATAAATCTGGAGATCTCGCCCCGATTATAACTTTCTAGAAAAGTTTTTCAGATCTTAGTCTCTTGTGAGTTTCCTTAATAGGAACGGATGTATATTTCAAAATCTCTTCAAATCGCATAAAATGCGAATCTCAAGGCGTATGATGTTCTACTATATCATTAATAATCAAATCCAAAGAAATCCATGACACATTTTGTATTTAAATTAATAAATTGTCCTTAAGTCGGATCGGGGAAGATTCATGTCGTTACAACATCCCCAATTTTAAGAACTTTCATCCTTGAAAGTAAAAGTAAAATACACCAACAGTTTGGTGTGTCCGTCCGTAATGATTTCTTTTCGACCCATTGTTTAACTGAGACAATCTTCACCTGCATGCTCTGCCCATTTCCCCACATGAAGTAAAGTATTATTCCTGACTTTAATATCTCATTATTCCTATTTTCATCTCACAAACTAGAATTATAAAGCCCACCTTATGTAGGTCATTAATAAAGCTTTTTTCCTTAGCTACATGCCAATTCCTCATATCGTTATGCATTTATGGTGTATTCCTTTGTAAGCTCCATTGAAGTCGTAATGTACATTTGAGTAATTCACACAACGAGTGAAAGAACAATATTGAGATGTGATATAGTGCCTATCTATGTCAAAAATAAGTATCTCTGCCTATCTGGCAGTAAAACCATACCACCACCTGGTAGTAGGAAAAACAAGGATAGCTATCCATCACATTAAGAACACTAGCACACCATTTCAGTCACCATCTCCTATACATATCAACGTGTGACTTATCATGTCATTGCGACTTATCTGTGGAGGCTACAAATGAGCAGATTTAGCATTCCTTTTGGAGATATGCATTAACATCATTGTCCATTATATATTTATCGACATTCATTCTTGTAGGTCCATAATTCAAGTCAACTCTTTACTGATGATCCGCTTTGCAACTCCTCTGTCACATTTGACCATTAACTTACGTTATAAACTTTCACCCTCGTAATCTTGTGGAACATTTGAAATCAAACCCTAAGCAAAATTCAACACTCGTCCATATGTGATATATAATATTGTTATTTTGTTCCATACTAAGGTCTCATATCACAGTCACTCTATTTCTGAGAGACTTTTTGCATCGTGTCCACATAGCGTTCGACTTTCACGATTTCTGAGCGAGTGTTTTAAATTATCTTGACTCAGTTAGGTTCACCTTTGGTGCACAAATACTTAGTATCACCGTTCTGAGCTAACTCTTAGCTCTTATGGATTATTTAAATTTTTTCACTCACAAAAGAACATAGTTCTTTAACTTCTTGTTTTTAAGATTGGCATTCATGTCATTCCTCGAGATTATCCAGCATATATCCCTTGTATGGTTATTAAGGTATCGTAACTCACTACGACTCAATTATTTTCAAGTTCATAACTCACCCTTACATTTCAATTTATTACACTCATGTGTTACTATTATTGCACTTCATATACGTTTTATAGGATACTCCAACAATAAAAGTACAGATCAGTGTATGTGGAATTCACATAGGTTTACCTTGCACAACTTGCTATTTAAGCTTTGATTCAAGATACCCAAATTCATGTTTACACTTGCTTTAAAAAATTTTTTACATTGTTTAGCTTATAGTTTTCTTGCTTTTACTTAGCACGAAGCCATTCATGATGTTCTCCCTTCTATCTTTGAATTCAATGATTCTTGAAAGTAAGAATATTATAGTGATTTCTCACGGAAATAATTCAAAGAGACCTCATCTGTGGAATTCTTTTTCAAACTTTACTCTTATCGGCATTATTCTCAAGTTTCATTCACCAACACCAATATTTACGGTCTCAGTTTT
The DNA here is from genome assembly GCA_039657345.1 of Stephania japonica. Classification (NCBI taxonomy): domain Eukaryota; kingdom Viridiplantae; phylum Streptophyta; class Magnoliopsida; order Ranunculales; family Menispermaceae; genus Stephania; species Stephania japonica. The sequence goes on along the minus strand of CM077564.1, from coordinate 11,403,121 downwards.
TTTTGCTATTATTATATATTGTCAATATCATTTACCCAATGATCTTACTTTCAATGTAGATCAAACTCATGGTCATAATTCATCACTTCTTCCCATGCTTAGGCAAACCTTTATGTCATATAAATTTCTCATGCTTTTATCCCTTGTTAAGGCGTCAACCTTGATTGTTCGTGCATTATCCCCACGTGTTGATATCTTCAACACTTGATCATTTGCAAACCTATTGCTTACCTATTTGGGTTGTATTTCAAGTTATCTTACACCATCAAATTAGAGCTTTCACTTTTGAACTTATACTAAGCTCTCAGGCTTATAAAGTGTAAGCCACACATTTTGTTTAACAATTATTAACGGTGTGAAGTTTTAAAAAATTTCTTCTCTACTCATATTCATGTTTCATTGCTAGTTTATAGTATTTCCTTATCATCTCTAATTATTGTTTCATGTGCATTACATAATATCCACTTTATTAGGGGGTTGGTTATAACCTAGGATCCCCAATTTATTTGCTAACCTGTCGGTCTGATCCTTTTTCCTTTCTTCAACCATCAGATTTGGTAGTCCATGCTTTTAATGATGTTTACTTTTATCATGGAATTCCAAGTTACTTTCTATAAGTGATCAACATGATTCCTCGTAATGTCATTATTTCGATTGAAAATCTTAAGTACCTGAATAGGGTACCCCTTGTAATTTCTATGGCTACGAAAAGCTACCATAGTATGTATTTTCTATCTAGAGTCTACAATTCTTCTCATCACCAAATTACTCATTTATTTTTCCATAGGTCGATCCTATTTTAGGATCCCTAATTTTAAGAATCAAGTTATTGTTGACTTAGGTTATGTGACAATCGTTTCCTTCGTTGACTCTTCAACATCATCTTTCCTTCAACCGTCCCCTACCAATCAGGTTAGGTTTTACTTTAACTTAAGAGTTATTAGTTCATATGTCCAATCACATCAGAAATATTATTTTCGTTGGGGTATCCCAAATTTTTAAAGATTCACCTATCATTGAGTTCATTTTAACATCATTAACTATGTAATATACTTTTCATGTAATACTAATTTGACTTATATATCATTCAGTTTGAGGCTTTCTTAATTATTGAATCATGGTATTGTCATCGCATACTCATTCATTTCAAAATCAATTTATCAATTCTTGGTATCCCCAAATTTTAGTAACGCGCTTATCTTTGAGTGTACTAGTATTCACTAAATTTTCTTATTGAGTTGTTTTTAAGATAGTCTTTAATTTCTCATTCGCTATCCATCATGTACTTATGTTTCGAAGTTAACTCTCAGTTTAAGGTCCATATCTTTCATATTCAATCTATCAATAATTGATTTAGATTTAACTTTCTTTTGCATATGTTCAATCAAAAACTTGAATGTTGTAATTCAATCAATCGAGAATTAAAATCCGAATCAAATCTCATTTCAAAGTACTGAATTTTCATCAAAAACTTTTTTTCAAACTGTGTTAGGCTTGTTTTATAGAAATGATCTGAAATTCCTCTCGTAGTTTCTAACAATTCGTAAAACCTTTTCGAATCAATTTAGTCGATGTAATTCAAAAGTAAACTATAACCATAATTAAATTTTGTGTTCCAAACACACAATGGTGACATAGATCCAAATGATATGTTACATTTTCATCAAATCAAAAACTTTGAAATTCATTAAAACTCTTTATGCAAGGATCAAAATTACGACGTCAAATTCTTGAAATGAGTATGAGTCTATTCGCTTTATCTTTTGAATAAGAAAAATAAATGGTTTCCTTTTAGTACTTGCTCACCTTTTTAAAATTTTGTAAAGACACGTAGAATCCTTCTATGAAAACTTCAATAAAATGCGACAAACATCAACTCAAAAAACAACACAAAAATCATGGTCCAATATAGTCGAAAAATTATTTTTCAATAAAAATAGATCACCTGAAACAACAGAATTTGATCTATAGTAATAACCTTCAAATCGAATTTATAGACCAATGATTCACATCCTTAATTTAGCGTTAGAGGTTTTATGCGTACACATGGCCTATATATCCTGAATTAAGTTTTTTTCAAGTTCAACCTCTTGGCCGGACTAACTTAATTATCATTATTTGAAACCAAGATTCATTTACATCCTTACTACGATCATTAACTTTTGTTTTAAACAAGATGTTAATTTTAATTGTCCTAATAGAGTTTCAGGTGTCAGAGTTACTTCTCTGAAATTTGATCACGCCACTATTCCATTTTACGTATTTAGCGTTGTGTCTCATTGCCCTTTCAAATCTCACAATTCTTGCTTAAGTCTTTATTTGCTACTCTAACATTAAGTACAGGTGCATCACGCCAAGTATGTTCCAATTGAAGTTTATTCATTTTCGCAACAGTCGTTGAAAATATTCTTGAACGCGTGTGGTGCCTCCCAATAGTTCCCCTCGATTTCTTTGCGCCATTCATAGTCATCCCCTTCATTGTCTCATCGAACTCAAGTTCCTCATCCATTGACGAAAAATCATCAAAGACAATTCAAACTAGTGGAAGAAAACAATTATCTATATATAATAAATATTTATATATACAAGGTAGCAAATAATCATCATAGAAAGTCTTTGTTAAATTTCTTTTGTCCCATTTCATCCTAGGGCTTGTCATTTTTTTATGTTAAGTTGACTTTAAACCAATGTCCCATACCATTGATTTCTCTAACTAAAACTTGACCTTTACATTAAAAAGGCTTTAAAACTTAGGTTTCATTGACCTAATATTTCCCTAGGTTCTAATCTCTATGTTATGATACCAACTAAAATGACCCTTCCCTGAGTTAGGGTCGGGTCGTCCAGCCCAGATCGTCATTTAAGCCCAATACCTGAACCAGACCCAAATAATGGGCTTGCACACCTAAACAACCTGCGGAATAACATATAGACAATATGGAAACAGTATGAGAAATTCAAATTTTATTAAATACCATATGTCACCATAAACCAAAATATTGAATAATTCAAATTCACCTGATCAAATCAAAAGAATATGAAGTCTCCAAAACCTTTAAATGTTCATAAATGTACCAAACTAACTAAAGGAATGGTTTATCTACCTAAAGGTCCTACCTAGGTTACAACCTTTATTAATAATTTTCAAATCAAAATAGTAAATAATATTCATGCATGGCTCACACAATAAGGAGTCTTTAGACTAGGACTTTTCCCTTGCCACGATCTACCGCACTCATTGATGGACCTATATTATAAGTGGGGTGAATTAAAGGAACCAACGAAGCTCAATAAGAGGAAAACCTCGATCAATTATCAAACATGCAAGTATTACCTATAAAGCAAAACAACTCTACACATGAAGTTATAAACCGAATCGCAAAGCATTTAATCAAAAGTAAAAAACACATGGTTCTTGTTCGTAAAGGGGTATAAACAAGTTCAAGTCAAGCAAAATAGAGTAGTAGGATTCATAATTTAATAAGCAAGGAAGTAAGCATTCTTTAGAAACCACATCAAAAGAGAGAATTCACAGTTTATAAATAAATTCTATTTATTCATGCAACGTAGTCCTATAAGAGACTTACTATAAGAAATAGTAATAAATATAAGTTGTTGTTCCATTCAATGTATTTTAGTTTTTGGTATGAACCAGGTGACCGAAACACATGCCCTCAAAGTGATGAGAACATTAGTGGACACAATGGCCATTGTGAACTCCAATTAATTCCATCAAGCCAACAACAAGTACTTCCATGCCATCACCAGTTGTGATCACTTGTTTATTTGATAATTTGGAGCGCGGACCACTCAATTTGATGGAGTGAATAGTCTCATCCCACTAGTCGAAATGCGAATCCCTCGATTGATGAGTATACAACCACATCCCGCTACAAGTGTTCATATCACATACTTTCCAAAGATTAGTACATTCATACCATTAACCAATGTAACCTAATATCCCAAGTCCTTTAATTTAAATCATGATTCTAATATATAATAATAGCATGCCATATTTCATAGATGAGTGCCACTCCCCACTTGTACTCGCCGCGAATCCTAATCTTGATCCTTTCGCACTCGAGGCTCGATGTGAACCTTCGTGCGAACTTCTTTGATCTCTTTGACTTCTCAAAACTTATTCTCACTATTCCAATCTTTCCTCCCTTAATCTCCCATCTCTTCCAAATTGTGTAGAACAACAAAATGGTGGCTAGGGTTACTCAACCTCTCCTTTTATAGGCTAGGATTAGATTAGAACGTATACATCCTTTTAGGTTAAAGACTAAAGTGCCCTCCCACTTGACCTATTTAATATGTTTTGGACCCGTTTTTGTAAGTTTAACTTAATTAGCCTTTTGACCAGGAAAGTTTCCACAAATTTGCCCTTAATCAATGAGATCTTATAAATTTGGAGATCTTGCCCCTTTTGACTAGGAAAGTTCTTACAAATCTTTTATTAATTAATGGGATCTTATAAATTTGGAGATCTCGCCCCTTTTGATCAGAAAAATTTCACATATCTTTTCCTAATTAGTGGAATCTCATAAATTTGGAGATCTCTCCCCCAAATATAACTTTCTAGAAAAGTTTTTCAGATCTTATTCTCTTGTGAGTTTCCTTAATGGGAACGGGTGTATATTTCAAAATCTCTTTAAACCGCATTAAATGCGAATCTCGAGGTGTATGATGTTCTACTATATCACTAATAATTCAATCCAAAGAAATCCAACACACATTTAGTATTTAAATTACTAAATGGCCCTTAAGTCGGATCGAGGAAGATTCGGGTCGTTACATGGCATCTGGCATCTCGACCTGTCGTACTCAACTTTGACGCTACATTTAGTCTACGTCGTGTTCCCTTATTAATTATTTGTCACATTTAATTGTATTTTTCTAAGTGAACCCTTTCCCCATCCTAGTATACTTGTAATTCACTTGCCCAATACTCGCGTCAACACGCTTTTCTAAGTGAATACCCATCACGCTATCTCACTCGATCTGTCAATATAATTCACACATGTGATCTAATAAGTAATAAAATAATAATTACCATCGCAGTTACGCAATCAATCAGTCAAACATAACATTTTTTGCCCAACCCGGTGTATCCTCGCCTGTCCGTTGCGTCCCCGTGGACTTGAGCTGACATCCACGTCCAAAAATATTTGATAATAACAACATAATTAAATTTAGGCCGTTACAGGCGTCTTCTTATCATCTAGAGATGTTATGTTTTATAAGCATGAATTTCCCTTCTTGACCATTAATTTAGAAGACAAGTCACATGTTAAAAATGATATTGCACTAGGAGATATGCCTGATTGGGGTGGTATAAGTGAGGATGATGACATCGATGAACAACATGCACATAAAGATGTTGCAGTTGCTGAGGAGGCGACACACAATAAGTGTGTTACATTTTCTAATCCTTCTAAAGATAATGAGAATACAGTTTCATTAAGAGGTAGAGTGACCGACATAATTGTTTCTCGTGATGATTTTGTTGTACACGTGAGTGCTAGAAATGGCATGGATAACCACATGAGGGGGTTCAGATGATGAAGAGTTTTTAGGTCGTGGACATCAAAATAAAATGCCATCCATTCTTCTTCGTGACTTTGTGACAAATACCATCAATAAGTTGAGCCCCTCTACTAGTTCGTCCACACAATCGCACTCCTAAGGTACACTTTATCCTATGGCATGTGATTTGAACTATAATAACTTTTTTATGCGACATCAAATTTTTTTAGCAGCTGTTACTGCAGGAATTGAACATCAATCTTTTTATCGAAGCTATGAAAGATGAATGATGGAGGAATGCCATGCAATAGAAAATACAAGCATTGAAAGATAATGACACTTGAGTTATTGAAACTTTTCCTCCAGGGAAGAAGGCTATCAGGTCAAAATGAGTTTATAAAATAAAGTATAATTCTGATGGATCGATTGAGAGGTTCAAAGCAAGACTTGTGATTTTGGGGAAAAATCAAGTTGAAGGGCTTGATTATAATGAAACTTTTGCTCCAGTAGCAAAGATGGTGTCAGTACACACTTTTCTTGCACTAGTGCAGCAGCTAAAAATTTGGAAGTGCATCAGATGGACGTCCATAGTGCATTTTTACATGGTGATATTGAAGAGGAAGTATACATGAAACTACCTCATGGTTTCCGTTCTCAAAATCTAAGAAAAATTTTTCGACTCCAAAATTCATTGTATAGTTTAAACCAAGCTCCCAGATGTTGGTTTGCAAAGTTGGTTGGTACTTTAAAGAGGTATGGCTTCAAGCAATCTTATTCGGATTACTCTTTGTTTACATTGCAACGTGATAATGTGCAACTCAATGTTTTGGTTTATGTTGATGTTCTTATTATCTCGGGGAATGATGGTGCTCAATTCAAATTTTCAAAACTTATCTCGGTACATATTTTTATATGAAGGATCTAAGCAACTTGAAATATTTTTTGGGGATTGAGGTTGCTAGGAGTCCCATTGGAATTTTTTTGTGCCAACGAAAGTATGCATTGGACACTATTTCAGAGGTTGGTTTATTGGGAGCCAAACCAAATGGTTTTCTTTGGACTAAAATCACTACCTTCCTTTGGCCAAAGGGAAGCCATTACAAGATTTGGTGGATTACTGTAAATTTGTAGGAAGACTAATATATCTTTCTGTTACGAGACCCAAGCTTTCCTATTGCATGCATATGCTTACTCAGTTCATACAAATGCAAGAGCAAGAACATTGGGATGCAACACTTCGTGTGGTGCGTTACTTAAAAGGTAATATAGGTCAAGAAATTTTATTACAAGGTTACAGTGATTTGCATTTATACACATGGTGTGATTCAGATTGGGCTGCTTGTCCACTGACTCGACGTTCTCTTACTGGTTGGTTCATTCAACTTAGTCCTATATCTTGGAAAACTAAGAAACAACATACAATATCCCACTCTTCTGCAGAGGCTGAGTATCGGTCCATGGTTAGTACAACTTGAGAGCTAAAATGGTTAAAGGAATTATTGTTATGTCTTGATGTTTCTCACACGTGACCTATGAAACTTTATTGTGATAGTCAGGTTGCATTACATATGCTGTCAATCCAATTTTCCATAAGCGTATTGAAGTTGATTGTCACTTTTTGCGAGATGAGATTTTGAGGGAGAACATCACTACAGCATATGTCCCCACTAATTGGTGTCGTGTTAAAAAAAACATAAATTTAATATTTTTAATACAAAATCAATAAACTTCAACAAAAAAAAGTGGAACAAAAATTATAACTAAAAAACCCTAAAATTCTTTTTTTGATTATCTCCTTTAATTTTTGTTCTTAAACCACTGTCGATCCTCTCAGCGATCGATGGTGGTTCTAATCAAATCCATTTTGTTTTTTGTTCATTCAATAAACAACAGATCTAATCAGATTTGTAGAGATTGGTCCATCTTCGTTGCAGTGCATCTTCATCAACGGGGTTGCATAGATTTGTGCGGGGCGCTGGATTGATTTGTCTTTAGTTTTTACTTTAGTTTTCTTCCCTAGGTGGGAAGTCTTTGATTTGTCTTCTCCTTGTTGGGAAGTTTTAGGTCTTTTTCTTATTGGAAAGTTTTATTATTCGTTTTGTGGTTCTAGTACTTTTGTGTATTGTAATGAGTTTCAACGTTGTAAAAAGCAGTACATGATTGTCAAACTATTTCAATTTCCAAAAAAACCAAATAAATGGTAGTTTGTTTGCATAAATAGGGTTAAGGAATCAATGTACTTGATTTTATGTCTGATCTTGTATTGAGCCATAAATGATAATGAAATTTCGATTTCTCTTAAAAAACAAAAATTATAACTAATCGGAATATAGAATTTCATAGATAGATTCAAATATTTTTGTTTTCCTTGGATAAATATGGGTGTTTGACCCTTTTCAACTCTTAATTTAGTTTGATTCATTCAAAGGAATTAGTCAGATTTAAACATAGATGAAATATAACTAATGGATCTTTGCTTACTCTAACATCTAGTCTTACAAGAAATGCACCCAGCTTGCCTTTGGTTTACATGCGTACTATGTAGTTTGAGTTCTTGTTGGACAGGAAAAGCAAAAGATACCAAATTGTCCTACAAGAAATTTTCATTATGCGTAAACTATTAGAATTCTATTACAAAATAATATGCACATTTAAAAAGGTATAAATGATTCAGATAATAATTCGAGATGACCTAAAACAATTCATTTCAAACCTGTAGTTTCATTGTTTCACGAAACCTTTGTGACCACTTTTCACATTTATGATCAAAAATAAAATACTTAGGGGTCTACAAAATACAATAATTACTATCCACCATTACACAAAAATCGTCCAATTTGGGCCAATTAATGCTAATTGAATTACAAATTAGCCTCATAAAATAAGCTGAATTGAAAAATATCAATCACACAGACAAGAAAGAAAATGCAGATTGCATGATTTAATTCCAGAAATTCAATTAATTTAACATTTACATATTACTTATTTTACTACTCATTTTTACATGTGCTTCGCAATTGATCAATAATTCTACAGTAAATAAAATTAATTTTCTAGAAATGGCTCATTGTTTAATTATTAACTTTTTCAAACCAGAAAGAAAATTTAGGGTGATAAACAAAGAAATGAAAATTTGACATTATTAAGGTCTCGTTTGGTTCGTTTTTATCAACTTACAGTGCAAGTGGAGATAACTCCCTGGAGATAACTCACAGTGTAAGTTCATATTTCTTGTTGGGTTAGCTTTGAACTTACAAGGTGGTTACAGATTTTAAAAAATAGTAAAATGGAGGAATTGACATAAATACCCTTCATACATAAAAAAGAAGTTCAAATTTTAGAAAATAGTAAATGGATAAATGGGGATTTGTGAGGGGCAATTGCGTCCATGCAACTCTCGGGAGTTATCTCCCTAGGGGGGTTGGGAGATAACTTACAGGCGAGTTGAGCAACCAAACAAGATTAGTTCCCAACTCCCTGTAAGTTATCTTCCAGGAGATATCTCCACCTCCAACCAAACAAGGCATAAGATAAGGTATTAGATTATATTCATATAGCTTATAAATATTAATAAATAAAATGTTTTTTAAACAATAAATAAAATGTTATATATAATAAGAATTAAAATTGCCAAAATATCTACACCCTGGTTATTTGCAAACCGATTTTTACTATGGGCAAACTAGTGACTTAATTTTCACATATACCCCCATATGAAATGACCTCTTTACCCCTCACCAGTCCTACAGTTTCTCACATACCTTCTCCCGCTCAAGACGTGTGCACCCCACAAAGAAAGCTTGAAGTTCAAGCTTCAACTCCGACGATCCCCTCCGACCACTGGCAATGCAAACTCGCGAATTCAAAGGCCTCTACCATCGTAAGAGTCCATTTCATCGTTGTTGTTGTTGGAAAATGTTTAGGTTGCACTATTTTTTGTAAGCATTTGAAATGGTTTGAACAAATTTTGGTGTTTTGCTAGATCTTTTTCATTTGCGTTGTTCGGTAGATATTTGCCATAAAAGATGGTGGAAGAAGTTGTAGGAGATGTGGATGTGCAAGATGGCGATGTATTTAATGAGTTTTGAATCACTCTTCATTTTTATTCGTGTTAAAACTCAGCTTTTTGCCCTCTAGTTCAGCCATGCAGGATCGATCTAATATACTTTGATCGATCAATAGGGACCGAAGGTGAAGAAAAATCGATCAAATTTCATTTTTTCGGTACATATTGGTCGATTGGTACTTATATTTTTGGTTACTCATTACCGAACATAATAGCTTTAGTTGGTCTTTATTAACCGAACAGTCTATTTTCTGGGTTTGTTTTGTAATATTTTGTTATACTTGAATCAAAGTCTAATAACTTACCATCTTGTAGGGAAATTCTTGCTCTTTTGAGTATTTTGACTACACTAACGACTTCAAGACAGATATGCTATTTAGAAGTAGAGACAGTCAAATGGGTTCAAATGCAAGAACTAGTAGATGATTCGTCACTGTTACGAAAGGCTCCGATGCGGAGGGCGATGGTCGTCATCGGGGAATGGTGAACATGGGGTATGAGAGGTTTGATTCTTATAAGGGCGATGTCCAAAGAGTTGGAAAATGAAAATTAGTGAAGGTGTGGAATGTTAAGGAAAAAATTATGGTGAATGAAAATGGGAAGGTTTTGAAGGGGACATCAAAGGATAAATGTGGTTGTCCATTTGCAATAAATATCAAGGAACGTGCAGATAGTTTATGGCATGGAAAGTGGTGTATGGGCATCATAACCACGACCTTGAACGTTATTTGGAGGGTCACGCATATGGTTGTCGCTTAGATCCAGAATAGCATGTTATGTTGGTACAAATGATGGATGGAAACGTCAAGGCCCAAATGTAACGACCCTCAAATTTAATTGTTGACACATGTCGTGTTTTATAAGACCATGACCTACCTGCCATGATTTGTCATATTACTAAAGCATCGAGAGTCGACACTGAGGTATATTTTATTTTTATGTGATATTCGTATTATTATTTATACCCAAATATGAACACTATGTTCCCTAGTGCGTGGTTTTCATTTATTAATCGCTACGGATTTTTGTGTGAGATTCTATTAGGAAAAACATAAATTTAGGGTATAATACGAATAACCACCAAAAAATGATAATTAGTGAATTATTAATAATAATAAATAATTAAATAAAATTTGGGAGTGAGGTTATGTCCAAGAACGTACGCGGTGCGAGTTAAGAGTTGAAACAGGTTCGGGAACGTGTGTTTTGAGCGAGAAATGAAGCGGTTTTAAGTTTGGAGTCACTCATTGGAGTCATTCTTTAGAGTTAGAGTTGGTGGGTAGATGAAAAGGGAGACACAAGATGTGCCTTGAGATCTGCGCGTGAAATGAGATGTATGAAAAGTATAAATATCAACTTTTCTCTCTCCTACCTTCATCTTATCATTTCGATCCAACGTGAGAAGAAGGTGACGACGGGGGTTTCGTGGGTTTTGGACAAGTTTCGACGTCGTGGAAAGACCGAATATGCGTAAAAAGGTAGGATTCCTACTCCTTGCATGTTTGTGCACAGTTTGGTGTAAATTTTGTGGGTTTTCGATGTGATAATTTCGGACGAATTTTTGGAAAAATTTTAGGAAATGAATTTGATTAAGGGTTTTTGGATCAATGGAGTGTTTTATTGAGGAATTTGTGGTTGATTTATGGTTGAAGTGAATTGGAATTTTGGGGAATTTTTGAAGAAATTCTGGTTATTTTTGATTCGGGGTGTCTTATCGGGGTTTTGACGTAAAGCGAGTTGGGTTTTAAGTTGTTATGGATCTCCCTAAAGGTTTGGGATAGACTCAAAATACGGCGACTCGAGTCGAGGTTTTGAAAAACCCGAAAATAGGTGTTCTGCTGAACACGCCACGAGGGACGCCGTGAGAGGTTATTCCCACGGCGTCACTCACAGATGTCTCGAGCAGAGAGTAAAAATGAAAATAAAGAAGGACGTCATGGGGACGCCGTCTAAAACAATAGAGTCACTGCATCACCCACATACGAGTTGGGTAGACAGCCTCCTTTCCACGTCGTGGAGACGACGCCCAAGCTATTAGACGTCACGGCGTCTTGGCGGCGTGACACTGTTCACAGATACCAAATTTTCTAAAAATTTTGAAAATTTTGAGGACCTCTCGTGGATTCAATTCGGTCCGAATACGACCTAATACCCCATAAATAAACCTAATTATACTAATTTGATAATTATGGAAAATTGGGTAAATTAGAATGATATTAATAGGATTTGCAAATTTGGTGAATTGACAGACTTGAAGAATTTGAGTGAACCAACTTAGAGTATTCGCGAGGATCGAGGTTTTACAGTGTGATGTAAGTTATTGTACAAATGTAAGCCAGTTAGGAAGTATGCATTAATTCTTTTTCTATTTATTGTCAATTATATTTGAATTAAGACTTTATTGGAATTTCGTTCTTATTTTGTTGGTTGAGTGTCTTGGCGTAAGTGAATTACGAAGGTACTTTTGTGTCCACATAAGTGGGTAAGCGTGAACACTTCTGTGGTTGTGTTGTTCCACCCTACTGATAGCGGGTTATTACCCTGAGTACTGAATTGTTTGGATGCCGCAGTGTCTATGGTTTGTTGGTCACAACAGTGACTGTAAATGTGGTGCTGCAGTACTACATTGAATTTGACCACTTATGATGTTGTAGTACTACATTGATTTTGACCACTTATGATGCTGCAGTACTACATTGATTTTGACCACTTATGGGCCTTCTTTGATTCTGTAGACACTTAAACTTCGTTGCTCAGTTTTTCAGTCTGTTTATCATGTTATTTGTTATATTTTCTGTTTTTCAATATCGCATGATATTTTGACTATTTATTTAAGAAATCTTGAATTACTGTTTAGTTTCTTTTGGCATTACATTCTCTTTTTCTAGCACTCATCGTCTAGTTTATGACGGTGGTGCAGATAGAGTTGAGACGAGCAAAGAAAAGGAGCTAATGCTAGGTGATATCCTTGAGGACTCTCGGAGCAATCCTTTCCTTTACTTAGTGTCGATTTTTGTTCTTTTGACTGTGATTATTATATTATATGTTTTGTTAAACACTGGGATATGTATTGGGGTTTAAGAGATTAGGGATATCATGTATGATCGCTTTGTATAGTTTTGATCACCAGACATGCATGTATTTATCCATTTCTCAGGGTTTCCATGTGATTAGGTTATTTGTTATTCCTGATTTCCATATTATAGTTATAGTTGATTATAGTAATTTCCACTGCGAAGTTCCTGATAACTTTATAATCCTATAACTCATGCATTTAAATGATTAACTTAACGACGTACTTGAGGATTTGAGGCTGACTAGGATGGGTAGACTTTGCTAGTAAGGACTCGGGGGTCCACATAGGTCTAAGCCAGGCGGGGCCCAGTTTTATGGGGAACTGGGGCTATCACAGTTGGTATCAGAGGTTACTGTACTCTTGATTTACTTTATAACCTACATAAAATACAAACCAGTGACAAATAGTTGGAATCTAAAGTGGAATCATATAATTCTAGTTGAGATTTAGTTGGGAAGCTAGGTGAGTTGGAGAAAAGTAAAACTTGATTCTATATGTTATATCTTTTGTGATGTACTATATTATATCGTTAGCTATTGACTGATTCGGTGATTCTATTTCGATTTCAGATTGCGATGACAGATCAGACAGAGCCTAGTGATGACTGTGGGGCTGCTGGTCCTCGAGAGATCAGTGCCGAGGATTTCCAGGCATTGACACATCGAGTAGCTATTTAGGATCAAAGGTTAGAGAAGAACTTGAGGATTTTGACGACGCCATTTGCTGCTAAGCCATCACCACCATCTACTTCAATAGTTCCATTTACTCAGGAGATGGACACACCGATTATTGCTACATCCACTGCTCCTACGACGATTGCAGCGATACAGGAGAATAATGTGTTACCACCGGTACAGGCTGAGGCAGTGCCTGCAGTACCTCTTGTTCAGACTAATATAGTGCCCGCTTCAGTAGCAGAGAGAGGCATTAAGGCCACGATGGAGGCTAGATAGTTGAGGTAGGTTAAGAGGCATAACCCGAATGAGTTCTTTGGGGGTACAGATCTTGTGGCAACAAAGATGTTTTTGAAGAGCCACAAGAAGGTTCACAACATCATTGCGACTGAGGAGCACATGCGAGCCTCGATTTCATCATCGATGTTGTTTGGGGAGGCTGATGACTGGTATACTACGATTGTGTTACCAGAGGGGTGCCGGAGGACTGGATAGAGTTCAAGACCCAATTCAACCTGAAGTATTTTTCTCCTACAGTTTTAAGAGTGAGAGGAATGAGTTTTCCACCATTAAACATCTCACAGACGAGTCTATCATGGACTATATGGGTTGGTATCTGCAGTTGCTACGCTATCTTGGGGGTTTAGCAGACATCGAGACTGACAGAGTCTATTACTTCACTAAGGGGTTGTTGCCTGACATTGGAGATGTTGTAGTCTCAACAAAGCCAGAGACTCTACAACGAGCTTATGAGAGGATTTTAGCTAAATAGGGGTATCTATGCACAAACCCATAAAAGATTAGGCCTATTAGGCAGGAGACACGTTCTGAGGGCTGACAGGATAAGAAGAGAAGGAAGAGCAGGCAGGGTTTCAGGGACAGTAGAGCCTAGAGTAATGGTTTAATTGCTCCACCACCACGACCTGCACAGACTACAGTTATTACAAAAGTACTTGCACAGAGTTTTACTAGTCGACCACCACAAGCTACTAGACCTACACAGTAGCAGCAGAGGCAGTATTCTGATAGTAGGGATACTAGTAGAGGGGGTGGATAGACACAGACTCAGAAATCTGAACAAGCACAAACTTAGAGGTCTGGTCAGACTCAAAAATCTCCACAAGGACGTGGGCAGGGTCAGACACAGGGGCAAGTTTCATCTGGTTCACGGGAGACGCGTACTTGTTACAAGTGCGGTCAGATCAAGCACCTACAGTTCCAATGTCCATTATTAATGAGAGCTCAACCATAATATCATTAACAGGAGCAAGAGAAAGAACATGTTATTGTTGAGCTTGACAGGGAGCGTTTCATAATCTCGTTGAGGGTATGATTTTGATTTGCAGTACTTTGATGCATGCCATGTTTGATTTAGATTCTACAGTTTCATTTATTTCTGGACGCATAGTAGATGCATTAGGGTTGAGACCCATTAGGCTTAATAGACCCTTGATCCTTAGCACAGCGGCTGGGGACAAGATATATCTAAACTTGTTGTATGTGGTTTGTTCGGTAGTTATAAAGGGTCATGATTTGCCTGCTGATTTGAGAGTACTAAATTTCTTAGAGTTTAATGAGTTGTTAGGCATGGACTAGTTAGGAGCTTATCATGCCCATATTGATTGTTATGGGAAGAGTATCACGATTCCATTGGCAGATGGTACGGAGGTTAGATTTCAGGGTACAGCGATGTTATTACCGATCACCAGGGGTAGAGAGGCTACTAGTAGTGAGATAGAGACATTTGCGACTGTCTTGAGCACTACTAAGAGACTGGAGGTCAGTATTAATGATGTACCAGTAGTGTGTGAGTTTATCGACGTTTTCCCTGAAGATCTACTAGGATTACCATCACCGAGAGAGATAGATTTCATCATAGACTTAGTACCTAGGACTAGACCCATTTCTATATCGTCATATAGGATAGCACCTCGAGAGTTGGAGGAGCTCAGGACTCAATTGGATGAGTTGTTAGAGTTAGGATTAATCCTAGCATGTCACCGTGGGGCATACCGATGTTGTTTGTAAAGAAGAAAAACGACAACCTAAGGTTATGCATCGATTATAGACAGTTGAACTAGGTGACGGTGAAGAACAAGTATCCGCTTCCTCATATCGATGATTTGTTTGATCAGTTAAAGGGAGCGACATGGTTTTCAAAGATAGACCTGAGATCAAGTTATCACCAACTCAAGATTAAGGCTGAAGATGGGGAGAAGACTGCATTCAGTAAAAGATACGGTCATCATCAATTCATGGTCATGCCATTTTATTTGACTAACGCACCAGCTCTGTTTATGGATCTCATACACAAAGTATTGAGGACTTATCTGGATAGATTTATGATTGTGTTCACTGATGATATCCTTATCTACTCAAGGACTCAAGAGAATTACAAGGGACATCTTTGGATAGTTCTACAGATTTTGAGGGACCACCGATTATATGCCAAGTTCAGTAAGTGTGAGTTTTGGCTGCCAAATGTCAGATTTTTGGGTTATTTTGTTGGAGCTAGCGGTGTTTCTATGGATTTTGCGAAGATTAGAGCTATTGTTGAGTGGCATACTCCAACTACAGCGATAGAGATTCACAGTTTTATGGGTTTAACTAGGTATTATCATCATTTTGTGCAGGATTTTTCCAGGATTGCTAAACCAATGAGTAGACTGACTCAGAAGAATGTGAAGTTTGACTGGGATGAGAGTTGCGAGACAACATTCTCTACTTTGAATGAGAAGCTGACGACTGCACCAGTTCTTGCATTGCATGAGGCAAGGAAGGACTTGGTTTATACTGATGCGTCAAAGGTTGACCTTGGTTGTGTTTTGATGCAGGAGAGAAAGTGTTTGCATATGTGTCTCGACAACTCAAGGTTCATGAGAAGAATTATCTGACGCATAATTTGGAGTTAGCTGTTGTAGTATTTGCGCTAAAGATTTGGAGACATTACTTGTATGGGGTGAGGTTTGATCTTTTCACTGATCACAAGAGCTTGAAGTATTTATTCTCTCAGAATGAGCTGAATCAGAGACAGAGACGTTAGTTAGAATTCCTAAAGGATTATGATTTTTCGCTTGAGTATCATCTTGGGAAGGCCAACATAGTTGTTGATGCTTTGAGGAGGAGAGGATCTGATAGCAAGGTAGTTGTAAAGCACATGACACATAAGTATGTGTTACTTGAGGTGTGGCGGCCCCATATTTCCCTGGCCACCCCGTGGTCAGCTACTTCCCTGCCTCAGCACCTGAAGTCTCTCCCACATGTCTCTCTGCCTTCGTACTTTAGGTAGTTATCATGTAATTCATTAAAGTCACTTAATTTATCATTTTAAAGGAATTAACAACAGAAGAATTTAAAATTTAACAAAATGCATTCATATATATATATATATATATATATATAAGTTTTACTGATCAAACCTATAGTGGAAAACCGGGTTGTACTGTGCATACAAGCGATCAACTATAACAGTATGTATACCAGTACAAGTGTGTATCCAGTTTCCTAACCCAAAAGATAATACAAAATATCAAAAACATGTGAATATCTACACACATACCAGCAAGCCTCGGCGTAGGCAAGTCAGATGAAATCGTCGATGATCCCCTTGCCCCTGCTAGTACTAGGATCTGCGCTCAGCCACCACAAAAAAGGCAGATGGCGAGCCCAATAAGTAAAATCCTAAGGAAAACCACCATGCATAAATAATGAAAATAATAAACAGAGCCAATAAGTAGTGTTAAATAAACATGTGGAATGAAGGAGAATATACAAACAACTGCTCAAAGCTAATCGCATGTATATTAACACATTGATAGACAAAGGGGTGTGAACACAGCCACTAAGTGTGTACTAGGACCAGGAGCCCTAGTCGTGGCCCATGCCTCCAACCCTACGACTGTATCCCAGCGGCATTAGCTCTAGTGGGCTAATCGAATGCGTGAAATGGAGTCTAACTCGGGATAAAATCTACTGAGTCCTAGATCACGCGCTACATACCTAGCCAGCGACCTCAACTACCCGTGGATACATAGACGAAACCATAACCGTCTCAGTAGACATTTGACTCACAGATTTTCAAGGAATAAAGCTCAATGGAAATAAATAAGTAAATGCAGTAGTGGTGTTCAGTTGGGTTTTACGTACCCGAAAATATGCACTCCGACTTTTTGGACCCATCAGTATGCCCACCTAGCTCCCCGATGTCCGAGCTATGGTTTCCCAGTCCGTGAAGTCCATTTATATTGTTTTATACTTTTTGAAAACATATTATATCATTTTATGATATTATATTATATTTTTAATTTTTCAGTTGTGGTACCTGTCCTAGACTGTGTCGGGGTTCCAAAAATACCCAGAAAGTCCCGTATCTACTTTTCTACCTTTTACTAAATTTTCTATATTTTTCTAGAATTTTTACAAATTTTTCTGATATTTTTCAACTATTTTTCCTATTTTCCAGAAAATAATGTATAATATATATATATATAATTTATTTATTTATATTTTATATTTACTTTTTTTCCAGTGGGCCCCACCTGGACCGGCCCTGGGCCGGTCCGGCCTGGTTCGGGGGAAGGGACGCACGCACGCTGCACGCGCGTGCCTCCCCTTCCTACGTGCGTCCCCTTCCTCCCAGAGACGAAACCCGTCTCTCTCTCTTTTTTTTCTCTTCAATCTTCGCATCTTCTTCTCTCTTCTCCATTCCTCTTCACTCTCACTCCATTGAAGACCTCTAAAACCTCAAAATTCCTCAACAAATCCACCAAAACAAACCCCAATTCTCAGATCAAAATACATGCAAATAAACCCAAAATTTATCAAATCACCTCAATTTTCCACAAATTCAAACAAAATCAACGTAAATCATCAAACCAACTTCAATAACACCGAATTCATCAAAATCAGTGTAAAAATCTCTCGAAATTGAAATTTCACTCCAACATCCATTTTAATGGAAAATCAACAAAAATGAGGGTAAATTACCTTATATCCGTTGTTCAATGCCCGAATTCAACCTCCAAACTCCTAGTTGTAGCTCCAAATCCACGATTTCCCTCCTCAAAACCCTGAATCTTGGTTGAAAAAGAATGATTTTTGGGTTTGCATGTTGCACAATCAGTGGTATATATATGTTGGTGTTTTAATTTCACGTGCACACACATCTCAAGGCTAATCCAACGGTCACTGAACACCATGTGTCACCAATTTCCTGGACACCTTATCATGACACCATGTATCTCGAATTCTCCTTGTTGTGCATCTCGATGACAATCCTAGATGTACTAATTATTCATTTCAAACTATAGGATTCTATTATAATCCAATTGATTTAATTCATAACACCTATTCTAGTCATCAATAAACTCCATAAATTTGTAAATATGGTCACACTAACTCCCCGACCACTCGGCATCCCGTGCCCCATGTCCAGCACGCTTCCCGAGGCAGTCCCACTCTTAGTGTACCTATTATTCATTCATTTAGCCTATAGTCACATATGAATTTCTTTGCATTTAAACCCTCAACCATACTAATATAATATTGATTGAACTTTGTCCAACCCCAACGCCCGGCCTTACAGCTATAAACCCTTGCGTTGGAGTGTTCGCCGAACTAAAAACCCCAGCCCACAACTCGCCCGACAAGTATATTTACAATGCACACCTGTGATGAGTAATATATCATACTAAAATGATAAAGAAAATATTAATGCATTACAGAATTTAAGAACTCACAGCAGTATACAGTCAGTATCCTAGGTTCGAGGTATGCCTAGCCTATCCGCGGCGTTCACGTGGCGTCTGAGCTGTCGTCCTATTCTGAAATTGATTAATTAACGAGATAAAATTATAACGGGCCGTTACATGAGGCAACTGAGATGATGAGTTTAGTTGATGTGCCAGCTACTACTAGGACACAGATTTGTGGTCAGTTAGGATGCAGACTGTTTCGCTTTAGGTAGTTCGTGAGGGATAATAGATTAATGAGTTGTACCAGAGATTCAATGAGATGGCTAATAGTTCAGATTATCGAGACTGGAATCGATCGACAGATGCATGCCTGAGGTATCGAGGGTAACTGTAGATTCCATTAGTGACTGATTTGCTCACTGAGATACTTCAAAAGGCTCACCATTCACGTTTTTCTATTCATCCAGGTCGGACCAAGATATATGTTGATATACGACATCTTTTCTAGTGGTTGGGGATGAAAGCGATGTTTCAAAGTTTATACGAGCGTGTGAGATATGCCAACGTGTGATGGCTGAGCATAAGCGACCTGGAGGATTGTTTCAGCCTCTTTCCATTCCGCAGTGGAAGTTGGAGCATATAGCTATAGATTTTGTCAGTGGTTTGTCTCGATCATCTCGCGGACATGACAGTATCTGAGTAATTGTGGACACTCTGACGAAATTTGCACATTTTATTCCGATATCCACTATACACAGGATTGATAGATTGAGTATTCTCTATGAGCGTGAGATAGTCAGACTGCACGGAGTTTCATTGTTTATTGTGTCAGATAGAGGACCACAGTTTATGTCATTGTTATGACAGAGTATACAGGCTCAGTTTGGCATGAGGATTGATTTGAGTACGGCGTACCATCTACAGATACACAGATAGTCGGAGAGACTGATTCAGGTGTTAAAGAATATGCTCAAGATGTGTGTACTAGAGTACTGAGGATCTTGGGAATAGTACCTTCATTTATGCGAGTTTGCGTACAATAACAGTTTTTAGGCTAGTATTAGTATAACACAATTTGAAGCACTGTATGACAAACCTTGTAGATCACCATCTTATTAGGCGAAGCCTGATGACGTAGTGACAGTTGGGCCTGAGATTGTTGTTGATCATATTGAGAAGGTACGATAGATTCATCAAAGATCAAAGGGTGCTCAAGAGAGACAGAAAAATTATTATGACAAAGTATCTTGATGAGTTGCAGTACGATGAGGGAGCCTATGTTTATTTTAAGGTTTCGCTTTTGATGGATCACAAGAGGTTCGGAATCAAGGAGAAACTTGCACCAAGGTTTATTGGTCCTTTTAAGATTGTGAAGAGAGTCGGCAAGGATGCTTATAAGTTAGATTTGCCACCTCAGCTCGCCGGAGTTCGTCCAACGTTTCATATTTCTATGCTTCGACTAGACAAGTCAAACAAGGGAAGGCAACCTACGGTAGATCTGAGTCAGATTGATTTGCGTGATGGTATTACTTATGAGAAGCAGTCGATTCAGATTGTGGACAGGAAGGTCAAGATACTGAGGAATAAGGAGATACCTTCAGTACTTGTCAGGTGGCAGTACCACGAAGACGAGGAGTTGACCTGGGAGTTAGAGTCTTATATGCGCGAGTATTTTCCTCATTTGTTTGATTCCAGTAAGTCATTATTTTGAGTAATTATTAGATTAATTTCGAGGACAAAATTTTAATAAGTTGAGAAGATTGTAACGACCCTCAAATTTAATTGGTGACACGTGTCGTGTTTTACAGGACCGTGACTTACCTGTCGTGATCTGTCATATTACTCAAGCCTCAGGAGTCGACACTGAGGTATATTTTATTTTGCTGTGATATTTGTATTATTATTTATACCTAATGTGAACATTGTGTGTCCTAGTGCATGGTTTCGTTTATTAATCGCCACGAATTTCTGTGTGAGATTCGGCAAGGAAAAACAAAAACTTAGGGTATAATACGGATAATTACTCACTGAAAAAATGACAATTAGTGAATTATTGAAAATAATAAATAATTAAACAAAATGTGGGAGCAAGGTTATGTCCAGAAACGTACGCGATGCGAGTAGAGAGTTGAAAAGGTTCCGGGAGTGTGTGTGCGTTTTGAGCGAGAAATGTAGTGGTTTTAGGGTTGGAGTCATTCTTTGGAGTTACAGTTGGTGGGTAGATGAAAGGGGAGACAAAAAATGTGCCTCGAGATCCGCACGTGAAATAAGATGTATGGAAAGTATAAATATCGACTTTAAATATCGACTTTACTCTTTCCTCCCCTCATCTTATCATTTCGATCCAACGTGAGAAAGAGATGACGACCGGGGTTTCATATGTTTCAGACACGTTGCATCGTCGTGGATCGATCGAATACGCGTAAAAAGGTAGGATTCCAACTCCTTGCGTGTTTGTGCACAGTTTGGTGTAAATTTTATGGGTTTTTGTCACGAATTTCGGACGAATTTTCAAGAAAATGTTAGGAAATGAATTTGATTAAGGTTTTTTGGATCAATGGAGTGTTTTATTGAGGAATTTGTGGTTAATTTATGGTTTTGAAATAATTAAAAATTTTGGGAATTTTTACAGAAATTCGAGTTATTTTCAATTCGGGGTGTTTTGTCAGGGTTTTGACATAAAGCGAGTTGGGTTTTAAGTTGTTATGGACGTCTTTAAGGGTTTAGGATAGACTCGGAATGCGGTGACTCGAGCAGGGGTTTTGAAAAACCCCGAAATAGATGTTCTGTTGAACACGCCGCGAGAGGTTATTCTCATGGTGTCACTCACAAATGTCTCAAGCAGAGAGTAAAAACGTAAATAAAGAAGGACGTCATAGTGACGCCGTCTAGAACAACAGAGTCACGGTGTCACCCACAGACGAGTTGGGCAGACAACCTCATCTCCACACCATGGAGACTCCACCTAAGCCATTAGACGTTACAGCATCTTGGCGGCATGACACTGTTCACAAAGACCAAATTTTTTAAAAATTTTGAAAAATTTTAAGGATCTCTCGAGGATCCAATTCGATCCGAATATGACCCAAAGAAATTAACCCAGTTACACTAATTTGATAATTATGAAAAATTGGGTAAATTGGAATGATATTAATAGGATTTGCAAATTTGGTGAATTGACAGACTTGGAGAATTTGAGTGGACCAACTTAGAGTATCACGAGGATCGAGGTTTTACGGTATGAGGTATGTTACCGTACGAATGTAAGCTAGTTAGGAAGTATGCATTAATTCATTTTCTATTTATTGTCAATTATATTTTCAATTAAGCCTTTGTTGAAATTTCGTTCTTATTTTGTTGGTTGAGTGTCTTGGCGTAAGTAAGTTACGAAGGTACTTTTGGATCCATATGAATGGGTAAGTGTGAACACTTTTGCGGTTGTGTTGTTCTACCCTACTGATAGCGAGTTATGCCCTGAGTACTAGATTATTTAGACGGTGTGGTGTCTATGGTTCGTTGGTCATAATAGTGACTGTAAATGTCGTGCTACGATACTGCATTGATTTTGACCACTTATGGGCCTTCTTTGATTCTATAGACACTCAGATTTCGTTGCTCAGCTTGTCAATCTGTTTATCATGCTATTGTTATATTTTCTATTTTTCAATACCGCATGATATTTGGACTATTTATTTAAGAAATCTTAAATTACTGTTTAGTTTCTTCTGGCATTACATTCTCTTTTTCAAGCACTCATCGTCTAGTTTGTGACGATTGTGCAGATAGAGCTAAGACGAGCAAGGGAAAGGAGTTAATGCTAGGTGATTTCCTCTGAGGTCTCTCGGAGCGATATTTTTCTTCACTCAGTGTAGGTTTTTGTTCTTTTGATTGTGATTACTGTATTATATGTTTTGTTAAATACTGAGATATGTATTGGGGTTTGAGATATTAGGGATATCATGTATGTTCGCTTTGTATAGCTTTGATCACCAGACATGCATGTATTTATCCATTTCTCAGGGTAGCTTTGATCGCTTTGTATAGCTTTGTATTAGGGACATCAGTGTAGGTTTTTGTACAGCTTTGAGATATTAGGGATATCTTATTCCTAATTTCCATATTATAGTTATAGTTGATTATAACAATTTTCGCTGCGAATTTCCTGATAGCTTTATAATCCTATAACTCACGTATTTAATGATTAACTTAACGACGTACTTGAGGATTTGAGGCTGACTAGGATGCGTAGACTTCGCGAGTAAGGACTCGGGGGTCCATGTAGGTCTAGGCCGGGCAAGGCCCAGTTTTATGGGGAATTAGGGACGTCACACCAAAAGATTTTGGAAACGTAGAAGAAAAGGGTCGAGAAGTTGGAAGAAGAAAATACATCAACCATGCGCACGATATACAATGCAATGCAAAAACACAAGTTTGATGAGGCTGGAGGGAGATCACAAATGCAACAACTCATGCATTTGCTTGACACACATGCTTACTTCACGTGGCATCAAAAACACGAGAAAAATAATGTTGTCACAGACTTATTTTAGGCTCATCCCGACTCCATCAAGTTGCTACGATGTTTCTCATTGGCCTTGCTTATGGACTACACGTACAAGACAAATAAATACGACATGCCTTTGCTATAAACCACTGGTGTCATGTCGACTAGGTTATCTTTTGCTGCAGGTTTTGCAATTCTTTCATCAGAGACAAAAGACAACTATCTTTGGGCATTGCAAAATCTTAATACCTTTATGGATAGGTGGTCTAAACTACATGTGATTGTTACCGATAGGGAGTTGGGATTAATGAATGCAATTGAGTTGATCTTTCCTATGTCGACTCACCTATTATGTACTTGGCACATTAATAAGGGTATGGCTTCGAACATTAAGAAATATTTTGAATGTAACGAAGACTTTAATCTTTCTGAAAGTGTGTGCAACACAAGGATGTCAAATATGGCCGATGAGTATGGTTGTGTGAATAGACTGCTTAATTATGTAATAGATACATAGGTTAGGCATTATAAGGAATGTTTTATTCAATCATGGACAGACCAAAAATTCCATCTTGGTCATGGTACGACCGCCAGAGTTGAAAGTGCACATAATGCCTTAAAAAGACATCTTGAAAATTCTTGTGGAAACTTGAAGGATATGTGGCGGGTTACTAATAGTTTGGTTGAAGGGCAACATACTGAAATTAAAAAGTCTTTTGAGACGAGTTTCAATGTCGTAATACACGGGTTTGGTGATAACTTATATTGTATGTTGTGAAGATTTGTTTCGCAATATGCTCTAGATAAAATTGGCGAAGAGTTTGAACGATGCGAAAATGTTGAGACCGATCCACTAAGATGTGGTTGTGTATTACGTAAGACCTTCGACCTTCCTTGTGCTTACGAAATCACAATTATTCAATTGGCAGGTTCACCAATTCCACTTGTTGATGTTCACATACATTGGCAAAGATGAGCATGAACCTCGAACAAGCTGTGAATCGGATGGAGTAGAATTTTAAAGAGGAAATTTAAAGGTTAATTGAGAGTTTTACAAATCTTGAATGCAGGATCATCGCCGAGGGGTTATGCAACAGCTTCGAGAGATTAGTTGTCCCTCATCTACTTTGCTGTTGGTCCCAACGAAGAAAATTAAGACAAGGGGAAGAAAGGCATCACAACCGGTAAAGGGAAAAGCGTCACAAGAGAGAAAGAAGAGGAAAACTAAGGCAGACGAGATTGAGAAATCTACAAAGAGAAATCCATCCCATCACGAGTATGTCCTTACCCCAGAAGCAATACCGATGAAGCCTCCTCGTCAAGTGCCACTCAAGGTTTATAGAACACCTACATATTTGCAGAATATAACTAAGGATGGTTATCGCGGTGTTGCACTTGATGAATGCCTTGATCACATTGAGAGGGTTGATAATGTTATGATGGATGGTAATTATGGTTATAGTCTTGTTGCAGCCGGTCTTGGCCATAATGAAGATGATGCATGGAAACAAGTGCACAATGATATGTATTGGGAGCTTCATGGTAACCAAAAACTTTAGTGCCCAATATTCGGTGATCGTATCTTCGATGGTCTTGTAGAATCTGCACAGCACTACGACAACACTAAGGACGTGCCAATTGAGAAATGGATGAATATATCTGATACGGGACTTGTCATTGCTACATGTTATGGTATCATTGTAGTGTGCTTATCAACATCGGATGGTAGTTTGACATACCTACAACTTGGGGCCAAACCATCGCCTTCATTAAGTGAGAGAGTCGTAATCAGGATTACACATGTATGGAACAACTATTACATAAGAGTA
The DNA here is from genome assembly GCA_039657345.1 of Stephania japonica. Lineage (NCBI taxonomy): Eukaryota > Viridiplantae > Streptophyta > Magnoliopsida > Ranunculales > Menispermaceae > Stephania > Stephania japonica. The sequence continues at coordinate 11,377,750 of CM077564.1, read as the reverse complement.
AAGTCAATCAACCATACTTTTTTTCTAGATGCAGTTGTGATAAATATTACTTTTTATTTACCAGCTCATCTTTTTTATAGGTATTATTCAAGGTGGATGTCCCTTTTCCTCAATTGTATTTAGGGTGTAAACCAAATGTACAACCGGAGGCAATATTATGGAATGAGAACTTGAACGTGAGAAACCCACTGGCAGTTGTGTATTATCAAGATGCAGTCAGAATTACCATTGACCTTGACACACCTAGATCCTTCATGTTACATATATTACTATCCGTAGTAGACACACTTTTTGTACATCCTTTCCACGACACACTTCATATAAAGTCTAGATGATGTCGTCGTATCGGACACACTCATTTTTTGTATATCCCATACACGACATATAGTTGGATGAGATTTTGTAGAAACAAACTTATTTTATATAGTATATATGATGTCGTATCAACACATTAAGTTTTTGTACAAGATCAATCTATTATTTCATTTTGAGGGAGTTGGAACAGTTATATGTTCAAATTATACTGCTTGGCTAAGAGCAGCCGAATAATTTTTATTTGTTTGATTTCCAGTATCCGAAAGAAAACTTATAACTCGGTATATGCTTACCGGGCAACGCATGTTAATTTATTTATAACTTTGTAGTATTTTTTTCAAGCAGTTTTCACCGATCAAAATTAATTATTCGATCTTTTCACACCGACTGTTCATATTTCATCACACTTTGATAGAAACTCTAGATGATGTCGTCGTATCGACACATTAATTTTTTTGTTCAAGATCAATGTATTATTTCATTATAAAGGGATTTGGAATAGTGTTATATTCAAATTATACTGCTCAATTAGGAACAGCTGAGTCATTTTTATTTGCTCGATTTACAGTACCCAAAAGAAAACTTATAACTCGGTATATGCTCACCGAACAATGCAAGTTAATTTAGTTTTAACTTTGTAGTATTTTCTTCGGGCAGTTTTCATCGTTCAAAATTAATTATTTTTCACACTGACTATTCATATTTCATCAGACACTTTGATAAAAGTCTAGATGATGTCGTCATATCGGACACTAGATCAACGTATTATTTCATTATAAGGTGATTTGGAACAGTTATATGTTCAAATTATACTAATTGGTTAGGAACAATCGTTTAAATTTTATTTTCTCGATTGCCAGGACCCGAATGAAAATGAATAACTCTGTATATACTTACCGGACAACACGTGTTATTTTAGTTTTTAGTTTCGAGTATTTTTTTGGGCATTTTCTACCGATCAAAATTAATTAACTCAGTCGTTTAAGACCAAATAGTGATATTTTCAGTAGGTAGGGTGTACCCGAACAAATTTAAGGTTTCATTATTTTATCTATTCGATTCGGATTGCTCAAGTAAAGTGTAATCGTTCGGTCGTAGAGTACCGATCGAATGTATATATAATTTGTTATAAAATTTCTCGGTTTGGAACTCCTGAATAATGCGTAATTGTTCGACCATAATCGACCGAACAGTCGAAAAATCAATAATTTATAGACAATGAAACAAAAAACCAAGTTCAAATATCTAAAATAAATTAAACACATAGTTCACTTGTCCCGTTTAACCTACGAGGAGGTCCCGTTGCCATTATCGTCCATTTTGACCTGTGGGAAAGTTTCGTCGACGTTGTCATTGACTTGCGCTTTGACGACGATGCAACTTCAGCCGATTTGCTTAGCGTTTGGGAGTCATTGCCAACCGATGCTTTGGTGCCTGACGGTGCAGCTGGACCACCCATTGTTAGTTGTTGCAGAACCTCGTCCGCCATCTTTAATGCGGATGCCCTATTTCCTACTTTATGAGGCAAGGCCTTCCATGTCGTCCTACCATCCACGACCAATCGTACTTGCTACACAAACATCACATTAATTATTCAAAAGTTATTATTGTGATGCTAAATGTAAACCTTGAAAAAAATAATGACAACTCACATGAAAGATGTTATTCTTTTCTTCGTGATTGTGGGTGAGTCCTGCTAGATTTTGAATTATCGAGTGCGAAATGCCCTTGAAGGATCTCATATAATCATCGATCACATCCCATGTGACTTTCGCACGTTCTCCTTTTGATTTGACCGACAAGACGTGATTTCCCGTATCTTCCAATAATCGTCCTGAAAATTGTACTTCACGTTACAACTAGTCGCAACCTTTCATCGTTCTACTCATATAGGTTTGAGTGGATTACTAGGCTTGCTCTGCACGTGACCCAACTGTCACAAGTACCTAGCCAAGTGATATAACTCAACAATCCCCATATACTTAATTGTCCTGGTGTAGAAAGTGACCTCAGCAATATCCTCGTCTCTCCTCCAAATACTCAAATACGGGTCCCATGTAACTTAGCAAAAACATATATTCATGAACTCATTTATAAGTCAACAAATGAATGACATTAATATTTCATAAGTGACCGCCCATACCTTGTTAGCTGGGGTATTGTCAAGTTTTCTTCAAAGCATCTGGACATGGTCCATATTATTGCCTTTCTTTGAATTGGCCTCGCACCTACAGACACGCGAAAGGATTTCAGCGTACCCTTAGTTCATGAATGCTTGTTGCAGATGAAAATGCTCGTAAATCTATGCCTGCAAATGCTTAACAACAAAAAAATCATTAAAGTACAAAAATACAATATTTATGCAAATACAATATTTATGCACCTTAATAGCTTCGTAGCTTAAAAGCATACCTCAAGCAACGTCGTATATCCTGCAATTTGACAAACTTTCGTCCAACTAGCAGCACCAAGTTGTCGGTACAAGTGATCTAGAGCTACAACACCCCATGCATAGGTACTGACATCACTCAACCTCTCTAGAAACTTCAACAGGTGTTCGACACACATTCTTGTGTCTTATCCAGAAATAGAGTGCATCCAAACGTGTACAACAAGTATGCTCAAGCAGTGCACTCAACCGTCGGACACACTAACACTTTTTGGTTCCCTTTTTTCACAAACTTCGGCATCTGGCCCCATTTTGCCTTCAGCCATGCTTTGGAGACTTTGAGGTCCTTGTTCACATGCATTGCTGCCTCTTCCTCCTCCACAACGAGAGCCCTAGTAACCAATTGGATCGCTTCATCCCGATTCATGGGGTCGTATTGAACAGTCTTCCCCATCACGGGAACATGCAGCAACCTGCCAACATATTCCAGTGTGATCAATATTTCACCAAAGGGAAGGTGAAATGTGTTGGTCTTCAGCTGCCATCTCTCCATAAAGGCAGCTATGAGGGTCTTGTGCATAGTTTTGTATGAGCAGGTGGTCAAAGAACTCAGCCCAGATGCCTGAATCAACCTCTCAAGCTTATTGACTTTAGGGTGACACTTACGCAAATCCCAAGTAGCCAACTGTCGTCCTTAATTGATGCATCTAAGTAAAGGACGCTCTTAAAAAATTAGAAATTATAAGGTTAGAAAACTGAACAAATAATAAGCATTCATCGACAACGTATTTTGATAATACTGTTTTGTTCGGTCATTAAAGACCGAGTGAAAATAGACTGTTTGGTAACCTTAAACCAAACAGTGCATTTCCAATCGGGTCTATTTGACCGAACGAGTGACGACCATCAACAAGGCCTAAATTGATGATCACATTCGATCAAAAACAATTACAAATGTTATACAACCGCCAAAATTTATCATATTATTGATCCTACATACCTTGCTGTTCTAAATGCATGCGGTGATGTGATTGTTGAAACTCATCAACACTGTCCCATTTATTAGCTCACCAGGAAAATGTGTTGAAGAGTCATCGTTTGGATCTTGGTTGCTCGATCTCCCTATCTTGGCCTTACGCGACGACCCTTACCACTATTGGCACTTCCCACTTTTTCATGCACATCCTCTTCTTGTTCAATTTCTTGTTTCTCTTCTTCTTCATCTTTCTCTTCCTCTTACCACCCTAAACTCATCTTGCATTTTATTCCAACAACCCTGATTATCACTTGTATTTGTCGTTTCAAAATCAAACTCCTATTCTTCTTTATCTTCATTCTAAGGACCCTTACCTCGACTGGTACTTGCCGCTTGATTTTTACTTTGGTGATCGATGGGATCTTCATCGTCAGTTGTACCGGAAAGTGATCCCAATAATACGGTGGTCTCTAATGAAGACGATTCAGGAGGTTCATACACCCATTTGGGTGACTTCTTATCCATCCCTATAAGAAAGTACCCCAACATCAACAACAATCATCCATTAAACAATATGGAGAACCATAGCAATTTTTAATTAAAATTTCATGTCTTGGTGGTTAGATCGGATAATATTGAATTGTTTGGTCTCCTTCCACCGACCTCGTTTAACTTAGTCTGTCCTTTGTAAACGAACATAAGCAGCTACTACATAAAAAAATTAAGGTTATTCATGTGCTAAGTTGAGCCAAAACCAAAAAGAAACACCCATCTTTATCAACAAAACACATAAAAAGGTAGATATCGATTCGAAGCCATAGAAAGTAGACCAAAACAACGTTGTGCTCTAAATACAAACAAATTAAACACAAATCAAAGCCCTAAAATATATTACATAATAATGTCAACACTGCAGATCAATTGATTTGCGAACTGACATAAGGAAACAAAGATCAATCTCAATCGACTATAGATTAGCAAAGAATTGTCACCGAGAGGGAGACAGAGAGATAGATAGAGAGCGATATCGCTCAACAGGAAATGGGTCTTCCGAACTGCCATCGGAAAATATAGCAAAAAATTGATAGTTAAAGATAGCACCAGTCGATCCCAGGCAAACTTCACACGTTTCATGACCTTCCCTTTGAGATTTTCGATCAAACTAGGTTGTCCTCCTTCTCGTACTCGCTTCGACTTGCTTGTGTGAACTAGGACGTCCTCCTTCTTCTCGTACTCGCCTCGACTTGGTTGTGTGAACTAGTGCATCCTCTTTCTCATAGTCGTTTCGAGTTGGTTGTGCAAATGAGTGTTTTGGTTTTTCAAAATAGGGTTGCTCGCAAATATGGTTTGCACTTATATTCATGCGGGGTGCACATTACTAATATACCATACATTCAGGCCCGACCGTATAAACTGGAAAAAAACTTTTCCTTTCATCATTATGCAGGTCGGTTGGCCCTCATTTAGTGTTAACTGCCAATGATCAGTATTAAGGTATCGAACAACTAGGGTTGACCACAAAAATAAGGTTTGCACTTATATTGATGTGGGGATGTAGGGTGCACATAACTAATATGTTGTTTAATCGAGCCATACCGAGTGAAATGGAAAAAGCTTTTTCTTTAATCATTATACAGGTCGGTTGGACCCTCATCCAGTGTCAATTGTCAATGATCAATATTAAGGTGCCGAACAACTAGGGTTGCGCGTAAAAAATGGTTTGCACTTATATTGATATAGGGTGCACATAACTAATATGTATTCGGTCGGGTCCGACCGAGTGAACTGGAAAAAAACTGTTTCTTGGATCATTATGCAAGTCGTTTGGGTCGTCATCCAGTGTCAACTGCCAATGATCGGAATTAAGGAATCGAATAAAAATATTTATGTCAGTTGTAGATAACCAAAGAAAATAACAATATATTTAGATCGATCGTATGTAACTAAACAAAAAGAGTAATTTACGAATTCAATATAGTTAGATCAATCAGTCTTTACCGGTGAATTGTAATTTACTCGGTAATATGATACTGAACAGTAAATTATACTTCGTTCCTACAAGAGCGAGCAATCAAAATGTATATATTACAATGCACAAAATGATTAAAGAACAAGTCATTACTAATAAGTTAAAAATAAAATAAGAATGCCATATATCAAAACATAAGAAATCAAAGTTTAGTACATAATACAACTAACAATGTTTAGAATAAAAACCAATTCACATTGTTTATAACAAAATACATATTCAATTCTTCTTTTTTCTCGTTTTGGGAAAGTCACGTCGCCATTGTCGTTGCTTTGTGTTTTGACGATGTACCACCTTCTGCTTGGGACTGAGTAGTTGTTGATGAGGTTATTCCCTACGGACCACCAGAAGTTAATATCATGAGGTGCTTCAACACCTCATTTGCCATCTTGACCGTTATTGTGTTAGCTACTTCACCAGGCTGCAACAACTTCCATGTCGTCACAACATCCACAACCCATCGCACCCACTACACAAACAACATAACATGAATTATATAAAGTTAGTATTTTGATGTTTAGATGTAACATAAGACATGAAAACAAATAGACAACTCACATCATAGATATCATCCTCTTATTTGGGCTGGAATTGATTCTCTCTGGATTTTCAACGATTCAGTGTGAAATGCCAATGAACCACCCCATGTAGCCATCGGTCATAGCCCATGGGACAGGCGCACGTCGTCCTCTTAATTTTATGAACAATGCGTGATTTTCCTTCCTCTCCTAATTCTCATATTGGAAACTGCACTTAAACCACGTAACTTTGTGCCACCTTCCCTCTATTAGCTCGAGTTAGAGCGTATGGCTTCGCGAGGATGCCTTGCACGTGATCCATTTGTCTTAAGAATCTATATGGGTTATGAGACTCTACAACCCCAAAATATTTGATGGTTCTCGTATAGAAAGTGACCTCGGCAATGTCCTCCTCATCGATCCTGATACTCAAGTACTTATCAGGACCATTTTCCAGATGAATCTCGACCGGCCTAGCCCGATCCATAACTCGCCAACCAACTTGGTTGTTGAGTTATGAACCAAACTGGTAAGTCTTCTATCAACACTAACCCTTTTAACATTTATCAACAATTGAGATTTAATAAATGAATCATAATCACAGTGGAATATTATTAAATAAAACTTAATCAAAGTTTTTGACATAAAAGTTATTTATGGCCTTCATAAGTTCTCAACTAGAATAATACCTCTCTAGTTCAAATTATTCAAATCCCAACCCCATAACAAATATAAACAAAAACAAGGAGAATGGTTTGATCTTGAACCATACCAAATTAGAAATCAGAAATACTCCTCTAGCATCCAAAGCTAATCCTTTCTCTTTGTTGACTCTCGACGAAGAACCTGTGGGGAAAAAATGTTGGGTGAGCACAAATAGTTCAATGGTGCTTAGTAAGTCGGGTTAAGTTACGGGCATTATGAACATTCCATTTAGTAAATGCAAAATTTAATAAAATGCATGACTTGCAAATATTTAATAAGACGAAAGGAATAAACAAGAAAGTATATAAACGAAATATTTAACAATGCATCAAAATATGCAAATGCTAGACATGTATGAGCTACTATGATAGAATTCTCAAACACACTAAAGTTCCTGAAGATTGACCCGTAGCGGTGTCAACACTTCATTCCCTTACACTTTACAAGATTCACCTATCACCAAGTCCACATCTCGTCTAACTAGACATAACACCTACTACCAAAATTTATTGAGAACATTGGATCTTATTCTTATTCTCAATTATTAAATATTCATTCTGGGCAGCTACCCTATGTTGTTCTCCCTTGTACAGTCCAACTGTCTCGAACTCCTGGTCGAACTGGTAGCATATGGTGCAAGGACTCCTAGCGAGCTCCACTAAGTTGTCTACATACAATGTTTAACAGTGCACCCTGATCTACCCACATGACTTAATTACATAATTCCTATCATATAGTCTAGTAGAGAGGTAATAATCATAAAACCAATAACTTAAATCCTAACTTACCTGGTACGCTAATTTCAAAATATCTACTTGGCACTCACGAACGTACTCCCAAGTTCAATCAACCTAAATACGTTAAATGCTTATTAACTACACAAGTTGACTTGCATATTTTTATATTTAAATTAATTTCGAAAATCCTTTGAAAAATGCCCTTAGAAATATTTATTCAAAACATTTTGAAGAATCTCTTCTTTGTCATATTTGAAAACCCACCATTCTCGTTCATATTTGAAACACCATTTTATTTTATTTTATTTTATATATTTTTTAAATCAATAATAAATCTTTCGACGAAACTTTTCTAGTTTAAGAGAATTCCAATCAATAGGGAAACTTGTTTAATATCTTAATAACATATAGATCTCACACAATACTTAAGTAGATCGATAGAAAACCCGATTAAACCTTAACATCAATCAAAAAAATTTAAAAACTAAATTAAAAGAGATTACCTAACGCGAGGAACTCTAAAGATCGTCTCTCTTGTTCCCCTCTCGGCACTCTCTCTATTTTGTATAAAGCCTTTCCGCACACATTTATTATTTAAAAAGAGATCAATCAAGATCCTAAATTTACTCTCTGAATCATGTTTTTCTTAATTCTCTCTCCCTCCCTTACACACTAAGTTGACCACATTCGATGTACCTTGAATTTTAGGAGTTTCAAGATTTAAAAATCTCTAATTTCCTAAATAATGATGTTTCAAACCGTTACTTTCTGAAAGTAACGGTCTCCTCAATTAATGAGAAATTTAATTCTTATTTTTCATATTGGTTTGTTCAAAATAAAAAATGTTGGCCACTCTAAACCTTAGTGTCTCCTAGTTTTAATCTGTGGACCCACAACCTTTTAAGTGAATTAGGGTTTTCTAGTTTACACAAACATGGTATATCTTATGGTCGTCACAACCTCCCCAACTTAAGAAATTTCGCCCTCAAAATTCAAAAGGTAAATCATACCTCAATTTAGAACAAGTCAAAAGATACTTGCACATATAGCTTTCCTACTCTCAAGTCGTCTCCTTGTCATCCTAAAATTGACATGTCACTTTTACTAGCAATATCTCCCTTTTTTCTGAGCTTTTGGACCTTCCTATCTAGGATCTGGATCAGCTGCTCACAATAGGAGGCATCTTCCTGTAGCTCGAACTGGCCCAAATAATGACCCGCGATACATTTGAGAATCACTTTCTTGACATCGAGACATGGAAGTCATTGTAAACTGATGCTAGCTGCTAAGAGAGCTCAAGCTGATATGCTATTGTACGAATCTTCTCGGTGATGCTGAATGGCCCAATGAATCTTGGCGCAAGCTTTCCTATAATCTTGAACATTTGGTGTCCCTTACGTGGAGAAACCCTCAATAGCACCTATTCGTCCTTCTTAAACACAATGGTCCTGCATTTCTTATCTACATAACATTTTTGCCTTTCTTGTATTGCACTCATGCGTCATTGGATCAGTTCAATCTTCTATGTATAGTCATGCACTAACTTTGGTCTTAACAAGGTTGCCTTACTAACCTCGGTCCAACAAACTAGCGAACGATACGGTGTACCATAAAATGCCTCGAAATGAGCCATTCCAATGCTTAATTGGTAACTATTATTGTATGCAAACTCGCACCAAGGGACATATTTTCCCAATTGCACTAAAATCTAACACGCAAGCTCGAGCATGTCTTTCAAAGTTTGTATAGTACGCTCTGTCTGACCATCTGTCTGATGATGAAATGTTGTACTGAGGTGCACTCTGGAACCTAACTGTCTATGCAAACCTTGCCACATCATCGATGCAAATCGAGGATCCTTATATGAAATGATAGATATTGGTACTATGTAACCTCACATTCCAATCAATATAGAGTTTGCTCAGCTTCTTAAGTGTGTCTTGGGTAGCTATGGATAGAAAATGAGTCAATTTGGTAAAACGGTCCACTATGACCCAAATAACATTATTTCCTTTCTATGATATTGAAAAACCAACCACAAAGTCCATCGAGATGTGTTCCTACTTTCATTCAGGAATGGGTAACGACTGCAACTGACCACTTGGTCTCTGATGCTCTAATTTTACCTGTTGGCATTTATCACATCTCCTAATGTACTCTGCAATATCAGTCTTCATCTTCGACCACCAATACGTCAACTTCATATTTCGATATATCTTGTTACCTCTCGGATGAATGGTGTATTTGGACTTATGTGAATCTTGGATTAGTTCTTCTTTCAACTCTTCCTGAGCAGGGATCCATAATCTATCTCGATATCTCAAAGCTCCATCTGTCAACTCTCTCCAATCTGGATATTCTGCATTGTCAACCCAAGCCTTATAATAATCATACTTTGAGTCTATCTTCTGACACTCGATGATTATGGTGATTGTCTTTGGCTTGGCTCTTAACTATGCACACATTGAGTTCTCTTGCAAGTCATTATGAATGCTAAACAATGACATATCTTCAAGTAGTTGGTACTCCCGTGTCATCAATGAGGCAACTATCTACATCACACATCTCTATCTACTCAAAGCATTTGCTACCACATTCGCCTTCCCTGGATGGTACTCTAAGCTAAAATTGTAGTCATTCTGAAATTCGAGCCATCTCCTCTGTCTCATGTATCGCTCACTCTGAGTGAAAAGATATTTCAAGCTCCTGTGATCTGAATAGATAGTAAACATTTCGCCATAAAAATAATGTCTCTAAATCTTCAAGGCAAAGACAACTGCTTCTAACTCGAGATCATGAACCGAGTAGTTGTTTTCATGGGTCTTAAGTTGTCGAGATGCTTAGGCTATCACATTCCTATCCTACATTAATACTCCACCAAGTCCGATTCTTAAAGCATCTGTATAAACTGTTAGTGTCATCCTTGGTTCTGGTAGTGTCAACACTAGGGCGGTGGTCAATTTCTGCTTCAATTCCACAAAAGCATTTACGCACTTATTATTCCAATCGAATGGTGCATTCTTCCATGTCATCTGTGTCAACGGGGGCAGCAATACTGGAGAAACCCTTAAAAATCTTCTATAATAGCCTGCCAATCCTAAGAAACTCCTAATCTCTGTCACTGAACTCGGCTTTGGCCAATCAATCACTGCCTTAATTTTATCACAATCAACTGTCACCCCTTCTGCACTGATGGTATGTCCCAAGAACATCACCTTTGTCGCCCAAAACTCACACTTACTGAGCTTAGCGTATAATCTGTAATCCTTCAATGTCTGTAAAGTAATTCTGCGGTGCATCTCATGCTTTTCCCATGACTTCGAGTAAATCATTATGTCATCAATGAAAACAATGACAAACTGATCCAGATGAGGTCGAAATGCATGATGCATGAGATCCATAAACATCACAGGCGCATTTGTCAGTCCAAAGGGCATTACCGTAAACTCTAAATGACCATATTTTGTACTGAACACGGTCTTCGAAACATCCTCCTCTTTGATCCTTAGCTGATGATACCCTAACTTCAGATCAATCTTCAAGAAAAATTTAGCTCCTCTTATCTAGTCGTACACATCATTAATTCAAGACAATGTATATTTATTTCTCACAGTTGCTCGATCATTTGATAATAGTTTACACAGATTCTAAACCCTAAACCCTAAACACAGATTCTCATACTCCCATCTTTTCTTCTTTACAAAATAATATTGGAACACCTCAAAGTAGCATACTTGTGGTTATGGAACCTTGTTCTGACAACTCTTCCAATTGGGTCTTCAACTCCTACAACTCCTTATGTGCCATACATAAGGTGGTATGAATATCGGCTTCGTTCCGGAAATAAGATCGATGATAAACTCAATCTCTCTATGTGGAGGAATACTTAGTAGATTGAAGGGAAATACCTTCGGGAATTCTCATACAATAGGTATATTCTGAATCTCATCTTTTTGACTTCCTTTTTCTAAAGTAGTTACTCCCATCATTCATTCAATCTCCTGAATGGTCATAATTTTTCCTTGGGTGGTATGTCGAGTAGGTTTTCTGCCTTTGAATAAAAATAGAGGTAGATTTGGGACTTCAAGAATGATTTTCTAGCGAAAGCAATCAATGTGGGTGTAATAAGCCACAAGCCAATCCATTCTCATTAATGCATCATAATCAAGGAACTCCAAAACTCTAAGGTATGTAGGTAGGTCATGCTTATCAATTTTAACCACACTGTCTCAATAGATAAGGTTGGGGTATATTTTCTCACTCACTGTGGTGCTCAAGACAAGTAGTTCATATCTTCAACGAGTTGATAGCTATGACTCGATCTGACTTTACTACCATTTTCATTTGTCCTCTGATCAATTAGGCCTCACTACCCACCAATGTCGCTGGAGCACTCGGGCACTAACTCTGGTAGTGACTCTGCATCCCACACTTAAATCAAGTATGTATGCCAGAAACTATGGCTGTCCCACCTGTGGCATCTGTCGCCTGCTTCCGGACCTTAGACGCACCTGAGTCTCCTGTACCTTTAGCAATTTCATGGCCCACATAATGATCGTCGGTGCTGCTGAAGCTGCTACTATCTAGTCGCCCATTCTATACCTCTTATAATGTGAACGCTTTGAGAAACCCTCGTCTCCACTTCCTTTACCCTAACTCTGGTTCGGTTGTACTGAAATTTGGAGCTTGTTGCTTCTTTTCATTGTCGCCTCGTAGTGATGTACACTTTCACTGCTTTCTCATAAGTCTAGTATTCAGGAGTCGATGTGCCACCTCGTATCTCTGGTCTCATCATAACCTTTATGAGCCTATATCTATCCAATATAATATATACATACGAGCAAAAGTATCATAATATAACTTTTAATTTCCCCTCCCTAACTTAAGCATTTCTTAAAACTCTTATTAATTACTTAGGTTCTTGAATCTGTTATCAAAATAATCTTTCTTTACTTTTCAACTTTCGATAAACCGTTTGGATACCAGCGCTGTTGGTATTTCTCAATTTATATTTTTCCCTAAGCATTAAGTTTAGCCTCTGATACAAACGTTATTTGTATCTTAACTTTTCGCAATTTATGTTTTAACCGCTCTGATACCACGATGTTAAGACCCATTTTCCAGATGAATCCCGACCAGCCTAGCCTGATCCCTAACTCGCCAACTAACTTGGTCGTTAAGTTATGAACCAAACTTGTAAGCGTTCTATCAACACTAACCCTTTATCATTTATCAACAATTGAGATTTAATAAATGAATCATAATCGCAGTGGAATATTATTAAATAAAACTTAATCAAAGTTTTGACATAAAAGTTATTTATGGCATTCATAAGTTCTCAACTAGAATAATGTCTCTCTAGTTCAAATTATTCAAATCCCAACCCTATGATAATAAATATAAATAAAAACAAGGTGAATGGTTCGATCTCAAACCATACCAAATCAGAAATTAAAAATATGACTATAGACAACAAGAGTTACTCCTTTCTCTTTGTCGACTCTTACGAAGGGTGAGCACAAATAGTTCAACGGTGCTCAGTAAGTCAGGTTAAGTTACGGGCATTATGAACATTCCATTTAGTAAATGCAAAATTTAATAAAATGCATGACTTGCAAATATTTAATATGACTAAAGGAATAAACAAAAAAGTATATAAACGAAATATTTAACAATGCATTAAAATGTGCAAATGCTAGACATGTATGAGCTACTGTGATAGAATTCTCAAACACACTAAAGTTCCTGAAGGTGGCCGTAGCGGTGTCAACACTTCATTCCCTTACACTGTATAAGATTCACCTATCACCAAGTCCACATCTCGTCCAATTGGACATAACACTTACTACCAAAATTTATTGAGAACATTGGATTTTATTCTTATTCTCAATTATTAAATATTCATTCTGGGCAGCTGCCCTATGTTGTTCTCCCTTGTATGGTCCAACTGTCCCGAACTCCTGGTCGAACTGGTAGTATCTAGTGCAAGGACTCCTAGCGAGCTCCACTAAGTTGTCTACATACAATGTCTAACAATGCACCCCGATCCACCCACATGACTTGATTACATAATTCCTATCATATAGTCTAGTAGAGGTAAATAATCATAAACCAATAACTTAAATCCAACTTACCGGGTACGTTAATTTCAAAATGTCAACTTGGCACTCACGAGCGTACTCCCAAGTTCAATCAACCTAAATAGGTTAAATGTTTATTAACGTTCAATCAACCTAAATAGGTTAAATGCTTATTAACTATACAAGTTGACTTGCATATTTTTATATTTAAACTAATTTTGAAAATCTTTCGAAAAATACCCTTAGAAATACTTATTCAAAACATTTTGAAGAATCTCTTCTTTGTCATATTTGAAAACTCATCATTCTCATTCATATTTGAAAACCCACCATTTTATTTTATTTTATTTTATATTTTTTTAAATCAATAATAAATCTTTCGACGAAACTTTTCTAGTTTAAGAGAATTCCAATCAACAGGGAAACTTGTTTGAATATCTTAATAACATATAGATCTCACACAATACTTGAGTAGATCGATAGAAAACCCGATTAAACATCAACATCAATAGAAAAAATTTAAAAATTAAATTAAAAGAGATTACCTAACGCGAGGAACTCCAAATATGGCCTCCCTCGTTCCCCTCTCGTCACTCTCTCTATTTTGTGTGAAGCATTTCCGCACACGTTTATTGTTTTAAAAGGAGATCAATTAAAATCCTAAATTTAATCCCCGAATCATGCCTTAATTCTCTTTTCCTCCCTTGCACACAAAATTGACCACATTCAACGTACCTTGAATTTTAGGGGTTTCAAGATTTAAAAATCTCTAACTTCCTAAATAATGATATTTCAAACCGTTACTTTGTGAAAGTAACGGTCTCCTCAATTAATGAAAAATTTAATTCTTACTTTTCATATTGGTTTGTTCAAAATTAAAAGTGTTAGCCACTTCAAACCCTTGTGTCTCCTATTCTTAATATGTGGCCCCACAAGCTTTTAAGTGAGTTAGGATCTCCTAGTTTACACAAACATGATATATCTTATTTAGTTTACACAGTACAGGTCCCACGTAACCTAAAAAAGACATGTAATTAACAAATTCACATATGTAATAGCCCCAAATTTTTAACTGACTTACGTTGCACTTGTTAGGAACGTGACCCAACTATGTGATACTAGGCAGTATTTCAAACTTCGAGAGTCAACACCGAAGTGATTTTATGATTCTTTTGATTATGTGTATTAGTACCTTAGTATTTTACGGGTCTCGAGCCGTTCGAGCGATTTTTAGCTGAGTGAGGTTTCGGCTAGTTAAACGGGGGATAAAAATAAATAAAGAGTACAAATAAATGAATTTTTAATTAATTTAATTAATTAGTTGGTGAGACAAGGCGACACTACACGCACTACGGGAGTCGGGGCAAGGTAAGACGGACTGAGGAATGTTGTTTGAATGCGGGAGCTGGTTAATTATGCATTTCACGGGCTAGGTGATAAAAATTGTTAAAGTGACACAGCTTGATGAGGAGAGCCATGAGATTGGCATTGAGATTTGTATTTGTGTTGAGTTAAGATGATGAGGTAAAAGACACATAAAGGCAAATACTTCAAAATGTGCAAGTGTTAAACTCAAAGGCAAAAGAGTCATTTTGAGTCATATATATAACGTTTGTAATAAACCCTACTTCACTATTCATCTCCATCTTCAAGCTTACTACTGCCACCCCTCCTCTCTCCACTCGGCCTCACCGGACCGGACCACACCGAAGGTCCGTGTTCTCTCTCTCTCTCTCTCTCTCTCTCTCTCTCTCTCTCTCTCTCTCTCTCTCTCTCTCTCTCGTTCTCGAGCATGAATTGTCAAGTGTGTGTACTGACGCCACCACCACGCATCCCTGGCCGACTGGCTAACGTTAGAGATGACCCTACAGCCTCACCGGAAGCTCGAGGGATCTCTAAATATGGGATGATGTGTGCCGTGGTGGTGGTGTTGGCCATCCTTGGTTGTTGTGCATCTCGGAACTGTAAGTGTCTTTTCCCCCCTCTCGTCATGTCCGGTCGGTAGTGTGGGTGGTGCTATAATCAGGGGTCCGGTCGGGGACGACTCGACAGTGTCTCGCCAAAGTTCTACCGATCCCAGAGCACCCCACCCCAATGTATGAGTATAAATAACTATGTATGGCATTTACCCTATTTTAGATGATATGTTCGAAAATGTTGTGGTTGTCCTGGCGGCGCCGCTGCCAGCGGACCGTCATGGCTTGGGGGACTGTCGGGGGTCGTCACGATCATGTTGACGTCACTCTAAAGTCAAAACGAATAGCCTTATGAGTGGTGTTCACTGTTTCATGTGTGTATGAGTTGCTTCACTATTTTGCATTTTGGGCGGGGAACCACTACAACAGGTGGCACCGCCGCCGGTGGACCGCCGTGACCAAAGGTTGACGGAGACAATGCTACACACATATTAGTACCTCGCAACCCTTGAGTGGTCAATAACAGTGAAGGTAGAGAAGAATTGATCAATTTTCTTTATGCTTGGTTATCATTTCATGTGATTTCAACGGCGAAATCGTAATAGGATGTAAAGTGGTTATACGATTTGGCTGAGTTTTTCGGCAACTCAATGCTGTGGTGACTTCTCCCCAATGTCGAATAGCATCAACATGATACTACTATAGTTCATGGTCTTAATGGTAGTTGTCGTTTGAGCCTACTTGTAGGCTTCAGTTTTAGATAAGATATATAGGCTTAGTTTTTACTTTGTAAGGGGTGCTCTTGTGTGTTAATGAACACATTGTGTGTGCGAGACACTTGGGTACATGTTTTGTGATTTCAATAGTAGATGTGTGTTGGAAATGTGTTGATTATGTTCGATGATACGTATGTTGGGTTCTTTCAATAAGTAACTCACGACATAAATACATGATTAAGTGATTAGAGTTCATGCATACGTGAGAACATTCATGTGTCAAATACGATATGGGTTTTGGGTATGTGCGTGTGTTATTGGTCGAGGAGTATGATTATGGTTATGGTTTGGTGTATAGGTTGTGTTTATATGTGGACTAATGGTCATGACGTCGTGATCACGCCACCGGCTCTCGAAGCTATGGCATGACCCACATACGACTGAGCCGAGCCTAAGACTTGTAATTAGGCTTACATAGGTGTGGTTATAACACCCAAGAGAGTTATTATGTTTCGTTGTGTTTTTGGTTTGATTTACTGATTAAATTATTTAGGGTTTCAACACTAGGGTTTCGAGTTGTTCGAGTCATTAAAACATTGGGAAAACACTAGGGTTTCAACCAAGGGTTAGTAATGACTCGACCCACTAATTAGAGTTTCCGACCTTGTCAAGTAGCGAAAAACTTGAGGATACACGTTAGGGATGCGAGAGTGTTGTTACACGGGTTATGTAGTCAGGTAAGTACATTTGCCCTAAAAGCTTATGTACGTTAGTAAGCCAGTCAAGAAAATATCATGCAATTCATTTTCATTCCGTTGTGTTTGCTATTTTCTACTTGTTGGCATTCCATTCCATATTCCTTGTATGTGTGTTCTTTACATAAGTGTGTGTCTCAAAGGTACATGCGGCCTGCACTAGAAGGATAAAATGCGGGCACTCGTGCGCACGAGTATTTGACCACCCTTAGTGATTGTGTGATACCATGCACTGGATTGTTGTGGATATTATTGTGGTTATCGATGTTGCGACATCGCTGTTATGGATTTGTTGTGGATTTTAGACCACTTATGGCCTCTCTTGACTCGTTGAACATGCATGTTTCGATTGCTATTATTTCCAATCTGTCTATCATGCATCTCGTTTATTTAAATTAGTGCCTTCCAATTCCTGCATGATATTTAGACTGCCTTGCTTAATAATTCATGGATTACTGTTATATTCTTCTGGCATTACTTTCGATTTCTCTCAGTTACTTACCGTCTAGTTTGTGACGGTGGGTACAGATAGAGTGGAGTGCAGTAGAGGCAAGGAACCTTGCCTAAGAGACTTTATGTGAGCGGCTGGACTTGAGGAACCCTAGAGTAGTTTATATGTTTTTGTTTGTATGTTGCTTGTTATTATTTTAATGCTTTGATAGTCATTGAACTCAGGATTATAGTTTGGGATTGATATCATGTAATGTCTCATTTGACCTTGGCTTATTGTACATGAATATTCCCGTTTATGAGGTTTTCATATATGTAGATTCCTGATTTCCGTTTGACTGAGTTATTTCCCAATAATTCTTTAGTATTAAATTTTCTTTCTCTGTGTTATATTTACAATAACTCTTTCATAAAACTTATAATTTGATAATTGGAGGCTGACTAAGCTCGCCAAACTGTCGAGCACTGACTCGGGACCTGCACAGGTCTAGACAGGGCGTACCCAAATACAATGAGAATTTGGGGCCGTCAAACATAACTAACAAAAGTAAAAATTAATAAAAATACGACTAACTGTTCTTAAAATGTTGAGTGATTGTCTATCGCCGACTAAAAACTTAATGTTCAGTTATTAAGATTTGAGCAGTTGAAGTTGTCTTGGATCTCATCGACCGAACAACGAATTTTTTAAAATTTCGAAACACCACCAAATCAATTGACATTAACTTCATCTCATACCACATTTTCAACAACAAGAAATCTAAAAAATCAATGAAACATCATAGTAACTTAGCCAAAATAATTAACAACAAAGCACACACTTGGTTTGATCGGGCATCATCGAGTGCTCTGCGAAGCCTTTGAACATGCTATAAATTAAGGCCCTGCTCTGACTTGACATCCCACTTGGACACATGTGGGAGGGTCGAAACATAACTTGTGCTCAGGTGTGCTTCGTGAACAATTCCATGAAAATGCTCGTACACCCATCCCTGTAATGCAAATTAAAAAAAAAAGTCATTTCATGTAAAAGAGACAATTTTCAAATTTAATGAAATATAAGAAACATGCCTCTAGTAACGTCATATACCTAGCTATCTGACATACACCGACTCGAGACGCTGATCCAAGTTGTCGATACAAGTAAGCCATAGCTGCAGCACCCCAAGCATATGTATGGATCTCATTCAACTTATATACCAGATGCAAGAGTTCAATGGGGACTAGTGTGATCGTCTTGTCAACAAAAAGAGTGCATCCCAACATGTACCAAAAGTAGGCTCGGGCAGTGCACTCAACATTGGGATATACCAACTTTTTTTCTTGTATTTCACTGATAACGTTGGTTTAAATCCCCAATTTAACTTAAGCCAAGTCATCTTGACTTTCAAATCATTGTTCAACTGATTGTCTACCCTTACCTCTGACACGCCAAGGCCCTTAGACGCCAAGTCGATTGCTTCTTCCCTCAAAAGCCTATCGCATTCAACAACTCTACCCATCACGGGTATATCCAAAAGCCTGTTGACATCTCGAGTGTAGTCATCATTTCACCGAAAGAAATGTGAAATGCATTGGTCTCTGGCTGCCACCTCTCGACAAAAGACGCAATGAAAGTCTTGTGGGCATGCTTGTATGATTATGTTGTGAAGTCGACTGGAGGTCTTCAACAATTTCCAATTTACCAATTAGTGCCCATGATTGATATATCTGACCTAGGGCCACTCCTGAAATACCAAAATATATATGATTAGAAACGCAATAGAAAATTTTCAAAATGATTTTGAAACAATTCATATTACAATTAATAATTCAAATTGTATACTAATGTAAATACTGTGGCATTTCATATGGCAGCGGTGACATGATTGTAAAAACTAGTCAACAACTCTTTATTTGTGGGCCTACCCAGAAAAGGTTCTTTCGAACGGTCTTCGACAGTTTTTTGCCCGATGGTTCCGACTTGGCCTTGCCACCCACATTGGCATTGGCCCTCACTTCCTCAACTTCTTTTACATCTTCCTCCTCATTTTGTTCTTTTTCCTCTTCATTTTGTTCTTCCTCTTGTTCTTTAGTTTCTTCTTCATCTTCGCCATTTTCACCTTCTTCCTCTTCTTCTTCATCTTCGCCAGTTTCATATTCACTTTCATTTCTTTCCTCACGTGCTTCTTCACTTTTTTCTCCACTTTCAACTTCGCTTCCATCCTCGTTTTCTTTTTCCTTGCTTGATTGGTCTTGCACTTCTTCCCGATCCTCTTCATTTGACTTAAGTAAGGATCATTTAGCTGAACTAACTTAGCAACTGCGAATTGTCAATTCCCGCCCTTCTAAGGCCTCTACTGTGCATGCCTCATCGTGTAACTCGATATTTCCCTTATCCTTTTCTAACTCCGATTTCCTATAAGATGTGGTTTGAGCTCTCCTGCCAACACGCTTGCCCATCTCCGCAGTCTTATTGTTTACCTCCTCAGTCTTTTAGCCTTCTCAACCTTCCTGACATCCTCAGTCCTCCTTGTGCGAGCCATACCTATAAGCATGACACAAATATGAACCCAACATTAATACTCAATCATTATAATTAACAATAATATTTCATTCGGTTGGAGGAAACCGATAAATATGAAACTGTTCGGTGTGAGAGAACCGACCTATACTTTAATATTCGGTTTGGTTCAACCGAATGAACCTGGACCACCAACTAACCAAAAATTATACCATAAAATTCAATCTAAACACTATAAGAAACTCATATACAACAACGAAATTTGGTCAAAAGCATATATCAAACCATAACCAAGTAATACACAACTATAAATCAAAAATCTTAATTTATGGACACAACTGTTTGATTAGTTAATATCGACCAAACGTCAATTGTTCAATGATATGAAACTGATCAAAACTATTTTAAACGGTCACTTGTGACCAAATTAGTCTCTTAACTCTGAATAAACCACAAGCTAAGATTCAAAATTGATCTAAACAATAACCAACACATAGGCAACAAACAAAATAGATCGAAACAATAACAAACCCGTACAAAAGTATTGAACGCTACGGAACGGTGCATCAAACAAGTTTTGAACACCACTATTTGGTTCGGTCATCGAATATCGATTAACATGCATTGTTCGGTTGAAGTAAACCGAACAATGCTTTGTCACTTGATCCCGTGCCACCGATCCAACGACAACCATCAACAACACACAAATCGACAAACATATTAGATTAAAAAACAGTTACAAACACATACACAACCACCAAAATAGCTCAAAAATAGTATAAAACTAAAAAAAAAAAATCCATAGAATCGGAAACAACCCTAAACCGACCAAGTTTTGAAATACTTATACCAATATTTGAAATACAAAACACAAAACGGCCTTCAAATTCGACCATTTACCAAAACTACAAACCCAAACACCAATATCGACTAAAAATCTATAAATCTTACTGTCGAGTTGAACCCAGGTGTGAAGTAAAAAATCGACTGTCCCCTCCAACAATTGCCTACGAAAAATCCAACACGAAATCGTAGATGTGAAGATGAGGTGAACGCGAAGACCTAGGGCTCTAGTGCTTTCTCCTTCTTCTTATTCTTCTTCTTCGCGTCGCCTCTGTGATATGAGCAGACAATGAAATATGAGGTGCACAATTGTGAGGGCATTTTGGGGAAAGAATTATTAGTTTTGGGGTGCCCTCATCAATACTTAGGCTGACCACATCATTTGGTTTGCCCATAGTAAAAACTAATTTGCACATAGCCGGGTGGAAGCATCTATTATCGATATTTTTTTTACCAAAGCATTTATGGTGAGATTGACAACCGATGAAGCATCATTTGCCAAGGCAAAGTTTAGGGAGGTAGGTCAAGAAAAAAAGGGAAAAGAATTAAAATTTCTTCAAAAGTGGCTTCAAAAAATTTACTTCAAAAATTTCTAAAAAATATTACTTTAAACAAAAAAAACGTAAAATCTCAAGGATCAACGTTGCATATCCTCCACCCACCGAGTTTCATAACCCTAAACAGCATGCACTCTTAATAACACACCCATTTCTCCAACGCCGGCTCTATTGCACACTCACCCAATTCTCTTCTCTCTCGATCTCGACCTCTCAACACTTGCGTTTCACGCCCTAACCATCTCCTGGCAGTCCTGCTGTATAGAGGGCTTCGGCTTCAGCTTCAGCTTCGAAATGAAGCTCGGGAGAGGAGAGATCTGGAAACCAGGTTATAATCCGATCTAAGAAATTAGATGTCTTGATTATAAGTTCCTAAATCCTAATGTTTGGTTTTATATACTCCTAAGAAATTAGATGTCTGATTATAAGTTCCTAAATCCTAATGTTTGGTTTTATATACTCCTATTTTTTTTTTCACAAAACCGTGAAGCAGATTTGAACAAGAAGTTATGAATTGCTTCATTTTATTTAACTTATTTTTTTTTCCAAATGTTTCTCTCGGATTTTTATCTGTTATGTGGTTTTTCATTTGCATACGTTTACCCTTTTTATTTTTATTATTTATATTATTGATATTCTTTTGGTTTTATAGGTGGAGATATACAAGCCAAATGATGAGCTTGAGTTGGCATGGGAGGCATTGGAAGTGAGGTATTTTTTGGACATCTTATCATAATTTTGTGGGCAATCACATTCTGAACGTGTGCAAATAATAACAATAAAATCTTACGTTAACAAGGGGTGTATTATTACGTTACTTAAGCATCAAAAAAATGTATCCAAGCCATGATGCAAATAAAATCTCATGCAAGTATAGATAATGCAAGTATATAGTAGGCCTATAATTGTATCTAGTAGATTTACAAGCTTTTCGGACAACGTTTTGTTATTTTATTTGTTTCTATTATACTACAAAATAGTTTCTATATGTGTTTAGTGCTTGCTGTGCTCACCGAAAAAAATACAATTCATTGTTATAAAACTTAGGAAAACCGTGGGAACTTACGTTCGAAGAGTGTCTTCTCTATTTATAGCCTGTTCGGTTCACATACCCTAGAATCCTAAGTTCATGGGATTAGCTTATGCATAGGATTATGACTGGGATTAACATATTAGTTCGAAGTGGATGACTTGTTGTCTTAAGGGTGGGGATGAAATGTGCTTGCAATAGGTGAAATGACGAAACTTCCCCTCCCTTTATAAATCCCCAAATCGGTTTTCACAAACTCTAATGCGGGTTCGCGATTTCGAAGGCGGGAGGGTGGTGGCTGGATACCGTTTTCCTCGTCCTCGTTGGCTTCCATTGCTTCAAGAGAAAGGTTTCGCCATGAAGAGACGCACATGCTCCTCTGTTCTTTACCTCATTGATCGTGTTCTTGACTTGATCATTTCATAGTATGCTTCTTCCCTTGAAATTCATCATCTTCTTGACTTGAAGACTGTGATTCTCTATTTGATTGCTTAATCCGGGTGTGCACGTATCTCGAAAATATTGTAGGGCTTTCAAATGTGTGCAACTTAATGTGTGACCTCAACGGTATGAATATCATTTCCCATCAAATCCATGAACCTTGTGAATTTGTGATCTTTAGCCTTTGAAACACCATTGCATAAAATTTATGGGAATTGCTAATTTGCTATAGTGACACTCTAATGCATTGAATTAATACACGAACCTTAAGTTATAAAATTTCTGTTTTTGGTAATGTTAAGTTAATTTCTAATTTGTTTGGGTTCACTTTGGAAATCACACCATTAATCGCACTAAACCAAGTGCAATGGAAGATAATATTGATTCATGTTACCGCACTCATTTTGTGCGTTTTGTTGTATGTTTAGGGAGTTGTCTCATTATAGTTAAAGCTCCCTATTATATCGAGATCAAAAATGTATTAGAAGGCATAATGATTGATGAGCAATGTTAATATACATATTGTTGGGTTTTGGAGTTAAAAAACGCAACGAAATTTTAAAATTTATTTTCAAAACCCTAAAATGATCAAACAAATCCATTGTTTTGATTATCATAATTGAAACAACACCTTGAACGCTGGTTTCCTTTTTGTGTTGGTTGACCCTTAAGACGTTCACACGAGCACCCTTTATCAGAAATCCACACACGAACAATAACTACGAGTTGGAGTGCTAGCTCCAAGAGACCTTGAAAACGTTTTTATTCTCTCTACAAAAGTCTAGAAAACTCACAGAAAGCCAAAATTTAGGGTTTCAACCTTTTTGTATTCATCTATTTTGCTTGCACTTAAACACCTATTTATACAACTATTGTATTTAGGGGTTTTCAAGTGAATGGCATATATGTCCCTGCTTAAATAAGCAGTAACATAGTAAAACGTAAAAGCTTCTCTTATATAAATTTCATCCCATAAAATTCTTTAATCTGGATCACTTGGAATCATGCAAAGTCGTTCTTTGTGTGTGACCTAATAGGTTCATGCAACGTTGGCACTTGGCAGTGAACCGAAAATTGCACGAAGATCAAAATCGATACAACCTAATCAATAGCGTATATCGCATCCTTTTGTCATACGATATCATTTGTTCAAACATAAAGCACGGAGAAGTCATCCTTCATGATTAATCATACTAGTCTCGATCTCAAGGTAGACTGAAAATATTCAAGTGACATTGATTATATCAATTCACTTGGAATTGGCCATTTATCAGTCTATCTTATCAAGGGATCCACTGATCTCTCTCTCTCTCTTTACAAAAGGGACAAATTCTATCTCGATTATACACCTTCATTCATTATTCACAGAGTAACCAATCACAAACTTTATACTCGTCCAGTTAAAGACAATGTTTGATTGCGTTAAATCACTATGCTCCTAATGTTGAAGTATTTGGTAATCTCAAGTCAAAGGACTAAATGATATACCTATTATGAGTAACACCTATGACTTAATTCATGTGGTGTTCTCATAGCGGGTTAGTCCAATACGTTGTTCCCTAACAAGTACTCATGATCTTGATTTGTATCACTATAAATATGATCATCACATGATCATCAATCAAAACTCACACTAGTCTTAATTCATTATAGTTCCCAGTATAATGATCGATTAAGGAGATTTATGATATTTCAGTAAATATTCATGGATCTTATTATAATGTAAACATGAAAACCAATTATAATAAACAACAAATGAAATCCTCTATTTTATTAACCAAAATAATAATAGAAACAATGTTTGACCTAGGTCACATGTCCCAATATATATATATATATATGTATGTATTCAAAAATGTCTTTTTTTGTAGTCATGACTTGACAAACTATTTGTATGTACTATGTTGAGAGATTGCTTAGGTCACTTAATCGTGTTTTTCTCTATTTGGATTTACAAACTAAACTTTATATGCAATACAAGCTTAGGGAGTAGTCAGTATAATAAATGAGCAAGTGATCTGATCGCCCTATAAATTGGCCATCTATCTAGTATTGGATTCCTGATACATGACATGATTAGTAGTTCAATGGCGGCTGTAAATTCACCTACCACTACAACATATTTATACTTTAATAACATACTCATTAATGACGGTTTGGATATCACCGTTAATACTGAGAAGTAAAGATAACAGTAGTCGTTATCTTTAGCTTTTAATAACGGCAACCATCATCTATAGTTGAAAGAATAAACAAGGCCAAACTCGCAACCATCTCTTTCTCAACCCCATCTTTCTCTCGACCCCCTCTCTCTATCGACCTTCTCTCTCAATCTCATCTTGCTCTATATCACTCTTGCCACCGATTGCTCGTCTCGCTCGATCTCTCTCGTCGACCATCGCTCGTCTCTCTATGCATCTCTCGAGTTCGTCTCTCTTCAGGAGGGCTTCGATTTAGGGTTTCATTTGGATTGATATATGGAGGTTAGAGAGAATTCGCCTCTCTCTCTCGCCTGCAGATCGGTCTGCTCTTTTAGAAACCATAGATTAACAGTTCGTTGATAGTGAACCAATCTAGAGCCGTTCTTTGATTCGACTTGTGTACATGAAGATGTTAGGTCATGATGCCTCGTTTGGGAGCGGTTGTTTCTTCGTAGATGTTTGATTCGAATGATGACGAGGTAGGGTTTTGTTCTTGTTGTTGTGATATGTGGAGTTTTTGTGGATTTGTGATGTTAGATGTATTGATTAGGGTTTGTAATTTAGGGTTTTGGTTGGTGGTCTTGTGTACATTATAGTGGTATACAATATGTTGAAATAGTTTTGATTCCTCCCACAGTTCTGGTTTCGCCTCTGCAATAGCTCTAATTTCAATGTGTTTTTTAATGACACAAGGGACCAGTGAGAAGAACAACTCTATTTCTAGGTAAAGACTTCCATGTTGTTCAATTTCGTCTCAATATAGTGTGAGTCTATCTACAAATCGAATGTATGATGATAAGTTTTGAGTGGCGATTAGTAATTACTAATTTGTGTTCTGAATTTGTGCAATCTGTGTTGGGTTTTTTTAATTGACGTACAAAAAGATTTTTTTATTTTTTTGTAATGTTTGAGGAATGTGTCCATTTTGGGATTGTGACGCGAGTGTATATTTTATTGTTGTGATAGGAATGAATGTGCGTTTTGAATAGATTAGGAGAGAATAGAATCTAATCTTCTTATAATAATATACGGTTGTTTGGATCATTCTTTTTTTTGGTCAAATGATCATTGTTAATTTAATAATTCATGGCGTTGGACGACTAATTGTGACAAATGAGGCTATTTTGGAGGCTTTTAGATGGAATTATAGTAGTCATAGGGAATATGTTCTTAGGAAGGTCCAGCTATACAATTATTTGTATGAATGTAAATCGTTAACATTAACTAGATTCCTATAATGGTTCGTCACAGAGTCAAAGAAATTTATTTATTGTATTTTCTTATTACAAGCTCATGAAGTGCAATTTTTTTCATCCTGGTTATATTAATTTGCCTAATTAAGGCATTTCTAAACTTCTGAACTAAATTGTGCACTATCTCATGTATGTTTGCATGTGCAAATATATCCATTCATTCTATTTGTATGTTTATTGTGAATGTTTGGGCAGGTTTGTGACATACTCAAAAGGTGTAGTTGAGGCTCGTGAGGGAAAGGTAAAAATAAAAAACTCAATGCATTATTTTTATGAAAATAATATATTTTTAGTGGTTTCTAACAAATCCATGAATTGTTATTAGAGTTTCAAAAAAACAAATATATCCATTCATTCTATTTGTATGTTTATTGTGAATGTTTGGGCAGGTTTGTGACATACTCAAAAGGTGTAGTTGAGGCTCGTGAGGGAAAGGTAAAAATAAAAAACTCAATGCATTATTTTTATGAAAATAATATATTTTTAGTGGTTTCTAACAAATCCATGAATTGTTATTAGAGTTTCAAAAAAACAAATAAAAGGCATGAGAAAGAGAGACGAGCTACTAATTCGATTTCAGCGTCATCTCCGTGTTCGCCTCGAGCTCCATCTCAAGCTCCATGTGTAGCCCCACCTTGTGCACCATCTACAATTCCATCTCAAGCACAATTTGCAGATGTATCTCAAGCCTCATCTCGAGCTCCTACAGCTCCATCTCAAGTTGCATCTCCTGATCCAGCTCTGACTTCATTAGGTGCTTCTCACTCAAGAGAGAGCACCACTCAACAAGGCAACCAACGTATTCATCTCATTACAGTTAATATTTGAAGGTTTAGTAGAGGAACAAATGGAGAACACGTTGCAACGCATTGGATATCTTTGGAAATGCTCAAAGTCAAGTTTGAGAACAAAATTAAAGATAACACATGAAAAAGGATGGTCAAATGATAAAATCAATAGTGATCTCAAACTTGAAGCTGTAGATTTAGCTACCTGGTTAACCTTTCGAAAAGAAGCAGAATTATCGGCCTTCAAGGTGAAGAGCAATAAATACAAGGAGCTTAGATCAAATAATAAACTTGCTCACACCATGAGTTGAAAGGGATATGCTCGCCTCGAGGAAGAAATGGTAAGTTTTATTTGTTTGTCATATAAATATTTTATGCTCGCCGAGAATAAATTTACCATTTCTTCCTCGAGCTGAGCATATCCCTTTCGACTCATGGTGTGAGCAAGTTTATTCTTCGATCTAAGCTCCTTGTATTTATTGCTCTTCACCTTGAAAGCCGATGATTCTACTTCTTTTCGAAAGGTTAACCAGTTAGCTAAATTGACTGCTTCAGGTTTGAGATCACTATTGATTTTATTATCTGACCATCCTTTTCACGTGTTATCTTTAATTTTGTTCTCAAACTTGATTTTGAGCATTTCCAAAGATATCCAATACACTACAACGTGTTTTCCATTTGTATGCTCGCCTCGAGGAAGAAATCTGATGTAACTAAAGCTGATTTGTGGATTGAAGGCTATAAAAACAAAAAGGGGCAACCTCATAATGATGAAATTGCTAGAGTTGTGGTATGATTAATTGATATATAAACTTGCTTATTTTATTTTATTCAAGTGATCTTTTATTTGTTGTTAATACTTAGTCATTGTTGAAGGAAAAAATTAATGAATGTCAAATGATATCATCAACTTCAACATCTCAATTTATAAACAAGGACCCGATCGTGTAAGTGTTTGGACCTGAACACTAGGGGCGTGTGAGAGGACTTGGGTTTGGAGTGACTCCCACCATTGTTCACGCAACAACTCAAAGTTCAATTTTGGTTCGGAAGCTTCAAGGTGATTTTCAAAGATTAGAAGAAAAATATGTAGCGGAGCTTGTTGGTAGCCATCAAATGCTTCCATTTTCACGGCAGATAAAAGCAATATTAATCATTTAAGCTTAATAGCCTATTTGAGTTGAAAATTTTGTTGAGTTTTGCTTGCAGCAACAAAACAACCCTTCAAATTTACGTGGCAAGAAATGCAAGATCTTTGATTGGTTGTGTACAAACAAGTTAGTCGGTGAAGGAGAGATTGAAACTGATGATCCCATGCATCTTGTGGACGATATACCCATTGAAGGAGGTGTTTATTTGATGTATATAGAGAGGATGTTTGAACCCAATGCTTTCTTGTGGAGGAATCAAAACAATAGGCAATATTGGACAATGCTCTTGGGGAAATAAGTCCATGGACGAAACAAGCTGTCGCAATTATTTTCACTTAAAACAAGTATGAATTTGTGAATGAATATATATTTTGATTGTTTTGAAAGCTATTATTGCTTCATAAGAAAGTTTTTCTATTTGCTATTTATTTATACTCTGCTTTTCAGGTTTTATAACCGGAGCATGTATATTTCTCTGGTACTGTACTCTTTACTGTTTAGGCTAAACGTACTAAATATTTTTCTAGTTGGTCGGTTTTAATACCAACTGGCACTATGCTGAATGATCTCCTTAGAAATGCTGTCTTCTTACTTCTTTTCTTCTATGTTGAGCCTTGCTTTCCCTCAGTTACATTGAAAAGGAAACATTATGAAGGAAAAAATATTGTAGTTTGTGCTGTTTGATGAGTTAATGTTTATTTTGTCGATGCAAAGCGGTCGGTCATCGTTGTCATGTCGTAGCTTCTTTTCTAGATGTGACTTTTATTGAGAAGCTGATGACTTGTAGTACTAATAGTTGTTGATTTTGTAGAATCTGAAGCCATATTGTGGATGTCAAGAACAGATTGAAACCTCTTGATCTTCTTCT
The DNA here is from genome assembly GCA_039657345.1 of Stephania japonica. Taxonomy (NCBI): domain Eukaryota; kingdom Viridiplantae; phylum Streptophyta; class Magnoliopsida; order Ranunculales; family Menispermaceae; genus Stephania; species Stephania japonica. The sequence continues at coordinate 11,348,529 of CM077564.1, read as the reverse complement.
TCAAGCGAGTGTTCCAGTAATTCTTTATATCATTGTATGTTCTTCTGTTAACATTTGTACTAATTTTTCGTCTTTCTCTGTGGCTTGAATCATAGTATTTATTTGATTTTCTTCTTGCTTTCCTACTTAGAGATTAAATTTATCAACTTGTTTAGCCGGGAGAAACTTAGTATAGGAACACTTACTTCAGCAAGTATAGGAACACTTGGTTCAGCGAGAAAGATACTGACATCATATATATATATATATATTACTTCATAGATACTGAGATCATAGATCATTCACATCAGATTAAAATTTCTCTTAAGAACACACAATTGGATCTTGTTCTATTTTGCTGTTTTTGTTAATGTTGGTTATTGTTGTTCTTTAGTTTGGTGTAAATTTTAGAATTGAAATGCTAGGGTTTTTTTTAGAGTGTTAATGTTTTGGATTTGTGAAGTATGGAATTTGGTGAAAATGTTTAGTTTCTAGGGATGTTTTACTTAGAATTAGCAGATGTATGGCATTGAAATTTGTTTGCTTATTTAGTTATTTACTAGAATTAGATTAGGATTCCTTTGCTGCATTGGAGTTTGTTTTAACTTAACGGGTAATAGTGTGCTTAAACTTTTGATTCTAACTTTGGTATTGGCAATGGTACCATATATAATTTGTGTTTTGGGATCAGTTTTGAATTTTTGAAAAACTAGCAAGATCAGATGGATGTACAAACGAACCACTGCTCTTTTTGACTAAGACTAACTGTAGGTTTGAAACTTATGCCAAATCCCTTTGAAACAAGAACACAACAAGCATCTTTTTGAGCATTTAAGAGGTTTTCTCATCCATTCTGTTGTGGTATTCCATTGGTGGACAATGGAATTCTTAGCAGGTTGGCTTTCATGGAATTACTATTTGGATAGCATTTCTCATCTTAGTACTGAATATTTCTTATGAGTTTGTGTCCAATGCATGATAGTGTTTTGCTTTATGCTCATGAGAAGTATATATTTCTTTTTGAAGATAATCATAACTAAAGCAGAACATTTTCTAAAGATTGTCTGAGTGATGATTGACAAGAAATAAAACATATAAGATAGACAAGCAATGATTCAAAGCTTAAGACATTTCCTGCATCCATGACAACACCATTGAAAAGATTATTTGCTAATCACACAGTTTTTTAAGTGTTAGTACTCCTGTCCTGATATAATTAGTTAAGCATCAGATACCCTCCCTAATCATTCACAAAAAGACTCCTTATCTAAACACCTTTCCTTTATTTTTTGGATCTCTTTTGTGAGCTCTTCTATTCTTGTATCCTGCACACACAATAATCTCTTCCAATGCTTGGGATTTCGAAGAATAGCACCAGAATGACCAAATTAATGCGTCCGTGTACAGAGGAGTGACGAGGTATAATATTGCATACAAACACCATCAACATGGAAGGTGGCAAGCCAGAATTGGAAGGGTTGCTGGGAACAAAGATTTGTACTTGGGAACATTTAGTAAGTTCACATAATTTGCCACTAATTAATTTTTTTCTTTAATATAATTTTATTGGCTTAATCGAGATGTATGGAGAGCAACATTTGGAAACCATACCTTAATTATATATAGTGAATCTCTAGCCCTGCTTTGAGTGAGTTAATTAATTGATGAAGCATATGCATTTTTTTCTCCTCATTCTGCACTTACCTTTGTAGTGTTGTCTCTAACTATGAAGAGTCACTTTTATGATCCTTCTTCTGCTCATGTGTATTAACATGATCGAGGTAAAAATACCTTTTCTACAGATAATGTCTGTGCTAGAAGATGAATACGAGCCATTGACTAAATTGAAACAATGTGTTGATCCAAATCTTACTCTCTACTGCAAAGATTCTTTTTTCAAAGGTATCTCAACTGTCCATCTAGCATGTTCTTTCTATTAAATGAGAATGTTAGCAAAACGATTTTATTTCAATAATCAACTCGTTATTTTTTACAGTGATTCTGTACTTTACTGTGATGTTATAATCTGTCATCCTTTCCTCCCTCTTGGAATACCCCCTATTTGTTTCCATTCCCTCATTACACCTTAGTTGCTTCCATGAAATTGCGTTGATGAAAAAATCTTTACTGATTGCTTCAATTGTTTGTCTGTGGCTGCGCTTATTGATGAAAAAAATACTACGTGCAGAAAGTGTTCCTTGCTTGCCTTTGTTGTGGGGTTCTTTGTGTTGTTCTCCGTTTTTGGGTTGATTTGTAGAGGGGCAGTCGCCCTATGAAGCCTGTTGTTTTCATGAAGGTGAGGTTTGGGGGGTTTGAGTTGTTGGTTTAGTTGGATTCAAATCTGGGTGTTGATCTAATGTTGGGATTCTACCCCTTTTGATTCAATTGATCTGTTAGGATTGGTTATACCTATTTGTGAATTTGATTTAGTGATGCAAATTTTGGATTGATTTGAGATCTGAGTGGGGTTTTGTATCTAATATTCGGATTGTCCATTTGTGAATTTGTTCATGTGATGGGCGTTTTTGATTGATTTGGGATCTGGGAAGGTATTGATTTGTTGTTTCAATTGAATTTAAATTTGGGTAAGTATTGGATTTGTTGTTTCAATTGAATTTAAATCTGGGTAAGTATTGGATTGTACCCATTTTGATTCAATTGATCTGTTGGGATTGATTATTACCCATTTGTGAATTTGATTCAGTGATGCACATTTTGGATTGATTTGAGATCTGGTTGGGTTTTGGTTTTGGTTTTTATTTGTCGTTTGGTTTGAATTCAAAACTGGGTATTGATCTATTTGTGACTTTGATTCAGAATTGCACTTTTTGGATTGATTTGTTGATTTGGGTGTTGATCTGATTTACTGGGTTTGGTTTTTGTAGAGTATCAAATTCGAGCAGTTCGTGATCCAAGCCGGATCCAATTCGATTGGCGTGGCAACCGACATGGTTTCAATGAATTCCACTGTGAAGCTCACGTTCAACACGGTTACATTTTTCGGGGTCCATGTGACCACTCCCGTCGAACTCTCCTACTCTCAGCTCAAAATCGCGTCTGGAGCAGTAAGCAATGCCTACCCATTAATGTTTCACTGCAAATTGCAAAAGTAGAACCTCTTTTTGATATCAAAGTTGGCGACTCATCGGAAGAGTGCTTGAAGCATTACATGATATGTATATTAGAAAAGCTAGCGTTATTAATTTTTACAGATTGTAATGGGTGGATGACTTTAGAAACGTAGTGAGAGCAATTGTGTTTGATCGGGTTAACTATTCTCGTCATATTCATTGTTGTAATTTCATTTTTTCTTTGCAGAATTCTTTCCTTATTCTTTTGAGGGTTTGTTCTCCAAAAGTTGATATGCACTGATCAAACAAAAAGTTATATGCTGCAGGTATGAACAGTCCCTTTTAAAAAAAATATCAAAACCTTTAATGACGGTTTTAAACTGTCATGAAAAGCTTTCCTCACATATCAAGTTTTAGATATAAGATGACGGTGCATAATTGTCACTATAGGCATTGAGTTTTTATAACTCTTGGTAACTTAACGGACATTGTGACGGGTTATAACATTCATTAAAGCCTTTTTCTACCTAGCTAAAGGCACTAAATTTTAATATTCTTCTTGTTCATAGGAGGCTTAATAGCATGAGCTCATGAGCTCTCTTCATATTCTTTTCTAGTTAGATTACCGATTATATTTATTCATTTCTCTATGCGTAAAAATTGTCGTCCAAGTGCCATCTTTTTTTGGTGAATTGAAGTGCTATCTTTCATTACGCTACTTGTGTATGAGTGTAACATATTTTTAATCTGCACAAATTAGGCATGAAAAAGGTCGGATCACAGCAAGGGATTCCAACAAAGTACAAACGCTGGAAGGAAATAAATGTTGGGCCCCATCCGCGCAGCAGAGCGCTTGTGGCACACGTGAATCTCGCACAAGATCGATCGATATTATCCCCAACGTAAACTCTTATGAATTTTTTCAATAAGTTATAGATAACCAATGTGGGATTAAACTTTTCGGTCCACACATCCCAATAATAAAAAGGTAAAGCAAGGAGGTCTCGTGATGCATCGCAAGACGAATCAGGAGAAGAAACCAAGGCCATTCGATGCAAGTGGAATCACACTGAGGATGTAGCACTCGTAAATGCCACGCTTGACATGGTCGGCAACTGTGTTTAGAAATGCGATAACTTAATTGAGGTTATGCCATTGTTGTTGAAGTAATTATTTAATGCATGTGTAATTGTTTACTTTTTCTTATGTGGTAGGTATAGACTCAATCTTTGATATTGGCATTGCGAAAATTATTGTCATTTTTGGAAATGATAGGGCCACGGGGCCAGAGGACGCCGTAGAGGATGTGGACAAAATTTATGATTATTTTATTATATTAAAAAAGGGTTCGGATAAAAAAAGTCTCTGTTTTAAAAATGGATACGGGTCTAGACACTATTTTTAGTCGTTATGAAGGGGTGGTGTCCGGATCCGTATCCATCTGGACCCTTTTTTTGTCACCCCTGCCTATAGTACATATAATTATTATTCTAGAAATAACTAATTGTTTAATCACTTGTCAAAAAGGTAAGACCTTGGAAGATCGTGGTTCGATTCCCATTAAAGTAAAAAAAACTTATGGTTTAATTATTAACTTTTTTCAGACCAGTAAAACAATTTGGGCCGTACAAAATAAAAGTTTAGGCATAATTAAAATAGGGTATTACATTTATATTCGTATCACTTATAAATACAAATAAATAAAATGTTATATATAGTAAGTATTAAAATTACTTCAAAAATGACTTCACCTTAAAAAAATTAAATGAAAAAATTTCGTAAAAAATTTTTTAAAATAAAATCTCAACGATTATAAACTATTTATAATTTTATATCCATCCATTTAGAGATGCAAATGAGTAGGGTAATCTCTATAGGTGACAGAGATTTACCCTAACAGGTACAAATATGAGAATTTTAAATAGGTATGAAGGCGGGGATATGCACAAAATCTTATATTCACACGGGTATGAGTACGAGGATGGATAATAAAATATATCCATAGGAATCTCCAATAGGGATACTCATGTAGATTATCCATGAAGATCCTTGTATATCAATTTATACACCATATGATATTTATATATAAATATAATATAATATTACATAGTTTCCACCCCCGAAACACTCATTATACACATAACAAAAAACCTTAATGAGATTTATAATTTTAAAATTATTTTGGTTAACTATATGTTTTGTTTTGAATTGTTTGAAACTATATAACTTATATTTATATATATACATGTTATGAATTTGTTGAAACTTAACTATAAGTGTTAGCACTTAGAAGTTAAAATTTTAATTGTATGATATGTTGATACTTTATTTTTGTTGGAATTCTAACAATTGTGTTGTTATGTATGCATTTTTGACACCTTATTTTTTATAATTTTTTTTTGAGAAAAATTAAGTGAAAAAAATATTTTCTCCACAGTAATTCCATATCCTCGCAAATATCCATATAAACATCTTTGCGAGGATCTCTAATAAAGAACAGAATGGGGAGATTTTTTTTTTCACGAGGATTCTCCATCCTCATAAAAATCCCCATAAACATCTCGCAGAGATCCCTAATGGAAAATAAAATAAGGAAAATAATTAGTTCGACATCCTCACAGGGATTGATACGTGAATGAGTATGAGAATTTATCCGCAAGTAAATATGGGTACGAGGATAGTTCATAGTTTTAGGTGGGCATGGGATCCCCTACCCTATCCATTTTGGATCCCTACATCCACCCAGTAGTCCACCCTGAGTTTGATAACCCTAAACAGCAACACTCTAAAAAAGTCACCCAGTTCTCCAACGCGGCTCTTGTGCACACTCACCCAGTTCGACACTTATCCTCTTCAACTCTCGATCTGGACCTCTCGACTCTTGCGTTTCACGCCCTATCCATCTCCCACCAGTCCAGCTGTATAGAGGGCACAGATGAGGGCTTTGGCTTCGGCTTCGAAATGAAACTAGGGAGAGGAGAGATTTGGAAACCAGGTTATCATCCGATCTATGCTGGCTTGGAAATCAGATATTATATTATAAGTTCCTAAATCCAAATGCTTGGTTTTACTCCTAATTATATTTTTTTTACAAAACCGTGAAACAGACTTGAGCTAAAGAAGCCAAGAATTACTTCATTTTATTTGACTTTTTTTTTTTCCCAAATGTGTCTCTCGGATTTTTATGTTATGTGTTGTCCATTTACATATGTTTACCCTTTTTTATTTTTATTATTTATTTTATTATTGACATTCTTTTGGTTTCATAGGTGGAGATGTACGGACTAAATGTTGTGCTGGAGTTGGCATGGGAGGCATTGGAAATGAGGTATGTTGCCTTTTTGACAAACATTTTGGACATCACATTGAAGAGATGGTTTGCGAATAATAACAATAAAATCTTAAATTGACAAAGCGTATATTATTCTATTACTTGTTTTAAGCATAAAATATTGTATCCAAGCCATGTTGCAAGTAAATCTCATGCAAGTATAAATAAGGAAAATTTGACGAAATAGCCCAAGTTGACGTCTTGTCATGAAACCCATTTTTTTCAGCATTGTTTTCCTAACCCATTTTGAGGTATGAAATGTCTACTTTTTTTTTTGATTGAAAAGGAGGCATAATTGCCTAATTACAGTGGGTACATTCTAGGGAAAGACATCCCCATTACATCATCTTTTGTGACGACCCGCCCCCGACGACCCGACCCAGACCGCCTAGGGGTGGGCACGGGTCGGGTTTGGGTCGACCCGACCCGATACCCGACGACCCGACTCATATCGGGTCTGTATACAAATGACCCGTCACCCGACCCGCCAGACAGAATACTCGATGGTCGTCGGGTGACCCGCGTGACCTGCAAAAAAAAATTTAAGCTAGAAAAACAGTAGCAAGGCATAGTTTCAAAAATCACAAAAACCCTACAAAAGCATGATGACACACTTGAAGATTAAACAATGAAATCGAAAAGATGATGGCGGATGAAGAAGATGATGGCGGATGTGTGCTGTGCGCGCGCGCTGCGGGTGGAAGAGGCGGATGGAGGATGAGAAGTGATGGCGGATGGAGGATGAAGAAGATGGTGCAGCGAATGTGTGCAGGGCTGTAGTTGGAGGTGAACCGAAGCAGGAAGAAGATGATGGCAGTGGCGGATAGCGCGGATGGAGGACGTCGGATGTGTAGCGGATGTGCAGGTGTAGTGGCGAATGTGTGTGGATGGATGAAGAAGATGACGGCGGATAGCAGAGGAGCAGTTAAAGACTTGAAGACTTGAAGGCTTGAAGCAGAAGCTGCAGAACGAAGAAGCAACAATTAGGTTTAGGGTTATTTGACTTATTTCATTTATTTGTTGTTGAAGTTGGGTCGGGTCGGGTCGGGTACCTTGTTACTATTATATCACACCCGAACCCGACCCGACACCCGACGAGTCGAGCTTTTTTGACCCGACTCTTTGTTTTCACTCACTCTACCCGACCCGCCACCCGATTCGGGTGACCCGATCCGAGTCGGGTACTTGGGTTTCGTGCCCAGCCCTAAGACCGCCACTTGGACCCGATACCTGAACCAGACCCAAATAACGGTCTGGCACGCGTAAACAAATAAACCTGCGGAATACACATTGGCTAAATAAAGAATAATAATTGTGGAATAAATATAAAGAGATATCCTAAAGCCAATAGATTTAAGTTCATAGAACATTAATAAAACTATACATGGGTTCATGTTCATTTAAACTAAACAAGTTAATTAAATCTCTGAAGTGGATCAACTAAAGATAACTAGGATTCAAGCTACCTAAAGATCTATTTTAATTTTAACCCCAAGTTGAATAGTTTCAAAATCAAATATATATAATATATATCAACAAGGCTCACATCAAGAGGAGACTTTAAACTCGTCTCTCCCTTGCCTCAACCTAACGCTGTCGTGGATACCTGAGATGTAAGTGGGGTGAGCTAAAAGAACCAACGAAGCTCAGTAATACAGAAAACCCGCTCAACCATCAAATATGCAAGTAATACCTAATAAGCATGTAAAGTCTAGCATGTACTTGAAAACAAACAAGGATTCATTGAATAATAGTATGGTAGCAAGATTTCATAAGAGATAGACTTATAATGAACCATCAGGTACTATCATGGACATAAGGTTTGTAAGCCACAAATAAATAGGAATTCATCCTTTCATAGCAAATACGACATATTTATAAACCATCAAATTGTAACAACAATAATCATGCGTAGCATTATAGAGATTGACAAATCATTACATAAATTCAAGCTTTCATGCAAAGGAGGGGGTTTCGCGAGATTATGTACTATAAAATATAGTAATACGATAAGTCGATGTTTCATTCAATGCATACTAGGTATTGGCAAGAATTCGGTGACCGATTCTTCTACTCTCGAGGTGATGGAAACAACTAGCTAGCACACAGGCCTTATCTACCCTCTCGTTCGTCCCATCAAATTAGGTTCGTCCAAGTCATCACACCGATGCACATCCCTATGTTTCAAGAGTACAAGAGAAGGAATTCCAACTCATGTCCCTACGTGACATACTTATGAATTCAATTAGTCAAGTAAAGCCCTCGGTGGTAAACTCCACAAACATCCTGGGGTGTTAACGACCCTCGGTGGTACCACAACATTCTGAGTTATTCATATAGATTTACTTGCTAATAAGGCCCTCGGTGGAACTCCACAAACATTCTAGGGCCCTGAATAACATAGATGAGAAAAACAGTGCATTCACATTCCATAGATACGTAGATTTCGAGCCAATACCACGACACAACCTATAAATCCCAAAACTTTAATTCAAATTGTGAATCTAAACATAACTAGTAATCATGCCATATTTGATAATTGAGCAAGTTCACCACTTACCTGCACTCGCCGCGCCTAAGACTACTCCTTGCATACCCGAGGCTCGATGTGAACCTTCACGTGTCACTAAGACAATTCATACAACAACATATCAATGCATATTCTATTACAAGATCATTAATTCTTTAACTCATTTACCTTTAGGGACCCTTTAGTGCGGGTCCGCGGTTTCGTGTCGTTTGAAACTCTTGTCGGGGTCCCGATGTCACATTGTCGAGGGTGGGACCCGTCATCGAGTCTCCGGGGGAGTGCGAATGCGTTCCCATTGAATTGTGGAGGGGTTGGGTCATTCCAGCCCTTCATTTCTAGGTGTAGTGGCCAAAAAGCCCCTGGTCAAGCCCTGGGTCAACTGGTCAACATGACCAGTTGACCACGTTGAATGGAGAGGGGGAAGCTCGTGCTCCCCCTCTTTTCAGCCGTGGAGGGGAGGACTCCCCTCCACGCCGCCGCCCTCCTCCACCTACCTCCTGCGCGGACCGCACTAGAGGGATCCTAGCGGCTGGCCGGAGGGTCGTCGCCCTCCGACCAGCCGTCGAGGAGGCGGCAGTGGGGGGGAGAGGTGGTGAAAACCACCCCTCTTTCCCCCTCCTCCTCATGGCCAGTAGTGGTGGGGCTCCCCAGTGGGGCCCCACCTGCCGTCTCCAGCGGCGGCGACTGGAACGCCGCCCCACCACATACGGCGTGTGCCGCGGCTCCACCACCTTCCTTGGGTCATTTTCCTTATTCAAACTCCATTTTTTTTTCAATAAAGTAAACAAATAAAAGTTTAGATGGATGAGGGGAAGGTGTGTTACCTTCTTGAATACGTAAGTGCACTTCATCACCACTTCTTCATCATCCAACCCTCCTCCACTTCTCTCCCATCTCTAATTTAGGGTTTCAACACAAAAGAGGCTACAAACTTTATAAAAGGTTTATATAGGTAGGGTTAAGACAAGTTGTATACAACTTTAGTAGTAAAAGCCTAAATTACCCCTCCCTTTTGGGCCTTGGGTTCATCTAGTTTACTAACTTTTTTTTTTTGGGCCCACACAAATTGAGCCTTAGTTAAATTTCATACTTAACAATTCAAGAGACAATTAATCACACATTTTATATTCGATTTTACTAAATTGTCCTAAGTCGAGTATTTTTATTTTCGGGTCGTTACATCTCTAATAATAGAAGCCAAGCCAGATGGGCATTGCTAAACATGATAAGAGCCAACAACATGCTGAGCTGCTAAGTTCGCCATCCAATCCGTGCACGGATCCCTTCACAATTCAAATGAACAATTTGAAGCTTCCAGTTCCTTCCTATCAACTCTCTAGTCTGTCTATGGTGTTTGTTAGGACAATTACCTCCATTTAGCACATCGACAACTGACTTGTTGTCCAACTCTAGTGTAACGACCCGTCATTTTAATCTAGTAATTATGGTTAAATTGAATAGTAATTACAAAGAGATAGAGTTGGAATTAGGGTCGGCGTATCTTAAATAGCGTTTATGGATGTGTTGTAGTGAATGCAATAGTGTTTGTGTGGTGTGTATTATATAATTATGTAGTATTGATAAGTAGAAAATGGATAACCCGGGGAATTTGTGAAGGCGTGAATGCCTTGTAGAGTGGCGAGAACACGAATACGTCCGAGTGAACTCGTTGGCGTGATAGGGTCGGAATTATATAGTAGTGTATATAGTTTTATATATATAAATAAGGAGTTATAAATAATATATATATATATATATATGATAAGGTTTAAGTGACCTCGAGATGGGCAAATATGCATCTCGAGGCAAGGTTTTATTTAAAACCAAAACCCTCCACCGCCTCTGTTGTATCGATAACGCGAGGAAGAAGAAGAGAGGCGCGACTGGAGGGGGGAAACGGGGAGAAAAGAGATGCGAGAAAAAGAGATGGAGCTGGAAACGTGAGGGAGACGAAGAGGTCAACCAGTTGGGAGTTGTGTGCGCGAGTTTGGGTAAGTTTTTAAAGGATTTTTCAATTCGTGGGTTTCGAGAATTTGGGAAAAATGGAGGTGAAAATGAATCAATGTTGTGGGGTTTCGATTTTAATGGGTTTGGTGAGGTTACAAGGATCATTAGAATCATTTTTTTTGAGGAGATTTGATTGTACTGATGAATTGATTATTTGAGTTGTGATTTGGGATTTTCGGATTTGTGATGGATTTGTTGTTGAAATTCTTGATGATTGGTTGTTGTTGCTGGAAATCTATATAAATATGTGATATGTGGGTGTTCCTCTCTGAGGTTGCAGGTATTATAATTGATAAATGAGAGGGGAACTGCAATAAAGCCGAATTGGCTCTGTTGCAGGAAACCAGCAACTAGCGCACTGGGGCAATGGCCAGCTCGCTAACTGCTCAAGGAAAAAGGAAATTGAGAAACAACAACAGAGTTGATTTAGCTCTGTTGCGGGAACTCAATGGCCAGCGCGCTGGATGATCAAGAAAGGAAATGGAGAAGTGTTGGACATCGCGTTAGTCTTGGTGCGACGCGATGGACTGAGGGAAATGAGAATAAGGAAAATAAAAATACTAGATATCGCGTTAACTTTAGTCCGACGCGATAAACAGTAAATATTGAGAATAATGAGATTAGTTAGGGGAATTTTGTAGAGTATGAATTTAGATTTGAATTATAAATCATACTGTAGATTATAGGTTGACATTAGTTAATGTGGCATAGGTTTTTGAGCACAAGGAGACGGAAGTGAACCTCGAGAGCAAGGAAATCGAGAGTCAAGATTAAGGAAGCGTGATCAATGTAAGTGGGACTCGATTTTTCATCAATTATGCAATGTAATTAGTTAATATTATAGCACATAGTATTAGAGATTGGGAATGGGGCAATGTACTGTGACTTAAATCATTTTAGTATTTTTCACGAATGAAATTCAAGGAAAAATCGAAAAGAGGTTTGGCGGGACGGATCGGCCTGGGGTTTGGAATTGTGGTGGAGTTGCTTCCCATCACCGCGCCCCAGTGACTTGGGAATTATCTTGATCAATGCTTTCCATTTGAGTTAGCGGCACATCACTTATGAATTATCAACTGTCAGTGGTAATTCATGAGTGATGTGGGAGTGCGACTCTTGGATTTAAATGAAATAAAAACCTAAGTCACAATACAGTTGCAAAAGACTTGTGAAATTGCATTCATTTATGTATTGTTTATATTGTTTTAATACCCTCTTTAAATACATGTTGGATTCATATTGATATGTATTGTTTTGTTATTTAGTTGATAATTGATGAATTATTCGAGAGTCACTTACTGAGCATGTAGGAACTCACCTAACAATTCAATTTCAAGTTCTCGACTTACAGCGGAGGAGAAAGGAAAAGGGAAGCTTTAGGAGTTTCGAAGACTTCTCTTGATGTAATGATACTGAAGTATATATGTATATATTGTTTGACTATGTTGTATATATAACTGGGGGTTGGGCTACTTTTACTAATCGACGAAATTATGTATGATATAGTTTTGAGACACTATATAAGATTATTAGAAAAGTTTTAAATTTTCGCTGTTTTTAAACAAAGTTTTATTTGATATATGCGATATACAGGTTGTTATCAGGTGATAAAGAAAAGGCTCCTGGCTCTAGTTAGACATGATCTAGTGTACCGGGGCTTAATTAGAGTTTCAGGCCAAACATCTTCTATTTAGGGTAGGGGTTGTCACAGTTGGTATCAGAGCTTGGTTCTAAATAAGCTTGGCTTATGAGAAGAATGTAAACTTGATAACAAAGTTTTATCATGATTTGGGGGGAATAGAATTAAATAATTGCATAAGTATACATTATTTGCTGAATTTATGTATATCTATAGAATAGATATGATCCCCCGTGTTCTCTTAGTAGTATATCAATGGTTTACCTTGCTGTATGGACAGAATCCCATGGCTGAGCAAGGAGAGGGATCTCTAGGGCCTCAACAACAGGAAGAAGTAAATAGGGAAATAGAATGGAAAACACGTATGGAAAAACAGTTACAAGAAGTGTTGGAGGCATAAAACAGACTGATGGCTACATTGATGGCTCAAGTAGTACCTCCTCCTATTGTACAAGTAGACACTCAACCGGTGGCCAGTCCTGAGGCTAGTAGAGCTAAGGGAGGAGCGGAGAATGTTGCAATTTCAGTAGTATCTGTTGGGGTATAGGGTCAAGTACCGTTTCAGGAGACACTTCTTGCAATTCTAGTGGCACCTGTAGATGCTAAGAAAGCTCTATACTGGCGGACTAGGAAAAAATTTATGAAGTATGATATTATGAGATTTGTAGTGGATGAACTGGCTGAAGCATGGGTGTTGGAGATGGAGCAACGATTTGAAGTTGTTGAGGTAGATGATCGGTTTAAGGTAAGATTAGTTGCTTTTGTGTTGGTGGATTCTGCTAGGAAGTGGTGGAAATCTTTAGAAAGGGAAGGTAAAGTCCCCACCACATGGGCAGAGTTCAGAACTATTTTCTATAAGTAGTATTTTCCCAAACTGGTTCGGAACAAGAAGAAGGCTGAGTTTATAAATTTGAAACAAGGAACTATGACTGTGAGGGAATATGAACATAAATTTAATGAGTTGAGCGAATTTGCACCTGAATTAGTAGAGTTAGAGGAGAATAAAATAGATCTGTTCATTAATGGTTTGGAAACGGAGATATTATCGTGGTGTCCCTCATCCTCGCACTAGTTTTGGATTTATTTTCGAGAGTGCTATGGAAGTTGAGATGGCTATTATGGCTAGACCTTCAGCAGCAGCAGTATGGTTACCACCACCTCTACAGTACATTGGGAATCAAAGGGCTAGAGAGTTTGTGAATATTCAACCAGGGCAGTCAATTGGGCATAAGAGGAACCGATATTTCTTTCAGCAGCATGATGGTAATAGGACAGTTGAAGGTTCTTCAATATCAGGAGTACCTAGTCAATCAGTGCTGCGGACTATTACACATATCAGTGCACCAGTTTTTGTACCTGCTATTTCCCGGCTTCAGTTGCACGACCACCTCCACCGGTATCACAGTCAGGAGGCAGAGGTAGAGGTAGAGGTCAGTCTGGGTTTCGATCGAGTAGCCTTGTGCAGAGTTCTCGAGCTAGTGCAGTGTTTCATCGACCCAACGTTATTTGCTATCGTTGTGGACAGACAGGGCACATTCAGAGATAGTGTCCTTTACCATTAACTGATATTGTTAGAGACAGTGTAGCTCAGACGTCACGAGGGCAGACTCATGCAGTGGCTGAGGCAGACCCTGAGGCTACCCGGAGGCTGGTGGAATGTATCATTAATATTTTTGGTAGAGATATGCATGTTTTAATTGATGTTGTTATACAGTTTCTTTTATTTCGGGTGAAATGGTAGATAAACTGAAATTGAAACCTATTAGAGTCAAAACATTGTTGATCCTAAGCATAGTAGTGAGCGAGAAACTTTATCCTAACCTGATTTGTAGGAATTGTGTAATAAAAATTGGGGAGAATGAATTTCCTATCAGTCTTAGGATAATGGAGTACTTAGAGTATGATGCACTTTTAGGTATGGATTGGTTATCCATGTATCGGGCTAGTATTGATTGTTTTCGCAAACGAGTCATTTTGAATGTTCCAAATCTATCTGGGGTTGTAGTGTATCAAAGATACAATCCGAAAGGATTTGCGACTCGGGGTCGAATAGCTACTCCGGGGGAGGTAGAGATGTGTGCAGGGGTTACGACATTGTATAGACCTGGACAAGAGACTAAGATTGAGGAAATTCCTGTGGTGTGTGAATTTTCAGAAGTTTTTCCATCTGAACTACCTGGACTTCCACCACCAAGAGTTATTGATTTCATTATTGAGACAATACCTAGCACAAAACCTATATCAATTCCTCCTTACCGTATGGCACCTTAGGAATTACGGGAGTTACAAGTTCAGATCGAGGAGTTGTTAATGAAAGGATTCATTCGACCTAGCATTTCACCGTGGGGAGCACCTGTCTTTTATTGAAGAAAAAGGATGGTACTTTGAGTATTTGTATTGATTATAGGTAGTTGAATAGGGTGACTATCGGGAATTAGTATCCATTGCCTAGAATTGATGATTTATTTGATCAGTTGAAGGGTGCGAAATGGTTTTCAAAGATTGATTTGAGGTCTGGTTATCATCAGTTGAGAGTTAGAGATTTCGACATATCTTTGACACCCTTTACCAGTCGAAATGGTCATTATGAGTTCTCAGTAATGCCATTTGGGCTTCCTAATGCTCTTGCTATGTTCATGGACCTAATGCATAGGGTTTTCAAACCCTATCTGGATCATTTTGCCATAGTGTTAATTGATGATATTATGATCTACTAAAAGACTCAAGAAGAGCATTCGCATCACCATAGAGTTACATTATAGACTCTGAAAGATAATAGGCTATATGCCAAACTTAGCAAATGTGAATTTTGGGTCTCTGAGGTTAAGTTTCTTGGACATGTGGTGAATGCTGAAGGTATTTTAGTCGATTCATCTAAGGTTGAGGCAATTCAGAAATGGCCTACTCCTACCATGGTGTCAGATGTTCGTAGTTTTCTGGGGTTAGCGGGCTATTATAGGCGATTTGTTGAGGGATTCTCTTGAATCGCATTTCTTCTTACTCGGCTAACATAGAAAGATGTTGAGCTTGTTTGGTCCGATGAGTGTAAGAATGCCTTTGAGGAATTGAAGTATAAATTGACTACAACACCTGTTCTTACATTACCTGAATCAGGAAGGGAATTAACTGTGTATACTGATGCTTCCCATTCAGGCTTGGGTTATGTGCTGATGCAAGATGGCAAGATTGTAGCCTATGCTTCAAGGCAACTTAAGGTTCATGAAAAGAATTATCCAGTTCATGATCTTGAGCTTGCAGCAGTAGTGTTTGCTTTAAAAATATGAAGGCATTACTTGTATGGTTAAATTGCTAGAGTTGTGGTATGATTAATTGATATATAAACTTGCTTATTTTATTTTATTCAAGTGATCTTTTATTTGTTGTTAATACTTAGTTATTGTTGAAGGACAAAATTAATGAATGTCAAATGAGATCATCAACTTCAACATCTCAATCAATAAATAAGGACCCGATCGCATAAGTGTTTGGACCTGAACACTAGGGGCGTGTGAGAGGACTTGGGTTTGAAGTGACTCCCACCATTGTTCGTGCAACAACTCAAAGTTCAATTTTGGTTCGGAAGCTTCAAGGTGATTTTCAAAGATTAGAAGAAAAACATGAACAATTAGCGGAGCTTGTTGGTAGCTATCAAATGCCTCCATCTTCATGGCAGGTAAAAACAATATTAATCGTTTAAGCTTAATAGCCTATTTGAGTTGAAAATTTTGTTTAGTTTTGCTTGCAGCAACAAAACAACCCTTCTAATTTACGTGGCAAGAAATGCAAGATCTTTGATTGGTTGTGTACAAACAAGTTAGTCGGCGAAGGAGAGATTGAAACTGATGATCTCATGTATCTTGTGGACGACATACCTATTGAAGGAGGTGCTTATTTGATGTATATAGAGAGGATGTTTGAACCCAATGCTTTCTTGTGGAGGAATAAAAACAATTGGACAATATTGGACCAATGCTCTTGGGGAAGTAATTCCATGGACGAAAGAAGTTGTTGCAGCTATTTTCACTTAAAACAAGTATGAATTTGTGAATGAATATATATTTTGATTGTTTTGAAAGCTATTATTGCTTCATAAGAAAGTTTTTCTATTTGCTATTTATTTCTACTCTGCTTTTTCAGGTTTTATACCGGAGCATGTATATTTCTCTGGTACTGTACTCTTTACTGTTTAGGCTAAACATACTAAATATTTTCACAACTAAATATTATTCTAGTTGGTCGGTCTTAATACCAACTGTCACTATGCTGAATGATCTTCTTAGCAATGCCGTCTTCTTACTTTCTTTTCTTCTATGTTGAGCCTTGCTTTCCCTCAGTTACATTGAAAAGGAAGCATTGTGAAAGGACAAAATATTGTAGTTTGTGCTGTTTGATAAGTTCTTAATGTTTATTTTGTTGATGCAGATCGGTCGGTCGTTGTCGTCATGTCATAGCTTCTTTTCTGAATGTGACTTTTATTGAGAAGCTGATGACTTGTAGTACTAATAGTTGTTGATTTTGTAAAATCTGAAGGCATATTGTGGATGTCAAGAACAGATTGAAACCTCTTGATCTTCTTCAAGTGAGTGTTCCGGTAATTCTTTATATCATTGTATGTTCTTCTGTTAACATTTGTACTAATTTTTCGTCTTTCTCTGTGGCTTGAATCATAGTATTTATCTGATTTTCGTCTTGCTTTCCTACTTAGAGATTAAATTTATCAACCTGTTTAGCCGAGAGAAACTTAGTATAGGAACACTTGCTTCAGCAAGTATAGGAACACTTGGTTCAGCGAGAAAGATACTGACATCATATATATATATATATATATATTTTACTTCATAGATACTGAGATCATAGATCATTCACATCAGATTAAAATTTCTCTTAAGAACACACAATTGGATCTTTTTCTATCTTGCTGTTTTTGTTTATGTTGGTTATTGTTGTTCTTTGGTTTGGTGTAAATTTTAGAATTGAAATGCTAGGGTTTTTTTATAGTGTTAATGTTTTGGATTTGTGAAGTATGGAAGTTGGTGAAAATGTTTAGTTTCTAGGGATGTTTTACTTAGAATTAGCAGATGAATGACATTGAAATTTGTTTGCTCATTTAGTTATTTACTAGAATTAGATTTAGGATTCCTTTACTACATTGGAGTTTGTTTTAACTTAACGGGTAATAGTGTGCTTAAACTTTTGATTCTATCTTTGGTATTGGCAATGGTACCATATATAATTTGTGCTTTGGGATCAGTTTTGAATTATTGAAAAACTAGCATATGATCAGATGGATGTACAAATGAACCACTGCTCTTTTGACTAAGACTAACTGTAGGTTTGAAACTTATGCCAAATCCCTTTGAAACAAGAACACAACAAGCATCTTTTTGAGCATTTAAGAGGTTTTCTCATCCATTCTGTTGTGGTATTCCATCGGTGGACAATGGAAATTCTTAGCAGGTTGGCTTTCATGGAATTACTATTTGGATAGCATTTCTCATCTTTGTACTGAATATTGCTTATGAGTTTGTGTCCAATGCATGATAGTGCTTTGCTTTATGCTCATGAGAAGTACTATATATTTCTTTTTGAAGATAATCATAACTAAAGCAGAACATTTTCTAAAGATTGTCTGATTGATGATTGACAAGAAATAAAACATATAAGATAGACAAGCAATGATTCAAAGCTTAAGACATTTCCTGCATCCATAACAACACCATTGAAAAGATTATTAGCTAATCACACAGTTTTTTAAGTGTTAGTAATCCTGTCCTGATATAATTAGTTAAGCATCAGATACCCTCCCTAATCATTCACAAAAAGACTCCTTATCCAAACACCTTTCCTTTCTTTTTTGGATCTCTTTAGTGAGCTCTTCTATTCTTGTATCCTGCACACACAATAATCTCTTCCAATGCTTGGGATTTCGAAGAATAGCACCAGAATGACCAAATTAATGCGTCTGTGTACAGAGTGATGAGGTATAATATTGCATACAGACACCATCAACATGGAAGGTGGCAAGCCAGAATTGGAAGGGTTGCTGGGAACAAAGATTTGTACTTGGGAACATTTAGTAAGTTCACATAATTTGCCACTAATTAATTTTTTTTCTTTAATATAATTTTATTGGCTTAATCGAGATGTATGGAGAGCAACATTTGGAAACTATACCTTAATTATATATAGTGAATCTCTAGCCCTGCTTTGAGTGAGTTAATTAATTGATGAAGCATATGCATTTTTTTCTCCTCATTCTGCACTTACCTTTGTAGTGTTGTCTCTAACTATGAAGAGTCACTTTTATGATCCTTCTTCTGCTCATGTGTATTAACATGATCGAGGTAAAAATACCTTTTCTACGGATAATGTCTGTGCTAGAAGATGAATACGAGCCATTGACTAAATTGAAACAATGTGTTGATCCAAATCTCACTCTCTACTGCAAAGATTCTTTTTTCAAAGGTATCTCAACTGTCCATCTAGCATGTTCTTTCTATTAAATGAGAATGTTAGCAAAACGATTTTATTTCAATAATCAACTCATTATTTTTTACAGTGATTCTGTACTTTACTGTGATGTTATAATCTGTCATCCTTTTCTCCCTCTTGGAATACCACCTTTTTGTTTCCATTCCCTCGTTACACCTTAGTTGCTTCCATGAAATTGCGTTGATGAAAAAATCTTTACTGATTGCTTCAATTGTTTGTCTGTGGCTGCGCTTATTGATGAAAAAAATACTACGTGCAGAAAGTGTTCCTTGCCTTTGTTGTGGGGTTCTTTGTGTTCTCCGTTTTTGGGTTGATTTGTAGGGGGGCAGTCGCCCTATGAAGCCTGTTGTTTTCATGAAGGTGAGGTTTGGGGGGTTTGAGTTGTTGGTTTAGTTGGATTCAAATCTGGGTGTTGATCTAATGTTGGGATTCTACCCCTTTTGATTCAATTGATCTGTTAGGATTGGTTATACCTATTTGTGAATTTGATTTAGTGATGCAAATTTTGGATTGATTTGAGATCTGAGTGGGGTTTTGATCTAATGTTAAGATTGTCCATTTGTGAATTTGTTTATGTGATGGGCGTTTTTGATTGATTTGGGATCTGGGAGGGTATTGATTTGTTGTTTCAATTGAATTTAAATCTGGATAAGTATTGGATTTGTTGTTTCAATTGAATTTAAATCTGGGTAAGTATTGGATTGTACCCATTTTGATTCAATTGATCTGTTGGGATTGATTATTACCCATTTGTGAATTTGATTCAGTGATGCACATTTTGGATTGATTTGAGATCTGGTTGGGTTTTTGTTTTGGTTTTTATTTGTTGTTTGGTTTGAATTCAAAACTGGGTATTGATCTATTTGTGACTTTGATTCAGAATTGCACTTTTTGGATTGATTTGTTGATTTGGGTGTTGATCTGATTTACTGGGTTTGGTTTTTGTAGAGTATCAAATTCGAGCAGTTCGTGATCCAAGCCGGATCCAATTCGATTGGCGTGGCAACCGACATGGTTTCAATGAATTCCACTGTGAAGCTCACGTTTCGCAACACAGTTACATTTTTCGGGGTCCATGTGACCACTCCCGTCGAACTCTCCTACTCTCAGCTCAAAATCGCGTCTGGAACAGTAAGCAATGCCTACCCATTAATGTTTCACTGCAAATTGCAAAAGTAGAACCTCTTTTTGGAATCGAAGTTGGCGACTCATCGGAAGAGTGCTTGAAGCATTACATGATATGTATATTAGAAAAGCTAGCATTATTAATTTTTACAGATTGTAATGGGTGGATGACTTTAGAAACGTAGTGAGAGCAATTGTGTTTGATCGGGTTAACTATTCTCGTCATATTCATTGTTGTAATTTCATTTTTTCTTTGCAGAATTCTTTCCTTATTCTTTTGAGGGTTTGTTCTCCAAAAGTTGATATGCACTGATCAAACAAAAAGTTATATGCTGCAGGTATGAACAGTCCCTTTTAAAAAAAATATCAAAACCTTTAATGATGGTTTTAAACCATCATGAAAAGCTTTCCTCACATACCAAGTTTTAGATAATAAGATGACGGTGCAAAATTGTCACAAAAGGCATTGAGTTTTTATAACTCCTCGTAACTTAACGGACATTGTGACGGGTTATAACATTCATTAAAGCCTTTTTCTACCTAGCTAAAGGCACTAAATTTTAATATTCTTCTTGTTCATAGGAGGCTTAATAGCATGAGCTCATGAGCTCTCTTCATATTCTTTTCTAGTTAGATTACCGATTATATTTATTCATTTCTCTATGCGTAAAAATTGTCGTCCAAGTGCCATCTTTTTTTGGTGAATTGAAGTGCTATCTTTCATTACGCTACTTGTGTATGAGTGTAACATATTTTTAATCTGCACAAATTAGGCATGAAAAAGGTCGGATCACAGCAAGGGATTCCAACAAAGTACAAACGCTGGAAGGAAATAAATGTTGGCCCCATCCGCGCAGAGTGCGCGGGCACGTGAATCTCTGCCAGTATCGATATTATCCCCAACGTAAACTCTTATGAATTTTTCAATAAGTTATAGATAACCAATGTGGGATTAAACTTTTCGGTCCACACATCCCAATAATAAAAAGGTAAAGCAAGGAGGTCTCGTGATGCATCGCAAGACGAATCGGGAGAAGAAACCAAGGCCATTCGATGCAAGTGGAATCACACTGAGGATGTAGCACTCGTAAATGCCATGCTTCATCCTTGAAGAAAGAATGGTTCGTAGTCAATGACATGTGATGGCGGATGCAATATAAAAGGTGACTAGTGCGATTCGTACTGAACATGACATGCGTCGTTCTTTCATTGCTGCAATGGGGGAGGTCGTTGAATTGACAGATTTGGTGGAGAGAGCAATTTATTGAAGCAAGATTATGGGGCGCTGTATGATTTAAATTTAATTAATGTTTAGTGAGTTAGTGAGACATTTGTTCACTTTGTAGTCAATTAATCAAAGTATGGTAGTTTGATTGTTCTATTTTTACTTTTATATTTTTAATAGATTGGACCATGCTTTCATCAAAAAATAAAAAAAAAATATAGATTGGACCATGCCTCAACTAGAAATTTTTTTTAAAGATAGGAAAATCCGGGTAGAGGGAAACTATCCATTCTCCTCTGGATGATGGAGTTCTATAATTTTTAAATGAATTGTATTTGTTTGAATGACAGCTGCATAATCTGACATTTCGAGGGTTGGCAAAAGTTGCCTGGACCATTTTTTTGTACTGTTTTTTTCGAACCCACTATTAACGGGTCCGAACACTACATTATTAAGGATTCCTTGCTAGTTGGGGTGATTTCTTTCGTATGCGATGCTGTGCACATATTTTGAATCTTATGGTCCAAGATGGTCTTAAGGAAATTGAAAAGGAACTTGACAAAGTTTGTGATAGTATCAAGTTCATTTGTAAAAGGATCAGTCTCGAAGGAAAAAATTCCAAGATTATGCAACACAATTAGCAATAGAATGCAAGAGAGGATTGGTGCAAGATGTGGTTACAAGATGAAACTCTACATACCTCATGATTGAAAGAAAATCGTTTTAAAAAAAGCTTACACTCCCTCGATGGCGAGATAGCTACCCAATGCTCTCCACCGAGTATTCCTTCCTTGCTTTTAGTTGATATAAGGGGTGTCTTTCCCCGTTTCTCTTGATGTAATTCGGCTATTAGCCTCCCTCTAATATTAAAAAAGAAATGCTTACACTCCCTCGGAATTGTCCCAAACTCATTAAATTTGAAGATGAATATATTCTTCATGCCTGAACCATGTACCATTGCTAAGTTTGATTAAACACAACACAACATAAACTAAAAGCACAAATAAACAAATAAATATAACATATAACTCTACATAATTCTTACCACCCATGCTTTTAGTGGAACCTCCGATGTCAAAGGTCTCATACATGATACTCTACGTAGGAAACACAAGAAGATATACCTTGGGTGAGTGTGTGGATTGAGAAAAGTACTTGGCTTATATAAAGGAGATAATAATTAAGGCATTAATGTTATGTCCGTTGCATACAATGATATAGGCTAAGAGACCAAAAACAATGCATAAGGAGATTAAAAGACCAAACCATTAAGGAATTAATATTGAGACCACTCTATTCACCAATTAATTATATTAATTTAAATAACCATTTCATATTACATGTACTCAAAGCTGAATTAATAGGGGTGGGGTGAAATAAGAGGATTATTAAGCCTACATCTTGGGTGTGCCACGTGGCACTACGGGAAAGCTCAAAACGTCACGTGGCACACCTAAGATGTAGGCTTAATAGATATAAATAAATAGATAGATATAAACTAGGTAAGTGATGTCTGTCCTTTTTTTCACTAAAATTTACTCTGCAATTATTCTATGATTGTTTGCATGGCAGAAATTGTTCAGCTGGAGCAGGATGCCAATGATTATCTCAAAAAAACATTGGAGAAACATGAAAAGTTTAAATCAAAGTGTACTCTCTGAAGAGAAAGCGTGAGGAGAAGAACAGGTAATTGACTGTTTATGCTGGTTTTTCTCTACGTACTCTTATCTTCTTGTCTATATATAAGTGTTACAAATTTATCATTATAGTATAAACATGCTACTTCTGTTAATAGGTTCAATACTACCAACTTGCCTGATTCTCTGCAGGATGTGGTGAAATGTTGTTGACACCTAAGTCCTTGCTTAGTAATTTGCTACTAATGTTGGCAATAGTTTCATTACCAAGTTTTTTCTCTAAATATATAACATTTTAGTGTGAAGATTCTAAATTGCTATTTGCTTTCATCTGTGGTCACACCTTGTATTTCTATATATACATTATTTAAACATAGATTGTGGTGGCTGGAGGCACTTTATGGTCGTTTTTTGGGTACATATTGCAAAGGTAGATAATCTTAGGGTGTCGTTTTTGGTTTCTGTTTTGTGGATTTGTTTTCTTGTATGTTTCTGTTTGCGAGTCTGACTCTTAGTTCTTGTTCGCTGGACTTCTCTTCTAAGAAACAAATCTCTCCTATGAAATAAATAAATAACTAAATAAATCAATAGCAGCATAAGTATTTGGTAAAAAGAAACTTTAAATAGCACTCAACGTGAGACGAAGTGGCAACGGTGCGAGTTGTAAAAGGTGCTGACTAAGGCAAAGTTCTAGTGTTTGAGTGGTTGTAGGTTCATCATTTTCTTGAGTTGTCTCGTGGGCTATGAGATTAATAATCCTACACTAAATATAATCCTACAGTAAAAGTATTTGGTGAAGAGAAACTTTAATATCTACATATTACTTATTTTACTACTCCTTTTACATGTGCTTTGCATGTGATTAATAATCCTACAGTAAATATAATTATTTTTCTAGAAATGGTTCATTGTTTAATTGGTGTAGGTTAGATTTTTAATTGGGAAAATAGTAAGAATAATCTCAAACTTTCAACTTTTTCTCAAAATAATTCCAAACTAAAGATAACTTTTCCAAAATTAATACGGGTCTCGACATGTTTTCTTGTCTGTTTTCAAAATAAATACGGGTCTCGACATGTTTTGAAAAATAGGTATCCGTTTAACGATTAATTTGAATAATATTTTATTTATTTATAGGGGCATTTGAAAACTTTCATGACGTTTGCATTGTAATTTTCACTAATGATGATGTTATTTTGATATGAAAACTTGTAAGACTTGAGTTTTGAATATATTGTAGTGATGGAATGCATGGTGACATGAAAATCATGTTTTTTTTTAACAATTAGGCGAAAAAAATTATTTTATTATATTAGAAAAGGGTCTGGACAAAAAAAGTGTCCGTTTTAAAAGCGGGTACGGGTCTAGACACTATTTTTAGTCGTTATTAAGGGGCGGTGTTCGGATTCGTACTCGTCCGGACCCTTTTTTTGCCACCCCTGCCTATAGTAAATATAATTATTATTCTAGAAATAACTTATTGTTTAATTATTGTCAAAGCCTCTCATGTGAGATTGTAAATACATCACTTGCCAAAAAGGCAAGACCTTGGGAGATCGTTGTTCTATTCTCACTAAAGTAAAAAAAAAAAAAAAAAATAACTTATTGTTTAATTATTAACTTTTTTCAAACCAGTAAAAAAATTTGGGCGATACAAAAAAAAAGTTTTGGCATAATTAAAATAGGGTATTACATTTATATTCATATCACTTATAAATACAAAATAAAAAAAATGTTATATAGAGTAAGAATTAAAATTACTTCAAAAATGACTTCACCTTAAAAAAATTAAATGAAAATATTTCGTAAAATAAAAAGAAATAGGGTAGGGTACTCCCCATAGGTGACAGAGATTTACCCTAACAGGTACAAATATGAGAATTTTAAATAGGTATGAGGGCGGGAATAGGTAAAAAATCTCATATCCACACGGGTATGAGTACGAGGATGGGTAATAAAATATATTCACAGGGATCTCCAATAGGGATACTCATGTAGATTACCCATGAAGATCCTTGTATATCAATTTATATACCATATGATATTTAATTATTTTATATACACAATATGATATTTATATATAAATATAATATAATATTACATAGTTTTCACCCCCGAAACACTCATTATACACATAACAAAAAACCTTAATGAGATTTATAATTTTAAAATTTATTTGGTTAACTATATGTTTTGTTTTGAATTGTTTGAAACTATATAGTTTATACTTTTATATATATACATGTTATGAATTTGTTGAAACTTAACTATAAGTGTTAGTACTTAGAAGTTAAAACTTTAATTGCATGATATGTTGATATTTTATTTTTGTTGGAATTTTAACAATTGTGTGTTATGTATGCATCTTTGACACCTTATTTTTTGTAATACTTTTTTTGAGGAAAATTAAGTGAAAAAAATATTTTATTTACGGTTATTCCACGTCATTGCAAAAATCTCTATAGACAACCTTGCGAGGAGTCCTAATGGAAAACAGAATGAAAAATTTTTTTTCCTACAAGGATTCTTCATCCTCATAAACATCTCGCAGAGATCCCTAATGGAAAATGAATTGGGGAAAATAATTAGTTCGACATTTCCACAGGGATTGATATGGGGATGTGTATGAGAATTTATCCACAAATAGATATGGGTATGAGGATGGATCATAGTTTTTAAGTGGGCTTGTGCCCTACCCATTTGGATGCCTACATCCACCGACTAATCCACCCTGAGTTTGATAACCCTAAATAGCAAACACTCTAAAAAAGTCACCCAGTTCTCCAACGCCGGCTCTTGTGCACACTCACCCAGTTCGACGCTTATCCTCTTCAACTCTCGATCTGGACCTCTCGACTCTTGCGTTTCACGCCCTATCCATCTCCCACCAATCCAGCTGTATAGAGGGTACAGACGAGGGCTTTGGCTTCGGCTTCGAAATGAAACTAGGGGAGGAGAGATTTGGAAACCAGGTTATCAGCCGATCTATGCTGGCTTGGAAATCAGATATTATATTATAAGTTCCTAAATCCAAATGCTTGGTTTTACTCCTAATTATATTTTTTTTACAAAACCGTGAAACAGACTTGAGCTAAAGAAGCCATGAATTACTTCATTTGATTTGACTTTTTTTTTTTTTTCCCAAATGTGTCTCTCGGGTTTTTATGTTATGTGGTTGTCCATTTTCATATGTTTACCCTTTTTTATTTTTATTATTTATTTTATTATTGACATTCTTTTGGTTTCATAGGTGGAGATGTACCGACTAAATGTTGAGCTGGAGTTAGCATGGGAGGCATTGGAAATGAGGTATGCTGCCTTTTTGACAAACATTTTGGACATCATTTCATAATTTTGTGGGCAATCACATTGAAGAGATGGTTTGCGAATAATAACAATAAAATCTTAAATTGACAAAGCGTATATTATTCTATTACTTGTTTTAAGCATAAAAAATTATATCCAAGCCATGTTGCAAGTAAAATGTCATGCAAAGTATAAATAAGGAAAATTTGACAAAATAGTCCAAGTTGATGTCTTGTAATGAAACCCATTTTTTTCAGCATTGTTTTCCTAACCCACTTTGAGGTATGAAATGTCTACTTTTTTTTATTTTTTTATTTTTATTTTTTTTTTTTTTTATCGAAAAGGAGGCATAATTGCCTGATTACAGTGGGCACATTCTAGGGAAAGACATCTCCATTACATCATCTCTAATAATAGAAGCCAAGCCAGATGGGCATTGTTAAAGATGATAAGAGCCAACAATTTGAAGCTTTTAGTTCCTTTGAGCTGCGAAGGTCGCCATCCAATCTGTTGCACGGTTCCCTTCACAATGCACATGAACAATTTGAAGCTTTTAGTTCCTTCCTATCAACTCTCTAGTCTGTCTATGCTGTTTGTTAGGACAATTACCTCCATTTAGCACGTCAACAACTGACTTGTTGTCCAACTCTAGGATGACTTTTCTGCAGTTCCGTTTCAATGCTACTTGGAGGCTCACCAAGGCACCTCAAAGCTCCGTGTCGAAAACTGAAACTTACCCAGGTTGTCTAGGAATCCAACCACCCAATCACTACAAAAAACAATGAATTAGCAACGGAAATAGCAACAAAATCTTATTCCGTTGATAATTACAAACGGAATATAGACGGACTATGGAAGAAAAGCGGTTGACCAGTTAGAGACGGAATAGAGATGGAATAAAAATGGAATAGAGATGAAATTTAGCAACGGAATTAAATTCCGTTGCTAAAAATTTGGCGCCAAATTCCTTGCCTAAATTGACACGCTCAGACGCTTTGTAGCCACCCATCACGCCTCGAGATTCACGCCAAAAATTGATTAGAAGCTTGATTAAAAACTTGGGCCCACATGTTTCTTCTCTCATTCGCACACAACTCTCACACCTCCCACAGTGTTTCAACCCCCTCTCTATTTTGCCCGAGCCCTAACCCTTGCGTCCCTCTCACCCCCGTCAATGCTGTCGGAGCCGTAACTCTCGCTCCCCCTCTTGCCAGAGCCTTCATGTCATCATCTTCTTTCTCTCTCCGTCAACATCTTTTTGTCCCTCGCGTCATTGCCCTCTCTCTCTTGCAGTCTCTTTATCTGTGGCCATCGCCATCTCTTTGATCTCTTGCGGTCTCTCTGTCAGGATGTAAGTTTAAATTAGGGTTTTATTATTGTTGTTGTTTTGATTGTTGAATCGAGTCTAATCAAAATTTGTGGTTTCTTGTTTGCATTGTGAAGACAATTAGTTTCAATTTTTCGATTCCTGAACTAGGGTTTTGATATTTGTTTGATTGGCTTGTCAGTTGTGTGGTTTCTTTGTAGATTAAGATTGTCTATAAGCAAGTGCTTTGTGGTATTTTGAACTAGGGTTTTGATTTTTGTTCTTACTATCTCTACTACTATAGTCGATTCATAGTTTTATTTTTGCTTGACCTCCGCGATGTGTGGTGCGTCGGAGGTCTAGTGGAGGTCTCTAGTCAGAGATCTAGTATGGTCCCTCCAAAGCCCAGTCCATGAAAAATCCTAATTGGTAACCAATCTCTCTCTATCTCTCACTCTCTGTTGATGTTGATTTTGTGGAACCGACTCAACTTTGTTGTTGTGTGATTTGGTGTGTTTGAGTGAAATTTTTGGAAGGCTTGTTTGGTCATGCTGAGAGAATTTGGGAATTTGGTTGATTTCGAAACAAAATGGTTACTTTATGTGTTGTTTGTGTTATTGATTGAGTGGAAGAACTTTCTTTAACTGAAAATCTTTACATAATTCTTGTAAAGGAAAGATTTTTTGTGCATTTGGAATGTGATTTAATTATGAGAAGATCATATAGATAAGGGTTTTTTGGTTGAGAGCATCTCCAACCATGTTACTCTATTTTTCTCTCTATTTTACAGTTCTGTCACATCAAACTCTATTTCTCCTCTAAAAAGGAATATTCTCTCACTACTATTTTTTACATATTACTTACAACTCTCTCCCTTTTCTTTTTTATCTACTCACTCCTAACAACACACAAATATATAATAATATTATTTAACATATTATAAGAACTAATAAATTAATATATAGTTAGTAAGTAACGTGATTAATTAATATAATAAATAATTAGATTATATTTCTAATTATATAAATATATTTATAATGAATTAATAAATCTATTTATTACTATTTGACAACATGTCACCGAGAGCTTGCAAGAAAATAGTAAAAACATTTATTAATTTGACAATACTATTACTTTAAAGGGATGACAACAATTATCGATGAAACATTGAAGATTGATTCTTCATTTTTCATAAAATAACCACAAAGGGAAAATAACATTTATTTAATCATCTCCATTTATGTACTCATCCCATATATGATCAATCAAGGCATTACTAAGCGCATGATGAGCATCTTTATCTCTAATGTCTTTGTTGCGATTAAGAAATTCATTGAATCTTTCTTTTGCATCCAAGGCCACTTCATCATCAGGAATTGGTACTTCCCTTGCTTGTCCAATTGGTACACTAAGATCTCGTTCGTCTTCAATAATCATGTTGTGCATAATAATACAAGCTCTCATAATGTCTTGTAATACGTTTGTAGCCCAAAAACGTGACGGACCTGCGACAATCGCGAATCGAGCTTGAAGAACTCCAAAAGCACGTTCCATGTCTTTCCTACACGCTTCTTGCTTCGTAGCAAATAATTTTTTCTTTCGCGTTTGCTGCTCACGAATTGTTTGAACAAGAGTTGACCACTTCGGATATATGTTATCAGTTAAATAATAACCCATGGTGTACTCTTTACCTTGAATGGTGTAATTAGCTGAGGGGGCAACGCCGTTGGCAAGATTAGAAAAAAAAACTAGAGTTGTCTAACACATCAATATCATTATTGTTGCTTGGCGTATCTAAGTAAGCGTGCCATATCCAAATATTGTAATCTGTAACTGCTTCAAGAATTATAGTTGGGGAGCCACTTCGACTGGTATATTGTCCGGCCCATGCAGTTGGACAATTGTTCCATTTCCAATGCATACAATCTAAGCTGCCCAACATTCCAGGAAAGCCACGTTGTTGACCAATATAAAGCAGCCTTGCAATTTCATTGGCATTAGGTTCCCTTAGATATCGATATGAGAATATCTCCACGACAACACGAAAAAATCTTTTGATACTTTCAATTGCAGTGGACTCTCTGATTTTTAAGTACTTTTCTGTGGCATTTGCTAGTAAGCCATATGTCAACATTCGGAATGCAGCAGTTACTTTTTGTAAAGTCGATAATCCCAATTTACCAACTCCATCTCGTCGTTGCTGAAAGTAATTATCACGAGATTTCATTGTATCAACAATATGAAGGAATAAATTTCATGACATTCGATACCTACGACGAAACTTGTCTTCATTATACCTTGGGTTCTCAACAAAGTAGTCGTCGAATAAATTACAATCAACATTTTCTTGATTGCGATTAATCATTGTGTGACCAGGAACAGAGCCAACACTAGTGCTTGTCTTATCGCCTTGTCGCTCCAAGTAGTGCATTAAAATCTTGTTGTTGTTCATAATCATACGAGTTATCGTCTCCTCCGTTTGAGCAATCTCTGCCAGCAAGAAATTATCTTCATCTGAAGAATCATAGTCATTTAGCAAGTAAGATGAACCTCCACTGCTAAAACTCATTTTGGATATTGATTTTGAAAATTAACAAAATAATTATATGAAATTTTGCTATCAATAATGGAGTTTGTATTAATATCTTGCAAGGTTGGAAATGTGGATTTCTTATCCTCTACGCATTGGATAATGTGCGTGTTTTTCAATATTCTTTTTTTGCCTTGTCTTGCACTCCAACGGATACTTCCTCAATCTAACGGTCATATATTGTAATGAAATCCAATCAAACGGTCATCTATTTGAAATGTGGATTTCTTATCCTCTATGCATTGAAGAATATGTATGTTTGTCAATATTTTTTTCTTGCCTCGTCTTGCATTCCAACAGATATATTCTCAATCTAACGGTCATATACTGTACTGAAATCAATCAAGCGGTCATTTTTTTGAAATGTGGATTTCTTATTCTCTATACATTGGAGAATGTGTGTGTTTGTCAATATTCTTTTCTTGCCTTATCTTGCACTCCAATGGATATATTCTCAATCCAACGGTCATATATTATAATGAAATCCAATCAAACGGTCATCTTTTTGAAATGTGGATTTCTTATCCTCTATGCATTGGAGAATGTATGTGTCATGTGGATTTCTTATCTTATACGTATTGGAGAATGTGTGTGTGTTTGTCTATATTCCTTTCTTGCCTTGTCTTGCACTCTAAAAATCAATCAAATGGTCATCTTTTTGAAATTGAATTTTCTTATCTTAAAGCCTTGGACCATTATATATGGCAACCTTGCATTGGTTAGCAAGCACCACTACACGTTTCATATCCTTCAAACAAGTTTTGTATTCATTTATTTATTTGTTTTCTTCTTTAACAATGTCTCGATCATGTAGGTACTTTGCTCGTGAGGATCATATTCTATGCGAAGCATGGCTTGAAGTTTCTCAATACCCTATTGTGGGTTGATACCAATCTGCAGATAACTTTTGGGATCGTATTGTGGCAAAATATAACGAAACACTTAGCGAACAAGGAGAGTGTTGCAGCGTAAGATCCGTACAATCTCGCATGCACAACATATTAACGGAAGTAAAAAGACTGGTTAGTTGCGTGACAACGATTGAGAATAAGCATCAAAACGGTGCTTTAGATGAAGATAATTTAAGTTTCCTTTTTTTATCCTCCAGTTATATTATTTAATACTTCTTATTATTAAATTCTAGCATCATTCTTATGTATTTTTCATATAATTACAGATGTGCAAGGCGAAAATATTATTTATGCAAGATGCGAAGTACAAAAAGTGGTTCAAATTCGACCATGTTTGGCATATTATGAAGGATATTGAAAAATTCAAGGACAATGTTTCTACTGCGAGGCATATGTATAGGGAACCTAACTATGATTCTTTGCAATCTGAAAATGATTTTGATTCTCCTTGCACAAAATCTCCCGGTCTTTCTCCATTTACTTCTTTAGATGAGCTTGATGATAATCCCGTTGCAAATTCATCTCGACGACCTATTGGAGTGAAGAAAGCCAAATTGAAGAGGAAAACAAGTGAGGAGTCGTCAAATGTCTCTTGGATTTTTATGTTATGTGGTTCATTTTCATATGTTTACCCTTTTTTATTTTTATTATTTATTTTATTATTGACATTCTTTTGGTTTCATAGGTGGAGATGTACGAACTAAATGTTGAGCTGGTGTTGGTATGGGAGGCATTGGAAATGAGGTATGCTGCCTTTTTGACAAACATTTTGGACATCATATCATAATTTTGTGGGCAATCACATTGAAGAGATGGTTTGCGAATAATAACAATAAAATCTTAATTTGACAAAACGTATATTATATCCAAGCCATGTTGCAAGTATAAATAAGGAAAATTTGACGAAATAGCCCAAGTTGATGTCTTGTAATGAAACCTGTTTTTTTCAGCATTGTTTTCCTAACCCATTTTGAGGTTTGAAATGTCTACTTTTTTTTTTTGATTGAAAAGGAGGCATAATTGCCTGATTACAGTGGGCACATTCTGGGAAAGACATCTCCATTACATCATCTCTAATAATAGAAGCCTAGCCAGATGGGCATTGCTAAAGATGATAAGAGCCAACAACATGCTGAG
Source organism: Stephania japonica (assembly GCA_039657345.1). Classification (NCBI taxonomy): domain Eukaryota; kingdom Viridiplantae; phylum Streptophyta; class Magnoliopsida; order Ranunculales; family Menispermaceae; genus Stephania; species Stephania japonica. Next base: position 11,316,243 of record CM077564.1, on the reverse strand, counting down.
CTGCGAAGTTCGCCATCCAATCCGTCACACGGTTCCCTTCACAATGCACATGAACAATTTGAAGCTTCCAGTTCCTTCCTATCAACTCTTTAGTCTGTCTATGGTGTTTGTTAGGACAATTACCTCCATTTAGCACATCGACAACTAACTTGTTGTCCAACTCTAGTGCAACGACCCGTCATCTTAAATAGCGTGTATGGGTGTGTTGTAGTGAATGCAATTGTGTTTGTGTGGTGTGTATTATATAATTATGTAGTATTCATAAGTAGAAAATGGGATAACCCGGGGAATTTGTGAAGGCATGAATGCTGGTAGAGTGGCGAGAGCGCGAATACGCCCGAGTGAACTTGTTGGCGCGAGTTATATAGTAGTGTATATAATTATACATATATATATAAATAAGGAGTTATAAGTATATATATATATATATATATGATAAGGTTTAAGTGACCTCGAGATGGCAAATACGCATCTCAAGGCAAGGTTTTATTTAAAACCAAAACCCTCCACCGCCTATGTTGTATCGACAACGCGAGGAAGAAGAAGAGAGGAGCGGCTGGAGGGGGGCAACGGGGAGAAAAGAGACGCGAGAAAGAGAGATGGAGCTGGAGACGTGAGGGAGACGAAGAGGTCAACAAGTTGGGAGTTGTGTGCGCAAGTTCGGATAAGTTATTAAAGGATTTTTCAATTCGTTGGTTTCGAGAATTTGGGAAAAATGGAAGTGAAAACGAATCAATGTTATGGGGTTCGATTTTAATGGGTTTGGTGAGGTTACAAGGATCATTAGAATCATTTTTTTGTGAGGAAATTAGATTGTACTGATAAATTGATTATTTAGGCTGTGATTTGGGATTTTCGAATTTGTTGTTGAAATTCTTGATGATTGGTGGTTGATGCTGGAAATCTATATAAATATGTGATGTGTGGGTGTTCCTCTCTGAGGTTGCAGGTATTATGATTGATGAATGAGAGGGGAACTGCAACTGAGCTGAATTGGCTCTGTTGCAGGAAACCAGCAGCTAGCGCATTGGGGCAATGGCCAGCACATTAACTGCTCAAGGAAAAAGGAAATTGAGAAATAGAAACAAAGCTGATTTAGCTGTTGCAGGAACTCAATGGCCAGCACGGTGGAGCAATGGCCAGCGCGCTGGATGATCAAGAAAAGGAAATGGATAAGTGTTGGACATCGCGTTAGTCTTGGTGCGACGCGATGGACAGAGGGAAATGAGAATAAGGAAAATAAAAAATACTAGATATTGCGTTAACTTTAGTCCGACGTGATAAGCAGTAAAGATTGAGAATAATGAGATTAGTTAGGGGAATTTTGTAGAGTATGGATTTAGATTTGAATTATAAACCATACTGTAGATTATAGGTTGACATTAGTTAATGTGGTATAGGTTTCCGAGCACAAGGAGACGGAAGTGAACCTCGAGAGCAAGGAAATCAAGAGTCAGGATTAAGGAAGCGTGGTCAATGTAAGTGGGACTCGATTTTTCATCAATTATGCAACGTAATTAGTTAATATTAGAGCACATAGTATTAGAGACTGGAAATGGGGCAATGTACTGTGACTTAAACCATTTTAGTATTGTTTTACAAATGAAATTTAAGGAAAAATCGAAAAGAGGTTTGGCGGGACGGATTGACCTGGGGTTTGGAACTGTAGTGGAGTTGCTTCCCATCACCGCGCCCAGTGTCTTGGGAATTATCCTGATCAATGCTTTCCATTTGAGTTGGCGGCACATCACTTATGTATTATCAGCTGTCAGTGGTAATTCATGAGTGATGTGGGAGTGCGACTCTTGGATTGAAATGAAATAAAAGCCTAAATCACAATACAGCTGTAAAAGACTTATGAAATTGCATTCATTTATGTATTGTTTATATTGTTTTAATACCCTCTTTAAATACATGTTGGATTCATATTGATATGCATTGGTTTTGTTATTTAGTTGATAATTGATGAATCATTCGAGAGTCACGTACTGAGCATATAGAAGCTCACCCAACAATTCAATTTCAGGTTATTGACTTACTGCGGAGGAGAAAGAAAAAGGAAGCTTTAGGAGTTTCGAAGACTTCTCTTGATGTAATGATACTGAAGTATATATGTATATATTGTTTGACTTTGTTGTAATATAACTAGGGATTGGACTACTTTTACTAATCGACAAAATTCTGTATGATATAGTTTTGAGACACTGTATAAGATTATTAGAAAAGTTTTAAATTTTCGCTGTTTTTAAACAAAGTTTTATTCGATATATGTGATATACAGGTTGTTATCAGGTGATACGAAAAAGGCTGCTGGCTCTAGTTAGGCCTGATCTGGTGTACTGGGGCTTAATTAGAGTTTCAGGGTAAACATCTTCTATTTAGGGTAGGGGCTGTCACAGTTAGTATCAGAGCTTGGTTCTAAATAAGCTTGGCTTATAAGAAGAATGTAAACCTGATAACAAAGTTTTATCGTGATTGGGGGGGGGGAATAGAATTAAATAATTGCATAGGTATATATTATTTGCTGAATTTATGTATATCTATAGAATAGATATGATTCCCCTGTGTTCTCTTAGTAGTATATTAATGGTTTACCTTGCTGTATGGACAAAATCCCATGGCTGAGCAAGGAGAGGGATCTCCAGGGCCTTAACAACAGGAAGAAGTAAATAGGGAAATAGAATGGAAAACGCGCACGGAAAAGCAGTTACAAGAAGTGCTGGAGGCACAAAATAGACTAATGGCTACATTGATGGCTCAAGTAGTACCTCCTATTGTACAAGTAGACACTCAACCGGTGGCCAGTCCTGAGGCCAGTAGAGCTGAGGGAGGAGCGGAGAATGTTGCAATTCCAGTAGTATCTGTTGGGGTACGGGGTCAAGTACCGTTTCAGGGGACACTTCCTGCAATTCCAGTGGCACTTGTAGATGCTGAGAAAGCTCTATACTGGCGGACTAGGAAAGAATTTATGAAGTACAATATTATGAGATTTGATGGCAATATGGTGGATGGACTGGCTGAAGCATGGGTGTTGGAGATGGAGCAACGATTTGAAGCTATTGAGGTAGGGGATCGGTTTAAGGTAAGATTAGTGGCTTTTGTGTTGGTGGATTTGCTTGGAAGTGGTGGAAATCTTTAGAAAGGGAAGGTAAAGTCCCCACCACATGGTCAGAGTTCAGAACTATTTTCTATAAGCAGTATTTTCCCAAACCGGTTTGGAACAGGAAGAAGGCTGAGTTTATAAATTTGAAATAGGGAACTATGACTGTGAGGGAATATGAACAGAAATTTAATGAGTTGAGCGAATTTGCACCTGAATTAGTAGAGTTAGAGGAGAATAAAATAGATCTGTTCATTAATGGTTTGGAAACAGAGATACGTATCGTGGTGTCCTCTCATCCTCGCACTAGTTTTGGATTTATTTTTGAGAGTGCTATGGAAGTTGAGATGGTTATTATGGCTAGACCTTCAGCAACAGCAGAACGGTTACCACCACCTCCGCAATACACTAGGAGTTAAAGGGCTAGAGAGTTCGTGAATATTCAACCAGGGCAATCAATTGGGCATAAGAGGAACCGATATTTCTTTCAGCAGTGTGATGGTAATAGAAGGACAGTTGAGGGTTCTTCAATATCAGGAGTACCTAGTCAATCGGACTGTTACACATGTAAGTGCACCAGTTTCTGTACCTGCTATTTCCCAGGCTTCAGTTGCACGACCACTTCCACCGGTATCACAGTCAGGAGGCAGAGGTAGAGGTAGAAGTAGAGGTAGAGGTCAGTCTGGGTTTCGATCGAGTAGCCTTGTACAGAGTTCTCAAGCTAGTGCAATGTTTCGTCAACCCAATGTTATTTGCTATCGTTGTGGACAGACAGGGCACATTCAGAGAGAGTGTCCTTTACCATTAATTGATACCATTTGAGACAGTGTAGCTCAGACGTCGTGCGGGCAGACTCATGTAATGGCTGAGGCAGACCCTGAGGCTACCCGGAGGCTGGTGGAAGGTATCATTAATATTTGTGGTAGAGATATGCATGTTTTAATTGATGTTGGTTCTACATTTTTTTTTTAATTTCGGGTGAAATGGTAGATAAATTGAAATTGAAACCTATTAGAGCCAAAACATTGTTGATCCTAAGCACAGCAGTGAGCGAGAAACCTTATCCTAACCTGACTTGTAGGAATTGTGTAATAAAAATTGGGGAGAATGAATTTCCTATCAGTCTTAAGATAATGGAGTACTTAGAGTATGATGCATTTTTAGGTATGGATTGGTTATCCATGTATTGGGCTAGTATTGATTATTTTCGCAAACGAGTCGTTTTGAATGTTCCACATCTATCTGGGGTTGCAGTATATCAAGGATACAATCTGAAAGGATTCGCGACTTGGGGTTGAATAGCTACTCCGGGGGAGGTAGAGATGTGTGCAGGGGTTACGACATTGAATAGACCTGGACAGGAGACTAAAATTCCTGTGGTGTGTGAATTTTCATAAGTTTTTCCATCTGAACTACCTGGACTTCCACCACCAAGAGTTATTGATTTCATTATTGAGACTATACCTGGCACAAAACCTATATCAATTCCTCCTTACCGTATGACACCTAAGGAATTACGGGAGTTACAGGTTCAAATTGAGGAGTTGTTAATGAAAGGATTCATTTGACCTAGCATGTAACAACCCCAAATTTTTGACTGACTTGTGTTACACTTGTCAGGATTGTGACCCGGCTATGTGAAAGAGTCGACACTGAGGTAATTTTATGATTCTTTGATTGTGTGTATTAGTATTTTGGTATTTTACGGGTCTCGAGCCGTTCAGGCGATTTTTAGTTGAGTGAGGTTTCGCCTAGTTAAACGGGGAATAAAAACACAATAAAGAATACAAATAAATGAATTTTCTGATAATTTAATTAATAAATTGATGGGATATGGCAAGAAAACGGGCACGACAAACCAAGTTTAGAAGAAATACGGACCGAGGATCACAAGACCAATGCGAGAGTTGGATAGTCTCGTAACATACGGACTACGAAATTTAAATTGTTAAAGTAACACAGCTTAATAAGGAGAGTCACTAGATTTACCTCGAGATTTGTATTTGTGTTGAGTTAAGATGATGAGGTGACACATAAGGGTAAATGTTTCAAAATGTGCAAGTTTTAAACTCAAGGGCAAAAGAGTCATTTGGTTGTATATATATAAAACGTTGTAACATAAACCCTATTTCACTATTCATCATCTCCCTCACCAAACAAACCGTCACCCACTCTATCCATTTTCGCCTTTGTTTCACGGATCTTGTACCTCCGACCAAGCTAGGGGTGGTCGGAAACCGGGGACGAGCTCTCCTCCTCTCTTTCTCTCTCCCTCCTCTCGGTTTCTCTGCTCACTCACTCCTCGGTCTCGGTTTGCACACTCTCTCTTCTCGGCTGTCTTCCTTCCTCCTCCTCGGACCGTCACCACCACCACCCTCTACGACACTGCCACCCTGACCAACCACCGGAGACACCTGGGTAAGTGTTTCCTTGCACCTATCTTCTTGTTTCCCCTCTCCTCAGTTCGTCACCTCCTTAACAGTTCTCTCGTTTCATCTCACTGTGCACCTATTTCTCACCCACTGTCTGGTCACTGTGGGCCATCTCTAACCGGGAACTTGGGCGTAGACTACCCACGTAGGTTTCGATGTTCCCGGAGGGCTCCAAGTTCGGTGAATGGTGGTTTTTTTGACGAGATAGGAGGGTTATTGCCTACTGTTTTTGACGTTTTTTTGGAATGTTTGTGACTGTGTTGCCCACTGTTTTGGGGGCTGCCGTGACCGGTGGGACCGTCCCCAATCACGGCTGATCGGAGGTGAACCTCCGGTGACCCCACTGGCCGGAGATGGTCCCTCAAGGTGTAGCATTTGTGTGAGTTATGTGTGTGTTCTCTTTCAATTTTTCTTTTCTCCTTTCATTTTCTCTTTGTTGTTAAGATGTTGTTGTGTGTGGTGTGCGTGATGTGTGGGGGTGTATGACAGTGTGTGTGCACACCCCAGTTGGGGTGTGGGAGGTGCTATGTGTGCATGGGGTGTGTGACCATAATGTATGTAATTGTATGTTTGTGAATAAATGAAAAGGATTATAAGTATGGACATTTTTAAATGATCATGGGCTCGTATTAAGGCCCAACAAGGGCCTAATACACTCATGATAATATGGGTCTATAACAAGTTACAAATGGTGTGTATATGGGTTGTGTAAAGTCCAATGAGGGTTTAATATAATAGGTACAACTTAAAGCCCAAAACAAATACATAAAATGTAAGAATGCGCCCATATATCTAGGCCCAATAATTGTCCACACAAATAGCCTACTTAGGTGAGTATAAACTTGATAAATAGGCACAACTTAAAGCCCAAAGAGAGTTATGCTTTGTAAAACAAATGGGCCATGACCATAGAGATGGTTTAATTCACGACGATTTGGGTCGCATCAACAAATGGTTGTAAAACAAACACCTTAAGACTAAATGCGAGCCTTAAACTAATATTCGAGATTCAAAACTTTATCAGGTAGTCGAGAACTCGCGGGGAACGCGTTAGAGTCTCGGAGTGAATACCGGGTAACGATTAGTCAGGTAAGTACATATTTACCTTGTATGTGTGTATGTTAGTAGGCCAGTAAGGAAATAACATGTGATTTATACATCCTCTATTCATTGATATTGTGATTTGATCCCTTGTTTGAAATTCTATTCCTTTTCCTTGGTTGTATGTTCTCGGCATGAGTATGTGTCTCGAAGGTATCATGTGGTCCCGCACTAGCTGGGACAACGAGAGTGCCCTCTGCAGGGGTAACTGACCACCCTTAGTATGTGTGTACTGGGTACTGGATTCGATAGGTGTTGCGATGCCTCTCAATTTCACGCTGCGCTAGTGTTGCGACATTGCCCGGGGAGATCTTGCGAGATCTTTGCCGTATTGCTATGAAATTAGACCACTCATGGGCCTCTTTTGAATTTTAGAACATGCAAATATCGATTGATATCTATCAGTCTGCTTATCATGCACTTGATTTATTTACTTTCCTGTCATTTCATTTCCGCATGATATTTGGACTGCTTTACTTGTTAAATCTTAAATTACTGTTATATACTTCTGGCACTACTTTCGATTTCTTCAGTTGCTTACCGTTTAGTTTGTGACGGTGGGTGCAGATAGGGTGGAGACCAGCAAAGGCAAGTGGCCTTGCCTAGGAGATCTACTTTGAGGACTAGCAGCGGGATTAGAGAGACTCTATAGTATGTGTTTATGTTTTGTTGATTTGTATATCGTTTCATACTTATATTTTTGGGATTATCGAACTTGGTGTTTTTGGTGAGACTGGTATCATGTATATATGCTTATTGAATTGTACATGAATACCCAGGTTTTCCCACACTTATGGAATTCCTATATTTCCTTTGATTGAGTTATTTCCCCTTGTTATTACTGTTTAGTCTTTCTCTGTGTATTATTGCAATAACTCTTTTATAAATTACTAAATTGATTAAATCGAAGGTTGATTAGGCTCGTCAGGTTGCCAAGTGATGACTTGGGGCCTGCACAGGTCTAGACCGGGCGTACCCAATTGCATGGAGAAATTAGGGCCGTTACAGTTAGTATCAGAGCCTAAGGTTATAACGACCTGACTCTTGATTTAAAACACAAACCATTAACACAACGAAAGTTAGAAATGGTTGAACTTAGAGTGGAAAACCCTACGATCCTAATTAGAACTTTAGTTTGGAGGGACGAGTTGGGATAAGTTGGATGTCATGTTTATACATATTACGATTGTTGATTGTAATATATTGTATGCGGTAGCTACCCATTGATCCGAGAAATTCATTTTCTTGTTCAAACGACAATGGCGGATCAACCAAGTCCGAGCGACGATATCGGCATGATTTTGTCACGATGCCTTGAGGAGATACGTACATTATCTCATAGAGCCGCGACGCAGGACCAGAGATTTGAGGAGTTAGTGCAGTCACTGAGGACACCCGCACAGGCTACCATGACACCATTGACTCCGACTACGCCTTTGTCGCCTGTTTCTACCACTCAGAGGACGGAGACTCCAGTAGCTACGGCTTCCACAGCACCGATTCCGGTTACAGTTGTGCCAGGGACTACAGTTGCACAGATAGTACAGACTGAGGGTGCTACACATCTGATTCAGACTGAGGAGACTCCACTAACACCTGTAGCTGCTCAGAGACTACTCTAGTCACTACCCCGGAGAAGAGTCCTAGGGCCACTACTGAGGCGAGGCAGTGGAGAGAATTTAAGAGGCACGATCCAATTAAGTTTTTCGGTGGTACAGATGTAGCAGCGGCAGAGCTTTTCCTGAAGAACCATGAGAAGATTCATACTATTATCACGACCGAGGATCACATGAGAGCAACGATTTCCTCATCCATGCTTCAGTGGGGAGGCGGATAATTGGTGGACTACCATTGTCACTACTTGAGGCATTCCGCGAGACTGGATCGACTTCAAGACCCAGTTTAACCAGAAGTATTTCCCACCGACAGTGTTACGGGCGAAGAGGAATGAGTTTACTTCATTGCGACAGTCAGTAGGAGAGCCAGTGATGGATTATATGGGCAGGTTTATTCAATTACTACCTAATGTTGGGGGATCAACAGATTCGGAGGCCGATCATATCTACTATTTCACTAAGGGCTTGCTACCTGCCATTGGGGGTTCAGTAGTCACTGCCGAGCCAGAGACTCTTCAGAGAGCTTATGAGCGGAGCTTAGCTAGAGAGAGTTACCTGATTTCTCACCCAGATGAGGTGAGACCGGTCAGACTTGAGACTAGATCAGAGGATCATCAGGACAAGAAACGGAGGAAGAACAGACTTCGTTACCGAGATTCCAGAGCTCGAGTGTAGGATCCATTGCACCACCTACTCGACCAGCACAGACGATTCCACTAGTGCCGAGCTTTGCTAGTCATCCTCCACAGCCTACGAGACTGCATGACGATTAGCTATAGGGACGACCTACAACGAGCCGAGATTCGCGAGAGGAGGTAGACAGAGACAGACACAGAGGTCAGGGCAAACTCAGACCCAAAGATCTACATAGAGTCGAGGACAGGGTCAGACTCAGGGTACACAGGATACACGTACATGTTACAGATGCGGCAGAGTTGGCCACATCCAGGCTCAGTGTACTCAGCCTAAGATGACACAGGCACAACATCATCAGCACCAGAGGGAGCGGGTGCAGGCAGTAGTTGAGCCAGATTCGAGGGCGTCCTGAAACCTAGTCGAGGGTATGATTTCTATCTGTAGTACATTCATCCATACTATGTTCGATTCTGGTTCCATTATTTCATTTATTTCCGGACATATGGTAGACATGTTAGAGTTGAGACCCATTAGACTTAGTAGACTCTGATCCTTAGCACGGCTGCTGGGGACAAGATTTACCCAAACTTTTTGTGTGTTGAGTTTCCGGTAGAGATAGAGGGCTACGAGTTTCCTGCTGACTTGAGAGTGCTTGAGTTTCTCGAGTTCGATGCATTGTTGGGCATGGATTGGTTAGGAGTGTACCATGCTCAAATCAGTTGTTACGAGAAGACGATCACGATTCCGTTGGCAGATGGTACGAAGATCAGCATTCAGGGTAACGCACCATTACTTCCGATCACCAGAGGCAGAGAGGCCACGAATTGCGATGTCGAGACTGTTGAGAGCGTCATTAGCACTAGTGTGAGACAGGAGGTTGACATAGCAGATGTACCAATCATATATGAGTTCACTGACGTATTCCCCGAGGATTTGCCAGGATTACCACCGCAGCGGATGATCGATTTCATAGTTGACTTAGCCCTAGGGACTAGACCGATTTTGATACCACCATATAGAATGGCACCCCGAGAGCTTGAGGAGCTGAGGAGTCAGCTAGATGAGTTGTAAGAGTTGGGCTTCATCAGTCCTAGTATGTCTCCATGGGGGGCACCAGTGTTGTTCGTTAAGAAGAAGGACGGTAGTTTGAGGCTTTATATCGACTACATGCAATTGAACAAGGTTACAAAGAAGAATAAGTATCCGTCACCGCGCATCGACGACTTGTTTGATCAGTTGACCGGAGCGCAATGGTTTTCTAAGATAGATCTGAGGTCAGGCTATCATCAGCTCAGGATTAGGACTGAGGATCAAGAGAAGACATCATTCAGCACGAGATACGGTCACAGTCATGCCGTTTGGATTGACTAATGCACCAGCGATGTTCATAGACCTGATGCACCGAGTGATAACGGATTTCCTAGATCGATTCGTGATTGTATTCATCGACGACATCCTCATCTATTCCAGGATTCGTGAGGAGCACGAGGGACATCTTCGAGCAGTGTTGCAGACTCTGAGGGACCACCGACTCTACGCTAAGTTTAGCAAGTGCGAGTTTTGGCTACCATAGGTCAGATTTTTAGGGCACGTAGTTAGAGCTGACGGTGTTGTCGTTAATCCAGAGAAGATTAGATCCGTGATTGAGTGGCCTACTCCGACGACCGTGTAACGGCCCAAATTAATTTAATTGAGTATTAGTGTTAATCACGATGATTAACGGTTAATTCGGGCGTTACGGTGACAGCTGGGTGGACTCAAATAAGAGTACCCAGGTTATATTGTGTTAATTGTGTATGTTGTATGTCTATTATTGTGATGTGGAAATTTATTATTTATATAAACATCACATGTGTGTAAGTTGACATCGGGCAAGACTACGAGTCGGGTATATGTCCCGAAGTGCGTGTCGAGGACCGGTGCACCGGTATTAGGTAGCGGGTACGGGGCATGGGTTGCCGGGTAGCTGAGTGCTAGTGTGACGCACTTATGAATTTTATATAATTTATTAGGTGATTTAACCTAAGGTTGAATTAATGTATTAATGAATTAGTTGAAGTGCTATAGTTTGATAAGAAAAATCAAAGCATGCATAGGATAATTCTCGAGATGCACAACAAGGAAATTCGAGATAGATAATGTCATGATAAGGAGTATGAGGATGAGTGACATAGAGCGATCAAGGACCCTTAGATAATCCTCGAGATGCGTGTATACTGACAGATTAGACGACCACTTGTATATATACCCCTTTGATCGATGGACATGCAAACCCAACAATTCCACAATGAAATTTGAGAGTGCTCGTGAGAGAAATCGAAGCTGGAGCGAGGAGAATTCGAGTGTTGGAGAGAGGATTCGAGCATTAAAGCATCGATCCAAGGTAATCTCTACCATCTAAATGTAAATTTTTGGAAAAAAATGTGGGTTTTGTGGGTTGAGATTTAAACGAATTTTTGATTGAAAATCATCACTTGTTTTTGATGAATTTAGAGTTATTGAAGTTGGTCTTGATGAATTACATTTATTGGGATCGAATTTGTGGAAAATTGAGGTGATTGGGAAAATTGTTGGGGTTGTATGCATGCATGTAAATCCGGGAATTGAGTGTGTTTTTGGTGGATTGGTGGTGAAATTTTGAGGTTTTGAGGGTCTCTAATGGGTAGAGATTGAAGAGAAATGGAGAGGAAGGAAAAAGAGAGTCAAGAGAAGCAACAAAAAAAAAGGAAAAAAAAAAAGAGATGAAGAACTGAGGCGGCCGGTGCGCTCTCAGTGAGAGGAGGAAGAAGGGGGGGGGCACGCGTGCGCGTGCGCGCGTGCGTGGCCCTGGGCCGAGGCTGGGCGCCCAGCCCATCCGGGTGGCCGGCCAAACCGCCCGGCCCAACCGGGTGGGCTGGGCCCCGACCCGGACCCGGCCCGAGAGAGGGGTCGAACCGGGCCGACCCGGTTGGGTCGGGTCCGACCCGGTTCGAGGGACCCACATATATTATTTAAATAATATATTTAAATAATATTTTTATTTATTTATTTTAAAAAAAATAGAAAACAGTTTTAAATTCTGGAAAATAGGAAAAATAGTAAAAAAATATCAGAAAAATTGGGAAAAATTCTAGAAAAATATAGAAAATTTGAAAAGGGTAGAAAAGTAGGTACGGGACTTTTCGGGTATTTTTGAAACCCAGACATTGTCGGAAGAGGTACCACAACCGCAAAATGGAATATATGATATAATATTATAAATGTGTTATTAATAATATAAAACACTATAAATGGACTAGGGGATCTGGGAACCATAGCTCGGGCATAGGAGAGCTAGGCGGGTCGGATTGACGGGTTCGGGAAGTCGGAGTGCGTAGTTACAGGTGCGTAAAACCCTTGAGAATGTTACACTTTAATTCATGCGTGGTTTGTCCATATGAATGATGTGTTTATTCATTTGTTTATTTATCGCCTTGTTACATATTTTGGTTGCCATGTTATGCATTGCGATCATGTGTTGGACGGTGTTTGATGTGTTCACATTGTCGGAGGTTAATCGAGATGGTCGTGGTACGGAATTGAGTAGGCTAGGTTGTAGCGCGTGTACTGGGCATAGCCGGTGAATAGCTACCCGAGCAGCGGGGTGCACGTGTCCGGTGGGTTGCGATTTGTTCCGGTCACCGTTAGTAGTTTGGGTGTGGTCTAGGCTTGATGTGCTCGGCGGGGGCATCCGAATCTACGAAGTATGATCTAGTTTGGTTAGACTCCGTCACACTTCTATCTAGTTTTCTTATAAATGATATCGTGGTTGGACCAGATTTCTCGAATGGTGTGTTATTTCTACTGTGTGTGATCGAATGGTTTTATTTTGGATACTGTTTACGGCCAGCCATAGGAATATGATTCCTGTCGTCAGGGTCATATTCATATGTCTCGCAGGTTATTGTGGTTTTTCATGATTAACGTGTAGACTTCTCTTGGAAATTTACTCCTTTGGGCTCGTTCTTTGTATGTGTTGGGCAGCGAGCGCAGATCCGGTACGAGCAAGAGCAAGGGAAAGGAGATACTAGGCGACTATCTCTAAGGCCGTTCTTTGCGATAGCTCGTGTTTTGATATTATGTATGTATATACTATTTTCTTTGGGTTTTGGGGACTTTATAACTTTATCACATGTATATGGATTACCGTTTAGTTCGTCTCGTTATATACATGGTGTTTGTATCCAGGGTTTTCCACTACTTAGGTTAAATAAATTCTCATAAAATATGAATTAAGTGCTTCCGCTGATGATATAATTGTAATTATCAACTAATCTGCTAGATGTGTCAGACAACTTAATATAGTAGGATTAGTTACACGGAGCATCACTTCACAAAGCTGCGGACGTGGCAGCAGTGATGACGTGTTCGGTGATGTGACAGACGCTGCTGGGCTTGAGGGCAGAAGGCGTGGGTCACGGGGCGGCCCCGGGAGATTTAGGGCCGTCACAGTTGGTATCAGAGCGAGAGTTTCGAGAGAATAATTTGTTAAAGAGTTTTACAAGATCATAAACCTTAACAAACTAGATGTGGAAACCCGATGAGTCTGCCTAGAACTTTTAGTTGGGAAGCAAGAAAGCGGGTATAGCTTGGATTGTTATGTGATATATGTATTGTTGTATATATATATATACTATACGAATACGTATGTACGAGGCTTATCCGGACACGCATCACGATGCAGGACACGATGGATGGACATCCTAGTGATACCGCGAGGGCTTCCGGATCGTCAGTTCCCATAAAGGACCGAGTTACGGCACATGAGACTCAGATAGCCGAGATCTTACGACTGTTGAGAGAGCAGGCCGCTATGATGGCTGGATTGGCTATGTCAAGGGAGGCAGTAGCAACTACGGGACCCACAGAGACCGCAGTTACTCTTACTCAGGCGGTGGTACCCGAGGTTCTGGCAGTTGATACTACACTGGTAGTAGCGGCAGTGGAGAAACCGATTCCTACACCTACCGCAGCAGTAGAGGTTACCCCAACGGTAGTGTTAGAGTATGTGATGGATCCGCAGGCCAGGAGGTTACGGGATTTCCTCAAGTTTCAGCCCGCTTACTTTTATGGAGGAGGAGACCCTGAGGCTGCAGGAGATTGGATTGTATCACACCAGCGCCTGCACAAGGAGTTGAACACGGAAGAGAGGTTCAGAGCGAGACTGTTTGGGACTTGTTTTGGATCAGATGCTGCAGTATGGTGGACTAACTATCAGGAGACACATGCTGATCCCACGACTTGGGCAGAGTTCCGAGAGATATTTTATGACCAGTTCATACCTATGGAGGTGCGATTGAGATTGAGGGAGGAGTTCCTATCCCTGAGGCAGGGAAACCGGAGCATGCTACAGTATATGGACCGATACCGCTATCTTCTGCAGTTCTTTATGGACATTGCCGGTACCGAGCGTTTGCAGATTTACTACTTTGTTCGGGGGGTTGAGGAGGTGATTGCGAGCGCGATTGTGTCGTCGGGGCTTCGACGTTACGTGCTATGTTCGAGAGAGCCTTGACTTATGAGACATTCCCTACTACAGAAGAATGGCATTCCAGTGACCGCGTCGAAATTTGGAAGAGAGAGAGGCGGGTTCACGGCGGATGGAAGGTCGAAACGGTAATGTGAGGAATCTGATGGAGATAGTAGGAGTGATCACCAGGACAGTAGACCCCGATATGAGGATAAACAGAGGGATCGACGGCACGGAGGCGATGACCGAGACGGCAGGGCATATGCGATGTCAGCACCACAACAACCTTATACACGGGACCAGAGAGGTAGAAATCGAGATCAGATAGACCGTAATTATAGACATCACTCTGAGGGCCGACCGTCTGGAGGAAGTGACAGACGTAGATGTTATAGGTGCGGTCAGAGAGGTCACATTAGTGTGAATTGTTGTAGAGCCTTTCCAGCACCAGAGATTCCACAGACCGATGAAAGAGTTCACGTTGTAGTATCGCCATGATCAGAGACGACCCGACAGCATGAGCAGGGTACGTCACTATTATGTTTTTCTATGCGTGTGTTGCATATAGGTTGATTGATTCATTATAGTTGTTGTTCTTGTTGCATTTCATGCATTCGTTGCATCTATGTTGATTCGTTCACTTAGATTAGTGTATCCTAGTTGATTAGTACACTAGAGGATGGTGGAATCTTGGTTGATTTGTTCACCAGGTTTTAATAGAAGAGCTGGTTGATGTGTTCACCAGGTTTTAGTGGAATACTTGGTTGATTTGTTCACCAGGTTTTAATAGAAGATTGGTTGATGTGTTCACCGAGAGATTGATTTATTGGTACACCAGGTTTTGGTGGGATACTGGTTGATTTGTTCACCAGGATTTTGGTTGAAGACTGGTTGATTTGTTCACCAGGGCCAGGCTGATGTGTTTCCCTGGGATAGGCTGATTTGTTCACAAGGGTCAGGTTGATGTGTTTCCCTGGGATAGGTAGATGTGTTCCCTAAGAATTTTAGTTGATTCGTTCACTGAAGGGTTAGAGTTGAGTAGTTCATTTAGACTACAAGTGTCAGGTTGAATAGCGGGTAGTTGCGTCCATTTTGCAACTTCGAGAAGAGATATTGGTTATTGTAATTTCGGGGACGAAATTTTCCCTAGTTGGGAAGAATTGTAACGGCCCAAATTAATTTAATTGAGTATTAGTGTTAATCACGATGATTAACGGTTAATTCGGGCGTTACGGTGACAGCTGGGTGGACTCAAATAAGAGTACCCAGGTTATATTGTGTTAATTGTGTATGTTGTATGTCTATTATTGTGATGTGGAAATTTATTATTTATATAAACATCACATGTGTGTAAGTTGACATCGGGCAAGACTACGAGTCGGGTATATGTCCCGAAGTGCGTGTCGAGGACCGGGTACAGGGTATTGGGTAGCTGGGGTACGGGGCATGGGTTGCCGGGTAGCTGAGTGCTAGTGTGACGCACTTATGAATTTTATATAATTTATTAGGTGATTTAACCTAAGGTTGAATTAATGTATTAATGAATTAGTTGAAGTCCTATAGTTTGATAAGAAAAATCAGCATGCATAGGATAATTCTCGAGATGCACAACAAGGAAATTCGAGATAGATAATGTCATGATAAGGAGTATGAGGATGAGTGACATAGGGCGATCAAGGACCCTTAGATAATCCTCGAGATGCGTGTATACAACAGATTAGACAGCCACTTGTATATATACCCCTTTGATCGATGGACATGCAAACCCAACAATTCCACAATGAAATTTGGAGTGCTCTGTGAGAGAAATCGAAGCTGGAGCGGGGAGAATTCGAGCGTTGGAGAGAGGATTCGAGCATTAAAGCATCGATCCAAGGTAATCTCTACCATCTAAATGTAAATTTTTGGAAAAAAATGTGGGTTTTGTGGGTTGAGATTTAAACGAATTTTTGATTGAAAATCATCACTGTTTTTGATGAATTTAGAGTTATTGAAGTTGGTCTTGATGAATTACATTTATTGGGATCGAATTTGTGGAAAATTGAGGTGATTGGGAAAATTGTTGGGGTTGTATGCATGCATGTAAATCCGGGAATTGAGTGTGTTTTTGGTGGATTGGTGGTGAAATTTTGAGGTTTGGAGGGTCTCTAATGGGTAGAGATTGAAGAGAAATGGAGAGGAGGGAAGAAGAGAGTCAAGAGAAGCAACAAAAAAAAGGAAAAAAAAAGAGATGAAGAACCAGAGGCGCCGGTGCGCCTCTCAGTGAGAGAGAAGAAGGGGGCACGCACGCACGCGTGCGTGCGTGCGTGCACCCCTGGCCCGGCTGGGCCGGCCCAGCCCATCCGGGTGGGCGGGCCAAACCGCCTTGGCTGGCCGGGTGGGCTGGACCGGCCCGACCGGACCGCCCTGAGAGGCCGAACCGGGCCGACCCGGTTGGGTCGGGTCCGACCCGGTTCGAGGGACCCACATATATTATTTAAATAATATATTTAAATAATATTTTTATTTATTTATTTAAAAAAAAAAAACAGAAAACAGTTTTAAATTCTGGAAAATAGGAAAAATAGGAAAAAAATATCAGAAAAATTGGGAAAAATTCTAGAAAAATATAGAAAATTTGAAAAAGGTAGAAAAGTAGGTACGGGACTTTTCGGGTATTTTTGGAACCCCGACATTGTCCGGAAGAGGTACCACAACTGTAAAATGGAATATATGATATAATATTATAAATGTGTTATTAATAATATAAAACACTATAAATGGACTTCAGGAACTGGGGAACCATAGCTCGGGCATAGGAGAGCTAGGCGGGTCGGATTGACGGGTTCGGGAAGTCGGAGTGCGTAGTTACAGGTGCGTAAAACCCTTGAGAATGTTACACTTTAATTCATGCGTGGTTTGTCCATATGAATGATGTGTTTATTCATTTGTTTATTTATCGCCTTGTTACATATTTTGGTTGCCATGTTATGCATTGCGATCATGTGTTGGACGGTGTTTGATGTGTTCACATTGTCGGAGGTTAATCGAGATGGTCGTGGTACGGAATTGAGTAGGCTAGGTTGTAGCGCGTGTCTTGGGCATAGCTCGGTGAATAGCTACCCGAGCAATGGGTGCACGTGTCCGGTGGGTTGCGATTTGTTCCGGTCACCGTTAGTAGTTTGGGTGTGGTCTAGGCTTGATGTGCTGCTCGGTAGGGGGCATCCGAATCTATGAAGTATGATCTAGTTTGGTTAGACTCGTCACACTTCTATCTAGTTTTCTTATAAATGATATCGTGGTTGGACAGATTTCTCGAATGGTGTGTTATTTCTCTGTGTGTGATCGAATGGTTTTATTTTGGATATCTTGTTTACGGCCGACCATAGGAATATGATTCTGTCGTCGGGGTCATATTCATATGTCTCGCAGTTATTGTGGTTTTTCATGATTAACGTGTAGACTTCTCTTGGGAATTTACTCACTAGGCTCGTTCTTTGTATGTGTTGGGCAAGCGAGCGCGAGATCCGGTACGAGCAAGAGCAAGGGAAAGGAGATACTAGGCGACTATCTCTAAGGCCGTTTCTGCTGATAGCTCGTGTTTTGATATTATGTATGTATATACTATTTTACTGGGTTTTGGGGACTTTATAACTTTATCACATGTATATGGATTACTGTTTAGTTCGTCTCAGTTATATACATGGTGTTTGTATCCGGGTTTTCCACTACTTAGGTTAAATAAATTCTCATAAAATATGAATTAAGTGCTTCCATTGATGATATAATTGTAATTATCAACTAATCGCTAGATGTGTCAGACAACTTAATATAGTAGGATTAGTTACACGGAGCATCACTTCACAGAGCTGCGGACGTGGCAGCAGTGATGACGTGTCCGGTGATGTGACAGACGCTGCTGGGCTTGAGGGCAGAAGGCGTGGGTCACGGGGCGGCCCCGGGAGATTTAGGGCCATCACAGACCGTGACTCAGATTCGCAATTTTCTAGGGTTAGCAGGTTACTATCGTCGATTCGTGCGAGACTTCTCCAAGATTGCTCCACCGATGACGAAACTGACGCAAAAGAACGCGAAGTTCGATTAGAATGAAGAGTGTGAAGCAGGCATTCTCTACTCTGAAGGAGAAATTGACGACCGCGCCTGTCTTAGCATTGCTCGAGACCGGGAAAGACTTAGTCGTGTATACTTATGCGTCGAAGATTGGTTTGGGTGGTGTACTGATGCAAGAGGGCCGAGTTATCGCTTATGCATTTCGACAGTTGAAAGTTCATGAGAGGAACTACCCGACCCACGACTTAAAGTTGGCGGCGATCGTATTTGCATTGAAGATTTGGAGACACCATTTGTATGGCGTGCACTTCAAGTTGTTTACAGACCACAAGAGCTTGAAGTACTTGTTTACTCAGAAGGAACTCAACCTGAGACAGAGACGTTGGCTTGAATTTTTGAAGGACTATGATTTTGCACTTGAGTATCATCCGGGGAAAGCCAATGTTGTTGCCGATGCTTTGAGCCGCAGAGGATCTGATGCAGAGGTAGTTGTATGTCGTATGACTCACGAGTATGCGTTACTTGAGGCAGCCGAGATGATGAGTTCAGCGGACGTACCGACGACTACCAGGACATAGATGTGTGGTCAGATGGGATTGTAGACCTTTTCACTACAGACTGTTCTCGAGGGACAGTATGGCAATGAGTCGTACCAGCGTTACAGTGAGATGGCAGATAGTTCAGAGTATCCAGATTGGAGTCGGTCGACAGACTCTTGCTTGAGGTATCGTGGGCGATTGTGGATTCCATTGGCGGCTGACTTACACATCGAGATACTTCAAGAGGCTCACCGTTCCCGTTTTTCTGTACATCCGGGTTGAACCAAGATGTACGTTGACATGCGACGTCTTTTCTGGTGGCTAAGGATGAAGTCCGATGCTTCGGAGTTTATTCGAGCGTGTGAGATATGCCAGCGCGTGAAGGCTGAGCATCGACGGCCTAGAGGATTTCTGTAGCCCCTACCCATTCCTCGATGGAAGTGGGAGCACATTGCTATGGATTTCGTCAGTGGCTTGCCCCGATCTCCTCGTGGTCACGACAACATCTGGGTAATTGTGGATCGATTAATGAAATCTGCTCATTTCATACCGGTATCCACTACAAATAGAGTTGATAGACTGAGCATCCTCTACGAGTGCGAGATTGTTAGATTGCACGGAGTTCCGTTATCGATTGTATCAAATCGAGCAGCGCAGCTCACTTCATTATTATGGCAGAGCATGCAGGCATAGTTTGGCACTAGACTGGAGTTGAGTACGGTGTTCCATCTACAAGACAGACGGACAGTCCGAGAGGTTAATCCAGGTGTTGGAAGACATGCTCAGGATGTGTGTTTTGGAACACGGCGGGTCATGGGAAGAGTACCTTCATTTATGCGAGTTTGCGTACAACAACAGTTATCAGGCGAGTATTGGTATGGCACCGTTCGAGGCGCTCTATGGTAGGCCTTATAGATCACCTTCTTGCTGGGCTGAGCCAGAGGATGTTGTGATAGTTGGTCTTGATATTGTTGTTGATCGTACTAAGAAGGTACGACAGATTCGTCAGAAACTTAAGGGTGCCCAGGAGCGGCAGAAGAAATACTACGATCAGTATCACGATGAGCTTCAGTACAATTTGGGAGACTATGTATACCTGAAAGTCTCACCTCTGAAGGGTTTCAAACGGCTCGAAATCAAAGGGAAGCTCGCTCCGAGGTTTATCGGTCCCTTCAAGATTGTGAAGAGGGTCGGTAAGGTTGCGTATCAGTTAGAGTTACCGCCAAAGCTCGCCAGTGTTCATCCAGTATTCCATATTTCGATGCTTTGACTAGATAAGTCAAGCGGAGGTCAGCGATCGACGGTGGACTTGAGCCCGATCGAGTTGCAGGATGATGCCACGTACGAGGAGCAGCCGATCTAGATCGTTGATCACAAAGTCAAGACGTTGAGGAATAAAGACATTTCTTCGGTGCTTGTGAAATGGTAATTTCATGGAGACAAGGAGTTGACCTGGGAGTTAGAGACCTACATACGCGAGCACTTTCCCTACCGGTTTAATTTCGGTAAGTTTGTAAATTAGTTTACTTATTAGTTTTAATTTCGGGGACAAAATTCTAATAAGTGGGGAAGACTGTAACAACCCCAAATTTTTGACTGACTTGTGTTACACTTGTCAGGATTGTGACCAGGCTACGTGAATACTGGACTATATTTTGAACTTCGGGAGTCGACACTGAGGTAATTTTATGATTCTTTGATTGTATGTATTAGTATTTTAGTATTTTACGGGTCTCAAGCCGTTCAGGCGATTTTTAGTTGAGTGAGGTTTCGCCTAGTTAAACGGGAAATAAAAACACAATAAAGAATACAAATAAATGAATTTTCTGATAATTTAATTAATAAATTGATGGGATATGGCAAGAAAACGGGCACGACAAACCAAGTTTGGGAGAAATACGGACTGAGGAGCGCAACACCAATGCGAGAGTTGGATAGTCTCATAACATACGGACTACGGAATTTAAATTGTTAAAGTAACACAGCTTAATAAGGAGAGTCACTAGATTTACCTTGAGATTTGTATTTGTGTTGAGTTAAGATGATGAAGTAAAAGACACATAAGGGTAAATGTTTCAAAATGTGCAAGTTTTAAACTCAAGGGCAAAAGAGTCATTTTGGTTGTATATATATAAAACGTTGTAACATAAACCCTATTTCACTATTCATCATCTCCCTCACCAAACAGCCGTCACCCACTCTATCCATTTCTGCCACTGTTTCACCAGATCTTGTACCTCCGACCAAGCTAGGGGTGGTCGGAAACCAGGGACGAGCTCTCCTCCTCTCTTTCTCTCTCCCTCCTCTCAGTTTCTCTGCTCACTTACTCCTCGGTCTCGGTTTGCACACTCTCTCTTCTCGGCTGTCTTCCTTCCTCCTCCTCGGACCGTCACCACCGCCACCCTCTACGACACTGCCACCCTGACCAACCACCGGAGACACCTGGGTAAGTGTTTCCTTGCACCTATCTTATTGTTTCCCCTCTCCTCAGTTCGTCACCTCCTTAACAGTTCTCTCGTTTCATCTCACTGTGCACCTATTTCTCACCCATTGTCTGGTCACCGTGGGCCATCTCCGACCGGGAACTTGGGCGTAGACTACCCACGTTGGTCTTGACGTTCCCGGAGGGCTCCAAGTTCGGTGAATGGTGGTTTTTTCAACGAGATAGGAGGGTTATTGCCTACTGTTTTTGAACTTTTTTTTGAACTGTTTGTGACTGTGTTGCCCACTGTTTTGGGGGCTGCCGTGACCGGTGGGACCGTCCCCAATCACGGTTGATCGGAGGTGAACCTCCGGTGACTCCACTGGCCAGAGGTGGTCCCTCAAGGTGTAGCAGTTGTGTGAGTTATATGTGTGTGTTCTCTTTCAATTTTTCTTTTCTCCTTTCATTTTCTCTTTGCTGTTAAGATGTTGTTGTTGTGTGTGGTGTGCGTGATGTGTGGGGGTGTATGACAGTGTGTGTGCACACCCCAGTTGGGGTGTGGGAGGTGCTATGTATGCATGGGGTGTGTGACCATAATGTATGTAATTGTATGTTTGTGAATAAATGAAAAGGAATATAAGTATGGACATTTTTAAATGATCATGGGCTCGTATTAAGGCCCAACAAGGGCCTAATACACTCATGATAATATGGGTCTATAAAAAGTCACAAATGGTGTGTATATGGGTTGTATAAAGCCCAATGATGGTTTAATATAATAGGCACAACTTAAAGCCCAAAATAAATACATAAGATGTAAGAATGCGCCCATATATCTAGGCCCAATAATTTTCCACACAAATAGCCTACTTAGGTGAGTATAGACTTGATAAATAGGCACAACTTAAAGCCCAAAGAGAGTTATGCTTTGTAAAACAAATGGGCCATGACCATAGAGATGGTTTAATTTACGACGATTTGGGTCGCATCAACAAATGGTTGTAAAACAAACACCTTAAGACTAAATGCGAGCCTTAAACTAATATTCGAGATTTAAAACTTTATCAGGTAGTTGAGAACTCACGGGGAACGCGTTAGAGTCTCGGAGTGAATACCGGGTCGCGATTAGTTAGGTAAGTACATACGTACCTTGTATGTGTGTATGTTAGTAGGCCAGTAAGGAAATAACATGTGATTTATACATCCTCTATTCATTGATATTTTGATTTGATCCCTTGTTTGAAATTCTATTCCTTTTTCTTGGTTGTATGTTCTCGGCATGAGTATGTGTCTCGAAGGTATCATGTGGTCTCGCACTAGCTGGGACAACGAGGGTGCCCTCTGCAGGGGTAAGTGACCACCCCTAGTGATGTGTGTACTGGGTACTGGATTCGATAGGTGTTGCGATTCCTCTCGATTTCATGCTGCGCTAGTGTTGCGACATTGCCCGGGGAGATCTTGCGAGATCTTTGCCGTATTGCTATGAAATTAGACCACTCATGGGCCTCTTTTGAATCTTAGAACATGCAATTATCGATTGTTTATCTATCAGTCTGCTTATCATGCACTTGATTTATTTACTTTCCTATCATTTCATTTCCGCATGATATTTGGACTGCTTTACTTGTTAAATCTTAAATTACTGTTATATTCTTCTGGCACTACTTTCGATTTCTTCAGTTGCTCACCGTCTAGTTTATGACGGTGGGTGCAGATAGGGTGGAGAGTAGCAAGGGCATGGGGCCCTACCTAGGAGATCTACTTTGAGGACTAGCAGCGGGATTAGAGAGACTCTATAGTATGTGTTTATGTTTTATTGATTTGTATATCGTTTCATACTTATATTTTTGGGATTATCGAACTTGATGTTTTTGGTGAGACTGTTATCATGTATATATGCTTATTGAATTGTACATTAATACCCGAGGTTTTTCCACAATTATAGAATTCCTATATTTCTTTTGATTGAGTTATTTTGCTTTGTTATTACTGTTTAGTCTTCTGTTGTGTATTATTGCAATAACTCTTTCATAAATTACTAAATTGATTAAATCGAAGGCTGACTAGGCTCGCCAGGTTGCCAAGTGATGACTTGGGGCCTGCACAGGTCTAGGCCGGGCGTACCCAATTGCATAGGGAAATTGGGACCGTCACATAGCATGTCACCGTAGGGAGCACCTGTCCATTTTGTGAAGAAAAAGAATGGTACTCTGCGTATGTGTATTGATTTTAGGCAGTTGAATAGGTATCAGGAAATAAGTATCCATTGCCCAGAATTGATGATTTATTTGATGAGTTGAAAGGTGCGAAATGGTTTTCAAATATTGATTTGAGGTCTTGTTATCATCAATTGAGAGTTAGAGATTTCGACATATCTTTGACACCCTTTACCAGTCGATATGGTCATTATGAGTTCTCAGTAATGCCATTTGGGCTTACTAATGCTCCTGCTATGTTCATGGACCTAATGCATAGGGTTTTCAAACCCTATCTGGATCATTTTGTCATAGTGTTCATTGATGATAGTATGATCTACTCAAAGACTTAGGAAGAGCATTCGCATCACCTCAGAGTTACATTACAGACTCTGAAAGATAATAGGCTATATGCCTTAGCAAATGCGAATTTTGGGTCTCTGAGGTTAAGTTTCTTGGACATGTGGTGAATGCTAAATGTATTTCAATCGATTCATCTAAGGTTGAAGCAATTCAGAAATGGCTTACTCCTACCATGGTGTCAGATGTTCGTAGTTTTCAGGGGTTAACAGGCTATTATAGGCGATTTGTTGAGGGATTCTCTCGAATTGCACTTCCTCTTACATGTCTAACAAAGAAAGATGTTGAGTTTGTTTGGTCCGATGAGTGTAAGAATGCCTTTCAGGAATTGAAGTATAGATTGACTACAACACCTGTTCTTATATTACCTGAATCAGGAAGGGAATTAACTATGTATACTAATGCTTCCCATTCAGGCTTGGGTTGTGTGCTGATGCAGGATGGCAGGGTTGTAGCCTATGCTTCAAGGCAACTTAAGGTTCATGAAAAGAATTATCCAGTTCATGATCTTGAGCTTGCATCAGTAGTGTTTGCTTTAAAAATATGAAGACATTACTTGTATGGTGAAAAGTTTATCGTATACTCAGAACATAAAAGTTTGAAATATTTGTTTACATAGAGTGAGCTTAATATGAGGCAACGTAGTTGGTTAGAGTTTCTTAAGGATTATGATTTCACTCTACAGTATCATCCAGGCAAAGCAAATGTTGTTGTTGATGCCTTGACTAGGAGAAGAACTAGTAGAGAAACAATAGCTACTACTCGAGCTTCTCAATTTCGACTTCTTGAGGATGCTTCAGTGATGTTGATTCGTGAAAGTCCAGCTGGCACGTCATCAGTTGGAAGCACAAATTCTAGTACTATTAGTCGATTTTATTGTGCTCAGATTCGAGTGGAACCTGAGATCATTCAAAGGATTATAGATTGTCAGAAAACTAATCAGGATTATGTAACATATCAGAGGTTAGCTTGTAGTGTTGATCATCCTGATTGGTCGGTTTCTGATCAAGGTGTAATACGTTTTCGGGATCGATTATGGATTCCAGTTCAGGAACAGTTGAGGCAAGAGTTGCTTCAAGAGGCGCATATGTCTTTTTATTTTATTCATCCAGGTAATAAAAGATGTATTGTGATATGAGACGTATATATTGGTGGCCTAGAATGAAGACAGACATCGTGGAGTTTGTGATGAAATGTGATATTTATCAGCAAGTTAAGGCTGAGCATAGAAAACCTGGAGGGCTGTTACACTCTTTACCTATTCCTGAGTGGAAGTGGGAACATATATCTATGGATTTTGTTTTCGGTTTACCCTTAACTCAGCGTAGGCATGATGCAATATGGGTTGTAGTGGATAGGTTGACCAAGTCTGCTCATTTCTTACCAGTGTCTATGAAATATCTTATGAACCAGTTATGTGAGCTATATGTTCGTGAAATACTGAGGTTCCATGGAGTTCCAGTGTCCATTACTTCTGATAGAGATCCCAGATTTACTTCCAGATTGTGGCAGGGATTACAAAAGCAGTTAGGAACTATGCTTAATCTCAATACAGCTTATCATCTTTAGACTGACGGTCAGACTGAGCGATTGATTCTGGTATTAGAGGATATGCTTCGAGCTTGTGTCTTGGAGTTTGGAGGCAGCTAGGAGAAATATATTCCTTTGTGAGAGTTTTCTTATAATAATAGTTATCAGCCAGCATCGGAATGACGCCTTTTGAGGCATTATATGGTCGACCTTGCCGCTCACCGGCGTGTTGGGCGGAGGTAGGAGACTCTGTGATATTGGGGCCTGAATTGATAAAAGACTACACAAAAAGAATTCAGCAGATTCGTCAACGATTGACTACAACACAGTTGAGACAGAAATGGTACGCCGACAAACATCATAGGTTTTTAGAATATTCAAAAGATGATTATATGCTTTTGAAGGTTTCACCTATGAAGGGTTTATACAGATTTAGGTTGAGAGGTAAGTTAGCACACAGATATATTGGGCCATTTCGAGTTTTGGATATGATTGGTCCTGTTGCTTACAGATTGAAGTTGCCACTTCAAGTTGCAGGAGTTCATAATATATTTCATGTGTCAATGCTTCGTAAAGCTGAAACTAAATTCACTCCCAAAGTTGATTGGAATGACTTTAATTTTTGAGAGGACTTACATTACGACGAACAACCAATTCAGATTCTTGATCATAAGATTCAGAAGCTGAGAACCAAGGAAATTTCCTTGGTTAAGGTGAAATGGTGATTTCATGGCGATGAGGAGTTAACCTAGGAGCGTGAATCTTATATGTGGGAACAGTTTCCATTTCTCTTTGAGATGTCAAATACTTTATATTCCTTAAATTTTGAGGACAAAATACATTCTAAATTGGGGAGACCGTAACGACCCGTCATTTTAATTTAGTAATTAGGGTTAAATTGAATAGTAATTACAAAGAGATTGAGTTGGAATTAGGGTCGGCGTATCTTAAATAGCGTATATAGGTGTGTTGTAGTGAATGCAATTGTGTTTGTGTGGTGTGTATTATATAATTATGTAGTATTGATAAGTAGAAAATGGGATAACCCGGGGAATTTGTGAAGGCATGAATGCTGGTAGAGTGGCGAGAGCGCGAATACGCCCGAGTGAACTCGTTGGCACGAGAGGGTCGGAGTTATATAGTGGTGTATATAGTTATATATATATTAATAAGGAGTTATAAGTAATATATAAGGTTTAAGTGACCTCGAGATGGGCAAATACGCATCTCGAGGCAAAATTTTATTTAAAACCAAAACCCTCCACCGCCTCTGCTGTATCGACAACGCGAGGAAGAAGAAGAGAGGAGCGGCTGGAGGGGGGGGAACGGGGAGAAAAAAGACGCGAGAAAGAGAGATGGAGTTGGAAACGTGAGGGAGACGAAGAGGTCAACCAGTTTGGAGTTGTGTGCGCGAGTTTGGGTATGTTTTTAAAGGATTTTTCAATTCGTGGGTTTCGGGAATTTGGGAAAATAGAGGTGAAAATGAATCAATGTTGTGGGGTTTGATTTTAATGGGTTTGGTGAGGTTACAACGATCATTAGAATCATTTTTTTTTGTGAGGAAATTAGATTGTACTAATGAATTATTTGGGTTGTGATTTGGGATTTTCGGATTTGTGATGGATTTGTTGTTGAAATTCTTGATGATTGGTTGTTGCTGGAAATCTATATAAATATTTGATGTGTGGGTGTTCCTCTCTGAGGTTGCAGGTATTATAATTGATGAATGAGAGGGGAGGCGCAAGAGCCGAATTAGCTCTCAGTAGAGAAACCAGAGACTAGCTAGCTTATTTGGGCAATGGCCAACGCGCTAACTGCTCAAGGAAATTGAGAAACAGAAACAGAGCTAATTTAGCTATTGCAGGAACTCAATGGCCAGCGCGGTGGAGCAATGGCTAGCGCGCTGGATGATCAAGAAAAGGAAATGGAGAAGTGTTGGACATCACATTAGTCTTGGTGCGACGCGATGGATAGAGGGAAATGAGAATAGGAAAATAAAAAAAAACTAGATATCGCGTTAAC
Source organism: Stephania japonica (assembly GCA_039657345.1). NCBI lineage: Eukaryota > Viridiplantae > Streptophyta > Magnoliopsida > Ranunculales > Menispermaceae > Stephania > Stephania japonica. Next base: position 11,288,752 of record CM077564.1, on the reverse strand, counting down.
TTTAGTCCGACGCAATAAACAGTAAAGATTGAGAATAATGAGATTAGTTAGGGGAATTTTGTGGAGTATGGATTTAGATTTGAATTATAAACCATACTATAGATTCATAGGTTGACATTAGTTAATGTGGCATAGGTTTTCGAGCATAAGGAGATGGATGTGAACCTCGAGAGCAAGGAAATCAAGAGTCAGGATTAAGGAAGCGTGATCAATGTAAGTGGGACTCGATTTTCATCAATTATGCAACATAATTAGTTAATATTATAGCACATAGTATTAGAGACTGGGAATGGGGCAATGTACTGTGACTTAAACCATTTTAGTATTGTTTTACAAATGATATTCAAGGAAAAATCGGAAAGAAGTTTGGCGAGACAGATCGGCCTGGGGTTTGGAGCTGTGGTGGAGTTGCTTCCCATCACCGCGCCCCAGTGACTTGGGAATTATCCTGATCAATGTTTTCCATTTGAGTTGGCGGCACATCACTTATGAATTATCAGCTGTCAGTGGTAATTCATGAGTGATGTGAGAGTGCGACTTTTGGATTTAAATGAAATAAAAATCTAAGTCACAATACAGTTGCAAAAGACTTATGAAATTGCATTCATTTATGTATTGTTTATATTGTTTTAATACCCTCTTTAAATACGTGTTGGATTCATATTGAAATGCATTGGTTTTGTTATTTAGTTGATTATTGATGAATTATTCGAGAGTCACGTACCGAGCATGTAGGTGCTCACCCAACAATTCAATTTCAGGTTCTCGACTTACTGCGGAGGAGAAGGAAAAGGGAAGCTTTAGGAGATTCGAAGACTTCTCTTGATGTAATGATATTGAAGTATATATATATATTGTTTGACTATGTTGTATATATAACTGGGGATTGGGCTACTTTTACTAATCGATGAAATTCTGTATGATATAGTTTTGAGACACTGTATAAGATTATTAGAAAAGTTTTAAATTTTCGTTGTTTTTAAACAAAGTTTTATTCGATATATGCGATATACATGTTGTTATCAGGTGATAAGGAAAAGGCTTCTGGCTCTAGTTAGGCCTGATCTGGTGTACCGAGGCTTAATTAGAGTTTCAGGCCAAACATCTTCTATTTAGGCTAGGGGCTATCACATTTAGGATGACTTTTCTATAGTTCCGCTCTAATGCTACTTGGAGGCTCACCAAGGTACCTCAAAGCTCCGCGTCAAAAACTGAATACATACCCAGGTTGTCTAGGAATCCAACCACCCAATAACTACAAAAAACAGTGAATTAGCAACGAAAATAGCCACAAAATCTTATTCCGTTGATAATTAGAAGCGGAATACATACGGACTATGGAAGAAAAGCGGTTGACCAGTTAGTGACAGAATAAAAGTGGAATAGAAATGAAATTTAGCAAGGGAATTAAATTCTGTTTCTAAAAAATTGGCGCCAAATTCCCTGCCCAAATTGACACGCTCAGACGCTTTGTAGCCACCCATCACTTCTCGAGGTTCACGCCAAAAAATTGATTAGAAGCTTGATTAAAAAATCGGGCCCAAACGTTTCTTCTCTCATTCGCGCACAACTCTCACACCTCCCACATTGTTTCCCCCTCTATTTTGCTCGAGCCCTAACCCTTGTGTCCCTCTCACCCTTGTCAATGCTGTCGGAGCCGTAACTCTCGCGCCCCCTCTTACCGAAGCCTTCACGTCATCGTCTTCTTTCTCTTACCGTCAACATCTTTCTGTCCCTCGCGTCATTTCCCTCTCTCTCTCTCTTGCGGTCTCTTTATCTGTGGCCATCGCCATCTCTTTGATCTCTTGCGGTCTCTCTGTCAGGAGGTAAGTTTAAATTATGGTTTTATTATTGCTGTTGTTTTGATTGTTGAATCGAGTCTAATCAAAATTTGTGGTTTCTTGTTTGCATTGTGAAGACAATTAGTTTCAATTTTTCGATTCTTGAACTAGGGTTTTGATTTTTGTTTGATTGAGCTTGTCAGTTGTGTGGTTTTTTGGTTGATTAAGATTGTCTATAAGAAAGTGCTTTGTGGTATTTGGATTTTTGTTCTTATTATCTCTGCTACTATAGTCGATTCATAGTTTTATTTTTGCTTGACCTCCGCGATGTGTGGTGCGTCGGAGGTCTAGTGGAGGAGGTCTCTAGTAAGAGATCTAGTATGGTCCCTCCAAAGCCTAGTCCATGAAAAATCCTAATTGGTAACCAATCTCTCTCTATCTCTCACTCTCTGTTGATGTTGATTTTGTGGAAACCGACTCAACTTTGTTGTTGTGTGATTGGGTGTGTTTGAGTGAAATTTTTGGAAGGCTTGTTTGGTCATGCTGAGAGAATTTGGGGATTTGGTTGATTTCGAGTCAAAGTGGTTACTTTATGTGTTGTTTTTGTGTTGTTTGTGTTATTGATTGAGTAGAAGAACTTTCTTTAACTGAAAAACTTTACAAAATTCTTGTAAAGGAAAGATTTTTTGTGCATTTGGAAGGTGATTTAATTATGAGAAGATCATAGAGATAAGGGTTTTTGGTTAAGAAGTTCTCTGTGAATTCTGATGAAATGTCTTTGAGAAGATTTTGGTGAAAGTTTTTCTTTTCGAGATTTTGTATCGAGTTTAAGTCTTTAGGTAGTTTGAAACTATTTATTGCTTATAACAAAAGGGGGTTTTTGATCCATGGAATCTCATCTTTTGCTCTATTTTGATCAATGAATTATGAACTAATTTGAGTAAGTGCAATGCAAAATGAAAAATACTTGTAAAGCTAAAAAGTCACTTAGAGAAGCTCTGAACAATAAAGTAGGTGGAATTGAAGATCTCAAACACTTTCATATAGTACTCCTAAATAGTTTTTTGATCCATGAAGAATAAGACAATAAAGTTAAACTAATGAATTTGAATTAGTGTGAGTATTATAGTTGTAGTTGGTGTAATAGGGGTCTCTTCGAAAACATCCAATAAAATTGGTGTAACAGGTACATATATTATAATTATGAAATGTAACTTAAGCTCTTTGGTTACAACCAATGTTATTTTTAATATTTCTAATGGTAACCATAACATGGAATTGCATTTGTTTATTTCTCCCAGCTCAAGAAGCTGGAAAACCCCAATGCACGTATTAGTTTATTTTTTTTTGAAAATATATTAGTTTAATATTTCATGAAGCTAAGGTGATACATATATGTAACATACTAGTTGACTTATCGTGTCCTTTGTCACACCGTGTTTCTAAACTTACACAATATGAGAAGCTTTAAAGATAATGTAAGAAACCTCACATGGATTACTTGCTAATGAATGAAGATTGACTTTTGGAGAAGTGTAGAAAAATTAATCCCTTGATAGGATTTTTTTTAGTCCACCTCTTGATAGGTTATATAAAAACTTTTGATTTAAGTACAATATTGATGGGGAATAGGAAAAACTAAATAGCAATTCATTGTCTCTCACAGTCCATTCACTCATCATTTGTGAATTGTGAGTTTGATGTACCCAAGCTTCTTCAAAAATCCAAATCAAAACCATAGATAATAGTTGAAACAACTAAAATATAGAAGAATAACACTTTAGAAACTAAAATCCCAGTTCAAATCCGATTTAAACACAAAAGCCCTCGTTTGACCCATTTTAATGGAAATAAAGAGGTGGTGATGGTTACCTTAGCTAGATATAGTTGATCTTCACTCTCAATTCGAAAATCCTCTCTCAAATCCCCCCAGAAATTCTCTCGTCTCTTCAGTTCGGATGGATTTTTGCATGTAAATAGTGAACAATCTACTCATCAAGTTGGTATATATATGGTTTGGTGGGATCTAGTGTGCATTGTATATCTTGAGGTAAATCTGATGATTCCTAAACAAGCAGTCCATCACTTCCAGTAGCATAGAAAATGTGACACACAACCGAAGATTCCTCCACTCCATCAATCCATATGAAAATCTAAGGTCTCAATAAATCCTACCAAACTATATGACCTTAATATGTCAATTTGATTTAAATAATTAACTTAGGCATTTTATTCATATGGACCATAATTAATTGGTCACACAAATTTATAAAATTTACCTGAGTGGTCGCACAGACTCTCAACTACCCGGCACTCGGTGCCCCGACTCGCACGCAACTCGAGACACTTTCTCCGTGCGTCGAACGTCGTATTTTCCAACTTAATTATATAATTTAACTTATGCTAAGGTTAATTTGAAATTAATTAATATTTCCTAGCCTAGTCTTGCTACCCCGAGTAATTCCACTAGGTACTCGTACTTGCACGCACTCCAATGCGTGTCCCTGCTCGCGTTGACTCGACGTCTATAGTTACAAGAATTGACTTAATTAGTCTACACACATACACAACACTAGGCATACACTAGTACAAATATAAAATTTACCTCGACCACATACCTCGGTCAGTGTGCGCATCTCATGCGAGTCCCACGTCACGGGTCGGTAATCCTGATTAAACAAGTTAATCAAGATTAGGAAATTGAGCCGTGACATGTCTTCACCATTAATCACCACCCGGTTGCGCCTATTCCATACTAACTAGCAAACAGTAGCAAAGAAAATTTCCATTTGACATTCATAAAGGATCTCTCACTCTGGAGATTCTTTAAAAGCCATGAGTCAAAAGGCGAGGTCATAAAGGAACCCAAATCAGTGCTGATAATGAATTTCTCCCAGGTTAAGGCAGCTAGTGAGCATTCTCTGAGCATATGGTTCAGTGTCACAGTTCCTTCTCCGCATAAGCCACAGCTATCATACTCTGTCATGTTTCGTCTCTTACCCTCACAGACTTGTAAGACTATTTTCAACCACAATACTCTATTTTCTCCTCTATTTTACAGTTTTGTCACATCAAACTCTATTTCTTCTCCAACCACAAGTTATATTTCTCATCTAAAAAGGAATATTTCCTCACCACTATTCTTTACATATTACTTACAACTCCTTCCCTTTCTTTTTTATATACTCACTCCTAACGACACACAAATATACAATAATATTATTTAACATATTATAAGAATTAATAAATTAATATATAATTAGTAAATAATGTGATTAATCAATATAATCAATTATGAGGTTATATTTATAATGAATTAGTAAATCTATTTATTACTATATGACAATATGTCACTGATTACTCGCAAGAAAAAAGTAAAACCATTTATTAATTTGACAATACTACTTTAGAAGGACAACAACAATTATTGATGAAACATTGAAGATTGACGCTTCATTTTCCATATAATAACCACAAAGGGCAAGAATTTATTTAATCATCTCCATTTGTGTACTTATCCCAAATATGATCAATTAAGGCATTACGAAGCACATAATGAACATTTTTATCTCTAATGTCTTTGTTGCACTTACAAAATTCTTTGAATCTTTCTTTTTCATCCACGACCACTTCAACATCAGGAATTTGTGCTTCCCTTGCTTGTCCAAATGGTACACTAAGATCCCGTTCGTCTTCAATAACCATGTTGTGCCTAATAATACAAGCTCTCATAATGTCTTGTAATACGTTTTTAGCCCAAAAACGTGATGGACCTGCGACAATTGTGAATCGAGCTTGAAGAACTCCAAAGGCACGTTCCACATCCTTCCTACATGCCTCTTGCTTCGTAGCAAATAACTTTTTCTTTCTCGTTTGCGGCTCATTAATGGTTTGAACAAGAGTTGACCACTTCGGATATATGTTATTAGTTAAATAATAACCCTTGGTATACTCTTTACCTTGAATAGTGTAATTAGCTAAGGGGCAATGCCATTAGCAAGATTAGAAAAAAATAATAGAGTTGTCTAGCATATTAATATCATTATTGCTCCCTGGCATACCAAAGTAAGCGTGCCATATCCAAATATTGTAATTTGCACCTACTTCAAGAATAATAGTTGGGGAGCCACTTCGACCGGTGTATTGTCCGAACCATGCAGTGGGACAATGCTTCCATTTCCAATGCATACAATCTAAGCTGCCCAACATTCTAGGAAAGCCACATTTTGACCAATATAAAGCAGCCTGCAATGTCATTGGCTTTAGGTTCCTTTAGATATCCATATGAGAATATCTCCAAGAAAGCACAACTAAATCTTTTGATACTTTCAATTGCAGTGGACTCTCCGATTTTAAGTACTCGTCTGTGGCATATGCTAGAAAGCTATATGCCAACATTCGGAATGCAACAGTTACTTTTTGTAAAGTCAATAATCCCAATTTACTAACTCCATGTCATTGTTGCTGAAAGCAATTATCATGAGCTTTCACTGCATCAACAATACGAAGGAATAAATTTCGTGACATTCTATACCTGCGATGGAACTTATCTTCATTATACCTTGGGTTCTCAGCAAAGTAGTCATTGAATAAATTGTGATCGACATTTTCTCGATTACGGTTAATTATTGCATGACCAGGAACAGACCCAACACGAGTGTTTGTCTTGTCGCCTTGTTGCTCCAAGTAGCGCATTAGAATCTTGTTGTTGTTCATAATCATGCGAGTTATCGTTTCTTTTGTTTGAGCAATCTCTGCCAGTAGGAAATTATCTTCATTCGAAGAATCAAAGTCATTTGGCAAGTAAGATGGACTTGCTAAAACTAATTTTGGACATCAACTTTGAAAATGAACAAAATAATTATATGAGATTTTGCTATCAAGTAGCTAGTGCCTTAACATCATAGTGGAGTTTGCATTTATATCTAGCAAGGTTGGAAATGTGTTTTGCACTCTAATGGATATATCCTCAATCTAACGGTCATATATTGTAATGAAATCTAATCAAACGGTCATCTTTTTAAATGTGGATTTTTTATCCTCAACGCAATGGAGAATATGTGTTTGTCAAATTTCTTGTCTTGTCTTGTCTTGCACTCCAACGAATATATTCTCAATCTAACGGTCATATATTGTAATGAAATCCAAGCAAACGGTCATTTTTTTGAAATGTGGATTTCTTATCCTCTACGCATTGGAGAACGTGTGTTTGTCAAAATTCTTTTCTTGCCTTGTCTTGCACTCCAACGAATATATCCTCAATCTAACGATTATATTGTAATGAAATCCAATCAAACGATCATCTTTTTGAAATTAAATTTTTTTATCCTAAAGCCTTGGACCACTATATATATCAACCATGCATTGGTTAGTAAGCACCACTACACATTTCATATCCTTCAAACAAGTTATGTACTTATCTAGTTATTTGTTTTCTTCTTTAATAATGTCTCGATCATCTGCTTACACTGCTCGTGAGGATCATATTCTATGTAAATCATGAAATTTCTCGAGACCCTATTATGGGTTAATACCAATCTGTAGATGAATTTTGGATCCGTATAGTGGCAAAATACAACGAAACACTTAGCAGGCAAGGAGAGTGTCGCAGTGTAAGATCCCTACAGTCTTGCATGCACAACATATTAACGGATTTGAAAAAACTGATTAGTTGCGTGACGAAGATTAAGAGTAGGAATCAAAGTGTTGTTTCAAATGAAGATAATGTTTCCTTTTTTTTTTTCTTCAGTTGTATCATTTAACACTTCTTATTATTAAGTTCTAGCAACATTCCTATATATCTTTCATATAATTGCAGATACGCCAAGTGAAAATATTATTTATGGAAGATGTGAAGTACAGAAAGGGGTTCAAATTCGACCATGTTTGGCATGTTATGAAGGATATCAAAAAACTCAAGGACAATGCCTACTGCGAGGCATATGTATAGGGAACCTAACTATGATTCTTCGCAATTTGAAAAGGGTTGTGATTCACCTAGCACAAAATCTCTCGGCCTTTCTCTATTTGCTTCTTTATATGAGCTTGAAGATAATCTCGTCGCAAATTCATCTCGACAACCTATTGGAGTGAAGAAAGCCAAATTGAAGAGGAAAACAAGTGAGGATCGTCAACTGCAGCGAACGAGATAAGAGAAGAAAATTGACAACTTTTGGAGTTGTTACAAGATGCAAAATTGGACAGAAAAATAATAATGTCCCGCCACAAAGAAAAAGATGAAATAAAATATTATTTGTGAACTTGAAAGATATTGACGATCCAAGTGTTATTAAGTATGCATGAGCCCAACGAGCAAAAATCTTAGAGGAAAGGAGACAACAAGATACTTCTTCTTCCCCCCAAAATACATTTGGCCCATTGTTTGATAACCTTGGGGGACCTGAGACTTATTCGTCTAATTATGATCAATTTTATAATTAACTAATTATTTATGTCGTATTGTGTTGTATCGCATTGTAATAGGACAAATCGTATTTTAGTTAGAAGTCATTAAATTTGTTAATGTAATGTTTATTTCATTTCAATGGTAATATGTAGTTTAAATAATTTTTAAGTATTATGATCGTTTTTATTAATTAATGATATTTATAGTTTTAATTTGGGTATTAATCAAAAATAATTTGCATTTTTTTAGAGAAAAATAATTTGCATCTTAAAATAGACTAGTAATGCATATTTAATTTGCTTATGATAAAACATTACTTTAACAAGGAAAATGATAAAATGACCCACTTTTAACGCACACTTTGGACGCACATCCTTGTCTTTTAGTGATTTATAGCTCTTTCTTGTCTTTTCAAGTGTGGGCCCCACATATGACAAAATACCATAAACGGCTAAAAGACAAGGGTGTGCGCCCAAAGTGTGCGTTGAAAGTGTGTTAGATTATCATTTTCCCTTTAACAAACACCTTTCAAATGTGTCTTCCAAAAAAAAGAAACTAATAAAAAAAGGACCAATGTCCAACAAGCATCAACGTGGCTACATCTTTATCTCTTCACTTCTTAAAAAAAGGGATCTCGATCTGTGTTAACAAAAAAAAAAGGATATCTCATACAATCGTGCAATCTTCTTCTTCATGTGGATCGAACATCAATTGGATGGGAAAAAGCAAACTGATCTGCAACATCAATCCTTGATCGATGGCGCAAGGAATCCTTCTTGCAATAAAAAGGTTCCCAATATGGAGATGGTGGATTGAGATTTCATTCTTGCCCAGGTGCGCCTCCTTCAATCTTCTTCTTCTTCTTCCCTTCAATCCTCTGCTTCTTCCCTTCAATCTTGCAAACCAAAAAAAAAAAAAAAAATCAATCAAGGGTGTCTTCGCAATTTTTTAATTGCAGAGGGGGTTTTAGAGTACGACTGGAGCAAATAGAATGCTAAAATAACGTTTCATTGGAGTTGCTCTAAAATCCCAAATTTAATTCATGGGACTCATATGTGTACAAGATGACTATTGCGTCACTAAAGAAATCAATGAAGGCATGAATAACGATGAAAAAACCTACACAAAAGGGTTATAGTATTACTGGATTTCCCTACGCATTTTAGGTAGTTCAACTACATCTTTTTTTTTGAAAACCAACTACATCTTAACATATGCAATTTCATTATTTTTTGGGGTTAAAAGATTGAGTTTGATTCACATTTCTGTTTTTTTTTTGGTAGGTCTGGGCTTATGAGATGGTGCTTGATTTAGGGGGCTATATTGTTAAAGGAAGAATGAAAACGAAGAAGGTTGCGTCTTGTCTTGAACCATTTGTGGACCCAACTATAAAAAGGAAGAAGCTAAAAGAAAAAGAAGATTCATATGATCCTGATGAAGAGCGTCCCCATGATGACTTTATGAGAATTAAACATTGATTTAAATTATGGCATAGGAGACCGCCCATGATTTAAGATATTGTGGACAAAATACAAGTGGTTGGACGGTAAGGTCATTTTCTTAGTATATCTATACAAACTTCATGGTCACATCATTATGCTAATTACTTCTGTTTAATGTTATTTTCATTATTGATGATTTGTGGCGGCCCGTACCTTAATCCAGGGTACCGCTTGGCCTAAACTCGTCATTTAACCCCAATCACAGCCACATAGGACTTAACAACGTATTAGTCAACCTTATTATCTCATTCGTCTCTTTATTCACGTTTAGGATAAATATTATGCATATTTTGTATTCGTGATTTTCAAAGTGAATTAAAACTTTTTAAAAGTTTATAAAAAATTAAGTCGAAGTCTTAAATAGTTTAATGAAAGCATTCAAAGTAAACATTAAGGGTGGAAACCAAGAAACAACATCGATCACATGCATACATAAGTAAATAAATACATTAAAATACCAAAACCTACAAAAGTTAGAGGTAGCGGTTCGCTGAATGCTCAGAGATAATCTCCAATCTTCTCCTTGCCCGGTCTGCTACTCGACGGATCTGCAACCACCGTCATTTTTATGACGGTGAGTACAGAAAAATAACAGTAATCCGGAATATACACTTATCCACATTTCCAAATACAAGAGACAAGTATTTAAAAGCATAAAAGTGGTGAAATATTGCTGAAACAGAAATATTCTAAAAAATACTACAGTTAAGCAAAGTGAGACTGACCCGACAATTAATTTCAGATAACCCAACCACATGGAATGGCTCAACTAGTCGTGCATATCGGTACTACCTTTATTGGTTGAGGACTATGTCACATCAATCTCATGTAATAAGTCAGTACACATGCACTTCAGTATTACCCTACTTGGTCGCAGGTTTCGTCAAACAACCTCATGTAGAAGGTATGTGTCACAAACTAGATAGATGTCGACACCTCAGGTCCCATACCCTATGTGTCGCGCACATCTATATAAAAATCTAGGAAACTGGGCATAAGGACTTATTAGACATTACCAAGAAATAGTACAAACATAGAATCAATGAATTAATTCAAACAAAAAATCGTAAACAAATCATTCAGTCAATGTGAAGATCACCCAACAAGCATGACATTTAGTATATAAAGTTAACGTAGTGAATAAGTTGAAATTCAAACTTTAAAGTAGAAATGAAATGAAGATAAGTGTCTTGTCCATTTACTCATAATTCACGCAATAATTCCTAGATCAACCGCCTTTCGACGCCTCAAAACCTGTACCCGGACTCCTAAACTTTTCCATAGGTTCCTGGTATGATATATATATTTTAGAAGGTGTTCAGGTGTTTTAAGGTGGGTTGAGTTAAGTTAAACAAGTTTAAAGTATGTTAAGAAATTGTAGAATTTTGGCTTCCCAGAAGGTCTAACGCATTGGGGGACTATCCCTAGCATGCTAGCAGGATTGTCTAGCGCTATAAGTGCAGAAAACCCATAAATCTACAACAGATTTATGGGTTTCCCAACACGGGAATGGCCTTATCCAAAGCCTTGAATCCATGTTCTCCTCCATCAGGGATCCAATGAAAAGGATAATTCATGGATTCAAAAATGTTGGAAAACACTAGCATATACCATACAAAAACATAACAAAGAGCAAAATAAAGTGAACAACAACAACATTTGAACTTTCAATATGCATGAGTCACTTCTCTTTTTTTCTTCTTCACCAACTCCTTATTTTCAAGTGCTTTTTGCACATTATTATTTTTTTTATAACTTTTTGGAGTGGTTCACAAATTTTCAAACAACACGTATCCCCAAACTTGGGCTTTTCTTACCGTTTGAATCACAAAAAGCTCTCTTGAACAACAAAGTTTTGGTCTAAACTTGGTTCTCCAACTAGGTAATATGGATTATTAAGGCTAAGTGGTTTATTGGGTTTCATGATAGGTAACAATGAAGACATGGTGATATAGGCTCAAAAATGGCTAACTAGTGAAAATAGATGATAGGTGGGCTATGAGGCCTTTTATTTCATGCAAATATGACCTAAAATCTTTTCCTTACACATGTTTCAATTTTTAAATTTTTGCCTCAAGTGGAGTGCAACCTCGTTCTAGGACCTTAGAGATCTAACTTTTTCCACTTGCATCGTTTTGACCTTCTTCCTATTTTGGTGTCAAGCACATGACCCATCCCTCATAGTAGGTGTAACAATGATCAAACCGGGTCAAGAACACGACAAAGTGGAGTCTCTTACATCAACTTAAGTTGGCATTTCAAAGGCATACATAAACAAAATCCACAACCAATACGCACTTAAGTTAAGTTTTGGCGACTCTATATGCAACTAAATGATTCTACATGATTCCTAAGTAAGACATCTAAATGCATGAAGCAGAGCATATTTATTCCAAAAAAATTTTAAAAAAAATTACAACTACATGTATGCATGCCATGAACACAATGAATGCATGAAATGATGAGAATGAGTGAGATGGATAGGCAAGAAATGAATGATAGACTAGAAGATGGAATGAATAAGAGAAGAAATGAGGAACAAATACACCACCATTACCATCTATAGCATCCATAATCCAAATAGAAGTGAGAAACGGATGTACCTACCGAGTCTCGCATTCCAAACTATCAAAAACAACCTTCCACAAACTTACATACCAAAAATTGGTGCGCGTCGAACACGTTTTTAATAAATTTCAAACTCAATTGCTACCAAATGATGACTACAATTGGTATGTAGTAGTGGAAAGCGTGAGTGTCGATCCACAGAGATTGGTTATCTTTACTTTGGTCAAGAACGAGGTTTAGAGGGAGAGAATTAACTAATTAACTACACTAAATTAATTAAAGTGCAAGAGAACTAATTAACTAACTAAACTAACATGAGAGCAAGAGAACTAAATACAACTAATTAACTACAACGACACTATCAAAGAAGAGACTAACTAACATGAACAAGAATGAAACTAACTAATTTAACTTACTAAGAAAACAATCACTAGAACAATTTAGGCTTTTTATAACACTTAATTGATAGAGGTTTTTGAGTAACCCCTATGTATTAGATGATTAAGGTTTCTATAACACTTAATTCATAGAGGTTTTAATTAACCCCTATGAATTAGACATGTAAGACTTTTAATAGGACTAATTCATAGAGGTTTAGAAAACCTCTATGGAAAGTTGACCTAAGAACAAAACTCGCTCGCCCCACTCTCACTCACTAAAACTCATACAAAGAGGACGTCCTCTTCAACCTCTTCGACCTCTTCGTCATCTTCGTCTAGGGTTCACTCCCTTCGCCGAAGGATCGAAATCGTCTTCATCTTCGGCTTCATTTTCAGGTATCTCTCTGTCTCTCTCTGTCTCTCTGTCTCTCGGTCTCTCGATCTCTCGATCTCTCTCTCTGTCTCTCGGTCTTTCGGTCTCTCGATCTCTCTCTCGAGTGAGTGCGACTGTGCGAGATCTCTCTTCATTGTTGTTTCTTCTTGAATTCGATTCACATTGCTTCGTCGATCTCACCATCTCTGCAACCAAACTGTCAACTCTGTAATCTCTGTCTCTCTGTCTCTATGTCTTGATTTCATCATTTTTAGTTCTCTTTGTGTGTTCGTTTTTGTTTGATTTATTGGAGACCGACGCGAACGAACGGACGGAGACTGTGATTTAGGGCTTAATCGGCTTGCAGAGACCAGCCTTTTGCTGTTGAGATTTTAGGTGATTTTTTTTGTGGTTTGGTGGTTTTTTGTCAATTGCAAAATGCAAATGTGTTTCGTTTTCTCGAACTACTTCTATTGATTCTTAGTTGAAATTGATTGCATTTGTGGTTTCTGTTGTTTGGTTCGGATGATTGATGGTTTTAGGTTTTTCCCCATAACTGCAGTTCTTCAATGAGAACCAGAAGGCACCTTAAAACATAGGACGAATTCTTCACTGGATGTAGGACTGTAATTTCTTAAGCTCCATGAGAAAGTTATGTTTCTATGCCCATTACTATCAATTTCTCCACTCTTCACTTGAGTAACCAACAGAGGTTTCTGTAATGCCTCACTACTACCCCTAGCATTTTCAAGTCTCCATAGATGCTCTAGCTTTTATTTTATTTTATTTTTTATTTTTTATTTTTTATTTTTGTGGTTCCTTTCCGACAGAAGGTGTTTAAGTGAAGCAAGTATGTTTCTCTTACTAAAGTGGCTAGGACTTCCTTTTAGCCATTGTGTTTTAAATAGCATACGATGATGTTGGAAGATGCCATGTGAATGCCAAAATTTAGAGAAGAATTGGGAAGAGGGAGCAAAGATAGGAAGTTGAGATCTGTGGCTTAAGCAAGGTCGCAAGGTGATACAATTTATTGTACAATCATGAATATTGGTGTTGACGTTTTTATGCGGAAGATCAAATGATAAGGTAATACTTAGATATTTTTCTTGGGTTAAAATTTATAATGAAATAAATTGGGACTAGAAAGACCTATTTGAAGTGCTTTTGATTTGTTCTAGTGTGATTTCGTTGCAAATTGGACTGTGCTCTAGTTATCTCTTTGGTGTAGGAAGAAAAGTAGATTATATTTATGGATTGAAAAATTCAACTAGAAATATTTATGAAGCGTATTTTTGAGACGGCTTTTCCTAGTGTTCAAAGTCAATACATGAGATCTTTTGATTTAATTATTAGCAACAAGAATCACACATTTACCATGAGTGAATATAAGTGTCATATTATAGATGAAAATTTTGGTTTAAAAATGAGATTTAAGGCCTCTAAACCCAATCACATCAATTTGTGTTAATTGTTCTCGTGGTTTATTCTACTAATTTGAGATTGAGACTTTAAAAAAAAAAAACATACTTAAAATGAGTGTAGTGGGTGATGAGGATTTTCAGGTGAACACATTGTAAAACTCCTAAAAATAGAATTAGAAATAAGAAGATCCAAAGAAAAGTAGGAGCAACACTAATCAATACAGAAATTAGGGATGGGTGATTGTGCTGGTTTGGACATATACAAAGATGGCATGCAGATGACCTAATTAGAAAATTTGGCAAAATGTAAACTAAATAAATCCAATGGTATAAGGGTAGACTTAAGATAACTTGAGATGCATTAATTAATAAGGATTTAAAGGTTTGTGAAAGTATGCCTTCAACTGCATAGATCGGGCCGAGTGGAAGTGTTTGTTTGGAAGCATATCTGGATAATGATCTTTCTCTTTTCAGGATTTTTTTTTCTTGTTTTGAGTTATATAAATATAATCTTCTACAAATGTCTTTTGATCAAGGTGAGACCATTGTCATTTGTAGTTGTTTATCTAAATGTCTGTTGACTTGTAAAATTATATTGCCGTCGGGATTAAGGTTATGTTGCATTGCAGGGTCTGTCTCAGAGTCAATCAAAGGCAGAGGCGACTCCTCCTGATGGTCTTTTAGTTGTTCCCCTTTTGAGACATCAGGTTTGGACTTGTTGTAAGGTTTATTTGTTTCATTGATATGAATATTTGGACTTAGATAAAGTTTTCAGATTTCATAAAATACAACACTCATACTTAGCACTATAAAAGTATACATCTAGAATCAATTGTCATCCTATAAATTTTTAGGAATACTTGCTTCATTTTTTGGTATCCGTGGTGTCGATTTATCTATGTTTTGTAATCTTTGAACTTAATTAAAGCTCATTTAGTATTTGCTGCCACCCCTCCCAATCCAATTCTCCCTTACTTCCCTTTTTACTTCAAACAACCACCTCCCCCACCAGGGTACTCTTCTGCAACTCATCATAGATCATCATCAGTCATGTTCTTGGTTCTACATTTGTTGTTCTTGTGTTCTTATCTTGTTTATTACTTATGATGATCATGTGGTTTGAAGATGGTTTAACTTGATTATCATGTATGGACGGAAGACTTTAATGTGCAGCAGAGCTTTGCTGTGGGATTTAATATATAGGTTATGTGGATGAATTTCTTAATTATATACATTGAACTATTGATCGAAGTGTCATTAGAA
The DNA here is from genome assembly GCA_039657345.1 of Stephania japonica. Lineage (NCBI taxonomy): Eukaryota > Viridiplantae > Streptophyta > Magnoliopsida > Ranunculales > Menispermaceae > Stephania > Stephania japonica. The sequence continues at coordinate 11,273,058 of CM077564.1, read as the reverse complement.
GGGTTTAGTAGAAATGTTTTTAAGATGTACAGTAGGCAATAGAGAGACAATGTGCTATTATGATGATCAGAAACTTCAATAATCTCTAATAGATTGAGAACTTCAGATAATCTTCTTCTTATTAATTTTAAATGCAAGAAATTTAAAATATGTACAAATAATTTTAAACAAAAAGGAGGTAATAGATATTAACGTTCTTCAAATTTAACAGAGCAAAGATTACAATCTCAAGATGGATAAAGGTTGGGCCAGACATTCGAGGTTAATATTATCTTTTTATAGTAATAGAAGCATTCATATTTTTTGTAAGGTTGAAACTTACTATTTAGAGTTTTTTTTTGTATTAGAGTTCACTATTAAAACTATTTAGTTCTTGGGTTAATGCATTCATTGCTTTTGTGTTTGATTTCAGTAATTTGAGCTTCAATCACTTCGCAGGGAGCATTCCATCATTTCCAGTGGCAGCATTGTTGATGTCAATGTAATGTTTTTCACTTTTCTTTAGTTACAGTTTATTTATTGTTTGGATTTAGCCTCTTAGGACATAATGTGAATTAGATTAGTAATGTTGAATTTGCTTAGAAAATTAGACTGCACATTATCTGATAACATTGTTAGAAAGGGGATTTGTTCATTTTGGTACAAAGGTTGTCCAGCATAGTCTCGATCATAGTAATTTAAGTACTGATACGGCTGAGACCAACAACAGTAGCCGCAGCAACAAAGTGTTGGTCTCAAATTAGTTGGAATCGACTACATGGATCTAAAGTTACCAGTTTCTATTTACGACTTACTGAGTGTAGAAATATAGCATTTTTACTGTTGCTTGTGGATGGGCTTAGATTGATTGAAATTGGTTTATCCTTTATAAGTTATTGAACAGATCGGGTCCGAGGATGCGCACATTCTGCTGTAGTTCTGGATCTAAGCATTTTGATACCAATAGTTGGATAATAGTCCCGTCTTCGTTGAATTTTTTACTTTCATACGGCTTCTCGAGTTTTTAGATTATCAATTTAGTTTTACGAAAGATGAAGACATTAAATAAGACTAACTAATGATTCATCACATTTTATCAATTTTTGGTTTGAACCCTATGGATGTGAGCCATAATGAACTCACGGGCCCGAATCGCTTGCTTCTCTTCCGCACTTGACGAAATTGTAAGTTCTAGTATTGTTATCTTTTATTATTAGTATTTGTAACAAAAGAATAAACATTGTACATGTAATATGGATTGAATTTTGATTGAGAGCTTCTAACTGATTTTGAAATTTTGTCCTCTGACATCTACTAGGTATTTTGGATGCAATACCAACTTCGCATTCAACCACCTTCCTTCCAGCTTAGCGAACCAGCCAAATCTTACCACCGAGTAATAAGCACTTTATTAGATTTATGTGCGATCAAATTACATTATATAACATGAGTTAATGGTTGAATTGGCGCATTTCAGTTCTGAAATCTGTGGTGGTCAAGGTTCTTCTCATTTGTACAGCAATGTCTTCATAGGAAGTTGTAACAACCCCGAATTTTTAACTGACTTGTGTTACACGTGTCAGGATTGTGACCCGGCTACGGGGATACTGGACGATATTTCAAACTTCGGTAGTCGACGCCGAGGTAATTTTATGATTCTTTGACTTTGTGTATTAGTATTATAGTATGCTACGGGTCTCGAGCCGTTTGGGCTATGTTCAATTGAGTGAGATGTCGCCTAGTTTATACGGGGTTTCGGGAACCATTTTAGTAGGCATTATTAATAAATAAAGTCAAATAAAATATATGATTTAAGTTGAGAAAATACAAGGTTAACAATAAAGTATAACTTAGACATGAGGAAATTTAATTGAATTCCAAGAGTGGGACCACCTCGAGAAGCGTGTCGAACGCGGGATACGGTGCACCGAGTAGGCGAGAATTTGTGTAACCTTATTGGTAATTTAATAAAATTAATTGGGTTAATTTAGTATGTTAATATGGATAGGATTGTTAAAGTGACACAAGTGAGTGAGGAGGACCATTGGATGGGCATAGATATGTGCACATGTGTTAGAATAGGATGATGAGCAAAATGACTCATATGGGTAGCTGTCCAAGGGTTGGGCAAGTTTAAACTCAAGGGCAAAATGGTCATTTCGTCCTAAAACACATATATATAAACGTTTTTACCCTAAAACCCTAATGTGCACTATTCATCATCTCCCCCAACCACCACCGTCACTGTTCACGCCCACCATTCTCGCCACTGCCGCCACCTCCCACCGGCGTCACGGACCCCGACGAGGTGAGCTCTCCCTCTCTTTCTCCCCGATCTCTCTCGTTCACTCTCGGTTCTCACTCAACTCTCGGTTTTCTCCTCCTCTCCACGCACACGTTGTTCTCGGCCTCACGTCACAGTCCTCACCCTTAGCTGCGTCGCCACCCTCGACCCCAGCAACTGATCCCTCCACCACCACCGGCAACGTTGAGGTGAGCTCTTCTCTCTCCCTTCTTCCTTTCTTCTCTTTTTTCGGTTAGCATACTCTCTCACTCTCAACCGCCTCCTTCCCTCATTCTCCAGTCACCACCGCCACTCACCACCGTGCCGGGAACCTCGACCACTCACCGGAGACACCAAGGTGAGCCACCTCAACTGTCCTCTCTCTCTCTCTCTCCACGGTTTTGTGCTCCTCTACTCACATTTTTCACATTAATTTTTGAATGGATTGTGGGACTATTAAGGACATGTTCACCACTGTTTTGGGGTGTGCTGACCGGAGGTCGACCTCCGGCGACGCTGCTGGCCGGAGGTGACCCCATGTGAGTTGTGTTGGTGTGTGTAGGTGAGGTCATTTGAGGTGTATATAAATTGTTGTGGTGCATATGTGTGACGGTTTTGGTGAATGTGTGTGTGTGGGGTGGCTGTCCAATATGTGTGGGGTGCATACAGTGTGTGTATGTGCACACCCCAGTTGGGGTGTGGGTGTGTGCACTTTAGTGGGATTGTTTTTCATGAGGTGTATGTGTGTGAGTTTCAATTTGCATAACAATGTGTATAGGTGGCTGTTTTGGTGTGAAAGTTAGGTAAGGGGTGTACAATGTGTGTACACCACAATGGGGTGTACACAACAGTGGGTGTGTACACCACAGTGGGGTGTACACAGCACTGTATGTGTACACCACATTGGGGTGTACACAACAGTTGTATATGTTTGGAATAGTGAAAATGGGTATACAACATAGTTTTTTTAAAAAAAATATAGTAATGTACTAAGGAGTGTGAATATGGTAAATCACAATGGGGTGCACACACCAGCGGGGTGTGTGTGCACAAGACAGCGGGGTGTGTGAAGTGATAGTGTGCACACCAGTGGGGTGTACACATCAATTGTGTGTGTGACCATAATGTACATTATTATAGGTTTAAGAGTAAGTAAACAAGATTTTTAAGTATAGATATTAATATTAAATGAATATGGATTGGTAATAAGGGTTCAACACACAATATAATGAGGACCCAACACATCCAATATACATCACAATAAAAGTCTAATACAATAGGTACAACTTAAAGAATGAATGCGAACCTTAAACTAATATTCGGGATTCCAAAACTTTATCAGGTTGTTGAGAACTTGTGGGGAAACGCGTTAGAGTTTCGGAGTGATACCGAGTCGCGAATAGACAGGTAAGTACATGCATGCCTTGTGTGTTTGTACGTTAGTAGACCAGTAAGAAAATGACATGTGATTTATACATCCTCTATTTATTGCTATTGTTGCATTGATCCTTTGCTTGATATTCCATTCCGTTTTCCTTGGTTGTATGTTCTTGGCATGAGTGTGTGTCTCGAAGGTATCATGTGGTCCCGCACTAGCTGGGACAACGAGGGTGCCCTCTCGCAGGGTAACCGACCACCCCTAGTGATGTGTGTACTTGGGTACCTTGGATTCGAGAGGTGTTGCGATGCCTCTCGATTTCACGTCTGCGCTAGTGTTGCGACATTGCCCGGGGAGATCTTGCGAGATCTTTGTCGTATTGCGGTGAAATAGACCACTCATGGGCCTCTTTTGAATCTTAGAACATGCAAAATATCGATTGTTTATCTTTCAGTCTCTTTATCATGTATTTGATTGTTTACTTTCCAGTTATTTCTTTCCCGCATGATACTTAGACTGCTTTTCTTGTTATAATCATAAATTACTGTTACATTCTTCTGGTACTACTAGCAATTTTATTCAGTTACTCACCGTCTAGTTTGTGACGGTGGGTGCAGATAGAGTAGAGAGCAGCAAGGGCAAGGGGCTCTGCCTAGGTGACATACTTTGAGGAGTTTCAGGACATCGGAGAGACTTTATAGTAGGTGATTATACTTTGTTTGCTGATGTGTATATCGTTTCATACTTATTTTGTTGGGATTATTGAACTTGGTATATCTTTATTGAGACTGGTATCATGTATATATGCCTATCGAATTGTACATGAATACCCGGGGTTTTCCACACTTATAGAATTCCTAATTTCCCTTTGATTGAGTTATTTCCCTTTATTATAATTGTTTTAGTCTTCCGCTGTGTATGAATGCAATAACTCTTTCATAAACTGCTAAATTGAGTAAATATGAGGCTGACTAGGCTCTTCAGGTTGCCGAGTGATAATTCGGGACTTGAACGGGTCTAGGCCGGGCGTACCCAATTGCACGGGGAAATTGGGGCCGTCACAGAAGTGTTGCAGGAGGGTCTGTCTTATTCACTGTCGCACTAGGAGTTTTCTTTGCATGTTTTTGCCGATGGAAAGTGTTCCGCAGGAAAGTGAATAGAGAACATCCAAAGAGTGAGTCGATTTATTATTAAGTGTTCTCTACAAAATGTTTATTAGGACAGTCTTCTATACTTATTTGTGCGGGATTAATTAAAATGTCAATCTGATTTGTCAAATTATTGTTTTATTTTGTTGTTTTCTTCTCTAGAATTATTTTCTTAATACTTGTAAATTCTATGATGATTCAAGCATTTCTTTTTTCTTTAACTCGACTTGGCATAAATGTGGAGGTTGCGTGGCACTGGTATATGTACATATAGAGGAGATTTATGAATCATTATAGATCCCCAGAGATGCCATTGTTTATGTTTCCTTTGTTATGTGTATGTGATGCCTGGTATAAAGTCTCACTCACTCATTTGGCAGATACTCCTTATTTGGAAAATGCAGTTTTCTCTCTTCCTAGCATGGACGACCTTTGTTTCAAGTCAATATGCACACATAATTTTACCCTGCAATGCCTAGAAATCGCCACACGCAAATATGATACTCTTATTGGTGAGGGTGGTTTTGGATTCATTTATCGTGGCACCCTGCCTGATGGACAAGAAGTGGCTGTGAAGGTTGGGTCTGCAACTTCAACTTAGGGAACTCGTGAATTTGAGAACGAGGTAATCAGTTAATGCCTTTATGGTCTAGTTCGTTTGAAGGTTGAACTCTTATTTAGATAGAAAAAAATTAATTCTGCAAACCTGTGGCATTACTAACATAATATGAGTATCATGGTTTTTTTATTTTTTATTTTTTGTTTATTTCCTTTACAGCTAAACTTGCTCTCAGCTATTCGACATGAAAACTTGGTTCCCCTTCTCGGATACTGTTGTGAGAATGATCAGCAAATTCTTGTCTAGCCTTTCATGTCCAACGGTTCTCTATAAGATCGTCTATACGGTAGTCGCTTCATAGTTCAGTATCAATATTATGGCTGATAGTGTTCATTACTTCATTATATAGTTTTCTCTTACCATATTCTTTCCTTTTGGGAGCAGGAGAAGCATCAAAAAGCAATGAAGGAATATGGGCTCATCTCATATTAGCCTTTGTGATGTAGAAGTTTGATATTAATTTTTCGATCTTGTTGAGTTTATTCTACCCGCACACTTTTGCCGGCGTGGAGTCATTCATAGGGATGTAAAATCAAGCAACATTCTTCTGGACCATAGTATGTACGCTAAGGTTGCAGAAAACTGCAGGAAAATTGGAAAACTGTAGGAAAACTGGAAAACTGCAGGAAAACTGGAAAACTCGAAACTGGAAAACTGAGTTTTGTTGATTGGTTTCATGAAATGTGTAGCTATCAATTTGTCGTTTTATTGATTGGTTGTAGAACACTGTGAATTTCTTAATGGAATAATAATATTGCGAGTGGAATGTAGATTTGTATATTTTCAATTGAAAATGGAATAAAAATTAATTTTGAGCATTTTCAGCTATTATTTTTTTAAAAATTACATTTGATAGGGGTTTGAAACCTCCATGTAATCCTTTGACGATAATATAGAGGTTTCAAACTCCTATGAAATCACTACAATGATAGGGGTTTGAAACCCCTATGTAAACCTTTGAAGATATTATAGAGGTTTCAAACCCCTATGAAATAGTCAAGATTTGATAGTGGTTTGAAACCCCTATGAAATAGTCAATATTTGATAGAGGTTTCAAACCCCTATGTAAGCTTTGAGGATAAGATAACACCTTAAAAGATAACACTTTTCATAGAGGTCAAAAACCTCTATGAAAAGTCTTTCATAGAGGTTCAAAACCTCTATGAAAAGTAGAATTTGTTCTAGTGAATGGACGTAGGATGAGTTATGTAAATTAATATTGGCTCGGGGATTAACAAGTTCAACTCAACCTTCACTTGCATTGATCGTCGATTTCCATTCAAAAGAACATTCAAAATCAATTCCTAGGCTAGCTATAGAGTTCGGCATCGCGCTCGAAACTCTTAGATTCCCTAATTTCGAAAAGCAAAATAGGACTATTGTTTGACTCCCTATCAAATGTATGGGTGAAGCACACTAGAATTTAACACAATTGTTGTATAAAGATCGATGGAATCACTGGCCCTAGACAACCAAGTCACGAAGAGCGCTCGATTTATCCTAGACTTGCTAATTGCATGACTTCCCCCAAAAGGCCATCCAATTGAAGTGATCACTCGCTGCTTGTTGTTATGGAATCTACACAATTACGAATGTTAGATTCCCTAACTAGCATTAGACCCCTATCTAAAAAGTGTGTATTAGTAACTACACAAAGCAAGATGAGCATCATGGTAATTAATCAATAATTAGCAAGATAAGAAATTAAATTAAATATAAATAGAGTGGTAGGAAACCTTATAATGCTTAAAATTACACTTTAATGGTGTTTAGAAGAGAAAATACAACAAAAATGGAGAGGAGAGATGAAATGTGGTAGATGAATAGTGATGGATAGAGGAGAGAGAGGAGATATGGATTGGTGAGGATCGAAAAATGAGGAGAGCGTTCTTGATTTGAGTTTTGGAGTAGTAAGAGAGTGTGGCGGCCAAGTGTTGGCGTTTTTTGTTGGTCCAATGTGGTGAAAACCCTATTTTTGCATGAAATTCCAGTTCTGCCTTCCTTTATTGCTTCAGATGAAGAACGCGTCGTTCGAGGCCGAGATGAAAGGCTGTGGGAGCTGCACGGTGATGGGTGATGGGTGATGCGCACGGGAGAGAGAATGCAAATGGGGAGGTGGGGAAGTCGTATGGGCCCAGGCACTTTAATGAATTTTTCATCTGATCTTTGACGTGGGACTCGATACTGGATGGTCGGCTCTGGATGTGATGGGTTGTTATTTTGTGTTTTAACTATCTCCTAACTGCCTCCATTAACTGAGATCTTCTGTGAATGCGAATCACAAGGCAGCTATCAAGGACAGCTGAACTGCACTGAATTACTTAGTGAGTAAGCCAATTTTCTTGCACTTTGAACCAACTTTAGGACTCCAACTCTCGTGCAATTCAAACAACCAACACCAGAGTCATCGTGGGTCCCACAACGTTGTCTCGGGATGCATGCAAGTGCGCTTTACGATGTGAATCACTAAAAATACTCGATTAAGGCCCAATTTTATTTCTTTTCATCAAATACCATAAAAACCTTCAAATAACAAAAATATACACAAATTTATTGGTTGTTTTTTGTGATTCTTTAGTTAGAACCAACGTCGATCTTATCTCTTAATCGGCAGTAGTTCTAATAACAATCTTTATTTTTATTTATACAATAAAAGTCGGATCTATTCAGATCTGAGATGTTCAGTTTCTTTCATCCTGCAATAGTTGTCAGATTCATCATTGACACCACTTGCCTCTCGTCCACACTTTTATATGCTTATATATGGATATGCGTTAGTTGTTAGTTTAATATTTTCACTAGGTTTTCTTTTTCAATAAGTTGTTGTCTTCCCTTGATGGAAGTCTATTTTTGTCTTCCCTCGTTGGAAGTTTTTGTTCGTCTTCCCTTATTGGAAGTGTTATTTTCTGTTACGGTTCTATTATTGTAGATGCAAAAGACAAACGTATAAGTTGTACATAAGTTTGCAAACTTTCGCAATGCCTACTTTATCTCATCAATAAGTGGAAAAGGTTGTTATTGATGTAATTTCATTGTTAAATCAGATGTAATATCATTTTCTATTAATGGAAATACCTTTATAGATAAAAAAAATGGAAACACCTTTTCGTCAAAAAAAAAAAACAAAAAAATACAATTATGAGCTATATTTGGAGACTTTGACGCACAAGAGTATATAAAATATACACAAATATGAGGCACTAATATATAATTATCAATCCCTATTCTCTTCCACCAGGGATCCAACACACTCCTCAATCATAAAAAGACCAGACACTTCAATAATAGACATCAAAACATGAGATTTAAGCATGCATTAAACCAAAAACTCAAGAACATCTCAAGAACACCATGAATCTTGAAAACTCGTAACTTGATGATTTCAAAACCCAAACCAGAACTTCTTGACACTAGATTGAAAGGTTTTTCACAAGGATTTCAATTATGTAATTAGATTTAAAGACATTTACATACCCAAATTCAGAACCATGAATAAAACCCCAAATTCACTCAAATCTCCAAATTTCGAAAATTAGGCTTAGAACTAAAATCAAAGCTTCCATTTGCTTAAAAAACAACATTACAAACACCGTGAAATCGATTAAAAGTAAAACCCCTTTGATTCATAGCTAAAGACCCAAAAATATGAATGCATTAGAGTGTAAAAGATTACCTAGGATTATAGCTTGTTTGGTGGCACTTAGATCTCTCTCTTGGTAGTTGAAATTCACCCTATTAGACTTCCAAATTTCCAGCAAACTTGAGTACTCCAGCTCTGATTTTTCTTCTCATTCTAAGCATGCAAATGTGCACAAAATGGTCTAAGTGTTGCATTTATACTCACTAGATGATTATGTGTGTACACACCCATCACTAGGAGATCTAATGGCTCATATTTGGTCCTACAACCAACTAATTTCAAATACGCATGCGAACACCCACTTCCATAGTGATAGGTGGTAGCACACATCTCGAGGCATATCATATGTGTAGGATTTTTATTTAAACTTTAGGCTTGTAATTTGATTTACCTTAATCCATACGCTACACATATTAATTACTTAGCCCCGTTAATATTTAATGTCGAATTTAGAGACTACCCATGTCACTCTCTACCCGGGTCCCGTACTTGCATGCATCTCGAGAATGTCCTCGCCCGCATGCCGAATTTATGAATATCCAAACTAAATAAAATTTTGAGTATAATGTACACACATACAATACACTAGGCATCCGTCACACACAAAATATAATATAACTTGGTCTCTGAGCCGAGTGTTAGAACTGTGTACCCGCTCTCGGGCCTCATAACGAGTCAGTGACCTTTAATTACAGACAAATCCACTATAAGTGATTTGAGCCGTTACATGATCACATATCAATGCAAGTCATTTGTTTCTTTTTCTTGTTTCCGACAATATGAGTAGCACCTTGATGCAAGGACATGGTGGTTGCACAAGAAAATGTTGAAGTCACCTTATCACAAACCACATGTGGCTATACTTGACACAATATTTTCTGTATGCACTTTATCCTCCTATCGTTTTCTTTTTGTCTATACAATAAATATGTGTTGATTTTATATGGAATGATTTGATAAATGCTTCAAAAACAAGGGAGCAAGATCACAATTGATGACACATTAATAAGGTATATGGATGGAAGTCTTTGTAGTCAAAACCAGTTGATTTCATTTAAGGAAGTGGGCAAGGTAATTAATTTTCTTTTTGAAAGAGACAAGGTAATTAATTTAAATGTTATTTTATGCCTACTTACAACCTTATACATATATTGTCAATATCATATTTTAGTGCAAATTGCCTTCTTACTCAATGTTAGAGACAATCATTAGGTTGTGTAACGACCCGAAAGTTTGGGCTATGATTATATAGCTAGGTGTAGTACATATTTATACTCGTGTCTGTGTGACACGACAATGACGTCTAGTTACGAGTAGGATTCACCTCGAAAAACGTGTAGAATGGAACAAAATATGGGTACACGGTGTTGAGGAAATGATATTTGTGAGCAACCAGTGTAACGGCCCAAATTTTATTAAGGCCGTTATTTGCGTATTTTCAGACGTGGACGCCAGCTCAGGTTCACGGAGACGCCACGAACCGGCGAAGATACGCACTGGTTGGGCGGGAAGTATTATTTTTGATTGATTGTTTGATTAATCGTGATGATAATGACTAGGCTATGACTCATTACATCGCAGTGTGGTTTAATATTGTTTAGATCGGGTGAGATTTAGTGTCGGGTATTCGCTAAAGATGCGTGCGGACGCGGAACCGGAAGTGGCGAGCGACGGAACACTAGGCCGGGAATGCGTTTAGTTTGATAAAAATAAAATAAATTTGACAAAAATAGTAAATTGGTGGGCGCCTAGCGACACGCGAGGTCGTGGTCGACACGCGTGGGTGGTAGTGTAGTGTGCACGCCGAGTACGCTCGTCGGCGCGCACAACGAAATTCTAGGCGCGAAAGTATAGGTGAGTATGTATATATATATTTATATATATGTATATAAGGAATTTAATATATATATATATATATATAAATATATATTAAAAATCAGAAAAATAAAATAGAAAATGCAAAATTACCAAAAGGGTATTGAAGGAAAGAAGGAAAGAAATAGACATGAGGGGCATTTTGGTCATTTCACTCCAAAAATGGGGATAAACACCACCGACACCACTATTTTCCACATTTTGATCGACCGAAGAAGAAGAAAAGAGAAGACGAGACGAGGAGCGAGAGACCGAGAGGAGGAGAGAGGTGGTGGTCTGGTGGAGAGGCAAACGAGGTGAGTTGTTGTGTTGTATATTGTTGTGTTTTGTGTTCATTGTTGGAGGGTGGTGTTGGCGGATGTGGTGGTTTGGTGGTGGCGGGGTGGAGTTTGGGAGCTCGGACGAACCGCAAGAGCAGTTCGTCTCAAGGAGGAGACGACAACATGTCGTTCTCCCCTCTCCCTCTCCCTCTCCCTCTCTCGATTCACAAATGAAAAAAAAAAAAAAAAAAAAAAAAAATTCGTTGCTGGAACAGAGCCTCTGTTCCAGCGAAGAAAGAAGGGCCGGTTCGGCCTCAACCGGCCGGTTCGGCTCGAACCGGTCCGGTTCGCCGAACCGCCCTTAAGTGAAAAAAAAAAAAAAAAAAAAAAAAAAAAAAGAGAAAAAAAAAAAAAAAAAAAAAACATGAAAAATAGCTGGAAAATTATGGAAAAATTCTGAAAAATCAGAGAAAATGTGGGAAATTAGAAAAAGGGTTGAAAAGTGAATTTCGAGACTTTTCGGGCGGTTGGCACCCCGATGTAACTCGAAAAACGTGCTACAACTAAAAATTGGAATAAAATTCTAATTTTTATGGTCACGATATAAAATCAATTAGTTTGATACTAAATCACATAAAATGACTTATTCGGACACCAGGGACTTAGGAGACCATAGTCGGGTGTCGGGCGCGTATCCCGAGGCGAGAGCGGGATCAGATCGGAACGTATATCGAGTAATTGGAGTACGGTTGAGGTAAGTAAAACCCTTAAGTAACACACTCGAGTGTTTATTTATTTGATTTCATTTGATTCCAGCTATTATTGTTTATCGTTGTTTACTCTATTTCCATGTTCATACATATGTTGCACGGTTGGTTTTGTCATTCACCACCGGATCTTCGGTTTACTCGTGATGTGTGGGCGGACTTGGGTAGAAATTTGGACAATAGGGACAGAATAAGGGTTCGGACCGGTGAGGGGTTGGAGAAGCCACCGGAGGAATGCCGATGTCCGGATTAGGGTTCGATCCGCTACACGGCACACATCCATTATTGGTGTTTATCGATGTTATGTATGCATGCGTCTTAATTACGCTTGTTACTGTTTTATCGCGCATGTTTATTTAACGATTATTGGCTTCCTTTATTATAAATGCTTTGGTTTGTGTACTTACGGGTTTTACTCACTGGACTCGTCATCTACTTCTTGTGATGATTGAGTGCGGGATCTACTACGACCTGGGGGCAAGGAGACTCTTGCGGACTATCTCGTGACCTTGTCACCGACGGAGTTCGTCTTGTATGTTTTTATTTTTTGTATTGACTTATTTTTGGGTTTATGGGGACCGTTTGAGATACCGGTGCATGAGTGTATCACATTTTGTTATGTTGAATACAAGTGTACTTTCTAGGGTTTTCCACATAGGATTAATGCTCTATAATTTGAGAAAATGACATATTTTAAGCTTCCGCTGTTTACAAATATTAAAATGTTAATTAATGACTAACTTAGGCTGAATTAATTGATAATGATGCTTAGTTGGGCGTGGGACACGTGTGACGATTACGTGGCGGTTGTGGGCCGCGTGGCCTCCGTGGCGGACCAATGTAGAAATTGGGGCCGCCACATTTTTTGGTATCAGAGCTTAGGTTTGAGGAACCTAGGGAATGGAGTGTGGGTTATGATTAACTCTGATACCGTTACAATTTGGTATCATAGCGAGGTTAAACCTCGGAAATTGGAGTTAAACAAGAGTATAAAATTTAATAAATTTAGATGTGGAAACCCGAAGTGATACCTAGAATTATATTTGGGAAGTGATGTAAGGCGGGTAGACTTAGGAAATCTATATACGTGTATGTTTTGATTGTGTACTATATATTATACGCGTATATATTGAGTCTGGTCCGACGCACGTTGGCGGTGCAGATTACTATGGACGGACAGACTCTGACTATTATTCCGCCGACTACTCAGCGGGAGATCGGGAGACTAGTGACCTCACTAGAGAGGTAGCCGATCCGAGGACTATGGTGCGAGAGAGTTACCGACCAACAGTTATTACATCGAGCGCAGATGGCGAGAGGTTCTCGAGTACATTCGGGGTAGGTAAGTGGCGACAGTGCAGACGACGACTTTGGTAACGACCACTACTCAAGCGGTACTTGCTTCACTGCCTTTGTTCAAAGCAACAGGTTCGGAGACATTGGTTGAGGAGACCACCCCAGTTGTTGCATCAGCAGTTAGACAGAGTTCTCGGTCTGATCAGAGACCGAAGAGACAAAGAAATCAATCTAGCAGTCAGGAGCAGGATCATCGAGTACGTAGAGTTCACTGGCACCAGGATCATGATTTCAGTAACGACCGTGATCAGAGAGATGATCAGTACGGGGATTACGAGTGGCAGACAGATTGGGGTCATCGGGACGACCAGGATCAGGATCAGAGGGACCAGAGTTGGGGTCAGAGATCTAGGGATAGACAGGTTAGGAGACCAGAGACATGTCGTTGTCATCGTTGCGGTCAGATTGGATACCTCCGAGCGGATTGCGGGAGAGCATCACTACCACCGGAGCCAGTGCAGGCCAGAGATAGGGTCCACGTTGTTGCACCGTCGATCCGGGAGGAGACTAGACAGACTGTTGTGGGTACGTATAAGTTTATTTACTTATTTTGTTGTTTTATTTCGTAGGTGTACCTATTGTTTGATTACCTACGCGATTGAGGACGGTTGATGTGTTCACCGGAGGATGTTGATGAAGATTTGATTAATCACGCGATACACTAGGCCATAGCGAGGACTATCGGGTGATTGACTAGGATTGGGCGTTATCACTGGTGGGATCCTAGAGGGATGGGTTCTAGGTGATTGGCCAGGTGATGCGTACACTAGTGGGATCCCGACGTACCAGAGTATGGCCTAGGATTGAGTCGCGGATGAGATGGCGATATCAGCTTATTTTTGCCAGTGTTGCGGTTTCGTGTTTCGATGGGGAGGTCTACACAAATTTCGGGACGAAATTTTCCCCTAGTTGGGAAGAACTGTAACGGCCCAAATTTTATTAAGGCCGTTATTTGCGTATTTTCAGACGTGGACGCCAGCTCAGGTTCACGGAGACGCCACGAACCGGCGAAGATACGCCTGGTTGGGCGGGAAGTATTATTTTTGATTGATTGTTTGATTAAGCGTGATGATAATGACTAGGCTATGACTCATTACATCGCAGTGTGGTTTAATATTGTTTAGATCGGGTGAGATTTAGTGTCGGGTATTCGCCTAAAGATGTGTGCGGACGCGGAAGGCTGGAAGTGGCGAGCGACGGGAACACTAGGCCGGGGAATGCGTTTAGTTTGATAAAAATAAAATAAATTTGACAAAAATAGTAAATTGGTGGGCGCCTAGCGACACGCGAGGTCGTGGTCGACACGCGTGGGTGGTAGTGTAGTGTGCACGCCGAGTACGCTCGTCGGCGCGCACAACGAAATTCTAGGCACGAAAGTATAGGTGAGTATGTATATATATATTTATATATATGTATATAAGGAATTTAATATATATATATATATAAATATATATTAAAAATCAGAAAAATAAAATAGAAAATGCAAAATTACCAAAAGGGTATTGAAGGAAAGAAGGAAAGAAATAGACATGAGGGGCATTTTGGTCATTTCACTCCAAAAATGGGGATAAACACCACCGACACCACTATTTTCCACATTTTGATCGACCAGAAGAAGAAGAAAAGAGAAGACGAGACGAGGAGCGAGAGACCGAGAGGAGGAGAGGTGGTGGTCTCGTGGTGGAGAGGCAAACGAGGTGAGTTGTTGTGTTGTATATTGTTGTGTTTTGTGTTCATTGTTGGAGGGTGGTGTTGGCGGATGTGGTGGTTTGGTGGTGGCGGGGTGGAGTTTGGGAGCTCTGACGAACCGCAAGAGCGATTCGTCAGGAGAGGGAGACGACAACATGTCGTTCTCCCCTCTCCCTCTCCCTCTCCCTCTCCCTCTCTCGATTCACAAATGAAAAAAAAAAAAAAAAAAAAAAAAAATTCGTTCTTTGAACAGAGCCTCTGTTCAAATGAAAAAGAAGTGGCTTCGGCCCTGAACCGGCCGGCGTTCGGCCCTGAACCGGTCCGGTTCGGCCGAACCGCCCTTAAGTGAAAAAAAAAAAAAAAAAAAAAAAAAAAAAAAAAAAAAAAAAAAAAAAACATGAAAAATAGCTGGAAAATTATGGAAAAATTCGAAAAATCGAGAGAAAATGTGGGAAATTAGAAAAAGGGTTGAAAAGTGAATTTCGAGACTTTTCGGGCGGTTGGCACCCCGATGTAACTCGAAAAACGTGCTACAACTAAAAATTGGAATAAAATTCTAATTTTTATGGTCACGATATAAAATCAATTAGTTTGATACTAAATCACATAAAATGACTTATTCGGACACCGGGGACTTAGGAGACCATAGTCGGGTGTCGGGCGCGTATCCCGAGGCGAGAGCGGGATCGGATCGAACGTATATCGAGTAATTGGAGTACGGTTGAGGTAAGTAAAACCCTTAAGTAACACACTCGAGTGTTTATTTATTTGATTTCATTTGATTCCAGCTATTATTGTTTATCGTTGTTTACTCTATTTCCATGTTCATACATATGTTGCACGGTTGGTTTTGTCATTCACCACCGGATCTTCGGTTTACTCTGTGATGTGTGGGCGGACTTGGGTAATTTGGACAATAGGGACGAGAATAAGGGTTCGGACCGGTGAGGGGTTGGAGAAGCCACCGGAGGAATGCCGATGTCCTGGATTAGGGTTCGATCTGCTACACGGCACACATCCATTATTGGTGTTTATCGATGTTATGTATGCATGCGTCTTAATTACGATTTACTGTTTTCTTCGCGCATGTTTATTTAACAGATTATTGGCTTCCTTTATTATAAATGCTTTGGTTTGTGTACTTCGGGTTTTACTCACTGGACTCGTCATCTACTTCTTGTGATGATTGAGTGCGGGATCTACTACGACCTGGGGGCAAGGAGACTCTTGCGGACTATCTCGTGACCTTGTCACCGACGGAGTTCGTCTTGTATGTTTTTATTTTCTTTGTATTGACTTATTTTTGGGTTTATGGGGATTTGTTTGAGATACCGGTGCATGAGTGTATCACATTTTGTTATGTTGAATACAAGTGTACTTTACCGGGTTTTCCACATAGGATTAATGCTCTATAATTTGAGAAAATGACATATTTTAAGCTTCCATTGTTTACAAATATTAAAATGTTAATTAATGACTAACTTAGGTCAATTTGAATTAATTGATAATGATGCTTAGTTGGGCGTGGGACACAGCTGACAGTTACGTGGCCAGTTGTGGGCCCGCGTGGCCTCCCGTGGCGGACCAATGTAGAAATTGGGGCCGCCACAACCAGCAAGTAAAACACAATAATTAATTAATCTGATAAATGGTTCGGGTCATTAATATTCGATTCGTGCGCGACGGGGTGAGTCGTGGTGCTATTCAGAGGTGGAAACGTGGTCGGGAACTTGTTGCGTCACGTTGTGTCCCCTAGCAAAGTCAACTAGTGGTGTTAGCAAGCTGAAGCGGTGGTGGCGACTGGAGTGAGTAGTAACCTTTAGATGGGTCTCGGGATTTGCATTGGGGGAGTTGATGAAGATATGAGGATAAACACTCTCTCTCTCTTGACGTTTCTCACATTCTTTCTCTTCCGTCTGTTATATTCTTTCTCGTTCTCTCTCGTGAGCAGGAGGTTTTGACAAGGTTCCAGAGCTCGCGATGGGGCGGAGACGCAACAAACACCCGAGTTGAGGTAAGATATTGACTCATCACTTTGTTATCGTCGTTTTAATATTGGTTTCGAGTGTTTTCGCCTGAGTTGGGAATTTGGTGGAGTTCAGTTTTTTGTGGTGTTCGATTGGTAACAACGTCCCGAGGAGTTTGGAATAGCCTCGGAACGCAGCAACACGAGTCGGGGTGTCGAAAAACCCCAGAAACATGGTCAAGAAGTGGCGTTGCTAGGGACGCCATGGAGCCTGTGAGCCACGACGTCAGTCACGACGTCTGAAACAGAAAAAGGTTGGGGAATTCACGCTTTATATGACACCGCCAAGGATTTTCTCCACAGCGTCACTCACGGCGTCTGGAACTGTGCCGGTGGGAATTGGACGTTTTAGGCAACGCCGACAGGAAAATTGGCCATGGCGCGACCTACGGCATAGCACTGTTCACAACACTAAAATTCTGAAAATTTATAAAAACTTTGGGAATCTCTCGGGTATATATATGTGCTCGAATATGGCCCAATATCCGAGGAATTGACCCAGAATAATGGAAATGGATAAAATACTTGGAAAATGGGGGAAATGACCATTAAAATAGAAACATAACACTAATGGAACCAAACTAAATTGAAATGATTACTAGGTGTGTAGGGAACTGGTGACTAACCTCCGAGATCGGTTTGAAGATCGTTGAGAGCTACAAACACAAGGTTTCATGTTATACAGTGAGTAAGACCAGCGAAAACTTTAATATTATTTCATTTATGCAATTACTTGGTTGTTATCTTTCTTGAGTAGTATTTCTTGATGGAATATGATTTCTTGAATTTCGTTTGTGATATCTATCCTTGGTGGATTATTGGCTTGGTTTTCTTGGATTTTGAATGAGTAGTCTTTTGGATCTAAGTGGGTGATATGGTGATCACGGGTTGCGGTGGGTTTGCTATGTGGTCTCACTCACTTCAGTGATTACACGGATGTTTAGACTTGCCTGAATCCACAGGTTAGGGTTGGGAGTCAAACAGTAGTTAACTGTGTTGTGAAGCTATTGAGTGGTTGATTCACTCTAAACTGGTGGCAGTTTATTTAAGTTCAGGATCTGTCTGTGAAGTCTGGTTGTTTACTGCGTGTGGCAATCTGATAGACTTGGAACACTTAAATGTCTTTTTGCTTTATGCTCTTAACACTCATTTATCGTTGATATCTCAGTGATTTATTATCATGCTATATTTTATTATCCTCGTGACATATACGCATGATACTTGATTAGCCGTTTATTTGACTTTTGAAATGATGTTGGATATTCATTTGGTTATTATTGTTCTACTTCTGTACTCATTGTCCTTTTTACGACGATGGGCGCAGACTCATCGTATCGTAGGATAGAGAAAGATAAAAGATTAGTGATAGGTGATTGACGTGAAAGCTATTAGGTGATCAAAGCTAGCCTATTGAGTAGGTCTTATGTACTATATGTATATGCTTTGAAAACATTAGGATATAGATTATGAGAGATCTTGGGCATGTATACTATAATTTAATCTCCTCTTACTTGATGTTGGTATACATATGCGAGGTTTCTACATTTTAGGTTGTCGGGACTAGTGTCTTAAGGTTATTATTATTAGTTTGAGAATTGTAAGGTTTCTGCTATGATCTAATGACTCACTAATAATGAATGACTCAACTTAATTAACTTAATAGATGGTAAGGGGTAAGGAGGCTGACTAGATTTACATAGATTGCATGAGTGGGACTTGAGGTTTACGTAAGGCTAGGCTTGGCGGAACCCAATTCAGGGTTGTGGAATTGGGGCCGTTACAAGTGTTATCAGAGTTATGTTCTATGACTCTAAGGTTAAATCAATTGTGATACCAATGTTATAGTTGGTATCAGAGCCAAAGTTTTAAGACTTGACTTTTGATTAAATCACAACCAACATAAGACACAAATCAACGAAAGTTAGGACAACGGTTGAACTCAGAGTGAAACCTTATGACATGACTTAAAGTTTAGTTGGGAAGTGAGGAGAGTTGGGAAATTTAAAACTAGAATATGAGTTATTTGATGTCTTGTATATTATTACTATCGGTAGCTATAGTTTGATCGAGGATACGCTTTCGTGGCAGATTGTGATGACTGATCATCTAGAGTCTAGTGATGGTGATGCAAAGGATTCTCAGTTGAGTTTAGGGGAAATGTCTCAGTTGGTTACATAACATGGCCAACACTTGGAGGAGATTCTTTGATTTCTAAGAGCACATGCCATAGTAATATCTCCTATTTATGCAGTATGGTTACCCAGGGGGAGGGTACATAGGTTATGCCTATTTATGTGAGTACTAAGGCGCTGACTGAAGCGAGGCAGTCTCGTGCACTTCATAGACACCATCCGAAAAAGTTTCAGGGTGGTTCAGATATCAAGGCTGCAGAGAAATTTATGAAAAGTCACGAGAAGATTCATGATGTGTTAGCCACACCAAAACACATGAGAGCTTCGATCTCATCAACATCCATGTTCGGAGAGGCGAACACTTGGTGGCGTAGCATGGTGGCTACGAAAGGCAACCCTAAAGATTGGGCTGAGTTTAAGGAAAGATTTAATGCAAAGTATATTCCTCATTCGGTCTGTAACTTGAAGAGGACCGAGTTTCAAAACATCTAAAGATGGCTGGCGAGACAGTAATGAAGTATATGGGCTAATGCCTACGATTGATGGAGTATACCGGGGCATAGCTGACACTGATGCAGACCAAGTCTATTATTTCGTGCATGGTCTATTGGAGGTTATTGGTTCTAAGGTGGTGACTATTGTTACGAAGATCTTATAGGAGGCTTACGAGATGAGTATGGCCAATGAGTTGTTCGTGAGCATGCTTTCCGGAGTATCAGTTGCGCCGTTAGCATCATCATATGTGGGAGGCAGTTCAGATGATGGTAGGAAAAGGAAGAGTCAGGAGGATGATGTGGAGGTAGCTGCATTACCGATAGGTGTAATATCTCCGGTGTTAGTTCCTTATACTCCAACGACGGGGTCGTTAGTGGATCACTTCAGGGAGTACAGACGGGGCAGCAACACTCGTACAGTACCCAAAGTAGAGGTAGAGGATCACAGGGAGAGCAACGATGTTACTAGTACAAACAACTGGGACATATCGCTAGAAATTGTCCTCTAGTGGTGAGGGTGCCGCAGGATAGCATTTAGTTGAAGGAGCACGTGTTGTTACAAATCCTGATGTAGCACCGACACGAAACCCGAGGGCGAGTAAGATTTATTTTGCGTCTGGGCATAGCTATATTATTCTGGGGGGTCTGTATTTTATATCTAACCTGGGGAAACTCTAGGTGAGTTAGAGGTTAGTATAAACTCTATGTGAGTCAGTCGTGGAATAGATTCTATGTAAGTTAGTGGTTAGGAGTACTTTGAGGGAGTACTAGTGGCTAGGGATTCTGTGTGAGTAGTAGCTTTAAGCTGCGACTCTGTGTGGGTCAACTTTCAAAGGGAGAAGTTAACTGTGTGTGAAGCTTTCAACTATGTGTAAGCCTAGCCTTTGAAAGGATAGAAGGTTGTGTGTTAGATCTTTGTGTAAATGTAGAATGGATGAGGTAGTGTGTCAGGACTTTGTGTAAGTTTAGAGTGGATGAGATGGTGTGCCAGGACTTTGTGTAAGTCTAGAAGGAAAGGGGGACTATGTGCCAGGACTCCGTGTGAGTTTAGATTATGGGTGAGCGGGGGGCTAGATTTTGTGTGAGGTTAAATTGAGTGGATATATATGCTTTGACTCTGCGTAAGTTTAATATTGAGAAAGTGGTTGGTTAGACAATACTTCCCTGATGTATGATTTTTAGTAAGATTTCACTTGAGTTAAATTAATTTCGAGGACGAAATTCTTATTAGTTGCGAAAACTGTAGCGACCCAAAAGTTTAGGCTATGAATATATGGTTGGGTGTAGTAACTATTTATACTCGTGTGTGTGGGTGACAGGACGACGACGTCTAGTTACGAGTAGGATTCGCCTCGAAAAATGTGTTGAATGGTGGTCGAGTAAACGAATTATGGGTACACGGTGCCGGGGAAAAGATATTTGGGGAAACTTGCGAATAAAAAATAATAATTAATTAATTAATTCGATATATATGGTTCGGGTCGTTAATATTCGATTCGTGCGCGACAGGGTGAGTCGTGGTGAGATTTGGAGGTGGAAATGTGGCTGGGAATACGTTGCGTCACATTATGCCACCTAGCGAGTCACCTAGTGGTGTTAGCAGGCTAAAGCAGTGGTGGCGGCTGGAGTGAGCAGCAACCCATGGATGGGTTTCGGGATATGCATTGGGGGAGTTGATGAAGAGATGAGGATAAATTCTCTATCTCGACGTTTCTCATATTCTTTTTCTCTCGTCTATTCTATTCTTTCTCGTTCTCTCTCGTGAGCAGAAGGTTTGGACAAGGTTCCGGAGCTCGCGACGACACGGAGACGCAGCAAACACTCGAGTTGAGGTAAGATCTCGACTCATCACTTTGTTATCATCGTTTTAATATTGGTTTCGAGTGTTTTTGTCCAAGTTGGGAATTTAGTGGAGTTCGGTTTTTGGTGGTGTCAGATTGGTAATGACGTCTCGAGGAGTTTGGGATAGCCTCGTAACGCGGCGACATGAGTCGGGTGTCGAAAAACCCCGAAAACATGGTCAGGAAGTGACGCTGCGAGGGACGTCGTGGAGCTTGTAAGTCACGGCGTCTGAAACAGAGAAGGTTGGGAATTCAAGCTTTATGTCACGCCTCTAGGGATTTTCCCCATGGCGCCACTCACGGTGCCTGGAACAGTGCTAGTGGGAATTGGACGTTTTAGGCAACGCCAGCAGGAAAATTGGCCATGGCGTAACCTACGGCGTGACACTGTTCACCGCACTAAAATCATGAAAATTTATAAAAACTTCAGGAATCTTCGGGTATCTATATGGGCTCGAATACGACTCAATATGCGAGGAATTGACCCAGAATAATGGAAATGGATAAAATACTTGGAAAATAGAGGAAATGACAATTAAAATAGAAACAAAACTCTAACGCAACAAAGTGAATTGAAATGATTACCTGGTGTCTAAGGAACTGGTGACTAACCTACGGGATCGATTTGGGGATCGTTGAAAGCTGCAAACACAAGGTTTCGTGTTATACATTGAGTAAAACCAGTGGAAACTTTAATATTATTCCATTTGTTCAATTACTTGGATGTTATCTTTCTTGAGTTGTATTTCTTGATGGAATATGATTTCTTGAATTTCGTTTGTGATATCTATCCTTAGTGGATTATTGGCTTGGTTTTCTTGGATTTCGAATTAGTAGTCTTTTGGATATAAGTGGGTGATATGGTGATCACGGTTTGTTGTGGGTTTGTTGTGTGGTTTCACTCACTTCCGTGATTACACGGATGTTTGGACTTGCCTGAATCCATAGGTTAGGGTTGGGAGTCGAACAGTAGTTAATTGTGTTGTAAAGCTATTGAATGGTTGACTCACTCTAAACTGGTGGTAGTTTATTTAAGTCCAAGATCTGTCTAGGAAGTCTGGTTGTTTACTGCATGTGGCAATCTGATGGACTTGGAACACTTAGATGCCTTTTTGCTTTATGCTTTTGACACTCATTTATCGTTGATACCTCAGTGATTTATTATCATGCTGTATTTTTTTATCCTTGTGTGATATCTACGCTTGATACTTGATTAGCTGTTTATTTGATTTTTGAAATGATGTTGAATATCTATTTAGTTATTACCGTTCTACTTCTGTACTCACCGTCCTTTTTATGATGGTGGTGCAGACTCATCGTATCACAAGACAGAGAAAGGTAAATGACCAATGATAGGCGATTGACGCGAAGGCTATTAGGTGATCAAATCTCGTCTATTGGGTAGGTCCTATTTACTATATGTATATGCTTTGAAAACATTGGGATATGGGTTATGAGAGATCTTGGGCATGTATACTATGATGTAATCTCCTCTGACTTGATGTTGGTATACATATGTGGAGTTTCCACATTTTAGGTTGTCTTGACTAGTGTCTTAGGGTTATTATTATTAGTTTGAGAATTGTAAGGCTTCTGCTATGATCTAATTAATCATTAATAATGAATGACTCAACTTAATTAACTTAATAGATGGTAAGGGGTAAGGAAGGCTGACTAGGTTTACGTAGATTGCATGAGTGGGGACTCGGGGTTTACATAAGTCTAGGCTTGGCGGAGCCTAATTCAGGGTGTTGGAATTGGGGTCGTTACAAGTTGCACTTAGGGGTGTCAATTTTTTGTCTAGCCCATCGGCTCGATTTTTCTAGCCTGGAAGAAAGAAGGGTTTAGATAAAAAATTTTAAAATTCGGATTTGGTCTGGGCAAGGATTTGATGTCCAAATTAAAATTCGGGCCTAGTCGGACTAGACCATCTAAACCTGGACCCAACCCGAATTTTAAAATGTACCCATTTTTGAAAATATACTTCCATAAATTATATGATTCACAAAAATAGTCCAAGAAATAAGGAAACTACATAACTTATGCATTTTGCTCGAAGAAACTTTGGTCAAGATGTTGATTGCCTTCCTTTTTTTGAAACATTTGCAGCATTGATAGATCATATTGACATATATAGCAAATGGATGATGAGTGAGAGCGGGTCTACACCCTTGACAGTGAGGCATAACAGGCAATGCAAATTCACAAAGAAGGAGATGAAGGTGTTTAGAAGGCTCTGTTAGTTCAGAGATATACAACAACAACAACAACATAGCCTAAGTCTCAAATTAATTCGAGATATGTTGTTGTAACTTGCTCGAAGAATGGGATGGGCAAGTGGTGCCCCATGGATCTAAACTGACCATGTAGTATAGTCCTTAGTAGTTACTAGTTAGTAGTTCCAAGTTCAATTTCTTTTTATGTTAGGTGCATTAAACAAATGATTCTTGTTTTCTGGAACCATGTTTTTCTTGTATTGTTAACTGATCCTTTCTTTTTTGGTCTTGTTGATTGTTGGTGTTTTTGATTTTTTTGAAGAGAAAAAGACATGTCATTAATCATTCATGGCTTAATACAAGACTAGACATTGAATTAAGTATATTGATTAACTAATCATATTTGTTCAAACAAACTGTTATTAATTTGGCTGTGAATGCGATTGTAAAATTAAAATAGTTTGGAAATTAGAAACTACTCTTTACAATATTGAAACTCATTACAATACACAAACATAACTAGAATTACACAACGAATAACAAAACTTCCTAACAAAGAGAAGAAAACATAAAACTTCCCAACAAGGAGAAGACAAATCAAAGACTTCCAACTAGGGAAGAAAAATTAACTATAAAATAAGAAACTAAAGACAGGATCAATCCAGTGCACAACACAAATTCACGTAACACTATTGATGATGATGCACTATAATAAGGATGTGTCGATCTCCACAAATCTGACTAGATCTACAGTTTATTGTATGAACAAATTGCAAAAAGATTTGATTGGAACCATCGTCGATCGGCGAGGAGGATCGGAGGTGGTTCAAGAATGAAAATCAAAAAAGATAATAAAGAAAAAGAATTTTAGGGTTTGGGAGAAAAAAGAGAAAGCCTGTTATTGTGGTGTTTCTGGTTATTCCTTGAAATTTCATGATTGCCCAACATATTAGTTAGAGAAGAACATTATCCACAGAGAAACAAATGCATGTGATCAAGACATGCTCAGTTTGGTACAAGTAAAAAGTTTTGAAATTTCAAAATGTACTATTTTTTTTCTTTTTTTTTGTCTAACCACCCGGTATTTGGAGCTTAATGGAGTTCGACTAATTTGGGGTTGAGTTGGATAGGATTAATAGGTGACAACAAAGCTCTCCCTTAAGGTTTCTTAAAGGATCCCACAACAAAACTCAAACTCAAAATATAACTAATGCATCTGATGTAAATAATTCATATTATAATTCGAAGTGACCTAAGGCAATTCATTTCAAACCTCCAGTTTCATTGTCTCACAAAACCTTTGTAACCACTTTTCACATTCATTGTTAAGTTTTGGGAAAAAAAGCTAAATTTGATTATAATAGGACCAATTAGGTCAATATATAGTTACACATAAACGAGCACAATGGGCCAAACTCTAAATACTCATATATATATATATATATATATACCCTCCCTCAAACTCAAGACGAATCAACAGTCTTGAGTTTGAAAACTAAGACACTGTAATAAATAAACAAAATATCTTATTGGAACAAAATAAATAATAATAATAGTCTACTCCAATGAGCACCAAGACATGATGATGAGCGAAAGACGAAGTAGTGAGCACCACGAATATGATCGTCCAACAAACAATGACGACAAAGATGTTCACATCATACGAGGGGGTTGCATACAATAGAGAGGTTGAAAAGATATCGTGAGAAGAACCAGGGGAACTAGTAAGTTGAGATAAGAGAATGCATGAACTGGTGGTAGAGCCGAAAAGAGAGGCTGAACAGAGAGAGGACAAAGAAGCACCTCAAAAGAATTACTAAGGCACAAACATAAAAAGAAATTATTGCTTTGAAAAATTGCAACTAAGGCACAAACAAAAGAATCAATAAAGAGAAACAACATCCACAGCGGACAAAGAAGATAGGTCTCGCCAAAGGCGCAATCGATAGAACATAAAAAAAATTACTGCTTTGAAAAATTGCAACTAAGGTACAAACAAAAGAATTAATAAAGAGAAATAACATCCACAGCGGAATAGAGACACCAACCGACAAGGATCAACAAGTACCAACAAAAGCAAGAACAATGACAATGAAAAGAAAAATTGAAACAAAGCATTAAAAGAAGCAAAAAGATTAAAAAGAAAGGAGCATCGTGTTAGGGATTGGGAAGAATACCGAATACATTATTCTCGAACGAATGAGGTCAATATATACAGTTACATGTACATAAGCAAAAAAGTGGCCAAGTGGCCCTAGCCCTAATACACACATATACATACATTAACACCTCCCCCCTCAAACTTAAGGAAAATCAACAGTCTTGAGTTTGGATAAAAGAAAAACATGTTGATCCCTCGTCTGCGATTTAGTGAAGAAATCAACAATCTAAAGCTCATACGACTAGTAGTGACGATCGATTATCTTCTCATGATAATGAAAACGAGTGAAATAAAAGACATCACCAATATGTTTAGTCAACTCATATTTCACTAGATCGAAAGCAATCTGAATAGCACTGGTATTATCCCAAAATAATGTAGTACGTGCAGACATCACAACACCAATATCAACAAGAAGCCAACGAAGCCAGATAACCTCAGCAGTCATAGATGCAAAAGCATGTAACACGACCTCAGCACTAGAACGAGAAATAGCAGCCTGTTTCTTGGACATCCATGCAAGAAGAGAAGTACCAAGAAAGATATTGTAGCCAGTGATACATCGTCGATCAACGGGACCACTAGACAAAGTGGAGTATGAATAAGCATGCAGCTGTAGAGTACTATCACAAGAGAAAAATAAGCTCCAAGAATATGTGCCCTGTAGATAGTGCAACACGCGGAGAAGATGAGCATAATGAACAAAAGTAGGAGTACTGACAAACTGGCTGAGCATATGAACATGTGATATATCTGGTCGAGTAACTGCAAGATATATAAGACTGCTAACAAGTTGCCTGTATCGAGAAGAGCAGAAAGAGGTGTACCATTAGTCGGTCGCAACTGAAGATGATGCTCCATGGGAGTAGCAACAATTTTAGAATCAGTGAGACCAGAATAAGAAAGCAATTCAAGAGTGTATCTCTGTTGTGATAAGTGAAACTCATCATCTCAATGCCCAAAAAATATCGAAGAGGTCCAAGATTAGAGATCATAAACTACTCAGTAAGTTGCTACTTCACAAAGTAAATATAAGATAAATCATCACCAATAATAACCATGTCATCCACATAGAGCAATAGAATAGTCCGTCCTCGTGAAGAAGTGTGAACAAACATAACTGTAATGACCTCGAATGCGAGGTCGTTCCGTGACCTACGCCCTCTGCTCGCAAGCCCAGTAGCGCCTGCCACGTCACCGAACACATCATCATCGCTGCCAAGTCCGTAGTTTTGTGAAGTGAGACTCCGTCTAACTAATCCTACTATATTAAATTGTTATCTATTCTAACATCTAGTACGTTAGTTAGTTATAGCGGAAGTCTTAAATTAATATATTATGAGAATTTATTTAACCTAGATAGTGGAAAACTCGGAAATGATACAATGTATATAACTGAGACAAAATGAAAATAGTAATCCATATACATGTAAACAGTGTTCTATAGTCCCCAAAGCCTAACGAAAAGTAAGTATATAGATACTAGGTAGTCAAAACACGAGCTGTCAGCAACAACAGCCTCAGAGATAGTCGCCCAATACCTCTTTTCCCTTACTCTTGCTCATACCAGGATTTACACTAATCGCCCAACACATACAACAACGAGCCCAGTGAGTAAATTCCTAAGAGAAGTCTACACAATAGTCATGAAAACATCGATAACCCGCGAGACATGTGAATATGACCTCTGAGAACAGACAATCATATTCCCAAAGATGGCAGCAACAATTATAACACCAATCACACTAATCACACAGTGAATATAAGCAATTTAAAATATCCGTGAACAGTAAAGCAAATAAATAAATGGGCTCGAACATATAATCAATTAATAAATAAATCACCACACGGTTACCATAAGAAACCACGACCCGCCAGTCATACGAAAATAAATCAGAGTTCTTAGCACAACCCTAGTGCTTAATAATAGGCTTACAATGACTACACCTCAACTCAGAAAAGGCGTACCCCTTTCCAAGATTTTTAGTTCTAAGAGTACCCTTAATCCCTCGAGACAGTTGTAGATACATTCTACTCCCATCAACATGGTCGTCGTTGCAGACTAGCCCATGCTCAAGCGTATAGCCATTACCAAGATGAAAAACCATACGTGACTACCAGCAGTCACCGCATACGATAAGATAATCGATAAAATGTACGCCATGAATTAAAGTGTAACTTTCTCAAGGGTTTTACGCATCTGAAATATGCACTCCGACTTCCGGACCCATCAACCCGACCCGCCTAGCTCCCCGATGCCCGAGCTATGGTTCACCAGTCCCTGAAGTCCATTTATAGTGTTTATATTATTTAAAAACACATTATGTAATTTTATGATATTATATCATATATTCTAATTTTCAATAATGGTACCTCTCACGGATATGTTGAGGTTCTAAAAATACCTGAAAAGTCCCAAAACCACTTTTCTACTTTTTTTCTTAATTTCCTATATTTTCTATAATTTTTTCCAATTTTTCTGATATTTAGCAACTATTTTCCCTTTTTTCCAGAAAAATAGTATATAAAAATATAAAATATATTTTTAATTAATTTTTTAATTATTTTAAATGGGTGGAGCCCCACCTGGACCGTTTCGATCCAGGTAGTTGGACCCGCCTGGGCCGATCGGCCCGGTCTTGGAAGAGGGCATGCTTGTGCGTCCTCTTCCCAAAGATGTTTAACGTCTCTGGTTTCCTGCAAAAAATATTTTTTTCTCTTCTTCTTCCCTCTTCACTCTTCTGTCCTCTCCCTAACTCATCTTCAACCTCTGATTCAATCAAACCACCTCCAAAACACCAATTACATCGATTTTTCGAAAAATCCAAAAATTCACAATAAATACCCAAAAATTCAAAATTCAAGATTCACACTAAATTTCCTCACAAATCGATCCAAACCTCAATTATACATACCCAGACCCTCAAATTCATACAAAAATCCTCTAAACAACAGTCGAATCAAAGAACTCCGATTTTACTAAAAAATCCCATTTTTAAAACCTATTTTAATGGAAATTAGTGAAACTAAATATTTACCATAGTGTTGTTCCTCTATTCCAGTCCTTTGGTTCCAAAATCCTTGCAAGAATTCCCTTTTCCATCTCCTTTGTCTAAATTCTGGTCTTCTTCTTCTCCAACACGATTTGCATGTATGAATTATTTTATCTGATCAACCCATCTTTCTATATATATACTTTTTGATCTAATCTAGTGTGTGCGAGGATCCCGAGGCATATCCTAATGCTCCCATTACTGTTGTCCATTCCTAAATGACACGATTTAGTGAGAGAGCCTTTGACCTATGGGTATGGTCTCTATGAAGGTCTTTAATGGCTCTTCGTTGCTGTGACACAAATTTCTTTATGATCATCACATTCTTATCTCTACACCTATCCCATAGCTCTCCAATTTCCTTACAACTTTATGCATCCCTTAATCAATAAATCTAATTTATTGCTTAAGTACACTAATGTTTATAACTAGTGTATTTTCCATATTAATTTACTATAATTAGTCACACTAACCTTTAACTACTCGGCAAGCCAGTGCCCCGTACCCCGACTACCCGCAACCCGAGGTGCATCGTGTCTCGGTCCCATCAACTTAATAAATTCCTCTAACCTAGGCTATGGTTCAACTACCCCAACTAACCTTCCTAGCCTGGTCTAACAACCTCGGGTAACACTTACCTGATACCCACGTCAACACGCACTTTGCTACCTTGCCCGACAACAACGTTCACATATGCGATATTTACACCATTGATAATGCACTTCAACACCGCAATAATATGCATTACAACATGCACAAATACCATAATATAACCTGGGTACCCACATTCGAGTCACCCATCTGTCCACGTAATGCTCGAATTAACTCGTTAATCTCTGTGATTTACACTAATCCTGATTAAATTAATTTGGGTCGTTACAATTCTTCCCAACTAGGAGAATTTCATCCCCGAAATTGAACCATTCCTAGTAACATCCCCGGTTCACCGAACCGCATACCGTGTGAACACCTCACACACTTTCCCATCAATTCCACCATTGACTAACTCTTCTACAGCTTTTTGGACACTGCCGCACCCACTCAAAGGGTCAATAATCAATACCTCTTGCACCCTCTAGCCGGGTCAAGTCCTCAAACTGAGCTACAGGTGCATGTCACACATGAACATACCAACACGAATTTTCCTTAACATCACCATCACCTGCGCTCCACCAAAACCTATGTCCACGAAACCCTAACCCAGTTACCTCTTCCAGGTCGACTGACACTTATTTACCCATCGTGTATCCCAACACGATAACTCTGATACAACATAACCATTCATGGCTAATCCTGCCATACAACCTGACAACACACAACCATATGGCTCCATATACCATATAACAACATCACTGTAACCCATGACTACCTTTCCATGACATCATCTAACTGACATAGATGATACTCTACCACAATCACCTGTCACAAGGTAATGCTATCTCTTCTCCTATCACATATCACCTCATGATAAATCCCGCATGAAGTACGCCGACTCTATTGGTTCGTCTGTCATTATCCAGACCTCGTCGTGTCGTCCTAACGTCCGTGGTAATCCACTGATAAAATCCATAACATTGTGTTCCTGTTTCTACTAAGGAATGTGTAGCGGCTATAACGATTCCGTTTGGTTGTCTGTGCTAAGCCTTCATCCGCTGACTGCTATGTTCGCTCTGAACATACCCTCTAAGGTCAGCCTTCATCCCATGCCATCAACTAATTTCCACAATTCTTGATTCACCTGAGCTTTGCCTGGATGGATCGTGTAGTGAATCCTAATGAAATGTCAACTTTTGTGTCTCACGTTGTTCCTAGACCTCTACCCAGTCTATCTAATTCAAAATACCCGTGCTTTCCTAACTAATCATTGTCTAGACACCCTGGGTTTCTAAGTTGCATTTTGACCATATTACTAGTCTCGGTACCAGTAGCAACGCTTCAACACTAAACATATTTTTCTAGAACATATCTTGTCCTATCTTAACGTTTGTATTTTCCTTTATGTGTCAATTTTCCTCTTTTGTCTCGATTTTGACAATTTTTGATAAGTCTATAACATGTGTACCCTACTAAGAGGTTCCCTTGTCCAGATAGAGTGGTGGTGTGGGCCCTCACCGACTTCACTACCTGAACAAGCATTTTAAATTTAAGTGGAGTTGTTCTACTTGCACGATAGCGTGACAACTTCCGTACTCCAGTCGAAGTTATGTATGGTTGTCAACGCTTACCTGCCTTTCGAACCATCTCAACACTTCTATTCTTAATAAGTCAACAATCTTTGATCATGTCTTCGGGGTTGACTACTTTTGTTTCCACTCGTTTCGTCACTTGTTCAACTTTACCACTAGAGTTTCTAAGTGAACGTCCTTACTTTCTCTATTTAGTATGTCTACTCTAGACCCCTAGTCTCGACCCTTAACCATACCATTTCCGGATCCCTGACTTCCCATTTGGAGTATACTACATTCATTAACTCTTTATCTCTTTGTCTTATCTGACAATTTCCCGACTCTCCGACCCCTGACTCCGACCACGATCCCATGATCCTTGGTCCCTGCCTCCTTGGTCATGAGTCCTGATCTCTAGTGTTATACCATTCTTGTTCTTATTGTACTGCAACACCCAATCACCATTCCGCCTATCAAGTCTTAATCATCGGTCCCTCTCGACCCGCTAACATGTGTCGCATCCCCTTCAATCATACGTGTATATATATATAACCAAAATCATAACATATATAAATCCTCAACTCTACCCGACTTATATTTGCTTCCAAACTAGGATTCTAAGTTAGGATCTTCGGGTTTCAAAACTAGTGTTTATTTGTTAAAATTTATTGTCTTTCCCTAGACTTATCAATTCCAAGGCCCTATCGACCTTACTCTGATACCAAACTATAATGACCTCAAATTTTGAGGTCGTTCCATGACCTACGCCCACTGCTCGCAAGCCCAGCAACATCTGCCACGTCACCAAACACGTCATCATTACCGCCAAGTTCGCAGTTTTGTAAAGTGACACTCCATCTAACTAATCCAACTATATTAAACTGTTATCTATTCTAACATCTAGTAGGTTAGTTAGTTATAGTGGAAGTCTTAAATTAGTATATTATGAGAATTTATTATACCTAGATTGTGGAAAACCCAGAAATGATACCATGTATACAACTGAGACGAAATGAAAACAATAATCCATATACATGTAAACAGTGTTCTATAGTCCCCAAAGCCCAACAAAAAGTAAGTATATACATACTAGGTAGTCAAAACATGAGTTGTTAGTGTAACGGCATCAGAGATAGTCGTTTATTACCTCTTTTTCCTTGCTCTTGCTCGTATCAAGATCTACGCTCAGCCGCCAAACACATACATCAACGAGCCCAGTGAGTAAATTCCCAAGAGAAGTCTACACAATAGTCATGAGAACATCGATAACCTACGAGACATGTGATTATGATCTCTAGCAATAGACAATCATATTCCTATGGCTTGCAGCAACAATCATCACACCAATCACACACAGTGAATATAAGCAATTTAAAATATCCGTGAACAATAAAGCAAATAAATAAATGGGCTTAACGTATAATCAATAAATAAATAAATCACCACTCGGTTAACAACGACAAGCCACGACCCACCAGTTGTACGATAATAAATCGGAGTTCTTAGCACAACCTAGTGCTTAATAATAGGCTTACAATGACTACACCTCAACTCAGTAAACGGGCGTACCCCTTTCCAAGCTTAGTTCTAAGAGTACCCTTAATCCCTCGAGACAGTTGTAGATACATTCTACTCCCATCAACACAGTCGTCGTCGCAAACTAGCCCATGCTCAAGCGTGTAGCCATTACCAAGATGAAAAACCATGCGTGACCACCAGTAGTCACCGCATACGATAAGATAATCGATAAAATGCACGTCGTGAATTAAAGTGTAACTTTCTCAAGGGTTTTACACACCTGAAATACTCACTCCGAAATCCCGGACCGTCAATCGACCCACCTAGCTCCCTGACGCCGAGCTATGGTTCACCAATCCCTGAAGTTCATTTATAGTGTTTTATATTATTTAAAAACACATTATGTAATTTTATGATATTATATCATATATTCTAATTTTTCAGTTGTGGTACCTCTCCCGGCTATGTCGGGGTTCCAAAAATATTCGAAAAGTCCTGAAACCACTTTTCTACCTTTTTTCTTAATTTCCTATATTTTCTATAATTTTTCCAAATTTTTTTGATATTTCCAACTATTTTCCCTATTTCCCAAAAAATAGTATATAAAAATATAAAAATATATTTTTAATTATTTTAAATGGGTGGGGTCCAACTGCCTGGACCGGCCTGGGTCAAAGGTGCGCGCGTGCGTCCACTTCCCAGAGACGTTTAACGTCTCTGGTTCCCTTCAATTTTTTTTTCTCTTCTTCTTCCCTCTTCACTCTTCTCTCCTCTCCCAACTCATCTTCAACCTCTAATTCAGTCAAACCACCTCTAAAACACCAATTACATCGATTTTTTGAAAAATCTGAAAATTCACAATAAGTATCGAAAAATTCAAAAATCTGAGATTCACACCAAATTTCCTCACAAATCCGATCCAAACCTCAATTATACATACCCATAACCTCAAATTCATACAAAAATTCTCTAAACAGCAGTCGAATCAAAGAACCCGATTTTATTAAAAAATCCCATTTTAAAACCTATTGTGATGGAAATTAGTGAAACTAAATATTTACCTTAGTGTTGTTCCTCTATTCCAGCCTTTTTGTTCCCTTTTGTTCCTAAATCCTTGCTAGAATTCCCTTCTCCAGCTCCTCTGTCTAAATTGTGGTCTTCTTCTTCTCCAACACGATTTGCATGTATGAATTATTTCATCTGATCAACCTTAATATATATATATATATATATATATCTTGATATAATCTAGTGTTTGCAAGGATCCCGAGGCACATCCTAATGCTCCCATTACTGTTGTCCAGTTCCTAAATGACACGATTTAGTGACACAAATTGCTTTATGATCATCACACTCTTATCGCTATACCTATCCCATATTTCTCCAATTTCCTTACAACTTTAAGCCTCCCTTAATCAATCAATCTAATTTATTACTTAAGTGCACTAATGTTTATAACTAGTGTATTTTCCATATTAATTGGCTATAATTAGTGACACTAACCTTTAACTACTCGGCGGTCCGTGCCCTATACCCCAGCTACCGCACCCCGACACGCAACCGGAGGCGCGTCGTGTCTCGGTCCTATCAACTTAATAAATTCCTCTAACCTAGGCTATGGTTCAACTACCCCAACTAACCTTCCTTGCCTGGTCTAATAACCTTGGGTAACACTTACCCGATACCTGCGCCAACACACACTTCGCTACCTTGCCCAACATCAACGTTCACACATGCGATGTTTATACCATAGATAATACACTTCAACACCGCAATAATAGGCATTACAACATGCACAAATACCATAATATAACCTGGGTACCCACATCCAAATCACCCAGCTATCCACGTAACGCTCGAATTAACCCGTTAATCTCCGTGATTAACACTAATCCTGATTAAATTAATTTGGGTCGTTACAATAACTGGGCCATGCTCACTAGCAACAAAACCAACATGTAGAATAATCGAGCTGAAATGCTCAAACCAAGCACGTGGGGCTTGTTTGAGTCCATATAGAGCACAACAAAGACGACAAACATGACTTGATGGACAGGAGAAACCGGGTGGAGGTTACATATAAACCTCCTCATGTAGATCACCATGAAGAAAAGTGTAATATCCTGAATTTGCAAGTAGGTGATTAGTGATAATCCGATTACTAATTAACTTGAGTTAGGCTCGTGGTTAAGCCTGGTTTGTCTCGATTAGTGTGTGTGTGGATTTATGTGATGTATTGTGTTTGTTTGGATTGTATTATTAATTATGGAAAATGATGTGATTAATTAGTCTATAATGGAATAAAATGATAAATTATGGGATGCCTAGATACCATGTGTGAGTCAAAGGTGTTGCACATGGGTTATGTAGTAGTGTACACACCCGAGAGTGCTCGTTGGCACCTACAAAATTATAGGCATAAATATATTTATATATATATTGTGGTTATATATAAATATATATTAAAATGAAAAATAAATAAATAATAATGAATTGTCGGGTCATCGAGTGACACGTGGGGGTCGTATGGTAGTATGCACGCCCAAGGGTGCTCGTTGGTACGCACAACGGAATCGTAGACGCGAAAATATCGGTATATATATATATATATAATTAAATCAGAAAGTATGGAAATGACCAAAAAGGGCAATTGTAAATAAAAGAAAAGAGGATAGGCTTGGGGGTATTTTGGTAATTGGCCATGCTTAAACGACCTTCTCTCTTTCTCGAGAAAGAAATGGATCGAATAAGAGAGAAGGAGAGAACAAGGGAGAGAGGTAGCGAACTAGATAAAAGAGAGCTCGAACAAGGAGGCGATGAAGATGAGGTAAGGTATGGGTGTGTCGTTGTTGTTTTGGTGTTTTGTTAATACTTATCGTCGTTGTCATTGTAGTTGTGGTTTCAATTGAGAGTTTGGTTGTTGTTGTTGAAAAGTTGGGAAGGTTTTCAGTTCTTTGTAGAGGCCCTCTCTGAGGTTGCATGATGTTTGGATGTCATTTAGGTCAAAGTTGGGAAGATCGCAGGCTGCTTGAATTGCAAAGTAAAGAATAGCCAACGCCAGGGCCCAGCGCGCGACCCATATGGGTCAGCTGTAACTTAGAAAAGTGGACAGCACGCTGACCACTATAGGAAGCACTTACCACACTAAAATCAATATGAAACAAATTAAGAATGGGTTATTTTCAGTAGGCTTTGGGTTTGGTTTAGTGGTTTGAGTTAATATACATTAGACCCGAATTGATACAGTTGATATGACATAGGTTCTTAGGTATTGGGAAACGTGATGAAACCCTAGAAAGCTAGGAAATCCATAGTAAAACTTAAGAAAGCTCAGCATAGGTAAGTGAGACTCATGTTTTTAATCAATTATGCAATGTAAATTACTACTATTAGAGCACGTAGTGCTAGAGACTCGGAATTGGGCAATGTATTGGGACTTAGCCATGTTTTATTATTGTTTTACAAATGAAAATGAATTTGGGAAGAGGTTTAACGGGACGTATCGTCCTGGGGTAGATTCTGTGTTGGTGTAACTATCCGATACCACGCCTCCAGTATCCTGAAGTATCCCAATTTATGATTTCCATTTAGAAGGGGTCATGCCTGGATACACCATAGAAATCACACGTAGGCCATGTGTGAGTTATGTAGATCGCAGTCCTTGAATGACGAAGGTGGACAACTCTCTTTCTCGAACTGTGAAATCAAAATATAAGTCACAGTACACTTCCAAATGACTTATGGACTTGCATTCAGTTATGCATTCTTTATATTATTTCAATATCCCTTTCAGATATGTTTTGGATTCATATTGTTATGCACTAATCTTGGTATTTAGTTGATAATTAACGTACTCCTTAAAGTCACATACTGAGCATGTAGGAGCTCACCTACCTTAAAATTTTCAGGTTATCGGCGTGCGCTTCAATTCAGAAATGAAGAAAATTAAGAGTTTAATATCTTCTGTATGATGTATTGAGATCCCCTGTTGTATATATAATGCATTGAATTATGATTTTGTAATACTCAGGGTTGGGTATTTTAATCTTAAGGTTTTATACCGATTTTGTTTATCTTGAATATTATCGAAAAATTTTAAATTCCCAATGCGTTTAATATATTGTTTATTCGATATATATATATACACGATATACAGTATGACGGTCCTAAAACCCAAGGCCGTCACATCATGCGTCGCGGGCCCACGACCCTACCGCATCACGACTCAACCGTGTCCCACATGCATCGTGCACCATTTAACAACCTTTTTACCGCTAACTATTATTTTATTTTTCAATTCAATTTGTCAAGTTAGCTAGGACTCAATTTCATTTATTATATCATCACGATTATGATTAAATATTTATCAGTGGAGGACTTATATGCATGATTCATCAAATAAAGCATTAAATATCATGAAATCATGTCATCGAGCATGTCCTAGTGTGGAAAACTCAACCAAAAGTATCAACATATATATACAATGATCCCTGAGTCTCAAAATGTCAAAACAGCCTCAAAGTACATCAATATACAGGTCTGGTATGTCTCTCATATCCCATCCCAACATAAAAAACGATAAATATAAAAAACATACAAGATTTGAGCAGGCAGCCAATCACAAAAATCCTCTAGCTTGCCCTTTCCCCTGCTCGTACTGGGGTCTACACTCCATCATCACAACAAAACAGATGACGAGTCCAGAGTGAGTAATCCCAAGGAACTTCACCGAGTAAATACATAAATAAATAGAGGAATTTAAAGACTATTAAATAAATATGCGGAAGAAAGTAAACAGGCAACTGTAAAGGACCCTCACATGAATATCAAATAGTAATGAAATAAAAGTACGTGCACGATCCTGGTCAGACTAGAACCATACTTCGGACTATCCCCAGACACCGCTAGTGAGTAACCCTGAATCTGCTCTCAATGGTCGGCGTAGACCATGACGCATCGACTTATGCATTGTAAACAGCAGTCAAGTCGACTATCCATCGGCATACTTCTAAAACATATGATATGCTCTAGTGTGCCACATGCCAACGTAACTAAATAACCCAATGGGAGTAAATTCAACCAACCGTAAATAAATATCCGAAAGTAAGAGTAAATGAATAACGTGACATGAATTCAATAAATCAAGCAGGTTAATACTCAAGGTGAATTTCAATAAGGTTACTATACACCTCAAATTGCTCTCAAACTATTCCAATATCGCCAATGCATGCCTCCAAATGAATGTCCAATTACCCGTCAATCAATCCCAAATACCAAAATTTTAATAATCAATCAAATTTCTGAAACCTCGACATTTCTCATTTACCTACCAATTTAACCATTTTAATCCACATTAAACTCGATAATCATCCTCAAGTTATACCACAATTAAGAAAAACTGGAAAATTTTATTTTAAAGGTTTATTAATTTTTTTGTTTGGACTTCGTGGGAGACGCATCCGTAAGTAAATGTTGACGGTATGCCTCGCGACGTCAGGGCAGTGGACAATGCCCTTGGCGCCGTGACACATGTCGCCATGGATTGGTATCTAAGGCGTGACCTAAAGCATGAAGTTGAGGGTGTCTCTCTAGTTTGGACGTCATGAGTGACGCTGTAGGAGTTTGTTCTCCACGGCGTACCTTGCAACATCTGAACCAGAAACACACTTCTTAGGTTTTCGAGCACCCCGGCTCGTCGCCGCAGTTCAAACTCATCCTGACCCCTCATGGAACTCCATATCAACCATTAGACACAATAAAACATTGACAAAAAGCATTCAAGATGAAAACCCCAATAATTCCGTCAAAAACATCGAAGATCCAACAAACATGGATACAATAACAACACCACCAACCATTCTTCCATTGTTGCTCCAAATCGAAACCAGAAAACCATAGCAACACTTGGAAAACCAGTGTGTTCATCCCAAGTCCCCAAAACTCACGTCAAACCCCGCAAAAATGCACTTGATAGATAGAGAACGAAGATGAGAGTTTGGATCTAACCTCATTTATCGAGTTCCAAGTCATTGGTGCTCTAAATGACTTCCCAAAGTTTACAAAACCCTAGCCTTATCACCAAATTTTCGTCCAAGAAAGAGAGGACAGAGAAAAGGTGGTGGATGGGAAGAAACTTAACTATTTATAGTCAAAAGTTCATCTATTGTGTGTGGTGATCTCAAGGGCACTTCAAGGGCCTAGATTGGTCCACTTTTTAGCCCAAAAATGACTCTAATACATGACTTGGTCCCTTGTTCTTATCCTTGCTCAAAAAAACACATGAATCTGATAGAATACCGATGTAGATCGATTGATTAGAGAATTCAATAACGATTACAAGTCAAGAACTCAAAGAACAAGAACATAAAAGTAACCCCAAAGAAGAGTCTTAAAACTCTCTCAACCCAAATAAATCATATAGTGCCCCAATTACAATTCAATTTCCAAGATGATAAATCTTACTAACTCACCATTATTTATACAATTTTCTTCTCACTAGTTCTATGTGACTTGGATGTGGGATCTTATCATTACTCTGGCCTTTAAAATCCACCTTGTCCTCAAGGCGGCACTCATGAAATGGACAATTGAGGAGATGGGGATGTTTAAGTCATATGCCCACGAAAAGCAATGCAAATCACAAGAGAAAAAGACCATGCTATAATCCATATCATTCTTAGAGATAGTGGAAGATCAACACCCATCATGGCGACGAAGACCCCCAGACAATCGATGTCAATGAACCAAAATCGAAATGAAAGCAACCAAACAAATACAA
Source organism: Stephania japonica (assembly GCA_039657345.1). NCBI lineage: Eukaryota > Viridiplantae > Streptophyta > Magnoliopsida > Ranunculales > Menispermaceae > Stephania > Stephania japonica. The sequence continues at coordinate 11,233,679 of CM077564.1, read as the reverse complement.
CACCCCTTACAGAAACTGCAGCATGAATCCTCATAGTACTAGTGTGATTAGAAAAACCCAGCAAGACCAAAGGAAATAGTACGACACAAGTCAGGTCCCAATTGAGTGGCAGCGTAGGGCTGACACATTGCAATACAATAAAGGCATTAAATGAAGGCAGCAACACTACTTCAATTGTAATTGTATAGCCATGGTTTTGATGTCTAAGGACATGAATCTGAACACCCCACAAAATAGATATGAATTGAATGAATAGCAACGTGAAGGAATCAGCTAGCCCAGTGTCTAATGAAGCCAAAGTGCATGTAGTGTTTCTCCAAGATATGGGTGTCAACACTAGATTAATTCCATAAGTCCCGATGCCATTGGGAGAACCACAATTCAACAAAGCCATACCATAGGCAAAGTATCCAAACATAGAGTAGAAAGTAGTGTAGCAAATGGTAAGGTACATACCGAAAGAGTTGCAATGGGACTCTATTGAACCACCGTGGCCATGTAATTGTGGAAAAGAGTTAACGAGAAGGACTGGCAAGACATTAACAAAGCATACCAGTCAATGTATGCACCACTTGATCTATAACGACCCAATTATTAATTGTCATTATTTATGATGTCATTGTAGACATGGATGCCCGGCAAGGACATTCGTGGGTCCCATAGCGAGGACGGAGCACGCTGGATTAGGTATACAGTCTTTTTTGTGTGCTTTTGTTGTGTAATTGTGATGTATATGTTCAATTTAGTTAAATTGCATCACAATATGTATGTTCATATCAATTATTGACGAGCGAGGTGGTGTGATGGGTATTCACTGCATATAGTATGTAGACGCAGGTATCGAGTAGCGAATGACTAGTACACTAGGCCGAGGACTGAATACACACAATAAATGATAAAATTCATTAAATAATTCATATTAAATGACGTTGAGGCGGTTGGTAACATCATTGTGCAAGAATGGAATGGTTTGAAGTTTGAAGCCGGGTATCAAAACACCCGAGGGTTGAATGTTGTAGCTAAAAGGATATGGTCAATGGACCAATGTGTGGGTCAGTTTTGTCATCTTTGCAAGACCATTGGACTCAATCTTAGCCCTCAATCAAGGCATGGGGATGTGGGGTGGAATTTGATGAGATTTTATATATAAATATGTTGGTCACTATTCATCCTCACCAACTTTTCTCTCTCTTCAAGTGCAAATTCGAAAAGCTGGTGTGGGTGAGGGTTTTGGGTGAGTTCAATTGATCATTTGGAGCTCAAGAAACCAAGAGGAATCGATAACAAGGTTAGTTCTTCGATCCCCATCTCATTCTCTACGATTCGAGTATTTTTTGGGGGTTTTAACGGTGGTTTCGGGTTTGGATTTGAGAACACCAGCATGACAGGGTCTTCCTATGGTTTTGAATGTTAGTTTGGATGTTGTAAATGTGAATTTGGTGTTGATGTTGTTGTTGTTGTGATTTTTAAGCGAATTGTCGAGTTTTTGGTCGAAAAACACTGAGTTTGTGTTTCGTACGTGTGTTATCAAGGGGTTTTGGTTGTGTGAGCTTGATTGAGTGTGTAATGGGTTGATGGAGTGAGCATGGATCGCGGCGACGAGCCAAGGGGGTTCGGAAACTCGAGAAAACCCCCTATGCCAAAAACGGCATCAGGTACGCTATGAGGTTCAGAAGCATACGATGCCACCCGCGGCGTCTTGGGCAGAGGTGAAATGTGAGAAGTTGTGGAGTGAAATTTTAATTGACGCCGCAGAGGTGACGAACGTGGCGGCGCCTGTCACGGCACCCAGGAAAACCTAAATTATCAAAGTAAGTGCAAAAAAAGGTTTTATGAACATTTTACCTAATGTGGAAACCATACCAAAATGTATTCAATATATAAATATCAAGTGTGATCCTCAAAATATCAAAAGATAAACATCCATTACATATACCAGTCAAGTCTATCTCTCACATACCTAAAACCCAACATAAAACGATAAAATATAAACAAAAGTACGAGTAGGGCAAATCGTAGTCAATCAAGGTAGTCCTCAAGCTTGCCCTTCCCTTTGCTCGTACCAGGATCTGCACTCAAGCCATCACAAAAAGCTAGATAACGAGTCCAGAGTGAGTAATCCCAAGGAAATTCACCAAGTAAATACATAAGTAAAACTATTGGAATCAAAATACTATAAATAAACATGCAGAAGAAAATAATAAAGTCAACTGTGGAAGATCATCGCATGAATATAAATAGCATGAAAACAAAGTGCGTACACAATCAAAGTCAGACCAGAGCCATACTTCGAGAGCTATCATGGATACCTTGAGCGGGTGACCTGGAGGTGGGCGACGTAGACCACGACGTACCCACACATCTCTAGCACACCCAGGTAGTATATTCATCGGTGCATGTCTAGAACATATGCTATGGCCTAGTGGACCCTATGCCCCCGCAATGAATAAACACCAGGTGAGAGTAAACTCAACCACAGTAAAGCCATAACAAGAAATAAGAGTATTGAATAAACTAAAAGAATTCAAATAATCAAACCGTAAGTACTAAAATGAATTTCAGTTGGACACTACATACCTCAAACCGCACTCTAATATCATCCCTAATCTAAATGCACGTCTCAAATGCGTGTCCAACTACCCGTCAATCCAACCTAAAATCATCAATTCCCGATAAATCAATCGAATTCCCAAACCTTGGAAACTCCGATCTACAATCCAAATCATCGATAAAATCATGTTTAAAGCATCCTAAATAGACTACATAAATCCCTAGGACAAACCCCAACTGGTAATTTTTTCTTAAAATTTTCATCCCAAAACTGCCCCAAAACTCTGTCGCGGACACCGCCACGTTCAACTCTTCACGGCGTCCTGGGTGTCGTGACAGGCGCCGCCACGTTCGTCACCTCTGCGATGTCACTTAAAACGTTACTCCACAACTTGTCACATTTCACCTCTGCCTAAAACGCCGCGAGTGGCGCCATGGGCTTCTGAACCCCACGGTGTGCCTGATGGCGCCTTCGGCAGAGGGGTTTTCTAAAGTTTCTGAACCCCCTCGGGTCGTCATCGTTATCCGTGCTCGCTCCATTAACCCAGTACACACTCAATCAAGCTCATAGAACCAAAACCCCTCGACAACACACGTCCGAACACACAAACTCAGTGTTTTTCAACCAAAAACCCGATAATTTGCTTGAAAATCACAACAACAACATCAACACCAAATTCACATTTGCAACATCCAAACCTACATTCAAAACCATAGAAACACCCTGCCATGCTGGTGTGCTCAAATCCAAACCCGAAACCACTGTCAAAACCAACGAAAAATACCCCGAATCATAGAGAAGGAGATGGGGATCGAAAACCTTATTATCGATTCCTCTCGGTTTCTTAAGCTCCAAATGATCAATTAAACTCACCAAAACCCTCACCCACACCAGATTTTTGGATTTGCACTTGAAGAGAGAGAAAAGTTGGTGAGGATGAATAGTGACCAACATATTTATATATAAAATCTCATCAAATTCCACCCCCAAATCCCCATGCCTTGATTGAGGGCTAAGATGGGGTCAAATGGTCTTCCAACGATGACAAAATTGACCCACACATTAGTCCATTGACCATATCCTTTTAGCTACAACATTCGACCTTCGGGCGTTTCGATACCCGACTTTGAACTGCAAACCGTTCCATTCTCGCAAAACGATGATACCAACTGCCTCAACGTCATTTAATATGAGTTATTTAATGAATTTTATCATTTATTGTGTGTATTTAGTACCCCGGCCTAGTGTACTAGTCATTCACTACGCGGTACCCGCGTCTACCCGCTATACATAGCGAATACCCGTCACACCACCTCGTTCATCAATAACTGATATGAACATACATATTGCGACGCAATTTAACTAAATTGAACATATACATCGCAATTACACAACAAAAAGCACACAAAACCGACTGTATACCTAATTCGGACTTGTTTCGTACTCGCTAAGGGACCCACGAATGTCCTCGCTGGCATCCACATCTGCAACGATGTCATAAATAACAACAATTAATAATTGGGTCGTTATAGTTCTTCCCAACTAATTTGAGATTTCGTTCCAAAATTTAAGTTATACTAAATACTCACCGGCAAATAGCTGAGGGTATCTACGTCGCATAGTAGACTCAAGCTCTCAAGTGAGTCCCTCTGTCCCGTAATTCTACCATCGCACTAATACCTTCAAGATCTCCGTGTTCCGCAGAGTCTGTATTCTACGATCCATAATCTCCACCGGCTGCTCCTCGTAAAAAATATTAGGACTAACCTCAACCTGTCTGATATCAACAATCGGCCTCGGTCCTGATCTATCCAGCCTCAACATAGATACATGAATCACTAGATGAACCCCCGCTAAATATGCCTACTCTAATCTATATGCCATTGTGTCGATGCTTGCCATAACCCTTAACGGTTCAATAAACCTCAGTGTTAGTTTTCCCTTGATCCCAAACCTCTGAAGACCTTTCTGGGGAAAAACCTTAAGATACACCAAGTCATCTACCTTATATCTCAGACCCTCAAGATACCTATCAGCATACTTCTTCTATCTGTCTTAAGATGCCTGCAATCTCAATCGAATCTATCGAATCTTTTCTGTGCAGTCAACAATAACCTCAGGACCAATAACTATCCCATCCTTATTTGTTGCCCAACAAGCTGGTGACCTACAGGGTCGACCATATAAACTCAAATGGTGGCATACCAATACTCGCCTGGTAGTTGTTGTTATACGCAAACTCGCACAACGGCAGATACTCCTCCCAAGAACCCCCAAACTACAAAATACATGCCCTAAGCATTTCTTTAATATCTAAATCAACCTCTTTAACTGACCGTATTTCTAAGGATGATAAGTTGTACCGAATTGGAGTCCAGTGCCAAACTGCTGCTGCATACTCTCCCAGAGTTTTGAAGTCAACCTGGGGTCTCTGTCAGATACAATCGATACTAGCACTCCATGTAGTTTGACGATCTCTCGCTCAAAGATAGTACTCAGTTAGGGAACCGAATACTTCATCGAGATAAGGATGAAGTGTGCAGACTTTGTCAACCTATCAATCATAACCCAAACAACATCATGACACCTCAAAGTCTGCGACAAATCACTGACATACTCCCATTTCTACTGTGGAATGGGCAGCGGCTGCAACACTCTGGCTAGTCTCATGTGCTCGGCCTTGACCTGTTGACATATATGACAAGCCATAACATATGCAACCACGTCAGCCTTCATCCCTGACCACCAAAACAAACGTCGCAAATCATGGTACATCTTAGTCTTATCAAGATGAACTATATACCATGAACGGTGTGCGTCCTCAAAAATGTTATCGCGTAGTTCTTGCACCTCAGGTATCCACAACTACTGCCCCAGTGTCTCAAGCACCTGTCTAAACAACCAGACACCAAACTATACAATCCGGATCCTGAGCAAGATGACTAAAGCGAGCAAAATGTTTGTCAGCCCTTTGCCACTCAGCAACCCTCTCTAACGACACAACAGGAACACGCATCTGGCAACAGATATGAACATCAACAAAAGCATCAGAAAAACATAACACCGTTATAGCCTCCTAGTAATCCATATTCATGCGTCATCTACCGCAACACAATTTGACACTCAACGTCGCTTCGGCTCAATGCATCAGCTACGACATTCGCCTTCCCAGGATGATACTCAATCGCGAAGTCGTAATCCTTCAGTAACTCGAGTCATCGCCTCGATCGCATGTTCAGATCCCTCTAAGTGAATAGATACCTCAAGCTTTGTTGATCTGTGAGCAACATAAACCGCTCTTTATAAAGATAATGCCTCTAAGCCTTCAATGCAAACACAATTGCTGCAAGCTCCAAGTCGTGCACTGTATAATTTCCCTTGTGGGATCTTAATCGCCTCGATAAGTAAGCAACTGGGTGTCCATCCTGCATCAACACGCATCCCTACCCGGTACTGGAAGCATTAATGTAGACCGAGAAGTCTCTCCCCACCTCAGGTAAAGCCCAAAATCGGCGCGTAAGTCAACTTCCTCTTCAGCTTCCAAAATGCTTCCTCATACTCTCGGACTATTCGAACCTGACATCCTTCTTGGTCAGCCTCGTCATCGGTGCTGAAATTAAAGAGAAATCCTGCACAAATCGCCGGTAATAACCTGCAAGTTCCAAGAAACTCCTGATGTAAAAAATAGACTCAGGTGTCCTCCAATTAATAATCGCCAAAATCTTTTCACCATCAACAGATATCCCTTGACTACTGATGACATGTCCGAGAAACTTCACCTCACTCAGCCAAAAATCACACTTACTGAACTAGGCATACAACCTATGCTCTCTCAGTGTCGTCAAAATCCCTTTGAGATGTCTCTTGTGCTCCGCACGAGTCTTGCTATATATCAGGATATCATCGATAAACAATATCATATATCGATCCAAGAATGGCCTCAAGACTCCATGCATTAAGTTCATGAAGATATTAGGTGCATTAGACAGCCCAAACGTCATGATTATGAACTTAAACAATCCATAGCGCGTGCTAAAGATCGTCTTCTCAGTATCACTTTCCTGAATCCTCAACTGATGATAGCTAGAACGTAAATCAATCTTCGAGAAGAGATTGGCTCCCACTAATTGATCAAACAAATCATCAATCCTAGGAAGTGGGTAACGATTTCGAATCATCACCTGATTCAGCTTCTAGTAGTCTACGCACATCCGTATAGTCCCGTCTTTCTTCTTTGCAAACAGAACTGGAGTGCCCCGAGGAGACATACTGGAAACCCTTCTGCAATAACTCCTCTAACTGGGACCTCAACTCCTCATGCTCGGACGCTGACATCCCGTACGGACGACTGTATATTGGTTGCATCCCCAATATCAACTCAATCATGAACTCAACTACCCTAGGAGGTGGTAAACCTGGCAAATCATCAGGGAAAACCTCAGGAAACTCGTAAATTACTGGAACATCCTCAACTCTAATCACTGTCCTCGGCTCTAGCTCAATTGTCGCCATAAATGCCTCCATCTCCTGAGACGTTGCCAACCGCCCTCTGGTAATTGGTAGAGCTATCTCGATACCAATAAAAGTAAATACTGGAATACCCTCCATGTCAAATATCACAGTCTTACCAAAACATTCAATGTGTAATATGTTGACAACCAATCTATACCCAATAAAGCATCAAACTCTAGATACTCCAAAACTCGCAGATCAACTGGTAATTGATGTCCTGCGACCTCTACTATACACTTCTGACATATCCGGTTAGGGTAAATCTTATCCTCAATAGCTGTACTAAGGAAAGATGAGGATCTAAAGTCTAGGAGTGTAACCCTAACTTTCCTACCATGCGTCCCGCAATAAAAGAAAGTATACTACTAGAATCAAACATAGCATGAATAAGAATTCCATAAATAAACATCATACCCTCAATAAGCTGACGAATCGCGCCTTGGTCTAGAAGTACGAGCGCAAGTGCAGCAGCATGAACCCTATCTCTAGGCTAATCAATCTGTGGTGGTGGATCTTGTGCCATCGGACAGTCTGCCTGCACATCCTAACCTAGTGGCATCTGAAACACCGTCGCCTCTCCTGCCAGTCAGTCTGTGTCACTACCTGTACTGAGCTCTATCACGGCCCTGACCTATCTGTCCTTTGCCACGACCTCCTCCGTTCCTAGCCCGTTGTTATGGCTGCTCAACAGGTACAAGTGCAACTACATGCACCATCTGCCTATCATCACCTCTCTGCTGCTCTGGTCGCCTATCTCGGTGACCCTGATCCTGCTGCCAGTCCCTCCGTCGACCCTATTTGGTCTTATATCGTGCTCTGTCGACCGGTCCCTCTATCTCTTCAGTCTCTGATCAAACCGAGAACCCTATCTAGACCTATCCATCAACTCATCTATCTGATGTAAGTAGGTCTCGCGAGCCAAAGCCTTGTTATATATGGACTGTAAAGTCTTAGCTCCATTCACAACAATCACACCGCCAATCCTATTTTCTATTCCCCTGATGAAGATTTGGAGTCTCACGGTGTTCTCCACCTCCATGGCATACAACATAAGGAACCTGAACCTCTCAATGTACTGCAATATTGACATGGTACCCTGCCTCAGTGCAAGAAACTCCTCTTTGAGCCTAAGTTGTACCTTAATAGGAATGTACTCGTCCAGAAATAGTTGGCGAAACTCTGCCCAGGTCGACGGCTCAGGATGTGTATTTGTATATGTCGTCCACCAAACCGCCGCTTGACCTCTCAAACAATACCCAGAAATTCATGCCTAATCAGCCTCTAGTACCTGTAATAACTGATGTAATCGTTGGTGCGTCATCAACCAACGTCCAGCCATCTTCAGATCACTAACCCCTAGAAAAAAAGTGGGTTAAACCTCATGAAATCCTTTACCATCTTCGCCACCTCTAACATCCTACTCCTAGCGGTCGAAGCCACTACCGGCTGCTTTGAAGTAGCCGGTGTGTACAGTAGTCGTCCCTACTAGTGGAACAACAGGCTCGGCCCTCTCCACTAATGTCTTTGACTTGACGCCTGTGTGGTAACAGATGGCGTTAAAGCTGCCTGGGTGGTAGGTATAGCCAAATCAATAGTCGGTGTTGTAGATACTTTCGAGCCTCGTATATACTCGAGAATCACCGCCATATGTGCCTGGTGTAATCGCACACTCTGCGATAACGACTGCAGAGACATCACTTCCTCAGTGGGGCCACTGGTCTCACCGACCTCTTACTGAGTAGTCGGCTGAGTAACAGTAGGAGTCTGTCCGTCCATCGTAAACTGCACAACCAATGCGCATCGGATCAGACTTATTATATACACGTATAATATGTATTATACAATCAAAACATACACGTATATAAATTCCTGAATCTATCCGCCTCACATCACTTCCTAACTAGTTCTAGGTAATCACTTCGATTTCCACATCTAAGTTTATTAAAGTTTATGTTTTGTTTCAATCTCCAATTCAAACCTAAAGTTCTAAAACCTATACTCTTATACAAAAATGCAACGGCCCCAAATCATTCGACCGCTACATTTTAACTGTAATGACCTAATTATTAATTGTCATTATTTATGACGTCATTGCAGACTTGGATGCTAGTGGGGACATTCGTGGGTCTCATAGCGAGGACGAAGCACGCTTGGATTAGGTATACAGTCCGTTTTGTGTATTTTTTGTTGTGTAATTGCGATGTATATGTTCAATTTAGTTAAATTGTGTCGCAATATGTATGTTCATATCAGTTATTGATGAGTGAGGTGGTGTGACAAGTATTTGCGTATATAGCATGTAGACGTGGGTACCGGTAGCGAATGACTAGTACACTAGATCGAGGGACTAAATACACACAATAAATGATAAAATTCATTAGATAATTCATATTAAATGACGTTGAGGTGGTTGGTAACATCGTTGTGCGAGAATGGAACGATTTGAAGTTTGAAGCCGAGTATCAAAACACCCGAGGGTTGAATGTTGTAGATAAAAGGATATGGTCAATGGACCAATGTGTGGGTCAGTTTTGTCATCTTTGCAAGACCATTGGACCCAATCGTAGCCCTCAATCAAGGCATGGGGATGTGGGGGTGGAATTTGATGAGATTTTATATATAAATATGTTGGTCACTATTCATCCTCACCAAATTTTCTCTATCTTCAAGTGCAAATTTGAAAAGCTGGTGTGGGTGAGGGTTTTGGTGAGTTCAATTGATCATTTGGAGCTCAAGAAACCAAGAAGAATCGATAACAAGGTTAGTTCTTCGATCCCCATCTACTTCTCTACTATTCGAGGTATTTTTCAGGGGTTTTGCGGTGGTTTCAGGTTTGGATCTGAGCACACCAGCATGACAGGGTGTTGCTATGGTTTTGAATGTTGGTTTGGATGTTGTAAATGTGAATGTTGTGTTGATGTTGATGTTGTTGTGATTTTCAAGCGAATTGTCGGGTTTTTGGTTGAAAAATAAGGAGTTTGTGTTTCGAATGTATGTTGTCGAGGGGTTTTGGTTATGTGAGCTTGATTGAGTGTGTAATGGGTTTATGGAGTGAGCATGGATCGCGGCGATGAGCCGAGGGGGTTTGAAAACTCGAGAAGACCCCCTGCCGAAGACGTCGTCAAGCATGTCGTGGGGTTCAGAAGCCCACGGCGCCACCCGCGGCGTCTTGGGTAAAGGTGAAATGTGAGAAGTTGTGGAGTGACATTTAAGTGATGTCGTAGAGGTGACGAACATGGCGGCGCTTATCACAACACCTAAGACGCCATGGAGAGTTGAACGTGGCAACGTCTAGGGCAGTTTTTGGATGAAAATTTTAACAAAGATTTACCAATTAGGGTTTGTCTTAGGGATTTATATAGTCTATTTAGGACGCTTTAAAGATGATTTTATCGATAATTTAGGTTGTAGATCGAGGTTTCCAAGGTTTGAGAATTTGTTTGATTTATCGGGAATTGATGATTTTAGGTCGGATTGACGGGTAGTTGGACACACATTTGAGACGTGCATTTGGATTAGGGACGATATTAGAGTGTTGTTTGAGTGTGTAGTATCCCAACTGAAATTCATTTTAGTAGTTACCGATTGATTATTCTGTCCAGTTTATTCAATACTCTTATTTCTTGTTATGGCTTTACGGTGGTTGAGTTTACTCCCACTTGGTGTTTATTCATTGCGGGGGCATAGGGTCCACTAGGTCATAGCATATGTTCTAGACATGCGCCGATGAATATGCTACTCGAGTTGTGCTAGAAATGTATGGGTGTGTCATGGTCTACGTCGACCACCTAGAGGGTCCAGGGTCACCCATTCGAGGTATCCTCACGGCCGTGCCTAGCGGATATCCCGAAGTATGGCTCTGGTTTGACTTTGATCGTGCACGCACTTTGTTTTCATGCGATGATCTTCCACAGTTGCCTATATTCTTTTCTTCCGCATGTTTATTTATATTATTTTGATTCTAGTAGTTTTACTTATGTATTTACTTGGTGAATCTCCTTAGGATTACTCACTCTGAACTCGTCATCGGGTTTTTGTGATGGCTTGAGTGCTGATCCTGGTACGAGCAGAGGGAAGGGCAAGCTTGAGGACTACCTCGATTGACTATGATTTGCCCTACTCGTACGTTTGTTTATATTTTATCATTTTATGCTGGGTTTTGGGGATGTGAAAGACAGACTTGACTTGTATATGTCATGGATGTTTATCTTTTGATATTTGTATATTGAATACATTTTGGTATGGTTTCCATATTAGGTAAAATGTTCATAAAACTTACTTTTTTATGCTTACTTTGATGATTTAAGTCTTTCGTTGATTATTTTGATAATACACCCGATAAAGAGCCTATATGCTAACTTGATTTAATTATTAATGAAAATGTTGCAAAGTTAGCAGTAAATGGTTAGTTATTAAGGTATGAGTGCACATGAAACATAATTGTTTAATGATGTGCAAAGTTGTGGGCTAGAGGTGCTCACCGTAGCGACCGATGGATTTAGGACCATTACTCGATCTCCTCGTATTGTCAAGTTCTGATGCAACATCTTCCCCAAATCAACTGGTGTGACAATGGTGTAAGAAAAAGTGAAAAAGAGCAAATCGAAAATGTAAAAAATCGCAAGACCAAAGGACAAGATCCCTAATGTTTAAGAAAGTGGCGGCCACAATTGAGAACTCGTTATTGTGAATCCGATCGCGGCGTGGAAGAAAAAAGGGGAGGCCACGATGGAGGGTCCACGACTATGGATCTAACCATGACTCTTGCTAACTCCTTCGTAACAACGAATGAACTCCCGATCCATGTGCTACCAGATCTGGTGGATCTGGTGGTTTTGATGCTAGTAACTGGCAAATTGATGACCACGAAGTGCAAATCTACTGGAATCGGCTTTGAGGAAACCAGATTTGGCCATGTTGAGACCTCCTCAACATTTGATTCAATAAGATGAAGTATGATTTTCGTTGGAGAGAAGTGAAAAAGGTGTTGCATGAGGGAAATAGGTGTTAGATCGGGATCACCACTAACCTGCAACTTCTTAGGCATCGCCGACTCTAGCGGATCAGGAGCTTGCATCCTGCAAGAAATCGAAATCTGTTTATTTGTTGTGGAAGTTGACTCGATCCCACGATGATTAAGGAAGAGTTTTTCCACCCTTAGAAACTCCTCAAACAACCTTAAATATGGCAGAGAAGCTTTGGTGCAACTCAATGAAGCGATCTCCCGAGGATGAAGAAGCAAATCGTTTAGTCTTTGAGCCAAGCTTTGAAATATTATCTTCACTTCAGATCTGAGCTCCTTAATTGAACCTTCAATGGCTGAAATCCTCTTCACCTCCTCTTTAATTTGAACCATTCGAGTTTCCACCCTATCCAATCGAGCTTCCATCTTTAAAGTATGCTCTGATTCCATTGATAGAATACCGATGTACATCGATTGATTAGAGAATTATACAACGATTACAAGTCAAGAACTCAAAGAACAAGAACACAAAAGTAACCCCAAATATGCTCTGTAATTTAAAGTAATTAAAGACACACATCACAAAATAAACAAGCAACACAAAAAATGGATTGTATACCTAATCCGGGCATGGCGTGACCTAGCTACGCGGTCTACAAGTGTCTGAGTTGGCATCCACATCTGTAAATACGTATTAAATAACGTCAAATTATATTTAGGTCGTTACATACAGGTTGTTGTCAGGTATAAATGGAAAGACTGCTGACTCTAGTTAGGCCTGATCTGGTTTACTAGGGCTTAATTAGGGTTTCAGGCCGGGTATTGTCCTAATTGGGTTAGGGAATGTCACAAAAAGCATTTTTCGCATATAGCTGCGAAATAGTCCATCGATGAATGGCAACCACAACAATAAGTGTACAAGTAGCAATCATGTAAGCTATGGGAGCAAATGTCTCATCATAATCATGTCCATGTTCTTATTGAAACCCATGAGCAACTGAACGAAACTTACATCGCTTAATAGACCCATTAGAGCGAGTATTCACCTTGAAAACTCACTTACAGGTGATAGGAACAACATGATAAGGTAAAGGAACAACATCCCAATTGCTAGTGCGCTCTAGAGCGACAAGCTCCTCAATCATAACCAATTGCCACTCAGGTACCTCTGCGGCCTCCCGATAAGTGTTGGGCTACTTAACATCCCGAGCAACAACAAGAATAAAATGAGCAGGAGGATGGATAGTACTGTGGTCACGAAGATCATACCGTGAAGTGGGAAGAGAAGGATCAGCAACAAAAGTCTCTTTAGTATTAGTCGGGGCAGGGAGAGGCTACATATCAGGTTAAACATGTTGATCATCTACAGGAACACAAGGACGTCGGGAATAATGATAAGGAAAAACAAAAGTAGAGGATTTGAAAGGAGGACATAGTTGGTTAGAATAGACGACTCATAAGGCTGAAGAAAAGAAAAGACACAACCTCATCAGGAGAAACATAAAATTGACGATCCTCAATAAAAGAGACATCACGAGAAATGCCCATCCGACAAGCAGAAGGATCATAACAGTAGTAACCCTTATGTTCAAGACTATAACCAAGAAAGACACACTCAACAGACTGATTAAAGATCTTAGTGCGTTCATAAAGTGGAAGAAGAACATAACAAGCGCAACCAAAGACACGAAGATGATCATAATGTGAAGGAGAAGAAAATAAGCATTCACCAGGATAGATCTGTAATGATCTTAAATTCTAACTTGTGCCACGTATCAATTTAGGTTGTACGTGGGCCCATTTGTCGTGATACAGTCGTCCAATTCTCGGTCGTCGACGCCGAGGTATGTTATTCGTGTTTAGTTGTTTGTATTATATTTTATTACCCGAATGTTTAATTCCAATGTCCCAAAAGTGAGAGGACATTTAAGTGTGAGCATTGGTACGGGGAACGGTTCAACTCGAGGGTTTCGTAAAATAACGGGTTTTCAGGCGAATGTTTGTCGGGTAATTAGCAGTCCGGGGGACTAAATGAATTAAAAACACTGGCATAATACAAAATAAATAATAATTAAAAGTTGTAAAACGTGTTCGATACATTGGTACGTTTGGGACGGCGCGATGAGCGAGTCGTGGTACGAAATGAATCTGGAAACAAGAGTATTGTGCGAGAAAATGGTTAAGTGATGAGGTGAGTCACTTATTGGAGTCACGTGTTGGTGTCAAGGTTGTTGGATAGGATGAGTAAAGGCCTAAGGATGTGCCTCGAGATTCATGTGAGTGGATGGATGATAGGGGTGTATGTAAGCATCCTCACCAATTTTTCTCTCTCCTCACTATATTTCTCTCATCTTTCTCTCGATCACATTAAGGAAGCCAGTTGGTTTCGGGATGATTCGTCACATTTTTACATCGAATGAGTGATCAAACACACAAACTAAGGTGAGATCTCGGTTCTCCACGTGATTATCTATGTTTTGGCAGTGATTTTGTGTGTTTTTGTCGTGATAATTTCAGACGATGATTCGGAAATATTAGTTTTTATGGCATGTTTTGATGGAATTATAGTGTAATGGATGATCACTAAGTGATTTGTGAAGTGGTTTTGTTGATTTTGATGTTTTCTGAATTTTTGGGATTTTTGTGGATTTTTGGGTGATTACCGCAAATCAATGGTTTGGTCGGGTTTTGATGTGAGCCGAAGGTGACTTGGCGTGGTATTCGATGTTTAATCAAAGTTGGGATAGGCTCGAAGCATGGCGACACGAGCTGGGGTGTTAAAAACATCGACTCACAGGCGTTCTGGAATGGACATTGTGAGCACAAACAGCTCACGATGCCACTCACGACATCTTGGGCAGAGGCCTCAGGGCCCACGCTGCCAAGACCAATAGGGTCACGGCGTCACCCACGGCTTGTTGGGCAGTGAGCCTCATTCCCACGCCGTGGAGACGCCACCCAAGCCAATGGACGCCACAGCGTCTTGGCGGCATGACACTGTTCACAGAGGCAAATTTTTATAAAGTTTTTATAAACTTTCGGGGATCTCTCGGGTATCCAAATGGGTCCGAATACGACTCAATACCTGGGTAGTCGACCCAAATGGGTGAACGAATAAAATTTATGGAAAATGACAACTTAAATGTATATTAGGGATTTTGAACATCGACGGGACACATGGGAGGTCTTACGCAACGTGTCGAGGGTCCGTTGAGTGTGTATTAGTTGGATACAGGTAAGTAAACTAGTGAAAACTTTTAGAGTTATTTCTTGAGCCTTAATTTGTTGTTATTACTCTGTTTATCATCATATCCTTTGGAATCTTTGTTGGTTGAGTGGTCCACTGGCAAGGGAGTTATGGTTACTTTTATCTATGATATAAGCTCTTATCTAGACATTGTTGATATCTCCTAGTTGAGTGTACACTGGGAGCTCTTATCCGGGTTTATGGATATCTCATAGTCGTAAGGGTTATGGTTGGTAGGTTGTGTTCTCGTCCTGAACCCGAGTCTTGTAGGTTTTATCTCGACTCAACGACTATTGTCGAGACTCCTTGCTATTCGATTTCGTAACTCGGACACTCACTTTTCGATTGCTTGTATTGCAGCCTTATATGTTCATGCATTCCTTATTCCTTTCTTTCTATCGGTATGAACATAGACTGATGTTTATTTATTTTGAAATGTTGTATTATTGTTCTGTTTAACGTTACTTACCTAGGCTCGTCATTCTTGTGTTTGATGGAGTGCAGATCCACAGTCCAGCAAGGGAAAGACTCAGAGCTTAAAGATTTGCTTTAAGAATTCAGGAGCATGCCTTTCCACTTGACTGACTAGGTGATTTTTTTGTATTATTGTATATATATATGTTGTTTTGGAACATGGGTTTGGGTATATGAGAGATTTTGGGCACGTATATCGATATGTTGCTCTCCTCTGACTGATCATTTTATGATGATATACATATACAGGATTTCCACACTCTAGGATGTCTTATTTTAATATGGTTGTGATTCTTTGATTAGTTTGAGCTTTTTGTTTCTGCTATATTAATGATAACTCACTGATCAATGTTCTAAATTTGTAAAATGAATGGTAAATGGTAAGAAAAGGCTGACTAGGATTGCGTGACTCGTCGAGATGGGCTCGGAGTTTCACGTAAGTGTAGGTCGGGCGGGGCCCAGTTTAAGGTTTGAAAATTTGGGGCCATCACAAGATTCCTTGAAGAAGAGAATAAGGTTGAAGGTTGATAAGATAGACAAAAGTGGATATCGCCTCAGCCCAAAACTGAGGTGGAACATGAGAAGCAATGAGAAGAGTTCGTGCAGTCTCAATAATGTGACGATGCTTGCGTTTGATAACACCATTTTGAGCATGAGCGCCCGGACACGAAAGTTGAGGAAGTGTACTTTGGTCAAACAAAAATTGATGGAAAGCATTGGATAAATACTCACCCCTAGAGTCGAAATGAAAAATCTTAACTTTAGTAGAAAACTGAGTTTGAACCATAGAAGTAAAAACTTGTAAATATGAAGAAGTTCACTACGATGTTTCATAAAATAGATCCAAGTGTGTCTTGAGAAATCGTCAATAAAGATAACACTAATATATGTGACCTCCTTTGGAAATAAAGGGAGCGGGACCCATGCATCAGAGTGGACTAAAGTAAAAGGAGTATCAGAACGAGACACACTAGAATGGTAAGGGAGTTGTAATTGTTTGCCAAGCTTACAACCCATACAAACAAACTTTGTATTAACATAGACTTTACCTAGGACACCCTGATGGACTAAAGTAGAGAGACATGAACCACATAGATGACCAAGACGATGATGCCACTGAGGAAAATTTATAGAAACAAAACATGAGGTCAGGTAGAGGACATCATTATTGGAAATAGGAAGATGCAAATGATCAAGCACATACAACCCCGTTATCCCTTTAAGGTGACGACCAACACCAATGAGTGAACATACGACGATCCTGCACAAAGCAAGCAGTGTCATCAAACCCGACAAAACATTTCATATCGGTAAGCTAACCGACAAATATAAGATTCAGTGACAACTGAGGCACATGAATAACATTTGGAATAGTAAATTAAGAAGTGCGAAGAGTGCCACGAAGAGAAATTGGTAAAGTAGTGCCATTAGCAGTCTGAACACAACTTTTCAGTCAAAGGAAAACAAAACTTAAGCTGGGAAACATCAGAAGTCATATGAAAAGAAGCACTTGAGTTCAATATCCAAGATGAGTCATCTATACGATTAGACTAAGCAAACTGTTGCATAAGTGCCTTGTAGTGTTCTTGGGCAGACAGAAGCTAGGAAATATGCAAAAAATTTAGCAAGATATGCAAAAACTGAAAATCTTCCTACATGAGTTTGATTGCACTTATAAAAAAAATTTTCTCTCAAAACTCACTCAACAAGAAGTTTAGAAATAAATATGAAAACTTACCATATATAATGAATATATTAATATTTATATTTAAAATATAAATTTATTGTGTCTTAATATAAAAACCCATTTTTTTCAAAGGAAGACTCAATTTGTTCATCATAATAGGTGAGAAAATATATGAGTCTTAATATCAAAATTTGGCAATTGTGAAAAAATGTTCCACAAGAAAATTTTGGCTATAAACGCAAGAAAATGTCATTTTCTCACTAAATTTACTATTTTCCTTGGAACATTTTTCTTTTCCATCATATCAAACAGGGCCTTAATGTCTATAAAGTTGAGTTCTTGACTAATTAAGACTAATTAAGTTCTAATCTTATTTTTAATCCTCTCTTTTCCTTGTCTTTATAGGTAGGATCTCTTTTTAGTATTCACTACTCAACGGTTAGATGTTAAAAAAATCAACGTGGTGCAAGTTCAATTATTTTGTTTTCATTCTTTAGTAGTGATTAGAGACTTTCTTATTTTAGGATTCTTGTTCTGAAACTTTTGGATTTAAGCTATAATTTCTAAAATCAAGAATTTCGATTTTTGTGCTTCTGTTAGACCTGATTTTTGTTTTCAAGATCACTGCTCAATTTAGTTCATTTCTAGACATTTTTATGGATTTGTACTTTATTTGTGCTTGATTTTTTTGATCGATTAGGTATAGATGTGTGTTCGTAGTCATGCTTCTAAGAATTCTAAGAAAAAGGGCAAGGTTTGTTGTGTTTAAGTCACCACTGTCTTCCTCTTCTTCTCTTGAAATGACTTAGAAGATTATCACTAAAACTAATAGACATTTAAGGAGGTTGTTTTGTTGGACTAAAAATGTCAATTGAATGCTGAAAGATCCATTTCCTTCACATTTGCAAACATTTAGATGCAGAAAAGTAGATAGAATTGTGCCTATTATGATTAAGCTGAATAATTTTGTGTTCTGCCATTTCCATTTTATTTGTTAGTATGGTCTGCAAGTAATTCTCCCTTCTTTATATTTTCTGTTAACTGTGAATCTTTGTTTTTAACTCATCGTCAATGACATTCTTTGTTTGTGAACTATTTTGGATATAGGTTGCAAAATAATATAGCTCTTCAATTCATTCACAAAGGTGATCTGCATGCTTTATACAAACCGCAATGCCAACCTCTTTTTTTTTTAATTCTATTTCTGATTTCTCATGACCATCTATTTAGTATTGGATAACGGACTTAAGATTAAATTGTTTTTTGGGGGCTTTTTTATGTGGGTTTTTCATTTCTTGAATTAATTTATTGAAGGTTTTGAGAGGTGCCAAGAGAAGAAGAAAGTAAGATTTGCTGATAATGTGGTGGAGCCATCATCCAACAATAAAGAATATTGAAGGAGAAACTCAAGAGTTTTTGTAAGTTTTGCAAATGTTATGTTGATTGAAACATCAAAAACATAGTTTTTTTTAAACCTTTGTTTTAACTAAGAAATTTCACTGTATATTGTTGTTTGTTTTGGTCACCTTAAATTTGTACATTTGTTAGTTTGATTTTTACTCTTCAAATGAAGAAAATTGCATAGTAATACTTGTTACTTTTGTTTGATTGTTACTATTTAAATGAAATAAAAAAAATCTATTTGATAAATAATATTCCTGTAAGTAGAACTAAAAACATCTTTAATTTATATATAAAATCTTCTTTCCAATAATATTAATATTGAATTTACATATATACGACGTCATTAAGTATGAATGCGTTGTCAACTTAGGGATTCTAAGTGTGTATGTGTTGTCAACTTAGAGACACTAAGTGTACATGTGTTGTCAATTTAGAGACATTAAGTGCACATGCGTTGTCAACTTAGAGACACTAAGTGTACATGCGTTGTCAATTTAGAAACATTAAATGTACATTTGATGCTAATTTAGAGACATTAATGGCCTGTTTGGTTGGAGTTATGTGTAAGGTGTAGGGATTGGCTTAGATAAGCCTGGTCTTTGTGAGAGATAGGAGTTTTATGTGCATCCGTTTGGTTCAAGTATAAACCCACAAGGAAAAGTGAGTGAAAAGTCTAAAATGCCCCTATTTAATGTTGGCTGACCTACCACCACCCACCATATTCAAATCATGAGGGTATTTTCGTCATTTCACGTCAAAATTGGATGGGCTTATGTAATGACGGGGATTACATAAGCTAGTGTATAAGTGCTTAGGTAAGCCTGTTGCTTACCTAACACTTCAACCAAACAATGGTCTTATCTCTAAGCCCAGGCTTAAATAAGCCAATACTCCAACCAAACAGGCTGTAAGTGTACATGTGTTGTCAACTTAGAGACACTAAGTGTACATACGTTGCTAATTTAAGGACGCTAAGCTTACAAATGTCTCTAATTTAGGGATGCATAAATAATGAGTCTTTCTAAATTGGGGATGCAAAAGAAATAAATGACCTAAAATTAAAGAAAAATAAACAAAAAATGTCCCCACGTTAAGGACACTTTTAGTAAAAGTGTCATAAATAAATGGTACCAACACATACATTATGTGTCGTAAATATAGGGGTGACATCACTATTACCAACGCAAGTGGCGACACTTTATGTTGCATTGGTAAAAAAAATTAGACACACTAATTAGTGTCGTTAAATGAGTAAATTAATGTCGCTAAACACACAATGTCTTGTAGTGTTGGATTTATATTCATAAATAAAATGTTACATATAATAAGAATTAAAATTGTCAAAGCATGTCAAAGCCTCTCTAGTGAGATGGTAAAGACATCGCTTATCAAAAAGGCAAGACCCCTGGAAGTCATGGTTCGACTCCCACCGACATCAAAAAAAATTATGCAATGTAATGTGCACATCCTCTCAACATCGATGATGTGGCGGCAATCCACATCTCCAATTTACATTTACCATTGGAGATGCTCTTAAATCCCTCCTACTAAAAGCGTCCAAAATTATCAATCATATCAAAATTGAAGTTTAAACAACTTAGGCTTAAGTATAGATTGAGAAAATATATGAAATATTTTAAGAGAACACCCCTTATAGAATTGCACTTCCCAGTTCCTAGTTCCTACAACTAATTCTGAATTTTAAGTGAGTAATGTTATAGACAAAGTCCATATTTTTTTTTATCCTTAGCCTTTAGTAAAGTGGACTAAACTGGAATGTGTTTTTTCCATACCACAATAATTGGATTCAATAATGAGTTACCATAATTGGATCTCATTGAATCCTTGAAACACCCCCTACTTGGATCATAAATATGTAAAACTCATCACCGTCTAGAGGTCCTTCCAAAAAAGAACATAACCAATGGATAAATGATAATTTAACACGTTTTTGGAAAACATTTGGAGAGCACACTTTATTTTTTAACTTATTTATGATTCTTTCTTGTCTCCTTATACGTGGCCCTACATGTAATAAAACACCGTGCATCCAAGTGTGCGTAGTGTGCGTCGAAAGTGCGTTAGATTATCATTTTCCTGACCAATGAGAACTCTTTTTCATTTAGGGTGTGTTTGATAGGGAAGAAAAAGAAAAAAACCATGGAAAATTATTTATTTTTTTAAAGTAACCGTTTTATTTGGTGTTTGATAGACTTGTAACCGCTTATGAAAAAAAACCCACACCTCTAATTTTTCTCGTTTCTTTTCTCTTGTTTAGGCATGGAAATTCGAGATTTTCTCAAGCGTGAATCGTCCTCGAGAGAGATCGACAATGGTGTATGGCTTAGAAATATGCGCTCAGCGAGTAGCGGTGGATGTGTGCCACCACATTCGCAACTGCTTGGCCTCCATAGTGGCAAATGTTGATCGGCCATAAGATCGGGGTGGTGCGGTGCGAAGAGATCTGTCTCTCCAGGGAACTCGTGTGTCAGAAAATGAAGTATCTTCATTCATGCGTAAGAGAATGGACCCCAAACACTCTCGCAGTTCGTTTCACTTCCGCGCACCTGCTAATTAAATCTGACCATACGAGGGATGATTCCTTACAAGACGAAGAGAGAGCTCATGTTGCATACGAGGGGAGGAAAGCAACTTGCTAAGCTGAGGTTCAAGGCAAAGAAGGCCACAGAGGAGAAGCTTGGTTCACAATTAGATGTTTTTGCCGCTGTTAAGTACTAGACTTTAGAGTAGGTTATATCGATTTTCAAGATCAAGATTTTGAGAGAATTGCGTCGAATTTTTTTTTTCTGGTGTGTTGTGAATTGATATAGTAAAGACTTGCTTATAAAGTGTTTGATTATATGCTTCAGTAAGATGAAACGACAGGGGCATGAATGGTTCTTTTTCTTATTTTATTGAAAGAATGGTTCTTTTTCTCACTAAGCGGGTGGACTCTCTATCGTTACCTATTTTAGCCAATTGTGTTGCGCTGAGAAACTATAGAGAATTCAAGAAATTTAATCAAGAAACCATGAGAGGACATTGAAGAATCGTTTATGATCATTGTGCACCGAACTTTACACATAATTTATACACGTCACATGAAAGGCAAGTCTTTTGAACTTTACACATAATTCACTATATTGAGTTTATAAGTTTTCTTTATATTTTTTGCAAAAAAAGACTTTCTTTATATTTTTAAATTAAAAAAGCTTAATTTTTTTTAGAACTTCTTTTTCATTTGTTATCAATCAAACAATAGAAAACTGAAAAATAAAATTTTCTCACATGCAATCAAACAACAATGAGAAAATTTTCTTAAAAAAATTTTCTAAAGAATATTTGCTAAAGAAAATAATTTTTTCTCATTAAAATTTCTTTTTGCTATCAAACACACCCTTAGACTTGTAAACAAAAGAGGAAAATGTTTTCAGGGTCACCACACATTCCAAAGGGGTGTGATGCGCGCTACAACTCTTGGTCTCATCACAAACCACTGCTCTTTCATCCAACTCTCTCGATTTCACACTGATTTTGGTCTCTGCATCTCTTCTCTGCAATCCTGCGCCCTTCACAAGAACCTCTCAAAAGGAAAGCAGATTCACTCATGGATGCTCGTCAATGGGCTAGTACTCAACTCTCTCTTCGCCACCACAAGTCTCATCAACCTCTACTCCAAATGCAATCGACCCCATGAAGCATTATCCGTTTTCAACACCGCCCGTGATCGAAATTTGTTCACCTGGAACGCCCTTATTGCCGGATTTGTCTCCAATGGCCTCTCCACCAATGCTTTTGAGTTTTATCGGAAAATGAGGTACCGTGAGTGCTTCATCCCTGATGAATTCTCGTTTCCTTGCGTGATCAAGGCGTGTTGTGATCTATCAGAGGTTGTTGAAGTTGGGCGGATTCGCGCGGAGCTGTTTAAAATTGGGTTGGATTCGGATCCGTTCATTGCCAGTTCTTTGATCAATTTTTACTTGAAGTATGGGTTCATGTTTGATGCGCAGCGAATGTTTGAAGAAATGCCCAAGTGGGAGAGGGATGTGGTGTTGTGGAATGCTATGATTAATGGGTATGCGCAGAGTGGATTGGTTGATATGGCTTTGGAGGTTTTTGGGAGAATGGTGAGGGAAGAAGGTCTGGTCCCTAGTAAGTTCACCGTCACTGGGATTTTATCCGTTTGTGCGATGATTAGCGGCTTCGGTAATGGGAGAGCTATTCATGGATTTGCGAAGAAATCTGGGTATGAATCAGATGTTGTGGTGTCTAATTCATTGATAGATATGTATGGAAAGTGCAAGATAGTTGATGATGCAAATAAAGTGTTTGAAGAAATACCTGAAAGAGACATATTCTCATGGAACTCAATTATTTCGGTTCATGAACAATCTGCGGATTATAATGAAGCTTTAAGACTTTTTGATAAAATGAGAGAATCTGGGTTTCAGCCAGATGTAATCACTATCACATCTGTGCTACAAGCTTGCTCTCAATTATCAGCTTTGATGCGTGGTAGGGAGATCCATTGCTACATAGTTGTTAATGGAATGGGAAGCCAAAGTAATTGTGTTGGTTATGGTGGCAATGTCAATGGCGTATATCTAGAAAACGCAGTCATGGACATGTATGCAAAATGTGGAAGTTTAAAGGACACGCAAATGGTGTTCAACAAGATGAAAGACAAAGATGTGGCTTCATGGAACATTATGATCATGGGATATGGTATGCATAGCTATGGAGATGAAGCATTAGATATGTTTCAACATATGCTTAGTGATACACTATTGAAGCCTGATGAGGTCACTTTTGTGAATGTACTATCAGCTTGTAGTCACGCTGGCCTGGTGCATAAAGGCCGTGAGATCTTAAAACTTATGGAATCAAAGTACAATGTGACTGCAACTGTTGAGCATTTTGCTTGCGTGGTTGACATGCTTGGTCGAGCCGGGTACCTCCATGAAGCGTTCCAGTTGGCTAAGTCGACGCCATTTGAACACAACCCGGTAATTTGGAATGCTGTGCTTGCCGCTTGTAGGCTTCATGGAAATGCTTCTCTGGCTGAGATAGCAGCTAGAATGATAGTTGAGATTGAGCCAGAACACAGTGGGAGCTATGTATTGATCTCAAATGTTTATGGGTCTATTGGCAGATACGAAGATGTGAGTGATTTGAGAAAAACTATGAGGACCCAGAATGTGAGGAAGACGCCTGGATGTAGTTGGATTGAGCTAATGAATGGTCTTCATGTGTTTGTTAATGGTGATCAAAACCACCCCGAATGTGGTGATATTTATGCTAGATTGGGATTATTGACCAGTCATTTGCATGAGTATGATTATATTCTAGATTTTGGTCATTTGTAACATTGGGCAAATGTTAAATTAGAGTTTTATAAAAATAGAATATTATTGAATAACACCGTTAGAAGATGGTGGTCATCATGTTATATGAGTATGTTAACATGTTTTGTTGCAAAAAGAAAATTATCTTGAAAAAAAAAAAAACAATAGTGGTTATTTTGACAAACCATTGTTTTTTTTTTCACTATTTTATTTGTTTTAATTTGATTTATTACTAACATCAAATATTTCTTCACCTTTGAAATTAATATGATATGGTTCATGCTCTAGAAATTTTTTTGTTTCCAACAACAACATAGCCTCGGTCTCAAATTATTTGGGGTCAGTTACATGGATCAAACTCTTCTATTGTGCTCAATTTAGTGTAATTAATGACGAACTTTCCAAACTATTCAAATCCCTCCAAATCAATGCGTCCTAAGTAAACTTCGGTCTAACCCTACCTCGTCAAATTTCTTCGATTTCTTTTGAGTCAAATTTTCTAGTGGAGGCATTTGTAGACCTTCTTTGCATATGTCCAAATTACCACAACTGTCATTCTCTAATCTTTGTGTCAATTGGTGCTCCTACTAGTCTTTAAATTTTGTATTTCTTATTCTATCTTTACAAGTTTTTACTACATATCCACCTATGCATCATCATTTCTGTTACGTTCATTTTATGTAGTTGTTACTATACCGCCTAACATTCACCTCCTCCAAATTCATCATAAAGCCAAGAAAAATTAAAAACATTTAAGAAAATATTTTTAAGAAAATATTTTCTTATTCAATTCAACTACGTTCATTTTATGGTTTCTGCTACATTCATTTTATGGTTTCTGCTACGCTCATTTTCTGCTACACTCATTTTCTGCTACGTTCATTTTATGTAGTTGTTAATTAAGGTAGATTTGAAAACAATTTTCTTATTCAATTCTAAGAAGCCAATAAACGAATTTTCTTATTCAATTCTAAGAAACTAATAAACGACTACTTTTTCGTTTGTACTTAATGAAATTTAAGAAAATATTTTTCTTGTTTTGAAATTACGCAACCACAATAATATTAGCAATAAAGCCTCAATTCCCAACTAGTTTAGTTTTAGAATTAGACAACCACAACAACAATAATAACAAAGCTTCAATCCCAAACTAGTTTGGGTTAGGTATATGATTGAGTAAGAGGTTGGAGGTTCGAGTCTCAAATGAGACAAGTTGGTTTCTTTCTTATAAATAAAAAATTATATGGATTGAATGCTTCTACTTAGTTTGATTTAATGCAATTCATGGTGTGTTGGATTTTTATTTTTTTATTTTTTGATAAAAACTCCAGTTCTTTTATTCTAAATCTGTTAACAAAATAGTAGCAAAGAAATATGGTACATCACACCATTTTTCTCCTACCAAACATAGAATAAGCTTTCCTTGCAATACAATGGGTCGCTACATTCGTTGATCTACATGCAAAAGACATAGAGTAGAACATCAAGTCCTTTAACAACTCAATGCAATCCCCTATCACCATTCCGAAATATGAATTATCAAAGGATTTCATTTGGACTGCTTGAACAACTGTTAGAGCATCTATTTCCAATAACACTAGTTCAAAGTTCCCAAGTCATCTCTGATAATCACTCCTAATGAGCTTTTCGCAGTATATTTGATGACAGAGACATCAATGTTATACTTCAAGAATCCCCTTCTCGGCCTATACCATCTCTGGGCATCCAAGTTCGATTGAGTCTCCTTCTTCCTTGCTTCCTTCCATGTCTTCAAGTGAGATTTGGCCGATTCCACAATGAAGGCCTTAATTCTTCACTAACGAATAAATTTTTATGTTTCCTTAAGAGGACAAGATTGAAGCTTGTACAAATTTTCTCTTCAGTTTTTTTTATTAAATGGTCGACATTTTTATGTGCAATCGAAGCAACCATACTTTCATTTGTGAATTTTCTTCAAACAAATTCTTAGAATTTCTAAGTAAAATCTAAATATCTTGGCTTATTATATCCAGATATTATTTTTTTTATTTTACAAGGAGCTTGCAATATTTCAGTCTAATTTGCAAACTCAAATCAAACTAGACTGTAACGACCCTAAAATCTAACTCGTCCTACGTTTCATTTAAGGTCGTACGTAGACCTCTTGCCATGATACATGTGAACAATTTTTAGTAGTTGACACTAAGGTATGTTATTTTTGGTTGGTGTTTTGTATTATTATTTATTTACCCGAAACTAGATTCCAATGTTCCAAACGTGTGAGAGCGTTTGAGTGAGAACATTGACGCAGAGAAATGGATTCGACTCAAGGAAATGCAATTTTTGGGAGTCGGGCTGGACTGTGGTCGGGTATTTAGTTATCCGGAGGACAAATTGAATAGAAACACTGACAAAATACAATAAAATTATAAAATATAATAATTAAACGTGGTAAGACTAGTATGGTAAGAGACTTGGTCCATAAGAGTTGGTGTGTTATGGACAAATTTAAGGCATATAGGGTTTTGGTCTGACAAAGACCAGTTTTATGAACGTTTTATGAAGATGGACTGTTTTGCTGAGGTGAAAAATCGGATTCAAAACGGGCATCGGAAGTCAAAACACGTCAAAATACTGATTTATGAAAATTAATAAATAAAAAAATTAAGCTACTGACAAGCAGCTGAGGGTTTATATATATATATATATATAAATCAAAAATTTCAATCGTTCAGCAGAGAACGAATGAAATTTTTGGTTTCTAAAGCTTTTCGATCGATTCTCTACATGCGGAGCTCCTGATATCCGATTTCTTTCTGCAAATAGTAGAGCATCACGAGACAGTCAGTTTGAGCCAAGTTGTCGCGGTAGAAACGAAGTATTCGACCCGAAATCTAGTAAAATCGCAATTCATGGTGTTTTCCCTCTATTCAATCAGAAATCTCGTGATTTTTTTATTTCTTTCACGGGGTTTTCATAGGAATTGGTATCAATTGTTGTGAATTGATATATTAAGTTAATTTGCGTCAATTTAGGATAAATTCCACTGGTGTGGGATAGGGGTTTTTGATTTGAAGTGGTGCAACTTAATTGATAACAGTTTTGAAGATGTTTTTGCAGTTGATATTGATTTATATTGGGATTTTGGATGAATTGAATATTGGTTTCGATTTAAATTGACTCCAAGGGTTGTGAAAATAATTGAAAGTTGGTATTGAGTGGTGTTGTGGTGTTTGTTGGTGAGATTTGAGGATTTAACTGTAAAAATATTGATTTAGAGAAGTTTTGTTAGTTCAAAACAAATAAAGTTTTCATTGTCAATGGATCATATGGGAAAATTCATAACTTCTGTTTTTTATCCAATTTGCGTGTTCTTGGAGTTTATGGAAAGTACGAAATGTGCACTACAAGTTTTTTTTGGTCAATATGAAAAATATTGAGGTTTTCAAAGTTAAAAAGTTACCCCAAGTTAGCTAGTTGAAGTTATAAATAATTATTTTTGAAACTAGCTCTCGAACGTATTTTGGTCACAGTTTTCACGATGTTTCGTGATTTGGTTTCACTTGAAACTTGACAATAATATAATTTGGTATGCAAGGTAGTTATTGGAAGTGTGTGAGTGCGTAATAGCGTTGGACACGAGTAAGTAAACCAGTGAAGAAATTTACAGTTATTTCTTTGAGCTTTAATTTATTTTTGTTATTCCTCTGTCCTGTTTCGGAACTCTATTCTGATTGAGTGGTCCAATGGTAAGTGAGTCAGCGTGATCCTTGAGATATGGGGGGATGCACGTTACTATTTTGGAACTTGATATTCATGAACTGATCATTTGGTTCCTATATATGGGGTATGAATTACTTTACTAGATTGCTGAGGAATTCCTATTCGCGTGGATTTTACGATGGTGTGAGTTAGCCACGTCCTAAAAGTCCAAGTTGGGATAATAAATGTCTTGGCTCTGCAAGAGCTTGATAGATGTTTCTCCTCGACTCAAACGACTGTTTCACTAAGTCGGGACTACTTGCGTCTTTCCTTTTGATTCCTGGATACTTATTATCGATTGCTTTCATATTTATTTCCAGCCTTTATTTATTCATACATTCCCTGTCTTTTTCTTTCTATCAGCATGAATATTGACTGTTATTTATTGTGAAATACTGTAAACATCCTGTTTTGCGTTACTTACCTGGGACTCGTCATTCTTGTATTTGACTGAGTGCAGATCCACAGTCGAGCAAAGGGAAAGCTCCTTAGCTTGGTGATTTGTTTTGAGGATAGCGGAGTTGTTCTATCTTTGGACTCGACATAGGTTTGATTTTGTATTACTATAATTATATGTTTTGAAACCAGGTTTTAGGAAATGAGAGATCCTAGGCATGGATATGATGATATTCTCTCATGTGATATGGCTTTTTGTAATGATGTATATATTTGTTGGGTTTCCACATTTCTAGGTTATCTTAACTTATATCTTGAAGTTGTTATATTAGTTAGAGATGTTAAATGTTTCCGCTTATCTTTGAATAACTCACTAATATTAATGATCTCATCTTAAATTATTGTATAAATGGGAAAAGGTAAGGTAAGGCTGACTAAATTCGCATTGACTGCGCGAGAGGGACTCGAGGCTAACGTAAGTTTAGGCCGAGCGGGGTCCAGTTTTAGGTTTATGGAACTGGGGTCGTCACATAGACTATTTCAAAAAGATGGTCTAAGTAGTTCGATTCACGAGCCCTTTGAGTAGAGATGTCATTTTCAAGCATCGGGAATGTAGTCTTTACCCTTCATGGGCCTACTTGACTTGAGTTTGGATTTGTGACTAGTTGACTTTGCTATACCAATGGGTGAATAAAAGAAAAATTGCATAATCAACACTCTCGCAATGGTAAAAAAAAATAAAGCTAAAACTAGTGTTGCAGGTGGGGCGAGGAACCCCGTTCCCCGCGAGGCCCCGTCTTAGTGGGGCGGGGATTCCCTGCTCCTTGCATGAAATCACCAATTTTTTATTTTTTATGAAAAAGACATGTAGTTGTATGAAATCAAATTCAAGACCTCCAACCATGAAAACACAACTTTTATTAGTAAACCAATCATACTACTGGGTCATAAAGATTTATAAATTTATATTTAGAACATCACTAAATATATATTTGGCATACTAATTTTAGAAATCTTAATACATAATTTAGTGTGATAATTTGTAACTCAATTAACATAACAATATCAAAAGGAAAATTAAAAATGAATCTTTCAATTTGGGAAAGTAATTTGCAAAAAATAAAAATAAAAAATGAGGAAATAATCCAAGTGACAAAACGACCAAGGATCGAAGATCAAAATACACACTTTTACAAAATTGGTAGGGCACAGGGATCCCATGAGTGAGGGAATTCACGAGGATAAATCTTCAAGGACGTGGACGTGGATGTGGACGTGGACGGGGCCTTCTATCCCCATCCTACTTGCAACCTAGCTAATTTTTTTTGGGCAAATAACATAATATATCATAATGTTTTAAGTTTTTTACAAATTTATTGTAGTATTTCAATTTTTACAAATTTATCCTAACGTTTTTAGATTTTTTACAAATTTATTCTACCGTTTCAATTTTTACAAATACATTCTAACATTTTAATTTTTTTACAAACGTATCCTAAAATCTTGATTAAGTGGCATTGAAAAGTTAATCCAACCTTACAAACTGAAGTCTATAATATGATGAATTGAAAGAAAGTCTTCCCATTATAACAACAAGGTTAAAAATAATCTCAAATCAATCCAGATTTATTCATATAGAAATTTATGGGCCCAGAGAATGTTGGGCCACACGTGCACATGGTGGGTATACAAATGGGGTTGGAGCCCATCTTTGCACAAAACTAATTGGCTTATGCTAGAATCGAATTTACACCACTTTATACCACACCAACTCTTATCATATTTCCAATGTGGGATTATATTCCAACACTCCCTCTCAAGTGCAACTAGCCCTGAACTAGTTGTTACTTGCCAAACACAGACCTACTCTTTACAGGTCCGTAAATATGTTTAGACCTCTTTTCTTTTATATAAGCTCTAGGTCCACAAATGGATCTAAACTCTACTGCTAGCCCAATCATGTCTTCAAATACGAGCCCAAGATCGTTCCGCGCCGCAAACGCGTGCGCAAGCCCGTTGATCTCTTCCGCTAGCACTGATATTGTCCCCAACTTAACCACCTTTCAACTTTAGGTGTAGGGTTTTATCTTAAAAGGTCTCGGTTTGATTAAGGGCACGAGCACCATATGCTCTGCTGCAACCGGATACCCGCACACGCGGATGATCTCCCCTTAGTATCGATATTGTCCCCAACTTAACCACCTTCAATACTCTTAGATGTGGGTTTTAACTTATAAGGCCTCGGTTGGTTAGGAGTAGACAATTACTTATATACTTATTTATAAAGTATTATTTAATCGATGTAGGACTAATTTTCGTTCCACACATCTTCGACACTTACCTACGGACTGAAAGTCATATGATTCAGGGGTTTTTTTTTCTCCCAAGTCTCATTTGACTATGTATGGACTCTGATACTATATAGAAATCTATGGGCCCAGAGAGTGTTGGGCCACACGTGCACATGATGGGTATACAAATGGGGTTGGAGCCCATCTTTACACAAAATCAATCTACACTACTTTATACCACACTAACTCTCATTATATTTTTAATGTATATTCCAACAATTCAGAGGATATAATTTCACAATTTCAAAACGTTATGATATTTTTGTAGAAGTTGAAATGTTAATATAAATTTGTAAAAAGTTCACTTGTACTATGGAGACTATGTTCGATTCGTTTTGATGCGATGAGTATTGCAGCAGTGACCCTCCCCTCTATTTGTTCACAAATCTTCAATTGTGCTTTTCCCGTTCGAGCGACTGTCTCCACTGGGTACGAATTGTTTGATGTTCTTATTTTTTTTTTTGGGTTTCATTGCTTAATTTGTCTTTGTTCGTTTGCTCCGTCAATCAGTGTGACAAACACTTCTAATCTCGCCATTGAAGGCAGAAATCTGAGTTACGCAATCACTGCAAAGAACGGAAAGCTTGTACCGATTCTAAACGATTGTTCACTCTGCATTCCTTCTGGACAACTGTGGATGCTTTTGGGGCCAAATGGTTGTGGAAAATCCACCCTTTTGAAGGTTAGTTCATCTTCAACAATTTGGGTCTTTATTTAATCGTGGAGTGGTTGAGTTACTAAGCTTAAATTGGTTTAATCTTCTCTCCAGTTGTCATTTGGAAACTTTCACAAAAACTTTGGTGCTGTGTTTTGTGAAATGGTTTTTATGTTAATTTTTTGTAAAATTTGCTTGCTTTTTGTTGGTCTTGGACAATGTATTAGTATTTTTGTTGTTTTTGTTTTCATTACTTACTGAAGCTGGAATTGGGATGTAGATTTTGGCTGGGCTGTTAAATCCAACCCATGGAGCAGTTTATGTTAAGAGACCTAGGAGCTTTGTTTTCCAAAACCCAGATCACCAGGTGAGTCTCCTTTCTTGTCGTTACTTGCGGGTTCATTGTGTTCTTCATTTGTGTGTATTGTCAACTTGCAGCTTGGTTTTCTGGTTAACTAGTTGGCAACATTTAAGTTGTGGTTAATTCATAATTTAATCCAATGATGAAATTTGAAAAAGCGTTTTATTGTTTCTGTCATAAATTCAAGAATTGTATATACTTATGGTACATTTACTTATTATTTTTTTGGTAAGATTCAAATACAATGCAACCAAACACATAGTCTGAGCATTCGATTTCAATGTTTGAGTGATGGAGTTGTGCAAATAGGCCTTTTTTGGAAGCCCTAGCCTTCTGCTTAGTATTGGCAGGTCTAGTTAGACAGATCACGAGTGCTTTGGAATGTCAGCTATTTCTGCTTTAACTTTTGAAAGCCAAAGAGCTCCAATTAATGTGTGTTTAGCATCATTTGCTCTTTTGTTGGTTTCTTTTTTGCCTCTTAAAATGTTGATATCTGATATTTTATCTTTTCTAAAGAAAGGGTTAATTTGCTTTACTTATACTATAAATGGTAAGGCCGATTTCTTCCAAGTGTTTGCCCATGAAAGTTGTGCTTCTTGGTTCTTGCATCAAGAACATTGATGTAAATACTTGGAATTAAGGAATTTTTCTTTCATCAATTGATCTGCTGGAAGGAGTTACTAGTTACTTCTGTGCACAAGTAATTTGGATTGGATGAGCATTGATGGGGGAAAATCCTTGATTCCTTCCTTGGCTTAAACGTTTTAGTTAAAAATATCCTCTCAAGGGCCATAAGCTTCAGTATAGTTTGATTTTGAATTTACGCAAGCAAGCTGCATAGGCCCCTTACATTTACTTAGTTTGGTAGTTGAAGTTGTACCTCCATAATCAACTCTAATTTCTTAGAAATCTATATTTGAGTTGATTCCTTTCACAACTTTTGGATAATGTAATGAGAAAAAGGATCAACTTTGAACCTCCCACTTGTCAGAGGGAAGGCCACAGGGGAAGGGAAAACACACAAGTAATGTTTGGTGGTTTTTTGGATGGTGAATACGCATTCATATGTAGTAACATATGAGATTTTTGCTTTGAATGGAATCGGCATGAACATAACATCCTCGGGGGGTTGGGGGGAATGCTTAGTTGTGCCCATCATGTCATCGCATGGAATGATGTAAAACTTGTTTTTTTAGTCCCAACCCTACGAAGCCACTTTTTAATTCATTCATGCTCTTTTGTTTTTACCATTTAAATAGGTTCCATCTGGTTTTGGTCAACGGTGAATTGTCTTATCCTCAACCACCCAAAGTTTGAATTTCAATAACAAAATCTTAATCCCAAATTAATTTGGGTTGGTTAGATGGATCAAACTCTTCCATTGAGCTTGATTAATTGCAGTTGATGGTGTGCTTTCCAAATCCTTCAAATCCTTCCTAATTAATGTGTCCCAAGTTAACTTTGGTCTACCCCTACATTGTCAACTTCCTTCAGTTTCTATTAAATCGAGTTTTCTAACGGAGGCAGTTGTAGGCCGTCTTTGGAGGGCGTCCATACTACCGCAACCACCATTCCCTAATCTTTGCGTCAATTGGTGCTACTCCTACCTTTCTTTGAATGTCTATATTTGTTATTCTATCTTATGAGTTTTACCACACATCCTCCTAAGCGTTCTCATTCCGCTACATTTGTTTTATGTACTACTTGTTTCTTTACCGCCAACATTCGCTTCCATGAAGTATAGTTGGCCTAATTGTAGTTCTATAAATTTTCCTTTTAGCTTGGTAGGGATATTTCAATCACATATTACACCTTTTGCAATCCACTTCATCCATTCAGCTTGAATTCCATGTGTGACATCATTCTCAATATTATTATCATTTTGTATAATTGATCCTAAATATCTTAAGTGGTTTACCTTAGGAACTTCTATTTACCCTAACTTTATCGCTACATCATCTTGATGCCTTGTATTTCTAAACTAACAATGCATGTATTCGATCTTAGTCCTACTCAACTTAAAGCTTTTAGATTCTAGTGTATTTCTCCAAAGTTCTAATTTCCTATTCACTTCATCTCTTGTTTCGTCCACTTGAACAATATCATCTACAAATAACATACACCATGGTATATCCTCTTGAAGATGCCTAGTTAGTTCATCCATCGCTAAAGTAAAGAGATATGGGTTTAAGGCCGATCCTTGATGTAGTCCTATTATAATGGGAAGTTCTTTTGTGGTTCCTCCAAATGTCTTTACACTTGTTACTGCTACACGTATATCTTTAATAGTGTCTATGTACCTAGCCTGCACTTCTTTTCTTTCCGGAACCCACCAAAATTTTGGATTTCCTATATTCAAGATTCTGGTGTTACCAACATGGTTGCATTTTGTTTTGATTTTTCTAGTCGTCATTTGTTTTATACCCAGTAAAACTCTCCCTGCTCATTGCCTCCTTGATAGTTTGAACCTGTTATTGTTAAGTGCAATTTAGAATCTGTGGATCAATTGCTTTACTGTATCTCTGCAGGTGGTGATGCCAACTGTAGAAGCTGACGTTGCGTTTGGTCTTGGTAAATTCAACCTGACCCATAATGAAGTCAAATCGAGAGTCACAAAAGCGCTACATGCTGTGGGCATGTCGGACTATTTGCAGGTATATAATTAAAGGTAACCATCTCTTATATGTATGTGAGGTCTAGTGATTTCTATCTTAACTTTTCAGAGACCAGTACAAACTCTAAGTGGTGGGCAGAAGCAGCGTGTCGCCATAGCTGGTGCTCTGGCTGAATCATGCAAAGTTCTGTTACTTGATGAGCTGACTACATTTCTAGATGAAAGTGATCAGGTATTTATTACATTCATTCAGCCTTTCACACTATTTGTCTTGGGGACAAAACATTTACCTTCCTGTTTTAAAATTTTTGTTGGTGTCCCAACTACTTTTATTTTACAACTGCTTAGTTTCCACTCTATATGACCCTATTCTTAGCTGCAGTTGATAACCATTGGGATTTTAGTGTCTGGCACTGGTTTAAAATTTTAGTAAGAAGCTTCTGAAAAAGATTAAGCTTATTGGCTGTGTCACTTGGTTTATCATTAGTTTATTACAATCTTTTCACCATGGTGCACCGTTGGAGAACACCTTAATACATAAAATCAAAATTTTCAAAGATTTAGATGAATCTTAAGATACATCAATACAATATTCTATAGTAAAATCTTGCTACTGCAAAAGGGCTCCTGTGAAAATCAACTTATGATGCTTTTTTTATTATTCTCTCAAAAACCTTTGGGATATTTTTTGAGCGCGCTAAAGGATCCCCGACTGTGAATAAGGGCAAACCAACATAATATTTTAGTGAAGAGCATATGAGTCATTTCCATGGAAGGTTAAAAAAAATTAAATCCTGGGTTGCCCTTATGCACAACTGGGGTACCTTTAGCACTACTCTATTTTTTTAGCAGTCAACATTTTTGTTGTAATTCATTCAGACTCTTCTTTGAACGAGACAACTTTTACATGCATATATGTTGGATTCATCTGATACAAGAGAGAGTCTGTGCATTATTAACCATGACATAATGTGACTTGTATCACCATAAAATAATTCGAGTTGTTTTAGTTTCGGTCCTGGTTTTTATTTGTTTGTTTCAGAAAGATTATCTTAGGTGATGTCTATGACTCATAATTTATTTCATTTCATGATGATGAAATAGTGAAAGGACATAACATGGATTGAAATATCTGGCTTTGGCTTTGGTTCCCAGTTAATTGTCTTATTAACAACCAACTGACGTTTGGATTTTCCTATATTTGAAAAATTCTGGTGTTATCAGGCATAAGAGAAGCATTGTTTGTTTGGTTTTTCAAGTCTTCATTTTTCTTATATCGTTGTACTCTAGTAAGTTTCTCCATGAACCTTGACTATTATTGTTAAGTATAAGGACATTAATTTCTATTAAACTCTTGACTAGGTGTAGCCTGTAGGTTGATTATCGAAAATTAAGATAAATTTGCATTAATACACATCCACAAAGTGTTTATCTGTTGTTGTAGCAACAACTATTGTGGAAATGCTAGTCATTCATTCAGGACTGCCTTCTTTTAGACATTAATGCAGTTCGTCATTTGCCATGAACATGAGAAAAGTACAACTCAATGACTAATTAGTATACAAGGCCAAAGCAATTGGATATCATGATATAGGGCCTGCTGTTACTCCCTAGTCCATACTGATAGGAATGAACAATCTAATACTTGTAGTACAAAGGAAGAAACTTTTGTTTTTTGGGTACCGGTTTTGGGACTGAGGCTATGTACCAGTTTTCCGGTGCCCGGGTATCCGAGTTTCGCCCCAGCTAGTCCCGGACTCGGGGTTGGTAAGACCACTGAGTGGCGGCGCCCCTAGCCCAGGATTTTAAATGGACTCCATTCCCACGACTCGAACTCGAGTCAAGTGGTTAAGGGCGACGCATCCCAAAGGAAGAAACTTTGTTGTTTCTATTGTGAGTTAAATTTTCGTGGGAGTAAAAAAAGCAATCTGTATTGCAGAAGTTGTTTCATTAAAGTTTTGCTGGATTTTTTATTACAAAAATTTATGAATCTTAAATACATATACCAGCTGATGTGATTTACATCGAATCTTTAGCGGGATTACTGCTGGGAACTGGGAAGTAATGTAACTGTGGTCCTTCGAAATGATGAATTTGTTATACAATAGAAAACAACAGTTATTGAAGGGGAATCCACTCCCTATAGAAATAGAAAGCAGGAATATATTTAAAAGGCTATTCCAAACATGGCTACATACTTTTGGAAAATTTTCCCCTTAAAAATTCTTTGTCCATATGGACCATACCTTTGTCTTCTAAAATTCGCTTGTTATGCCCGTCCAATGAAATTATACAAACATTCAGAATTGCCTGCTAGGAGCACAGTTTTTTACATATTAAGATTAGATATACATCTCTATGTAGCCCGTGGAGAAGACCGAACAAAGGTTGATCTTCTCTACCTACTTGCTTCAAATACTCGAGAAGAATATGTGTAAAGAAACATGCAATTGATTTGGTCTGGTAAATGGAAAATGAGATAAATAATTGTTAGGTTCCATTTCGAATGTTCATAGAGTTAAATTTTCTTAATGAAACTAGTCAGCTAAAGAATTTATTTTTTAAATTGGATCAACATCAACTCAAACAGTATTAGGGTTTTCAGACAATGCTATTGAGCTGATCTTTGCAGAATCACCTGGGTCTCCTTTTCACCTTTGCATGCAGTCTTTAGGTTAGAATGGTATGATTCAATAGGCTGATCTTCTTGTCTTTCTCGATCAATTTTTCAAGCCTTTCTTCGGGATTAGGAGAAATACAGTTTGTTCCTCCTGTAGAGTGGTTTTGGAGATTTCACAATGAGAATGGTGGTGTTGAATAATAGACACCACGTGGAAAATGTTCATGTATGTCTGCTCAGAAAGCCTGAAGATTACTTTGTTAGTCCTGGGGTTTATGAAGAACAAAGTTTAATGGTGCTAGAACTCATTTGTTATTGAGTGGGTTTTCAAATTCTTAGATAGTTTATTCTGCATCAGCTATGCAGGCCAGTATATAGTTTTCAACAAAGATTATTTAATTATTAGTATCCAGAGTTAATGGGAGCACTATGCTAAAAAGCTCAAACCAACAGTGTTAGGGAAACCAGACAGTTATAGTATTATACTTGGTGAATGATTGAGAATTTAAGGAGCAGCCTATTACAGGACATGAAATGCTCTTAAACCATCGGAAGGTCAATTTTCTCAAATGGGAAGGATAGTGGCTGGTGAAGTGGCTAAGATGTTACCCTGAATTGAAAGATAAGTTCCTTTAGGATGTTGCTTTGTCCCTTGGCGTTTTGTGCATACTAGTGGAAGAGGCTATAGAAAATTGATTTCTTAATTTTCCTATTGCTTATGGATATGGTCAAGTTGGATTAGCTTCTTACATGATTTAATTTGCGAAAGCTAGAAGACTGAAGATCTGTTCACTGTGACTTGAGAAGAAAAAACTATAGAGAAAAGGAAATTAGACGAGTGGCTTCTTTTGCCTCCTTCACTATTGGTCACATTCCATTAGCTGGAGCTTATTTTCATTTGCATCCTCAAGGCACGAACCTATGGCCGTTTTAGTCCCACATCGATTAAGTATAACTTCATAAAGAAGTACATACGTGATTATCTCCTCCCAACAAGTACTGAGGCCTTGTGAGATAAAACCCCACACCAATAAGTTGGTATGGGGTTTAAGTTGGGGACAATATCGGTACTGGTGGAGATCCAAACATGCCTGCAAAGAAATGCCATAGGTGGGTTGCTTGCGGATGTTGTGCCCGTGAGTGGAAAATATAACATGGTATCAAAGCCGATGGTTCAGTTGAGATGTGTCGAGAAGAACCCCTTGGATGGATTTCGGTCCAAGGTGGAGTGTTGAGATGTGTGACTGAAATAATAGTCCCACATTAGATAAGTGAAACTTCTTAACTAAGTATATATGTGATGATCTCCCTCCTAATAGTATCGAGGCTTTTTGAGATAAAACCCCACACCTAAGAGTTGAAAGTGGTTAAGTTGGGGACAATATTGGTGCTAGCAGAGATCTACAGGTTGCCAATCCAAGGTGAGGACTGAGAGTGTGGTGACTAGTTTTATGTATGGGTCATAAGTGTGAAAGTGGGGTTCACTCCACATGCCAAGGCAAGATAGAGTGTCCACTCCACACTTATAAGCCTTATTTTTCTTTTTAAGTTGTAAATGTGGGACTA
Source organism: Stephania japonica (assembly GCA_039657345.1). Taxonomy (NCBI): domain Eukaryota; kingdom Viridiplantae; phylum Streptophyta; class Magnoliopsida; order Ranunculales; family Menispermaceae; genus Stephania; species Stephania japonica. The sequence goes on along the minus strand of CM077564.1, from coordinate 11,195,192 downwards.
TCCCAACATCTCCAACACTCCCCTCTCAAGTCCAAATAGGACTTAACCGCAATACATCAATCAACTTTTTTTGTTGGATGTCTACAAGGCCTTTGGACAATGGGCAATTAAGCCAACCATGGGCTCTGATACCATGTTAAATTTTCCACTCACGGGCACAACATCCGCAAGTGACCCGTTCGCGGCATTTTTTCGCGGACGTGTGTGGATCTCTGCTAGTACTGATACTGTCCCCAACTTAACCACCTTCAACCCATTGGTGTAGAGTTTTATCTAAAAAAGCCACGGTACTTGTTGGGAAGATAATCACGTATGTACTTCTTTGTGAAGTTATACTTAATCGATGTGGGACTATATTTCGGTACACGCATCTTCAACAGGATGTGTGGATCGAAATATAGTCCCACATCGGTTAAGTGTGACTTCATAAAAAAGTACACAAGTGTGGATCTCTAACTAAATAGCACCAAGGCCTTTTAGAGTGAAACCTCATACCTATGAGCTGAAAGTGTTGATGTTGGGTACTTTATCAGTACTAGTAAGAGCCACGGACCTGCAGAGTGCAAATACAGGTCCGGGTTGGCCCAACACTTCAATTTTTTCCCCTTAGATAGTTTTATTCCTTTATCTGCGTTATTATTTATTGCCCTCTGGATTTTGAAAGTTTGAACAAAGTTTCAAATTTCAGTGTTTTTACTTTAAAGTTATTTGCCAAGCTAAGTATCTCATAAGCATTTCTCTAAGATTTTTGTATGTGTATAATTTATGGAGGCAGCAACATAAGTTGTGAATTGGCTTCATATACTTTGTTCTAGAAATTTGTCTTTTACTGATGAATATATTGTTTTGATGAGTTGGCCCAAAAACTTGAATGAAAAATCTAAGGTTTTTGGCCAAACGCCACTTTAGTTATGTTTGCCGAGTTGTCCAGGGGTGAGATATGGTTACTTGTCCGATCAAAAAAAGATATGGCTACTTGTTTGATATTAGAAAATACAAAGTATTACGAACTTATACTAAATGGTTACAGAATTAAATAATTTAGTTCACATATTTCAATCTTGAAATCTCATCCAGCTCTTAAATTTACATAATATGTCAAATTTACCAGTAAACCTTGAATATTAACACATTGTTATTCTAGTGAAATTGGCCTGCAAAATTTAGATGCCCAAATACATTAGTCTAATAACAATTGCCTGAGCCTACAAATTTCCGGAGCCCAAATTTTTGGTATAATACAATGCTGCAGTTTTCCAATTTCCCTTTGGCTGAGCCTACAATTCTTTATCAAATGCCATCATTATTTTAATGGTCTAACTTGCAGCACTCAATTGAAAATGATTTGTAAACCCATAAAAACAAATGTGAAAGGCTACTGTGGTATCAAAAATCAAGTTGTTTATGGTTCAATAATGACTATTCTGTGATTGACTATACATAATTTTTTCTTCTTAACAGATTGGGGTAATAAAGGCCGTGAAAAATTCTTTGAGCGGTTCAGAAGAGGTCACAGCATTGTGGGTAACACATCGTTTGGAAGAACTAGAGTACGCAGATGGTGCCGTTTACATGGAAAATGGGAATGTTGTAATGCACGGCACTCCTTCAAGTATAATGGGATTCTTGAAAGAGAGGATATCTTCATACACCAATCGAATAAATCCTTGAAGTGTGTACTTCGCCCTCTGTCATCTTTCCGCTCTATGAAACTATAATTCTCACCTGGCTCATGGCAGTAGTTCGTGCAAATTATGCTGATTCAAGAGGTATTCATCAGGTATTCTTAAACTATTCTTTTTTCCTGCTTGGGCCTGATTGTTTATCGATTTGAGGTTCTAATCGACTACCACCTCTATTGTTGCTTCTCTGCAGAATCCCTTGTTTGACATCTGTGAATGAATGTGAATGTTCTGCAGCTTCTGCTGCAACAGCCCATGTTCACATGGATTCTTCTATAAATGTAAGGCATAATGATATAAAATTTTCTGCTAGGATGATAGAATTGTAGCATTAAATTAGAAGAGAGAAAAGAAGGTTCAAAGAAGATATTGACATTTAAATGTTACTGTTAATTGTTTAAGTGGGTATGGCATTCATGACATGATCATAGATGTTGTATTCTTTTGAGTAGCAAGAGGAAGTAGGACTCTTTAAAAAACTCTTGGTGCCGTCTGATTTAAATCATGAACCTTGTCTGAACATTTAGTGGGGGCAGAAGAAGTGGTTTGTTTAACGTTATTTCATTCAACATAAAAACATGTCTCTTAATTGTCTATAAGGCTCCATGCTTCGCGGCATCCATAGTAAGGTACACAAAGATTATTAGGAATTGAAAGTTACAGATTTTGTGTTCACTCACTATTAAGGTTGATAGTTAGGCAGGTATTGAGTTGATCTTATCATAAATAGTTAGGTCAATATTTTAGGTTTTATTCTCTTACCGAGTGAATACTCTTCAACATTAAATTGTTTGACTTTGTTAAGGTTAATAGTTAGGCAGGTACTTTGTTGAGTTGATCTTACCATAATTAGTTAGGTCAATATTTTAGGGTTTTATTGTTGTACCGAGTGAATGCTCTTCAACATTGAATCGGTTGCGCTTGTGGTTGGACTAATTATGTCATGTTATCAATCAGAATGGCTAGGGAAATCGGTTTAAGTCTTGGTTGCAGCATGGGATTGATGGATCCTCTTGGTCGGAGATAAGCTAGTAGGTTGCTTTACAGAAATTTTACATGCAATGTGTAGCGATATAATCGAATTGTTTCGATTCCCAAGCATATTTTAGCAACTCCGAAGTCCCATACTGAGCCCTTCTATTTTTAATTTCAAGTAAAAGTTGACATGTATCCTGTCCATGTTGTGTTATATTAGTGTATCTAAGATGCTTTTAATAAGTAGAAATGAAAATGAAAACCACTGAGACCATCATGTTCATCTATGACTTTGTTTCGTAACATTAAACATTTTTGCCAAAGAAGACATTAATTGACTTCAACAGAAATCTCTATACTTCATCTAAATTGAGCTAAGATTCCTAATTTTTGAACTTTATTTGTTGAAAATGTCTGTCTTACTTTTTTTGTTTCTTTATTGACTTTTTCTTTGAAGTGGAGTTTGGTACAGTACCACTTTAATGACCTTTTGATGTTGGCACAAGGTTTCAATGCGTTTCATTTGAAATGTAAATGCACTTCTATGTCAGCATCAACTTGAAAGCAATTTACATCGATATCTATGACTGACTAAAGATTTGGTTTTTGAAGCATAATTGAATGATATTGAAGAGAGGCTGATTTTACCAATAAATGTTGGCTCTGAGGGTAGGTAGCCGATGTCTCTTAAGCAAGGCCTTGGGTTCAAGCGAACATTATTTGTGCCCTTGTGGGAGCTCTATTAGTTCGACTCGAGATTATGTAGGATCAAAGAGAGTGCAATAGCTTTTGTCAGGGGACCTCCTTTTATATATGAACTTCATAGTAGGTTGTTCCGAATTAGTAGAAAGGTAAAGTGGGTCGCTTTGCACCCTAGAGGATGAATTTTTTTTTTTATTATTTTTAATTTTTTTGGTCTACTAGAGGATGATATTAAACATGAAAACTTTAATTATACCAATAAACACTTCTTATTGCAATAAGACAAGTAAAGTGGAAGTACAGATAAAATGCCACTCACTGTTTCATTGAATTCAAAGATATCCTAAAACCTAACAGAGAAACTAAAACTATTTGGCTGTTTTAATTGGATCACCCTCCCTCCAAAACCCATTAAAGACAGTGAATTGATTGTGCATCGAGATCTGTTAATGCATATTTCGAAGCATATCAATGGATTCTAATGTGTGTGAAGGCAAATTGTATTAGAAATCCAATCCTTGAAAGTGGGTTTGGCTTGATGCAACTAGTGGAATTGAAGTGGGTTTCATGGACCTTTTATATTATTTAGCTCATGCGCATTTAATATCCACCAAACCGATGACTTTGTGATGCGAAAAAAAAAAAAAAAGAGGCCGGCTATGTGCACCCCAGTCAACACTCAGGGCACCCCATTTACAAGGGCATCCATCGAATTTATCAGGGCACCCCCAAATTGGACAAAAATGCCCTTGAACCCTAAGGCTGAGGCACCCCACCTATTTCGGCTATACCCTAAACTCTAGAACTGGTTTCTATTTTTTCGAAACCTTATTTCCTACAAAAGCTCTCATTGCCATCGTGATTTGGAGGCGAAATCAACTAAATCACGTATTTTTCATCTTTCTCTCCCACATATTCCTGGTTTTTTCGAGTTGGACAGGTTTTTTCGCCCAGTTGGAGTGGTCAGCGACTAGGGACAGGTTCGGATTTGAGTTCATTGTGAAATCGAGAGGGAAAGTAAGGTACGTTTGAGTTTTTGTTCGATTTTATGTTCATTTGGTTCGTTTTCTTTGTAGTCGTCTATGAAAATGCTTAAAAATCGGGTTTTTTTGCAAACTCTGTAATACTCGGCCACACAGGACCGTGATATAGTCATTAATCTCAGAAATACCATACCGAGACTTATGAGTACTTCTCGTTTGTATCCAAACGACACTTAGCCCATATAAAATTTCATTACATTTCGAACACAAGTAACCGAGATTCTTGGTTTTGTTTTGGTGACAGTAAACCGAAGGTCGTATATTACTTATGCGTAGTTTCAGTCTCGGAGGATAAATACCGAAACTTTGTGATAGATCTCGGTTTCGTCATACCGAAATGTTTCCTTATGTTTCGGTTATGGTATACCGAAAATTTTGTTTTGCTATCGGTTGTGCCATACCGATTCAATGTTGAAAATATATTTTTTGGGATTTTTTTTGCTGCACAAGAGATTATATGGTTACAATGTCTTTCTCTATCAGATATGGCTCGAGGAAATGTATTGTTTCCAGAGAGGATGTCGATGGAGAGCCCACGAGAGCACAACGAGCATCGGTCGTGGCTGTTGCTCCTTCTGGTCCCTCGCTGCTCTCGTTGTTCCCGTTCTTTGCTCCTTTTGCTCCCGTCGCTCCTCCTTCGCTTCCCGCTCCGCCTGCTCCCTCTGCTTGTGATGTCCGTGGTAAGAGGAAGGCACAGACTGCATCATATCGAAAGGCGAAAGTGCAAGCTGTTGAGGGTGTACGTGGACGCAGACCGGTGAGGGATAACGTCGAGGATGAGGCATCTCATGTCCCTGTGGGGAGCAGGAGTCGGGGTGGTGCAGACGGGGATGAAGCCCGCAGGGCAGCAATGGAAGAAACCACCACATCCCAACCATAAGTAACTAGGAGTAGTAGCGGTATTGTTGGTGGGAATGTTGTGGTGCCCGAAGATGACCCATCTGCTCCTTTCCCTGGCGGTTCTATTGACCGCTCTTTGTTGAAGAGTTTTAAGGATCATGTTGCGGCATCAATTTGGAATAATGAGGTATGTAGCCTTTTTTTTGGCAAAATGTCAATTCATTTTCAATCAAATTATTACTTTTGCTATTCATATACGATAATGTATTTATGAATTTTTTTTTTGTAGCATCGACCGTTGCTTAAGTGCATAAACCACGGGGCTCAAATAGCTGAGTGAGATTTGCAATCTTGTCACCCCGATACCCAGGGACTGTAAAGAATCATTCAGAGGTCGGGTTTGGCTCCACTAATAGACTGCTCCTATCGGAAGGCCAATAAGGAGGTGATATCGCTTTTGTCGAGCGCATGGTGGCAAATGGAGACCAATACATTTCATTTACCATTTGGTGAAATGTCCATCACGCTCGAGGACGTGAGCATTTTACTGAAGATCCCAATGACGGGCAAGGTGGTGGCGGTTGAGAATTTTTCAAGGTACACAGAGGAGTCCCGCAAGGATGCAATTGAGTTAGTTTCAAAACTCGCTCGGGGTTTCTCCCGACGAAGAAAGAGAGGAAGAGGTTAACATTACGAAGGGTCTCACAAAGTGCGAGTAGTTTGGTCGAAGAGTCATTTTTGCCCACCCAAGTCCAAGTCTTCCAGTACTTCCAGTTCTCCTATTACGTACCCTCTAGTGGAATGCACTGCACGTGCATACTTTTTGTACTTGCTCTCTTGCACCCTATTCGTCGATAAGAGTGGGTCACGAGTTTCAATTTCATTATCGAAGCTTCGGAGAACTTGGATGAGGTCGGGACTTACGCATGGGGTGTCGTGCTTTAGCTTATCTTTACCGTCATCTCGGGTCGCCCACCAGGGTAGAAGTGTCGCAGATTGACAGGTGGTACCTAACTTTGCTCGAGGTACATATTTCTTGTGCATTACTTGTGAATCGCCAATACAAATCCAGTACTTTTTTTTTATTTTTGTTGATTCTTTTTTTAGGGATGGGTATACGAGCACTTCCCACTCCAGCTTGCTGCGTCGAATGCGAAATACATAGACCACTTTCAGCCACGTGTCTCGAGGTGGGTACAGAAACACGAGACGGTAGCTAACGTGGACAAGCTAAGTAGTATTCGTAGGACCCTTGATAGGTTACGACCAAGTGAGGTACTTTGTTTTATTACTTTGAGTTTGATATTCCAATTTATCAAACTTCATATTTTAATATAAATTGTTTGTTTCATTGGTGTAGGTGACGTGGGACCCATACAGTGACATCGGGACAAAGCGGTATTGTTCTACCGATGGCCTTCTACTCTGGTTGTTTGAAGTACATGGAAGTTGTGGAGCCATACCATCCGGAGAGGTTCCTTCGACACTTGGCCATGTTCAAGGAATACCGCCGTCTCCATATCGCCCCTCAAAGCAAATCGAGGTCGCACCGCAATGAAATACTCGGTTAAGTACTCATTCCAACCGAGAATTGGGAAAGGTGGCGTAGCCATTCACTCTCTGTTGAAGATCGAGGGGAGAAGGCGAGGTTCGAGTTCATGGCCGCACCTGAATATCTCGCCATGGTTCGACGAGTTTCACATCCTACCATTGAGAACCCAGTGCACAGTGATGACTTCCCTGATACGGTTGGTGATAATGAGTTATTGGAGGTAAGAGCCTTGCAACCATTTGAATTTAAGTTGGTTTATCACATTTCTTTTGTATTATTTATTCATAGTTTCTCTATTGGTTTTGAACAGCGTAATCGACGGGCATTGGATAACGTATTGGCATGGATAGACTTGCCGGCGGGTATGGCCAAGATGGAGGTTGCTGAGAAAATGGCGAATGATGTCGTGGACTACTTGACGGTAGGGGTCTTGGTACAGGTACCACCACCACCACGACCAACACCACAACACCGAGTGCACCTACTACTCCTTCACAACATGACAGTACCCCAACCGAAAGTGTGCCTACCCCAAGTTCTATTGAGCCTTCGGTGAGAAAGAATGCCCCTCTGCCCACCCCAAGTTCTAGCCAGCCACCTAAGAGGAAGTCCCCCACGACAACATATGTTAGTCGCAAAGCGAAAGAAAGCAAAAGGGCTCAAGTGAAAAAACATGTTGTTTGTCTTGTTCATTTGGTATTGTTTAACTTGTTTGGTATTTGATGATGGATGATGTTTAACTTGTTAATTTGGTATTGTTTACCTTCTTCGGTATTGTTCTATTGAATTGATAATATTTGACTTGTTAGTCATGTTTGAATTGATGTGTTCTACTACTACTATTTGTTGTTCTATTTTTGTCACTGCCATGTTTGCAATAAGTTACCACAGAGAAATCCACGGCCACGCAGGAACGAGAACTACTGAGAATTATCGGTTATGCATGACCGTGATTGGTCTATCGAGCTCGGACGCCTACATGCGAACCTTGCCATATTGGCCAAATTTTATATAGTATCGGTCATGCACACCCGCAAGTAATGTCTAACTTACGATCAAGTGGTACCGAAACCTATGTATGGTCTGGGTAGTTCATCACCGAAATTATTACGCAACTATTACACATAACGACTCTGCCTCCTATTATCACAACTTTGCGAGATAAAATCGGTTAAGATACCGTAATTCATGAATTAGTCTCGCTATGAAATACCGATTGGTAATTAAGGGTCTCGGTTGCATTTGACCGATGCTCACATGCAAGGAACACACATTAAATCGGCCACATGCTACCGCAATTATTTGCATAAAGTAAATCGGTTATAATGTTCTATTACTGGTCTACTTTTCGGTCATTAGTCACCGTAATTTAGCAAGAATCTCGATGTCATGTAACCGAAGTATTTAGGGCACCCCATTGTTGGTCGCTCACGAACCTTAATGTCCGAGATTACAATGGGTGTCACGGTTTTGTTCATGTCGTCCAAGACTTGGGGGTAGTTTTCGACCTTCTTCGTAACCGATCCTTTTAATTGAGAGTACAAACTTGGCATATCATGAATTTATCCATTCAACAAACATCAATTCAAGTTACATACATCAACAAAAGTACACAAAAGCATAATGCCAAGTTTCGAAGACATAATATTCATTCAACAACATCAATTCAAGTTTGCTTAAGGTGACGCTAAGTCTACCACGAAGGGCGTGTGTACATGAGAAGATTGAACCGGGACTTGTGCTTGGATGTTAATACCAAAACCCCACCCTTGAGCATCAACATTCGCGAAGGTCTTCCACACCAAGAATACAGGGGGGAACCAGTGCATTAGGCTTGAATATGACCTGTCAAATGGAGGAGCAACATAAAAGAAAGAATAAGTAACGTGCATTGGCATATTAACCAAAATTTGATACAAACGCTAAAAACTTACCCTAATCCAATGAGTGTCGTTGACATTTGTAACGCCAATAACTACCTGATCTTTCATAGGCGGAGGGGCATTACGTAGAGGAAGAAATGTCATGCAACAACCATATGACACGTTGACAAGCACAACATTAAATGTTGTTGCAATTAGAAGTCCCTTGTTTGGAAGGGTCATCCACTTGTCAGACCCGACATCCTTACCTTCAAAGAATTGCACAGCTCCCTTAATTTGGTCGAAGTAACTTCCAAGCAAATCCTTCCAAAACTCTTGGTTCTCTTGTAGTTCATTAACCATAGCTGTTCTAACCCTTTTCTAACCATCTATATCTAAGAATCCAAGACCGGCGGTAACACAACGAAAGCCACAATTTCCATCGCTATCCACATTTACTGTAGTCTCAACATGTTGAATCCAATCCGGTTGTATAGTGTGAATGAATCCAATCTCAGATACTCCCATAGATGCCCCACGTGTTCGATGTACTTTATTCCTAACTTGTTTTACTTTCCTTCGCGCACTGGCTGCCTCAGCGGGTGTAAGTACATATTCAAAGCCACTTGGATCTCTCGTCGTAGAAGTATCATCTTCCTCGGCTTTCCTCTTCATCCCTCTCTTCCCTTTTTTCATTTTCTTGCTTCCTATAACATAATTACCAAAACTATCAAGACTCGGTCTCCCTTTGTCTTCACTTTTGCCTGTGGTGCAATACATGACGTCGAGGAAGGACAACTAATCTCTTTTAGTTGTTGAATAGTCCTAACACGCGAATCCTCGTCAACGAATGTTTCAAACTTAGACACAACTCTTTGAAGCTCGTCATTCAAGTTATAGGCAGTCCGATTCACTGATGCATCGGGTACCATACTCAACTTCTTCCAATACACATGTATGTCTTCAAGTGGTATAGGTGAACCAGCTAAAATATGTACATTAAGCTCGTGTGTACACGGAAGCCCACAAGTGGTATGTAGGTCACAACCACATAAGCTCCGGGCTGTCCCAACATTCACCCCACGTTCAACCTCGTTACGAATCAACTTAAGCGCTTTCAGGGATACATAACCCCACAAACGGCGATACAATCCATCCATATATCCATGTTGCATAACATTCAAACTAACCTCAAACGACGATTTGATCCTGTTATGTTGTATGTCTAACATTCCATGAATTACACTCCACAACGCCTCAAAGTTTGCAGTACATGTGCCGAGATGCTGTTTGAGAGTGGAATGTGCGACTCAACCCTTTGCGTTGTGGTTTCTCCAAGATGAAAAAGTGGATTTGTCCATGCACGTACAAATCTATTCTTGTAATCCCGCAACCAAGTATCCTCCAAATAATTAAGCGCACCTTTCATATCTCGCATACTCAACACTTAACGTAGCCAACATAAGCTCGAATGATGCTTCTGGTCGTAGCATACATCAAATCCATCCACCTCTTATTGAAGAGTTGAAAGTCATCATTTCGTGCGAACATCTTTTTGGTGTTGGTCAACACCATTTTGTTGATATGCCATGTACAAAGTGGTGGGAACATTGTGGAAAAACTTCTTCAATTGCATTAATTAGGCCCAATTCTCTATCGGTGACAAAAACACTAGGTGTAGGCCACCCGTCTAGTAAACCTCTCAAAATGTCCAATGCCCATGTGTAGTTGGACATAGTCTCGAAGATAAAAAACAAAACCCAACCGAGAATGTAATGTCTCGTCGAAGTGACCCCAACAATCTCCAACAACGGCAATCGGTACCTATTGGTCTTATATGTGCAATCCATTAGAAGAACGTATGGAAAAGACCTCAATAAGTTTATGGAGTCAGGATGGGACCAAAACAAGTCTGTAACTACATTCGATTCGGGGTCTTTCCTATGCCATGACAGATATATATTGTCTTCCAATAAATGTAAGAGTTGTTGCATTTGGGTTTTCCCACCAGCTTCTTTAATTCGATTCCTTTGTCGTGCATTGTATATTGTCCGCAATGTTGAAGCATTGTTCTTATCCCTTTGCCTCAAAGTGTTTAGAATATGTCGTGGCCTAACATTAGCCTTACTCATCTGATCCAAAATAGCTGCCTCATCCTGAGTCAATCTTCCAGCATATGAGTGCCCTTCCAAGAAATTCGCAGAGTTGTAGTTGTGCATGCCACATACCACACTTACATACTAATATGAGTCTGGGTGTTCCTTGAGTTGAATAAGAAAAGGGCACTGACATTTTTTCGTACCGGTGTTTGGTCTTGTGTTGTCCTCTTCCTCTGCGTTTGTCAACTTACGTGGCATCTTCTCAATTAGTTCAGCTTTAGCAATTCCAACTCTTTGGGAAATACCCCTATATGTTCCGGATCTCTCACACGCAATTGTGACCCTTCCCTACGGCCATTCCCTCCGGCATCAGACTTCTTTATAACCAGGACAAACTTTCTAGGGCGTCCTGTCTCTTGAACCCATTTGAGTGCCTCTTTTCTAGTTTCAAATGGTGCATCCCGTTTGAAAAGATAAGAGATATCTTGAAATGCACTTGTCGATGCTACTTCCTGCAAGAATAATTCAAATATCATAAGTACTCGGTGTTAAAAGTTAGAAAATCCTTAAAAACGCAATTTCGGTAGTACAGTGGTCGACACGTAAAGGATAGTTTCGGTACGTCACAACCGAGACCATTCAATATATCTCAAGCACATGACCACCGAGTCCACTAGTAACCCATTACAAAAATGTTCGGTTATCTACTACCGAGAATTACGTTTAAGTATCGGTTGTGTGTCACCGATATATATACAGATATCTCGATCCTGTATGGCCGAAACAATCGTGTACGTGGTACATTTGCATATTAAGAAACCCTAGACCTAAAAAAACTTTAAAACTCACCTCCAACTGCCTCGATTCATCGTCACTTGAGTTTTGTTCATCCATTGTACACTAAAACACCAAACGATTTGCTCCAAATCCTAAGTAAATGAGAATCATCAAACACCACCATTGTCAACACCAAAACACACCAAACGCAAGATTCAAACACTCAAAAACTGAACAATGGATGAGGATACCGACCTTGTATAAACTCTTTCAGCCAATAACGTCGTGACCGATCGTCGACGGAACCGAGGTATAGGGATTGAAAGGGAGTAACCAAGCTCAAAAATGGGGTGGGGTGCCTTGGTAATTCTGATTTTTTGGGTTTTTGTTGTAGATTTAGGTTGGAGGGCACATCAGTCATTACACATACAATTGAAAAAAATGGGGTGCCCTGAGTGTTGACCGGGGTGCACATAGCCGGCCTAAAAAAAAAATCGATGACTTTGTAAACATAATAACTTAGGTGTCTGGATAAGTGCATCTGCCTTTTACTAAGTGCACCTTAAAAAAAGTCAAATTTAAAAAAAAGTTCGATCATACTACAAAATAACATTTATGCTCCTCATTGCGATTAGCGCATCTCACACTCTCTTCTTTGTGATTTGTAGATCATCGAGTGGTTCGGCTTCGAAAGTTTGAATCTTTTGTTGGAGAGTTGGTTGAAACCTACAAAACCTTTAGTTGGAGAGTCAGTTACAGCTTGCCGAAACTTTAATTGGAGAGTCAGTCGGAGCCCATTGAACCTGTAGACTGGCAGTTGTCAACTAAATTTCACCAAAGAGGTTCAGTTGGATAACACCAACCATAGTGGATAAGTCTAGGCTACATATTGTTGGACCTAAAATAGATGTCTCGACCAAGATTTTGGAGTTGGGTGCTTCGGTTCGGATGAAAAAGGTATTTTGGTAAAAATGTGGGGTGTACTTAGAAATTGAAATTTGGATTTGGGGTGCCACGCAAAATGGGGTGCACTAAGTAAAGTGGTGGGGTGCATTTAGTCAGACTCTAACTTAATAAGGGTTATTAGAGCATACATCTTTTTTCTTCAATGAGCAGACATTTTTGAATTGTTATTGTTACACACGTGTGTGATAGTTTGCTCTATACTTGAATCTAAAACCTTAAAAGAAACTTTGAGCACCTACCATTTAGTTCAACTTTTTGCTTATAGTCTAAACAGTTATGTTATAATTGCTTTTGCTATAAGCAAATTTAGTATGTTTGGTTCTCATTTTAAAAAAATATTTTTACATAGAAAATTTATCAAATCGCATTCGCAATATTGATAAGCATGGGGAGGGATGCTTATTCGAAAAATAGCTTTTCTACGATTTAAAACTCAATCGCATATTATCCAAACACTTTTTTCAATTGTGTTGCAATGACACATCATCAATAAGTAGACATATAAGCTAAACCAAACGAGGTGGACACCGCAATAATCAACACGTCTATTATTCTCATAATAAAACTCGTTAAATCATAATGTGGGGGCTAACACATATTTATACTCACAAACTTGACTCCTAATCAAACTAAGAAATCCAAAACAAACTCAAAGTCCTAATCAAACACAAACACAAAACTAATTTAGATTACAACTCTAACTGCTACCATTCGAGGCAACATTTCTACGCTAGCTAAAACCGTTACAAGCTTTTATCTTCATCGGAATTTTTTTTGACAAGTATTACTATAACTTAATTATTTTCTTAAGTTGTATTTATATTTCATTCAACTATGAGATTATTGAGTACAATTATAGTTACCTCATTAAGAGGTTGATTTTGCACATTTGATCTTTTTGGCTAGCATATGTATGTGGAACCTCATCATTATATGAGCAACTCCATTCACTTGCTTAAGTATCCTAAAATCCTAAAAAAATCAAACTTATAATGGAAGAAAATCAAACTTTCAACCAAGGAAGAAAATCTTAGGATTCCAATAAAGGAAGAAAATTACTTATTTAATAAAAAATATCAACGAAAAGTATCAATCTAATAGCCACATGTACAAATCTACACACGAGAGTCAATGAAGATGTAAAGTTGAAGATTCTGTTTGTACCAATGTTGAATCTGATAACTGCAATATACTCATCGATCTCAGATTTAATTCGATCTATTTTATTTGACGAACAAAAAGGAAATGAATATCATTGGAGCTACTGCCGATCAAAAGAGAAGATCAGCTGAAAAACTAAAATCACCTAAAAGAGTCGAATAAAAAAAGTACCATAACTAAATTATTCAAGAAGACCCTTTAAATTTACTTTAATTTTTTTAAAAACTTGACAACAAAGGAACAAATGACTTCAACTTGGGTCAAACCCAAACTTACCATAACCTTGTGTTTGGTAAGTGAAGCATCTCATTTATTTTTATTTTCATTTTTGGTTGGTTTTGATGAGCCGGCTTTCTCCAAGACACGTGGCTCTACGTGATTGGTATTTTTCCAACTTTGTCTGTTTAGCCAAACTACAAAAGGTTGACTCGCCCACTCGACCGGCTGGTTCTGAAGCGAACCGGTCAGTTTCTCTTTCGAAAAACGAACGCCATTTTAAGATCTTCGTCTCCAAAAAAAAAAAACACACACACACATCTCACAAAGCCACTCTGTTCGAGAACTGAAATCCCTTTCACAGCGCCTCTCTGTTCATCGATTTCGGCTCAATTTTTGGTACTGTACCTGTTATTGCGATGATCAGATGTTTGATTGATTGATGGTTGCTGAGCTTTCGAGGAGGCTTTAATTGATGGAATCAAGGTAAGCATGGAACATTTTTATTGCTGCCAATTTTGTCGTTTCTGCTTTGTTAGAAACTATATATATATTATTGGGTATTTCCGAATATTCCAATCTCTTTCATCTACTCTTGTTGTGTAATTTTGAATATCCAACGGGTGTGGTGGAGTCCGTAGAGTTTTTTTTTTTTTTTAGTACTCCGGCTAAGCAGAGTGATGGGTTTGATTTGCGGTAGTTGCACTATTTTCTTTCGACATTTAGGTTAGTGGCAGTGGCACAAGGAGGGACACCCACTATCATAAAAAAAAAAAAACTTCAAATATATAGTTTTTGCTAGAGTCAAATGGGAATTTTATGTTCATGCAATGTTACATGGTTTTTTTATTTCTTTTATTTTTTTTATTTTTTATTTTTATTTTTAGGCCTTGTGTACCAGTTCTACTAGTGAGTAGTTCATTTGAAATCTTCAGTTGGATAGAAATCCTGCTGCAGTGTGCTTTTTTTTTGGGGTTCCTTAAATAGTTGACTTTTGGTAGGAACAAAAGGGCATTATGATGGTAAGTGGTGTTCTGATGATCTGCATTCTTATAGATATTTTTTGGAGTGTTCGTTTTAGCATTTGAAATGAATATGAAAAGTAAATTATATCGGCAACCTCAATTTGATTAGATTTGTTTGGTTATAACTGTTGTGTGGTTAAGAAAACAACTCGTGATTAAAATGAGAATAGCAGACTTAGCAGTGTAGGGAGTTTTTAGAGGAACGGTAGGTAATATTGAATAGTGATTGAAAGACTTCAATTTTGTTTAGGAGTGTCCATTTTAAATTCATTTCCTACCAGCTATATCCAAATAATTTGTGCGCAATCTAAAGTAGGAAGTGTATATTTCAGTTTTACGCCTGAATAAATCCTTAATGTTTGGTTGAACGTTTTTCCTCAACAAAGTAATTTTTAGAAGCAAGGTACTCGCCTTGTAATTTGAGTTGATTCACGACTTACATTTGCTGAATCAAATATTTGTAGCATTTAGCCTTTAGGCGCTTGAACTGCTGTTAATGAAAAACCTTTTAATGTTGTAAAGAATATAACTTTGTGATGGGTTATTATTTTAGCCAGACAAATGTGCTTCGATAAACATCTCTTGACGTTGTAAGCTTTCTCATGAATTATATTTCCTCGTTGTTAAGAATAAAATTAGCTAAAAATCTAGTTACTTATTACCAAGCAAGACTGAAAGCTGAAGCATATTTTTTGCATTTCCTGTCCTAGAGTTGTAGCTTTAAGTGTCCCTGATGCAATCAAGGTGACCAGAAATGGTGAGAAGATTGGCTTCACCAATCATGATCCTAATGGGATGGTTGATCAAATCGCCAGTCCTTTAAGGAGAGAAGTATTTAACAGGTAAGCATTCTACTGCCCCTTCTCTTTCTTATTTTGTCTAATTTTTAGTTACTTTTATGTGAATGGCTGCCCTTTAAGCACGTTTTGATACCATATATTTGTTTGCGCATACCAATGTTTCTACTATCTTCTGAAGCTTTAGCATTTTCTCCACCTTTCATCAGTTTTAGTGCTGAAGTCCATATTAAGATGGTTTCAGGATAGATGCCGCATGCTTCTCTCCACATTCCATAACTTTGGTGCTTCTTTTTGTGGGGAGGGGGAGGCGTTTTACATACTTGATCTATATAGTAAACGATCCTGCTGAAAATGTTACTTATCGTCATGACTAATATCTTGCACGCTCCCAAGGGGTGTGGTGTAGTGGTGAAGGAAAAACACTTTAACTCTGACTAAGGCTGAGCTCATGGCTTCTATTCTTGGCAGATACATTATATTTTCTTGGTTTCTCCCGGGTTTTGGGATTGGGGTGCCCAACTTACTCTCATGGGATTTGTCCAACCAAAGTAAGGAGGGGCTGAAAAAAGTTCGGACACCCACGGTTATAAAAAAAATGACTAATATCTTGCACCATCTGCGAAGCAGGGTGACCTATCTATATTAGTTCGAGCCCCTATCACCTGCTACTAGATTTGGGTGCTTGGGTTCATTCACCTGCTCATGTCAAAGTTTATCAGCTGCCCGATGAGGTTAGGAGCAAGGTGGAACTGGTAATGTCTTGTCTTGATGTGAAAATGAGATGGCACTGTTTGTGCTTGCCCTCATATCCGTTCAACCTTTTTTAGGGTAAGAGCCTGATGTTGATGGTTGACTCCACCTTTAAGGCCTTCCTATAGTTCAGCATAGTTAAATGTTTGGTCTACTGCACCTCATCAATTAGATTATTTTGTTGTGCTGGTCAATATGTAAATGTGGTTTATTTCCAGCCTTATTTGGCATCTTCCTTTTGTGTAGTGTGTTCATATTTGCTCATATCTTTGTTCCTTGTGGGACATTGGCTTAACTTGGACTCTATCCTTGCTTGGTTCTGAATTAATATACTGGATAATTGAGATTGATGGGAGATAGCCTGTGTACCTAATGGATTGCCAAAAAAAAAAACTCATCAAGAAATGAAAATTAAATTATTAGTATTAAAAGAAGAAAGAACTTTGAAAGTCAAATTAGATGGTTTGTTAAAGCAATTAAACTAGAGATGTGAGTTTTAGTATCAGGTGTGCACTTGATTGCTATTTGAAGATATTCAGACTTCAAATAGCAAGAACCTGAAGGCATTGTATTAAAATTCCCCAAACTTCTGCAAATTTCCCTACTTATTTATTTTTTTCAAACACCAAATTAAAAAGATTAAAACTTTAAGAATTTTCTTACCGAATTAGGGGACGAAAAACATAATTTGCCTATATTAATGCTAACTTGCAAGAAGAAGATATTACAAGTGGTGTAATTTTTTTTTTCAAAAGATACTCATTAACTAATAGAAGTACTTTAGAATAGTGCAAAATTAGAAAATAATAACTTAGTGAAAGAATTCTAAAATATTGCCCAAAAAAAAGAAAGAACTAATATCTAAAAGATTTAAAATTATTAAAACTGAATTTAAAAAACTTTATACAAGGTATAGAAAGGAAAAGACAAGAATTATTATAACAACATGATTTTTTAAATTGTCTTGAAAAAATTAGTCTTGATAGCTCTTAGATGGACTAATTTAAACTTCTCCGTAGTGTCGAGATTTTGGAAAAGCTCCCTACATCCAATTAGAAAGTTAGAATTCCCCGAATTACTTCTGAACTTGAAGTGATCGTAGTCATAGGTTAAATCGAAATTTCGATCTTTGCCTGAAGGAGATAGATCCCAAAAATAATTGATTACATCTACATGTAAAATTCACCAGAGTAGAAATTAAGGAAAATAGAAAATGAAATTGTCTGTATAAATTAGTATTAGCATAATTGGTCAAAGGAGCAGCTTTTGAATGTAGATTAAAATGGCTTGGTATGAGTAGTAAGACTACAGATTTGATGTTAAGTATCAATGCGAAGGTACTCTGTTGTTTGAAGTAATTTGGACTTAATTGCAAGAACTTAAGGAGATCAATTTTTTATTTAGGGAAGAAAAGATTATCAATGTTATTACTTTTAGTATTTTTAATTTTATTTATTTATTTTTGCATCTGCTGCTAAACCTGCTAATTTAATAAGGGTTATCATTTATTAGAAAACATGTTTCTGCAAAGGATTTTAAAAACTTAGATTGAGTTTCTGGATGGAAAATACAATAATGCATAGCCACTGTAGATTTTCCATGAAATTAAGGTTGTTACTTCTTCTTCTTAGATCAACTTCCATGATGAAATCGGTCTTCAACGATGAGAGT
Source organism: Stephania japonica (assembly GCA_039657345.1). NCBI lineage: Eukaryota > Viridiplantae > Streptophyta > Magnoliopsida > Ranunculales > Menispermaceae > Stephania > Stephania japonica. The sequence continues at coordinate 11,177,071 of CM077564.1, read as the reverse complement.
GATTTAGAAGAGGGTAAGTTGGAAAAAGACACTGATAAATTGATACGGGGCGGCAAGCTAGTCAAAATCCATAATCAAGCTGTATTGTCTGGCCTTGCATATTGCATCTCATCATGCAGCATGATACTTGTGAACAAGTTTGTTCTATCCAGCTATGATTTTGATGCTGGAATATCATTGATGGTCTACCAGGTACATTCTTGTTTTTACCATAAATTCAAAGGAAAGTGTTTTCTATTTTATAGATTGGAATTGCTTTGTTCATGAAAAGCAGATGGATACTTAACAAAAGTTGTTCTTTGCTTTGTGGGGGCAGAATCTTGTTTCTGTGGTCATTGTTTCCTTTCTGAGTTTTTGGGGTATTATCTCAACAGAACCTGTTCGATGGAGGTTAATCAGATCCTGGTTGCCAGTGAATTTCATATTTGTTGGAATGCTTATTACAAGCATTTTTAGGTATTACTTCTTAATCTGATCAGAAGTCTGTTCAATATCTCGTTTTTATGTTGCACAATTTTTTTTCTCACATATGTTTTGCTTTATGATCCATTATATAAATGATAAATCTTGTGATCCAAAATTCGCTTCAAGTTAATTTCCTGTTAGAATTATCTGTTGACTTATCACATTTGGGTGATTTGCTTTTGACATGCATATATACAGCTTTATTATTTATTATTGTCCTTTTAAGGCAGTCAGAATGTTTTCAGTACTGAGCGAAGATCTTGTGAAGGTAAACCTATTGATGTAGATTGAAGTGGAATGCGCTTCAAATGAAGCACCAAAGCCATTCTCCTATTGTTTAGTCTAAGAATACTTGGTGATAAAGAATAAATTTAAGTTTTTTCTTTGCTGATTCACATAATGCTCAAACCAAAGAACACGAGAATTCACTCAAGAATTATTGAACTTTCTATTTTATTGCCAAAAGAATAAAATATATCAACCCCTAAACTCAGTGTACTTTGTGCCTTTTATAGGCTTAGGAAAGACCATAACTAGATAAGAACTAAAAAACTGAAGTAATCCTAAATACTACTTTCATAATTCAATAAATTCTTGTCAACAACAACAACAAAGCCTTAGTCCCAAATTAATTGGGGTCGGCTACATGGATCAAACTCTTCCATTGTGCTCGATTTAGAGCAATTGATGGTGAGCTTTCCAAACCATTCAAATCCCTCCTAATTAATACGTCCCAAGTTAACCTCGGTCTACCCCTACCTCGTCGAATTTCTTCAGTTTCTATTGAGTCAATTTGTCAATACTCGCGGACCCAAAATAGGTAAAATCTTCAAAACCTAATTGCCTCTTGCTTCTCTATCATCTATGTGTGGTCGGGAGAGTGATACATGGTGCCTTCTATTATGGTGGCGTTTTCACGTAGATTTAACAAGGAATCAGGATTTAAAAAAAAAGAAAAAAAAAAAAAACCTCCTACTAATCTCATCTGTATTTAATTTCATTCTTAATACTGGATAAGGTGGATGTCTCATGGCTTACATATGATATACGATTTGGCAATATTGTTGTGGACAATTCATCAAGTACTGGCTGTGGAATTGAACATGTAAATAACAGCTCAAATTGTTTTTATTTTCCGTTATTTAAAAGATCACCTAAATATGTGTAACGTCAAGAAATAGGTGAATGTTTAATATTTGGCATTTTCTCAATTTATAGGCAGTAAATAATGCATGATACATATGTATTCTTCCCTCTCACTTGAGCTTGTGGAGGCTGGAATGCATTCTAGTAGATGGATCATGTCCATTCCATGCAATCATTTTGTTGCTAAATCAGGGATCATGCCACCTACTTTTTTTTTGTTGAGGATTTTCTCAACTACAGATTCATGTGCTTTTAGTGCCTAGACTATCCCTATTTAGTTTCTGTCTTGCAGCTACAAATTTTCATGTAAATATAAATCACAACGACAGAACAATAAAAGAAGGTTTGAGTGTACAAGAACATTAAATGAGAACAGTGTAAAAAGGTCTAAAGGCATAAAAACACTGAAACTATAAAATAGAACCAGAAGTTCTGTTTATGCTTCAATTGGTATCATTGTCACAATGATCTAAGCTTTGCCCATACATTCAGTTTAGCGGCAGAAGCTGTTTTACTTTCATTGAATTGCATCTAGAGCTAGCCTTTTGTCAAATCTTATAAGTTTAATCTTACTTGCAATTTTACGTGGGGCTGAAAATAAAATCCTTCAGAGGCATTAGGCAGTGGCTCCCATCATTCCTCACCATCGTATGGAAATGAGAACGTCAAGGTGGATATATTGTAAAACTTTTAAACATGAAATCCTAATTGAATGCAAAAATGGTAAATCATGTGCTCATTGGTGATAAAATGAGAGAATAAATCAAGATGGTTTCGACATTTACATAAGAGATAGATAGGAAAAATGGCCTTTTATGTAGCAGTTTTAATAGAAGACAGACACAATCACATTGATTGCGGTATTAAAGAAAGATATGCGTGCCATTATTGCAAGTACAAATGTAGCCTTGGATAGAGCATAATGGTGAAAGTGGATTAATGTAGCGAACTCCATGAAGTTGAGAAAATATTATTGTTGAATTGAATTAGCATTTTGAGTGATTTGGGTTCTTTTCCTTTTTTTGAATATAATTTGGGATGTATTAATTATGAAGAATTTAGTTGAATACCAAAGCACATTATCAAGTGCAGTAAACTGAGTTGAATGGAAGCTTTTGATCCATGTAGCCGACAACAGCTAATATGGGTTTGAGGCTTTGTTCTATTTTCAATTTCAATGTCTATTTATTCTGATTACAAAAAGTAAAAAATATTGTGTCTTGTTAATTCATTTTATGTTTCTAATTTTTCCCTTTTCCTTTTGCAGTCTGAAGTATATTAATGTTGCTATGGTTACTGTTTTGAAGAATGTTACAAATGTAATAACAGCCCTTGGTGAAATGTATCTTTTCAAGAAGCACCATGATCGCAGGGTCTGGGCTGCTTTATTCTTAATGGTACTCTCAACTACCAAAACTCGAATGTTAAGTCGTAGAATTCTTTACAAATCCCTTTTAATGTATACTTGCATTGACGGCATTTTAAGCATACCAAAATATTGCTTCCTTTTAATTTTATGTATCTTAACGTTTTTGGTTTCATAAGAAGATAAAAGTTGCACTATTCTTGGTTGGAGTGTGATTTTGATATTTTTTTTGTTTTTCTTTATCTCCCTTATGGAATCTTAACTATGACCAATGGAAATAAACTACAGAACCTATTATATTCCCCCCAAATCCACGATAATATTATTTTTAGTTACAGCTTTTACTGGTCAAAATCTTCCACACCATTGACTTGGTAGATTTCTCTTATATATGTCATATACTCTTTCTTTTAGTTTGGCATACCTCTGTATTTTTCGAGTCTTTGACTGCAGTCTAATTTGGCATGCCAATATTTACTGTCTTTCATAGCTGTCTTTCGAATGTGAATATTATTCCACCATCCAACTTGTTTTAAGTACATTATTTTCACTACCTGAAATGTCACAAAACGACTTATCAACCGATTAATATATAACTTTGGGGCTATACATCACACATCCTTGACCAAGCAAGTCCTTTGGTTAGCTTCATGTTCCTATTTAATAAGGTCAACTTGCATCATTTCAATCTTTGTTACTATTAGGATTACTAATCTTTGCCTAACATGAATATTCACAAACCATATTGAATGATTTTCGTTCATCTTATGTCTGATTATTGTACTTTTTGGTTTATAATTTATTTAAATCTTCCAAGGTTTATGTGTGCTATCGCATATTGCTTTTTGATAGACTTCTTTTATTCCCCCAACTTCTTTATTTGTTCCTTCCTGAACAATTTTAGAACCGAGATGAGGAACAAACCACCTTGAGCTATTTTTGGTTATTTTGTTTCTCTTTTTTTTTTATAAGAAATGATATTTTATTATGGATTTGAAAGCTTTTACATTACAAGAGGAAAGACCTTAATATCCCAAGACCCCTGTAAATCCGAACTCAATGAGTTAAAGACACCCAAAAACATTAACCAAAAAAAAAAAAGATGCCCTACGCAAATTATGTAGAACAACAGACCATAAGTCATTTGGGAAGCATATGTGCAAGTGAAAATTCCCACTCACCAACTAAAAGGATTGTCTAATTCATGTCAATTCTCACACCTCCTTAACTTCATAGTGCTTACCCTAAAAAGTTTTCTTGTTTATTTTTCTCGTATTAGCCGCAGCAAGCTAAGGATGGCACTCTTCAGATTTTCATCACTGCATTTGAAGCTTGTCTTATTCTTTGAACATTGTTCGTATAATCCCAACTGTTTGAAGTGCAATAACAACCCATTCCTCTTTCAGCTCCATCCTCAACAATATAGTGAAGAATTGCAAAAGGCTTATAGAAATATTTAATTACTGTTTCCCTTTTTTGCAGATAATATCAGCTATTTGTGGTGGGATCACAGATCTATCTTTTCATGCAGTTGGTTATGCATGGCAGATTATCAATTGCTTTTTGACAGCATCATATTCGGTAGTGCTCTGGTCTATTTTTGCTTATTTACCATACTTTCAATGATTTTCCTTGCGTACAAAAGGTGTGGACCTTTTCATCTTCTAGCATGACTCCATTTACTAATTCCTATAAGATTAAGTGATTTTCTAAAAAAAATTGTAGTGAGGTGTTTTGATTAGACTTAATGTATTTATTATAGTTACGGCAGGCAGTCCTTTTCTAATATGTATTTTGATAGAACCGTAAAATAGCATCCACTTTGATGTTCTTGCACCACTATGGAGGCGATTTTCCTTGTAAGAAGATTGATGGAAAAATATAGAGAATAAAAAAGGATCTTCATATGATATTTCTAGATTTAGAAAAACCATACGAAAGGGATTCTAGAGATGTTCTTTGGTGGGTTTTAGAAAGAAAAGGAGTGCATACTAGGTACATAGACACTATTAAAGATATGTTCGAAGTAGTCTAACATATAAAGACATTTGGAGGAACAATAAAAGAGTTTCCCTTTACAATAGGACTACACCAAGGATCGGCTTTAAGCCCACATTTCTTTACTTTAGTTGTGGATGAATTAACTAGGCAAATTCAAGAGGATATACCATGGTGTTTGTTATTTGCAAATGATATTGTCTTAGTGGACGAAACAAGAGATGGAGTGAATAGGAAACTAAAACTTAGGAGGAGCACATTAGAATCTAAAGGCTTTGTTGAGTAGGACTCAAGCTGGATGAAAGAAATGGAGGAGTGCAGTAGGTGTGATCTTTGATCGAAATATTCCTACCAAGTTTAAAGGAAAATTTTATGGGACCACAATTAGATTAGCTATGCTTTATGGAAGTGAATTTTGGGCGGTAAAGAAACAACAAGTACATAAAATGGGTGTAGTAGAAATGAGGATGCTTTCATAGATGTGTGGTAAAACTATAAAGATAGAATAAGAAATATAGAAATTCAAAGAAAAGAATGAGTAACACCAATTGACACAAAGATTAGGTAAGGATGGTTGTGGTGGTATGGTCACCTTCAAAGATGGCCTATAATTGCCCCCACTAGAAAACTTGACTCATTAGAAATTTGATGATGTAGGGATAGATCGAAGGTAACTTTGGACGCATTGATTAGGAGGGGTTTAAATAATTTGGAAAGCACACCATCAATTGCACTAAATCGAGCGCAATACAAGAGTTTGATCCATGTAGCCGACCTCAACTAATTTGGGACTGAGGCTTTGTTGTTTGATGTTCGTGCAACCATGAATTGAATATCTTTTTTTTCTTCCTGTAAGATGCTTTGCATAGAACCTAAAATTAATTTGGGGACGTTCAACTCAGTTATAGATTTCTTTGTTAATCTTGAAATAAAACAGTTGCTACCTTCATATTTAGAAAAATCTAGATTTTATCAACCAAAAAAAAAAATTCTGATTTTGTAATGCAAGCATGAATGTCCTATAACAAATAAATTATAAAAAATAATGATGTTTGCTGAATATTGCTTGTGGGGACTATTCTATGAGTTTTCTTTTCCTTTTTTAGTTGTTTAAAACAAAAGTATTTGTAGTATATACAGTAGTTAGGAGAAGAAATCTCTAATTGACAAGTTATTTATTTTCCTAGCAAGTTTTGTAGTCCTTAATTTTTTCCCATTCTTTTCCAAACGAGTCTACTGTTTCTAGTTGTTTTCCTTTAAGCTGGGCGTCAATCCAAAACAATTTCTTTATTAAAGTACCTTGTTTTGAAAAAGGTTGTCATTGTTAGTTTATTATGAGTTCTTATAAACTAATTTTTTTTGTTTCAATTCGAACTGAGTTGGGATGTGTATGATGCTGCTGGGCCAAATGAATTTTGGGTTTGAAGCATTATGTTGTTGTTGGTGTTGTTGATTATATTTTTTTAATTTTTTTGCATTCAAATAATGGAGAAACAACCTGTGAAGTTTTTTGCTTTAAGCTGGGCGTCAATCCAAAACAATTTCTTTATTAAAGTACCTTGTTTTGAAAAAGGTTGTCATTGTTAGTTTATTATGAGTTCTTATAAACTAATTTTTTTGTTTCAATTCGAACTGAGTTGGGATGTGTATGATGCTGCTGGGCCAAATGAATTTTGGGTTTGAAGCATTATGTTGTTGTTGGTGTTGTTGATTATATTTTTTTAATTTTTTTGCATTCAAATAATGGAGAAACAACCTGTGAAGTTTTTTGAAATTCTTAATTGTTTTTTATTTCCATGCTTTCAACAATGCCGTTTTCTTTTCTTTTTTTTTGGAAATACATGCTTGCAACAAGTTGGATTATACAAGTCCTAATTTTATTAGCTCTTAAGTTATTTTTGAAGTTTTTTTCTTTTTTCTTAAAGATTCATTAATTTGCTTTAGTTTTATAACTTTTATTATGTATAATTTCTGATTTGCCTCTGGTTCATGTTCATGACTTTGGCAGTTAACATTGCGGAGGGTCATGGATACAGCAAAGCAAGCCACCAAGTCTGGAAGTCTGAACGAATTTTCAATGGTCTTACTCAATAACATGCTTTCTTTGCCCCTAGGAATATTACTTATTTTTGCATTTAATGAAGTGGACTATCTGATAAACACGTAAGCCTTGGTTCCTTCTCTCGCGAGCATTGAGTATGAGTATGATTGAGTTGTTTTTATGTCTAAACGGATGAATTTGGATGTTCTACTCTCTGTAGCATCTTTTTAACCTCTAAAGTTAATCTACAGGCCTCTGTTGAGGATGCCCACATTTTGGTTAGTCGTGACATTTAGTGGACTCTTGGGCCTTGCTATCAGCTTCACATCAATGTGGTTTCTTCATCAAACAGGAGCTACTACGTACAGGTAAGCTGTCATTCACAATTTCTCTCGTCAACCACCTTACTTTTGTTTACTCTAGCATTGGTGATTATTTCTACTGCATTTGTCCTACAAGTCTTGTAAGTTATTTTTTCAATATGGTTAATATTCTGAAATAATTTTGCAAGGTTTTCTAGCAAATGGCTAAGAATGAAACATATCTTGATGTTACTCTATTTTGGACAATGTAATAATACGTAAGATGAGATAACACTATATGATATAGATTTTCTCAAAAAAAAAGGCTATATGATATAGATCACATATCCAATTGAAGAGTACATACGCCTCTGTGGAATTTATATTGAACATTCATTCACTTTTTTCTAGATATATCCGGTCAAAAATGAAAGTCGTTTAAGGTAAATACACAAGAATTAAGAGAGCCTTAATTACGAGTGTAATTTACCTATGTCCTTTGACATTAAATGAATGGAAGAATTGAAGAGTCATAAATGTTTGGATTGCATAAGGATAAAATGGGTAAAAAAACAATAAATACACTCTTGAATTATGAAAACGACTTACAATTTTGAACAAGGGGTTTTTGCTAGAACGACTTATATTATTGATCAGAGGGAGTATTATTTAATAATGTAATAATATCGTTCACAATTTTTTTTTACTGATCTAAGATATTTATGTAAAAGAACTGAATAGGGTTCCCAATTGATACTGATATGCATTAGGTATACAAATAAAAAATGTGGCTTTTGCCTTTAATTTATTGTGATTTGTGGTAACTGATAAGCTCTTTTGTTGATCCAATGAAGACATGAAAGACTAAGTTTTCTTTCCTATTCATCTCAAAACCCAACTAATCAAATGATTATTACGAATGCTTGGATCACTGGAAAACATTTTGAATTTCAGTTGTTTTGGGAAACTCTTAGTGAGTTTTAGAGAAATCAGGGAGAATTTCTATTTATGTTCTCCTCACACTGACACAGAATTTGCGCTATACAACCGACTGATATTGTTGTTGTGATGAGTATGATTAGTAGGTATCTATTAAAATCACAATCAAAATATCTAAAATCTTATTTTGAAGCATCATTAACTGCAAATTAAATCATCAAATCGTCATAAACCTGAGTCCTCTAAAATTATCTTCAATTTCTTGGATTTTTCGAAGAAGTTATCCTTAAACCTTTGGCTGGGCCCAAGCAATTTTGTGGCAAATCCTTTGGGCAATACCTTGAACGCTGTTGTTTTAATTGATGGGTATTGACGGGAAACTATTGATTTTACTGCTTTGCAAGAGTCGTTGTAGTGCTTAACTTGTTCTCCCTTGTTGATTTTGATATGCAGTCTCGTTGGATCGCTTAATAAGATTCCTCTCTCCATTACCGGGATCCTTCTCTTCAAAGTCCCGACTAGTTTTCAGAACTTCACAAGCATTATCTTCGGTATGTGCTGTACTCCCACAACCAGCATTTGATACTTCATATCCTTTAATCTTTATGTAGAAAAACTCTTGGATTGTCTTTCAGGTCTTCTGGCTGGAGTGTTCTTTGCCAAAGCCAAAATGTTGGAAAGAACTCAGTCCTCAACTACGGCGAAATGATTCAGATAGTGACATGCCATAGTTGCTTTTTGGAGGGCAGTCTAGATCATACTTGATCACTTGTACATGTGTTCGTGAGCTATATATATATTCTCCACGGCGCGAGGAATGTAATTGATTGAAAGATTGGGATCAAAGGGTCCATAATGAAGAAAAATCAAGTTACCACAACTAGGTTAGAGATTTCTTTTTTGATTGTAAAATTTGGCAGCACAATGTTGGCGCTGGATTCCTGTGCATTAGTTCCACTTCTGAAACAAATGATGTAATCTCTACTGTAAATCTGTGTTTGTGTGTGCAAGAACACGAGGCCAATTATCTGAGTTATTTATTCCTTTCTTTCCACATATATATATATATATATATATATATATATATATATATATATATATATATATCACAGTTTGGCTCATGCACAAGAATTCAAAAAGAAAAAGAAAAAGATTGATTCACCAAGAAGATCGATAAACATTTAGACTAAATCGTCCTTCAACAAATCATTTCGTTTGTCTCTTCAAAATACACATTGGGACTATAATTGATTGAATTGATTGGGCTTGAAAGTTGTCATATTAAAAAAAAAGTCTTGATTATGGTTATAACAAAGAAAAACTCAGTATGTTTTTTTGAGTTCTTATTTTGAAACAAAAAAAGGAAGTGAGAAACGAACAAATAGTATTATGCACCTTAGGATGCATAAGCTCGCATCTTGAGCATGTGCCACAGGTGAGTGAGTTTACCAACATTGGTATTTTAAAAGGCAACGGCTAAATGAACCCTAGTTTTTGCTAAACAGACCTCACTTTTAAAAAAAATGTGTAATGACTCAACTATCCTCCATATAAAGGGTTAATTTCTTTGATTGTCACCTAACTTTATGAATTTTAATATTTTGGTCACAATTTATTTTTGTAATACAAAAATCACAAACCTTTTAAAACTCTTACAATAGTGGTCACCCAAACCTTTTTTTGGTCTATTTTCTAGCGAATTTGTCAATGACGAGGTGCCACATTTGCAATTAAGGGTCAAAAATACCCCACTCCTAAATCAAGCAACTAATTTTTTTTTTCACAATCCCCACAATCTCATAACATTATTCACCTCAAAGAAAAATTAAAGAACTCTAGAAAAGAAAAATGACAATTTAGCTTTGGTGTTGAATTATCTCTACATCATCCTGAACATTATTATCCTTTTCTACAAAGTCTTGTGATCTATCGGAAAAATAATCATGATATCTAGTCCCCCGTTTTATGAGAAAGATAACAAATAAGTGCTCCCCCTATCGATGTGCATCGAGATGAAAACTTAGGGAAATAGTCGAGAATCTTGGCTCCCCTATCAACATGCATGTTTCGGTTTGTGATGCCAACAAAAAAAATGGGTATAAAGTTTTCCCTTATCAATGTCATTCACATTATCTAAAGGTCTCCCCAATTTAAAACAATGGCTTCAACACATGACTTTTTTGGTGCAACAACATAAGAGTCGCGTTATGTGCACACCGAGACTTTTACTAAAATGTCCCTAGTTTATGAAGCAACGCACCCCACTACTCAAGACACATGTTTAAGTGTTCTCAGTCATGTCTTGTCGAGACCCTTGTGTTAGCGACCCTTTAACACGTCTAGACCCAATGTGTTGTTATATACCAATCGACACCTAAATAAGGGTAGTCTAACACCCAACTCGATGGGTGACCACTAAGACTATACAAGTGGTCTCGGTGGCCTTGTGCCGAGACATGTGTGTATGTCTCGGTTGACACCAACCGATACAACAATTTATGTCTAGGTCCTGTGTGTTCGAGGGTAGTATCGAGGTACAAGTGGTCTCGGTGGCCTTGTCATTTCCCACCAAGATGTAACAACTGTGTAGGTTAATCATTTCCCACCGAGACTTGAAACATAATGTCGTTAATGTAGAGTTGCGCTATGAACACCCCATCGATTACTCGATCATGGCACCCTGGTAGGCACCCACCAATTACTCTGGGCACCCCGGGTCAAATGTGTTAGTTTCTTTTAGAAACAACATAAATAAATAAAAAAAAGTTGGGGTGCCCTGAGAGGATACTGGGGTGCACATAGCACGACTCCAACATAATTAAACATTTTTAAAAAGTATGAAAAATTATAATTAACAAATATAGACAAACCCTCTTTCACTTGGAACAACAAATCCTACAAATTAATTTGCATCACACATCACGTATAACGTTTAAAAAAAATGAAAAGAATTGCAATCCAATGCAAAAAAATCAATTATAATCAAAATGATTAATTAATTTTAAAATATCAAATGTTAAAATATCCACACCAAAGTTAAAGGCTCAAAGAGCTACTAGACGTTTCTAACACCATCCCCATGCTTTCCCGATCTATCGACACCAACAACTATTTTCAAAATCTTTGTGATGCAAAAGGTTTTCTAACAGTTTAGGCGGGAAGTCTAGCAAACACTAGAGAAATGAAACTATTTTTTAAGAGGTTTAAATATCCAGAGATTGGAAATATATAAATTTTAAGATTTAATAGGTGTAAATTTTGGGATTTATTTTTTTGGATTAAGGCTAAATTTTTTTAACAAAATTAAACAAGTTAATTGATTTTGAGTGAGAGGTATTTTTGACCATTAATTGTCAACGTGGTGACACATTGGCAAATTCGCAAGAAAATGACCAAAAAATGCTTGGGTGACCACCGTTGCAAGATTTTTAAAAGGTTTGTGATTTTTGTGTTACAAAAGTAACTCTTGTGACCAAAATGTTATAATTCATAAAGTTGGGCGACCGTCAGAGAAATTAACCCTCCATATAAAAGAGTTTTTGCTCTCTCCATACTCCACTCATCTCATCCATCCATACCTCAGTCACACCACCGTCTCACCCACTCTTAAATTGAACTCACCTTCGGCCCTAATCCAACGAAATCCAGATGAAACCAAATTGATTCGACGTCACGAGTGCAAATCCTCATTTCTTTTACGTCGATTTTGGGGTTTTTGGAGTTTTTGGTCATTTTTTAGTTGTTGGATGTTGTTGTGTTGGGTTTAAGGCTTCGATTTTGGGCTTGAATCTTACATTTTGGACACAAAATGTTGATGAAATTGAGAATATCAAGCGATTCCAAGAAGAACCAATAATCTTTCAATTGTTTTCATTTATTTTTAAGAGTTTTGGAAAAAAAAATTCGTTTCTTGTCACCCATCGGTAGTGGACACACAAGGCCGAAACTTCTTTAGAGGTCTCGATTCTGTAATGACCTAATTATGATTTGTCATTATTTATGACATCATTAGAGATGTGGACGACTGTTCGGACGCTCGTGGACCCTGCAACTAGGTTGGTGCACGTCCGGATTAGGTATACAGTCTGTTTTATGTGCTATTTGTTTTGTTTTGCGATGTATATGTTCAATTTAGTTTAATTGCATCGCAATATGTGTGTTTATATTGATTATTGTCGAACGAGATAGTGTGACGAGTATTTACCTTAAGTAGCATGTAGACGCGGGTATCGGGTGGGCGAATGACTAGTACACTAGGCCTGGGTTTATACACACATAATAAATGATAAAACACATTAAATAATTAACATAATAATTAACATAAAATGTCTTATATACGTTAGTGACACGAGTATACGTGTTTGGTACTTGGCATAGTTTTGGACCGAGTACTGGGACACTTGAGGATTGGTTAGTTTGTTGTGGGCAAGGATAAGAATGATAAAGTCTCCAATTACATCACTCTTGGTAGGCTATTTGAAGAGCCATTGGATCAAGCCTAAGGATGCATCAACACTTGAGATGACCTTTTTGGTATAAAAAAAAGAAATCCCACACCTCACTACCTTTTCTCTCTCTCATCTTACACTCTTGGACAAAAATAAGGAGGTGAAGCTAGGGTTTGTTGAGATTTGGAAGCTTTTTTGGAGCACAAGAAAGCTTGAAAATTAAGTAAAAAGGTTAGATCCGAACTCTCCTCTCCTTTCTCTATTTATCAGACGTAATTTTCCGTGTTCTGAAGAGAGTATTGGGGTCTTGATATGAACACACTGGTTTGTAGGGTGTTTCTATGGTAAGTTGTGAGTTGAAGCAACTATGAGGGTTACTATTGTTGTTGTTTTGGATTTTGATTGGATTTAGGGTTTTGGCCGAGAAATCTTAGGTTTTCCTCTCGGATAAGTTTTGATGGGGGTTTTTGGTTTTTCATGGATGGTTTGGTGTTTAATGATTGTTTGGGATGAGACTGGACCGCGACGATGAGCCGAGGGGGTCCAAGAACTCTAGGAGGCGTTTCTGGTTCAGACTTCGCTAGGGGCGTCATGGGGTTAAAGCCCACAGTGCCACTCGTGGCGTCCAGACTAGAGGCCGCCTCCACCCCCACGCTTTATATCGCACCGCGGGGGTGGAAACGTGATGACATGAGTTACGACGACACGATCGGGCTCACTGTCTTGAATTTGCTCATGGCGGCTCCACTTACACAGCGTTCAGAACAGTGACTCGAAAAATAAATTTTAAAAATAAATGGCCTATTGGTGGTTTACTTAAGGTTTATATAACCCATATGGAAGGATTAAGGGCTATATTTGACGATGATTTGGTATAGAATGGGGATTTTTGAGATGGGAATTGATTAGGTTTATCAAAAATCAGGTTTTAGGTTCGACTGACGGGTAGTTGACACGTGGTTGGTGGCGTGTATTGGCGTTAGCGAACTAATGGAGCACGGTTTGAGGTGTGTAGTATCCCAATTGAAATTCACTTTGAGTATTTACTACTTGATTATCTGAATTCATGTCTTGTTGTTTATTTAATCTCTTTCCAGTATTTATTTACAAACGGTTGAGTTTACTCTCGTCGAGTTTATTCTATTGTGTTGGCATTGTGGAAAACTAGACCATAGCATGTGTTTTAGAGGTATGTTGGTGGATTTTCGACCCGACTATTGAGTTTTTTTATGCACATGTCGGTGCTTCGTGGTCTACGTCAGCTATCGAGCAGACTTAGAGATTTTAGTCAGTTCAAGTTTACTCACTGGCTGTGCCTGAGTGATAGTCCAAAGTATGATGCTAGTTTAACCTAAATCGTGCACGCACTTTGATTTACTACTATTGGATATACATGCGAGGGTCCTTCTCAATTGTTTGATTCTTTTCTTACACATGTTTATTTAATAGTATTTTGATTCCAACATTTATTTATATTATTTAATGATGGGAGTGCGGACTCGTCATATGTTTTATTGTAATGATGGAGTGCAGACCCTAGTAGGAGTAGGGGAAAAGGTAAACTTGAGTAGTTCTTCTGATCTACTTCCTTATAGTTGACTCGTACATTTGTTTATTTTTCATTGTTTTATGTTGGGATTGGGATGTGAAAGTTACTTGAACATGTATATGACCTTTTGAGGTCCATTTTGTTATTTTGATGGACCATGGATGATGGTATATATTGATGACACTTTGGATGGTTTCCATACTAGAAAAATGCTTTTGTGACATGTATTTTAATGATTTATTTATTTAAGTCTTCCGCTAAATATTTTGAGGATAAACAAATGATTTGAAATCCTAGCTAACTAATTTAATTAATTTAGGAAAAATTAGCGATAATTGAGGTGGAAATTGTGATATGATACATGTGTGACACGATTGGGCCAATTTTAGGCAGGGTTGTGGGCCCGCTGCGCATGACGTGGTGGTCTCGGATCTTAGGGTCGCTACACGATCGGTTCCCACTAAGACCTATAAAGAGATATCGGTGGGGGTCAATCGAGAACTAGTTATTTTTCACCAAGACTGAGACCTCTTCAAATGTCTCGGTGAATTTAGATAAAGCAAGTTGAAACCTCTAAAGAAGTTTCAGTGGGAGTCATTTGATACCTTTTTAGAGGTCTCAGTCATGTATGACCGAAACCACAAGTTGGGGAGACAATGCTACGTTTGAATAATGGGATATTTAGCAAAAAATGGGGAACATTTAGCAAGGGATTTTTTGGAATTTTTTTTTAAAAGTAGGGTACGTGTGACGACCCGTCCCCGACCTAGAGTCAGGTCGCTCGGCCCAGACTGCCATTTAGACCCGATACCTGAACCAGACCCAAATAACGGTCTGGTACGCCAAATAAACCTGCGGAATACACATTGGCTAAACAAAGGATAATAATTGCGGAAAGAATATAAAAAAATATCCTAAACCAATAGATATAAGTTCATAGAACATTTATAAAAATTATACATCTGTTCATGCTCCTTTAAACTAAACAAGTTTATTATAATCTCCGAAATGGATCAACTAAAGATAACTAGGATTTAAGCTACCCAAAGATCTATTTTAATTTTAACCCCAAGTTGATAGTTTCAAAATCAAATATACATGATATATATATATCAAGAGGAGACTTCAAGCTCGTCTCTCCCTTGCCTCAACTTAGCGCTGTCGTGGATACCTGAGATATAAGTGGGGTGAGCTAAAAGAACCAACGGAGCTCAGTAATGCGGAAAACCCGCTCAACCATCAAATATGCAAGTAATACCTAATAAGCATGCAAAGTCTAGCATGTATTTGAAAACAAACAAGGATTCATTAAATAGTAGCATGGTAGCAGGATTTCATAAGAGATAGATTTATAAATGAATCATCAAATACTATCATGGACATAAGGTTTGTAAGCCACAAATAAATAGGATTTCATCATTTCATAACAAATATGACGTATTCTTAAGCCATCAAATTATAACAACAATAATCATGCATAACATTTAAGAGATTGACAAATCATTTCATAATTTCAAACTTTCATATAAATGAGGGGGTTTCGCGAGATTATGTACTATAAAATATAATAATACGATAAGTCGATGTTCCATTCAATGCATACTAGATATTGGCAAGAATCCGGTGACCGATTCTCCTACTCTCAAAGTGATGAAAACAACCAGCTAGCACACAGGCCTTATGTGCCCTCTCGTTTGTCCCATCAAATCAACACCGATGCACATCTCTGTCTCAAGAGTACAAGAGAAGGTAACTCTAACTCATGTCCCTACGTGACATGCTTATGAATTCAATTAGTCAAGTAAAGCCCTCGGTGGTAAACTCCACACCCTGGGGTGTTAACGATCCTCGGTGGTAAACTCCACACCCTGGGGTGTTAACGACCCTCGGTGGTAAACTCCACACAATCTGGGGCTATGAATAACAGTGCATTCACATTCCATAGATTCGTAGATTCGAGCCAATATCACGACGCAACCCATAAATCCCAAGTCTTTAATTCAAATTATGAATCCTAAGCATAACTAATAATCATGCCATATTTGATAATTGAGCAAGCTTCCCACTTACCTTAAACTCGCCGCGAATCCTAGTATTGATCCTTTCGCATTAGGGCTCGATTTGAATGTTCAATCCGAACTTCTTTGATCTCTTTGACTTCTCAAAACTCATTCTCATCATTCCAAACTGTCCTCCCTTAATCTCCTATCTTTTTTCAAATAGTGTAGAACAACAAGTCGTGGCTAGGTTTACTTAACTTCTCCTTTTATAGGCTAGGGTTAGGTTAGGTTACATACATCCTTTTGTATTAAAGACTAAAATGCCCTCCTACTTGGGCCTTAAGTCTAACTCCCTATTTAATATATTTTAGGCCGTTTTCATTAATTTATCTTAATGAGCATTTTGACCAAGAACGTTTCCACAAATCTTTCCCTAATTAATGGGATCTCATAAATTTGGAGATCTTACTCCTTTTGACTAGGAAAGTTTCTACAAATCTTTCTTTAATTAATAGGATCTATTAAATTTGGAAATTTTGTCCCTTTTTTTATAACTTTCTTCGTGTTTAAGAAACGTTTTTCAAATCTTTATTTTCTTGTGAGTTTCCTTAATAAGAACGGGCATATATTTTGATATCTTTTCAAACCGCATAAAATGTGCATATCGAGGTGTAGGATATTCTACTATATCACTAATAATCTAATCCAAAGAAATCCAACACACATTTAGTATTTAAATTAATAAATTGCCCCTAAATCGGATCGGGGAAGATTCAGGTTGTTACAACATCCCCAATTTTAAGAACTTTCGTCCTCGAAAGTAAAGTATTTACATTAGCAGTTTGGTGTGTCCGTCCGTAATGATTTATTTTACCACCCATCCTCTAGTTGGTGCATTTTTGCCTGCGTATTCAGCTTGTACCCGACATGAAATAAAGTTTTACTCATGACTTTAATATATCTCATTATTTTTATTTTCGTTTTACAAACTAAAATTCATAAAGGCTACCTCGTATAGGTCATCAATAGAGCTATCATACTTAGCTACATGCCAATTTCTCATATAGTTACGCATTTCTGGGGTATTCCTTTGTGATCTCCACCGAAGTCGCAAGGTTCACTCGAGCCGTCCAAACGAAAGAACAATATTAAGATGTGATATGGTGTCTATCTGTGTTGAAAAGAGGTATATCTCTGCCCATCTGGTAATAAAACCATACCACCACCTGGTAGTAGGAACATGGATAGCTATCTGCTATAATATGAACACTAGTACACCTTCTCTGTCAACATCTTGGTTATATATATCAAAGAACGACTCATCATATCCTTGCGACTTATCTGTGAAGGTTACAATTAGGCAGACACAGTATTCCTTTACGGAATAATACCTTAATATTATTGTCATCATACATTTATTGACATTCATTATTGTAGGTTATGAATTTAAGTCAACTCTTGACTAAAGGTCCACCTCATAACTCCTCTGTCACCTTTGATTGTTAACTTATGTAGTAAGTTTCTACTTTTATAATTTTGTGAAGTATTCATTATCCTCGTTGTCCCTAAGTGAATTTCGGTACTCATTTGTATGCACTTATTACTTTGTTATCTTTATTTCACGGCAAGGTCTTTTATTGCAATAACTCAAATTTTCGAAAACTTTTCGCATTGTGTCCTCGTATCGATTAACTCTCATGATCATGGGTGAGCATTTTAAGTTTCTCTTGGCCTAGTCAGGTTCACATTTAGTTCACTAATGCCTCTTGTCATTCTTTTGAGCTACCTCTTAGCTCTCATTGCTTGGTTAGAATTTCTCTCACTGAGAACCAAGGTTGATTTAGCTTTCATGCTTTAATTTTAACTTCCACGTTGTTTTCTGAGAGTATTCAACTCATATCACCGGTATTGTCATTAAGAACTCATATCTCAATATGACTCATTCATTTCAAATTTATTATTCATCCTCTATCTCTCAATTCATTACTCGTATGCGTTAATACTATCGCACGTTTATTTGTATGTCGAGTACTCCATAAGTAAAGTACACGATGGGTACTTAGTACTTAGGCAAACATTATTGCATGTCATTCAGTTTAAAACTATAGTTCAATTTAAGGGTACCTAAACTCACTTTTATACATGCTTCGAGAGTTATCTGCAATGTTTAGCTTATGGTTTTCTTGCTTCACATCCAACACGAAGTCATTCATAATGTTCTTCTCTTCTCTAAATTCAGTTATTCTTAAAAGTGAGAATATTATACTGATTCATCACAAATAATTCAAAGAGATCTCATCTGTGGAATTCTTTTTCAAACTTCTCTTATCGGCATAATTCTCAAGTTTAACTCACTAACACTAATGTTTACGGTCTCAATTTTTTTTAATTATTATTATATATTGCCAATATCATTTACCCAATGATCTTTCTTTTAATGTAGATCAAACTCATGGTCAGGATTCATCACATCTTTCCATACTTAGGCAAACCTTTATGCCGTATAAGTTTCTCATGCTTTTGTCCCTAGTTAAGGTGTTGGTCTTAAATGTTCGTACATTATCACCTCATGTTGATATCTTCAACAATTTATCATTTGCAAATCTATTGCTTACCCATCTGGGTTATATTTCAAGTTATCTTACATCATCACATTAGGGCTGTCACTTTTATACTTATTCTAATCTATTCGGCTTCCAAGTATAAACCACGCATTTTGTTTAATAGTTATTAATGTTGTTAAGTTTAAGAAATTTTTTTATCTTTACTCATATATTCATGTTTCATTGCTAGTTTAGGTTATTTTCTCACCATCTCTAATTATTATTTCATACGTATTGCACAGTATATATCTTATTGGGGTTCGATCCTAGCCTAGGATCCTCACTTTTAATAGTTGACCCATCACTGATCAGATCTTTCATCTTTCCTTTTAACCATTTAGTTTGATAGTTTATATGTTTAATGAAATCTTTGACTTTTATCAAAAGATCACAAGTAACTTCCCACAAGTGATCACACATGATTCTTCGTGACGTCACCATTTCGATTACAAATTTTGTTCTTGAATATGGTACTATTGCAATACATATTGTCTCTTTTGAGTTCGCAATTATTCTCATCACCAAATTACTCATTCGTTTTTCCATGGGTCAATCCTATTCTAGGATCCCCAATTTTAAGAACCAAGTCATTATTGTAACAATCAGTTGCCTCGATTACTCTTCAACTTCATTTTTCATTCAACCATTCCCTACCAATCTGGTTAGGTTTGATTTTGACTCAAAAGTTATGAATCCACACGTCTAATCATATCAGAAATATTCTTTTTATTAGTGTACCCCCGATTTTAATGATTCACTTATCATCGAGTTCATTATAATATCATTAACTGCGTCACACACTCCTTACAACCTACTAATATGATTCATACATACCGTTTAGTTTGGGGCTTCCTTTAATTATTCAGTCATGGTACTGCTATTGCGTACTCTCCATCCATTTTGAACATAATTTATCAATTCCTAGTATCTCCAATTTTATGAATCAACTCTCTTCTAATTATGTTATAATAATTTCTTTGTTGCAGTGGTTACCTTTAATTTGTGTCATTTTAACCTCAGATCTTGAGTCTTTACAACATTTAAAATTTTCTACTTGGCAACACGATCTTCACACATGGCTATTTCACTAGAATAGTCTTTGATTTTGGATTCCCAATTTTAGTAACTCACCCATCTCTGAGTATACTAATTTGACATTTTGTATTCACTAGATTTTCTCATTGAATAGTTTTCAATGTATTCTTTAATTTCTCATTTGCTATCTCGTACATTATGTACTTACGCTTCGAGCTAACTCTCAATTTGGGTCCTTATATTTAGTATTCAACCTATCGATAACTAGCTTAGCTTTATTTTTCTTTTACACAGGTTTGATCGAAACTTGAATGCCATAATTCAATCAATCGAAAAGTTAAATCCAAATCAAGGTCCATTTCAAAATATTAAGTTTTGATTTTTCAAGCTAAGTCTAGCTTATTTTTTATGGAATTATTTAAAAGCTTTCTCGCATTTCAAGCGATACTTTCAAAATATAAATCACGACCACGAGAAAATT
This sequence comes from Stephania japonica, assembly GCA_039657345.1. Classification (NCBI taxonomy): domain Eukaryota; kingdom Viridiplantae; phylum Streptophyta; class Magnoliopsida; order Ranunculales; family Menispermaceae; genus Stephania; species Stephania japonica. The sequence continues at coordinate 11,156,698 of CM077564.1, read as the reverse complement.
TGTATTCCAACATTACAAAATGGTAACATAAATCCAAACGATGCTTTGCATTTTCATCAAGTTAAAACTTTGAAATTCAGTAAAACTCTTTATGTAAAGATTAAAATTACAGCGTCAAATTCTTGAAATATGTATGAGACTATTCGCTTTATCTTTTGAACACCAAGGAAAATAAATGGTTTCTTTTTTTTGTACTTGTTTGCCTTTTCAAAATTTTGTAAAAACACGTTAAATCCTTCTATGAAAACTTCAATAAAGTGCAGCAAACATCAACTCGAAAACAATACAAAAATCATGGTCCAATATAGTCGAAGAATCATTTTTCGATAAAAATAGATCACCTGAAACAACATAATTCGATCTATAATAATAACCTTCAAATCGAATTTATAGACCAATGGTTCACACTCTTAATCGATCATTTGAAGTTTTAAGTGTATACGTGTCCACTATATCTTAAATTAAGTTCAGCCACCTGGCCAGACTAACTTGCTTATCATTCTTTGAAATCAAAGATTCATTTACATCCTTACTAGGATTGTTAACTTCCATTTTCAACAAGATATCGTTAATTTTAATTATCCTAATATAGTTTTCGGTGTCAGAGTTACTTCTCTGAAATGTGACCACGTCACAATTCCATCTTGCATATTTAATGTGGCGTCTCATTATCCTTTCAAGTCTATCGATTCTTGCTTAAATCTTTATTTGCCACTTTATCGTCAAGTATAGGCACATCTCGTCATACCATTCCCACTCTAAGTTTAGTCGTTCTATCAGAACCATTCTTGCAGCAAAGCATTATAGACTTCATTGCAGTGCATGTGGAACCTTCTACGGACTTCCCTTCAATTTTCTTGTGTCGTTAATTGTCATTCCTAACTCGTGGAACCAATGTTTCACGTCTTAAGGAAAGACATTTACTTATATATCTAATGATATATTTATATATACAAAGTAGCAAATTATCATCACATTAAGTCTTTTTTTAAATTTCTTTTATCCCATCCCATCCTAGGATTTATCATTATTGCGTGTTAAGTCGACTTTGAACCAATGTCCCATACCACTGATTTGTTCGACTTAACTTGACTTTTAAACTTAAAGGCCCTACATCTTAGGTTTCCCTAACCTAACGTTTCCCTAGATTCTAATCCCTAGGCTCTGATACCAACTGTGATGACCCGTCCCCGACCTAGAGTCAGGTCGCCCGGCCCAGACTGCCATTTAGACCCGATACCTGAACCAAGCCCAAATAACGGTCTGGCACGCCTGAACAAATAAACCTGCGGAATACACATTGGCTAAACAAAGGATAATAATTGCGGAAAGAATATAAAAAAAATATCCTAAGCCAATAGATTTAAGTTCATAGAACATTTATAAAAATTATACATCTGTTCATGCTCCTTTAAACTAAACAAGTTTATTATAATCTCCGAAATGGATCAACTAAAGATAACTAGGATTTAAGCTACCCAAAGATCTATTTTAATTTTAACCCCAAGTTGATAGTTTCAAAATCAAATATACATGATATATATATACAAAGGCTCACATCAAGAGGAGACTTCAAGCTCGTCTCTCCCTTGCCTCAACCTAGCGCTGTCGTGGATACCTGAGATGTAAGTGGGGTGAGCTAAAAGAACCAACGGAGCTCAGTAATGCAGAAAACTCGCTCAAACATCAAATATACAAGTAATACCTAATAAGCATGCAAAGTCTAGCATGTATTTCAAAACAAACAAGGATTCATTAAATAGTAGCATGGTAGCAGGATTTCATAAGAGATAGATTTATAAATGAATCATCAAATACTATCATGGACATAAGGTTTGTAAGCCACAAATAAATAGGATTTCATCATTTCATAACAAATATGACGTATTCTTAAGCCATCAAATTATAACAATAATAATCATGCATAGCATTTAAGAGATTGACAAATCATTTCATAATTTCAAACTTTCATATAAATGAGGGGGTTTCACAAGATTATGTACTATAAAATATAATAATACGATAAGTCGATGTTCCATTCAATGCATACTAGATATTGGCAAGAATCCGGTGACCGATTCTCCTACTCTCAAAGTGATGGAAACAACCAGCTAGCACACAGGCCTTATGTGCCCTCTCGTTTGTTCCATCAAATCAACAGTAGGTTTGTCCAAGCCATCACCGATGCACATCTCTATGTCTCAAGAGTACAAGAGAAGGTAACTCCAACTCATGTCCCTACGTGACATACTTATGAATTCAATTAGTCAAGTAAAGCCCTCGGTGGTAAACTCCACACCTTTGGGGTGTTAACGAACCTCGGTGGTAAACTCCACACCCTGGGGTGTTAACGACCCTCGGTGGTAAACTCCACACATTCTGGGGCCATGAATAACAGTGCATTCACATTCCATAGATTCGTAGATTCGAGCCAATATCACGACGCAACCATAAATCCCAAGTCTTTAATTCAAATTATGAATCCTAAGCATAACTAATAATCATGTCATATTTGATAATTGAGCAAGCTTCCCACTTACCTTAAACTCGCCGCGAATCCTAGTATTGATCCTTTCGCATTAGGGCTCGATTTGAATGTTCAATCCGAACTTCTTTGATCTCTTTGACTTCTCAAAACTCATTCTCACCATTCCAAACTGTCCTCCCTTAATCTCCTATCTTTTTTCAAATAGTGTAGAACAACAAGTCGTGGCTAGGTTTACTTAACTTCTCCTTTTATAGGCTAGGATTAGGTTAGGTTACATACATCCTTTTGTATTAAAGACTAAAATGCCCTCCTACTTGGGCCTTAAGTCTAACTCCCTATTTAATATATTTTAGGCCGTTTTCATTAATTTATCTTAATGAGCATTTTGACCAAAAACGTTTCCACAAATCTTTCCCTAATTAATAGGATCTCATAAATTTGGAGATCTTACTCCTTTTGACTAGGAAAGTTTCTACAAATCTTTCCTTAATTAATAGGATCTATTAAATTTGGAAATCTTGTCCCTTTTTTTTATAACTTTCTTCGTGTTTAAGAAACATTTTTCAAATCTTTATCTTCTTGTGAGTTTCCTTAATAAGAACGGGCATATATTTTGATATCTCTTCAAACCGCATAAAATGTGCATCTCGAGGTGTAGGATATTCTACTATATCACTAATAATCCAATCCAAAGAAATCCAACACACATTTAGTATTTAAATTAATAAATTGCCCCTAAATCGGATCGGGGAAGATTCAGGTCGTTACAGTACGTCTAGCAATTAAAATTCAAAAACTGGGGTACGATGTGCAAATAGGGTATGTTTAGCAAAAATTGGAGTTCGTTTGTTTAGCTGTTGCCTTTTAAAATGAAGCTACCAACTAAACACATCTATATTTGATCTAAGTAGGTTATAATCTACTTATCAGTTATTTTTTAGGTCATGTATCTAAACTATCCGACCACTCTAACTTCACCCTGAGTCGTGCACCATATATATCCGGCTCGGCCCAACCCGCCACTAAATTAATGTTTATATTTAAAAAAAAATATGTTGGAGCCAAGGATTGAATTCAAGACCCTTTACATTCATGATTGTTCTTTGCCACATCCATCTTTTGTACATATTGTATTTGAATGTTAATCTAAATATATAAAAAATCTATTAAATACTACACTTTATTTAATTTTATGGAAGAAACATTTTAAAAAATGCTTATTTTTCAAAAAATATAGTTTTTTATTAATAAAAAATATATGTGGGTTAGATTGGTCAGATTTGGGTTTTGTATTTTTACATAGGCGGTCTTGGGCCAAAATATAGCTCGAACATAGGTGATGGGCTGGGCCTGAGCTAAGGTTCTTAGGCACGGCCCGCCCGGCTTGAAACAGGCCCATGAATAGGTTAGTTGGTACTTATGTTAAAGGGAGCCTTAATTAATCGATTCCTATTTACTATCAAAACATGTTGATTTTCCTAATATTTTTTTGAAAGAAAATATATTAGAGAATGTCACCTGGAATTCAGTACAGGTGACCTTGTTAAATTCTCAAAGGTCGTGTCGCGTGCGTGAGCTATCATCAACTTAAGCACCCTTCAATTCTTAGGTGTGAGGTTTTATCTCAAAAGGTCTCGATGGTAGTTGGTGAGAAATAATCAATTATATACTTCTATTTGAAGTATTCTTTAATCGATGTGGAACTAATTTCGGTCCACACATCTTCAACAGACCTCGTTCCTGTTATTACTTACAATCTGTAATGATTTCAAATACTACCAATAAAATGAAATTGAAATAAATTTAACTGAATCAAATAAATATCAATTATAAATATCTAACATCTAACTAGAGGTTTGCACTGATGCAATATCCTAAGATACAATTATTTCCTTATTTGGTGATAAAATTTCTTCAGAAATTTGTCCCAGATTCAACCGAATGCCCTTCCAAATTCTCAAATCACCAATTTAGAAGTCTGTCCAACTGTATTTCTTTCTCTCCTACAAACAATGATTTCGAGATTTCAGTGTATCAAATTTGTGCCCTAGTCAGACTTAAATAAACTTTGTAGAGTTGTTTCCAAACGATACAACTCTTTAATTTCGAAAATAAAAATAAAATTATCATTTAGGTTCAACAGTTGAAAACTTCAACTATAATTATTGTATAATGGTTATTTAATTTCAAAAATTAAAAAGATTAAGTAAAAAGTAATTCTATATTTGACAACCAAGCTTAAGGCTAAAGGCCCGTATTTGACTTAAATGTACATGGGTCATCTAATACCCATGTGCACCTATTAATCTTCAACCCTTCCTCCCCTTTGTCCCAAGACAAAATATGTTGGGTTGTGTTCACTTATAGAGTGTGAAATAGCTTTATTGTTTTCCAATGTGGGACTAAAGTTTTCTCTTTTAAAACACTAATTCCAATAATTCCTTACTTGCTAATTTCTCGGTTTGATGGGAAGTTTGGGAATGGAGTAGTTCATTAGCTAGGGTTTTACGAAGATGAAGATAAATTATAGACTAGATTGATGGCTTTTGATTTAGAAAGTGAAGAGCTCAAGGAGGTTCGTTATCGTATGACCTTAAGTATCTTTCTGGTTATAAATCAAGAAGATTAACCACATGGAAAAATAGAATTTACATGATAATGCATGGTAAAGACATGTGGGTCATTGACATATTTGTGATGAATGAGTACGGGGAGAGTAATTCATGGTATAAGTTGTGCACAATTCCATAGTCGTACCTGTATAAGGTGTTAGTGTAACGACCGAAAAATTTGGCTATTTGTGAATGATGATATGTATTACGTATTTATATTCGTATTTGAGTGACCGGACAAGGAAGTCAATAAACGAGTAGGAAAACTGGACGATCAGGTATCGACAGTTAGGTTACGGGCACATGGGGGACTTAAAACATAGTAAAAATACAAATAAATGAATTATTGGATAATTTAAATAATTATTTAAAGGAACAAGGAGGGATTACGCGCGCAATGAGTCGAACCGGACCGAAGAATGTTGTTTGGACACGGGGAGTTGGATAGTTATGTGACATATAGTCTATGGGATATGGATTGTTAAAGTGACACAACTCTAAATTGAGGAGTCTTGAGATTAACCCCGAGATGCGTGTGTGTTTTGAGATGAAACATAGTGGAAGATATAACAAAGATCAAGGGGTATAAGAGTCTTTTTGAACAAAACAATGGATATATATATATATGTATTATAAAGAAAAAACCCTAAAATTTTCATACAAACTCACTTCTGTCGCCCTCTCTCCTCTCCCACTTCATCTCACTTGTTGGTCTCCCACTCCACACTCCTCTCGCACTGTGACGACGGCCCCAATTTCCCCCATGCTCCCACTTCACAAGCCCCGAGTTATCACTCTTGACGAGCCTAGTCGGCCTCATATTTACTCAATTTAGCGATTTATGAGAGAGTTATTGCAATAATACACACGGAAGACTAAATAGTAAATAACATATAAAGTCTCCTAGGCAAGGTCCCTTGCCTCTATCGCACTCGCTATATCCGCACCCATCGTCACAAACTAGACAGTGAGCAACCGAGAGAAATCGAAAGTAATGCCGTAAGAATATAACAAGATAATTCATGAATTATCAATCAAGGCAAAGTCTAAATATCATCTCGGAAATAATAACAATCGAAACATGCGTGTTCTACGAGTCAAGAGAGGCCATAAGTGGTCTAAAATCCACAACAATACCACAACAATATCCACAACAATCCACAACAATCCAAGTACATGGTATCACATAATCACTAGGGGTGGTCAAACACTCGTGCGCACGAGTGCCCGCGTTTTATCCCTTCTAGTGCAGGCTGCATGTACCTTCGAGACACACACTTATGCCAAGAACACACATGCAAGGAATATAGAATGGAATGCCAACAAATAGATAATAGCAAACACAATGGAATGAAAATGAATCACATGGTATTTTCTTAACTGGCTTACTAACGTACACAAGTTTTTGAGACAAGTGTACTTACTTGATCTAACGTGACCCGGTACTCACTCCGAGACTTTAACGCGTTTCCCGTGTTTCTCGACTACCTGACATCAATTTAAGTCCCGAAGATTTGTTTAGGATTAGTATTTAGTATCAGAATAATTCTCCTAAACTTTGTTTCAATTCATTCAATTAATGGAACCCATACTATCATTGATGTTCTTTATAGCCCGGTTGGGCTCTTGTTCGATCCACGTCAAGCCCTTGGACTTAGGTACATATGAGCTATTCACCTCATTTTATGTATGTATTTGGGCTTTAAGTTGTGCTTATCATATTAAACTCTTATTGGATTTTACACAACCCATACACACACCAATTGAGACTTGTTATGGACTTATATCAAAAATGAGTGGATTGGGCCCTTGTTGGGCCTTTTTACAAGTCCATATTCATTTAATACAATTGTCTATACTTATAATCTTGTTTACTTATTCTTAAACCTACAATAATATATATTATGGTCATACACAAACAATTTATGTGTACACCACACTGGTGTGCACACTAACACTTCACACACCGCCGTCTTGTGCACACACACCCCACTGGTGTGTGCCCCCCACTGTGATTTACCATGTTCACATTCATTAGTACATTACTTTATTATTTAAAACTATGTTATATACACATTTTCACTATTCCAAACATATGCAACTGTTGTGTACACCCCAATATGGTGTACACATACGATCGTGTACACCCCCTCATGTGGTGTACACACCCATTGTTGTGTACACCCCATTGTGGTGTACACACATTGTACACCCTTACATACCATTCACGCCCCAAAACAGTTTCTATGCAAACCTAAACCCATACATTTCATGAAAACAATCCCACCAAAGTGCTCACACCCACACCCCAATGGGGTGTGCACATACACACACCGTACGCACCCCACTCTATCACACACCCTACACAACACACACACTTCTTGTTTCCATTAACATCCCACATTACAATGTTAACATTTTTCATCAAAACATCACTCATCCACACATACAAATTGCCACACCTAGAGGTCACCTAGAGGCCGCCGAGGGCCGCCGAGTCGACGTCCGTCGATCGGCCCCTAAAATAGTGGTGAAACACGCCCAAAGCGAGTCCACAATCCATTCGAAAATAACTTGAAAACGGTGGGTAGAGGAGCACAAAACAGGTGGGAGAGAGAGAGAGCACGGTTGAGGTGGCTCACCTTGGTGTCTCCGGTGAGTGGTCGAGGTTGAGGGACCTCGTCGGGGGTCCGTGGGATGGGATCCACGACCGTGGAGGAGATGATGAATAGTGTGTTAGGGTTTTAGGGTTTGGTTTGTTTTTATAACAACAAGTTAGCCGAAATGGTGGTCACCGGAGTGAGAGGTTGTAACACATATCATCTCTCATCCACTCTCTTGTGTCACTTTAACAATCCTATCCTAACCTATTAAATTAACCCCATTCTCTACTCTCGGTGCCCCGCGTTCGACACGCTTCTCGAGGCGGTCCCACTTTTGGGATTTGAATAAATTCCCTCTCTCGAACCCTCTTTGTTTATTTTGCCCACTAAAATGGTTCTCTTTCTTTTTCTCGCTCGAGACCCGTAAAAAATACTAATATACTAATACATGCATTATCATCCACAAATAACCAAATTTCGAGTCGTTAAAGACCATGAGCTGGAGCTCACTCACTCGGAGGTACATTTTTTTCTCACGTGACGCGCATCTCCCCACTGTTGTGTTTTCCATGATGGGGGCCACGACCGTCGGAGGCGGTCCTAGGTGGTTCACACTCTGGTCGCGAACACTTTCTCTTTGTTTTTGCACGTGGCACAATTGTTTCCATGATTCAGTTGGCCGCCAATGGGAGTGGTCAGAGACCATCTCTAGTGGTTCACCACTGTCTTGGACCACCCAATCTCGCGACATATGCATGGAGACAGTTGTTGGTGTAGTCGACTATTTCATTTTCTTTATCATTAGTCAATTGGTGGAGGTGTTGTCGTAGTCAAGAATGACCCACAAGCGGAGTTTCAAAATACCCTTAACCTTGCGGTGGACGTGAAGGTCTGTGTTTGTATCGATTGTCTTACTATTTTGTGCGAAATAGGATCATATGCGCCTTGTTTACTGTTTCGACGGAAACCGCCATGCTTGGCGACGCTGCTGGCCGAACCACCTCATGTGGGGGGGTTTGTCGGGGACCACACCAAACTGTGGTTGATGTCTTACAACCTCTGAAGGGTATGAAACAACGTTGTTAATGTGTATTATCGTGATTTCATGTGGTGTTAACGTCGAGTCCTTATATGCGTGTGTTGACGTAATTCGAATTGGTGGAGGGTTTTCTGAAGTTCCCATGCCATGATAACCTTTCCCCGACATCGGACAACACCAGGGAGGTTCCATGCTCACGGGTACATGTCGGTTTGGCTTTCATGACGAGTTATGGTGGAGTGTTGGTTTATGTTGGAACATCACGTGGCGATGCATGGTTATGACGTCATGGTCACGCCGCCAATCCTTAAGACTATGGCGTTACCTATTAACGAATGAGCCGAGCCTATGATTTGAGATGAGGCTTATACATGTTGTTTCAAAACCCAAGATAGTCGTGTTTTCATTGGATTTTGATCGTTTTTATCGATTGGTTTATCGAGTTGTTGAGTCGTTAAAACACTAAGAATACGATGGGGTTTCAATCTAGGTTAGATAGTGACTTAACCCATTAATTAGAGTTTCCAACCTTGTCAGGTAGCAGGAAACTTAGGGATACGTGTTAGGATTCGCGAGAGTGTGTTCGTGGGTTGCGTTGTCAAGTAAGTACACACGTGTATGTGTGTATGTTAGTAAGCCAGTAAGGAAATAACATGTGATTTATACATTCCTTTATTCATTGATAATGTTGAATTGAGCCTTTGCTTGAAATTCCATTCCATATTGTTTGTTGTATGTTCTTGGCATGAGTGTGTGTCTCGAAGGTATCATGTGGTCCCGCACTAGCTGGGAAAACGAGGGTGCCTCCTGTTGGACTAAGTGGTTAGTCATTCTAACTCCGATCGGGATTTTGATGGAAACAAACAAGGTGAAAATATACTAATAAATATCAAGTGCATTTCAGTTTTTGTCAAAGGTTGCAAAACATCACATCACGCGTATTCGAGCATTCAAGCTATACAAGTTCAAGATTCGGCACACAAAAGGGAATGAAGACGAAAGATCAAACTATGTGTTGTAATATTGATATAAGGTATACAAGTTCATTTACGCAAGCCTATTGCATTAGTTCAAGCACATCGAGCTTTTCAAATGAATTTTCAAATGTCAAGTGATTATTTGAAGTTTTAAGTGGAACATAACACATAACTCGGTCTTTAAGTTTAAACAATGTTAAATTATGTGTTTATGTTCATATCGTACTTTGAAAATCATTGTGGAAGTTTTCGAAAAAGAAAAACTTGTTTTGAAATGTTTTTGAAAAGAAACTGTACATTTGAGAAAAACCCCTCGCATGTTATGAAACCGAGATTCTTTATTTTCGGGATTTGTAAAAATATCCGGACCACCCAAATAGGCTTAATGATCCATAACAAACATATATAATATGTTTTATGAGGGTTGGTAGGGTCCGGACGCGAATAAGGATCGCTAACACAAAGGACATAATTAATTATTTTGAGGTCCCTGCAGTTAGCGTGCTAATATTAATATTAGCGCGCTAAGTGCAGAGTTAGCGCGCTAATATAAAGATATAACGCCTTAATTGCATTCCTGACAGCTTTTTTTAAAAGCTGAAAAACAAAATTTAATTTGAAGTCTTGATGAATTCTGGGCCCTTGGATCCCTAGAACAGTCACAAACTGATAAAATGAGATGTGTAACACTATAAAACCACCAAGAACATTGTTTTGTTCTAACAAGAAAGAAAAACACACAAAAGATCAAAGCTTACAAAAAGAAGAATATTGATTTTTGTAAATGAGACAAAAAGATTCTTGAGGTTGTTCATTCATTCTAAAATCCAACACTTTTGAGGCTTCCAAAGGTGTATAACAAACTTTTCAAAACATTTTTTCAAGTCACTTTCTTGGAGTTGTAAGAAAGTTTTTTATCCTAGCTTTTTCTTGTGCTTAGATTCCATAACTTTGTTTGTTTGACTTGAAAATCGTTTGTTGTGTCTTTGAACACACTCATCTTGGATTTTGTGTTTAAACTTATTTTATTAAACTAGGATTTGGTTTGGACAAAAGTTTGCACTTAAACTTGATTTTTATTAAACTTCTTGTTCTTGGCTTTGAAATTGGTTTTGCATTAATACATTAGCTTTTGAAATGATTTCATATTTGAGACTTGCACAAATCAATGACACATTTGCATATCTCATTTATTCTCATACTTCCATGCATTATAGTGGTTAGGCTCTAGGAGGCTTGCTAGTATTTGAACTTGGTACCACTTTACTTTGTAAGGTGTTTTTGATTATTTTTTGTTATTCGTTGTAATTGAATGATTGTAAGACTTAGTGGAATCTAAGTTAAAGGGAAGACCTAGTTGAGGCTAGGCAAAAATCCTAGTTGCGGCTAAGTAGGAAGTCCTAATTGTGATTAGGCATTCTAGGCTTGTAAGCTTAGGTTGTAACACTTATTTACAATATAAGTGGGGATTTAAAAATCCTAACTGGGGAGGTTATATAGTGGATGTAGATCATTGGATCGAACCACTATAAATCGTGTGTCACTTTCCATCTCTTCTATCTCATTCATTTGCATAGCATTCATATTCATGTTTGGTGAGCATATAGCATCTTGATTATTGAACTAAATTAAAAAAGGCGATAATTTTTATACACCTTATTCACCCCCCTCTTGGGTGTGGTTTCACCTCCTGCAGAGGTAACTGACCACCCCTAGTGTTATGTGTACTGGGTACTGGATTCGAAAGGTGTTGCGATGCCTCTCGATTTCAAGCTGTGCTAATGTTGCGACATTGCCCAGGGAGATCTTGCGAGATCTTGCGAGATCTTTGTCGTATTGCTGTGAAATTAGACCACTCATAGACCTTTTTTGAATCTTAGAACATGCAAATTTCGATTGTTTATCTATCAGTCTGTTTATCATGCACATGACTTGCTTTCCTGTTATTTCATTTTCACATGATATTTAGACTGTTTTACTTGTTAAATCATAAATTACTGTTATATTCTTCTGGCACTATTTTTGATTTTTTCAGTTACTCACCGTCTAGTTTGTGACGATGGGTGCATATAGGGTGGAGAGCAGCAAGGGCAAGGGCCCTACCTAGGTGACTTGCTTTGAGGACTTAGCAGAGGGACTGGGGAGACCATTATAGTAGGTTTTTATGTTTTGCTTATATGTATATCGTTTCATATATATGTTTTGGGTTATAGAACTTGGTATTTTTGATGAGATTGGTATCATGTATCTATGCATATCGAATTGTACATGAATACCCGAGGTTTTCACACTTATAGATTCCTACATTTCCCTTTGATTGAGTTATTTCCCTTATTATACTTGTTTAGTGTTCCAGCTGTGTATCATTGCAATAACTCTTTATAAATTGTTAAATTGATTAATTGAGGCTGATTAGGCTCGTCAGGTTGTCAAGTGATGACTCGGGGCTTGTACGGGTCTAGGCTTGGCGTACCCAATTGCACGAAAAATTGGGAACCGTCACAGTTAAACCAACAAAACTAGCAATGAGTTCAAAGCATGCACTGCCACTTTCCTAAAGGAAACTATTGCACTCCTATTTGCAAGAGTTCAACAAAAATCCAATAGGACACTATAAAGTCTCGATTTGCACTCGCAATAGTGAAAATTGAACTAGAGCAAATGGTGTAAGATTTAGGTGTATATTTCTTGCTCCCATGCCTCTCTTCTTATATACCCCTGGTCAAATCAGTAGAGAAGAAAGTGGGTTAGTGGGAGGTTCAACTTCCTTGGCAGTTGAAACTGCTCTCACTTAGTCTTTGTTGAATGGGTGTTTGACTACCCATTTGAGTTGGTCAATTAACTACCCATTTACAACAAATCAAAAATTACAACCATGGTTAGTTCACAAACACACGCGCATGAATGTGTTAAGTAAGCCTATTAAAAATGCCTAAAATGCGTTGTATGCGCAGCGCACACGTGTATTTCACTTTGCATACCTCTAGTGTTTCCTTTTAAACACTTACAGTAATTCAAGAGTATATATATATATATACTCCTTTAAAGTGGAGCTTTCTATTCTATGTGGGACTAAACATATTTCATTGTTTTGAAAATGTTCAACAATCCCCTACCATTTTCAAAATAAACAGATAATTGATCCAAGAATATTTAAACATTATATGCATAAATAATGGTATCTTACGATTTGAACCACTAATTTGTGAAAATCTCATTACATCATATCAGAATTACATAGTAGATAAGCTTTGACCAATTATTCTATTTGACAAGTAGTATAAACAGATCGCACATATAACATACACTAACAAACTGTCATATTTTCTAACACATTCAACATTGGCCTTGTGAACTTTTTCGGAGCCAAGCCCTTGAACTCCTTGAAGCAACTAAACTTCACATCCACATAAGTAGTTTCCAGTCTAGCACCCTCGCAATTTAAGCACCTTTGAAGACTATTAAAAGATTAACTCAACCTCCTCCCATTTTATGCGGCCCCAATTCTCTATAAAACTGGGTCCCACACTGGCCTAGACCTACGTGGACCCCGAGTCCTCACTCACAAAGTCAACGCATCCTAGTCAACCTCAAATCCTTATATTCATCATTAACTTATCATTTAATAGTGTAAATTATATGATTATATCATTATCAGTAAATTCGCAGTTGAAATCAACTATAATCAACTAATAACTAAGTAAATGGAAAAAGAACACAACCTATCATATGGAAACCCTGAGAAATGGATAAATACATGCATATCTGGTGATCAAGTATGATAATACATGATATCCCTAATCATTAATCCAAAGTATATCCCAGTGTTTTACAAAAAAAAATATAAGTACAATAATCACAAACAAAAAGACAAGACCTACTGTGTGAGTAAAAGAAAGAATCGCTCCGAGAGTCCTTAAAGGAAGTCACCTAGCATCGACTTCTTTCCCTCGCTCGTCTCAGCTCTATCTGCATCCACCGTCACAAACTAGACGATGAGTACATGAAAAATTGAAAGTATATCCAGAAGAACATAAACAATAATTCATGAATAACCAAATAAACAATCTAAGTATCATACGGTAATGAAAGACAGAAAATAATACAAATTGCATGATAAACTGACTAACAAATATAGCAACAAAATTTAATTGTCTATCGAGTCAAGAAAGACCCATAAATGGTCAATTACCACATCCATATCCACATCTACATCATAACCACATCCACAATAATCCAGTATTCGGGATGAAACTCAATATTAGGTGGGTAGACAACACTTCGTAGAAGTGTTCACATTAGCCCAGCTAATATGAACGCAGTAGTACTTTCACTACACACTTACGCCAAGACACTCAGCCAAGAAATAATATAATGGAATTCCAACGAATAGCTCAATTCAATAGAAATATCAATAATGGAAAATGAATTAATGTGTACCTTCTTATTGGACTACTAACGTACATTACATGCCTCAAATACCGTAAAATGTCAATCCTCACGTAACTCTCTAGCTTGTTCAATTCAAATTCTCAAAGCCTAACAATTATTCAACCTAAATTTTATTCAATTAGAGTCATTCCATGACCCTAGATAGTCCCCCAAAGTTTCTCAAAAGTTTTGAAAATTATTTGAAAATAATATGTTTTTACTATTCCAGACGCCGTGAGTGACGTTGCTAGGGTATAAGTCCCACGGCGTCATATAAAGCGTGGATTTTTCAAGTCATTGATATGGACGTCCGCAGGTGACGACGCCATAGTTTTTGCCCACGACATCATCTAAAGCGTCGATTCTCCAATTCGATTTTGGATTGCACGTCGTGATTGACACCATGAGCATAAATCCTCCACAGTGTCCCTTGCAGTGTGAGTCCCTGAACTCGTTTTCTGGGGTTTTTCGAGCCTCAGCTCGCGTCGCCGCGTTCCGAGCCTATCTTAAACTCTTAGAGGACGTCCAAAACAACACACACCACTTTGCCTTATGTCGAAACACCGACCAATATCATGATTCGAAAATTACACAAATATCACTACAAATTCCCAAAATTTTCACAAGCTTCAAATACTCAAATCAACTCATAAAACCTCAATAATCAAACTCATTTACAAAATTCATCGAAAATCTCATTCGAAATCATCATGATGAAAACCCATAAAATTTACGTCAAAACTTAGGCAAACATGAGAGGAGTCGAGATCCTACCTTTGTACGTGTGATTGATCAATCCTCGACATCATACCAAGCTCGAAAACCCCAAAACCCTTACGTCACCACGTTTGTTCGAGAGGAGAGAAAATGAGATAAGGAGGAGAGGGAAAAGGTGGTGACCTTTTATACTTCTCACTTCACCACATACACACATGAATCTCGAGGCATATCTTGTGTCTCTCCTTTAATCCATCCACCAACTGTGACACCAACTTATAACTTCAATGGATGACTACAACTTCAATACTTAGCCATTTCTCACTCACAACTCGCATTCTCGGACCCGTGCCACCTCATGAATCTCACGTCGTGCATTTTCGGACACAACAACGCTCTCGCATATTAATTTATTATTTATTATTTTTCAATAATTCGCTAATTATCATTTTCCTGGTATTTAAATACTCATATCATACCTTAAAATTCTCATTTTTCTTAGGCCAATCTCACACCCAAATCCGTAGCGATAAACAAAACAAAATCACGCACTATGACATACAGAGTTCACATTCGGGTATAAATAATAGTACAAACATCACAAAAAATAAAATATACCTCAGTGTTAACTCCCAAGGCTTGAGTAATATGACAAGTCACAATTGTCAGGTCACAGTCCTAAAACACGACACGTGTCACCAAATAAATTTAGAGGGTCATTACACTTAACGTAATGTTAAGCATCGAGTTGAGTTTCCATTATTGATGACTTTAATTCATGGGCTTGAGACCATCCCCCTTGATGTTTTATTCACTAAGTCTCTTGACAATCCTTTTGTAAATGAATCTGACAAATTTTGACTAGATTTCACATAGTCAATTGTGATAACTCCATTTGTTATCAATTCTCTGACACAACAATATCTCAGTCCAATATGTCTGGACTTGCCATTGTACATTTGACTATAAGCTCTTGCCAATGTGGCTTCATTATCACAATGGATAGATAAAAAGGAGCTAATGGCTTAGGCCATAATGGTATCTCGTGTAATAAGTCACATAACCATTCAGCTTCTTTTGAAGCCAATGTTAGTGCAATAAACTTTGATTCCATGGTGGAACTAGCCATTAAAGTTTGCTTCTTTGAAGCCCACGAGACTGCACCTCCAGGAAAGTGTGAAAATCCACCTACTTATAGAAGCATAATTTTGATCTTTCACAATCCAACTTGCATTTGAAATTCCTTCTAAAAGATTGAAGGATATCCACTATAGCATAAGCCATAATTAATTATTTTCTTCAGATATTTCAAAACTCTTCGAATTGCAAACCAATGTAACTCGCTTGGATTAATTGAAAATATGCTCTACTTGCTACTACCAAGGCAATATATGTCTTAGTACATGTCATTGCATTCATTAAGCACCTAATTAATCTATAATACTCCATTTGTGAAACTGGATTATCGGTATTTTTCACTAGCTTAATACTTGGGTCTAATGGGGTAGATATAGGGGCGCAATTCATATGATTGAATATATTGAGAATTTTCTCAATATAATGAGATTGAGTTAGAGTATACTCCCCTCATCTCTTACTATTTGAATCCCGAGAATAACATCAGCTTGCCCCATATCTTTCATTTCAAATTTACTTGAAAGTAAGGTTTTAGTCAATTGAATTTGTTTCAAGTCAGTTCCAAAAATCAACATGTCATCTACATAAAGACAAATAATGACACTATTTTCCTTTTCATCAAGCTTGCTATATATACATTTGTCAGATTCATTTATTTTGAATCCATTAGCAAGTATAACTTGGTCAAATTTTTGGTGCCACTATTTTGGTGCTTGCTTTAATCCATACAATGATTTTCGCAATCTACACACTTTATTTTCTTGACTAGGCATAATGAACCATTATAGTTGGTTCATACATATTTCTCATCCAATTCTCTATGTAGGAACGCAGTTTTCACGTCCATTTGGTGGATGACCAACTTGTTTACAGCTACAATTGCAATAAGAAATATGATTGTAGCAATTCTAGCTACTGGTGAATAGGTGTCAAAATAGTCTATTCCATACTTTTAGGTAAATTCGTTAGCAACCCTAGTCTGACTTTATGTTTTTTAATGGATCCATCATCTCTTCTTTTCCTTTTGAAGAGAAACTTGCATTTAATGGGTTTACACTCAAGAGGTAGATCAACTAGCTCCAAAGTATTAGTACCCATTATTGAATCTATCTCATCATTCAATGCTTCTTTCCAGAAAGTTGAATGTCTTTCTTTCATTGCTTTCTTAACTATTTGAGGATCAGCTTGATCAGCTTTCCTATTAAAACAATACAGAATTTATCTAGTTACCGTTTCTCTACTTCCTTCAACTAGGAATGTAAAGAAATCAAAATCAAACGACTTAATTTTTGAGCTCTTATGCTCCTTCAAAGTTCAGGAACTTCTACTATTTCATTGTCTTTCTCACTTTTAATGACTTCCTTTCCTTTTTGGATTTGTTCAGGAATATTTTTGGGGACAGATTTAAATCTAGTCTCATTAAAATTGTATCACTTGATTCAATTACAGTATTCACTGAAATCGACTTATTAGGCTCAATTACCATGAACCTATATGTCTTACTGTGTTGTGCATACCCAATGAATATACACTCCACTCCCATTTCACCCAATTTCCTCTTTTTTGGTTCAGGTGTTTTTACTACTGCTCTACAGCCCCAAACTATTAAATGATTAAGGTTTGGTTGTCGATTATTCTAAAGATCATATGGGGTGACCTTATTCCTCTTTTGTGGAATTCTGTTCAAAATATGGCATGCAATCAGCAATGCCTCTCCCCAAAAATCACTACTTAAACCTGAGTTTGATAGCATAGCATTAACCATTTCGGTTAGAATGCGGTTTTTGTGTTAAGCCACACCATTTTGTTGTGGTGTATAGGGAGTTGTAGTTTCATGGACTATACCAGTGGACTCAAAGTACTTTGGATCATAGTATTCTCCTCCCCTATCAGATCTTAAACATTTTATGAAGGTCTCACATTGCAACTCAGTTTCTACTTTATAGGCCCGAAACTTAACCATTATTTCATCTTTGGAACACAACAAATAAACATAACGTAATTTGTTGTAATCATCAATAAATGTTACAAAATATTTATTGCCTCCTTATTGATGGTGTAATATGCGTGTCACATACATCAGAATGTATTAAATCAAACAATTTTGGATTTCTTTCAACAACAGGAAATGAGTTTCTGGTTATTTTTGTTTTTATGCATGTATTGCAATTTCCTTCATATTTATCAAATAAGGCAGTAAATCTAAATTAACCATGTCATATAATTTTCTGAAATTAACATGTCCTAATCTATGATGCCATAAGAATGAAGGAAACTCAAAGATATACACAAAAACAACATTCTTATTAGATAAAGAGATTACATTCAACTTAAACATACCCCTTGGACATTATAAACTTGTCAACCTCAAATACAAGCCTAAAGCCAAACTTGTTCAACAAACTACCCGACACCAGATTCTTCCTAACTTTAGGTACATAATACACATTAGTAAGTGTTACAATTTTTCCAAAAGTAAACTTCAGTTCAACACTACTTATGCCTTTGACAGAGACAATAGTGACATTTCTCATGTACAAGACAATATTTTCATCTACTGCCTCCATGGTCTTGAAGAATCTTTTGTTCTTGCAGACATGTCGAGTAGCTCCAGAATCAATCTACTAAGCCATGTCATTTTCAACGACGTTGATTTTAGAAATCATAGCAATGAGTTCATCATTGTCGTTTCTTGCATTCTTTACAGCACTTGAGGAAACATGATTTTTTTCCTTTCTTCCTCTTCTAATGGTGACAATCAGACTTGATGGGACCATCTTTCCTGTAGAACTAACAAGATATTTTTTGCTTCTTTTGATTTTGGTTTTGATAGTTTGGCTTTCCTCCAGGCTTTTTGAAACCACCAGGCTTGTTAGGCTTGATCCATAAAGGATTTTTGAACTTTGCTTCCTCCACCACATGCACCTTAGAAATTTCTTGAGCATTCTGCTCTTTTTAATTTTCTTGTATGCGACAACCTCTTTATATGAAGATGGTTAGCAAGTTCATCAAGAGTGATGCCTCTTTTTTATGCTTCAGAGTTTGTTTGAACTCCTTCCAAGATGGTAGTAGTTTGTCAATAATAAAAGACACAACAATAGTTTCATCCATAACAAGATTATGTTGAGAGAAATGATTACAGATTCTCTCAATTTCACGAAACTGTTCCATGAAAGATCTATCATCTACCATTTTAAAGTTATTAAAATTGGAACATCCACCTTGTCATATCCACCTTGTGGTACCTTGCCTCCAATTTCTCCCATAGTTCCTTGGCAAAAGGAACATCGTGGTAGAGATCGAATAATGAGTCCTCCATCGCGTTCAGAATGTGACCTCTGTAGGTATGGTCATCTGTCTCCTACTTCTGCCTCTTTCGGATCTGGTCGATAGTTTCATCATTAGACTCACAAGTTTAGGTGTATTCAGGACATACACCAGATGAAGTGTCATCAGTAGGAAATGGACACGCTTCTGCCACATCATAAAATCTCCTCCATCGAAGCGATCGAGCTTCATGATGTTTGTCGATAGTTCCTTGATCGAAGCCATTGTAACAAGGAAAAATTTCCTTTAGATTGTTAGACCAGCAGAGTAATGACTTCAAAGCATGTAACACTGCCGCTTTCCTAAAGGAAGCTTTTGCACTCCTATTTGCAAGAGTTCAGCAAAAATCCAATAGGATACTATGAAGTCCCGATTTGCACTCACAATAGTGAAAATTGAACCAGAGCAAATGCTGTAAAATTTTGGTATATACTTCTTGCTCCCATGCCTCTCTTCTAATAGAAGAAAGTGGTTTAGTGGGGGGATTCAACATTGCTCCCACTTAGTCTTTGTTGAATGGGTGTTTAATTGCCCATTTGAGTGGGTCAATTAACTATGCATTTACAACAAATTCAAAAATTACAAACATGGTTGTTGTAAATTCAAAAATTACAAACATGGTTAGTCACGCACTCTAAAGTGCTAAGTGCGCCTAAAATGTGCCTGTGGTTCACTTTGCATACCTCTAGTGTTTCCTTTTAAACACTTAGAGTAGTGCAAGAGTATATATACTCTTTAAAGTGGAACTTTCTATCCCATGTGGAACTAAACACATTTCATTGTTTTGAAAATTTTCAACAATCCCCCACCATTTTCAAAATAAACAGATCATTGATCCAAGAACATTTAAACATTACATGCATAAATAATGGTATCTTGCATAAATAATAATCGTACCTGTATAAGGAAGGGATTTCGAGACCAATATCATGTTTTACAAATGATGGCAAGATTTTAATACAATCCTCTTACAAGGATCTTGCTATGTTGAACCCTGAAAGTGGCAAATACAAAGACTTAGACATTCATCCATGGATTAAGAGTCTCTTACGTTCATGGTACTGGATCGATGCATGTACATGCACATGTACACCAAACCTAGTATCAATCAAGAGATTCAAGACTGAAGTTGATTAGTGTGTATTGAGACTCTTGACAAAAGATCAACGTCTTAAGTAATTTTTTTATCAAATAGTGAGATCTACTTTCTTTTTCTTTCTTTCTTTTTGATGAGTGTTTGTTTTTTTTTTTTTTTTTTAAAAACAAGGCGGGAGAAAGTACACCTTTGACATCATTTACAAGAATAGTCAATAAACCAACAGGAACCTAAGATAGTTCTAACCTTAATTGGCCGAGCTACCTCAAACCTCCTGATTAAAGCCCGACTAATTCTATGGGGCTAAGAGGTGCCCCTACCACTAACTCAAATGTTGAAGAAAATTGATGCAGTTGTCACAAAATCTAGTACTTGATTATTGGTTCTTTTAGCATCAAAGATCTTGGATTGAAATCCTGCATTAATAAAAAGATCTATCTTTACAATGATCGATACAATGATCGAACTAATTTAGCTCTAGACACTTTGTCCAACAGGTTCGATCTACTAGAAAAGTTATCAAATTTTTCGAACCTTAGTCCCTAAGGACGTGGTGCAATAGCAACAAGATGAACATCATAATTCAATTTAAAGCAGAGGTGGTGTGGTGTTATGGGGTTGGGGAGCCTGATTAACTCCCGAAGGCCTAGTCGAGCCAAAGAAAGAGGAAAGGGCTAAAAAAAGGTCCGAACATCCACAAATATAATATGAAAAGAAATGTTTGCCAAGTTAATATAGTCCATTGCTCACTTCAATCTCATTGGAGTGAGCACTTATGGTGAAAAAAGGGAGATAAAATAAAAAGAGGAAATGTTAGAATGACAACACTATGTCACAATAGAATGCACAACAACCGATGTATTGTGTGGGCCCCACATTAAAATAAGGTGTTGGATGTGTCCTTTTATGGGATTCTGATGTGGGGCCACACTCCACATCAAGTGTTGCGCATTTTTTTTTTTCATATATATATGGAGAACGATGTAGAAGACCAATACAAGGTAGCAAAAGCAAGACAAGCTTGTTACAACAAGCATAATCTTGGTCTAGCAACCCCATTAGCTGTTGTGCATTCTATTGTAACACAGCCAAGAAATTAGACACATTCAAAACATAAATCTCTAGTTTGCTTTAGGCCTAGAAGCGCTTCAATCACCTTCTCAAGATTCGTAAAAGATAATCCACTGGGAGAAGCGGCCTCTTAGGCTCTCTTTCTTCCACTCCACAGCTTTTCTCTTCATCCACACCCTTCTCTCCCTCCATCACCTCTCTCACAATCATCTCCACATCCTCTCTTCACATCACTTGCTTATTGTTGTCCAAAACAATAAATAATGATACTAATATATATGACTAAACAAGTTTTACAAATAATTAATAACAGAATCAATCAACAAAATAAATTTCTAACCGGAGGCTTGCATAGAAGCAATATCCTAAGACAGAAATTTCCTTAAATTCGATGATTGAATTTTCTTTAAAGATCTACCCTCAGGATACAACCGGATGCCCTTTCGAACCAAAAAAATCATCAAGTTCAAAAGTTTGTCAAACTGTGATTTTCTTCTCTCTCAGAAAAAACAAAATTCGAAATCCAGTAAGTTTCTAGTGTTTTAGTTCCACTTAAATAGAACTTGAGGCACTGGTTCAAACCAATGTGACTGTTCAAGTTCGAAAATAACATATTCAACAGTCACACATGTTCACAACAGTCGCACTGTTCACAAAATAACAAAATTAACTGTCAAAAATTAATTTTGAAATAAAAAATAAAATTTTATTTAATTTTACAAGACTAACAAATCTAAGCCCAAAGGTTGATATATATATATATATATATATATATATATATATATATATATATAAATATTTAGAGTAGATGCTTGTATAGAAAGAGTTTGTATTCTTTGAAGTGAGCAATATGAAACTAAATGATTGTTATATTCAAACTTGAAGCATTTTTCAAGTTCAACACGTATCTCCACACATATCCCCAATGCACACAAGAATACCTGCAATTCATCGGTTGCTCCGGGAAGAATGGCCAACAGGTCATCGGCACGTTTGCACATATCACCTCAGGCGTCGTGTTCCACCCGCTATGCGTCAAGAATGCGCCAACGGAAACATGGCTCAGCAGTACCTTCTCTTGTGGACACCAACTTGTAAATAGACACCTCTCTGTAGTCTCTGATAGGAGTTCTTGTGGAAGAGCAACCAAAGAAGAGTTACTAGTTACTAGTTACTAGTACTAGTATCATTGCTTGTGATGAGATCAGGCCTAATGACCCAAAGAAAAGGATGGTTACTATTAATGAGACCCGAAGCGAATTCAATGAAGTCTTGAGTCGACATTGTTGTGATGCTCCCAAAGTTCACGTAGACGATAGAATTGGGTGGCTTCGAGCTGAGCCAATTTAGGCATTTGAGCTCTTTTTCCTCCCATAGGTTTGATCCAATGGACTTGTATCTTGTAATATTGTCTTCTGAAATCATCACATGGTTGAGGAGCAACTGAAGAGGGCCAATAGTGCAGACAGGGGGAAGCTTATGCTCGGAGTTCCAAAGCATTGAACGAGTTGAAGAATATCGCAGAGGCTTCGTACGATCTTTTTGCTTCTCCTATGGAGAAATTCAGCATTACGTCTTCAAGGTTTGTAGTTCCAATGCAACTAGGTAGATCTTTAAGTCGGATGCGCTTCATTCCCGGTATCCAATCGATCGGCATCTCTAGATAACCGTTGAAGCAATCTCTTTCATCGAGCACAACATTGAATCAAAGTGATTTAAATGAGTTTAATTAGACATCACTATTAACATGAACATGAAACTTAATTATATATGGAGTTCATCAATGATTACATGTATGTACCTTTGAGAGGTACAAAACCTCTTTGAATGAGTGGCTCATAGTGCAAGAAGGCCATGAAGCCACCAACACTAGGAGTCCAAAACAACACTTCAGGAAGACCAATCTCTTTAGCAACTTGAAGAGTGAAACTCATGACACCATCAGATAGTATGCAGCGCACTGGAGGAATGGAGGCAGTGTCGTTGAGTGTGGCGATAAGATCACGAAAGGGAATTAGACAATTCTTTCTAATCGAGTCACAGAGAGCAGGGATGTCTAACCGGTTTGTGAGGTCGAGAGACCAGAGAGGAAGCCTGTCGGGGATAGATTTGGAGCGGAAGGCCGGTAAGCTGTTGAGAGAGTGGACTTTGGTGAATGAAGTGGGTGCTAACTGAAGTCACATACAAGCCTTTGCAGTGAAGTGGTTTGGCTAGTTTAAGCATTGGTGTTGCATGGCCCAGAACAGGGAATGAACACTTACTACATGAGGCTTGTTGCTTCTTTCACTCATCTCTCTCTCTAGATCTCTTTATCTATCTGGGCAATGCAATGCCATTTCAATGAACTCATTTATAGCTTTAAAGAGATGACCATGACTAGTTTTAGATGTCAAGTTTTGTTGATGCCACGTTTTTGTACGTATGTTTGGTTTTGTAGGGATTAAATGTATTGCCACTTTTGATAACATGATCAAGCCTGAGAAGTTTATCGCTTTGGCTCTCTCTTTTCAACTTCAATGGAAGTCAAACCCACGACTTTTAACAAGTGATGCCTCATCGAATCAATGTTACTCTCTCAAATGGCTCAACAGTTTTTACAGAACACAAGCAAACATAATGTTTCCCTCTTGAACCAACAAAACCAAAATAAGTAAAAGCTCAGAGAGACATTTATGTACAAACACTCACAAACACAAACAAAATATCTATATGAAGAAAAAAAGAGTAACACTGAAATTGAAAAAACGAAGTTTTTTTTTTTTTTTTTTTTTTTTTTTTGTTCAAACCTCTACTTCCATGCAGATGCAACAATCAAAATCTTGTCTTCCCAACCAAAGTGCAGTGCACCTCCTTCCTCCTTCACCTTGTACCTGTCACAGTACTCTTTCAGAAGAGCCCGAATCGTTCTGTTCACATATGAACTAAGAGGGCAGGACTTGAAACCTGCCATCGTCATC
Source organism: Stephania japonica (assembly GCA_039657345.1). Classification (NCBI taxonomy): domain Eukaryota; kingdom Viridiplantae; phylum Streptophyta; class Magnoliopsida; order Ranunculales; family Menispermaceae; genus Stephania; species Stephania japonica. The sequence continues at coordinate 11,132,243 of CM077564.1, read as the reverse complement.
CTTGCCCGCCATTTTCCTGCTACTTCGTACCTTTCGATACGATCCTCTCCTTCGCAAGCCACTATGTTGATTATGTCTCGAGCAAGACACTGCTTCTCCACATTCATCCTATCTTTGCTCTCCCTAGGTAGAGTCGCGTCAAGTGACTCAAACACGGCTGAGTAGTAGTTGTAAGCCTCCACAAACCTTGGAAAGAAGGGGGCGGTGTTGGTGTTCACATCTTGTTCGACCACAGTCACCAGCTTTGGTTTTAGGCTCTTCACCATACGTAGGAGCTGGTCTCTCTGATTCACGGTCGAGACGCTCTCATCTGGCATGTGGTGAAGCTGGAAGGCGAAGTTGACAACTAGCGCCTCATTCGGCCTGCAATCAAGCATAGAAGGCACAATGTCCTCGGTCTTGGAAGATATAGTGCGGAACTCAAAAGGCACCCCAAAATCCTCAGCATGTTTCTCAAGCCGCTGGCCAATGATCTCTAGGCCGCCCAATGAGCGTTGCACAGAATCCGGATCATCAATTCCTGTTATCCTCATGTGTGGTGGCTTTCCTGGCCGCTTCGCAAGAGCTTGGATCAAAGTTATGTACTGACTTCCTTGATTGACGTCGAAATCAATAATATGAACTCTCTCTTCGTCCTTGAATGCTTCCTCAATTGCACCATTTGCTGCCATGAATCCAAACTTGAAACATGGGCACACCTCAAACAATATCTGCATCGCTGAAAGCCGATCAATAGTGGGAGGCTCCTTGCATCTCAGCGCCTTGTAAAGGCCCTGGCCTGATGCAGCGATACGAGCAGCAAGCCCCTCCACCATGTAGGCTGCAATCCTCTGCGGCGGATCCCCTTGAATAGACACCATATCGCGAAGCTTTGTTATAATGGGCAGTACCTCCTCTCGCTTCCCATCTGAAATTAAAGCAGCACACTCGAAAAGCAATTGTTTAGGAGTTAGATTCTGAAATGAAAGTGGACTAGAAACTGGGGGGTTTGCCACCAAATCTTTGTTGCAGCTGATGCTGCTGACGTTGGAGCTAGACGAAGAGCATTCCTTCGGTGAATTAGGGAGCACCAGATTTTTAATCGAATCAGCCCAATCGCAGTCGATATTCATGCTTTCATCCAAGCCGCCTAACACAACATCGTCATCGTTGTCCATCAGGAGCTCCCTCTCAAGCTCTTGAAGCTTCAACTTCATATCATCATCATATTCCATTATTTCCTGATCTAGGTTCAGCTCATCTAAATATTGCGACACGGAACACTGTTGGGAGGCACTCAGATTTCTCATGTAAGAGTTACATGAGTTTTGCACTATATTAGAACATGAGCCAGCGATCAACTCATAAGAACCACTTCCCTGAGGACTAAACATGGCTTCCGAAGTGCCTAGGTTAGATGGAGAGTAGAACTCTGGTCTTGAGGTCGGAGACTCTTCTGTAGGGGAGTTGGAAAAGGACTGTTGGTCCAGACCCTCATGTAAATATGATTCAGGTCCATATTTGATCTTGCTGTTATTGGAACTAACAGTCTGAGTTGATAAACCAGATGTATTACTGCTTCGACTTAATGAGTACAATTTAGGCTCAACATATGAGGCAGAGGACGGATCTGCAGGCCTGACTAAAGACATGGTATACTTCAAAAGCTCCGGGTACTATTTGTTGAAAAAGATTCTAACAAGCTAATCTGATTGCTGTACTGATGGTAACACAAGGGCCATTGACTTCTTCACACAATTTGCAGCAAGAGCCACCACAATATATTTCTATCGTCTCAAGGAGAAACCTCGGAATGACCTATTGGTATATAGTCTCAAAGATCTTTGCAAACAACACCTGGAATACCTGAAATATGAATAGAAAATTTATTTAAGCAGAAAGGTCACTATAGAGCACACAATTTTTATAGTGCAGCATCAGACCAAGAAATCAAATAAACAGAAGGGGAAATAAGACATAAGTTAATGTGGAAAAATGAATCGAACCAGACTACTGTTAGTCAAAAAAACTAATGAATAAGGGTAAAGCTTGACTTCCAGAGGATAAAATTGCACCACATTCTTATAAATAAAAAAAAGTAACACATTTGGGAAATGAGATTTTGTGCCCATTTAGAAATTGTGTCCGCTTAAACTTCACATTCTTATCAAACCAGACTGCTGAACATTACACTTTCATATATAGCCACTGTAGAAATTGTGTCCGCTTAAACTTCAGCAATTCCTATGATCATCCCTGCCTCTATCACTAGACCATAGGCAACATCATGTTAGTGCTATAGTTAATTTTTCAATTTTGACGAAAAATTATGGTCTCCGCTGTCATAAGAAAACTTCCATGTCAACTACCATCATCTCATTGACATACCAGTGACACCACTACATTCTCTCTTAGTCGAAACAAGTTCCAAAACATATAATCTTTAGTGTTTCCATCTTGTTAATTTAAAGGAACGGCACAGCTATCACTTGACAATGTCAAATTGTCAAAAACCAAAACATCAAAATGAAGTTCTTCTAAAAACATTTATCCAAGATAATTTACTTTTTAGTTCCTAAATGCAAAATACTCAAGAAGTATAATAGAAATGGACATGGGGCGAGTTCAGGCTGATCTAGCACCCACCTGCCCGGCCATTGTCAGATCTACCACAAAGATGCCCCACATCCATTTTGGGCCCATTTTGGGCTTCTCCACTCAATTTGAACCAGATATGGCTGAGCTTAATGAAGTATATTCTATAGCACGTGGAGCAAGAGGGAGAGAAATTGGAGAGGAAAGGGAGAAGAGGAGAAAAAAGGGCTAGGGTCAGTTGCATCTCTAGCAATGAGATTTGAGTTCCTTTTCTAGTTTGAGATTGAGACTTGGTTGTTGTCGTACAGTGAAATGAGATTTGACTTCCACTCCGGCCACTTGAACAGTACCCATCAGATATGATCTAACTCTTCAACAATCCAAGAGCATTGAGTGATAATCATCTCCATATTCCATTCCAACCTTCCAACCTATCACTCTAAGACTGTAATTGCATCCAACTTTTAAGATACTTACAAGCAATCTTTGAAACAAAGCCAAAGGCATGTGATAGTTTTTAACACAATCGTCCGCATAACACCAAGAGAAACTTAGAAACTAAACAAGACAAAAACACAAAAATTGAATCATATAAATTCTAGTTTAAATTCAAACCATAATTAGTCATCAAAAGAAGATTCAAAATTAATAAGTGACAGATAACGAAAACACTTGTACAAACACTAGAGATATGTTTCAAAAGAATAACTACTTCGACTAACGGAAGCCAGAGATATTAATTGAGTCACAAGAAGAGGCTAATCTCATCTTTTTGCACATTACATTCCACATTAAAGAAGGCTCACTCCCACCTCCATCCCCAACAAAAAAATGTTTGAAAGATCATGGTGGGATACATGGATAGAAAAGCACCTCTTCGATTTATTCTCCGCAACTCACTGGAATGGAATAGGTTTCAACCTAAAACCAAACTTACCAATGTTTAAATAACAAACAATGAACAACATCTGTGCTAACGCAATCATCGATTACAAAAATAAACTGAGCAAAACAAAGTCTGAGTTGTCCTTCTGAAAACCCTAAATCGCAAAACATGACAATCAAAGAGCTCTAATCCCATATAGATTCCACCTTCTTTCCTTCCATTTATCATCTAAATTCCAGAGTGTAAGCGAAACTAGATTCGAAATACACGGAACTGAAACCAACAATCAAGATCTATAATTTGATTTTTTTTTTTTTTTTTTTTTTTGCAACAAATCTATAATTTGATTTCAATTTTAGTACATGCAACAGATATAGCTTTATTTTTCCTAGAACCCCCAAAAAAGAAAGGAACACAACCTTACACAATTGATTAAGAGATTCTCAACTTAAACCCCAAATAGATGAGCATAGACACACATGAATTTCAATAAACTAAAAAAAAAAAAATAAAAAAGATCTAACAAAATTAAACAAGGAATTGCTTAAATTGAAATATAATACCCAATCAAAAATGAAAACAATCACAGCAATCAAATCCCAAAAAAGTTAGAAACTATGTAAAGATCATCTCACCAGTTAAGAAAAAGAGAGAAACAAAAGAATCCATTAGATACCCTCAATAGATGCAAAGATTATCCACCAAACTCAGATACCCAGATGGCCAAAACCCACAAAGATTACACTCAGAGAGAGAGAGAGAGATTGGGCTCTGATTAAGAGGGTTAGTGGAGACCCAGAAAAAGTTGGACCATGTAGACCACCATCTCATGACATCTATACATCAATAAACTACTACAGATTGTGGGGTGGGTTTGGTGAAAAAGCAACAACAGGAAGAACAGAACACAAGGGGAGGAGACCCAGACAATCAAAACAACCCTTTTCATATAACATCAAAATGAAAAGAATAAATTTCACCCCCCCAAAAACACTATTTAGAGTTTTGGAGGGACCCATATCCCATATGTGATATGTCAAATTCAATTTATTCAACAAAAAAAATAATACTACCTTTTCATTATTAATGCAACAAAGGATAAATCTTAACTTCTGGAATCTCAAGAAAAATTTGAAAAACTCACCAACAAATTTTTCTACTCATCAATGAAGCTTCTGTGTTTTTTCTTCATCAGCTCCGTCTGGGTTATGAGGGAAGACTTTTACTTGTTCATTCATTCATGCCTTGTGTTGTCCGCATGTTTGCAGTGCAGCCCACTTGGCTGACGTTTTTGACTGTGCATTGCGTCATACAATGCTAAATAAATAACTGGGCCGTCAGCTCAGCCGTTTAAGCTATCGATTTTATTGGACGGATGCCGTTGATATGACTGCAGATTCAGAATTCTCGTATCTCGAGGAGGAGTGACGTTTTTTCGGTTTTGTTGTTTTGGAAGACAGCCACGGGTTTCAATCATGGCTTACGTATAAGTTGTAGTTTCTGACAGAGTGCAACAATAAAACTAACAATATCTGAGTAACGCACTGGAGTCCGTTGATGGACATGTACACTTGTTACGTCCGTATCTCGATACACCCGTTGTCTATTTTTCCTTTTTTAGCCACGAAAAGCTCAATAATCGAAGCTTTTTGGCATTTTGGACTTATCCTTCTACACATGTAGAATCTATGCACCCCAAAAGACATTAACTGGAGCCATCAGGGTTGCAAGTTGAAGTTACCGTCTCTCTCCCACGTGGAAAGCTTTGTTACCCCTTGTCTTATCCTACGGAGATTTATAAACGGTAAAAAATTATCACATCCATCAATTATGTAAAAATATTTATTTTGATCTTCACTCTTTAGTCTTTTTATCACTTAACTATTTTTTTAATTTTTATTTTATTTAAAAAATTGTCTTTCTCAAATAGAATTATTTTATTTTATTTTGGATATTGTTACGATGATTTATGAGTTACGAATTTATCATACTTAATTAAATATAAAAAATTTCTTAAATTAATATGACAAATATATTTCAATCCAGGGCCAACCCTTAACAGGGGCAGATGATGCAACCGCCTCGGGTCCCTCCCTTGTTGGGCCCCACTTTTTTTTTTAAAGAAATTGTTCCATAGGACAATAACATTTTCTTAAGAAAGTTTTATTGAGTATTTGTTCATAATTATTCAAATATGTTTGATTGCATATAAAAGAATTTTTTTCAAAACTCACCAATAAGTTTTGAAATAAATATAAAAACTATCTACCCAAAAAAATAAATATGAAAACTTACAATATATATATATATATATATATATATAAACTTACCACATATATATTAAATATATTAATTTTTATATTTAAAATATAAATTTAATGTGTCTTAATATAGAAACTCACATTTTCTCAAGAGAGAACTCAATTTATCCACCATAATAGGTGGAAAAATCTGTGGGTTTTAATATGAAAAATTAGCAACCGTAAAAAAATGTTTCGTGATGAAATTTTGGCTATCAAACACAGAAAAATATCATTTTCTCACTAAATTTATCATTTTTCTTGAAACATTTTCTTTTTCCGTCCAATCAAATAGGGCATTAGTGATTTGTACTCTCCTTTTATATTTTGTAAAGTGTCGCTATACACTTACCTTTTTTTGAACTCTTGTTAGTTTTACTTGATTTGAAGTAACTTTGTGCGGGTGAAATGCATATTTATTTAGAGTATTTAATCATAATTAGGGGGGGGGGATAATTACACAAACTTATAACCAAAAATTATATAAATTTTTAGTAAAAACTTAAAAAATGGAAAATTATATGTAGGAGCGAGGCGGGAAGCCTCGAAATCCTGCAAGATCCCATGGGGCGCGGGGCGAGAGCAATCCCCATCCTTGTCTTGCCCTGCATGACGGGACAAGATTTTGCCCTGTGTAGCACCCCATGGAGGACAAAAACAGGAAATATTTGCACCACCGAGGTGGGGCCTGTGGGAAACGGGGACTTCTAACCACACTTACAACCCTAAAAGCCATTCATGTATACCTCACTGTTATATGCAGGAGCGAGGCGGGAAGCCTCGAAATCCCGCAAGATCCCATGGGGTGCGGGGCGAGAGCAATCCCCATCCTCGTCTTGCCCTGCATGACGGGACAAGATTTTGCCCTGTGTAGCACCCCATGGAGGACAAAAACAGAAAATATTTGCACCACCGAGGTGGGGCATGTGGGAAACGGGGACTTCTAACTACACTTGCAACCCTAAAAGCCATTCATGTATACCTCACTGTTCAATTTTTTTTATCATATAAGGCACAATCCAAGGTGAGGAGAGTGTGGTGACTAATTTTGTGTATGGGTCATAAGTGTAAAAGTGGAGTTCACTTCAAAATGCCAAGACAAGATGGAGTATCCACTCCACACTTATAAACCTTATTTTTCTTTCTAAGTAGTTGATGTGGGACTATCCCAACATCTCCAACACTCACGAACCATACATACACAGATCTTGGTGCATAATACGCGGGTTGAGGCTGTATGGATGGCTCCGTAAGCAATGCACGTGTCTTGCATTGAGACATAACTATTGTCATTCTAGTATTTCCTCACATAATTAAGGATCGAAATTAAAATCTTTATCAAAGGAATTAAGTTATTATCATTACTCAAATTAATTAGGTGTTTTTTTAAGAAATATGTTTTTAAGAAAGATAGAAGACTCAACTTAGAATTTTATAGGCTTAAGTGACTAACTAGTAGGCCTAAGTAACTACTACATCAAGGCAAAGGTTGGTTTAATTGGTTGTTGTAAACTGTTGGTTCAACAGTTGCCTTTTACGGTTTTACTTTTACCACAAGTGATGGAGCTCCAAACAATTTTTAATTATTTATCCCCTTTTTTGTATTTGTTGAATCTCCCTAAAGTGGGAGAAATTTGTTTATAAGACCCGTTTAAAGGACCCAAGTCACCTAAGCTTTAGTGGAGTTTCAATCTTAAAAAATACAGCGGTAACAAACATAATCGTACAGAAAAGGTGTGGAGAAAAAGGCCCACCTGAAGATTGCATCCTCACCGTCGATGGAGATAATATTTTTCATGATCATCGTCATGATCATCAATGCGACAGCTATAGATTACTCAGCTGGGCAACCGTGTTTTCTCCACTAGGGAAACAAACACCTAACTTATGTAACGTGTGGACACGGATTTCTTCAATTTTAGGTTAGAAATCTTTATGAATCTGTACTGCTTTCTTTACTGGACAAGTTTTGCCTTAGAATAAGATATTAATGGCTAACTATAACAAACAATACCCTTTCTCAAAAAAAAAAAAAAAAGCCACGCTTAGTTTAGGCATCCCCACGGATGTAGGTGGGGCGAAGAATGAAGTTCTGCCTCTATGGGGCGGGGATTTCCTGCCAACTAGCCCCCAGAGGGTAGGGGGATAGGGGAACTTTCATCCCCGCCATGCGATGCTAGGCGAGGCGGGGCAGGGCGAGGGTGGTATTCCCCTCCCCACCCCTTGGGGATTCCCCGCTCCGCACTGTGGGGATTTCCCATGGGGAACCCTAAATATTCCTCGTGGAAATTCCTATTCCCCTTGAGATTTTCACATAACATAAAAATGCAAATGAGCTACACTTTTATTTAATAAACTAAACTAAACTAAAAACCTTTTTTTTTTAATAAACCAAACTAGTTTTTATTTATTTCAGCTAAAGCTTGCTTTGACAAATCCATTTTAATAGTAAGAAACTTTGTTGCTACTTTATTTCACCTTATATTATAGGTAACTTAAGGGGAAAAAGTGGCGGGATGGGGAATCCTTGTAGCGATCCTGGGGCCTGCCACGTCACGACACAGCTGTGTCTCACGCCAACTTACTTTACACTCATTCAAACCTAAAAAATATAGCCATTTATGACACCAATTAATCATTGGACTCACATCATCTGTTAAAAATCGTAATTAAACCTCAAAATTCAGCGGAAGACTTATCAGACTTGATTAATCAGTAAAATAAACAATTCAAGTCATATATATGAGTATGAACCTAATGTGGAAAACCCATCAAAATGATATACATATATATAAAGTGATCTAAAAGCCTTGTGAAAAAAAAAGTGATTCAAAAGCCTCAAAATACGTAATATACATGTCATAGGTATCTCACAATATATCCCACAACTGAACAGAAAACGAGAATAATAAACAAACGTACGAGATAAGCTGATATTAGTCACAGGTAATCCTCGAGCTTTCCCTTACCTCCACTCGTACTAGGGTTTGCATTCAATCCATCATGACAAAATAGATGACGAGTCTAGAGTGAGTAATATCAAGGAAATTCAATGAGTAATTACAAAAATAAATAAAGGAATGCATAAAGTATTAAATAAACACGTAGAATTTAAACAGACAATTGTGCTCATGGCATGAATATATAATAGACAGGCTTAAGACGTGTGTCCAAAAACCAAGTCAGACTAGCACCATACTTTGGATTATCCCCAGACATTGCTAGTGAGTAAACTCCAACATGACTGATCTCATGATCCTCTCGGTGGCCGGCGCGAAACCTACGATGCACCGACATATACACCGACATAGCTACTCAAGTCAAACTATCCACCAAGGCCCCTGGTACATATGCTATTGTCTAGAAAGATGCATACACATAGAATAGCCCGACAGGAGTAAACTTAACCAGCTGTCTATATAACCACAAGTAGAATGAAATAATGGAATAAATGAATGGAGATCAAATAAAAAAACAAGTAAATACTCGAGAGAATTTCAATTGAGTTACTACACACCTCAAACCGCACTCCGTGTACCTTAAGTTAGTAAGTCCACGCCTCCAAATGCGTGTCCAACTACCCGTCAATCAATCCTAAATACCTGATTCCCAATAATTCCATCAATTCCTTAAACTCAAAACTCCTTAATCAAATTTATTTATTAACTTCCCTCATTTTCAATTCATTTGATACCCGTTATGGGTCCCCTGGATAGACCCTCAATATGCCTAGTCAATTAAATAAAGTGGTAAGTTTTTCATTTTTTTTGATACTGTTCACGACGCCTGATGGGCAATGTCAACCTATTGCTGTTACGACCCGAATCCTTAAACACGACGTTGTCCGACCTAATCCCGTAATTAAGCCTTAATCACATCCACGTAGAATTTAACTACGTATTAGTCAGTCTCTTTAACCTATTCTCTTCGATCTTTGCATTCAGGATAAGTAAATACACGTGTTATTCCATTATTAATTTTAGGGTACTTAAAACTTTTAACAGTTTACTAAATTAGTGGAAGTCTTATCAGTTTATGTGGAAGCAATGTATATTAAATCATAAATGTGGAAACCAAGAATATAACAATCACAAAATATATATTTATAACAGGTGACAAATATAGATAGTGTGAACGTCAAAGGTAAGGGAACTATCACTGAACCCAATATACAACCTAACAACATCAAAAGACATAATATTAGTAATAATACAAATAATCAAAAAGACCTACAAGTCAGGTCGAGAACATGCTCAAGCTCAGAGGTATTTGTCAGTCTTCTCCTTGCCTGACCTGCTACTCGACGGGTCTGCACCCATCGTCATAAAAAGGACGGTGAGTACAAAGTATAACAACATACCATAATAGATATTTATCCACATTTCCAATTTCAAGAACCATGTATTTAATAGCATAAAACAGAGAAGGATTATTTGAAATAGAAAGCATGCTATAAATACCAAAAGAACACAAGTAAGACTGACTCAGATATAAAATTAATTGTAGTGGACATCGGTATTACCCTTATTAGTTGTAGCCTTCCATCCTAACGTCCTCATGTAATAGGTCAGTACACAAGCACTTCGTACCACCCTTATTAGCCACATATGGACCTCATGTGGTAGGTCAGTATCCATGCACTTCGTACTACCCTAATTGGTCAAGGGTTTCGTCTAACAACCTTATGTAGCAGGTCTGTAACACTAAATGAATAGATCCCGACACCCCAGGTCTCATACCCCGTGAGATGTGCACATCTATTTAAGTATTCAAAGAAAAATACCAACAAAGAACGAACAGTAATTCAAAGGAATGTCATAAACTAATTACTCTATAAATGAGCAAATCAGATCATTCAACAAACATAGAATTTCAAGTGCAACGAATTAACGCATATGCTAAAATGAAATTTCAGAATTTAAAGCAGAAATAAAATGAAAATAAGTGTCTAGTCTGGCTCACCCTCAAGCAGTTTCCTAGCTAACTCCCAGCTTCCCAATGTCCAACTCGCGTCCTGTTCCTCATAAATTCTCCCTAAGAATTTTTTTATGTTAAACTTTAATTTATTAGAACAAGGACAATTTTGATATATTAATTTGTGAGTTGATTTTAGCCACCAAAATGTTGAATTTAGAATTTTGGTACAAAATAAAGTTTTTAGGAATGTGTCTTAGCTTTCCGAAACTATAAGGAACGCACAATTTTGATTAAAAACAAGAGAGATATGAAACTTCTACGACAATCATGTAAAACTGTTATCAAGTTTGACCAGCAAATATGTACAATTTATTTCTTCTAAACCATAGCTCCAAAAATCATGATTTTTTTACTGAAAACTAAAAACATACAAAAGAACATCACACTTAAATATGAGCTCAATCCAATAAGAAATGATTGAGTTATTCCTCAAACAACAAGACATTATCAAAATAGTGAAGTCCATAAACTTCATATTAAACACTAAAGTTCCAGAGTTTTTGGACAGCAAAATGTTTAAATTTCAAAATCTTTTAGTAGGAAAAAGTTGTTTCTCTTTTCATTAACTTTCCAATGCCACTAGAATAAGTCCATTTCAATTTAAAATAAGAAAGTTATGACTGAAACACAGAGGCTGGTTTGAAATGGTAACATGTAGAATTTCAACTTTTGTTTCAAGAACACATGCAAACTTTGAAAAATCATAACTTGCTCAAAAATGAACCAAATCAAGAACTTCTTTATAGAAAATTTAGTGGAAAAACACAAGGAATCCAAATATGCAAACCAATTACAAAAATTTCCATATTTACTATTTGGAAACAACTCTAAACCAAAACGGGATTCAAATCACTTTTTGCAAGAGTTTCTAATTTTCAAACCTCAAGTTTGGTGATACAAAGACTCTTTAATTTGGGATCAACCAACCTTAAAAAGACTCAAATCCAAATGATTTACCAAAATCCCAATGATGCATGCTTTGATTTATAAAGAATTGATCAAAGGAAAGCATATAAATGCATATCTAGAGTTCTAGTTGAACCTCATATGTTTGATCTTCAAATTGAACACATAAAACCTTTCTTGTTTTCTCCCAAACCAGAATTTCCAGCAAGTAAAAACCCCCCAACAGCTGTGAATTTTTATATTTTTTTGTATTAAAGACAACATGCAAAGTGAAGCAAAAAGGCTAGTAGTTTGTATTTATAGTTATTGGCTTTCAACCAAATGTACAACCATTTCATGACATCTAAAGGACCCTAATTACTCTTACCAACCCACTCATTTCAATTCAATGATACTTGTCAAGCATGAAACTCCCCTCAATGCCACTTGTCAAGCATGTAGTTTCCTTTATTATGGTCATCCATCATTTGATTATTTGTCCATCTCTAGGATGATCTAGTGACCATTAATCACTCCTACTTCCACTAAAATCATCCCTCTAACATACAAATTGACACAGAGCCTTATTGAGATTGGTTGTTGCACATATCTTGAGGCATATCAATATAAGTAGAATTTTTATTTAAACTTTAGGCTTTTCTAACTTGATTTACATTGAATAAAAACCATAGGCTACATATTTGACTTGCCTTAACATAAATAATATAGGCTATGTGCTTAGTCATTAAATCATATTTAAATAACTTAAGACTCACCACATTACTAGCTATCTGATCCCATGGCTTGCACACAACTCGAGGCGATTTCCCACGCGTGTCGAATCGTTGACACTAGACCTATTCACGGGCTCGAGCCCATGCCTAGCCCGCCCAAAACCATGAATAAAAACCTAGGCTTGGACACTAATATTTTGTTCACGACTTGGCCCGGCCTAAGCCCAAAAAATCCATCTTATTTTGGGTTGGGCATGGACAATCTCATAAAGCCCGAGCCCGGCTTGATAATGTAATATATGATTCTATATTTATATAATTTGAATTATACTTAGTGATTCTGTAGAGAAATAAAGAAACGTGATTTATGGATTGATTGGATTCTCATTCCATTAATAGGGGTCATTAATTAACTTAATAAAATACTAAGAATAAATAAAGTTTCCATGTAATATGGTGAATGTCCAAAGAATAAATAAAGTTTTCATGTAGGATGTGTCTGTTTAACAATTTATTGGAAAGGAGGACTTCAAAGTAGATAAAAGTACACAACAAGTTTGTTATTTGGGAGAGTTGAAGACTTTACTTATTAGAAAGGAAAGAGGAAGACTAGTTGTTCTAAGTTTGATCATCATAATTTGAAATTGAGATGGCCCTAGTTTTTTTTATCATTTGAACTATTTTTGGGGTAATTGGACTTTATTTAGATAAATCATTTTGTTTCTTATATTTTGTTTACATTTCTTATAACATTTGCATTTTTGTTATAATTAATGCTTAAGGCGATTATTAAATCTTGATATTTACTTTTATTGTACTGTAGTATATTATGAGTCAAGTTTTAGGTTTTTATTATTTATTTGGCTAATTAAAATATTAGGTGAGCTTGATTTAAAACAAAAAACATTAGGTAGGCTTTTGGGTTGGGCTTGGGCACAAATTTTATATTTAGGTTGGGCTTGGACAAACATATAGGCCCGAACATAAGTGGTGGGTTGGGCTTGGGTAATGCTTCTTAGGCTCGAGCCCGATTAGACCCGGCCCAAGCCTGGTTAGGCCCGGCCCAAGCCCGCCAATGAACAGGTCTAGTCAACACTATCGAACTTAACTATTTCGGGTATAAGGTACACATACATTACACTAAAGCATTCACCACATCAAATATATCATATACCTCGGCCACGTGCCTCGGTCAGTGCATGTGTCCCAACATAGGTCCACGTCACGGGTTGGTGACCTCGATTATGACCAAAATCTAGGATTAGAAATTTGGGCCTTGACATTGCCCATCGCGTCGCGTATGGCGCCAACCTTGTAGTTCAATTTTCCAAGGTTTTTCATAACCCCGACCCTGTCGTCGCGATCCGAATTCATTCTAACCTCCTATGGTTCTACAAACCAACCATAGAGAATCACCAAAACTCGATAAAATTCATCCAAGATGAAAAAACCCGACGATTCTCGTCGAAAACACTGATAAAAACAGTCATAACTCCTAAATTCTCAAGTGTTGCTCAAACCACACTTAAAGACCGTAACACCACCCTTCAATTCAATATGCTCGATTCACATCCCTGAAACCCGCGTCAAAACCCGAGAAATCATACCTGAAAGCTAAAAAATGACTAAGAGTCTAACCTTTAATCATCAATTCCTAGCCAATTGCGTCTCCAAATCGCCTCCAAAGCTCACCAAAACACTCCACCACACTTCAATTTTTGGATTTGTTGTGATCAAGAGAGAGAAAAGGTGGTGGAAGTGATAAAAATAGACTTTATATAGTCAAAGTTTGATCGAATGTGTTGGGCCAATACAAAGGACCATCTTGTGCTCAAGATTGGGTCAAAAAGTCCATCTAAATATGACTTAGATGTGTGACTTGCTCCTTCGTCTCATCCTTATATGAACAAGCAATTGAATCTTGGTGTTTCTGTACCCGACTCTGCACCGCGACACATACCACAACGATCCTAAATGACTAAACGACGTTTTGTATTAATTATTTAATGCATTTTACTTATTTATCATGTGTGTATTATTTCTCGACCTAGTGTATTGTTATTCTCCTACCTGGTACCCACGTCTACACGCTAATCGAAGTTAATACCTGTCACACTATCTTACACTGTTAATAATAATATAAACACACACATTGCGATGTAAATAGACGTAATTGAATATACACATTGCAAATTAGGCAAACAACACACAAAAACGGTCAATTTACCTAATTCAAGCATGCCTCGGCCTAGCTGTGGGGTCACGAAAGTCTGAGCTGGCATCCACATATAAAAATACATAATAATAAAAACAGTTTAATTAAAATTGGGTTATTACAATCCCCATGGGGGATCCCCGCTGGACGGAGAATGGGGTCAAAATTTTCCTAGTGGGAAATTTCAAGCAGGGAATCTCTGGCCCGCTATAAGTGATAATGGGGATGAGGATTGCATTCCCGCCCCACCTACATCTTTAGAACAAAAAACACGTTCTCCCCTCTTCGATCGAACAAAAAACTCTACTCCCCCACCCGTTCAATGAAACCCTAGCGAACCAACATCATCGTCTTCGTCATTGAAGCATCGTTGCTTAATAGTGAAGAACTCATCTTCTTCAATCTCTATCTTACTCTTTAAATGATATTTGATTTGAGTTTTGTTATTGGAATTGGGGTCGATTTAATTTGGGCATTAATTTAGTTCATAATCTTTTCAGTGAACAACTCGTTCAATGAAGTAATGGTGATCATTTTTATGGGTCAAGGTTACTCTTATTTTCTAAACTAGATTCTCCATCCAACCTCTCCTAGGTTGTCTGATCCACTACAAAATGTAGATCATGTCATCACCAATGTGATCAAAGCAAATACTGGTCAATTATTGTTGACCCAGATCATGATTATCCAAATTAAGATTAAAAGGGGGAATTGATTGAAGAAGAAGTCTTTTGTAACGACTCTAAAATCTAACTCGTGCCACGTGAAAATTTAGGTTGTACGTAGGCCCATTCACCGTGATATAGTTGTTCAATTCTCGGTTGTTGAAGCTGAGGCATGTTATTTTTGTTTCAGTGTTTGTATTATATTTATTACCTAAATGTAAATTCCAATGTCCCAAACGTGTGAAGACGTTTGAGTGTGAGCGTTGGGGTTAGAAAACAGGTTCGGTTCGATAGGAACGTGAATAACGAGTTTCAGGCGAACGGTTGTCAGGAAATTAGCAGTCCTGGGGACTTAATGAATTAAAAACACTAAAGAAATGCAAAATAAATAATAATTAAAAGTTTTCAAATGTGTTCAAGACATTGGTACATAAATGGGTCCGGAAAACGCGAGTATTGTACGAGAAATCACTGAGTTAAGAGATTGTGTCACTTATTGAAGTTACACACCTTGTGTCATGGTAAATGAGTGGAGTGAGTGATGACCATGGGATTAGTGTCGGGATCCGTATGTGGGTTAAGATGATGGGGAGTATATATACTAATCCCCATCATCTTTCCTCTCTCTTCACATCTCATTTCACTCTCTCTCTTTCTAACGAAAACACAATGTGGTTCGATGGGTTATTGGGGTTTTCGCAGCGATTTGACGCCAAAGGATTGCTCTAAAACGAAATCAAAGTTGAGGATCCAACTCTTTGTGTGTATACCTACGTTTTGGCAGTGGTTTTGTAGGTTTTCGTCGTGATGTATTTGGACAACGAATTAGGGAAATCGATTTTTATGGCCTTAATTGATGAATTTGGATTGATATGGATGATCAATTGATGTTTTGGTGAAGTGGTTTTGTGTTTGGAGTGTTTTCTGAATTTTTGGGTGAATTTTCACTAATCGATGGTTTTGTCGGGTTTTGACGCGAGCCGAAGGTGGCTTAGCGTTGTAATGGAGGTCACAATGAAGTAGGAATAGGGTTGAAGCACAGTGACGAGAACCGGGGGTGTCGAAAACCTCGACTCACAGGCATTTTAGGCTAGACGCTGTGAGCACAAAAAGCTCACGGTGCCACTTATGGCGTCTGGGGCAGAGAGCGCTAGAGCCACGTCGTGGGGGCACCTCCCAGGCCAGTGGATCCCACAGCGCCACTACAACATGGTACTGTTCACAAGCCCAATTTTGGGATTTTTTAAAAAATTTTGGGGATCTCTCGGGTATCCAAATGGGTCGAATACGACCCAATACTTGGGTAATCGATCCAAATGGGTGAACGAATAAAATTATAAAAAATTGAATAAAATGAGGGTAATTAATGAGAAATTTCAAATTAAATGTTAACAGGGGTTTTAGTTGTTGACGGGCTATCCGGGGATTCGTAGGAGACGAGTCAGGGTCCGGTTGAGCACATACTAGTTGGACACAGGTAAGTAAACCAATGAGTACTCTTATAGTTATTTCTTGAGCATTTAATTTCATTGTTATCGCTCCATCCTATTTTGGAAATTCTATTCATTTGAGCTGTTCGAAGGCAAGGGAGTCAATGTGGTCCTTGCAGAATTTCGGGCCTTTTGAGGTAACATGTTAGGGGTTGGCGGTTAGGGATGCGCGATGCTGGTTCTGGCTCTATACGGGGTGAGTGTTCTTACCTGGACTATCAGAGAATCTCATCCGCATGGACTTTAGGTCGACGTGAATGTATCGCATCCTAAATTTCGAGTCTTGGAGGCCTATTCCCATGACTCAACGACTGTTTGGTTAGGATTACTTGCGCCTCTCTTTGTGTTCCAGGACACTCATTTTTTATTGCTTAGTTGATTTATTTGCAGTATTAATTATTCATGCATTCAGCTGTCCTTTCTTTCTATCAGCATGAATATGACTGGTTGATTATTTATTTGGAAATGTTGTATTTATGTCCTATTTAGCGTTACTTACCTGGGCTCGTCATTGTTATGTTTGATGGAGTGTAGATCCACAGATCATCAAGGGAAAGGCTCACACAGCTTGGGGACTTGATTTGAGGATATTAGGAGCGGTTTTCCATTTGTTGGACATAGGTAATTTTTTTTTTGTATTTTTGTTATATATTTGTTTGAAACATGGGTTTGGGTTGTGAGAGATCTTGGGCATGTATATCTACTTGGATACTCTTCTTTAACTGATTTTGTTGATGATATACATATACGGGGTTTCCACATTATAGGATGTCTTACTTTAAATAGTTGTGATTATTTTTGATTAGTTTGAGGATTGATTGTTTTCGCTATATTAATGATAACTTACTAATCAATGATTTTAACTTGTAAATGGTTTTAAAAATGGGAATGATAAAAGGAAAAAGGTTGACTAGTCTTATGTATTTCTTCGAGACGGGCTCGGAGTTTCATGTAAGTCTAGGCCAGGTGGGGTCCAGTTTCAGGTTTAAATACTAGGGCCATTACAAGTTGGTATCAGAGCCAAAGTTTTAAATGCTCGACTCTTGATTTAAAACATAAGCCATTAAGACATAAATCTGCGGAAGTTAGGACAACGGTTGAACTTAGAATGAAACCCTATGATCATGACTTAAGTCTTAGTTGGGAAGTGAGGAGAGTTTGGGAAATGAAAAATCGGACTATATGAGCTATTTGATGTATTGTATACTACTATCGATAGCTATATCTTGATCGAGAACTCGTTTTCATGCGGAATGCAATCTCCTATCAGTTCGAGACCCACGGTAGAGGTTCGGGAGATGTTCAAGCGAGGACTGATGATTCTATGACGCAGTATATGGACCCGTACTTGTGCCTGATGAAGTATGTTGGGGTGCTGCCGACACAGACGCCGATCAGGCTTATTACTTCATGTATGGTCTGCTTCGACTCCATTGGCTTTGTAGTAGTGACGACAGCTCCGAGGACACTTCAGGAGGCTTACGAGAGAGCTATGGCTAGCGAGAGCTTTGGGAGCATACACACTAGAGCACCGATGGCGTCATCAGCACCATCACAGTCTGGGAAGGATCTGGGGGAAATATTATGAGGAAGAGACCCAAACAATGGAGTCAGAGAGATAGAGCTCAGAGTGTAGGGTCTATTGTGTCTCCACCTATTATATCGATAGTACCATCTGCTCCAGCATAGAGTTATGTCAGTTCACCACAACAGTCAGCACAGTCAGGTCCTCAAAGACAACAATATTAGCGGGTTGAGGGTAGTGGCAGTGGCAGTGGCAAAAATAAAGGTAGTGGACAGGAGCAGAGGTATAGATAGGGTCAAAGTTCCGGCCAGTCTCAGAGACAGGTACAGAGCAGGCAGTCGGAGCAAGGTCTTAGAGAGCTTGCTACGAGTGTGGACAGATTGGCCATTTCATCAGTGTATGTCCACGATTGGGCCGAGGGCACTAGTAGCAGCAGAGTCGGGAGTAGGTTCACGCTGTTGATACACCAGATCTGGCTGCCGGCCGTAATCTTATTGAGGGTACAGTTTTCATTTGCAATTATTTTATGCACGTGATGTTTAATTCAGGCTCTACAGTTTCCTTTATTTTGGGTCATATGGTTGATGAGTTAGGTTTAAGACCTATTAGACTAGAGAGACCCTTGATCCTTAGCACAGTTGTTGGGGACAAGATCTACCCAAACTTGTTGTGTGTTGATTGTTCGGTTGAGATAGAGGGTCATACTATGTCAGCGATGTTTGATGCGTTACTGGGCATGGATTGGTTGGGTGCGTATCATGCACAGATCCACTACTTTAGTAAGAGAGTTATATTTCAGATTTCAGGGCATTCAGAGTTTAGTTTTCAGGGGACTTCGGCCAGTTTGCCTATCACTAGAGGTAAAGTTGCCGCTAGCGTAGATGTTGAGACGTTCGCTAGTGTATTGAGTAAGACGAAGTAAGTTGTGACTAGGTTGGAGGAGGTATCGATGGTATGTGAGTTTCCTAATGTTTTTCTAGCAGAGCTACCAGGATTACCACCGCCTAGGGAGATCGACTTTATTATTGACTTGGTCATAGGGACCAAACTTATTTCAATTTCGCCGTACCAGATGGCTCCGAGAGAACTAGAGGAGCTAGGGAATCAGTTAGACGAGTTATTGGAGTTGGGTTTCATTTACCCGAGCATGTCACCCTGGGGGCGCCTGTTCTGTTTGTCAAAAAGAAAGACGGTAGCCTACGATTGTGTATCGACTACCGGCAGTTGAACAGGGTGACAGTGAAGAACAAGTATCCACTTCCATGCATCGATGATTTGTTTGACCAGCTGACGAGAGCACAATAGTTCTAGAAAATAGATTTGAGATCTGGGTATCATCAGCTGAGGATTAGAGCGGAGGATAGGGAGAAGATGATGTTTCGCACTCGATACGAGCATTATCAGTTTACAGTCATGCCTTTTGGGCTAACTAATGCACCAAAGATGTTATAGACCTGATGCATCGAGTGTTGAGACAGTACTTGGATCATTTCGTGATCATGTTCATTGAAGATATTTTGATCTACTCTAGGACTCGTAAAGATCACGAGGAACATCTCAGGTTGATTTTACAGCTTCTGATATAGCACAGATTGTACGACAAGTTTAGTAAGTGCAAGTTTTGGCTTATAGAGGTCAGATTTCTTGGACACATTGTTCGAGCTAGCAGAGTGTCAGTAGACCCCGCTAAGGTCAGAGCAGTGATAGATTAGCCTACACCGAGATCAGTGTTAGATATTCGCAGTTTTCTTGGTTTGGCAGGTTACTATAGGCGATTTGTATGAGACTTCTCGAAGATTGCGGCACCTATGACACAATTGACGAGAAAAGATGTCAGATTTCAGTAGACAGACGACTGTGAGCAAACGTTTTAGACTTTGAAGGAACGTTTGACTACAGCACTAGTGCTAGTATTGCCTAAGTCAGGGAAAGGTTTTGAGGTGAACATCGAAGCTTTGAGGGTCAGTTTAGGCTATGTTTTGATGTAGGACGGTAAAATGATTGCGTACGCGTCGCGACAGATAAAGGTTCACGAGAAGAACTACCCTACACATGACTTGGACTTGGCGGCAGTGGTGTTTGCACTGAAGATTTGGCGCCACTATCTCTATGGAGAGAGATTTGTGTTGTTTACTGATCACAAGAGTTTGAAGTACCTGTTTACTTAGAAGGATCTGAATATGAGACAGAGGCGTTGGCTTGAGTTCCTCAATGATTATGATTTCTTTTTGGAGTACCACCCAGGGAAGGCCAATGTGGTTGCAGACACGTTGAGCCATAAAGGGTCAAACTCAGAGGTTGTTACCTGCCACATGACACACGAGTATGGTTTGCTCGAGGCGATCAAGAGGTTGTTTTCTTTTAATTTTTTGACCAGCAATAGAGTATTAATTTGTGGCCAGTTGAGGACTCAAACAGTCTCTATTCAAAGTGTACTTGATGGTCAGCGGGTTGGTAAATAGTACCAGAGATTTTTGGAGTTTTCTTAGAGTTCAGATCATCCAGATTGGAGTCAGTCGACAAACCATGCCTGAGATTTAAAGGGCGATTGTGGATTCCATCAATGGCTGAGCATTGCAGACCTAGCGGGTTATTACAGTCACTTCACATTCCTTGGTGGAAGTGGGAGCATATCACCATGGATTTCGTTAGTAGTTTACCTCAATCTCAGCGCGTTCATGATAACATCTGGGTGATTGTGGACAGGTTGATGAAGTTTGTGCACTTTTTACTGGTTTCGATCACACATCGGGTAGATAGGTTGGCTAGTTTGTTCTAGTGGGAGATAATCCAACTGCATGGTGTACCTTTATCAATTGTGTCTAACATAGGGCCATAGTTCACATCGTAGATTTGGTAGAATATGTAGGCACAGTTTGGTACGCGGTTTGATCTCAGCACTGCCTATCATCCACAGACTGATGGAAAGTCAAAGTGTCTGATGCAGATACTCGAGGATATATTGAGGATGTGTGTATTGGAGTACGGTGTATCATGGGAGGAGTAGCTTCACCTATGTGAGTTTGCCTACAACAATAGTTATCAAGCCAGTATTAGTATGGCACCATTCGAAGCATTATACGGGAGGCCGTACAGATCTCCATCTTGCTGGGAAGAGCTAGAGGATGTAGTAGTTATTGGGCCAGAGATTGTTATGGATCACATCGAGAAGATACGACTGATCACAGAGAGGTTGAAAGGTGTGCAGGAGAGACAAAAGAGATATTATAACTTGTATCACAGTGAGTTGAAGTACAAGGTCGAAGACTATGTATATCTAAAGGTGTCTTCGATGAAGGGTAACAAGAGGTTCGTTAGAGGGAAGCTTGCACCGAGATTCATTGGTCCATTCAGAGTTGCGAAGAAGATATGCAAAGTTGCCACCTTAGTTGCTAGAGTTCACCCTGTGTTTCACATCTTTATGCTTAAACTGGATAGGTCGAGAGAGGAGAAGCGATCGATGGTGGACCTGAGCTAGATAGACTTGAGGGAGGACATCACCTATGACGAGCAACCTATTTAAATCCTGGAAAAGAAGGTGAAGATTTTAAGGAACAAAGAGATTCTGCCAGTTCTTGTCAAGTGGCAACACCACGGGGATGAGGAGCTGACGTGGGACTTGAGTCCTATATGCGCGAGTATTTTCCCTACCTCTTCTGATTCGGTAAGTTTTCCTTTAGGTTTTAATTTCTTTTTAATTTCGAGGACAAAATTTCAGTTAGTTGGAAAAACTGTAACGACCCTAAAATCTAACTCGTGCCACGTGGAAATTTAGGTTGTACGTGGGCCCATTCACCGTGATACAGTTGTTCAATTCTTGCTTGTCGACGCCAAGGTATGTTATTTTTGTTTCGGTGTTTGTATTATATTTATTACCCGAATGTAAATTCCAATGTTCTAAACGTGTGAGGACGTTTGAGTCTGAGTGTTGGGCTTGGGAAACGGGTTCGGCTAAATAGGAACATGAATAACAGGTTTCGGGCGAACCGTTGTAAGGAAATTAGCAGTCCGAGGGACTTAATGAATTAAAAACACTAACTAAATGCAAAATAAATAATAACTAAAAGTTGTAAAATGCATTCGATACGTTGGTACGAAACAGGTCCGGAAAACACGAGTATTGTGCGAGAAATCACTGAGTTAAGAGATTGTGTCACTTATTGAAGTCGCACACTTTGTGTCATGGTAAGTGAGTGGAGTGAGTAATGACCATAGGATCAGTCTCGGGATCCGTATGTGGATTGAGATGATGGGGGAGTATATATACTCATCCCTATCACCTTTTCTCTCTCTTCTCATGAAACGACCCAAATTCTCCACGGCCCAATCTATGTGTATTTTGGTAATTTCATGATAAAAATGTGTTGGGTGTTTGAGGTGGAAATACAATTCTAAACTTGTCAAATTAAATCTGAGTGAGGGATTAAGTAAAGTTTTATTTTAAATAATAAAGCCCAATTGAGCTTAGGACCCAAAAGGGTATTTTAGATAAGTTGTAATTAATCATAATTCTAATCCCTAACCCTAATGCTATTTAAGCAAATCAAAGAAAACCCTAGCCCCAATCTTGTTAAACACCCACATAGAGAGGAGGAGAGCAAGAGGATGGTTCAAGCTCAAGAGAGGTACAACCGCATTTCCCTCTTTGATTTCTTTATTATTTATTAAAGGTCGATGGCGTCAACAACGGAAAGCACACGAGGAAAATAGAAAAGAAAAGAAGAAAGGAAAGATTTGATCTATGTTAGACTGAGATTTTGGAAAGGATTTGGAGTCAAAGACTCCATTGAAGGCATGGTGAGACTCTAATCCCCTAGATTTATTGTCTTGGTGTTGGTATTAGCTATAAGAGCGGTGATTTGAATCTCTTTAATTATGATTAATCGAACGCCTTCGATTTATGTTGGAAAACCAAGTTTTATCGGAGTTTTCCTTGTTTTGTGTCACCAAATTATTATTTTACTTGAATAAACGATTTCGGAATTAATAGTCGACTTTAGAGTCATGAATGACTTTAAGTGAAGCTAGCTATAAAAAAAAAAGATAAACTCCTAAGGTCTAGACAATGTGTTACACTTGTATAGTTGTAGATACACAAAGTAATTATTGTTTCAAATTTTCTAGATTCGCGAGACGGTTCACATTGAGCCCAAACACGAGAGGATTGAGATTAGGATTTGCAGCGAGTCCAGGTAAGTAGGGAGCATCGCTCATCTATCAAATGTGGCATGTTATTAGTATATATTAGATCACGATTTAAATTAAAAGACTTAGGATATTGAGTTGCATTGGTTAATGATATGAATGTACTAATCTTTGAAAAGTATGTGATATGAACACTTGTAGCAAGATGTGGTTGTGTGTCCATCAAATCGAGGGTCCGCATTCCGACTAGTGAGATGAGACTATTCAGTCCATCAAATTAAGGGATTCGCGCTCCGAAACATTAAATAAACAAGTGATCACAACTGATGATGGTTTGGAAGCACTTGTTGTTGGCTTGATGGAATTAATTGGAGTTCACAATGGCCATTGTATACACTAATAGTTCTCATCACCTCGAGGGCATATGTTTCGGTCACCGGGTTCATACAAAGAGCTAAAATGCATTGAATGGAACAACGACTATTATGTAATACTATTTCTTATAGTAAATATCTTATTGGACCCCATTACATGGATAAATGAATTTATTTACAAACTGTGATTTCACCCTCTTGATGTGGTTTCAAAAACATGCTTATTTTCTTGCTTATTAAACTATGAATCTTACTTTCATGCTTTGCTTGTCTTGAACTTGTTTATACCCCCTTTATGAACAAGAACTATATCTTTTTTACTTTTCATTAAATGCTTTGAGATTCAATTTACAACTTCATGTGTAGAGTTGTTTTGCTTTATAGGTAATACTTGCATGTTTGATAGTTGATCGAGGTTTTCCTCTTATTGAGCTCCGTTGGTTCTTTTAGCTCACCCTACTTACATCTCAGGTATCTACGATAGCTAGATCAAGACAAAGGAGAGGCGAGCTTGAAGTCTCCTCTTGATGTGAGCCTTATATTGATATATATTATGAATATTCGATTTTAAAACTATTAAACTTGGGTTATAATTAAATTAGATCTCTGGGTAGTTTGAAACTTACTTACGTTTAATTGATCAATTTGAGAGTTTTAATAAACCTTGTTTAGTTTTAAATGAATGCGAACCCAGGTATAGTTTCATAAATGTTCTCATGAACTTAAATTTATTGGATTAAGGATATATATTTATATTATTCTGCAATTATCATCCTTTGTTTAGCCAATATGAATTTCGCAGGTTTGTTCGAAAGGCGTGCCAGAATGTTATTTGGGTATGGTTCAGGTATTAGGTCCAAGTAGTGGTCTGGGCCGCGTGACCCGACCCTAGGTCATGAGAGGGTCATCACATTTCATCTCATTTCACTCTCTCTCTTTCTAACAAAAACACAACATAGTTCGATGGGTTGTCCGGGGTTTTCGCCGCGATTTGAGGCCTAAGGATCACTCAAAAACGAAATCTAAGGTGAGGATTCATCTCTCCACATGTATACTTACGTTTTGGCAGTGGTTTGTGGGTTTTTGCCACGATGAATTTGGACAACGAATTGGGGAAATCGATTTTTATGGTCTGAATTGATGAGTTTGGATTGATATGGATGATCAACTGATGTTTTGGTGAAGTGGTTTTATGTTTGGAGTTGTGACTGCCCCAATTTTCAAATCTTAAACTAAGCCTCGCTTGGCCTAGTCTTACGTGAAACTTCGAGCCCATCCTGATGAATCACATAAGGCTAGTCAGCCTTTCCTTACCAATTAAAATTTTTTTACTAGTTTATAACATTGATTAGTGAGTTATCATCAAAATAGCGAAAGCAAAAGCTCAAACTAATCAAAGAATCACAACCATATAAAGATAAGACATCCTAGAGTGTAGAAACCCCGCATATGTATATCATTATAAATGATCAGTCGGAGGAGAACAACCCAATAGATATACATGCCCAGAATCTCTCACATACCCAACCCATGTTCCAAAACAACATATATACAATAATACAAAAATCACCTACTCAGCAAAGTGGAAAGGCATGCTCTACTGTCCTCAAAGCAAATCTCTAAGCTCGGGTGCCTTCCCCTTGCTAGACTGTGGATCTGCACTCCGTCAAACATAAGAATGACGAGCCCAAGTAAGTAACGCCAAGCAAAACAATAATACAACATTTTGAAATAAATAAACATTAGTCCACATTCATACTGATAGAAAGAAAGGAATAAGGAACGCATGAACATATAAGACTATAAATAAATCAATCGAAATGTGAGTGTCCAAGTTACGAAATAGAATAGCAAAGAGTTCCAACAATAGTCGTTGAGTCGAGGTAAAACCTACAAGACTCGGGTTCAGCACGAGAACACAGCCTACCAGCCATAACCCTTGCGACTACGAGATATCCATAGACTCAGATAAGAGCCCCCAGCATACACTCAATCGGGAGATATCAACAGTGTCTAGATAAGAGCTCACATCGCAGATAAAAGTAATCATAACTACCTTACAGTGGACCACTTAACCAATAGAGATTCTAAAGGATATAATGATAAACAGAGCAATAACAATAAATTAAAGTTCAAAGAATAATTGTAAAAGTTCTTTCTAGTTTACTTACTTGTAATTCAACTAATACGCACTCAACGGACCCCCCCGACATGTCTCCTATGACCTCCCATGCCCCGTCGATGTTCAAAATCCCTAATATACATTTAAATTGAAATTCCCATTAATTACCCTAATTCTATCCAATTTTCCACAATTTTCTTCGTTCACTCATTTGGGTCGATTACTCGGGTATTAAGTCGCATTTGGACCCATTAGAATGCCCGAGAGAACCTCGAAAGTTTTCAAAAATTTTAGTCCCTGTGAACAGCGTCACACCGCCGTGACGCCGTGACATCTAATGGCTTGGGCGGCGTCTCTACGGCGTGGAGATGAGGTTTTCTACCCAACTCGTACGTGAGTGACGCTGTGACCTTTTTTGGTCGTGGCGGCGTCTTCGCGACGTTAGCTCTTGCCCAAGACGTACGTGGGTGACGTCGTGAGCTGGAATGCTCACGGCGTCGCCAAGAACGCCACTGTGACACCGCCACTCATGTCGTCGTGCTTCGAGCCTATTCCAACTTCAACTAAATATCCAACACAACGCTAAACCACTCTCGACTCATGTCAAAACCTGACCAAACCATCGATTTTTCGAAAATCATCCAAAATTTACCAAAAATCCCAAAAATTTCAGAAAATCCTCAAACACCAAAACCACTTCACAAATCCCTTATTAGTCATCACTAACACTCCAATTCCACCAAAACATACCATAAAAACCAATTTCCTAAAATCGTTGTTCAAAATTATCGCGACAAAAACACACAAAACTACTGCCAAAACGTAGATAATCATGTGGGGAGCTGGAATTTCACTTTAGATTCAAAGATTGATCGTTCCTTCAGCGTCAAATCGTAATGAAAACCCCCAAAAACCCCGTCGTTCTCGTTGTGTAATTTCGTTAAGAGAGATGAGAATGAATGAGAGGAGAGAGAAAAGTTGGTAGTAATGGGATTATATACCCCCACTATCTCAACTTACACAGAGATCTCGAGACCCATTCTATGGCTCTCACTTAATCCATCTACTAACCTTGACACTTACAGATGACTCTAATAGGTGCACAATCACTCTTCTTTGTGATTTCCTGCACAATGCTCCCGTTCCCGGACTCGTTCCGCACCTCGACTCGCTTGTCGCGTCTTCTCGGACGTACCAACGTATCGAACGTGTTTTACAACTTTTTTTATTATTTATTTTGTATTTTGTTGGTGTTTTTAATTCAATTAAGTCCCTCCGAACTACTAATTACCCGACCAGCGTTCACCCGAAGACCCGTTATTTCACGAAACCTCGAGCTGAACCGTTCCCCGTACCAAAGCTCACACTCAAACGTCCTCGCACATTTGGGACATTGGAATTACATATTCGGGTAATACAATATAATACAAATATCGAACACAAATAACATACCTCGGCGTCGATGATTGAGAATTGGACGATTGTATCACGATAAATGGGCCCCACGTACGACCTAAATTGACATATGACACAATTTAGAATTTAGGGTCGTTACAGTTTTACCAACTAATTGAAATTTTGTCCTCAAAATTAAAACGAACTAACGGAAAGACTTACCGAATCAAAAGAGGTAGGGAAAGTACTCGCGCATCTAGGACTTAATCTCCCACGTCATCTCTTCATCACTGTAATGCTGCCACTTGACTAGGACTGACAGATCTCCTTGTTCGTCAGAATCTTCACCTTCCTGTCCAGTATCTGAATAGGCTGCTCATCATAGGTGATGTCCTCCCTCAAGTCTATCTGGTTTAAGATCAACACCGGCCGCCTGCCCTTTATCGACCTATCAAGTTTGAGAATCAATATGTGAGATACAGGGTGAACTCTAGATAACTGAGGCGGTAACTCCAGCTCATATGTGACTCTGCCTATCTGTTTCCCAACTCTGAATGGACCAATAAATCTCGGCGCAAGCTTCCCTCTGATCCCGAACCTCTTGTGACCCTTCATTAGAGACACCTTCAAATATGCATAGTCCCCAACCTTGTAAAATAACTCCTCATGATACAAGTCATAATATCTCTTCTATCTCTCATGCGTACCTTTCAGCCTTAATCTGATCAGGCATATCTTCTCTTTGTGATTCACAACAATCTCTAGCCCAATAGTTGCCACATCCTCTTGCTCTGCCCAGCAATATTGAGATCTGCACGGCCTCGCATATAATGCCTTGATCGGTGCCATACTAATACTGGCCTGATCACTGTTGTTGTAGGTAAACTCACACAAATGAAGATACTCCTCCTATGAACCTCGTACTCCAACACACACATCCTTAACATATCCTCGAGTAGCTGTATCAGACGCTCTGACTGTCCATCAGTTTGTGGATGATAGGCGGTGCTGAGATCCAACCGATGTGGCTGCTAGAAATCGAAAATAGGGGGTGTGAGTTGGTGAATAATGTGAGAAAAACGTAAAGAATGGATGTATTCAGAGTGGCGGCGTGGATTGGTGTGTATGTTCGTTGATGAAAACCTTCTTTGGGCGTGAATTCCCTCTTCTGTCCCTTTGTTGTTGTTGTGTTTTGATCAGAATGGATGAAAGGCCACGCAGTTTGAGGAATATCAAGGTTGTTGGTTCGCTGCCGAACTATGCCTCCATGCTCTGTCAAATCTATGACGTGAACTATGGCCTTCTGTCACACACAATTGATAAAGGTATACCGTGCAGTCGAACTATCTCAAGCTTGTACAATAAAGCCAACCTATCCACCCGATGTGTGGTTAAAACTGGTAAAAAGTGCGTAGACTTCGTCAACCTATCCACAATCACCTAGATGCTATCATGACCACACTGAGATTGAGGTAAACCACTGAAGAAATCCATAGCTATATGCTCCCAGTTCCACCGAGGAATGGGAAGTGATTGTAGCAACCCGATATGTCTGTGATGCTCAGCCTTAACTCGTTGACAAATCTCACACCCTCTAACGTAATCAGAAATAGTGATCTTCATCCACGACCACCAAAATAGACGACGCACATCAGCATACATCTTGGTCCTGCCCGGATGAACTGTAAAACGAAAATGGTGTGCCTCATGAAGTATCTCATCACGTAGCTCAACCACTGATGGAATCCAAAGTCGCCCTCTAAACCTCAAGCATGAGTCTGTCAACTGACTCTAATCTGGATGATCTGAACTCTGAGCAAACTTCAAAAACCTACCATACTCCTCGTCACCTCACTGACCATCAAGTACACCCTGAAGAGAGACAGTTTAAATCCTTAATTGGCCATAAATCAATATTATAGTGCTGGTCAGAATATCAACTAAAAACAACCTCTCGACCGCTTAGAGTAACACATACTTATGTGTTATATGGAAAGTAACAACCTCTGAGTCCGACCCTCTACGGCTCAATGGGTCTGCAACCATATTAGCCTTCCCTGAGTAGTACTCCAAAGAGAAATCATAATCCTTGAGGAACTTCAGCCAACATCTCTATCTCATATTCAGATCCTTCTTAGTAAACAGGTACTTCAAACTCTTGTGGTCAGTAAACAACACAAACCTCTCTTTGTTGAGGTAATGACGCCAAATCTTTAGTGAAAACATAACTGCCACCAACTCCAAGTCATGCGTAGGGTAGTTCTTCTCGTGAACCTTCAGCTGTCGCGACATGTAGGCAATTACTCTACTGTCCTGCATCAAAACGCAACCTAACCCGACCTTCGAAGTATCGGTGTTCACCTCAAAACCCTTCACTGACTCAGGCAATACTAGCACTGGTGCGATAGTTAAACATTCCTTCAAGGTTTGGAATGTCTGCTCACAACTCTCATTCCACTGAAATCTCACGTCCTTCTTCGTCAACTGTGTCATAGGTGTTGCAATCTTCGAGAAGTCACGTACAAATCGCCTGTAATATCTCGCCAAGCCGAGGAAACTGTGAATATCTGACACTGATCTCGATGTAAGCCAATCTATCTCTGCTCTGACCTTTGCGGGGTTCACTGACACTCCGTCTGCTCCGACGTTGTGTCCTAGAAATTCGATTTTCGCAAGCCAAAACTTGCACTTAGTGAACTTGGACAATAATCTATGCTTTTTAGAATCTGCATCACCAATCTGAGATACTCCTCGTGATCCTTACGAGTTTTGGAGTAGATCAAGATATCGTCGATGAATACGATGACAAAGTGATTCAGGTACTGTCTCAACATTCGATGCATCAGGTCCATGAACATCGCAAGTGCATTAGTCAGCCCAAAAGGCATGACTGTGAACTGATAGTGCCCATATTAAATGTGAAACGTGAAGGTCACCCAAGAGGGGGGGTGAATTGGGTTACCGAGTAGTTATTGCCCTTTTTAAAACTTTATGCGCAAGTAACAATTATAAAGCATACACAATCAATGAATATATATGCTATGCAAGTGAATGGGATAGAAGAGATGGAGATTGACACACGATTTATAGTGGTTCGATCCAATGATCTACATCCACTACCTAACCTCCCCGGTTAGGATTTTTAAACCCCCACTTATATTATAAATAAGTGTTACAACCTAAGCCTACAAGCCTAGAA
The DNA here is from genome assembly GCA_039657345.1 of Stephania japonica. Taxonomy (NCBI): domain Eukaryota; kingdom Viridiplantae; phylum Streptophyta; class Magnoliopsida; order Ranunculales; family Menispermaceae; genus Stephania; species Stephania japonica. Next base: position 11,101,757 of record CM077564.1, on the reverse strand, counting down.
TGCCTAATTACAATTAGGACTTCCTACCTAGCCGCAACTAGGATTTGTGCCTAGCCTCAACTAGGTCTTCCCCTTTGACTTAGATTCCACTAAGTCTTACAATCTTACAATTACACCAAATTGCTGAAAAATAATGAGATACACTTTACAACACAAAGTAGTATCAAATTCAAACACAAGCAAGCCACCTAGAGCCTAACACCTCTTATGCATGCAAGTGTGAGAATAAATGGAATGTGCAAATATGTCACTGATTTCGTTGTAAATTCCAAATGTGAAATCGTTTTAAAAGTCTAGTGTATTAGTGCAAAAACGATTTCAAGGCTAAGAACAATAGTTTAACAAAAATCAAGTTTAAGTGCAAAACTTTTGTTCAAAACAATCTTAGGGTTTAGTAAAATTAGTTTAAGTGCAAAACCCAAGATTAAGGTGTTCAAACACACAACAAACAAAGATTTTCAAATCAAACACACAAAACAATGTAGATTAAGCACAAAAAGATGCTAGAACAAAGATTTCCTTACAACCAAGAAGATGACAAAAGAGATCAGTTATGAAGAGATTCTTGTACTCCTTTGATTGCTTCAAAGTGCTGGATTTTAGTGCAAGAGGACAGCCACAAGAATCTCCTTTTGTTCTTCACAAAAATCAAAGTTTGTTCTCTTTTAGGTTTTTGAGCTTTTTGTGTGTATTTCTTTGTTATCTAGACAAAACCATGTTCTTGGTGGTTTTATAGTGCTAGGTATCCCATCTTGACAGTTTGTGACCGTTGTAGGGATCCAAGGGTCCAAAATCCATCATAAATTCAAAATAAAGCTCGTTTTCCAGCTTTTTAAAAAAGCTGTCAGGAGGGCAATTAGCGCGCTAATACTGAGACCTAGCGCGCTAACTCTGCACTTAGCGCGCTAATGGCAGTATTAGCGCGCTAACTGCAGGGAGCTCAAAATAATTATTTTATCCCTTTGTGTTAGCGACCCTTGAACACGTCCGGGACCCTACCAACCCTAATGTAACATGTTATACATGTTTATTATAGGTCATTAAGCCTAATTGGATGGTCCGGATATTTTTATAAACCCCGAAAACGGAAAATCACGATTTCATAACTTGCGAGGGGCTTTTCTGCAAGTTTTACAGTTTTCTTTTCAGATATCTTTCAAAACCAGTTTTTTCTTTTTCGAAAACTTCGACAATGTTATCCAATATGCAAATGTTCATTAACATATGGTTTCACAATGTTTAAACTCATAAACCTAGTCATATGTTAAAATTTCGTTTTGAAAGTTCAAGTAACCTTATGACTTTTGAAAAATGATTTAGGAAACTTGATATGCATGATCTAATGCATTTGACTTGCGTGAAAGAATTTGGATACCTTACATCAGAATTACAAATTGCAGCTCGATCTTTCGTCTTCATTCCTTCACGAATGCCGAGTCTTGAACTTGTATGACTTGAATACCCGTGATGTGTTGTTTTGCATCCTTTAACAAAAACTGAAATACACTTGATATTAATTAGTACATTATCACCTTGTTTGTTTCCATCAAAATCCCGGTCGGAGTTAGAGTGACTAACCACTTAGTCCAACAATCTCCCCCTTTTTGATGAAATCAAACAATGTGAACTTTAAAAATATAGAGCATAATCTAATTGTGTATTTCATTCAAAATTATACATTTCATTTGTGCAAGTTCAAACGCATCAACATTTTCAAGTTCAACCACATTTCTCCCCCGTTTGATAACATCAAAAAGTGGGGCCAAGCTCCCCCGTTGAAGACATACAACGATGCATAGTAGAATCAGTACAAAACCATATACGCTCCCCCTTACTTTATGCATATGAGAAGACAATAGACGGAAGCGTTACACAATCGGATATGATAAACCAAAGGCAAGCAAGAAACAGCCATATAGAAACTCAGAGATACGCAAAAAAAACATGATATAGATAGCATAAAGCAATGTGAACATAGTTGTGGCTTCACATGAGCAAAGGGGAAATATGTAAAACATCAAAGCCTAACAGTTTGGAGCCTAGCGCTCACCTACATGTAGTGTTTCTATACACCAAAGAGAAACGACCAAATAGAACCTAATGTTGAATAAGCAATAAAAAAAAACTAAACACTCCTCCTCGAGGAAGATGGTCGACGTGCAGAACTGGAAGAATGATCATTTCGCGCGGGGTTCACCGGAAGCAATTGACCCTCAATACGACGAAGACGATCATTTTGATGCTGGATGCTCGCCTCGACGTTAGCAAAGGTCTGAGTCATGGTAGCAAAGGTCTGAGTCATGTAGGAGTGCAGGTAACCCAGCTGTGCAGAGACGTAGGGCCGACGAGGGGGACATATCTCGGTGGAGGTGTGAAGCGCCAAATGTAGAGGGAGGTGGAGGCGGGGGCGTCTCGTAGGGCTGCGATGGCGGGGTGGAATGGTGGAGTCATGATGAACTTCCTCATCGCCATCATGGTCGCATCGCCAAACAAAGCCTCCATCGTCATCATGGTCATCACTACCAAAGCGTAGCTATACTCTAAGTAGTTAGGCGCGTCATATGGAGCAACAGGAGGGTCCGTAGGCAATGGAGACTCATAGCCACCATAATACCTACCATCGGGATTGCATCTTCATGTGTCCACCGCTCCCTATCGCGTATGTAACGGTACTTCATGGCCTTGAGTGGCCATGTCAATGGTGTCGTAGAGACAGTGAGGGGACGACCGCCTAACGCAAGATCTACTTGGGCGAGACTCAAGTAAGATGTGATGATATGGGCATATGGGAGAAGACGACTGAGCTGCACGTGCTCGTAATATAACCAATGATAATATGGGCCAGACTGAGAGGAATGGCACGAAATAGATGCCCAAGAACGAACATGTCAAGAAGAGTGACATAGTTCTTACTTCCACCTCGGGGAAGAATAACTTTGTGAAGCACTTTATGAAGGAGATGGGGCAGCATTTTAAAATCGGTATCAGTTATACCGGTTGGATATACAGTTAACGTTCGTTTTGGCCGAAGAAAAGAGTTAAGAACTTCGAGACGATCAAAAGGCCAACTTAAGAATTCGCACACTACCGTAGTAGAGGGAGGGTGCAATGGAATATTGAGCCGTTGGGCAAGATTGTCAGGCGTAATCTCAATGGAGCGCCCACCAACAGAAGACTGTAATACAAATTGGGTCGATGTTTCAAGATTGGAGTAAAAGACACGAACCAATGGGGGGTTGTAATTGGCATTGTGAGAACAAAAGGTGGTCCATCCAGCGGAATCGAGAATTTCCCGAATTGGGAGGTGAGCCCTATCAAAAAATGCGAAATCGACAACGGCGGGTCGAAGAATTTTGGCATCCGTTAATCGGGGAGCCACGGACTCGAGGACCGATGGGGCCTCATGAACGGATTTGGCGCGACCCTCACGTTGAGGGCAACCGCCGGAGTGGGGGCGGGTTGTGAGGATTCCGACTCACGGAGGAGGAGGAGGAGGACGGTTGGGCAACACGGCGTCGCGATGGACGACGAGAGGACGTGGCTTGGGTAGGACGAGAAGATGTGGTAGGGGCGGTTGGACGGGGATTGGTGGTGGCGGTCGGACGGGAGGAGGGACGGGTGGAGGGACGGCGAGTCGACATTGTCGAAAAATGGAGAGAACGTGATGACAAGAAACACAGAAATTGAAGAAATTGACAAAGAGAGGTGAGGAACTTACCCGAATGAGGCGAGATGGTGGTGAAGACGGTGAGAGGAGAGGAGAGGAAAGGAGGTGTGTGATGTTTTTAGGGTAGAAATGAATTTATACTTGTCTTGGCCGATCTTCATTAGCGCGCTAATGGCAGTATTAGCGCGCTAATGTGTCGTTTCATATTCTGGGCCAGTAACGTATTAGCGCGCTAATGTCTGGACTTAGCGCGCTAATTTCCCTCTGGAAAATTTTTGGCACTCAACCATTAGCGCGCTAATTACTACCATTAGCGCGCTAATTTCCCTCTGGAAATTTTGGACATGAATTTTTTCGACTTTTGACGTACAACTCGAATTAACCTCAAACTTCTTGGACACCACAAAAACACCATATAAATAGGTTTAGAACAACTAAAACATGTGTAGAATGTCCGATTCTCGAACCATTCCTAGCTCACGCCGAATGTTAGAAAATTGATCTCTCGGCAAGGGCTTTGTGAATATATCAGCTAATTGGTCCTCTGTGGACACATGGACAAGTTTAACATCGCCCTTTTGGACGTGATCACGAAGAAAATGGTGCCTAATTTCAATGTGTTTCGTTCGAGAGTGTAACACCGGATTTTTTGATATGTTTATCGCACTTGTGTTATCACAGTAAATTTCAGCACACCCAACTAGGATTTGATAATCCTCAAGTTGTTGTTTCATGTATAGAACTTGAGCACAACAACTCCCGGCAGCCACATACTCGGCCTCCGCCGTAGACAAAGCCACGGAATTTTGCTTTTTGCTAAACCATGAGATAAGTAAGTTTCCTAGCAAATGACAAAATTCGGAAGTGCTTTTCCTGTCAACTAGACTTCCCGCATAATCAGAATCAACAAAACTTCGAAGTTCAAAACTCTTGGTTTTGTTGAACCACAATCCTAAGTCTTGTGTTCCACTTAGATATCGAAATATGCGCTTTACACATTTTAAGTGGGACTCTTTAGGATCGGATTGAAATCTAGCACATAAACACACACTAAACATAATGTCGGGTCTACTAGCGGTCAAGTATAGGAGGCTACCTATCATTCCACGGTAAAGTTTAGGATCTATGGATTTTCCTAGTTGGTCTTTGTCCATTTTGATAGTTGAACTACTAGGAGTGTCACATGCTTTCAGATTTTCGAATTTGAACTTCTTTAGCATGTCCCTTACATACTTTGCTTGATTTATAAAAATGCCATGCTTGGATTGCTTTATTTGCAAGCCTAGAAAGTATGTTAGTTCACCCATCATGCTCATTTCAAATTCATTTGTCATCAATGATGAGAATTCATCACATAAACATGTGTTAGATGACCCGAAAATGATATCATCAACATAGATTTGAACGAGTAGCATATCATGTTTTTTAATCAAAATGAACAAAGTGGGGTCTAGTGTTCCTTTCTTGAACCCTTTCTCGAGTAGAAATGCACTAAGTCTATCATACCAAGCTCTAGGGGCTTGTCTTAGTCCATACAAGGCTTTTTGAAGATGATAGACATGGCTTGGTTGTTCATGATCTTCAAATCCCGGTGGTTGTTCTACATATACTTCTTCTTGGATGAACCCATTTAGAAATGCACTTTTGACATCCATTTGGTATAATAGAAACCTGTTGTAGCAAGCATAACCAAGCAACATACGAATTGCTTCTAGTCTTGCTACGGGTGCAAAGGCTTCCTCATAATCAATTCCTTCTTCTTGATTGTAGCCTTGTGCAACCAACCTAGCCTTGTTTCTTATAATTTCACCATTTTCATTCTTTTTGTTTCTAAAAACCCACTTGGTGCCTATGATTGAGTGGTCCTTAGGTCTAGGTACTAATGTCCATACTTTGTTTCTAACAAAGTGGCTTAACTCTTCTTGCATAGCCATTACCCAAAACTCATCTCCTAAGGCATCATCTATCTTGGTGGGCTCGGTTTGTTACACAAAAGCTAAGTGTCCTTCATCTCTTTGCAATGTAGACCTAGTGATTATCCCTTTGTTTGGATCACCTATGATTTGTTGAGATGAATGACCAATGAGGAGTCTTGAATTCTTAGGTACACTTGTTTCGGGTTCCTTATTTGACTCAAGCTCTTGACTATTTGAGGTTTGTCCTAGAGTGCCATCATCTTCATCGTCAATCCTCAATTTTTCAAGATTTTGCATTAATTTGACTTTGGGATCTACTTCATCAAATTTAACATGAATAGATTCTTCTATGGTTTTGGTCGATTTGTTAAACACCCTATATGCTTTGCTATGTGTTGAGTACCCTAGAAAAATACATACTTTAGACTTTGGGTCAAATTTATCTAATTGATCCCTATCATTTAGAACATAGCAAGTACAACCGAACACCTTAAAATAACTTATGTTGGGTTTTCGGCCTTTCCATAGTTCATAAGGTGTCTTTTTCACTTGCTTTCGGACATTTACTCTATTAATAACATAGTATGCCGTGTTAATGGCTTCGGCCCAAAAGTGCTTAGCTATGTTGTACTCATTAAGCATAGTTCGACACATTTCTTGGAGTGTTCTATTTTTTCTTTCAACAACTCCATTTTGTTGGGGTGTTCTAGGAGAGGATAATTGGTGTGTATAACCTTGTTTATCACAAAAATCCTCCAAGTTCCTATTTACAAACTCACCACCTCTATCACTTCTAATGATGGTGATTTTGTATCCCTTTTCATTCTCTACTAAAGCACAAAACTTTACAAACACATCGAACACTTCATGCTTGTGAGATAGAAAATACACCCATGTATACCTTGTAAAGTCATCAACAATAGCAAAGCAATATGATTTACCTCCTAGACTTTGTGTTTGGGTAGGTCCGAACAAATCCATATGGATAAGTTCTAAAGCTCGAGTTACATCACTTGTTACTTTCATCTTAAATGACGATTTCACTTGTTTACCGAGGATACAAGGTTCACATTCCTTATCTTTCTTAAAGGTGCACTTGGGTAGGCCCTTCACTAGATCATGCTTAGTCAATTTTGATAAATTTTCCATGCTAGAATGTCCTAGTCTACGGTGCCACAACCATGCATCACAATCACTTTGTGCACTCAAACATGAAACATTTTGCATATGCATCTCATCAAAGTTAATGGCATAAACATTCTTATCTCTATATGCAACAAACAAAGTTTCATGCTTTTCATTCCTAACAATGCATTTTGATGATTCAAACATAACATGAAATCCTTTGTCACACAATTGACTAACACTTAGCAAGTTATGTTTCAAACCATCAACAAGATAAACATTGGAAATAAAAAGTGAATGGTTACCAACGGTTCCGAGACCAATAACTCTTCCTTTGTTGTTGTCTCCAAATGTAACCTTTCCACCGTCATGCCGCTTTAGCTCAATGAATTGATGTGCATCTCCGGTCATGTGTCTTGAGCACCCGCTATCTAAGTACCATGGGGTGCTCTTCCTTGCATCCTACACAATGGGAAACACACTAGACTTTGGTACCCATACACCTTTGGGTCCGAGAAAGTTAGTGTCATAAACATTTTTAACTACCCATGCTAGTCTACCCTTTTTGGCCTTTTGTAAGGCACATTTCCCAACCACATGAGTCTTATTGCATTTAGAGCATCTACGATCATCATTGAGTAATTTCTTGTAGCTTAACAAGTTTGCTCCATAACCTATGCCTCTTTTGTTGAGCGTACGTCGTTGTGCTCCCAACATCATGTCAAACATTTCCTTGCCATTGGTGAACTTATACACCGTGTTAGTCAAGTCCTCTACTTCCTTGACTAAGGCATTTCTCTCCTTTATGACTTCATTCAAGTCACTTTGGAGATCACTAATGGTCTCATTTTGTGACTCTATCTCACCAATTGCTATGGTTAAGCTCTTTTTGAGTTGTTTGGTCTTTTTGACCTCCTTTTCCAACTCTTTCCTAAGTTCATCAAGATTTGGAACATCATCCAAATCATCTATATCATCAAAATTAAAAAAGTTAGAATTTACCTCGCCTTGTGCCATGAGACAAAGTATTGCCTTTTCACTCTTCGATTCGGATTCCGAACTTGATGATGATGAGTCATCCCAAGTTGCCTTGAAGCTCTTCTTTCCCTTCTTCTTGTCAAACACCTTCTTAGATTTGCACTCCGCCTTGATGTGACCCGGTTTGCCACACCCGAAGCATATGGTTTCGTTTGACTTTCCTCCCTTGCTTCCACTTCGGAACTTCTTCTTATACTTGTCACGCTTGTATATGGCCTTGTTGAGCTTTCTTGAGAGCATTGCTACTTCCTCCTCAAGATCATTATCATCACAAGATTTTTCATCTTCAATGATTTCTATCGATGCACTAGGGGAGCTATTTGCCTTCAATGCAATCTCCTTTCTTGAGCTCTTTGTACCTCCACTTAATGCTTCCAATCTAGCTCGGTCTTTGAGCTCAAATTCATGGACCGTTAGTTCTCCACACAATGCATCGAAAGTGTAGTCTCCAAGATTTTGTGCCGATTGGATAGCATACTTCTTGGCATCCCATTCCTTAGGCAAGCCTCTAAGGAATTTGTATACCGATGTCTCTTGATCATAGTGCTTTCCAAGGTTCTTGATCTCATTTAACAACTTGGTGAACCGTGTGATGGCGGTGGCGATATCCTCATCGGATCCAACTCGGAAGGTTTCATAGTGTTCCTCAAGGATCCTCAACTTTGTCTTCTTTACTTGCATGGTGCCTTCATAGTGGACCTCAAGTTTTTCCCATACTTCCTTCGCCGTTTGGCAAGCACTCACTCGGTTGAACTCATTCTCGCTCAATGCACAAAATATGTGATTCATGGCTTGATCATTTGAAAGTTCACTCTTGATCTCCTCGGCGGTGTATTCTTTCAATGGCTTGTCGGGTGGAGTGTAGCCACTTTCAATTGCATCCCATAGGAATCTATTTTGCGCTCTTATGTAGAACTTCATTATCACCTTCCAATGAGCGTAGTTGGTTCCATCAAAATATGGAGGCTTACTCGAGGAGTTACCTTCCCTAAGGCGAGCCGGATCTAGACTTTGCATCCTTGCACACAAACACTCAAAGATATGTTAGTAATGCTTTGAGCAATAACCCGCTCTGATACCAATTGAAGGTCACCCAAGAGGGGGGGTGAATTGGGTTACCGAGTAGTTATTGCCCTTTTTAAAACTTTATGCGCAAGTAACAATTATAAAGCATACACAATCAATGAATATATATGCTATGCAAGTGAATGGGATAGAAGAGATGGAGATTGACACACGATTTATAGTGGTTCGATCCAATGATCTACATCCACTACCTAACCTCCCGGTTAGGATTTTTAAACCCCACTTATATTATAAATAAGTGTTACAACCTAAGCCTACAAGCCTAGAATGCCTAATTACAATTAGGACTTCCTACCTAGCCGTAACTAGGATTTGTGCCTAGCCTCAACTAGGTCTTCCCCTTTGACTTAGATTCCACTAAGTCTTACAATCTTACAATTACACCAAATTGCTGAAAAATAATGAGATACACTTTACAACACAAAGTAGTATCAAATTCAAACACAAGCAAGCCACCTAGAGCCTAACACCTCTTATGCATGCAAGTGTGAGAATAAATGGAATGTGCAAATATGTCACTGATTTCGTTGTAAATTCCAAATGTGAAATCGTTTTAAAAGTCTAGTGTATTAGTGCAAAAACGATTTCAAGGCTAAGAACAATAGTTTAACAAAAATCAAGTTTAAGTGCAAAACTTTTGTTCAAAACAATCTTAGGGTTTAGTAAAATTAGTTTAAGTGCAAAACCCAAGATTAAGGTGTTCAAACACACAACAAACAGATTTTCAAATCAAACACACAAAACAATGTAGATTAAGCACAAAAAGATGCTAGAACAAAGATTTCCTTACAACCAAGAAGATGACAAAAGAGATCAGTTATGAAGAGATTCTTGTACTCCTTTGATTGCTTCAAAGTGCTGGATTTTAGTGCAAGAGGACACCACAAGAATCTCCTTTTGTTCTTCACAAAAATCAAAGTTTGTTCTCTTTTAGGTTTTTGAGCTTTTTGTGTGTATTTCTTTGTTATCTAGACAAAACCATGTTCTTGGTGGTTTTATAGTGCTAGGTATCCCATCTTGACAGTTTGTGACCGTTGTAGGGATCCAAGGGTCCAAAATCCATCATAAATTCAAAATAAAGCTCGTTTTCCAGCTTTTAAAAAAGCTGTCAGGAGGGCAATTAGCGCGCTAATACTGAGACCTAGCGCGCTAACTCTGCACTTAGCGCGCTAATGGCAGTATTAGCGCGCTAACTGCAGGGAGCTCAAAATAATTATTTTATCCCTTTGTGTTAGCGACCCTTGAACACGTCCGGGACCCTACCAACCCTAATGTAACATGTTATACATGTTTATTATAGGTCATTAAGCCTAATTGGATGGTCCGGATATTTTTATAAACCCCGAAAACGGAAAATCACGATTTCATAACTTGCGAGGGGCTTTTCTGCAAGTTTTACAGTTTTCTTTTCAGATATCTTTCAAAACCAGTTTTTTCTTTTTCGAAAACTTCGACAATGTTATCCAATATGCAAATGTTCATTAACATATGGTTTCACAATGTTTAAACTCATAAACCTAGTCATATGTTAAAATTTCGTTTTGAAAGTTCAAGTAACCTTATGACTTTTGAAAAATGATTTAGGAAACTTGATATGCATGATCCAATGCATTTGGCTTGCGTGAAAGAATTTGGATACCTTACATCAGAATTACAAATTGCAGCTCGATCTTTCGTCTTCATTCCTTCACGAATGCCGAGTCTTGAACTTGTATGACTTGAATACCCGTGATGTGTTGTTTTGCATCCTTTAACAAAAACTGAAATACACTTGATATTAATTAGTACATTATCACCTTGTTTGTTTCCATCAAAATCCCGGTCGGAGTTAGAGTGACTAACCACTTAGTCCAACAAAACGTTGTCTTCTCCCTATCCTCCGCTCTAATCCTTTGTTGATGGTACTCAGATCTCAAATCTATTTTCGAGAACCACTGTGCTCCCGTCAATTGATCAAAAAAGTCGTCAATGTGCGGAAGTGGATACTTGTTTTTCACTATCACCCTATTCAACTGTCGGTAATCGATACACAACCGTAGGCTACAGTCTTTCTTCTTGACAAACAAAACCGGTGCTCCCCAGGGTGACATGCTCAGGTAGATGAAACCCAACTCTAGTAACTCATCTAGTGGACTCCTCAGCTCCTCTAGCTCTCTCGGAGCCATCTGGTATGGCGGGATCGAAATAGGTTTGGTCCCCTGGTCCAAGTCAATAATAAAGTCGATCTCTCTAGGCGGTGGTAACCCTAGTAACTCTACTGGAAAGAAGTCAAGAAACTTGCATACCATTGGTACCTCATCCAACCTAGTCTCAACTCATTCTGTAGTACTCAATACACTAGCAAACGTTTTAATATCTATGCTAGTGGCCACTCTACCACTAGTGATAGGCAAACTAGTCGAATTCCCTTGAAAACTAAACTCTGGATGCTGTGGAATATGAAATATGACCCTTTTACTGAAACAATGGATCTGTGCATGATATGCACCCAACCAATCCATGCCCAATAATGCATCAAACTCGAGGAACTCCAACACTCTCAGGTCTACTGGTATGACATAACCCTCTATCTCTACCGAACAATCAACATAAAACAAGTTCGGGTAAATCTTGTCCCCAGCAATTGTGCTAAGGGTCAAGGGTCTCTCTAGTCTAATACATCGCAAATCCAAATCATTAACCATACAACCTGAAATAAAAGATACGGTAGAGCCGAAATCAAATATAGCATGCATGAAATGACTATAAATGAAAACCATACCCTCAATAAGCCTATGGCTGGCAACCAGATCTGGTGTAGCAACCGTATGAACCTGTTCCTAGCTCTACTGCTTCGTTGTTGTTGCTTTCCTCGACTCAATCGTGGACATGCACTCATAAAATGACCCAGCTGGCCACACTCCCAAAAACCTCTCTGAAATCCTGACCCAGACTATGTCCGTTGTCCCTGCCCCTGTGCTTGACCAGACCTCTGTCCTTATCTTTGCAGATTGGAACTCTAACCCTGTATTTGGCCACTACCTCTACTATAAGTCCTTTGATAAAACTGCTACTGAGGACCTAAATGCGCTAGCTGCTGAGGTGAACTAGCATAACTCCGCGCTAGAGTAGCTGGTACTATCGTCGTAGAAGGTGAAGACGCAACAGATGCTACGATCTGCGCTCGATCACCCTGCCTCTACTATCTTGCTCTCTTCCTCCTCCTATCACCTCTAAACCTTCCAACTAACTATGAAGGTGCTGATGACGTCGCCGGTGCCTTGGTGCATGTGCTCCTAAAGCTCTCACTAATCATAGCCCTCTTATAGGCATCCTGTAATGTGCTCGGAGCCATCGTCACTACTATATAACTGATCGAATCCAGTATACTGTGTACAAAATAGTAAGCCTAGTCACTGTTAGAGTCAGTATCAACTGCATTATCGACATACTCCATCAGACTCAAGTACCGATCCATATACTGCATAACAGACTCTCTTGTCTACTATCTGATCGTCTAAAACTCGGCCTTCTTCCAATTACGGACTATAGAAGGAAGGTACTTCTTATGAAATCTCTCTCTAAACTCAGCCCAATCCTTAGGCTTACCCTTTGATGCCACTGTCGTGCGCCACCAAACATCTGCCTTGCCAAACAGACATGCTGAGGAAATACTTGGCTGCATATGTATTGTGGTAGCCAAGACCTCATAGATCTTCTCGTGGCTCCTCATAAACTTCTCTGCTGCCTCCAGATTAGTTACCTCATGGAACTTCACTAACTGGTGTCTCATAAACTTTCGAGCCTGCCTTACCTCAAACGTTGCTCTAACACCACTATTAGTGGTTGTGCTCGGCGTATCCTCTGTTGGTGTCTCTGGTGCGTGAGGTAGTATCTTTGTTTGTGCAGGTGCCTCCTTAGTCACTACAGGTCTTACCGTAACAGTGGGTGCTGCTTATGTATCCTAACTATCGGAGCACTCCCAGCCTGAACAACTAGAGCTGCTGATGTACTAGGTGATCATGTCGCCTGAGCTCTCAGCAGTCTAAGAATCTCATGTAACTACTAATCATGCGATGAAATCCTCTGTGACATGCCATCTAACTGGCCCTATACATCACCTGTACTAGTCTCGCCCGTACTAGGCTAATCGGCCATCACTATTTGAAAAGAAAGTGATTCTCACGATCAGGACATAACTATCGATAATATAATATACAACAATCAAATAGCTCATAGTCCAGTTTTTATTTCCCCAGCTCTCCTCACTTCCTAACTAAGACTTAAGTTAGGTTCATAGGGTTCCACTCGAAGTCAACCATTCCGAACTTCTAGTAATTAATGTCATAATGGCTTGTGATTTAAATCAAGAGTCGAGTATTTAAAACTTTGACTCTGATACCAACTATGACGACCTTAATTTTAAAACCTTAAACTAAGTCCCGCCCGGCCTAGTCTTATGTGAAACTCCGAGCCCATATCGATGAATCATGTAAGGCTAGTCAACCTGTCCTTACCAATTAAAATTTCTTTATCAGTTTAAACATTGATTAGTGAGTTATCATCAAAATAGCGGAAGCAAAAGCTCAAACTAATCAAAGAATCACAACCATATAAAGATAAGACATCTTAAAGTGTGGAAACCCCGCATATGTATATCATCATAAATGACGAGCCCAGGTAAGTAATGCCAAGCAGAACAATAATACAACATTTTGAAATAAATAAACATTAGTCCACATTCATGCTGATAGAAAGAAAGGAATAAGGAATGAATGAACATATAAGACTATAAATAAATCAATCGAAATGTGAGTGTCCGAGTTACGAAATAGAATAGCAAAGAGTCTCGACAATAGTCGTTGAGTCGAGGTAAAACCTACAAGACTCGGGTTTAGGACGAGAACACAACCTAGCAGCCCTAACCCTTGCGACTGTGAGATATTCATAAACCCAGATAAGAGCCCCCAACGTACACTTAACCGGGAGATATCAACAGCGTCTGGATAAGAGCTTACATCGCAGGTAAAAGTAAACATAACTACCTTGCAGTGGACCACTTAACCAACAGAGATTTCAAAGGATATAATGATAAATGGAGCAATAACAACAAATTAAAGCTAAAGAAATAACTGTAAAAGTTTTCACTGGTTTACTTACTTTAATCTAACTAATACGCACTCAACGGACCCCCCGACACGTTTCCTATGATCTCGTGTCCCTTTGATGTTCAAAATCCCTAATATACATTTAAATCGAAATTCCCATTAATTACCCTCATTTTATCTAATTTTCCACAATTTTCTTCAATTTTCTTCGTTCACTCGTTTGGGTCGATTACTCGGGTATTAGGTCGCATTCGGACCTATTGGGATGCCCGAGAGATCCCTGAAAGTTTTCAAAAATTTTATAAAATTTTGGCCCTGTGAACAGTGTCACGCCGTCGAGACGCCGTGGCATCCAATGGCTTGGGTGGCGTCTCTACGGCGTGGAGATGACATTTTCTGCCCAACTCGTACGGAAGTGATGCCGTGACTTTGTTTGGTCGTGGCAGCATCTTCGTGGCGTGAGCTCCTGAAGCTTCTGCCCAAGACATACGTCGGTGATGCCGTGAGTTGGAATGCTCACGGCGTCTGACCTAAAATGCCCTTGTAATAAGGTTTTCGAAACCCCGACTCCCGTCGCCGTGCTTCGAGCCTATTTCGATTTCAACTAAACATCCAACACAACACTAAACCACCCTCGGCTTATGTTAAAACCCGACCAAATCATCGATTTTTTGAAATCATCCAAAATTCACCAAAAAATCTCCAAAAATTCAGAAAATCCCCAAACACCAAAACCACTTCACAAATCCCTTATTAGTCATCACTTGCACTCCAATTCCATCAAAACATACCATAAAACCAATTTCTTAAAATTGTTGTTCGAAATTATCGTGACAAAAATATAAAAAACTACCAAAACGTAGATAATTATTGGGGAACTGGAATCTCACCTTAGATTCAAAGATTGATCGTTCCTTCGGCATCAAATCACGATGAAAACCCCTGGAAACCCCATCATTCTCGTTGTGTAATTTCGTTTAGAGACATGAGAATGAATGAGAGGAGAGAGAAAAGTTGGTAGTGATGGGATTATATACCCCTCTATCTCAACTCACACACGAATCTCGAGACCCATCCTATGGCTCTCACTTAATCCATCCACCAACTTGACACTCATGGATGACTCTAATTGGTAACACAACCACTCTTCTTTGTGATTTCCTGCACAATGCTCATTTTCCCAGACCCGTTTTGCACCACAACTCGCTCGTCGCGTCTTCTCAGATGTACCAACGTATCGAACGCATTTAAAATTTTATTTATTATTTATTTTGTATTTTGTCAATGTCTTTAATTCAATTAAGTCCCCTAGACTACTAATTATCCGACCAGTGTTCACTCGAAGACCCGTTATTTGACGAAATGCTCGAGCTGAACCGTTCCCCGTACCAATGCTCACACTCAAACGTCATCGCACGTTTTGAACATTAGAATTACACATTCGAGTAATATAATATAATACAAAATACGAACACAAATAACATAACTGATGCCGACGACCGAGAATTGAACGACTATATCACTTTAAATAGGCCTACGTCGACCTAAATTGACACATGACACAAGTTAGAATTTAGGGTCGTTACAGGAGTGTTTTCTGAAGTTTTGATGAATTTTGGGTGAATTTTCACAAATCGATGGTTTTGTCGAGCTTTGACGTGAGTTGAAGGTGGCTTAGCGTTGTAATGGAGGTCACAATGAAGTACGAATAGGCGTGAGCCAAGAAGGTGTCAAGGCATTCTGGGTTGGACGTCACGAGCGGCGCTATGAGCACAAAAAGTTCACGATGCCACCCACGACGTCTGGGGTAGAGAGACTCAACGCCACATCGCGAGGGCGCCGCCCAGGCCAGTGAATCCCACGGTGCCACCACGACATGGTACTGTTCATAGGCCCAATTTTGGGATTTTTTGAAAAATTTCGAGGATCTCTCAGGTATCCAAATGGGTCCAAATACGACCTAATGCTCGGGTAATCGACCGAAATGGGTGAACGAATAAAATTATGGAAAATTGAATAAAATGAGGGTAATTAACGTGAAATTTCAAATTAAATGGTTAGCAGTGGTTTTAGTTGTTGATGGACTATCCGAGGATTCGTAGGAGATGAGTCAGGGTCGGTTAAGTGCATACTAGTTGGACATAGGTAAGTAAACCAGTGAAGACTTTTATAGTTATTTCTTGAGCTTTTAATTTTACTGTTATCACTACATCCTGGTTTGGAAATTAAATTCCTTTGAGTTGTCTGAGGGCAAGGGAGTCAAGGTGGTCCTTGCAGATTTTCGTACCTTCTGAGGTAACATGCCATGGTCGATGGCTGGGGATGCACGATACTGGTTCTGGTTCTATACGGGGTGCGTGTTCTTACTAGGACTACCAGGGAATCTCATCTGCATGGACTTTAGGACGACGTGAGTATACTGCGTCCTAAATTCTAAGTCTTGGAGGCCTATTCCCATGTCTCAATTACCTTTTTTGGGACTACTTGCGCCTCTTTTGTGTTCTAGGACACTCATTTTTGGTTGCTCAGTTGATTTATTTACAGTCTTAATTATTCATGCATTCCCTTTCATTTCTTTCTATAGCATGAATATGACTAGTTGATTATTTATTTAGAAATGTTGTATTTACGTCCTGTTTAGCGTTACTTGCCTGAGCCCGTCATTCTTGTGTTTGACGGAGTGCAGATCCACAAAACAGAAAGGAAAGGCTCCACAGCTTAGAGACTTGATTTGAGGATATTAGGAGCAACTTTCCATTTGTTGGACGTAGTTGATTTTTTTGTATTTTGTTATATATTTTTTTTGAAACATGGGTTTGGGAGATCATGGGCATTTATATCTACTTGGATACTCTTCTCTGACTGATTTTGTTGATGATATACATATGAGGGGTTTTTGCACTATAAGATGTCTTACTTTAAATGGTTGTGATTATTTTTGATTAGTTTGAGGATTGATTGTTTTCACTATATTAATAATAACTCACTAATCAATGATTTTAACTTGTAAATGGTTTTAAAATTGGGAATGATAAAGGAAAAAGGCTAATTAGTCTTGTGTGATTCTTCAAGACAAGCTCGGAGTTTCACGTAAGTCTAGGCCAGGCGAGGTCCAGTTTCAGGTTTGAATACGGGGGCCGTCACATCTTTGATGATCAAGTCCTCACTCCATCATCATCTGAAGAGCTGAAGTGTGCCGAACACGTTAAAGAAAATTCTAAGTAAATTACTGAATACCATAAGAACTGTAGCAGCGACAAGTACGGGGTCGATCCTCTAAGACCAAGTATTCTAACCTAGGTTTGAAAACATAAAGGAAAATGGAAGGGTTTTTGAAAAGACTTAATGGAACAATTAAAAATTGAAAAAATGTAAAAACACTTTTATAGAGAAGAAATCAATAAAAGAGATAACCTAGGCTTTCAGTTTCTCGAACTTGTCTAATGGAACATGTAATTCATTGGTCTTAGATCCATACAAAGATATGTTGTTCAATTATATTCTAGTGTAGCTAGAGACTCCAGTAACATACACGGTTCCTCACATTTCCTATTCTCGGTAGTCAAGGTACGACCATTAACTACTTCCCTGACCAAACACACTACCTTGAATTCACGTGAATTGGGTTTAACGTGTTGATTGCATAGAGCTTTGTGAAGGCACTAAACCGGATTGCTAGTGCTCTCGATTTAGCCTAGATCCCTAAGGTACTTGACCGGTTCCAAAAGGGGCTAACCAATCGGTAGGGTCAATTGCTACTTGGATGAGTCTATCACACAAGGGCAGATGCTTTGACTCAATAATTATAGGTGTTCAACGTAATATGTATGCGGGGGCCCTTCACACATAATTAAATCTAACCCTAGATTCAAAACAATGCTAAAAGAAATAGAACATAAAAGAAAAACAATATAATATAAATCAGTAAGATCTCACAATGAATCCATGTCGTAAATGACTTGTTCAATCCACCTCTGGCCTAA
The DNA here is from genome assembly GCA_039657345.1 of Stephania japonica. Lineage (NCBI taxonomy): Eukaryota > Viridiplantae > Streptophyta > Magnoliopsida > Ranunculales > Menispermaceae > Stephania > Stephania japonica. Next base: position 11,083,855 of record CM077564.1, on the reverse strand, counting down.
ATCAATGAGTTTAGCCGAACATAACAAATATACAATTTTTCTATGAGTTCTTTGATAAAACAAAGGTGAAAAACGTAGAACAACTTAGTTTCTATTTATATGGAACCCCCAAAATGGGTTTCAACCTAAAAAGTCTAAAAAAATAGTAATTTCCCAAGTGTTTGTTTCACGTGTCGTGAGTCACTCCATGTATGGGGCAGGTGGAAGCACGGGCTGTGACGTATAGATCAGATAGGTTATTCTGGGATGTTGTGGATGGGGAAGCTTGGTGGCGTGTAGAACAGTGATAAGTTCTTCATCTTGCAACACAATCTCAAGACACTTACAGGCTGAATTTTATGATGCTCATGAGACATGAAAATGTTCGGCTCTAAGTGTAGTTTCCAATGAAAGAAACGACAATTCATTCAGATTTGAATTGAATGAGTTATGGCTCTTATAATGAAGTTGAGTCGGTATAAAACTTAGCTAAACTTTGGCCAACTTGATGTCGCGCAATCCCAAACATCACATTTTGTTCCTCGAGCCCTGGTTTTGATTCATATTCACATTCTAAGTCCCAAAGCCTAAAATTGTCAAAAGTGAAAGTTTGTCACTATAAAGAAAAGAATTAGAGTTCGATAATTTGTAAAATACTAGTATATATGGTGCATAATTATACACTTATCAAACACCCCCAAACTTAGAGCTTTATGCGTCCCGAGCAAAAGAGTGAATGAAAACACAACATACTACTATTATCTAGACTTCTAAGACTACAACGACTAATCCTAATAATCATATGCCCGTTGAAAAATTAAGTGGAGTTCCCTTTTTTATTTTAATGCCACTAAATCGACTATTCCCTTAAAGAAGTTCTGAGTTAAGATTTGTTTAGAGACGAGTTCCAAACATTGAAAAAAATCACACTTTTAATAACTAGACTCAGTCAAGTCAAATGCCTTCAACTACTCAAGATTTTTCAGGAATGTTACACTCAAGCACGCAAGTTTACGATTTCTTTAAAAATAGTGTATCAACACTCTAGAGGGTACCATATGCGAGAAATGCAACCACACTCTCCGCTATTGTAGACTTAACACAAAAGAAAAACAATCAAACTTTAAGTAGGATATTATTAGATTCAAAATATTGGAGTAACTTACTTAATCTAGCTATAAACACTCGACTAAATCTTTTTATTTGAGGAGTTTTTATTGACTTTCATTTTTATTCATTTTATATATATGTATGATTTTTTTTCTCCATTTTTTTAGTAGTACGGTCCCTGCTCCATTTCCTGTAGAAACCGTTTTTCTCACTTTTTCCACCACAAGGTCCCCTGCTCCATTTCGTATGGAACGTGTTGGACTCTCTATTTTTTTTAAGAAAATTCCCATTAGCCTTTCTCACTTTCACTATGATTAAGCTAATTCTCCAATGTAGGTTAAAGTATTATCAGTCCTACACCATTCCCAAAAAGTGTTTTAGTCATGAATTTTGCCTCGAGTGGGCTACACCCTCGTTCTAGTGCCCTATAAATTTGACTTTTATCAGCTTGCACAGTAGGATCGCATGCCCTCTATGGTATCAAATACAAAACTTAAAACTCATACTAGTTCCCTAATATGTAATCTCAACAACTTTGGGCAACGCTCCAGATTGAGTGTATATGATAGCATTCAAAAGGTTCAAGTCTCAAAAGTGGTTTAAATGAACTCATCCATAACCTAAAGCACTCAACAAATTTTTGGGCGACTCTAAACTCGACTTAATGGCACTAAATGTAGACTAAAACATGCATAGACACATATATAGTCACATAAATTACCATAAACGACACCTATAAATAATACTACTAACCTAAATAGTATACTACATGGCATGTCATAACAAGATGATGAATGATGAATGGTATGAAATGGTAGAATATAAATGAGTGAGAATGAAAAGAAATAACACAACCATACCATACTGGTCATACACATGGAATATGCATACAAATTAAAGCAGTTGTACCTGATATGCGCAAATTCCAACAAAAACCAATCCACAATATATGAATATCTGAAAACACCCCCAAACTTATCTCAAACCTTGTCCCCTACGTTTAAAACAAGAATTGGAATGTCAAAACATAGAAAAGAGAAAGGGATTAAATAGAACATGATAAGTAACGAGTACGGGAAATAATATGCCAAAATATTACAAATAAAATATTGGACTCGAGTTCTCAACAAAATAAAGTGACATTATAAAAGTGCTCTCACACACTAAGAAAATCGCTCGACTGTGAGCATTATCATCGCCAGCAGAGCTAGTAATGCCCTCATCAAATGATGGAGTCAATGGACTTTCATCTACGCCTATATCAATTACTCCATCTGTAGTGATGAAGTGCAGGGCAGTCGAAAAGTACATTGTAAGGTCCATAGGTTGTAGACGTTAGCTTCGCTAGTACCTATCAAGTTGGCGGTTGTATCCCTGTGCCTCAACGAAGTTAGCCTAAATGTGGCTCTGGGATTGCAAGAGCTGCGGTAAAATAACGTGATCCCCATCAAGTGGTGGTGCAGGTATGTGCTGGTCCGGGAGGTCAGGAATAGGATCTGTTGCATTGTGTTTGTCTACCTGACGATCAAGATCACATACCCGTGCTCGTCGTTCCTCAATCGTAGCCTGTCGCTCGACTCGCCTCCGAGCTACTACTATTTCCCGTATTCCTATTCGTTCAATTCAATTTCCTCGGTATTTCTCTCTCATCCTCTCAATTGTTGTAACCATGTAGATTACCTAAGTTATAAATGAAATCATCTGTGATGGGGGACTTAGGTGTGATATGTCGAGATAACACAGTGAAGTTAACCCTAACACGTTGGCACAAGGCTATAATGAGGAGGGGTAGGGGCAAAATATAGGTGGTGGAGTCCATGGTATCTATAATTTATTTTGAATAAGTCGGCCAACGTTAATCCTACCCTTGGTCACAATTTGGGAAATGAGAGCGGCATATGGGAAGGTAATGTCCTTATGATAACCCTAGTTCCCCACAAAATTGGGCCCCGCGTGGCCTAAGCCTACGACGTAGACCCCGAGTCGAGCCTCGTAAATCAACGTAGACCTAGCCAGCCTTCCTTTCCCTTAGTTACTAGTTATGCAGTAGAATTTAGTAATTATAAGTTGAGTTATTCAAAATTTCAAGTCTTACAAGTTTAGTAAAAGTGTTTAACTTAAAACAAACTAAATAACTCAAAAACAGTAAAGTCAGGACAACCGAAGGTGTGGAACCCTGTATACATGATTTCTTGTATCAAAGTGCACTCCAGTCAATCACTTAAAATCCTTAAATGATATCCTAGATCCTCAAATGCCACCTTGTTCTCAATTTTTTGAAGTGGAGCAAATTAAGAAATCATATCATTTGATTTCCAAGATTTTATAAAAAATTCGGCAGAGTTTCCTCTAAAATTAGACTGCCAAAAAAGTTTAGTACCTAATAAACAATAAAGAGATAATGCCTGCAAGGACTCGTATCTCCTTAACAGCTCATAATATCTATATAAAATGAAATTTAAACCTTAAACTCGAGCAATTCCATAACTGTAAGTTATACAAATCCCAAAATGAAACTAAACAACTCCAAAACTAACTCATAGCTCCTTTAAACTATCAAACCATCATAGATTTAGCCCCCTAGCCATTTGGATCAGTTTTAAAAGTAAGCAAAGTCCTACGCACAACCTAAAGTCCCATAGTTTTCAAAACAACATATATAATACAAAAGACGTCACCTACCCAAAATGTAAAAGGAGGGTTGTTCCGATGTCCTCAGAGTAAATCACCTAGTTTTGATGCCTTACCCCTTCTCAACTGCGAATCTGCACCCATCGTCATAAATTATATGGTGAGTACAGTAAAGTAAAAAGTAAAAGCCAATAGAGACTTAGTAGTATTTCAAATGTCAAGTAAATGGCTAATCAGATATCATGCAAGAATATCACAAAGAAAAGAAAAATGACTGCATGATAAATAAATCAACAGAGATATCAACGATAAATGAGTGTCAAGATCTCAAAGAAAAGACATCTAAGTGTTCAAAATCTATTTGATTGCAACACAAAATACATAACTTGATGTTAAGGCCCAAAATTTCCAATACATTTGGGTACGCCCGGCCTAGACCCGTGCAGACTCTGAGTCGGTACTCAGCGAGCCTAACGAGCCTAGTCAGTCTCCAATTAATATTATGAAAGAGTTATTGCAATTATACGCAGTGGAAAAACTAAACAAGTGTTGGAAAATAACTCAATCAAATGAAAATCAGGAAGTCTATCTAAATGTGGAAACCCTGAGTTTCATGGCATCCATCTCAAAAAATGATCCCCAGTTTAATAACCAATATCGTATATATAAAAACATCATACAATTAGCAATAAGCATAAAACAAATCTAACATATTCTTGAAGTCACGCACTCTGAGAGGTACTCAGAGGAAATCACCAAGTAGAGGGCCCTTGTCCTTGTTGCACTTCGGGATATCTGCACCCACCGTCACAAACTAGACGGTGAGCAACTGAGAGAAATCGAAAGTAATGCCAGAAGAATTTCATAATAATTCATGAATATCAAATAAAGCAGTCTAAATATCATGCGGTAGTTTAAAGACAGGAATATAAATAGATCAAAGTGCATGATAGGCTGACTGAAATGATAGCAATCAAAACATACGTGTTCTAAGAGTCAAAAGAGGCCATAAGCGGTCAAAACTTCACAATAATAACCACAACAATCCAGTGCCCAGGTTCATACAACATTAGGGGTGGTCAGGCACTCCTGCAGAGAGTGGCTCGCGTTTTCCCAACTGGTATGGGCCACATGATACCTTCACAATCAGTACCCAGGTTCACACAACACTGTAGGTAGCAGTAATTCCGGTAGGAAATATCCAAGTTTCCCCAACCAGTGTGGGACACATGATACTATATCGACACATTCATGCCAAGAACACACATACCAAGCAAATAAAGGAATTTGGATGCCAACAATGGATAATAACAACAATAGCAATAAATGATAATAAATTACATGAGAATTTCTTAACTGGCTTACTAACGTATACAAGATTTAAGGCAAGTGTACTTACCTGAACTATCGCGACCCGCATAACAAACTCTCCCACGAATCCTAACGCGTATCCCTGAGTTTCCCGATACCTGACAAGGTTGGAAGCCCGTGTTATTAGGTCGAGCCATTAACTAAACCTAGGTTTAAACCTTAAGATTTTTCCAGTGTTTTGATGACTGGACGACTCGATAAATCAATCGGTAAGTCGATCACAAAGCTAAATGAAAACAAAACTTTTCTCTTGGTGGTTTGAAATCACAAAACGTACATATAAACCTATTCACAATCCATAGGCTCGACTCAGTCGTGTGTAGGTCACGCCATGGTCTCAAGGACCGGCGGCGCAACCACGACATCATCAGCAATTCTTAACCTTCAAACGCAAATCCATAAAAAAACAACACGACTCAAAATGACTATGCACTAACAAGTTTTGGGACCTCGCGGGGGTGGTGTAACGTCCGTACAGTGCCAACACGACATGGAGAGGTCATGTGCACGCCCTACGTCACATCGACGACTACTCGTCGTAATAGAAAACAACTCACACATACATAACGTACCCCACACATGACACACCGCACACCCCAGCTGTGGGGTACACACACTGTACACACCCACACCCCAATTGTGGGGTACACATACACATTGCACATACCCCACACCATCATGCACCCCACACAAATTGTACACACATCGTCATCAAGACTATTCAACACACACACCCATCGAAGACACAACTGCCACACATGGGGGGAGAGCCACCTCCGACCAGTGGAGTCTTCGGAGAGTTACCTCCGTTCAACCTCGACCGGGGATGGTCCCACCAGCCCCGGCAATCCAAAATAGTGGCCAAAACTGTCACAAAACAGTCCCAAGAATAATGCAAAATGGTGAGAAAATGACCCTTCATCTCGTCAGAAAAACCATCCATTCGTCGGACGTGAAGCCCTTCGGGAACGTCGAGACATACGTGGGTGGTCTACGCCCAAGTTCCTCATCGGAGGTGCTCCACGGTGGCCGGACAGTGGGCATAACAATGGATGCGAGAGAGAGAAATCGAGAGAGAGAGAGAGAAAAAAAAAAGAGTGGGAGAGAGAGAAGAGAACCTCCGGTGAGGGCTCCGACACTCCATCACCACTGTGAGAGGTGGTGGCTGCCGATTCATTGACAGCGAGAGGAGGAGGGTGGCGGTGAGAGTGAGAAAGACCGTAAGGTGAGAGATGGCGAGAGTGGAGAGGGAGAAAGAGAGACCGTGAGGTGAGTGAGAGACCAGTGGAGGAGGACCTCTAGTGAGGTTCTACTCAGAGCCGGTAGTCGACGATGGCAAACCAGGAGGAGGAGGACTAGTGTGAAAGAGTGAGGACGGTGGTGAGAGTATGAGAGAGATGAGATGTGTGTGTGTATATATATAAAAGGAAATGTGAATAGTAAATGAATAGTGGGGTAGGTAATGTGTTGTCACATGCCTAGCCCTTCATCTTCCCCTACACACACATCTCGAGGCTGATCTATGGGCTCTCCACCATTGGACTGTGTCACTCTAACAATCCTATCCCATGGTTCATTTTTTATGTAATTATTCAACTCCCTTATTCAAACGGTGTTCTTCGATCCGATTCGACTCATCGCGTGCAAATTCTCGCCTTGTTCCTTTAAATAATTATTTAAATTATCCAATCATTCATTTATTTGTATTTTAATGGTGTTTTACTCCCCAGTTTATCTAGGCGAAGCCTCACTCAGTCTAAAAATCGCCCGAACGGCACGAGACTCGAATTAAACTTAAATACTAATACACACATCACCGAAACATAATATTACTTTATTGTTGACTACCGAAGCTCGAAATACTGTCCAGTACCATGTAACCGAGTCACGGTCCTACACAAGTCAGTTCAAATTTGAGGGTTGTTACACCTAACTTTCAAGACTGATCCTGAACCTAACTAAACCACTTCAAACAGCTAAGATTGGATCCATTAACCGTAGTGAACACACAGTCAAAATTACCGGCTTGACTCTCAACTCTAAATTGTAGGATTAGGCAAGTTCAAACATCTGTGTAGTCACAGTAGTGGAAAAGATTACAAAGCATCTCCACCGCACTTGGGCCCACCATATCGCTCACTTAGACCAAAAACCACTTATTACATAATCCAAAGAAAACAAAGCCAACGTTTCATCAAAGATAACAAAAATTCAGAATTCAACAACCACGATTCATAAAGAATACAACTCAATAAGAAATGTATTCAAATAAATATACAAATGAAATTATGTTATGGCCCCAATTTGTTTTACTTACAAACAAACCAACTGAAGTTGGTTATATAGATCTTCGCTCATGCGTTTGTCGGCTTTCACATTGTTTCGTATGACCTACAAGTCATTTTAACCACAGTTGAAGTTGTTAACTCAATTATAGTATTTTTCACACTTTCTCATAGTTTCTCAAGTCACGTAGGTGTTTAAATCCTTTAAAACCCCGACAAAGTCTGTTAAAACCTCAAAATTATCTTTGAAGTCTCATTTCCATAATTTAAAATTCCCAATTACGGCCCAAAGTACTTTATTTACTTCAAAAATACAATTTTTAAAGCATTTTGGTTCCCAATTTGGGATTTTAAGCCCAATCGAGTAATAATACACTTACAAGTCAAAATTCTGACTTAAAAACCTCAAAAAGTCTCAACTTATTCACTTTCATAATAAATTATTCATTTTATTTAGTCTGGCCAAACCTTTCAACTTGTATAGAAACAAATCAATTTCTTTTCGATTTGGCCAAATCCCTAAAAAATGGTCATGAATCCCCAAAACCATCGATTTCCTACTAAAAAAATACCACCATGAGGATTGTAAAAATTTATGTTATTTCAAAAAGGTTATGTTATTAAAACACATTTTTTTAGAAATTTCAAGTGCGGCCTTAACTGCCACAAATTGTTTAGGGACACTCAAAACCGAGTTTAGATCAGTTATGCCCCTCCTTGATTATCTCAAAATAAATTCCCAAATAAGGCTTAACCACTCTACAAAACATTGGTTTCAATGAATCACATCAAAGTAATCGAAATCCTTTAATTCCAACTAGGATTCTAGACAATTACTTTGAGTTTCCACATCTAAAGTTTATTCATTAAGTTTCATGATCAGGTTTAACCTCAACTTCGAGCTTTAGGTTTCTCAAACCTAGGCTCTGATACCAAAATGTAACGAACCCATTTTACTCAATGAACCACCACGAGAGCTACGTGGGTCCACAACCAACCACATCAAGGCCAGTTGTGTCCTACAAGAATCACCAACTCCAATTCATCATTTATTCCTTATTAATCCACAATTTTACGGTTTAAATTCATTTCTAAACTCATGTCATCAGATAAATATCATTTAAAAACCTCAAAATCACAGCGGAAGACTTAAATCATGACAATTTGCATTGAAAAATATCAAAACATGTCATTTGATCATATACCTAATGTGAAAAATCCATATGTCATCATATATAAATGAAATAACCCAAAATAGTCACATAACATCAATGTACAAGTCTAATAATGTCTTACGATCCCAAAACCCAAAATGAAAACAAAATAACGTATAATACAAACGTATAAGTCCGGCTCAATATCTCATAATCACATGTAGTCTGCGAGCTTGCCCTTGCCGTGATTCGTACTCGGATCTACACTCAAGCCATCACAAAAGGTAGATGACGAGTCCAGAGTGAGTATTTCCAAAGAAATTAAATGAGCAATCACAAAAGTAAATACTGAAATTTAAATAAACTATTAAATAAACATGCAGAATTAAAAATAGGCAATTGTGCTCATCTCATGAATTAAATAATAGTGAAACTCAGAAAGTGTGCCTAAAGCCTAGGGTCAGACTAGCACCATACTTCGGACTCTTCCATAGAGTACTGCCGATGAGTAGCACTTAAGCAAGGCTAGTATTTGTATCCGCTAGGTGATCGGCGTAGAACCTATCATGCACCTATATGTGTCCCCCCGACGTGATTCTCGAGTCGACTTATCCACCATGATTATTTGACACGCGTGTTATGGTCTAGTGGACATTCACATAGAAATGGCACGGAGGGAAAACCTCAACATCCGTCCATATAGACTCCACTCCATATAGACTCCATAATAGGAAATAGAGTAATGAAACAACAGTGCTGGATTCAAATTACCGAAAATAAGTAAATGTTAAGAAATTTCAGTTGGGATACTACACACCTTAAACTGCACTTCAACTAATCAATCTCGTACAAATCACGCCCCAAGTGTGTGCCTAATCACCAGTCAACCAATCTAAAGCTTGATACCCGAAATTACCAATTAATTTCCCAAATTCTTAATTTTCTCAATTTCCATTTACCCATAAATTCAACATTTTTAAATCCCCATTTTATTGGTAATAATCCTCAAATAAATCCTCAATTAAACCAAATTGAAAATTTTATTTTTAATTTTAATTTTAATTTTTTTCTCTCGGACATCGTAGGTGGCGCCGCCGTGGCTAACGCTGCCACGAACCTCACCCCCACGACGTGACATAGAGTGTGGGGTGTGGGAGGCCCTCTAGTTTGGACACCGATAGTGATGTCGTGGGAGTTTCCTCCCCGTCTCGTTGCGGCAATCCGAACCCGTTCCCATGGTAGTAGTACCCATATATATATATATTGATACGATATATAAAAAAATGCAATACGATTAAAAAAATTAAACAAAAAAATGAAAAATTCGTGACGTGAAAAGTTAAAAAAATATATATATTTATACGATTAAAGTCACACCCTATGATGTAGCGTGCATTCGAGAATTTCATGCAGAGTCACTTCTGAGTGAGTATGGACGTTGGATCTAGCACCACTCAACCACCACCACCAACCTCAGTGGCGGAATCGAATTTTTTTTAAGGGGTGAATTTCACCTGGACCTGTACTCATTAGCTTAGTCCATCGAACGTGGGTCAAACTTGAGTTGTAAAAGTAATATAAACTCAGCCCTATTTAAGATTGTAAAACCTGACAATTTAACAGATAAGTTTAAATTTTTATTTATCGGCTCAGGTTGTGCCCTTGTAGAACTTATGAAATATTTTAGTATTACTTCAAAATGAGTTGGTTGGCTTTGAAAAAAAGTTATAAACGAGATTGAAATACGTCTACCTAGAGCTCAATTCCAAGCCATACTAGATTTGGGCAGGCCACAGAATAATTTTTTTATGTCAAATAAAAAACTATGTTAGTTAAAATTCAAAATCGAATAATAAACTAATAATCATAATGATTTGAAATATAAATGAACAAGATACAAGCAAAATTCCACAAGAAAGGATTAATTTTGTAATTTTTTATTAATAAATAAAAAAAGTATACTAGATCACTTCTCAATTGTTTTTCCTCCTCCCAAGCTTTCACTTAATTATTTTATGATTTTTTTGGTACCTAATTATTTTATGATTTGAAACAATAACAAATAAGATTTGAGAGCTTGTTAAACTTTATCTTTATGGAGGCATTTCATAATTAAATATTTGTTTTATCATCCTTAATCAATAGTGTATTTTGGCTATAACTTTTTAATCGCAACTTGAAATTGAGTTCCATAATGTTCCTTAATTGCAGCTTGTTAAACTAAGCTTCAATATCTTTACAACAAGTGCTTGTATATGACCCATTTAGACTTAGAAAAAAATGACTTTTATAAGTTATATTTAACAATGTTCCTAATTAAATACATAAAGATATTGAGTTTAAAAAAAAATACATAAAGAAATTTATTTTTTGGCTTCCCACTATACATATATTATGAACATGATCAATTATTCTACCAAAAGAGCGTCGACAGTAAGTAGGTAAGATTAGGTGGGTGGGCAAAAGTGTTGGAAATCAGAACTTAGAAAGCTTAGATACTGAATTGAGGAAATGTGTCCTTTATTCAACAGAATCAATGGCTATTTATAGCCTTTACACACACACACACAAAAACAGCAAACTTATGCTTCATAAGCTTATAGCGTAGTGGATAAACAATAATCTCTAACTTCCCTAAACAATAGGTCTTATTGTAACTACCTAGTTGAAAGGATAAACTAAAGAAAACAACTAAACTAAAGAAAACCACGAACCTATAGCTAACATTCCCTCCCTTATGCTAAACATTTGTATTTTAGCTTACTTCTGATGCGTTCACCATTCCAAGCATGCTACGAAGTTTCTCAAACTGCTCAAGCTTAAATGGCTTTGTCATCAGATCTACAATTTGTTCTTGAGAACTGCAATACTTCAATTCCACAACACCATCATTCACCAAATCCCTCAAGAAATGAAATCTCACATCAATATGTTTGCTTCTTCCATGAAAAACTGGATTCTTAGACAATTGAATGGCAGAACTATTATCACATTGAATTATGATACTTTCATTCTCCTCCATTCCAATCTTTCCCATAATTCTTTTCAACCATAAACATTGACACGCGCAAAGAGCTGCTGCAATATATTTAGCTTCAGTTGTAGACAAAGTCACCACTAGTTGTTTCTTTGAAGACCATGACACAGCTCCATATCCTATTTTGAACACATATCCCGAAGTACTCCTCCTATCATCAAGATCACCAGCATATCCGCTATCCGTGAATGCCAAGAGTTTTGAACTGCCTTCTCCCTTCTTGTAAAGAATGCCTAGCTCAGTTGTCCCATTCAAATACCTCAGAATCCTCTTGGCTGCCAACCAATGTGACATGGTTGGCCTAGACATGTACCTGCTAATGAGACTTACACCATACATTAAGTCGGGACGAGTCACAGTTAAGTACATGAGACTCCCAACTACTTGTTTGAACAAAGTTGTATCAACTTCAGCTCCTCCATCATCCTTTGTGAGCTTTGTACCAGGAACAATAGGATTTTTTACCGCATTACTACTTGCCATTTCGAACCTTGTTAATACCTCTCTTGCATACCTTCTTTGACAAATGAAGATACCATTTGAATTTTGCAACACTTCTACTCCAAGAAAATGCTTCATTCTTCCCAAATCAGACATATCAAACTCCAGCATCATTGAGTTTTTAAACTCATTACACATGCTCATATCATTTCCAGCAAAAATTAAGTCATCTACATATAGACTTACTATCAGAATTTTACCTCCACATGATTTAGTGAACAAAGTATGCTCACTTGGACATTTCTCGAAGCCTTCGCGTAGAAAATACGTCTCAATTTTGTTGTACCATGCCCTTGGTGCTTGCTTAAGGCCATATAGAGCTTTGTTTAATTTGTAAACCTTTCCTTCTTCTCCTTTCTTAGTAAACCCATCAGGCTGTTGCACAAACACTTCCTCCTTGAGTTCACCATGAAGAAAAGCACTCTTCACGTCAAGCTGAAAAACTTCCCAACCATACTGTGCTGCTACTGCAAGAATTACTCGAATGGTGTCGAGTCTTGCAACTGGTGCAAATACTTCAGTAAAGTCTACACCATGACGTTGTGCATACCCCTTAGCTACCAGTCGTGCCTTTTTTTTTTCAACATCACCATTTTCATTAAGTTTGGTCTTAAAAACCCACTTAACTCTAATTGATTTAGCACACTTAGGCAGATCTGTCAATTCCCAAGTCTTATTCTTCTCTATAGCTCGAATTTCTGTTGCCATCGCCTCTCTCCACTTCTTGCTTTTTACTGCCTCTTCAAATAAAATTGGATCATCATCGATTGCCATCATCATTGCAAGCATATCTTCCTCTTCGGAAAACCCTTCACCCGTTTCATAATCTGCCATCCAGACCGGTTCTTTTCTGATTCGTTCATCCCTCCCTTCAACTGCAACGTCTTGCAAGTTTACTTCATTTGGAATTGAGCTACTGGAACTGCTGCTGCTGTGACATTCTGAATATCATTCTCCTCAGTATCATCATCGAGAACATCTACATTCAACTCTTTTTCAGTTCTACCCCAATCCCAATTTTCTTCTTCTTCGAATACAACATCTTTGCTGATGATAATCTTCTTAGTGACTGGATCGTACAATCTATAGGCCTTGGATTCATCGCCAACACCTAAGAACACACACTTTGTACTTTTGGAATCCAACTTACTCCTTTTTTAGTCTGGAATGTGAGCATGAGCTATACACCCGAAGATCCTAAAATAATCCACCTTTGGTTTCGCACCACTTCATGCTTCTTCTGGAGTTTTTTCTTTCATTGCTGCAGTTAGACTTCTGTTTTGAATGTGCACACACCACTTTACAGCTTCGGGCCAGAAAACTTTTGGAACTTTCTTCTCTGCTAACATTGAGCGTACTGTGTTCATGATGGTTCTATTCTTCCGTTCAGCGACGCCGTTTTGCTGTGGAGTGTAAGCTGCTGTTAATTGCCTACGTACACCTTGAGATTTGCAGAATTCTCCAAATTCATTGGAGTTGAATTCACCCCCTCTATCTGTTCTCAAACAAGTTATATATGCACTAATCTCCTTTTCAACACATGCTTTAAAATTCTTAAATGCAACAAAAGCTTTTGATTTTTCATATAAAAAGTAAATCCAAGTTTTACGTGAAAAATCATCAATAAAACTTATGAAATACCATTTACCGCTGTTGGAAGCCGGTTGAATAGGTCCACAAAGATCAGAATGCACCAGTTGAAGCTGTTTTGATGCTCTCCATGAACTCTGCTTTGGTATAGATTCTTTGTGTTGTTTGCCAACCAAACAATCTTCACATAATTTCTCCGGACCTTTGAGTAGTGGCACACCATCTACCATCTTTCTGGATGCAAGTGTTCTCAACCCCTGATAATTCAAATGGCCAAAGCGACGATGCCACAAGTGTGATTCTTTTTCAGAAACCTCAGCTTGAAGACATAAAGAATTTATGGTTGCTATGGATGCTAACAGATAGAACATTCTGTTTCCACTCATATTAGTTTGCATAATTAACCCCCTTTTAGAATGATAGACTTTACAAGTCCCTTTCTGAATTAGAATAGCTAAACCTTTCTCCTGAAGTTGTCCTATGCTCAACAAATTGCTCTTCAATTCAGGTATATAATAAACATCTGAAATTACCTGAATAATGCCATTCATTTGAAGTCGAATACTTCCTTTAGCCATCACTGCCATTCTGCTATTATTACCAAGCTTCACAGTTTGTCGAAATCCTTCATCCAGCTCCGAGAACCATTCTTTGTTACCAGTCATGTGATTGGAACACCCAGAGTCAAGGAACCAGACTTCTTCTCTTTTGGTTTGATGGAATTCGACATTAGCCATCAATAGAAGCTCTTCTTCTTCTCCAAGTTCAGCATAGTTTGCATTTTTCTCCTAATCTGGACACTCATATTGATAGTGCCCCAACTGATGGCATTTGAAACATTCAATAGTAGCTTTGTTTTGAGACAGTCTCCCTCATCCTCTACCTCGACCTCCTCGAAATGAGCCTCTGCCCCTTCCTCTCCGTGGCTTATCATCATAAGAGATTCTTAAGGCTTGTTCTTCTTCTGGACTCCCCTGCATTCTTTGTTCTTGAACCAACAGACTTCCGTGAAGCTCATCAATGGTCATGGTATCTAGATCATTTGACTCCTCAATTGAACAGACAACATAATTGAATTTAGGAGTCAATGATCTCAAGATCTTACCCACCACTGTGCTTGGCTGCACTTCACCATTCACCTTCATCTTGTTCACAACTGTCAGAGTTCGTGCAAAATAACTATCGATCTTTTCTCCTTCCTTCATAGTCGCATTTCAAACTCCTTCCTCAATGATTGCAATGTTGTGCTCTTTTCACCTTGGTAGATCCTTGGTACTTCGCTTCATTGAATCCCGAGATCGTCTTCGACGTCTTTTTGTCGAGAATGGTTTCAATGATTTCTCTTTCAATTGCATGAAACAGATAATTCTTTACCATCGATCCTTGAGCTTAGCCTCTTCGACACTCTTCCTCTCTGCGTCTCACTTGTTGATGAAGTCCCGATTGCTGGTGATGGAATTCCTTCATCCACCAGGTTCCACATCTCTTTGCTCCTCAGGAAATTTTCCATCAACATCGACCAATGGTCATAATGGCCATCAAATTTTGGAATTAAGAATTTCTCTGAGGTTGTCATGCTTCACTCACTCTAACACTCCCACACTCCTATTTAATCAGGCCCCTTTCAAAGGCTCTGATACCAAATGTTGGAAATCAGAACTTAGAAAGCTTAGATACTGAATTGAGGAAATGTGTCCTTTATTCAACAGAATCAATGGCTGTTTATAGCCTTTACACACACACACACAAAAACACCAAACCTACACTTCACAAGCTTATAGCGTAGTGGATAAACAATAATCTCTAACTAAACAATAGGTCTTATTGTAACTACCTAGTTGAAAGAATAAACTAAAGAAAACAACAAACCTATAGTTAACAAAAAGTGTGAGGGGTGGCCACGTGTAAGGAGAGGGGAAGGGGCCAAGGGTGGGGTGCTTATAGGAGGTCTTGAGGAGCACCACCAGGATGCAGGGACAGATCACCCATCCACTGGGCCAACGGCAAGACGACGCCAATGATCGAGACACGCATGAGTGGGCGGATGAACAACTTGGTGAGTCTTGGGTGTTTTTGTTATATTTTGTATAGAATTTTATGTTTTGTAAACATTTTTTTTTTGGAGTCTATAAATACACTTAATTAGTTTTTTGAGTTGTTGGATCGAGTTTTGTCTTCTTTTTTTCTTATTTAGTGTTGTTAATTTATATATATTGTGTTGAGGATGTGTGAAATCTTCTTTTGGGAGATGTTATATCACCCTAACGAGTTGTTGGAGGGGGAAGAGCATGTTGAAGAAAGCCTATTGTTGTTGTGTGTGTATTGGTAAACCCTGCTCGAACGAATTGTTTCAAAAAAAAATATGAACATAGAGACGAAATAGAGAGGGAATATAATAGCATGAGAATAATAAATACCATCTTAGAGACGGTCACAAAACCAAAACCATTAGACGGAATACTATAACGATCACAATATCGTCTTAAAGACAGTTTTAGAGATGGTCACAAAACTATAACCATAACCATTAGATTGAAAGGTGACTGTCTCTAATTAGAGAAAAAATACTATGACGATCGTCTCTAATTTGAGACATAATAGAGACGATCACCATTATATGAACCTATGTTTTGGACTGTAGACCATCGTTAATCTGTCGCAATATCAGACGGATCAGCAACAGACAAACTGTCTCTATTTATAGATGGTCAATAAATTTTATTGTTGATTAGTCAGGGACGACAATTTTTAGAACATCTAATTTTCGTTTCTATTCCCTTGCAAAACCCATTTAGCGACTACATATTTGCGTTTTAGCAACAAAATTTTTTGTCTCTGAAACTCTCGATTTTTGTGTCTCACTCCATCCACTACCATTTCTTTACACTGAATTTTATGACACAACTCACTTATTCGTTCTTGTTAAACATTCATTTTCTTCATTTAATTCATCACCAAATCAATACACTCATTTCTTCAATTTCTCAAATTCATTATCAATTCACAATAGTTGTTCAAATCCTTCTTCAATATTAATGGCTATAGTTGATATTTAGAGTCGTGTAAACCCAGCGATATCAGCTTTTTCAAGGATCCAAATCTCGATTTTCATCTCCAAATGCAAAGAGGAAGAAAGAAAGTCGTGTGAATGGAAAATCCTGAGTGCGCGAATTTTCGTCCTCTTATTTGTTTCGATTTTTTTTATCAAGAGTTATTTATTTTCATGTTGGGGTAAATGAGGGTACTACAAATATCAAAGTTGAAGGACCAAAATCAATCAAATAAAACTTCAAGGGTTAAAACTAAAAAAACCTTAATTAATTTCGTCTTCTGCAAAAGTACTAGAAGTTTGTCTTATTTTTTTATAGTTAGCCATATATTGTATAAGTAAAATCCCGCCATTACTTCATCAAGATCATGAATACGAATAAAAAACAAAGAAATTATTATTTTAAAAATGTGGATGAGTTTATTCGGTTATATACTAGTACAAGGGTTTTCAGTCTTATATTTGCTTCAGCCTGGGCTATGAATAAGTATAATCGAATTAGTGTTTTTTTTTTCGAGCTAAATTGGATAAGTGATTTAAGGACAACAGTTGGTTGGTACAATTAGAAACAAGTTGTTGTCCCTTAACTAGTGACTCAAGTTTGAGTCCGCTTCCCCTACCTATATAATGCACAATTTGGGGCCAGATAGTATGCCTACATACTGAGTGTTGAGTGATAAAAATAATAAAAAAAAGAGTCGAGTTATGTGCATCTTGGTATCCTCTCAGGGCACCGCTACTATTTTTTATTTATGTTGGTTCTAAAAGAAAATGACACATTTGCCCAGGGGTGCCCGAGTAATCGATGGGGTACCCATAACACAACACTACATTAACTGACATTACGTTTCAGGTTTTAGTGGAAAATGATCGAACCTATAGATCCAAATACACAGGACCGACACATAGGTTTATTGTGTCAGTTGGTATCAACCGAGACATGCACACATGTCTTAACACAAGGCCACCGTGACTGCTTGTATAGTCTATGTGGTCATCCATCGAGTTAGTGTTTAACTACCCTTATTTGGATGTTGGTTGGTATAGACCGACACTGTAATACAGGTCTCGACAAGACCACTTTACATGTGTCTTTGTAGTGGGGTGTGTTGCTTCACAAACTAAGGGCATTTTAGTGAAAGTCTCAGGGTGCCCTGTTAAATTGTTGGGGTGTCCTGATCAATGAGGTGCCTTGAGAGGATACCGGGGTGCACATTATGCAAAACTCTAAAAAAAAATAGTGTTTGAGGTAGGGGCATTTCTGGATTTTGCTTGGGCTTTGAAAATAATAATAATAATAATAATAATAATAATAATAATAATAATAATAATAATAATAATAATAATAATAATAATAATAATAATAATAATAATTAAAAAAAGAAAGAAAAGGGGATCGAAGCTGGGGCTAGGGCTTGTGTGCAGAAGAAGAAGAAGAAGGCGCGGGGGAGAGCTGCGAAAATGGCTGGATCAGGGAGCTCCATGATATGCTCGATCCTTCTATGCATCATTGTCCTCTCACTCCAACAGATGTACAGACCCAAGTTGGCGTCCTCTGAGCTCTTCACCATTTTTGGTGGCTTCATTAGCTCCCTCATATTCCTCTCATTGCTCACGGTCAGATTCTTATTTATTCATCATCATATCATGAATGTATTTCATTATTATACTCCTTACAAAATGACTCTTTTTGATCCTCTCTATTTAACATTTTTCATGCAGTTTATTGGCAATTTGCAAGAAACATATGGCCAAAAAACCGGGTGGGGTGCCGGTAAGTGAAGTTTGGTTACGTTTGTTGAACAAATTTTAGGATTTCCTTGTTATTCTTTCTAAGCATATGAAAATATCTTAAATTTCTTGGGGCACTACTCATTGCCATGCTTTTTTTTTTTTTTGGCGCAGTTATATTGGCGGAATGTCTTGCTCTTGTTGCTGCTAGCACCGTCCATCGAGTTTGTATCTCTACATGGTAAGGGATTTGAATTAAATTACACTTTTGTTGCTTAAATGGATGTGAATGTTGGACGGTTAAGAAACAATGCACTCATAAAATGAGTTTAAGCATAATTGTGGATATTTAAGTTCGTGTTGTAAACCTGGATGGGTTGGCCTAGTGGTAAGGGCGAAGGCAGGACCGTGTGGGTTAGGTGCACGGTCTCGAGTTCGATTTCCCTCGATAGGCAAACGTCGGGCCACTGGTGTTCTCATTTTGCAATCCCAAGGTCCATGGGACTAATCAATTAAGTGTTTGGATGCGCATGGTCAATCACAAAAAATTGTATGTGTTGTTAATGTTGTAAAACTTGTAAAGATAGTGTGGTAAATTCGAAGATTCAAGAAAAAAATAGGAATAACATGAATAGATGCAAAAATGAGGAAAGGGTGGTTGAGGTTTGTTTGGATACTTCCAAAATGGCTTGCTAATGCCACATTTAGAAAACTTGACCCAATAGAAATTGAAGATGTTATTTAGGTAGAATTAGTATGACTCGGATGCTAGTAAGGTTTAAAGAATTATGAAAGTTCTTCATCAAGTGTATTATAGCAGTTTGAGTGGAATTTTTTCTGATCCATTTAGGTAATGTCAACTAACTTCGGATCGTGACAGTTTTATTACTCAAATTGGTTGGATGTTTGATGAATTTGCATAAGATGTATGTTTTTTTTTATTCTTTTCAATGAAAAAGTTATAGCAGTAGTATACCTCAATATGACAAGGTTAAGGTCATGACTATGCATTGTAGGAATGCAATAATAATGTTGTTGTCTTAGAAAATTGAACGATTTGTTGAGTAGAAATGAGTGAAAGCACTAAATTTAGAACTGGTTAATTATTATTATTTCTTAGAGCATTAATAGTTTTTCGAAACACCGAGCACCTAAAAAATGCTACTAGCTTAGACAAGTTTAATTTGCTCTCTTAGCCACTGGAAGTTGTTCTCTCCCGTGCACACCTGCGCTAGCCCGTGAATCTCCACCAATATCGATATTGTCCCAACTTAACCACCTCCAACTAGGTTGGGGTTTTTACTCAAAAGGCCTCGGTACTAATTGATGGAGATAATCACTTATGTACCTCATTATGAAGTTTCACTTGACAATGTGGGACTAACTTTCGGTCCACACATCTCCAATGAGAAGCTTATAACGGTTCACTTTGTTTTATGTCCCTAGACTATCAACTTTCCTTTCACTTACTTTTTGCTAGCTTTTTGTGTTCACCTCTCAAACAACTGTTGGTTGCTTCATTATGATCTTGGGGTGAATCCAGTCTACACAACATGTAGAAAGCATGGGAGATAATTCTCTACATTCACTATGTGGCCTCTCTTATTTTATTCCTAGCATGCCTGTTAAACCTCATCTTAACTTTGTAAATTGTTCTGGGTTTTTTCACTTCAAATATCCTATTTATGTCGTTCATGTGATGATTAGTGGTGCCAATAGTTCAGAATTAAATTTTTTCCTACATTTTGCCCATATATAATTTGGAATTAATTTAGGAAAGCACAATTCAAATTTCAACACAGTAATTTTTTTATTTTTGAAACTTGGCTAAGTAAGTTCAGAGAATGTTTAGTTTAATGTTAAAATTATTCTCTTATAACCTAAAGAGGCTAAGACTTACTTAGAAAAAGGTTAATATACTATTTTAATTTTGGGTTATTGTTCACTCGATAAAGGTTTTGATTGTTTTCATGTAAACATATTTTTTTGAAGAAATAGAAATTTCATTTATCACCAATTGTTCTTAGTACATTTAATGGAACAAGATGAGACATGGAACCAATCACCTTGGCAAATTGATTCACTAATCCTGATTGTTCAAATGAACATTCAACTGCCATAAAGTTGACTATTGAGAATTGCAACTCTAACAATGGAACAGGTTTGACAGTCATTGACTATTTTCTTGACAAATGTCTGGAACACGACAACACACAAATACATTACTCGAACCATCTAGAAAAATAAAACTTTCGATAAAGGGGAGTAAAGCAAAACTTCCAACGAGGGAAGAAAATCTAAACCTTTTGACGTGGGAAGAAAACAATTACCTAAGAAATAAAACCTAGTGATGAGTACCAACCTCATAAACACAAGTCCATGCTCAATCTTTGAGAAGGATGTAGATGTACCACAACGGGATGAAACTAATCATCTCGTCAAATCTGAATAGATCTAAAACTTATTTGATAAATATGAAATAGATAAGGTAATCGAAACCACCACCGATCAAAAGCATAGATCGGGGGTGGTTCAAAAGGCAAAAAAACACAAAAGATTTTCATGTAAACGTATTAGGTCCAAGGACTGTGTATATCCAGAATAAGAGATCTTGTGAGTTTTAAATATTAAACCATTTGAATTTGTCTTATTCTCTTGAATTTTTTTAATCAAGTTTATTTTTTTCTTGTTTATTTTTAAATTCTCTTTAAAACAATTTCAGAAAATAAATCATAATCAGTTTCAATAAAATTCCAAGTGATTTTCTTGAAACTACGTAATTTGTGATTCTTTGAAAGTAAAAAGCAATTACATCCCTTTCTTTCTCTACCTTCATTCACTAATAGGTTATATGTTTTTTGTTTCACTGGCCCACCTTAAAAACATTTTAATTTTATGGAACATGATGCAGCATTTGTATCACCTTCTGGATGTGTTTGTCTAATTTGATTCTAATTGATTTTGGTATTTACATGAAGATAAAAGAACTTTGAATTTAATGGTAGATAAAAAAAAAAAAAAGGTCAGCTTATGGGTTCTGAAGAAAGGCATTTTTTAATGTGTTGGTGCTTTTGGATCAAACCTGTGGATTGTTTTTCTCTCTTTCTAGTGAACTCTAATGTTTGGTTCTCTCATGTCTATGCAGTTTCTTGTTCTCAATGGCACTACTGTACGAGGTTAACAAGCTGTCTCTTAGAATGGTTGCTCCTAAGAATGAAAGTAAAATAAGAAAGCATTGATTGGCATGCAACGACTCCCGACATCCTTTCCTACGATCTATGAAGGTCCCTCAAGTTTCACTTGTCTGAAAAATTAAGGGTTAGTAATTTAGAAGTGGGTAGACGAGGTTTAGTATATTAAGATGGGCAACCTGGAAGTCATCATGTTGCACTGCTCTTTTCTTTTCTTATTATAAAACATTGCACTCCAGGTGAGTTTGCTCTGAATATGAATCTTTTTTCCTTTCATGCCATGATAAAATTTAAGTTGAATTATATTTGAAGGGAACTGAAGTCTTGAACATATTTTTAGTGTGGTTGGTAAAATGCATTTCTATAATTCATTAGATCGATCGTTCAATCCGACACTTGCTAGCAGTAACTGTCCATAGTTTTTTTATCAAAAAAAGAACTGTAGGTTGTGTTTGCACATTCGTCGCTATTTGCATGTAGAATTAAGAGTTTTGCCCATCAAACGTGCAACACTTTATTAAACTTGGTATGCTTTCTCGTGGATTCTTGATTAGTTTCTGGTTGACCCCAACTAATTTTGGATTGAAGCTTTTTTGTGGGTTCATGATTAATTTCTAATAAAAGAATAAATAGCATATACTATACAAATCAAGGAATAATAAACAATGTTCAAGTTGAGTTGACAAAAAAAGAAACAATGTTGCGTTGCAACTTCTTTCAATTATACATTATATCGTCGGTCCCAAGTTCTTTTCATTGTATTCTGAAGACTTGCATACCTCCCATTACTAAAACTTCCCCAGTTCCTTCAAAGGGAACTATAATTTGTTATAAGTGGCCGATTGGCGAGCAATGAATTGATTGCGAGCGCGGTCACACCATCGGGTGTAGCAGCCTTGGAGGTTAGGCCAGTCGGAATGAGGGTTGGAGAAGAAATGGTGGAGCCAAAGACGCAGCACTTGCTCCTGCTCCTCTTCCCCTAACAGGGTCTCTATGCTCTCCTCTATCATCTTCTCTACTTGGGTTTTCTCTGAAGTAGTCAAAGCCGGAGCCTCGGCTCCGTTGCTTGCTTGGCACAGAAATGGCAGCCATGACAAAAGCATGTTCTTACTTGATTGTGGAAGCAGTTGTTGTTGTTGCGCGGATGATTTCTTGTTTGGTGGTGTTTCTTCTGTTTTCAACTCTTTGGCGTGTTTTATGAGTAGTGCTATATGATGATATATGAACATGCACATTAGATAACTAATACGATTAATGAGAAATGAAATGTTTTTTTTTTTTTTTCACAACTATATATATTTGACAATATATATCATTGTAATTCTTTTCTCAACTATTGCCTAATGTTGGAGTAAGTACAGTAAAAGCAAGTAATTTTTTTTTTTATAAGAAAGAAACAACTTTGCACCCACCAAGGTTTGAAAGTTCATCAAACCTCGGGCTAACTTTGGTGGAAGTCGATAATGAAAATAAGGAAGTGAAACTATGTGGTGATGTAAAACTTGTAAAGTTTCGCCAAATTTTGATCGACTCTTCCATCGAAATCATTATTAAAAAAGAAACAAAAAATGTAAAAATTCGAAGAAATCAACGAAGCTTTTGGAGAAGTTTGAGGAAGTTACCTCTAAATAAAATAAAATTTTAAAACAAACTTTTCTCATCAAATAGCAAATAAGTTTAAAATTTATCATATAAAACAATACAAAAATAAATATTAATATCATGTGTGTTGTGAATTGAGTGATTATTGCAAAATAACTATTTTAAACAATTGTATTGTGATTATTAGGCATCATTGTTGTATGATTAAGTATATTTCTAACATTTATAAGTAGAAATTTAAGTTTTTTAGCATTTAAAGAAATTTCATAAACTTCCGTACACCAACGAATTTTTGTAAAACTTCTCTTGTTGAAGTTAACTTTCTCGAATTACTTCCAAAATTTAAGTGAACGAAACTAAAGACGAAGTCGAAGTTTCAAACCTTGGTTTAAGCCATCACCTCTTACTCTCATAACTCATACCAAGTCATTGGGCCACCGACCACCCAAATAGTTAGTGCAAAAACAAGGAAATTCACGCATACGTATAAACACAAAGATTGATAAGGTTTGATGGTGCTTTAATATAGTAGAGATTTAACTCAAGGAAAATGCTACAATGACACCCAAAGTTAAATCGGGTGGGGCATGCGGGCCTGCGTTCTTAAAAGCTATTGTGTGCAACTCGAGATACATTCAGGATACACACCGTGCATGTTGTATCGGAACTTTTTTGTGCCTTTTTTGCACTCAACCTATTTTTAAGTGGGGCTTGCATGATAAATCTCCGTGATTTGATTTTGTGTGCGACTTTGGGAGTGTTATTGTAGCATTTTACCGCAATTAATTAGTCGATTGGCATTTGGCCATTAATGGTATAGTAATAGAAGTGTGAAAACAACTAACTTTTCTTAGAAGGTCCAAATTTGAACCCTTTGACAGGTCTTCTTCTCAACTTTAGACGATAAGATCAAACTAACCTAGATGTGTAAGCTCCAATAATGCGGCTCATCACATTCGTCATCAAAATTTAAAGATTTTTCCAACGACTTTCTTCTTCAAGAAAATTGATCGAAGTAATTGAGCTTGAGTTTGACAGGGGGTACTGATGCAAGCTCCTCTTTGCAATGTCCATTGTAAAATAATTAGTACCTTGAGTAGCTGATATGATAATATTTCAAAACTATTAACCTACACATGTAAAATTTTTCTTTTTTTGGTGGTTTTTCAAGTGGTATTTTGGGTATATATATATATATATACACCTACATAGATATATATTTGGTTCCATTGTATATATATATATACACACACACCATGACACGAATATATATTTAGTTTCATTGTAGAAGAATCCTATATATATCTATATAAATAGAAAAACAGTAGAATGACTTCTTAAATGACATTTCTGTGACAAGTGCACGGCCTGCATTAATAAGAGTTGTTTGTGTACGCTTCGAGATACACGCCACGCATGTTATATACTAAGAACTATTTGTACACTCATTTTCATGTGGGCCTACACGCCACATCGAAGGGGTGTCACTAAGAATGTCATTCTTGCATTTTCTTAATTATAATTTCTAGAGTTCAATATATAAGCATCGAGATACGCACATACCGGTGATTTTTACAAGGATGGATTGGAGTCTTGGCTCGGCCAAGTGAGCCACACAAGCCAACCCAGAAGCCTCCCCCCATCTCCAAACAGCCTCTGCACCCACCCCACAAGCCGCCATCATCTCAGCCAGCCAAAGCAGCTCAGCCGCCAACTTATCCCCGGCACCACCGAGTCGACTCACCTCCCCCTCCTCCTCCTCTCTCCAACCCCAACTCGAACCGCCCATCCGGTCCACCACTCCCTCCCCAACCGACTGGACCGCCCTCACAACCCACCCGACCCCACCCGGACACGTGTCGCCCCCTCCTGGCTTCAACACCAACCGCTCTAGCCGCGACAGCGTCCGCGCGAACGCGTCCGACAATCCATAACGGTTCACCTCTCTTAATAAAACTTCGCTACCGCTATTGTTTTCAACAATTTTTTCTGCTAGAGACCGGACGGGGTCGTACTTGCGGGAGCTGACGGGGACCTCGGTGACCATGGAGAGCGTCTCGAGAGAGCTCTGGAGATGCTCGATGAGTGCCGCGGGACGGCGCCGATGTCCGCGGTGGCTACCACGACTTTGCCGCGGCGTTTCGGCTGTTTGGTGAGGGAGGAGAGGAGGTGGCGGAGGAAGGAGAGGGAGAGTGAGAGGAGGAGGTTGATGAGAGGGGCGGCCGAGGATGTCATGAGGGACAAAACGGTAATTGTGCTCTGTATGGGCTCTAGCTTCGCCATGATGAATTTCTTCCTCTTCTCATGAGCTTTCTGTTGTCTCTCTCTCTCTCTCTCTCTCTCTCTCTCTCAATTTAGAAAGATGCGTCTCTCTCTCTCTTTAACTGCATTATTTATATACTTAATACAGAAAGACATGGTGCACTGATATTTTAGAGTTGTTAGACTTAATACAGAAAAAAAATGGTGCACGGATATTTTTAGAGTTTTTATACTTAATACAGAAAAAATGGTGCACGGAAATTTTTAGAGTTGTTAGATAGACCTCGAATCGTGTACATAGAGTTGTTCGAGGCCGGAAGAATTGAAACTTGTGAAAACTCATTGTGGCCATTGAGGTAACCCGGAGATATGAGTGGATCAACTATCTCGATGCATGCTATAGCTATCTATCGGACTTAAATCATCAAATTAATACATTACGTGCCTGGCAAGCATGTTGAGTTAATTTAATACATGTTAGTAATTGATAAATTAAAACGACAAATCTAATACATTCCTAATGCGGTATTAGCTAGGTTCATACATGCACATAGTTGCATGCAATGTATGTATTCGGGTATTCACAGCTGCGTATAGTACGGTTTTTATATTAAGTTGTGTATGTTTCATGAATATATATATATATATATATATATATATATATATATGTATGTATGTATATATACGGTTTTTTAAGAAAAAATAAATATATGCTATTGTGCGTTTTTTTTGGCTCAAAATTTTAAGTTTCTATTTTAGTTTGTCCAATTAATTAAAAAGCATAATTTTTTAGTCAAGTTTCTACTCCCTCTGGTCTGGACTATATTAGGGTCTGGACTATATTAGGAGATGTTTGGTCAAATCTCAAATTTCATAATAGAAAAACGTTAGAGTAACCCACTTTGGACACTCACTTTAGGCACCTAATGGGTCATGTGTGTCTCTCCATATGATATACCTCGAGGAATGTGTGTGCATATATCTGCAAGGTGTATCACATGGTTGGAAATCCACTTGGACCCACAAGGTACACAAAGTGGGTTACTCTAGCATTCCTCTTCATAATATGTTTCGTTTGATAAAACAAACACATGGAGTATATTTTTTTTCTATTTATACCCTTATAGATATAGGAAAAAAAAGGTAATAAATACACGTTAAGCTAATATAATAGCAGTATTTCGTTACTTATTAATCCCACCAGTTGCACATGTGCACAAAAGTTTAAAAAATAAAAACTAAAAACAGAGGTGAGAAAGTGAGGGTTGTTGTGAATTGAATTGAGACTTGCTAAGAACTAGAGAATGAAATAGAAGACTAAGAACTTCTATTACTACAAACTACTACTACAAAGGAGAAGAGAAGAAATGAGATAGTCGGAATGAGAAGTTTTCATTCAACTTTGTGTGTTTTTACAATGAAGTTGGCACCCTTTATATAAGACATTTGGTGATGATAATAAATGTACTTCATACAATGTGTACAAGCAACACATACACCCCATGTCATACAACACATCACAAGTAACATAGACAATTTGATGTACTATTAAGTGAAAAATATAAGTTACATGACTACACAATATGTTGGTGTACATGCATGGTCATCCATATTCCATAACACTCCCCCTTGGATGACACTTGCTTAGAGATTGTGCCTCGTTAAAACTTTTACTAAGAAAAACCATGTGGAAAAAAATATAGTAAAAGAAAAAAGAGTACGCTATTCTCATAAATATTAAGATGGGTATAATATTGTTAAGATTGCCTCATTAAAAACCTTGTTAGGAAAATCCAATGGGATAAAATCATAGCTAAGGGAAAAAGAGTGCAATACACTAATCAATAACTCCCCCTCATGTGAACATAGGTGAAACTTGTTTAGTTTCTTTACTTGCAATGTCTTTAAGTTTACGCAAGCCAATACCATATGTAAGCCTTTTAAATGTCGTAGTTGGTAAGGCTTTTGTGAATAAATCAGCAAGATTATCGCTCGATCGGATTTGCTTGACATTAATTTCACCATTCTTCTGAAGCTCATGCGCATAAAAGAATTTTGGTGAAATATGTTTTGTTCTGTCCCCTTTTATGAATTCTTCACTTAATTGTGTAATACGTGTTGCATTATCTTCATATAATATGGTTGGAGAATCTTTTATTGAAGGCAATCCACATGATTCTTGAATATGTTCAATAATCATGTTTCTCAACCAAACACATTCACGACTTGCTTCATGAATTGCAAGTACTTCAGAATGATTGGAAGAAGTAGCAACCATAGTTTGTTTTACTGACTTCCATGATACAACAGTATTACCACAGGTGAATACATATCCCGTTTGAGAATGGGCCTTGTGGGGATCAGATAAAAATCTAGCATCAACATAACCTTGGAGATTCAATTTTACCCCCCTCGAGTAAAATAAACCCATGTCACTTGTTCCTCGAAGATATTGAAAAACTGTTTAACCCCATTCCAATGTCTTCGAGTTGGTGAAGAGCTAATTGGAGTTGGTGAAGAGCTATATCTTGCAAGTAGGTTGACAGTAAAAGCAATATCGGGTCTTGTACAATTTGCAAGATACATAAGTGCATCAATTGCACTTAAATATGATACCTCCGGACCAATTAGCTCTTCATCACTTTCATGAGGTCGAAATGGATTCTTATCCATTTCAAGTGATCTGACAACCATTGGAGAGCTCAATGGATGTGCCTTGTCCATATAAAATCTTTTTAATAATTTTTCAAAATAATTTGATTGATGGACAAGTACTCCACTTGAAAAATGTTCAATTTGCAAACCAAGACAAAGTCTTGTTTTTTCAAGTTCTTTCATCTCGAATTTCTTTTTCAAGTATTCAGATGTTCTAACGATGTCGTCGTGGTTTCCTACTATATTTAAATCATCAACATATACAGCAATAATCACAAATCCTGTTGATGATTTTTTAATGAAGACACATGGGCAAAGCGGATTATTTACATATCCTTCTTTCAGTAAATAATCACTAAGACGTTTGTACCACATTCGTCCGGATTGTTTCAACCCGTACAAAGACCTTTGTAATTTTATAGAATGCATGTTATAAGGTTTTGATTTTATTTCATCGGATATTACAAATCCATCAGGGATTTTCATATATATCTCATTGTTTAGAGATTCGTACAGATATGCTGTAACGACATCCATTAAATGCATATCAAGCCTTTCAGAGACTGCAAGGCTTATCAAGAACCGAAATGTGATTGCATCTATAACAGGAGAATATGTTTCTTCATAATTGATGCCAGGTCTTTGTGAGAAACCTTGAGCTATAAGTCTTGCTTTGTACCTTGTAACTTCATTTTTTTCGTTTCTCTTTCGTACAAATACCCATTTATATCCAATAGGTTTTACGCCATTTGGCGTTTGGACAATTGGTCCAAAAGCCTCTCTTTTCCTTAACGAGTTTAGCTCTGCTTAGATAGCATCTTGCCATTTTTGTCAATCAGGTCTTTTTTGACATTCGTCCACTGATCGTGGTTCTGGATCATCATCATTTTCACATATTTCAAAGGACACATTGAAAATAAATATATCATCAGGAACAATTTCATTTCGATCCCAAATCTTACCAGAGTTTAAATAATTTATTAAGATCTCATTACTTTCATCTTTTTCATCTTTTTCTAGAGGAAGTTGTTCCTCATCAGAATTAACTTGTTCTGACAAACCCTTATCAAAGGATTCTTGTGCTTTCTCAGGAGTATTTTGATTTGTATTTATTTTTACTCCCGTTTTCCTCTTTCGAGGAATTGTATCCTTTGAACCAACCGGTCTTCCACGCTTTAAACGTTTCGTTGGTTCTTGTGCATTTTGTTGCACAGAGACATTAATTCTTGCAGGAGCATTTACAGCTGGAATATGTGATTTTGTCACTTGTTTTGCATCATTAAATGCATTTGGTAATTGATTTGTGATTTGTTGCAAATGAATGATCTTTTGAACTTCAAGTTTACATTGATTTGTTCGTGGATCATAATGTGATAAAGTTGATGCATTCCAAGCAATTTCGCGCCATTCCTTTTGAATTAACTTCTTATCTCCCCCTAATGGTGGGAAAATTGCTTCATCAAAGTGACAATCAGCAAAACGTGCAGTAAATAAATCCCCTGTTAAGGGCTCAAGGTATCTTATAATGGACGATGAGTTAAATCCAACATAAATCCCAAGTTTTCGTTGTGGACCCACCTTAGTTCTATTGGGATGTGGTATAAGAACATACACTGCACAACCAAAAATTCTTAAGTGTGAAATATTTGATTGTTGACCTAAAATGAGTTGCATGGGGAATGTTCATGGTATGCAGTAGGCCTATAACGAATGATAGATGCTGCATGAAGGACTGCATGTCCCCAAACTGAAGTTGATAACTTAGTTCCCATGATTAAAGGTCTGGCAATTAATTGAATGCGTTTGATCAGAGATTCTGGCAAACCATTTTGGGTATGCACATGTGGAATAGAATGTTCAGTGGTAATTCCTATAGACATGCAATAATTTTTAAATGCTCGAGATTGAAATTCCCCGACATTATCAAGACGGATGGTCTTGATTGTGTTGTCAGGGAATTGTGCTCTTAACTTAATGATTTGCGCTAAAAGTCTAGCAAGTGCAACATTGCGGGTCGAAAGCAAATAAACATGTGACCACCTAGTTGATGCATCTATCAAAATCATGAAATATCTAAATGGTCCACAATGAGGATGAATAGGTCCACATATGGCTCCCTGAATGCGTTCTAAGAAAACTGGGGATTCCACAACAGTTTTACTTGGGGATGATTAAACTATCAATTTACCTTGAGAACAACTAGCACAATTATAATCACCAGCTGAAAATATTTTGACTTCTTAAAGGATGTCCATGCGAATTATTAATTATTCATCGCATCATTGATGATCCTGGATGACCAAACCGGTCATGCCATAAAATGAATATCTTTGGATCATTTATTTTCTTATTTAAAACGACATTCGTTTCGACATGCCATATATAAGTAAAATATAATCCAGAGGATAAAGCTGGGAATTTTTCTAACACTTCTTTTTTCCCATTTGAAACCAATGTGACATAGAGAAATTTTCTATTATTTTCGTTCATGGTTTCAATGTGATATCCATTTTGTCGAATATCTTTAAAGCTGAGTAAATTGCTTCTGAATTTTTCAAAGTATAAGGCATTGTCAACATGAATTGTTGTTCCCCTAGGCAACATAATATTTGCTTTTCCAGAGCCATTAATCAAATTGGAGATGCCAGATATTGTTTGAACATTAGCTTCAGCTAAGTTCAAATTAGAAAAATATTCTCTGTTTTTAAGGATTGTGTGCGTTGTAGCACAATCAGCAAGACATATATCGCTCTTACTTGATTCATGATTTGAACACATGATTTGTTGATCCATCTAGATAAATAATGTTTGGAAAATTAGAAAAATAGTCATATTTCATTCATAATAAGAAACTAGTACATATAACTAAGAAGCATAACAAAAATCAGTACATAGAATTATTTAAAATCGTTACATATGATCATTAAAAATATCGAGATTAGTGTTTGGATCATTATGAAAATTTGGGGCATCCATATAATTGATGTCCGACGAGCCATCTCCGACAGTGAAGTTCATCTCAACTGTTTTGCCTTTCTCCTTTAAGGAGGCTTGATAAAGATCAATAAAATGCTTAGCGTGCGGCATACGCAAGCCCAGTGGCCTTTTATACCACATCTGTGACATGGTTGGTCATGATTACGAGCATGCCCATTTTCAGCAATATTTTTCCCCTTATTCTGAACGGCATCATTCTTATTCCATTTATTTTAGAACTTATTGCCACGAAATTTAGAATAGGGCTTGTCACGATCTTTGCTGATTGATCCTTTCATATTTCCACATCCGTGGTTTTTCTTTCCATGACCCTTTTTATGGTCATTATAGGATGCTGCATTTGCTTCATTAATTGAAGCGGAACCAGTTGGACGGGAGTTGTGGTTCTTCAATAGAAGCTCGTTATTTTGTTCAGCCACCATGAGACAAGAAATTAATTCTGAGTACTTTTTAAATTGGCGCGCTCGATATTGCTGTTGCAACAACAGATTCGAGGCATGAAAAGTATTGAATGTTTTTTCCATCATTGCCTCATCAGATATATTTTCTCCACAAAGCATCAAACGAGAGGTAATATTAAACATGGTGGAGTTATACTCACTAACTGTTTTGAAATCTTGCAGCCTAAGATTCAGCCAGTCATTTTGAGCTTTTGAAAATATCACCGTCTTTTGGTGATTATATCGCTCTTTCAAGCTTAACCACAAGGTGAGAGAATCTTTTATAGTGAGATACTCACTTTTCAAGCCTTCATGGAGATGATGGCGAAGGAATATCAGTGCTTTCGCACGGTCTTGCATTGATGTTTCATTTCCTTCTATAATAGTTTCTCCTAAGTCTTTAGCTTGGAGATGTATCTCGGCATCCAGTTGCAATGGCAAATAATTATTTCTAGTGATATCAAAAACAATAAATTCAAGTTTTTGAAGGTTTGCCATAGTCTGAAAATATGTCAAAAAATTGAGTAAATAATTTTTCTCTTTTATAAAAAATAAATAATATACGATTAAATATATGTTCACAACTTGATTATTAATATGCAAAATGTACTACTTATATGAGTTGGTGGGACAACCTCTAGGTTGGGTGGTGAGACGAAGTCTACTTAAAAACTATGCCTCCTCGAACGGGATAACCCGTCTCCCTTTCAATGCTTAGCTTTACCGGGGACAGGGCTTACCCACTATCAACCCAAACTCATAACACTATTTGCAATATAAAAAAAAATCAAGAATGGAGCATAATTAATCGTTTGTAGTATAGCGAGAAAACTAGTTATGTCACATATTGACTTTTGATTTCTGATGTAGAAGATCGTACAAGACGCAACTATAGAGCATACTTTCGCAATCGGTGATGTTATAATGTATAGTATATGAATAAAGTATGCATATAAAAGTGAAGCAACCAAGATAATATAGAAATAAACCGAACTCATAAAAGTTATACCTTCCTAGCTTTGTCTCCTTAAGAGGTTCTTTTTTTTTTTGGTACAAGGAAAACTACACCACATGGTCTTTTGTACTATTAAATTCAAGTTACATACTATGCATGGTATCCAAATTTCCTCATTCTTTTGAAAACACATTCAAAACACAGCTCCTTAAAATTGTGAACAACTCTAAAAGGTCACTTAAAGAGATATGGAGAGTTTTCCGAGAAGGAAATAGGGTTGTAGATTGGCTAGCAAGTTATGCTAGAACCTTACCTCCAGGTTTCCATGTTTTCGATTCCACTCCCTTTGAGGTATTGCATGTACTTGAAGAGGATGTAAGAGTGATTGTTTTTCTCAGAGTTTGTTGAAACAAAACTAGGCGCCTAACCTCCTTTTGAAAAAAAAAAAAAAGATATGGAGAGTAATTATTTTACATTTAGGTTTCTAATTAAGTTTTTGGAGCAGATACTTTTTTTGAAGTAATATATCAACTTTATCACTACTAACTTTGACCTCCTCTAACAAAGATGTGAGAGGTTTCAGATTTTCTTATTTAGAGGTTTGGGATTTTCCTTTTCTTATTGAGAGGTTTGTGCGTCCCCACTTCTTAGTTGAGTGGTTATTGAGTTTCCTTTTCTCGTTGAGAGGTTTTTTTTAACTTGCATGTGAGTTTTCTTTCCTAAATTAATTTGGGAGGTTTTATAACTTTTGAGCTGTCAATCTAGCGGTCGCTTTGGAAGGTTGATCTTATAGGAGATTCTTGTTAGATAAAAGTTAAATTCTTTCTTTTGTGGAGATTTTGCAATGAAGGTGATTTTTTTAGAGAAGCAAGAAGCAAATGTGTCATGGCGGTGAAACTTAGGGATGAATCAACAAGAAAAGTCCAAAATCGATGTGAAGGCAAGAATTCTTAGGCTTTGATTGAGGTAATTGATTAGAAGTTTCTTAAAATTAATAACCAGCTGGTGGGGTGAAGGCAAGAATTTTTGGGCTTTGATTGAGGTAATTAATTAATTAGGAGTTTCTTTAAAATTAACACCAGTTGGTGGGGCTTTCAAAATTCAAATTTGAATTATAAAGATAAGGGTCTAGTTGAATGCAAGGTGGGCCAAGTAAATTGAATTGCACTAACGACGACACCTATGAGATAGTCTAGTCGAGCACTATGAGTTGCCTTAGTTGGAATTATCGAGGGCTCAAAAACTCTTGGACATTATTAACATTAGTGGAGTTAGTTAAGTCAAATAAGCCCGATGTAGTTTTCTTGATTGAAACTTTGTCTTTCAAAGCAAAAATTATTGAATTACAAAGAAAAATAAGGTTTGAAGGTTATTTTGTTGTGGATAGAATTGGTAGAAGTGGTGGTCTCGTTGTTTTGTGGAGAAATAAGGACCAGTGTACATTGTTGAGTTTTTTTAATAATCATATAGATTTAGAGATGAGAGAGCAGGGGAGGGAATCTTCATGCTTAACGGGCTATTACGATTTCTCGAACGTGATAGGAGACGAGGAGCTTGGAACTCTATTTGTGCCCTATTTCGAATGTCGAATCTCTCATGGTGTCTCATTGGGGATTTTAACGATATTATGTCTAAAGAGGATAAGAGGGGAGGCCTTAAAAGAGAGGAACTTTTACTAAGGGGATTTCGTGAAGCTATTCTCAATAGTGGGCTTAACGACATGATGCTTGTTGGCTACAATTTTACCTGGGAAAGGGATAAAGATTCAAGGAATTTGGTAGAAGAGAGATTGGATAAAGCAATGGTTGTCGACTCATGGATGAGTATTTTCCCTAACGCTAAGCTACTAAATTTGGCGGCTCCTACCTATCTGATCACTCGCCAATACTGTTGAAGTTTGAAGTCGTCGAACCACACCAGCACACATATCCATTTAGAGTTGAGAATTCTTGGTTCAAGGAGGAATGGGTCATGGATATTAATAGTGATGCATGGAACCAAGAACGTGAAGCGGGAGTGCAATTTAGACTTACCAATTTTGCAAAGGCACTTCAACAATGGGGTCATCAAGTGTCAAGGAATTATCATTACAAAATCCAATGGAGTAAAAGACGAATTGATGAATTGAAGGCGTCTTCAAATCCTAATAGGGTGGTGGGATTAAAGAATGCAAGGCGTGAGTCGGGCACTCTTCTAGAGCAAAAGGAGATATACTGGAGGCAACGATCGAAAATGTTATGGTTGCAAGAAGACGATGCCAATACAAAACCCTTCCATGTAACAACTCAAGGGAGGAGAATTAATAATATATCTTTTGTATGGGATAATGTAGGGAAAAGGACTGATAACCCTATTGAAGTGCAGAACATTTCTCTCCAATATTTTCATGACTTATTCTCTTATTCAATGGTGGAGGCAGAATCGGTCATCTCAATTGTTCAGACGAAGGTGATAAATGAGATGAACGCGTTATTAACGAAAGCATTCACCATGAAGGAGTTCAAAGTAGCACTGTTAGAGATGCATCCCGACAAGTCTCCTAGTCTAGATGGCTTCAACCTAACTTTATATAAAAAAAGTTGGAATGTGGTAGGAAGAGATATGTTTCACTAATGTTGCAAAATGTTGACCGAGTTGAGTATCTTGAAGGGCGTAAATGACACTACAATTGTTTTGATCCCGAAATACGATAAGCCCTTGAATATGGAGTTTTGACCTGTTTCTCTATGCAATGTTCTTTATAAGCTAATGGCTAAGGTTTTAGTGGATATATTAAAAAATTTCTTGCAGGACATTATTGTTGAAGAACAGTCGGCCTTCGTTCCACATAAACTCATTGTTGATAATGTCCTTGTAGCCTTTGAATTACTACATGCCATGAGATATAATAAGAGTGGTCAATACGGACAAGCTGCACTGAAGATCAATATTAGCAAAATGTATGATAGAGTTGATTGGGGTTATCTACGAAACGTTTTGCTAAAACTTGGCTTCTCCAACCAGTGGGTGGACATGGTTATGTTGTTAGTTACTACAACAGAGTTCAAAGTTAATGTTAATGGAAGCTTAGTCGGTCCAATGATTCCTTCTAGGGGATTGTGGTAGGGATGCCCTCTATCCTTGTATTTCTTCATTTTGTGATCGGAAGGCTTTCAACTTTACTAAACCAAACAATTGTTGAAGAGCGTATTCAAGGTTGTTCTGTTGCGCGGAATGGCCCATCGATTACTCATTTACTGTTTGCAGACGATAGTTTTCTTTTCTTTTGATCCAATATAAATGAAGCTATTGTCATGAGATCGATATTATATATATATGAACAAGCTTTGAGGCAAATCATTAATTTCTCGAAATCAACTATGTTCTTTTCTTCAAACATAGTGGGGGAGGATGAAGCAGGGATCCACAAAAAACTAGAGATATTTAATGATTTGCATGAGAATAAATACTTGGGCCTACCGTCACTTATTGGAAGGAAAAATGCGAGGTATTTTATTTCTTGAAAGAGAAGTTATGGAAGTGACTGATGTCATGGTGTCTCAATTTTTTTTCAAAGGCCAGGAAGGAGGTGTTGTTGAAGTCAATAGCTCAAGCATTGCCAACATATTGTATGGGCATTTTTCTTATCCCAAAATCTTTAGTTGATTAACTTTAGAAAATGATGAATTCATTTTGGTGTGGTTCAAAAAATGGGGAGCAAAGAGGAATGCATTGGATGAATTGGCATAGACTTTGTGTAAGGAAGGAGGAGGGATGTCTTGGTTTTAAAGATCTAAACAGTTTTAACCTTGCCATGTTGGCTAAGCAAAGGACGATGTACTATTCATAATCCAAATACCTTAGTCTCGAGAATTCTCAAAATTAAATAATTCCCAAATGGGGATTTTTTGAAGGCCAAGTTTGGTTACAATCCAAGTTTTACTAGCAGAGGTATATCATGGCAACTAAATCAATGTTGGAAAATGGGTGCCGATGGAAGGTGGGTGATGGGAGTTCGATCAAGTTATGGCATGATCCTTGGTTGAAAGATAATGTTAATAACCGTCTAACCACTGAAAATGATCAAAGGAACGGAGGATGTCATGGTTAATGATTTGATGATCCCTGGGAGTAGAGTATGAGACGTGTATCTTATTGGAGAGACTTTTAATGTGAGAGATGTGAAGGCCATTTATCAAATCATATTGAGTAATCACGGTTGTGATAGGTTAATTTGGAAGCATTCAAAGGATGACATTTGTAAGGTAAACTCGAGATATCGAGTTGCAGTTGAATTGAGTAGAAAAGGGGATTTGGTGGCGACCCAAGGAGATTGGTTGAAACTGTGGAACCTTAAAATTCTAGCAAAAGTGAAGCATTTTATGTGGCGGCTATTGCAAAACTATATTCCTAAAAGGTTGCGACTTATTGTTCGGTGGTTACAAATTGAAGATTTTTGTGTTTGTTGTGCAAAGCCTACTGAATGAACACAACATCTTTTTTTGAATGTTCAAATGTACGAAACTGTTGGCAAGACTCTCGTCACCGTAAACTTACAAATAGTGATATAAAATAGTGGTTCTTCAATTTGTGTCAAGACTCAAATTCGTTAGTCGATGAAGTGTGTGTAAAAATGTGGTCTATATGGAACTTTAGAAATAATTTGTTTGGAAGAAGAGTGATCTCCTTCTATCTCATGTGATCTGTTAAGGTATGGACCGGTACACTTCATGGGTTGAAGTGAGGAAGAAATCTAACATTGGCAACAATCAGATCCCTCCACATAGTACTGGCATGACATGGAATCCACCTGAAGTTGGTTAGAAAAAATGCGATACAAACGCAGCGATATTCAAGACCGAGGGGCTTGTGAGGGTGTGTGTAATAATTAGAGACTCAGATGGTTCGGTTTGTTCAAGCTAAGACAAAAACATTTTTGTTTGGGTGTGACCCATTAGAAATAGAGGCAATTGAAATAAAAGAAGCAATGAGTTGGATTGACGAGTTAGAGATTGAGAATATGGTTTTTGAATTGGACTCGCTCCAATTGGTTGGAGGAATCACGAAAGACATCTTCAATCTTCTTGAAATAGGATAGGTGTTTTTAGATTGTAAAACACTGATAAAAAGACATGACAAATGGAAGATCAGTTATGTTAATTGACAAGCGAATGAAGTTGTTCATCAAATGGCAAAAACATCGTGAAGTCATGTTGGAGTGTTGCTTTAGAGTGAATTACCAGATTATGTTCAAGCTTTGTAATATTAATTTGATGTAATCCTGAATTTTTACTTTAATGAAATTATCTTTGAGATCAAAACAAAAAAAAGTTTCCAATTAAGTTTGTGTTTGTTTTGTTTCGTTCTTCACTTATTTTTAGCTTTGTGTTTGTGTTTGTATTTTTGTTTGTTTTTAGGCAATGCTAGCTATTTTTGTTTTAATTAAATTAGCAAATTTGTTTAGTGTTGGGTATCTAAATTTGTCAAATGTGAGTGTCTATATAAAGAGCCTTAGATCAATTTGTAATACATAAGTTTTTTGGATGAAATAATACACTAAGTCTTGAGATAAAGTTTTGGTTGATTGAATAAAATTTGTGAATTTTATGTGTTTGTGAGATTATTTGCTTTCGTTGTGGGTTAGTTTTTTTCCCAACACATGCGATATGTTAAAGCAATATAGTCTTGTTGTACATGTACATTTTGCCACACATTAATTGTTCTTTTTTTAACACCATCATAATGCATGTATATGCGCATGCAACTCACATATCTTGATTCACAACTCAATATGGATAGCAAAAAATGTATGAATGTGTAGTAAAAGTAAATATGTCAGTTCTAGTATGTGCAAGTAGGGGTGCACATGGATTGAATCCAATCCAATTAGTGTCAATCTGCAATTCAATTCAATTATTGCAGATTGAAAATTACAGTTCAAATAATTCATCAATCCAACTCAATCCAATTTACAAAATGAGGATCAGATTGGATCAAGTTCCATAGATTGACGTTTTCCTATTAAAAGATCCATGAAACTAAACTTAATCGAATCAATCTCAAAAATTATACCTCTCATGAATGACAAATTTACAACATACATCCCAAAAATATATATAGCATATTTCCCACAAACTTGTCATCACAATAACCTTTGAAATGCAAGTTCCTACATAAATAAATATTTCATCTACAATTTTGCACTATACACCCTCACAAAAACACAAAAAAAAGTGAACTTCCAACGTACAACTAATAAAAAAGGTTTGAAACGTAATAAAACAGTTAAGAACAAACATAATCTTTGAGAAACTATAATTTTGAGTTGATAGTTTTGAGTTGATGCTCTTCGAGATACTATGGTACATATGATAAGAATATGTATATGTGTTGATGTGATAAATGGATTGGATCGGATTGGATCCACGATTTTTTATTGTAGGATCTGTAATTCGATCTAGTTTAGCCGGAGTAGTGATTTTTCAATCCAATCCAGTCTAAGAGATGAAAAATTGATCAAATTAGTGATAATTGGTATGGAGTGGACCGAATCTGCGGATTAGGGCAATCCATGTGCACCTCTACGTGCAAGGTCGTTGAAAATTTTTTAGTTAACAAACAACTAGTTTGAATTAATGGCAAGGAACCAGTTCCCTTAAGCGAAATATTGAGTTAAAGTTATGTAAATAATCGATAAGTCATAAATGCATAAAACATTTAATGCACAACACATTTTGAGGGGTTCCCATGACATGAGTATATATATATATAAAATAAGACTTTACAATGAAATATATAAAGTGGATCTCCCATCTATTAGTACCAATGCCTTTTGAAGTAAACTTGACATCTAACTAGTTTTAAAGGTGGTTAAGTTGGGGATAGTATTGCCAACAAATTATACCCAATCTTCAAAAACTCCCACAAATATGGAGATGAAAAGAGTTTGGTCTTCCTTAAAAAAAAGAGTCATCTACTTTAAGAAGACTTAATACCAATGTTGTTCGTTGCCATGGAATATAAGAAAGTGATCTAATTAACAATTAAGAAATGGAGACCATCGTTAGCTTTACTGCTTAGTGAGTCAACCTCGTTTGAGCTCGGAGTAGTCAGTTAAGTCCAGATAACGGGTGGTCTGGAACAAAAAAAAGAAATAGAGATAAAAATAGAGTACCAAAAAACAAGAAAAAAAGATAAAAATGGAGTACAATGAAAGAGGAATTTCTATAAACATTTTGTAGGCATAAATAAAGAAGCTTAGAATGAAGCACAAAGGTGGAATTTCGAGAACTTGTTCATGCAAGATAACGAGTCTATTGATGATTTCTGGACAAAGATAATAGAGTTCATCAATCAAATGTGCAGGTGCAGCGAGGATTTTTCAGAGCAAAAGGTGGTAGACAGGATTTTGCGAGTGGAATTTGCCTGCAAAGTATGACAACATTGTTGTTGCTATTGACCGGGGAATGATTTAACTATGCTAATGGGGTCTTTACTCTTTCATAAAGATAGTATCAGTGTGATGGCCCCAGTTCCACAATCTTAAACTGGACCTCGCTCGACCTAGACTTACGTGGACCCCCGAGCCAATCTCACTGAATCAAGCAAGCCTAGTCAGCCTTCCTCTACCATTTACCGTTATTAAGCAATTACAAGTTGAGAAAATCAATTAGTGAGTTATCATCATTATAGCGGAAGCAATTAAACCTCAAACTAATCAATTGACCTCAAAACATACAAGTTAAGACAACCTAGAGTGTGGAAACCCTGCATATGTATATCATTATCAATGAATAGTCAGAAGAGAGTAACATCCAGATATACATGCCCAAGATCTCTCAAAACCCATATAAAACCCAGTGTTTTAAAACATATACATAAAGTAATACAAAAATGAGTTACCTATATCAGACAAGAGGAAAGAACTTTCGATATCTTCATATGATATCTCCTAGCTGTGGAGCCTTTCCCTTGCTAGATTATGGATCTGCACTCCGTCAAACACAAGAATGATGAGCCTAGGTATGTAACGCCAAACAGGATATAAATACAACATTTCAAAATAAATAAATCAGTCTAATTCATGTAGATAGAAAAAAGGAACAAGAAAAACATGAATACACAAGACTGTAAATAAATCAATCGAATATAGAGGGTCCAAAATACGAAAAATCGAATAGCAGGAGTCCTGACCAAGAGATCGTTGAGTTGCGGCAAAAGCCCAACAGACTCGGATTCATGACAAGACATAACTACCAGCCCTATCCCTTACGACTATGAGATATCCACAGACCCAGATAAGTGCCCCGACATACATTCAATTAAGATATATCAATAACGTCTAGATAAGAGCTCATATCGCAGATAAATAGTAACCATGAATCACTTACCAATGGACTACTCAATCGAAGGAAATTTCAAAAAAATACGGAGCAGAGCAATAACAACAAATTAAAGCTCAAGAAATAACTGTAAAATTTCTCACTTAATTACTTACATGTATCCAAGCTAACATGCACTCACACGAACTGACTCGCCTCCTACGAATCCCCGTGTGACCCGTCAATGACTATAACTCCTAATAGCTAATAAATTACAATTTAGCGTTAATTTACCTCAAATTTACTCAATTTTCTATAATTATTTCATTAGTGCAATTGGGTTGATTTTCAAGGTATTGGGTCATATTCAGACTCATTTGGATATTCGAGAGATCCCCGAGATTTTCAAAAATTTATCAATTTTGTTTGTTGTGAACAGTGCCACGGTGCAGGTGGCACCATGGAGGTCAAACCCGTGCAGCGTCACATAAAGCGTGACATTCTGGGCTCTCTGCCTCAGACGCCACAAGTGGCGCCGTGGGGCTTTCCCATCCATGACATCACTTAAAGCGTGAGTTCACCCAAAGCGTCTTCTCTAGGCGTCGTGATCGACGTCGTGGGGATAAATATTCCACGATGCATCTGTAACGACCTTCAAATTTAATTGGTGACACTTGTCGTATTTTACAAGACTGGCCTACTTATTGTGATTCGTCATACTACTCAAGCCTCGGGAGTTGACACAGAGTATATTTTATTTTTCTGTGATGTTTGTATTATTATTTATACTTGAATGAATATTATATGTCCTGGTGTGTGGTTTTTGTTTATTAATAGCCACAGATTCTGTGTGAGATTCGGCCAGGAAAAACATGAAATTTAGGGTATAATACGGATAATTAAACACCAAAAAGTGATAATTTGTGAATTATGAAAATAATAAATAATTAAATAAAATGAGCGAGAAATGGAATGGTTTTGAAGTTCAAGTCACACATTGGAGTCATTCACTTGTGTTAGAGTTGGTGGATGGGATAAAAGGAAACAAGATATGCCTCGAGATCCGTGTGTGTGGAGAGATGAAAGATTGGTATAAAAACCAACTTTTCTCTCTCCTCATCCATTTGTTCATTTCGTTCAACGAGAGTGAGGAGAGACGACGTGGGTTTAAACACCTTGCAAACACGTTGCGATGTTGTGGATTGACCCAATACACGTAAAAAGATAGGATCCTTACTCCTATCGTGTTTGTCGTCAATTTGACCTAAATTTTGTGGGTTTTTGTCGTGATGATTTCGAACGAATTTTTGAGAAAATGTTGGATAATGAATTTAATTGATGATTTTGGTATCAATTGATGGTTTTATTGGTGAATTGGTGGGTTGTTTACAGATTATATGTGAAATGGAATTTTTAGAAATTTTTGAAGAATTTCGTGTTATTTTTGTAATCGGGGTGTTTTGTAGGGGTTTCGATGTAAAACGAGTTGAGTTTTATGTTGTCACGGGCGTCCTTAAGGGTTTGGGATAGACTCGGAATGTGGCGACACGAGCCGGGGTTTCGAAAAACCTCTGATATTGGTGTTTAGCTGAACATGACGCGAGGGACGCCGTAAGGAGTTATCTCCCACGGCGCCACTCACGGGGTCTCAAGTAGACGGGTTAAAAAAAAGACACCGTGGGGGAGACCATATAGAACAACAAGGTCACGGCGCCTTTGGCAACGTGACATTGTTCACATGCCAATTTTATAAAAATTTTAGAAAATTTTAAGGTTCTTTCGGGTATCCAATTGTGTCTAAATACGACCCAATACCCCTAAAATCAACCTAATTACACTAATTAAATAGTTATGAAAAATTGAGTAAATTAGAATGATATTAATAGGATTTTCAAATTTGGGTTAATTGACAGACTTTGAGAATTTGAGTGGATAGGTTAGAGGTACAAGAGGATCGAGGTTTTGCGATTGATTGAGGTACGTTATCATACAAATGTAAGCCAATTAGAAAATATGCATTAATTCATTTTCCATTGTTGAGATTTTTATTTGAATTAAGTTATTGTTGGAAATCCATTCTTATTTTTCTTGGTCGAGTGTCTTGGTGTAAGTGTGTTGCGAAGGTACTCTTGGGTCCATATGAGTGGGTAAGCGTGAACACTTCTGCGATTATGTTATCCACCCCACTGATAATGGGTTATACCCTAAGTATTGGATTGTTTGGGCGCTGCGGTATCTATAGTTTGTTGATCACTATTGTGACTATAAATGTGTGCTGCGGTACTGCATTGATATTGATCACTTATGGGCCTTCTTTGATTCTGTAGACACTGAAACTTCATTGCTCAGCTTGTCAGTCTGTTTATCATGCTATTTGTTATATTTTATGTTTATCAATATGAATTGTTTATTTGAGAAACCTTGAATTACTGTTTAGTTTCTTCTAGCATTACTTTCTCTTTTTCAAGCACTCATCGTCTAGTTTGTGACGATGGTGCAGATAGAGTAGAGACGAGCAAAGGAAAGAAGCTGATGCTAGGTGATATCCTCTGAGGACTCTCGGAGGGATCCTTTCCTTTACTCACAATAGGTTTTGTTCTTTTGGTTGTGATTATTGTACTACATGTTTTCTTAAACACTGGGACATGTATCTAGGATTGAGAGGTTAGGAATATCATGTATGATCGTGTTATATAGCTTTGATCACAAGACATGCATGTATTTATCTATTTCTCAATGTTTCCATATGATAGGTTATCTATTTGTCCTTATTTCCATGACTAGTTATAGTTGATTATAGTGATTTCCGCTGCGAATTTCCTGTTAACCTTATAATCCTATAACTCACATATTTAAAAGATCAACTAAGGACATATTTGATTTGAGGATGATTAGGATGAGTAGACTTCGTGAGCAAGGGCTCTAGGGTCTACGTAGTTCTAGGACGGCGGGACCCAGTTTTATGGAGAATTGGGGCCGTCACAATGTCCCTCGCGGCGTGCAACTCTGTACTCAAATCTAGGGTTTTTTAAACCCGGCTCACGTCGCGCATTCTGAGCCTATCCCAAACTCTTAGGAACATCCAAAACAACAACCCACCTTCACTTTGTGTCGATACCTCGACAAAATCCTGATTTTGAAAATCATACAAATATCCCAAAATCCAACAAGAATACCGTAACTTCCCAAATCCTCAAGACCATCATTCAAACACCAAAATTCCATCCTATTGACATCCAATCTACCAAACAAACCCAAAATAGTTGAAATCCCAAAATCATCGTCCAAAACCATCAAGATGAAAATGCTCAAAACCACCGTCAAAACGTATATATACACGTGGCGAGTTAGGATCTCACCTTATAATTAGTAGTTAGTCGATCCCTTGGCGTCAATCGATGTCAAAACTCATGAAAACCCCAACGCCCTTGTTTTGTTTTTGTTGATGAGATGGAATGAGAGAAAGGTGAGAGAGAGGAAAGTTAGTAGAAAACCCCTAATATACACCCCTCTCATCCACATTCACACGTATCCTAAGGCACATCCCTTGGTCCTCCATTAATCCATCCAACCACCTTGACTCAACTTTGTGACACCAATGGATGACTCTTACTCACAACTTAGCCATTTCCTAAACAAACCTTGCGTTCCCGATCCCGTTCCGCACCACGACTCGCTCGTCGCATACTCCCGGATGTAACAACATATCGAAAACAGTATACAACTTTTATTTATCATTTACTTTACATTTTTTTCAGTGTTTTTAGTTCAATTTATTCCTCGGACTATTGATTACCCAACAACTGTTTGCCTAAAACCCATTATTCACGTTCTTCCCAAGTCGAACCCAGTTTCCCAACACCAATGCTCATACATAAATGTCCTCACACGTTTAAGACATTGGATAACTGTATCACAAAAAATGGGCACACATACGACCTAAATTGACATGTGAACGAGTTAGATTTAGGGTTGTTA
Source organism: Stephania japonica (assembly GCA_039657345.1). Lineage (NCBI taxonomy): Eukaryota > Viridiplantae > Streptophyta > Magnoliopsida > Ranunculales > Menispermaceae > Stephania > Stephania japonica. Next base: position 11,039,037 of record CM077564.1, on the reverse strand, counting down.
CAATCGATACTGACCAGATTCAAAGGGATGTGAAAAAATGTAGCAAGCAAGTCGTTTGTGGATGAAATGCTCGGAGTAGAAAATTAACATCAAAACGTATCTCCAATATATCTAACAATTTCAAATGATTATTAAGTATAACATATGACTTTTTGTTTGATTTATTATAACCTCGAATACCCTAGACTCGAAGTGGATAGGACCACGTACGTGGGCAACCTATCTCCAAGAATCGAATAGCAGCTCCATAAGCTAAACTCGAGACCTTTGGTTAATTAAGATGGAGTAACCCATCACTCTTGCTATCACACCATAATCCCTTATTACAGTGTATGACTTTAATTTGTATGACCACAATGCATGATAACTAGGGTTGGAAAAACGTATTGTCACTCTATAAATATTAAAATTGGCTTGTGTTGTAGGAATAGGACATATGGTGCAACTGAGACATCTGGTTCCAAATTAACTACTCCCTTTTGGCCATAATAAGTGTCGTTTTAGTTATTTTGAAAGTCATGAGTCTGAATGTAACCTCCAAATTTAATAGATCCTATTAATTAAGGAAAGATTTGTGAAAACTTTCTTAGTCAAAAGGAGTAAGATCTCAAAATTTATGAGATCCCATTAATTAGGGAAAGATTTGTGGAAACTTTCTTGGTCAAAAGGCTCATTAAGATAAACTAATGAAAACGGCCTAAAACGCATTAAATAGGGAGTTAGACTTAAGGCCAAGTAGGAGGGCACTTTAGTCTTTAATACAAAAGGATGTATGTAACCTAAACTAACCCTAGCCTATAAAAGGAGAAGTTGAATAAACCTAGCCATCACTTGTTGTTCTACACTATTTAGAAAAAGATAGGAGATTAAGGGAGGATAGCTTGGAATGGTGAGAATGAGTTTTGAAAAGTCAAAGAGATCAAAGAAGTTCGGATTGAACATTCAAATCGAGCCATAGTGCAAAAGGATCAATACTAGGATTCGCGACAAGTTTAGGTAAGTGGGGAGCTTGCTCAATTATCAAATATGGCATGATTATTAGTTATGTTTAGGATTCATAATTTGAATTAAAGACTTGGGATTTATGGGTTGCATCGTGGTATTGGCTCGAATCTACGTATCTATGGAATGTGAATGCACTGTTATCCATGGCCCCAGAGTGTGTGGAGTTCCACCGAGGGTCTTAAAGAATACCTCAGAATGTTATGGTACCACTGAGGGTCGTTAACACCCCAGAGTGTGTGGAGTTTACCACCGAGGGCTTTACTTGACTAATTGAATTCATAAGTATGTCACGTAGGGATGAGTTGGAGTTACCTTCTCTTGTACTCTTGAGACATAGAGATGTGCATCGGTAATGGCTTGGACGAACCTACTGTTGATTTGATGGGACAAACGAGAGGGCACATAGGGCCTGTGTGCTAGCTGGTTGTTTCCATCACTTTGAGAGTAGGAGAATCGGTCAACGGATTCTTGCCAATATCTAGTATGCATTGAATGGAACATCGACTTATCGTATTATTATATTTTATAGTAGAACTCATAGAAGGACTTTAAAACTTTTTTATTTCAATTTCGTTCTCATACCTCAAGCAATAAATGACTTTAAAATAACTTGTAAGACTCTTTTGATATTTGTAAAAAATTTAAAACCCCCTATGAGTCAAGACTTAAAAAGTCCAAAGTACTAGACCTGTTCACGGGCTAGGGTACTCGCCCGACCCGCCCTAGCCCGTGATCAATGGGTAGGGCTTGGACAAGTTTTCTTAGGTCCAAACCCGCTTAGGCCCAATCCCGCCTAGGCCCGTTTTAATTTGGGCTGGGCTTGGGCTTACTTGTAAAGGCCAAGTCCGGCCCAGCACACCACTAATTAATGTCTATGTTTTCAAAAAAACATTTTGGAACTAAGGTTTAAACTCAATACCCTTTACATTGATGATTGTTCTTTGCCAGTATGCTACATCCATCTTTTGTATTGTATTTTAATGTTAATATAAATATATAAAAATTATATAAAATACTACACTTTATTTTAATTTTATGGAAGAAACATTTTAAAAACTCTTATTTTTTGAAAAATATAATTATTTTTTATTAATAAAAAATTATATGTGTGGTTGAGCTTGGGTTTTGTGTATTTTGCATGGGCCAGGCTTGGGCCAAGATATAGGCCCGAACATAGGTGGTGGTGAGCGACCCCAAAATTCGAGGCCCGCCACACTTGTTAGAAATTATGACCCGGCTACGTGAATACTGGACAGTATTTCCAACTTCGGGAGTCGACACCGAAGTGATTTTATGATTCTTTGATTGTGTGTATTAGTATTGTAGTATTTTACGGGTTTCGAGCCGTTCGGGCGGTATTTAATTGAGTGAGGTTTCGACTAGTTAAACGGGGGAGAAAAACGAGTAAAAAGTACAAATAAATAGAATGGTTACACATTTTAATGTGTAATAAAGATAAATAAATAGAATGGTTACACACTTTAATGTGTAATAAAGAGAAATAAATAGAAAAGTAAAAAGACTCATAAGGGCAATGGTTTAAAAATGGTGTCGAAAGTAAGTTGGGGGTAAAAAGGTCATTTGACCATATAAATATAACAACAAACAAAACCCTACACTATTCACCTTCTTCTCCACATACCACCGCCGCCCACCCTTCTCCTCTCCATCTCTCTCTCACTCACGATCTCTCCTCTCTCACTCTCGTTGCTCTCTCTCGGTCTCGGATCTCTCTCTTCTTGGCCTCACCTCTCCTCTCCTCTTCTCGGCTTCACGTTCTTTGCCATGGGACCGCCATTTGTGACATGAGGGGTTGTCGGAGACCCTATCACATTCATGTTGGTGTCTCACAATCCCCCGAGCGTTCAAAACAATGGTGGTGAAGGTATATTGCTTCGTTGATTTCATGTGATGAGGTCGGGACACTTTTTGTTATTTTCGACTTTACCATGTCGAGGTGACTCTTCCCTGACATCGAACAACACAATTTAAGACGTCATGGAGGTCTATGTTGTATTTTGTTAATTGGTTTTGGTTAGGGTTTGGCCATGGTGGTTCTTAATTGTTTATATAAATTGTTTTGAGGCTTCGGTTTTTATATGGTGAACTTACTTTCCAACTTATCAAGGGTGATTGTTTATCTCGATGACCTCACGACATGTGTGAGAAATATAAGGACTTATGGTTTAGGGTTTTGGTTTTTGGTGTACTTCTCGGTTTGTAGGAAAATGTGTGGTTACAAATGGTATTATTTTATGTGTATGTATAGTGAAAATGTGTATGTTCTTGGTGTGAATGTGTTGGTTCATTGGTTTAGTGTATATGGGTTATGTCATTAAAAGAAAACCACCGTATTTGCGTCATGAAACCACGAACTCAAGCAAAACCCTAACACAACCCAAGTTGAGGACATTCCACAACTGTTCAAGTTAATATCACCAATTATTGTAAACAAAACTTATAGGGAATACTCTAAGATTAAAAACTAACTCTAAATCAACAATTGGGATTTAAACCTTTATCAGGTAGTCGAGAACTCGCGGGGAACGCGTTAGAGTCTCGGAGTGATACCGGGTTGCGATTAGTTCAGGTAAGTACAATTGCCTTAAAAAGCATTTGTATGTTTGTAAGCCAGTAAGAAAATGTTATTTGATTCATTATCATTTATTAAGTCTTGTTATGCTCTGTTATTGGTATTCCATTCTATTTCTTGTTGTGTGTTTCCCGGCGTAAGTGTTTTGTCTCAAAAGTACTAGGACCTGCACTAGAGGGATAAAACGTGGGCACTCGTGGCCACGAGTGTGTGACCACCCTTAGTGACCGTGTGACACCGAGTACTGGGTGGATGGGTTTGAGTCCCTTTCCAGTCATAGCTGTGCCTTCGCTTGTGTCGATGCCTGGGAAGATCTCGCGAGGTCTTCGCTGTTATGCTATGATTTAGACCACTTATGGGCCTCCTTTGATTCCTTGGAACACACTTGATTTTCGATTGATATCTATTAGTCTGTTTATCATGCATCTTGTCTATTTAAATTTCGTATTTTCATTTCCGCATGATATTTAGATCGCTTTACTTGTTACATCATGAATTACTGTTATCTTCTTCTAGCATTACATTCATTTTTCTCCAGTTGCTCACCGTCTAGTTTGTGACGGTGGGTGCGAGATAGGACGGAGAGCGTAGGGGCAAGGGACCTTGCCTAGGAGACTTTTTGTGAGCAAATTTGGACGCCACGTCATGCGTCGTGGGCCCACAACCCTACCTAGAACCGGCCCAGTTGTGTCCCATGCGCACCAAATCATCTATCAACCCAAGTTTTCGCTAACTTTCCTCAAATTAAATTAAATGAGTTAACATATGGACTCATTTTCATCTGTTTACACCTTAAATATTCAGCAGACGACTTAAGTAAATAAATCAAATAAATGAGCATTTTTCCTAGTGTGGAAAACCCATTCAATTATCATCAACATATATATATATATATATATATATATCAACCATGTTCCATCAAAATATCAAAATAGACCTTAACAGGTCATCTACATATCCAAAAGCTCTCATGTCCATAAACCTAACATAAAACAATAAATATAAACAAACGTACGAGTAGGAAATCGGCTGTGAATCACAAGAAATCCTCTAGCTTGCCCTTCCCTCTACTCGTACTGAGATCTACACTCAACCATCACAAAAAAAAGATGACGAGTCCAGAGTGACTAATCCCAAGGAAATTCACTAAGTAAATAATATAAATAAATGCTGAAATCAAAATACTATTAAATAAACATGGAAGAAAAGAATCAGACAACTGGGAAGGACCCTCGCATGTATATATAATAACAGTGAAATCAAAGTGCATGCACGATCTAGGTTAGACTAGCACTATACTTCAGACTATCACCCAAGCACCGCCGGTAAGTAAACTCGAACTGACTGAAATCCCTGAGTTCGCTCGGTAGCTGGCGTAGACCACGGTGCACCGACATGTGTATAGAAAAAATCAGCAGTCGGATCGACAATCCATCGACATACCCCTATAACACATGTTATGTCCTAGTGTGCCACAATGCCAACATAATAGAATAAACCCGGTGGAAGTAAACTCAACCGACCGTAAATAAATACTGGAAATAAGAATAATTAAACAACATGACAAGAATTCAAATAACCCAAGTAATAAATACTCAAATTGAATTTCAGTTGGGATACTACACACCTCAAAGCTCGCGCTTCACTAACACTAATGTCAATGCATGCCCAAACCGCATGTCAACTACCCGTCAAATCAACCTAAAAATGAATTCCGATAAACCTAATCAATTTCTCAAACCTTGAAATCATTATTTAATACCAAATCATCATTAAAAACACCCGTTAAACCTTTCATATGGGTAATATAAACTGTTGGTGTTTGGAGTTCATACGCAGTGGAAATTTCAAAAGCAATTTTGAGAAAAACCCCAACAAGATCCGAATCTGATTCCATTAAAACACGTTTAAACTATGAAAACTTAATCATACCTCAGTCACAATGTACCTTTCTGAAGGTTAATCGATCTCTAAGGTGTTGCCAACGACGAACGCGTTCTCTCAGCAGTCCACACACGAACGACGGCCGAGATTTGAAGTGCTAGTTTCGAGAGAATACCAAATCTTTTTTATTTCTCTCCAAAACGATCCAGAGCATACCAAAAACCCTAAGTCGTTTCTTAAAATGAAAATAGAGTTTCGACCCTTTTTAATCTTTCGTAAGTGTATTCTAACTCAAAGCGTCTATTTATACAACCTTTGTATATAGACGGTTAAGTAAATTACACATATACCTCTACTTAAAGAGGTATAAGTGTAATACACTACAAGGACGTTTCTGTCATGAATTTTATCATATAAAATTCATTCTTCCGAACTATTTTAAAATCTCGCAAAACCATTCTTAGTGTGCGGCCCAATAGGCTTATATAACGTTAGCAGTGTACCAAAACACATTTTTGTATACATGTCATAAGCGGTCTCTAGCAAGACATTATGACTACCCAAGTTGTACAAAGATCAAATCGATACAACCTAATCAATAATGTATATAACATCCTTTTGTCATACGATATCCTTTTGATCAAATATAAGGCATGGAATTATCATTCAACATGTTCGATCGTACTAGTCTCGATCTCCAAGTAGACTGAAAACATCCAAGTGACATTGATCAATATCAATTCACTTAGACTAGACCTTTTAACAGTCTAACACATCGAGGGATCTATTGGATATCTCTCTCTATATGAGAGGGACAAATTCTATCTCGGTTACACAACATCACCACATTATTCACACAGTAACCAATCATAACCTTTATAATCGTCCGGTTAAAAACAACGTTTGATTGCGTCAAATCATTGTATTCCTAATGTTGAAGTCTCTAATAATCTCAAGTCAGAGGACTGAATAATATACATATCATGAGAAACAACTATGACTTAATCCATGTGATGTTCTCATAGCGGGTCGGTTCCAGTACTTTGTTCCCTAAAAAGTACTCATGATCTTGATTCGTATTCCTATACGTATGATCATCAATCAAGACTCACACTGGTCTTAATTCATTATAGTTCCCAGTATAATAATTGACTAGGGACATTTATGATATTTCTGTAAATACCCATGGATCTTATTATAATGTAAACATGCAAATCAATTATAATAAACAACAAATGAAATCCTCTATTTTATTAACTAAAATGTATTCATAAAGACTATTAATGGATTGACCTAGGGCACATTTCCTAACATAAACCCCTAGGTAAACCCCCAACATACCAAATTCATTTAAAAATAATTGTTCTGTCACTATTCTGGACGCCGCCAGAGACGCCACCATGAACAAAAGCTTCACGATGTCCTGGGCGTTATAAACAAACGTCGTCACACTTCCACCCCACGATGCCATCTAAAATGTGGGTGGTGTATGGTCTCTGATCTGGACGCTGCAGGTGGCACCGTGGCTTCAAACCCCTACGGCGCGCTTGGCGGCGTCTGAGCCAGGAAAAATTCCTAGGGTTCTCAGGCCCCCTCGGCTCGTCGTCGCGATCTACGCTCGTCCCGACCACTCATCAAAAGTCCAAAACACCATAAGTAATCAAAACCCTTCGACAAAACACGCCGAGACGCAAACCAACGTGTTTTCTCGCCAAAACCCTAAAATCCTTTTGAAATTCATAGCAACAACCCAAACAACACCAAAATCCTCAATTGTTGTATCATATCATCACTTTGAAACCATAGCAACACCAAAGTAGCTAGTATGCTCAACTCACGGCTTCAAAACCACCGTTAAAACTCAAGAAAATAAGTTCGAAACGTATAGAATGAGATGGAGATCGAAGATCTAACCTTGTATTCGATTCACTTGATCTAGCACCTCCAAATGAGCTCCAAACTTCACAAACCCTCACCACCCTTCCTTATTTTCGTCCAATCCTTGTGTATGAGAGAGAGAAGGTGGTGAGATGAGATTTTCTTAACTTTTTATACCAAAATCTTCATCTAGTGTGCCCACCCAATCCCTAGACACATTTTGATGAACAAGATGAGGTCAATTGGTCCACTATGTGTGACTTTATCTCAAACTTTTCTTCTCTCATCACAATTCAAACAATTCTCGAGCGTTCCGACACCCAATCGGAACTATTTAACATGTTCAACGCTTACACTCGCGTCACTTACGTATATACGACATTTTATATTAATTATTTAATGTATTTTTATCATTTATTGTGTGTATGAACCCCTGGCCTAGTGTATTAACTATTCACCTCCCGGTACCCACGTCTACATGTTACGCGAGGCGAATACCGTCACACTGTCTCGCTTGACATATACAATATAATCACAAAACATTACAATACAAATAAACTAATTTGAACAAATCACATCGCAAACACAGCAAACAACACACAAAACGGATTGTATACCTAATTCGGACGTGCTTCGACCTAGCTGCGGGGTCCACGAGCGTCCGAGTTGTCGTTCACGTTTGTAATGATGTCATAAATAACGACAATTAATAATTGGGTCATTACAGGTGGGTTGGGACTTGGATAAGGTTCTTAGGCCCGGGCCTGGTTGAGCTCGACTGAACCCGACCTATGAACTGGTCTAGTTCAAACAGATTTTTTGATTTTGAAACACTCCCTCCATCTAAAAATATAAGTCGTTTGACCAAAAATACGCATAATAAGGATAGCATTAAATACGAGTTTGAATTACAATCCTACTCATTGGCACAAGAAACAAACGCTTTAATTATACCAAAAAAATGTGTAAATACTTAGTTAAACTAAGGGTAAAATAGGTATAAATGTTATCTCAAATTCTTAAAATGACTTTTTTTAGTCCAATTCTTTAAAAGACTTATATATATATATTATATATATGTATATATTTTGAAAACAAATGACTTATATTTTTTGAATTGGAAATAAAGACTTATATCTTTGGAAGGAGGGAGTATTTCACAATATCTGTCATTTGATAGTTTCAATACACATTAATTACTCAATTGACTTTTATACTTTTCATAGAAAAAGAAAGTATAATAATTACACATTAATAAGTAGTGTTTGTAGAAGTGGTGGGCTTATAAGAGATAAAAGGGTGATTTACTCATTTAACTGCCACTTTCCCCTCAATCACAATAATTAAATGACTTTTTGAAAAACTGTGAACAACCTTAAAATTTCACTTAAAAAAATCCGGAGGGATTATATCCAATCAAATTAATTCTCCATGAGAGATCAAATTAAATACGTATATATAGGTTCGCCATAATATACTGTACTCCCTTTGTTTCACAATATCATCACATTTTGACTTGTGCACAAGAATTAAGGTAAAGATTGACTCACCATTAAGATTTTATAAGTAGATTAAATTACCCTCCCATAAATGACTTCATTTATTATCCGTATTATGTAAAAAAGAGTAATTGATGGTGTCATTAATTAAATAGAATAGGGTTAGAATTGAAAATATAACATTTGATGTTTTCTTAATTGTGTAAATAGTCAAAATAATCCTAAACTTTCAGTTTTGTGTCTAAGAAATCCTAAACTATTAATTGTGGCCTTGTTTAGTTGGAAGTGGAGTTATTACCTGAGAGAGAACTTATAGAGAGTTGTGAACTAGTCATGTTTGGTTGGCCAACTTCCCTGCAAGTTATCTCCAAACTTACAAGGAAGGGTGAGAGATATCTCTCCCACCCCTCCTTATAGATAGTTATCTCCCAGGACTTGTGGGCACAATTACCCCTCACTAATGACCTTTTTATTACCCATCTCTCTCTCTTATTTGAAGGTTATTTATGTCAATTCATATATTTTATTATTTAAAAATTTACAGCTTCTCTGTAAGTTTAAAGTTGAACCAAACATGAAAATATTAACTCCAAGAAGATATCTCCGAACTAACACTGTATGTTAGCATAAATGAACCAAACGAGGCCTTTGTCTAAATAATCTCAAACTTTGTGTTTTATATCAATTTTAGCCAAACTGGCATTATAGGTTAAATTGATGCACCCACCACAAACAAAATGTGTTGATCAAACAAAACCACCCATTATGGTTGCTAGGTCGTTTTCTTCACGGACCATCTCTGTTTTTTGTCATTGGAATTTACATATTCTAGGAAAGATAAAAATAAAAAAAATAAAAGAATTGTGTGGAGAGACTGATTAGAGGATCTTACAATTTACCTATGAAGTCCTCATTAATTGAGAGACTGTAGGCCCGGTTTTGGGGATGGGATGGGCGGGGTGAGCGACCGCCCCAGGCCTCCACCCCCAAGCAAGGCCCCTAAATTATATTTTTAACCACTAATAATTAGCTAGGAGAATGTGTCTTTTTTGTCATAAAATTATGTTAATTCTACTTCCATCTCTCTATCCTATTGTGTCATAATCTCTCTCTCCTAAGAAATGTTGAGATGTTGATGGGGTAATACTTTGATACTTCCATTTCGCCACACATTTGTTGAAGTCTTTAGATAAACTCCATTATTAGCTTGCTCACATCTTATTTTAGGAAATTAAAGTAACACAATTAACTGAGTAGTACAAATTAAAAGTACCCCAAGCATCTTTCTAAGAATTATATATATATAATAGTACAAATTTACTTATTTACTTTTTAAAGCGCTGGTGCGCACACACACACATATTTTTTTATTTTGATGAACCAAATTTGCTTATTTACTTTCTAAAGTACAAATTTTCTTTTTATTTTAGTTATATTAAATTCTATATTATAATAGTAAATATAGTTAATAATGATAGAATGTCACCAAAAAAATCGATCATTTACTTAAAGTCTTAAATACAATTATACATGTGACCGTTAGAATTAACATTGAAAGGACTATTTAGTTCTTTATACAAGTTGGTCTACGAGAATACAAATTGCTTTTTGTGACAAAAAATGATCGATTTTCACTATTTATATTTTTATTTAAATTAATTTAAATTAGTAAATTATTAAAGTCCCAATTTTTTGTTTCGCCCTTGTCCTCAAAAATGACAGGCCAGCCCTACGAGAAAGGTTTGGAAATTGATGGAACTTGTCCATGTTGTGGACGAGATGAAGAATCTATTGGTCTGATTGACTATTGAAGCATAATGGAGTGGATTTTGATCTAAAAAATTGGTTTTTTGACCTATGGAATAACAGAGAGGCAAAGAATAACCAACCAACCAACCAAGTGGTTGCTATTGCTCATATCATTTCTAATTGGTTCTTGGGTGGGCTGAAACACAACAAAGAAGGGGACTCCAACATCTACAAACCGAGGAAGTCAATTATGTTGGGGGAAACCGAGTGTTGTGCATATCAAAGTAATTTGATCGACTTTATATCGAGCGAAGAAGAGACTTTTTGTGGAATTGATCTGAAGAAGAAGACGAGGGATTGGAGGCGTGGGTGCATTCATTTGACTTTAGGTTAAAATTGATATAAAACATAGTTTTTGAGATTATTTAGACTCAATTAATAGTTTTAGATTATTTAGGCACAAAACTAAAAGTTTAAAATTATTTGACTATTTGTCATTTTTTAATGTCCTAATGTGATACATATTGTGGAACAAAAAAAATCCTAAAATGTGACAGATAATATAGAATGGAGGTAGTATATACTCGTAACGTTAAAGTTTACAACGTAATTAACATGTAGGGGTCACAAAATATATTTGGACCCGTTTAGCTGGACCTACTTTAAAGGGGTATATATGGGCATAATTAATACAATAAAAACAAGTACATGTTCTATTAGCAATTAATTAAATTTAGAAAATGTTTTAGCCAATAGGGTTATGGTCGGATAGCAAGATTCCTTCTCCCTTAACCAGTGGTTTCAAGTTTGAGCTCTAAAAATTATTCAAAAAAAAAAAAAAAAAAAAAAACTTAAAACTCTTAATCAAAGGTTGTCGCCCTTTGGTTCTTCCCTTCAAGCAAGTTTGGAATTAGGAAGCAATGCTCCGGATATCCTGAAAATTAAAAAAAAAAAAAAAAAAATAGCATTTTGCTTATGAAATACACAATTCATTTGTTTTGTAAAAAAAAAAAAAAAAAAAAAAAAAAAGAAACCGTAATTTTTGTATTTTACATGTCAAAAAAAAAAAAAAAAAAAAAAAAAAAAAAAAAAAAAGGTCAAGCTGCGCTTTTTTTTTGTTAACTGCGCTTCATTAGTTTGCCAATCCCCGCCTTAATTTGGGTTCAAGCTGAGTAAGACCATTAAGGGAGTAGAAATTTTCATTTTTTCACCGTCTGAACTGTCAATTTCAATCTAGGCAAATTTAGACAAGTCGTATGCTACTTTCAATTTCAGCCATATTTGGAAAATTTTGCTCGCAGGCGGTGATGTTTTAAAGAGATAGATAAACACATTTTTTAAGAGAGTCCATTACATTATGTGTTTACATCCCAATGTATATCAAATTAATTACAACTCCTCTTAAAAATGCTGTATCAAAGTACTCACTAAAATCACTTTCCTACCCATAAAACACGAGGCTCGGTGGTAGAGAGCACAACTCTACCAACCAACAGACTAACAATTCAAGTTGACAATCATCCCACCCCACCGCAAATGTCAATCAGCTTGAAGATCTGCATTCTAGATAATCCATCAAGCGTCAGCTCACCTGAATGATTTTTCATTCGATTCATCACCTTAGCATTACAAACTTAGTGACCTGAAAGCACTTGTCAAGTTCCCCCACATGGTAAGACAAGAAGTTCGAAACGACAGCACTTCGCCGGCCGATATCACTTCCCATCATTTACAAAGGACACATCGTTTCTCAAGTTAACACCAACCTGAAACTTTACTTGTCCAAGAAAGCATCACTATCAAGCTTATAAACCACTTCATCTCCTTTTGCTATAATAGACTCCACCAGAAGAGTGTCCATGATGCCGGCTACGCATTCCATAACCTCTTCCCCCAGTGCCATCCCATGAGCTACCACGACCAGAAGACAATCTGCTTCCCCCAGATTGCGCCCAATTCATCATCTGCGCGCCAGCTCCATTCAGCTCGTCTTCCTCCCTGTCATTATATTCCAATATCAATCTCTTGATATTTTGCTTCTCTTCTAGCTCAGCAGCCTCCTTTTGCTTTGTACCCTGCACTAAGGAGCAATCCCGCGGGATGAGCATTTGTTTTGTTTGCTGCTTGTGCCCCCGCTTCACAAGCACCCTCACCGACACTTCCTTATTCACGCCACCACCATCTTCGTCCAATGTCTCATCCCCGCTCTCCCCTTCTGCAGCCCTCCCATGGTGATCCTTGGTTGAACCCTCAAATACATTCATCGGTATCATCATGTTCAAGGTCGGCCTGGATCTTAAATCCAACTTCCTCGAATCCAAGCTCTCTTGCATCAGAGCTCTAAGCTCTCGGTCAAACTCAACTTCTTCCTCAGGATCCACCTTCACCACCTTAGGACGCACTTGCACTTCGTCGTCATCAGAAGCGACATGCGCGCCACCATCATCATCATCCACATCACTGTTGGATCCATCATCCTGATTCTCTGATTTGTCATCATAGAGCTCTTCCTCGTCTTCATGCACATCTGGATTGATACTACCACTACCCGAATCACTCTCAGTGTCTCCTACAGCACCTTCGTGTGTTCTGCCATTTACTTCAACACCATTTGTACGTATTTGACCATTTACTGAAGCAATGGAGGATGTTTGGCCCACTCGTTTACTCGTTTCAGCGTCAGAGTGCCTCTCGCTGTTGATCTTATCATTGGAAGCAGTATGCTCATGTTCCTCGAGTTCTGTAGAGCAGCATTGACTTCCTCAATGGTTGAATATCTATTCATGTTTGGCCGAAGATCCACAAACAAGTCCTGCAAGTATTTAAATTTAATAGCTTAATATCCAAACAAATGCTTATAAAAAGTACGGACTGACAGAACAAAAAAGAAACAAGAAAAGTCACCAAACAAGTGGGTAGCTCACTGATTTGGCACGAGGGTCACTTGTGTAAGTGGTTGGAAGTTCAAGCCTCAATGGAAGCAAGTTGTGGATTTTTTCTTATATATATATATATCAACTATATAATAAAAGCACGAATATGTGATTTCTGAGTGGTAAGCAAAAATACCGATTTGCCCTTTTTAATATATTATGCATTTCTCACTTAAGATTTGCCCTTTTTAATTAATTATGCGTTTCTCTCTTAATCCTAATTTTGTGTTTCCAAATCCATTTTCGCGGTCTCTTCTTCGCACACTAAATTTACAGGTTTGGGCCCTGTTTTTCCTATTTGATTTGGGGCGGGTTTGAGTGAATTACGTTGAGATTTGAAGTGGGTACTTGACGATGTTGTCTACTCCTTGATTTGATCAATCTTTGAAAGTTGTTTGAGTTTGCCCACCAAGTGTTTGTTGATATGCCTCTGTTGTCTTTTTGCTTTTGTTCTTGAATACCCTTTAATGGTTGTTAGTTGTTTGGGTTTGCCCACCAAGTGTTTGTTGATATGTGGTTTCTAATTATTAATTAGTCTTCTTCCCTATTTGAATGTTAATTTGCTGAATTCAAATAAATTGTCTATGTTAACATCATTGGCAATGTGTTCAGATAATGTCTTATAATGAGTATCTACGGCTTGCTAACATGATCTGGTTTTTTTTTCTCTGTTAATCTTAAGAAGGAATTTCAGTTCTTCTAGAAAACCCCTTTGTTTCATTACATGTCAATATATTACATTTAACTAACGTTTTAGATGAATGAATTGTTTAGTTGTGGCGCCTAAACTGCTTATCTCAACTGATTTTTAACTTACCCTTGAAGTGGTGTTCTTGTATTGACATTTTATTTTAGTCATGATGATCTTTTTTGTGTATTTGACCACAACTGCCTATATTTGGTGCCAACTTTTTTAAGATTTGCATATACTCCATTTTGAGCACTCTTTAAATTAGGCAAAATCAAATGAGCAGTTTATTCCATAGATGAATCCTTTCATAGAATGACAAACATTTGTTATGGTTTTGGTTTTGAAAGTTTGAATTTTTTTTTTTTTTGGTCTGTCAATTTGATCAGTTAATAATTATATGGAAATGTGAATTCTTTTTTTGGTTCTTAAGAATTTAGTCATAAATTCTTGTTAAATAGTTCAACTCTTGACTTTGTGAATTTAATTACGGTATAATAGTCATTTTCTTTAATATGGATTTGATGTTTTTCGATGTTGCAATAGAATTTGGGTTTCATTTGTGTCTATAAGTATTTTCTTGGGTGTTTAGAAAAATGATTTGATTGTCCCAGACTTCCTTTTTAAGTTGTGTTATATGTATTGAAGTGACGAATCACCGCAAAATACCCAAGATCGCAGTCACACGAATACACCCAAAGATAAACAAACCACAGAGAAAGTAAGAACACATATTTACGTGGAAAACCCCAAAATCAGGAAAAAAAAAAAACCACGGGCAAGAAACAAGGCAATCCATTTTCATGAAATTACCATTTTTTTGGACACCAAAATGTAGCATTGGTAGTATATCAAGGTAATAGAGGGATGCTAAGCTTAGATGAGTTGGTGTCTAGATATCTATCTAGGTGACGAGAACTTATAGATCAGATAATATGGAATTGTGGACAAGCAATATTTTGCTTTTATTTGTCCTTGTAATATTTTACCTTTAAGATTAAGTATTTCAAAATAATGAAATTAAAGGCATGTAAACAACTTAGATATCTTTCATTCTTTGTGAAATATTATTTCCCACTTTAAAATACAATATTTTACATGTACATGCATTAGTCAACCAACTCATTTGTTTAGTAAGTACTTGATTGATTTTAGTGATTGGTCAGTAGTGTTGGTTGTTTGCATGTAGAAAATTCTCATATGTTCTACCTCTTTATCTCTCTATTCTCTATGTAGTCAATAGGAAATATGGTTGCTTGACTGTGGTAAATTATCATATGTTCTACCTCACTATCTCTTTATTTCTCTATGTAGTAATAGGAAATATGGTTGCATGCTTGTAGTAAATTCCTATATGTTCTTTTGTTTCTCTTTTATTTCAGTGATAAAAAACATGTTATTGCATTAAAAGGAAGAGAACATGTAATGAAGAATAATAATTCTTGTTGATGGCGGAGGAGATATATTTTGGCTTCAGTTATTTCGTTGTTGCTCGCCCTCTGCTATCTTTGCTCTCTCTGTTGACTCTCACCAAGTCCAACAAACTGGTAAGTTTCAATCAATTTTCTTGAATGTACGCACTGTTCGCACTGTTTTTCTATCAATTTATATATTTATCTAGTCTAATGAATTGGTGGTGTGTTTTTTGCTAATGTTTTTGTCAGTTTGCGTTTTTTATTTGGGGAGACATGACATAAATGCTCATTATGCGAACTGGTAATGTGTTGGGTTCAGACTTAATGTGTCTACCAATTCTTTTTGAGTTTGAAACCTCTTTTAGTGGACATAGTCTTGTGTAGTTTCTTTAGTAGGAGCAAATTGGTTGTATTCATTAGTGATCTTATTCACAGTTGGTCTTCTCTTCAATGTGATACATATAGAGACTATCAATCATTTATTGCCCTGTCACTTTAACATTTTAACTATATTTCTAAATGAATTTCTTTTTGGGGTCAGACTCAGAATGAGTTTATCATGAATAACAAATGATTGTATCAATTGTTTTACTACAATTTTTTAGGTAGCGTTTTGAATTGTTTAATCCTCTATAAATATTATGAAAGAGAATTTGAATGTTTATATTTCATTTACGCTAGTAGGCTCATTCTTGCGAAGCACGTCATGAAACTAGTATATATATATATATATATATATATAAGAAATAAGAAAAGTCCCCAACTTGTAATGAACTTTTGAAGCAGAAATATTAAAAAAAAAATTACAAATTCCTCTAAAAATACTTGCACAATAAGTTATTTATTTGTTAGAAAAGCCAAAGTTGAAGAGTACTTGTGATCGTACTAAATAGCAAAATATACTTTTGCTCACTAGGATTTGAAAGATTGACGGAATTATTTTACAGAATTGACAACTTGTAGAAACCAAATTTCAAAAACCATAAGATTATCTCCTAGTTTTCCAAACCATGTCGTTAAAAACAAGACTAACAATTTACGATTAGAAGTTTCTAATGTGTGTTTCTAGTTCACATAATCCGTTTTCTAATCTTTTCACGGAGAAGATACCAAAATGCTTTTAAAATCCACAACGTAAAGAATCATCATGCTTTCTAAAAATTACTAAATGGACAAAAGTTCTCAATTACCTAAGCCCTTCAAAACCTTATAAGCACTTTCTAATTCGAATAATACAACAAAAACAACAAAGCTTCAACCCCAAATTAGTTGGGGTCGGCTACATGGATCAAACTCTTCCACCACGCTCAATTGAGTGCACTAAATGGTGTCCTTTCCAAAACCTTTCAACGCTTCCTAATCAATGCGTCCCAGTTAGCTTAGGTTTACAGCAACATCATCTAATTTCTTCAATTTCTACTTAGTCGAGTTTTCTAACTAGGGCATTTGCAGGTCTTCTTTGGAGGTGTCAAAACCACCGCAACTGCCCTTTACCTAACTTTTGCGTCAATTGGTGTTATTCCTACTTTTCTTTGAATTTATGCATTTCTTATTCTATCCTTGAGAGTTTTACCACATCCACCTAAGCATCCTCATTGCCGCTAAACTCATTTTTATGTATATGCCCATTTTTTTACCGCTCAAACTTTACTTCCATAAAGCATAGTTGGCATATTATTGAAATCCTATAAATTTTCCTTTTAGCTTAGTAAGAAAATTTCGATTACATATCACGCTTGTTGCAATCGTCTAGTTCTTACATCCAACTTGAGTTTTATGTGTAATGTCATCTTCAATGTTACCTTTTTTGTATGATTGATCCCATATATCTAAAATGATTCATCTTAGAAACTTATATTTCCCCTAATTTTACTACTCCATAATCTTGATGTCTAATATTCGAAAAGAACAATGTTAGGGGACACCCGGAATGGACACCCGATTATTGATGTTCATTCAATACACATCAATTTGTGTGCACAACAACACACAAACATCAATGCGGAAATCAATGGACACCAACAATCAGGTGTCCATTCTGGGTATCCCAAAACGGGTCACCAAATCATTTTCCATTCAAATAATACAAGTATTTATAATCTATAAAGCAGATAAAAAGGGGTATCATGCAAGCAGACATAAAATCATTATCAACTAGAATCAGGTTGAGATCATCACGATAAGGAAACAAAACATAATCAACATCACTTATAAGATCAGCAAATTCTATGTGTAAAACAAAGTTTCATTATTAGCTTCAATTCACTATCACCCAAATAATAGACTGCCTTAGTCATTGGAGAAGAAAACAATATCTAGTTAATAAGCTTCATTGATGTTACATTAAGTTACAACTTCAAAGAGATAAATTTACTCTCAAAAAAATAAGTTTCAACATAGAAACCTGTCATTTTACCCCCCACTCCACACACAAGTACACACGCAGACGCTAGAAACATTTAAATATGCAAGGTGTCACCAACTAGTCACATTTGAAACATACAAACATTCACGGATGACAAGACCTACATACACGGTACTTAAAAGTTGTAATATGTGCATTGTATTATGTGTTTTTACATGACTTAAATGGCATCTAACAACACATAAGATCCATGCACGTGGTTGATTTCTCAGTTGATGTCATCCTAACAAAACTCAATAACATAATGAGAGTCAGGCATGAATCAAATCTTAAATTTAATCAGAGCTAACAAGGAGATCATTCACTTGAAATAAAAAGTAATCAGGAAAAAAAGAATCCGAAAAAAGGAAAGGATACTAGATATGATATCCATTCCAGCTAGCAATGAAAGAACACAACCAACCTGCAGATCAAACTCAATATCCAGAGGTATCGACCCTTTAATGAGAATATATCGTTGAAAATATATTAAGAATCTATCAAGCTTCCTTTTCGAAGAACCCCTGTCAAAGTAGTGACCGCACGTCTGAAGAAGTGTTATAACCATTCTGATGCGGAAACAATCCTCCGGTGGGTCCAGCTCGTCTTGCTTCATAGAAAAATAAAAATAAAAATCTATTACTAGGAGATAGTGAAGTAGGAAGCAGAAACCTGTATTTTATCACTTGATTACATGAGAAGCTGCATCATCACAAACCAATGGAAGAAAGTTCTCTGCATTTTGCAAACCTAAATCACTACTGTTTAAAGCAATCCACCCTAAACTGACACTACGATCACTCTGCCATTAAGAAGATGTCATTTAGTCTATATGAGCTCTTGCACCAAAAACTATCTTTGCTGGCCCAGCATGTTCTGATATGTGACTCTCATATTAAAAAACAGTAAAGACCTTCAAGAAACAAGACTGGGTAATGCGTCACCATACTTTACTTAGTATTTCGCATTTTAGATCCAAAGTCTTCACCATGACATCCCAAGATTCTTCATTCATCAAGTAAAGCACTATGCAGAAAGAAAAAAAGTCTCTTTCCAACGTAAATATCATATCCCACACAATAAGTGGTAATTTTAGTTCAAGACGCAAAACATGACATAGAAGACTCAACTAAAGAGATAAAACTTGGGATGAATTATTTCACGTGATTCACATGATTGCTAACCAATAATAGCACAACATAATGCTTTCGAAATTGGTTGGCCATAAATTGACAAGGGTTAAAACAAAACACATTCTCAAATAAGGAGGTTTAATAGTAGCAGCCTGTCTAACATCTCTTAACACTTTCAGCTAATGGAGGACCAAGATGGAAAAAAGAGAAAACCGAGAATGGGATAAGCAAATTTCTGAAATCTTAATCAACATAATAAAAGGTAAAGAAAATCATGACATGCTTATATATATAAACATTAGACTCCCCATGCATCTACAATTCCAAAAGGCCTAATGATCAAAAATATCCTAACCTTTACAAGTTTTATCAATTATATCCTAACCTTTGAAATTTAGTATCAATTCTATCCTCAATTAATTTAGACCCTTTTTTTGGCCCACCACATCATTTTTTTTTTAATTTTCTTATTATACCATTTAAAGATTTATTCATAAATATACATTAAAGCTTGATATTCTTTTTTTTTTTATGTATTCATGTAGTAGTGTATGTACTTATGCTACTCAATCACATACATAAAATCTAAGTACATAATTCTATTCAAGCACATAATTCTTTTGTTAAATTAAACAACAATGAGTACCATCTAATAAGTTTTATATGTTATTTTCGTTTTCAAAAAAAAACAAAAGTTTTATATGTTATTTTCATATGTATATACACATGATTCAACTTACTATTTGTGCATTATGAATAACTAAAAAATTAATTAAAGTATTAATGTATCATTGATTTATAAATTATTTTTTTTGTGAGTTCTCGTACATTAATTCAAACACGAGGCTTACAAAATTTCAATATGGAAATTGATCAATATGGATGATCATGAAAAGAAAAGTTAGAAGATTATGTTGATTTCAAAAAAAAGTGCCCAAAATTAGTTTAGAATAGAATTGACACTAAAACGAAAAGGTTATGATAGAATGATAATTTTCAAAGGTTAGGATAGAATTGATACAACTTGTAAAGGTTAGAATATTTTTTATCATCAGGCCATTCCAAAATTAAGGACAGCTACAAACAGTAACAACAAAAAATAATGAAAATAGCCAGAAAAGAACCAATCAAAATCTCAGCTAAACATAGACTCCAAAATTAGACAATAAGGTCCTTGTTATTACTGGACACACTCTATGCCTAAAATATTTATGAAAAAGGGTGAATGTGTCCCACAACAAAAGCATGTAATACTACGGATACAAAATATACAATAAGTGAGCTCATGGTCAGATATATGAATGCAACACACTTTGATTGCCAGTCCCTCCAATTTCCCAAACCCCAGAAAAGCCAGTCCAGACCAATTATCCAGGGAGCATGTCACTCTCCAAGGAAGTATGAAGACATATTTGGGACTTCATGGTACAGTGCAATGATAACAGACTTCTGTGGATGAATGAAGCAACTTTGGTTCTTTGGATGATTTGTTTTGTAAAAATTAAAATAATCTTAGTAGGTATTTTTGCAGGAACATTCTGAAGTTTAGGATAGCGTCAGACACTATGAATCCTGCCAGATATCTTTATATAAGGTCTTCACCATTAGAATTGCATTAATTTTTAAGTTTTATTATTGGCTAATAGGTAATATGAGGCTCTGGGCAATGGATTTCTTTTTTGTGGAGAATATCTAAAAACACTTGCCCTGTGTGCGTTTTATTTCTTTTTCCCCCCCCTGTCTAGAGAAGTGTTCAACCTTACAACTTAATTCAGTTCTTGCCTTAGTTTTTATACATAAAAACAAAGTCAGTATTTGACAAATAGTGTTTAAATGAAAATGTCAACATCAGTCAAAGTGAACTGGATATTATATGAACAAGTTCATTTTCTAGATCAACCATGTAATGAAAAAGCAATTACAAGTGTATGATATCCTAAATATTTAGCTATTCATTCCAAAAATTTCCAAAAAGTATTCGTAGAACGGATTAAGAATAGAGCTATTTATTATTTCATTTCGGAAAATACTTAATTAACCCAACACTAACACACAAGACCGACATAAGTATTGGCGTCCTTTCATTTTCTTTTTTCATTTTTTTCTGCATGAGATGCGCAAGCACGCATCCCAATGTGTATCGCAAGGATATTGACAGGGGCATGTTGGGCATGTCCATGTTGGATTACAATAGCAGGGTCCATTCATTCAACATGTATCGAAAAGCATCCACCAAGCTGATTAATATGTGTCGCGCTAAAGGCACCCTAGCTATCCATAAGGGCAAGCCAGTGGCGATTTAAATAAGTATCATTTCCAATCATACCCTTAATGCAAATGACCGTGGTGCCCCTCAAAACACACAAATTCTTCACTTACCCTGGCACTTGCTCCCACACGTGCACCTCACCAGCATCCTACACGCAGCCACCAAAAACTGCCACACCATTGTATGCTTGAATTTCACTCGGATCAAGTTCCTGCTGAGTTGCAAATTGAATTTCCATTATTTTTCTACTTGAAATCAAAAGTTTTCTTCTTTTTTGGGTGAAAATGGTGGTTTGAATAACTTGTTTTGTGATTTGTAGGGTATTGCTGATTAGCCACATTTTTTAGTTTTTTAGGACAAAATGACAGAGAGCACATAATGGAAGAGGATTGGCAAGAGGGGGATGGATGTATTTCTTTGATATTTTTGTGGGTTTTTAGGGTTTTCCAAAACGAAAGTGAAAACTAGTAGTTGCAAGGCGCCTAGGCGTTTTGGAACAAAATCACCTAGGCGGTGCCTTAGGCAGGCGGTGTGCTTCTAAGTATATTTTCAAAAATTTGAAGAGGTTATTTACAATTAACTTTGATAACAAAATACCTACCCAACAGCAAAATCTAGACATAATTAATGTTACAAGGCCCTAAAGACTTATTAGTATTTTTGAAGTATACATATTAAATAATAATCACATTAACTAATAGACAATTAGTGTTATTTAAGGACAAATAAATAAATACTTATCTAGGGACCTAAAATAAATATTATTTTGTCCGCCAGGGCATGCTTAGGTGTCGTCTAGGCACCACCTCGCCTTGGCCAAGGAAATAGCTTCGGGTTTGCCTTTAACGCCTTGCAATCCTTGGCAAAAACTCTCATTTTTTGAGTGGTTCGATCTCGCAGGTCCAAACCTCTAATTGGAGAGTTAGTCAGAGCCCACCAAATCTCCAATACAACAACCTCTAGTTGGATAGCCATTCGGATCCCACCGAACCTGTAGTTGGAGGTCGATCAAAGCCTATCGAACCTCTACAGTTGGAGCGTCAGTCGAAGCCCACCAAACCTGTAGTTCGACAACCTCTAGTTGGAGAGTTGGTTGGATCCCACTGAACCTCTAGTTGGAGTGTTAGTCAAAGCCCACTGCCAAAGCCCACTAAATCTCTAGTTAGAGTGTCAGTTAGAGCCCACCGAACCTCAGATTAGGTGATTTTCAAATTAGCTCGAACAAATGGGTTTGATGGGACCACCAAACCTCAAGATTGGTTTTGACCTTGCATCACCGACTCACCGAACCTCACAAACGACTCACAAGCAAAGCACGAACATGAGGAATGACTAAATGAAACCAAATAACATCAACAAATCACTACAATTCAGACCAAATTGTGTGAATCTCACCTCAGCAAATTGGACAACGTTCCAACCGGCTAATAATGGTCGAAGATGATTGAAAACACCAAGAAATGATGTCAACGCACTGCGAAAACACCAAAAAATGATGCCAAGATGATAAAAAAACCAAAAAGGATGAGAATCATGCGATTTGGGAGGGCGATTTGGAAGGATATGAATGGTGAGGTGGGTTGATTGAGAGGAGTGTTTAGGGATTCGATGGAAAGTGGTGGTGATTTAACGTTTTGATCATTGGATTTAGATCCAATGGTCATTTTGATGGCTACATTAATGACTCTTAAATATGTGCACAAGTACCAAAAAACTATATTATTCATTGGATTTAAATCCAATGGTAAAAAATAAAAATCACCATCCATATAATGGGAAGAAAATACTAAAGAATAAAAATCACCATCCAATGGTAAAAAATAAAAACCACCATCCAAAAAACTATATATATATATATATATATATATATGTGTATCATTGCACTTAGTGATTTATTTCTTGAGTAACAAAAAAGATGTGGTCTTAGTCTACTTCAGTAAATTAAATGAGCTCTTACCTAAATGAGTAACTGATATGGATGCATTAATGGGAAGAAAATACTAAAGAATGAAGTCACAACAGAATGATTTTATTCTCTAAATAGTTTCTTTATTTTATAGTTTCCTTATTAGAGACATTAGTCAATTAAAGAATCTATTTATTAGAAAATTTTGATTATCAGGAAGTCATATTTATTAACTAAAAGTATGTTTCTTTTAATCCTTTTCCTACTTCACTTGTTTACACTTTACAGCAAGTTTCTATTTTTCTATTGTATTCAAAGTCTATAAAATGTGTCAAAGAAAAGTCTATAAAAAACTATCATTAAGAAATGAGAAGAGAAGTTATTACTTGGTAAGAAATCAGTCCAAGGAGAAACAGTCACATACTGTCTTCCATACTAGACATAGTCACGGACTAGTCTTGTTTGAAGAATCTATTCTAAGGTTCGTAACAATAACATGTAGAATTTTAGTATTTTACATTGACCTACCATAGGAAGGTAGGGGTCCCATTAAGCTACGACTAAAAGAATGAATCCAAGTCACTAAATACATCAAATGAGTGCTTGATTGCCAATCTCATCCTTTAGGATTGACCTACAAGCAAGTATTTCCGATGTTGAGCAAGTATTATCAATGTGAAACTAAACTAAGTATTAAAAGCAATAGAAGCCTTCATAATTTGAAAACGGTTGGGCATTTTCACTTATACGTCACAAAATTATAGGCAGGCCAAGTTCAAACACTGAAGTCAACATATATTGTGCAGACAAATTTTCTTCACAGAGAAACATGCAAAGGGTCAGTTCTAATGCTCAACAAAAGCAATTAAGAATGGGAATCCATACCTCTGGAATCCCATGGCCAAAAATGAGAATCAAGTAGAGGGTTTCAAAAATCACAGAAGAATCTATATGTTCGTAGTTGTAAAGCTCCCCTAAAAAACGCATGTGTGCTATGCGCCGCTGCTGCATTCCATAGTCATTCAACTCTAAGCCCAGCCGAATCTCTTCCAAAACCTGAAAGATCAAGACAGATATTTCTTGTAACAAGAGAAGCATACGAACTTTCAGGATGAGATATAACCAGTGAACAATTTAATGAAGCAGCTTGCCCTTATGTGAACATGAGAAACACCACATTAAGTAATGGACTTGAGCTGAAACTTGATTCAAATACACACAAGAAGAGACAAACACCTAGTGTTTAGGACGAAAAATAAGTGATAAAGGCTGTTTCAAAATTTTAACAACAAACTAACAAATGTCAATGTCTAAACCTGTGTTAACTTGAGAAACAACACTAAGACACACGAAACCACTTCATGCCAGCCATCAGGCCATGAGTCTGATCCTCAAAATCATGCATTCTTCAAACACTTGGAAATTTGGTAGCATGAAAGCAATAAGAACCCAAAGACCAACAATGAAATAAAACGAAGCAGTTTTAAAAAAAAAAAACAAAACAAAACAAACAAACAAACAAACAATGAAGTGTGAAAAACCATCGATTGATTGGAGAACAATAGATGCAAGAAATCCTAGCAAAAGAGAGTTGCAACATTAACCAAATTCTCATGTCCCTCATAATCTCTTACACTGCTTATTAATGTCTTCAAGAACTCTCCAGCACATTATAAAATGTTTAAATTAACCGCCCCCTTTAAAAGACCAAATTAGTTTTACTTGTGAGTGCAACAACAACAAAGCCTCAATCCCAAATTATATGGGGTCGGCTACATGGATCAAACTCTTTCATTACACTCAATTTAGTGCAATTGATGGTGTTATTTTCTTCACACCCGAGCGGCGATGTGAAGCACACCACTGCTCATTTTTCACTACACTTGGACTCCAATGCAGCACATCGCTAAGTGGAAACGCCCAAACGTTTATATGTATTTAATCCATTTCATAAAGAGTGACAAAAGTTTTATGCTAGCTATCAACCTCTCGCAACCCTCCTCCATTTTCTGGGTGCGGAAAATGGACTTGAGAGCCCTCCTCCTTTATGTGGACTTGGGACCGGCTATGTAGTGCATATAATGTTTCTACATAGGTGGAGTTAGTTTTACTTGGGAGTGGATCAAAAAATAGATGGCAATAAGATTACCTTTCTAATTAGGAGAAAAACAAAAAATAACATGAAGCAAAAACAAACAACAACAAAGCCTAAATCCAAAAAAAAAAAAAAAAAAGCCTCAATAGTCAATTCCAAATTATTTGAGGTCGGCTACATTGATCAAACTCTTCCATTACGCTTGATTTAGTGCAATGGATGGTGAGCTTTCCAAATCCTGATAAATCATCAAAATGCTTCCAAGGCATGAATAGCCTACAGTGGAACACCACCAATTCTTTGTGCATGCTGCTGCTGTGTGTGTATCAATGCATGCTACTAAAAATATAACAGTACACTGCAGGAACTCAAAATATTTTGCCTGACCCTAGGTCATAAATCTGAACATAGAAATTTATGAGTAATATGATAAAAGAAGGCAATAATATTACTTTACAAATTCAAAGGAAAAAATAAAAACAAAGCATGTGGCATCAGAAATCATTGAAGTGCCCCTACGGCTACGGCATGTGCCCAGTCACCTACAGCTCTTTGTGCATGCTTTGGCTTCAGCATGTGCATGGACACATACGATTCATTTCACTCATGAGGTGTTTTATCTCCTAAATCTATATAATGTCATTTCAAATGGTCTAAGATGAATCCAATTAACCTAAAATATAAAGTAGGTGGTCTGATTATTTTATAAAAATAAAAAATAAAAAATAAAAACATGAAGCTCCGTTTCATGAAATTTATCATGTTATTTTCTCAAGAAAATAAAAATAAAAAGCATGGTATTCATGAATCTCTCAATTAGGTCAAGACAATATCTCCTACAAAACAAGGAAAAAAATTTAAAACTGAAATGATTCCAACAGGGAATAACTTCAAAAGACACTAAGGAAAGCCTGTTAGTCTATAAACTCAGTTGTAAACGCTTAAATTATGAAAAGAAGCGCATGGAAAAGAAAACAATTATAGCCCAAAAGAAAGGAACAACCTCATCAACAACTGCCACCGCAAACTCATCATGGTATCGGCTTAGACCAGCAGTAAGTGAAGCAATAAGATGAACTTGACTGTACTTCCCCTTGTGGACCTTCATAAAGCATTTCAGGAGGTATGGTTCACATTCATTCCAAGGTAACTTTCGCAGCTGCCTCAAAACATGCTCAATAGATGACTTGTCAAGATCTGAGAAAAGTAGTTTCCTGATGTACTGCAAAAGTATAATAATATTTAGAAGAAAATTAATCTCACTTTTTAAAAGTGTTATAGTGGCAATCAGACTGGTTTAAGTACAAATTATCTATACCTGATGTAATGGAGGTCGAACTTTAGAGACTCTAGCAGATCGTTCAGGTGGCTTGCACAGATAATAAGCATTTTCCACTAGAGTACTGTGACGTGGATCCAAGTTTTTGACATTCTTCAAGCGCATCAATATCTCTAACATGTTTGCCATTCGAATTGTAGTTTCAGGAGACCGATAAAGAAAACGACCACATGTCTCGAGAAGGTTGCACGCAACATCAATATTATGATGAGTGAAGTCATCTAAACAAGCCTGCTTAAAAGAGACTTTTGTAAGCACACGTATACCATAAACTTTCTCTTTGTACGCTAAAACTCATCATATATGCATCATTTTCATTCATTATCAAAATTTCATATTAATCATGAAAAAGACGAAAAAAAAAAAGCACCGACTTAAAGAGAGAAATCTGTACAATCAAGGAAAAACAAGAATAAATCTAAAGAATTCTTTTAACGTAACAACTAGACAAAATGAAGTTAGGAATCGAAATATTCCAACTATCACAGTAAGCAGGCACGAGCAGCATGGAAACATGGTGTGAAGAAAGCATAATCTATTGAGTTATCCTATGAGACAATGGACAGAAATAAATTGGAATTTTTCGTGTATCTAAAAGCATATACATATTGATTCCATTAACTTACCTTTAAACAACTAAAGACAAGGCCTGGTGTGGCAATCTTGAACTTGCAAAGTTCTCCAATAAACCTTATGTTTTTTATCTTACTTTCAATGTTCATTTGATCCTGTAAAATTTTTCAGAGTGAAAATGTATATTAAAGAAAAGTAAGGGAAACTAGCAAAATCAGGAGTCACTCAAGGCAACACAATTCTGTCTGGAATCTGCATAAGGAGGACAACCTTATCTGCACAAGGCATGACAATCATCATGGGTCACAGAATATACCTTCTTGCTTATCAAATAGTCGAACTCATCCTCTAAATTTTGCAGAAGTGCAGAAGACACGTCCTTCATGCACGTTGATAGTGTAGCTACCATGCGTGAATAATATGCTAGTAACTCCAATGAAGTTCTAGGAACATTGAACAATGCTCGCACAAGTCTTTTTCTATTCGATTTTGAATTCAAGTAACAGAATTCCACCTGTAAAGGATTAGAACAGGTTACAGGCAAGAACTGAGAAAAAGAAAAGAAAAAAGAAGCGCAATCAACAAAAAAGTAGTTACAGTCAACTGGTCAATCAGGTCACGGCTAACACAACCAGGAAGCCTTTGTAAAAGTCCATCCAAGTTGGTTCCTTCAAGGCCCTTAAGTTTCTCTTTCTCATTTTCCGCTTTCCTTTCAGAATCCTTTTCTTTTCCTTTCTCTTTGTCTACATCTTTTGCCTTCTCTTTCTCTTTATCATCTCTCTCCTTTGCTTTCTCATCATTTTTCTCTTTATCATCACGTTCAGCAGCATCTTGAACAGTCAGTTGACCTTGATCCATTGTCAGTTCCTTAAACGGAAAAAGATTGATAAATGAGAAATAAAGAATATCTCAGACTTGGATCTATTGACTAATGTTTATTCATGAATAATATCGGAAATATTTTTCCTACCAAAAGAAGAATATGAATCATTTCAAAATGAGTAACAAAATGTTACTCGTCCTTCCATGATGACAGTACCACAAAAAATCCAGTTGTAAACTTGTTTCACTTAGAAAGAAAGTAATGAAAGACACCGACTAATAGAATCCATTCAAAATTTATGAAAAAAAATGACACAACATCCTTGACCCCCACGTGGACCATCCTAGTTTAATTAAATAAGCAAATTCTACAAAACAGCCCTCTCTAATCTACATCCTTCATGTAATCTAATAACTAGTTAGCTTGCATCTAATATAATTAAATTATTTTGTTCTTTCCCCTTGATAAAATGCAAATGCTACGCTAAGCTAGCCATGTGCAAGGATCAGGCTTAGAAAAGTACAGTGCCACAGCCATACAAGCACAACCACACCTTATGGGCAGTTTGAAACATCCATCTACAGACTGTATTGTTGAATTTTCATTAATGCACCTTATTCAACAAAGTTAATGGACATGAATCCCTAATATGACAAAATTTTCATATTTTCTTGCCAACTCTTGGATGCATTGAGTAAGTTTGGTCAGGTTTGCAGATCTTTTATGTGGTTTATAGGCCCTCTTAATTCGAGACCAGAACCTTATCCTATTCCAATCCTTTGCATATTATCACTTTTGACACTCTTATTAAGCTTAACCAGCTATAACATGCTTTTCATTTGCTTGTTAAGAGCTGAACGTATTTTATATATGCAATAAAAAATTGTCAAGGTCTTGTCATCAAATATATCTCAAGAGAATAAATTTGACTTAGGAAAGATATCCTGCACAGCAAATAATTGTGGTCTCTGTTGGAGTACATAAAATCCCATATCGAAAATATAATAAGAGTTGATGTGGAATATAAGTGGAGTAGACAAACCAACTAGTTTTGTGCAAGATGGGCTCCAACCCCATTTATATATCCACATGTGTGTATTTGGCCCAACACTCTTCAGGCCCATGGATTTCCACATGGTATCAGAGCGGGATGATCATGGGCTCATATTTAAAGACCTAGTTGGGCTAACAGCGGAGTCTAGACCCGTTTGTGAACCTAGAACCTCTAAGGGTGATGTTTGTGCGGTCATCTATGAGCAGGTCTGTGTTTGGCAAGTGAAACTGGTATAGGCCTAGTTGCACTTGAGGGGGAATGTTAGTATGTAAGATCCCGCATCGGAAACTTAATAAGAGTTGGTATGGTATATAAGTGGAGTAGATTGGATCTTAGTACAAACCAATTGGTTTTGTGCAAGAAGGGCTTCAACCCCATTTATATACCCACATGTGCGTGCGTGGCCCGTGGATTTCCATAGTCCCTACAACAGCAACACATTGCACCAAGTAATACTTCCCTACTATCTGATATTCTGAATATTAACATAACATTAGGACAAAAACAGGAAAAAAGCCATAAAAAGATAAAAGTACTGCTCCTCTTACAGTCTGTTGCTCTAGAGTCTTTGCCGATTGTTCAGGAATCTTAGGTTCTGACTCTCCCAATAACACAGCAGGAACAAATGCTCTGTAAGAGCATAATAAATACAAATGCATCAATAATGACCGGATATAGAATTTATACTTAAAAGCAAGCTGGCATCTTATTTTGCCAACAAATGTTTCAGAATATCTAATGTCCCTTAGATCAATAAATTAAGATTATCCTACCAAAATCAAACCTGAGATCAGGTAAACATTCATAGAAAGCCCTTGTATCTTCATCATCCCAGACAGGTTCAAGAACAGAAGATTCTTTTCCAGCAGCAGGAGTAGACGAATCCTCTCCAGTAATAACTCTGGTAGTGTGCCCATCCTCGGGCATTACAGGTGGTTGCATATCAAGGGCTTCAGCTAAACTGTAATAGAACAAAGAAAAGAATGAGATGTGGATCAATAGAAAAGGATATCTTATGGAGGATAACTATACACAAAACAAGAAGTACCATATTCATCATCATCATTATTAATGTTATTATTTTAATATCAGAATGCAAGAAAAAAAAACAAAACAAAACAAAAAAGCAATACAAAACAACAATGAATAAGAATCGCCCCAACTAGAAGAACACCATGTTCATCTTTGCTGCATATTGAACAGTTGCAACTTGCAGATGTCAACTGCAATCATACAAAGAGCGATTCATACCACTGTATCACCAATATTTTGCTTTTTGCCTTTCACATTATATAAAAAAAAACGTAATTGGAGGAGCACCCTAGTTTCTCTCTACATTCACAAAGTTCATTGTTGTTCACTTCCATAAAACAAATTATAAAAATCAGTACATTAGTTGAGACACGTATAGCTCAAACTCATTGTTTGAAATTGACCATAATTGTCTTGGACTGAAAAGGTGGTTGACGTGTTTTTTCTTGAACATGATTCCAATTATATATGGGGGGCATGAAGTGCCATATTTGAGATACACAGAAATAGAGATTGAATCTTCTGGCTTTCTTTGGGCAGTTAAAGAATTTGATTATGTGGAAGTTAGAGACCAAAGTAGTTCTCTTGCAAGTCTCTATTGTTATTCTTTTGTTCATCAATTTTCTTATCAAGTGTAAAAGAAATCAGTCCGTTGATGTACTAAAACATTGATGATAGAGTTTTTTTCCTAGTCGTGATTTTCTTCTTGAGTTTGGGATTTTCCATGTAGCTTCATGTGTTGCAATCTTCTAAAAGGATGGTGGTTTTTGTGACGACAAGCCATGTTTCTTCTAAAAGCATTCTTTGATATAAGAGCCATTTAACCTATGAAACTTCAAAGTAGAAAAGGGCAGTGAAAATATTGTAACCAAAAAAAAGGGCAGTGACAATATGAGTTTGCTTTTTGTTGTTATTAACTATCTTATTTTCAGTTATAAACTCAGAAAAATGATAGAAATTCAGTCCTGACTCCTGAGAAACTACAAATGGTCCAATGATAAACTTACCTACAACCTGAATTCAAGAACAAAATGAATAATATATATATATATATATATATATATATAAATGAAATCTTCCCCAAGGCCATGTTTATGTATTTTCTCAAGACTAAATTCCTGTCATTTAACTCAAATTAATGAAAACTTCAAAAAATAAAAAAGAAAATAATAATCGAAGGAAAACAGAGGCCATAATTTCATGCACTACAAGAATGATGTCAAGAAAGTGTTACTTTGGAAATTTTAGCCTTAGAATAATAATTTTAAGAGAGACATTATTTATAGGACAATGCTACATTGACACATTTAAAGTCGCAGACTAACTTGTCTACTTGGTAACCGTGCAATACACTTTGAAATATGTGTACACGTATCTCAAAATGTATCACATGGCTTATAAAAAGTTGAGAGACAGTGTGTAACTTTAGTATGTCAAAAAAACACTGCCTTGGGATGGGCTAGCTGATGTACAAAGAAAAATGGGGTGGGCTAGCCTTTGTGTTCAACAATTTTTTTTATTAAATTGACCATACTATTAAGGGGTTACAAAAAAATTGCTCTGGGCTGCCCCAGGGAAATTTGTATGTAGGTCCACCACTGTCCACCACACCGTAAATTATAATACTGATTGAAATTAAGTGAAGAAATCAGAAAAAGTAAAGAATCCAAAATGCACAGAGAATAAGTAAAGGAACTCACGATGCCACAGCTCGAAATAAATGGTCAAAAGATTTTCGCAGCTTTTCATATGAGGTTGCATTCTCATCGCTCAGCTCCCCTTTAGCATTGAAAATTTTAGCATTTTCATATTCCATATGACGAAGTGACTGTTCAACAAGGAAACACATTAATCAATGGAAAAAAAATAAAATAAAAAATAAAAAAAAATGGATTAGATGGGTCCAGAGTACAATATAACTAACAATAAACAACTAAATATGGATGAACACATCCATAATCAGATTCTTAACAATGACCAATTACGAAAAGGTAGTAGAGCAGCTCTTACTGCATGTTCGGATTGGAGAAGCTCCATAACAGCATCATAGTAAGTGTAAAATGCTTTTCTGAACACTTTCTTGTGATCTGCAGTGATATTAAGGCCCTTGAAAAACTGCAAATAGTTGATAGAAGATAAGCAAGACCTAGATAACGTAAGAAACAGGAGAAAGATAAAAAGGAAAAGTAAACTTCCAAGAAGAATTGCAATAGGTCTCACAAAAGATAAATTACAGAATATTATCATAGAAAACTTATATTTTGATAATGAAGGCAAGAACCTAGATGGATTGAATTGATAATGTGCTTTTTATGCACTTCGTGATGTTAAACTGTAAATCTGGAACAGGTTCAGTACTTCAGATACACCCATAAACTACAGAGATGTGATGAATTTCATCGAATTAACAGAATAAATTACCATTACCTCTTCATTAATTTCTTGTCCAGACTGTGGAAGTCCAAGGAAAATTCTTCCTTGTCGACTGAAACTTGAAAGAAGGGACAAATTCATCTGAGTTGTTTCACGGTCCTTCAAATGCTCCAGGCTAGTAAGGTACTTAATAATGCCAATAAAAGCTCCCGGGTCCTCTAGAACTCCCACAAAATAAAGTTCCAAGAGAAGTTTCAAAGTACTGCGTCTTTTCATAGCCTTTGAGTTTCTATCAACATCTAAGTCGTTCAAAGATTTTCCAGGAAAGAAGATTTTCACGAGACCTTGAATCAAGCATGGAGAGAATTCTGTGTATCTCTGATGAAGTAAGGAGCATATCTACAGAACATATACATGTCGGAAACAGAAACATCAATGGAAGTTGCACACTGTTATATTGCATTTATTAGCAGAACTCAAGATAACAAACACACAATTAAGAAAGCATTGGCATGCATCACCAGTTTTGCAAACATGGTGATTTAGAAACCATATCCATTCAGTTCTATTTTCTTTGAGAAAGACTTTAAAAAAAACAAAAAAATTTAAACTGTAAATGTCTAGACCTTATGAGCTTAAATATACACATGGAAAAAAAAAACTTCTAGAACTTTGGTGCAACAGATAAGAAATTAATACATGCCGTAGACAACAACTGGTATGCTAAAAAACAAGTGGCCTGTGATCAGCTACTTAGCTATACATGTTTTCAAAGAAACGTGACTACATCAATTCCTAAGCTCCGTTTAGCAAAACTAGCTGATAACCTAGCCTAAGCCTTATAATCCAGATTACAGTTAATAACTGCAAGCTGACAATCTAAATGATCAATTAAAATTGTATGAAAAAATTAGCTGATAAATGCAAATTGGGATACAAGGAAATATTTATAGTTATTAATTAAATAATTTACTTATGCATACATTATTTATCAATAAATTACCATATCTCATCCCCCTATTTAATTTCACGCATTTTTAGATAAAAATAGTCCTATGTAAAATTACAAAGATAACCTTATGGCCTGTTTGGTTGGAGTATTAGGTTATCTAAACCCGGGCTTAGAGGTAAGACTATTGTTTGGTTGAAGTGTTAAGTAAGCAAGGCTTATCTAATGACAGGGGGACCCTGTCATTAGATAAGCCCACCCAATTTTTAAGGTGAAATGTCGAAAATGTCCTCATGATTTGAACAGATTACATTCTTCTTCACATCGATCAATACTCGCCTACATTAAATCATTATAGACATTTTTATGGGATCACAAAGACCAGGCTTATCTAAGTCAATCCCTACACCTTACACATAACTTCAACCAAACGGGTACTTAGTAGTCAAGTTAAGGCGAGTTCAGAGTTCTTTTGATGTTTTTCAAATTAATGATGATTTTTTCGTGACAATTCTCGATTTGACAAAACTAAGGGCCGCCATTCAATCCACAATCAAATAGAGCAGGGAATTTCCTTGATCCGCTGCCATAGCTCAATGAAGGAGCCATTGCCAACTCCAGCTCAATCTGTGTGCCACGGCCCAGTCCGACATAGGCTCACAAATATAGAAGAAGATGAACTTTGGGAGGCAATGGCAGAAAACAAGATGAAGCGAGGTGGAACATGAAGATGATAGGAGGGGGATGTGGGGCGATGAAGTTAGCGTGTGTTGGAGATGCGTGATGGGGAAGGGGGGCGAGATGGGGCAGGACGAAGTTGTGTGGGAGGGGTAGGGCAGATGAAGGCAGGATGAAGTTGTGTGGGTTGGGGTTGGGGGGTTGGGGGTCGGTGTGGGGGTACTTTTTTATTAATAGTGGAGGGTAGAAATCCCTCAATTACATAGCACAAAATCTGGGAAATGAGACTCCTATAACATCATCTCTTATTACATCACCAAGACCATTAGGCATCTATTGGAAAAACTGGGATCCCGTCGGTTTAAGATAAGCATGATTCACCAACCATTCTGCTGCCCTGTTGCTCTTTATCTATCAAATGAAGCACTAAGGATATAAGGTGACAATGTCTGTTGACAGTAACTTTCATGTGTATAAGGCAGTCAACTCCCTTATTATTTGCCTCGAGGATGACCTTGGGAGACCAAGACTCCACCCAACTTGGAGACCCAATAGGCCAAGTACTTTCTCCTAAAATTTATTCTTAAATATACTTATACACTATTAATTTATTATTCAATATTATACAAACATTTTAAATATTATTATATTACAGGAAATGTTTAAATTTTTGTTATTTACATCACATAATTAACAAAATACATTATATAGAGCTTTAGTTTGAGTGATCATCATAACATTCTATTTACTTTTGTGTTTCAAGGCATTTAATAAATTATGAAAATCAATGAAGAAAAAATGTAGCTAATTTAGTGTGTATTCATATGATTACCCCTCACCTGACCAGAAAATAAATAAACATATGATTACATATTTCTATTATTGTTGAACAAATTGTTGACAATTTATCTAGCAATAATAAGTTAATAGTGGTGAGAATGGAATTACAACAAATTATTTCCCATTAAACGATGTATTAGGCGAATTACTGGTCATTTTTGCAAAAACAATCAGGGATAAAATCGGGATAGGAATATAAATCATTGTTTTAGAAATTGAGCACCGCCTCATGAAGCGTTTAAAATTTTAGAGTTTAACCTAGATTATTATTTTGAAAAAAGCTACTAAACCAAACACAACCTTTTTTTATTTCGAACTAGCATATAAGCTAGTTTGTTCTCGCCAAGACACAACTGATAGATAGCGCCGATCGAAAGAGGTGGTCGCCTCTAGATTTTATTAATAACAAGAACAAGGGTGTACACCTCAAGAGTGGGAAACCCTAATCCCAGAGATAGAAAGACTCTCTTCTCACCCAAAACCCAATTACAAGTTGTTTCTTAGATGCCTTATCAATTGGCTATCTATTTCTATATATACCCAATCCTAATTCCCACTCACTGAGTAAAATTGTACCTACAACGCACACCCTACTCACCTATCAACACTTTTCGCCATTTCCACGTACTGCTGCTGGTTGTGCTACTACGCAATTGTCGCGAACCCACCTTAGGTAGTTTTGATCCGGTATTCTTGAACTTCTTTCTCTTATACACCATCTGAATAGAGGCTTCCCCACGATGCTATCAATACTCTCCCCATGGACTACCTTGTCCTCAAGGTGGAATGCCGGAAATGACTTCCGGACGTGACGAACCAACTCCCAAGAATTCTCAGAATGGGAAGATTCAACCACTTAAGTAGTACTTCTGGTCCTGCAGATGTGGAACGATATGCCAGCACGGCTTCCGGTTCCAAGGGAGCAATGAGTGTCCCCGCAGGGAAAGGAGGGAGGGATACCAAAATTGGAGTGGAGCCAACTGCCCGTCGAAGTTGGGAAACATGAAAACCGGATGCATCGCAGCTGAAGGAGGAGCTCCAGTTTATACGCCACAGGACCGATGCGAGCCAACACCTTGAAGGGGCCATAAAAGAGAGGACTGAGCTTCATATTTGAACGACGAGCTATGGTAGATTGGCGATAAGGACTGAGCTTCAAATAAACCAAATCATCGACATTGAACACCAATTCGCGACGCCCTTGATCGACTTGTTGTTTCATCCGGTTCTGTGCAAGCACGAGCTGAGCCCATAACTCCTGAAGAGTTTGATCACGAACCCGCAACAGTTCGGTCAAGTCGAACTGATCAGCAGGTGAGGGAACACCCTGAGGAATGATAGGAGGAGGGTCTCAACCATATACAACCTTAAAGGGCGAGCACGTCAATGAAGAATGGAAGGAGGTGTTGTACAAAAACTTGGCCCAATGAAGCCAATATGACCAAAGTTTGGGGTGTTGGCTTATGAAGCAGCGGAGGTATGTCTCGAGGCATCGATTCACCACTTTTATTTGGCCATCACTTTAAGGGTGATAGGTTGAACTACTATGCAGTTGGATATGATGTAGGCGGAACAATTCTTTCCAAAAGTGACTCAAGAATATCTTATCCCTATCCGAAACCATAGTCCTCGGGAAGCCATGGAGCGTACAACCCCATGCATGAAAGCTTCGGCCACTGATCTCGCAGAGAAAGGATGTTTGAGAGCCAGGAAGTGAGCATACTTACTCAAACGATCGACCGCCACTAATATGGAGTTGAACCCATTAGATGTAGGCAACCCTTCAATGAAGTCCAAGGAGATGTCCTCCCAAATTGCAGTGGGTATTGGAAGTGGTTGTAAGAGACCAGCTGGAGCCAATGTCTCGTACTTGAGGCGTTGACATATATCGCACTCGGCCACATATTTCTTGATATCCTGACGCATGCCTACCCAACACAGCTCAACTGCAATGCGATTATAACTCTTCAAAAACCCGTAGTGCCCCCCACTGGCCCCGAGTGGAATTCAGCCAAAATCTTCGATTTGAGAGAGGATGCTAGAATGGCTAATCGATTTTTATAGAGAAGGCGATTATGGAATAAGGTCCATCCCAGTTTCAATTCAACATCACCGAGCAAGGCATTGCGAATGGAAGCTAGGAAGGGATTGGCTAGTACCTCAACAAAGAGAATGGCATCCCCATCACAAAACAGCACAGAAATAGAAAACAAGTTCATAGCCGCAGAGTCGGTGCTAGAGAAAGGAAAACGGGAGAAGGCGTCGGCGACCACATTCGACAAACCGGGCTTATACTAAATATCAAAGTGAAACCCAAGCAGTTAGACTAACCAACGTTGGTACTCCAAAGCAACTTCCCTCTGCTCTAATAAGTATTTCAAACTTCGTTGGTCGATGCACACCAAGAACCTCCGCCCCAAGAGATAGTGCCTCCATTTTTGAATAGCCAAAACAATGGCGATTAGCTCTCGTTCATAAGCGGATTTGGCCTATGATCTTGGAGAGAGTACTTGGCTGAAGAATGCTATCTGCCGATCGTCTTAAGATAAAACAGCCCCCACACCGAAACCTGAGGCATCTATGTCGATTACACAGAGCACATGAAAATTGGGTAATGCCAAGACAAGAATTGCTTTCATTGCCTTTTTCAGCCAGGTCGAATGCAAAGGAGGCCTCATCATTCCAAGAAAACGAATCCTTCTTCAACAATTAGGTAAGAAGCGCCGCTATTGTCCCATAATTGCGTACAAAACGTCTGTAATACCCGGTCAATCCCAAAAATTCTCGAAGCTCCTTGATGGTAGAGGGAAGTGGCCATTTATCCATGGCCTTAACTTTTTAGGATCGGCGAGAACTCCTTCGCTGGAAATAATGTGCCCTAAGTACTCAAGGAGTTCTTGCGCAAAACAACACTTCTTAAGATTTATATATAGGGAATTGGACTGCAGGATCGACAAAACTTCGGAGAGGTGACGACGATGATCCTTAAGACTGCGGCTGTACACCAATATGTCATCAAAAAATACCAGCACCGAACGTCGGATCAAACTCTTGAATATCGAATTCATAAGAGATTGGAATGGTGTCGATACATTAGAGAGTCCGAATGGCATCACTAGGAATTCGTAATGACACTCACGTGTTCGAAAAGCCGTCTTAAGCACATCTGCAGGATTGAGCGTAAGTCGAGTTTATAAAAAACAAGCGACGTGCAGCTCATCAAGTAGCTCATCAATGTTCGAAATGGGGAAACGATCCGGAATAGTGGCCTTATTCAAGGCACGATAGTCTACTCAAAATCGCCAACTTCCATCTTTTTTCTTCACCAGGAGTACCGGACTGGAAAAAGGGCTGGTACTGGTTTGGATCACCACCAAAGCTAGCATTTCTGAAACCATTCTTTCAATTTCGGACTTTTGAATTTGGGGATAGCAGTAGGGACGCACGCGAACTGGCTCAGAACCCTCCTTGAGTAGTATGGAATGGTCACAGTCACGATCAGGAGGAAGGACAGTTGGGATCTCGAACAAGGAACCAAAAGACGCTAGTACATCCCGATACATGGATCAGTGACAAAAGAAAGAGGATCAACATGAGCAGGTTCCATACCACAACATTCAATCATAAAACAACCTAACACATAATCTAATGAACGTTGGATGAACTTACATGAGACTAACGCGCGATGCAAGGAAGGATCTCCTTTAATCGCCACCCATTGGCCACCATCTCTGATGTACATTATGAGATTAGGCCAGTCATCCACGGTCATACCAAGGGACATCAACCACTGCATGCCCAAAATCAAATCGGATCCCCCCATGGCTACGGGAAAGAACTCGGTTGTCACTGTGATGCCTTGAAACTGGACTACTACGACTTTGCAAACCCCTGAACTGGGCAGACGTGCTCCGCCACCCACCAGTACACCGTATTTCGGAGTGCAAGTAACAGGTAACTTGAGAGCCTCAACAAGTGTCGGAGATATGAAGTTATGGGACGCCCGCTATCAATCAGAATGACCACCTCGATCGAACCAACTCGCCCTTTAATCTTAATGGTACGGGGAGAAGGTCGGCCTTCCACGACATGAGCAGAGAGCTCCATCATTACCATCTCTGATGTCTCGCCTGGGCTTTCGGGAGGGGAAACCGAGCTATCATCCTCGTCATCCACCAGCATCACTCGTAACTCCTTTCGCTGACAACGATGCCCGACGAACCATTTGGCATCACAACGATAACACAACCCCCGCTTTCGACCAGCTTCCGCCTATACTTCGGTTAGTCGCTTAACCCTAAAAGGCGATGACTGCGGTGTGGTGGTCTTCGACACCACTGGACTAATCGATCTCGATGAAGTAGGGTTTGGCGTGGTGTTTTTATAAGACGGGCCCACTAGACATCAACCCTTATGAGGACCCAGGCCCACTGTCCCGAGTTGGGCTAGTTATTGTGTAGGTAACCCATCCAGTGGTTTTGGGCTCTCCTTTTGTTAGGTGCGTATGGGCCGAGTGACCCCGTGGGCCTCCTGCT
The DNA here is from genome assembly GCA_039657345.1 of Stephania japonica. Classification (NCBI taxonomy): domain Eukaryota; kingdom Viridiplantae; phylum Streptophyta; class Magnoliopsida; order Ranunculales; family Menispermaceae; genus Stephania; species Stephania japonica. The sequence goes on along the minus strand of CM077564.1, from coordinate 10,999,390 downwards.
GGGCCCAGCCCAATAGCTTCTCCCCCACGAATCTTCGTCTCCACCTACGTTGCTCTCTCAATTACGCCGTCGAACGTTTGAGGTGGTTCCACCATGACCTCCAGGCGGATATGGTCGTACAAACCATTGAGGAACACTGCCAATGCCATGTGCTCTAAGATGCCCTCCAACTGCAAGTACAACTCAAATCGTTATCTGTATTCGGCCACCAACGACTCTTGCCAGATTGATACAAACTGTTGCGATAGACTCAATGGTTCCACATCCTTGAAATGTCGAATTAGCGCCTCCTTCCATTCACGCCAACTTGAGAACGGCTTCTTTTTCTCGGTCATCTGAAGCCAGATTTGGGCTGGTCCATCCAAGCATATGTGTGCCGCTCGTAACTTCGACTCCTCCTTCAAGTCGTGGAGTGTGAAATAATGGTCTGCCTTGTTAAACCAACTTAGCAGCTCGTCGTCGTTGCACGTCGGCATCTTGATCTTCCGCACCTCAGGGCCCGATCTATAAGGGACCACACCCGATTCGGCTCTCCCACCCGTCGTAGGCTCCACCGTGATGTCTGGATCTGGTGGATCTGGTGACTTACTCGAACTCCCTTCGCCAATCTGGCTGATTCGTGAAACTGAGGCGTTGTTCGTCAAGCGTGATGACTTGATCCGTTGGACGAGGTCTCGGATCTCCGATCGCAGGTCCCCTACCATGACTTCCAGTCCACTGATGGTGGTTGCTAAGGCTGGAATCTCCGCAACTCTGATGGAATCAATCGCATCTACTCCTCCAAAGCTTCAACCTGTGAATCCATCTTCGACGGCATGGATGAACGCTCTGATACCAATGATAGATGGCACCGATCGAAAGAAGGGGCCGCCTCTAGATTTTATTAATATCAAGAATAAGGGTGTACACCTCAACAGTGAAAAATCCTAATCCCAGAGATAGAAGAGACTCTCTCTTCTCACCCAAAACCCAATTACAAGTTGTTTCTTAGATGCCTTATCAATTGGCTATCTGTTTCTATACATACCCAATCCTAATTCCCATTCACTGAGTAAAATTGTACCTACAACGCACACCCTACTCACCTATTAACACTTTTCGAAATACTCCACGTATTGTTGTTGGTTGTGCTGCTACACAACTGTCGCGAACCCACCTTGGGCTGGTTCTGATCTGGTACTCTTGAACTTCTTTTCTCTTATACACCATTCTAATAGGAGGCTTCCCCACGATGCTATCACCTAGATTATTATTTTGAAAAAAGCTACTAAACCAAACACAACCTTTTTTTATTTCGAATTAGCATATAAGCTAGTTTGTTCTCTCCAAGACAAACCCTAGGTGAGATCATGAGAATGTCAATGCTCTAACAACAGATTGCATAGGTAACCAAAAAACCACAATAGTAGAATTCATCAAGAAGCTGGCAGCCTCTATTAATTAACTAGCACCTTAAAATTAGAAGAAACAACGATAGTTGAGAACAGAAGTTAACAAGACATGAGTATTAACTTCAAACTGAATTAGAAAAGAAATATGAAAAATGATAAAATGTTGATGAAACTTAGACATATAGTGGAAGCATTAGCAAATAAAAATCCCAAAGGTGAGAACTTAGTTGTCAAATTCCTTCCCTTCTAAATCAAATTGATTCATATCTAAAAGAGGTTCAAAATAAGATCTTCCCAAATTGGTTATCGACCACAATTAGAGGAGTCCTCTAACTTCACAAATTAATGGGTTATGTTAAACTAGAAAAAGAACACGCGAATATATATGATAACAAAGTTTTCTCAAAAATATGATTTGGCAAGATCATAAATTAGGTGCAAGGGAATGGATATTAAAATTAGAATAATTGATCTTGAAATCACAATTTACAAATTCATACTTTAATGAGATGAATCCTAGCTGTCTTTTAGAGAAGAAAAGACTAGTAGCTTAACCAGACCTTGTCAACTAGGAAGAAAAATATAAGAACATAAGGATGGCAAAAAGGGACATAGGCATAAAGACATATTACACGACAACTTAGGTTAATAAATCTAGATGACAAATGGACAACATAAGGAAATTGAATAAATTTAAAAAAAATGCCCAAACAAATTTTTGTTGATAGGAAACAAGATTATTTAAAAATGTAAAAAGGTCTTGAAAGAACAAAATGTTCGCATGAACTATGAAGAGACCCCAACAAAGAGTATGAAAAGGCACCAATTGAAGCAAACGCCAATTTAAAAGCCAGCCTAGATAAGGAAATAAAGCTTACACCCCAAGAATCAAGACAATACCTCAAGGGGAAAACTTAGAGATGTTCAAAAATGATAAATAAAGGGAAATCTAATCGAAAAAACTTTTAATTACTTACTTAGATTTGTGAAAAAAGTTTGTTTGAGTTCAATACATTGTTTCTGCTGGTTACAGCAAGATGAGGCTACAAATGCCCAACACAAACAGACATATAAAAGTGAAAAAAAACAAATAAATATAAAAAAATGAAGCAATAATAATAAAAACGACAAGAAAGTAGAAGCATATGTCATGCAGGGACTCGAACGCATAAAAATTTAGCTCATGCAGTTTCCACTGACATATGACTATAAGAAAGGAAAAAATCAGATAAGAAATGTTGTAAGAATCAATTACCAAGATATATACACTGAAATAATTATTTTGCACAAGATATAAGCGTAGGCATAACAAAAAGGTAAACAAGAGTAAGATAATAGCAACAAGTTCACCAAATACAGTAATTTGAATTGCCATTAGCATGACACCAAAAGAGAGCTGCCAATATAGCAACAAAAAATGTCACCTAAAAAAACCATTAAGACAGGTCTCTATGCCATTCTTGATGGATGCATAGAACTCCAAAAGAACCACAATTGAACTTCAACTAATGAGAGCAAAAACTAGTTAAATAAGTGCAACACCATGAAACTTTCCAGTTTAACCATAAAGTCCCATATATAAAACAAACGTATGATTCTGATAGGAAAGTCAAAATCTTTTAAGAATACCTGAACTGCAGCTTGTATGTCTGAAGTTTTAAGCTTGGCTTCACAGATAGCTGACACAGCTTCACTGACAAATTTTGTCAAGTTAATAGATTTTAGCTCTTCAATGATCCCTTCCTTCTGCTCTTCATTTATCTGTTTAAGTTTCTTAATAGCTGTTGTATTGTGTTTGATGCTGGAATCTAAGGTTCTCAAAAAACCTGGATCTGTAAAGAAATAAATTTCATCTAGTCAATGAAACAAAAGTTAATTTATTAAAATAGCAGAATACATCCAATTCTTTTTTAATAATACAACAAAAAATCAAACTCCAAATTACTTCGGTCAGCTACATCCTACATGGATAAAATTCTTTTCCACTTGATTTGATGAACATGATGGTGTCATGTGCATTCGAAATCCATTAAAATCCTTCTTAATCATTGCATCCTAATTCCTAACTTATCTTAGGTCTAGCATCACACCATCGATTTTTTTTTTCAATTTCTTATGTGATGACTAACTGTGGCATTTAAGGTTGTCTTTAGATGTGCCCAGACTACCACAACCATCCTTCCTTAATTTTTTAATCAACTATTGCTACTCGTACTTTCTTTGAATCTTGTATTTCTTATTCTGCTTTTTTGAGTTTCACTAAACATCTACTTGAGCATCCTCATTTCTGCTACTCTTATGTAGGGGTGGAAAAAATCTGGTCCAAACACCACCCCCTAATAATGAATTGTACAACTTTTTTGTCAAATCCTATATTTTTACAAAACATACTAGACCTATTTTTCTGTCCGGACCGTTACTAAACACTATTGAAATTAGTGTTTTTTCAATTGTTGACAACACTAAATGTTCAATTTGCTACAAAGAATCATACATCTACAAATTCGATTGTTGATAGCATTATATATTCAATGCTGCAAAGAATCATATACACCTAAAAGAATTTGAGTTAATTGTCCAACAATACAATCATGGGAGACTTCCATGGGTCTTTGATCTCTGCTTCGCGACAAAACACATAGCAAGAACAAACGTGGGAAGACCCCTGATCCCGATTAGAAAGAAATGAACACAAAGATCCAGAAGCCAAATCCCGAAGAGACATTGATGCAACGAGCAATTGACAATTTGCTCGCTACAAAGAAAAGGATAAATTTTCCACCAATTCGTTGATTCCGTGAATACCCGAATTAAAGAAACCCCTTTACAACTTGTGATCGAACACACGAAGTTCAAGAAACCAAAACGCACAAAGAGATACTCTCTCTCAAAAACCCAATTTTCATTAATCATAATCCACCAACAACTATAGAAAACGTACCAAGACCTTTAAATAGGATTTAACAATTAACTTGATACAATCCCACTAGGACATTGACATGCTTTAAAAGACTTAAACACAATTCTAAATAAAATTGAACTCCTAACTTCTAATAGACTTAACTTGTAGACTTGGATATTGACTCCAATTGAGACTTCTAATTGGACTTGTGATTTGTTTGTGTGGCGCCCCCATGCATCATCAATCTTCATTAGTCTCCACCAGTTTGAAAAAAAACTTGTCCTCAAGTTTTAGTCCCTTCATGACTCTCGTGATGTGAAACAATGAAATCTTCGAACAAAGTCGACTTTTTCTCACCATATGAACGAAGTCATTATTGCTTGATGGAACAAGTTTCTTCCAAACAATGCCCATAACTTCAACCGGCAAATTGAAGTTGTCAACGAACACACCACCATCACTCGTAACTATCTCAACCATTAACGGATCGTCACCAACTGCCTCAATCACTTGGGGAGTCGTAGATCGTGGAATAAGTTTGATAACAACTCCATTGTCTCCAAAAATGATCTTGTCCTCGACGAAATCACAACCATCACCGTTAAATGTTGACAGCTCGTCAAAGTCAAAGATGAGATTATCATCGTCTTCTCCAAGCTCAAAGTCATCTTCTAATGCAACTTCCTCCACATATTCAACTTCAAGTTCTTCTAACTTTCGTTGAATGTCTTGGCACTGCCGTTGTATGTGTCGCAACTCAAAAGCACACATGTCAAGCTTTCGTGTAAAGTGTACCAAATCTTCCCACAAATTTGAGAGAATACGTTGTTCTTTTCTCCTTAACGCCATCCCAAAACTATGAACGAACTCATTTCTTATACCAACTGATGCAGCGAGGAATTGAAAATTTGCTCGCTACAAAGAAAAGGATAAACTTTTCTACCAATTTGTTGATTCCGAGAATACCCGAATTGAAGAAACTCATTTCTAACTTGTGATCGAACACACAAAGAGATACTCTCTCTCAAAAACCCAATTTCCATTAATCATAATCCACTAACCACTATAAAAAACGTACCAAGACCTTTAAATAGGATTTAACAATTAACTTAATATACATTGACATGCTTTAAAAGACTCAAACACTATTCTAATTTCTAAATAAAATTGAACTCCTAATTTGTAATAGACTTAACTTGTAGACTTGGATATTGACTCCAATTGAGCTTTTAATTGGACTCAAATTGTGATTTGTTTGTGTGGTGCCCCATGCATCATCAATCTTCATCAAACACTAAGAAGCAACAAAATTGCGCAAGACCACTTGAGAGAGACATAAGACAGGCCACCAGTAAGATTGTGTAAGAGATATAGGTGTCTCGGACGAGAGCGAGTGCAAGGGGCAACCAAAACATTAGAGAAACCAGTAGAGTAATTAGTTTTATGGTTCGAAATAGCTGAAGCAAAACTACTAGTATACCCTTAACAATTAATCGCTAAATGGGTACCCATCTTTTCAAAAAAGGGTTGTTATTTCAACCCGATCAACCTATCTCCCCACCCATTCTAAAAAGTTAAAATTATTTACTAAAATGCCCATTAAGTCAATGACCACATTACCCTAAGACAAAAACCACCCCGTCGCTCCAACTAAAACCACTCTTACCCAACCATTCCTCTTCTCTCATTCTGATTCACATTCTTCTTATCCACTCCATCACATTATCCCATATAAGAAAAAAAGAATGAATAGATCAAAAACTTGCAATCAATATAACAGCAGAATAAAAAGAGTAACATGTTACATTCATAAGATTTTATCTACAGTCAAAGAATGTGTTGCACATATTCAAGTTGTGTTAATAAATCAAAACCCATATAAACCCAATCCTTTCAAATAAATAATGCAGAGTAACAAATCCTTGACCACACAACCCACGCAAATAACTAGAAATCCGAGCAAAGCTACACACTCAATCATACCAAGTTCAACAACGAAAACTACAAAATATCAAATCAACACAAGATTGATTTCTTTAGGGTTTTTAGATATAGAGTGTATTTTTATGGGTTTTTGATAAAGGCGAAAAAGTGATAATCAGAGAGACGGTAGCTAGGGCACGAACAGCACGACAAGCGAAGGCGATCAAGAGGCGAGAGTTGGCAAGTGCGAGCAGAGAGGTCGAGCAATGTGAATGTTGGAAACTAGAGAGGGCGTGTGTCGGAGATAATCAGGGAACTGGGTTGAGAAGAAGAGAACCAATGGTTGCGTTGCAAAAAAGTTTTGTTATTGGGTGGGAAAAGAGTAATTAAGGGCATTTTAGGGATTTAAATAATTTCATTGGGTGGGTAAATAAGGTTTTGATATAAGATTGGGTGGTCAAATTAGAATGGGTAGGAAGATAGGTTGATCTGGTTGAAATAACAGCCCTCTTTCAAAAAATTTGTTTGGACTCGAACCGTATTCAAAACGGACAAAGAAAACTATCCAATCCCGTATTTAAAAATAAAAAAATAAAAACCGTGTCCAAACCCGTTTAAAGTGGGTCCGGACAAATATGGACAAACGGGTCCGAGAGTGATTGCTAGGCATCGCTTAGGCGATGCCTTAGGTGGGCGGTATCCTTCTAAGTAATTTATAAAAATTTGAAGGGGCTATTTACAATTAAGTTAGATAACAAAATACCTACCCAACAACAAAATCTTGACACAATTAATGTTACATAAGAACCTAAAGACTTATTAGTATTTTTTAAGGAAAATGATAATCTAACACACTTTGGGAGCACAATTTATTTTTTAGTCATTTATGGTGTTTTGTCATATGTGGGGTCCATGCCTGGGGAGACAAGAAAGAGTCATAAATGGCTAAAAAATAAAGTTTACTCCCCAAGTGTGCGCCCAAAGTGTGTTAGATTATCATTTTCCTTTTTTTAAGTACACATTAAATAATAATCACATTGACCAATAGAAAATTAGTGTTATTTAAGAACTTGTAAATAAATAAATACTTATATAGGGACCTCTAAATAAATATTATTTTGTTCGCCTAGGCGCCGTCTAGGCACCGCCTCGTCTAGGCCAAGAAAATCGCCTCGAGAACGCCTTACAATTCTCAGTCCGGGCACATTTACTTAACCTAATTTTATGATGTGTTGTTTCTTTATCGCCCAAAACCTACTTCTATGACGCATAGAATTTCCTTTTAGCTTAACAAGCCAATCAGAAATCACAAATCTTGCATTCCTCCACTTTTTCCATCCACCTTGAATTATGTGCAAGTCTTTCTTAATATGATTGATCATAAATAGAAAAAATGGTTCACCTTAAGAACTTCGACTTCCCCTAGTTTTACTACTCCATGTCTTAATCTCTATTATTTGTAAACTCAGAATGCATGTATGCGAAGGGGTGCTCAAAACCAACCACCACCTCAGTTACCTAACTAATTGAGACTATCTGGTTCAAAATTGGAAGATTAATGCTTCACCAAAGCAAACGGTCGAATGGCCAAATACCATATCTAACTTTCGAGGTCAAATGTTGAACTTGGTAGAATTTCTCTACCAACCGACATGCCAACCAATTTAAGGCTTAAGTTGTGCATCAATGTGCTAGCTTCATGCATAAAGAACACACACAATGCAAGTGTTGGAGTCCTACCTATATAGGCGAGCTATTTGTTTATCATTGTTCCAAGTGATGTGGGATAAATAGAATAGAGACCAATATTTTCAAGGCGGTATTAGGTCGTTTAGCCTTGCCTATTCTAGGAGGCACTTAGGCGGACAAAAAGAATATTTACTTAGAACTCCCTAAGAAATAACTTAATTTATTTAGAGACGCCCCTCAAAAATAAATGGCACATTTTTTTCACCTACCCATTATAATCAACATATTTTCACCTTCACACTTTTCCACACATTTTGAATAAAAGAAATATCTTCAAACAAATAAAATAAAAAAAATAATTAAAAAAGTTTAGAAAATTAAAGAGCCCTCCCTTAAAAGTTAAAAAAAAATATTTTCAATCACACTGCCTGCTTAATTAAGGACTAGGTGGTGGCCACCCCTAAACACCTAAGGCTCCACCTTGAAATCACTGATAGAGAAAGTAGAGAGACTTATGAGACTTGATAGGAAACACCCATACCAATATGGGGCGGTATGCACCCCTTTTCTTTCGAACCTCACAAAGTCACATTTAGCATTAATTTTTATACAAGTGTTTATAAAAATATCATTCTTATTCAACACGGGTCGGGCTCGGGCCAGGCTTGTCTTACAAATGCAAGACCAAGCCCTGCCCATACCAGGCGAGCTTGGGCGGGCTTGGCGGGTCCCCCGACCCAGTGAACTGGTCTAAATAGCATACAACATGACATATCCTCTTGAATATACCTTGTTAGTTCATCCATAACTAAAGTGCAGAGATATGGGCTTAAGGTGGATCCTTGATGCAATCCTATTGTAATAGAAAATTCTTAAGTGATTCCTCCATTTATTGTTATACTTGTTACTGTTGGGGCATGTGCCCTAGGTCAATCTACAAACATTGTTTATCCTACAATTTTTAGTTAATAAAATAGAGGTTTATCATTTGTTGTTTTATTATAAGTGATTGCATATTTACCTTATAATAAGATCCATGGGTATTTGTTTAAATATCTTAAATGTCCCTAATCGATAATTATAGTGGGAACTATAATGAATTAAGACTAGCGTGAGTCTTGATTGATGGTCATGTGATGATCATACGTATAGGAATACGAATCGAGATCATGAGTACTTGTTAAGGAACAAGGTACTGGACCGACCCGCTATGAGAACACAACGTGGATTAAATCATAGGTGTTACTCTTAATAGGTATATCATTTAGTCCTTCGACCTGAGATTACCATAGACTTCAATATTGTGAGCATGGTAATTTGACACAATTAAATGTTGTCTTTAACCGGACGATTATAAAGATTGTGATTGATTATCATGTGAGCAATATATGAAGGTGTGTAATCAAGAAAGAATTTGTCGCTCTCGTAAAGAGAGAGATATCAGTGGATTCCTCGATGTGTTATATTGTTAAATGGCCAAATCCAAGTGAAATGATATGATCAATGTCACTTGGATGTTTTCAATCTATCTAAAGATCGAGACTAGTACGATTGAATATTAAGGGTGACTTTCCATGTCTTATATTTAATCAGAGGATATCGCACGACAAAAGGATATGATATACATTAGGTTGTATCGATTTTGATATTCATGCTACTTGGGTAGTCATAATGCCTTGCTAGAGACCGCTTATGACTTGTGTACCATAATGGTTTTAGTTCACTACCAACGTCGCATGAACCAATTGGGTTGCACACAAAGAATGGCTTTGAGCAATTTCAAATGGTCTAAAGTATTGAATTTTATAAGATAAAATTCATAATATATAACCCCTTATGATTCGTTATATGATAACTTATTAATAAGGGTATATGTGTAATTTTCTTAAACAACGTAAATACAATAGTTGTATTTCAAATTTACTAAAACATCGTAAATACAATAGTTGTATTACGAATAGGATTTAAGTGAAAGCTTATCTACACATATAAATAAAGGGTGATACCCAAAAATGTAATATAAGAATTTCGTTTTTTCAATTTTCAAACTCTCTGGATTTTGGGAGAGAAAGAAAAACGTTTTCAATCTCTTTGGGGCTAACACTCCAAATTGTGGTCACTGTTCGTGTATGGATTTTTGATAGAGGATGCGCGCTTTAACGTCTTGAAGATCGAACAATCAAACAAGAAAATCACGAATCAAGGTATGGTTTACTTTTGTAGATCTAGTTTAATGGAACTTATTTGTAATCCTGTTGGAGTTTTTCAAAAATTGTTTTGAATTTTCCGTTGTGTATGAACCCCAAAACCCAACAGCTACTACTACTATAATATTGTCGATAGTGTCCTTCCACCGAGCATGCACGATGCACCCCTTTTCTTTCTAATGCCCACCAATGACTAAGAACCCTATTATATGATTTTTCTAAGTTCACAAATATCATATGGAGGTATTTATTCATTTCTTTTCTCTATATTTTTTCATCAATTTTCTAATTAGGAAATCACCTTCATAGTGGACTTTCTTGGCATGAAGCCATAATGATTTTCCGACACAATGGTTTCCCTTTTCAACCTCTTGTTAATTATCTTCTCCTAAAGTTTCATGGTATGGCACTCCATAGGGTATGGTGAGGTGACAAGGAAATGAGCATCAAACTCTAACTGAGGCAAAGGTCGTGGGTTCAATTTTTAGTAGCTATATTATATTCCCTTGTTATCTCTCGGGCTATGGGGCATCTCTTCCTTGGGATTAGTCAAACCGAAGGCTCCGATATCCATAGTTCTAAAAAAAAAGTATAATGGTATGACACATAAGTTTAATTCCTGAATAGTTGCAAGAAGTTTGAATGCAAATTTGTTTTTTGAAAATGGTACAAGAATGCTTCTCCAATCCATTATCATCCTTTTTATCAAAAGATTTTGTTAAGAAGTTTTGTAAACCAAGTCAATCCAATTCTCCTAAGCATTTCCAAACCTTTATAAGTATATTATCCAATTTTTTTATAATAATAAAAAAAATAATAACTTAAGTTTTTAAAACCATGATCACAAATTAAAATAGATGGGTTTTGATGCTTTCTTTTTACATTAAGATCATATGGCTACTTCGTTATACATCTCTCTTGATGTGTGTGTGTGTGTGTATATATATGGTAATTATAAAATGGAGCCCAAAGATATACCCATGTAATGGGAACTTCGTGTTTTACCATTGGACTACCATTGAATCTTAATCCAATGGTGAGTATGTTGTGCATTTAATGTCTTTTGCATTAAATGCATGATAAACACTATATATTTGGCTCCATTGTAGAAGTAACCTATATATATTAGACAGCCTTAATACATTTTAAAAATGTTTCATTCAATTTGATAGTGCTAAGATTTTCCCCAATAATAAGTAGTGCCATTCTCATAATTGAAACCTTTTACACTAAGATTCTTGGCCTACGGAGGAACTAAAAACACAAAGTAAAAACAAGGCCTAATGATCAAAAATATCCTAACATTTACAAGTTGTATCAATGCTATCCTAACCTTTGAAAATTATCAATTCTTTCATAACCTTTCCGTTTTAGTATCAATTCTATCCTTAACTAATTTTGGGCACTTTTTCTTTGAAATTAACATAATCTTCTAACTTTTCTTTTTATGATCATCCATATTGATCAATTTACACATTGAAATTTTGTAAGCCTCGTGTTTGAATTAATGTATGAGAACTCACCAAAAAAAAAATTTATAAATCAATGATACATTAATACCTTAATTATTTTTTTTAGTTATTTATAAAGCACCAATAGTAAGTTGAAAATCATGTGTATATACTATATACATATCAAAATAACATATAAAACTTATGAGAAGGTACTCATAGTTGTTTAACAAAAGAATTATGTATTTGAATAGAATTATGTACTTAGATTATATGTATATGATTGAGTAGCATATGTACACACACTACTATACGTATATTATATACATGAATACATAAAAAAAAATATTAAGCATTAATGCATATCTATGAATAAATCTTTAAATGGAATAATAAGAAAATTAAAAAAAAAAATGATGTGTGGGCAAAAAAAAGGATCTAAATTAGTTGAGGATAAAATTGATACTAAATTCCAAAAGTTAGGATATAATTGATAAATTCCAAAGGTTAGGATATAATTGATACAACTTGTAAAGGTTAGGATATTTTTTATCATTAGGCCTAAAAACAAAGATTTCCCTCCAACAAAGGTGACACGTAACAAAAAAATGTTTGGGGTTAATCATTAAAGTCCATAGTTGAACAAAAAATTAGATCACTTGTTGTCCCTAAACCAGATTGGTTCAACCTCAAACTAGTTAAGTGAATAACATAAAACTAGATATAACAGTATCTCAATGTAAATGAGTAGATTATACCAAATAAGCCACAAAATCACCCAAAATCAATTAAGAGAAAATTAGGTCCTTAGGAACCTAAGACTCAGAATAAGAGCAAACACCAAAGTCCAAAATTAGCTTGAATTTCCACTTTCAAATTTAACTTCTCAAAATCTATCGTGTACTCATTTGCCAGATGACAAACATATGTAGGACAAGTTTAGGATCAAATGGAAATGTTGCCAACACCATTGAATAAGCCTTTCACGTACAATGTGAAAGCAACAAAATCAACTAATACAACTCAAAAAAACTTACTTCCTTGCACAACCCCATGGTTAACAGCTTTAACTAAAGAAACAATGCAACCCAATTACCCACCTTGATCTTTTTAATAAATGGCCAAGACCTCACAAACAAAACAACTACGAGTATACGACTTTCAAATAGCACCCAAAAAGAAGTGTCGATTAATTGTTCATTAATTGATGGCTAAAAAATTCTTAGAGGTTCGGGGGAAAAAAACACGTAGAGATATTTTACCTTTCTCATTTCATGAACCCTAGCATTCCCAGAAACCAAATAGTTTTTTATTTTGATTAAAAAAAAAGTATTGGCGAATAAGGAACCTAGCTCCAATATTTGTAGTGGAGCACTAATTAATTTGGGGGTTGCTAAACACATACACCTAAAGGCCTGTTTGGTTGGGGTATTAGGTTATAGCTTTGGGCAGACCATTGTTTGCTTGAAGTGTTAAGTAAGCAACGAGGCTTACATAAACACTCATACACCAGCTTATCTAATGACAAGGGTCCCCCCTGTCATTAGATAAGCCCACCAATTTTTGAGGTGAAATGTCCACATTAAATAGGGGCATTTTAGACATTTACTATTTTGATTTTTGACCAAAATTAACTCCAACCAAACTACTAAGGCTCTTACACACACACCACCTTACTATTTTGATTTTTTGACCAAATTGCCCTCACCTCTCACACACACCACCTTCCTCACCTCCCTCACCCACCACCCTCCACCACCGTCGCCACCACTACCGTCATTGTCGTTTGTTGTGGTTGACCCCTCTCTCTCCCCTACCAACAACGCCACTGCCGTCGTCACCGCTCCAGCACCGCCACCACTATTGTCACCTATTTCACTCACCAAACTTGGCCACCAACTCTAGTGGCTAATCACCACGTTCTGCCACGCATGTCGAACAATCAAGGTTTTTTTGGTTTATTTTAAATACTAAAACTAATCTAATCTATCAAAGTAATTGGTTGTTGGTTGTTGGTTGTTGGTTGTGTTCTTATGTTTGACCACGGTGGTCGAACATGTGTGATGGCCAAACATTCAACCATGTTCAGCCTAAGTGGTCGAACATGGTCATCGTGTTCGGCCAGAGCGACGAACACAATGACACCACAAACTTTGTAGAGAGAGAGAGGTGGTGAGGCGGGGGGCGCGACGACGGTGGGGTGGGAGTTGACATCGACAATAGTGGCGGATGTAAGGGTTAGGGTTCTTTTGGAGGAAGGGGAGAGAGAGAGAGAGAGAGAGGTGGTGGTGAGGCCGGCGGTTGAGCGGCGACAAAGGTGAGGTGACGAAGGTGGGAGGTGGAGCGACAATGGTGGCGGCTGTGAGGGTTAGGGTTCTTGGGAGAGGAAGGTGGTGTGTATTGTGTGAAGTGAAGAGGGGTGTGTGGGGAAGGGTAGTTTTGTCAAAAAATTTAAAGTGGTGTGTGTAAGGGCATTAAGTGTGTGTGTTTAGCAAGCCCCTCAATTTTAACCAACCAACCTCTCCATTTTGAACAATTATTCGCATATTTTAGCACATATTGAAATGGAACAACCCATTCTACAACAATAGAAAATTATCAAATTCCCGCAATGTGTGAGAAAAATCAGTAACCACCTCAACATTGACCAACCTGGCCTTTCAGGATTCAAGTTACTTTGTCGCAAAGCCATCTTAGCCTCAATTGACTTCTTGAACTCCTCTTTGCGAGCAACAGATTCCTACAACACAAGCTTGTTCAAATTAAACAACAAACACCAAGTAAACATGAACACAAATGCACACACAAAACCTTTAAAAGCCCTCACCTCATCATCTCGTTTACCATTACTATCACCGATTACACGTGACTCTTCGTCAGGATGATCCATCACTCCCGTTCTTCACCGAAATGGTTATGAGCAAACTACGCAGAAACCAAAATCAAGGAATCAAATCCCAAACACAAGTCATAGTGGTTGAAGAAAAACTTGAATTGGAGGAAATAAAGAGAAGATTGCATTGCAGCAATTAATTGAACAAATTCAACAAAATTAGGTCATTTGATCGAATTATAATCAAACGATTCTTCAAAATTGTTCCTAAAATCGAGAAAGTGAATTCTTATTTGCTCGTCAATTGTTACGAATAGGACATGAATTTCACGTCTGCGATTTACCATGAGGACTACTCCTAAAATTGAACGAGAATTAGTGTTTGAGAGTACTTGTAAAAGTAAGTTTTTTTTTTTCCTTTGTTTAATTGTATTAGTTTTTAATTATAAAAACTATTTTATAATTAAAAATGTGTTGTAAATCATGTTGATGGACAACTTATCCAACTCGGAAGGTACAAATACACCCCTAAAGTTTCACATGAAGTATGACTGGGACCTTATGGTCAATTTCCCAACTTAGCCCTTAAACTCTAACGTGATAATAGTCTACCCCTACCATCCGTCAACTGCATTAAAACCCTTTCATATATTTGTCAATTTTCTTGCGGAACATATTTGTCAATTTAATTTTTTTAAAAACGAAAAACATCATTAAACAAACTGCAAAAAAATAAAATAAAATAAAATAAAATCATCTCTCCAAATTTTCAGCCATGGCTTCCGTAAATAACATCTTAGCAGAGATTTTTTTTTTTTTTTTTTTTTGGGGGGGGGGACTAGTCCCCCCAAGGGGGCTTGTAGTCTCCACCCATGTTAGTTTGACTAGTGGCCCTCCGAAGCTTGACACAGTAGGGAATCGAAAACAAGCGCTTAACTCACACTTACCCAACTTCGCCCTTACCGATATGGCAACCCGGCCGGGTTCATCTTAGCAGAGAAATTATTCACACCAATCTCTCCAAAACCTAGCAAAGAATCAAACTATAAGTTTCAAAGATTCAACCTCTCACTTGAAGGGTAGATCTTCTCTTTGAAACCCCAAATCTCAACGAATTTGTGCTTCCACAAGCACAATCGAAGCAATTTGTGGGGTCCTTTAACCGAAAAGCTAGAAGTAATTCCCGAACGACGAATCAAATGAGTGGGTTTGTAAATGAGGGGCGATTTTCTTTGGTGGGGGTTGAGGTGGAGTTCAATCGCTTATTGCCGGCAGCGGTAGTGTCGAGTATTGGTGCGGAGGGGTAGATGGATGAGTAAAGATTGATTAATATAATAGATTGTAGGAGAGCAGATATGTTCTTTTTTTGAAAACAAAAAAATAAAGTAATCTCAATTGCAAAGCATATTTGTTCTTCAAAACTTCAAAGTTTCTTCAAGAAAAGAAAAAGAAAAAAATGGCACCAGATAGATCTTCATGGTTTCACGGCGGACCAACAACAAAGACAAAAGAAAAGAAAAATAAAATAGCATGGGAGCATTTTTTTATTATCTTCGCCATCATGACCATCATCAATAACAATTATTTCAATAGCAATATTACCTTCAAAGTAAGGATAAAATCTCATACTTTCACTTATTTTTTTGTTGTACAACAGCTCATAGCTTGGCCATACTACGAGAGAGTTGATTATCAATTGGAGTCTTGTAGAAAGAGACCTTAAGCTCAATGAAACTAACCAACCAAAATATTGTTTGCATTTTTTTGGGTGATTGGATGACATTTGGTTTCATCATGCTTAGATAATTGAAGGGCATAGATTAGTGGGTGCTTGAGCCTTTTCCTTCATCTTTATTGGTCGATATCAGTAAAACTTCATCCATATGTCATAATAGCTCAGTAGCTCATCTTGACAGTTTGCTCTATATAATTGGTTTTTGTTTTGTTGGGTTGATCAACAATCAAAAAGTTTCAATTGCAAGGCCACTTATATTACCAAACTCCTCTACGATCCACATGAAAAATCTAACAATTCAACAACAATTAAGTTATCTCGTCAATAACAGTTAAGAAACAGAGATAAAAACAGAGCACAATGAAAGAGGAATTTGTTCAAACACTTTGTAGGCAGAGTAAAACAAAGAAGCTTATTAGAATAAAGCAAACTTTAATTGTGAGATCGTCAAGAAGAGTGTGAGAAAACCGTCAATCACTCCAAACCACAACCTAATCTTTTTGAGAAAAATCAAGCGCAGTCCCCAATCCACCCCGAAAACAGAAACCAGCAACAGAAATTGAATGCGGTGAACAGCGAGAAGAGGCAAGAGATTACCGATGGAGAACTCGCAGGCTGCTAGGGCTAGGGCTAGGGCTAGGGCTCAACGATTGTGGTTGGGCTTCCACAAATTCTTCCAAATCTTTTCACGTCTCCCATGAAGAGGAGAATGGGAAAGGACCAATTCAGAAACGAGAGAGGACTTGGAGAGCAAAAGGGTAACTACGTCATTTCACTATAGGTTTTGTTATTTTAAAAAAAAAAAAAAAAGAAAAACAAAAATAAAGAGTCATACTAAAGGCGCCCCAGCTATGTATAAAGGCATCCTAGCAATATAAATTTTTTGAACTCCCCTTAAAAATAGAGTCATGCTATGAGCACCCCAATCGTTATTCAGGGCACCCCACTTATTTTCAACTGTATGTGTAATGACTCATATGCCCTCAACCCAATTATACAACAAAAACCAAAAATACTAGAATTACCAAGGCACCCCACCCCATTTTTGTTGAAACTCAACTGGAATCACAATACCCTGTTTCCGTTGGTGGTCGGACACGACGTTATTGGCTAAAAGAGTTCATGCAAGGTTGGTATGTATCCATTTTTCAGTTTTTGAGGGTTTAAAGCTTGTTTTTTTGTGTTTAGTGTTGACAATGGTGGCTTTCATTGGTTCTCTTTCACATATAGGGGTTTGGCGCAACTTGTTGGGTGTTTTAGTGTACAATGGATGAACAAAACTGATGAAGTCCAAGAATTAGCTTATGATGGAAAGATATGACAGGATGGCATTTTAGTAATTTCCGCGAAGTTTGGGCATTTAATTTTTGGCGTTCTGAGGGCATGGGTTTATTAGAAACGGTGTGGAGATCACAACTCACGCTACGCCGTGACAACGACGTTTTTCGGCGAAATTCCATCGTTTCGCCCTCCAAAACGGCAATTTTGCTATTTTTGGAAAGTTTTATTTCGTTTATAACTCTCATTAGGAATTTCCGTTTTTATTGTTTCTATTTTTCATCTAGTTTTTAGTTTAGGGCTTTTTGGACTTTTTACTATTTTTGGCAAATTTTAGGGTTTCGCTATTTAAGCGATCTATTGGGTGTAATTCGCAGTTTTTGCTAAAATAAAAGAATTTTTGAACTTTGGCTTAAGTTCTGGCCTAGATCGAGTTGTTCGTGAATTCGTTCAACTAGTTTGGAAGATCTCGCTGCGTCAGTTGGTATCAGAGCCTGCTTCAGCGTGATTGGAGAAATCATGCCACCTAAGAGGAACCAGCAGCGTATCGAGGAGGTGTATGACCGTGACAATCTGAATCGACAAATTGGCCAATTGATTGACCAACGCATGGGCGCGGTGGTAGAACAATTAACTGCCAGAATCGATCAGTTGTTTGGTCAGAATATGAATCGTATCCGTAACCATCGAAAGGAACCTGTTGGTGATGAATCAGTAGGAGATTCTTCTACCGAAGGGGAGGATGAGTATGTTAAGGAACTGAGGAGGCGCTACAGGTCGCGTGCAGTTGAGGATGATCGCAGGCGGTGGGAGTCTGGGATGAAGACGGAGATCCCAAAATTCTATGGCACCCTTCAACCAGAAGAATTCTTAGACTAGCTGGCGTCAGTTGAAGAAGTCCTAGAATTCAAATGTGTGCACGAAGACAACCGTGCGCAACTGGTTGCGACCAGATTCCGCAACAGGGCCATGGCTTGGTGGCAACAGCAGAAGTTGATGCGGAATAGGAATGGAAAGGCGAAGATCACCTCGTGAGAGAAAATGAAAAAACACTTACGGGCTGATTTCTTGCCTTACAATTTCCAACGCCTTATGTATCAAAGGTTGCAGAATCTGAGACAAGGAGCAAAGTTAGTAGATGATTATACTACTGAGTTTTATCAGTTAGTCGCTAGAAACGAACCGTAGGAGACTAACGACCAATTAGTGGCGTGGTATATTGGTGGACTGAGGGTGCAGATCCAAGATGTCGTCAACATGTTTGATCCGGCTTCCTTATCTGCAGTGCACCAGCGAGCATTGTTGGTGGAGAAACAATAGCGTCGGGGTGTGAGTAATGCTTCCAGTAATGTTAATGTTGGGACAGCCAATACTGGGGGAAATATCGCTGCAATTAACCCTGCTAGTCGCACAAACAGACCTAGCACTAGTGGGATTAAATGCTTCGGTTGTGGTGAAGTTGGTCACAGGAAGTCAGAATGTAAAGGGAAGAAGGCTCTCTTTATAGAGAACGAAGAAGAAAACGGAGGGGAAGAGGCCAACATCACTGCAAAACCAGTGTTTGACACTTCTGACAACACAGACGAGGATGTCATGACTGGAGATATGGGTACTGCCTTGGTTGTAAGGCGTTCTTGTATGACTCCTAGAGCTGTCGTTGATGATGAGTGGTTGCGGAATAACATCTTTCAATCCAAGTGTACCATCTTAGGCAAGGTGTGCAGGTTCATGATTGATGCAGGCAGTTGCGAGAATATCGTCTCAGTTGAAGCGGTTCAGAAGTTGGGCCTTGCAACTGAACAACACCCGAGACCTTACAAGTTAGCTTGGCTGAAGAAGGGTGGTGAGGTAAAGGTGTCGAAGCGCGCCTTGGTGACTTTTTCTATTGGTGCTAACTACAAAGATTCAGTCTGGTGTGATGTTGTGGCTATGGAGGCTTGCCACTTGTTACTGGGACGTCCTTGGCAGTTTGATAGGGGAGTTGTGCATGATGGCAGAACCAATAAATACACCCTTATGTTCAAGGGAGTGAAGATTGTTCTAGTACCTGCCAAAGACCCGGAGGAAGTTAAGCCTATTAAAGAATCTAGCAGTTTGCTGTCTTTGGCAAGATTTGAAGATGAATTACAGGATTCTGAGGTCGTTTACATCTTGATGGGAAAGGAGGTAGATAGAGATGTTGATGTTCCTGAAGCTGCAATTCCTATTGTGAAGGAGTTTTGTGATGTTTTCCCTGATGAGATGCCAGAAGGACTGCCACCATTGCGTGATATTCAACATCAGATTGACCTTGAACTTGGTGCGTCACTACCTAATAGACCACACTACCGAATGAGTCCTAGTGAGCATGAGGAGTTACGCAGCCAGGTTGAAGAGTTATTGGCGAAGGGATTCATCCGTGAAAGTCTGAGTCCGTGTGCAGTGCCAGCCTTCCTTACACCAAAGAAAGATGGCTCTTGGCGGATGTGCGTGGACAGTAGAGCAATCAATAAAATTACTGTCAAGTATCGCTTTCCTATCCCTTGCTTGGATGATTTACTTGACCAATTGAGTGGAGCGAAGATTTTTACAAAACTGGATTTGAAGAGTGGATACCACCAGATTTGCATTAGAGTTGGGGATGAGTGGAAGACTGCTTTTAAAACTAGGGAGGGGCTGTATGAGTGGTTAGTCATGCCGTTTGGGTTGTCAAACGCACCTAGCACATTCATGAGAGTCATGAATCAGAGCTTGAGACCTTTGATAGGCAAGTGTATTGTGGTATATTTTGATGATATATTTATATATAGTACTAATGAGGAGGAACACCTCCAGCACGTGCGAGATGTTCTGACTATCTTGCGTAGGGAGAAGTTCTATGCTGCAATGAAGAAGTGCTCATTTTTGACACCGAAGGTCCTTTTTTTAGGCTATGTCATTTCTGGAGAAGGGTTGTAGGTTGATGAGTCTAAAGTAGAAGCCATCCGCACTTGGCCTAGACCCACTACAGTCATGGAGGTTCGCAGTTTTCATGGGTTGGCTTCATTCTATAGGCGGTTCATTCCACACTTCAGCAGTATCATGGCCCCAATTACAGATTGTATGACGGGCATGAAGTTTGGGTGGAGCAACGAGACAGATGAAGCATTCTAACTGATCAAAGTACGGTTAACCACTGCACCCATTCTGGTGTTGCTAGACTTTCACCTACCATTTGAGTTACATAGTGATGCATCCAAGGTAGGCATTGGAGCTGTCTTGAGTCAGAATAATAGGCCTGTTGCCTATTTTAGTGAGAAGCTGTCTGGGGCGAAGTTGAGGTATAGCACATATAATGTGGAGTTCTATGCAGTGGTACAAGCCGTGAAGCATTGGCGGCATTATCTTTTTCACAGAGAGTTCGTGTTGTTTACAGACCATGAGGCATTGCGACACTTACATGGGCAGAACAAGGTCTCGGCCAGACATGCTTCCTAGGTGGCCTATTTGGAGCGCTTTACTTTTGCGGTGAAACACAAGTCTGGTGTGACCAACAGAGTTGCCGATGCCCTGAGCAGACGAAAAAGTTTGTTGAGCCGCATGACCATTGAGGTACCTGGGTTTTCCTACTTCTCTGATTTATTTACTACTGATCATTTCTTTGCTACTATTTTGGAGAAAGTGCAGAATAGGGAGCGTACTGATTATACACTCCAGGAGGGTTTCTTATTTTGGGGCAACCAGCTTTGCATTCCTAATTGCAGCTTGAGATTGCTGATTATTAGAGAGTTGCATGGGGAGGGACATGTTGGGCGTGATCGCACTTTGCAACTAGTGCAGGCCTCTTACTTTTGGCCTACCATTCACAAGGAAGTGGACAGGTATGTACAGTGGTGCCGGACTTGCCAGCTTTCAAAGGGTACCGCAACTAATGCTGGTCTATATATGCCTTTGCCCATTCCAACACAGCCATGGGTTGATATTAGCATGGATTTCGTGCTGGGGTTGCCTAGAACACAGCGGGGGAATGATTCTATTTTTGTGGTGGTTAACCGTTTTCCAAGATGGTTCACTTCATCCCATGCAAGAAGACCACAGATGTTGTAAAGGTGGCTCAGCTGTTCTTTCGGGAGGTGTATAGATTGCATGGCCTTCCTACCTCAATTGTTTCAGATCGGGACACCAGATTCCTCAGCCATTTTTGGCGCAGTTTGTGGGCTATGGTGAACACGCAGCTGAAATTTAGCAGTGCTTATCATCCGCAAACAGATGGACAGACTGAAGTTGTCAACCGTTCGTTAGGTAATCTTTTGAGGAGCTTGGTGGGTGAGAATGTCAGGAGTTGGGACTTCAAGTTGAGCCAGGCGGAATTTGCACACAACCATGCTGTTAATCGAAGTACCGGGTTTAGTCCTTTTCAGGTTGTGTATTCAGTACTACCTCGAGGTCCTCTTGACCTATTACCAGTGCCAAATAAGACTAGATGGCATGGCAAGGAAGAAGACTTTGTTAGTGGGCTGCAAGAGATTCATCAATCTGTCAAAGATAACTTGCGGAAGGCTGCTGAGAAGTACAAACAATATGCAGATCGGAAGAAGCGTCACGTGGAGTTTGAAGTGGGTGACTTTGTGTGGGCAGTTCTCACTAACGACCGGTTCTCTGTGGGTGATTACAACAAATTGTCAGTTCGAAAGATTGGTCCTGTGGAGGTTCTTGAGAAAATTAATCCTAATGCTTACAGATTGAAGTTGCCAAGTCACATTCGCACGGCTGATATATTTAATGTCAAGCATCTTGTTCCCTATTATGGGGATACGTCTGATGATGAGAATTCGAGGGCGAATTCTGTCCACCATGGGGAGAATGATGAAGTCCAAGAATTAGCTTATGATGGAAAGATATGACAGGATGGCATTTTAGTAATTTTTGCGAAGTTTGGGCGTTTGATTTTTGGCGTTTTGAGGGAATGGGTTTATTGGAAACGGCGTGGAGATCACAACTCACTGCTATGCCGTGACAACGACATTTTTCGGCGAAATTCCATCGTTTCGCCTTCCGAAACGGCAATTTTGCTATTTTTGAAAAGTTTTATTTCGTTTATAACTCTCATTAGGAATTATCGTTTTTATTGTTTCTATTTTTCGTCTAGTTTTTAGTTTAGGGCTTTTTGGACTTTTTACTATTTTTGGCAAATTTTAGGGTTTCGCTATTTAAGCGATCTATTGGGTGTAATTCGTAGTTTTTGCTAAAATAAAAGAATTTTTGAACTTTGGCTTAAATTCTGACCTAGATCGAGTTATTCGTGGATTCGTTCAACTGGTTTGGAAGATCTCCGCTACGTCAAAAACCCAAGTGGGGTTGAATCGAGGCAGTGGGAGGTGAGTTTTGAAGTCTTTTTGTGTTTAAGGTTTACCAATATTCAAATGTACCACGTACACGATTATTTCAGTTATACACGACTGAGACATATGTCTATGTATCGGTGACACGCAACCGAAACTTAAAATTATGTTTCGGTAGTAGATAACCAAACAATTTGTAGTAGGTTGCTAGTTGACTCGGTGGTCAGGTACTGAGCTATAATGAATGGTTTCGGTCGTGCACTACCGATATTATCTTTTACGTGTTGAACCTGTACTACCGAGAATTATGTTTTAAGGATTTTCTAACTTCTAACACCGAGTGCTGATGATAATCGACTTTTTCTTACAAAACATACCATCTACAAGTGCTTTTGAAGATTTCTCTTATCTTTTCAAACGGGAGGTACCTTTTTAAACTAGAAACGAGGCACTCGAATGGTTCGAGAGACTGGTCGTGCTAGAAAGTTTGTCTTAGTTAAAAAGAACTCTGATGCCGGAGGAAATGGTCATAGGGGAAGGGTCACAATTGCGTGTGAGAGATCCGGAACATATAGTGTTATTTTTCAAATAGTTAGGATTGCTAAAGCTGAACTAATTGAGCAAATACCACTGAAATTGCCCTGTTCTTATTCAACTCAAGGAACATCTGGACTCATTTTGGTATGTGAGTGTGGTATGCGGCAAACACAACCACAAATCTGTGAAATACTTGGAAGGGCACTCATATGCAGGAAGATTGACTCTGGATGAGGCTGTTATTTTGGATCAGATGAGTAAGGGTAATGTTAGGCCACGACAAATCCTAAATACTTTGAGGCAAAGGGATAAGAACAACGCTTCAACCTTGCAGACAATACACAATGCACGACAAAGGAATCAACTTAAAAAAGTCGGTGAGAGAACTCAAATGCAACAACTCTCACATTTATTGGAGAGCAATATATATTTGTCGTGGCATGGGAAGGACGCCGAATCGAATGTAGTTACAAACTTGTTTTGGTCACATCTTGACGCCATCAACTTGTTGAGGTGTTTTCCGTACATTCTTATAATGGACTACATATATAAGACCAATATATATCGGTTGCCATTGTTGAAGATTGTTGGGGCACTTCGACAGACATTACATTCTCGGTTGGATTTTGTTTCTTATCATCAGAGACTAAGTCCAAATACACTTGGGCATTGGACATTTTGAGAGGTTTACTGGATAGGTGGCCTACGCCTAGTGTTTTTGTCACTAATAAAGAATTTGTCCTTATTAATGCAATCAAAAAAAAATTTCCACAATGTTTCCACCATCTTTGTACGTGGCATATCAACAAAATAGTGTCGACCAACACCGAAAAGATGTTCACACGAAATGAGGACTTTAAACTCTTTAGTGAGAGGTGGACGAATTTGATGTATGCTACGACTGAAGCATCATTCAAGCTTAGGTTGGCTACCTTGCGTGTTGAGTATGCAGATGTGAAAGGTCTTCTCAATTATTTGGAGAATACTTAGTTGCGGGATTACAATAGATTTGTACATGCATGGACGAATCCAATTTTTCATCTTGGAGAAACCACGACGCAGAGGGTTGAGTCAGCATTTTCCACTCTCAAATAGTATATCGACACTTGTACTACAAACTTTGTAGCATTGTGGAGTGTAATTCATGAAATGTTAGACATACAATATAACAAGATCAAATCGTCATTTGAGGTTAGTCGAATTGTTATGCAACATGGATATATGGATGGCTTTGTATCGTCGTTTATGGGGTTATATATCTCTAAAAGTGCTTAAGTTGATTCGTGACAAGGTTGCACGTGGGGAGGATGTTGGGACATACCGAAACTTATGTGGTTGTGACCTACGTACCACTTGTGGGCTTCCATGTGCACACGAGCTTAATGTACATATTTTGGCCAGTTCACCTATACCACTTGAAGACATACATGTATTTTGGCAAAAGTTGAGTATGATACCCGATGCATCAGTGAATCGGACTGCCTATAACTTGAATGATGAGCTTCAGAGAGTCGTGTCTAAATTTGAAACATTAGTTGACAAGGATGTGCGTGTTAGGACTATTCAACAACTAAAAGAGATTAGTTGTCCTTCCTCGAGGACTATTTAACAACTGAAAGAGATTAGTTGTCCTTCCTCGACACCAGGAATTGCACCACAGGCAAAAGTGAAGACAAAGGGGAGACCGAGTCTCAATAGTTTTGGTAATTCTATTATAGGGAGCAAGAAAATAAAGAAAGGGATGAAAAGGAAAATCGAGGAAGATGATACTTCTATGACGAGAGATCCATCTGGCTTTGAGTATGTACTTACACCTGATGAGGCAACCAGTGCACAAAGGAAATGAAAGCAAGTTAGGAATAAAGTACATCAAACACGTGGAACATCTATGGGAGTATCGGGGAGTGGATTCATTCATATGATTCAGCCGAATTGGATTCTACATGTTGAAAGTAAAGTTAATGTGGATGGTGATAGTAATTGCATTTTTGTTGTGTTGTCGTCGGTCTTGGATTCTCGGACATAGATGGTTGGAAGAGGGTTAGAGCAGCTATGGTTAATGAACTAGAAAATCACCAAGTGTTTTGGAAGGATTTGTTTGGAAGTTACTTCGAATAGATTAAGGGAGTTGTGCAATTCTTTGAAGGTATGGATGTCAGGTCCAATAAGTGGATGACCCTTTGAGACATGGAACTTCTAATTGCAATGACATTTAATGTTGTGCTACTAAACGTGTCAAATGGTTGTTGCATGACATTTCTTTATCTACGTAATGTCCCTCCGCCTATGAAGGATCGGGTAGTCATTGGCGTTACAAATGTCAACGACACTCATTGGGTTAGAGTAAGTTTTTAAAGTTTGTTTGAAATTTGGGTTAATATGACAACGTAAGTTACTCATTCCTTCTCTTATATTGTTCTTCCAATTGATTGGTCATATTCAAGCCTAATGCACCAGTACCCCCTGTATTCATGGTGTGGAAGACCTTCATGAATGTTGATGTTGACGGGTAGGGTATTGGTATTAACATTTAACCACGAGTTTCGATTCAATCTTCTTAGCTACACACGCCCTTAGTGGTAGACTTAGTGTTGCCTTAAGCAAATCACATAGTATATTATTTTTGTAATCTCCAACAAATTGTAACAACTTATCATTTTTTGTGGGTTATCATTAGGTTTTGGTTTGTTAAGCCTTGTATGGTTTTGTTCATGGAAAACAATATTTTTGTGTCTTTCAAACTTGCCATGTTACTTTTGTGTACTTTTGTTGATGTAACTTGAATTGATGTTGTTGAATGGATAGCCTACTATAGTTGTATTCCATTGTGTATAGTTACTTTCATTGTATTGGATGATTGAAGTCATGATATGCTAAGTTTTTCATGTCAAATAAAGGTTCGGTAATACAGGTCCGACAATAACTCGCCAGTCTCGTTTATGAACAACCAAGACTACGCATAGGGATCTTGATCATCCAGCATCGTGACTAGACCAAAAATTTCGATCTACCATATCACATGTTGAACTAATGGGGTGCCCAAATCACCTTGATTTCAAGATAGCGAGATCTATTGAAAAGTCAAGGTGGCATATCATCGATACTACGCATATAGGTCTCGGCAAATGATATCCGTGACTATAGCAAAATCCCATACCAAAACATAACGTGGACAATGCATGGGGTGCCCAAATCACCTCGGTTGTGCACCGATGAGAAATATTCCATAATCACGGTCGCATGTAACCGATACATAGTGCATATTTCGATATAAGGTGGTTGATACCGTAACAACTCTCAAATTTTAACCCGACTTGTGTTACACTTGTCAGGACCGTGACTCGGCTGCGTGATACTTTGTAGTATTTCAGACTTCGGGAGTCGACACTGAGGTAATTTTATGATTCTGTGTTATTTTGTATTAATATGATAGTCTAATACGTGTCTCGAGCTATTTGGGCGACCATTAGTTGAGTGAGGCTTCACATAGGAAAACGAGGGAGTTAAAATATAGAAAAACCTAAATAAATGGATTTTTGAATAATAAATATAATATTTTATTTGAGTCAGAACGTAGACGTGACAACGAGCACACAACATACGAGTCGTGGTGCGATTCGGGCTGAGGAGCGCAAGATCAATAAGGGAGTTGAATCACTAAGTGACAACTAAGTCACTTAGTAGAGTCAACATGGAGAGTTAGACTTGGGGGACACTCCAAAGGGGGGAGTTGATGGATTCGTCTCAAGATGCACGCATACAAGTGGATGATGAGAGGGACTATATAAGGACCACTCCACCACTTAATTCCCTTTTCACTATTCATTCTCTTCTTTTTTCATCTCCTTCTCTTCTCTTCTTTCTTGGTGAACAAGAAAGGCTGACCAACCCTATTAGGTGGTGATCGGAGCCTCGCTAGAGTAGATTTCGCTGGAGCAAGGTGAGCATTCTACTCCTCTTTCCCTTTTCATCTTCTCCGTTTATGTATTGGTTACTCAAGTTTTCATCGCAATGACCAAGGGTGCCTTGCCGAAGACGATTCTGGTGTACCACCAATGTCTTAGCAACCCTTGGAGCAATCAACACGCGGCATCGACGCCGATGTTGCTCTTTGATGTATTTTTGTTAATTTTGTTGGATTTCAAATTTAGATGTTTATTTTGGGTTTTCAATTGAATCTGGACATCCCACGACGATCCTTAATCGATTTCGAAGAGTCTTGATGCCCGAAAACATGTTGGCGTTGATCGCCAAGGGTGGGAGTTCGACTTCGGTTCTGCGATTTCAGCTATTTATTTCCTCTATTCGACATCGTGGAAACGCCTTCAAGTGCGTACATGTCGCGACGTCACCCACCTACATGTGAACCAGAGACAAACGAAGTTTCACCGTGCTGACTTTTTGGGTGTTTTGAACTATACAACTTGATCACGGTGCGTTCTTCCAAATTCTTGTGTGATACACGTTTTCATGTGTTGTTCATTGCGACGTGAGGTGAATACGTAATGAGTGTTTATGTTCGAGTAAACCACGTCGCAAAATAAGTTGTGTGTGTATAAGGCTGGTACGTGAGTATGTGTTGGCACTATTTCAGCCCAACAAGATGAATTTGAACAAGGGCCTACGGGTGTGTAAAAGTGTTTTGTGTGTGTGACGTTGTGTGTGTTGCGGCTGTTATATGGTGTCGGGTGTGTGTATGTTGTATTTTCGGTTGTGTGGGATGTTTTAGTGTGTCTGGGTCACGGCGTGTGAGACATACACATGGTATGTTAAGAACGTCGTGAAGGGAGTTTTGATTTATTAAAACATACGGCGTGAGTGGTGTGTGTCTCGGGTATGTGTGTTTTCGTGTTATCGCAAGTGGATGTGCCACGGACGTCGTGGTCACGCCTTGAGCCCATAGGCACACGGCGTGACCCACGTACGTCTGGTCCATATGCCTTTTTTTTTCTACTTTTGGGTCTGTTTTAAAAATTGTCTTTAAACCAAAACTTTGGGGTTCACCTATAACTAATTACCGACCCTAAACTCATTAATTTAGGGTTCCAACCGTTGTCAGGTAGTGGGAAACCCGGGAATACACGTTAGAGTCACAGGAGTTGTACCGTATTGCGATTAGTCAGGTAAGTACACTAGCCCACAAGCTTGTGTATGATTAGTAAGCCAGTAAGGAAATACCATATGATTCATTATCGTTGTATTTCTATTTTGCTATGATCTATTGTTGGCATTCCATTCTATATTCCTTGGATGTGTGTTCTTGGCATAAGTGTATGTCTCGAAGTTACTTGCAGCCTGCACTAGTTGGGATAAAACGCGGGCACTTCTGGAGAAGTGTTTGACCACCCATAGTGATTGTGTGATACAAAGTACTGGATTTGTTATGGATATTGTTGTGGTTATCGATGTTACGACATCGTTGTTGTGGATTTTAGACCACTTATGGCCTCTCTTGACTCGTAGAACACGCATGTTTCGTTGTTGTCATTTTAGTCTGCTTATCATGCTCTCTTGATCTATTTAAATTCCTATCTTTTATTTACCGCATGATATCTTGACTGTCATGCTTGATAATTCATGAATTACCGATATATTCTTTTAGCATTACTTTCGATTTCTCTCAGTTACTCATTGTCTAGTTTATGACAGTGGGTGCAGATAAAGTGGAGTGCAACAAGGGCAAGGAGTCGTGCCTAGGTGACTTCTTGTGAGGACTAGTGACTGGATTTCGAGGACCTTAGAGTAGGTTATGCTTGTTTTGCGTGTATATCGGTTTCTACTATCATGTTCTGATGTATGTGTTGGAATCGAATTATTGAATATCATGTACTAGGCTTCACTTTATTCTGCATTGATTGTACATGAATATTCCTGGCTTTACGAGGTTTTCCACATTAATAGATTCATGAATTTTTCTTTTGATTGAGTTAGTTCTCATTATTGTAGTTTACTTATTTTTCTGCTGTGCATAACTTGCAATAACTCTTTCATAAATTGTATAATTAATTAATCGAAGGCTGACTAGGCTTACCAAGTACCAACTCGGGAACCTGTACGGGTCTAGCCCGAGAGTGCCCAAATGCATTGGGAATTTGGGGTCGTTACAGATACGTTGTATGAAATCATTGCATATTAGATTCGGTCAAAGAAAATTGATAACATACACTAAACGTTAGTGATACGCAATCGAGACTGTAACTTGAAAACTCGGCTATACCTGACCGAGATTATACAAACTCGATTGTGCACTGACGAGAAGTATTCCATAATCACGGTCACATGTAACTGTTGCATGGCTAAAATTTCGGTATTAGGCGGCCGATTCGCTGTATGCAATCATTGCATATTCGACTCGGTCATGAACAACCGAGAACTTACACTAAGCTTCGATGATACACAACCGAAAGTGTAAGGCTCGGCCATACCTGACTGAGATTATGTCAAAATCTCATCCCACACCATAACGTGGACAATGAATGGGGTGCCCAAATCATCTCGGTTGTACCCCAACGAGTAATATTCCATAATCACGGTCTCATGTAACCGATACATAACTCAAATTTTGGTATTAGGTGGCCAATTCGTTGTATGCAATCGTTGCATATTAGACTTGGTCATGGATAACCAAACTTACACTATGTTTCGGTGATACATGACATGATCGAGACTATATGAAATATGACTAAATTAGTTGTAGTTAGTTGCAGGTGACTAAGCCCAATTAACCAATCACGGACCGCACAATCGAGACAACTCAAAAGTTCTTGGCCCTGCTTACCCGTGGATATCTCTATGATAATTTACGACGAACATAACACAAATTTTGGGGAGATAAAAATACAACAATAAATATTAGTAGTAAAATACATCAATTCAGACACAATAAGTCATACCATACCAACAAATACCAACAAGTCAAACAATACCAATTCAACAGAACAATACCAAACAAGTTAATTCCACACATCAACAAGTATCAACACGACAAATACCAACAAGTCAAATAATACCAACATTAGCAACAAGTTTTTGAAAACCTATTATAAATAGAACATGTTTTTCACTTAAGGATTTGTTGTTTCTTCTCCTTGTGACTAATATATGTTCTCGAGGACTTCTTCTTTGGAGGCTGGGTAGAACTTGGGGTAGGCATGGGGGCATTTCTTTGTAGAATAATTAGAACTTAGGGTAGGCACATTTTTCGGTTCGGTGTTGTCATGTCGTGAGTCCCTAGTAGGTGCGCTCGGTGTCGTGGTGTTGGTAGCGGTGTTGGTGGTGGTACCCATACCAATACCCCTACCTATCAAGTAGTCCACGACATCATTCGCCATTTTCTCAGCAGCCTCCATCTTGGCTATACCCGCTTGCAAGTCTATCCATGCCAAGACATTGTCTAACGCTCGTCGATTACGTTGTTCAAAACCAAAAGACAAACTATCAATAAACAATACCAAATAAATGTTATAAACCAACTTAAATTCATATGTTGGCCTTTTGCAACCGTATCGACGAATTCATCGTTTTGCACTGGGTTCTCAATGGTAGGATGTGAAACTCGTGTGAACCGTGGTAAATATTCTGGTGTAGCTATGAGCTCGAACCTCGCCTTGTCCCCTCGATCTTCAATGAAGAGTGAATGGCTACACCACCTTTCCCAATTCTTCGGTTAGAATGAGTACTTAACTGAGTGTTTCATTAAAGTGCGGCATTAGTTTGCTTCGAGGGGGCAGTACAAAGACGATGGTATTCCTTGAACATGGCCAAGCTGTCTGTAACGGCCCAAATTTTATTAAGGCCGCTATTCGCGTATTTTCAGACATGGACGCCAACTTAGGTCCACGGAGACGCCACGGAGTGGTGATGATACACCTGGTCGGGCAGAAAGTATTATTTTTGACTGATTGTTTGATTAATTGTGATGATAATAACTAGGCTATGACTCATTACATCGCAGGTGTGGTTTAATATTGACTAGATTGGGTGAGATTGCGTGTCGAGTATTCGCCTAAAAATACGTGCAGACGTAGGAACCGGACAAGCGAGCGACGAAAACACTAGGCCGAGAAATGCGTATACTTCGATAAAAATAGAATAAATTTGACAAAAATAGTAAATTGGTGGGCGCCTAGTGGCACGCGGGGTCGTGGTCGACACGCGTGGGTGGTAGTGTAGTGTGCATGTCCGAGTACACTCGTCGGCGCGCACGACGAAATTGTAGGCACGAAAATATAGGCGAATATATATATTTATATATATATATATGTATATATGTAATTTGAAATATATATATAAATATATATTAAAAATCAGAAAATAAAAATAAAATAATTGTGAAATGATCAAAAAGGGCATTTGATGGTGTAAAATGAGGATAAGAATGCAGGGGCATTTTGGTCATTTCACTCCCAAAATTTGATAAACACCACCGACACCCATTGTCTCCATTTTTGATTGAATCCGAGAGAAGAAGATCGAAGGAGAAGAGAGATCGAGAGATCGAGGTCGGGAGCTCGTGGAAGCGGCGTTGGCAAAGGTGAGTGTTGTTGGCTTATTATAGTTGTGTACGTTGTTGTGATGGTGGTTCGGTGGTGGAGGTGGAGTTCGGGAACTCGGACGAAGTTCTCTCTTGCAGTTCATTCGAGGAGGGAGACGACCCCATATCGTCTCCCCCTGCCTCCCAACTCCAATTAAAAAAAAAAAAATTTCGTCCATCGAACCAGGGACTCCCTGGTTCGATGGAGAAGAAGGTGTGCACATGTGCGACCCGCACATGTGCACCCCTTCTCCATGCGCCTGGGTCGGGCCGGGCTGACCCAGACCCAGACAGCCGGTTGGGCCGAACTGGGTCCAGTTCAGACCCGGTTCCGCCCAACCAGGAAAAAAAAATAGAAAAATAGTTTTAAATATGGAAAAAATTCCTAAAAAATGGAAAAAATTCAGAAAAATTATATTTTGACTAAATAAATAGAAATTAATGAATTTCTATAAAAATTGAAATATTTGGGATGTTAGCGAGACGTTGTGTCGGGGTTTTTACCTCGTAAAGCGTGAAATTGGTAAAAAGTATGGAAAATATAGAAAATTCAGAATAAATTGAGAAAATATGAGAAATTAGAAAAAGAGATGAAAAGTGAATTTCGAGACTTTTCGGGCGGTTGGCACCCCGGTGTAACTCGAAAAACGTGCTACAACTAAAAATTGGAATAAAATTCTAATTTTTATTATCACGATATAAAATCAATTAGTTTGATACTAAATCACATAAAATGACTTATTCGGACACCAGGGACTTAGGAGACTATAGTCGGGTGTTGGGTGCGCATCCCAAGGCGAGAGTGGGATCAGACCGGGACAAATATCGAGACAAATATCGAGTAATTGGAGTGCGATTGTGGTAAGTAAAACCCTTAAGAAACACACTCAAGTGTTTATTTATTTCATTTCATTTAATTCCAACTATTTTTGTTTATCTTTGTTTACTCTATTTCCATGTTCATACTCATGTTGCACGGTTGGTTTTGTCATTCACCGCCGGATCTTTTGGTTTACTCTGTGATGTGTGGGCGGACTTGGGTAGGCTGGACAATAGGGACAAAATAAGGGTTCGGACCGGTGAGGGGGTTGGAGAAGCCACCGAAGGAATGTCGATGTCTGGATTAGGGTTCAGTCCTGCTACACGACACACATCCATTATTAGTGTTTATCGGTGTTATGTATGCATGCGTCTTAATTACAGTTGTCTGTTTTTTTGCGCATGTTTATTTAACAATTTATTGGCTTCCATTATTATAAATGCTGGTTTGTGTACATATGGGTTTTACTCACTAGACTTGTGACGGCCCCAAATTCCCAATGCATTTGGGTACGCCCGGCCTAGACCCGTGCAGGCTCCGAGTCAGTTCTCAACAAGCCTGACGAGTCTAGTCAGCCTCAAAACATCAAAATTTCACATTTTATGAAAGAGTTATTGCAATTATAACACAGCGGAAGCAAATTACCTACTACTCAAGAATTGGGAAATAACTCAATCAAAGGAAATTAAGAATCTATATAAATGTGGAAAACCCAATATGTTCAATTCTAAGTCAACAAAATGGATTTATGGAATCCACTTCAAAACATATTCCCCAGTTCCAAAACAATCATATATATAAACGTCATACAAAAAGAAATAAACATGAGCCTACATCTCGGTACCTCAAGTCCAGCTTGCTCACAAAAAGTCTCCTAGGCAAGGTCCCTTGCCCCTACTGCTCTCCGTCCTATCTGCACCCACCGTCACAAACTAGACGGTGAGCAACTGGAGAAAAATGAATGTAATGCCAGAAGAAGATAACAGTAATTCATGATAATACAAGTAAAAAAGTCTAATATCATGCGGTAATAAAAATACAGGAATTTAAATAGACAAGATGCATGATAAAAAGACTAATAGATATCAATCGAAAGTCAAGTGTGTTCCAAGGAATCAAAAGAGGCTCATAAGTGGTCTAAATCATAGCATAACGGCGAAGACCTCGTGAGGTCTTCCCGGGCATCGACACAAGCGAAAGCACAGCTATGACTGGAAAGGACTCAAACCCATCCACCCAGTACTCGGTGTCACACGGTCACTAAGGGTGGTCACACACTCGTGCGCACGAGTGCCCGCGTTTTATCCCTCTAGTGCAGGTCCTAGTACTTTTGAGACAAAACACTTACGCCGGAAAACACACAACAAGAAATGGAAGGGAATACCAATAATAGAGCATAACGAAACAAAATGAAAGATAATGAATCACATGACATTTTCTTACTGGCTTACAAACATACAAATGCTTGTGGCAATTGTACTTACCTGAACTATCGCGACCCGCGAAACAAACTCTCATTCCTAATGCGTATCCCAAGTTTCCCGCTACCTGACAAGGTCGAAAACTCTAATTAATAAGTCGAGTGATCGACTAACCCTAGGTTAATTCCCTAATGTTTTTCCAACGTTTTAAGGAATCAAACATTTTGACAAATCGATAAAATAATGAATACTTTTTCCGAGTTTGAAAAACTACAACAATAACTACGATTATGATAATACAACATCGATAACCATGACACATGTAAGCGTACTCATAAATTATAGGCTCGGTTCGATCGTATGTGGATCACGCCATAATCTCGAGGACCGGTGGCGTGACCATGACGTCATAACCGTTTGAATATACCTTAAACAACCAATAGTTCACCCATGCTATGTCTCGCAATGGATCTGGAATCACCATAACGTGGACATGCCGTGACATCTTCAAACTAAAACCATATTCACCTATAATACCATAACCGAAACTCGAAACCATTCAACATCAATAATAAGCTACAACGAGTCTGGTTATTTAATCAAAATCAAGTCAATCGACTCGATAATGGGATCACCTGAAATGACAACACTAATGAAGAACCTCGATTAAATATTACAACACTTCTCTACGTCGTAAAAGCCAAGTTGGAATGACCCAAATTTTGAACCACAAGTATGAGATTTCATTTTCATGGATTATATATATATATATTTTTTTCACATAAACTTTTCTTTCTTTTCTCTTTCTTTCTCTTTTTTTTTCTTATATGGTACACCCCAACCGTGGGGTGTATCGTTTCTTTATGCACCCCAAGAGTGGGGTGCACACGCCCATCACACAACCCACCATTCACACACCCACGGTCACACACACCCTCACACAAAAACAGTCACATATGTACCAAAACCGTCATCTACACTTACACAATCATGCACACATTCACTCTTGTTTTAACTCCTAAGAAGGGTGGACGGCGGAAACACTTCCGGTCGACAAGCACCCTCTTCGGCAGATTCGTTTCGGTCGTCGGCGACAAGCTTGGGGCGGTTGTGACGTTGGGGAGTGAGAGAGGCCGAAGGAGAACCCGAGACCGAGAGGGGAGAGACAGTGAGGTGAGAGACGACGAGCGTGGGGAGGGAGATCGAGAGAGAACAGCGAGAGTGAGATGAAGAGGCCGAGAGTGAGGGAGATGAGTCGCCGAGAGAGAAGAAATGGAGAGAAGAGAGGCGGCGGTGGGGTGTTGGAGAAGATGAATAGTGTAGGGTTTGTTTATGAAACGGTTTGTATATATAGAAAATCAAATGACCTTTTTGCCCTTACATTAACTCTTGTTCACTTCTTGGACAATTGCCCTTATGGGTCTTTAACCACATCATCTCATCTTAACACATACACACACATCTTAAGGCCCATCTCATGGCTCCTCACCATTAGACTGTGTCACTTTAACAATACAAATTACATAGTCCGCATGTTACATATTTAACCAACTCCCACGTTCAAACGACGTTCCTCGGTCCGTTTGTCCTTGTTCCAACTCCCGTAACGCGCGTAGTCTCGCCTTGTCTCGCCAACTAATTAATTAAATTAATTAAAAATTCATTTATTTATATGTTTTACTTGTTTTTCTCCCCCGTTTAACTAGTCGAAACCTCACTCAATTAAATATCGCCCGAACGGCTCGAAACCCGTAAAATACTAAAATACTAATACACACAATCAAAGAATCATAAAATCACTTCGGTGTCGACTCTCGAAGTTCGAAATACTGTCCAGTATTCACGTAGCCGGGTCACAATTTTGACAAGTGAAATCACAAGTCAATTAAAAATTTTGGGGTTGTTACAAGACTCGTCATTTACCTCTTGTGATAATTAAGTGCAGGATCTACAACGAGCAAGGGCAAGGAGACTCTCGCAGACTACCTGTGACCTTGTCACCGACGAAGTTCGTTTTGTATGCTTTTATTTTGTTGTATTGACTTATTTTGCTGTATTGACTTATTTTTGGGTTTATGGGGACTATTTGAGATACCAGTACATGAGTGTATTACATTTTGTTATGTTGTATACAGTGTACTTTACCAGATTTTCCATATAGGATTAAGGCTCTTTAATTTGAGGAATTTACATATTTTAAAGCTTTCGCTGATTACAAGTATTAAAATGTTTATTACTGATTAACTTAGGCTTAATTAATTAATAATAATGGTTAGTTGGGCGTGGGACACAACTGGCAACTACGTGGCCAGTTGTGGGCCCACGTGGCCTCCCGTGGCGGACCAATGTGGATTTTGGGCCGCTATACTGTCGAAGGAACCTCTCTAGATGGTATGGCTCCACAACTTCCATGTATTTCAAACAACCATAGTAGAAGACCATTGGTAGAACAATACTATCGGTTCTGATATCAGTGTATGGATCCCACATCACCTACACTAATGAAGCAAACAACTTATTAAAACATAAGTGTGATAAATTGGAATACCAAAATCAAAGTAATAAGACAACGCACCTCACTTGGCCGCAACCTATCAAGGGTCCTATGAATACTACTTAGCTTGTCCACGTTAGCTACCGTCTCGTGTTTATGTACTTACCTCGAGACACGTGGTTGAAAGTGGTCCATGTATTTCACATTCGATGCATCAAACTGGAGTAGGAACCGCTAGTATACCTATCCCTAAATAAGAATCAATAAAAGTAAAAAGAGTTAAGTAGTGGATTTGTATTGGCCGATTCACAAGTAATGAGCACGAAATATGTAACTCAAGCAAAGTTAGGTACCCTACAATCTGCGACGCTTCTACCTTGGTGGCTGAACCGAGATGATGGTAAAGAAAAGCTAGAGCTGCAGCACCCCATGCATAAGTCCCGACCTCATCCAAGTTCTCTAGAAGTTTCAGTAATGCAATTGAAAATCGTAACCCACTCTTATCGTTGAATAGGGCGCAGGAGAGCAAGTACAAAAAATATGCATATGCAATGCATTCCACTATAGGTATGTAATAGGAGAACTGGAAGTACTAGAATTATTGGACTTGGACTTGGACTAAGGTGGGAAAAAATGACCTTTCAGCCAAATTACTCATGTCATGAAATCTTTCGTAATGTTAACTTTTTCCTCTGCTTCATTAATAGTAACCTCAACCGCCTTCGAAATTAACTCAATCGCCCCCTTCAGGACTCCTCTATGTACCTTAAAAAATTCTCGACAGCCACCACACTACAAAAAATGATTCTCTACAGTCCATGGGTGTCAGGGTGACAAAATTGCATATCTCATTCAACTATTTTGAGCACTATGGTTTATGCACTTAAGCAACGGTCGATGCTACAAAAAGAAAAAAAACATAATTCATGAATACATTATTGTATATGAATAGCGAGAATAATAATTTGATTGAAAATGAAATGATACTTTGTCAAAAAAAATAATATATACATTATTATTCCAAATTGCTGCTGCAACATGATCCTTAAAACTGTTTAATAGAGAGCGGTCAATAGGACCGCCAAGGAAAGGAGCAGATGGGTCATCTTCGAGCTCCACAACATTCCCACCAACCGCTAGTACTCCTGGTTGCTTGCGGTTGGGATGTGGTGGTTTCTTATATTTCTGCCATGCGGGCCTCATCAGTACGATTGGTTGGTTCATCCCCATCGACACCACCCCGACTACTGCTCCCCACGTAGACATAAGATGCCTCATCCTCGACTTTATCCTTCACCGGTTTGCATCCACATAAACCCTCACTAGCCTGTAGGTTCGCCTTTCGATATGATGTAGTTTGTGTCTTCCTCTTGCCAAGAGCAGTAGGAGTAGAAGGACTAGCAGTCGCATCCGACGCTCGTTGTGCTATTGTGGGCTCTTCATCGACATTTTCCCTGAAACAACAGATTTCCCTCGAGCCTTATCTGATAAAGAAAGACATTGTAAGTATATAAATTATTCTCCAGCAAAAACCCAAAATTTTTTTTTTCAATAATGTCTCAGTAGGACATAACTGATACCTAAGGAAATATCTTACTATGACCAAACCGAGATTTATGATTAAATATAAGTGTTTATCCACTGAGACTAAACCTACATATACATCATAACAAAGCTTCGGTTTAATGGTACCGAGACCACAACAATATTCTCGATTAATTGTGTTCGAGACGTAATGGAAGTTTATATGGTTTAAGTGTCGATTGGCCTCAACCAAGAAATGCTAACAAGTCTCGGGAATGGATTTTCGGGACTAATACAGCACATCACGGTCCTGTGTGGTCGAGTATTGCGAGTTTGCAAGAAAACTCAGATATTGTAGCATTTTTATGAAGGACTGCAAATAAAACGAACCAAATGAACATAAATTCGAACGAAAACACAAACTTACCTTAGTTTGCTAGTCGCCGAACACTTCAACTAGCCAAATAAAGCTATGTAACTCAAAAAAACCTCAAATATGTGGGAGATAGGGACGAGAGCATTTGTGGAAAATGAGGTTTTGAAAAAATTGGAAAAGAGGTTTCAGACTTCTTTTATCAAAATAGGTGGAGTGCCTCAACATTAGGGTTTAAGGGCATTTTTGTCCAATTTAGGGGTGCCCTGAGAAATTTGTTAGGCACCCTTCTAAATGGGGTGCCTTGAGTAACGACTGGGATGCACATAATGCAGCTATAAAAGTAACTCTCATGTGCTTCACTAAAATATATACATTAGTGTGCTCTTATACACAGTTGAGGTGCCTTTAGCACGTCTCAAAATCAAACTAGAGATTTGGGGGTAAAAAAACAAAAAAATGGGTGTCACTATGTGCACCCATAAAAAATTATGTCCCCATAAAAAATTACTCACTTATCCCTTAGAAACCAAACAATGCCTCACAACATGCTTTCTCTATCATTGTGCACCTATCCCAACCCATCTACACTCATTTCTGTTGTTTTGGTTATGAGGTGCCCTTGCATGTAAACCATAAGCGTAGTTTAGCAAATCAAACATTACAAATGGGTACCCTAATAAGGGATGCCCTTGTAAATCATAAGAATAGTTTAGCAAATCAAACATTATAAATGGGTGTCATAATAAATACTTGTGGTGCCCAAATCCAGTGGCTTGCCCTTACAAATATGTGGGTGCATGTAGCGATACCAAAAAAAAAGAAATCGCTATTTTGATGAATTATTGTACGGTTTATAAAAAAAAATATTAGAGTTCGATTAAACAAAACCTTAGTTATGTTGTAACAACTCCTATTATAACTTCACCACACTTATTTTCTAAGAAAAAAAATAAATTTGTAATCGTTTTGAATTACACACCCTAATGCGTCTCCTTCACCTATGCTTCACACTAATAATTTGTTTCTTAATCTCATTGTTTTTACTTTCGCTACATCCAGTTTTATTGAGGTTACAGGTCTTCAGGCAAGGTGCCTTCTATGCTCATCAAATGAGTCCAGGCAGGTTTTTCTGTGCCTTAGCACTACTTTAAGGCACATAAAGGCATGTGTCTCACCATTACAAAATTAAAATTGTTTTATATTTTTTCGCTCCTAATACATTTTTAACTAGGTGTTGTGTTTATAAGTAGACACATATATGTTGGTATATGTATGTATATGGGTAGAAATTTGTATATATCGAGCTTCACTCAGGCGTGCGCCTTAGATATTTTAGGCATCCATTGCCTCAAGTGTGTCTCTTTCCTTTGATAACAATGGCTACATCTACATCGGATTTGTTACTACCACTACCATCTCGCCCATTTCGTTTTGACATTTGCCTCTATAATCTTAAGAGTCATTGTTGATGTTGCACGACTGTTATCAACCCAAGCATTAAGATAATTTTAAAAGATCGAATTATTTTTTTAAAGATGAATATCAATTTTTTTTAAAAGTAGGTAATTATTAGGGGTACACACAAATTAAATCTAATCTAATTAGGAGCGATCTATAATCCAATCCAATTATTGCGGATTGAGAAATTGCAACCCAATTTAGTCCATTTATTCCGCTAATCCAACATGATCCAATTTACTAAATGCGGACCGGACTAAATCAAGTTATACAGATTGACAATTATAAAATTAATATTTATAAAACTATAAAATTAATATTTTAAATTAAGACTTAGGTAATCCCAATCAGTAACAAAGAAAGTTATAATTAATAAAAAAAGTTAAATATGACTTTTAATTCAAATATTTTAGTTTTAACATTTTCTGCATTTATTTCACTTGATAGCTTCAAAATGTACAATTAGAATATGAAAAGAATTAACTTGAGTTGCAAAAATTTAGATTTTTCAAATGTATATGAATAAATAATAGATGATGGGAGATGCTAAAAGTGGGCACTTAATTTGGCGCACCTAGTAAGGACCGTCATTCAATACACTTCAAATGTGTATCTCGAGGTGTATCGACAACACGTCTCGGTAGGTGTGCCAAATTGAATGCCCAAAGTGCGTACCTAATCATTTTTTTGATGAAAAGATATTTCCATTTATAGAAATTGCTCACTGTTACATCTAATTTAATGATGAAATTACATCAATAACAACCATTTTCATTTTCTTTGAGATCAAATCGACGTTGGGAAAGTTCGTAAACTTATGCGCAACTTATACGCTTATCTTTTGTATCTATAATAATAGAACCATAACAGAAAATATAACTTCCAATAAAGGAATAAGACGAATAAAAACTTCCGACGAGGGAAGACAAACACAGACTTCCAACCAGGGAAGACAACAACTTATTAAAATAGCAAACCTAGTAAAAATATCAAACCAACAACTGATACAAAATCCATACACGATCATATAGAAGTGGGGACAAAATTGAGTGATTGCAGATACATGCGTGGAGGAGAGGTGTAGCGGCCCTAAATTCATTGGCCATTATGGTGTGCACCGCGGGCACACAACCTTGCCAACTCACCATCCAACTATGTCCCACGACCACTCATAACTTATTATCAATCAATTATTGCTAACTTAATGTCGTTTTCTTTAATTATAGTTTCAAGTTAGCTTAAGGAATCGTTTTTATCAGTGAACCTCAAATTATACAACAGAAGACTTAAAGCAGCAAAATATACAACGGAAGCAAGTTTTATGATCATTTTACCTAGTGTGGAAACCATACCAAACTGTAGGCAATATATATATATATCATGTGTGATCCTCAAAATATCAAAACATTAACCTCTAAGTCATATACAGGTTAAAATGTATCTCTCACAACCCATACCCAATATAAAATAAATATAACAAACGTACGAGTAGGAAAAATTGTAGTCAATCATATATAGTCCTCAAGTTTGCCCTTTCCTCTGCTCGTACCAGTATCTGCACTCAAGCCATCACAAAAAGGCAGATGACAAGTCCAGAGTGAGTAATCCCAAGGAAATTCACCAAGTAAATACATAAGTAAAACTGCTGGAATCAAAACACTATAAATAAACATGCGGAAGAAAAGAATACATACAACTATGGAAGATCATCGCATGAATATGAATAGCAGAGAAATCAAAGTGCATGCATAATCAAAGTCAGACTAGAGCCATACTTTGGGCTATCCGCCAGGCACGACCCATGAGGATACCTCGAATGGGTGACCCTGGACCCTCTAAGTGGCCAGCGTTGACCCACGACGCACTCACACATGCCTAGCACACCCGGGTATCATATTCACCTGTGCATGACTAGAACATATGCTATGGCCTAGTAGACCCTATGCCCCCACAATGAATAAACACCAGGTAGGGACGAACACAACCATCGTAAAACAATAATCAGGAAATAAGAGTATTGAATAAACTGGACAGAATTCAAATAATCAAGCAGTAAGTACTAAAGTGAATTTCAGTTGGGATACTATACACCTCAAACCGCACTCCAATAATGGTCCTAGTCCAATTAGCACGCCTCAAATGCGTGTCCAATACCCGCCAATCCAACCTAATTCACCAATTCCCGATTAACCAAACACATTCCTATACCTTGTAACCTCGATTCAAAACCCCAAATCATCGATAAAATCATCATTTAAACACCTCAAATAGACTATAGGAGTCCTTAGGTTAGACCCCAATTGGTAAGTTTTTGTCAAATATTTTTATACCAAAATAGACCCAGACGCCACCTTGAACGCCGCCACGTTCAACCCTGTGCGATGTCTCCACGACGCCGCCCTGAGCGTCGTGACCACGCCGCCAAGCTCATTTCTCTCGCGGCGCCTCCCAAAACGTCACTCCAAAATTTCCCCCATTTCGCCTCTGGTCGAGACGCCGTGAGTGGCGCCGTGGCGTGTCTCGACGTGAGTGGCGCCGAAGGCGTTTACACGCCACGGCGCCGCTGGCGGCGTCTCTGCCAGTGCCTTGATAGGGGGTTTTCAGACTCCTTTGACTCGTTGTCAAGGTCCAAACCCACTTCAAAAACCCATACAATACTAAACCAAGTTCATCAAACCACAACCCCTCGACTAAACGCGTCCGAGAACAAATCTCGCATTTTTCGGCCAAAAACTCGATAAAGTCGTTTGAAAATCAACACAACAACAACACCAATACTAAATCCACATTTACAACCTCCAATCCAACAACAAAACCATAGCAACATGTTGTTATGAATGGTGTGCTCAATCCCTCGACCAAAATCTTCATAAAAATACCCGAAAAATACCTAGAATGTAGGGAAGGAGTTGTGGATCGAGGATTTAACCTTAGAATTTGTTTTCCTTTGACTTTTGAGCTCCAAATGATCATTTGAAACACTCCAAACCCTTACTTCTTTCTCCCCATTTTAGGATTTGCAAGGGAGGAGAGAGAAAAGTTGGTAACAAAAATGGAAAATGAGATATTTATACAAAAAATTTTATGTCAACTCACACACACA
Organism: Stephania japonica; assembly: GCA_039657345.1. Lineage (NCBI taxonomy): Eukaryota > Viridiplantae > Streptophyta > Magnoliopsida > Ranunculales > Menispermaceae > Stephania > Stephania japonica. The sequence goes on along the minus strand of CM077564.1, from coordinate 10,956,415 downwards.
TCACTAGGCCACTTTGAATGGTTGAGATGGAGTCAAAAGGTCCTCGCAACATGACCAAATTGACTCATATTCATCCTTGTTGACTGTATCCATTTGGCACCAATTATATGCACTTTGGGCGTTCCAATACCTGGCTCCGAACCTCGACCAGTGTCATTCGCGCACAACGATGGTACCAACCGTCTCGACATTATTTATAATGAATTATTTAACGAATTTTATTATTTATTATGTGTGTTAAGTCCCCCGGCCTAGTATACTAGTCATTCGTCGCCCGGTATCCTCTACCCGCTATACACAATGAATACTTGTTACACCAGCTCGCTTATCAATAAGTAGTATAAACACACATATTGCGATGCAATTTAACTAACTTGAACATGTACATCGCAACTTCACAACAAGAGCACACAAAACGGGCTATATAACTAATTCGGTCGTGCTCCGTCTTCGCTGTGGGACCCACGAACGTCTTCGCTGGCATCCACGTCTGCAATTGCATCATAAATAAAAAGAATTAGAAATTGGGCTATTACAAGAGGCAAGTGGTGCCTGCTGCAGGCTGAATGAAATGAAACATCTTAGATCTGAATAGATTCGACTTTTATTGAATAACTAAAAATAAAGATTGTTATTGGAACCACAGCCGATCAAAAGAGAAGATCAGTGGTGGTTCAAATTAAAAAATCACAAAAGCTACCAATACTCCAAACCCTAGCCGTTGTTCCTCTCTACCATATATCTTCGTGTACCCTTCTCTACTTGATTAAGTCATAAATGAATTAGTGCCATAAAAATGCTAACCACATCTAAATATAGTTCAAGATTTTAAAAATATATTGTAGTCTGGATCTTCGGTTTAAGGTACTCAATCCGCAATTTAGTCTAATTCATGCAGATTGCAAAAGATCCAATTTCAACAAACTAAAATTATAAACTAATTAGAGCTAAACAAACTAGATCGAACTTGATATGTTTAAGGTAAATTTATTAATAGTGGTTGTTACTAGAGTTTGGTTTAATAAAAAAACAAAAACTCTAAAAATTATAGACCGATTGACGATTCAATTTTCAAATAGGATGCGAAGGAGCGCCTTTTTTTAGGTATTGGTGCAATGTGCACACTCTTGTTGATCAATTGTAGCTAGACAATGTAATGTAATTGGATATGTTGTATAGCTTTTGTTTTGGATTAACTTATATGCCATTTTAGATGGAAATTCAACAACATTGCTTTTGTTAGAATTGTATCAATTTCTTTGTTTGTTGATTAGGCCAAGATTTCTTTGGCTTTGGTAGGATTGGCATTGTCATGAGTTACAACATCAGTAATATATTTTTTCTTGGATCAACTGGTTCAGTTTCTTCGATTTTGTAGTTAGCTTTTTCTTCATATTTGGTCATGTCAAGAATTGGATTGCTAATGCCCCATCTCCGTGATTCGAAGATGTTCACAAATTAGTGAATTGAGAATTTTTATTAATGAAGAGGAAAAAAAAAACAAATAAACAGAAAGAAAACAAAAATAATTATGAGACCTGAGCAGGGTTGTGAGAACTGCAACTCTTTATTCTTAGTATTCTCTACTCTAATTGCTCCTAAATATAAGCGAGTCTCAAGAGTACTAAGCTTTATTATCTTATTTAGAGAAAAATTACAATCATAGTGTTTTTTTAATGGAACAGTCGAGTAGACATCGAATAAGGAAAAAAGAGGCCTACATAATTATTTTCTTATTTCTAAAATATTTTGAAAGTTACTTTTTGTCTTATTTACAAACTTGAAGGCATAGATTGTATAGAAATTCATAAGCCTATAGAGTGTTGGGCCACACACGTACACGTATACACACGTGGATATATGAAAACAGGGTTGAAGCTCATCTTGCATAAAACCATTTGGCTTGTGCTAGTATCCAATATACACTACTTATATTGATACCATACCAACTCTTATATATTCCAACACTCCCCCTCAAGTGCAATTAGGTCTAAACTAGTTGTCACTTGCCAAACACAAGCCTATTCTTTAGAGGTTTGTAAATATGCCTAGGCCTCTTTTGCTCTTATACCATATAGAAATTTATGAGCTCGGAGAGTGATGGGCCACACACGCACATGAATCTACACCACTTATATATATATACCACACTATCAAAAACCAAACAAGAAGTCATAGCTAGAGTTTGAGTTTTCAAGAACAAGAGAGAAGACGACTCTGCCTGTCACGATCCGATGATCAGAGAGTGTGTATTTCATTTATATACTAAATATAGTTGCTATAATACAATTACAAAAATGTCCTTAGGTATATCTAACTTACTACTGTACCATTACAGAAATACCTTCCACTTTGTTATAACCTAATGGTTTATTCTAATACACACTAACTCTTATTATATTTTTGATGTGTTCAACAAATTGTGATGAGAATCATATGGTTTGGATGATTGTTTTGAATAAATTTGCATTTCGCAGTTTGTTGATCTTTTTCTTTTTTCTTTGATTACCTAGGTGTCCAAACCGCCTAGGGATACAAATGGGTAGGTTAATATCCACAGGTGATGAAGATTTACTCTAACGGATATGTGTATGGGTATTTTAAATGGGTGTGGGGGTGGGGATGGGTACAAAATATCATACATACACGTGTATGCGTACGAAATCTCATACCCACACGAGTATGTGTAGGGGGATGGGTGATAAAATATACATTGCGAGGATCCCCATGGGTGATCCCCACATGGATCCTAATACCCAATGAGGATACCCATGATGATTACTCATAGGGATCTCCATATATCAATTATACACCATATGATATTTATTATTTATACGCCATATGATATTTATATATAAATATAATATAATATTACATAGTTTCTACTCAAAACATTCATTATACACATGACAAAAATCCTTAATGAGATTTTGAATAGTTAACACTTAGGAGTTAGAACTTTAATTAGACGATATGTTATACTTTATTTTTATTGGAATTTCAACAATTGTGTTGTTATGTATATATTTTTGATTCCGTATTTTTTATAATTCTTTTTTGAGGAATATTAAGTGGGATCAAAGAATATTTTTCCTACGGGGATTCCCCATCCCCGCAAAAATCCCCATAAAAATCTCTACAGGGATCCCCAATGGGGAATGAAATAAAATATTTTACCCATGAGGATTTGATAGGTATGAGGATGGGTACGAGAATTCATCCCCAGATGGGTATGAGTATGGGTATGAGTGATAAATTTTTTAGTGGGTACAAGTATGGGAATGAGGTTCTCATCCCCTACTCTACCCATTTGCATCCCTAGAACGCCATAGGTTATTGATCCTAAGTTGTATTGATGACTTAGGAATGTAGATACATGCAGGTCAAAGGATCGAAGGACCTACAATCTTCAAGTTCTAAAAAAAAAACATCTTCAAATTTTAATATTTTGTAATCAGTTGTGTTAAGAAACTAATATTCTGTAACGTCTACATTGATTCTGTAACATCTACACTAATTGTGTAACGTATATATTAATTGTGTAACGCTTCCACGGATTCGTAACGTCTATACTGATTATGTAACGCCTCCACTGATTTAGTTTTGTACCATTCTATAAATAGGGCACCATATTGTACATTTAAAGATACAATAAACTTATTCTATTCTAAAACTATCATGGTATCAGAACTTGGTTTCTAATCTAACGTCGGTCGACTTTTGAGTGACGACCGATCCTTGATACATCTTAGTGCTTGTTCTAGTGTTCGATTATGCTTTTATTTTGATCTCCTCTTGTTTCTCTTATGCGTCTTCACACACGTTTGTCTGTTGTACTAGTTCGTTTGCCTCTTTTCGCTTCTTCATTCATCAGCCAATCCGCCCACCATGTTCGCATAAATTTGATTTCTTCCAACTTGCATAACCATATGCCTGTCTCGAGATCCACACTTCTTGTCCTACCTGCCGTCGACTCTGGTGTCGATCTATTATCGACTCTGTTAATTTTTCGTTTCCGTTCGTCGTTGTCTCCGTTTCCGTCGTCGACTCCACTGTCCGTCAGTCGTTTCATTGATTCTGCTCCGATAGTCGTTCTGCCGACTTAGCTTCGTTAGTCGTTCCGCCAACTCAGTTCCGTTGACTATGTTGTCCCATTAGTTGTTCCACTGACTATGTTGTTCTGTTAGTCGTTCCGTCGACTCAACTCCGTTAGTCGTTCCGCTGACTATGTTGTCCTGTTAGTCGTTCCACCGACTATGTTGTTCCATTAGTCGTTCCGCCAACTCAACTCCATTAGTCGTTCCATCGACTATGTTGTTCCGTTAGTCGTTCCGTTGACTCAACTCTGTTAGTCGTTCCGCCGACTATATTGTTCCGTTAGTCATTCCGCCGACTCAACTCCATTAGTCGTTCTGTTGACTTTGTTGTTCCGTTGTTCAATTATTCTGCTGCTCGTTCGTGCACTGTTTGTTGATTCGAGTGCAATCCACGATGCCTGTCATGTCCGTTATCCGCGTACTGTACAATGTCGAGCATAGTTCGCGATGCTCGCATGCCTGTTAGTTGCAACACTATTGCAGATTTATCTGTCCCGCCTACTTATCTAAAGATTCTGTCCGTAATCATTTGCATGCATTCGTCGCGATCTGGTGTCCCCATGCAGAATTGTCGTCGACTTTATGTATATTCATCTTATTCGTTTGCAAACTTAAGTGGTTCCAATGCCACCACCTTGAGTTTGAGGGGGATGTTAAGAAACTAATATTCTGTAACATCTATATTGATTTTGTAACGTTTACACTGATTGTGTAACGTTTACACTGATTGTGTAACGTCTATATTAATTGTGTAACACCTTCATAGATTTTGTAACGTCTACACTAATTATGTAACGCCTCCACTAATTTAGTTCTGTACCATTATATAAATAGAGTACCATATTGTACATTTGATGATACAATAAACTTATTATATTATGAACTATCAAGTTGTGTGCTTAATCTCTTAATAATTATTGTTTTAGTGAAAAAAACAATCGGAATGTCTCTAGACCTTGGTGGTGTGGTACATTCTTCCAGAACTAAAAATACATAAATTGAGTAGTTTTTTTACTTTACTTTGACGTGTCGTCGATTCTACAGTTGAACTTGGACATCTCCGATCACGCGTTCCAGCTCTTCCGGGACTGTTTTCTTGATTCTTATTAGGAGATTTCGATTGCGGAGATTGGGAAGTATATAAAGATATTGGGGAGGTATTGCAGCTGAGTCAGCTTATCAATAGCAATTCAATTTCGGTTCTTATGCCCAGATTTTGCAATCTTCTCCAATTGAACAAGTCTGCTCAGGTACCAACCTTCCCTGTCACCTGTGAATGATCATCATCCACTATTTTGTAAATTTGCTAGTGACCACATAAGCCTTGGTAAATAATACGAACCAAAGTTGCAAATTTTATCAATAATGTAATAGCCATTGATCATTCTACACCATTTCCGACTTGTATGGGTTTGTCCTTTTATTGAGTTTGTGATGTTTTTGCGGTTTTAGGTTGAGGGTGTGTTCTGCTAGTTCAAGATCCATTGAGGTAATTTAGAAAGATTGTATCATTTTTTAGGATGAGCATATTAAACTTTAAAAAAAAAATAAAAAATTGGTGAATTTATTAATCAGGAGATGTTAGGGTAACCCATTTTGGGACACTCGGGATGTACACCAAGATCGATAGTGTCTATCCATCACGCATCGGGATTTGCACGCACAAACATTGATGTGCAAATGGATGGTGCCCCAGAAAAGTTCATCCTAGAATTTTCCTTATCAATATGGGTTGTTAGAGCATCTCAATGGGTTTGTGGATTGGGGGTAGATGTGAGACACTGGATAAAATAGACATCACACCCAAAAAGCCCTCTCCATTGGTAATGTGGATTAACAATGTGAAGATAATGTGGCACAAAAAGACATTCACACTGTGGATCCCTCTACTTGTAGAGGGTGCACGCACACCCTCCACCCTTGCCACGCCATCAAGAAAATTGAAAAAGTTGTCGGAGAGAATAAAAAACCAAAAAAAAAATCCCAATTCATTGTTTATGTTATCATATGGATGAACAATTGATCAAGATTTGGATGACCACATTGTCAAGCATGGCCTTCACATTGAATTGTGACATCAAGTATGGCGCTTGGTCAAGCATGGCTCTTACACATTGAATTGTAACATCAAGTATGGCTTCTACACTCTATGTAACTTGTACTCCTCTCCAATGTACAACTACTCTTCCATGCATTGTCAAATTACTTGTAATGTGGTGTATGACATGTGGTGTATGTGTTAGTTGTAAACATTGTATAAGTACATTTCATCATCATCACCAAAGGGCCTATATAAAGGGTGCCAACCTCATTGTAGAAACACATCAAGTTGTATACAACTTCTCATTTCAACTCTCTTATTTCTTCTCTTCTACTTTGTAGTTATAGTTCTTTGTAGTAGTATAAGTTAGTAGTTCTTCTACTTTCCTTCTTTAGTTTTAGCAAGTTCCATCTCAATTTACAACAGTTTAGACAAACACTTTGCATTTTATTTTTATTTGGTAGGCTACCTTTTAGAAATCTATATATAGTATACTATATATACATCATATATCATAAAACATTAAAAATTGTATGATATAATCGAAAATATAATTCGAAAACAACCCTTTTGAAAATATACGGATAAACAAAAAATTAAATAAAAAAACAAAAAGAGGAATTGGTGACAAAACGTAAACAAAATATTTTCTTTTGTACTTTTGTTAAATTTCATTTAATATCTTTTTTGAAAACAATTATCACATCTACCATCCACATTGTCCATTGGAGAAGGTTTTTAAAGTTCAATGTCTATTTAAGCCATATGGGATGGACATTCCTTTCACGATGATGACATGACATGATTCCACGCCCACAATACACATTTTGAATTGAAGATGTTCTTACAATGGAAGGTTTGTTTTAACCAAACTTAATAAAAAAAATTATTGTTGTTCTTAAAAAATAAAAAAATATTACTGGAAAAAGATAATAAAAAATTATAATTCGATTAACAATTTGATTTTCAAATGGCATGTTGAGACGCGGATCGAGGAGCACCTTTTTTAAGGTATTGGTGCAATGCACATGCTCTTGTTGATCGATTGTAGCTAGATGATGTAATGTAATTGAGATATGTTGTATATCTCTTGTTTTGGATTAACTTATATGCCATTTTAGATGGAATTTCAATAACATTGTAGACGCGCGCCGAACGCGTCAATAAAATATATTACCTAAACTAACTATTTTGTAGATAGTGGCAAATGGTCGATCCCACAAAGATTGATAGTCTTTATAAGGTAAGAAAATACAAAAAGGGAAATTGGGGTTTTAGAGAGAATGTTTAATAACTTTGTAAAAGAAAGATTCGATATGAGTGAAATCTAAGCTTTCGGTATCATGGACTTCATCACATAACTTAGAATGATTTCGTTAATCGTCGGTTTATGAAAGATATGAGACTCTATTATGACCTAGTGCAGCTATAGGCCCGGTGACGCACTCGGTTCCTTGCTCTTCTTGATCTTGATAGCCAAGTTACGTTCGTTGACTACTTCCCTAACCAAACACACAACCGGATCACTAGTGCTCTCGATTTAATGCGTTGGTTGCATTAGTTCGATTTGTGAAGGCACTACACCTAAAAAAGGAGATCGCTAGTGCTCCGATTTAGCTTAGATCCCTAAGGTACTTGACCTGGTCCCAAAAGGACTAACCAATCAGTATGGCCAACTGTCACAAGTAGGAGTCTATCGCGTGTGAGGACAAATGCTTTGACTTCAATGACTAAGGGTAATCAACCTAATATACATGCACAACGCTATACATACAATCAAATCTAACCCTAGGATTAAAAACAGTACTAAAGGAAATAAACGATAGAAGAGAATCAAGAATAACAGAATTAGATAAACCTCATAACGAAATCTTAAGTTGTAGACTCATCCGATCCACCTCCAACCTAGACGAAGGAGATTAGCCAGACATTGTCAAGCCAAAAACCTAGTTTTCTTCAAGTTCTCAAGTAAAATAAGAGAAGGTTTCGAAATAAAACCTATTTCTATTTATATGAAACCCCGAAAGTGGGTTTCAACCTAAAAAGTTCGAAAAAGTTAGAATTTTTTAGTTTTTGGGGTCCACGCCGCGCCTGGCGCCGCAACCATTGGAGGCCATGTTGTCACTCACGGCATGAAAGTAGTGAGCTTCTAGTCTGGACGTGGCAAGTCACGCCATGGCTTATTTTGTCCACGGCGCATCACCACGACACGGGCTGCTTCTCTAAATTGCAATGCGATTTTGGATCACTTAGAGGTCAAATTTGAAGAAGCTTGTGAGACATGAAAATGTTCAGCTTGAAGTATACTTTCCAACAAAGAAAACACAAGTCATTTGGATTTGAGATGAAGAAGTTATGGCCTTTATATTCAAGAGGGGTTCATTAAGAAACTTGACCAAACTTTGCCAACTTTGTGTCGCTTAATCCCGAACTTTGTACTTTCTTCCCGAGTGCCATATTTGCTTCATATTCATGTTCAAGGCTTGAAATACCTAAAATTCACAAAAGTGAGAGTTTGTCACCACAAATGAGAGATATAGAGTCCATAAACACCTAAAATCCTATACTAACTAATGCCTAAATACACACTTATCAATTGTGTTAGATCCGTGAACCTTGATTGAACCGAATTGACAAAGAAGAGATAAAAACAAGAGAATTAAAAGAGGAGAAGAAGATCTATTGCTGAATTGAACCACAAAACAACAATCCCACAACATTCAAGAGGCTGGACTCTCCAAAAACTCCAAGAGTTCACCAATTACAATCCACGTAACAACCTCCCTATCTCTACCTTACACCCATTATTTATACTACAAATAGGAAACACAAACACACCACAAATCATAGTAACTAACTTGTAGACTCTCTTAACTCACACATCTAGTATTTTCCACATATTATATGATTAGGGTCGTATCATTACTCCCCCCTTTAAAATCCACCTTGTCCTCAAGGTGGTGGCACATAGAGAATGGTTCAGCCTGGATCATGAAGCCAAGTGATGAGCCACCAATATAGACAAGTACCCAATGAATGTATACCATATGTTGTCCAAAACCCAAAAGTAGGAGGCAAGGGCGAATTTAGAAGAGAATGGCCATGCTTGAACCAATGTGAAGTCAGAAGTGGTAGTCAACCAATTAGACCAAGCCAATATCCAAATGTGTCTTGTAGCCAAATGAAGAACTTCCCACCAATAGGACTTATGTTGCGCACTTGTAGCAATAGGGAGTTTCCAAGAGGAAAATAACAACAACAAAATAAGTGCAAACATCTCAATTATGCTAGTTGATGTGTAGAAGAGCACTCTCGAAAGAGCGATAGTAGGATCAAAGAAGTGAACACATCATAAGACATTGGTAACCCCAAATCTACAACAACAAAAATCACAAATTGATCCCTTTGAAACTGCGAGAATGTGACAAACCAGACGTGTTGGCCTACTTGCTCGGTGAAGGTGATTGAGTTGGACAAACCCATGGAAATCCCCAGAACTGCATTGTGGCATTAAGTATTGTCTTATAAGGGATGCTAGAAATCCTCATAACTGCATTGCAAAGAGATGCTAGAAAACCTTCCTCAAACACAGAGAAGTGGCTTGGGAAAACAATTTTGTCATTGCAACTTGCAATGTAAGATGTTCTCCTGTTGCGAATTGCTTACCATCATACTTAAGTAGATTAGTTGGGGGTGGAAAAATGACCCACATAGCGACACAAAAGGAAGATATATGGGCACAAAATTGTAGTTGAGATCGAGTAGAACACCATTAACGCATATGTGTTGAACACAAACCTATTAAGAAGAGAAGACGATCCACATTTCCTCAACAACAAATCAGGTGCTAACATATCGTTCACTGAGTGCACAAGCAACTTAAAGAAGTTGCAGAAATACATAGATTGAGAACAATTTAGGATGCTGACATGAACCATGAGAAATGGTTTAAAACTATGTGGGCCGCCACATAAAGAAAGATGAAAGAAGTGTTAAACGAGGAGGATCAATGGTCCCATCCTGAAGTAGCTGCAAACATGTCATACACAACACTAATAACGAAGCACTTACCCCATTCTGTAGTTAACTTTCCCACCATCCATGCTCCTCGAGATCCCCATCGATCACCAACTATCATCTGCCCTAATTCAACTGATTCAGAGAGGCTGAAGAAATCAGCACAACACCTCCAGAAGATAGCCAACAAGAAGAAGTTGGATCAGGAGAATGTTTAGGGTTAATGTGGGAGGAAGTGGTAGATTTGGTGGATGGATTGGAGGTGGCGAAGCTTGAATTGATAAAAATGGGGTTAGCCAACACTCTGGAATCTGTCTCTATTGCTCTCTGCGCACATTGCGAGACTGCACATCGACGTTGGGGACGCTGCTCCACTTCATATTTGATTTGGAAACCTCTTCAACAGCCTTTGAATTTACAAGTATTAGCTTCTTCCTTTCCTGATCTAAGTTCTCAAGTTGAAGATCGGATGAAAGAGCGATCTCTGCTACACTCTTTTGCACACAATTGGTGACCGACGACGCAATAATGGTTGATAAGTGATCGAGCCTCGACATAATTTTGTCCAAACCCCTTTGAATCCATTCTTGATACAACGCTCTGATACCAATGTTAGATCCCTGAACCTTGATTGAACTGAATTGACAAAGAAGAGATAAAAACAAGAGAATTGAAAAAGGAGAAGAAGATTATTGCTGAACTGAACCACATAACAACAATCCCACAATAACCACATAACAACAATCCCACAATATTCAAGAGGCTGGACTCTCCAAGAACTCCAAGAGTTCACCAATTAGAGCATCTCCAATGGTAAATGTAGATTGAGACTGTGGATTACCGCCACATCATCAATTTTAAGGGGATGTGCACATTACATTGCGTAAATACACATTGAAGAGTAAAAACCTTCTCCAATCGATAATGTGGACTTTCCTTTTTTTTAAGCATTTTTTTTTCTTTCCCCTTGCTTTTAGGCAATTTTTATTTGTTTTTCATATTATGTAGGCTTTAAAAGTTTTTCAGTTTTTCTGTTTATGCGCATGGGCTTTTTTTTGTTTTATTATTTCGCTTTTATAAGATGATGTGGCATTGTGGACAGTGTCTATCGCACCCTCTAGATGTAGAAGGTGCGGTAGACAGTGTCTATGCCACATCACCAACACAGTGCCAATCCATATTCTCATTGGAGACAATTTTTTTACTCCAATGTCTATTCAATCCTATGTAGACACACATCCACCCCAATCCACAGCCCCATTGGAGATGCTCTTACAATCCACATAACAACCTCCCTATGTCTACCTTACACCCACTATTTATACTACAAATTGGAAACACAAACACACCACAAATCATAGTAACTAACTTGTACACTCTCTTAACTCACACATCTAGTATTTTCCGCATATTATATGATTAGGGTCGTATCACATTGGTTTTGTTAGAATTGCATCAATTTCTTTGTTTGTTAATTAGGTCTAGATTTCTTTGGCTTGGGAAGGATTGGCATTTCCATGAGTTACAACATCAGTACTATGTTTTTCCTTGGATTATCTGATTAAGTTTTTTCGCTTTCATCGTTAGCTTTTTCTCCATATTTGGTCATGTCAAGAATTGGATGGCTAATGCCCCATCTCTGTGCTTGGAAGAAGATGTTCGTAAATTAGTGAATTGAAACTATGTAATAAAAGTTTTATCAATGAAGAGGAAAAAACACAAACAAACAAAAATAAAACCAAAGTAATTATCAGACCTAAGCACGGGTTGTGAGAATTGCAATCGCTTTATTCTAAGTATTGTCTACTCCAATTGCTCGAGTGTTAAGAGTTCTACGCTTTGTTATCTTATTTAGAGAAAAATTACAATCATAGTGTTTCTTTTTTTTTTTTTTTGAAAAGAACAGTCAAGTAGACATTGAATAAGGAAAAGCGAGGCCTAATGACAACCTAAATGCTAGTGACGATAACCCTTGGGAGAATAACCATTAGCGCGCATGAGATTCGTATAGTTTGGAAGATTGTTTTGAATAAATCTGCATTTCGCAGTTTATTGATCTTTTTTCTTTTTTCTTTGATTACCATAGGTTTCCGAAACGCCACATGTTTTTGATCTAAGTTGTATTGATGACTAGGAATGTAGATACATTCAGGTCAAAGGATCAAAGGACCTACAATCTTCAAGTTCTCCAAAAAAAAAAAAAACTATCTTCAAATTTTAATATTTTGTGATCAGTTTTGTTCTGAATCTCTCTCTCCTCTCTTTTTTTTTTTTGGAAGTGGCTATGAATCTCTTAATAACTACTGTTTTAGTGAAAAAACAATCGGAATGACTCTAGGTCTATGTGTTCAGCAGTACCATTTGACTCTTATTGAGTAAATAAATATCGTCACTTATGAATGATGAAACCTGTATTTTCATATTTCTCAGTTTGAGGCATTAAAGGCTGATGATAGGGCTTGCCTTCCCCATTAAATCATATGTTCTTGTTTCTCTATATTTGTTACTGTTGGATGTGTTTAAGCTAGATAAGCTCAATCTTATTGGAGTGTATGGGTGCGTAGTGACTAAACTAAACCTTGTATGAGCAGCCGCCAACAAGTTACCTGTTATTGCCATCATGTGATAATGCTTCATCTTTTGTTTTCTTATTTTCCTGCACCTTCTAAAATTATTTCCACAAGAATCATGACTAAACATGGTTTCTATGATATTTCTGAAATATAGGTAATTATTTCCACAAGAATCAAGCTTACATTTTAAAAAATAAACTATTTGGCAAACTTGAAAATTATTCTTGACATATGAATTGGGAAATGAAAGTGGATTCCACTCAAAAAAACTGAAGGGGATCTCTTCTGAAGTTCTTGGTCATCCATGGGCTTTGAGACAATTATAATTAAGTAATTATCTCCCTATGTGCAGTGACGCTCTTACATTACTGGTCATGCTATCATAACCGGCATTGCTATAATCAAAATAACCTGGTGATTGTCCTAGCAAGTGTTCTGTCTCTTGAGGATTTTGTTCTATCCATGCATGCTTTTCCGACAAACGTAGTCCCTCTAGCTCCATTGCCACTTCCTTCATTGATGGCCTTTCCTCACCGCTCAATCTTAAGCATCTTTTTGCAAGATTAGCAACCTCCTGAATCTGATCAATATCTCCTTCTTTTACTACCACATCTAGAACTTCGATGAGGCGATTTTGTTTCATTGTAGAAACAAAAAACATAGCAAGATTTCGCTCTTCTTCAGGTTTCTCGAAGCACAAAACCTTCTTGCCTGTTAAAAGCTCCACTAAAACAACACCAAAACTATAAATATCACTTTTATCTGTTAATATGCTCGTGTGCAAATATTCTGGATCCAGGTAACCCATTGTCCCCTGTACTAAAGTAGATAGCTGAGTTTGATCCAAAGCCACCAACCTTGAAGCTCCAAAATCTGATACCTTTGATGTATATTGATTGTTTAGTAGTATATTAGTGGACTTGACATCTCTGTGAATAATTGGTTGTGAAGCAAATGAGTGTAGGTAGGCAAGAGCTTCTGCAGTTTCTGCTGCTATCCTTAAACGAATGCGCCATGATAGGGAAGACTTGTGTTCACTATGTATATGGTTGTATAGCGTCCCGTTTTCAATGTATTCGTAGACTAGTAATGGAACTTCAGTTTCCAAACAACATCCCAAAAGCTTTACAACATTTCTGTGGTTTATTTGGGAAAGGATAAAAACTTCATTTATGAATTGCTCAATCTGATTCTTGTCTACTATTTTCGACTTCTTAATGGCAACGATTCTCTTATCAGATAGAATCCCTTTGAAGACAGTACCATAGCCTCCTCGACCAAGGATGTGACTCTCATGGTAGTTGTCTGTTGCCTTTCTCAGCTCTTCTGATGTAAAGATCTTTGTTGTTTCAGCTGAGCGTTCACATGAGGTAAGGTGTTGCTGTAAAAGCATGCCTCCATTTTGTTGGAAGAATTTTTCTTTGAGTCTGATGAGCTTTCGTTTCTGAAGAACCCAGTATATCCAAGAACTTACAATGAACAGAAAAAAGATGCCCGAGCTGGGACCTGAGAAGTGTGTAAAAATTGATGAGGACGCTATAAGGAAGCAATGTTTAAGTTCTATGCTGTTCTATTTGACTAAGACACTGGGTTAAGGTAGGAGTGATTGCACATTTAAGGATTTGCACTTTGGAAGATTGGATTTGTAGGATAAGTATGCAAACTAAATTGTGTAATTTAAGTTCCCTCGTATACTAATCGGGAAATGGTTGGTGAATATATTTTTTGACACACATCAGTCATGGGTACACGTTGAGAGTTATGTCGGGCATAAATCTAAAGGTCGGACTCACCTTTTCTATAATTTAAGGACATGGAGACCATGTATATAATAGCTTATATACTTATATTTTTTTTCTCATTTTTCATTTCTTATTCACTCTAGAAAGTTCTTGTTAATTTTTCCTTTATTCTCTTACATTTTGAATTTTTATATACAAAGAGCTTTACAAATGGAGTATCCATATCTTTTTAAGTGTCGGATTCGTTTCAAGTGTTAACACAGGTACTTTGGGTTAGAGTGAAGGGTTCGGGTAACATAGGTTGAGAGTGGGTACAAAATCTCTAAATAAGGAAAAAAGGAAGTGTTAACTTAGTTTTGTACTGCTGCACCGTGGTTTGCTGATATTTTCCTGTGATTAATTATCTATTCGGCTTTCCATTAGGACTTCAAGAGGTTTTAGAATGGACGTATGCCTAATGTTTATGATGGTTATGTATCTTCAGTCTCCTGGATCTTTATTTGTGATTATGGTTTGTGTGAGAAAATGCCCATGGGAGAGCCATGAAATTTGAACTTGCTTGTCAAAAAGAAAGTTGATCATACCTAAGATAAGTCGCATCACTGGAACTTGTTTCTTAGAATATGTGCATCCTGACCCTCCTTTTGTGACATTTATGCCATCTCCATAATAGCTTGCTGGACAATAACAATCATAACTTCCTATTGTGTTTCTACAATAATTCTTGAAGCAGGAATTCTTTTCTGGATGGGCGCACTCATCAATGTCTGCAAGTTCATGAGGGAGAGACAAGCCATTAGTAGACAATCTAAGCAGAAGAAATCAATGTTGAAGTTTACATACCTTGGCAGCCATTTTCGAGATAAGGATTTCCTTCGTAACCTTCATTGCAACGACAAAGATATCCAGGTCCATTACTTGAGTCTATGCAGCTGGCATTTTGCCTGCAAGCATAGCTACTTTGATTTCTCTGTGCTTCCTTGCATGTTAAATTTCTAATAGCCCAGTCTATTACCACTGGCGGAGCTACTCCATTTTCGTGATTGTATTCCACTCTATTACTGAAATTCCAGAGATCTGATACATAAAATGTGAACCAGTCATTATCAGCGAGGAAACTATAGCTGCATCGATTGAAGTTCTTGATTGTGTTATGATGATTTCGGTTCGTTATAGACAGGTTTAAGAATTGAACATCCTTTGGAATCGCCGTCTGACAGCATCCAATGCCGGAGCAAGATCCATTCAAGACGTTGTCGGGGCTGTTGCAAGAGGAATAACAACCACTCTCGAAACTCAACCCACTGGAGTCAGACATGAAGGCTGACGTGTCGCAACCGATGGCAGTGAATTTGTTCCGAGTATATGAGACCCTGTAGCCTTCCGTCAAAGTGAGCTCCATGTAGTATGAATCATCCGTTTCATTACCGTCACTGGTGTAACACCCGACTGCAGCCCATATGAGAAGTGTTGCTTGGCCTTGCAAGGATATGTCTATGATGGGGATCGAGTGACTTCCTTTGTTGAATAACCTTGGAGGATTGTATGAATCATTGCAGTAAAGCTGGAATGTCCTAGTGCCTTATCGAAAACAATCAGGATTGTCCCCAAGGCCGAAAGGGTATGGGATGCTGATGTTTCCACACTTGTCTTGGCAACCCGGCTTTGTTTGGGGCAAGAGCAGAGCGTCAATGGACCATACCGATAATGATACCCCAAGCAACACAGTCCAGATCATTGCTGTGCATGCAAAATTTGAGTAGGTGAGTTTCTATCAACCTGTAATGGTTCTTTGCTTAAATGGATATATGCATCAGTATTTCTTTTGAGACGGTGCCTAATGTTGAATGGTCTCTCATATGTCACTATTTCTTTTGACTTGCTTAAATCACCAGAAGAAAATGTAATTATATGGAGCCGAAAAGCCAAAATGTGACTGCTTCAACCAATGTACAGTGATCATTCCATATAAATATAATTGGTACATCGTATACTACATGGTGATTCATTGATATTTGTTGGATAATTGACATATTCTTACTGTAATTTGCAGTTCTAATTTGTTAGCTGGTGATCTGGTCCACAAACTAAATTTTAGATCAATGTTTTCTGCGTCTTAGTGATGCTCAATCATTTGACATTTTATACATATTGCCCTATGGTATTTTCACGTTTTCATACGTATGATGCAAGAGAAAGCTTTTTCCTTAGTTGTATGTGCTATGTGTTTTGTCAACCTTTTATGTAGTCTTTTTTTGAAGGGCGTTTTTAGTAAATATCAATAGTTTGACTCTGACTTGAATGAAATATGATTTTATGGGGTTATTTAATAAGCTTTTAAGCCATTTGCTTCCGTCAGATATTGAATTCATTATCATATTGACCTGGTCAGTTTGCACAAACCTGGAAAAAATGGTTTAATCTTGAATTAAAATAATAAAGTGCTTCCTGAGCTTGTTCTTGCATGATCTATTACTGGACTATTGACCTTTAAAAACACTGCCATCTTAGTCTTCTGGATTCTCTGTCTTTTTGACGGTAACTGCTCTCCATCATGTCATTATTTTTATTATATTTTGCCTGTTTCTTAGCAAAACAGCAAACTTCTTTTGTGTTGTTTACTTATAGCAAAGATGAACCAGCAAAGTCAAGGGGCTTGGTGCTGCTGCCGCAAAGATGATTTAAGCAGGTGACTTCCTAGCTAAAACATGAACACATATCTGATTAAATAATTGCGTTACTGTGTGGTATTATCAAGTTAGTAGTAGGTTATGAAAGTAAAGATAGTTTTATACTGCAATATCCCTCATATTTTCTTCTTATAGCTCACTAGGTTTCTGCATCAGGGCCTTAACTGACTAGGCATGAGAAGAATCCAATGAGCTTTCTTGGATTAATTATTAATGATATTTTGACACATCTCGAGGTGTATCACGTAGTTTCCAAGTAGGTGATTGACTTTATTGTCTTATCGTCTCATAGTATCATTTTTCAGAATAGTAGTCAGGTTATTATACTCCAAATATTATTTTCGCAACTACTTGGTTGGATCAACGATACTATGTATAGTACTTCAAATCAATGTGTTTAATGATGTAATAATTTTATAGCTATATGTACTTTTGGAGTTACCATCTTGATATGAAAATTAGCTTGTATGAAAGCACTTGATATAGATACTGTTGTTCTGTTGTAGATACTACATACAAAAAAAATCAATAGTATTGTGTTCAAAACCAATTATTTTACTGTATGAGACTCTATGTATAAATTTTGGGATATATTACAACTTTCTAGAGCTCATCTCCAATTCCTCAAAAAATATAAAGTTTGGGTTATTTAAGCTTTTCATGCATTCTCCTTTTATATTCTAGTCTTTTCGAGGCGTTCATTAAATTCTTTGAAAAGGATAAGGTTGTTCAATTTTTATAATAAGGGCCCAATCCAAGGTGAGGAGAGTGTGGTGACTAGTTTTATGTATGGGCTACAAGTGTGAAGTGAGGTTCACTCCAAAATGCCAAGGCAAGATAGAGTGTCCACTCCACACTTATGACCCTTATTTTTTTTTTATAAGTAGTCTATGTGGGACTATCCCAACATCTCCAACAAAGGTCACATACTTTCGATGCATGCATGCGTGACATAGTCATTGAAGTTCTGGATTGTGCTTTGAGATGAATGCTTGCACGTGTTAATGTGTGTCTAAATGACTTCAACAACTTTTGAACAAATGTCTTCGAAAGTATGTCATAAATTATAAAATTACCATCCAAATTGGTAATCATATTGACCTGGTACCTAAGCGTGTGCTAGATCGATGTGAATAAGTTTATCATTTGGGGAAAGTCTTGCTTGATTTCCCATTTAGTTCGTCTTTGAAACTTGCTCATCATATTGATGAGGACATAATGAAAATGTAGAGTCCCAGGTTTTATAAATTGTAACTTTTTATAGTATTTTAAAGGATTTTTAATGTGCGCCTTTGTGTGCATGAAATTGAGCGGAGTGGAAGAGTTATGTAGCTAATCTAGTGTTTTCCAAGACGTTCCTTAAATTCTGGTGCCCCCAAGTGTTTCTTGTTATCATTGATATCCATTTTCATTATTTTTGATTTTGTTTTTTAAATTATCAGTTGTGTTCTGAATATCTGAATAACTACCGTGAATAAATAATTTGAATGTCTCTAACTCTATACTTTCAGCCGTCTTATTTGATTCTTTATTATTGGGTAAACAAATGCCATGCCATTACTCATGAAATCATATTTTTTTGTTTCTCAATTTGAGGTACTCATGGCTGATGTGGGACATAAGCTAGATAAAGTGATAAGCTCAAATGCCATACTTCATTAAATCATATTTTCTTGTTTCTCTATGTTTCAAAATTCAAACTCATCATGGATGGTGGTTCAGCCAGATAAGCTGTTATACATTTTCAAATTAAATGGATAGTCTGTAGAGTGGCTTAATGGGTGCAGTTGAAACGGCTCTGTAGAGTGGCTTAATGGGTGCAGTTGAAACGGTTGAAACGGCTCTGTAGAGTAGCTTAATGGGTGCAGTTGAAACGGCTCTCCATTAAGGAATTATTGAAATGGCTCTCCATTAAGGAATTATTGAAACTGCTCTCCATTAAGGAATTATTGAAACTGCAAAGGAATTAATTGCTACATTATTCCATTACATCAATGCTTGACTCCATTTTCACCCCAACTGGTCATGACCAGTGCTCTATAAAAGGGGAGGTTTGGGGAGGAAGTAGGGATCTCGAAATTCACTAGCAATTGCTCTTGTTTTTCATCTTTCACTACTGCAAAGTGAAAGGTGGGTATACTTCATCGTATCCTTTAGGATATTTGCTGACTCTTGCAGTGTAGAGAGCAAAAATTCCTTTAGGAAAGTGGCAGTGGTACACGCTTTGAAGTCAATGGCTTCAATCAAAGAACTGTCGTCTAACATTGTGAATTTGGATCGCTTCGATGGAGGCGATTTCCTGAGGTGGCAGAAGCGAGTACATTTCCTGCTAGTGGCTCTTCATCTGGTGTATGTTTTGGATACACCAAAACCTATGGAGTCCGACGATGAAACTGTCGAGCAGATCAGGAAGAGGCAGAAATGGGAGACAGATGACCACACCTGCAGTGGTCACATTCTGAACGCCATGAAAGACTCACTGTTCGACCTCTACCATGATGTCTCCTCTGCCAAGGAGCTGTGGGAGAAATTGGAGGCAAGGTATCATAAGGAGGATGCGACAAGTAAGAAATTTCTTATATCAAAGTTTATTAATTTTAAAATGGTTGATGAAAGGTCTGTCATGGAACAATTCCGTGAAGTTGAGAGAATTAGAAATAATTTCTCTCAACACAATCTTATCATGGATGAAACAATTGTTGTGTCTTCTATTATTGATAAATTGCCCGCATCTTGGAAGGAGTTCAAACGAACTCTTAAGCATAAAAAAGAGGACATATCTCTTGATGAACTTGCTAACCATCTTCGTGTAGAAGAGGATTGTCGCATGCAGGAAAATGAAAAAGAGCATAATGCTCAGGAAATTTCAAAGGTGCATGTGATGGAAGCGGCTAAGTTCAAAAAGCCCCTGTTGAACATGTGACGGCCCCAATTTTTCCGTGCAATTGGGTACGCCCGGCCTAGACCCGTGCAGGCCCCAAGTCCTCACTTGGTAACCTGACGAGCCTAGTCAGCCTTCAATTTAATCAATTTTAGTACTTTATGAAAGAGTTATTGCAATAATACACAGCGGAAGACTAAACAATAAATAACAAGGGGAAATAACTCAATCAAAGGGAAATTATGAATTCTATAATTGTGGAAAACCCTGGGTATTCATGTACGATTCGATAAGCATATATACATGATACCAGTCTCACCAAAACACCAAGTTCAATAATTCCAGAAACATAAGTAAGAAACGATATACAAAAAAGCAAAACATAAAACCTACTCTAGGGTTCCTCAAGTCCAGCCGCTCATATAAAGTCTCATAGGCAAGGTCCCTTGCCTCTATTGCACTCCGCTATATCTGCACCCACCGTCACAAACTAGACGGTGAGCAACTGAGAGAAATCGAAAGTAATGCCAGAAGAATATAACAGTAATTCATGAATTATCAATCAAGGCAGTCTAAATATCATGCAGGAATTGAAAGACAGGAAGCTAAATAAACAAGGTGCATGATAGGCAGACTGAAAACAATAACAATCGAAACATGCGTGTTCTACGAGTCAAGAGAGGCCATAAGTGGTCTAAAATCCACAACAATACCACAACAATCTACAACAATCCAGTACATGGTATCACACAATCACTAGGGGTGGTCAAACACTCGTGCGCACGAGTGCCCGCGTTTTATCCCTTCTAGTGCAGGCCGCATGTACCTTCGAGACACACACTTATGCCAAGAACACACATACAAGGAATATGGAATGGAATGCCAACAAGTAGATAATAACAAACACAACGGAATGAAAATGAATCACATGATATTTTCTTAGCTGGCTTAGTAACGTACAAATGTTTTTTAGGGCAAGTGTACTTACCTGATCTAGCGTGACCCGGAACTCACTCCGAGACTTTAACGCGCTTCCCGTGTTTCTCGGCTACCTGGCAATGGTTTAAGTCCCGAATATAGGTTTAGGATTAGTATTTAGTTTTATGATAATACTCATGAACTTTGTTTCAATTCCTTCAATTAATGCAACCCATACTATCGTTGATGTCCTTTATACCTTTGGTTAGGCTCTTGGTGGGTCCATGTATTAAGCCTATATCCACCTAAGTAGGCTCGATATGTGGATAATTATTAGGCCTGGACATATGGGCTCGTTATTACATTTTATGTATTTGTTTTGGGCATTAAGTTGTGCTTATCATATTAAACTCTTATTGGGTTTTACACAACCTATATACACACCAATTGAGACTTGTTATGGACTTATATTGAAATGAGTGGATTGGGCCCTTGTTGGGCCTTATTACAAGTCCATATTCATTTAAAACAAATGTCTATACTTATAATCTTGTTTACTTATTCTCAAACCTACAATAATATACATTATGGTCACACACACACAATTGATGTGTACACCCCACTGGTGTGCACACTAACACTTCACACACCCCGCTGCCTTATGCACACACAACCCGCTGTTGTGTGCACCCCACTGTGATTTTCCATGTTCACATGCATTAGTACATCACTTTATTACTTGAAATTTTGTTATATACACATTTTCTAACATGCACCCCATATACAACTATTGTGTACACCCCACTGTGGTGTACACATACAGTGCTGTGTACACCCCACTGTGGTGTACACACCCACTGTTGTGTACACCCCATTGTGGTGTACACCCCTTACACAACATTCACACCTACATACACTTATGTAAATCGAAGCCCATACATATACAACTGTTAACGTTTTTCATCAAAACATCACCCACTATACACCCAAAACAGCCCCACATGGGAGTCACCTCCGGCCAGCAGGGTCGCCGGAGGTTGACCTCCGGTCAACACCATCCAAACCGTGGTGTTCATCATCATCATAGCAGTCCCAAAATCCATCCAAAAGAAAAGAACGTGAAAACAGTGAGTAAAGTGGAGAGAGAGAGAGAGGGACGGTCGAGGTGGCTCACCTTGGTGTCTCCGGTGATCGTCCGTGATTCCAGCATCGTAGTGGGTGGCGGTGGTGACTAGAGAATGAGGGAAGGAGGCGGTTGAGAGTGAGAGAGTGTACCAACCGAAAAGAGAGAAGAAGGGAAGAAGGGAGAGAGAAGCTTACCTCGATGTCGCTGGTGGGTGTTGGGACGTCAGGTTCGTCAATGGTGGCGGTGGTGGTCGTCCAGCCGAGGGTGGGAGGACTGTGACGTGAGGGAGCCGAAAGCATGGAGGAGATCAGTCGAGAGTGAGTGATGAAACGAGAGAGAGAACGAGAGAGATCGGAGAGAAAGAGAGGGAGACTCACCTCGTCGGGGTCCGTGACGCCGGTGGGAGGCGGCGGCAGTGGTGAGAGGGAGGAGTGAACAGTGACGGTGGTAGTTTGGAGGAGATGATGAATAGTGTACATTAGGGTTTTAGGGTTTCATTTGTTTTTATATATGTGACTTAAGGTGAAATGACCCTTTTGCCCCTGATTTTTAAACTTGCCCAACACTTGGATAACTACCCTTATGAGTCATTTGGCTCATCCTCCTAATCTAACCCATGTACACATCTCTATGACCATCCAATGGTTCTCTTCACTCACTTGTGTCATTTTAATAATCCTATCCATATTAACCCATTAGATTAACCTTATTAAATTATAAATAAGGTCACAGTAATTCTCGCTTACTCAGTGCACCGTGTCCCGCCTTCGACACGCTTCTCGAGGCGGTCCCACTATTGGGATTCGAATAAATTCCCTCATGTTTAAGTTATACTTTGTTGTTAGAATTGTATTTCCTCAACTTAGGTCATATTTTTCATTTGACTTTGTTTATTAATAACATCCACTAAAACGTTTCCCGAAAACCCTGTTTAACTAGGCGCCATCTCACTCAATTAAAATATAGCCCAAACGGCTCGAGACCCGTAAGATACTAATATACTAATACATGCATTATCATCCACAAATAACCAATTTTTTTGGGTCGTTACAGTCTCCCCAACTAACAAGAATTTCGTCCTCGAAATTAGTTCTAAATCGAGTGAATAAGGAGAACTACACCTATTCGCAAGTCGCCCAAACTGCGGGCTTACAGCCGCTTCAGACAGCTTGGATCCTCTATCTCAAACTGCGGACTACCTCAGAGTCACTTCAGACAGCTCGTTCCTCATCGTTGAACTGCGGACCAATGCAAAGTCGCTTCAGACAGCTCAATAAGCCATGACCAACTGTGGACTCTCACGAGAGACGCTTCCAACAGCTCAACATTAGGTATTGAACTGCGAACTTGTACAAAGTCTCTTCGAACAACACAACATCTTAAATCCACTGCCTTTTTTCCACATCTACCAAACTGTGGGCCTCTGCCACTTCGAATAGCTTGATTTTTTTCTTGGTCTTCAGACTTCGGGTCCCAACCACTTCAAACAGCCTAATTCAACTACGGTCTCTCTAGACCGCTCCCGTTTCCCAAAATGGTAGGAATGCCAACGACCTCGTCGCAAACATCGCCCACTACCACGACTCAAGCTTGGTGATCACGACATAAGACACTACGATCGCGACTTGTACGTCATACTCGTGAAAACCTCCCAATCCACTCGCGTCTCGACGCAAGTTTATCTATACCCAGGCAGTAAAATAGATTCGACAAAGTTGTAACCGTGGCCACCATGTACACTACGTGTCCATGCATCGTAAGATGAATCACAACCAGTCTGGTCCTGCCTCTCTTTAGGTGTACTTGTGGCTAGTTTTGGCAACTCATTATGCTCAAACTTACCATCTCTTTCGGTCTCTTATCTAAGTTAGGTCTGTCTCATCCTAGACAACACTGCTAAGTTTAAACGATACCACTCTAGCCAGTATCAACCCTAACTCTGTCACATGACGTCCAACATCCTATTTAAATACCTAAAGCTTCATTTTATCGGTTCCATGCATGTTGTAGAATAATCAGGAAAATTCTTTACCTCCGGTGGGATCACGAACCACTATCAGCAGGCTCAGTCGCCATGTGCACGTCCTCAATGGCCTGAAGCTGATCGTCGTCCTGCTGGTTCTCGTACAAATCGGGACATCGGTTCTGAAAATGTCCGGGTTGTCCGCACTGGTAACACACCTTCCACTTTCGAGAACCACTATCATCGTTTAGATTCCTCGTTCGTTTCCCGTCATGTCTCTCTGATCGGTGCTCTAACTGCAACTCGGGTCGATCAGGCTCAATTTCCTCGTGGTGAGTACTCAAGTAACTCTCCTTAGCCAAGCTTCGCTCATAAGTCCTCTACAACGTCCCTGGCTCGATCGAAATGATCGCACCTCCGATTTCGGGTAGTAGACCCTCAATAAAGTAGTACACTCAGTCTGCCTCCGTGCTAGCTGATCCTCCAGCATATGGTAATAACTGCAAAAACTAACCCATGTACTCCATGATGGACTCATCTGTTGTCTCAGGGAAGTGAACTCGTTTCTCTTGGCTCTCATCACGGTGGGAGGAAAGTACTTCATTTTGAACTGGGTCTTGAACACTATCCAGTCCCTCGGTATGCCTCTGGTACTCACAATCGTAGTCCACCAATCGTCAGCTTCTCCCTGAAGCATGGATGAGGAAATCGTCGCTCTCATGTGATCCTCCGTAGCTATGATGTGGTGTATCTTCTCGTGACTCTTCAGGAACAACTCTGTTGCGGTCACGTCAGTGCCTCCATAGTAAACGACAGGGTCGTGCCTCTTGAACTCTCACCATTGCCTGGCCTCAATAGTCTTCGTAATGTCATACACTGCCGGTGCACGAGGTACAACCGCCATCACTGGTGTCATTGAAGTGGTGGAAGGAAGCAAAGTCATGGTTGTAACCCCCGGTGTGTTTGCCTCTTGAGTAATGGTTACTCTAGTCGTTGATGGTACCGATGCAACAGCAACTGACGCCCTCATTATCGCCAAAATCTCTTCCAACTATCGCTCCTGAGATGCGACTCTCTGCGTCAAAGCTTGAAACTCGTCGATGCTAACAGCTCGAGTACTCGACGTCCCGCTGTCGTCACTAGGACCCCTCTGATCCGCCATCGCTATCTCATAACGGAAGCGTATTTTCGAATCAGTGGATAGCTACCGATACCATATAATACACACAACAATCGTAATATGTATAAACATCACATCCGGCTTATCCCACTCCCCAACTAGGATTCTAAGTCAGGATCATAGGGTTTCCACTCTAAGTTCAACCGTTCCTAACTTCCGCTGGTTTAAATGGCTTGTGTTTTATGAATTTAAATCAAGAGTCATGTCTATACAACCTTGCGCTCTGATACCAACTGTGACGGCCCCAATTTCCCCGTGCAATTGGGTACGCCCGGCCTAGACCCGTGCAGGCCCCAAGTCCTCACTTGGTAACCTGACGAGCCTAGTCAGCCTTCAATTTAATCAATTTAGTACTTTATGAAAGAGTTATTGCAATAATACACAGCGGAAGACTAAACAATAAATAACAAGGGGAAATAACTCAATCAAAGGGAAATTAGGAATTCTATAATTGTGGAAAACCCGGGTATTCATGTACGATTCGATAAGCATATATACATGATACCAGTCTCACCAAAACACCAAGTTCAATAATTCCAAAAACATAAGTAAGAAACGATATACAAAAGAGCAAAACATAAAACCTACTATAAGGTTCCTCAAGTCCAGCCGCTCATATAAAGTTTCCAAGGCAAGGTCCCTTGCCTCTACTGCACTCCGCTATATCTGCACCTACCGTCACAAACTAGACGGTGAGCAACTGAGAGAAATCGAAAGTAATGACGAAGAATATAATAGTAATTCATGAATTATCAATCAAGGCAGTCTAAATATCATGCAGGAATTGAAAGACAGGAAGCTAAATAAACAAGGTGCATGATAGGCAGACTGGAAACAATAACAATCGAAACATGCGTGTTCTACGAGTCAAGAGAGGCCATAAGTGGTCTAAAATCCACAACAATACCACAACAATCCACGACAATCCAGTACATGGTATCACACAATCACTAGGGGTGGTCAAACACTCGTGCGCACGAGTGCCCGCGTTTTATCACTTCTAGTGCAGGCCGCATGTACTTTCGAGACACACACTTATGCCAAGAACACACATACAAGGAATATTGAATGGAATGCCAACAAGTAGATAATAACAAACACAACGGAATGAAAATGAATCACATGATATTTTCTTAGCTGGCTTACTAACATACAAATGCTTTTTAGGGCAAGTGTACTTACCTGATCTAGCGTGACCCGGTACTCACTCCGAGACTTTAACGCGCTTCCCGTGTTTCTCGGCTACCTGGCAATGGTTTAAGTCCCGAATATAGGTTTAGGATTAGTATTTAGTTTTAGGATAATACTCATGAACTTTGTTTCAATTCCTTCAATTAATGCAACCCATACTATCGTTGATGTCCTTTATACACTGGTTAGGCTCTTGGTGGGTCCATGTATTAAGCCTATATCCACCTAAGTAGGCTCGATATGTGGATAATTATTAGGCCTGGACATATGGGCTCGTTATTACATTTTATGTATTTGTTTTGGGCATTAAGTTGTGCTTATCATATTAAACTCTTATTGGGTTTTACACAACCCATATACACACCAATTGAGACTTGTTATGGACTTATATTGAAATGAGTGGATTGGACCCTTGTTGGGCCTTATTACAAGTCCATATTCATTTAAAACAAATGTCTATACTTATAATCTTGTTTACTTATTCTCAAACCTACAATAATATACATTATGGTCACACGCACACAATTGATGTGTACACCCCACTTGTGTGCACACTAACACTTCACACACACCATTTGTTTTGTGCACACATACCCGTTGTTGTGTGCACCCCACTGTGATTTTCCATGTTCACATGCATTAGTACATCACTTTATTACTTGAAATTATGTTATATACACATTTTCTAACGTGCACCCCATATACAATTGTTGTGTACACCCCATCGTGGTGTACACACATAGTGATGTGTACACCCCACCTGTGGTGTACACACCCTTGTTGTGTACACCCCATTGTGGTGGTGTACACCTCTTACACAATATTCACACCCCTTACAACGAAACATTCACACCTACATACACTTATGTAAATCGAACACCCCAATTTGGGGGTGTGCACATACACATATGACCACACCCCATACATATAGAACATCCACCCCACACAACGTTTCACCAAACCGTTTCATCAAAACATCCACATATACTTCACACAACTACATCTACACACTCCAACACAAACTCACATGGGAGTCACCTCCGCCGCCAGGTCGTCGCGGAGGTCGACCTCCGGTCAACACCATCCAAACCGTGGTGTTCATCATCATCATAGCAGTCCCAAAATCCATCCAAAAGAAAAGAACGTGAAAACAGTGAGTAAAGTGGAGAGAGAGAGAGAGGGACGGTCGAGGTGGCTCACCTTGGTGTCTCCGGTGATCGTCCGTGATTCCAGCACCGTAGTGGGTGGCGGTGGTGACTAGAGAACGAGGGAAGGAGGCGGTTGAGAGTGAGAGAGTGTACCAACCGAAAAGAGAGAAGAAGGGAAGAAGGGAGAGAGAAGCTCACCTCGACGTCGCCGGTGGGTGTTGGGACGTCAGGTTCGTCGATGTGGCGGTGGTGGTCGTCCAGCCGAGGGTGGGAGAACTGTGACGTGAGGGAGCCGAAAGCATGGAGGAGATCAGTCGAGAGTGAGTGATGAAACGAGAGAGAAACGAGAGAGAGAGAGAAAGAGAGGGAGACTCACCTCGTCGGGGTCCGTGACGCCGGTGGGAGGCGGCGAAGTGGCGAGAGGGAGGAGATGAACAAGTGACGGTGGTAGTTTGGAGGAGATGATGAATAGTGTACATTAGGGTTTTAGGGTTTCATTTGTTTTTATATATGTGACTTAAGGTGAAATGACCCTTTTGCCCTTAGATTTTTAAACTTGTTCAACACTTGGATAGCTACCCTTATGAGTCATTTGGCTCATCCTCCTAATCTAACCCATATACACATCTCTATGACCATCCAATGGTTCTCTCCTCACTCACTTGTGTCATTTTAACAATCCTATCCATATTAACCCATTAGATTAACCTTATTAAATTATAAATAAGGTCACACAATTCTCGCTACTCGGTGCACCGTGTCCCGCCTTCGACACGCTTTCGAGGCGGTCCCACTATTGGGATTCGAATAAATTCCCTCATGTTTAAGTTATACTTTGTTGTTAGAATTGTATTTCCTCAACTTAGGTCATATTTTTCATTTGACTTTGTTTATTAATAACATCCACTAAAACGTTTCCCGAAAACCCCGTTTAACTAGGCGCCATCTCACTCAATTAAAATATAGCCCAAACGGCTCGAGACCTGTAAGATACTAATATACTAATACATGCATTATCATCCACAAATAACCAATTTTTTTGGGTCGTTACAGAACAGGCCTAACAAGCCTAGAGGTTTCAAAAAGCCTAATGTTTCGGGAAAACCAAACAACCAAAACCAGAATCAAAGGAAGCAGAAAATCACTTTTTGGTTCTGCTGGAAAGATGGCTACCTCAAGTCCGAATGTAATCATTGGAGGAGAAAGCAAAGAAAAAATCACGCTTCCTCTAGCGCTGCCAAAGGTGCAGGTAACGACAATGATGATCTAATTGCTATGATATCTGAAATCAACGTCGTTGAAAATGATATGGCTTGGTGGGTTGATTCTGGTGCTACTCGACATGTCTGCAAGAACAAGAGGTTCTTAAAGACCATGGAGGCAGTAGATGAAAATACTGTCTTGTACATGGGAAATGATGCTACTGTCCCTGTTAAAGGTATAGGTAGTGTTGATCTGAAGTTTACTTCTGGCAAAATTGTAACACTCACTAACGTGTATTATGCACCAGAAGTGAGGAAGAATCTTGTGGCGGGTGGTCTTTTGAATAAGTTTGGATTTAGGTTTATCTTTGAGGCTGACAAGTTTGTACTCTCCAAGGGAGGGGCATAGGTAGGGAAGGGGTATGCTTATGAGGGCATGTTTAAGCTCAATGTAATCGCTTTATCTAATAAGAATGTTGTTTCTGTGTATCTTGTTGAGTCTTCTTCATTTTTATGGCATCATAGATTAGGACATATTCATTTCATAAAATTATATGATATGGTAAATCTGGAATTACTGCCTTATTTTAATAAATATGAAGGAAATTGCAATACATGCATGAAAACAAAAATAACTAGAAATCCATTTCCCAATGTTGAAAGAAATTCAAAGTTGCTAGACTTAATACATTCTGATGTCTGTGACATATATAGTACACAATCTATAGGAGGCAATAAATATTTTATAACATTTATTGATGATTATAGTAGGTACTGTTATGTTTATTTGTTGCATTCCAAAGATGAGACAATGGTTAAGTTTCGGGCCTATAAGGCAGAAACTGAATTGCAATGTGAAACCTTTATAAAATGTTTAAGGACTGATAGGGGGAGGAGAGTACTATGATTCAAAGTACTTTGAATCCACTGGAATAGTCCATGAGACTACTGGCCCTTATACACCACAACAAAATGGTGTGGCTGAGCGTAAAAATTGTATATTAACCGAAATGGTTAATGCTATGCTATCAAACTCTGGTTTGAGTAGCGGATTTTGGGGAGAGGCATTCTGACTGCATGCCATATTTTGAACATAATTCCACAAAAGAGGAATAAAGTCACTCCATATGAGCTTTGGAATAAGCGAAAACCAAATCTTAATTATTTAAGAGTTTGGGGCTGTAGAGCAGTAGTAAAGGTACCTGAACCCAAAAAGAGGAAATTGGGTAAAAGGGGAGTGGAGTGCATATTTATTGGATATACACAACACAGTAAGGCATATAGATTCATGGTGATTGAGCCTAATAATTCGATTTCAGTAAATACTGTAATTGAATCAAGGGATGCAATCTTTGATGAGACAAGATTTAAATCTATTACTAAAAGTATTCCTGAAGAAAACCAAAAAGGGAAGGAAGTCATAGAAATTGAAAATGACAAAGAAATAGTAGAAGTTCTGAACTTCGAAGGAGCAAACGAGCTCAGAAAATTAAGTCATTTGGTTCTGATTTCTATACATTCCTAGTTGAAGGAAGTAGAGAAACAGTAACTAGACAAATTCCGTATTGTTTTAATACGGAAGCTGATCCTCAAACAGTAGAGGAGGCAATGAAAGAAAGAGATGCAGCTTTTTGGAAAGAGGCATTAAATGATGAGATGGATTCAATAATAGAAAATAACACTTGGGAGCTAGTTGATCTACCTCCTGGGTGTAAACCCATTAAATGTAAATTTCTCTTCAAAAGGAAAAGAATAGTTGATGGATCCATTGAAAAACACAAAGTGAGACTGGTTGCTAAGGGTTTCACCCAAAGTTGTCTAACTCGTACGATTTACGATTCAAATCGTACGAGTTGACTCGGTGGGAGGTAAAACCGAGTTGAGTTAACACTCAACTCGGTTTTCAAATAAATCGTACGATTTCTGGTCGACTCGTGCGAGTTGACCCAAACAAAATGAGAATTTTTTTTTTTTGTATCTCAACTTATAAGAGAGGGGGACCGACTAAATAGGTTTCAAAACACAAAAAACAGTTTTCTTGCCACTTTGCTCCTTCTTCTTCAACTCCAAGACTCCAAGCTTCAACTTCAAGGTAAGTGGGGACCAAACCCTAGATCTTTTTTGCTTTTTCCTTCCCTTTCACTTGATTTGAGGAAATCTCTTGCCCTATCTTTTTGTCTCTTTCTTTTTGGTCAAGATTCTCAAACCCTAGCTTTTTGTGCACTTAAGCTTGTTGCCTTGTTGGGATTCTTGGGAATCTTGGGATTGATTGAGACTATGTATTTAATGATGCTATGTATTTATTGTGGTTTGTTTTCTTCTTTTTCTACTTCTTTATTCAATTCAACTATTCAAGTAGTTGGGAGTTGGGACTTGGGATTGAGGCTATGTATTTATTAAGTGAGGGGCTATGTTGTTGTTGTTGAAGCTATGTATTTATTAAGTAATTTGAGTGAGGCTATGTATTTGAGATTGAGGCTATGTATTTGATAATTTTGTTGATGCTATATTGCTATGTACTTGGGATTGAGGCTATGCAAAAGCAAAATTATGAAATATGAAATATGATTCGTGTTATTTACTTATTTTGCTTGCAAAGTCGCGACTCGCTATACTTTTATAGGGTTTCTTTTCAAGTTAAGTTGCGATGGGGAGATATAAAGTTAGAAAGGATGACATAACTTGGGATCATTGCACAATGGTCGAACCACCTAACAAAACTTACTTGAAGTGCAACTATTGTGCTGAGAAGTTCCATGGTGGGGTGTATAGAATGAAACATCACTTGGCGAGGACTCGAAAGGATGCCAAACTTTGCTCCAAAGTGCCCGATAATGTCACGGCACTATTCGATAAGATGTTGAAGGATAAGGAAAATGAGAAGGCTAAACAAAATAATGAGATGTTTGATTTGGGAGGGAATGATGAAGATAATTTCATTGATGTCAATGCTCCTCGACCTCCTAAAAAAGATCATGTGGGTGGTGGAAGTGTTGGTAATCGAGGTGGAAATTGTGGAAATATTGATAAAATATTTAGTAAAAAGGCCAACCAAACAACTCTGAATGAGCATTGGAAGAAGGAGGAGAGAGAAAAGGCTATAAGGAAGATTGCAAGATTCTTTTATTGCAACAATATTGCATTTAATGTGGCAAAGGACTTTTTCTTTAAAGACATGGTTCAATGTCCCACCAAATTTGGGTCGGGATTCAAGCCACCAAGTTATCATGAGTTGAGGGTTCCTCTTTTGAAAAAAGAGGTGGCGTATGTCAATGACATAATGCAAGATTTTCGAGATGAGTGGAAGAAAACAGGGTGCACTATAATATCTGACGGTTGAACAGATATAGCAGGTCGGACATTGCTTAACTTTTGGTGAATAGCCCCAAAGGAACTATTTTTCTCAAGTCTGTCGATGCTACAGAAGTGGTGAAGAACGCAAAACTTTTGTTTACTTTATTGGATGAAGTAGTTGAAGAAGTTGGGGAAGGGAATGCCATTCAAGTTATCACTGATGGGACAAGAAATTATGTCAATGCGGGAAAGAGGTTGATGGAGAAAAGGAAACACATATTTTGGACACCACGCGCTGCTCATTGTATTGACTTAATGTTGGAGGATATTGGGGAGATGCCTATACACAAAGCGGTGATAAAAAAATGTAAGAAGCTCACGGTATACATCTACAACCACAGTTGGGTTTTGCAGTTGATGAGGAAGTTCACCAAAGGTAGAGAATTGGTGAGCCTGCAGTCACACGTTTTGCACTTGTTATTTGACAATGAGAAGTGTGATTGAACAACATAAAGGGTTAGTGGCCTTATTTGCATAAGAAGAATGGCAAACATCGCAATATGCAAAGAAAAAAGAAGGGTTAGAAGTTCGAGACATAATTTTAGCTGATTCTAAATTTTGGAACTCTCTTAAGTATTGTTTGAAATGCACCGTGCCACTTGTGAAGGTGCTAAGATTGGTGGATTCTGATGCTAAACCTCCTATGGGATATGTTTATGAGGCTATGGATCGTGCAAAGGAAACCATTGCTAAGAATTTGGGCCATGTGGAAAGAAGATATGTGCCAATTTGGAATATAATTGATGAGCGATGGGAAAACAGTTGCATCGGCCTTTGCATGCTGTTGGATTTTTCCTCAACCCACGTTTCCAATACAATCCTGAATGTCAAATGGACAAAGAAGTGAAGGAAGGATTGTATGATACTTTGGATAAAATGGTTCCCACTGTTACAGAACGAGTGGTGGTTGATGAAGAAATTACAATGTTCAGAAAAGCTGAAGGCATGTTTTCAAGAGAGATTGCAAAGCTAACAATGGACAAAAAGCAACCAGGTTGGATAAGTTGTTTAAACTTTTAAATTTATTATTAAAATTAATAAGTTCATTTGCTAATGCTTATGTACTACTAGCCTACTTATATAGTTATTTGATACCCAAAATTTCAGCTGATTGGTGGGATAGTTTTGGAGATTCAACTCCCAATCTGCAACGTATAGCTATCAAAGTCTTAAATCTTACTTGCACTTCCTCCGGTTGTGAGAGCAATTGGAGCACATTTCAGCATGTAAGAGTTACCTAATCACTTAATTCACTGAAATTAAGTTTATTAGTTAAGTGAAGTGAAAATATGAAAGTATTTTTTTATTTTGTTATTATCTTTGTCGTTGTAGATTCATGGAAAGAAGCGCAATAGATTGCAACAAAAAAGATTGAATGCGCTTGTGTTTGTCAACTACAATCTCCGACTTCATATGCGCAAGGAATGTAGGATGGAAAAAGGATTAAATCATGATCCAATTTCCTTATCTGACATGGAGTCTGATGATGAATGGATTACTGAGAAAGAAAGTTCGGCACTTCCAAGTGACATTTCATGGTTGGAATTGGGGGATTGCGTTGAAGAAGAGATTCCACAAGTAAACACACGAAAAGAGGTATTTCTTTCAATGATTATTTAAAGCAATGATACTTCTTGATTTTATGAGAAGTTAGACTAATATGAGTAATATATTAATGTCTTACGGTCAATTTTTAGGTCCAAATGACTATCGTTATGTAGCTTCGAGTGGCAAAGGCAAAGGAATATTGCGTGATGAAGAGGAAGACCTTAGTGAAGATTCTGAAAGAGATGAAGGAGAAGAGGGATGCTATGAAGAGGATGAAGATGAAGAAATGCAATTTGGAGGACCTCGAGGGTATGGAGAGGATGAAGATGAAGATTTGGATGATGATTGAGGCTTGAAGAGGAGATTTTTATGGATTTAGAAACATGTGTTTCCTTTTTTGTTTAGTGAAGCAATATGCATTATGCAATGCCATAATAGAAGTTATGGA
Organism: Stephania japonica; assembly: GCA_039657345.1. Lineage (NCBI taxonomy): Eukaryota > Viridiplantae > Streptophyta > Magnoliopsida > Ranunculales > Menispermaceae > Stephania > Stephania japonica. Next base: position 10,922,296 of record CM077564.1, on the reverse strand, counting down.
ACAATATTGAATTTTTGGAGCCAAAAATGCTCAAAATAGTTTGCATTTACATGCTTAATGAATTTACAATATATGAGTACAAGTACAACATTACAACTTGGTTCTTATAGAACAACATTTAAGTTCAACACCACCAAAATATTGGATGCTAATAGCGAAGAATCCCTGCTTGTCTATAAGGACCCAAATGATATTGTTGTTGACTTGCTTCTATGATAGATGTCAAGTGTCAACACCTCATCCATCTGTACACAAAAGAGAACTTTCAATAAATAAAAAAATAGATCACATATAGATTTTTTGCTAAGTTTATGACTTTTTGTATGGAAATTCATGAAATTTATGATTTATGGAGTTTCTTTTCACTTATAAATCAATATCATAAGTTTATATGTATATTTAAATTCATTTAAAAGTGTTTCGAAAGAATCGAAAAAAATCTTACGATTTACGATTCGATTAAAAAATCCACAAAACCGATTTTACGATTCGATTTCGAGTTGACAACTTTGGTTTCACCCAAAAGCATGGAATAGACTATTTCGATACCTATTCACCAGTAGCTAGAATTGCTACTATCAGATTGCTTATTGCAATTGCAGCCAAAAACAAGCTGGTCATCCACCAAATGGACGTTAAAACAGCGTTCCTAAATGGAGAATTGGATGAGGAAATATACATGTAACAACCTGAAGGGTTTATTATGCCCGGTCATGAAAATAAAGTGTGTAGATTGCAAAAATCATTGTACGGTTTAAAGCAACCACCAAAACAGTGGCACCAAAAATTTGACCAGGTTGTACTTGCTTTTGGATTCAAAATAAATGAATCTGATAAATGTGTATATAGCAAGTTTGATGGAAAAGGCAATGGTGTCATTATCTGTCTTTACGTAGATGACATGTTGATTTTTGGAACCGACTTGGAACAAGTTCGATTGACCAAAAGGTTTCTTTCAAGCCAGTTTGAAATGAAAGATATGGGGCAAGCTGATATCATACTTGGAATTTAGATTGTAAGAGATGAGGGGGGTATTACTCTAACTCAATCTCATTATATTGAGAAAGTTCTTAATAGATTCAATCACTTGAATTGTGCCCCTGTTTCCACCCCGTTAGATTCAAGTATTGAGCTAGTGAAAAATACAGGCAATCCAGTTTCACAACTGGAGTATTCTAGATTAATTGGATGCTTAATGTATGCAATGACATGCACTAGGTCGGATATTGCCTTGGCAGTAGGCAAGTTAAGCAGATTTACAATTAATCCAAGTGAATTGCATTGGTTTGCAATTCGAATAGTTTTGAAATATTTGAAGAAAACAATTAACTATGGTTTATGCTATAGTGGATATCCTTCAATTTTAGAAGGATTTTCGGATGCAAGTTGGATTGTGAAAGATCAAGATCATGCATCTACAAGTGGGTGGATTTTCACACTTGCTGGAGGAGCAATCTCGTGGGCTTCAAAGAAACAAACTTTAATGGCTGGTTCTACCATGGAATCAGAGTTTATTGCGCTGGCCTCGGCTTCAAAAGAAGCAGAATGGCTACGTTAATTATTACACGAGATACCATAGTGGCCTAAATCGATAGCTCCAATCTCTATCCATTGTGATAATGAGGCCACATTGGCAAGGGCTTATAGCCAAGTGTACAATGGTAAATCCAGACATATTGGACTGAGACACAGTTGTGTCAGAGAATTGATAACAAGTGGAGTTATCACAATTGACTATGTGAGATCTAGTCAAAATTTGGCAGATCCCCTTACTAAGGGATTGCCAAGAGACTTGGTAAATAAAACATCAAGGGGATGGGTCTCAAGCTCATGAATTATAGGTCACCAATAGTGAAAACTCAACTCGACGCCTAACATTACGTTAAGTCTTGAGTTCAATGCAGTCAAATTCATTATAGGTGTGACTGTAAGCACTAGATTTTAATAATCATCCCAAGGTTGTTAGTGCTCGGTACCTGCATGTAAAGAGAAGAGGTTGAGATGATCTCTTAATAGTCTTCTAAAGGTACTTAAATTGCGGGGGTACTAGAATGGAGACTACCTATGTGGATGTGAAGTACGGCCGCTTCAAGGAGTTCAAGGGCTTGGCTCCAAAGACATTCACGAGAAGATACGGGACACAAGGCCAATGTTGAATGTGTCAGGATATTTATGGCTATTTGCTGGTGTAAGTTATATGCGTGATATGTTTATGCTACATTTCGAATAGAATCATTGGTTCAAAGAATATCTACCATGTAATTCTGATATGATGTAATGAACTTTTCACAAGTTAGTGGTTCAAATCGCAGGATACCATTAGTTATGCATATAATGTTTGAGATTTCGTGGATTGAATGATCTGAATATTTTGAAAATGGTGGGGGATTGTTATACATTTTCAAATTAAATGGATAGTCTGTAGAGTGGCTTAATGGGTGCAGTTGAAACGGCTCTGTAGAGTAGCTTAATGGGTGCAGTTGAAACGGGTCTCCATTAAGGAATTATTGAAACTGCTCTCCATTAAGGAATTATTGAAACTGCAAAGAAATTAATTGCTACATTATTCCATTGCATCAATGCTTAACCCCATTTTCACCCCAACTGGTCATGACCAGTGCTCTATAAAAGGGGAGGTTTGGGGAGGAAGTAGGGATCTCGAAATTCACTAGCTATTGCTCTTGTTTTTCATCTTTCACTACTGCAAAGTGAAAGGTGGGTATACTTCATCGTATCCTTTAGGATATTTGCTGACTCTTGCAGTGTAGAGAGCAAAAATTCCTTTAGGAAAGTGGCAGTGTTACACGCTTTGAAGTCTTTGCAATTCCCCTGGTCTAACATAAGCTGCCACCTTGTGATAGTGCTGATATTTTGTTCTTTCATTTTGCTTGCACCCAAAAAAGATTATATTGGCAATTCAAGTACTTTCTTCACAGCTGGCCTATCATATTTCTGAAATAGGGAATTCTTTCAACAAGAAGCAAGCATACTGCATACATTTGAAGGGAAAACTATTTGGCAAACTCAGATCTTATAACTTACAGATTGGAATTGGAAAGTGGTTCTCTTTAGTTCCAGAAATTTTGGCCTGCCATGGACTTAGTAGTTATCGTTGAAGTAATTATCTCCCTGTGTGCAGTGACGCTCTTACATTACTGGTCATGCTATCATAACCGGCATTGCTATAATCAAAATGACCCGCTGATTGTCCTAGCAAGTGTTCTGTCTCTTGAGGATTTTGTTCTATCCATGCATGCTTTTCCGACAAACGTAGTCCCTCTAGCTCCATTGCCACTTCCTTCATGGATGGCCTTTCTTCACCACTCAATCTTAAACATCGTTTTGCAAGATTAGCCACTTCTTGAATCTGATCGAGGCCTCCTTCTTTCACTACTACGTCTAAAACTTCGATGAGGCAATTTTGTTTCATTGTAGAAACAAAAAACATAGCAAGATTTCGCTCTTCTTCTGGTTTCTTGAAGCACAAAACCTTCTTGCCTGTTAAGAGCTCCACTAAAACAACTCCAAAACTATAAACATCACTTTTATCTGTTAATATGCTAGTGTGCAAATATTCTGGATCCAGGTAACCCATTGTCCCCTGTACTAAAGTAGATAGCTGAGTTTGATCCGAAGCCACCAACCTTGAAGCTCCAAAATCTGATACCTTTGATGTATATCGATTGTTTAGTAGTATATTAGTGGACTTGACATCTCTGTGAATGATTGGTTGCGAAGCAAATGAGTGTAGGTAGGCAAGAGCTTCTGCAGTTTCTGTTGCTATCCTAAGACGCATGTGCCAGGATAGAAAAGACTGGTGCTCATTATGTATATGACTGTACAGCGTCCCATTTTCGATGTATTCGTAGACTAGTAACGGAACCTCAGTTTCCAAACAACACCCCAAAAGCTTTACAACATTTCTGTGGTTTATTTGGGAAAGTATAAATACCTCATTTATGAATTGCTCAATCTGATTCTTGTCTATTACTTTTGACTTCTTAATGGCAACAATTCTCTTATCAGATAGAGTACCTTTGTAGACAGTACCAAAGCCTCCTCGACCAAGGATGTGGCTCTCATGGTAGTTGTCGGTTGCCTTCCTTAGCTCTTCTGATGTAAAGATCTTTATCATTTCAGCTGAGCGTTCACATGAGGTGAGGTGTTGCTGTAAAAGCATGCCTCCATTTTGTAGGAAGAATTCTTCTTTGAGTCTGATGAGCTTTCTTTTCTGAAAAACCCAGTATATCCAAGAACTGACAATGAGCAGAAACAACATGCCTGAGATGGGACCTGAGAAGTGTGAAAAAGTTGAGATGATGCTATTAGGAAGCAGTGTTCAGCTTATGTGCTGTTCTAATTGAACAAGATAATGAGTTAAAATAGGAGTGATAGAATATATCAGGGATATAACATTATGGAAGATCGGTTTTACTAGATTAATAAGCAAGATTAATACTATAGCTTAAGTTTCTTCATATACTAAAGAGGAAACGATTGTAAAACTTATTTTTGACACCTATAATTGCCATTGGACATGCATTGAGAGTGGGAACAAATCTCAATGTATAATCTGACGAACTAAAACAACTACTTGGCACATGTGCATCTCAATAATACATTTATCAGCCTTTATTTTTCCATACATGCTGCTGGAGATACATTGATCTCTAATAATAGTTACCAAGCCATTGCCATTCTTAGTTGAGAGTGAAGCTACTCATTTCCCTCCGGATTATGCCTTGAGTTCTTATTTCTTGGGAGGGCTGATAAGGTTTTGTGAAGAAAGTTAAATTATACTCTGAGTTTATATAAGCTAAATCATTGAAAATTCTGAACGTTTGAAGCTATTAAGGGTCTTTTATGAAGTTGGCTAGCATATACTCTGTTATGCCATTGAATTTAGCAGGTGCTCCTTGTTTTCCTCATCTAGCAGAGAAAAATGCATGGTTATGCACTATAATGTATAGAAGTAAGAATGTTAGTGCATTCATAGTAATAAAGATAGAAGATAAAAAATAAGAGTAAATATATTGTTTATAAAAGAAAGAAGGTGAGTATATTTATAAAGATAAAGATAAAAGATACAACAAGTCAACAACAACATCTCATCATCAATAACAACAATGCCTTTATCTCAAATTAGTTTAGGTGGGTTACATGGATCAAACTCTTCTATTGCACTTGATTTAGTGCAACTGATGTTGTGCATTTCAAGTCCTTTGAACCTCTCCTAATAAAAGTGTCCTAAGTTACTATTGGTCTATCCCTGCCTCATCTAATTTTTTGAGTTTCTATTGAGTCGAGTTTTCTAATGGGGACATTTGTAGGTCAATCTTTGGAAGTGTCCAAACCACCACAACCACCCTTCCTTAATTTTTTCGTTAATTGTTGCTACTTATACTTTTTCTTGAATTTTTGTATTTTTTATTCAGTTTTACGTTTTTTACCACATATCCACCAAAGCATCCTCATATCGCTATATTCATTTTATGTCGTTGTTTTTTCTTTACCGCTCATCATTCACTTCCATGAAGCATAGTTGGCCTAATTGTAGTTTTATAAAACTTTTCTTTTAGCTTGGTAGGGATATTTCGATCATATATCACATTTGTTGCACTATTCCACTTCTTTCATCTAACTTGAATTTTATGTGTAATGTCATTCTCAATATTACCATCATTTTGTATGATTGATCATATATATCTAAAATGGATTTACCTTAGGAACTTCTACTTCCAATAATTTTATCACTCCGTTGTTTTGATGTCTTGTATTTCTAAACTCACAGTGCATGCATCCGACGTTCGTCTTGCTCAACTTAAAGGCTTTAGATTTTAATGTATTCCTTCAAAGTTCTAATTTCCTATTTACTCCATCTCTTGTTTCATCCAATAGGACAATATCATCTGCAAATAACATGCACGATGATGTATCCTCTTGAGTATGCATAGTTAGTTCATACTTCATCCATAACTAAAGTAAAGAGATATGGGTTTATAGCTAATCCTTGATGTTATCCTATTGTAACGGTAACTTCTTTTGTGGTTACTCCAAATTTCCTTATACTTGTTACTACTCCTTCGTATATATCTTTAATAGCGTTTACGTACCTAGCATGTCCTCCTTTCTTTCTAAAATCCACCAAAGAACATCACTAGTCTAGGAATTCAATCATATGTATTTTTTTTCTACAAATGCCATATGAAATAAAGATAAAAGATCAGACTACGTCAAAAGAGTTTCCTAATTCAAAAAAAAGTGCATGAAAGATAAAGATAAAAATAAGAGTAACTATTTATGATGATTGATGAAAGAAAAAAAGGTGATGGTAATTGAAAAAAGAAGTAAAGAACTTCTTGATTAAAAAAGAAAAGTTGAAAGGGACGAGTAAAGAAAGTTAAAAATAAGAAAGCGAATTTGGGATAACAAGGAAAATATAGGTTTGGGAATGAATAAAAATCCCGGTTATGTGCAAACCACATTTAACTATGGGCAAACCAGTTATTTTTTTTTTCCAAAATGCCCTTCTTCCTTATTCCTTCTCTCACGTTGTGCACCCCCACACAAACTTCACCTTCAACTCAGGTAATCCCTTTCGACCACTAGCGACACAAATTTGCGATTTCGGAGCCCACTAGCTACCATCATAAGAGTCGATTTCTTCATATTTTTATTGGAAAATCATGTTTCTACACTGTTTTGAATGCATTTTTATAAGGTTTGAACAAATTTTTTTTGTCTTGGTAGGGCATTGTTTGGTGGTATTTACCATAAAAATGGAGGATGAACATGTAGGAGATACAAATGTGTAAGATGGAGAGGTATTTCATGAGTTTTCATTCAATTTTTTTTTTTTTTTTTTTCATGTTCAAACCAAGGATTCCATCTCTGGGTTTGCCTCGCAGGGCTGAACTAATGGCTTTTACTCGGTTTATCGAGGCCGATTGAAACATGCATGTTTCGTCATAGGTGACCGGACAAACATTTTACAATGTGGTTCGGTCATCAAAAACCGACTAACATGCATTGCTCGGTCACCTTCGATTGAACAAGTGCACTATCAATCGGTCTTGTGTCACCGATCGAACGTCGACCATCAACAACACACAAAGCGACCAACAAATTAGATAAAAAACAGTAACAAACACATACACAACTACCAAAATTGTTCCAAAACTGTAAAAAAAATTGATAAAGCATCCATCTCAATGGAAACAACCATAAGTCGACCAAGTTTAGTCGTTGATTGCGCGGCGATCGCCTAGAAGCAAGACGAAGCAAGACCTAGGGTAAGAGCGAAGATAAACAGAGGTGATCCGAAGATCGACCGAGTTGATGCAAATACGAACAACCGTGGGGTGAACGCGAAGATCGACCTAGAGCTCGTTTTCTCCTTCTTCTTCGCGTTGTTGGGAAAAAAAAATAGGGATGCACAAGGGCAAGAGCATTTGGGAAAAAAAAAAAGAAAGTGGTTTTCCCATAGTAAAAACTGGTTTGCACATAGCCGAGCCCATGAATAAAACCTTTGAATATGACTAGATCAACACAAAGAGGAAATTCAGAAAGTTTACAAAAAAAAAAAAATTATATAAAGAAAATTCGGGAGAACAGAGAAAACATTTGGGAGTGGCTGGATCAAATTTTTTTAACCCTTTAAGCTTTCTTATAATTGTCTAATGAACAAGTCAGACCTCTAGACACGTACATTCATCCAACATTCGCACCCAAATATGGTTAATCTTGTTTTGTATTGTTGTACTTGTATCAATCATCTAGTTGATGTTTTACATTTATTTGTGATCTAATTTGTTTCCAATTTAGGACTATAGAAGGAGGTTTTAGAATGGACGCATGGCTCATTTATATGTTCAGTCTTTTGGCTATCTGTTTGTGTGCTCATGTTGTTTTTTTTTATTTATTTTTTTCTTTTCCTTTTTCTTTCTTTCTTGGGCCCATATACTATAGAAAATGGCCATGGGAGAGCCATCAAATTTGAACTTGCTTGTCAGAAAAAAAAGTTGATCATACCAAAGATAAGTGGCATCAGTGGAACTTGTTTCCTAGAATATGTGCATCCTGACCCTCCTTCTGTCTCGTTTATGCCATTTCCGTCATAGGTCACCGGACAAACATTTGTTCAAACCAAGTTCTGAACACTACAATGTGGTTCGGTCATCAAAAATCGATTAACATGCATTGTTCGGTCACCTTCAATTGAACAATTGCACTGTCAATCGGTCTTGTGTCACCGATCGAGCGTCGACCATCAACAACGCACAAATTGACCAACAAATTAGATAAAAAACAGTTACAAACACATATACAACTACCAAAATTGTTCAAAAACTGTAAAAAAAATTGATAAAGCATCCATATCAATGGAAACAACCATAAGTCGACCAAGTTTAGTCGTTGATTGCGGCGATCGCCTAGAAGCAAGACGAAGCAAGACCTAGAGTAAGAGCGAAGATAAACAGAGGTGACGCGAAGATCGACCGAGTTGATGCAAATACGAACAACCGTGGGGTGAACGCGAAGATTGACCTAGAGCTCGTTTCTCCTTCTTCTTCGCGTTGTTGGGAATAGGGGTGCACAAGGGCAAGGGCATTTTGGGAAAAAAAAAAGAAAGTGGTTTGCCCATAGTAAAAACTGGTTTGCACATAAGCCGGGCCCATGAATAAAACCTTTGAATATGACTAGATAAACACGAAGAGGAAATTCAGATAGTTAAAAAAAGAAAACAAAAATTATATAAAGAAAATTCAGGAGAACAGAGAAAACATTTGGGAGTGGCTGGATCAAAATTTTTTAACCCTTTAAGTTTTCTTATAATTGTCTAATGAACAAGACAGACCTCTAGACACATACATTCATCCAACATTCGCACCTAAGTATGGTTAATCTTGTTTTGTATTGTTGTACTTGTATCAATCATCTTGTTGATGTTTTACATTTATTAGTGATCTAATTTGTTTCCAATTTAGGAATATAGAAGGAGGTTTTAGAATGGACGCATGGCTCATTTATATGTTCAGTCTTTTGGCTATCTGTTTGTGTGCTCATGTTATTTTTTTATTTTTTTATTTTTTTCTTTTCCTTTTTCTTTCTTTCTTGGGCCCATATACTATAGAAAATGGCCATGGGAGAGCCATCAAATTTGAACTTGCTTGTCAGAAAAAAAAGTTGATCATACCAAAGATAAGTGGCATCAGTGGAACTTGTTTCCTAGAATATGTGCATCCTGACCCTCCTTCTGTCTCGTTTATGCCATTTCCGTCATAGTGGTGAGGACAATAACAATCATAGCTTCCTACTGTGTTTCTACAATAGTTTTTGAAGCAGGAATTCTTTTCTGGATTCGCGCATTCATTAATATCTGCAAGTTCACAGAAGCAATCGATAAATGAAGAGCATAATCTATAGTCAGTATTCTGCAACTGGAGCTCACCTTGGCACCCATTTTCAAGATAAGGATTTCCTTCATAGCCTTTGTCACAGCGACAAAGATATCCAGGTCCGTTGCTTGAGTCTATGCATCTGGCATTTTGCATGCAGGCATAGCTGCTGCGGTTTCTCTTTGCTTCCTCGCATGTTGAGTTTCTAATAGCCCAGTCTATTACGACAGGTAGAGCCATGTAAGTGCCTATCTTGTATTCGACTCTTTTACTGAAATTCCAGAGATCTGACTCATAGAACATGAACCAGTCACTGTCAACAAGGAAAGCATAGCGACAGGAGCTATTGGGTAAGTTTTTATCATAGTTATTCTCTTGAGTCAGATTTATGGAGCGGACGTCCTTTGGAATGGCTGTCTGGCAGCAGCCAATGCCGGAGCAAGATCCATTGAGGACATTGCTAAAGCTCTTACAATAGGAATAACAGCCACTCTGAAAACTCAACCCGCTTGAGTCTGACATGAAGGCTGATGTGTCGCAACCGATAGCAGTGAATTTATTCCGGGTATATGAGAACCTGTAGCCTTCTCTCATCATGATTCTCACATTGAATGAGTCATTCTGGCTTAAGGTACCATTGCTGTAGAAACAATCAGTAGCCGCCCATATGAGAAACGTTGCTTGGCCTTGCAAGGATATGTCTATTATGTGGATTGATCGACTTCCTTTGTTGAATAACCTTGGAGGGTTGTACGAACCATTGCAGTAAAGCTGAAATGTCCCAGTTTCTTCTCCAAAACAGTTGGGATTGTCGCCAAGGCCGAAGGGGTACGGGATGCTGATATTTCCACATCTATCTTGGCAACCTGGCTTTGTTTGGGACAACACTGGAGCTGCCATGGACCATTCCAAGAACAAAACAAAACGCAATACAGACCAGAGCATTGCTGTGCATGCAAGATTAATTTGAGTAGGCGAGTTCCTATCAACCTGAAGTGAATCTCTGCTTAAATAGACATTCATCACTAGATGGAAATGCTTAACAAGTTGGTAGTAGAATAAGGAAGTGACACAGTGCCTCATATTGAAAAGTATCTCATATTTCACTATCTGTGTCACTTGCATTAAGCCTGACATAACATGCAAATGACTAGAAAAGAATGTTTTATTGATTGAAAAGCTGAAAATGCAATTTCATAAATTAGTCGCCGATCCATAATTTTCTGGTACATCATTGACATCTTGGTTATTCCATGCTCAATGAGGTTTATTGGATCATTGATTCATGTAACCTAACTAATATTTTCACTAACTACTTGTTCAAACTCTCATATTATATTTGTAATACCATTGTGTCACCTGCAGTAAGCCTGACATAACAGGAAAATGACTAGAAGACAATGTTTTATGGAATTAAAAAGCTGAAATGCAATTTCATGAATTAGTCGCCTATTCATAATTTTCTGGCACATTATTGATATCTTGGTTATTCCATGCTCAATGAGGTTTATTGGATCATTGATTCATGTGACCTAACTAATATTTTCACTAACGACTTGTTCAGGCTCACATATTATATTGTAATACCATGGTATTGTGTCACCTGCATTAAACCTGACATAACAGGAAAATGACTAGAAAACAATGTCTTATGGAATTAAAAAGCTGAAATGCAATTTCAACCTAAGTAATATTTTCACTAACTACTTGTTCAAGCTCACATATTATATTTGTAATACCATTGCATTGTGTCACCTGCATTAAGCCTAACATAACAGGAAAATGACTAGAAAACAGTGTCTAATGGAATTAAAAAGTTGAAATGCAATTTCATGAATTAGTCGCCGATTCATAATTTTCTGGTACGTTGTTAATATCTTGGTTATTCCATGCTCAATGGGTTTATTTGATCATTGATTCATGTAGCCTAATTGATATTTTCACCAACTACTTGTTCAAACTCACATATTATATTTGCAATACCGTTGTATTGAGTGGCATAAATTGTTCCATCACTTGATATTGACAATTTATCACACACACGTTTTGACTTTGGATCAAGTATGAAGTTTGTGGGTGTCTTATTTAAGTTATTTGCTTGTCAACTCAATTACTGAGTTCTTTATCATATAGTTCACTATTAAGATTAATTTGATTTGTCAATCGCTTCTTAATTTTGCTTAAACCTGGAGTGATCTTATTCTATTAATAAAATAACAGAAATGCTTTTCGGACATTACCGAACACACACAAAAGGCACATCGACCTCATGAGCCGACCATCTGTGCCCTGGGATACGTGACTCACATATTTTGCACCTGGAACTGTGTGTGCATGCATCTCAAGGTGCGGTTGGAAAGCTCATGAGGCCGATGTGCGCTCTGGGTGTGCGGTCGGTGATGTCTGTGTAGCACTTCCCATAAAACAAATGCTTATGAAGCTTGTCCTTTCTCTTTGTAAAAAAATTATTCACATTTAATAAGATTGCCTTTGCAGATTCATTCTCTTCTACATGGAATGCCCTTTTGAAAGTAAATGCTTTCTTCCATTTCTACATTTTGCTTACAATTTATTTTGAAACAATTTGATAAGAATTATCAAAAGTTGTCTTTCAGTTGTTCTCTGTAAAAGGATTATGTTAAATTAATGATGGCATGTAACGTTGCGTGGAGAGATACATAAATAATCTTAGCAATATTATCTCTAAGAACTTTGATAACTATGCATTTCATTCGTTAGTACCTACAATAACAGTCTTGGTAATCAAAAAACAAAAAATATAACAGTCCTGATTTTCTAGTTTTATTTTCTTGGTAAGGAAGTATGAACTTATCATTAGAACACTTTTCCATAAGGAATTCTGGTATTTTAATTCTGTTTTTGGCAGCCCAGCTTTGTTGGAGGCAGTACCATAGCTGACATGGAAAATACTAACAAAAGTTGAAGCAGCAAAACTTGCTGCCGTGGATGCTGTAATGATTTTAAGAGGTCAGATCTTTTTTTTTTTGGTCCCAAGTTATTTAAATGTCAGTTTGCCCTAAGAAAGTTAATACATTAATAAACGTAGAACAATTCTTTATATTGAAAGTTTCTCATATCTCTGAAGTCACTTTCGAGTAAATTACAAGTCTCCTTTTGTTTAGAATAGTTCCACATTAATAAAATAGAGTAGGGAACTTATAGCTTATTGATAAAAATAAATAGAGTAAAATGGGTTGTAAGTTTGGGTGTGATTGTGTGAGACAGCAACTTGCCTTGGCACTCCAAACCATAAGCCCACACAAACTCTTTCTAATCTTGGATTTGAGACTACCAACTTAGAAAAGTTAAGACCCTTGACTAACTTGAGGTTGGGTTAATATATATATTAGTCCCCTCAATACGTTTACAGCAACTGCAGGAATTAATGTATCAACCTGTGAATGAACCACATACTTCATCAACACAACAACTGCTGTGCGACCTTCTACTACTAATACAAGGAAATCTTAAGAACTATGCGCTCAGAGTAATAAGAAGCATACTAGAAGCATTAAAGTGTATATTTTTGTAAAATAGAGAGGGCTTCATATCCAGAAATTTAGAAGAAAACTATTTTGCATAATTGAAGATTCAAGTTGGCAATTCAAGTGCTTACTTCAGACTGGGTCTGTGATATATCTGAAATAGGGAATTATTTAAGCAAGAAGCAAACATACATTTAAAAGAAATCTATTTTGCAAACTCAAAAGATTATTGTGGCATACAAATTTGAATAGCAAAGTGGATCTCCTGAGATCAAGAAATTCTTGGCCTTCCACAGGTTTAGTAGTTATCATTGAAGTAATTATCTCCCTATGTTCAGTGACGCTCTTACCTTGGTAGTCATGGTTTCATATCCCGCATTGCTATAATCGAAAGAACCAGGTGATTCTACTAACAGGTGTTCAGTCTCTTCAAGATTTTGTTCTATCCATGCGTGTTTTTTTGACAAACGCAGTCCCTCTAGCTCCATTGCCACTTCCTTCATTGATGGCCTTTCATCACCACTCAATCTTAAGCATCGCTTTGCAAGATTAGCAACCTCCTGAATCTGATCAATATCTCCTTCTTTTACTACCACATCTAGAACTTCGATGAGGCGATTTTGTTTCATTGTAGAAACAAAAAACATAGCAAGATTTCGCTCTTCTTCATGTTTCTCGAGACACAAAACCTTCTTGCCTGTTAAGAGCTCCACTAAAACAACGCCAAAACTATAAACATCACTTTTATCTGTTAATATGCTCGTGTGCAAATATTCTGGATCCAGGTAACCCATTGTCCCCTGTACTAAAGTAGATAACTGAGTTTGATCCAAAGCCACCAACCTTGAAGCTCCAAAATCTGATACCTTTGATGTATATTGATTGTTTAGTAGTATATTAGTGGACTTAATATCTCTGTGAATAATTGGTTGTGAAGCAAATGAGTGTAAGTAGGCAAGAGCTTCTGCAGTTTCTGTTGCTATCCTTAAACGAATGTGCCACGATAGGGAATACTTGTGTTCACTATGTATATGGCTGTACAGCGTCCCGTTTTCAATGTATTCGTAGACTAGTAATGGAACTTCAGTTTCCAAACAACATCCCAAAAGCTTTACAACATTTCTGTGGTTTATTTGGGAAAGGATAAAAACTTCATTTATGAATTGCTCAATCTGATTCTTGTCTACTATTTTCGACTTCTTAATGGCAACGATTCTCTTATCAGATAGAATCCCTTTGAAGACAGTACCATAGCCTCCTCGACCAAGGATGTGACTCTCATGGTAGTTGTCGGTTGCCTTCCCTAGCTCTTCTGATGTAAAGATCTTTATTGTTTGAGCTGAGCGTTCGCATGAGATGAGGTGCTGCTGTAAAAGCATGCCTCCATTTTGTAGGAAGAATTCTTCTTTGAGTTTGATGAGCTTTCGTTTCTGAAGTACCCAGTATATCCAAAAACTGAAAATGACCAGAAACAACATGCCTAAGCTGGGACCTGAGAAGAGTGAAATGAGCTGATCATGATGCTATTAGAAAGCTGTGTTTAGGTTATGTGCTGTTTAAATTGAACAAGATAATGAGTTAAAATAGGCGTGATTGAATATGTTAATAATTAGCATTTTGGAAGATCGTTTTTTACAATGGATAAGGACGATTAATACTTTAGCTGAAGTTTCTTCGTATACTACAGGGGAAATGGTTGAAAATTTTACTTTTGTCACCCAATCAGAAAAAAAATGCCCATGATTTTTTCTTGTGCATATATCAGAAAAAGATGCCCATGGGAGAGCCATGAAATTTAACTTGCTTGTCAAAAAGAAATTTGATCATACCCAAGATTAGTGGAATCACTGAAACTTGTTTCTTAGAATATGTGCATCCTGACCCTCCTTTTGTGACATTTATGCCATCTCCATAATAGCTTTCTGGGCAAGAACAATTGTAACTTCCTATTGTGTTTCTACAATAATTCTTGAAGCAGGAGTTCTTTTCTGGATGTGAGCACTCATCGATATCTGCAAGTTCATGTAGAGAGAAGCCATTAGTGCACAATCCTACCAGAGTAATCATAAATGAAGAATATATAATCTATTGAGTATAGTACAAATGGAGCTCAAAGTTGAAGTTTGAACACCTTGGCACCCATTTTCGAGATAAGGGTTTCCTTCATAGCCTTTGTCGCAACGGCAAAGATATCCTCGTCCGTTGCTTGAGTCTATGCAGCTGGCATGTTGCATGCAGGCATAGCTACTGCGGTTTCTCTTTGCTTCCTCACATGTTAAATCTCTAATAGCCCAGTCAATTACCACCGGTAGAGCCACTGAATTTTTTACCTTGTATTCCACTCTTTTACTGAAATTCCATAGGTCTGACTCATAGAATGTGAACCAGTCATTGTCAACAAGAAAGGCATATCGACAAGGGTTGGAGCTATATGAGAAGTTTTGGCTGTACGTATTATATTGAGTCAGATTTAAAATGCGAACATCCTTTGGAATGGCTGTCTGGCAGCAGCCAATGCCTGAGCAAGATCCATTCAAGACATTGCTAATGCTCTTACAAAAAGAATAACATCCACTCTGAAAGTTCAACCCGCTTGAGTCTGACATGAAGGCTGATGTGTCACAACCGATAGCAGTGAATTTATTCCGGGTATATGAGAACCTGTAGCCTTCTCTCATCGTGATAATCACGTTGAATGAGTTATCCATTAAGGTACCATTGCTGTAGAAACAATAGGTAGCCGGCCATATGAGAAAAGTTGCTTGGCCTTGTAAGGTTATGTTTATTATGGGTGTTGAGTCATCCCCTATATTGAATAACCTTGGAGGGTTGTATGAATCATTGCAGTAAAGTTGAAATGTGCTAGTTTCTTCTCGAAAACAGTTGGGATCGTCGCCAAGGCCAAAGGGGTACGGGATGCTTATGTTTCCACATCTATCTTGGCATCCTGGCTTTGATTGGGACAGCACTGGAGCTGCCATGGACAATTCCAAGAACAAAACAATAAGCAACACAGAAAAGGGCATTGCTGTGCATGCAAGATTTGAGTTGGTGAGTTGTTACCAACCTAAATGAATATCTGCTTAAATAGACATTCATCAGTACATGAAATAGCTTAACAAGTTGGTAGTAGAATAAGGAAGTGACAAAGGCCTCATTGGCTCAGTTCGAAAAGTCCCTTATTTCACTATTTGTGTCACTTGCATTAGTCCTGACATAACAGGACAATGACTAGAGAAAATGCCATATGGAATTGGAAACTTAGAAAGCTCAAATGCGATTGCGTGACTTAGTTGTCGACTCATAATTTTTTGGTTATTCCATGCTCAATGAGGTTTACTGGATCATTGATTCATATAACCTTGCTCATATTTTCACAAACCACTTGTTCGAGCTCACGTATTATATTTATAATACCATTGTATTGTCATAAATTGTTCCATCACTTGATATTGACAATTTACCACACACGTTTTGACTTTGGTTCAAATATGAATTTCGTGGATGTCATATTTAAGTTATTTTCTTGTCTATTCAATTACTGAATTCTTTATCATATAGGTCACTTTTATTAGGATGAATTTGATTTGTCAATCGCTTCTTAACTGTGCTGAAACCTGGATTGAATTGCTTATTCTCTCAATAAAATAATCAAATGATTCTGAAGCATGTCCTTTCTCTCTGTATAAGAAATATTCACATTTAATAAGATTGCCCCTGCAGATTCATTCTCCTTTGCATGGAACACCCTTTTGAAAGTAAATGCTTTCATTTGCCTCTGCAGATTCATTTTCTTCTGCATGGAACACCCTTTTGAAAGTAAATGCTTTCTTCCTTCTTTACATTTTGCTTACGATTTACTTTGAACAACAATAATGACATGGTAGCCTTGTTGGGGTGGGCTACAATTTGCTTATAATTTACTTTGAAACAATCTAATAAGAATTATCAGTTGTCTTATTATTGTTCTCAGTAAAAAAGATTATGTTAAATTAATTCTAGTTGTACAATTTCTTAGAGAGGTATATAATACAATATTATCACTAAGAACTTCGGTAACTATGCATTTCATTTGTTACTGCCTAACAATAACAGTCCTGGTAACATTAAAACATTTTTCCATATGGAAGTATAACTTATCATTAAAACATTAAAACATTTTTCCATATGGAATTCTGATATTTCAATTCTGTTTTTGGCAGCCCAGCTTCATTAGAAACTGTGCCAGAGCTGCCATGGAAAATACTAACAAAAGTTGAACCAGCAAAACTTGCTGTCGCGGTGTTGTATTGATTTTTAGCGGTCAGTTTCTTTCTTTTTTTTGTCATAAGTTTTTTGAGGTCAGTTTGCTTATGTAAGAAAGTTAATGCCTTAATATGCAAGATAATGGATAGTTGTGGCGTAGTAGATCATAAAAGTAGAATAATTCTTTATGTTGAAAGTTTCTTATATGATCATATCTCGGTAGTCACTTTTAAGTAAATTACAAGTTGTTCTTGACTTGTCAGGTTTTCCATAATATATACGCATAGTACTTCCCTCAATACATTTACAGCAATTGCAGGAATAAGGAATTAATATGTCAACCTGAAAATGAACCACAGATTTCATCAACAAAACTACTGTATCGCAACCTATTTCTATGTTACTTGAAAATCTTCAAAACTATGCATTTTTAGCAACAAGAAGTATACTAGAAGGATTAAAGTGTATATTTTTGTAAATAGAGAGAGCTAAAATACATATCAAGGTAAACCTTGGGGGATTTGTACTCAAGGTTCGAAACATCGACTTCTCCTTGTAATTCACCCACTTAAGATTTGGAAATAATTTAGGAAAGTTTAATTCAATAAAGGGAAGTTTTGCAAAAACTCACTGATATGTGGAAGTTCATGGAATTTCATTCTAAAATTTCTCTTTAAAGGTATTAAAAATACACATACAATTTTAATACATATAAGAGTCACAATTTCTTTGAGTTTCGGTATATTCTGCTAACTTTCCGTGAGTTTTCTATGAAACTAATATAAATTTCCCTAAAACTTCCACATAGTAATGGAAGTTTTGTACTTTTGGCCACTACTTGGTAGTATTTTCCCAAGTTATGTCAAATATTTCGGAGAATGTTGATATTTTTTTCATTCACATGAATTTCATTTCCTCTCTTTTAAAATCAATAGAATTCGGGGTAGTTTGAGGAATTTTTTTGGATTTTTAAAATCATGTTTGTACTTTTGTAGCATATACAAAAAGGATTTTAGGATAATATATAGGTTCTTATACTTGGTCATGTCTATTTTAGTTTACACCAGATGTAGAAAGTGTTCCATCCATCCAAGATAAATTATTTGTGTGTGTATTGCTTGCTACATGGTTCCAATATTTTAGTAGTGTGACTTTGCTTAGATATAATGTTTTGGGGATCTAAGCATTTACTACTACTAGTTTTATTTCTTTTGAGTGGACAAAATCAAAGTCTCCTCAAGTAAGTTGTCAAGTTTTTTTTATCACTTTGACCTGGCTACTATTCATATTGTATTCGACTATTCGTAACCAATAATTTAACAGTATGACTATTGGTATAAACTATTGGGTGATTTAAACTTATTAACGGTTCTGCATTTTTTGTTTTTTTGACAGAAAAGGATGTCATTGTAGCCCTTGCAATCCAGTCATTAAATTCTTTGAAAAAAATTGGGATAGCATACTTTTAATCAACTGCTACTACGTTAGTTGTTCAAAGTTCTTTGGATCACATTAAGATGTGTGCTTGCACATAGTTACGTGTTTATCAAAAGTATGCCATTCATTCACTGTTCTAAATTATTCATTATATTGATCTGGCTTTCCTTTGAAATTGGCTCTTCGTGTGGATGAGGGCATAATACCCAGATTTTGTAAATTGAAACTTTGTATGGTATACTTAATAGGAATCTATACTTTGGCTCTATTTGGTAAAACTAGCTGATAATCTAGCTGATAGCTGATAATCTTGTGCTTGATAGCTGATAACTGATAATCTAGTTAATCTATTGAAATTGTTTGGAACTAACCAGCTGATTAGGTAGTTGATAAATGCAAAATGACATAAAATTAGATCCTACAATTAAATGCATTACTAATTATTTTTTTTATAGGCAATGTATTACTAATTATACAATTGTATCATTTATATTTTTCTACTTAAAAATAGAGAAATTGCACTTATTTTAGTATTAATATTTTGGATTTTATTATTTACTTAACATAAAATAACTTGTTTTTATATAATAATTAATCAAAAATTAAAATTTACAACAGGATAGATATGATTTACATGAAAGAATAATTCACATATTTATATATATCAAGTATGCGTCAATCTCAATTAATGAAAAACATACATGCAATATTAATTCTTAATGTCTCTATAAGTGGTGAGGAGCTTCATGACTATTTATTGCAATAGTCTTCTGATGTATGAGTAAAAATAATTTTGTTTTGTTTTTTTTTTTAAGCCGTATGGGTGAAGATAATTGCAAGCATCACACAGGTAAAAATTTTCATGCAATTTTCACATAAAATTAATGTAAAGTTTAAAGTAAAAATTAATGCAATTGATCATGATGTTCTGATGCAATAACAAAAAAAAAAAAAAGAAACACAAAAAAAAGGAGATGACTTCATTCGTCAACTTTTAGGGGTCAAATGATCATGGGGGTTTGGCTTTGGCATAGTGGCACTTCCCCACAAAAAAGCAAGGGCAAAATTGGGAAACGCTAAGGACAGATTGAAAGGGAAACGCTACCTCTAGTAGTGTTGTCCAAATTTAGTTTA
The DNA here is from genome assembly GCA_039657345.1 of Stephania japonica. Lineage (NCBI taxonomy): Eukaryota > Viridiplantae > Streptophyta > Magnoliopsida > Ranunculales > Menispermaceae > Stephania > Stephania japonica. The sequence continues at coordinate 10,902,576 of CM077564.1, read as the reverse complement.
TTATCTAGATTATTTTCTAAATAATCTACCACTCATAGTCTAGCTTATAAGCTAGTTGATAAGTTACTTTGTGCTTGCCAAACAGAGCTGTCATCAAAAAAAAAAAAAAGGGAATCTATACAAAAAAGAAGAAGGAATCTATACAGATTTGCCTTGAGAAAAAAAAAAATTATTCTTTCATCAAGAATGATTTGGTTGAACGTAAAAGTTGAGAAAGAATTTTTTTCATGAAGAGATTTTTTGTTTATAACACAGGTAAATAGGTGAGAAAGCTATATTTCCCAAGGAAATTTATGAATTGTGCATAACACTGATACAAAATGCCTTAAATCTCCAACTAAGTCGAGGATTGTGTGGTTAGTCCAAGTTGTGCTTTTTGGACTAGAAGGTTTGTCGCGATATTGTTGAGCTATCGTACGAGACTATGAGTTGTTGTTTGATTATTGTAGAAGAATAAGAGTTCCAATTCGAGCCTTGTTGTAACGAGTGATTATGTTGTTATGAAGTTGTCCATGGCTATGGACTTGGTAGGTTTGTGTCTCTTAAAGTTTTAATCAATGTAATGATAGGATGAACTTTTAGGGACACCCGAGATGGACACCCGGTGATAGGCGTCCATCCATTTTGTGTGCACACAAATCTTGATGCGTGAATAGATGGACACCATCATGAATGTCCCAAAAGAGTCACCCTAGCATCTCCCTTTAGAAATATAATCTGTCAGAAAAAGAAATGCCTCATATCTTGAATCGAAAAAATGAGAATAAATAAATAAATTAGTAACATTTTGGCTTGAGTACACACAATCTGTGAAAGATCCACATTTGTCTACTCTTCACAACATTCAATTTCAAACTCTACATCAGGCAAATAGCAAAGAAGTTTCATCAGATCATAAAATCCATCAAGTAATGCACAGACTTCAACCGATCTTTCATGCGATTTATCCTCCGCGACAAACTTATGAATGCTGCCATCAACTTCAATGAAGCTGTATCCTGCAGCCTTAGTAACCCGATTGCTCCTCATCAGCTTCCTCACCTTCGCAACGCCATCCCACTTTGACGACAATGCATAGATATTCGACAGTATCACATATATCCCTGGATTTCTAGGCTCAAGCTCAAAGAGAGCTTCTGCAGCCTTTTCACCTATCTCGACGTTGCTGTAGAAACTGCAAGCGCCAAGCAAGGCCCCCCATATTACAGAATCAGGCTTCATCGGCATCGTTTGTATGAACGAATATGCTTCGCTTATTTCCCCTGCGCGACCTAGAGATCAACCATGCATCCATAGTGCTCCAACTTGGGAGTGATTGAAAAATTCTTCTGCATTGATTTGAAGAATTGCCAACCTTGTTTAACTAACCCTCCATGAGTACAAGCCAAAAGAACTCCAACAAATGTGATATCATCAGGCACAGTTCCTCTGCTCTGTTGTTTAGTGAACAAGAAAATAAGGTGTTGGGCATATGAGTAGGAACTTTTGAATTGACATAAACACTAGCAAATTTAAGTCACTCGTGGACGGCGTACTCACCAACATTTTGTCGAAAAGCTCCAACCCTTCCATCCATCTTCCATGGACGGCCAACCCCATGATCATTGAATTGAAAGAACACAAGTTTCTGTTGCCGCCAATCTCATCGAACGCTCGCTTCGCCATGTCAATTCTCCCACACTTTGCATACATTTCCAACAAGGCATTGCTAACGAACAAATTCCTCGTCAACCCCTTCTTCCTTGCATACATTTCAACACTCTTTCCGACCTCCAAAGCCCCAAGATTCCCGCAAGCCGGAAGAACACTTGCCACCGTCCACTCATTCGGTTCCACTTCTTTCTCCCTCTCCATCCTTGCATACAATTCAAGCGCATTCTCATACCGCCCGTTCTGCGAATACCCCGAAATCATGGCCGTCCACGAAATCACATTCCTCGAAGCCATTGATTCAAACAAATCCCTCGCCTTCTCCATCTCCCCGCCTCTAGCATACCCAGTAATAATCGAATTCCAAGCGGGTACATCTCTTTCAGGCATTTCATCAAACACTTGACGCGACCACTCCATGACACCAACTTTGGCATACATATCAACCAAAGCTGTCAACGCAAAGTGATCGAATTCGAAACCCAATTTGAAAAGCTGGGCATGGATCTTTCGGCCATCTCGCAACGAGGGGATGGCCGCGCAAGCGGCAAAGAGGAATGTGAAGGAGTGTTGATTAGGTGGGCAGGCTTGGAGGCGCATTTGGGAGAAGAGGGAGAGGCATTGGGTGGGAGAGCTGCCATGAGAAGCATAGGCTTGAATGAGCTTGTTGTATAGGAAGACTGTTGGTTGAGGAATAAGATCAAACAGTTGGTGGGCGTACTGGATGTTTGGGATTTGGAGAAGCTTCACTATTAGAAACTTTGATTGGTCTGTGTTGTTTCGAAGGGTATGGGCATGGATTTGTTTCAGTTGGTTCATAACATCTGCTTTTCACCAGTGTCGTTCGGCAATCATCAATTAAGAATGCACACATCTAGAACCTAAACGTCAACAAACTCGTATGTGAACCGGACCGGTTTCGACACAAACCACGATTCAGTTACCCACGTCAGTGTACTTATCTTGCCAAGTAACAAAATAACCAAATGTGTACTTAGTTAGAAAGTGGAGGGATCAAATGTTCGGTTTTAAAAGTTCATAGATAAAAATATAAGAAAGTTAAAACTTTAAGACCAAAGATAGATTTTTTTTTTGTCTAAACCATCTAATATTCGGACTTAATCGACTATCCCAAACTCAAGACGGGTCAGCCAAATAAGAGGTAATGCTCTTCAAGCAATGATTTCGCCAATAAATTTGGACTTAATCGAACTCAAGACGTCCTCCTCAGCTGTTGGAGTGTCAAATTACTTTAAAGCACCAACCATTAGTTTTGGTACACACATTTGCTACCCAATCATTTTGTTGAGTTGGTACTGAAAAAGTAAATTTATCTTTTCGGTACTTGTACAATCCACATTTAAAACTAGGCCTAATGATAAAAAAATATCATAACCTTTACAAGTTGCATCAATTATATTAGAACCTTTGAAAATTATCAATTCTATCATAACATTTTTGCTTTAGTATCAATTATATCTTCAACTAATTTTGGACACTTTTTCTTTGAAATCAACATTATCTTCTAACTTTTCTTTTTAATGATCATCCATATTTATCAATTTACACATTGAAATTTTGTAAACCTCGTGTTTAAATTAATGTACGAGAACTCACAAAAAATAATTTATAAATCAATGATACGTTAATACCTTAATTAATTTTTTTTAGTTATTCATAAAGCACAAATAGTAAGTTAAAAATCATGTGTATATATATATATATATGAAAATAACATATAAAACTTATTAGGGGGTATATAGTTGTTTAATTTAACAAGAGAATTATGTAATTAGATTATATGTATATGATTGAATAGCATATGTACACACCCTACTATATGCGTATTATATACATGAATACATAAAAAAAAGAATATTAAGCTTTAATGCATATGGATGAATAAATATTTAAATGGAATAATAAAAAAATTAAAAAAAATGTGTGGGCAAAAAAAGGATCTAAATTAGTTGAAAATAGAATTGATACTAAATTCCAAAGGTTAAGATATAATTGATAAATTTCAAAGGTTAAGATACAATTGATACAACTTGTAAAGGTTAGGATATTTTTTCATCATTAAGCTTAAAAAAAAACAAGGGTAACAAATTATATGAGGCCCTATTTTGCAGCCTAAACAAGGTCAATACCCATATGAATAATTTTTGAGTTTTTTGAGTCTGCTTATAAATGATGGATATTGAATAATCTAATTTCTTTTACCAACTAATTGGGTGGCCCAATGGTTTGCTATGAAATTTGTAAGGGTTCAAACCTTGGAGGATTCAAAAGTTGTTTCCATTAGGTGGTTGCAAAGCTCCTCAAGGGTTTTTAAAGGACTTCGTACTTGTGGCTCGATTTAATTAATTAAGTCTATGATTCCAAACACCAACCAAATATGTGAAATATAAATACAAGACAAAAATGCCATAATGTTCAAAGTTAAGCTTTTAATATTTTTTTAAGAGTCAAACTTATGACGTCTCCAAATCTATCTATCGACAAGTGAGGCCTCATCTATCTCACCATAAATGCTTTGACAAGTTAACTTTAACGTCCCTATGGGAGGATTAGCCTATCTATGTGTATTACTTTTAAATTGAGACAATCTAACTAATACAAACAGTGAATTGGACTTATCACATTTATACAAGCAAGTCATAAAAAACAGTAGTCAATATGTATACACATATTGGAACTAATCTTACGTCTGGGGTGCTACTAGGATAATGGATTGAACCAAACACAACACCCGTCGCTGTCCGTCGATCTTAATCGCTCTCCCATCGTAAGACACGTCAATGGCTGATGATGTACAACTACACCAACAAATAAGAATACACAAAGCACTCAACAGAACAAACCCACCAGTACTACCTCTTGAAGAATTGTATAGAAAATCGTTGTTTTTAGTTATTGAGAGAACAACTCAAATCATTGTTATTTGATTGATGGGATGGATACACATTTTATAATACAATCTGTTACAAAAGATAACAATGATCTTTATTGGATTACACCCATTATCTAACAAACTAACAGCTTAGATTTAACTAACAGTTGAGATTTGAATTGATAAGCATTATCTCCTAACATCCTCCCTCAAGATCACAGGGCGTTGTTGGACGGTGAGCTTGTGTTTGAGATGTGTGAATGAAGTGGAAGGCAATGGTTTGGTGAGAATGTCAGCTAGCTGGTCGGTAGATGGAATGTGGGCAACTTGCAGTTGCTTGCGTAAGACTTTCTCTCGAACAAAATAAAAATCAATAGCAGCGTGTTTCGTCCGAGAATGAAGGACTGGATTCAAAGCTATATAACCTGCACTAACATTATCACATAGGACTAATGGTTGTTTGAATAAGGATACGTGCAACTCTTGCAACAAATTTTGAATCCAAGCAATTTCAGCGGTAGCATTTGCAATAACTCTATATTCTGATTCTGTGCTGGATCGGGAAACGACTCTTTGCTTTGTAGCAGACCAAGAGATGAGATTAGGTCCAAAGAAAACACAATACCCTCCGGTACTTCAACGATTATCAGGACACGATCCCCAATCCGCATCTGTGTAGGCTGTCAAACGAAAATCACCAGGTGCTGCGTAAAGTGACACACCAAGGCGAGTTATGCCTTTCAAGTAGCGCAAAATGCGTTTTGCTGCTTGTAAATGAACGTCAGTAGGTGCATGAAGAAATTGACATAATCTATTAACAGCAAAAGAAATGTCTGGTCTAGTAATTGTGCAATATTGCAATGCACCAACAATGCTTCGATACTCTATTGGGTCAAGCAACGGAGATCCCTCTTTGATAGAGATAAGGGAACCGGATGCCATTGGAGTCGCAACAGACTTGCTGTCTTGAAGACCAGTTCGAAGTAGGAGATCATTGACATATTTTTCTTGGTTTAGATGAAGAATGTCACTTGTGTGTGTAACCTGGATGCCAAGAAAATAGGACAAAGGCCCTAAATCTTTCAAGGAGAACTTGCCGTTAAGTGCAGAGATAAGTTCTTGAATGAGAGAATATGAGCTTCAGGTAATAATAATGTCATCGACATAAATGAGTATGACCAAAAGCACATCCTTCTTGGAGTAGATAAACATGGAGCTATCAGATTTAGATTGAGTAAACTCCCATTCATATAAGATCGAACTGAGCTTAGTAAACCATGCACGAGGTGCTTGCTTAAGTCCGTATAAAGCTTTTTTAAGCTTGCAAACATAAGAGGGAAAAGAAGGATCTTGAAAACCAGGGGGTTGTGCCATGTATACCTCTTCATGAAGATCTCCATTCAAAAATGCATTGTGTACATCAAGTTGTCGAATAGACCACCGCTGAGACAAAGCAAGAGATAAAACTGTACGAATTGTTGTTGGTTTGATAACTGGGCTAAACGTATCAAAATAATCAAAACCAAACGCTTGATGGAAGCCCTTAGCAACTAGCCGTGCTTTATAGCGATCAATGACGCCATTTGGTTTGTGTTTAACTCTATACACCCACTTGCATCCGATTACATTAGCGGAGGGAGGAGGAGGAACTAACTCCCAAGTGCAATTGTGTTGAAGAGCAGAATATTCTGCTTGCATTGCAGACTGCCATTCGGGCCATTTGGAAGTTTCTTTGTGTGTTTTGGGCTCACTAGGTGGAGAAATAGAGTGAGAGACAGGCTTGGAAGAACTAGTGTGAAGAAGACAAAGACGGTCAATGGATTTGGTAATGCCACTTTTACTACGAGTTTGCATTTGGTGGGTATGTTCTTGACTTGGAGGAACTGTTGAAGTAGGAGATGATGATATGGCAGGCACAGGGGGTGCTGGAGAAGAAGAGTTAATTAGAAATGGTTTTGTCGATGGAGATGGTGGAGGGGTATGTGAGGTAGGTGGAGTTGGTGGTGGGGTAGGTGAAGTGGGTGAAATAGTTGTAGTTGGTGAAATAGTTATAGTTAGTGGAGAGGTAGGTGTAATAGTTGTAGTAGGTGAAGTAGGTGGCTGGCTAGATATTAATGGATCAACATTTGGTGATGTGAGAGAATAGTCTGATGGGATTTGGTTACTAGTTGAGAACGGTGAGGTTTGTGTAGTGGGTAGAGTAGAGAGATCAAGTAGGATAGTACAATATCTCTTTAGAGATCCTGAAGATATAGCAACTGGTGAACTACATGAAGTAAAAGGAAAAGTTAGTTCATCAAAGATGACATGCCTGGATACAAGTAAGCGTCCTGTCTGCATATTTAAACACAAATAGCCTTTGTGTTTGGTGCTGTAGCCCAAGAAAGTGCTCAAAGCCGATCGATATGCAAGTTTATTTGCATTGAAGGGACGAAGACAAGGAAAACATGCACAACCAAAGACCCTCAATAAGTTGTATTGTGGTACTTGCTTGTAGATAATCTCATATGGAGATATATTGGCAAGCGTTGATGTTGGAAGCCTATTGATGAGATAAACTGCAGATTGAAATGCAAAGGGCCAGAACACCATAGGCATAGATGATTGGGCTAGGAGTGCTAGTCCCGTCTCCACAACATGACGATGTTTTCTTTCCACTCTACCATTCTGTTGTGAAGTGTAAGGGCATGAGACTCTGTGAATAATGCCATGAGCAGTTAACAATTTATCAACTGCCTGAAATTCTCCACCACCATCTGTTTGTAGAATTTTGATGGAACTGTCAAGTTGTTTTTCTGCCATTGTTTTAAATTGGATAAATGCTGAAATTAATTGATCTTTTGAGTGCAACAAGTAAAGCCAAGAAAAGCGAGAGAAGTCATCAACAAATAATGCAAAATAGCGAGCACCATTAATTCCGGCTTAAGGTGCAGGACCCCATAAGTCTGAGTGTACAAGATGCAAAGGAGCCGAAGCTCGTGATTCAGACAATGCAAAAGGTAAGCGATGGCTCTTGGCCATTTGACACACACTGCATACATGAGAGTTAACTTCATACGGAAGACGACAAGTAGATAAGACTTTGTTGACAATACTAGTAGACGGATGACCGAGGTGGCAGTGCCATAGAGATGACTTATTGGAGTTGCAAGAGTGAAGTAGACATGTAGAAGATGTAGGAGGGCGAGCTAAAGCTGAGAGCTTGCAGAGTCCACCATTACCAACCTTGTATAAACCATGTTCAAGCTTGCCCTGAAGAAGAGCCTTCTTCGTTTCGGAGTCCTTTACAACAAAGCCACACGCATCAAACTCAACAAGAACATCATTCTCAGAACAAAGTTTAGGAACACTTATGAGATTGTGAGAAAGTTTGGGAACATGTAAAATATTATGTAATTTTAATGTTGCCTTCTCACCAAGAAGAGAATGACCAACATTAGTAATAGAAAGTCCAGAACCATTTCCCACAAACACCTTTTTCTTACCATGATAAGTTGTAGGTGCGACAAGATTTGAAGAATTTGGTGTCATGTGATGTGTAGCTCCTGTGTCCATAAACCATGAAGTATCATCAGTTGCTGAAGACGATGCTAGCATAGCATTCGGGGAAGCATTCACAGTGGGCTGAAAGTTTTGATCATAACGGTGCCAACAATCGATCGTGGTATGTCCCATTTTGCCGCAAACTTGGCATGTAGGACGATCATTGTTGGAAGGAAAAGTTTGTGAGTTGTTGAATCTCCCTCCATTGAATTTTCCTCTGCCTTAATTTTTGCCTGTAGAAAAACCACCTCGTCCTCGTGAGCGATTTTGTTTTGAATAAAAATTGTTACCTCCAGAATTATTGTTGAATTGCATAGGCGGGCTATGGTTCTTGCGCGGTTGAGCAGAAGCGACATTTGCTTGAATGAGATTAGTGGGATCAATAGAGTGTTGTTGCTCTAGCCGTGCTTCATGTGTGAGCAACATGCTATGAATTTCTTCTAATGTAACTGAATCAGTTCTGGTTGTAGCCGATATGACGAAAGAATTGTATTCAGCACCAAGTCCTCCTAAGATGTAGAGAATTTGATCTTGCTCTTTCACTGGTTCACCTATTGCTGCAAGATTGTCAGTGATGGATTTAATTTTCAAAAGAAAATCAATCATGCTTAGCCCCCCTTTTTTCTGTGTTTGCAATTGCAACCGGAGTTGCATTATTTTCGCCTTAGAAGCTACAAAAAAAATTGTTTCAAGTGCATCCCAAATTTCAGCTGCAGTGTTTAAACCAACAATTTGAGTCATAGCATCTTTGGTGAGTGATGAGTAAAGCCAACACATGACAACACGATTTTGTTGCGACCAAGTTTTATACTTGAGATTTTTTTCATTGTTGGTGAGAAGTTTTTCTGGTGGGGGAATAAAACTATCAATAAAATCTTCATAACCATTGGCTTCAATAAAGGTCAACAACTGAGTTTTCCATAAAAGATAATTGGAATGATCCAATTTAATTGATGTAGCATGATTAATTTGTGGCAGAGATGAGGCGACTAGACGTGTTACCTGCCCATCTGAAGTTTGGATCCATGTTACCTTAGGATCTGAGGATGAAGAATGATTTGAAGAATAAGTAGAAGCTGCCATGATTACTGGATCTTCAGTGCTCTGATACCATGAAGAATTGTATAGAAAATCGTTGTTTTTAGTTATTGAGAGAACAACTCAAATCATTGTTATTTGATTGATGGGATGGATACACATTTTATAATACAATCTGTTACAAAAGATAACAATGATCTTTATTGGATTACACCCATTATCTAACAAACTAACAGCTTAGATTTAACTAACAGTTGAGATTTGAATTGATAAGCATTATCTCCTAACACCTCTGCTGCCCATCTCTAATTCACTAAGCAAATTTTTACTACGCAATTTTTTTTTTCGTGTATCAATGTTGAAGTGTGCACTTAAATAGTTGATTATGATTCAACTAATCCATTAAATTTAGGACTAATTGCCATAACTAGACTACTTATTATACGGATCTTCTTTTAACATTTATTTCTAAATTTAGATAAGATAGATTAGCCACACGATACATAAAATCCACACGATACGTTAGTAATAAGTTTTTATATGTTATTTTCATGTATATATACATGATTTAACTTACTATTTGTGCTTTATGAATAACTAAAAAAAATTAATCAAGGTATTAATGTATCATTAATGTATAAATTTTGTTTTTTTATGAGTTCTCGTACATTAATTCAAACATGAGGCTTGCAAAATTTTAATGTGTAAATTGTTCAATATGGATGATCATGAAAAGAAAAGTTAAAAGATTATGTTGATTGCGATATCAAAAAAAAAGAAGATTATATTGATTTCAAAGAAAAAGTGTCCAAAATTAGTTGAGGATAGAATTGATACTAAAATGAAAAGGTTAGAATATAATCGATAATTTTTAAAGGTTATGATAGAATTGATACAATTTGTAAAGGCTAAGGTATTTTTTATCATTAAGCCTTAAAACTATCTAAGATATCATAAGAAAGAAACTAATTTTTTTTGCCCACAACACCACAAACTAAATTATTGGGTCACCTACTTGATTGATCCCACTATCTTTTTCCTTAAATATACTTATCCACGCGTACGCCAACTAAGTCATTAGCAAATAAAACTAGATTGTTGTTGACTACAGTGCACTAGAATGTTAGGAAAAGTTAAACAAAATCTTGTGGAAATACGTAGTTCTTATTGCACTTTTTGTGGACTATATGATGCCAACGCAATCAACGGATCATCACTGAGAAGGAATTACAATGGATGGACTTGTAAAATCAAAAGGGAGTTGTTTAGTGGATTTTCAGCACTAATATAATGATTTCAAATGTTGGAATGGAATGAAAGATCGACTAACATCATCCTTGCAAATGTATAATAGTGTTCAAGGTTTTCTATCTACATGGTTGGTCGCCAACAAGGCGTTTCATTTAGGACATTAATTACCATTTCCGAATTATATCCTTTCTTTCTCCCATTTATCTGTTGGGGATCAGCCTAGCTAAGATAGACATAAGATGCTATCATGGTTTAGATTCAACTTAACTAATTCAATTCATTAATAGTAATTATATTGCACTTTCACTTTTGAGTGTGGTTCAAGTGAATCCAAAAAGAATAAGGGAAAAATAAGTTCATATTGTCACGTCAACACTCAAAACATCCGCTCTCAATGCTAAACTTGAAAACAATGTAAATATTTTCTTATTTCAAAAGAAATTGAAAAGTTGTGTTATTTTTGTAAAAATGAAAAAAGCTAATGTTATTTTTGATAGTTAGCCCCAAGAGAAATGCAACTGTAACCCAAAAACTTAACTTACATAACTGCGTGGTGTTTATTTTGGTGAGCACGTTTCCCGAGCTATTGTGATAGAATGTACTTTGAGGAAGCGGAGGTACTTTAACTTAACTTTTAATTTACTTTTTTTAAAGTAATCAATGTAGATACATGAAGAAATACCAAATCAACAATTTTATTTTCTTTATTTTCTTAAGAGCACCGCGTCTTTTATGTGTGAAGAGTCATGTCAAATGTTTTGAATTATTCTAACCCTATAATTTAATTATAATATATTATTAACTTAAATGAATAAATATTATCTCTTTTTTGGTGAATAATATTATCTCTTTTTAATAAAATTTGAACATTTATTTTTATATTTGTTGATGAAGCTTATATAAGTTTTTACTTCAAAAAAGTATTAGTTGATGTCATTATAAACTACAAAAATAATATAATTAATATAGAAAGAGATCATTTGCTGTTTTTAAGAAAACTAGTTAAGAAATTAATATATATTATAATAATTTATTTATAATTTACAAGAACTATATGCTCCTTGTACAAAAGCATGTACACTTTACAAATTTTATAAATCTAAAAATAAATATTGTTGAATGCTACGTTGATAAAACTTAATAAATATATAATTCATATATTTTTATATGCTAAATTTGCTTAAAAAATACTCCATCTAGTCAAAAATATATGACGTTTTGAGATTTTTTGGCTTCAAAAAATATAAGTCATTTTTAAAATTCGAGAGAACTTTTGTACCTCTTATACCTATTTTACTCATCTTTTAACTCAAACATATAATTATAATTAAACATTTTTCTTTGTTTCATTGGATGAAATAAAGAATTAAATATGGGAAAATACAATTTAAACTCACAATTAGTGCTTTTCTTAATATGTGCATTTTGAGCAAAGAATCTTATATTTTTTACTAGAGGGAGTATTTTTTGTGTTTTTTGATTGAAAAGGAGGCATACTTGCCTAGTTACAGAGGACACATCCTAGGGAGTGATACTCCCCATACGTTATCTCTAATAATAGAAGTAAGGCCGGATGGACAGTGCTGAAGATGGTATGAGCTAACACTGTGTTGAGCAGCGAAATTCACCATCTAATCGTCACGCGGTTCCCCTCTCGATGTACATGAACAATGCGGAGCTCCTAGTTCCTTCCTATCATCTCTTGAATCAAAGAGATTAGCTGTCGATGTTGATTGTTAGGACAGTTACCCCATTCAATACATCCACAACAAATTTATTGTCCAATTCTAATTTGACTCTTTTGCAGTTCCGCTCTCATGCAACTTGGAGTCCCATTAAGGCACCCCAAAGCTCCGTGTCAAAAACTAAGCACGTTCCCAAGTTAATAAGGAAACCCGCCACCCAATCACCATTAGGATCCCTTAAAAGGCCACCTGCACTTGCTGTTTGAGTATCCCATTTAAAGGCCCCATCCACGTTAACTTTCATCCAGCAATTATGAGGTTTATCCCACCCAACGAGCTTTAAGGCTCTTTTGACAGTATGAATGGCAATAGAGTTACAGGCTACTTGGAAGGAACACACCTTAGCAATAATCGAGTTCCATAGAGAGGATTGTGAACTTTCTTCACCAGCAATCACCACTCGATTGTGTCTATTCCATAGGGATCAACAAGTTGTCGAAAAGAAGATTGGCCATTTAACACCTATAAAAGATTTGTTACTTCTCAGATTCTCTAAAAACCAAACTTCCAAGGGTGAGGTCACAAAGATATCAAATCAATACTACTGCTGCATTTTCCCCATATTAGAGCCGATAGTGGACATTCCCTAAACATATGGTTTAGCGTCTCGAATTCTTCCCCGCATAGGCCGCACTTGTCGTCATCTGTCATGTTACGTATTTTACGAACAAAGTTTGTGAGAAGTGCATCACAAACAGCCAACCAAAGAAATGTATGTATTCTTTAAGGGATTTCACATTTCCAAATCACACTTCAGAGCGAGGACTGAGGCTGCCAAACTGTGAGAGAGATGGAAGAGTAAGCCGAGGATGTGGAGAAATTTCCCAACGGGGTAAAAACCTAATACATCATATCGTTCTCATTCGACATAAAGGCTTGGGGGAATCGCCACGATACGGAGTAGGACAGCAGTAGGAACTAAACTATGTAACAAATCCCAATTCCAACCACCCGATGGTAAGACATAATTTTCCATGACACCATACTTCATAGAGTTTGGAATAATCACCAAAGCTAAATCACAGAGATTCTGATCCATGCCAAGCCAATTATCCATCCAAAAAAGAATTGATCCCCCATTCCAATATTCCACATATTACCAGCCAGTACATGCTCCTAGACATTACCGATATTGCGCCAGATATGCGACTCCTCTGGTGAGCCAAGGAAGTTGGTGGTCTTTCAGGTGTGAATCCATATTTAGCTCTTAAGAGCGGATCCACAATGCATCATGATTCGATAAAAGACCCCACCCAAGTTTCATCATGAATGCTCTGTTCATATTGAACATACTTTTAACTCACAGACCACCAAATTAAACTTTTTGGGTAGACAAAGTCTTTCCCAAGCAACCGAACTTGGCTTTTTCAAATTCTCAGTAGATCCCCAAATGAAACCCCTGCTGATAAGTGTTCATTTATGCATTAGTTCGTATAGGTTATTTGGTGTAATTGGACTATATTTATCTTATTTTATGGTGATAAATGCATATTTTAATGATTTGGTGATTTATTGGAATAATATGAACATATATATTTAATTATATTTAATTTTCGTTTTTAGGTGAAACGGAGTGCACGGTTGGATTCGGGGCAAAAAATACTCAAAATAGAGTATTTACTTGAAGAAATCGGATACAAGAGGGACTGTTTTGGAGTATACAAAAGAATTGGCCATGAGAAGTTCATTGATTGGTCCAGCCTCGTCACACCAGCAAATCCAGCTAATCAAATTTCGACACGTCAGCACGTCCTACTCACCTCCACCATTCACAGCGTGCCACATCGCCTAGCCCAGCTGCTCATTACCTACGTCGCACGATTTGCCTCGAGATGCGTACTGCCACAAACTATCAGAATTTCGCATGACTTCACGCGAGTTCTCTCCACGCATAGTCATCGCCACGTGTCGTCCGCCTATTCGCCCAGCATCCACCAGCACGTCACAATAACACTCTCGGCCAATGAGAGCGCGACACGTCAGTAATGCACATAAATTCAACCAATCCAGCGTTGCAAAGTGTACAAAACATGCAGAAAATGCCAAAAATACTCCAAGATGCAAAAATCACTCCCGTAACTACGAAAATTAGTTTTTCTCACCTCTAGAGACCAAATTTTAGGAATATATATATATAGGTCTTAGGGATTAGAAGGAGGAGGATCTATTTATTTTTATTTTTCTTTTAGTTTAGTTTAATTATGTTTAGTTAGTTCCTCCATCTAGGTTGAAGGTGGATCGGTCAAGCCTATGACTTGGGAATCCTTTATGAGGTTTGTTTATTTTTAATTATTATTGATTATTTTCTATGATTTATTTTCTTTGGTATTGTTTGAACAATTGAGGTTAAACACTAGTTTAAACCTTGATTTTACATGTCAGTGAGTCGTAAGCACACATCCTTGTGTAATAAGACCACACTAGTGGCAATTGACCCTACTAATTGATTAGACCCTTTTGGGACCGGTCAAATACCTTAGGGATCTAGGTTAAATCGGGAACACTAGCGATTCGGTTGTCTAGGTGTAGTGCCTTCACGAATCGAAGTAATGCGACCAATGCGTTAAATCTAGAGTACTAGAGATCAGGTTGCATATTTGGTTAGGGAAGTAGTCAACGGTTGTACTTTGGCTGCTGATATCAGGAAGTGCGAGGAACTGAGTGTGTCACCGGGTCTATAGCTGCACTAGATCATATATTAGTTTCATACTTTTCATGAACGGACAATTAATAAAATCAATCCCAAGTTGTATAGCGAGATTGTGAAACTGGATACCTAGACTTCTATCATTTCATTAGATTTCCTTAATTTTTGAAATATTTATATTTCCCTTTTTTTTGTATTTTTCTTACCTAAGAAAGACACCAATCTCTGTGAGATCAACCCTTTACCGCTATCTACAAAATAGTTGGTTTAGGTTTATATATTTTATTGTCGCGTTCGGCGTGCGTCACCTGCAAACTTTGTCAATGCCTTCACTTGTTCCTTTAGGCAGCAAGGCAGTTTGCATAGTATAAAATAGGATAGTAGCAAGTGCAGATTTGCAGAGGGTAGGTCCTGCCAATGATATTTTTAATGTATTGCACTTGCGCACTCTCCCTTACACCTTCTCTTTTAGTTTCACATAGCTTTCCTTTACCACTCGGCCATGAATGAGAGGGACACCAAGATAGGCCCTAAGATCCTCTATTATGGTGAAGTTAAGGATTCTTGCAATCTTCTTAGCTAGTTGGGAATTAGTGTTTGGTGAGAAGAAGACTTTAGATTTTGAAACACTAACCTTGTTGCCAGAGTAACCACAAAAGGCTCAAAGTATCGCATTGATCACATTCACTTATTCCTCAGAAGCTTCTACAAACAATATAAGGTCATCAACAAAGAAAATATGAGATATGGATAAATCATTGCCAAGCTTCGGAGCCCTCTAAGAACCATTAGTCACAACTGCATTTATAGCCTGAGAGAGCCGTTCCATACAGAGTACAAAAATATATGGAGAAACTGGGCAGCCTTGCCGAACTCCACGAGTAGGAGAGAAAGGAGAAGAAGCTGCCCCATCCCAAAGAACTTGAAAAGAGCTGGATAAAAGACTATTAAATATAACATTAGAGAGATAAGTAAGAATCCGAGCATCATTCAGTGTGTCTTCGATAAACTTCCAGCTCAACTAGTCATACACCTTTTCTAAGTCAATCTTCCTAGCAAACCATCCCTTTCTCCCCTTGATAGTTCACATAGAATGGAAAAGTTCTTGAGTGATAAGTATGTTATCAGAAATGTGACTGACCTCAACAAAGCTAGTTTGGGCCGGATCCATCAATATGGGCATTGCCAGTTTCAATCTATTTGCAACTATCTTGGTCACACAGAGCATAAGCTAATACGTATGAATTACTGGAATCCTTTAGGTGTATCCTCTTTGGGAATGAGGGTAATTAGTGAATGGTTTATGGCTCTTCCCACCCTTCCATTTACAAAAGTAAACCTTATCATGTTACAAATCTACTCACCAAGAACCTCCCAGTTCTTTTGAAAGAAAAAAACAGGCACCCCATCAAGGCCAGGGGCTTTATTTGGTGCCATGGAGAAGAGGGCAGCTTTGATTTTATCATTTGAGATAGGTATCTCCAAGTCACTATGCATTACTGCAGGTAGTGGAATGAATCTCTCTTATAAAATATGGCAAGCCATTAGCTATGTCTCCCATATACATATCTCTAAAGAATAGATAGGGCTCATAACGGAGATCATTTTGATCCTCGAACCACTCCCAATGAGATATATAAAGTCCATGGATCTTCTTCTTTCTTGTTCTCTGATTTACCTTTGCATAAAAAAACTATTGTTTCTATCCCCAAGCATAGACCAGTCAACATTTGCTCTTTGATGCCAAAGAAGGTCCTCTTGAAATAGAACAACTTCCAACACTTCTTTAATTTCTCTTCTAAGTATCTAAAAGTTACATGACCGGTGAGTTTCCATAGCCTTTTAGATCACTGCAATACGCGCCATAAGCTTTCTCCTCTTTTGAGATATATTACCAAAGACTTACCTATTCCATTGGTGGGCTAGGGGCGAGAATTTGGCCAAGGACTCGTGCAAAGGTAGAGAGGTGTCCCAATTCTTCTAAATGAAGCTCTTCCAACCTGGGTGTCTCCCACACATTAAGGAATTATGGAGTAGATGTCCAGGCCAGTGGAGAATCTCCTAAATTAAAAGAGATGAGTAAGGGACAAAAATCCAAATGGATCTTAGCATGGTGAGATAGACTAAGAATCACCCAAAATCTTCCCCATTCAACAATGATGATGGCACGATCAAGATGCTGATGACATAATCACCTTGACCAAGTGAATGAGGGCCTAGAGAAAGAAGGTTCAAAGAGTTCAAAACGTTCCATCCATTCAAAAAATCTCTTACAAACTTTGGCAAAGAATAACATTAAAATCATAGGGATGAAGAATAACATTAAAATCACTAGTTATCAGCCATGGTCCTGGGTTTGAGTAGATAGAGTCTCCAGATTGTCCCAAAGTTGTCTCCGAATAACAACATTGGGACTTCCATATATAGCAGTAAGTGTGAATGAAGAAGAAGCACACCACTGAACAATAATATGAATGAATTGCCAATGGTTCTTGATAATAGTGTTATTGAGAACATCCCTCCATAAGACCCAAATATCGTTTAAGTAGCCAAGAGCCTTGATCTGATATGAACAATCAAATTTTGACAGTTTAATAAGATTATTTGCTTGAGGTCCACTGATCCTTGTGTTAGTAAGTACAAGAATTTTAATGTTGTGGATGGAAATCAGTGACTTCATATACCTAGCAAAACTTTTTTTTGCCGCTCCTTGATAGTTCCAAACAATTGTTGATGTCAACATAAAGAAACTAAATAGACGGAAGGAAATACCCGTGAAAAAGAAATCAGATCTCCTTTGAAGGGAGTAAGCTCGGTAGAGATGTCTCTGTAAAAGGAAGTCGTTGTAGGAGAAATGGTCTAGTTTCTTCATATCTAGTGTAAGGAGAGATGTTTCGCTTGCCCTTACTCACTGCTTTCCTGATTTTAAAGTCCCACGTAGATTGATTTGATGAGATCTATCTGGGGGGCGTCCTGATGTGCCTAGGCTGCTCACAGAAGAGAAGCTATCATCACCACTAATCGAAACACCACCATTTTTGTTGTTGAACAACACCACTGTATGAAGATTTGGGTCGAGAGTGCGTTCAAGTTAGGGATTGACTGGGATCGTGACCTCCATCACCTTATATGTGGAAACAATAGGGATAGGAGCAGGGGTTGTCGATTGGGTTTCACAAACTGGGGAGGGAGTCAAAACATTAGTAATAGGATACACCGTGAGCCCAAATTTCTCTTAGCTATTTTTAACTTTATAAGTTCTTAGAGGGTCCAGTTTTGCATGAGGTTTCTTAGGCTTTGACTGGTTAGTCCCACTTGTTAGGCTTCCTTTCTTTTGACAATTAACTAGGCCAGTTGACTTCCAAGGCTCCTCTATATTGCCAACTAAGGGACTTTCCTTATCATGCGAAGTCAGTACGTCAAAGCGAGATCCATTGCGGGTATTAGGAATGGATTTAGTGGTAGTGAGATCATTTAAATCCAACGGTTTAGTTTTGACTTTCCTAACTGGGCGCGATGCATGGATCCATGGACTCTCCGCATCCTCCGTTGTCAGAGTGGAGAGTTTAGGAGCTAACGGAGGTGGCGCTGCTGTTGGAGGTGGTGCAGAGGTGGAGCTCACTGTCGTGGTTGTAATATATAACTTTGCAGGTGGTTCCAAATTCTTTTAGGAGAAGGGACATACACTGCCTACATCACCATACTGAGCATATTTGTAATAAATAAAGGGAAGGCATTCGTATTCCAAATTGCAGAGTGTACCATCAATGTACATTTGCCATGCTAGCGGTTTTCGCAGGTCGAGCTTAGCTGCCATTCTTGTGAACTGTGCTATTTCTGATCCAATAGTATTGTAGTCATCTTGATAAATCCTCAAAATTGACTCACGATCCATTTCAGAATAACACTTTGATAATAGTGCCATGGGAGGCCAAGAAAGCGAACCTACGTTGCGACAAAAGAGATATTAACCTCTTTGGTATTGAAATCACTTTTATAAGGTTGCACCAGGACGTAATGGCCCATGATGTCTCAATATAATGGCCCAAATCTAATTTCCCGTTATTCATGATGTCATTACAGACGTGGACGATAGCTCGGACACTCGTAGACCCCGCAGTAAGGTCCAAGCACGCCCAGATTAGATATACAGTCTGTTTTTGTGTGCTATATGATTTGTTTTGTGATGTATATGTTCAATTTAGTTATATTGCATCACAATATGTGTGTTTATATTGTTTATTACTGAGCGAGACAGTGTGATGGGTATTCACCTCGAGTAACATGTAGACGCGGATATCGAGTAGGCAAATAGTACACTTGGTTGGGGGGTTTATACACACATTATAAATAATAAAATGCATTAAATAATTAATATAAAACGTCGTTTAGACATTTGTGTCGCGATTGCATGCGATTGGTACGCGACACAGTGCTGGACCAGGTATCGAAACACCGTGGATTAGTTTGATGTGTTGAGAAAGGATGAAGATAAAGGCTGAAGTAACACAAACAAGTCACCAATGGATGGACTTTTTGACCCAATCTTGATAACAAGATGGCCTAGGGATTTGACCAACACATGAGATGACAAAGTATAAAAATCAAGAAAACTCATACTCTCACCACCTTTTCTCTTTCCTCTCAAGTGTTGGACGAAAATTTGGGGGTGGTGGTAGGGTTTTGGTGAGTTTTAGAGCTCATTTGGAGTAACAATCGATGACTAATCGACTAACGAGGTTAGATCCAAACTCTCCTCTTCATTCTCTATCTATCGGGTGTATTTTCTCGGGTTTTGACGAGGGTTTCGAGGTTATGAGTTGAGCACACCTGTTTGTATGGTGTTGCTATGGATGTTAGTGTTAGATTTGAAGCAACATGGGATGGATTGATGGAGTTGTTGTTTTGGTTGTTAATTGAATTTTTGGGTTTTAGCCGAGAAATCTCGGGGTTTTCTTCTCGGATAGGTTTTGTCGAGGGATATTTGGTTTCTTATGGTTGGTTAAGTGTTTCATGAGATGTTGGGATGAGTGCAGAATGCGATGATGAGCCGAGGGGTCCGAGAACTCCAGGGATACGTTTTAGGTTAGATGTTGCCAGGGACGCCGTGGGAGTTAAACCCTATGGCGTAACCTATGACGTCCAGGCCAGGGAGGCACCCACCCCACGTTTTAAGTCGCGCCGTAGGGGGTGAAAGCATGACAACATGAGTCACGGTGCCAGGACCATCGTCCGCTGTCTTGAGGGCTGTGAGCTTTTGTTTACGGCAGCGCCACTCACGACGTTCATAACAGTAGAAGAAAAATAAAATTTTAAAATAAATTGGCATATTGGGGGTTAACCTAGGGGTTTGTATGACTCATATGTAATGATTAATTGATGGATTTGACGATGTTTAGTATGGAATAGGGATTTCTGAGGTTTGGGAGATTGATTAGGTTTGTCAGAAATCATGTTTAGGTTCGTTTGATAGGTAGTTGACACGTGGTTAGTGGTGTGTATTGACATTACTGGACTAGTGGAGCGCGCTTTGGGGTGTGTAATATCCCAACTGAAATTCACTTTGAGTATTTATTGCTTGGTTTATTGAATTCATGTCCTATTGTTCTATTAAACTCATTTCCTGTATTTATTTACGGCCAGTTGAGTTTACTCCCGATGGGTTTATTCTATTGGGTTGGTATGTGACACACTAGGCCATAACATGTGTTTTAGGACGTCGGTGGATTGTCGACCCGACCGTTGTTTTTCCTATACACGTGTCCGTGCGCTATGGTCTATGCTGGCCACCAAGTGGACTCAGGGATTTCAATCAGTTCGAGTTTAACCATTGGCGGAGCCTGGGTGATAGTCTGAAGTATGGTGTTCGAGTTTAACCAAATCTCTAACCTCGTTTTGATTTCATTAATCAGGATCACCGACCCGTCACGTGGGACCTACACCATCATACGCACACCGATCGAGGCACGTGGCCGAGGTATATTGTATCTTTGTATTGATTGTAGGCCTAGTGTTATGTATTGTGTAGACTTACTAAATCGGTTTTACATCGTAGGCGTCGAGGCGAGAGCGAGGATGCACCTCGAGTTGCGTGTGAACTGGGGGACCGGGTAGTTAGCACTTTGGTGAGTCTTGTCTAATATTAATATGAATTTATAGAATATTCTTGTGATTTAAGGAATTTATTTATAAGCATATGGTTATAATTATTAATGTGAATCAAATCAAAGTCTTATAGTTTGGTTTAAAAATCTAGAACACTTGGACTTACCTCAGGATACACACTAGCACACACTCCCATGTTGTTGTGTCATGTATGCGTGTCACATGGCTGGAACATTAGTGGGTGTAGGAGTCAATTGGAGCCCTTGGATAAACATTGGATCATGGGAGTGCACACCTAGATCAAAACCACACTATATATATCATTTTTCTCAAACTTTGCATTACATTGCATGCTTGTATAAACACAAAATTTAGAGCTGAAAACACTTGCAAAACTGCTGGAAAATTGAGTGATTAGTTGGGGAGATTTCTCAATCAAAGTTGAAGAACCAAGTCTCACAAATAAGCTACAATCCTAGGTACTTGTTCTTCAATTCCATGCATTCAAATTTAGGGGTTTTTGGGTTTTAATCAAAGGATTCAATGTTTTGATTTGTCAAAGTGTTCTATGGTTGTTTTAAATACATTTACAAGCCTTAATTTTGTCTCTCTAAATTCATTTTTGGATTATACAAGTTTTTGCTCAAAATGGGTTTTCAAAGAATGAAACTGATTTTGTGAAATTCAACAATGTTAAGGTGTTTGTTTGCAAAATCTAAAAACATTTTCAAAATCCTTGTTGGAAAACACAAGGGATAGCAATTGTGCATTCGAATTTCAGTTTCAAAAATTAAAGTTATGAATTTTTCCCAAGTTTGAATGTTCTTGAACAAATGCATGACATGCATGTAAAATTCATTAATTTTGATGAATGCATGTATAAATACTAAAGTGCCTGCCTTGTAGTGATTGTTGAGGATGTTTGTGGGTCTCTGGTGGAGGAGAATAGAGGCCCAAGATGAAGGGAGAAGGCCTTTATCTTAGGAAGACTCTAGATCTACTATTTTGTCAAGGGTTTGGACGAGAGGATTATCATTATCATTGTGTCGAGCAGAGCCTCGACTATGTAGAAAATATTCGATCGAGCCTTGGCACATGAGACCTATCTATTGCATAGGTCTAGTCGACTTGAGACATCAGTATATCCGGATCAACCTAGCCAGAGTTCTTGGCTTGAGTAGAGGACGAAGTGGCAGCGTGATCATCGGGGTCGACAGGGAAAAAGTCAGCGTGGCTGTTAGGGTGATTACAATCTAATCGGGGTCGTCGAGGTTCTAGAGATCGACGAGAGGATCAGCCGAGGTACGATGACCGTTAGGTGGCCTATGTTGCTGCACTTGCACCTATTGAGCAGCCTCGACAACAGTTCCATCAGGCTAGGGACCGAAGAAGCCATGACAGGGGACATATGAGTCAGGGTTAGGGTTAGGGCCGAGGACAAGGTCAGGTACATGTTGTTGCACTAATTGGGTGGCAGGAGAGACAACGTTGCTTCATATACCATTAGACTGGGCATCTGAAGACCGATTGCCCGACAACATCGCCATAACCACCATTATATACTGAGCAGACTAGAGATAGGGTCTACGCAGTAGCATTTGCAGTTGCTTAGCTAGATCGGGGAGCGACTCGACAGCTGGTTGAGACGTTAATTATTTGTTGCATTTTAATGCATATTGTTTTTGATTTCGATAGCATGTTTTCTTTTGTCGCGGGGCGCATGGTAGGACAGTTAGGGTTATAGACATAAACTTTAGACACACATCTTATTCTCAGTACGGCTGTTGGGGATAAGATATACCAGATATGTCGAAATTGTATAGTAGAGATCATGGGACACTAGTTACTGGCGGATCTACGAGTCATGAAGTACCTAGAATTTGATGCCTTGCTGGCCATGGAATGGTTATCAGTGTATCGTGCACAGATTGACTGCTTCAGTAAGACTGTGACTTTTAACATCAAGGGTATTCTAGTGTTTTTATTTGCCAGAGTCGTGACAGCTCTACCAATTACCAGAGGTCGTTTCGTGACAGTACAGGAGATGGAGACATTCACGACGACAATTGAGCCAGAGCCGAGGACAATGATACGTGTTGAGGACGTCCCAGTAGTTTGCGAGTTTCATGAGGTATTCCCCAATGATTTTCTAGTTTTACCACTACCTTGAGCAGTTGAGTTCATCATCGAGCTAATACCGGAGACACAACTGATTTAAAGTCAACCATACAAGATGTTAGCATTCGAACATGAAAAGTTGAGGACTGTGGTGGCCCCAGTTCCCCATAAAACTGGGTCCTGCTCGGCCTAGACCTATGCGACCCTTGAGTCCATATACGCGAAGTCAACGCAAGCCTAGTCAGCCTCAAATCTGTTTATCCTTATTAATTGAACATTTTAAAGTTGAGTAATTATATTATGTAAGTCTTGAGTATTAAATGCAATGAAAATAACTTAACACGCTTCTAATATCCTCGATAATATAAGTTAGGAACAATATTATGTAAGTCTTGAGTAATTATATTATGTAAGTTATCAGAGGAAGTCACCAATCATCGGTCCCTTTCCTTTGCTAGTCTCTGCCTGATTTGCGCCCACCGTCACAAAATAGACGGTGAATACGTGGAAGATTGAAAGTAAAGCCAGAAGGACATAAACAATAATTCATGAATAATCAATAAAGCAGTCTAAGAATCATGCAGTATTTAAAGACAGATAAATAACACAAATGACAGGATAAACAGACTAAATAGTATTTCAATGATATTTGAGTGTCTATCAAGTCAAAAGAGGCAACTAAGTGATCTATAACCACAACAAGCCACAACAAACCACAAAAATCCAGTACTTGGGGAAAACTCATGATTAGGTGGGAGGCAACACCCCGTAGGAGTGTTCTCGTTAGCCTAGCTAATATTGATCCCAATAGTACCTTCTCGACACACTTAAGCCAAAAACACTCAATCGAGGAAATTAAAGAAAGAAATTCCAACAAATGGCTCAAATCAATAAAAACTACAATAATGTAAAATTAATTATTATACATCTCCTCAACTGGCTTACTAACTTACCTCAATCGTCACAAAAACCGTTCCTCACTCGGCTCTAATCCGTCCTAATAGATTTCCTAAATCCTAAGTATTCATTTAGATCCAATTTGATTGTATTATAGTCATATCATGACCCTACATTAATCCCAAAAGTTTCCCAAAAGTTTTGAGATATTTTACAAAAACTCAATTTTTACTGTTCCAAATGCCGCAGGTGACGCCGCCAAGCTTATGCTCCCATGGTGTTACTTTAAGCATGGAAATCAGGTCTCACTGGATTGGACGCCGTGAGTGATGCCACCAAGTGCAATTGCTCACGGTGTCACTTATAGCGTCTCTAGAAATTTTCTTTTGTTTTGGGCGCCGTGATTGACGCTCTGGAGGTTTATACTCCACGGCGCCACTTGGGGTGCCCTTAGCAGGACTTGAATTCCTGGGGTTTCGACAACCACAACTTGTATCGCCGTGTTCCGAGCCTACGCCATCGTTGTAGGGACCTCGGGCACTAACCAAAACCCCATTCACAAACCCCACTAAAAACGTTGAAATTCCTCATTTCTCCAATATTCCCCAAAATCATCATAAATACCAAAAATTCAATACAACTCCAACAACCATTAATACCTAACATTTAAAGCTTCATAATGATCACCCAAAACCTCCTAACAATTTCAAAAATTCATTGGAGACTACTCCCAAATTTGGATTTTTCAACAAATACCACATTCAAAATGGCCAAAATCGAAAGGAAGGACGAGATCTCACCTTTGCCGAGGTGCTTGCTCGATTCCACACCGTCAATTCATCCTGAAATTGGTAAGAACACTGTCCCAATCTCCCAATTTCGTTGTTGAGTCGGTGGTGTGGTGTGTGTTGTGAGAAATGAGTTATGGAGTGTGGTTTTAGTGATTCAACCCACAAGATCTCACCTATTTATATCTCATCATTTCATCACTTGCACACACGTATCTCGAGACAAATTCATGGCTTACAACAAAGATGTCCAACAACACTTTGACTTTGTTTGTACACCCTATCACTTATCCTTTGAGAACAAATATCTCATTTACAAGTATTCTAGTACCTGCCTCAGCACTACGACTCGAGTCGCGTATTCACATTTATCAACTATCGAGACGTATATACATATTATTTATTTATTTAATTTTTTATTTTCCAATAATTTAATAATTATCATTTTCTGTGTTTAAAATACTCCAGTTTCACCCGGTAATCTGCCTAATCACATTTTCCTAAGTGAAATATCACACGCAAATCCATTGCGATAAATAAAATAAAATCACGAACATCATAGAAAAATAAAATATACCTCGGTGTCAACTCCCAAAGCTTAGTCAGTATGACAAGTCACGACAATCGGGTCACAGTCTAGAAACGTAACATGTGGCACAAGTTAAATTTGTGGGTCATTACAAGGGTTAGAGGAGTTGCTGCAGCAGGGTTTTATTCACCCTAATATGTCTCCTTGGGGCGCTGTAGTCCATTTTGTTAAGAAAAAAGACGACACTATGTGGATGTGCATGGATTACAAGAAGCTGAATCAGGTGACGATTTAAAATCATTACCCACTTTCCAGGATCGATGGTTTATTCGACCAGTTGGTAGGAGCCAGGTTCTTCTCGAATATTGATTTACGCTCAGGCTATCATCAGCTGAGGATTCGAGAGAGTGATATTGAGAAGAAGACCTTTAACACGAGATATGGCTTGTTCGAGTTCACAGTCATGCCGTTTTGGCTGATTAATGCGCCGATGATCTTCATGAACTTGATGCATGGTGTAACGGCCCGTTATAATTTTATCCGGTTAATTAATCAATTTCAGAATAGGACGCCAGCTCAGACACCACGTGGACGCCGCGGATAGGCGAGGCATACCTCAAACCTAGGATACTGACTGTATACTGCTGTGAGTTCTTAAATTCTGTGATGCATTCATATTTCTTTATCACGATTAGTATGATATGTTAGTCATCACAGGTGTGCATTTTAAAATATACTTGTCGGGTGAGATGTGAGCCGGGGTTTTAGTTCAGCGAACACGCCAACGCAAGGGTTTATAGCTGTGAGGTCGGGCGTTGGGGTTAGACAAAATTCAATCAATATTATATTAGTATGGTTGAGGGTTTAAATGCAAAGAAATTCACATGTGACTATAGGCTAAGTGAATGAATAATTGGTACATTAGGTGTGGGACCGCCTTGGGAAGCTTGCCGGACTCGGGGCACGGGGAGCCGAGTAGTCGGGAACATAGTGGGATCTTACTTAGCATTTTATAAAATTTAATTGGTGGCTTGGGTGGATTGTATAAGTTAAAACAAATGAGATTCATGTAAGTCCTATAGTTTGAACTGGAAAATCATCACACATTGGATGATCCTCGAGATTGACAACGGATCAAAAACTAGGAAATATGTGTCATGATAAGGTGGCTAGGAGTTGAGTGACACGAGCTGGACAAGGACCGTTTGATCAACCTCGAGATACATGTGCACTTTAGATTATATTATCACTATATATATACCATCGATTAAGAGACATGCAACCCACATTCACACCATTTCTCAACAATTTCGAGTTTTCAGGGAGAAATCAGTGTTAGGGAGCTCAGCTAGGGAGTATTTGAGGCTAGATTTGATCATCAATCAACAAACTTGAGGTAATCTACTCACCAATTTCATGGATTTTTGGTGTGAAGTGTTGCATGTTGTGGTATATGTGATTTCAACGAATTTTTGTACATTGACCACTATTTTTATTAGATTTGTGTACCTTGAGGCTAGTTTTGATGATCTATGTTTATTTGAAATCGGATTGCTGGCAACAAGATGAGTGTTTGATGATTTCATTTACCAAGCATGCATATTTCGATCTGATTTGTGTGGAATTTCTGGTTTAAAATGGTGTTTTGAAGTATAAATCAATTATATTGAAGTATGTTTGATGTTGCATGTTGATTTTGGACTGGTTTGAATGAGGTTGGAAGAATTCGGAATTTGAAAAATTTTGGGCAGAGAGAAATTAGCGCGCTAATGATGAAAAGTAGCGCGCTAATCCTCTGGGGAAGATGAAGATCTTCGTGCATGAACAGTGCACGAAGATCAATTAGCACGCTAATACCCAACCTAGCGCGCTAATGACCCCCTGAACCTTAATTAAATCATAAAAATTGAGACTAATTGATATTTAACCAAGTTTAATTGATCAATGAACCCCGGGATTAGATTTCAGGAGTCACGGGTTAGTAGTTGGAGTCGGGGACTAGTCGGGGATCGGACCGGGGGTATTTTTGGGATTTTGAGCGCGGCGTGAGGTACGTAAAACCCAAATGAACACCACTACTGCATTTACTTATTTATTTCCATTGAGCTTTATTCCTTGAAAATCTGTGAGTCAAATATCTACTGGGACGGTTATGGTTTCGTCTATGTATCCACGGGTAGTTGAGGTCGCTGGCTAGGTGTGTAGCGTGTGATCTAGGACTCAGTAGATTTTATCCCGAGTTAGACTCCATTTCACACGTTCGATTAGCCCACTTAGGCTAATGCCGCTGGGATACAGTTGTAGGGTCGGAGGCATGGGCCACGACCAGGGCTCCTGGTCCTAGTACACACTTAGGATTAGCTGGTTCACACCCCTTTGCCTATCTATATGTTTATATACATGCGATTAGCTTTGAGCAGTTGTCTGCATATTTTCCTTCTTTCCGCATGTTTATTTAACACTACTTATTGGCTCTATTAATTATTTTCATTATTTATGCATGGTGGTTTTCCTTGGGATTTTAATTACTAGGCTCGCCATCTGCCTTTTTGTGGTGGCTAAGCGCAGATCTTAGTACTAGCAGGGGCAAGGCGATCATTGGCGATTTCATCTGACTTGCCTACGCCGAGGCCTGCTGGTATGTGTGTAGATATTATCATGTTTTGATATTTTGTATTATATTTTGGGGTTGGGAAACTGGATACACACTTGTACTGGTATACACACTATTATAGTTGATCGCCTGTATGCACAGTACAGCCGGGTTTTCCACTATAGGTTTGATCAGTAAAACTCATATATATATATATATGCATTTTGGTAAACTTTAATACTTCCGCTGTTAATTTCCTTTAAAATGACAAATTAAGTGAATTTAATAAATTACAAGATATGACTACACAAAGGCGAAGGCGGAGAGACACGTGGCAGAAACTTAGGTGCTGAGGCAGAGAAGTGGCTGACCACGGGGCGGCCCGAGAAATTCGGGGCCGCCACACATGGAGTCCTGAGGCCATTCCTAGATCGATATGTGATAGTGTTCATCGATGGCATCCTGATATACATTAAGACTCGTGTGGAACACGAAAGGCATCTTAGGGAGGTTTTATTGATGCTGAAAGAGCACAGGCTGTATGCCAAGTTCAGCAAGTGTGATTTTTGGCTGAGTAAGGTGAAGTTTCTCGAACATGTTATAAGTAGTCAGGGTATATCTGTTGATGATGACAAGATTCGAGCGATCATTGACTAGAGGAAACCTGAGTCTGTTTCTGACATTCACAATTTCTTGGGACTAGCAGGTTATTATCGACGGCTTGTGCAGGATTTCTCTTTGATTGCAGCGCCTATGATGTGGATGACTAAGAAAGATGTCAAGTTTGAGTGGTTCGGGGAGTGTGATGATGCATTTTGGGAGCTGAAGAGGAAGCTGACTTCTGCCCTAGTTCTAGCATTACCTTAGGCAGGGAGAGGCTTCTCAGTCTATACTGATGCTTCTGACATTAGGTTGGGATGCATGTTGATGCAAGATGGACACCCAGTTGCGTACGTATCTCGGTGATTGAGACCCCACGAGGGGAATTATTCAGTGCACGACTTGGAACTTGCAGCAATCGTGTTTGCACTAAAGGCTTGGAGGCACTATCTCTACAGAGAGAGCTTCGTGCTTTTCACTGTTTATAAGA
Source organism: Stephania japonica (assembly GCA_039657345.1). NCBI lineage: Eukaryota > Viridiplantae > Streptophyta > Magnoliopsida > Ranunculales > Menispermaceae > Stephania > Stephania japonica. The sequence continues at coordinate 10,873,689 of CM077564.1, read as the reverse complement.
GTTTGAGGTATCTATTCACTCAAAGGGATTTAAACATGCGACAAAGGAGATAGCTAAAGTTACTGAGGGACTATGACTTCGCTATTGAGTACCACCCTAGTAAGGCGAATGTTGTAGCTGATGCATTTAGCCGGAGCGGCATTAAGAGTCAGATTGTGCTGCGGCAGATGACACATGAGCTTGGATTGCTTGAGGCAGCGTCGGTGATGTGTTTGATTAAGACTATTGCTGAGCTGCATATTTGTTGTCAGACACGGGTTCATACTATGTCTCCAAAGTGGGTTGTTGAGTGTTAAAGGGCTGACAGACTTTTTGATCGCTTCAGCTGTTTGGCTAGGGATTCGGGTTGCATAGATTGGTTTGGTTCATCAGACTGGTGCTTGAGACACAAGGGCAGGTTATGGATACTTGTGGTACAAAGCTACGAGATAACATTCTGGAGGACGTGCATTGTTCGCGGTATACAACTTATCCTCGCAGGACCAAGATGTATCACGATTTGCGGCGTTTGTTTTGGTGGCTAGGGATGAATAATAATGTGGGTTCATACGTCAGAGGTTGTCATATTTCCCAACAGGTGAAAGCCGAGCACAGGAGACCAGCCGGATTACTTCAGCCATTGCCCATTCTACATTGAAAGTGGGAACACGTGACTATAGATTTCATTAGTAAGCCACCGCAGACTATGAGGTGACATGACGCTATTTGGGTAGTGATTGATAGATTGGTGAAGTCCGCACACTTCATCCCTATTTTCATGAAGTACTCCTTTCCCCAGTTGAGCATTATCTTCGAGCGAAAGATCAAAAGGCTTCACGGAGTGCCAATATCGATTGTGTCCGATAAAGATTCTAGGTTGACATCGAAACTTTAGGTGAGTATGCAGGGACAGTTCGACACTAGGCTTCAGTTCAGTACGGCGTATCATCCTCAGACGATCAGTCGGAGTGGTTGATTCAGATTTAGAGGATATGCTCAGGGCTTATATCTTACAGTTTGGGGGTTCGTGGGAAGAATATTTACCGTTGTGTAAGTTTGCGTACAAAAACAACTATCAGACGAGCATTATCATGCCATAATTCGAGGCTTTGTATGGTAGCCCCTGCAGATCACCTGCTTGTAGGGCAGAACTAGAAGATACGACAGTTATTGGGCCTGAGGTTGTTGTTGACCACACAGAGAAGGTTAGACATATTTGACTAAGGCTTCAAGCGGCTCAGGACAAACAAAAGAAGTATGCAGACAAGTATCTCGAGGGTCTGAGCTATGAGATTGATGACTTGGTGTATTTGAAGGTTTCACCTTTAAAGGGTCATTAGAAGTTTGGCACCAAGGAGAAACTGGGACCAAGGTTCATTGAACCATTCAGGGTTAAGGCACGCATTGGCACTGTGCCGTATAGATTAAAGTCACCACTCTAGTTAGCGGGGATTCATCTGGTATTACATATATCTATGTTGAGGTTAGCTAGGTCAGGACTGAGATTGATGGTTAATGTAAGACAAATTGAGGTTCGTCCTAATGTGACCTATGAGGAGCAGCCGATGGAGATTATATATAGTAGGATACAGACTGTGATGGCCCCAGTTTTCAAACCTTAAACTGGGCCTCACCCGGCCTAGTCTTACTTGAAACTCCGAACCCGTTTTGACGAGTCATGTAAGACTAGTCATCCTTACCTTACCGTTTACCATTCATTTACAAGTTATAACAGTGATTAGCGATTTATCATCAATATAAGCAAAAGCTCAAACTAATCAAGTAATCACAACCATATAAAGATAAGACATCCTAGAGTATAGAAACCCCACATATGTATATCATCATAAATGATCAGTCAGAGGAGAACAACCCAATAGATATACATGCCCCGAATTTCTCACATAACCCCAAACCCATGTTTCAAAACATCATATATATACAATAATACAAAAATCACCTACTTAGCCAAGTGGAAAGGCGTGCTCTAGCATCCTAAAAGAAAATCTCTAAGCTCGGGTGCCTTCCCCTTGCTGGACTGTGGATCTGCACTCCGTCAAATACAAGAATGACGAGCCCATGCAAGTAACGCCAAGCAGAACAATAATACAACATTTCAAAATAAATAAACATCAATCCACATTCATGCTGATAGAAGGAAATGAATACGAAACGCATGAAATGTATAAGACTGTAAATAAATCAATCGAAAAGTGAGCATTTGAGTTACGAAATAGAATTGCAAGGAGTCCTGAAAACAGTCGTTGAGTCGAGGTAAAACTTAAAAGACTCGGGCTCAGGACGAGAACACAGCCTACCAACCCTAACCCTTGCGACTATGACATATCCATAGACCCGGATAAAACCCCAACGTACACTCAACCGAGAGATATCAACAACATCTATATAAGAGCTTACAGCGCAAGTAAAAGTAACCACAACTCCCTTGCTGTGGACCATTCAACCAACAGAGATTCTAAGGGATGTAATGATAAACAAAGCAATAACAACAAATTAAAGCTCAAGAAATAACTATAAAAAGTTATCACTGGTTTACTTACCCCCGACACATCTCCTTAGACCTCTCGTGTCTTGTCAAAGTTCAAAATCCCTAATATACATTTAAATTGAAATTCCCATTAATTACCCTCATTCTATCAAATTTTTCATAATTTTATTCGTTCACTCATTTGGGTCGATTACCCGGGAGATCCCCGAAAGTTTTCAAAAACTTTATAAGAATTGGCCCTATGAACAGTGACACACCGCCGGGACGCCGTGGTGTCCAATGGCTTGGGTGGCGTCTCCACGACGTGGAGATGATACTCATTGCCCAACACGTACGTGGGCGACGTCGTGACCGTGTTTGGTCGTGGCAGCGTCTTCACGGCGTGTTCCCTAAGTCTTATGCTCTAGACGTACGTGGGTGACGCCATGAGCTGGAATACTCACGACGTGTGTTGCAGAACGCCTCTAAAATGGGGTTTTCGACACCCCAGCTCGCGTCGCCATGCTTCGAGCCTATCCAAACTTCGACTAAACATCCAACAACATGTTAAACCACCCTCAGCTCGCGTCAAAACCCGACGAAACCATCGATTTTCTGAAAATCACACAAAATTTGCCCAAAACTCTAAAAATTCAGAAAAAATTTCCAAACACTAACACCACTTCACAATTCATGTTTTGATCATCCAATTGACTCCCAATCCATCAAAACAAATAATAAAAACCAATTTCTCAAAACTGTTGTCCGAAATTATCGCGACGAAAACCAACGAAAATATCGCCAAATCATAGATAATCACGTAGGGAATTGGACTCTCACCTTAGAATTTGCGATTGGTCGATCCCGTGGCGTCAACTAATGTCGAGAATCCCTTAGAACCTACACCGTTTTTGTTGTGATCCTTGAAGAAAGATAATGCAAATGGATGAGAGCTTAGAGAAAAGTTGGTGGATGGATATATATATATCCCATCATCTCAACTCGCACATGAATCTCGAGACGATCTCATGGTCCTCTACTTACTCCAGCCACCAACTCTAACACCAAATGGTGACTTCAATATGTGACAATTTCTTGTTTGAGCCTTTTCTTGCACAATACTTGCGTTTCTGAGTTCGTTTCGAACACCAAATTTGTTCATCACGTCGCCCTGGATATATAACATATCGAACGCGTTTTTCAACTTTTATTTATTATTTATTTTGTATTTTGTCATTGTTTTTAATTCATTTAAGTCCTCGGACTACTAATTACTCGCCCAGCATTCGCCCGAAAAACCCGTTATTTCACAAAACCCTCGAATTGAATTGTTTCCCATACCAACGCTCACATTCAAACGTCCTCACACATTTGAGACATTGGAATTAAACAATTGGGTAATACAATACAAAACACCGAACACAAATAACATACCACGACGTCGACGACTAAGAATTGGACTCTGTATCACGACAAATGGGCTCACGTACGACCTAAATTGACATATGGCCCAAGTTAGAATTTAGGGTCGTTACAGTCTTTCCAACTAGTTGAAATTTCGTCCTCGAAATTAAAACGAACTAACGGAAAGACTAATCGAATCAAAAGAGGTAGGGAAAATACTCGTGCATATAGGACTTAAGCTCCTCGTCACCGTGATGTTGCCACTTGACTAGGACTTGACGAGATGTCCTTGTTCCTTAGAATCTTCACCTTCTTGTCCTTTATCTGAATAGGCTGCTCGTTATAAGTGATGTCCTCCTTCAAGTCTATCTAGCTCAAGTCCACCACCAGCCGCCTGCCCTCTCTCGACTTATCAAGTCTGAGCATTAATATATGAAATATAGGGTGAACTCCAGATAACTGAGGTGGCCCAGCTTATATGCATCTCTTCCTATCCGCTTCCTAATTCTGAATGGACCAATAAATCTCGGTGCAAGCTTCCCTCTGATCTCGAACGTCTTGTAACCCTTCAATCGGAGACACCTTCAAGTACACGTAGTCCCCGACCTTGTACTCTAACTCCTCGTGATACAAATTATAATATCTCTTCTACCTCTCTTGTGTACCTTTCAGCTTTAATCTGATTAGGCGCATATCTTCTCTATGTAATCCACAACAACCTCTGGCCCAATACCTGCCACATCCTCTGACTCTGCCCAGCAAGATGGAGATCTGCACGTTCTCTCGTATAATGCCTCGAACGGTGCCATACCAATACTGGCCTGATAATTGTTGTTGTAGGCAAACTAATACAAATGAAGATACTCCTCCCATGAACCACCGTACTCCAACACACACATCCTCAACATATCCTCAAGTTTTTGTATTAGACGCTCTAACTGTCCATCAGTTTATGGATGATAGGCAGTGCTGAAATCCAACCGCGTGTTGAACTGTGCCTGCATGCTTTGCAAAATCTGTGACGTGAACTGTGGCCCTCTGTCAGACATAATCGATAAAAGGCACATGCAGTCGAACTATCTCATGCTCGTACAACAAAGCCAACCTATCCACCCGATGTGTGGTCAAAACTGGTAAGAAATGCATAGACTTCGTCAAGCTGTCCATAATCACCCAGATGCTATCATGACAGTGCTGAGATCGAGGTAAACCACTGATAAAATTCATATCTATATGCTCCCACTTCCATCGAGGAATGGGAAATGATTGTAGTAACCCGCTAGGTCTGCGATGATCAGCCTTAACTCGCTGACAAATCTCACACCCTCAAAAGTAATCATAAACAACGGTCTTCATCCTCGACCACCAAAATATATGATGCACATCAGCATACATCTTGGTCCTGCCTGGATGAACCGTAAAACACGAGCAGTGTGCCTCATGAAGTATCTCATTACATAGCTCAACCACTGATTGAATCCACTGTTGCCCTCTAAACCTCAAGCATGAGTCTGTCGATTGACTCCAATCTGGATGATCTAAACTCTTAGCGAACTCCAAAAATCTGCCATACTCCTCGTAACCCCGCTGACCATCTAGTACACTCTGAATAGAGACAATCTGAATCCTCAACTAGCCACAAATCAATACTCTAGTACTGGTCGGAATATCAACTGAAAACGACTTCTCGACCGCCTCAAGCACACTGTACTCGTGTGCCATGTGGTAAGTAACAACCTCTGAGTCTGACCCTCTACGACTCAATGCGTCTACAACCACATTGGCCTTCCCCGGGTGGTACTCCAAAGAGAAATTATAATCCTTGAGGTACTCCAACCAATGTCTCTGTCTCATATTCAGGTCCTTTTGAGTAAACAGGTACTTCAAACTCTTGTGGTCAGTAAACAACACAAACCTCTCTCTGTAGAGGTAATGGCGCCAAATCTTTAGTGAAAACACCACTGCCGCCAACTCCAAGTCATGCGTAGGGTAGTTCTTCTCGTGAACCTTCAGTTGTCGCGACGCGTAAGCAATCATTCTACCGTCCTGCATTAAAACACATCCTAACCGACCTTCGAAGCATCGATGTTCACCTCAAAACCCTTCCCTGACTAGGGCAATACTAGCACTGGCACAATAGTCAAACGTTCCTTCAAAGTCTGAAACGCTCGCTCAAAACCGTCTGTCCATTGAAATCTAATGTCCTTCTTCGTTAACTACGTCATAGGTGTCGCAATCTTCGAGAAGTCACGTACAAATCACCTATAATAACCCGCCAAGCCAAGGAAACTGCGAATATCTGACACTAATCTCGATGTAGGCCAATCAATCACTGTTCTGACCTTAGCGGGGTCCACTCACATTTCGCTTGCTCTGACGATGTGTCCTAGAAATTCGATCTTCGCAAGTCAAAACTCGCACTTACTGAACTTGGCGAATAACCTGTGCTCTTTCAGAATCTACAACACCAATCTAAGATGCTCCTCGTGATCCTCACGAGTCCTGGAGTATATCAAAATATCGTCCATGAACATGATGACAAAACGATCCGAAAGCTGTCTCAACACTTGATGCATCTAGTCCATAAACATTGCTGGTGCATTAATCAGCCCAAAAAGCATGACTGTGAACTGATAATGCCTGTATCGAGTGCGAAAAATAGTCTTCTCCCTATCCTTTGCTCTAATCCCTAGCTGATGGTACCCAAATCTCAAGTCTATCTTCGAGATCCACTGTGCTCCCGTCAGCTGATCAAACAAGTTGTTGATGTGCGGAAGTGGATACTTGTTCTTCACTGTCACCCTGTTCAACTGCCGGTAATCGATACACAACCGTAGGCTACCGTCTTTTTTCTTGACAAACAGAACTGGTGCTTCCTCAGGGTGACATACTCAGGTAGATAAAACCCAACTCTAGTATCTCATCTAGCTGACTCTTCAGCTCCTCTAGCTCTCTTGGAGCCATTCAGTACAACGGGACCGAAATAGGTTTGGTCCCTAGGACCAAGTCAATAATAAAGTCGATCTCTCTAGGCGATGGTAACCCTGGTAACTCTACTGGAAAGACGTCAGGGAACTCGCATACCACTGGTACCTCATCCAACCTAGTTACAACTTGCTCCGTCGTACTCAATACACTAGCAAACGTCTCAATATCTATATTAGTGGCGACTCTACCTCTAGTAATAGGCAAACTGGTCGAAGTCCCCTGAAAACTAAACTCTGGATACTCTAGAATCTGAAATAAGACCTTCTTACTGAAATAGTGGATCTGTGCATGATACGCACCCAACCAATCCATGCTCAATAATGCATCAAACTCGAGGAATCAGGTCTACTAGCATGACATAACCTTCTATCTCTACCGAAAAATCAACACACAACAAGTTCGGGTAAATATTGTCCCCAGTAGCTGTGCTAAGGATCAAGGGTTTCTTTAACCTAATAGGTCTCAAACCCAAATCATCAACCATACGACTCGAAATAAAAGATACGGTAGAGCCGGAATCAAACATAACATGCATGAAATAACTGCAAATGAAAACCATACCCTCGACAAGACTACGGTTGACAGCCAGATTTGGTGTAGCAACAGCATGAACCTGCTCCCGGCTTTGCTGCTGCTACTACTGTCCTCGACCCAGTCGTGGACACACACTAATAAAATGCCCCAGCTGACCATACTCCCACAGCTTCTTTGAGATCCTGACCCAAACTGTGTCCTCTATCCCTACCCCGTGCTTGACCAGACCTCTATCCCTGTCTCTACACCTGACTGGAACTCTGACCCTGTCTCTACCATCAGTCCTCGATAAAATTGCTATTGAGGACCCGACTGTACTGGCTGCTATGGTGAACTAGCATAACTCCTCACTAGAGCAGCTGATACTATCGCTATAGAAGATGAAGACACAAAAATGCTACACTCTGCGCTCGGTCACTCTGCCTCCACTGTCTCGCTCTCTTCCTCTTCCAATCACCTCTAGATCATCCAAATGACTGTGAGGGTGCTGACGACGTCATCGGTGTCTCGGTGCGTATGCTCCTAAATCTCTCACTAGCCATAACCCTTTATAAGCATCCTTTAACGTGCTCCAGAGCCGTCGTCACTACCACAAAACCCATTGAATCCAGTAAACCATGTACAAATAGTAAGCCTGGTTGGTGTTAGTATTGGCTAAACCATCGAAATACTCCATCAAACTCAAGTACCAATCCATATACTGCATAACAGACTCTTCGGTCTGCTGTCTGATCGTTTGAAACTCGATCCTCTCCGATTATGGACCGTATAAGGAATGTACTTATTGTGAAACCTCTGCTGAACTTAACCCAGTCCTTGGGCTTACTCTTCGATGCTACCGTCGTGCACCACCAAATATCAGCTTCGCCAAACAGACATACTGAAGAAATGCTCGGCTGCATATGTGCCGATGTAGCCAAGACCTCGTGGATCTTCTCGTGGCTCCTCATAAATTTCTCCTTGCCTCCAAATTAGTTCCCCCGTGGAACTTCACCGGCTGGTGTCTCATAAACTCTCGAGCCTACTTCGCCTCAGGCGTCGCTCTAACACCAGTGTCAATCGATGTGCTCAGTGCATCCTCTGTCGGTGTCTCTAGTGTATGAGGTACTATCTCTATCTGTGTAGGTGCCTCCTCAGTCACTGTGGGTCCTATAGTAACTATGGGTGCTGCTGGCGTATCTCGAATGGTCGGAGCACTCCCAACATGAGTAACTGGAGCTGCTGATGTACTAGGTGATCCTATCGCCTGAGCTCTCAACAGTCTGAGAATCTCCTGTAACTACTGGTCATGCGATGAAATCCTCTACGACATGCCATTCAACTGGCCCTATACGTAACCCGTACTAGGTTGATCGGCCATCACTATCTGAAAAGAAAATGATTCTCATGATCAGGACATAACTATCGATAATAAATATACAACAATCAAATAGCTCATAGTTCAGTTTTAATTTTCCTAACTCTCCTCACTTCCCAACTAAGACTTAAGTTCGGTTCATAAGGTTTCACTCTAAGTCAACCATTCCTAACTTTCGCTAATTAATGTCTTAATGGCTTGTGATTTAATTAAGAGTCAAGTATTTAAAACTTTGGCTCTGATACCAACTGTGACAACCCCAATTTTCAAACCTTAAACTGGGCCTCGCTCGGCCTAGTCTTATGTGAAACTCCGAGCCTGTCTCGACGAGTCACGCAAGACTAGTCAGCCTTACCTTACCATTTACCATTCATTTACAAGTTATAACATTGATTAGTGATTTATCATCAATATAGCGGAAGCAAAAGCTCAAACTAATCAAGTAATCACAACCATATAAAGATAAGACATCATAGAGTGTGGAAACCCCGCATATGTATATCATTATAAATGATTAGTCAGAGGAGAACAACCCAATAAATATACATGACCAGAATCTCTCACATAACCCCAAACCCATGTTTTAAAACATCATATATATACAATAATAAAAAAAATCACCTACTCAGCTAAGTGGAAATGCATGCTCTAGTATCTTTAAAGAAAATCTCTAAGCTCGGGTGCCTTCCCCTTATTGGAATGTGGATCTGCACTCCGTCAAACACAAGAATGACGAGCCCAGGTAAGTAACGCCAAACAGAACAATAATACAACATTTCGAAATAAATAAACATCAGTCCACATTTATGCTGATAGAAGAAAATGAATAAGGAACGCATGAAATGTATAAAATTGTAATTAGATCAATCGAAAAGTAAGTGTCCGATTTATGAAATAGAATTGCAAGGAGCCTCGACAACAGTTGTTGAGTCGAGGTAAAACCTAAAAGACTCAGGTTCAGGACGAGAACACAGCCTACCAACCCTAACCCCTGCGACTATGAGATATCCATAGACCCGGATAAGAGCCTCGAACATACACTCAACCAGGAGCTCACATCGTAGGTAAAAGTAACCATAACTCCCTTACAGTGGACCACTCAACCAACAGAGATTCCAAAGGATATAATGATAAACAGAGCAATAACAACAAATTAAAGCTCAAGAAATAACTGTAAAAAGTTCTCACTGGTTTACTTACCTGTAATTCAACTAATACGCACTCAACGAACCCCCGACATGTCTCTTAAGACCTCCCGTGTCCCGTCAATGCTCAAAATCCCTAATATATATATTTAAATTGAAATTCCCATTGATTACCTTTTTTCTATCAAATTTTTCATAATTTCATTCGTTCACTCATTTGGGTCGATTACCGGGTATTAAGTCGTATTCAGACCTATTGGGATACCCGAGAGATCCCCGAAAGTATTTGAAAATTTTATAAAAACTGGCCCCTGTGAACAGTGACACGCCGCCGGGACATAGTGGTGTCCAATGGCTTGAGCGGTGTCTCCACGGCGTGGAGATGATGCTCACTGCCTAACACGTACGTAAGCGACGCCATGACCTTGTTTGGTCGTGGCGGTTTCCTCACGACGTGTTCCCTGAGTCCTTTGTTCCAGACGTACGTGGGTGACGCTAAGAACTAGAATACTCACGGCGTCGCCACGGCGTCTGTTGCAGAATGCCTCTGAACCAGGGTTTTTGACACCCCGACTCGCGTCGCCGTGCTTCGAGCCTATCCCAACTACGACTAAACATCCAACAACATGCCAAACCACCCTCGGATAGCGTCAAAATCCGACCAAACCATCGATTTTTTGAAATCACACAAAATTCCCCAAAAATTCTCAAAAATTTAGAAAAAAACTTCCTAACACTAACACCACTTCACGATTCATGTTTTGATCATCCCATTAACTCCCAATCCATCAAAACAAATCATAAAAACCAATTTCTCAAAATTGTTGTCCAAAATTATCGCGACGAAAACCAACGAAAACATTGCCAAATCGTAGGTAATTACGTAGGGAATCGGACTCTCACCTTAGAATTAGCGATTGGTCAATCATGTAACATCAACCGGCATCAAGAATCCCACAGAACCTACCCTTTTTCGTTGTGATCCTTCAAAAGAGAGAATGCAAATGAATGAGAGGTGAGAGAAAAGTTGGTGCATGGATATATATACATATATCCCATCATCTCAACTCACACAAGAATCTCGAGACGATCCCATGGTCCTCTTCTCACTCCAGCCACCAACTCTAACACCAAATGGTGACTTTAACGTGTGACACAATTTATTGTTTGAGTTTTTTCTCGCACAATACTCACGTTTCTGAGTTCATTTCGAACACCAAATTTGTTCGTCACGTCGCCCCAGACATACCAACGTATCGAACGCATTTTTAACTTTTATTTATTTATTTTGTATTATGTCAGTGTTTTTAATTCATTTAAGTCCCCCAGACTACTAATTACCCACCCAGCGTTCGTCCGAAAACCTATTATTTCACGAAACCCTCGAGCTGAACTGTTTCTCGTACCAACGCTCACATTCAAAGGTCCTCGCACGTTTGGGATATTGGAATTAAACTTTCTAATAGTACAATATAATACAAAACACCGAACATTAATAACATACATCGACGTCGACGATCGAGAATTGGACTCTGTTTCACGGCAAATGGGTCCACGTACGACCTAAATTGACACGTGGCATCGTTACACAGACTCTGCGGAATAAGGAGATCCCAAATGTTTTAGTTCATTGTTAGCACCACGGGACGGCGGGACTCACCTGGGTGCTTGAGTCTACTATGCGGCATTATTACTCTCAGCTATTTGCCAGTAAGAATTTCGTTTTGATTTACATTTCGGGATGAAATTTTGTCTTAGTTGGGAAGAACAGTAACGATCCAAATCTAATTTACCGTTATTTATGATATCATTATAGATGTGGGCGACAACTCGTGTAACGACCCGAAAATTTGGCTATTTGTGAATGATGATGTGTATTATATATGTATACTCGTATTTGAGTGACCGAACAATAAAGTCGGTGAACGAGTAGGAAAATTGAGTTACAAGTACACGGGGGATTTAAAACAGCTGTTAAAATACAATTGAATGAATTTTCTAATAATTTAATTAATTAATTGGCGAAACAATGCGAGACTACGCGTGCTACGGGAGTCGAGGCAAGATAAGGCGGACCACGAAATGTTGTTTGAACGCGGGAGTTGGTCAATTATGCATTTCACGGGCTATAGGATAAAAATTGTTAAAGTGACACAACATGATGAGGAACAACCATGAGATTAGCCTTGAGATGTGTATTTGTGTTAAGTCATGATGATGAGGTAAATGACCCATAAGGGCAACTGTCCAAGAAATGAACAAGTGTTAAGATAAGGTAAAAGGGTCATTTCACATTTTTTTATGTATCTATAAAACAAGTAAACCCTAAATACACTATTCATCTTATTCATATATGCACTCTCGTCGCCACTCTTCTTCCTCACTTCATCTCTCTCGTCGGTCACCCACTCCACCCTCTTCCACGACTGTGTCACGAGCTCGCCGGAGCTCACTCACTAGGGTTCGTCTCTCTCTCTCTCTCTCTCTCTCTCTCTCTCTCTCTCTCTCTCTCTCTCTCTTTCTTCTCTCTCGGTTTCTCTCTATCTCTCTCGGTTCGTTTTCTCACTCTCACCCTTGACAGCCACCGCCGTTGCTAGACGAGCCACCACCCTCCCTTGACGGCGTTGGAATAATGGATACTCGACGGAGACGGCTCGGCCACCGGAGTAAGTGTGCATTTCTCGAACTGTCTCTCTCTCTCTCGGTCACGGTTTCTCCATCTCTCGGGCACTCTCCTCCCCGTGAGCCACCTTTGGACCACCATCTCGTGGTGTCTGGCCTCGTGGGAGAGGTCTCCAGTCGCCGAGAGGACGTAAGGTTCTCTCACTCTCTCCCGGTTTGTTTCTCTCCCTCTTGTTTTCTCACTGGTCTTCTCGTCCTCATTGTTGTCCGCCTCTGGCCATCGCTGCCGTGGGTGACGGTGGTCGGGGACGGACCCTCGTGGCCCACCGGAGCTCCCATATCCCCGGGAGACCTCTGGACATTGGATACATAGAGTAGATGTTGTCCATTCTCTGTTTTCATATATTGGTTGTTATTTTATGTCTCGCCGGAATATGCATGTATGGCCGGCTCTGCTGGCCAAACCACCGAGTGTAGGTGTTGTCGAGGACCTCTCCATGACCTCGAGGATGCCTCGCTGCCCTTGTGTTTGATTTTGTTGTGTTGGGACTGATTTGATGTTTTGAATCCATGCGAAGTTATTGTCGTGCTCGTATTGAATTGTTTTGAGTCATCGCCAGAATTCGTTGCCATGGTCGACACCACCGCTGTGCCACCGTGACCAGAGAAGTCAGGGACCAAGATAAGTCCATACTTGTGTCTCACTACTCTCGGAGTGGCCTAAAACAGCGACATTATTGTCTATATTATGTTGTAATGTGTTGTATGCATTTTGTACCTTTCTCGCCAGAAACCACCATCATGGCAGCTTTGCCGTCAACGCGATGACTTGGGGAATTTCCGAAGACATTACCATGTCCTTCATGGAGTCTCATAACCCCCGGAGCATCTCAATTAGTGGTGGTAAATTTTGTGAGTGTCATTTCATGTGATATCATTGTTGCACGTCTAGTCGTAAACCATCGTGAATGGTCGGCATTGCCGTCAGATGCCATGATCAAGGGAGTGTTGGGGATCACAACAAAACTCTCGCGTGTGTGTCCCATAACTCCCAGAGCGTCCATATCGATAATGATGAGTCGTTGTAATGGCGAATTCATGTAGGAGTACTTTTATCACGTTAAGTGATTGTTGGCATGACGTAGCGCACGCCTACGACTTTTCCATGTCGTGTTGGCACTCTACAGGCATTGGACCACACCCGATAAGGTTCCTTACTCACCGGGGTATGGTCATGTTGAGTTTCGTGTGGAGTCGTGATTGTTGAGCAACCTTGAAGTTGTGTTTCACGTTGGTTGAACGGTAGTGACTTCGTGGTCACACCTCCAGTCCTCGAGACTATGGTGTGACCCACATACGACTGAGCCGAGCCTATAATTCATGAGTAGGCTTACATGCGTTATGATTCTCGATGTTGTGATATCGCCGTCATGATTATTGTTGTGGTTTTTCAAACCCGAGAGAGTATTCGTCTTCCTATCGAATCGTCAAGTTGTTTGAGTTCTTAAAATACTTGGAATACACTAGGGTTTAACCTAGGGTTTGGTTAATGACTCGACCCATTAATTAGAGTTTTCAACCTTGTCATGTAATGGAAAACTCGGGGATACGCGTTAGGTTCGCGAGAGTGTCTACCGGGTTGCGATTAGTCAGGTAAGTACATTTGCCACGAGCTAATGTACGATTTGTAAGCTAGTAAGAAAATGCCATGTGATTCATTATCTTTCATTCTGTTTCGTTATGCTCTATTGTTGGTATTCCATTCCATTCCTTGTTGTGTGTTCTTGGCATAAGTGTTTCGTCTCGAAAGTATTAGGACCTGCACTAGAGGGATAAAACGCGGGCACTCGTGCGCACGAGTGTGTGACCACCCTTAGTAACCGTGTGACACCAAGTACTGGGTGGGTGGGTTCGAGTCCCTCCCGTCATAGCTGTGCCTTCGCTTGTGTCAATGCCCGGGAAGACCTTGCGAGGTCTTTGCCGTTATGCTATGATTTAGACCACTTATGGGCCTCTTTTGATTTTTGGAACACACTTGACTTTCGATTGATATCTACTAGTCTGTTTATCATGCATCTTGTCTATTTAAATTCCTGTCTTTTTATTACCGCATGATATTTAGACTGCTTTACTTGTTATATCATGAATTATTGTTGTCTTCTTCTGGCATTACATTCAATTTCTTTAGTTGCTCACCGTCTAGTTTGTGACGGTGGGTGTAGATAGAGCAGAGCGTAGTAGAGGCAAGGAGCCCTGCTTAGGCGACTTTTTGCGAGGATTAGCAGCTGGACTTGGAGACTATTTAGTAGGTTTTATGTTTTGCTTATTTGTATATCGCTTTATATTTGTATGTTGGTTTATCGAATTCTACATGAATACTCGGGGTTTTCCACATTATAGAATTCCTAATTTCCCTTTGATTGAGTTATTTCCCCTTTGTTATAATTGTTTAGTCTTCCGCTGTGTATTATTGCAATAACTCTTTCATAAATTACTAAATTGATTAAATAGGAGGCTAACTAGGCTCGTCAGTTTGCCAAATGATGACTTGGGACCTGCACGGGTCTAGGCCGGGCGTACCCAATTGCACGGGAAATTGGGGCCGTCACAACTCGAACACTCGTGAACCCCACAGCTAGATCAGAGCACGTCCGGATTAGGGATACAATACGTTTTGTGTGCTATAAGATTTGTTTTGCGATATATATGTTCAATTTAGTTAAATTACATCACAATATGTGTGTTTATATTATTTATTACCAGCGAGACAGTGTGACAGGTATTCGCCTCGAGTAGCGTGTAGATGCAGGTATCAGGTAAGCGAATGAAGGTTTATACAAACATAATAAATAATAAAATGCATTATATAATTAATATAAAATGTTGTTAAACATTTGTGACATGAGTGTATGCGATTGGTACGTGGCACAGTGCGGGACCAGGTATCGAAACGCCCGTGGATTCGTTTAATGTGTTGAGAAAGGATGAGGATAAGGGCTCAAGTCTCTCAAACAAGTCACCAATGGATGGAATTTTTGACCCAGTCTTGATTACAAGATGGCTTAGGGATTTGACTAACACATGAAATGACAAAGTTGGTATAAAAATCAAGAAAACTCACACTCTCACCATCTTTCCTTTCTCTTCTAAAGTGTTGGACAAAAATTTGGAGGTGGTGGTTGGGTTTTGTTGAGTTTTGGAGCTCATTTGGAGTAGTAATTGATGACTAATCGACTAACGAGGTTAGATCCGAACTCTCATCTTCATTTATCTATGTATCTGGTGTATTTTCTCAGGTTTTAACGAGGGTTTTGAGGCTGTGAGTTGAGCACACTAGTTTGTATGGAGTTGCTATGGATGGTATGGTTGGATTTGAAGCCAAAATGGATGGATTGATGGAGTTGTTGTTTTGGTTTTTAATTGGATTTTTGGGTTTTAGCCAAGAAATCTCGAGGTTCTCGTCTCGGACAAGTTTTGTCGAGGTATTTTTGTTTCTTATGTTGGTTAAGTGTTTCATGAGATGTTGGGACGAGTGCGAACCGTGGCGACGAGCCGAGGGGTCCGAGAACCTCAGGGATACGTTGTAACGGCCCAATTTTCAATGGCCATTATTGATGATGAAATTACAGACGTAGATGCCAGCGGGGATGTTCGTGGGTCCCATAGTGAAGACAGAGCACGATCGGATAAGGTTTATAGTCCGTTTTGTGTGCTCTGGTGGTGAAGTTGCTATGTATAGGTCCAAGTTAGTTAAATGGCATCGCAATATGTGTGTTTATATTGTCCATTGACGTGCGAGGTTTTGTGTTATGTATTCACCTCGATTTGCATCTGTGACGCGGGTATCGGGTAGGCTAAAAGATAAAATACTAGGTAGAAGAAAATAATACACACATTAAATGAATTAAATGTGACAAAATAGTAAATTGGTGAGCGACTAGGGACACACGGGGTCATGGTCGACACGCGTGGGTGGTACAATAGTGTGCACGCCCGAGTGCGCTCGTTGGCACGCACGACGAAATTTTAGGCGCAAAAATATAGGCAAATATATATATATATATATATATGTATATATGTAATTTAAAGTAAATATGTATATATATATAAATATATATTAAAAATCAGAAAATAAAGAAATAATTGTGAAATGACCAAAAAGAATATTTGATTGTAAAGGAAGAGGATAAGAACATAAGGGTATTTTGATCATTTCACCCCAAAATGTTGATAAACACCACCGACACCCTCATTTTGCTCACTGTTTCAATCGAAATTGAGAGATCGAGGGAGAAGAAGAAGGAAACAAAGAGAGAAGGTTCGCGAGCTCGACGAGGTCGTCGCCAGTCGAGGTGAGTTTGTGTTGTTGGTGTTGTTGTTGTGCGTTGTGTTGGATGGTGGTGGTGGTGATGATGGTTCAATGGTGGAGGTGAAGTTCGAGAGCTCGGACGAACTGCAAGAGCAGTTCGTCCAAGGAGGCAGACGACACTCAAGACGTCTCCCCTCCCTCGCAATTCCATTAGAAACGAAAAAGAAAAAAAAAATTGTTGTTGAAACATAGCAGCAGAGCTGCTCTGTTTCAACGAAAGAGATGGGGGAGCATTCACGCATGCGTGCGTGCGTGCACCCCTAGGCCGGCCAACCGGCCTGTTAGGTCGGGTCGGACCGGTTCAGGGGGCCTACCCTCATATTATTTAAATAAGAAATATTATTTTATTTATTTAAATAAATAAATAAAAACAGTTTTAAATGCAGAAAAATAGAGAAAAATATGGAAAAATTTTGAAAAATCCAAAATAATATTAGAAATTAGAAAAATCATAAATGAGTTTTGGAATTTTATCAGAATTTTGGCGAGATGTTGTCGGGGTTTTTACCTCGTAAAACGTAAAATTGACATAATATATCAAATTGAAGCTAATTCAATGACAAATAATCTTAGGTACATTTGGGTGATCATTTTGATTGTCGGGTGTTTATTGGAGCTGGACCAGGGTTTATTTTATGGGACGAGGAGTGCGATTTGAGGTGTGTAGTATCCCAACTAAAATTCACTTTAGTACTTACTGCTTGACATATTTGAATTCTGTTCAGTTTATTCGATAATGTTTATTTCCTATTGCTTTACGGTGGTGTTTGTCCCCACTTGGTGCTTATTCTTTGTGGGGGCATAGGGTCCACTAGGCCATAGCATATGTCTAGGCATGCGTCGGTGAATATGCTACCCAGGTATGCTAGGCATGTGTTGGTGCGCCGTGGTCTATGCCGGCCACCTAGAGGGTCCAGGGTCCACCCGTTCGAGGTATTCTCACGGGTCGTGCCTGGCGGATAGCTCGAATTATGGCTATAGTCTGACTTTGATTGTGCACGCACTTTGATTCTTCTGCTATATTTATGCATGTGATGATCTTCCACAGTTGCCTGCATTCTTTTGTTCCGCATGTTTATTTATAGTATTTTGATTCCAGTAACTTTACTCATGTATTTACTTGGTGAATTTTCTTGGGATTACTCACTTTGGACTCGTCATCTGCCTTTTGTGATGGCTTAAGTGCAGATACTGGTACTAGAGCGAGAAGGGAAAGCTTGAGGATTCTTTATGATTGATTGCAGACTGCCTTACTCGTATGTTTGTTTATATTTATTTGTTTTATGCTGGGTATGGGTTGTGAGAGTTACATTTTGGTTTGTATATGACTTTAAGGATCACACTTGATATATATTTATGGACTACATTTTGGTATGGTTTCCACATTAGATTAATTGATATTTAAACTTGTTACATTTAGTATTATTTAATGACTTGAGACTTCTACTACATAATTTGAGTATAAATGATATAATGAGTCTATAAGCTAACTTAAACTATAATTAAATGAAACAATATTAAGTTAGCAATAATTGATTGGTAATGAGTTATAAGTGGCCGTGGGACACAGCTAGATGGTGAGTTGACAGAGTTGTGGGCCCGCGGTGCACACCATAGCGGCCAATGGATTTGGGGTCATTACATTTGGTATTAAAGCCTAGGTTTGAGGAGCCAAGAGGATGAAGCGTGGGTTATTATTAACTCTGATACTGTTACATTTGGTATCAGAGCCTAGGTTTGAGGAGCCTAGGGGATGAAGCGTGGGTTATTATTAACTCTGATACCGCTACATTTGGTATCAGAGCCTAGGTTTGAGGAGCCTAGGGTATGAAGCGTGGGTTATTATTAACTCTGATACCGCTAAATTTGGTATCAGAGCCTAGGTTTGAAAAACCTAAATGATGAAATGTTGGTTATGGTTAACTCTGATACCGCTACATTTTGAGATCTAGGTATCATTTTGAATTGAGGATAAACCTGACTATAAACTTGATGAATAAATCTTAGATGTGGAAACCACAAGTGAATGATTAGAGTCTTAGTTAGGAAGTAATGTGAGGTGGGTATATTCAGGAAATTATATACATGTATGTTTTGTTTGTGCATTACATATTATACGCTTATATATTGAGTCTGATCTGATGCACGTGTGCGGTGAAGATTACTATGGACGGACAGACTCCTTTTACTCAGCAGGAGGTCGGGGAGACCAGTGACCTTACTAGGGAGGTAGCTGATATGAGGACTATGGTGTAAAGAGTTACTGATCAGTAGTTGTTACAGCAGGCACAGATGGTGGAGCTTATGGAGTATATACGAGGCTCGAGAATGCCTGCAGCGGTGCCTATGACTACCACATTGGCTGCTCCTACCACACCGGCAGCCATAACGTCAACTGTTCCTACACAGGCCGATTTCGAGATATTAGTGAAAAGGGTCGATCTTGTAGTTGCACCAGCGGAGATTACTGCTATGACACCGACTACGACAGAGCAACCGATAGTGGCGTCGACACCTAGGAGAAAGATGTCGGAGGCAATGAAAATGGTGAAGGACTTCATGAGGTTTGACCCTACCTACTTTTATGGAGTTAGTGATCCAGAGATTGTTGGACGTTGGTTGATGACGCATCGACGCCTATACCAGTTGTTAGAAGTACTAGAGGCAGATCAGGCACGGATTTCGGGGTACTGTTTGAGAGGCCATACAACAGTTTGGTGGACAACTTACACTGACACATTCCGAGCCGTCTACTTGGGCAGAGTTCCGACAATTATTCCTTGACGAGTATATTCCGATTGAGGTACAATTGAGACTCAGAGAGGAGTTTATCGCGTTGAGGCAGGGTACCATGTCTGTGCTTGCATACATGGAGAGGTTCAGGTACTTGTTACAGTATGCCATGGATGTGGCAAATAATGAGAGACTTTAGATTTATTACTTTATCAGGGGTTTAAACGAGCGAATTGGCGGTGTGATTGTCGCAAGCGTAGCCTAGACTTTATAGTGCATTTATGACTAGGCACTGGCTCGTGAGACATACTTGTTGTAGAGCGAGGAGCAATCAAATCATCGAGCACCCAGAGATGATTTGAGGTTGGATCATGATTTCAGTGACGATCGTGATCTGAGAGATGATCAATACGACTATGATGACGGGCAGACAGATTGGAGTTGCGAGGACAACTAGGATCAGACTGATGATCAGTTTAGCGATGACGATTGCCAAACGGTACATGAGATTGTACCCATACCGACACAACAGCTGATACAGTCATATCGACAAAACTGGGATCAGAGGGACCGGAGTTGGGGTCAGAGATTCAAGGGTTGACAGTCTGGAGGACGTGACAGATGCAAATGTTATAGATGTGGTCAGAGAGGACACATCGGAGTGGATTGTCGGAGAGTTTCTCCAGCATCAGAGATACCACCGACTGATGAGAGAGCTTATGAAATAACACATCCTGTCAGAGCGACAACATGACAACACATTTTGGGTACGTCGTCATTGTATATTTTTCGCTAGTCATATTTTTCATGCATTCATTGCATATATGCTGGTTAGTTTATTTTTGGGCCAGCGTGTCCTAGTTGATTCACTCACTAGGGTTGTAAAAATTGGTTGATTAGTTCACCAGGAGTCCATTAGCGACTGGTTGATGTGATTTACCAGGGACTGGTTGATGTGGTTCACCAGGGACTGGTTGATGTGGGACTGGTTGATATGTTCACCAGAGATTGATTGATTGGTACATCAGGAGTTAGTGGATGACTGGTTGATTGGTTTACCGTGGACTAGTCGATTTGTTCACCAGAGATAGGTTGGTTTGTTTACTTGGAATAGGTTGAATAGTTCACCTAGATTTGAGTTTGATTTGTTCACGAGAGTTAGGGATTTGATTAGTTCACCAACGTTTGTTTAGGTTAGTTGACCTGATGGGTAGTTGCATCAGTATTGTGGTTCCCTGAGAAGAGATATTAGTTATCTCAAATTTCAAGACGAAATTTCAAATTAGTTGGGAAGAACTGTAATTGCCTAATTTTCAATGGTCGTTATTGTTGATGAAATTACGGACGTGGATGCCAGCGGGGATATTCGTGGGTCCCATAGTGAAGACGGAGCACTACCGGATATGGTTTATAGTCCGTTTTGTGTGCTCTGGTGGTAAAGTTGCAATGTATAGGTCCAAGTTAGTTAAATGGCATCGCAATATGTGTGCTTATATTGTCCATTGATGTGCGAGGTTGTGTGTTATGTATTCACCTCGATTTGCGAGTTGACGCGGGTACCGGGTAGGCTAAAAGATGAAATACTAGGTAGAAGAAAATAATACACACATTAAATGAATAAATGTGACAAAACAGTAAATTGGTGAGCGCCTAGGGACACGCGGGGTCGTGGTCGACACGCGTAGGTGGTACAGTAGTGTGCACGCCCGAGTGCTCTCGTTGGCGCGCACGACGAAATTTTAGGTGCGAAAATATAGGCGAATATATATATATATATATATATATATTTATATATATACATATTTATTTTAAAATAAATATGTATATATATATAAATATATATATTAAAAATCAGAAAATAAAGAAATAATTGTGAAATGACCAAAAAGGGTATTTGATTTTGAAGGAAGAGGATAAGAACATAGGGGTATTTTGGTCATTTCACCCCAAAATGTTGATAAACACCACCGACACCCTCATTTTGCTCACTGTTTCGATCGAAATCGAGAGATCGAGGGAGAAGAAGAAGGAAGGAAAGAGAGAAGGATTGCGAGCTTGACGAGGTCGTCGCGAGTCGAGGTGAGTTTGTGTTGTTGGTATTGTTGTTGTGCATTGTGTTGGATGGTGGTGGTGGTGATGATGGTTCGGTGGTGGAGGTGAAGTTCGAGAGCTCGGACGAACTGCTCTCCGAGGAGAGAGACGACACTCGAGTCGTTTCCCCTCCATCACAATTCCATTAGAAATGAAAAAGAAAAAATAAAAAAATAAAAAAATTGTTGTTGAAACAGAGCAGCAGAGCTGCTCTTTTCAACGAAAGAGAAGGGGGAGGCCTGGCCCAGTGGTCAGACCTGGTTCAGGGGGCCCACCCCAATATTATTTAAATAATAAATTTTATTTTATTTATTTAAATAAATTAAAAACAGTTTTAAATACAGAAAATAGAGAAAAATAGCTAAAAATTCTGAAAAATTCAGAATAATATTAGAAATTAGAAAAAGAAATGAGTTTTGGGATTTTATCAGAATTTTGGCGAGATGTTGTCGGGGTTTTTACCTCGTAAAACGTAAAATTGACATCATATATCAAATTGAAGCTAATTCAATGACAAATAATCTTAGGTACATTTGGGTGATCGTTTTGATTGTCGGGTATTTATTGGAGCTGACAGGGATTTATTTTACGGGACGAGGAGTGCGGTTTGAGGTGTGTAGTATCCCAACTGAAATTCACTTTAGTACTTACTGCTTGACATATTTGAATTCTATTCAGTTTATTCAATAATCTTTATTTCCTATTGCTTTACGGTGGTTGTGTTCGTCCCTACCTGGTGCTTATTCTTTGCGGGGGCATAGGGTCCACTGGGCCATAGCATATGTCTAGGCATGCGTCGGTGAATATGCTACCCGGGTATGCTAGGTATGTGTTGGTGCGCCGTGGTCTACACCGTTCACCTAGAAGGTCCAGGGTCAACCCGTTCGAGGTATTCTCACAGGCCGTGCCTAGCGGATAGCTTGATTTATGGCTATAGTCTGACTTTGATTGTGCACGCACTTTGATTCCTCTACTATATTTATGCATGCGATGATCTTCCACAGTTGCCTGTATTCTTTTGTTCTGCATGTTTATTTATAGTATTTTGATTCCAGTAACTTTACTTATGTATTTACTTGGTGAATTTCCTTGGGATTACTCACTCTGGACTCGTCATCTGCCTTTTGTGATGGCTTGAGTGCAGATACTAGTACGAGAGCGAGAAGGGCAAGCTTAAGGATTATTTATGATTGACTGCAGACTGCTCTACTCGTATGTTTGTTTATATTTATTTGTTTTATGTTGGGTATGGGTTTGTATATGACTTTGAGGATCACATTTGATATATATTTGTGGACTACATTTTGGTATGGTTTCCACATTAGATTAATTGATTTTTAAACTTGTTACATTTAGTATTATTTAATGATTTGAGACTTCTGTTGCATAATTTGAGGATAAATGATATAACGAGTATATAAGCAAACTTAAACTATAATTAAAGGAAACAATATTAAGTTAGCAATAATTGATTGGTAATGAGTTATGAGTGGTCATGGGACACAGCTGGATGGTGAGTTGACAGAGATGTGGGCCCGCGGTGCACATCGTAGCGGCCAATGGATTTGGGGTCGCTACATACGTTTCTAGTTCAGATGCCGCTCGGGACGCCGTGGGAGTCAAACCCCACAACGTCACCCAACGACGTCCAGACCAGAGAGACACCTACCCCACGTTTTAAGTCACGTTTGGGGAATGGGAGCGTGACTATGTGAGTCACGATGTCAGGACTATCGTCCACTATCATGGGTGCCTTAAGCATTTGCTCACTGCGACGCCTCTCAATTTCCAGAATAGTAGAAGAAAAATAAAATTTTAAAATAAATTGGCCAATTGTAGGTTCACCTAGAGGTTTGTATGACTCATATGGAATGATTAATTGATGGATTTGACGATGTTTAGTATGGAATGAGGATTTTTGAGGTTTGGGAGATTGGTTAGGTTTATCAGAAATCATGTTTTAGGTTTGTTTGGCGGGTAGTTGACACGCGGTTGGTGGCGCGTGTTGGCTTTACTGGATTAGTGGAGCGCGGTTCGAGGTGTGTAGTATCTCAATTGAAATTCAGTTTGAGTATTTGTTGATTTGTTTATTGAATTCATGTCCTATTGTTCAATTAAACTCATTTTCAGTATTTATTTACAGTTAGTAGAGTTTACTCCCGCTGGGATTATTTTATTGCATTGGCATGTGGCACACTAGGCCATAGTATGTGTTTTAGGGATATGCGGTGGATTGTCGACCCGACTACTATTTTTCCTATTCACATGTCGGTGCATCGTGGTTTACGTCGGCCACCGAACGAACTCAGAGATTTCAGTCGGTTGTGTTTTCTCACTGGCGGTGCCTGTGTGATAGTCGAAAGTATGGTGCTAGTTTGACCTAGATCTTGCACGCACTTTGATTCACTACTATTTGTTATTCATGTGAGGATCCTTCCCAGTTTCCTGATTATTTTCTTCTGCATGTTTATTTAAATAGTATTTTAAATTCCAGCATTTATTTATATTATTTACTTGGTGAGGTTCCTTAGAATTACTCACTCTGGACTCGTCATTTGTTTTGTTGTGATGATGGAGTGCAGACCCTAGTACGAGCAGGGAGAAGGGCAAGCTTGAGGACTTCCTTTGATCGACTTCTGCACCTAACTCGCATGAGTGCTTATTTTACTTGTTTTATGTTGGGTTGGGATATGAGAGACAAACTTGGCATGTATATGACCTATTTGATGTTTATTTTGATATTTTGAAACATTTGGATCATGTTATATATGGTTGATATTTTGGTTGGGTTTCCATACTAGGGAAAATGCTCTGTTACATGACTTATAGTCTTATTTTGATGATATTCATGATTTAAAGTCTTCTGCTGAGAAATAATTGATAATAAACAGATAAAAACGAATCCACTAGTTAACTTGATAACAAATCTTGTGAAAATGATATAAAAGTTAGTGGTGTTTGGTTTGACAGATGATATGCGGTGCACGTGGGACACAGCTGGGCCGAGTTATGGCAGAGTTGTGGGCCGCGGAAGATGACATGGCAGCCTCGAATTTTAGGGCCGCTACATCAAAACACTTTGCAAAAACGTCGTGTGATAGGCACTGGTTTTCTCGAAACGCACCATAACATATCCATTTTCATCATTAATGATTTTTGAACTTTCCTAGCGCACTCCACATAGATTGGACTCTTGTCACCATAGTGCGAAAACCCAAAGTTTTCCCAAGGAGTTTAACCATCACCTTATTACCCATCGCAATTTCCATTTCCTTTTGCACCCTATTAGAGAATGTAATCGAAACAAGATTGTTTTTTGTTCCCACTATAAGATCATCATGTCCTACTACGATCTCTTTCAACTTGTCGACCTCCACATGCATCGCGCAATCATTATCGATAACATTGTCGTCCACCAAAGTGGCACATAATGATTTCGTCAATCCATCGTCACCAGCGTTGTCAAGTCGCCATCTTAACGATTCTTGACTTTCTTTGTCGATCTTTCCTACTCATCTGACAAGCCAGTGGAGGAGGTTTCGTTAGGTCAACAAAACTTTCCTGTTAATTGTGTATTTAATATATTTTGACAATGTAGTTACTAAAAATGGTTTTTATGTTGTAAAATATGTTTTAATTTTCTTGTATTAAATTAAAAATAACTTGAATTTGTCAAACTTATAAGGCCTCAATTTCTCATTTCACCCTAGGCCCTAAATTGAAAGGACCGACCTTGGTTCCTCACCTAAAGCAAAGAAGATTGGTGCTCTTCACCTGAAGTCAATGTTACACTTAAGCAATAGAAGAAAAAAATGTGATGCCTATCGATCCCTGCTCACCGGGCGATACTAGTATAATTTTAACTTTGGTTTCTCTTTTTTTTAGGTATTAAATTCATTGCTTTCTCTATTACTACGTACAATGGGGATATATGTTCAATTCTTGTTCAAGTAAGGTTGTGGGATATATGTTCAATTGGATGTGTAGATTCAAAGAAATTTAAGTTGGATAAGCAGCCCTACAATATTTGGAAGAGAAATGCTAAAGTGACCACTATTGACACTCTGTGAGAGCACACACCTTTTTTCTTTTTAATTTTTTTTCAATTTTTTTTTACAATTTTGTGCTTGAGGATAATGCAAAAGTTACCCACTATAGACGCTCACGATGACTATAAAATTGTTAAAAGATTAAAAAAAATCAAGTGTGTGCTCATAGGAGTGTCCGTAGTGAATAACAGTATCATTACTCTATTAGGAAAAGAGGCTTAGGAACATTCAAAGATGACTTACAAATACCCTTATTAGAAAACTAAACACAACATAAATCAAAGAAATTCTACAATATTAATAGACTTAAGATAACTTGTAAACTCCAACTTTTTACTCTACACCAGCTAA
The DNA here is from genome assembly GCA_039657345.1 of Stephania japonica. Taxonomy (NCBI): domain Eukaryota; kingdom Viridiplantae; phylum Streptophyta; class Magnoliopsida; order Ranunculales; family Menispermaceae; genus Stephania; species Stephania japonica. The sequence goes on along the minus strand of CM077564.1, from coordinate 10,847,579 downwards.
ACCCGTGATGGCCCCAAAACCCGAGGCCCGCCACGTAATGCCTCGCGGGCCCATAACGTTGCCATGTCATCACTCTGTTGTGTCCCATGCACAACCTAAGCTCTTTACCACATCACCTACCTTGTAATATAGCTAACTTCTATCATTTGATTGTAAAGTCATTCGTTTAGTTAACCTCGTGGTCAACCGAGTTCACTAAATTATTCGGTTGAGTTATTCATATAACAATTTGTCGTATTTTACAGAGTTGCAAATAGATAACCAGTGATTTTTAGTAGTAGAAGTTTAAATCGAACTATAATGAAAATAAAACAAAATATGATTTAAGTCTTTCCAAAACATCAACCAAGTGTGGAAAACCCAGCATAGAGTACATCGTATACATGGTGAAATTACTTCTAAAGTAAATATATACCTGTACTGATCTCTCAACACTCCCCTGATACCCAGATGTAGCTCAAAATCAAAGGATAATAATCCTACAAGTATATCCTCGATGGCTAACAGGCCAAAGATTGTCGCCTCAGAACTCCGTACCCCTACTCATAGCAATATCTGCACTCAGTCACCCAACAAATACAGTGACGAGTCCAGTAAGTAAAATCTCAAGAGAAGTCAACACAATATTCAACAATAAATCAAATACATATACTATTCATACTAGTATGTTAACTGGCAACAAAATAACATACTCCCATGAATGTAGTACGATATCAAAAATCCTAGTAACCGTACTTAATTGGAAAACCATTCAAGCATCAATTAAGTCAACCAATGAAAGCATGAATCACAACTAGTCATTTAAGACTGTAAACGAATAGTTAAATAAACAATCAGTCCTGCAAAATAAGGGACTAATAGCAGGTAAATATACATTTGAACAACATATCCTAACCAAATGAATCTTGCAAAATAAGGAGTTAGTAGTAAAATAGTATAATTGTACCCTGAGTTTCTTGACTCTTGAAGTAAGGTAGCGGACTAGACCATACTTCAAACTTTTCCACAGAGCACTGACGACAAGTACCACTCAAGCAAGGCCAGTCTCTAGATTCGCTCAGTGGCTGGCGTGGTACATATGACGCTCCGACACGTGGCTTAACGTGATCCTCGAGTCGAACTGTCCCCCGAGATCTCTGGCAACACGTGCTATGGTGTAGCATGAAATACACCCAAGAATGGCACGGGGGGAGAGCCTCAATGTCCGTCCATAAACCACATAACCAAATCCCAGGTACTGCCAGCGAGTATCACTCAGGCATGGCTAGTACCCTCGGTGGTCGACGTGGAACCTACGACGCACCAATATATAATCTGGGTGCGAGCATCCCCAACCAACCTGTAATGACCCTAAAATCTAACTCGTGCCATGTGTCAATTTAAGTCGTACGTGGACATCTTGTCGTGATGCATGAAAACAATTCTCGGTTATCGACACTGATGTACGTTATTGTTATTTGGTGTTTGTATTATTATTCTATTTACCCGAATTCTGATTTCAATGTCCCAAATGTGTTTTAGGCGTCGTGGCGAATAGTGGTCGGGTATTTAGTTTTCCAGGGGACAAACATGAATAAAACACTGACAAAATGTATTAAAATAAAATAATTAAACGTTAGGTAACACGTGTTGGGTTTTGGGGCTCATGCGCAGAGGAGATTACAAAACAATTTTGAGAAAAACCCCAACAAGATCCAAATCTGATTCCATTAAAACACGTTTAAACTATGAAAAACTTAATCATACCTCAGTCGCAATGTACCTTTCTGAAGGTTAATCGATCTCTAAGGCGCTGCCAATGACGAACGCCCTCTATCAGCAGTCCACACACGAATGGCGACCGAGATTTGAAGTCCTAGCTTTGAGAGAATACCAAACATTTTTGTTTCTCTCCAAAATGATCCAGAGCATACCAAAAACCATTAATCATTTCTTAAAACGAAAATAGAGTTTCGGCCCTTTTTTAATCTTTCGTTCTTGTATTCTAACTCAAAGTGTCTATTTATACAACCCTTGTATATAGACGATTAAGTAAATTACACATATGCCTCTACTTAAAGAAGTATAAGTGTAATACACTATAAGGACGTTTCTGTTATGAATTTTATCATATAAAATTCATTTTTCTGAACCATCTTAAAATCTCGCAAAACCATTCTTAGTGTGCGACCCAATAAGCTCATACAACGTTGGCAGTGTACCAAAACACATTTTGGTATACAAGTCATAAGCGGCCTCTAGCAAGACATTATGACTACCCAAGTTGTACGAATATCAAATCGATACAACCTCATCAATAGTGTATATAACATCCTTTTGTCATACGATATCCTTTTGATCAAATATAAGGCATGGAATTGTCATCCAACATGTTCGATTGTACTAGTCTCGATATCCAAGTAGACTAAAAACATCTAAGTGACATTTATCAATATCAATTCACTTAGACTAGGCCTTTTAACAGTCTAACACATCGAGGGATCCACTAGATATCTCTCTCTATATGAGAGGGACAAATTCTATCTCGATTACACAACTTCACCACATTATTCACACAGTAACCAATCACAACCTTTATAACCATCCGGTTAAAGACAACGTTTGATTGCATCAAATTACTGTATTCCTAATGTTGAAGTCTCTGGTAATCTCAAGTCAGAGGACTGAATAACATAAATATCATGAGAAACAACTATGACTTAATCCGTGTGATGTTCTCATAGCTGGTCGGTCCAGTACTTTGTTCCCTAACAAGTACTCATGATCTTGATTCTAATCCCTATACGTATAATCATCATATGACCATCAATCAAGACTTACACTAGTCTTAATTCATTATAGTTCCTAGTATAATGATCGACTAGGGACATTTAGGATATTTCTGTAAATGCCAATGGATCTTATTATAATGTAAACATGCAAATTAATTATAATAAACAACAAATGAAATCCTCTATTTTATTAACTAAAAGTATTCATAAAGACAGTTAATTGATTGACCTAGGGCACATTCCTTAACAACATGTACTATGCCTAGTAGGTTCATGGGTACATGACGGTGTAAGTCGTGGTGTGAACGGTGGTTCAAAACTGTGTATAGAGGAGTGTTGTATGTTATGTTAGGTGAGAAGGGGAGGTGTGTTATATTGTTGGTTGGATGGAAGGAGAGCGGCTGGATCGTTCTTGAGATACGTGCATACGTGATGATGAAAGATATATATATATATATAAAGTTTACTTTTCTCTTTGATCATTTTTCATTTCTTCTTTGTGAGAACACGAGAACGAAGCTCGGGAAAGGTTTCTCGATTGGATTCGAGCTTGGACCAACACCTTGGAGCTAGTTAACATGAAAACTAAGGTAACATCTCTATTCCTTACGAGGTGTGCGTCAGTTTGACTGGTCTTTTGAGGGTTTTCGTCGTGGTATATTTTTGATGTCGAAAGTTCAATTTTCAAGTGTTTTGAATGTTCCTATGGACTAATTGATTGGTGTGGAGTACAACCATGTGGTTGTTTTGGGTGTTTGGATGAGTTTCGTATTTTTGGGGAATTATTGAGTTAATTTCCACACCATATAGACCATCGTTTTGATCTATTCAATTGTTGGAACATGGTGAAGCGAACCAGGGTGTCGAAAAACCTTGAAAATGATTTTAGGAACTGGCGCTGCGAAAGACGTCACGAGCCATTTCACCCAGGACGTCGATCACAGCGTCCAGACCAGGAAAGTTGATGAACTCACGCTTTAGATGACGCCGCCAAACAATTTGGTCCATGGTGCCACTCACGGCTTAGCACTGTTCATTAGACCAATTTTTCATTTTTTTTTCGAAAACTTTGGGAATCTCTCTAGTATCTAAATGGATTCCAATAAGGACCAATACTTGAGTAATTGACTCAATTAAGTAAATGAATAAAATTATGAAAAATGGGATAATTGAGGGATAAATGATGGATTTTGGTTAACAGAGATTGTAAGACAGTAATAGGCATACCTGGGGATTCGTAGGACGAATTACAAACGTGTGAGTACATGTTAGATTTGGACATGGGTAAGTAAACCAATGAGAAAATTTATAGTTATTTCTTTGAGCTTTAATTTATTATTGTTACTGCTCTATCTTGTTTCAAAATTCTATTCTATCTGAGTTATCTTGTTTGGGTAAGTAAACCAGATATGAGTTATCTGAGTTATCTAGGGTAATTGACCAGATATGAGTTATCTGAGTTATCTGGAGTAATTGACCAGATATGAGTTATCTTGTTTCGGAATTCTATTCTAACTGAGTTATCTGGAGTTATCTAAGTTATCTTGTTTCAAAATTATATTCTATCTGAGTTATCTTATTTCTTTGAGTTATTATTGTTATAGTTATTCCTTGGAAGGACAGGTTATTTGGAGTAATTGACCAGAGCCAAGAACTTGGGATGCACGATATTTTTGGTTACTTACTTGGGACTCGTCATTCTTGTGTTTGACTGAGTTCAGATCCACTGTCGAGCAAAGGGAAAGCTCCTTAGCTTGGTGATTAGCTTTGAGGATTTGGAGCTGTTCATCTTTTGGTCTCGATGTAGGTTTGATATTTTGTATTACAGTATATATATATATATATATATATATATATATATATATATATATATATTTTGAAACTGGGTTTTGGGAATGAGTGATTTTGGGCATGTATATGATGAATTACTCTCTTGGGACATGATATATGGTGATAATATATATATGTGTGTGTGTGTGTGCAGGGTTTCCACATGCTAGTTTATCCAAACTTAAGTGTTGAGGTTGTTATATTAGTTGGAGATTTTAAATGCTTTTGTTTATCTTTGAATAACTCACTAATATCAATAATCTCATCTTAAATTGTTAAATAAATAGTAAAAAGTAAGGTAAAGTTGACTACGCTTGCATTGACTGCGCGAGGGTTGACTCGAGGTCTACGTAAGTCTAGACCGGGCGGGGTCTAGTTTTAAGGTCGTGGAACTGGGGCTGTCACACGACCCATCCAACAATCAATCATAAAATCCCCAAGTACTGCTAGTGAGTAACACTCAAACATGGCCAGTCCCCTGGTCTTCTCGGTGGCCAGTACGAAACCTAATATCATAATACAAGAGAAAACATCACAACCATATACCGTACAATCAGTCATATACTGTACAATAAACCATATACCATACAATCAACCATATACCGCACCATCAACCATATACCATTAATCAATTTACCTCAAAGAATAAAACAATAAAAAAATGATGTGGTAGCATAACTGGAAAGTCAAGTGATAAATTAACCTTGACCATAATATCATTGTAGGCAAACGTTCAACATTCGATAAGTAAAACAAATCGAACCGAATTTTGTAAAGCATTCTCAAGGGTTTTACTTACTTTGAAAGTCGTTCAAATCCATGAAAATATACCGGTCCAATCCCGCTATCGCCTCGGAATGCACACAAGACACTTGACTATGATATCTTAAGTCTCTGATGTCAAAGTAAACCATTTTCAGTGGATTAATGTCAAATTAATTGATTTCATATTGCGACAACAAAAATTAAAATTTCATTCCATTTTTTTTTGTTGTGGCACTCTTTCGTGTTACACCGAGGTATCAAACACCCGAAAGAGTCTCATAATCCACTTTACTACTCTTTTTGAAATTTCTCATATTTTATCGGATTTTTTGATTTTTCTATAATTTTTCGTAATTTTTGTCAATTTCACGCTTTACGAGATAAAAACCCAAACATAAAGTCTCGCAAAAAATTCCAAATTCTTCACTTTTCATAAAAATTCTTAATTTCTATTTATTTGGGTCAAAATGTAATTTTTCATGATTTTTCTTATTTTTTCAGAATTTCTCGGCTAAATTTTCCCTTTTTTTTTATTCTACTTTCTTTTCTTTTCCTTTATTTATTTATTTATTTGGGTTGGGCAACCCCTAACGGGTTTGACCCAACCCTGGATTACGGGTCTGAGCTAGGTCCAGACCCAGCCGGATCGGCCCAGGAAGAGGATGCACTCACATGACATGTGCGTGTGCATCTTCTTCAATTCGACTAGAGATGCTGGTGCATCTTTGGTTCAAACACACAAATTTTTTTTAATGAACTGGGATCTAGCTGACCAGACCCCATGTTCACGTTCTGCAGGGGAGCCTTTCCCTTGCATCTTCTTTCTCAGACAAACTGGTTTCCAGTTCGTTCGAGCTTCACCTCCCCTACATCAACAAGAACGCCAACAACAACAACAACTCACCTCACCTTCGTCGCCTCCAACTCTCGAGCTCGATCACTCGGTCTCCCTCGATCCCTCCACTCTCACTGTCTATTTCTCCTTCCTCTCTCTCTCTCTCGTTTTTTATTTTCAATTTTGGTGAGAAAATGGTGTCGGTGGTGAATTTGTCATATTTTGGGGGTCAAATGACCAAAATACCCCTATCCTTTTCCACAATCCTTAACAAAGTTAATGCCCTTATTGGTCATTTCACACATTTTTTTTTAGTTTTGATTTTTAATATATATATATATATTTGCCTATACTTTTGCGCCTACAATTTCGTTGTGCGCGCCAACGAGCAAACTTGGCGTGCACACTATTGTACAACCCATGCGTGTCGACCACGACCCCACATGTCACTAAATTCCCACCAATTTATTATTTTGTCGCATTATTTTATTCGTTTATACAAATCATTTCATAAACTTAATGTGCCTGTATTTTGCCTGTCCAGTACCTGAACTGGCACGTTTTTGAGATGACTAATAGTCACACACTGGCACACAGTTTATCAATATAAACTCATAAATACGATGTAATAAGGCATTACTAATAATTATTCTCGTAGTTACGCAACTAATCAGTCAGAAACGACTGTTTACGCCCAATCTGGCGTGTCCTAGCCTGTCCCAGGCGTTCTCGTGGACCTGAGCTAGCATCCACGTCTGAAAATAAATAATAATTAACGACTTAATAAATTTAGGTCGTTACAAAACCAATGAGCTACCTACACACTTTATTGGTGGAACTTGTATATAGCATAGATAATATTATATATTATGGCTACATATATCAAACGTTAATATAGGGAACAACTAAACAAACCCACGTCATGTGCCGTGCACCCACAGCCTTACCATGTCATCGGCCTCACTATGTCCCTCGCGCACCACCTGTCATTTAACCTCATTCATAACTCAAATTTCGGCTAACTTATTTCATTTTCATTTCAAGTTAGCTAATGGACTCAATTGATCTGTTAAAATCGTAATTTAATCATCAATAATTGCGGAAGACTTATCATACATGATTAATAGGCAAAATAAATAAATATCATGTCATAAGAGCATTAACCTAATGTGGAAATCCCATAAATATGTACCATGTATAAACCATACTCCAAAGCACAAAATGTAAAATATACATGTCATGGTGTCTCTCAATGTCTCCCAAAACCCAACAAATAACAAGATAATATACAAACGTACGAGTCAGTCTCACGATGGGCAATCACAGGTAATCGGCAAGCTTCCTTTTGCCCTTGCTTGTACTAGGGTCTACGCTCAATAATCACAACAAAACAGATGACGAGTCTAAAGTGAGTAAAAGGAACTTCATTGAGTAATTACATATCCAAATAAGGAATCCGTAAAGACTATTAAATAAACATGCAAAAAACAAACATAAAACTGTAAATTGATCATTGCATGAATATAAAATAGTGAAGCTTAATTGTGTAAGCCAGATCTTGGTCAGACTAGAACCATACTCTAGACTATCCCCATGTCATCGCAAGTGAGTAAACTCAAACTGACTGAATTCCTGATCATCTCGATGGTCAGCGTAGACCACGACGCACCGACATAAGTATAGTAACAACATCGGGTCGATTATCCAGCGAGTACCTCTACTACATATGCTATGGTTTAGTATGCCACAACCACGCAATAGAATGACCTGGCGAGAGTAAACTTAACTGACCGTATAAAGAATAACATAGAAAGAGATTATTGAATAAATGGAAATGAATTCAATACACGAAACAAGTAAACACTCAAAGTGAATTTCAATTGGGTTACTACACACCTCAAACCGCATTCCGTGTACGCCAAATCAGTCACTCCACACCTCCAAATGTGTGTCCAATACCCGTCAACCAAACCTAAATCCTTGGTTTTCGAATAATAAATCAATTTCCGAACCTTGGAAACTCCCATTTCACATTTATAGATTGTTTTCACCATATTAATTCACATTATACTCGGTATAGGTCCCCGGGATAGGCCCCCAATAGGCCAAGCCAATTGAACAAAGTTGTGAATTTTTTTTAAGGTTTACTGTTCATGGCGGCGTGAGTGGCACCAGTCCTGTGTTTTGGTTTTCAGGGATTTTCAGAACCCCGGCCCCACGCTGCGATCCGAATCCGTTCCAACCTCCTATGGTTCTCCAAACCAACCATAAGGGCGCATCAAACCATGTTAAACTTCGATCAAAACAATAACCACGACGAATCTCATCGAAAATGCCAATAAAAACTACAAAATTCAACAAACCATCAACAACACCATCATCAACACAACCAAGAGTTGCTCGAACCAATCCATAAACATAGCAACTCTATCAAAACCCAGTGAGCTCGACTCACTCGTCGAAACGTGCGTCAAAACAAGTAAAAGTATCGCCAAAAGTTAGATAACGGAGACAAGAATGCGGATCTAACTTCGGATTGTTGATTCCTCGCCGATTGCTCCTCCAAATCACCACCAAAAGCCCACAAACCATCAAATTTTCCTCCAATTTTCGGATTTGGTTCAATGAGGAGGGAGAAAAGGTGGAGTGAGTCAAAATCAGCAAATATATACTCTAAGATCATCAAATGTTTTGTGGTCATCCCAAGGCCTTCTCCAAGGGCCTAGATTGAGTCAAAGAGTCCACTAAATGTGACACAAATGTGTGACTTGGTCCCTTGTTCTTATCCTTTGCAAGCACAAATAATTGATTCCTCGGGCATTTTGGTACCCAACTCCACACTGCAATGGGTGTCATTCGCAAACTATCGCACCTCTAAACCAGTAAATGACGATTTATATTAATTATTTAACATATTTTATTTGTTTATTAAGTGTGTATCATTCCCGACCTAGTGTACATGTAATTCACCTACCCGGTATTGCATCTACATGCTTTTCGAGGCGAATACCCGTCACACTACCTCGCTCAGTAAAAAACAAAGTAAATACACACATGCGATCTAAATTAACACAATATAATATACACCTTGCAAATTAGACAAAACAACACCCAAAACAGACTAATTACCTAGTCGGGCGTGCCCCGGTCTAGCTGCGACATCCACGAGAGTTTGTGCTGGCGTCTACGTCTGAAAATACGTATTAATAGACGTATAAATAAAATTGGGTCGTTACACCGACCCCATTTTTGTGAAATTACCACCCCCAGAGGCGGAGGCAAGGGTATGGTAGGGGGCATGGCCCCCCTAACATTTTCCCCACCCCATAGTATACACCCTCATCCCTTTGAAAAAAAGAAAATAGTACATTGCCCCCCTTATTTCTAGTTACATGCACCATGCCAAAGACAAATATAGTGTGATTGGGAAGACATTTGAAACAAAATTGATGTGGGTCTTGTTGGATGTACACTAGGATGTGTGTATGGACTTGTCTCAACACAACAAATGAAACATTCTAATGAAATATATTATTGTTCTTAATTAATCAACTTTCTTCTTAAAAAAGTTAATCGACTTTCTTGACACCGTTTGAGGTGCTTCATATATTGATTCGTCGATAGTCGTTCGTTCTCTCTATTTTACATGCAATATTGCAACCTCAACTAATAATTTATTCAATAGTGCTTCATCATCTCTACCAATTTTCTCCCGATCACAATATATTCCTACCACTTACCTCTCGATCATAACTTTGTCTCAAAATGTCTCTATCAAGACCTATTTTCATGCTCTTTCTTACTAATTCATTGATCATGGGTGATGTTTATAAAATAATGTGAGTTGTGTTGTATAATTATTATTTTTTTAGTGTTAACTATTAGATGAAATTAAAGCTATATTGTTAATTAACAAGTGAATGAAATAATCAAATTTTTTATGATAAGTCATAGATAAAGTTAGTAGTTAGGATTATTTGATTGATATATAGTAGTGATTATATACTATACCTCAATTTAATTATTAAGGGTTTGTCCTGAACAAAATCTTTACATTTGAGCTCAACTTGCTGAAATTGAGGCAACATAATGGATAAGTTTTTTTTTATTAAGTTTAATCTATATGAGAAATTTTGCCCCCCGTGTCCCAAGAGTGAGGCTCCGCCCCTGACTGCCCCTCCATTTAAAAGGGTTTTTACTCACCCATATCCCACTCACCACACTCACCCATATTCCAGTCACCCCTATCTCAAATCCATTATCAACAACGCAAATCCGACAAAATTCGAGCAAAACCACATGGATTCGACGCCGTGGGTGTATTTATCACCTCTTTTAATGCCAGTTTCAAGGTTTTTCTTGGTTTTTTTTTTTTTTTTTCTTTTTGAGTCGATTTGTTCGTGATTTTTTTTTTGGGTTTAAGGCTTCGATTTGAGGCTTGAATCTTGCATTTTGGATACGGAGTTTCGATGAAATCAAAAATATTTAGTGGTTTCGAGCAAAACCCACTATTTTTTGTTATTTTCATGTATTTTTTGGGAGTTTCAAAGTTTTTTTGTTCGTTCTTGTCGCCCGAGGGTTTCGAATAAATAGAGCTGACATCTCTGAAGAGGTGTCAGACGAACAGAGCCGACACCTCTACCTCTAAAGAGGTGTTGGCTGGATCCCTCCGTCACCCACTGAGACCGAGTTATTTTCGTATTATCAGTAGGAGTTGGTCGAAAACTTTAAAGAGGTATTAGCCCTGTGTGTCTGAAACCTTTTTAGAGGTGTCGTCCCTATGTGTCGGACTCCTTTTCAGAGGTGTTGACTCTGTTCGTCTGAAACTCGCGGGCAACACTTCTTCAATTATAGGACATGGCGTGACCACACCCGACCTTGTTTAACGAAAAAAATACTCCTACGACACTTGATGACCTAATACAAGTGTTCTACAATGACTAAAATTGAGAAATGCAGATGACTTATGGGTGTTGGGGTGAGGGTGAGGGTGAGGGTGAGGGTGAGGGTAATGGGGTGAGCAAGGATATTTTTGAAATTTTTTTAAAAAAAGTGAGGTAAACTAAGTAAGAAGTGGGGGTTTGATGAAGTAAAAATTTAAAAATGGAGTCCCTTTAGCAATTACTGAAGTTCATTTAGCCGCTACCTTAATATATCTTCACTCTCTCGTCCCTACAATATAACTACCTCACAGACCACGCCTTACCGACAAGAAATTAATTAACACGCACCAACATATATAATAATGAATTGGCTAGTGAAATTAATACTGGGCAACATGCACACGTACAGTTGATCAACCACCAAAATATATATTATAATCTCATCATTCTAATTAATGCGCATCTTTATTTAGTGATCGATAACGCAGTGGCTAGCTCATACATATAATTGATATGTAGTAAGTACTGCAGTAGCAGTCTCACGATCAGTAACTAATTAAATTACTTACATAGATCAAGACATGATGAGTACGTATAATCGATCTCTTAATTATATAGTACTATTAGCTAGTGATGGAATTAATTGATTAGAGTGCATTGACTGCAATCTTCATGCCAGACTGGCAGTGCCCCACAAAGTTGCAAATGAAGAAGTTCTGACCCTTAGCCAGCCTCACCCTGTCATTTCCAGTCTTGAGAACCCTGGCTCCTCTTGGGGTCGTGCAACTGTTGTACCCATTCCTGTTCAACATCACCACGTTATGGATTGAGGGGTTGTACTTGAACACTGCACAAACAATTAATTAATATATTTAGAAAAAACATGTTTAATTAAGGTGATTGCTTATACTTTATTAAAGGTAATAGGAGAAAAAACACATTTTATGACATTATTAGATTTTTTTTGACAAAATGATAATATAAGATTTTTTATACAATTTATTTTGTGCTTCCGTTTTGGTGCTAAGCAATTATTATATGCGTCACTTTAATCAGCTAGTTTGAATCGACATTCAGCTAGCTTATATATTTGTTATACTTGGTAAGAGGGTGACAATTAAATTAATCTCAACCCTTAAATTAATTAATTAACTACTTACTGTTCATGGTATTAAATTATTTGTTTTGATTTAACTAATAATTATCAATGGAAATAGTTTATAGTACTTTATTTTATAAAAAATGGCTTTGAGTAAAATACTTGTAAAAGTTATGTATAATAAGTAATTAGTAAAGAGTATACATAAATATATATCTTACCCAGCACATCTCCTGCTCTGAAGCGCTTTCCCTTTGGCCAGTTAGCCATGTTGAAGGTCCAACCAGCAGAGTCCCCAACAGTGTAAACTGCAGCATTAGCAATCTCCAAGTGAACCACTAGGAACAGAACAAGAGCAACACCAACCAAAGCTGAAGTGTTTGCACTGCCTCTTCCTTGGGCCATCTCTCTAGATCTCTTTAATCAACACAAAGAACAAAGCGAAAACACAATGAGATCCAATTTAGAGTGAAGAGTGTGTGAGGAGACATTGAGCTTTCTTGGTCTTTTATAGTAGTGGTAAGTGGGTATGGTCACATTAATTAGTGGAGTGGTGGGTCCATGGATTGGTAGAAAATTTAGTAAAAAGTCACAAACCCACACTGAAAAATGTCTACCTAAACACTTAGATTTGTGTTCAACACGCATCTCGAGATGCATAGTACGTAGTCCCAGTGGGTTGTTGTGAGTTTATTTTGACCATATAAACAGGGGGTTTAATCTCAACTAGCTAAGTGGATTAAAGAAAGATTGCTACCGAGCTATAATTAGTGGATGGTGATTGAATATTTGTGCAAGCCTAAGAGGGTAATGAACTTTGAAGCCATAAGGTAAATAAAGTAGGTTGTTTTGTATTTTATTAAATTGTAGGGGTGATGAAAAGAGCCCAACTACCCACATAGCAAGTGATAAGTTGGACTTTTAGGGCAGTCTGTAAGGAGTCATAAATTCATAAAGAGACTCACCAAACTCACATAGCGGGTATTCGGATCCCATCTTTTGCTTTTTTAGCTTATTTTTAAATTTTTTACTTTGTTTACCCCACTTTTTACTTAATTTACCTTAATTTTTTTTTAAAATTTAAAAATATCCTTACTCACCCCATATCCCATCACCCTCACCCCAACACCCCTCAATCCTCTATATTTCTTAGTTTTAGTAATTGTAGAACACTTCTATTAGGTCACCAAGTGTTGTAGGAGTGTTTTTTTCGTTGAACAAGATCGGTTGTGGTCGCGATGTGTCCTAGAAACGAAAATCTGTCGGCTGAAGGATTTGGTAGCACAAGGCCGACACCTCTGAAGAGGTATCGACCGACTCTGATCGTAACCTCTAAAGGGGTAACGATCGAATCTGACCAAGAACTCTAAAGAGGTGTCGGTCGAATCAAACCGAAATTATAAATAAAACTCAGTCTCATTGGGTGACGGAAGGATCCAATCGATACCTCTTTAGAGGTGTTGACCCTGTGCGTCCGACACCTCTTAAGAGTTGTCACCCTGTGCATCTAAACCCCGTCGACAATAAGAACAAACAAATTTTTTTTCAAAACTCCTAAAAAATACACGAAAATGAAAAAAAATAGTAGCTTTTTGTTCGAAATTTCGATTCCATCGAAACTTTATTTCCCAAATGTAAGATTCAAGGCTCAAATCGAAGCCCTAAACCCAACAACAAAACCACAAATAATATTGACTTAAAAAGGAAAAAAACACCCCAAAAACACAAAATCAACACTAAAAGTGATGAAGAATGCATCTACGACATTGAATCGATGGAGTTTCGCTCGGATTTTGTCGGATGTGAATTGATGGTGAGAGTGTGGTTGGAGAAAGGAGTGACTGGTATGCGTGAGTAAAAATCCTTTATATGATGATGTAGTTGGGTCATTTCACAATGGTGGGTAAAAGAAGCAAAAAAAAAAAAATGGGGTCCGACGCTGCCAAGTTATATTTACTAAATAATACAAGAAGGCCTAAGTTGAGGTAATTTATTGATACCATAAATTTGCCTAGTGATGGCCCATCTAGAAGCTAAAGTGATACAAGTAGAGGACATTAGTGGTGTGATGGATTAGATTTCCACCTTAGATGTGTCTAGAGATATGCCATTTGAATGATGATAAAGGGTCATGATCTAAAGTTCAAGGACTATATAAGTAGGACTATATTAGTGGTGTTGGATTTTGGTGGATTGGAAGGTTTTGGAAGCAATTCAACCAGGGTTTTCAAGATCTCAAGCTAGGTAATCACACCCTCTCACTTTCCTTTCGTGAGGAATTCATGTTTTGATGCATAAAATGCAAGCCAAGAATTGGGGATTTTGTGCCAAATTAACGAATTTCAAAGTGATATTGTTGGTTTTACTGTTTTGGAACTAAATATGTAGTGATGAACTCTATATTTTCAAAAACAAATGAAGTTCAAAACTGAATTTTGGGAAATTTTGACGTTATAGTGAATGCATGCTATTAATGAACAAATTTAATGTAAAATTGTTGTTATTGTTGCTGCTATTGGTGTTTTGATTCCCCTACGAGTCAAGGATGTGGTCGACAACGATATTGATGGAAAAGGCCAGGAGTCATTGTTGTGGTCGGGAAGATCAAAATTCTCGAGTTGAGAATTTTGGTCCTCAACCCAGGTAGAGCAATAATAGGGGAAATTAGCGTGTTATCTTTTTGGGCAGGGGCCAAGACTAGAAGTGCAGGTAGCGTGCTAATTGTTATATTGTCTAGTTTTTGACAACAAGACTTAAATGGGACTAAATTTGAACTTAGGACCAAATCCCATCTTAACACCTCATAATGACTTGAAAATTGGTATCTAGGTTACTCGGGACTTAGGGAAGCTTAAAGGACCATCGGACGGGTATTTCAAGGTATGAGCGAGCAGTGAGGATTGAGTTTTCATCGTATTTTGGTGTTTGTAAACCCACAAGAAAATCACTTAGGATTCCTTTTCATTTCTCATTGATATATACCACTATTACATGTTGTTTCATGTCGGTTAGGCTTGTTAGACTATTCCATTCTTGTGTATGTGAGTGTATAGTTGACAAGACGATGACTATTATCTTGTACTCCTGTTGATGATGATATGGGTGTTTTCGTGTGGTACTAGTCATACTTAGACTACGCATGAGACTTGCCTCCGCGAGTCGATGATTCCGATAGTGGGTTTGAAGTGGCTCGCCTCGGTCACAGAGTTCCTCTCATTCGAGACGTTTGGTCAAGAGTTAGGAGTCTAACTCTTGAGCAACAAAGTTCCTCATTAACCTTGGAGTGGTGGTTGGGATTACCTCGCTACAAAAGTCTCCTCGACCCAATATTTCTTGTCTAAGGACTCGGTAGACATATACCACACTCACATCTGACATATTTGCTATATTCGTGACTTATTTTCATGCTATTTAAATTTTGTTGAATACTAACTGAATTTCTTTGGAATTCACTCACTGAGACTTGTCTCTTTTTGTGGCAAGTTGCATATCCTATGACGAGATAATTAAAGGGAGGTTGTGCTTGGCAAATAGTGCTGGTCCTGACATTTTAGGGGCCTTGAGTGAAATCTTAAAATGAGGTCTTCAATAGAACATAATTTACAACATAAAAACTAATTTTATAATTACATTATCAACATATATTAAATGTATGATTAATACATAAAAAATTATTAAGTAAATGTAGCATATAATGATATGTTGGTCATTGCATTATTAAGTTTATATATTATTTAATAAATCATTACATGTGATTTTTCAAAATTAATAATATGTTATGATATATCAATTATATATTGATAATTTTTTTTGAAGCCTTAAAAGGCATGTTCATCGTTCATAACCTAATAGGGTAAGCCAATCTATTGCAACATTTCAATGAGTAAAATGCAATAGATACTACATTGCATACTGAAGTCGAAACTAGTCTAATAAAATTAGGGAGAACTACCCACAAAAGGGAAGAACTACTCCCATAAAGGAGGACACCTACCTTAATTTGGCGAAACATTCGCATGAGGAGACAAAACCTAAATTAAACATAAACTAAACCTAGAACAAAAACAAAAAATTAAATCCTAACGGAAGAAGAATTATATAAAGAAAGAGACCACCCAAAACACTTTGCTAAAATAGATTGTTAATTACCTCGCAGACGAAACCCTACCACCGCAACGTTATTGTCAAGTCTTCGTGTGCTTTAAGTTGCTACCCATAATCATAGTTGCCCGCACTGCACGCCAAGGGCTATCAACAACCTCTAAATACCGCATAAAATCTCAAAATCTCTCATCTTTATCATTGCCCGATCCACCTTCTTCCACTATTACTATACTATGTCTTTATCTCATTGAAAAGCCATAGATCTAAGAAGATATCTTTAGATCTAAGAAACAAGGAGAAAACATGAAGAGTAGACAACATGAACAAACAAAGAAATTAAAACAAATAAACAAAAGCAACCGAAGCATTGTTTTATTGAAAAGATGGTTGCTCATAGATGCCACTACTATTGAGAAAGGTCGACCGATGACCATTGTTGCCGTCAGCCGAACAAAGAGTGGGGAATGGAGAGAAAACTAAGTTTAGGGTTTTTTGTATGAAAGTTCTGCCAACGTACGTAATCTATTATGATATGTCAATATATGATTTTTCAAAATTAACAACACTTATATGTCGTTTTAAAAAAAAAATACTTATATGTCAATTAATATAAGTATTTCTACAATACTTATGTCTTAAAAAGTATTTTGTACGTATATAGTGTATATAATTGTGTTATTCAAACATTATAAAATTTTATAAATTGTGCATGCATTTGTATAAGAGAAAATATATAATTTTTGTTAACAAAATTATAAGTAAATTATTATAACGTAAATTTTGATTAACTAGTTTGCTTAAAAATAGATATTAAATTTATTATGTTTATAGTTAATAATGACTTTAAACAATACTTTTTTTGAAGTAAAAATTTATCTAAGTTTCATCTCTACATATACTTTTTTGAAGTAAAAATTTATCCATATTTTCTTAAAATAAATAAAAAACCTTGTATCACAATTGTATAAAATATACGCAATTCAAGCATTATTAGAATACACACTGTACATTTGTTAAAATAAAGAAAGATATACGTGAGAGAGAGAGAGTATTTTTGTTAAAAGAGAGAGAGAGAGAGAGAGTTGGTTTTACAAGAATCTAATATATTGATTGTAAGCTTAATAGTAATGATCTAACATATTGATTATTGAGTTGCATACGTGAGTTAAAATATAAAAAATGCTTTTGTAAATATTCCTCCCTGTAGTTTTGTGATAAAAAAATTAAAAATATAAAAAATGCTTTTGTAACTCATAAACTTAACCTATCTATTTGTGTGTCATGCAATGTGCATTGAAATACATACTCGATGAAATAGATAGCGCGTAAATATGTGAGTTTACTTTTTAGTAATTAAGTGAAACTACATGGTTTCAAAAAAAAATGAAAATACACAAATATGTTCATAAAAAAATATATACTAATACCCTGGTTAAATTGGGGCTTTCTATTAAATGGGGGGCCTTAGGGCGGCCACGTTTGGGCCCTACCCCAAGGCTGGCCATGTTGGTGAATTCATCTATCTCAGAGAGCCCCCTCTAGCAACAAGTGTAGGTGTTTGTATTTACTATATTATTGTCTTTTGGATAATTTGGGGAGACTTAATTCACAGATTCATGTATATTGACTATGACCGTATTTCTTTTGTCGCCTTTTATATACATGGTATTTTTTTGGGCTTTCCACTACTTAGGGTTTGTTTCATTGCAAAACTTATAATTCTACTACTTTGCATGTTAATTTGAAAAACTTCCGCTACTAAACAACTTAAATGATATTAACTCACAAGCATAAGTTGTAATTTGCTAGGGCCTAGTCAAATATCACTAGAAAAGTGATAATTATGTTGATAAAAAGACTACCTAATTGGTTTAATTAAGTAAAGCTTTATCATAAAAGCTAGAACAATTGGATAAGTTATGGTAGTTTGCAAAGGTTGAGGTATTTGCGGGCCATCATACGTCATACACAGGTGTGAAGGTGATATGGCATGACCTGGTGGCGGTACCCAGTTTGCCTTAAAACTTGGGGTAGTCACAACACTCCTTCAATGTTTTAAGAATCATTTTTTCTTGTAGTGATAATTTTGTTGTTTTGATTTGATTTTTTATGATTGTTTTTGTTCAAATGTCTTTTTAAGGTTAATTTCATAGATGGTTACTCAACTGTATAGTTTATAACACTTTAGTCACTAAACTCACATATGTCCCAAATATATCACTCAACTTTATAAAAAGTTTCACGAAAATCACTCCAGTCACTCTCCAATCAAACATCCAATGACGCTGCTTATGTGGCGCCACGTGGATTTCATGAGAAGTCAATTAACTTTGTGAAGGAGCAGCGATAAGAGTAAGAGTGGAAGTTGTGTCGGAGACCTCGCCGGTGGCGGTGACAACTTCCGAGTGGGCGTAGGGGGTGTTGTGGTCACCTTCACAATGAAGCCATCATATATGGAAGGGGTGGTAATTGACCACATCATCACTCACAAAGTGAAGTGACTTCTCATGAAATCCCACGTGGTGCCACATAAGCAATGTCATCGGGTTTTTGATCGAAGAGTAACTAGAGAAATTTTTGTGAAACTTTTTTTTTTATAAAGTTGGGTGATATTTAGGGCAAATGTGAGTTAGTGACCAAAGTGTTACAAACTATACACAGTTGAGTGACCATCGGTGAAATTAACTTGTCTTTTTTATATTTACGTAATATTTTAAGGCTTAATTTGTGGGATAAACAATGTTAATTTAATGTTTATAATGGATATGTACGTGTATGAATGTGGAGCAATTTATGAGAAATGATTTTTTGACATCACTGAATTCACACCCCAAATCCGCATCGGCTTGAGAGCCATACTTGTGCACATCCGGATACACATGTTACGTGTTATGCACTAGAAATTGTGTGCACACACATCTCGAGGAACACAGATGGCTCATGAGGTCAATGAGACTTCAAGGTGTGACTTAATGGTTATGTTAGTGTAATATTTCTCATAATTTATAAATATTTAATAATAGATGAAATAATGGACATCGTTTGTGAATTTAATTATAGCTCAGGAGTATAAAAAATCTTTGGTCAAACCCTTATGTTCTATCTTACTTTATAATAGATGGCGATTTGAGTCAAAACATATCTGGTGAGATGGTAAAGACATCACTTGCCAAAAAGACAAGACCTCGGGAGATCGTGATTCAATTCCCAATGAAGTTTAAAAAAGGATGGTGATTTGAACTTCATATAATATGCCACATGTATATTGTATTGTTGATCCAACACATCTAATATATTGATATAACAAGTATCTCTCCGCTTATCTTTCACATTTTGCACCTAGACACTTTGGAATCTTTATTCTAGCTCAATTTCTATTCTAAGTACTTCAAGTGAGAGAACACTACTTTTAAATACATATGAGCTTCAACATTTATCTTTGTGGTGGGAAAACTTTCCCACCATTTTTATTTAATTTCCTCAAGAAAAACTAAGAGAGAGGATGGACCACTTCAATGCCCTAACCATTTTCTCATTGTTTCTTCTACATTATCAATCAACGTCATGACACTACTCTAGTGCGATCCTGAACAGGGGTTAGCAGGGCAGGTGCCCTATGAGACCCCAATTTTTGAGGCACCCCGTGGCTAGCTACTTCCCCGCCCGTGCATTGGAAGCACCTACCATGTCACTATGCTAACAATTTATCTGACAACCTCGAATTTCGTATCAATTAATTTAGCAGTTTACTTATAGTTCTAGATTTAACAATTAGTTGCAAATAGATAATCAACATTTAAAATAAATAAAAGCGGAAGTCTTAATATTAAATAAGAGCATATTAAGTTAACTTGTTTAACCTAAAGTGGAAATTCCGGCAGTACCATGCATATAGGCGATTAAACTATAATGGTAATATATACAAGTACAAGTGTGAATATAGTTACCCCTGCTGGTACTAGGATCTGCGCTCAACCATCACAAAAATCAGATGACGAGCTCAGTAAGTAAAATCCTAAGGAAAACCCCCGTGCATCATAATTTAAGGAATAATAATAGAGCCAATAAATAGTGTTAAATAGACATGCGAAAAAAAAGAAAATATACAGATAACTGCTCAAAGCTCACCGCATGAATATAAACACATAGAAATACAAATGGGTGTGAACACAGCTGACTAAGTTGTGTATTTAGGACCAGGAGCCCTGGTCGTGGCTTACGCTATTGACCTTACGACTGTGTCCTAGCGACATTAGCCCTAGTGACGTACATCGAACACGTGAATTGGTATTCTACTCAGGATATCATCTACTGAGGCTGAGAATACGCGCTACACACTTAGCAAGGGACCACAACAAGCCTTAGATACATAGACATGAATAACTTAACTGTCCCAGTAAGAATAAACTTACAGATTCTACAAATGATTCTCAAAGATTAACACGCTCAATAACCCCAAAAACACCCCTCAAATTAATAAACATAAGTAAATGTAGTAAGTGGTATTTCGATTTTATATTTAGAATTTTGGGGTCTTACGTACTTCAAACCACGCTAAATAACCCCAAAAACATCCCCAGTCCGACCCCCGACTAGTCCTTGACTTCAAATACCGTCCTGTGACTCCTGAGATCGATTTTCGATTTTTATTGGTTAATTAAGTGGGTTTGTTGTAAATTAGGCTCGATTTTATATTTAGAATTTTTTAGACTAATAATAGATATCAATCGAAAGTCAAGTGTGTTCTAAGGAATTAAAAGAGGCCCATAAGTGATCCCGGCAAAGACCTCGCGAGGTCTTTTCGGGCATCGACACAAGCGAAGGCATGGTTATGATGGACACTGTCCTAGTACTCTTGAGACGAAATACTTACGCCAAGAAACACACAACAAGGAATGGAATAGAATACCAATAATAGAGCATAACGAATCTGAATAAATGATAATGAATCACATGACATTTTCTTACTGGCTTACAAATCATACACAAGCTTTAAGGCAAATATACTTACCTGACAACGCAACCCGTGAATAACAACACTCCCGCGAGTCCTAACGCGTATCTCCGAGTTTTTCGCTACCTGACAAGGTTGGAAACTCTATTTAATGGGTCGAATCATTTACTAAACCCTAGGTTAAACCCTAGTGTATTCCCAAGTGTTTTAAGGACTCCAACAACTTGATAAATCGATAGAAAAAGGAATACTCTCTCTCGGGTTGAAAACCATAACGTATGTAAGCCTAATCACACATCTTAGGCTCAGCTCAGTTGTAATTAGGTCACGCCATGGCCTTGAGGACTGGCGACGTAACCACGACGTCATAACCATTCGCAATACATAAACCCTTAGCATGCGATGTTCAAACACCCATGGACCAAGTTATACACAACGTAGGGTCGAAACGGAAGGAAACGCTCACACCATGCAATTTGCCGCGAAATTATGACACAAACAACTCATTGCTCGACGTGAAGTATACATGTACACATACTACGCCGCACACACATACCAATGTCCCTATGACCTCAAACTTCAACACAACATATTCTCGAGACATAACCAAGACCGAACACCAATCGAGACTGAAAACTATTGTAGCAATAGGTTGATGTTCTCCGACATTGGGGACGGGTCACCATGGCATTGCGTTGCCAGAAAACCCCTCAACCAGATCGTATTCCCACCATACATATGATTATGAACTCGACGTTGAAATTCACATGAAATGATAATAAAAATAAAGGAAATTGTTTAAATACCACAACTCTTCTCTACATTCACTATTATGGACCACTCCGGGGTTGCGAGACACCAGCATGTGTGTAGCCTGGTCCCCCTCAACCCCTGATCATGGTGGTCCAACTGGGTGTCGTTTGGTTTTTAGTCCCAAGAGAAACGAGATAGGGAGGAATCGGGAAAGTGAGAGAGAGCAACCTCGACCGATGAGGACTCCGGTGACACCTCGGTTCTGGCGCGTGCCAAAGAGGAGAATAGCTCCGACGTTCCGAGACACCTCTCGGGCGAGCGGTGGCGCTCGTCGAGGAGGAGAGTGGCGAGAAGAGAGAAGAGAGAGAAAGCGAGAGTGTGAGAGAGAGAGAGAGATCACGGACCTCCGGCGTGGTTAGTTTCGGCGAGGTCGAGTGGGTTAGTTGTTTATATATATGAATAAATGGGTAAAATGACCCTTTTGCTCTTCATCCTCCTTCTCATACACTTCAAAATAGCTACCTTTATGGGTCTTTTACCCCTTTATCACATCTCAACATACATACAAAGTGTCACTTTAACAATTTTCATCCCATAACCCGTATGTTGTGAAACTATTCAACTCCCACGTTGATATTGCTTTTCTTCGGTCAGTATTACTTTGTAATTTGGTTCGCCGCGCCCGTTCTTTAGCCACATCCCATCAACTAATTAATTAAAGTATTAGAAAATTCATTTATTTGTATTCTTTATTGTGTTTTTCTCTCCCGTTTGACTAGGCGAAGCCTCACTCAACTAAAAATCGCCCGAATAGCTCGAGACAGCATAAGACTAAAATACTAATACACACATCACGGAAACATAATATTACTTCGATGTCGACTCCCAAAGTTCGAAATTTTAGTAGGGTTTTTTCAATACCCTAACCATGATTATCGACACAAATTGAACACCTCAATTGCACTAAATATATAGACACAACAACACCTCAATTGCACTAAATACATCACTAAAACACCGATTTAAACGTGATTTAACCCAAAACCCAAAGATCAAACATGTATGTCCAAAAACCCAAACCTTATCCAAATCACTCAAATTTCCCACAAATCGATCCAAATCGAAAACTTCATCAACACAAACCTCATAATTACCAAATCTTTCAAATCAATTGTAAATTCCCTAGAAAATTTGGATTCACTTTAAACTCATCTAAAACCTATATTTTCATGGAAATTCAAGGATTTGGTAAGTAGATTACCTTAGATTGCGTTGTTGGATGCCCAAATCCGTTCTCCAACTCTTGAATTCGCCTCTCACACTGAATTTCCTCTTACAAAGATTAGATTTAGATTAAAATGGTTTGGTTTTGCATGCTCCCACTCATCGAGTGCTATTTATAGTTATTACTCTAATCTAACACATACACGCATCTCGAGGCTGATCGAATGGTCCATGATCAACTTGTGTCACTCAAATCCTGGACACCTCATCCTAAATAGATTGCTTTGTATCTCCTTGTTGTGTGTCTCGAGGACAATCCTAGGTGTGCTAATTTATTTACTTACAACTATATGACTATGTATGTTTAAATTGACTCAACTTATATAACCTAACTAAAACCATCAAATAAATTCTATAAAATGGTGAGTAGGGTCACACTAACTTCCCGACTACCGGCACCCCGTGCCCCACGTCCGACACGGACCTCGAGGTGGTCCCACATTTAGTGTACCTAATTGATTTACTTAGCTTAGCCTAAGGTTATAGTTAAATCCCATTAGTTAAATCCTTAACCATAGTCATATTGTTATCATTTACTTCCGTCTAACCCCAACGCCCGGCCTAGCAACTACCGAACCCTCACGTTGAATCGTTTTACGGAATGAAACCCCGACACTTAACCTCACCCGACAAGATAATATAAATGCACACCTGTGATGAATAATATAACAATGTAGAAATGATATTACACCACAAAAATGAAATACAACAATACACAGTCAATACCTTAGGTGAGTATCATGCCTAGCCTATCTGCAGCGTCCACGTGTCGTCCGAGCTGGCGTCCTAATATGAAATAATTAAATAATGGTGTTAATAAATAACGGGCCGTTACAATTCTTCCTAACTAAAAGAAATTTCGTCCTAAAATTTGGGTTAGTATAAGACATATTGTGGAATAACTGGGGATAACGTGTTCGCATGGTCGACTCCAACTCCCAGGTAAGTCCCTTCGTACCGTAATGCTGCCATCGTACGAGTACCTTGGATATCTCCCTGTTTCTGAGAGTTTGGATCTTACGATCTAATACCGCCAACGGCCGCTCCTCTGTAAGTCGTATTAGGCTGGATATCAACATGTTGCACGTCAACCATGGGTCGTGGCCCTGTCCTAACCAATCGCAACATCAAAATATGGAAGGTAGGATGAATCCTTGCTAACTTTGTCGGTAAGTCTAACCTATATGCCACGCTGCCAACTCTCTCTGCAACTCGGTACAGGCCAATAAATCTCGGCACCAGTTTTCCCTTAATCCCAAACCTCTGCTAGCCTTTCCAAGGAGAAACCTTTAGATAAACCATATCGTCAATCGCATAGCTCAGACTTTTGTGGTATCTATCCGCTTACTTCTCCTGCCTGTCCTGTATTGTTCGTATTCTCTAGCGAATCTGTCGAATCTTCTCTTTATGATCAATAAGTGTCTCCGGCCCCATGATAATTGTATCCTTCGGCTCTACCCAACACGCTGGTGACCTGTAGGGCCTCCCAACAGTGCCTCAAATTGCGACATCCAAATACTGGCCTGATAGTTGTTGTTGTAGGCGAACTCACATAGTGGTAAGTAGTCCTACTACGAACCTCTAAACTACAGAATGTAAGCCCTAAACATATTCTCTAAAATCCGTATCAGTCTTTTTGACTGGTCATCTGTTTCAGGATGATAAGTCGTGCTGAACTACAACCTAGTGCCAAACTGCTCCTGCATCGCCCCTAGAACCTCGAAGTCAACCTAGGATCCCTGCCTTATACTATGGAAACCGGCACCCTATGTAGTCTGATAATCTCCTGTTCGAACAATTTGCTCAACTATGGAAATGTGTATCACATCGAAACTTGTATGAAGTGCGTCGATTTCGTCAGTCTGTCTATCACCACCCAGATCGCATCATGTCGCCTCGACATCTGCGGTAACCCACTAACAAAATCCATGGTAAGATGTTCCCAATTCCACTGAAGAATGAGTAACGACTGCAACAATTCACCTGGTCGCTCGTGCACCGCCTTCACCTGCTGACATATATGACACCTTCGAATAAAATCTCCGACTTCAGCCTTCATCCCAGGCCACCAAAACAATCTTTGCAACTCGTAGTACATATTGGTTCTGCCCAGATGAACTGTATAGTGTGACCTGTGAGCATCCTCTAATATGCTATTTCTGATCTCCAGCACTGCCAGTACCCAAAGTCAACCTCTGGGCTGTAAACATCGATCTGACATCTCTGTCCAATCGGTACACTCGGGATCCCGTGCTAATCCATTGAATTGCTCATAGAGCCCATCAACCCTCTGAAACTCCGATACTCGCTCCAGTGACACTGTCGGTACTCTCATATGACTACAAATTTGTACATCGCGCGTAGCCGAAATGTCTGACATGATCATAACTGATGTTGTCTCTAACAAATCCCATATGTCGAACAACGGTCTGACTTTCAACTCTACATCTGCTCAACGCATCTGCCACCACATTGGCCTTGTCGAGATGATACTCGATCGTGAAATCATAGTCTTTCAGCAACTCTAACCATCTCCTCTACCGCATATTCAAGTCTCTCTGCGTGAAGACGTAGCTTAAGCTTTGATGATTGTTGTAAAGAACAAACTTCTCTCCGTAGAGGTAGTGTCTCTAAGCTTTCAGCATAAACACTACTCCTGCGAGCTCCAAATTATGTAAGGGGTAGTTACACTCATGTGGTCACAACCTCCTAGATAAGTAAGCATTGGTCATCCCTTCTGCATCAGAACACATTCCAGTCTAGTCCCCAAAGCATCGGTGTATACTGATAAACTCTTTCCTGACTCTAGCAAAGTCAACACCGGTGCAGAAGTCAATCTCTTCTTCAACTCCAGGAATGCCCGCTCACACTCCTCATACCACTCAAATGGAACATTCTTTTTCGTCAGCCTCGTCATCGGTGCTGCAATCGTGGAGATGTCCAACACAAACCGCTGGTAATATCCTGCTAGACAAAAGAAAATATGTATCTCAGCAAGAACAGTCTCTGGTGTCTTCCAGTCGATCACTGCTCTGATATTGTCTCCCTCTACAGAGATGCCCTGACCGCTGATAACGTGTCCCAGAAACTTCACCTCCTTAATCCATAATTCACACCTGCTGGACTTCGCATACAGTCTGTGCTCCCTCAACATCGTCAGTACGGATTGAAGATGAATCTCGTGGTCCTCTCGCGCTCTGTTGTATATCAATATATCGTTGATGAAGACTGTCACATATCTCTCTAAATAAGGCCTCAACACTTTGTGCATCAGATCCATGAAAACTGTTGGAGCGTTCGTCAACCAAAATAATAACACCATAAACTTGAACAACCCGTATCTAGTACTGAAAGAAGTATTTTGATGTCCTCTTCTCGAATCTACAAGTGGTGATATCCTGAGTGTAAGTCGATCTTCGAGAAACAATTGTGCACACATCACCTGGTCAAACTAAACTGGTCAAACAAATCGTCGATCCTCGGAAGTGGGTAACGGTTCTTGATCGTTACTTGATTCAGCTTCAGGTAGTCTACACACATCCTCATCGATCCATCCTTCTTCCTCATAAACAATATTAGCGCTCCCCATGGTGACATACTCGGATGAATGAATCCTTTCTCCGATAAGTCCTCTAGCTGTCTCCTGACCTCCTCCTGCTCCATCGGTGACATTCGGTAAGGTCTGCTAGATATAGGCCATGTCCCTGGTATCAACTCTATAATGAACTCTATTGCTCGTGGTGGTGGTAATCCGGGTAAATCATCTGGAAAGACGTTGGCAAACTCTCGGACTATCGGTACGTCCTTAATCCTATCGGAAGCTCTAATCTCAGGTTCAACAATCGCAACAAAATCCTCCATCTCCTAGGTAGTCGCTAATCTGCCTCTTGTAATGGGTAACTCGGATGCGATCCCAGTCAACAAAACTTTAGAAAATCCAGAATGCGATACCCTCTTCTCGAAACAATCTATCTGTGCATGGTAAGATGAAAACTAATCCATCCCGAAGAGTGCATCGAACTCCAAGTACCAGGACTCATAAATCAGCTAGTCCGACAACCTCAATCATGATGTCTCGACATATTCGGTTATGGTAAATCTTATCCCCAACAGCCGTGCCGAGAACAAGATGGGTCTCAAGTGTATATGTGTCTAACCCTAACTCCCCAACTAAGCGTCCAAAAATGAAAGATAACGTACTACCCGAGTCAAACATAACATGTATGAGTGTATTGTAAATAAGTAACGTACCTTCGACTAGCTCCCTGGTAGCTATGAGTCTGGCTGTGCCACCATGTACTTTGTCCCTATCCGGACCCTGATCAGGTCGTGGTGATGGTGCCCTGCACTCTGACCTCAGATGTCCTCTCTGGCCGCATCTGAAACATCTACGCATCTTTCGCCTCCCAACCTGCCTATCCCTAGATCTTTGACCCTGACCCCGGTCCTTCTGACCCCGTCACGACCACCCTGATCCCCGTCCTAGCGCTGCTGTTAAGGTGTTGTCATTGCTGCTGTGTTGGAGCCATAGTGTGCACTGGCTGCCTGTCATCATATCGGATCTTGCTATCCTAGCGTCCATCCCTGACCTCTTTCCCGTGTTGTCATCCCCGCGATCATCTCTACGATCATCTCTGCGACCCCAAGTAAGCTAATCCCGCTATTCTCTCGGCCTCCTATCCT
This sequence comes from Stephania japonica, assembly GCA_039657345.1. Taxonomy (NCBI): domain Eukaryota; kingdom Viridiplantae; phylum Streptophyta; class Magnoliopsida; order Ranunculales; family Menispermaceae; genus Stephania; species Stephania japonica. The sequence continues at coordinate 10,819,618 of CM077564.1, read as the reverse complement.
GTCAAGAAGTCACTGGAAGATTGTTCATCTACAACAAGAACATCTCGTAGGTCAGTGCCCTCTCAAACATATCCTGTACTGTTAGAGCCCCAGATGATACTATCGCGCTAACAATGCTCTCCTAACTCATCGGATGAAGTAGTAGATTTGTTGGCGCTCGGTGCTGGCGATATCCATCGAGAACTGCATAAGGTATCGGTATCTGTCCATTTAGTAACATCCTCCGATTCCCCTACCTCAGGGATAAGAACTCCTCCCTCAATCTCAGTTGAACCTCCATCGGTATAAACTAATCATAAAAGATCTCTGAAACTCCGTCCAAGTCGTTGGATCGGCATGCGTCTCCTGGTAGTTAGTCCACCACACCTACTGCGTCAAACCTAAAACACGTCCTGAATAGTCTCGCCCTGTGCCTCTCCTCCGTGTTCAGCTCCTTGTGCGGGCTAATGGGATACAATCTAGTCCCCTACTGCATCAGGATCTCCAATGCCATAAAAGTAGGTAGGTTGAAACTTGGGGAAGTCCGTAGTCTCCGATCCTGTGGATCCATAACGTACTCTTAGAAGCTGCTGTTGGGGTAGCCTCCACTAATGCTAGTGTGGGTGTAGGGGTGACGTCTTTCTACTGGCACTATAACCGATGTAGTCTTTGCCATCTGAGTCTCAAGTACCACCATCTCGTATGTTTGTGTTCGGAATCTCGTGGGTGTTGTTGTCGTCGTTCGAGCGAGTGTGCAACTGTAGCCTCTATCGGTCCCGCAGCCACTGTTGTCTCTCTGGTCGTAGCTAACATAGCCATTACGATAGCTTACTCTCTCAGAAGTCGTATTATCTTAGCTATCTAAGTTTCATATGTAGTCACTTGGTCCTCTAGGGGAACAGACGGTCCTTGAGCTTTCGTAGTGTCACTAGTATGCCCCTCCATAGTGTTTTGCATCGATATGCGTGCTTCGGATCAATTCCAATATATGTATGCATCTAGTATATATATACAACATAACATATATTACATAATAGATCCTGACTCTACTCGCCATATCTCTTCCCAACTAAAAAGTTCTAGGCAGACTCATCGGTTTCCACATCTAATTTATTTTAAAGTTTATGCTCGTGAAGATTTTTAAATTTCATGAGGTTCCTCGAACACTCACGTTGATAGCAAAATGTGACGGCCCCAATTTTCGAGGTCACCCCGTGGCCAGCTACTTCCCCACCTGTGCATCGGAAGCACCTGCCACGTCACTATGCTAACAATTTATCTAACAACCTCAAATTTCATGTCAATTTATTTAGTAGTTTACTTATAGTTCTAGATTTAACAATTAATTGCAAATAGATAATCATCATTTAAAATAAATAAAAGCGGAAGTCTTAATATTACAAAAGAGCATATTAAGTTAACTTGTTCAACCTATAGTAGAAATCCCGGTAGTACCATGCATATAAGCGATCAAACTATAACAATAATATATACAAGTACAGGTGTGAATATAGTCTCCTAACCACAATAGATAATACAAAATATCAAAAGTAATACCTACCAGAAAACGTACTAGCAAGCCTCAGCTCAGGTAAGTCAGATTTAATTGCTAAAAATCCCCTTACTCCAGCTGGTACTAGGATTTGTGCTCAGCCATCATAAAAACCAGATGAGGAGCCCAATAAGTAAAATCCCAAGGAAAACCACCGTGCATCATAATTTAAGAAATAATAAAAGAGCCAATAAATAGTGTTAAATAGATATGCGAAAAAAAAAAAAATATATAGTTAATTGCTCAAAGCTCGTAGCATGAATATAAACACATAGAAATACAAATGGATGTGAACACAGCTGGCTAAGTTGTGTACTTAAGACTAGGAGCCCTAGTCGTGACCTACGCCATCGACCCTATGACTGTGTCCTAGCGACATTAGTCCTAGTGGGGTACATCGAACACGTGAACCGGTATTCTACTCGGGATATCATCTACCGAGGTCGAGAACACGCACTACACACTTAGCAAGCAACCACAACAACCCTTAGATACATAGATGGGAATAAATCAACCGTCCCAGTAAGAATAGACTATATATTCTCAAAGATTAACAACTCAAATGAATAAACATAAGTAAATGCAGTAGTGGTGTTCAGTTAAGTTTTACGTACCTCAAACGCAGTGCTTAATAACCCCAAAAACACCCGGTCCGACCCTCGACTAGTCCCCGACTTTAAATACTATCCCGTGACTCCTAAGATCGATTTTTGGTGTTTATTGGTTAATTAAGTAGGTTTGTTGTCAATTACGCTCAATTTTATATTTAGAATTTTAGGGGTTTTGGTCTCCAACGCGCTAGGCATGGTGGCCAGCGTCTTTGGGTGGTCTGGTTATTGTTCCTGGGCGTTGGGTCCCCAACACGCTAGGCAGAATAGTCTAGCGTGCTAGGTGATTATTCGCCCAGGAAGGAGACTCATCTTCTCTAGCGTGCCCAGCGTGCTAGTGTTCATCTCCCGCACACCTGGTGAGTACCCGCCTGTAATTCCAAAGAATGAATTTTGGGTTTCTAGTTTTTCCAACACCCAACCATGATTATTGACATAACAACACCTTAATTGTACTAAACACATCACTAAAACACCGATTTAAACGCGATTTAACCCAAAACCTTAAGATCAAAACATGCATGCCCAAAAACCAAACCTTATCCAAATCACTCAAATTTCCCACAAATCTAATCAAAATCAGTAAACCTCATCAAAACAAACCTCATAATCACCAAATCTTTTGAAATCAGTTGTAAATTCCCCAGAAAAATCTTGATTCACTTGAAATTCATCTAAAACTCATATTTTCATGGAAATTCAAGGATTTAGTAAGTAGATTACCTTAGATCGCGTTGTTGGATGCCCAAATCCGGTCTCTAACTCTTGAACTCACTTCTCTATACTGAATTTCCTCTCATAGAGCTTAGATTTGGATTAAAATTGTTTAGTTTTGCATGCTCCCACTCATCGGGAGCTATTTATAGTTGTTACTTTAATCTAATGTGCATACGCATCTCAAGGCTGATCGGACGGTCCTTGATTAGCTTGTGTCACTTAAATCATGGACACCTCATCCTAACACATATTTCCTTGTATCTCCTCGTTGTGTGTCTCGAGGACAATCCTAGGTGTGCTAATTTATTTACTTACAACTATATGACTTTGTATGTTTAAATTGATTCAACTTATATAACCTAACTAAAACCATCAAAAATTCTATAAAATGGTAAGTAGGGTGACATTAACTTCCCGACTACCCGACACCCCGTGCCCCACTTCCAGCATGCACCCGAGGTGATCCCACACTTAGTGTACCTAATTGATTTACTTAGCTTAGCCTAAGGTTATAGTTAAATCCCATTAGTTAAATCCTCAACCATAGTCATATTATTATCATTTACTTCTATCTAACCCAACGCCCAGCCTAGCAACTATCGGACCCTCGCGTTGGCGCGTTCTATGAAATGGACTCGTGCTCAATCTCGCCCGACAAGATAATATAGATGCACACATGTGATGAATAATATAATAATATAGAAATGATAGTATATCACATAAATGAAATATAGCTGTACACAGTCATTACCCCCTAGGTCAGTATCATGCCTAGCCTATTCGCGATGTCTACGTGTCGTCCGAGCTGGCGTCCTAATATGAAATAATTAAATAACGGTGTTGATAAATAATGGGCCGTTACATGCCCAGGGTCCCCAATTTCAGGGGACCCACTTTTGCAATAACATACATATATAGATAACACTATTACATATATCTATGAAAACCGAAAACCCTCTCTACTCTCTCTCATGAAAACCGAAAACCGAAAACCCTCTCTCTCTCAAACCATAAAACTTTACCAGATCTCGCAAGAGAAGAGCCCTAGCTGCTTAGATCCGACCTTCTTCGCATCAGCCGATCGATTTCAATTGGCACAATCAATACTCTCTCTCAATCTTCGACATCAACACCAGATTTCTCTCTCAATCTTTGATTCGACCTCACTAGATCTCATTTTTCTCTTGCCAACTCCAGATTTCTCTCTCAATCTTCGATTCGACCTCAAGCGATCACTCCAGATCTCTCGCATTGTAAAGGCGACTCAAGGCCTCTTTGCTTCTCCTCTTCGGATTCGTGCTATCACAGGTATGGATATGTAGTTTTCGTTTTGCTTTCTAGATTTTTCTAGTGTGAATTAGGGTTTGTTTGATGGTTGCTTTGGGGGTTTAGAATATCTTTGTTGTTTGGGTGAGTTTTTGGTTCTAATTGTTGATTTCGGGTGATTTATTGGATGATTGTGAAGTTTGGTATGATTTTGAGATGTGAATCATTTGATGCATCTCATACACAGTCCATTTTGAACAAAAGCAGAAATCATAGTATTCTAAGAAACATAATCTCTATCCAACATCTTCTCAAAAACTTTGAATGCAAGCATGATAGAATCACATTTTGAATACATAGCAATCAGGGCATTCAAAATGATAGTCTTGGAAGCCATTGAGTTTTTCACAGCATAAGCATGAACTTGCCGGTCGAATTCTAATTGCTGCAACTGCGAAATTGTTGTCAAAGCAGTGAGAAAAGTTACAGTATCTGAAACAATATCATCCAGACCAAGAACACGAAGCAAAACGTCGAGACCTTCCTCATAACAACCATTCTGAACGTACCCGCCAATCATGATATTCCAAACTTGAGTGTTAAACTATTGGTTCAATTGACATAATTTTGTCTTTTTCATTGTTAATTAATTGGTGGTTTGTCTCTTGAAATTTTAAGATGGTTTGATGCTAACCGGTGAAATCAAATTGCTTGTGGGTTGAACTCTATTTTTATGACTTTAGTTTCGTCGTGTATTTGGACAAATTTATTAACTCTTTTGGTTGCCTTGAAATCTTAATGCAATGAGAGTTTTTAGATTCAAACATAAGAATCTAGTTTGAGGAAACTTGAATTGTTCTCATTTGATTTGAAAATGTCAGTTCATAAATTAAAATAAATAGAACTTTTGAACACTTTGAAATTATTGAATTTTAAAGAGTCGAAAAGAGAAGGCATATATATTGTGCCTATGGCTTATTGATTGGAGGATTGTTGCTTTAGCTGAACAACTTTATATATTGTTCTTGTGTTGGACGCAAATAAGGATTATCAAAGTGCATTTCTTTTCTATCTTCAGAGTGATAGAAATCTTATTTGCATCCTTCCCTATTCCTTACTCTTTGCAATAGTGAACAAGCATGGAGGTATGTTAAAATTAGTACATCCTGAAGTGGGTAGTTTTTAAATTTACTTGTTTTCTCAACTGTTTTTTAGTTTCAATGTTTTGTGTGTTTTGTTGTGTCAATTGTGGGTGTTGTGTAAGTTTTTTTAATTTGACCAAGTCTAAGGTAGTTTCCAGCAGCTACTAGTATTAGGAAATATGTTTTATCTATGTGATTTTAGTTTGTATGTGAGAGAATACTTTGCAGTATGTTATGCTCTGTTTGTGTAAACACTTGTTTGATATTCTTTGAGTAATAGGAGTGTTGTTTCCTTTTCAAATTTGTCCCTCAAAATTGTGTTAAGGTAATCTACCATTTCGAAATTTTAAAATGTTTTCTATTCTTTATGTTGTTCTCTACTAATTTAGGATTGAGCTGTGTATTTTTTGCGAATGTTTGAGCAGGTTGTGCTATACTCAAAAAAAATGGGGTGACGCAATGATATGAGAAAAGGTGTAGTTGAGGCTCGTGAGGGAGAGGTAAAAATAGAAAAGCTTAATACATTATTTTTATAAAAATAATTATATTTTTATGGTGGCACTAACAAATTCATAAATTGTTATTAGAGTTTCAAAAAAGCATACAAAAGGGCCGAAATTGATAGACGAGCTATCGAAGCATTATTAACTCAGGACCTAAATGTCGGTGTAAGAATTGGAGCTTCACCTAGGCCTGCACATTCGGTTTCAGCTTCATCTCCAGGTTCGCCTCGAGCTCCATCTTCACCTCCATCTCGAGCTCCATTTGTAGCTCCTCGTGTGCCATCTCGAGCTCCATTTGTACCTCCTTCTCACATGCCATCAGCAGCTCCATCTTCAGCCTCATCTCGAGCTCCATCTTCAGCCCCATCTCGAGCTGAATCTGCTGCTCAAGTATCAACTTCATTAGGCGCTTCTCAGTCAAGAGAGAGTGCCACTCAACATGAAGGTAGACCAGAAAAAAAAACAAGAGAGGTCCAACAAGGCTTCGTACACTTGCTTCACAAACTCGTGAAGTGGTTCATTTTAATGATAGAGGTCAGCCTATTGGAGAGAATTCTGACAAGGTATCTTCTTATATGGGCGCTTTGGGGCGTGATATGGTGCGAATCATTGTGCTAGACTGGCGCCTTGTAACACAAGAGGCAAAGGAAGAATTGTGGAAGTTGTTGAAAGTTAGATTTTTAATATTATTGTTAAATTAGTTATTTAGTTCCTCAATGTAATATATATACATATACATATACCATTACAGCTGAGATTTGATGGTTTAGAAGACGATATGAAGAAGAAAATAGTGCAGCATATGAGAATTCTCTGGCGATCTTGGAAATCAAGGGTGACAAGCGATCTAAAGCAAGCACTTGAAGATGGTTGGTCGATGATGAGATCAATAGTAAACTCCAACTGAAGGGGTTGATTTAGTGATCGGTTTACATTTCGAAAAGAAAGAGAATCAACGGCCTTCAAAGAAACAAGCAAAAAATTCAAGGAACTTAGATCAAAGCATAAACTTCCCCATACCACGAGTCAAAAGGGATATGCTCGCTTGGAGGAAGAAATGGTAAGCAGTGTATTCCATATATGAATCTTTTCAAAGAATGGTTATTATTTTTATGCAACTAATTTTTCATGTAAGCATTACCTTGAGTCCTCAAGTCTCACAATTATTCACAATTTTGTTGTTCTTTTAGAAAACCAAAAGTGGGAGGGTCGATATAAGCAGAGCTGATTTATGGATTGAAGGCCATAAAAATAAAAAGGGGCAACCACATAATGATAAAATTGCTGGTGTAGTGGTATGATTAATTGATTATAAACTTGCTGATTTTATTTTATTTAAGTGATATTTTATTTGTTGTTAATACTTAGTTATTGTTGAAGGAGAAAATTAATGAATGTCAAAGGAGATCATCGGCTTCGTCATCTCAATCAATAAATAAGGATCCAATTGCGCAAGTGTTTGGTCCTGAACACCAGGGTCGTGTGAGAGGTCTTGGGTTCAGAGTGACCCCTTCTAATGTTCGTGCAACTACTCAAAGCACAATTTTGGTTCGGAAGCTTCAAGCTGATTTTCGTAGATTAGAAGAAAAACATGAACAGTTAGCTGAGCTCATTCGTAGCCAACAAATGCCTCTATCTTCGCGGCAGGTAAAAATAATATTAATCATCTAAGCTTAATAGCCTATTTGAGTTAATAATTTTGTTTTGCTTGTCTTGTAGTAACAAAATAACCCTCCTAATATATGTGGCAAGAAATGTATCATTCTTGATTGGTTGTCTCCAAAAAAGATAGTCGGCGAAGGAGAGGTTGAAACTGATGATCCCATGCATCTTGTGGACGGCATACCTATTGGAGGAAATGCATATTTAGTCTATGTTGAGAGGGTATTTGAACCAAATGCTTTCTTGTGGAGGAATCAAAATAATTGGACAACACTGGACAATGCTCTTGGGGAAGTAATTCCATGGCCGAAAGAAGCTGTCACGGTTATTTTTACTTAAAACAAGTATGAATTTGATCTCTACTTCACTTAGTGTTTGAAGTATCACTATCACTACTATCAAATTATCAATATATATATATATATATATATATATGCTCTGCTTAATTGATGTGGCAGGCAAGATATAAACATCAACTTGATCCTACTGTTGAAGAAGTAAAGAAACTCTGTCTTTGGCTGTCGCAAAAATGCGAAGTCTGAGAGAGTCCTTTTTCATTATAATGGACATGGTGTCCCCAAACCAACTGCTAATGGTGAAATTTGGGTCTTCAATAAGGTTAATCAGGTCCTATGGTCTAGTACAACAGTTTCTGCATCTCAAGTATTTTATTATTTTCTAATCATGGTCACTGAATGCAGAGTTATACACAATACATTCCGTTGCCTGTAAGTGACCTGGATTCCTGGTTGAGGACACCATCAATATATGTGTTTGACTGTTCTGCTGCAGGGATGATTGTTAAAGCATTTATAGAGGTATTTACCTATAGCTATTGCTCGGTACTTTATACTTAGTTTAAATAGCAGCATTAGCTGCAAAATCATATGCTTAGTATTCTTCTCCTCACATCCTCCAATGTTATACTTGTTTATTCACGTTGGTTGTGATTTTTTTTTTTATAAAACAGCGCCAAGATTGGAGTTCGTCTCATTCTGCTGGCTCTTCGATAAAAGATTGTATTATACTTGCTGCCTGTGGAGCACATGAAACTCTTCCGCAGAGTGCTGAATTTCCTGCCGATGTATTCACTTCCTGCCTCACGACACCAATTAAGATGGCACTAAAATGGTAGTTACTTTCACATTAATTGACTAATATTATTTTTCTTAGAATTACTCAAAACTCTCTCTGGTTTGAGACACATTGTTATCAGATGCCTTATTATTATTTTTTTTTTCTTGAGCATTTTTGTATGCTACTGCTGAATAGTGCACATAGTTTGAAGTAGTCTTTGGGGTCGACGCACATGTATCTAGGATGACTAACAGTGCCATGCAATACCATTTCCATTTGTGGAGGTCCTATTTCTGAAAAAAACATGTGTGTTACTGTTTTCTCAAATATAGAATGAAAATGTGCATCTTGGCATTGTACTTTTTTTTCTATGCAATACCATTTCCATGCAATACCACTTTCGAGCATTGGTACTGCTTGGGAGATTTCTTGATATGGGACCTTGGGCTGTTGATCTGGTAACATGATCTAGCTTGCTTCATTTCTCCAATATATTCATGCATTGTTTGTTATTAGTGTTGTTTCTTATGGAGCCTCAATCTTGTCTCTCTGTTGGCAGGCCTTGTCTGTTGGAATTTTTCCCTATGTGCTCAAATTGCTTCAAACATCAGCAACGGAATTGAGGCAAATTCTTGTTTTCATATGGGCAAAGATTCTTGCGCTTGACAAGGTATCTTTGTAATAACTACTTCTAGATGGTTTGTCTTTTGCCTTTTTATGCAACTAAAACCATGTTCTTCTTGTAATCTTAGTCATGCCAGGTTGATCTAGTGAAAGATGCAGGACACATATATTTTATTAGGTTTCTTGATAGAATAGATGCTTATCCAGAGCATTGTGCTATGGCTGCATTTGTGCTGGCAGTAATTGTGGATATGGGAATTGGGTTTTGAATAGAGCATGGATTAGAAGTTGATCTGAATTGAATTGGGAAAAATGACAAATTTGGTGGTTTTGAATGGTTTGTGAATTTCGTGATACAAATGTTTAATAGGGATCTTCCAGTTTTGTCAAAATTTGATGTTTCAATGTCAATTAATTAGTTAGTTGGTTCCTTAATTTTGATAGTTTGAGCCTTGTGTTGATGCATTTGCAGCAATGCGCCACTGCTTTTGTTGCACCGAATTCTAGAGTTTTTGGTGGGCAAGAGGCAGGTATGCTATGATGTTTGACAGTGAGATTTTTCCCTCCTTTTACTGCTGTGAAAATTCTGCAAAGTATGGTATGCTATCTGAAACTTTAATGTCTACAGAACTAGTTCTCACTCAAATGTCGTTCGAGTGAACGGAATTGCTTGTCCATTAGGATGGTGCCTTGCAATTGCACAAGTTCTTGGTCTCAACTCAGTAAACCATGCTCTTCTCCAATCTTATTCTTTTAATTTCCTGTTTTTCTTGTTAATTCCATCCTACCAATTTACTGGGTTGTAAACTTATCTAATCCATGGTTGCACCATATTTTGTATGCAAAATAAAAATGCAAATTTCTTTGATGCTTTGATGTATGCAGGGTTTGGTGCATAGGGTTGCTTTGCATTTGGTGAAGACACTAAAGACATAATCACTACGAATTTGGAGAAACTTTTGGTGAGCAATTTGGTGCAGTTGCGACTATGTGTGAATCTGTTCCTCACATTTCATTACATGATAAACTATGATGTTTGGTTTAGTTATGCTTTCAATCAGGTATAGACACTATTTGTAAAAAAAATGGAAGTGCTTAACATTTTGGTTGATTTATTGTACTTATGAGTGTGCATTTTTTGTATGTTTTATGTGACCAGGTGGCTCAGGTGCAACTCACCTTGCCCTTCTCATTCTCCCAACTGGGCATGCTATCAGGAGAAGCTACCGCAGAATATGATCGAGGTCGCCAAGCAAGATAAAGTGGCAAATTCGAAGATGATCAAGTGTCCAGGTGAACGAACATGAAGAGAAGTGTAAGGATGAAGAAAGTTATCGGCATTTGCCAAGTACAAAGCTGCGGGACGAAAGGTGCATAGATGTTATGAATAAAGTTCCTGTACTTAGTATATGTGAAGTTTGATTGAGACGTTATGATGAAAAGAAGGTTTCGCTCTGTGTCTTCGCTTTTGAGACTGCTCTCGGAATTGAGCTCCACCTAGTTTTATGTATTAGTAATGTTAATTAGAATTTGCTCCTGATTTGAGCTCGTAGAATTAGAGCCACATAAATCAATGACAGAGATGATCATATCCATGAGTCATGTTTTAACATGTTTGCAGGAAAAAAATATTTTGCAGGAAAATAACGGTTATTTTTTTAAAAAAAATTGAAAACCCTTTTGTGACGGTTTTAAACTGTCACAAAAGCCCACAAATTTGATACAATATTTTAGATAAGATGACGGTTTTAAACCGTCACAAAAGGCCTTGAGCTTTTGTAACGCCTCATAACATGACGGACTTCGTGACGGTTTAAAGCCTTTTGTGACGGTTTTAAACCGTCACAAAAGGTTATTTCTCTTGTAGTGTTTGGAGTTCTACACACTATTAATTAGTAATAGATGCATACATTCACTCCGTTTCATGTATATAACCATGGTTTGGAGTTCCACACACTACTAATTAGTAATATATGCATACATTATACTTCATTGCATGAACTTTTCCTAAGCAAAAAGTTTGAACATTCCGAAGCAAAAACTTTTTGAAAACTAGATATAATAATAATGTAATTTAATAATAGAAATAAATAGTAAACAAAAAATAACAAAATAAGAAAACTGAGATAATTAGAAAATTAGAAAGATGAGATTAGGTAGGTTTTGAAATTTTCTTTCCTCCGACTTTTATATAGATATATTGATATATAGTTGCACTAGATATCTTTGTTAAACAATCTCAAAACTTCCATTCTTAACCAAATCTTCTTTTTACATTTATAATGTGTATGGTATATATAATTTAAAAAATATGTATGGGATGTTTACCACATTATGTGTACAAATTATATGTTTTAACACTTAAAAAGAACCATGAGTTATTTTTAACCATCTTTTTGAGTTGTACTTGAAAAAAACACACCTTGAATCATTACACACTTTAATTAGGAACCATATAATATATTTAATGTTAAGAGCTTTTTTTTCTTAGATTATTTGTCAAGCATCATAGCTTTACTTTGATTAATTCTGGCTACATACGATCACATGAACAACACCTATAGCCTGAGTGTTTTAAGGCTTTTTTATATGAAGCAAATAACAATTTATTAATATATTAAGAATTGAGTGGCCCGACTTCAAAAAATAAAAAGTAAATCAATGGGAGCCACATTAAGACTTTGCCCACGGCCCTACGTATTAGGGCCGGCCCTGCTCTTATCTTTCATTATAGCTCCTGATCGATTCTGTTACTCTTAAGGAGTTGCCAGCGGCATTCAGGTTCGCCAACCGAGTATATATATGCTCTTTCTTTATGTGTTTTAAGTCTTCTGCACAACTAAGACCTGTGTTTTTTTTTTTCTGATGAAAGAAGTGGAATAAGAGAATGACTAGTGCTAATGTTATATTGTTGTGATGGTGACTTTACTATGCAAATTAAGTTTGAGTGTCTACTTTAATAATTTATTTAATTGATTTTTTTGTGGTTGCATCCTAATAGAATAGCCATGGAAGGCACGAGCAGTTATTTTTCCCCTCGAAGGTCTCCTAAAAACACAAAAATTTTATTCTTGCATTTGCTGATCAAACCATTGCGAGAAGAATCTAACCATGATTTCAGATTCCAAACTAGTAATTTAAGTCCACTCAGACACCAATTACAATTTACAAGTGATTTTCCCGACGTGGTACTTCAAAATATATTAATCTAGATTCCAAATTGGTCCCTCTTTAACTGTCCCAAAGAAAAGTTTCAAGAGAATATCATTCCTTTACATAATATTTAGAGATGTGGTAATGTTGATTATTAATTCTCTCAAAAGTATTATAACATTGTGTTCCTTCACATATGTAATATGTAGAGATGTAGTAATGGAATACTCAAAGCATATTACGAACTTGGGCATGGAATTGTCGGAGTTATTATCAAAGGCTCTCGGGCTTGATCGCAACCATCTTAAAGACATTGGATGCTTGGAGGGCCTCTTCCTTGTTTTTCATTATTACATGCCATGTCCGCAACCTGAACCGACCTTGGAAGCCATCAAGCATGCTTATAATAATTTTTTTTTTATCCTCCTGCAAGACCAGCAGATTGGTGGTCTGCAAGTTCTTCATCAAAGCCAATGGATTGATATTCCTCTTGTTCGCGGAGATCTAGTAATAAATGTTGGGGATCTCTAGTACTTTTGAATTAATTGAGCATATTGATTCCAAATTTTATTTTTATTTGCCACGAGTAGCAGTTGTTAAATTACTTGTTTTGGCAACAAAATGGAAAACCTTGGGTGAAAACTTACACTCGCCGGGGATGGGAACTGGACTCACCAAAATGATGTTCCCCCTATGGACAAATAACTTGAGCTGAACCGTAGCCGATCATCCTGTCTATAACTTGTTATTTCTTAGAATCGTTGTTCATTGATGGTTATCTTTGTTGGTGGGATTTCCGAAAATTTGGTGCGAAATAGAAGAAAAACTTGATGCAATTGATCGAGGCTTGAGTTATACTCAATGTCCTTAAGACTATTTCGCCCCGCTACGGTGCTCACGGTCTAATGACGATAGTCTCCCAAGATACAACGATCATACTAGTGATTTGTAGCACTCCGAATCACTAGTCTACGAACCAATCTATGATTCAATACTCTCTCAGACTCAAAAGCATGTAAAATAGAGAAAGACATTTTGATTTGACCTATTTGCTTTTCTTTCTAATTATATATCTATTTTTTAAAACAATCCATCAAGTGAATATATATAGACTTTTATGTGTCTATTAGAAAAAGACACACCTCTTAGTAAATAGATACACCTTTTAGTCTATTATGTCTCTACACAATACCTCTTGGTGAATAGATACACCTTTTGGTCTATTATGTCTCTACACAATAGTACACACCTTTTCACATAATTTTCATTCAAATTATAAACAATTAAATAATATAATTAATTGTTCCAACAATCCCCCACATGAATGAAAATTGATCATCAAGTCTTTATATATCCCCCACATAAATGGATTTTAAAAATCATTTTAATGCAGACACACTTGAGAGAGCATTGGCGGAATAAAGTTACATCAGGAAAAGTGTCGTATAGAGACTTGAAGTTACCCTAGTGAAATATTATCGGACTTGCTTAGTGACGCAGTGGATATAGAAGATCTTGAACTGTTCACTTTTTGTAGAAAATCGAGACAATAATACTCACATAACTTCATCTCTATCATTATTGGTTCTTACGGTTTTGTCCATTTTGGTCCTGGACACAATCCTGGTTTCATGATAGATTTAGAGAATTTAGCCTGTCTCATTCTCATAAATGCGACCCACATTTACTATCATATAAGTGACATTTTTATTTGTCATTAAATGCTTAGCATATCCTTAACTTCTTCTAAACACATTTTTTATCTTAGGAATGAGATAGGTGTGTTCTTCTCTCGAGTTTCATCTAACCAGTTTGCCTATTGAACCTAGTACATGGGATCTCCAATCAGCCAGGTTAGGTTTCCGCTAGACTTAACTCATTTTTTAGGCTTTTAAACTCATTCCCCTCGATATCAGTTTACTTGATATTGACAAATCTTCAATTGATGACCATAAGTTTGTCTTCTCATTTCTCATTTTCTATGAAAATTATTCCATAATCAAGTAACTATTCAATGACAATCTTTGACATATAAGTCAAGATTTACCATTTTATGCATCATTTTATTCTGTCACTTGCGATTATTAGTCGGCATACATCTTATGCATTACCGAGACAATTGCATGCAATATGGAACATCCTCCAAGCTCTTTCAAAGCCATAATGTTACTTTTCTAGCTTATTAATGTGCACACAATCATTTATATTCCATTGTGAATCTAACAATACTCTTATTTCTTTGAGGATTTCCATTCATACCAGCATTTCTTCCCTAAATTCACCATTTAAGATGCGTCTCTCAACATCTTTGCGTGCTTTATTAGCAAACAACATGCTACATGTCATTAGGGACTAGTGAATTTCTCTCTCGAGAAATCAAGGCTCCATTTCTCTCAAATAAATCCTTAAGTTATCAATTTAATTTGCTACATTTTAAGCAATTTATCCATCCACCTTGAATTAGATTTTAAAATCCATTTACTCTTTAAAGGATTCAACTTGATGGATTCAATCTCACTATTGATAACTTTTTTTTTTAAATCATACATTATTCAATAAATGTCTCTTCAAATACTATATTGGGGATCATAATTTACTTTCTTTAATTCAAAAATAAAGACAAGAGTTTTATGCCCACCCCCACATCTTTCAAGTATTCACAAACATTTAATAATATATCTTCGACTTAAAAGATATAACTATCAAAATTAGGGATTGCGTACAACTAAATTGCTTTCGGCTCCCACAATTTTAGTGATCTCTTATGGTGATCCGCACAACATTAATCCTTATTGTGTGGCACCCACACATATATAGTCTACCAATATATACCTTCATTGTTTCCATACACTGATTTAATAAATATATGTAAATAACTTTCTAACCCCATGACAAGCACGGTTGATGGACATCATATATGAGATAGAAACAATCACATACATACATCCACAATCTCAAAATAATGGCACAAAGGCCCTGCATGCCTTTGTTTGACCCGATCTTTTGCCCTCTTTATGCAACAAGAAATTAATCCTTTTAAATAGACCACACCAACCGCAACAACAACCATCTCCAGCCATAGAGAGATTCTAATTTTTTTTTTTTCACAAAATGCAAATGTATGCATCATAATCTCTATTTCTTGAAGTTGTTGCAACCCAATTTTGCACTTTTGGGGACATTCACACATATCTTCAAATTGCAGAGGGTAATCAAAATGTCAATTTACTTCATGGGAGTATTAAGACACATGTTTTCATAAAAATTCATTGACATATCATAATCATTAACAAATGCACATACATTGAATCGGATAAGACAAAATTTTTAATCACATCATTGATCACATGCATGCACCGATTCAAAAGAACCATACCTGTTCTATTGTAGTTTTTCTAACTGCCTTATAGTTATCTCAAATCTTGTTCATCAATGTGATCATGTGTCATGGCACCTTAATATTCTAAATTATAAATATGATCAGATTTGATCAATAGATTCAACACAAATACACTTAAGCAAGTAATGAATCGAATTTACACAATTTAGTTTTCCTAATTAAAAAATGTAGATTGGTTATTCACCGAGTCATATATTGCCGCCATACCAATTCATCAACATCTATTGATATGTTAGTATCGATTCAATAGTAGATCAATGTCAATTGATTCAACTATATACATACCACGAAAACAGTGTACCATGTGTTGATTCATCAAAATAGTAAATTCATGTTTTGCTGCCATGTGTCACTAGATGATTCCAAAACACTAGATACACCATGAAGCATTCACAATTTTATGTACCACGTAAGTTATAATCAAATCAATGTCTTCCTTTCTCGCATCAAAGCATTCACTCAATATATATTGTAAAAAAAAAAAAAAAAAATCATACCTGTAGTAATCGTCACCATAATTCTAGAATTTGTGATTTTAAATGCTACCAACCGAAACCACGCACGAGAATTAGTCTTCGGGTTCACAAATTCACCAAAAAATAGTCTTAAGATTGTTGGTGGGAATTTCGAAAACTTGGTGCGAAATAGAAGAAAAACTTGATGCAATTGATCGAGGCTTGAGTTATACTCAATGTCCTTAAGACTATTTCGCCCCGCTACGGTGCTCACGGTCTAATGACGATAGTCTCCCAAGATACAACGATCATACTAGTGATTTGTAGCACTCCGAATCACTAGTCTACGAACCAATCTATGATTCAATACTCTCTCAGACTCAAAAGCATGTAAAATAGAGAAAGACATTTTGATTTGACCTATTTGCTTTTCCTTCTAATTATATATCTATTTTTTAAAACAATCCATCAAGTGAATATATATAGACTTTTATGTGTCTATTAGAAAAAGACACACCTCTTGGTGAATAGATACACCTTTTAGTTTATTATGTCTCTACACAATACCTCTTGGTGAATAGATACACCTTTTGGTCTATTATGTCTCTACACAATAGTACACACCTTTTCACATAATTTTCATTCAAATTATAAACAATTAAATAATATAATTAATTGTTCCAACAATCTTTAAAAGAGCTAGAATTGTTTTTGCTCATCCTCAACATGGGTTGTATAGATAATTAACATTTTATTCAATCATCGCCACTATTAATATGATCGAAAGTGAATGATTTCTTGTGACTTAATCATTGTCCTCTCTACAACGCAGCTTATTTCCAATGATTGGTTTAAAAGCTCTGAGCACAATGAGTTGGGCAACTGATGCAAGTAAGAGTTTATGTTAGATTAAGATTTTTTATTTATTGGTTAAGTTGGTTTTGTTTAATTAGATTACAAGTTTTGTGTCCTTTTTTGTCAAAGTTAGAGTTTAAATGAGTTAGTGGTTGTAAGAGCTTTATTAGAATTACAAATAATGTGCTTTGGAATTCTATTAGAATTAGGAGTCTTATTATTTTACAAGCCAATATAAAGGCTACATATGTAATAGTTTAGGGGTTGAATTATTGATTTTTAACAAAGAAATGAATTTTTTTTCTTGAGAATTTGGTGTTAATTCTCTCTAGCCCTAGGTTGTTTGTTTGTGTTGTTCGAGCATCCGATTTAGAAGATCTCTGTTGTGTCAGTTTGGTATCAAAGCCTTCATCAACCGTGATTTAGAGATAATCATGGCATTAAAGAAGAACTGACGCGCGCCGAATGCATTAATAAAATATATTAACATAAACCAACTATTTTGTAGATAGTGGCAAATGGTCTATCCCACAACATCCCGACACTCGTACCCGAACTCCCGGAGTAATTCCCTACACTCCTAAGGTGTTTAGATACCATTTTAAGTTGTTTAGATTCGGTTTAGGTAGGTGTTGGGTGGGTGTTAGGTGGGCATTAAGTGTTAAAGAAAATTAGACAGGTTGTAGGAAAACCTATTGTTCAGGTCTCCCTGTGCGCTAGGGGTACTCAGTACAGTGGCTGGAATCATCCGGTGTTGAGTGCAGAAATCTTGAAATTTTCTGGGTTTCCTTCAACCCAAATTTGGCCCTCACCAATGCCTTGGTTCTCTGTTCTCCTCCACGAGGTCCAAACACATCCTTCAACATCACAACAAGGCAGACACTTCAATTTCCATTCATGCATTCATCCAAACAACAATTTAAAGAGACATTCATGCATGCATTTGTTTTAAAACATGAAGAACATAACTCAAAATTGGAAGTTTAATCCAACTAAAACTCCACTGATTTTTAAATCCTTTAATGTTGTCTAAGTGGTTTTCCATAAGGAGTTCAAATATGAACTTAGATTTTGAAAATAAACTCATTAAATAGTTCGAAATTCCTCAAAATCGAAATCACAAGAAAACCCATTTTTGCAAAACTTTTAAAATTCGAAATTGGAACTTGATAAATGAAACCAAAGCTTAGAAATATATTGAAACAACATTAGAACACTTTTGAATCGTTAAAATAGAAAACCCCCATGATTTGAACTCAAAAACCCCCAAACTTAGTTGCATGAATTGAAGAACATCTTACCTAGGATGGTAGCTAGTGTGGGTATTTGATTCTCCCACCCTTGATGATGGAAACCCCTCTGAAATCTCTCCTAAATTTTTCAGCAAAGAACACTCTCTCACAGCTCTGATTTTGTGTTTATGAAGCATGCATAATGAAGCATCAAAAGAGATGAAGTGTTTTATATAGTTGTGGGTTCATCTAGTGTGTATTACCATTACCCTATGTTGATCCAATGTCCCACATTAACTCCTACAACCCACTTATTTCCAGCTAGGTGACACACATGTGTGACACAAGTGTATGGGAGTGCTAGCACATATCCCGAGGTAAGTCCAAGTGTTGTGGATTTTTCATTCAAACCATAGGACTCTAATTTGATTCACATTTAACACTACACCATAGTCTTATAAATAAATTCCTTAAGTCATAAGAATATTCTATAAATTCATATTAAAACTAGACAAGACTCACCAAAGTGCCAACTATCTGGTTCTCTGGCTTGCATGCAACTCGAGGCGTGTCCACGCTCTCATCTCGACGCCTATACTGTACAAACCGACTTAGTAAGTCTACACATTACATTACACTAGGCATACAACCAATACAAAAATATAATATACATCTCTGCCACGTGCCTCGGTTGGTGTGCGTATCACGGTGTGGGTCCCACGTGACGGGTCGGTGATCCTAATTAAGGAAATCAAAATGAGGTTAGAGATTTGGACCGTGACAACAATCCTATATAAATGCTACATATGTATTAGTTTAGGGGTTAAATTATTGATTTTTAATAAAGAATTGAATTTCTATTCTTGAGAATTTAGTGTTAATTTTCTATTCTTGAGAATTTAGTGTTAATTTTCTCTAGCCCCAGGTTGTTTATTCGTAGTGTTCAAGCATCCGATTTAGAAGATCTCCGCTGAGTTACTAACCATTTCGGCCATAAAACTTCTGCGGCATCCTTTTTCAACACAAATACTCTACCATGTACGAGGATTTTTTGGCCTATTAAGGAGCTACTGTCAAAGGAAAATTTCTCTTATATAGGGAAACTTCTGTTAAAGAGTATGCTTTGCATTTCAATAAGAATGGATTGGATGGGACATCTGCAATTTAGCTCATTTTAGGTTGTGAAGATTGTTCAGATGTTGTCGTTTGAAATATCTGAAGTTTTCGCCTCTGTAGTCTGGAGTTGTCGGTCACCAATCATTAAGTCTTCCCTGATTGAATGTGACTTTTTATGTCATGAAAACTTTGTTTATACTTTGTTTATATCATTTTAAGTCTTGACATTTTGGAGGCCTTGGGGAAATCTTAAAATGAAGCCTTCAATAAAAATAATTTACAACATAAAATTTGTTTATAATTTCACTATCAACATATATTAGATGCATAATTAATAAATAAACTATTATTAAGTAAATTTAGTATATAAATTTAGCATATAAAGATATGTTGGTTATTGCATTATTAATTTTATATATTATTTAATAAATTATTATTTGTGACTTTTCAAAATTAAAAATATGTTATCATGTATCAATTATATATTAATTAAGTTTTACCAACGTAATATATTATGATATGTCAATATATGATTTTTCAAAATTAACAATACTTATATGTCAATTAATATAAGTATTTTTAAAATATTTATTCGTCTTAAAAAGTATTTTGTATATAGTGTATCTAATTGTGTTATTCTAACACTATAAAATTTTATAAATTATACAGTTTTTTTATATGGAGCAAATATATAATTCTTGTTAATAAAATTATAAATAAATTATTATAATGTTAATTTTGATTAACTAGTTAGCTTAAAAATAAATATTAATTCTATTATTTTTATAGTTTATAATTACTTTAAACAATACTTTATTGAAGTAAAAACTTATCTAAGCTTCATCAATATATACTATTTTGAAGTAAAAATTTATCTAAATTTCCTTAAAGTGAAAATACACAAATATGTTCATAAAAAAGAAAAATATATTAACACCTATACATGGCTAAATTGGGGTCTTCTACTAAATGGGGCCTAGGGGCATCAGCCCTTTAGGCCCTGCCCCAAAGCCAGCCCTGAATTTGCAACGTAATGAATTAACTTGCAGTTCATGTTTTGAGTCTCTTGAAATATCAATTAACTTTGTAAGCATTGTGAGAATATCAACTTCAAGGCACTACGGGGCTCACTCATGCATCATCATAGATATAAAACATGTAGAGCTTTGTTGGAGCTCACATTGTTCCAACTTAATAACCTTGAATTAAGTAGTGTTTTACTGAAGAACACCTTGGTACTATTTAATAAGTAGAGAAACCAACACTTATATACATCTTACGAAGTCATCCTTAATGGATGGGGATTATATTTTAGTCCACACACCCTAACAACAAAAACCTCTTTATTCAATATGAAACTTACTTTGTCAAGTGTTAAAATTTTTGTCAAGATTGTGTGGTTCGGTTCAGATTTTTGGTTGTCCCACTATCACCATCACGATTGGTTACGAGATTGCAACTACCCTTATTTGTTTATATCTTTTATGTATTCCTAGCTTTCTATAAATACTTGTACACTTGTACTCAAATACTTAGTTCAATAAACTTTCGTTCTTTATAAAATCACATGGTATCAGAGCATTAGGTTAGTGCATCTCTATCTCTGCCTGTGATTTCGTATTTTGGGGGTTCGTCGCATTTCCGTTTCCGTGTTCAACCTATTCGTTAGTGTTCGGTCGCACATTCGTGTTGTGAGCTCTCAGTATCCACGCATGTTCATGTGTCTGTGTCTTGTTGCTTCTTTCGCTCTATTACTATTGTTGTGTATCCTTTTCTCCGCGCGTCTGTCATCCGTCAACTGTGTTGTTGTTGCTGCAGTGTGACGTGTCGAGTTGTTTCTGCCGTGTAGCTCACATCCACCCGTGTGAGTCTACTGTTGTGCTATTGTTCATCATCAGGCCCTCTGTATCATCAACCCCTCTTCTGTGCGCATGTGTTCATCTGTGCTCTCTGAGCCTACTGCTCATCCACTCGCTTTCATGCGCTCCAGGCGTCATTCATCCATTTGTTCGTTCTTATAACGACCCTAAGTCCATCGGCCACTACGGTGTGCCTTGTGGGCCCACAACCTAACCAACTCACCTTCCAGTTGTGTCCTACGAGCACTCATATCTCAATACCAATCAAAATCTTGCTAATTCTATGTTATTTGCTAATAATATTTGATTCCAGTTAGCAAAAGACTTGTTACTATCATTTAACTTCAAAATATGAAGCGGAAGTCTCAAATCATTAAAATGATATTAAATAACAGTTTAAATATCAATTAGTCTAACGTGGAAACCATACCAGAATGTGGTCCATATATAGATGTCAAGTGTGATCCTCAAAATATCAAAAATTATACCTCCAAGTCATTTACAAGTCAAAATGTATCTCTCACAACTCATACCCAACATAAAATGACAAATATAAACAAACGTACGGGTAGGGCAATCTTCAGACAATCACAAGTAATCCTCTAGTTTGCCTTTCTCTCTACTCGTACGAGGATCTACATTTAAGCCATCACAAAAGGCAGATGATGAGTCCAGAGTGAGTAATTCCAAAAAAATTCACCAAGTAAATACATAAATAAAACTGCTGGAATCAAAATACTATAAATAAACATGCGGAATAAAAGAATACAGACAACTATGGAAGATCATCGCATGATTATGAATAGCAGAGAAATCAAAGTGCGTGCACAATCAAATTCAGAATAGAGCCATACTTCGGCTATTCGCCAAGTCCGGCCCATGAGGATCCCTCGAACGGGTGACCCTGCATCCTCTAGGTGGCCGGCGTAGACCCAAGGCGCAACCACACATGACTAGCACACCCGAGTAGCATATTCACCGGCACATGGCTAGAACACAAGTTATAGCCTATAAGACCTTATGCCCCCGCAATGAATAAACACCAGGTAGGAGAAAACTCAACCATCGTAAAACAATTAACAAGAAATAAGAGTATTGAATAAACTGGACATAATTCAAATAATCAAGCAGTAAGTACTAAAGTGAATTTCAGTTGGGATACTACACACCTCAAACCGTACTCCATTAACGTCCTAAATCCAAATGCACGCCCAAATACGTGTCAAATGTCCGTCAAATCAACCTAAAACCAATAATCCTCGATTAACCAAACATGTTTCCATACCTTGTAACCTCAATCTACAACCCAAATCATCGATAAAATCATCCTTAAAGCATCCTAAATAGACTATATAAATCCCTAGGACCAACCCCGATTGGTGAATTTTTATTAAAAATTTTGGTTTCAAAACTGCCTTAGACGCCGCCGAGGACACCATCGCATTCAACACTGTGCGGCTTCTCCACGGCGTCCTGAGCGCCGTGACCACGCCATCTCGTTGTCTCCTCCCAAGGCATCTCCCAAAACGTCATTCACAATTTCTCACATTTCGCCTCTGCCCAAGATGCCGCGAGTGGCGCCGTGGGCTTTTGAACCCCACGGCGCGCCTGACGACGTCTTCAGCAGAGGGGGTTTCCTCGAGTTTTTGAACCCCTCGACTCGTCACCGCGATCCGTGCTTGTTCCAATAACTCATTAAACCCTCCATAAGGCCCACTAAACAAAAACCCCTCGACAACACACGTCCGAAACATAAACTCAACGTTTTTCTACTAAAAACCTGAAAAATTGCTTGAAAATTACAACAATAACAACATTTACACCAAATTCACAACCACAAGCTCAAATCCAACATTCAAAACCATAGCAACACCCTATTCCACTTGTGTGCTCAATGCTACTACCGAAATCACCGTCAAAACCCTGAAAATACCCTGAATCGTAGAGAAGGAGATGGGGATTGAAGATCTCACCTTAGTTTTTGATTTCCTTCAACTTTTGAGCTCCAAATGATCACACCGAACTCACAAAACCCTCACACACTCACAAGTTTTTGGATTGCAATAGAGTAGAGAAAAAAGTTGATGAGAGGTGTTACAAAAATTACTTATATATTGGAACTTGTCATCTAGACTCACCTCCCAATCTCAAGGCTTTATTTGATGGATGATATGAGGTCAAATAGTCCATAATGTAACCAAAAATTGACTCCACTTGGTCCATTTACCTTGCCCTCCAAGCTACCACCATTCATTCTCAGGCATTCCGATACCCGGCTCTGGACTGCAAACCGTTCCAATCACGCACAACGGTGGTACAAACCACCTCGATGTCATTTATTATGAATTATTTAATGAACTCTATTATTTATTGAGTATGTTTAAACCCCGGGCTTAGTGTACTAATCATTCGTCACCCGGTATCTGCTTCTATCCGCAATACGCAGTGAATACCCGTCACACCAGCTCACTCGCCAATAAACGATATAAACACACATATTGCGATGCAATTTAACTAAATTAGGCATATACATCGCAAATACACAGCAAAAAGCACACAAAACGGACTGCATATCTAATTCGGTCGTGCTCTATCCTCGCTGTGGAACCCATGAACGTCCCCGCTGGCATCCACGTCTGCAATGACATCATAAATAACGACAATTACTAATTGGGCTGTTACAATTCTTCCCAACTAATTTGAAATTTCGTCTCAAAATTTAAGTTATATTAAACACTCACCGGTAAATAGCTGTGGGTATCTACGTCGTATAGTAGACTCAAGCGCCCAAGTGAGTCCCTCAGTCCCGTGATGCTGCCATCGCACTAATACCTTCGGGATCTCCCTATTCTGCAGAGTCTGTATCCTGTGATTCGTAATCTGCACTGCCTGTTCCTCATAAGAAACATCAGGATGAACCTCAATCTGTCTGATATCAACCATCGACCCTGGTCCTGATCTAGCCAGCCTTAACATAGATAAATAAAACACTGGATGAACCCCCGCTAACTCTGATGGCAACTCCAACCTGTATGCCACAGTGCCGACGCGTGCCATGACCCTGAATGGTCCAATATACCTCGGTAATAGTTTCCCCTTGATCCCAAACCTCTGATGACCTTTCCAGGGTAAAACCTTCAAATACACCAAGTCATTTACAACATAGCTCAGACCCTCAAGATACCTATCAGCATATTTCTCCTGCCTGTCTTGAGATGCCTGCAATCTCAACCTAGTTTGTCGAATCTTCTCTGTGTGGTCAACAACAACCTCAGGCCTTATAACTGCTACATCCTCAAGTATTGCCCAACAAGCTTATGACCTGCAGGGTCTACCATATAAAGCCTCGAATGGTGGCATGCCAATACTCAGCCTGGTAACTGTTGTTGTTCACAAACTCGCACAATGACAGATACTCCTCCCAAACTACAAAATACATGCCTTGAGCATGTCCTCCAATATTTGAATCAACCTCTCTGACTGATCGTCTGTTTGAGGATGAAAAGTCGTACTGAATTGGAGTCTAGTGCCAAACTACTCCTGAATGCTCTCCCAGAGTTTCGAAGTCAACCTTGGATCTCTGTCAGATACAATCGATGCTGGCTCTCCATGTAGCCTAACGATCTCTCGCTCAAAGATAACACTCAGCTGGGGAAACGAATACTTCATCGAGATAGGGATGAAGTGTGCAGACTTCACGAAACTGTCAATCACAACCTAAACAACATTGTGACGCCTCGCAGTCTGCGGAAAACCACTAACAAAATGCATCGTGATGTGCTCCCATTTCCACTGTGGAATGGGCAGCGGCTGCAACAATTTGGCTGGTCTCCTGTGCTCGGCCTTGACCTGCTGACATATATGACAAGCCCTAACATATGCACCCACGTCAGTTTTCATCCCAGGCTACTAAAACAAACGTCGTAAATCATGGTACATCTTAGTCCTGCCAGGATGAACTGTATATCGCGAACGATGCACGTCCTCAAGAATGCTATTGCGTAGTTCCTATACCTCAGGTATCCACAACCTGCCCATGTGTCTCAAGCACCCGTCTGAACAACCAGACCAATCTGTGCAATCCGAATCTTGAGCCAGATGACTAAAGTGAGCAAAATGTCCCTCAGCCTTTTGCCACTCAAAAACCCACTCTAACAACACACAGGAACATGAATCTGGCAACATATATGAACATCAGCAAAAGCATCAAACAAACACAACACCATCGCAGCCTCCAGCAATCCATACTCATGTGTCATCTGCCGCATCACAGTCTGAATTTCAATGCCGCTCCGGCTCAATGCATCAGCTACTACATTCGCTTTCCCATAATGGTACTCAATTACGAAGTCGTAGTCTTTCAGTAACTCGAGCCATCGTTTATGGCGCATGTTCAGATCATTTTGAGTGAATAGATACCTCAAGCTCTAGTGATTCGTGAACAACACGAATTGTTATAGATAGAACTACTGAAAGTTCCAAGTCATGCACTGGATAATTGCCCTCGTGGGGTCTCAATCGCCTCGATAAGTAAGCAACTGGATGTTCGTCCTACATCAACACACATCCCAACCTAGTACCAGAAGCATCAGTATATACTGAGAAGCCTCTCCCCACCTCAGTTAAAGGCAACACTGGCACATAAGTCAACTTCCTCTTCAGCTCCAAAATGCCTCCTTACACTCCTCGGACCATTCGAACTTGACATCTTTCTTGGTCAACCTCGTCATTGGCGCTGCAATCAAAGATAAATTCTGCACAAACCATCGGTAATAGCCCGCAAGACCCAAGAAACTCCTGATGTCAGAAACATACTCATGTGTCCTCCAATCAATAATCGCTCGAATCTTGTCACCATAAATAGATATCCTCTGACTACTGATGACGTGTCCAAGAAACTTCACCTTACTCAGCTAGAAATCACACTTGCTAAACTTGGCATACAATCTATGCTCGCTCAATGTCATCAAAACATCTCTGAGGTGTCTCTCGTACTCCACACGAGTCCTATTGTATATCAGTATCATCGATAAATACTATCACATACTGATCTAAGAACGACCTCAAAACTCGGTGCATAAAATCCATAAAAATAGCCAGTGCATTAGTTACCCAAAATGGCATAACTGTGAACTCAAACAATCCATAGCGTATGCTAAAGGTCGTCTTCTTGATATCACTCTCCCAAATCCTCAGCAGGTGATAACCAGAAAGTAAATCAATATTCGAAAAGAACTTGGCTCCCGCCAATTGATTGAACAAATCATCGATCCTAGGAAGTGGGTAGCGATTCAAAATCGTCACCTGATTCAGTTTCCTGCAGTTAACGCACATCCGTACAGTCCCGTACTTCTTTTTAAGCACCCCAAAGAGACATACTGGGGTGAATGAAACCTTTCTGCAGCAACTCCTCTAGCTAGGACCTCAACTCCTTATGCTCGGACACTGACATCCTGTACAGTTGACTGTATATCGGCTTCGTCTCTGGAATCAACTCAATAATAAACTCAACTGCCCTAGGAGGTGGTAAGCCTGGCAAATCATCGGGGAATACTTCAGGAAACTTACACACCACTGGGACATTCTCAACTTTAACCACTAGTCTCGATTCTGGCAAAACTACTGCCATAAAAGCATCCATCTCCTGAATTGTTGCCAATCAAGCTCTGGTCATCGGTAGGTCTGACACAGAACCGACAAAGGTAAATGCTGGAATACTCTCAATATCAAATACCACAGTCGTACTTAAGCAATCAATATGTGCACGATACGCTGCTAACCAATCCATGTCTAGTAAAGCGTCAAACTTTAGGTACTCTAAAACCCGTAAGTCAGCTGGTTAGGGTAAATCTTATCCTCAACAGCTGTACTGAGGACAAGATGTAGGTCTAAAGTCTCAGCTTGTAACCCTAACTGTCTGACCATACGTCCTGCAATAAAAGATAAAGTATTTCCAGAATCAAACAATAAATGTATAGAAACACAACAAATAAATAACGTACCCTCTACAAGCTAACGAGTCGCACCTTAGTCTGGGTGTACGACCGCAGTGCAGCAGTATGAACCTTCTCTTTGGGCTGATCAATCTGCTGTGGTGGTGCCTGTGCCTTTGGACTGTCTACCTGTACATGCCCAACCTGGTGGCATCTGAAACACAATCGCCTCTCCTGCCAACCAGCCTATGTCACTGCCTGTACCTGAGCTCTATCACGACCCTGACCTATCTGTCCTCTGCTACGACCTCCTCCGTCCCTAGCTCGCTGTCGTGGCTGCTCAACAGGTGTAGGAGCAGCAACATGCACCACTTGCCTATCATAACCTCTTTACTGCTCTAGACGCCTATCTCGACGACCCTGATCATGTTACCAATCCCTCCGTTAACCCTACTGGTCCTGTCTCTATCTCTTCGGCCTCTACTTAAACAGAGAACCTTGTCCAGACCTATCTATTAGCTTATCTCTCCGCTGTAGGTATGTCTCACGAGCTAACGCCCTGTCATATATGGCCTGTAAAGTCTCGGCTCCACTCGTGACAATCATACCGCCAATCCTCTCATCTAGTCCTCTGATGAAGTAATAAATCTGGAGTCTTACGGTGTTCGCCACATCCATGGCATACAACATAAGGTAACTGAACCTCTCCATATACTGCAATACTGACATGGTACCCTACCTCAGTGCAAGAAACTCCTCTCTGAGTCTCAGCTGTACCTCAATAGGGATGTAATCGTCTAGAAACAGTTGTCGAAACTCTGCCCAAGTCGACGGCTCGAGATGTGTATCCGTATATGTCGTCTACCAAATCGTTGCCTGACCTCTCAGATAATATCCAAAAATTTGTGCCTGCTTCGCCTCTGGCACCTATAGCAACTAATGTAATCATCGGTACGTCAGCAACCAACGCCCACCCATCTCCAAATCTCTAACCCCATGAAAGAAAGTGTGGTTGAATTTCATGAAATCCTTCACCATCTACGCCGCCTCTGACATCCTACTCTTGGCAGTCGAAACCACTACCTGCTGCTCTGTAGTAGCTGGTGTCACAACAGTAGTCTCTACTGGTGCAACAACATGCTCGGCCTTCTCCACTAATGTCTCTGACCTTGTCGCTTGTATGGTAACAGCTGGCGCTAAAACTACTTGAGTGGTGGGTACAACCAAATCAGTAGTCAGCGTCACTATAGGTACTCTCGAGCCTCGTATATACTCGAGAATCTCCGCCATTTGTGCCTTGTGTAATCGCATACTCTGTGATAATGACTGCAGAGACATCACCTCCTCAGTGGGGTTATTGGTTTCACCAACCTCCTACTGAGTAGTCGGCTGAGTAGCGGTAGGAGTATGCTCGTCCATAGCAAACTGCACAACCAACGTGCATCGGATCAGACTCAGTATATATGCGTATAATATGTATTATACAATAAAAACATATATGTATATAAATTCCTGAATCTTTCAACCTCACATTACTTCCCAACTAAGGCTTTAGTCATTCACTTGTGGTTTCCATATCTAAAGCTTATTCCTCAGATTTAAGATCAGGTTTTCCTCAACTTAGAGTTATAGGTACTAATAAACCTAAGCTCTGAAACCAAAATGTAACGACCCCAAATCCATCAGCCGCTACGGCGTGCCCCGCGAGCCCACAACCTAGCCAACTCACCTTCCAGTTGTGTCCCATGAGCACTCATATCTCAATACCAATCAAAATCGTGCTAACTTTATGTTATTTGCTAATAATATTTGATTCCAGTTAGCAAATGACTTGTTATTATCATTTAACCTCAAAATATGCAGCGAAAGTCTCAAATCATTAAAATGATATTAAATAGTAGTTTAAATATCAATTAGTTTAATATAGAAACCATACCAAAAATGTAGTCCATATATAGATGTCATGTGTGATCCTCAAAATATCAAAAATTATACCACCAAGTCGTTTACAAGTCAAAATGTATCTCTCACAACCCATACCCAACATAAAATGCAAAACATAAACAAACGTATGAGTAGGGCAGTCTGCAGACAATCACAAGTAATCCTTTAGCTTGCCTTTCCTTCTACTCGTACCAAGATCTGCACTCAAGCCATCACAAAAGGTAGATAACGAGTCCAGAGTGAATAATCCCAAGGAAATTCACAAGTAAATACATAAATAAAATTGTTGGAATCAAAATACTATAAATAAACATGCGAAACAAAAGAATACATGCAACTATGGAAGATCATCGCATGATTATGAATAGTAAAGAAATCAAAGTGCATGCACAATTAAATTCAGACTAGAGCCATACTTCGGCTATCCGCCAGGCATGACCCGTGAGGATACCTCGAATGGGTGACCCTAGACCCTCTAGGTGGTCGGCGTAGACCCACGACACACCTATACATGACTAGCACACTCGGGTAGCATATTCACCAATGCATGACTAGAACACATGCTATGGCCAAGTGGACCCTATGCCCCGCAATGAATAAACACCAGGTAGGAGTAAACTCAACCACCGTAAAATAATTAAAAGGAAATAAGAGTATTGAATAAACTGGACATAATTCAAATAATCAAGCAATAAGTACTAAAGTGAATTTCAATTGGGATACTATACACCTCAAACCGCGTCTACTAACGTCTTAAATTCAAATGCACGCTCAAATACGTGTCCATTGTCCGTCAAATCAACATAAAACCAATAATCCTCGATTAACCAAACACATTTCCATACCTTGTAACCTCAATCTACAAACCAAATCATCGATAAAATCATCTTTAAATCGTCCTAAATAGACTATATAAGTCCCTAGGAAAAATGCCAATTGGTGAATTTTTATTAAAAATTTTTGTTTCAAAAATGCCCTAGATGTCGTTTAGGACGTCGCCACATTCAACACTTTGAGGCATCTCCACGACGTCCTGAGCGTCGTGACCACGCCGTCTCGTTGTCTCCTCCCAAGGCATATCTAAAACGTTATTCACAATTTCTACATTTCGTCTTTGTCCAAGACGCCACGAGTGGCGCCGTGGGCTTATGAACCCTACAGCGCGTCTGACGGAGTTTTCGGTAAATGGGGTTTTCTCGAGTTTTTTAACCCCCTCGGCTCATCTCACCGCGATCCGTGCTCGTTCCAACAACTCATTAAACCCTCCATAAGGTCCACTAAACCAAAACTCCTCGACAACATATGTCCAAAATACAAACTCAACGTTTTTTGACCAAAAACCCGACAAATTGCTTGAAAATCACAACAACAACAACATTCACACCAAATTCACAACCACAAGCTCAAATCCAACATTCAAAACTATAGCAACACCCCATTCCAGTGGTGTGCTTAATCCTACAACCGAAATCACTGTAAAAACCCCAAAAAATACTCTAAATCGTAGAGAAGGAGATGGGGATCAAAGATCTCACCTTAGTTTTCGATTTCCTTCAAATCTTGAGCTCCAAATGATCACACCAAACTCACAAAACCATCACCATCTTCACAAATTTTGGATTGCAATAGAGGAGAAAGAAAAATTGATGAGAGGTAGTAAAAAATCACTTACATATAGGAACTTGTCATCTAGACTCACCTCCCAATATTAAGGCTTTGTTTTGATGGATGAAATGAGGTCAAATAGTCCATAATGTGACAAAAAATTGACTCCACTTGGTCCATTTACCTTGCCCTCCTAGCTACCACCATTTGTTCCCGGGCATTCGAACCCGGCTTCGGACTGCGAACCATTCCAATCACACACAACGGTGATACCAACCACCTCGACGTCATTTATTATGAATTATTTAATGAATTTTATCATTTATTATGTATGTTTAGACCCTCGGCCTAGTGTACTAATCATTCGTCACCCGATATTCGCTTCTACCCGTAATACGCAACAAATACCCGTCACACCAGCTCACTCGTCAATAAATGATATAAACACATATTGCGATGCAATTTAATTAAATTAGACATATACATCGCAAATACACAAAACCCTAAATCCCAAATACACATAAAAAGCATACAAAATGGACTGTATACCTAATTCGATCATGTTATATCCTCGCTGTGGAACCCACGAACGCCTCCTCTGGCATCCACGTGTGCAATGATGTTATATATAACGTCAATTACTAATTGGGTTGTTACAATTCTGATCTAACTCGTCTTGTTTAATACATTTAATGGAGGAGAAAAATGAGGTATCATGACCAATCACAACAATTCTTGATGGTTCTAATCATCATTATGGTCACCAGCAGATCAAAGTTTTTTATTGGCCGAAAGCTTTGGCGTATTGTGATGGGAGACATTTTCAAGCCTAAATAAAGTGAAAAGGAATATGACAACAAGTTTTTAGATCGTTTTGAAGATTTGGAAAGTAAAAATCATACAGATCATCACTTGGTTTAGTAACGCTACTCCCTCTATTCATATTCAATTTGTTGAGTTTGATACTGCTAAAGATATTTGGGAGTTTTTTTGTTAGATACAAGGTTTCTGTTTTGGGACAGTGTTACCAGTTATTTAATAATCTGAACAATTTGAAGCAAGAACTTGGTAAGTCAATTAATGATTTTCTAGCCCTCATTCAGCCGATCTGGAAATATTTACAACAAGTTTAAATCACTCAGGATCATATTCATCTCATACAAATACTGATGGCATCTTCGTCTAGTTCATGCATCTACCAAGTTAACTTCGCACTATTATTTCTAGTGGGTCATTAGGTGTTTTGAACATTCAGTCTTTTGATTGTATGCATTACCAATTGGCTAAACAACCTGCATCTTCTTTCAGTCATAGTGATTCTATTGCAAATACTCCATTTGGTTTACTTCATTATGACATTTGGGGACTTGCACCCACTTCCACTATTAATGGTTATAGTTATTTTGTATTATTTATTGATGATTATTCACATTTTACTTGGATATATTTTCTAAAGCATAGGTCTGAGCTATCACATATTTATATTTAATTTGCAACTATGATTAAAACTCAATTTTCATGTGCAATCAAAATATTTGTATTAACAATGTTTTAGAATATGAAGATTTTTTCTTCTTGACTTTCTTAAGCAACAAGGAACTCTTGTTCAACGTTCTTACCCTTATACCTCTCAAAAAATGGAAAAGCTGAAAGAAAACATCATCATATTTTAGACTCTGTTCGTTCTCAACTTCTTTCGGCATCATGTCCAAAAAGTTTTAGAGAGAGGCTACCCTGACGTGTGTTTATACCATAAATCGACTTCCTACTATGATTTTACAAAATATTTCCCGTTTTGAAAGATTATATGGTAAAGCACTAGATTATACTAATCTTAGAATTTTTGGTAAGTGCATGTTTTGTTATCATCCTGAGCATACTAAACATGAGCCACATGCTTGTCTCTATTGTTTTTTTGGTATGGAGTTGAACATAAAGGCTATCAATGTTGGAATCCTATTTCTCGGAGATTGTGAATCTCCATGCATGTCACTTTTGGGGAAAATGCAATGTTTTTTAAACTATCCAAGTTTGATACTTCCCTCTCTAGTTCTCAGTTTTTCTTCACTAACTTGTCTATCGAGCTTTATTCCTCTTCTGATGTAGGTACTGTCAGAATTGAGCTCAATAATTGCACCACCACTTTGACATATGTAAAATCTGCTCCTTTTATGATCTTGTTCCTCCTCGTCGTCGTTTTGAATGTGTAATTGAACCTTTACCTTAAAGATTATCATTGTTTATCTATCATTTCTTATTTACACGAGTTTTCCTCCTATCGAGATGCTATACTAAACCTAATTGGTAGTAAGTAATGTCAGAAAAATCGTGTGCCTTAGAAAAGAAAACACTTGGGACTTGGTGGGTCTTCCTTCAGGAAAGACTCCTATTGGGTGCAAAAAGGTTTATAAGATAAAAAATTCCGATGGATCTGTTGAGCAATATAAGGCTCGCTTGGTTGCGAAAGGTTACACACAGGAATATGAAATCTACTATGAAGAGACGTTTACTTATGTGGCTCATTCAACATCTGTTTGGAGCTTATTAGTTGTTGTTTATATCAAACACTGATATTTTTTTTTTCAGATGGATATTAAAAATGCATTTCTTAATGGCGATCTTGTCGAAGAAGTGTATATGCGCCCTCCTCCTGGATATGCGCATTCTCCAAATCAAGTTTGTCTTTTATGATGAGGATTGTATGGGCTTAAACAAGTTTATCAAGCTTGGTTTGTGAAGTTTAGCAAGACCATCACAAAATTCAATTTTATATCAAGTCTTCATGACTCGACCTTGTTTACTCGCCACTCAGATATAGGAATTGTTTTTTTCTACTCTATGTTGATGATATGATTATCACTGGGGATGACTCTGCTGGCATTTCTGAGATACAACACTATCTTCGACGACATTTTGAGATGAAGGATTTGGGCCTCCTAAGTTATTTTTTGGGATTTGAAGTTACATCTACTTCAAATGGCTATTATCTATCACAGGCAAATATGAATCTGACTTGATCTCTCGTTGTGTTATTACTGATGCCACAATTACTTCCACCCCTTTAGATGTAAATGTTAAGTTGATTCCATTTGATGGTACACTTCCAATTTTTACTTTATATCCTTAACTTGTTGGTAGTCTGGTTTATCTTATAGTCATTCAACCAAATATTGCATATGACATTCATATCATTAGCCAGTTCATGTTTGCACTCGTAATGCTCACTTCATAGTTGTTCTTCATATTCTCCGATATGTTAAAGGCACTTTGTTTCATGGTTTACATTTCTTTGCAACCTTTTCTTTAGTTTTATCTATTTATTCAAATGTCATTGCGCTGGTGATCCAACTGATCGTCGCCCCATACCATCAAGTTTATAATTAGTGTTCCATTTGACACTTACTTTGTCGAGGTTACATTTGGTGTTCCATTCCAACTATGTTAATTTTTTCGTAAGCGAGGAAATTAACATGATATCAGACTTACAATTTACAAGGAACTTGTCGAGAAAAACACACTTGGATCATGTGAATTTTAGTATAAGGTGGAAAGTTGAGAATAAAGGCCATTGGATCATGTGAATTTCGATCCAAGGTGGAAGATTGAAGATGTATGTGGAACGACATTGGTCCCACATTGATTAAGTGTATCTTCATAAGGAAGTACACAAGTGATTATCTCCGTTAGGGTTGCAAGTGGGGGTTGGGCGGGGTGGGGATCAAAATTACCATCCCCGCGAGGTGCGAGTGGGGATTTATATCTAGAAATTACCCCAGGGGCAAACTTTGTCGCCCCACATCCCGCCTCAGGCGGGAATCCTTGCGGGGCGGGGAGTCCCCGTGCCCCATTAATTTTTGTAAGAAAATATATGTTTTGATATTCACTCATATAGGACATTTTGGCACTTAACTACTTTCTCAAATTTTTGAGAAACTATTTTTCTCAATATTTTTTAAGAAACGATTTTTCTTAAATTCAAGGATTAATGTGATTTATTTTGTTTTTGATATGGTTGTGTTGATTGAGTTACAAGTTGTCATACTTAATTAGTCATACTTAATTAAATATATAAGTTTTTTAAAACTAGTGTGATAAATATATTTAAATGATGTTCTTAAAATATAATGCTATATATATCCTTATGATACAACATATATAGGAACTTACATACATACATATATATATATATATATATATATTGGAGCCCAAATATATACTCATGCTATGGGAACCCCTCAAAATGTGTTATGCATTAAATGCACAATGCATTTATATCACCTCGATTAATGTGTTGGATTTAAATCCAATGGTTTTAAATAGTTTACTTATGGTATGGATATATATTTGGTTCTCATGGTTGAAGTATCCTATATGTATATTGATTTAATGGTAAAAATAAATTTTATTATTAGAGATCTTGAGTTTTTTAATAGGTTGGAGATATTAAGTTCCATTCTATACATTACATATGTTTTTAGTAAAAATAATTATACAATATTTAGTAAAAACATAAACTAGAGAATTTTATGCAAGGGATGGGGGTAGGGAATCCCTGCGTAGGCAAGAACAATGCCCGTCCCCCTTACCCCGCCTCGCGGGGAGCAAAATGCGGGGAATCTTGCCCCATCAGGGTGAGGCCCCCATGAGGAACAGGGATTCCCACCAACTTGCAACCCTAATCTTGCTCCTAATAGTACCGAGGTCTTTCAAGATAAAACCTCACGCTTAAAATGCTAAAGGTGTTTAAATTGGGGAAAATATCAATATATTAGAGATCCACATGCCCCATATATACCACCTCAAAACTCAAAAGCTTAATTATATTATATGTACCACCTCCGCTTAATTTCGCATTGGTCGAGTGTTAAGTACGCTGATAAAGGCAAATGTATGTTGAGCTCAAAACCTACCAACTCCTTTCTCCTTTCAATTTTTTTTTATAGCGAGAGGCAACTAAGGACTCAAGGAGTTAGTCGAGTCCACCATCAATCTGATACCACTTGTAAGGTTTATTAGATCTATCATGAATTAACATAAGAAATGTAAAACCATATTGATTTAGGATGAAATCAGTAAAACGAAAGTGTACCTGCACGATTCTCCATTAGAATTATGAAACCGGATCAAGTCTTCCAATTGTAGTTCGTAGCCTAGAATGCTTTCTTGACGGGGATAAAGAATACATAATGAGAACTAGAAATTAGGGACCATAACCCAATAAATAACTATTTGGGTAGTTATTATATGATATGTCAATTCTGCCTCTCAATGAGTTGCATACCAATATGGTATCTACACTACTATTGTTTCATGACCATAATTATGTTCATTATGTTGGGTTTCGGGGTTCATACGCAGAGAAAAATTCAAAACAATTTTGAAAAGTCCCAACATGATCGCAAATAAGTTCCATTAAATAAGATCTACAAAAGTTAACCATACCTTGATTCGTGATTTTCTTCTCTTATTGTTCGATACTCAAGAAGTTCAAGCGTGCGTCCTCTATCAAAAATCCACACACGAATGGTGACCACAATTTGGAGTGCTAGCCCCAAGAGAGATAGAAAACATTTTTCTTTCTCTCCCAAAATCCAAGAGTACGAAAATTGGAAAAATGAAATTCTTATTTCGTTTTAGGAATAACCCTTTATATTTATATGTGTAGATAAGTTCTCACTAAAAACTCTATTCGTAATACAACTATTGTATTTACACTGTTTAAGTAAATTCGAAATACAACTATTGAATTTACGTTGTTTGAGTAAATTACACATATACCCCTATTAATAAGTTATCATATAATGAATCATAAGGGCTTATATATTATGAATTTTATCTTATGTAATTTAATACTCTGGATCAATTGAAATTGCACAAAGCCTTTTTTTTTGTGCGACCCAATAGGTTCATGTGGCGTTGGTAGTGAACAAAAAAATATTTTGGTACACAAGTCATAAGCGGTCTCTAGCAAGGCATTATGACTACCTAAGTAGCATGAATATCAAAATCGATACAACCTAATGAATAACTACATCATATCCTTTTGTCGTGCAATATCCTTTGATTAAATATAAGGCATGGAAAGTCACCCTTAATATTTAATCATACTAATCTCGATCTTTAGATAGATTTAAAACATCCAAGCGACATTGATCATATCAATTCACTTGAACTTGGCCATTTAACAATCCAGCACATCGAGGGATCCACTAATATCTTTCTCTTTACGAGAGTGACAAATTCTTTCTTGATTACACACCTTCACATATTGCTCACATGATAACCAATCATAATATTTATAATTGTCGGGTTAAAGATAATGCTTGATTGTATCAAATTACTATGCTCCTAATATTGAAGTCTATAGTAATCTCAAGTCGAATGACTAAATAATATACTTATTAAGAGTAACACCTATGACTTAATTTATGTGATGTTCTCATAGCTGGTAGGTCCAGTACCTTGTTCTTTAACAAGTACTCATTATCTCGATTTGTGTCCCTATACGTATAATCATCACATGACCATCAATCAAGACTCACGCTAGTCTTAATTCATTATAGTTCCCAGTATAATGACCGACTAGGGACATTAAGGATATTTCAACAAATACCCATGGATCTTTTTATAAGGTAAACATGCAATCACTTATAATAAAACAACAAATGAAAAACCTCTATTTTATTAACTAAAAACTGTAAGATAAACAATGTTTGTAAATTGACCTAGGGCACATGCCCCAACACATTAGTCAATAACATTATACATTAGTATATCATTTTAATTAGGCTAAATTAATAATACGTGACACATTGTATATTACATGTGTGCAATAAATTATTAAACCTTTCTAACAATCTCCCACTGGGTCACATATGTATCATAATTGGTCAAGTGTTAAATACGATGATAAAGGCAAATATATGTTGAGCTCGAAACCTACCCACTCCATTATCCTTTCAATTTTTTTTAGAGATGGATGCAACTAAGGACTCGAGGAGTTAGTTGAGTCCATCATCAATCTGGTATCACCCATAGTAGCTTGAATATCAAATCTCGTGATAACCACGTTGCTCTTAATTAGTTCTCATTTGACCATATGTTGACCCCACTAAACCATTGATTATAAAAAAGGGTTTTGGCGCTCGCTCTCATTCGATTCAAATCCAGAGCATTCCCTCTCATCGACACCATTTCTTCATTTTCGATTCATCAACATCAATTCTTCCGATTCGAGCTCAATCGCTTCTCTAACATAGTTGATTGTTGAATCATGTCGATTATCTTGCTATTCGTCTTCTTAATTGTCGATCCTCTGTTGCAAATCGATCTCACAATGATAATTGTAGATTTGAGCTTTGTAGACATTTCGTGGTGATCTCTACAGATGAAACCTATCAAACTTGTATATTTGTGATTATTTCCGTTGATCCTATTTTTCGTAGATTTATGATCTCGATTTATAGGAGCAATCCTTGATTTAAGGAATCCCATTGAATAATTAAACCAATTGAGGACTCAACCAATCAATCAATCAATCATGGGATTCATTATAATATTTCCATAAATTCATTTGTATGTTTGTGTATATAAACACATTAAGTTAATAGAAAACACAAGCCTTTGAGCAAAATTCAAATCTATTATGGTATCAAAGATGAACGATCTTAGGCTCGAATTTGATTGACTTAGTTGGGCTAGCGGTGGAGTCTAAACCCGTTTGTGAACTTAGAAGCCTATAAGAATAGGCCTAAGTATGTTTGTCCAGACCAATAAAAGTAGTTATCTATTTGGCAAGTGATAACTAGTTTGGACCTCTATGAGATCGTTGGGTACACTCTAGGTTGGCATAAATTTGGTACAAATCAAAGTGCTATTCAAAAGGATAAGGGCATGCCATAGTTAGAACCAA
Organism: Stephania japonica; assembly: GCA_039657345.1. NCBI lineage: Eukaryota > Viridiplantae > Streptophyta > Magnoliopsida > Ranunculales > Menispermaceae > Stephania > Stephania japonica. The sequence goes on along the minus strand of CM077564.1, from coordinate 10,781,024 downwards.
AGGCTGCACAAGTTGAGAGCAATGCTAGTCCGGTTTCGAGGCTTTCAACCTATCAGTTCAATCGTTTGTTGCAATGTCTTGGCAAAGAGTCGGGATCAAGCAAACTGGCACCTCAACAAGCACAACCGGTTGCAAACATGGATGGTAAGATTGACTTCTCTCATCTTTAGGTGATCAATTTAGGTGCGACCGAACATATCACATGCAATGGTAATATATTAAACAATAAATTGAATGTGAATTGTAACGACCCGAACTTTACCTCACCCGACTCGAGGAAATTAGTGATTTTCAATACTGAATGTGTGTAAGTGTGCTGTGAATTGTTCAAGGGTGAAAAGTATAGCCTAGGTTAAATGAATATTGGGCCTAACAAGAGCCAAGTGGATGTAAGTGATTGGAGGCCCATAAGGGTATTTTGGTAAAATAACAAGGTTGTATATAACCCTACTTTAAAACGCTAACTATATAAGTATAGGTTGCAAACCCTAGTCACCCCTTTTGTTGTTTCAACAAGTTTGAGAGAGAGGAGAAGAAGAGGAAACACCAATCAAGGAGAGGTAATCTCTTGTTATTGTTTTTTTCCTTCTTTCTTTCTTTCTCTCTTCTTTCTTTTCTTCTTCTTCTTGTTTGATTTTTTTTGTTTATACGAGAAGGGGGTGGCAGCTCCTAGTGGAGCCGCCGGACTGAGGAGGCGGCGCCACTAGGGGGCCGCCGGAGATGGACAGCGGCGTCGTTGAGGAGCAGCGGTGCCGCCGCCAGCAAGGGGGGTGGGCTTTGCCACCCCCATGTGATTGTGAGGAAGAAGGGGGTGGCAATAGCCACCCCACTTCCTCCATCACCACCACCACCACTGCCACCGCGACTGGTCAGCCGCGGTGGAGGGGTCCCCAGTGCCGGCGAGCACTAGGGACCACCCTCGGATCGAAATCCGAGGGTTGGGATGGGTGGGGGATGCTTCCCCCACCCCGTGACGCTAAAGGCGTCTGCCCCTGGTTTCTGGCCCAAGGGCGACAGGCCCCTGGACTATTCCAGGGGCCAGTCAACCCCTAAGGGGGGTTTGACCTGGTTGACCAGGGGCTGGAATGACCCTGGCCAACCAAATAGGGACCAATTGGTCCCTGTTCAACTAAACAGGGACCAAATTGGTCCCTGGCTAAATAAATAAAAACAATAATAATAAAATAAAATAAAATTGGATAAAATTACGATGGGCGTCGATATTCCGACGAAGCTCTTAAACGGTACAACACGTGGGACCTACATCATTGGGTCCCCAAATATAAATTAATAATTAAAATATTCAACTTTAAATTGAGTGAAATTCTTATGTAGAGTTGTATAAATTGCTTAGATTTGCGAGGCGGTTCACGTGGAACCCAAACGCACGAGGAGTCGGTATAGGCATCGCGGCGGGTCCATGTAAGTGGGGAGCTTCGCTCATGCATTAAATATGGCTTGACTATTAGATAATTAGGAATTCATGTTTTGAATAGAACGACTTGGGTATGGGTTGCGTCATGATATTGGTTTAGATCTCTATTATCTATGGAATTGTGAATGCACTGTTTTGCCTTTCATGTTATTCGATGCCCCAGAATGTTTGTGGAGTTCCACCGCGGGCCAAATTAGCAAGTAGTCTATATTTTGGATGCCCCGGAATGTTTGTGGTAGTTAACTACCGAGGGTTTTACTTGACTAATAGAATGCATAAGGTGAACCATTCGAGGGTAAAGGTTTGGAGTTCCATCCTTTGATTCTTGATGGTTCTTTGAGACGTGTAGCGGTGACGGCTTGGATGAAACTACCTTTGTTTTAGTGCCATTATTTAGAGGGCGCAACGGCCATTGCGTTTCCACTAGTTATTGTACCAATTCAAAAGTAGATGATTCGGTCACCGGATCCTTACCAATATCTAGTTCGCATTGAATGAAACAATGGACTATATTAGTATATATCTATCGCATTTCATTTAAATCTTTCATTTGACTTTATATGTATGTCATCTGTAGATTTTATAAATGAAAAATGGCGAATATTATCATGCATGAAATAAATGAATGTTTATCAAATGTGTTGTGAAACCGTCATGTTTTTATGTATATTATAGTGAATGAATTACGACTTGAAATATTGATACGTAGACTATTTGATGTTTAGTTTGAAAATGAAAATTCTATTTATATGTTTCTTCTTAGAAAATGAATTTATTTCCATAACTATGAGGAACATGAACAATATCTATACTCGTACCTAATCATGTGTTCATTTATATGCTTATATTTGGTTATGATTTACATTTATTTGGTTTTTATATAATGTGTTGTGAGTATGGATTTGATGTCATGTTAGAACTTGCATGAGTACTTGCATATTTAATGTTTGAGCGAGTCTTTCCTCTTATTGAGCACCGTTGGTTCTTTAGCTCACCCCACTTTACCCCACAGGTCCCTCTACCAGCGCGATAGACAAGAAAGGCAAGGGAAAGGATCTATCTTGAAGTTCCTTTACATGTGAGCCTTGTATGATATTAGTATATTATTAATATTGATCGTTTTGTAAACCTCGTACGTGGGTTATAACTTAAAACTTAGTTAATGGGTAGTTTTGAACCTTTATAATGTTATTATGAAGTTGTATAAGACTTTTGAATATTAAAGATGATAGATCTTATTATGATATACAAGACTATATGATTTTATTATGATTATCTTTCACACTCTTATTATCATATATATCTTGTTAGAATGATTATTCTGCATGTTTATTTAGGCGTGCCAAGCCGTTATTTGGGCCTGGTTCAGGTATCGGGTCTAGGTAACGGTTTGGGCCGGGCGACTTGACCCTAGGTCAGGGAAGGGTCGTCACATGAATAGCCCATCAGTTAAAATTCCAAATGGTAATATAGTCCATGTCAAAGGGATAGGCGAAATAACACTCCCCAATGGAACGAGGATCAATAACGTTTTAGAGATTCCTGATTTCAAGTGCAACTTAATCTCTGTTAGCAAGCCAACCAAGGATAATTTCGAGCTGACTACTGTAGCTTTCTTACGGTTTGAGAATATGTCTGCAGAAATGAAATTATGGCCATTCTAGTCCAACAAATTCATTATTTGAAATGCTAATTCTTTTGGGGTACATGAAGTAAAAAGTGGGGTATACAAAGTAATAAAATTTATAGTGGGATACATGACGTAAATTAGTGGGGTACATATATTATGTTGATGATTCCGAACCAACTATCGAACTTTCTCATGGTTCGGGAATGTCTGCAGTAATAAAATTGCAGTTATGCTACTCCGATAATTTCATAATTTGAAATGTTAATTCTTCTGGGGTACATGACGTAAATCAGTAGGGTACATATGTTATGTCGATGATTCCGAATCGTCTATCGGTACTTTCTCACAGTTTAGAAATATGTTTGCAATGTTAAAATTGAGGTTATACTACTCTGATAATTTCATAATTTGAAATGCTAATTCTTTTGGGTACATGAAGTAAAAAATGGGGTATGTATCTACTCTCGGTATTAAATAACCGCAACTTTGGTACTATTTACAGTCTAACTAAATTGAAATGCTTTCGTTTGTTACAGTAATATTCGTTTGAAAGTTAATTTAAAAAGTACTTAGTAAGTCAAGTGAGGTATATGAGAAAAGAAAGTAGGGTACGTTCGTATGGTGGTTAATATGTTTCATTATTGTGTAAAATTTTCGGCATGAAACGAATTTATTATATCCATTACATTAGGGTATACTGAGTATTCCTCTGAGGTACATGAAGCATTATGGTGAATTAAGTTTGTAACATATGTGTTGCTATCAGCCACCTTGGGCCGTGACAGGCATGTTGCTCTCAATTGAATTGCGCTGACAATATTTACAATTGACTATTTTGATTAAATCAATACTTCTAATAAATTACAGATTAATTGTCAGATGCGTGTAGGCAAATAAGTGGAAAAATATATAAAAGAAATTTCCACACATACTTGAAATAACATTGGGACATCAAAGACAATCAATTTACATTCCACAAAATGAATGTCAATTTACATTTCCATATTAGATTAGTTAAAGAAAGTAATCAATATCCGTCAGAGAACATAAAAAAAGTTACAACATATCTATTTTGCTATACCCATATACACCCCACACATATATGGAAAGCCAACGTTGCAACATAAACACTTAAGAAAAGGGTGAATGTTGCATCCTAATCAAGAGTAGCAATAGGGGGTTCTTCCATATTTGATTATGGTCGTGGAAGAATGTTGAGTCTGACTACCCATTCTTTGCTATCTTCTTCAGTGAACACATCCCATTGTCTTGAAGTTGGTGGTAGAGGAGCGTCGTCTCTCATTAGAAGCTGCAAATAATAACAAAATATGTAAATGTTAGCGGTTAAACATCATAAAGAATGAAATAAAAATTTGGATTATGAGAAATAACTCACTCTAACAAAATAATTTTCATTGACGAGCAACGACCAAATTATTCTTCTCTCAGAGATAGGTGGGGTTGCATGTCTGCTACATAGCCATAGAGCGGACCCTTCCTTGGCCAACACCATAAAAGCCACTTTGTAACAGTTTGCCACAATTATCCCCATATCTGGTAATGATAGCCAATATTTTCCTTCAACGGGGTTGTCATAGAAATTGATTGCATATCTAATTTTACCATACTTAATGTCTTGAAACACATTCATGTACATGGCCTCATTCCTAATCAACTCTTCAAACGATTCCAGCACCACCTTTCTGCATCTTTCATCAGATCCATAGCCTACAACATCGGTTATCGCCTAAAACCCACAATTTCCATTGGGCCGCATTTCAAGAGTGTTAATACGGTAAGTATGCCACAATGGTGGTATCTCAGCAATGTATCCCTCACCTACTTGAGTTCGAGTCCTAGGTCGTCTCGATGCGATGGTTTTGATTGTTTTTCCCTTTCCAGGACCCCTTCCACGTGCAAGTTTTGAAAATGAAGGTCTCTGACTTGGCTGACTTGGTTGACTTGGCTTACTTGATTGGCTCGTTATAGAAACCTGCACCACAGACTCTTGAGTTGCTTTAACCTCTGCGTACTCAAAACCAAAAGGATTTCTCTTGGTGGAATTGTTAACTGCGGGCTTCTTGCTCTTTGACATCTTCATTTTCAAGTCCTTGCCCTTCTTCTTGGGTCGACTCTTAGTTGCAAGTTCTTCTTTCGGTTCAGAAAGGAAAGTCGATGCAGGGCAAGTGATCTCCCTTAGCATCTGCACAATCTTCGCCCACATGTCAAGACCGCAGCTCTTATACTTAGCCTCTACACCATCCATTTCAACTCAATAAAGGTAGTCTAACTCACCATCACTTGTGGGCTCAATAGGCATCATGTTCAGTTTCTTCCAATACGGGTGGATATCATCAAGCCCATTAGGGCTACCATTAAGCATATGTATAGAGATCTCATGCGCACATGGCAATCTATGAGTGACCCGGAGCACACAACCATAAAGTGAAGAATCATGACCAACCCCACATTCACTAACTAATCTTGCCTCCCTGCTGATTACATCCAATGCATGTTTGAACACAAAGTCTACAATGTTGTTGTACATACGGTGTTGAAATTCATATGCCACTATGTGCATGGATCCATTGAATGATGCCTCCAAGTTATTCTGCTGGTGTGTAAGAACCTTGTGAATAGCGTTGAAAACATCCTCAAAGTGTCCCCGTGATGTCCCAAGCACTTTCTTCAGTACATTATGAGCACCTTCAACACAATTGGTAGTGGCATTACCAAAGTGTAATACCTTATTTGTCCAAGTATACACGAACTTCTCCTTTTGCCACAACCACATGTCCTCAACATAGTCATACAACCTTGGGACTCCAGCATATTTTTTCTTTAGTTCCTTAAGCCGACCATTGTAACATGCCTCAGTTTGGGATTGCACCAAGCTCATTCACATGCCATACCAACAGTCAAAGTCCTCTTGGAGAGTGAATAAATCCCTAGTTTTTGCAACAATGTTGTAGTTCACGTGCCATGAAAAAAGTAAGTGCGTCGCCACAGGGAACACCTCCTCCACTGCCGCAACTAAACCCAAGTCCCTAAATACAAATGTCTTCAACTCCCTGAAGGCCCATGAATAGTCATTCATAGTCTCCTTACCTAGGAAAGCATGTGCTACTAGGACGTTCTTGTGTGTGGATGTGACCCCAACAATCTCAAGGAGTGGGTACTTGTACCGATTTGTCTTGTATGTGCAATCCATGATTAATATATGAGGGAAACAACGAAACATCTGCACTAAATTTGGGTTGGCAAATAGTAGAGATCTCACAATGTAAGTGCCTTTGAACTAATCATGTTGCTCAATGTAATTGAGCTCATCCAACTTGTGGAGTAATAATTGCATCTTGCTCTTGCCATCGGCTTCAATCCTTCTCAACTTAACCCTTTCATTGTAAATTGTCCTCATAGTAGTAACATTGTCTTTGTTCTGGGATATTACTTAAAATGTCCTTTAGCCTCGCTCTCGTATTGCTCAAGCCTCAAACAATGTATTTCTCATGTACTGTGAGCTTCCCAACTACAGCGTGCCCAACTAAAGAATTACTGAAGTGATGGTTATGTACCCGATACACAACTCGAACATGCCACATCGAGCTCATGTTTCATATTGATCTTGAATTGAAAACCACACTTCTTCGTTCCGGATACTTTTTTGAAGTCCTCATTGTCTTTGTTCTATACATCTTTTAATACTTGTTTTGCCTTTCTTATTTTGACTTCAAATCTCCCATACCTTTCATAACCAGGTGATAATTTCACTCGTCTGCCTTGATTAAAGCCAGAATCTGACTTCAATATAATCAAAACAAACCTACATTGTCTGACAGTCACTTGAGCCCAACCGATAATAGACTCTCTAGTCTTGAATTGTGATGCCGGTGTAAAATGCTCCGTCAAGTCTGGGAATGACTCCATAAAAGATGTACCTGCTGTATCACGAGCACTAGCCTACACGAACCAAACAAAACAAAATTTAGTTGAGAAACAACGAGAAAACAATAATCAAACGAAAAAAAACATTGTGGCGAAGTAACATGGCCGACATCCCAACGTAGGTGTCGGATAAACATAATTGCGAATACAGTATGAATTACGGAGTATTTACTTCGTAACCTAAAGTAAACGTTTCGGTATTTATAGACCGATACCATTCTTGTAAGTTGTGGAGTAATATAGCCGAGAGGTGTACTATACATCTCGGCTTTGTTACTCCACACGACACGTGATTGCTAGCAACAATGGAGGTTATTTCTCTAAGCAAAAAAATGGCTAAAAATGCAAAAAAAGACCTCTTCATCGTCGGGGTGGCTTCGTTTTGATGATTCCATAGATATTTTGTAACAACAAACAATGATTCAACAAAAACTCCTAAGCCCTAGAATCGCACAAACAACCATGAAGAACATCAGTAAAATGATGCTCAAATACTCAGAAAAAATGACATACCAAGTCGATATCAAGTGAAGAACAAACTTACAAAGTCGATTTGGTGTGTATTTGGCCGACCAGAGACAAGGGAATGAAGTTTTGGTGGAGTAGGAGTGGGGTGACGAGGATATGAAACGATGAAGAAGGGAGTCATTGGAGTATGCTGAGCAAATTTTTATTTATATGAAGGTATTTTGGACATTTTCACATAGGGCAAAATTGGAAGCAAAATAACAAGGTCCATTTAGAAAATTCAGGGGTCCATTTAGCCTTTTCCCTTTTTTTAATTATATATAACATACACATTACAAATGTAAAAAGAAGATTTGGTTAAGAATGGAAGTATTGATATTGTTTAACATAGATATCTAGTGCAGCTATTTAATATATATATATATATGGTAACTTACATTCCATAGATATATGTAATAGTGTTATCTTTATATGTATGTTATTGCAAAAGTGGGCCCCCTAAAATTGGGGGCCCTGGAGCTCAGGCCCGTACGAACTTGGTGAACACCTCTCTCACCATTTTGCCTACATGGCACATGACACATGCATGTTCTCTTCCCCACATCTAACCAATATACAATTTTATTTTATTTAAAAATTATATAAATAACACTCCACTATCCATCATGTATGCACTTTGAAATGCGTAAGATCGCATCCCTAAAATGTACCACGTAGATGAGTGTGGTTGTGTTGTGTGCAAGAAGTATGTGTAGCAGTTTTCTATGTTTCATCGAGATGGGTTCCTATAGGAAATCCCTGATTTTGAGGGCCAACCCAAGTGGGTATGGGGCTCACAGAGTCACAGTGCAACGACTGTGAATTTGCAGGTACCAGATATGGGAATTTTCTCTCTGATTTGGCTAAAGACCCCGGTTCATGTATTTGGGTATGAGTCTATAACCTCTATGTATATTTGCTTTAATGACTTTTAGAACTCTATACTGGTATGATTTTTAATGCATAAAGCATAGATTTGTTGATTTTGTGATGTCAATGCTGGAGTTCAACCTTTGATCAGCTGAAATTTTCATGAACACATTCTGGGTGTACATTTTCTTTACTCATTAACTGCTTTTTTAGTTATTGGGCATGTGGTGTTGGAGATTAGAATTGGAAATTTTATTTAGTTGTTGTAGCGTGGAGATCTAATAATTGTCTGGATCAGCGCATAATTGGAAAATATGATGAAAACAACAACAAACCCTCAATCCCAAATTGTAAGCTATACATAGATCAAACTCTTCCATAGCATTCGATTTAGTGCAATTAATAGTTTGCTTTCCAAATCCTTTAAATCCTTCTTAATAAGTGGTATTGATTATATTAAGATGGTATCAATAACATTCAAATCGTCATCTAAACTTTTTTATTGAATAATTATTATCGTCCAACATCCAATGACATTGATACTTGATTTACACTAGCATAACTAGGATCAGTCTCATGAGTGGGAAGCGATACTTCTCCGAGCAAATGAATAGTTTCTTCGGGGTCTTGTTCCATCCACGCGTGCTTCTGTGACACTCGTAATAATCCTTGGAGTTCCATTGCCACTTCCTTCATTGTAGGCCTTTCTTCACCATGTAGTCGTAAGCATTGCCTTGCAAGGTTAGCGATTTCATGAATTTCCCCTAGATCCCCTTCTTCCACAACTCTTTGATCAAGGAGTTCTATGAGACGATTTTCTTTCAATGATGAGAGGAAGTACATAGCTAGATTTCTTCGCTCTTCAGGCTCCTCAAAAGATAGAACTTTCCTTGCAGTTAATAGCTCCACAAGAACAACGCCGAAACTATAAACATCGCTTTTGTCTGTGAGTAGGCTTGTGTGCATGTATTCCGGGTCCAAGTATCCCATTGTTCCTTGGACTAACGTTGAGAGTTGAGTTTGATCAAATGCAAACAACCTCGATGCTCCAAAATCTGATACTTTTGCAATGTAGTTATCATCTAACAAGATATTGGTCGACTTCACATCCCTATGAATGATCGGTTGAGAAGCAGCCGAGTGTAAGTAGGCAAGTGCTCCGGCAGTTTCAGAAGCTATTCTTAAACGCTTGCTCCATGAAAGTGAATTTTTGTGCTTCTGATCATGTATGTGGTGGTGCAAGGTTCCATTTGTGATGTACTCGTAAACCAGTAATGGAACTTCGGTTTCGAGACAACATCCCAAAAGCTTCACCACGTTTCTATGGTTGATCTGGGAAAGGATAAGAACTTCATTTATAAATTGCTCAATCTGAGCTTTGTCGATTACCTTTGATTTCTTGATGGCCACAACTCTATTATCAGACAAAATTCCTTTGTATACAGTGCCATATCCTCCTTGACCTAAGATGCGATGTTCATTGTAGTTGTCGGTAGCCCTTTTGAGCTCTTCAGAGGTGAAGATCTTTACTGTCTCAACCGAGTGGTCATGAGAAGAAAGCTGTTGCCTTAAGAACATACCACCATTTTGTTGGAAGAACTTCTCCCTTGATTTCATAAGCTTTCTTTTTTGTAAAGCCCAAAATAGAACAGAGCTACCAATCAAAACAAGTAGAACCCCGAAACTGGTACCTACACACATACAATTCTGTTTGTAAAAAATAAAACCTCTAATATAATTCTATTACATTTGTTTTGTCAAAGAATTCTATTACATTCAAAATATGAATAGAAAGTTAAAAACCAACAAACTGCATCTAAAATAGAAATAGAAAAAATTACAATTAAAATTTCTTTTGAGTTCTTCAATATCACATACTTCTCCAAAATATATAATTAAATAGCAAGAGCTAACTCATGTGCTCAAAGTCATTTGTTTTTATTTATTTATTTATTTTTTATTTATGTGTGTGTGTTTGAAGTCATACCTAACTCATCGCATAGTTTATGATGGTTATAAGATTATTATTAGTTAATTGTTCCTTGAACCAACTCTTTAGAGCAACTTTATTTTAAACAATTGATCAGTATCCAAAACTTAATATCTTAAACTTTTATGCCCAATAATAAATGGAAATTCCCTAATATTAAGAACATACATTTTTTACTAGAAAGTTAAGTTGGTGAGGCGAAGTTTCAGACAGTATCTTGCATCCTAAATATTTGACTACAACAAAAGGCTTTTTTATTATGTAAACAATCAGAAACTAGTAAAAAAAGGTTGTCTTAGAAAATTGGCAGGTTCTTCTGGAAGGAACCTAGCTATGACCATCATGGTGTTGTATCTCCATATGCATGCATGTTTATCAAGTTTGGAAAAAAGACTTGAGTGACATGCTATTAGATACATTTGCTACACAGTCATTTATGCCCCTTTGATTGTGCATCGAGATATGCATTGCAAATATAGTATTGCAAATATAGAAGATTACCTATGATGAGTTGTGTGAGAGGGAAGTCCCTCTTCGAAGCTGTGCAACCTGATCCCCCTTTTTTGACATTTATGCCATCTCCATAAAACCCTGAAGGACAAGAACACTTGAAACTTCCTTCTGTGTTACTGCAAAGTGCCACACAAGAATTCTTTTCTGGATCTGCACACTCGTCCACATCTTTGAAGCACAAAAACAGACAAAGCAAACACTCTCTTAGAGAGATAAATTTTGGTTATAAAAGATTAATTGCTAAAGACAGTTTATATATAGTGATAGCGATGACAAAAAAAACTTCTATAGCAGTGGTTGCTGGTAAGAATTTCAATGCAAAATAGCTTGATTGTTGTAGCAACAATGAAATTAAATTAGTTAACACCCCCCCCCCCCCCCCCCCCCCCCCCCCCCCCCCCCCCCCAACCAAAAAAAAAAAAAAAAAAAAAAACCAGTTACCTTGGCATCCATTTAGAAGATAGGGGTTCCCCTCAAAACCTTGCTTACAGAGGCAATGGTATCCTGGTGCGTTCTCAGAGTCGGAACAAGTAGTGTTTCGCCCACAGGCATATCGAGTTGGATTGCCTTTCAACACTTCATTGCAAGTGAGGTTCCCTACAGCCCAGTCTATGACTACGGGAGGTGCTGCGACATTTCTATCACCATATTTATGCTTGTACTCTACTCTGTTAGGAAAACTCCACAAGTCCGCTACATAGAATTTGAACCACTGATCATCGGCTAGGAAGGCATAGCTACATGGATTAAAACTCCAGACTTTAGTATGATTATAGAAGCTTGCAAAGCTGACGTTTAACGAGTCAACGCCCTTTGGGATAGCTGTCTCACAACAGCCTATGCCGGTGCAGGATCCATTGATAACGCTTTTAACATCGGTGCAAAACGAAAGGCAACCGGTATGGAAATTATTTCCAATTGAGTCCTTCATAGTTGCTAGAGTGTCGCAACCGATGACCACGAACTTGTTCCGAGTATTGGAAACCTTGTAACCTTCGTTTAGAGTTAGCCACAGATTGAATGCATCGTTTGTGACGCTGCCATTGATAGTGTTACATCTGCTGGACATCCAAAGAAGAATTGTTAGCTGACCTTTTAATAAAGATATGTCGATTATCGGGATGGAGCCAAAAATATCTTGTTCCAAGAAAAGCAGTGGAGGATCAAATGTTTTGTTGCAGATGAGTTTGAACTTGGCTTCTTCGTAACAGTTGGAATCGTCACCTAACCCGAAAGGGTACGGTATGCTCACTTTACCACATTTGTCTTGGCAGCCTAACTTGGTTATTGAAGATGGAGGTGCTGCATCTGCTACAGACCATGCTAACAAAAGAAAGACCAACAGAACCCAAACCATTTTGGGTATTCTGCAAGGCTTGATCATCAAAGAAATAGTTTATTTACGTATTGTAAACGTTATATATTAGCATGTTTAGGCTTGATAGAATAGAAAATTAGTGAACTGGTGATATTGAAGAGTATAGCTATAAATCTGAAATCTTCTGCTTTGAATCATTCATACTCAGCCTTGGTATTTATTTTTATTAATTAGTAGCCACTTGTCCAACCAATTGTTGGTAATAGTCCCTTTCATGATAGACTCATTAATTTAATGAAATAAAGTAAAGAGACTATTTAGTTTTAACATGCTATATTTTTGTATCCTCTAAGAAGACAGCTGATTAAATTGACCCCCCATATAGAGTGACAACTTGAGATGGCCATCAGGTGTTCATAAATTACATTCCAGGGGGCATGTGAAAAATTAAATTACATTCCAGGGCGCCAATATGTCTGTCTTGTTGATTATTTATTTTTTACTCATCACAGTTATGACCTTCCGGCATTATATTAGAATATCAAGTCGACCTATATTCGCTTTGTTCACACCTGAAACAAAGGAAGAGGAAAATTCTAATATCAATATCCACGCACTATCTTTCTTGAAGTCACCCCTTCTGTACACTTTTTTTTGTTGATAAGAAACCAACTTATTACCTCCCAAACTTCCACACACAGATTTAAAACCCTCAACCTCATTCATAGGTGATCGCATACCATTAAGCTACCACTTGGTCTTCTTCTGTACCCTATATATTGTACATTGATCCCTCCCAAAAGTCTTGCTCTACTCACTCCATCAAAAACAATTCTAGAATACTATAAAGCATTAAAAAGGACTGAATTCTTATAAGACACTAGATCGAAGGTAGTATCCTAGATTGAGATATTAAGTGTTTTTATTCTTTTGGTTCCATATTAATATAGATCATAACCTGCGACTTTTATACACATGCAGTATAATCTGAGGGAGCCCAACGGCTTACCAAGGAAGTAAAGGAGAGCTTTAAGGAGGCATCGAAAGTTATAAATTCTATTTTTAGATCTTAAGAATCCTAGATTTAGATTTCCAATCATAAAATTACGTGTTTTTCAAAAGGATGTTCCATAACGCTATAGACGAGTCGTGACCTTTAGTGTGCTCCTGGAGATGTGCATATCAATGACATGGCTAGATGCCAGTGCAACCGACGGAAGTTGGTAGAAAAAGCTCCAAAGTAGTTAAGTTCGGAATTTTTGTTTCAGTTTGTAGTCTCGATAAAATGATGTTAACTTCCACACTGAACATTGTAATTCCGTAATTCTTGGTTTGTTGGAAAGAGGATCAAGAGATAGACAACATGATGTGAATATTGTGAAGATTCCAATGGTTCAAGGGGAAAGTTGATCAGAAGTCACTACTTGTGCAAAATCCATAAATCTGGAGAGTAGTTCAAACTTTAGTATCTCGAATTGAGGACAGTTAAAGTTGTTAACTCATGCTACATTGACGAATAAGTTACTAGCTGTTACATGATAAGCGAATAGAAGTCAAAAGGAGTTAGAGGGGAGGTGAAAGGAACTGTTCCATCCTAAGACTTCACCATATGCTCAGTACATTACAACAACAACAAACAACAACATAACCTTAGTTCCAAATTAATTGGGGGCTTAGTACATTATAACATGTGAAATTAATCAATATGTTGTCTGTAGTTTTTTTTTTTTTTTTTTTTGCCATTTAATGTGTTGTCCGTAGTTAATAATAGTTTATGTTTGATATTCTTATTACCATGACTAAAATTAAATATGCATGCTTATCTCTTGACTGGTTTTGTATGCTTTGACGTGATATACATGCTTAATTGTTGGTTGCTATATCCACATTGAATGTGATGCTGTGATCCGTGATTGGCAAGATTAAAATGTATATCCATGACATCAAAGGTATATATGTTTATTCATGTTTTGTTGCATCATTTTGTGTCACACTAAAAGCATGCTACAACATTACCAATCTGTATATCGGGGGTGTCTTGATCTTGCCGAGTACATATTTTCTAAAAATATCAAAGGTTTGTCGCTATTAGGCAGGGCATTCCATCGGACTTAAAATAGTAAATAGTACTATCACTATAAATATGAAATGGAATGATCCCTCCATGGTGGTGGTCAATAACTGAAATGGATGGTTGGCTTCCATTAGAAGCAAATTAATGAATATTGTTATGTTAATGTTTGATAACTCGCGTCTTTCCCTTCTATTACCTTTACTTATCTGAGGTTAGAGTACCTCTGTACTTGTAAATGTTTCTGTTGGTACTTATTTTATTTATTTTTGAGATTTGATACATATTTTAAGTTGTCATTGATGATTGATGGTTCTTGCAACTAGTAGGCGGGATATCATTTAGTCTTTTCTTTCGTTTCTTTTTTTTTTTGGTGAAATCATTTGGTCTTTTCTGAAGTAGAATAAATTTACTTCTTTTTCTAGTCTTAAAACATGCGGCATGGTAGTGCAGTTTGCATGATTAATTATTTGCTATTCATTATTGAATGAATGGGGTATGAGGACTTAATTACATTATTTGATTGTTCATAGTCCGAGGTTGAAGGTATGCTTTAAATTACGTATATTCCTCAATTTCAGGGACTTGAGGACTTAGTTACATTAATTGTTTGACATAAAAACAAAGATATATCTTGATGTGTTCTTTGTGTTTGTGTGATTTTCTTTCTTGCTGTCTTTGTTCTCAGAAGGTTGTTAGTTGTTACACCTAATCCTTCCATTTTGCCTGTTAACTGTAAAAGTTGGGTATCTTTCATCAAAACTGTTTCCTTAATTTGTTTTATATTTAAACTTTTGTTTGATCTTTATCTGTTTTATGGGAAAGTAGGTCCTCCTACGCATCCTTTGGGGCTTTGAGTAGTAAGCAACATCACATTTAAAAGAACTTCCATCAAGCTATCTATACTTAGAGAAAAAATTGCACCTTGATAAAAACTAGTATTACTAGGATTTGTCTCATGAGCGGGAAGGGGCATTTCCCAAAACAAATGAGTGGTTTCTTCATGGTCTTTAATGAAGTTTTAGAAAAGCAATAAATAAAGATAAAGTTATTATTCACTCTTTTCCATTGATGAGCTTGGTGCTCATTAGTGGATATTTAGAGAAGAATTACAATAACGTCTAATTAACGACTAGTTTCTGTTGGAAACATTCCTAAAGAATTATGCTTGAGATTAGGCATCATTCTAAAATTTGGAAGTAAATCAAAATAAAGAATATTCCTAAGGAGCTACACTTGAGTTTGGAAACATTTTGAAAGTCAAATTGTTGTTTCCTTTTTGTGAGCCTTATCACCTTCCTTCAAGCTGGTGAGTGGAAGGAAATGAACTCCTAGCTTGTTACGAAAAACTTTGAATGCACGCTTCAAAAGAGGTTTGGTGAAAACATCAGCAATTTGAAGATGAGATGGGACAAATTTTGTGACTAATGCACCTGCAACAACTTTGTCACGAACAAAATGGTAGTGAAGTTCAATGTGCTTGGTACGAGCGTGAAAGACTGGATTGATTGTCATGTAGAGCACTGAGATTGTCACTCAATAGTTGAGGAGTAGTAGAGACTGGCATGCCAATATCATGAAGAAAAAAAGTAATCCATGTAAGTTTATCCGTTGTGGTGACGAAGGAACGATACTCAGCTTCAACGCTGGATCGAGCAATTGTAGATTGCTTTTTTGAAGACCAAGACACAATTTGATCCTATAAATATGCAGTATCATGTAGTACTATAGTAAGTGGACAATCGACTTAATCTACATCACAAAAACCATTTAAAGTAAATGAACGTTAAGAAAGAAAACGAAGGCCATAACTTATTGTGCCATTGAGATAACGAAGAATGCGCTTGACTGCACAAAGATGTGCAAGTGTAGGTTGGTGAAAATGTTGGCACACTTTGTTGACAACATGAGTGATATCTGGACGAGTGAAGGTGAGGTATTGAAGGGCACCAACAATACTTTGATATTCAGATTCATCAACAAGTTTGTGGTCTTTAGGTTGAGTAGGGGGTTTAAGAGCAGTAGGAGTGGATAAGTGAGAGGCAATGAGCATGATTGTGCGTGCGTGCAGATCTTTAGTATATATTGTGAGAGGAAGATACCACCTAGGAAATACTCCACTTCAATTTCACTTCAATTCCTAAAACGTAATGAAGGTTACCAAGATCTTTAAGTGCAAACTCATTGCTAAGTTGATGAATAAAATTACTAATAAGAATGTCATTGTCCCTGTGATAAGAACATTATCAACATAAACAAGTATGAACCAAATCATGCTTATGTCGATATGTAAATAATGAACAATCAGCTTTGCAGCGAAAGAACCCTATAGCTAGTAAATATTGTGATAATCTATCAAACCAAACGTGTGGTGCTTGTTTTTAAGCCATAAAGAGTTTGTGTAATAAACAAACATGATTAGGATAGGAGGCATCAACAAAGCCTCATGGTTGTTCCATATACACCGTTTCTTTAAGAAATCCATAGAGAAATGTATTTTTAACATCTAATTGCTTAATGGATCAATGTGAAATGACTGCAATTAAGGGTATAGTGCGAATTGTTGTAGGTTTATGACCGGACTAAATGTTTCTTCATAATCAAGTCCATGGACTTGAGAGAAACCTTTGGCAATAAGACGAGCTTTGTATCGGTTGATAGATCCATCTTCATTATATTTTATACAATACACCTACTTGGAGCCAATAATGTTAGTATGAGGATGTGACGGTCCCAATTTCTGAAGCAATTGGGGACGCCCGACCTAGACCTGCATAGACTCCCGAGTTGGTACCCGACGAGTCTATGCACGCCTAGTCAGCCTCAATTCGTTCATTTACAGTTCAAAATATGAGTTATTAGATTATAAGACTTATCAGATCAGTACGCATCGGAATTGAACTATAATCATTCTATAACTCAAACGGAAATCAGGAATTTCTAATAAATGTGGAACCCCGAATACAAGATAAACATGTAAAGCCTAGTGACTATAGTATGATGGGGGCATAAACATGCTATCCAAGTCTCACAACCCAATTCCATCCATAATGTTTCAAAACAACATATGAAAATAAAAACAATTACATACTACGCAGCAAGGAAAGAAAATCATCCCCAAGGAGCGCTCAGAGGAAGTTACTAATTGCTGGTCCCTTTCCCTTGCCGTTACCTGTCCTATCTGTACCCACCGTCACAAACTAGATGGTGAGCAACTGAGAGAAATTGAAAGTAATGCCAGAAGAATATAACAATAATTCACGAATTTCCAAGTAAAGCAGTGTAAATATCATGCGGCAATTGAAAGGCAGGAAATATAACAAAGTGCATGATAATCAGACTAACAGATAAACGATCAAAATTTGAGTGTTCCAAGAATAAAAAGTGGTCATAAGTGGTCTAAATCCACAACAATATCCACAACAGCGATGTCGCAACATCGATAACAACAATATCCACAAAAATTCAGTACTTGGTATCACACAATCACTAAGGATGGTCACACACTTCTGCAGAAGTACCCGCGTTATATCCCTCTAGTGCAGACCACAAGTACTTTCGAGACACACACTTATACCAAAAACACACAACCAAGGAATAGAATGGAATGTTAAGCATGAGATTAATTCAACAATCACAACAACATCAAGATATGAAATCACATGGTATTTTCTTACTGGCTTACTAACTTACCTGGTACATCGCGTACCCATCGCACTCCCGCGATCCTAACCCTTTGCGCGAGTTCCCAAACTACTTGCCAATGGTTTGAACCCCAATAGGTTGATAGTCAATAAACAACTTTAGGATAACCCCCAAAGTTTTCCAAAATTTTTTCATATTTTTTTAGATTTTTCCCCATTTTTCCCGAATTTATTTATTTTTAATTTATTATTATTATTTTTTTCTGGTCGGGTCAGCGCTGGGCCTGGTCTAGCTTCAATTGTGGTTCGTTTCATTTTTTTCCTCCAGAGACACAACGCGTCTGGACACGGCGCCGTGGGGCATCTTGCCCACAGCGCCAGTCGCGGTGAGTCGCGGTGCCCAGACCAGTGGGTCTCTTGTCGAGGTTTTTGAACCCCGGCTAGCGTCGCCTCGTTCCGCGCCTTTCCCCAACGTGTATGGGGTCCATGACCATCCAAAACTGGCTTTGGATCGTCGTGGAACCCCCGGAAACTTGTCTGAAATGACAACACCACTCCAAACGTCGCAACTCGATGTATCACATAACACACGCGTAAAACCAAACTCCGCTACACAAATGGGTGTTGAAAAATATAACTTTTTGACAAATGTTTAAGAGGTGATCACTGGAATTAGAGCGTCTAACTTTTTCTCAATCCAACACTCTTCGCTCGATCAATTCCACCTCCAAATCCATCAACTCCACCAACGAACTAGAAAAACAAACATTCCAGATTCAACGAAGAACAAACAACGAAGCTGAAGAAGAACATTGAGAGAGAGAGAGAGAGAGAAATGATGAAATGACAAGGCTCAACTAGGGTTTGAGTGGAGAATGCGAGCTTTCGATCTGCAAAGAGAGTGCAAACAATCGAGTAAGCAAGATTTGTGGACAATTACAGGCTCAGCTAGGGTTTGCGAGGAGAGTGCAAAAAGTCGATCTTTCGTCCGCGGCCGCGGCGGCTGCGGCTGCATCTTCTGCGCCGCCTCCTTTTCCTCTAGCTGCTACTCCTCCTCATCTTCCTCTTCGTAATGGTGGCAGATTGCTCATTTCTCCTCGTCTAATCGACTCTCTGTAATGAGTGGTTAATCAATTCTCTGCTCCAGTGTCTCTGATCATCTAAGAAGATGAGATTCTCTACTCGATCGCTCTCTCTTTGTGAAATCTGGATTTTCATCTGAAACTCTGGAAATTGGGGTTTCAAGTGATTGAAGAGGAAACCCTAATCTCTCTCGTGAATACTCATGAGAGATGAGTGATGTCATTAAAAGTACATTTTGTTATTGTAAAACTTAACGACACTTATAAAATGTGTTTTTAGGGTTCAAATTTAAGGACACTTCAAAATTATGTGTCCTTAAAGCTTTAAATCTAACAAGTAAAAATTATGTATCTTTAAGCTTTAAATCTAACAACACTTTAAAAATTATGTGTCCTTAAGTTTCAAATCTAGCAACACTTATAGATTATGCGTCCTTAAACTACAAATTTAACAACACTTGAAAATTATGTGTTTTTAGCTTCAAAGTTAACTATACTTATTTACCAAAAAAAAAGTTAAGGACACTTAAAAATTATGTGTTCTTGCTTCAAATCTAACATCACTTATAAAATTATGTGTCATTGAGCTTAAAAAGTAATAGCGTCTTTAATGAAGGCACATTACTTTAATGAAATTAAGTAGATATTTATTTTTAAAATGCTACATTTTAGTAACCTCTAAGAAGACAGCTGATAATATATATTGATCCCATATATATAGAGTGAACAACTTGATATGGTCATCAGGTGTACCTAAATTAATTACCTTCCAGGAGGCTTGTGAAAAAGAAATTACATTCCATCATCCATGGCGTCGATTTCTCTGTCATGTTTATTTTTTATTTTTACTTTTTTTTGGTAAATTTTTTATTTTTTACTCATCACATTTATGACCTTCGGGCATTAAATTAGAATATCAAGTCTTACTATATTCACTTTGTTCACACTCAACACGGAAGGAGATGAAAAAAATTCTAATATCAATATCCACACTCTATCTTTCTTGAAATACTCTTTTTTTTTTTTTTTTTTTTTTTTTTGATAACTTTTTTGTTGTTGGTATTGATAAGAAACTAACTTATTACCCCCAAACTTGCACATATAGAGATTTCAAACCCTCAACCTCATTCATACGTGACTACGCTACCACTTGGTTGGTCTTCTTCTGTATCCTTTTTATCATTGATCCCTCCATAAGTCTTACTCTCCTCACGCCATTAAAAACAATTCTAGAAAAGTATAAAACATTAGAAATGACTGGATTCTTAAAAGACACTAGATCGAAGGTAGTATCCTAGATTGAGATATTAAGTGTTTCTTATTCTTTTGGTTTCATATTAGTATAGATCATAACCTGCGACTCTTATACACATACACGCAGTATAATCTGAGGGAGCCCAACGGCTTATACCAAGGAAGTAAAGGCAAGCTTTAAGGAGCCTCAAAAAGTTATAAAATCTATTTTTAATTAGATCTTACAAATCCTAGATTTAGGTTTTTAACCGTAAAATTATATTATTCAAAAGGATTTTCCATAGGAAAATGATAAAATGACCCACTTTGGGCGCACACTTGGAACGCACACTTTGTCTTTTAGTTCATTTATGGTATTTTGTTAGATGTAGGCCCACACCTTGGGAGACAAAAAATAGCTATAAATGGGCTAAAAGACAAAGTGTGCGCTCCAAGTGTGCGTCCAAAGTATGTTAGATTATCATTTTCCTTTTCCATAACGCTAAAGACGAGTCGAGGACCCTTAGTAAATAGTTAAGTTTGAAATTCTTGCTATAATTTTTAGTCTCGCTAAATTGATCTTAACTTCCACATACAACATTGTAATCTGGCAATTCCTGGTTTGTTGGACAACATGATGTGAACATTGTGAAGATTCCAATGGTTCAAGGGGAAAAAGTTGATCAGAAGTCTGTACTGGCTTAAAATCCATAAATCTGGATAGTATTTCAAATTGGGGATAATTAGAGCTGTTACTTAATTCATGCTACATTGACGAACAGGCTACTAGCTTTTACATGATAATAGATTCGAATAGAAGTCAAAAGGAGTTAGAGGTGAGGTGAAAGGAACTGTTCCATCCTAAGACTTAACCATATGCTTATTACATTATAACATGTAAAATTAATCAATGTTTTGTGCATGGTTAATAATAGTTTGATGTCCAAAATTCTTATTACCATGACTTAAAATTAAATATGCATGGTTATCTCTTGACTGGTTTTGTATGCTTTGATGTGATATACATGCTATATTGTTGGTTGCTATATCCACGTTGAATGTGATGCTATGATCCTTGATTGGCATGATATATACCCATGTCATGGGAACCTCATTTACAACTAATAGATTTTAATTCAACACATTAATCGATGAGTCATAAATGCACAAAACATTGAGGTTCTCATGGCATGGGTATATATATATACACACAGTAGAATTGATTTAATGGTATAAATAGATTTTATTGTTGGAGATCTTGAATTTCATTCCATACATTACATATGTTTTTAGTAAAAAAGAATTATACAATTTTTAGTAAGAACATAACAAAAAATTGAAGAATTTTATGCAAGGGATGTTGGGCAGGGAATCCCGCGGGACGAGAACAATCACCGTCCCAGCCTTACCCCGTGGCCCGCCCAGGGGAGAACATAATGCGGGGAATCCTTGCCCCATCAGGGCGGGGCCTGCGGAGAACGAGATTCCTTGCCCCACTTGCAACTCTAGCTAGACTCATACTCGTAACTTGGGTTTGATTGGAGAGAGATTTGTTGATACCTCGTACGCGAAGTCCTGATTTGGGTCTTGTAGATGAAACAAACTGTGCCGGGACGCGGGATGGTATCAATAGTATTGAGGTTGGTAGACTGGATTGGGAGGGGCAACCCAATGTGGGTATGGGCGTCACAGTGTAACGGTTGTGAATTTGCAGGTACTAGATTTGGGTACGAGCCTCTATTATATTTATATATTTGCTTTAATTACTACTTTTAGAATCCTATACTTGAGAGTGTTTTTAATGCACAAAGCTTAGATTTGTTGATTTTGTGAGATCAATGTTGGAGTTCTCAACCCTTGATTAGCTGATATTTGCATGAACACATTTTGGGTGTATATTTTCAAAACCAATGAATAGCATTTTTAATTATTGGGCATATTTTCGAAACCCATGAATTGCTTTTTTTCAAGTAGGTTCTTGTTAATGTGGATGGATCAAACTAGGTTGGGAGGCCTTCTCCATATGAGGGCCGACAGTGCCCGAGTGTAGCGCCAAATATCATGTGGGAAACCAAATAAATACTCCCTCTTGTCAAAATTATAAGTTGTCTCGACTAAAACACACAAATTAAGACAGTGTAGTTTACATATATATCCTTTGACATAAAATGAGTTGAAGAATTGAAGAATTTTAATTGTAATAAACGTTTGGGTTGTATAATGGTAAAATGGGTTAAAAAACAATAAATATACTCTGAAATGCAGAAAATGACTTATAATTATAGAGGAGGGTTTCTGCCAAAAACGACTTATAAAAATGACAGGAAAGAGTAAATCTATGTTTCATTAAAAAAATGTTGTCACCTAAAAGTCTTTTGAATAATCATCGTCCGATATCCAATGGCATTGATACTTGATTTACACTAGCATAACTAGGATCAGTCTCATGAGTGGGAAGCGATACTTCTCCGAGCAAATGAGTAGTTTCTTCGGGGTCTTGTTTCATCCACGCATGCTTCTGTGACACTAGTAATAATCCTTGGAGTTCCATTGCCACTTCCTTCATTGTAGGCCGTTCTTCACCATGTAGTCGTAAGCATTGCCTTGCGAGGTTAGCGACTTCATGAATTTCCCCTAGATCCCCTTCTTCCACAACTCTTTGATCAAGGAGTTCTATGAGACGATTTTCTTTCATTGATGAGAGGAAGTACATAGCTAGATTTCTTTGCTCTTCAGGCTCCTCAAAAGATAGAACTTTCCTTGCAGTTAATAGCTCCACAAGAACAACTCCGAAACTATAAACATCGCTTTTGTCTGTGAGTAGGCTTGTGTGCATGTATTCCAGGTCCAAGTATCCCATTGTTCCTTGGACTAACGTTGAGAGTTGAGTTTGATCAAATGCAAACAACCTCGATGCTCCAAAATCGATACTTTTGCAATGTAGTTATCATCTAACAAGATATTGGTCGACTTCACATCCCTATGAATGATCGGTTGAAGAATTGCGAGTGTAAGTAGGCAAGTGCTCCGGCAGCTTTGTGAAGCTATTCTTAAACGCTTGCTCCATGAAAGCGAATTTTTGTGCTTCGATCATGTATGTGGTGGTGCAAGGTTCCATTTGTGATGTACTCATAAACCAAGTAATGGAACTTCGGTTTCGAGACAACATCCCAAAAGCTTCACCACGTTTCTATGGTTGATCCGGGAAAGGATAAGAACTTCATTTATAAATTGCTCAATCGAGCTTTGTCGATTACCTTTGATTTCTTGATGGCACAACTCTATTATCAGACAAAATTCCTTTGTATACAGTGCCATATCCTCCTTGACCTAAGATGCGATGTTCATTGTAGTTGTCGGTAGCCCTTTTGAGCTCTTCAGAGGTGAAGATCTTTACTGTCTCAACCGAGTGGTCATGAGAAGAAAGCTGTTGCCTTAAGAACATACCACCATTTTGTTGGAAGAACTTCTCCCTTGATTTCATAAGCTTTCTTTTTTGTAAAGCCGAAAATAGAACAGAGCTACCAATCAAAACAAGTAGAACCCCGAAACTGGTACCTATACATGAAAGTCGAAAAGATGTGGATATAATTAGGTGGATTCGATATATGGCAACAAAACTAAACATGTCGAAATGATGTGTTGGAACAGGGAAACTCTGGCTATTACATAATATTGTGATTCAAAAGAGCTTTTTTGAATCATTAAGCCAATTCTTCATGTGGTTATTTTAGGATAGCAAATTAAGATTGATTAATTACCTAAGATGAGTTGTGTGAGAGGAAGCCTTTCTTGAAGGGTGTGCAGCCTGATCCCCCTTTCGTAGCATTTAAGCCATTTCCATTATATCCCGAAGGACAAGAGCAGTTGTAGCTACCTGGTGTGTTAGTGCAAATTTCCACACAAGAATGCTTTTCTGGATCTGCACATTCATCCACATCTTCACAGCACAAACACAGACAAAACCAAACACTCTTAGATATGAATAAAATCCAAACACTAATTAATTTTCTATAAACAGTTTATAGTGATGAGTTATCCACCAAAAAAAAAAAGTTTAGAGTGATGAGTTTCCTATATGATGAAAAGTTTCTAATAGTAATGACAAAAATCGTTATTGTTTAGAACATCTAACTTCAATTTAATAGTTGCTGCCAAAAGTTTCCTTTCCTTATAACTTAGTTCTTTTAACTAATTAACTAATACCTTGGCATCCATCTGGGAGATAAGGGTTCCCCTCAAACCCTTGATTACAGAGGCAATGGTACCCTGGCGCGTTCTCGGAGTCAGAACAATAGGTGTTTTGCCCGCAAACATATTGTCTTGCTTCCGTGCAATTGAGATTTCCGATACCCCAGTCTACCACCACTGGCGGGGCTGGGAGACCCATATGCTTGTACACCACTCTTTGAGGAAAATGCAACAGGTCTGATACATTAAATTTGAACCACTGAATATCGGCAAGGAATGCGTAGCTGCATCTACTGAAATTCCAACTATAAGAATGATTATAATAGCTACCAAAGAGGATATTTATGGCGTTGACGCCCTTCGGGATGGCGGTCTCACAACAACCTATGCCAGTGCAGGATCCATCGATAATGCTATTAACATCAGTACAGTAGGAAATGCAGCCAGTCTGATAGCTCTTCCCACTTGTATCCCTCAGAATTGCCCGTGTGTCGCAACCGATAGCTATGAACTTGTTGCGGGTGTTGGAGACCTTGTAGCCATCTGTTAAATTGAGCGTCAAGTAGAACCTGTCATCGGTGACAGTGCCGTTGATGGTGTGGCATTGCCTCGAAATCCATAGAAGAAGTGTTAGTTGTCCTTGCGATAAGGATATGTCGATTATTGGAACCGAATTATCTCCTTCCATGAAAAGGAGAGGGGGATCAAATGTGGTGTTGCAGACGAGTTTGAACTTAGCTTCTTCGTAACAGATGGGATCGTCGCCTACACCGAAAGGATATGGTATGCTGACATTACCACACTTGTCTTGGCAGCCTTTTTTTGTAATTGGAAGTGGCAATGTTGTTGCGTCTGCTGCTGCTAGAAACCATGCTACAAAGAGATTAGACAACAGAGTAATCCAGAGCATTTTTTATATCATATAAAGGCTTGGCCTTGCTTTGATGAATTGGTTGATCATTTATATATATATATATATATATATATATATATATATATATGCACTTGGAATTGTAAATGTTTGACTAGCAAAGTTGAAACCTTCTTGTTTGAATCATTCTTCCTTTCACCAAAATAATAATAATAATAATAATAAAGACAGATCTGGTTCCAAAAACACATTTGTCTCTTTTACAGCCCCATCTCCTTCTCTCCAAAACCCTAAAAAAAATTTTGATTCACTTTGGTAATTTTTGTTCTTGAACCACATTCGATCCTCTCAACAATCGGCAGTGGTTCCAATAAAATCCCTTTTGCTCTTTGTTCATTCAATAAACACCAGATCTAATCGGGGTTTTTAAAGATTGATCTATCCTGGTTGCAGTGCATCTTCATCAACTGTATTGCGTTGATTTGTGTAGCGCACTGGATTGTTTTGTCTTTAGTTTTTTCTTTATAGTTAGTTTTCTTCTCTAGTTGGAAGTCCTTAATTTGTCTTCTCCTTATTTAGATGTTTTAGGTCTTCTCTTTGTTGGGAAGTTTTATTATTCATTTTGTAGTTCTAGTACTTTGTATATTGTCATGAGTTTCAACGTTGTAGAAAGCAGTCCCTAATTGTCAAACTGTTTTAATTTCGAAAAAAAACAAATTAATGGCAGATTATTTGCACAAATAGGATTAACAAATCAATGTACTTGATTCCATGTTTGGTCCTGCAATGAGCCAAGAATGATTAATGACATTTCAATTTCTCTTCAAAAACAATAATAATAATAATAATAATAATAATAATAATAATAATAGTAATAATAATAATATATATTATTATCATTAAACCAATTATGTACGCATTGGTCATGTTTTCAAAGTTTATTTACGCGTTGCAAACGTTATAAATTAGCATGTTGGGCTTTAGAGAACAGGAAATTAGTGAATTGGAGATATTGAAATGAAGAGTATGGCTATTTATTTTAAATCCTTTGCTTTGATTAATTCATACTCAGCCTTACAATTTGTTTGTTTCAATTAATAGCCAACCAATTGTAAGTAAAAGTCTCTTTCATGAAAGGCACATTAATTTAATGAAATTAAGTAGATATTTATTTTTAAAATGCTACATTTTTTTTTGGTAGGAACACGGCCCAAAAAATGGGCCGAGAATTACATTGTGCTATCACACTTATCTTGTGCTAACAAGAGGGAAATACAATTAGGCTCTATGTCTAATCTATGAGCTTCATACTGTAATCCGAGCGCATTCTTCGCTAGGAAATTTGCACAAGCATTAGTACATCTGGGGATGTATCTAATGTAGCTACCCTCCATCTGATGAAGAGTCCGTTGAATCTCCTCGATCTGGTAGTTCATGAAAACTAGAGTATGACAAGGATCCATGAGCGAAACAGTTTCTAATGAGTCTGTCTCGATCACCACCTTAATGAGTCCTTTCTCATTTGTCATGTGGACTCCGTACCATAACGTCCAAATTTCTGCTAACAAAGGTGATAACTGCCCAACTTGACTTGGAAACTACCACTCAAGTAACCATCACCCAAAAGAAGTTAAGAGTCAAATAGTGTGAAATGGAGTCCAAACATCAGTGAAAATCACCTTTTCAAAAACCATAATCAATCCAGACAAAAGCCTTCAACTACTCAAGATTTTACAGAGCCACTATATTAAAGTATACAAGTTCAGAATTTCTTATAAATAGTGCATCAACACCGAAAAAGAGACTATGAACAAAAAGTGCAACACACTATCCATAAATGTTGACTAAACAAACTAAAGAGAGACAATCAGACTTAAATATGAAAACGTGGAACAACACATTGGAATAACTCAATTGATTTAGCTATAAGCACTCAGTCAAATCTTTTTATTTAAGAGTTTTCCTAAACTTTCGCCTTTATGCGTATATGCACTCTATTTTCTCCAAAAATTTTAAAAGTAGTACGGTCCCTACTCCATTTCCAGTGGAATATGCTTCTCACTTTTTCCCACCACAAGATTCCCTGCTCCATTTCTATTGGAATCTGTGGGACTCTCTAAAATTTTTTAGAAAACTCTTGTTGACCCTTCTCACTTTCACTATAATCAAACAAGTCATCCAATGTCCGTTCAAGTTTAAGTCATTCCCCAAAAAATGGTCAAGTCATATGAATTGATGTCTCAAGTGAGCTACATTCTCGTTCTAGCACCCTAGAAATCTGATAACTTGCAAAATAGGACTGCCTGCCTCTTTGGTATCTAGCACAATGTCTAAACTTCATACTGGCTCTCTTATAAGCAACGTCAAAGATGTTGGACAACACTCTAAATTAAGTACAACTCCTAATATTCAAAAGGGTTCAAGTCTCAAAAGTAGCTTAATTTCAACTCATATCCACAATAAAAAACACTCAACAAGGTTTTAGGCAACTCTATATGCAACAAAATAACTTTAAACATGCATAGACTCAATAATGCAACAAAATAACTACAAAAATGCATGAACTAATATAAACTACTACTAACCTAAATGATGTAATGCATAACATGTCATAATAAGAAAATGAGGTGAAAAGAAAAGAAAAACACCACCATAACTTACCAACCTATGGAATACGCATATAAAATAATAAAACGATCATACCTGTCATGAGTTAATCCCATTCATTCAACACTACACTATACCTGTCAAACACCCACAAACTTATCCCAAACCTTGTCCTTAAGGTTTAAAACAAGAGTGAAGCTATCAACTACAAAATGAAAGGAAAAGAGGTGAAAAGAACATGGAAGGGGAGAAATAAGTAATGGGAAATGACATGCTAAAATAAATATGCAAAACCTAATGGACTAAAATATCTCATAAAATATAAAGCATGGTGACAAAAATGCTCAACTCAAGAAACTACGGGAATATACATACCAATACCTCCAGCAGACTCAAAAACTAATCCTAATAAACTAAACACAAGAACTTACCAAATCCCAAATAGACTAACTATATACACGAACCATGGAGCCTCAATAGTGATATCGGGCTCTCAACTCCAGTGCTTCAACAAAAGTGTATCAAACACCTGTAAATAGTTACAAACGGGATAATGGTGAGTTCGCCAAACGGATATAAAAACAAGCAAACTAAAAAGATAAAAGATAGAAACTTGGGCTGCCTCCCAAGAGCTCTTTTAGTTAGAGTTGTTAGCTCGACTTCAGAATCATGCGTGCTAGGTCATGCTGTCCCACTTGAGCATGTCTCGAGTGATTCTCGTACGCGCAGCTCCACCAGGGGAGAAGGAAACACTATGTGTCAGCAAGGGGGGTGGTGGAAAAGTCTCACCAACTCTAGGTACCTGACGACCATCTTGCTTGTCCAACCTAATCTCATCCTGAAATGGTGGGTCAAAAACATGCATAGCAAACAAGCAAGAAACATCAGTAGGAGATTTAATAGTGTTTAAAATATCAAATGTAACGATCTCACCATCAAACTCCATAAACATGGTCCCACCAAACACATCAACCTTAGTTCTCGCAGTCCGTAGGAAAGGTCGACCGAAAAGAAGAGAAGGTAAAGCATGGAGAGAATCATCTCCCATATCCATCACATAAAAGTTAGCCGAAAATATAAAATCATGAATCTTGATTGGGACATCCTCGATGAACCCAATCGAGTGTACAACCGACCTATTAGCTAGGTGGATTGCAACCTGAGCGTCCCTAAGAGGACCATCATGAAGAGACTCATATAATGAACTGGTCATGACATTTATGGAAGCGCCAAGATCACACATGACACTCTCAACAGTAATATTACCTACCTTACAAGAAACAGAAAACATACCAGGGTCTGGACATTTGGGTGGTAGCTTTCTCTCAATCTGCTCCTCTGGTACTTCATGTACCCCCAAACTTACCTCGTCCACGTCTGTGCATACCTGCTTTGGGGGATCCTCGATCTCAATGACCTGTGCAACCTCCTCAACCTTCTACTGAATATCTACAATCTGCTCAACTAGGTGAGGTAGAGGGATGTCTGCCGGTATCTCAGGATCTCTGCGTTTCTGGAACAACTCCGAAAAGAATCTCTGCGGGAAAGGAGCTCTCATCAAGATCTCACGTCGCCTCCTCGCCTCTGCCTCCTCGTCCTACTCAGGTTTAGTGTGATGCTCTCTACGGACTACCTCACACTCCTTAAGCTCGCTCTCAATAGCTAATGATGCGACATTTACATATGCCTTTGGGTTAGGGATGGGTTGGGCGGGCAATCTACCCTGGTTCGTGAGTTTACCTACCTCTTTAGCTAGTTGCCTCATTTGAACTGCTAAGTCACATACAGTAGCATCATTAGTTACTTTATACTGTGTCATGTCTGTTGCAAGGTTGTCAACTTTAGTAATGAGTGTCCTCATCATATCCTCTAAGCTTCTGATAGTTTGAACAAGTTGGGGCTGTGGAGGGAGGGGTTGTCCCCTTGGAACAAACTGTGAGAAGTTCTGATTATGTGGCTTATAACTCAAATAGGGGCTTTTAACGGCTTGATTATATGTATCACCATTCGTATTGCCGAATTGATTCATATGAGGGCCTTGGAATCCGTCACCTAAAGCGTTAACTTGTTCTCCGAACAAGGTGGGACAAGAATCAGTAGTATGGTCAGAAGTGTCACAAAAGCCGCAAGTCTTGGCTTGAGCTTTCTCAGAAGTAAGGAAACGCTCCATGAGATCAGTGAGTTTGTCAAGCTTCCTATTGGTACTGCTTGACCTACTTCCACTGAAGATGTATCTAGAAGGCTCCTCATCCTCATTGTCGTCAACATATTGACGAGATTGACTAGCCATAGATTTAAACAACTCGAACATCTCGTCGGTTGTTCTCTTCTTATAGGCTCCACCACAGGTGTTGTCATCATGCGCTTCTTAAGGGACCTAAGACCCTTGTAGAGGAATCGGACAAGAGAGGTTTTACTCTGACCATGTTGGGGACATTGTGCAATTAGTCTTTTGAATCTGGCCCAATAGTCATTGAAGGTCTCTCCCTTTTTCATCTTGATATTACATATCTTTAAGATAAGCTGAGATGACCAGGATTCGGGAAAGTATTCCCTTAAGAATGTTGAAATCAAGTCATTTCAGCAAGTGATAGATCCCGGGGGGAGGTGAAACAACCACTCTTGTGCTCTGTCTTTAAGACAGAACGAAAAAACCAACAATTTGACTTCATCTTCCTGTGCTCTAAGTGGCTTCATCATTAAATATTTGGAATCAAAATGTTTGATGAAAGTCACCGGATCTTCACGATCCAAGCCATGGAAGGAAGGTAAAAGGTTTAGGAAACCAAACTTAAGCTCAAAGTCTCCCCTACGTGCAAGATATGCAATGCAATAGGGTTGATATGCAAAGAGAATTTGCATCTCCTGGTTTTCCATCTCAATGGTGATGCAGGGCTCATCATGTGCTAGTGCACGTGCAGGGATACACATTAGATGCGTGTGGCTGAAATTGGAAAATTAGAGGTCCTCTCGGTCCTAATGGTGTACTATCCTAATTATTCCCTTTATTTTAATTGTTCCCCTTATCTCGGGGAGGACTGTGGTCGTTATCTTCCATTTCTGGAGAATATGAAACGCTAGGAGTAGCTTTGGATGCTTGCTTCCATTGGCACACTTCTCTCGCGTTTCGTCGGCAAGTCTTCTCGATCTCTGGATCAAAGGGTAGAGAGGATCTGTGGAATGTGATCGACGAAGACTCCTATGCATAAAAGAAAAAAAAAGAAAAACCTAAATCAAGTATGAGCTAGTCCTCGGCAACGGCGCCAAAATTTGACGCGCGTCGTAACACGTCAAATATAATTTCTGATTCCTAGATCGAAAACTACAAAAGACTGCAGCAGTGGCAAGCTCCGGGTTGAACCTTAAGGACTAGGTAACTGACTTCGGTTTCTAGGGGAGAAGAGAAAATATGGGATTTTGTAAAACTTTTGGAAACTTTGAAAACTTTGGAAATAAAGTAATGCAATGGAAGAAAATCTAGGTATTCAGCTTCACGATCTTTGCAATACAACTTGGGATTTATTCCATTAATCCTTGGTTTATAAAATATATGAGACTAATCTATAATCTAGTGCAGCTATAGATCTGGTGACGCACTCGGTTCCTCACACTTCCTGATGTCGGCAGCCAAAGTACGAGTGTTGACTACTTCCCTAGCCAAACATGTAACCTAATCGCTAGTGCTCCAGATTTAACGCGTTGGCCGCATTACCTAGGTTTGTGAAGGCACTACACCTAGACAACTGGATCGCTAGTGCTCCCGATTTAGCCTAGATCCCTAAGGTACTTGATCGGTTAGCCAATTGTCACAAGTTTGAGTCTACCGCGTGAGGACGGATGTTTCAACTTCAATGAGTGATCAATCTAATATGCATGCACAACGCTATACACACAATCAAACCTAACCCTATTTTTATAAACAGAACCAAAGAGAATAGACCATAAAAAAATCAAGAGAATTAAATATAAATAAACCTCATAACATAATCCCAAGTCGCAAAGCTTGACCGATCCACCTTCAACCTAGAGGAAGGAGATTAGCTAGACATAATCAAGCCAAAAACCTAGTTTCTAATGTAAAACCGAAGTAAAACAAGAGTTTTTTCGTTTGAGAGTCTATTGGTATTTATAGGAATACCCTAAAGTGGGTTGAAAACATAAAAATCCTGAAAAGTAGGTAAAATCCCAAAATTTTAAGTCTTCAGGGTGGCAGTGACGTGTTGGCGGCATGTTCACAATGTCCATAAGACATATTTTTTTAGCTCTCTGGTTCATTCGTATGTGAGTCACGCCGTGAGAATTTGTTAATCACGACGTGACAAGTTTCTTTGCCTTGCAACGCGATTTTGGACCACTTAGAGGTCGAAACTGAAGAAGCTTGTAAGACTTAAAAATATTCATCTTAGAGTCTACTTTCTAACAAAGGAAACGACAAGTCATTTGGATTTGAGATGAGGAAGTTATGGCTTTTATACTGAAGAAACTTGACTAAACTTTGCCAACTGTTTGTTACTTTTTTGAGCCACTTCAAATCCGTATCTCATGATGCTTATGAGAGATGAAAATGTCCGTCTCAAAGTCTTTTTTCTAGCAAGACTAAAGTTGAGTCGTTCTGACTTCGGATGTGAAAGTTATGGCTTGTGAACTAAACATCACTCAATTAAATTCATAACACGCCTTTTTCTCCAAAAATGTCCGACTCATGTAAAATCCCTAAAACACATAAAACAAGTATTTATCACTTTAAAACAAGATAAATATAGTCTATTAACTCCTAATATCCTATACTAAATCATGCTTAATGAACATTTATCAAAAACCATAGATGAACTCTCTTCTATCATCTCGCAACAGCCCTGCCGCGGATGAGCATGCGAGGTCATTCGTTACTACCCCATCAAACTTCAGTTTAGCCTAACCCTCATCCGGTTTCCTCCATCGTGTCTCCCTCTTGTTTTCCCTTCAAGACCAACATGCGTGTTCGAGCGCCATATCTAATGATCTCATATGTTCTATCTCGAGCTTGAGAAATCACCTCCATAACTGATGCCTGGATACCTTTGAAGACAAACTCATTTCTTGTGAACCAAAGAACCAGCACATGACACCAAATAGGATCTTCCAAGAAGAGGCACCTTCTTTCAGATTAGAGTTCAACCATTCTCTTTGGCTATCACTAAAGAAGTTAGGACTCTATCTTCCCATCAAAAGATTATCCCAGACCGTTCTTGCTATAGGGCAATCCCTAAGGACGTGAAGAACCAACTCTGATTCTGCATTACATCTACAAACATCGGAGGTATTAATTTGGCATTTTACAACACAACATGTTAGTAGGGAGGCGATCATGTCTAGCCAACCATAGGAAAGTCTTGATTCTCTGCGGACCCTCTCAATCCCACACTGACCTCCAGCTTGTATCATCAGATTGGATATCTTCATTGGTGATTCGCTCATAAGCCTTCTTAACTGAAAACTTCCCAGACTTGTTGTACATCCAGGAGACCCTTCCATTCCTTTGCTAATATTAGGGTGAGGAGTGGCCAAGATTTTGTTGCACATCTCACTAGGTAGAATCTGTGCAAACTTCGAGAGGTCCCAACTTCCTGAAACTGTGGTATAATGAGCCACCTTCTGCTCTACGTCCCTGTTAGAAAGTGAAGTAGTAGCATAGGGTAGGAGAGAGTCCACGTTTTCTACCCACTTCTCCTTCCAGAATAAAGTTCCTTATCCATCTCCAATAATCTTAGTAAGGCCTTTCTTGAAGATAGGCCAAGATTGGCATATACTCTTTCATACCAACGAGGCAGGGTGCCCTACTCTCAATGAAGGTTTCTCATTTGTCAACTTGCAATACTTCCCTCTAATGACTTGGGCCCATAAGCACTCTTTCTTAGTATAAAAATCTCAGCAGAGCTTCCATATAAAGGCTTCATTGTTGTCCTTTGCCTTTCTAAACCCTAGCCCCCAGGGACTTATTATAACACAAGACCTCCTATCGAACTAGGTGGACTTTCCTTTTCATGTCGAATCCCCAGATAAAATTGCGCACAATTTTATCAACTTCATCGCATACCATCAGAGGGAGTTTTGCGGTCTACGTCTGAAACAAAAGTATAGATTGAAGACATGCCTTAGCTAGCATCACTCTGTCTACTAGCGAGAGTTGTTTCGTTTTCCACCCTGAGAGTCATGCCCTCAATTTATCAATAATGTCCTTGTAGGTGTCCTTCTTCAATCTTTGATGGAGGATAGGAGACCCCAAATATTTTCCCAAATTCTCTATCATTTGGAAGCCCATCCTATTGTTGATTTGCCTCTTCACATGTGCAGCCACATTCTTAGAGAAGAAGAGCTTTGTTTTCTGAGCATTAATCTTTTGGCCAGAGTAACTGCAAAATTTTGCCATAATCTTTTGAATTATTCGTACCGGTGACATGTTAGTTTCCGCAAAAATAAACATATCATCCGCAAAGAACAAGTGTGAGATCATGGGACCAGTTCTACCTAGATGAACTCCACGCCATTCTTTATCATCAACGCTTTTTGGATACCATGAGCCAACATCTCCATACAGAGAACAAAGATATAATGTGAGATGGAATCTCTTTGGCAAATTCCTCTAAGAAGACAGCTGATAATATATATTAACCCCATATATAGAGTGAACAACTTGATATGGTCATCAGGTGTACGTACTTAAATTACCTTCTAGGGGGCTTATGAAAAAGAAATTACATTCCATCATCCATGGCACCAATTTCTCTGTCATATTCATTATTTATTTTTTACTCATCACTTTTATGACCTTCGGGCATTATATTAGAATATCAAGTTGTCCTATATTCACTTTGTTCACACTTGACATGAAGGGAGATGAGAAAAATTCTAATATCAATATGCACACACTATCTTTCTTGAAGTACCCTTATCCTGTACACTTTTGTTATTGTTGTTGTTGTTGTTATTGATAAGAAACTAACTTATTACCCCAAAACTTGCACATATAGAGATTTGAAATCCTCAACCTCATTCATATGTGACCACATATCAAACTATTAAGCTACCATTTGGTTGGTCTTCTTTAATACCCTTTTGATCATTGATCATTCATAACCATTTTGGTCTTCGCCTTTCATGACCAACGAAGACTTCTGGAATATTTTCAATACTCACCTCGCCCAGAATACTTATAACCCTCATAATCTAATTCGATAAGAGAAGTTAAATTTTAAGTACAACTCGTCACATGTCGAACATCCCGAATCGTTATGATGCGTCTTTTTTAAACGACTTCAGTTGAACTTCACCGACTCCCAATATCGGTCTCAGAGAGCTGTCAACCATTGACATAACTTCACCACCCATACAACTCGATAATTATCGATTCATGCCCTATGTATGCACACATGTCCTGTGGCACTGTTGTCAATTACCCATTCTCCCTTCTGACACAAATCCTATTCTTTGTTGGACACATAGGATAGTTACTATCAGTCTTAAGAACTAAAAAATTGTCAGCGCCGTAACGACCCTAAAATTCGAACTCGTGCCATGTGTCATTTCAAGGTCCTATTGTGGGCCCAGCTAGCCGTGGTGTACTTGTTTCGATCCTCAGGAGTCGACACCGAGGTATGTTATGTTTGTCTGGCAGTTTGTACTATTTATTTATCACCCAAATATTAATTCCAATCTTCCAAACGTGCGAGAACGTTTGTGAATGCGCATAAGCATTAAGGAGCGAGTTCGACTCGGAAAAATATATGTTAAGGGTGTAGGGCGAACTGTGACGGGTAATTGGGAGTCCGTGGGACTAAATAGACTAAAACACTGACAAACTACAATTAAATAGAATAATTAAACATTATGTAACGTGTCCGGTACGTTAGTATGGTCATGAGCACACGACGACATGAGTCGTGTTGCGGTACGGGTGCTGGAACGCCCGGGAATACTTTTTTGGTGCTAGGAAAGAGATAAGGTCAAGAGATCAAAGTCAAGGTGTCGCCTAAGTGAGTCATGAGAGTTGGTAGCTAGTGTGTGTATGAACCATTGGATGAGCCTCGGGATACGTACGTGTGAGATGATGAGGAGCAACTATATATAGATATCAACTTTTCTTTCTCCTCCAATTGTTTTTCTCATCAGACGAAATCGGTTTTTGAGCAAGGATTTTTGTAGATTTCACTTGCGAGACGAAGGCCGGGGAGCGTGTATAAACGTAAACTAAAGTGAGATCCTGGATCACCTCATAGTTACCTATGTTTTCACGCCTGTTTTACGGTTTTCGTCACGATGGTTTTGGACAGCATGATGAAGTTTTGATTTTTCCTGAGTTTTGATTTTGGTTTTATGATCAATGAGGGTATTTTAATGAGTTGCTATGATACTTGTGGATGTTTGAAGTTACGTGGAATTTTTATTGGATTTTTGGAGATTTTAGATGAATTATCGGATCGATGGTTTTGTAGACGTTTAGACGAGGTGTGTT
Organism: Stephania japonica; assembly: GCA_039657345.1. NCBI lineage: Eukaryota > Viridiplantae > Streptophyta > Magnoliopsida > Ranunculales > Menispermaceae > Stephania > Stephania japonica. The sequence goes on along the minus strand of CM077564.1, from coordinate 10,744,626 downwards.
GATGGTTTTGGGTTCAGTTGGACGTCCCTACAAGTTTGGGATAGGCTCGGAATGCGCGAGATGAGCCTGGGTTTCGTAAAACCGCAAATTAAGATTCTATTGTTTACGCCACGAGGGACGCCGTGGAGCACAAAGCCCCATGGCATCGGTCACGACGCCTAGGGTAGAGGCCCTAGGAATTCAATTTTTAAGTGACGGCGTGGAGAGGTATACCCCATGGCGCCACTCACAGCGTACAGTAATGAGAGGGAATGGTTTCATGCTTTAAGTGACGCCGCAAGGTTCTGACCCCCACGGCGCCACTTGCGGCGTGGCACTGTTCACCAGTCCAATTTTTTAGAAAATTTTTGAAAAACTTTGGGGATCTCTCAAGAACCCAAATGGGTCCTAATACGACCCAATGCTCGGGTAATCGACCCAATTACGAGAATGAATAAAATTATGGAAAATTGGATAAAATGAGAAAATTAACGAAAATGAACCTAAAAGGATGTCGAGTAGCCAGAGGAGCACTGATTTAAGTCATAGGTGTTACTCTTGATAGGTATATCATTTAGTCCTTCGACTTGAGATTACCATAGACTTCAATATTAGGAGCATGGTAATTTGACACAATCAAATGTTGTCTTTAAACGAACGATTATAAAGATTGTGATTGGTTATCATGTGAACAATATGTGAAGGTGTGTAAAGAGAGAGATATCAGTGGATCCCTCGATATGTTAAATTGTTAAATAGCCAAGTCTAAGTGAATTGATATGATCAATGTCACTTGGATGTTTTCAATCTATCTAAAGATTGAGACTAGATTGAACATTAAGGGTGACTTTCCATGCCTTATATTTAATCAAAGGATATCGCACGACAAAAGGATATGATATACGTTATTCATTAGGTTGTATCGATTTTGATATTCATGCTACTTGGGTAGTCATAATGCCTAGCTAGAGACCGCTTATGACTTGTGTACCAAAATGGTTTTGGTTCACTACCAACTTCGCATGAACCTATTGGGTCTCACACAAAGAATGGCTTTGCACAATTTCAAATGGTCCAGAGTATTGAATTCTATAAGATAAAATTCATAATATATAAGCCCTTATGATTCGTTATATGATAACTTATTAATAGGGATATATGTGTAATTTGCTTAAACAACGTAAATACAATAGTTGTATTTCGAATTATCTTAAACATCGTAAATACAATAGTTGTATTACAAATAGGATTTTAAGTGAGAGCTTATCTACACAGGTGATACCCAAAAACGTAATAGAAGAATTTTTGTTTTTCCAATTTTTGTATTCTCTGGATTTTGGGAGAGAAAGAAAAACATTTTCAATCTCTCTTAGAGCTAGCACTCCAAATTGTGGTCACCGTTCGTGTATGGATTTCTGATAGAGTACATGCCCTTGAATGTCTTAAAGATCGAACAATCAGAGAAGGAAATCATAAATCAAGGTACGGTTTACTTTTGTAGATATAGTTTAATTAAACTTATTTGCTATCCTGTTGGGGTTTTTCAAAATTGTTTTGAATTTTTCAGTGGTATCAGAGCCTTAGGCTCGGTTGTATTAAAAGTTTGTATGTTTTCTCTGATGTATATATGATATATGTGTGAAAACATGATTGTGATTAAGGTATATATGATATACATATAGGTTTTGTGATAGTTGTTATCAAGAATTAATTTTAAAGCATGTTGTTAATTTATATATTTGATACATATGCATGATGTGGTTCATTGATTGAATTCATGTTTAGTATATTTCGATTAACATATGTTTTAAATTGAACAATTCAAATTTTGTATGTTCCATGATAGAAATCATGTTTAGGTTAATATGATTGATTTAATATGATTCTGTTGTTGAATACATTGTTTGTTTTGTGAAATAATCATGTATGTCTCCATGATAGAAATCATGTTTAGGTTAATATGATTAATATAATATAATTTTGGTGTTGAATGCATGATTAATATTTCGTTCCTTAATTCAATTGTTCCTCTTTTGAATAAGAATCGAAATTACCATTGATTATGTCTCATTGTTGTTATCTGTTAGTATATTCCTATTAGATAGGAGATAAACTTGTAATCGGATAAGAATAGTAGAAAACCCTATATGATAGGTGAGATGTATAACGAATTGGAATTGGGTTAGGATTCCAAATTTATTAAATTCTAATTGGATTAGAATTCCATGTATCTTAAATTCTAATTGGATTAGAATTAGATATTAAGTTAGAGGTGGGCCCGTATTAATTAAAAACGTTTAAATTAAATTTTGAAAATAATAATAAGGGGCAGTTTTGGTCAATTAAATTGACTAAAATAATGAGAAATTTTAGGCGATTTTTGATTTTCGGAATCGGAATAGGATTTTGTACATAGTATTAGAAATTTCCTAACTTGTTTGGTGATTATACATTCCATGTAATATATGATATTTATTTTTGTTTATGTTATGATCACTAAAACAAATAAAATCACTCTTATAAATTTTAAGTCAAGTGCCATCCATTCTCAAACACTTGTCAAGGCTTCGATCACATCAATATGGGTCTGCCCTTGCATAGTGTATTGTGTTATCTTGGTGAGGCAAGTTGAGTAACGGTTACTCTATTATTTGAAATGGTTAGACTTGATAAAGCTATCAAAACGGTTTTGAGCTTTAGGCACAAGATAAGATAAAATATGCTAAGACATAAGATGTCATAATCTCATAAAAACAACTAAAAGTTACATATGATGTAATTGGTAAAAGGTACCTTACCTACATAACCTAATTTAAAGTGTCATGCCTTAGCTGTCTTTGAATTTGGTAAAACATGGGTTTTAGTCCCTTAAGTTAACATAGTGTTTTTAAGGAGGGTTGTTAATTTAGTGGGAGTCTATTCCTCTATACTAAAATGAACTTTTGCATAATCTTTGTTGTAGATTAATGGCTTCATCAAATCACACTAATCCCTTGTCACTGTAATCCATCCTTGAGAAGGATAAGTTATCTGGGACAAAATTTCTTGACTGGTTCAGAAACTTGAGAATTGTTCTTAAGCATGATCACAAGTTGTACGTCCTGGATGGTCCTATTCCTGAGGAACGACCAGCCAACACTACAAGAGCCATGAAGGATATACATACCAAGCATGTCAGTGATTCTATTGATGTTGCATGCATTATGTTGGCAACCATGGTTCCTGAACTTCAGAAGGACATGTAACACATGGAAGCTTACAACATGGCTATAATGCTAAAGGAAATGTTTCAACAGAAGGCTATGCAAGAAAGGTTTGAGACAGTCAAGAACCTCCATTCTTGCAAAATGGCTCAGGGTGCGTTAGTTAGCCCTCATGTTCTAAAAATGAAAAGTTATATTGACCATCTTGACAGACTTGGATTTCCCATAAGCCAATAGTTGGCAACGGATTTGATCCTTAATTTATTACCTGATAGTTTTTATCAATTTGTGATGAACTACAACATGAATAATATGGAGAGATCTATCTCAGAGTTGCATTTGATGCTCAAAACTGATGAGCAGAATGTCAAGAAACCTACTGCCAATGTGTTGATGGTTTAGAAAAGAAAGGCTTTGAAGAAGAAGTCCAAAAACAAGACTAAAGTTGCCAAGGGTATTGTGCCAGTCACAAATCCTGTGGAACAAGTTAAGCCTAAGGTTGCTTCTACTTCACAGTCCCAAAAGGAAAAAAAAAAGAAGGAAATTGTCATTTCTGTCATACACCTGAGCATTGGTTAAAAAATTACAAGCTCTATCTTGAAGATCAAAAGAAAAAGAAGAGTAGTGTGACTACTACTTCAGGTATTTATGTTATTGAAGTTAACTTGTCTACTAGTGATATCTGGGTATTGGATACCAAATGTGGTTCTCACATTTGCATTAATGTGCAGGGTCTCATCAAAAGTAGAAAGCTAAAGAAAGGAGAAATTATTCTACGAGTCAAAAATGGAGCAAAGGTTTATGCGTTCGCTGTAGGATGCTATGAGTTGTCTTTATCTAGTGGACTAGTTTTAATTTTAAATAATTGTTATTATGTCCCTACCTTGAGCAAAAACATCATTTCAGTTTCATGTTTGGATTTGGATGGTTTTAATTTCATTATTGCGAATAATAAATGTTCTATTTCTCATAAAGACGTTTTTTATGCAAATGTTGATTTGTGCGACGGTCTTTATATTCTAAAGATGAAAAGGTCCATAGATACTCCTGTTTTTAACGTAAATACAAAGAGATTTAAATCAAATGATTTGAATCAAACCTACCTTTGGTATTGTCGACTTGGCCACATAAATGAGAAACGCATTTCTAAACTCTATAAAGATGGACTTTTAGATTCATTTGATTTTGAATCATATGAAACATGTGTATCTTGTTTATTAGACAAGATGACAAAGAGTCCCTTTACTAGACACAGCGAAAGGGAAAGTGATTTATTGGGTCTAATACATACTGATGTATGCGGTCCTATAAACACAATGACTAGAGGTGGTTATCAGTACTTCATTACTTTTATTGATGATTTTAGCAGATATGGTTACGTGTATCTCATGAAACATGATGGTGAATCTTTTGGGATGTTTTGAACATTTCAGAATGAAGTGCAAAATCAACTTAGCAAAACTATTAAAGCACTTCGATCAGATCGAGGTGATGAATATTTGAGCCAAGAGTTTGATGATCATCTTAGATATTGTGGGATTGTCTCACAGTTAACTCCTCCATCAACTCCACAATGGAATGGTGTTTCTGATAGAAGAAATCGAACTTTATTGGATATGGTTCAGTCTGTGATGAGTCATGCAGATCTTCCTATTTCCTTTTAGGGCTATGCCTTAGAAGCTGCAGCGTTTACACTGAATCGTATTCCTTCTAAAGCGGTTGATAAAACACCACATGAGAAGTGATTTGGGAAAAGACTAAGTTTGTCTTTCCTTAAGATTTGGGGCTGTGAGGTTTTTGTACGACGACAAATCTCTAAAAAATTATCAGCAAAATCTAACAAGTGTGTATTTGTTGGTTATCTTAAATAAACTAAAGGATACTACTTTTATAATCCCACTGAGAACAAAGTGTTTGTTGCTCGGAATGGTGTCTTTATGGAAAAATAGTTTATTTCAAAAGACAACAATGGGAATAAAGTTAGTCTTGAAGAAGTTCAAGAACCACAAATAAACACTCAACCACCAGTGGGAGATCAACAAAGTCTTGAACTAGTTGAGCCTCCACAGGTATCATAAGGCCCGCGTAGGTCTGATAGGGTAAGGCATCAGCCAGAGAGATTTGGATTTCTTATTACTGATAGTAGTGAAGTATTGGTTATGGATCAAAATGAACCTACTACTTATCAGGAGGTTGTGTCTAGCTTTGAGTCAGATAAATGGCTTAATGCCATGAATTCTGAGATGTAATCCATGTATGATAACCAAGTTTGGAACCCGGTTGATTTGCCTGAAGGTGGTAAGACCATTGGATGTAAATGGGTTTTCAAGAAGAAAACTGATATGGATGGCAATGTGCATACTTATAAAGCACGGCTAGTAGCAAAAGGTTTTAGACAGACTTAAGGTGTTGATTATTATGAGACTTTTTCTCATGTAGCCATGCTTAAGTCCATTAGAATTCTAATTGCCATAGCTACATATTATGACTATGAGATATGGCAAATGGATGTCAAAACAGCTTTTCTAAATGGAAAGCTACTTGAGGACGTGTATATGATACAACTTGAAGGGTTTGTTCATCTTGAGAATTCTAGGAAGGTGTGCAAGCTTCAAAGATCTGTTTATGGATTAAAGCAAGCTTCTCGGAGTTAGAATCTTCGTTTTGATGAAGCAATTAAGGAATTTGGTTTCATTAAAAATGAAGATGAGCCTTGTGTATACAAAAAGGTCAGTGGGAGCTTGGTTGTTTTTCTGATACTGTATGTTGATGATATATTACTCATTGGAAATGACATCCCAACCTTGCAGAGTGTCAAATATTGGTTAGGGAAGTGTTTCTCAATGAAGGACTTAGGAGATGCAGCCTACATCCTTGGAATTAAGATCTATAGGGATAGATCTAAAAGGCTGATCGGCCTAAGTCAGAGTGCTTAGATTGACAATGTACTGAAAAGGTTCAGTATGTAAGACTCTAAAAGTGGGTCGTTGCTAATGTCTCATGGAATAACTCTTAGCAAGACTCAATGTCCAAAAACTAATGATGAACGAGAACGCATGAATATAATTCCATATGCATCTGTTATTAGATCTATCATGTATGCCATGTTATGCACTCGACCTGATGTATCATATGCTTTAAGCGCAACAAGTAGATGCCAGTCTGATCCCGGTGAGAGTCATTGGATAGCAGTAAAGAACATTCTTAAGTACTTGAGAAGGACTAAAGAAGTGTTCTTGGTCTATGGAAGTTTAGAAAACGAGCTTGGTGTAAATGGTTACGCAGATGCAAGTTTTCAAACTGACATCGATGACTTCAGATCGCAGTCTGGATATGTGTTTACTTTGAATGGAGGCGCAGTGAGCTAGAAAAGTTCGAAGCATGAGACTGTGGCCGATTCTACAAATGACGTTGAGTACATTGCAGCATCCGATGCAGTTAAGGAGGCTGTTTGGATCAAAAAGTTCATATCTGAACTAGGTGTGGTTCCAAGTATTGCTAACCCTGTTTGCTTGTAATGTGAAAATAATGGGGCTATAGCACAGGCCATGGAACCAAGATCTCACCATAGATCCAAACATATACTCAGACATTTTCATCTCATTAGAGAAATCTTTGAGAGGGGAGACATGAAGATTTGCAAAGTTCCTATAGAAGACAATGTTGTAGATCCTTTGATGAAGGCTCTTCCACAAGTGAAGCATGATGGCCATGTTAGGTCATTGGGTATTAGATACATAAATGATTTGCCCTAATGCAAGTAGGAGATATTGGGGCATGTGCCCTAGGTTAATCTACAAACATTGTTTATCTTACAGTTTTTTAGTTAATAAAATAGAGGTATTTCATTTGTTGTTTTATTATAAGTGATTGCATGTTTACCTTGTAATAAAATCCATGTGTATTTGTTGAAATATCCTAAATGTCCCTAGTCGGTCATTATACTGGGATCTATAATGAATTAAGACTAGTGTGAGTCTCGATTGATGGTCATGTGATGATCATACGTATAGGGATACAAATCGAGATCATGAGTACTTGTTAAGGAACAAGGTACTGGACCGACCCGCGATGAAAACACCACATGGATTCAGTCATAGGTGTTACTCTTGATAGGTATATCATTTAGTCATTCGACTTGAGATTACCATAGACTTCAATATTATGAGCATGGTAATTTGACATAATCAAATGTTGTCTTTAACCGGACGATTATAAAGATTGTGATTGGTTATCATGTGAGCAATATGTGAAGGTGTGTAATCAAGAAAGCATTTGTTCCTACCAAAAAAAAAGCATTTGTCGCTCTCGTAAAGAGAGAGATATCAATGGATCCCTCAATATGTTAGATTGTTAAATGGCCAAGTCCAAGTGAATTGATATGATCAATGTCACTTGGATGTTTTCAATCTATCTAAAGTCGAGACTAGTACGATCAAACATTAAGGGTGACTTTCCATGCCTATTATTGAACAAAAGGATATTGCACGACAAAATGATATGATATACGTTATTCATTAGGTTGTATCGATTTTGATATTCATGCTACTTGAGTAGTCATAATGCCTTGCTAGAGATCGCTTATGACTTGTGTACCAAAATGGTTTTGGTTCACTACCAACGTCGCATGAACCTATTGGGTCGCACAAAGAATGGCTTTGCGCAATTTCAAATTGTCTAGAGTATTGAATTTTATAAGATAAAATTCATAATATATATAACCCTTATGATTCGTTATATGATAACTTATTAATAGGGGTATATGTGTAATTTGCTTAAACAGCGTAAATACAATAGTTGTATTTCGAATTTACTTAAACATCGTAAATATAATAGTTGTATTGCGAATAAGATTTTAAGTGAGAGCTTATCTACACATATAAATAAAAGGTGATACCCAAAAACGTAACAAAAGAATTTTCGTTTTTCCAATTTTTGTATTCTCTGGATTTTGGGAGAGAAAAAAAAAATGTTTTCAATCTCTCTTGGGGCTAGCACTCAAAATTTGGTCACTGTTCGTATGTGGATTTTTGATAATGGACGCACGCTTGAACGTCTTGAAGATTGAACAATCAGAGAAGGACATCACGAATCAAGGTACGATTTACTTTTGTAGATCTAGTTTAATGGAACTTATTTGCGATCTTGTTAGGGTTTTTCAAAATTGTTTTGAATTTTCCACAGCGTATGAACCCAAAAACCCAACAGGTACTGGGCTACAGCTTAGGCGAAACAGGCTCTTGAGTTTTATTGACACCATCCATAGAAATTTCATGGAGGTATGTATTTAGAGGCTGCGGAGAAATACATGCAGAGTCACGCTAAGATTCAAGATGTATTGGCTATACCGGATCACATGAGGCCTAGTATATCATCAACTTTGTTATTTGGAGAGGCTGATGTTTGGTGGCATAGCATTTTGGCTACGAAGGGGAAACCCAAGTACTGGGCTGAGTTTAAGGAAAGGTTTAATGAGAAATACATTCCTCTTTCAGTCCTCAACTTGAAAAGGACTGAGTTTCAGAACATTAGACAAGGGACTGGCAAGTTAGTGATGCAGTATATGGGCCGGTACCTGCGACTAATGGAGTATGTCGGGGGTGTAGCTGATATTGATACAGGACGGTAGAGTGATTACCTACGCGTCTAGACTGTTGAAGGTTCACGAGAAGAACTACCTTATGCATGACTTAGAGTTGGCGGCAGTGGTGTTTTCACTGAAGATTTGACACCATTATCTCTATGGAGAAAGATTTGTGTTATTCACCATTATCTCTATGGAGAAACATAGACGTTGGATTGAGTTCCTCAAGGATTATGCTTTCTTGTTAGAGTATCACCCGGGGAAGGCTAATGTTGATGTTGATGCATTGAGCCGCAGAGGGGTTGAGTCAAAGATTGTTACTTGCCAAATGACACACGAGTATGGGTTACTCGAGGTGGTCGAGGTGATGTATTATGTTGATATTCCGACCGATACCAGGGTGTTGATTTGTGGGAAAATGAAGACTCAAACTGTCTCTATTCAGAGCGTACTTGATGGTCAGCGGTTGGATAAGAAGTATGGGAGATTTTTGGAGTTTGCTCAGTCCAGATAATCTAAATTGGAGTCAGTCGATAGACTCATGCCTGAGATTTAGAGTGCGACTATGGATTCCATCAGTGGTTGATCTACGCGACGAGATACTTTATGAGAAACACCGCTCACGTTGCATGGTTCATCCGAGCAGAACCAAGATGTATACTGATGTGTGTCATCTTTTCTGGTGTCCATGGATGACGACAGATGTTTCTGATTACATTCAAGAGTGTGATATTTGTTAGCAAGTTAAGGCTGAGCATCGCAGTCCCGGTGGATTTTTACAGCCACTTCCCATTCCTAGTTGGAAATGGGAGCGTATTGCCATGGATTTCGTTAGTGGGTTACCTCGATCTCAGTGCGGACATGATAACATCTAGGTGATTGTGGACACGTTGACTAAGTCTGCGCACTTTATACCGATTTTGACCACACATCGAGTGGATAGGTTGGCGAGTTTGTATCAGAAAGAGATAGTTTGATTGCATGGTGTTCCATTATCGATTGTGTATGACATAGGGCCACAGTTTACATCTCATATCTGGCAGAGCATGCAGGCGCAATTCAGTACGCAGTTAGATCTAAGTACAGTCTATCATCCACAGACTGATAGACAATCAGAGAGACAGATTCTGATTCTCAAGGATATGTTGAGGATGTGTGTGCTGGAGCATGGTGGATCATGGGAGGAGTATCTTCACTTTTACGAGTTTGCCTACAATAATAGTTATTAGGCCAGTATTGGTATGGCACCATTTGAGACATTATACGGGAGGTCGTGCAGATCTCCATCTTGATTGGTAGAGCGAGAGGATGTGGCAGTGATTAGGCCTGAGATTGTAGTGGATCACATAGAGAAGATACGTCTGATCAGATTGAGGTTGAAAGGTGCGCATGACAGACATAAGAGGAACTACGATATGTATCACGGGGAATTAAAATATCAGGTCGAAGATTATGTTTATTTGAAAGTGTGACGACCCTTCCCCGACCTAGGGTTGGGTCCCTGACCCAGACCGCCACTTAAGCCCAATGCCTAAACTAGGCTCAAATAACGGTTTGGCACGCCTAAACAAATAAACTTGCAGAATACGCATTGGCCAAACAAAGGATAATAATTGCAGAATAAATATAAAGAGATATCTTAAGCCAATAAATTTAAGTTCATAAAAACATTAATGAAACTATACATGGATTTGTATTCATTTAAACTAAACAAGGTTTATTAAAGCTCCCAAGTGAATCAACTAAAGGTAACTAGGATTCAAGCTACCCAAAGAACTATTTTAATTTTAACCCAAGTTGAATAGTTTCAAAGTCGAATATACATAATATATATCAACAAAGGCTCACATTAAAAGGAGACTTCAAGCTCATCTCTCCCTTATATCAACCTAGCACTGTCGTGGATACCTGAGATGTAAGTGGGTGAGCTAAAATAACCAACAGAGCTCAGTAATACGGAGAACCTGCTCAACCATCGTATATGCAAGTAATAGTATCATGGTAGCAGGATTTTATAAGCAGTAAGCATATAATGAACCAACAAGCAATAACATGGGTATAAGGTTCGTAAACTGTATGCAAATATGATTCTATCCTTTCAGGGCGTATAAGACATATTCATGAGAGTCATTAAGTTATGACAACGATAACCATTCATATCATTGAAAGCTTATTTTAGAATTCAACAATACATAGCATAATTCTTCATCAATAGCACGTAAGGAATATATTATGATTCATTATCCATGGCAAAATAGTGATTGACAAATCATTACATAGATTCAAGCTTTCATGCAAAGGAGGAGGTTTCGTGAGAGTATATACTATAAAATATTGTAATACGTATAATCATCGTTCCATTCAATGCATACTAGATATTGGTAAGAATTCGGTGACCAATTCTCCTACTCTCGAGGTGATGGAAACTACTAGCTGGCACACAGGCCTTATGTGCCCTCTCGTTCGTTTCATCAAATTAACAGTATATTCGTCCAAGCCATCACCGATGCACATCCCTATGTTTTAAGAGTACAAGAGAAGGAATTCCAACTCATGTCCCTACATGACACACTTATGAATTCGTTCAGTCAAGTAAAACTCACGGTGGCGAATTCCAGAAACATCCTGGGGCATCGATGACCCTCGGTAGTACCACGAACATCCTGGGGCAGTTATATAGAATTACTTGCTAATAAGACCCTCGGTGGAACTCCACAAACATCCTTGGGCCACGAATAATATTAGATGGGAAAAGCAGTGCATTCACATTCCATAGATATCTAGATTTAAGCCAATACCATGATGCAACCCATAAATCCCAAGTCTTTTAATTCAACTTGTGAATCCTAGACATAACTAATAATCAAGTCATATTTGATAATTGAGCAAGCTCCCCACTTACCTGGACTCGTCGCGAATCCTAATCTCGATCCTCTTGCGCCAGGGGCTTGATGTGAACCTTCGCGTGAAATTAGACAATTCATATAAAGCTCCACATCAACATTAATTTCCAATTCAAAGTTATTCAATTTACTAGTCTTCGGGGCCCACTAGTGTGGGTCCCGCAAGTCCAACAAGTTTCGTGTCTTCTTGGACCTTCGTCGAAGTCCCATGTAGTGTGTCGAGGGTGGGGCCTACTGTCGGGTGCGGGTGTGCGTTCCCGGTGAAGCCGAGGAGGGGCTGGGACATTCCAGCCCCTTAAACTCAATGTGGAGGATTATTGGCCCCTTGTTGAGTTCAGGGGCCTGTCTAGCCAGTCGGACCGGCCTCTAGATGGTCCAGGGGTCAATCGACCCCTGGTGAGCGAACCAGAGGGGCACAAAAGTGTGCCCCTATTTCGCTTGGGTGGGGGAGCGTTGGCTCCGCCACCCACCTCGGTGCTGAAGAGCGTCGAGGGCGGCTAGCGACTGGCCAGGGGTGGTGACCTCTTGCCAGCCGCCTGTTGAAGTGGTGGTGGTTGGAAGGGTTGTGTCACGGCCTTATTTTCTAATCTTGATTAAATTTCTTAATCAGGATAACCGACCCGTAACGTGGGGCCAGCATGAGATGCGCACATCGACCGAGGCACATGACCGATGTATATTTTATATTTGCAATGGTGTATTCCTAGTGTTGTGTATGTGTGTAGACAAATTAAGTCAGTTCTTGCAGCTATAAATGTAGAGACGCGAGTGGGGACGCGCTTCAAGTCGCGTGCGAGGTGGGGTACCGGGCAGCTAGACTTATGGTAAGTCTACACGTAGTTAATACAACCTAATTTAATTTAATGCACAACATATGATATATTGAATTAATGCACAACAATTAAGTAGCCTATGGTTACTAAATAAATTAATCACATTTAAATGTCCTATAGTTAGGTTTGAATTTAAATGACCAGAGGACTGACATCAGGATTCGTACGTGCCACACATTCCTATGTTGAGAGTTACTCATGTTATGTCACATGAGAAGCTGAACTGTCTAGTTTGGAGCCTTTAAATTTACCTCGAATTAAGTGACACACATTAGATTACAACAAAGCTATAAGCTATAAATAGCTTGTGATGAGTGGAATTTCTCATCACTCCCACTTCTAAACTTTCATGCAAATTACAGAGCTGACTAGAGGGGAGGTTATGGGGAATCCCTGAAAGAATTTCGAGCTAAGAGTGAGGATAAACCAGAGATCTACCTAAGGTAAGCACACAACACCACTCTTTTTCCATTTAAATGGGTTAGAATGGGGATTTTGTGTTAAAATCGGATTTGAACTGTGATTTCGATTTGTAAAGTGTTTTTCTTTCATATCAAGTTATATTCAAGTGTTATTTATGGTTTTGAATCAGAAATTTGAAGAAATTTGGGTTTTTGGTGCAATTTTTGTAAATGGGTTAGTGCATGAATTGATTATGTAAAACCGAGTTCTCGTGTTTTTGAGGTGTTTTCGAGTCTATTTTGGTAGATTGTGATCATGCATGTGATTGTAAACAATTCGGTGGTGCTCAGAACCCCCAGAAAAACCAAAATTTCCCTCTGGAAATTTTGGGTTTCGCGCAGTCAGTGTGCTAGGTACAGTGCCTAGTGCGCTGCCTGTTCTGGGGAAGACGAAGTATTGTTCATCCCAAGAACAGTAGCGCGCTAGGCAACTTTGCCAGCGCGCTGGGTGCTACATTGTTCACCTAGGAACAGTAACGCGCTGGCACTTTGCCAGCGCGCTAGGCACTGTTCAATGCCCATTTTTAAAATGAAATATTAAAAGTCTAAATTGGCCAACTGAGTATACGGCCTATGCAACTGACACACATCGACTTTAAATAGTGTCTGAACATACCAGGACTTAGGAGAGCATACCAGGAGTCTGGGAACGCGGATTTTGGGTGTCGGGAGGCTGGATAGCTAGGACTATTGTGTTGACTTGTAAGTGAAACTGTGGGAACTCTTTACTTTGTTTCATTCTTGTCTTTTACCATTATTCAGTCTATTTGTTGACTTGCTTATTGAATTCCCACGTCATGCTTTCCTTATTTCTGTTCATTATGAATGTTGACATAGCATGGTGCCTTGTGATGTTATCATTGACTCTAATTCATGAATGCTTGATAATTGGCTATGATTGAGGATTTATGATTACTTAGAAAATGCGTGCTCTATGGTTATCCGTCATGTTTGGACTTGTACTCTTTTCCCTTGGGGCTTTGTAGCCTAACTTGTGTTGAAATCATAGCGTTGTAGGATATGCGTTCTTGAAACTTAAAGTAGAGATTATCTAGTGTCTATTGCACGAGAAATGCGCGGATTCACGGGGGTCTTGGTCTGTCGGGGTATCCGGCACTCGCCACTACACTCGGGCGGCACACGTGGCATGGGTCACGGGTTGTCGGCAAGTATAGATGATTTATACGCGTAGAGCACAACTCCGCCATTTGAGGTTATTAGAATGATGATATGTTGAGTACAACTCCATATAGTAGTGGTAAAGGCTAGGTGATATCTCTCACCGCCGGCCGGACGTAGATCATCTCGACTTAGCCTGTGTTAGTCTAACTATTCATGTTATTTGTGGTATTTATTTGCATTAATTTTTCAGCATCTTTCAGCTATATTATGCTTTTAAATACTTGTTAATTAAATTGGAAATATAGTATAGAATTCCCCAGTTATCACTTAAATATCACTATGCTCACTGTATAGTTTGTGACAGTGGGTGTATGTCCTTCGAGCAGCACCAGGACGGGCAAGGAGAAGATTTGGCGACTACCTCTGTGCCCTGACTCACGCTGTTGTCTATACATGTAGGATATTTTGATATTTTGTATTACACTTTATTTATATCTTTCACTTAGGATAATTTGTAGGTTGAGCGATAATTCCCCGACTTTTGATTATCACACTGTGTATATGTTTGCCATTTACTTTCATATATATATATATATATATACATATATAATGTGGTTGTTATTTCCTAGTTTCCACACTTAGGATTATAATTGCTTTTGCTAAAATTGTTAATGTTTCCGCTAATCGTTTTAAGACTTTCGCTAATTTAATAACTCTTGGAATTAGATAACTAGCAGTGTTAGTGAATTACTTATCCTGAACACAATCCTTGAGGTTAAAGGTAATAAAGGTAGACTAATACGTAATTAGGTCCTACGTGTCGTGATTAGGGCTTAATTACTATATTAGACCGGGCGGTGCCTAAGATTAGGAGATGGGCTGTCACAGTTGGTATCAGAGCCTACGTTATCGATAAGTAAAACATGAACTTGAATAAAACACAAACCTTAGAAGTGGAAACTAGATGAACCTTGCCTAGGATTTATTTTGTTAGGAATTGAGTGAAAGTGAGTTGGGGATTAGTAGGTATACTATCATTTTCAATATGTATATGTATATATGCGGTATACTACGTAGTAGCTGATACGAGTTCGTTGTCAACGTGCAGACACCGATGACAGACGAATGCGAGACCAATGACACGGGTGCCGGCAGTAGTCAGACTCCTGCACTAGCGGAGGACCTTCAGAGGCTAGCTGACCGTGTCTCAGCTCAGGGGTTGCAGTTGATCGATTTTATTACATTGATGATTGCCAGATTCGCTCCACCTACACCGACAGCAGCTCCCGACACTACTGCTACTAACACCACACAACTAAAGCCCGAGACTCCCATTACTACATTAGCGGCTCTAGAGATGCTGACTTTTTTGGTCGGGGTTGTTCTGATATTTGATGTTGTAGAGACGACACCAAATCCCACACCTACACCTTCAGGCTCAATGGTAGGGATTCAGCTGGTGAAGGATTTCCTTCGCCTTTAGCCAGTGTACTTTGACGGGGTGAGAGACTTCGAGAAGATTGATGGATGGATATTATCGCAGGAGAAGCTACATTAGATTTTGAGGATTGAATATAGACTACGCCCAGATTTGTTTTCCTATACACAGAGAGACGTCGACGTTTGGTGGCACACCACGATAGCGACTGATGGAGACTTCAGGTCATGGAAGGCATTCAAGGAAAAACTCTACCAGCAATACTTTCCGCCAGCGGTCATGATGAGGCTGAGGAGATAGTTCATGAATTTGAGGCAGGGGGCAGATGAGTCTGTTATGCAGTACCGGGACAGATATGGGTATTTGAGGCAGTTTGCTGGGGATTTAGTTCGAGATGAGTTAGGGGATTTGTACCACTTTTGGGTTGGTTTGAGAGCAGACATCGGCTACCATGTAGTTAGTACTGGCACTAGGACACACACCAAGATATACGAGCGTGCACTCTCCCACGAGACCTACTACCTGAGTATAGTAGTTGACAGGATAGCTTCAAGTTAGACATTGACGTTAGAGCAGGTCGCAGATCTCGAGAGGAGGCGATTGAGGGGCAAGGGACACCGAAGGAGGGATAGAGGCTCCCAAGGATCGGGGACGACTTCACATCACACATCAGTCGTGCCCTAGGTATCATACGCCACCTCAGCACAGAGCTCAGGAGGAGGACGTTCCTTGCCACCACTACCGACTAGGCTAGCATTACCTACTTTAGAGAGACTTACTATTCCGACACCACCAACGCCACGACAGCATCAACAACACGGTGGTAGAGGCTGAGGCAGAGAGGGACCCCGTCAGGGACAAAGACAGATGCAGGGTCAAGGTCAGCAGCAGTCCGGTCAGTGCAGACAAATAACATGTTATAGATGCAGACAAGTAGGACATGTAGAGAGGGAGTGCCTACAGCCAGCAACAGTGTACCCACCGTAGGGTCGAGAGGCAGCTCACATGGTAGCACAGCCGGATACTAGCACCACACGAAGTCTCATTAAGGGTACAATTTCTATCGTCGTTATAGATTCTTATGTGTTTCTTGATTCAGGTTCCACTATTTCTTTCATTATTGGTCATATGGTCGACATTCTAGGACTAACACCGATTAGACTTAGAGTACATTTGACGTTGAGTACCGCAGCCGGGTACTCAACGTCCTTGAGATGCCAACCGATTTTAGAGTCCTTGAGATGCTAGAGTTCGATGCACTTTTTGGGATGGACTGGTTATCAGCATATTACGCCCACATTGATTGCTTCAGTAAGTTTTTCATATTCGAGATTCCGGGACGTTTGATGTTCGATCACCGAGGTAGTACACCGAGAGTCGATACCACGAGAGGTCAATTAGCGTCTAGTGAGGAGATGGAGACCCTAGTGGCCTTGTGCACCGCCGCAAAGAGTTAGGGACCCTGACTTGAGGATATACCAGTTGTTTGTGACTTTCCTTACATCTTCCCAAAGGATTTACTTGGGCTACCACCGCCCCGGGAGATAGACTTCGTCATTGATCTCGTACCAGGCACCAGGTCGATCGCGATACTGCTGTACCGTATGGCTCTGAAGGAGTTAGAGGAGTTGAGGACTTAGCTAAAGGAGTTGGGGGATAAGGGATTCATCACACATTCAATGTCACTGTGGGGAGCGCCAGTTCTGTTTGTAAAGAAGAAAGATGGCAGTTTGAGACTATGCATCGACTACATGCAGCTGAACATAGTGACAGTCAGAAACAAGCACCAATTGTCGCGGATTAACGAATTATTCGACCAGCTGAGAGGAGCACAATTTTTCTCCAAGATATACCTGAGATCAGGGTATCATCAGCTTAGGATTCGGGATGAAGAAAGGTCCAAGACGGCGTTCAATACTAGATATGGACACTACCAGTTCATGGTCATGCCGTTTGGGCTGACCAACGCCCCCTCCATGTTCATGGAACTAATGCACCGGGTTTTTAGACCATTTCTTGATCGTTTCATGATAGTCTTCATCGACGACATTCTTATATACTCTAGGACGCGAGAGGACCACGGGCAGCACATCAGGGAGACATTGCAGACGTTGAGGTAGCACCGGCTATTTGCCAAGTTCAGCAAGTGTGAGTTCTGGCTCGCAGAGGTCAAGTTTCTGGGTCACATTGTTGGGGCAACAGGGATTGTAGTTGATCCAGCCAAGATTTAGGCGATTATGGATTGGTCGGCACTGACGTCAGTCACAGAGGTCAGAAGTTTTCTAGGGTTAGCAGGCTACTATTAGAGGTTCGTGAAGGATTTCTCTAAGATCGCTTCACCGATGACTAGGTTGACATAAAAGGACGTCGTTTTTTATTGGATTGAGGAGTGCGAGGGCAAATTTGCTCAGTTGAAGAGATTGTTGACTACCATTCCAGTGTTAGTGCTGCTAGAATTTGGACAGGGATTCCTAGTGTACATTGATGCTTCACATACGGGACTTGGATGCGTATTGATGCAGGGTAATGGAGTTATAGATTATGCTTCGAGACAGTTGAAGATACATGAGAAAAACTACCTTACACACGATCTGGAGTTAGCAGTGGTTTTTGCACTGAAGATATGGAGACATCACCTGTATGGAGAGAGATTCACACTCTTTACTGATCACAAGAGTCTAAAGTACCTTTTCACACAGAATGAGCTGAACATGAGATAGCGCAGATGGTTAGAGTTCTTGAAGGACTACGACTCTTCTCTTGAGTATCACCCAAGAAAAGCTAATGTGGTCGTAGACGCGCTGAGTAGGAGACCAACTAGAAATGTCGAGATTGTCAGATGTCATATGACGCACGAGTACGGGTTACTCGAGGCAGCGGCAATAACAGGTCAGTCAGACGTTCCTATCGATACCCGAGTTGAGTTTGCGCACAAATGAGAATACAAACCGTGTCTACACAGAAAGTGTCATAGGGTCAGAGGACTGATAGGTTGTACCAGCGGTTCAGTGAGTTAGTGTAAAGTTCAGATTATGTTGACTGGGCAGAGACATCGAATCAGTGTCTGAGATTCAAAGGCAGACTATGGATACCCGATATGCCAGAGCTGAGAGATGAGATTCTTCAAGATTCACACTGTTCCCGATTCACCGTTCATCTAAGCAGGACTAAGATGTATCACGATATGCAGAGAAGCTTCTGGTGGCCTAGGATGAAGGTGGATGTGTTAGAGTTCATCAGGAACTATGGGATTTGCCAGCAGGCAAAGGTTGAGCATCGTAGGCCTTGAGGACTTTTACAACCACTTCCCATTCCGAGATGGAAATGGTATCGCTATGGACTTTGTCAGAGGTTTGCTAAGGACTATCATTAGACACGACTCAATATGGGTGATAGTTGATAGACTGACTAAGTCTGCTCACTTCCTACAAGTGGCGTCACACTACACTTTCGATCAGTTGAGCGTGTTGTTTGAGAGAGATCATCAGGTTGCATGGAGTACTGCTGACCATCACATCAGATAGAGAGGCTATGTATACGTTCAAGATGTGGTCGAGTATGTAGGGGCAGTATGGTACACGCCTACAGTTTAGCACAGCTTTCCATCCTCAAACTGACGGATAGGCAGATAGACTGATTCAGGTCCTGGAGTACATGTTGCAGTCGTGTGTTAAAGTTTGGCGGATCTTGGGAGGAATAGCTACCATTATGTGAGTTTGCATACAACAACAATTATTAGGCTAGCATTGAGATGACGCCATTTGAGGCTTTGTATGGCAGACCATGTCGCTCGCCGTTGTGTTAGGCTGAGCCAGATGACAGAGTGTCCGTAAGGCCTGAAATTGTTGTTGATCAAACATAGAAGGTATGACAGATTTGAAGAGACTCAAGGCAACCCAAGAGAGACAGAAGAAGTATGCAGACAAGTACCATAGAGATCTCACTTATCCCGAGGGAGCCTATGTTTATCTTAAGGTTTCCCATCGGAAGGGTCTGTAGAGATTTGGTGTGAAGGGCAAGCTTGCACCACGTTTCATCGGGCCATTCAAAGTTAGGAAATGGGTTGGTAAGCTTGCGTACGAGTTAGAGCTTCTTCCACAGATGTCAGGTGTTTGTCAGGTCTTTCATATTTTGATGCTTCGACTGGCTGAGTCGAAGGCAGGCGCATAACCGACAGTTGGCTTGAGTCAGATCGACCGGAGCGAGGATTTTTCATATGAGGAACAACCTATCCAGATCCTGGACCAAAAGGTATAGCAGTTGAGGAACAAGTCTATCCTGGGTGCTCGTCAAATTGCAGTTCCACAACGACTCGGAACTTACTTGGGAGCAGGAAGACTATATGAGAAATTGTTTCCCATACCTTTTTGAGTCAGGTATAACCCTAACCTGAATTTAATTTCAAGGACCAAATTTCCATTTTGTTAGGAATATTTGTCACGACCCGATTTTTTAATCTTGATTAACTTTCTTAATTAGGATCATCGACCTGTAATGTAAGGCCCGCATGAGATGCGCACACCGACCGAGGCACGTGGCCGAGGTATATTTTATATTTGTAATGGTGTATTCCTAGTGTTGTGTATGTCCGTAGACTAATTAAGTCAATTCTTGCAGCTATAGGCGTCAAGATGCGAACGGGGATGCGCCTCGAGTCACGTACGAGCTAGGGTACCGGACAGCTAGACTTGTGGTAAGTCTACACTTAGTAAATACAACCTAATTTAATTTAATGCACAACATATGGTATATTGAATTAATGCACAATAATTAAGTAGCCTATGGTTACTAAATAAATTAATCACATTTAAATGTCCTATAGTTAGGTTTGAATTTAAATAACCAAAGAACTGACATCGGGATCCGTGCTACCACACACTCCCATATTGAGAGTCACTCATGTTGTGTTACATGAAAAGCTGGACTGCCTAGTTAGGAGCCCCTAGATTTATTTCGAGATAAGTGACACACATTAGATTACAACAAAGCTATAAATAGCTTGTAATGAATGGAATTTCTCATCACTCCCACTTCTAAATTTTCATGCAAATTACAGAGCTGAATAGAGGGGAGGTTCTGGGGAATCCTTGAAAGAATTTCGAGCTAAGAGTGAGGATAAACCAGAGATCTAGCTAAGGTAAGCACACAACACCACTCTTTTTCCATTTAAATGGGTTAAAATGGGGATTTTGTGTTAAAATCGGATTTAAACTGTGATTTCGGTTTATAAAGTGTTTTTCTTTCATATCAAGTTATATTCAAGTGTTATTTATGGTTTTGAATCAAAAATTTGAAGAAATTTGGTTTTTTGGTGAAATTTTTGTAAATGGGTTGGTGCATGAATCGATTCTGTAAAACCGAGGAGTTCTCGTGTTTTTGAGGTGTTTTCGAGTCTATTTTTGTAGATTGTGATCATGCATGTGATTGTAAACAATTTGGTGGTGCCGAGAACCCCCAGAAAACCAAAATTTTCCTCTGGAAATTTTGGGTTTCGTGCAACCAGCACGCTTGGTACAGTGCCTAGCGCGCTGCCTGTTCTGGGAAGACGAAGTACTGTTCATCCCAAGAATAGTAGCGCACTGGGCAACTTTGCCAACATGCTGGGCGCTACACTGTTCACCATGAACAGTAGCGCGCTGAGCACTTTGCCAGCGCGCTAGGCACTGTTCATAGCCCATTTTTAAAATAAAATATTAAAAGACTAAATTGACCAACCAAGTGTACGACCTACACAACTGACACACATTGACCCTAAATAGTGTTTCAACATACCATGACTTAGGAGAGCGTATCGGGAGTCTGGGAACGCGGGTTTTGGGTGTTGGGAGGCCGGATAGCTAGGACTACTGCGTTAACTTGTAAGTGAAACTGTGGGAAATCTTTACTTTATTTCATTCCTGTCTTTTACTATTATTCTGTCTATTTGCAGACTTGCTGACTAAATTCCTACATCATGCTTTCCTTACTTCTGTTCATTATGAGTGTTGACATAGCATGGTGCCTTGTGATGTTATCATTGACTCTAATTCCTGAATGCTTGATGATTGGGTATGATTGAGGATTTATGATTACTTAGAAAATGCATGCTCTAGGATTACCTGTTATATTTGGACTTGTACTCTATTCCCTTGGGGCTTTATAGCCTAACTTGTATTAAAATCATAGCGTTGTAGGATATGCTTTCTTGAAACTTAAAGTAGAGATTATCTAGTGTCCATTGCATGAGAGATGCGCGAATTCACGGGGGTTTTGGTCTTTCGGAGTCTTCGGCACTCGCCACTACACTTGGATGACACACGTGGTATGGGTCACGGGGTTGTCGGCAAGTATAAATGATTTATACGCGTAGAGCACAGCTCCATACAGTAGTGGTAAAGTGACGTGCATCATAACATGTCAAATGTAAATTCCCGATTTCTACACAGAAAACCATAAAGACTGCAGTAGTGGTAAGCTCAGGGTCGAACCTCAAGGACTAAGTAACTGACTTAGGTTTCTAGGGGGGAGAAGAGAAAACAATGGATTTTATAAAAACTTTTGAAAACTTAGAAAACTTCAAAAATAGGGAAACTCAATTCGAATAAATCTAGGTATTCAGCTTTACGGTCTTCACCATAAAACTTGGGATTTATTCCATTAATCATTGGTTTATAAAAGATATGAGACTAATCTATGATCTAGTGCAGCTATAGACCCAGTGATGCACTCAGTTACTCGCACTTCCTTATCTCAGCAGCCAAGGTACGACCATTGAGTACTTCTCTAACCAAACACGCAACCTGATCGCTAATGCTCCAGATTTAATGCATTGGCCGCTTTACTTCGATTCGTGAAGGCACTACACCTAGACAATGAGATCACTAGTGCTCCCGATTTAGCCTAGATCTCTAAGGTACTTGATTAGTCCCGAAAGGGAATAACCAATCAGTATGGCCAACTTTCATAAATATGAGTCTATCGCGTAAGGACAGACGTTTCGACTTCAATGAAAAAGAGTATCAATCTAATATGCATGCACGAGCCCTTACCTACAATGAAATCTAACCCTAGAACTATGAACAATACCAAAGAGAATAAATCGTAGAAAAGAATAAAAAATAATAAGAATAGATAAACCTCATAATGGAATCCCAAGTTGCAAGCTTGACCGATCCACCTTCAACCTAGAAGGAGGAGATTAGCTAGACATAATCAAGCCAAAACCTTAGTTTCTAATGTAAAACGGAAGTAAAACAAGAGGTTCTTTCGAATTGGAGTCTATTGGTATTTATAGGAGAACCCCAAAGTGGGTTCAATCCCTTAAAATTCTGAATAATAAGTGAAATCGTGAGTTTTTCTTTTTTGAGGTAGCGGCGCTGCAGAGGTGCTGTGGAGAGTTCTTCACGGCAGCTTGAGGACGACGTCTTTCTTGAGCTCCCTGGTTCACATGTACACGACTGACACTGTGGAGGAAATTGGTGGCAGCGTCTCGGCGGCATGTTTCTGGAGCTCTCTGGTTCACACTCATGCAAGTGGTATCGTGGGAAGTATGTGCTACGACGCCATTACGACGTCTCGTATGTACATGGAATTCCCTTGACTTGCCTCGCAATGTTGAGCCACTTCGAGTCCAAATCTCATGATGCTTCTGGGAGATGAAAATATCCGTCTCGAAGTCTTCTTTCCAACAAGACCTATGGAAAGTCATTCCAACTTGTCATGTGAAAGTTATGGCTTGTGAACTGAACAACGCTCAATTAGGCCCGAACACACGTTTGGTCCAAAAACGTTTGACTCATGTCAAATCCCTTAAACACATAAAACAAGCATTTGTCACTTCAAAACAAGACAAATATAGTCCATTAACTCGTAATAACCTATACTAAACCATGCCTAAATGAACACTTATCAAACACCCCCAAACTTAAACTTTGCTCGTCCCGAGTAGAGGAGTGAATGAATACCTATATTCTACTCTTAATACTGCAATGACTAACCCTAACAATCCTATGCCCTTCACCAAGTCAAGTTGAGTTCCTTTTTGATTTAAATATGCCACTCAAGTAACCATCACCCAAAAGAAGTTCAGAGTCAAAATAGTGTGAAAACGAAATCCAAACATCAGTGAAAATCACCCTTTCAGAAACTAGAATCAATCCAGACAAGGCCTTCAACTACTCAAGATTTTACAGATGCACTACATTAAAGCATACAAGTTCAGAATTTCTTAAAAATAGTGCATCAACACTGAAAAATGGACTATGAACGAAAAATGCAACACACTATCCATTAATGTAGACTTAACACATAAAAGAGAGACAATCAGACTTAAATATGAAAGTATGGAACAATACATTGGAATAACTCAATTGATCTAGCTATAAGTACCCGGTCAAATCTTTTCCTTTAAAGAGTTTTCATGGATTTTCGCCTTTATGCATATACACACTCTATTTTTCTCCAAAAATTTTAAAAGTAGTATGGTCCTTGCTCCATTTCTAGTGGAAACCGCTTTTCTCACTTTTTTCCACAACAAAATTCCCTGCTCATTTTCCTATGGAATATGTGAGAATCTCTAAATTTTTTTAAAAAAACTCTTGTTGACCCTTCTCACTTTCACTATAATCAAACAAATCATCCAATGTATGTTCAAGTCTAATTATTCCCCAAAAGTGGTCAAGTCATATGAATTGATGTCTCAAATGAGCTACATTCTCGTTCTAGCACCCTAAAAATCTGAATACTTGCAAAATAGGACCGTCTGCTTCTTTGGTATCTAGCACAATGCCTAAACTTCATACTAGCTCTTTAATAAGCAACCTCAAAGATGTTGGATAACGTTCTAAATTAAGTATAACTCCTAATATTAAAAAAGGTTCAAGTCACAAAAGTAGCTTAATTTGAACTCTTATCCACAATAAAAAACACTCAACAAGGTTTCAGACAACTCTACATGTTACTCTAAACAAGACTCAATAATGTAACTAAATAACTCTAAAAATGCATAGACTAATGTAAAATGTTACTACCCTAAATAGTGTACTAAATAACATGTCATAACAAGATGATAAATGAAATGAAATAGAAAAACACCACCATACCTTACCATAACCATGGAATATGCATGAAAATAATAAAACGGTTATACTTGTCATGCGTAAATCCCATTCATCCAACAAAATCCAATCCACTATATCTATCAAACACCCCTAACATCATCCCAAACCTTGTCCTCAAGGTTTAAAACAAGAATGAGAATATCAACTACAAAATGAAGAGAAAAGAGGTGAAAGGAACATGGAAGGGAAAAAACACGTAATGGGAAATGACATACTAAAATAAATATGCAAAACCTAATGAACTAAAATATCTCAAAAAATATAAAATATGGTGACATAAATGCTCTACTCAGGAAACTACGGGAATATACATACCAATACCTCCAGCAAATTTGAAAACTAATCTTAATAACCTAAAAACAAGAACTTACCAAATCACAACTAGACTAACCATATATACCAGAGAACCTCAGTAGTAAGTTCGGGCTCTCAACTCCGATGCTTCAACAAACAAGTATCAAACACCTGTAAATAGTTACAAATGGGATAATGATGACTTCACTAAACAAATATAAGAATAAGCAAACTATAAAGAGAAGGTTAGAAAATTGGGCTGCCTCCCAAGAGCGATTTTGTTTAAAGTCGTTAGCTCGACTTCAGATGCACGCGTCCTATGTCACGCTGTCCCACTCGAACATGTCTCGAGTGGTTCTCGTATGCGCAACTCCACCGTGGGAGAAGGAAACACTATGTGTCAGCAGAAGGGGTGGTGAAAAAGTCACACCAACTCTAGGTACTTGACGGCCATCTTGCTTGTCCAACCTAATCTCATCCTGAAATGGTGGGTCAGAAACATGCATAGCAAACAAGCAAGAAACATCAGTAGGAGGTTTAACAGTGTTAAAAATATAAAATGTAACGATCTCACCATTACACTCCATAGACATGGTCCTGTTGAAGACATCAACCTTAGTCTTCACAGTTCGCAGGAAAGGTCGACCCAAAAGAATAGAAGGTAAGGCATGGAGTGAATCATCTCTTATATCCATCACATAAAAGTCAGCCGGGAAATATAAAATCATGAATTTTGATTGGGACATCCGCGATGAACCCAACCGACTGTACAACCGACCTATTAGCTAGGTGGATTGCAACCTGAGTGTCCTTAAGAGGACCCTCATGAAGAGACTCATATAAGGAACTGGACATGACATTTCTGGATGCGCTAAGATCACACATGACCCTCTCGATAGTAATATTACCTACCTTACATCAAACAGTAAACATACCAGGGTCTGGGCATTTGGGTGGCAACTTTCTTTCAATCTGCTCCTCTAGTATATCAAACTTACCTCTTCCACATTTACGCATACCTGCTCTAGGGATTCCTCGATCTCAACAACTTGTAAAACCTCTGCACACTTCTCTTAAATATCTATGAATTGCTCAGCTGGATGAAGTGGAGGGATGTAGGTCGGTATCTCAGGATCTCTGCATCTCTGGAACAACTCCGGAAAGAATCTCTGTGGGAAAGAAGCTCTCATCAAGATCTCACATCGCCTTATGCCTCCTCGTCCTACTCAGATGTCGTGTGGTGCTTTCTACAAACTACCTCAAAATCCCTAGGTTTGCTCTCAATAGCTAATGATATGACATTTACATGCACCTTTGGGTTAGGGATGGGTTGGGCGGGCAATCTACCATGGTCTTTGCGCCAACCTACCTCTTTAGCTAGTTAACTCACCTGAATTGCTAAGTCACACACAATAGCATCATTATTAGCTTTATACTGTGTCATGTCTATTACAAGGTTGTCAACCTTCGTGATGAGTGTCCTCATCATATCCTCTAAGTGTCCGGTATTTTGAATAGGTTAGGGCTGTGGAGGGAGGGATTGTCCCCTCGAAACGAACTGTGAGAAGTTCTAATTTTGTGGCCCATAACTCAAATAAGGGCTTTTAATGGCTTGATTATATGTGTTATCATTATTATTGCCGTATTGATTCCAAGGAGGGCCTTGGAATCTACCACCTAAAGCGTTAACTTATTCTACGGACAAGATGAGACAAGAATCAGTAGTATGGTCAGAAGCATCACAGAAGCCGCAAGTCTTAGCTTGAGCTTTCCTAGAGGTAAGGAAACGCTCCATGAGATCAGTGAGTTTGTCAAACTTCCTATCAGTACTGCTTGACCCACTTCTACTAAAGATGTGTCTAGAAGGCTTCTCATCCTCATCGTCATCAACATATTGACGAGATTGGCTAGTCATAGATTCAAACAACTCGAACATCTCGTCGGTTATTTTATTCTTATAGGCTCCACCACAAGTGTTGTCAATCATGCGCTTCTAAAGGGACCGAAGACCCTTATAGAGGAATCGGATAAGAGAAGTGTTACTCTGACCATGTTGGGGACACTGTGCAATTAGTCTTTTGAATCTGCCCCAATAATCATTGAAGGTCTCTCCCTTTTTCATCTTAATATTACATATCTCTGAGATAAGCTGAGATGACCGGGATTCAGGAAAGTATTCCCTTAAGAATGCTGAAATCAAATCTTTCCAGCTAGTGATATATCTCGGGGGGAGGTAACAACCACTCTTGCGCTCTGTCTTTAAGACAGAACGGGAAAGCCAACAATTTGACTTCATCTTCCAGTGCTCGAGGTAACTTCATCATTAAAGATTTGGAATCAAAATCTTTGATGAAATTCACCAGATCTTCACGATCCAAGCCATGGAATGAGGGTAGAAGGTTTAGGAAACTAGACTTAAGCTTAAACTCTCCCCTACATG
The DNA here is from genome assembly GCA_039657345.1 of Stephania japonica. Lineage (NCBI taxonomy): Eukaryota > Viridiplantae > Streptophyta > Magnoliopsida > Ranunculales > Menispermaceae > Stephania > Stephania japonica. The sequence goes on along the minus strand of CM077564.1, from coordinate 10,717,271 downwards.
CAGGTTATGCAATGCAATAGGGCTGATGTGCAAGGAGAATTCGCATATCCTTGTTTTCCATCTTTATGGTGATGCGAGGCTCATCATATGCTAATGCACGTGTAGGGTTGAACACATTAGGTGCGCGTGGCTGAAATTGGGGGATTAGAGGTCCCTATTGAGCTATAGGTGCCCTATATTGATTATCCCCTTGGTTTTGATTGTTCCCTTCATCTTGGGGAGGGTTATTGTCATTATTCTCCATTTCTAGAGAATATGAGACGCTAGGAGTGGCTTCAGAAGCTTGCTTCCGTTGGCGCGCTTCCCTTGCGTTCCTACGACAAGTTTTCTCGATCTTTGAATCAAAGGGTAAAGAGGATCCGGTGGAATTCTATCAACGAAGACCCCTTTGCATAAAAGAAAGGAAAGAAAAACCTAAATCAATTATAACCTAGTCCCCGGCAACGGCACCAAAATTTGACGCGCGTCGTAACACGTCAAATATAAAAATTTCAAATTTCTACACCGAAAACGACAAATACATTAGTAGTGGTAAGCTCGGGGTCGAACCTCAAAGAATAAGTTACTAACTTAGTTTTCTAGGGGAGAAGAGAAAATAGGGGATTTTATAAAAACTTTTGGAAACTTAGAAAACTTTAAAAACAAGGAAACTCAATGGGAATGAATCTAGGTATTCAGCTTCATGGTCTTCGCCATATAAATTGGCATTGATTCCATTAATCCTTGGTTTATGAAAGATATGAGACTAATCAATGATCTAGTACAGCTATAAACCTGGTGACACACTCGGTTATTCGCACTTCCTTATCTCGGCAGCCAAGGTACGACCGTTGACTACTTTCTTAACCAAACATGCAACCTGATCACTAGTGCTCCAAATTTAATGCATTGGCCGCTTTACTTTGATTCGTGAAGGCACTACGCTTAGAAGTGGTACCGATTTAGCCTAGATCCCTAAGGTACTTGACCGGTCCTGAAAGGGACTAACAATTAGTATGGCCAACTGTCACAAATATGAGTCTACCGCGTAAGGACGGACGTTTCGACTTCAATGACAAGGAGTATCAATCTAATATGCATGCATGGGCCCTTACATAAAATTAAATTTAACCCTAGAACTATGAACAATACCAAAGAGAATAAATCATAGAAAAGAATAAAAAATAATAAAAATAGATAAACCTCACAATGGAATCCGAAGTTGCAAGCTTGACTGATCCACCTTCAACTTAGAAGGAGGAGATTAGCTGGACATAATCAAGCCAAAACCCTAGTTTCGTATGTAAAACGGAAATTAAACAAGAAGTTCTTTCGAATTGGAGTCTATTTATATTTATAGGAGAACCCTAAAGTGGGTTCAAACCATCAAAATTTCGAATAATAAGTGAAATCCCGAGGTTTTCGTCTTTCAGGTAGCGACGCCGCGGAGAAGCCATGGAGAGTTCTTCACGACAGCGTGTGGACGGCATCTTTCTTGAGCTCCCTGGTTCACACGTACACGACTGACGCCGTGAAGGAAATTGGTGGCAGCGTCTTGGCGGCGTGTTTCTAGAGCTCTCTGGTTCACACTCATGCAAGTGGCGTCGTGGGAAGTATGTGCTACGGCGTCTTCACGACATCTCGACTGTACACGGTATTCCCTTGATTTGCCAAGCGATTTTGAGCCACTTTGTGTCCGAATCTCATGATGCTCATGAAAGATGAAAATGCCCGTCTCAAAGTTTTCTTTCCAACAATACCAACGGAAAGTCGTTTTGACTTGTGATGTGAAAGTTATGGCTTGAACAGTGCTCAATTAGGCCCAACACACTTTTCATCCAAAAATGCCCGACTTATGTAAAATCCTTGAAACACATAAAACAAGCATTTATCACTTCAAAACAAGATAAATATAGTCCATTAACTCCTAATAACCTATACTAAACCATGCCTAAATGAACTCTTATTATAAAGGCTAAGTGATATCTTTCACCGCCGACCGGACGTAGATCATCTCGACTTAACCTGTGTCAGTCTAACTATTCATGTTATCTGTGGTATTTATTTGCATTAATTGTTCATCATCTTTCAGCTATATTATGCTTTTAAATACCTGTTTATTAAATTGGAAATGTAGTATAGAATTTCCTAGTTATCACTTAAATATCACTTACGCACTGTCTAGTTTGTGATGGTGAGTGTAGGTCCTTCGAGCAGCACCAGGCCGGGCAAGGAGAAGATTGGCGACTACCTCTAAGCCCAAACTCTCGTTGGTGTCTATACACGTAGGGTATTTTGATATTTTGTATTACACTTTATATGTCTTTCACTTAGGAAAATTTGTGGGTTGAGCTATAATTCCTCGACTTTTGATTATCACACTATGTATATGTTCTCTATTTACTTTCATATATATATATATATATATATGATCGTTATTAGAATTGCTTCCACTAAATTGTTAATGTTTCCGCTAATTGTTTTAAGACTTCCGCTAATTTAATAACTCTTGGAATTAGAAAACTAGTAGTGTTAGTGAATTACTTATCCTGAACACGATCCTTAAGGTTATAGGTAATAAAGGCTGACTAATACGTAATTAGGACCTACGTGTCGTGATTAAGGCTTAATTACGGGATTAGGCCGGGTGGTGCCTAAGATTAGGAGAGGGGTCGTCACAAGGTGGCTCTTGCCACCCTCTCCATCCCCTTCTACAGTGATGGTGAGGGCGGCCTAGTGGTGACCCCCACCTTTTGCCGGCGGCAGCAACTATGAGGTCGCCGCCTCCCTCACTAGTGGTGTCATGGTGGCACCGCCACCTTTTTTGGGGCATCTCTCTCCCACTACCTTCATCATAAAACCACAAAGAAAATTTGAGGAAAAAGATGGATTACCTACTTGTGTGTTGACGCGCACCGAACACGTCAATAAAATATTTCCTTAAACCAACTATTTGCAGATAGTGGCAAAGGGTCGATCCCACAGAGATTGGTAGTCTTTCTAAGGTTCTAAAAGATAGAAAAATGGAGGTTTAGAGAAAATAACTAAATTAATTAATTTAATTACTAAGGAATTAAATAACTAAAATAAATACCTAAGTCTACAAACAATTAATTTAAATACTTAGGTCTACAGTTCTACAAGACAAGATCAAGATTCAATGGCATATTATGGTCGTCAATCTTTCCCAACATAATTATTAATTCAATTTCTTCTAGACTAGCTATGGAAAATCGACATCCGCCAAAAATTCCTAATTCCCCTAATCTCGATAACTAGGACATCCGCCACTCACTACTTCCTAATTAATGTATAACCCTAGACATCCGCCATAAGGTTTAACACATTACACGCAATAATAAACCTTTATGGGAATACTAATCCTAGATAACTGGATCGCGTCCGCTCCCGATTTAACCTAGATTCAATTGTTGCACACTCAAGAACCGAAAGATTTTTACGGCAATCGGGTGAATGTTTGTCACTTATATTGTCCCAAAAGTACAATTACGGATACAATTGAGTCAATTAACTATAGATTTTTCACCTAAAAGCATGCACTGACCACATACATACCCTAGATTTAAACCATATTCATTAAAACCAACAACAATGAAATAGAAGAAATTAAATTAAATTAAATAATAAAATAAAAGATCTCACAATTTATGCCATGAATCCATAATCTTGAATTGCTTCACCTCCGACCTAGGCAATGACTTGATTAGCTAGACATAATCACCATAATTCTCCAAATAAAAACAATGCAAAAGTCTTTTTAATGAATAATAGATGTTCTATATATACCTAAAGTCCTAATGTGTAAAACTACTAAGAATTGGTCTCTGGAAGAGAGAGAAACTGTTTTGGTTTTTTTTTGGTCTATGCCACGTGTCAGGCGGTCATTGGTTGAATTCTGGTGACGGCTGACGTGTCGTTGTGTAATTGGAGGAGAAGAGAGGCGGTGACGCGCTGTGGAGTTTGGAGGCGACACGTGGCACGCGAGCATTGGCGGAGCGCGGACTGTCGATTTTGCGTGAGTCCAGTGAAGTTCTGGGAGATATCAACACACGCATCCCGAGGAATCAAACGCGCCTAAATAGGGACTGTTAAGCGAGGAGGACACGTGGTGGTAGCTGGTTGGCGAAGATGACAATGCATGATGCGGCCTGGCGAATGGGGCGTGGACACGTGTCGGGAGCTGTGGCAGTGTGCAGAACTCCAATTACCTAACTGTCGGTGTATATTTCGAGACAAACTCTCCCGATATCCAATTACTGCAAGTAAATACTCTATTTTGAGTATTTTTCTGCCCCGGATTCAACCGTGCACTCCGTTTCACCTAAAAACCAAAAGTAAATATAATTAGATATATATTTTATAAACTTCCACACTAAACTATACTAAAATAGATTATTAAATCCTATAACTACTGACTTATCATGTGTTCTCTTGAGCTTAGAAACACCCATCTCCACCATGAATGACTCCATCAATTCTAACTTTGTCTCCCCTTCAAATTTGAGGTTTCAACACAAATGAGGCTGCAAACTTTATAAAGGGATTTATATAGGTGTTAAGAACTTTAGATTGTATACAACCTATAAGAGAGTTACCAAAATACCCCTGGCCTTGAGCCCATTAGTGCACGTTTCGACTACTTAAGTTGGTTTTTCCAACTAAGTGCCCTACATTAAAATCATAACCCTTTTTAATTCTTTTCCAATAACTTTGGAATATTAGTTTATATTTGAAATTTCACAAACTTGATATTAATACAAATAATTTCCACGCCAACCACATAAATTTGTGAAATTACTGAAATGCCCTTAAAGTCAAGTATTTGAATTTTTTGATCGTTACAGAAACTATCTCCGATGAAGGGTCATTAGAGGTTTGAGATTAGAGGGAAGCTTGCGCCGAGATTTATTGGTCCATTCTGAGTTGGGAAGCGGATAGACAGAGTTTCTTATGAGTTGGAGTTGTCACCTCATATATCGAGGATCCACCAAGTATTTCATGTGTCGATGCTTCGACTATATGAGTCGAAAAATGGCAGAAGACCGATGGTGGACTTGAACTAGATAGATTTGAGGGAGGATATCACTTATGGCGAGCAGCCTATTTAGATTTTGGACCGTAAGATAAAGATTTTGAGGAACAAGGAGGTCTCATCAGTCCTTATCAAATGGCAGCACCACGGGGACAAGGAGCTGACGTGGGAGCTTAAGTCGTATATGCACGAGTGATTTCCCTACCTATTTAAGTCTGGTAAGTTTTTCCTTTAGTTTTGTTTTAATTTTGAAGACGAAATTCCAAATAAGTTGGGAAAACTGTAACGAACCTAAAATTTAACTCGTGCCACGTGTCATTTTAGGTCGTACGTGGGCCCCTTGCCGTGATACGTGTGAACAATTCTCAGTCGTCGACACCGAGGTGTGTTATTTTTGTTTGGTGTTTGTATCATTTATCTATTTAACCAAATTTAAATTCCAATATCCCAAATGTGTAAGGACGTTTGAGGGTGAGCAATGATGCAGAGAAACGGGTTCAGCTAGGAGAAACATGTTTTGTCAGCGCCGGGGCGAACGAAGGTCAGGTATTTAGCTGTCCAGGGTGAAAAATGCAATTAAAACATTGACAAAATATAGTAAAATATAATAATTAAAAGTTAGGTAACGTGTTTGATGCCTTGGTAGATTCGTGAGCATACGGCTGTGCGAGTCGTGTTGCGAACCGGGTTCGAAAATGCTTGGAATATGTATATTGAGGAGTGTGAATGGAAGAAAGTCCCGAAGTGTGTCATTGTTGTGTATCAGCCGAGTGTTAGTGGACTTGGCTGGAGTTGAGGATGACATTGGATCATTCTTAGGATACGTATGGAGGATTTGATGAAGAGATAAATATAAGTTTTGTTTTTCTCTCTCGTCGTTTATCAATTGCTTCGTCTCTCTCTCTCTCTCTCTCTCTCTCTTTCTCTCTCTCTCTCTTTCTCTCTCGTCTGAAAGGAAAGAAGCTTGAGGGTTGGTTTTCAATTGAATCCGAGCTCGCAATGACACCAAGACGCGGCCAAGTGCGAGAACCAAGGTAATATTCCTATTCATTGCGAAGTTCTCGTCAGTTTGACGGGTGTTGTGTGGGTTTTTGTCGTGGTATTTTTGGACACCAATTTGGAAATTTAGTTTTTTGAATATTTTGAAGGTTTATATGGATTGTTGGATTGGTGTGGTGCACAAACATGCAGTTGTTTTGTATGTTTGGATTGGTTTTGTATTTTTGGGGAATTATCGTGATTTTTGAGTTAATTTCCACACCGAGGTTAATTGAATGTTGGAATTGGTTGATATGAGCGTCACTATGAGTTTGAGTAGGCTTGAAACGCGACGAAATGAGTTGGGGTGTCGAAAAGCCTCAATGTATATTTAGAAACTGACACCGCGAGGGACGCCTTGGAGCCATAAGGCCACAACATCAGTCACGATGTTCAGACTAGAGAGCCTGGAAATTCAGGCGTTTTAAGTGACATCGTGATGCATTTCACCACACGGCGCCACTCACGACATCTAAAACAGTGGGATTCGTTATTTGACGTTTTAAGTGACGCCGCCAGGATATCCTCCCACAACGCCACTCACGGTGTGGCACTGTTCATCAGACCAATTTTTTAATTTTTTTCCAACACTTCGGGGATCTCTCAGGTATCTAAATGAATTCGAATATGAGCCAATACTCGAGAAATTGACCTAATTAAACAAATGAATATAATTAGGAAAAATTGGGTAAATTGGGAAGTAATTGATGGATTTTGTAATCAATTGATTCACCGGGGATTGTAGGACAGTGATAATCACACGGGGGATTCGTAAGGGGCGAATTGGAGTCGTGTGAGTGCGTAATAGCATTGGACACTAGTAAGTAAACTAGTGGGAAATTTTATAGTTATTTCTTTGAGCTTTAATTTGTTATTGTTATTACTCTATTCATGGTTTGGAAATCTATTATGATTGAGTGGTTTAAGGGCAAGTGAGTCAACATTATCCTTGGGGGGACGGGTTATCTGAGGTGACATACTAGAACTAGGAACTCGGGATGCATAATATTGTTTATGGTTCTATACGGGGTGAGAGTTCATCGCTAGATTGTTAGGGACTCTGCATCCGTGTGGACTTTAGAAATATGAGAGTGTACCACGTCCTAAACTCCGAGTCTTTGAGGTAATATTCCCATGACTCAATGACCCTTTGGTCGGGACTACTTACGCCTTTCTATTATTTTCCTGGATACTCATCTTTGATTGATTCAGATTTATTTACAGTCTTTAATATTCATGCATTCCCTGTACTTTTCTTTCTAGCATCATGAATATATACTGTTTATTTTCTTTCGAAATGTTGTAAAGATCATGTTTGGCGTTACTTACATGGTACTCATCATTCTTGTGTTTGACTGAGTGCAGATCCACAGTCGAGCAAGGGAAATGCTCCTCAGCTTGGAGATTTAATTTGAGGATAGCGGAGCAGTTCTCTTTTGGCATTGACATAAGTTTTGATTTATTTTGTATAACTATATATATTTGTTTCACATTAGGATTTGGGTTAAGAGAGATCTTTGGCATGTATACATGGTTATTACTCTCCTGTGACTTGACATATGGTGGATGGTATACATATACAGGGTTTCCATATTCTAGGTTGTCCTAACTAATGTCTTGAGGTTGTTTTTATTAGTTTGTGATGTTAAATGTTTCCGCTTATCTTTGAATAACTCACTAATATTAATAACTCTTAATTAAATTGCTTATAAATGTTGAATGGTAAGGTAAGGTTGACTAGGCTTGCGTTGACTGCACGAGGGTTGACTCATGGTCTACGTAAGTCTAGGCTGGGTGGGTTCCAATTTTAGGGTTGTGAAGCTGGGGCCGTCACATATATGATAGTAGTCCAACATATAGTCAATTGTCTTACTATGTTCCACTATTAGCTAGCCACTCTTTGTATTTTTGTTGCCACAAAAGGGGATAGCGCTTAGATATGCTTAGATATAGGGGGAGCACTTCTTTAAAAACCTTTAACTTTTCAGTTGATTAACTTTTTAGTTGATTGGTTATGTAATTTTCCTGCTAAATTACAACTGCCATGATATTTAAAAATTGTAGGATTTTTGTTTAAGCTTTTAAACACATGATTGTTTTTCTACCTTTAACATTATTTGCAAATCTAATCCATTTACCAAGTTGTGACACACATATAACAAAGGGGTAGGTTGTTAATTCGAAATTTCCTTTAGTTGTCATTATGTCACATCTTGTGTATTGAACTCAAAGGAATATATTTTTGTTACTAATGTTTATGTGTAGATATTCATTTGTATAAAGCATGCATATTCCCTACAGGGTGTACAACTTGGCAAATCTGTGGTGATCTCTAAAGACATTCTCGTATGGCAAGTATTGCAACTGCAAACAAGATTGAGAAATGTACACCGTATCTAAACTTCCTATTTCAAACATCAAGACCAAGAAAAGGAAGGACGAGATTTCAAGAATATGACACTCACTCTTTCCTTTGACACCAAGGATTGACTCAACAAGGAAAGTGGAATATGTCAATGATGCTTTGAAGACCTTTTGAACAAATACATTGTATCTAGTCATTTAGGTTTTCTATATATATGAGTGATCACGGATGGAGAAAGTACATTGATTGTTCGATTGCTTTCTACATTCCAGTGAGATAAGAGAAACACAAGCAATCTCTTTTGTAACACACACTAGGCTAAGGGGACTTAGCCGAAACACCAAAGTGATCTCGGGCAACAAAGGGACTTCGGTACTATGTAGGTGCAAAGTGTAAGGGGGAGTGATTAGTGTAATAGAACTTGGTGAAGGATCACGAGTTAGGAGCTCTATGTAAATCTGTAATCATCTTTCTTAGTGCACTCTACATCTGGGCATGGCCCCGTAGACTAGGACATTTCCAAACTGCGATAACAAACTTTTTGTGTGTTCTTTTTTTTAATGCTATTTATCTTTATTTGTTGTGTTCTATTTACGCTAAACACTCAATATATACAAAACTATTATCTGTGGCCACAACAAATTTTGTACTTTTACTTTTGCTTTTTTTTCTTTACTACAACCAAGACAATAAGCTTGAAATTGTGCCCACAACACCTATATTTATATAACTACTATTTGTGTCCGCAACAGAAGCTGTTGGACAGAGATATTGACTTTCTAATTTGTGCTTGTTAATTTGCTGCTCAAATATCAACCGATTTTTTACCCATCTCTTTGATAAGTTTGAGTCCTTAATTTGTGAGGAAGTATACACTGATTTAAAGTCAATGGTTCACACTGTTGTCACCTTTGGCGTGTTATTTGGTTTGATTTTGTTGTTAAAGACTGTAATGCAAGTATACACTTTATGTAAACTAGTAATTGATTATGAGTAGTGTTATTTGGACTCTTATGAGGTTTTTAAAAAAAATTTATTTCAAAGTCATCCTCATCAATAAATGATTTCAAAATAACAACTTGTAGCACTCATTTGATATTTGTAAAAGTTTTAAAGAAAAATGCTTCAGTGACCCAGATGGGTGCACCGAGTTGAGCACCGTCTATACGGTCTGGGGCCCACCGCCTATAACCTGTAAGCTGGAAAGAGAGGTGAAAATCGGTTTGACCAACTTGAATCAGTTTGACCAATTTTCACTCGTTGAAGCCTTTAAAAAAACGATTTGACAGCCCGTCAGACTGGCTGATAGGGTGTCAGTACGGAGTGGTTTCCTGTTTTGACACAGTTTCAAATTCCAAACTTCAAAATTTGAAGTATAAAACTGAGTGAGAACCGAGTTTGGCCCTTTTAGGGTTCTTGACTTACTAGTCGGTCAGGAAGGAAGAAAGGGTCAAACAGGCGACGACGGGGTTCGGAGACACAATCGGTTAAAGAAGACGATCAGAACTCCTTGCAGGTATCCCCCCTCTTTTTCATGTTGTTTGATGTGGTTGTATTGGATGTACTTTAGGGTTTCACGATTTTTGAAATTTTGGGTTCAGTGATTTGCTTGGTTTCCTTATAGTTTTAGGGATGCATAAGTCGTTGTCTCCTTATCTTTATGTAATTTCCTTCCTTGCTATGTTGTTGTTCTTGTTAGGTATGTCAATAAAGAATGACAAACGTTGTTGGAGCTGTGGTAGCCTCTGCCACTTTGAAGTTTCATGCCCACTACGAGAGCCTTGCCCAAAGTGTTTAGTTAGTTTCTTTGCAAAGAGGCATGTCAAAAAGGAGTCCCTAACAAGAATCGACCTTTTGTGGTTTGTAATACTGGGAAGGAGGTGTGTGGATTCTTTGATTGGGATGACCATCAACGTTCTCAGCCAACAATGCCCACCTATTCAAACACAAGGCAGAGACAAAGAGATGGGGGAAGTCATTGCAATTGTCAATGGGAGCAAGTGATCGGTTCTGAAGGGAACGAAGGATGTTCATCGACAAGGAATGGGAAAGTGAGGTTGTGATGGAGTTCTCGACATTATTCAAAGAGCGATTGACAATTAGTGGTGTGGAGACAATTTCTAAAGCAACAACAACAACCATTAGAAGGGGGTGACGAGTGAAGAAGTTTAAAGGATGTTCTAGTAGGATTATCGTCATATCTCTAATGTAATGTATATTGATTTGGATCTAAGTTTGGTTAATATTTTGTTGGTTGGTTTATTGGTTGTTGGTTGGATCCATGCTGGTTTGTTAGTTTGTAATTGATAGTTCTCATATGTGATCAATAGAACTATGTATTCCTATGTTGTTTCATAGTTATTTGGATATTGTTGTCCCCACTTCAGAGAGTTGTTTGAATCACAATGAAGACAATAACTATTATGCACACAACCTATTGGTATAGCCAAACCAAAATGGAGTCAATAGGAAAACATAATTCAATTCTTGATAGCCAAACCAAAATGGAGACAAAAGGAAAACAAAGTTCAAGTCTCCAAAACAAAACCAAGAACAAGAAATACTTCACTGTTTAATACATGCCCGAATAAAGTTGTTAAAAAAGTATGTGGTTCCGTCCGAAAACTATCATCAATACTCCCTGCTTACTTATCACTACCCTTGCTTGATGGTTGCTCAATGGTGGGCAACACATTCCAACCACTTAGTTGCACCTTCATCTGTGCAACTGCCCTCTTGATCTCAGACCCGTGCTTTGAAACGTGTCGTTCAACTGCAGTCATTCAGTATTCCACCAAGCGATAGTTGTGCACCATCCTTGTACTAAACCTATCCTCAACCTTGTCCATAGTTTGACAGAACAAGTTGACAATTTCTTCCTTTAACATGTTGCACTCGTTCCTCATGATGGCCGACACCTCCATCTTCAAGCTAGCGCTGGTTTGTTGGATGACCACCTTAACCTCTTCAAGGTCCTCCTCAATGGCCTGGAGCCTCTGAATTAGCTGTTGTTGCTGGAATTTTGACGGAGGGGTTTGTGCAGATTTGGAGATGGCCTCATTCACATGTTGATTCACCTCCCCCGTCTCTATTTGTGGAATGAAATTGTTTTGATCCGGGACACTCACATGGTCAGCTTCATCAACATGACCTTCATTTTGTTCATGAATTGGCTGGTCCACTTGCACTTGGGTCTGATGTAGATCATCATCAGCCGGTGAGACCTCCAAGCCTAACATTAAGACACAAAAGCATCAAGGAATTGACATTACAAACAAGAACATACAACAAACACTAACTTTGACGTGCTGAGAAGCATTAAAGGGATTCAATTTTGAAAGACTAAAAGAAATGATATATCTAACATTTTACCTTAAAGATTATGCTATTGAGCCGAAGGAGAAGTGTCCATTCCATTGTGCTCTTGACTAGTAGGTAAAGAAGTGCCTAAATTCTCAGCTTGGAAAACATCCACCTCCATGTCTAAGATATTAAACATGAATACATTAAAACAACATAAAAAAAATTTAATTTGAATAAATATCAAACATTACCTTTCATTTCAACATCTTTTTCCTAGATGTTATCATTCATTTCATTTTAGCTCTTTTCCGGGGGTGATTCCCCATATTCTTCCATGATGTCTTCCTCTTCTCCATTAAACTCAGAGTCTTCTTCAAAGTCACCCTCCGATGAGTACTCTGAATCATCATCATTCTCTATGGAAATGGCCTCCTCCTCCTCCTCCTCCTATTGAGAGTCGTATATGTCTCGGTTCAGCTGAGACTTCTTCCTCTTCTTGCCACTTGGTTGTTCTGGTGAGTCATTCTTTTCTTCTTTTGGGTTTGGTGAGGCATTCCTTTCTTCCTTTGATATCCACTTCCTATCCACTTTTATGTATGCCATCTTGTCGAAGTTTTCTCTCCAATCATGTCACGGGTGTCTCTAAGCATTTCTTCATACTCATATTTCGAAGGTGGTGGGAGACCATTCTCTACAAACAACTTGCATATATGGTTGACATATGACAATCCTATCTGCTTAGCTCCCGGTTTCCTTCAGGTAGTTGCCTTCAACATATGTTGATTCATAATGTAGGCCAAGTCCACGGAACATGCAGTCAAGATTGCCTATACCATAAAAACATCGAAGTGGGTCATCCAAGTGCGTGCTCCAAGTCTAGGTACGAGGCAATGTATCACCACTCGATGCACCAACCTTGCCTCTACTGTCATCTCAACAATCAAAGGTTTTTTGGGGTCACTTGGTGTAACCCCCCTACAGACATACATAAGTGCTTTCATATGTGAGTAACCAACTACCTCACATGCTTCTTGGTACCTATAACACTTGTGATCTCCAACAGGCAACTCAAACAAGCTCCTGATTATCCTATTAGTAACTTCTATAGAGACCCCATTGACCCATGACACTAAAGCATTTGATTTGTTCTCAGGTTTGTTCAAGTGTGCATAAAAATATGTTACGTAGGATTCATTGAATGGCAACTTAGTATCAATAAATTTAAGCCAACCTAATCTCTCGAAACATACCTTCACATAAATACCTTCAGATTCAAAGTAAGGAAAATCTAACATTTTTGTCTTGATGACTTGCCTTGCAAAGAAATGAGTCTCCAACTCCTGCAACGACAACGGAGGGAGAATGGTAGTCTTATTCTTCTGAACACCCCTTTTTGGAGTGAGCCTCACACTTTCCTCTGCAATGCCTTCATCTGGTATCAATATTGGGGTGTCTGCAGTGTTTGGAGGTTGAGCAGGCCTAGCGAGTTTCCTCAGCCTTGAAGACGATCATTTGGGCGGAGTATTTGTGGATTCTTTCTCGATTTTGACTCTAAGCACAGGATCAGTGACCTTCTTTGAGCCTTTCTTCTTAGATGCAATACCCAGTTTGGTAGAGGGACCACCAGCTTCCCTTACAGCCCTTGCTTTTGTCATCCTGGTGCGGTTAGAGTTTCTCTCAGGGTTTGTGACAAATTGTTACAGAGAATAGATTGTAAACTAGGGTAATTGTGTTTTGATGAGAAGAGGAGGTGAGAAGAGAATGTAAACTAGGGTGAATTTGTTTCGATGAGAAGATGAAGTGTAGTACCCCACCCACCACTATTAACTCACATTTAATACGGGATGAAACCCCAAACCACTCTCCCACTACCCATTAAACTCTCCATTAACAGCAGCTCCCCACCCTCAGCCTTGACACTTGGTGGGCATGCAATTCTCCATTTCTCCACTAAACCCCCCACTAGCCTGCCTTATAACTTCTCTGAAACTGCAACCTACAACATGAACCATCATTTTATGCATCATCGACCAAATTAAGTTAAAAAAATGTGTAATACTATTAAATTAAGGAAAGAATGCAATTAAAATTAACATAAAAAAATAGTAAAGAAATATTTTCAAAGTTGTCTAAGACATAAAGGTGGTACCTTTTCCCTATATAGAAGTTCATTGGAGATAATGATCCCCTGTCACAACTTACATTATCAGAGCAACAAAATATATATTGTAAATACAAAAAAAATGAGTTTTACATCTTCCAAATAACAACAACATCAGTTGGTACCTTTTCATTCTAAAAAATGCATTACAAGAACAATTTAGTTCAAACAAAATGAATTGTTGACTTCAATCAAAAGGGTAAAGGAAAATAGTGTTTGGAAGTTAGATAACTATTAGTGTTGTTGGCTAATACCCCCTTATAACTCTACCGGGAGTGTCCATTCATCTGTTTCGATCCCTTGCTAGGAAGACTTTAAATTGGGCTTGTCATCCCCTTTAGACACCTTCACATCCCCTTTAGACACCTTCCCCTGCCATTTATAACCATGTACTTGGTAACTTCATAATAAGCACTAATAATTTGGTAATAAAATAATAAATAAAGTGACTAAAATTTGGTAATTACTTTCTTGGAGATTGTGACTCTCTTACTTGCCTTTGTGGTTGACTTCTTTTCTGATGCTCCCTTATTTTGATAATTATTTTGAGAAGGCAATGTAAAATCTTGGGATTCCATTAGAGGTTGATCGTCATCAATGTACATTACCTATTGGGAAGACTTTTGCTTTGTCTTTTTCTCCGCCGGTGCCTTGAACCTACTGCGAGGTCTTCCCTTTCTGTTTGATTTTTTCGGCTCCCTAATTGTGTCATTAGTAGTACCAGTCACAGGTTGTTGGGGTCTTGCAGAATTTTCGGGACCTGGCTCTCAATCTGGCATGTCAAGAAGTAGCCCTTTCAACTTATCCATGGTCTCAAGGACAAGCTTAAACCGTGCAACTATTTGGTCTCCAAAGTCAGCAACTCGAGTGCATCTAGTAACAATTACGTCATATCATTCAATAACAGTTGTTGCACTAGCATCCAACTCCTCTATGTTTAGGTCCTTTTAATATGTGCGTGTGAAGTCTTTCCTCCAACTTTCCTTGATGTATTGTGGTGGGATGTACATGACATCCTGGTCACGGAACACACAAAGCGCATGACAACAGAGAATCCGCCTAAACTCAAATGATTTGCATACAAAAATTACTTCTTGGGTGGCCATCTCATAAATCTATTATCTGCCGCACATCATAGTATATGTATCCTTCATCGCTTGTGACTATTATCGCCTTGCAATCCAAGCCCCGTAACATTTCATCTTGAAATATCTCGAATATCTTGTCCATGTATATTTCTACCATTTGATGCTCGCATGGTTGTTTGCAATTCAAGGGACATTTTTATGAAACGATTTGAAGTCTTCATTCGACTCTCTCTCCCACCTCTTCTGTAATGCTATTTCATATTGGCCAATGAATTCTTTACACTACAAAAAAACAGCAGATCAGAAACGGAAATTTCCGTCTCTGATTTGCATAAATTCCGTCTCTAATTAAAATCTGCAACGGAATAGAGACGAAATTTATTCCGTCTCTAAAATCGTCGTCGCTGATTCAATCAGAAACGCAAATGTGATTCCGTTTCTGATTTAGAGACGGATCAGAGACGGAATAAATTCCGTTTCTGATCAGAGACTGAATTTATTCCGTCTCTAATTCCGTTCGATTATTTCCGTCTCGATCCGTTGCTAATCGAGACGGATCATAAACGGAATTTGATCCATTTCGATTCATGTATCGTTCCTCGAAAATTAGATACGGAAATAGCAACGGAATCTCTCGAATTCCGTTGCTAATTAAATCTCGAATTCAAATCCATCTCAATCCGTCTCTCGAATTCATATATATATATATATATATATATAGGTCTCGATCAAGCACATTTAACACTGCCAATATATAATACAAATCATAGCTAAATAATATATTGATATTTGCACGTTTATATAAACTTAACATATCCTTAAAATTATCTTTTCTCAATGTCTTGTACACGAAACAACAAAAACAATCTAAAAAGTTTATATATCGTATCTTTCTACAAAAGTAAAAGCAAAAATTGTTCTAAATGAAAAAAAAAAATGAAGAAGTGTTCCGAGATTATATATAGTTGATTGTGCTTCAAATAATACTTGACTTCGTACAAAACACACGAAAAAAGATCAAAAAGAAAAAATCACTAAATTATACAAACAATAATAGGAATATAAACAATATTATGGGAGAACTACGTATCATCGCAAGCACAAGTGTATGAGCCAAACACAACATAAATAAAGTAATAAAGAAAAATAAATTCATCATTATCCAGAAGGAACATGGTGTTAATTAGCAAATTATCTCTCGCTCCAAACAATGACACAAAATTTAGTTCTAGATTAACACAAACAAAAGTCAATTGTCCTCGATGCTCCAAAAAATTAAGAAGACACTATACAAAATGAAATTAAAGTAAAATGAAACAAAGGATAGAACACAAATTAAAAGTAAAGAAAACTAAAATAAAAGACTCAATAAGATAAACAATGTGTAATGGAAGTATTAAATAAATGATACAAGACAAGTACCAATTTTCATAAGTACTTCAATATTAATAACTATTTCTTTTTAGAGACAAGTGATGTTCATGATCTTCAACACATTATTACAATGAATGCATTCGAAAAAAAATTCTAACTCTTAATTTCCTACAAAATACTTAGCAAAGTTTCTCCTACAACTAGGGGTTCCCAAAAATTACAAAACATGGAAGAACCCTATAGTAATTACTAGGGTTCTTTCATTGATGAGTTCAATAGAAACTTTAGTATATATTCTTCTTAGCAAACAAAATATAATTAAATCAATGTTAAGAAACTTAGTCACCCAAAAGATATGTAGGATCTAAAAGCAAGTTATTTGTATCAAGAAATGAAGTAGTACCTTTCTCATAGCCCTTTTTTCAATGACACAAAAGATATGATGTCGAATCTCTTACATTCCATTTGCACCTAAAATTACAAATAACAAAAAGAAAAAGTAAACCAATTAATACTATTATAATGTTGTGCATCACAAGAAAAATCTTCATATATTCATCATCATTATTGATATTGACTATCAGAAAGTAACACGAAGTTTGGAATACAGTAGAAATTTTCAAGCAATTGAAGTTTTTCTTGCTGAAGTGGTAAGTGTCAAATTCTCCTTAACCTTCTCTGATTTACTTCAATGAAAGAGCATGTAATTTACGAAGATTAACATGACGAGGCTAATCTTTTCAATCTTTATCCCCTAGTAGTCATACTAACTATTACTACTAGTATGGAGTTTTTCGAAATTTAGAGAAGGAATGAAAATCCATGTGCATGACATGCTAATCTATTCAAAGAAAAAGAATAAAGATAAAGAAAACAAAGAGAAGCAGAGAACTTTTTGTTTTTGTTAATGCATTAGTAACCTAAAAATGTCCTTTGGAGTATTTGTCTCATCACAATAATGGTCATGCATTGAACGATTTAATCAACAAACAAGTGCCGGTCTTATCATGTTTTTTTTTTTTTGGAGAAAAAACTCACCATTGCACCGAGATGAGGCAAGATACCATATAGAGCAAATATGAAAATGCAATAGCGCGCGTTTGAACCGAGTGTCTTAAATGGAACAAGATATGTTGAATCGTCGGATTCGTTCAAAGAATAAGCGGTGAAAAAGATATGATCTTCCAGTCTCAATATATATAGAAATGTGCAAGAACATATTATACGCAACAAATGCATAAGAAAAGTGCTTAAGTTAATAATATTAACCTTACTTTCCAACTTAATTCCTAAGAAGGGACATACAAAATGAGAAGGAAAGATAAAATTAAAAAAAAAATGAAAATGAAAACCCAAAAATATAGTGCACAGCCACAGTAGCAACTTGGCTGCAGAGGAATTGCATTTAAAATCCTTCCACTACCAATATATATATTTTTTTAGAAGAGTTCCACTACCACCAATTTGGATATATTAATTGAGAGCACACGCCTATATGTATATTTTACCAATGTAAATCATCGCCAGTGCTAATGTACATAAAAAACTCACCATTGCACCAGATAAGGCCAAAGCTATTAAGTCCTAAGGATTTCCCTGTAAAGATACCAAAATAAAGAACTTAGGATCTTGTTGATGATAAGTAATGTAAAGGTAGTACGGTGGCACTTGCAATTTAAGTAGAAACATGAGAAACAAACATAATTATAGGTAGAGCTAGTCTTCGTCGAGAATTGTTCTACTTCAACCCACGTGAGTCGACAAAGAATTAAAGAGAACAATATCATATTATCATTGCAAGATTATATGGATGCTATAGTGAGCAAACGATGCAGCAATAAATGTATTAACCATATAGTTCGGGTTAATGAGACAATGATCTTGGAATGGAATGAGTTGCTAGCACAGTAGATTTTACTATTGGTTTATCCAAAAGGTTGCTTTGTGTATGATGATATATATAAAGATATGTAAAGCAGAAAATGTTGGCATAAATGAGTAAAGAAAATCCATGCAGTTCATGCAAAAGAGGCAATGGTTTTATTAAGTAAATGGAAAAAACTTCTACCTGATGCACATTCAATCCAAAAAAAATCGTGCGAGAAAGAAAGAAGGAAAGTCATGATAAAATTAATGGCGACCTTGTATAAGTACTTCTTTTGAAGTTTAATATTTGTGCTTATGCATTTTCTTACATTGATCTTCAATATCTTATCATTGAACATCTACAACATTTGAAGAAAAGTGAGAAACCAATCTTTCCAATTAAACCAAAAAAATTGCTACCAATAGAAAGTGTTGTATAATGCGTATTTGCACTAATTGTCGGAAAAAAAATACATTGCACTTAGAGCTGTCAATAAGAACAACTATACAACATGAAGAAAAAGAAAGATATGTAAATGTGATAAAATTATATAAGGTTTTCGACCCTTCCATATGTTTGCTAATTTTTTAATCAAAGCTGTATGGTAAATGAGTCCTCCATATTCCAATTGGTAAGGACATAACTTTGAACCACCCCATTTAAGGCTGGTTCACCAAAGTAATGTCTTGAATGTTAAAGTTTTTTGGCACCTCGGCTAGTTGGCAATTGCTAGTCTTGATTACAACAATACGGGAAGCTAGTAGTAATCGGTTTCTTTATTTTTATTTCAATTAGCGGCGAGCCATTGTGATTTGCTACTTATAAACATTTAGTTTGTCATCCAAGTCAATGCGACTTTCTTTGAGAAAACTAAATCAATAAAATATAAAGACATGTGCATCAACTATGAATTAATCACAAAGCTGTCCAGAAAGCAAGGTAGAAATCATAAGGGTCAAACATACACCATATGCAAAAAAAATATTCAACCTTCATTAAACCTATCATATAAGCCCAAAAAATAATAATACAATCGGGAAAAATGAAATAACCCTATAAAAGAGATAAGATAACGAGATCATTGCAAGCCTTGCAAAGACTTCATATATTGAGATAGACCCAAACTAGATGTGGAAGAAAAAGAAAACTAATGCGGGATAATGCCTTACCTTTATTAAATCATCAATTGAATTGGTTTCTTTGATGATCTTTTGACGATTGAGAATAAGAATTGCTCCTACAGAAAGTTGATAGTTCATCATCGCATTCCATGAAGAAACAACACTAGAAATATGCATTCAATCATTCCTTGACCAAAAGCTTGTCGCCAAACCACAAAAGGGATAACTTGAAGCCTGTTTATTTACAACATTATCAGAATTTTTTCCGCTATATATGCCCATTCGAGTCTGCTTCGGTCACCAGATATCCATCGTACGGGCAAGCTCGAGTAGTGCTAACGACATAAGTTAGGCATCGCTTGTAGTATAAATGAGTACACACTGCTTATTTGTAATGCTTCATTTGGATGAACAAGCAAACGACACACCGGACAGAAATACTCCCCAGCAAGTGATTGTATGTTTAAAATACACTCGTTGTCAAAACCCATTTCAATTCACACATAATTCACCACTCTGCATTAAAGACCAATCCTTTCATCAACATTAACAGCCCTCAAATCATAAACCGAAAAAAAAAAAAAACCCATAACACAAAATCAACTCCACCAACTAAAATCACAATCAAGCATCAAACTTTACAAATGAATCAAACGAATTAGACATTATTGATGATTTGATAGAGCAAAAACGCAACACATGAGAACCACAAACCCCAGCATCAACAAAACCTCTAACAAATTTCAAGGTTCGACATTCAACCTAACATCTATCCAAAAAACCTAATCGCATGAACAATCAAACAACACAAATGATCGGAAACGCTAGAAATTGAAACCCTAAAAAAAGGCACAAACAACTAGCTAGGACATCGACAGCAATCTCAATAGAAGCATCGATTGAATATGCTTACCAGAAATTTCATCAACGCGAAGGTTCGAGACGAATCGGAAACGGAATCCCTGGACGAAGAGAGGAATTTGAGACGGAGAGAGTGAGAGCAGAGAGCTGCGAGAGTGAGAGAGCAGAGAGCGGCGACGGTGAGAGAGAGAGAGCGGTGACGAGAGAGAGAGGAGAGAGCGGTGACGGTGAGAGAGATCGGTGAGAGCGGTGACGGTGAGGTTTGTCGAGAAAGGGAGAGCGGTGAGGGAGAGAGGTTTGTCGAGAGAGAGAGAGCGGTGAGGTGAGGGAGAGAGATTTTAGGGAGAGAGAGTTTTGTGTTTGGTCACCTTTTTGGGTATCTAGATCAAAGCACGCACGAATCTCGAGACGTAATGGACGGTTGTAAAAAAAGAAAGTTTTGGTGGGAATGTTGGCGCCATTATTTAGAGACGGAATTAAATTCCGTCTCTATTTCCGTCTCTATTTCCGTCTCTGATCTCTCTCTATTCCGTCTCTGAATTATCCGTTTCAATTCCGTCTCTAACCATTTTTTCTTAGCAACGGAACTTAATTCCGTTGCTAATTCCGTTTCTAAATATCATTTTTCTTGTAGTGGAATTAAGAGAGGTTTTTGTATTCAGATTTCCGTCAAAACAATGATTCATCCCCTCACTCCTCTGAGTCGTCGACATCCCAACCCAAAAGTCCCAATTCACGTACGCCGGAACCCATTTCCATCTAATGGCATATAAGTCCTTCAACCAAGTACTAAATTTCTCACCAAGGGAGAAGTCTGTGAACAATTTAGGTCATTCATCTTCAAACTCATCTGTAGTAAGGGAGCTATAAAATACCCTTTTTAACCTTGAGATAATGTGTTCTCAGTCATGATGACCGCCTATCTTCTCAGGCACCTTCTTCATTATGTGCCACATACACAGCCTGTGTCGCGCGTTAGGGAAAACTTTCGCTATAGCATGCCCAATAGAGGGGCACTGATCGGTAATGATGGCTTGCGACTCCTTCCCAATACAATCAAGCCATGTACTAAAAAGCCACTCATAGGTTTCCTTTGTCTCATCACCCAATAAAGCACAACCCAACAAAATAGATTGATTGTGATGGTTCACACCGATAAAGCGAGCAAATGACATGTCATACTTGTTCGTTAAGTATGTAGTATCAAAAGACACATCTCCAAAGTACTGATAAGCTGATCTAGCCCTTCTGTCGGCCCAAAATACATGTCTCAGCTCATTATGCTTACCTAAGGCCATTAGGCGGAAGAAGTTGGGATTTTGTTTTTGCTTCTTTTAAAAATAATTTACAATTGCCTCTGCATCCCCACATCCAATTCTGAGTCGCCGTTCATACTAAATGTGGTTACGTATGTCTTTCTCATTGAATGTCATTCGATCAATCCCTCCTACACGGACTGACTCTGCCATGAAAGACTTGCTGGGTGGAATTCTAACACGCCCGTTAAATTCCAATATTTTCTTAGATGCAATTGAAATGAACTTATTGCAATGATAAAATCTGGACTTTGATGGGCTGCTGAGCGGATGATTATGCTCCAAATAAACCTTGCTGAGGTGCCACTTATAGTCCGACATTAACCTTGCGTTCACTTGGACACGACAACCACATCTTCCACTAAGGCCTCCTCTTTGGTATACCCCTTTGGTTTTTTTGACGCCTTGCTTACAGCATGTGAAAACTTACTTCCAAACAACACCATCTTTCCTATCCGTTGATCGAACTTTTATTCCAAATCCATTCCTATTCGCATACTCTTGTAATGACTTTTTAACATCTTCGGGACTATCAAACACCATGCCTAACTTAGGGGCCTTCGGTTCGTCATTAGCAATTAGTGTTGGGAAATGTGCCCTAGGTCAATCCATTAACAGTCTTTATGAATACATTTTAGTTAATAAAATAGAGGATTTCATTTGCTGTTTATTATAATTGATTTGCATGTTTACATTATAATAAGATCCATGGGTATTTACAGAAATATCGTAAATGTCCCTAGTCGATTATTATACTGGGAACTATAATGAATTAAGACTAGTATGAGTCTTGATTGATGATCATACGATGATCATATGTATAGGAATACGAATCAAGATCATGAGTACTTGTTAGGGAACAAAGTACTGGACCGACCCGCTATGAGAACATCACATGGATTAAGTCATAGTTGTTTCTCATGATAGGTATATTTTTCAGTCCTCTGAATTGAGATTACCAGAGACTTCAACATTAGGAACATAGTGATTTGACACTATCAAACGTTGTCTTTAACCGGACGATTATAAAGGTTGTGATTGGTTCCTATGTGAGCAATGTGATGAAGTTGTGTAATCAAGATAGAATTTGTCCCTCTCATATAAAAAGAGATATCTAGTGGATCCCTCGATGTGTTAGACTGTTAAAAGGCCTAGTCTAAGTGAATTGGTATTGATCAATGTCACTTGGATGTTTTCAGTCTACCTAGAGATCGAGACTAGTACGATTGAACATGTTGGATGACAATTCCATGCCTTATGTTTGATCAAAAGGATATCGTGTGACAAAAGGATGTTATATACACTATTGATTAGGTTGTATCGATTTGATATTCGTACAACTTGGGTAGTCATAATGTCTTGCTAGAGGCCGCTTATGACTTGTATACCAAAATGTATTTTGGTACACTGCCAACGTTGTATGAGCCTATTGGGTCGCACACTAAGAATGGTTTTGCGAGATTTTAAGATGGTTCAAAAAAACAAATTTTATATGATAAAATTCATGACAGAAACGTCCTTGTAGTGTATTACACTTATACTTCTTTAAGTAGGGGTATATGTGTAATTTACTTAACCGTCTATATACAAGGGTTGTATAAATAGATGCTTTGAGTTAGAATACATGTACAAGAAATTTTTAAAAGGCCGAAACTCTATTTTCGTTTTGAAACGACTTAGGATTTTTTAGTATGCTCTGGATCGTTTTGGAGAGAAACAAAAAGGTGTGGTATTCTCTTGAAGCTAGCACTTTGAATCTCGGTCGCCGTTCATGTGTAGACTGCTGATAGAGGGCATTCGTCGTTGGCAGTGCCTTTGAGATCGATTAACATTCTGAAAGGTATATTGCAACTGAGGTATGATTTAGTTTTCATAATTTAAACGTTTTAATTGAATCATATTCGGGTCCTATTGGGGTTTTTCTCAAAATTGTTTTGAAATTTTCACTGCGTATGAACCCCAAAATCCAACAGTGGTATCAGAGCCTTCGAGTTCAATTCCATTAAATTCATTGCATGTTTTCTTCTGATATATACATGATATATGATTGAAAGCATATTAATAGTTGATGTATATGTGATATACATAAGTTTTCTGTGAGATTTATTATCATGTTTTGTGTATATGATACATATATTCATGATTTAATTGAAATTAGTTTCGTACATGCCAGTAACCATGTTAGGTTAATTTGAATAATTTTAATGAATTGAGTTTCGTGTTCTATGATCCATGACACCATTAGGTTCGATTGGGATAGTAGTTCATGATTCAATTACATGTTTGTGATTATTTGGATGAAGATCGAAATTGTAAATAATTAATTTTCGAAATTATTTATTTATCTTGTTATATCTATTTTGTTATGAAGTTTCTATTTGATAAAGATAGATAACAAATTAGAATAGGAGATAAATATCAAGAATCTTGTTATTTGTGATATACTAGGATTCAAATATCTTAAATCCAAAATAAATAAATAATTTTTGAAATTATTTATTTATCTTGTTATATCTATTTTGTTATGAAGTTTCTATTTGATTAAGATAGATAACAAATTAGATTAGGAGATATGAGTAAAATTGGTTTCATTATCCCTATTGGATAGGAGATAAATATGGAGATGTTTGTTATTGGTGATATGCTAGGATTCAAATATCTAAAGTCCTAATTGGATTAGGATAAGATGATTAGTTAGATGTGGGCCCGAGTTAATTAAAAATGTTTTAATTGACTTAATTTTGGATAAATTTAGGGGTAAATTTAGTATAGTAAAATCAGTGAAAAATATGATTTCTATAGCGAATTTCAATTTTCGGAATTGAGATTCGTCTTCTAAAAAAAAAAAAAAAACATGGGCGCTGGCCCCTATTCCCCCGTCCACTGACCGCGGGCGGTGGTTCCGCTGTCTAACTAATCCTAGCGCACGGAAATTCTTTTATTAGTGAACAGTATAAAAATCTCCAAATTGTTTAGTGATTTAACAAATCAATAAAATATATGATATTTCACTATTTACATAAAATCACTAAAACTGAATAAAATCCCTCTATTAAATTTTAAGTCTCACGTCATCCAATTTTAAACACTTATCAAGGCCTCGATCGCACTAATATAGTTTCAGCCATAGCTGGGTGTATTGTGTTATCTTGGTGAGATAAGTTGGGTAAGAGTTACCTAAATGTTTAAATTGGTCCGACTTAATAAAACTATCAAAATAGTTTTGGGCTTTAGGCATATGATGAGATAAAAACATGCTTAAGACATAAGATGTCCCGTATCTCATAAAAGTATCTAAAAATTACATAAGATGTAATTGGTAACTGTTACCTACCTAAATAATCTAGTTCTGTGTTTCATGCTATAGCTGTCATAGAATTAGGTGAAATATGGATTTTAGTCCCCTAAATAAACAGTATGTTTTAGGAGGGTTGTTAATTTAGTGGGAGTCTATTCCTCTATACTAAAATAAACTCTGAATAATCTTTATTGTAGATCAATGGCCTCTTCAAGTAACAATAATCCCCTGTCACTGCGATCTATCCTTGAGAAGGATAAGCTATCGGGACTAACTTTCTTGATTGGTTCGAAACTTGAGAATCGTTCTCAAGCATGAACGCAAGTTGTATGTTACGGATGCTCCAATCCCTGAGGACCCACCAGCCAATGCTACGAAAGTTGTGAAGGATGCGCATAATAAGCATGTCAATGATTCTACTGATGTTGCATGCATTATGTTGGCAACTATGGTTCCTGAACTTCAGAAGGACATGGAACTAATGGAAGCCTACGACATGGTTGTAACGCTGAAGGAAATGTTCCAACAGCAAGCTAGGCAAGAAAGGTTCGAGACAGTCAAGAACCTGCATTCTTGTAAGATGACTGAGGGTGCGTCAGTTAGTCCTCATGTTCTGAAAATGAAGGGCTATGTTGACCAACTTGATAGACTTGGATTTCCAATAAGCCAAGAGTTGGCTACGGATTTGATCCTAAATTTATTACCGGAAAGTTACTCACAATTTGTGATGAACTACAATATGAATAATATGGAGAAATCAATTTCAGAGTTGCATTTGACGCTCAAAACTGCTGAACAAAATATCAAGAAACCCTCTAGTAATGTGCTGATGGTCTAAAAGAGATAGGGAATGAAGAAGAAAGGCAAAGGCAAGGCTAAAGTTGCCAAGGCTGCTGCTGCACCTGTCGCAAAGCCTGTGGAACAAGTCAAACCCCAGCTTGTTCCTGCTTTAAAGCACCCAAAGGAAAAGGAAGGAAATTGTCATTTCTGCCATGCAACTGGACATTGGTTTAAAAATTGCAAACTCTATCTAGAAGATCTAAAGAAGAAAAAGGGTAGTGCGACTCTACCTCAGGTATTTATGTTATTGAAATTAATTGATCTACTAGTGATTCCTGGGTATTGGATACCGGATGTGGATCTCACATTTGTATAAATGTGCAGGAACTCACCAGAAGTAGGAAGCTGAAAAAAGGAGAAGTCATCCTATGCGTAGGGAATGGAGCAAGAGTTGCTGCCCTGGCTGTTGGATCATATGACTTAGTCTTACCTAGTGGACTTATTTTAACTTTAAATAATTGTTATTATGTGCCTGCCTTGAGCAGAAACATCATTTCTGTTTCATGTTTGGATATGTATGGTTTTGATTTTATTATTGCGAATAATAGATGTTCCATTTCTCGTAAAGGCATTTTTTATGCAAATGCTGATTTGTGTGATGGTCTTTATATTCTAGGCATGAAAAGGTCCACTGATACTCCAGTCTTTAACATAAATACAAAGAGATTCAAGTCAAATGATTTGAATCAAACCTATCTTTGGCATTGTCATCTCGGCCACATAAATGAGAAACGCATAATGAAGCTCCATAAAGATGGACTTCTAGATTCATTTGATTTGGAATCGTATGAAACGTGCGTATCTTGTTTATTAGGCAAGATGACTAAAAGTCTCTTTACTGGACATAGTGAAAGGGCAAGTGAATTATTAGGTCTAATACATACTGATGTATGCGGTCCTATAAACACAATGGCTAGAGGAGGTTATCAGTACTTCATTACATTTACTGATGATTTCAGTAGATATGGTTATGTATATCTTATGAAACATAAAGCTGAATCATTTGAGATGTTTTGAACATTTCAAAATGAAGTGCAGAATCAACTTGGTAAAACTATCAAAGCACTTCGATCAGATCGAGGTAGTGAATATTTGAGCCAAGAATTTGATGATCATCTTAGAAATTGTGGGATTGTCTCACAATTAACTCCACCAGCAACTCCACAATGGAATGGAGTTTCTGAAAGGAGAAATCGAACCTTATTAGATATGGCTCGATCTATGATGAGTCATGCAGATCTTCCATTATCCTTTTGGGGTTATGCATTACAAATTGCAGCTTTCACTCTAAATCGAGTTCCTTCTAAAGTGGTTGATAAAACACCATATGAGATATGGTACGGGAAGAGACCTAGTTTATCTTTTCTTAAGATTTGAGGTTGTGAGGCTTACGTAAAGCGACAAGTCTCAGAAAAACTAGCACATAAATCTGATAAGTGTTTATTTGTGGGGTATCCTAAGGAAACAAAAAGATATTACTTTTATAATCCCGCTGAGAACAAAGTGTTTGTTGCTCGGTATGGTGCCTGTATGGAAAAACAGTTTATTTCAAAAGACACTAGTGGGATAGAAATAAATCTTTAAGAAGTTCAAGAATCACAGATAAACACTGAACTGCTACTAGAAGTTCAACAACGTTCTGAACCAGTTGAACCTCCGCAAGAGACACAAGGCCCACGTAAATCTGGTAGGGTAAGACATGAGCCAGAAATATTCGAATTTCTCATTACTAATTGTCGTGATGTGTTGCTTATGATCAAAATGAGCCCACCACTTATCAGGAGGCTATGTCTGGACCAGACTCAGATAAATGGCTAAGTGCCATGAATTCTGAGATGCAATCCATGTATGATAACCAAGTTTGGTACTCGGTTGATTTACCTGAAGGTGGTAAGACCATTGGATGTAAATGGGTTTTCAAGAAGAAAACTGACATGGATGGCAATGTGCATACTTTTAAAGCTAGACTTGTAGCAAAAGGTTTCAGGCAGACTCAAGGTGTTGATTATGATGAAACTTTTTTGCCAGTAGCCATGCTTAAATCCATAAGAATTTTAATTGCCATTGCTGCATATTATGACTATGAGGTATGGCAAATGGATGTAAAAACAACATTTCTTAATGGAAAGCTGCTTGAGGACGTGTATATGACACAACTTGAAGGTTTTGTACATCCTGAGAATTCTAGGAAGGTATGCAAGCTTCAAAGATCTATTTATGGATTAAAGCAAGCTTCTCGGAGTTGGAATCTTCGTTTTGATGAAGCAATCAAGGATTTTGGTTTTATTAAGAACGAAGATGAGCCTTGTGTATACAAGAAGGTCAGTGGGAGTGTAGTTGTTTTTCTGGTACTGTATGTTGATGATATATTACTCATTGGAAATGACATCCCAACATTGCAAAGTGTCAAGTCTTTGTTAAGGAAGTGTTTCTCAATGAAAGACTTAGGAGATGCAGCCTATATCCTAGGGATAAGGATCTATAGGGATAGATCTAAGAGGCTAATCGGTCTAACTCAGAGTGCTTACATAGACAAGGTACTGAATAGGTTCAATTTGCAAGACTCTAAAAGAGGATTGTTGCCAATGTCTCATGGCATAAGTCTCAGCAAGATTCAATGTCCTAAGACAAATGATAAGCGAGACCGTATGAATAAGATTCCATATGCATTTGCTATTGGATCTATCATGTACGCCATTCTATGCATCGGCTTGATGTATCATATGCTTTGAGCACTACAAGCAGATATCAGTCAGATCCAGGTGAGAGTCACTGGATAGCAGTAAAGAACATTCTTAAGTACTTAAGAAAGACTAAGGAAGTGTTCTTGGTCTATAGAGGTTTTGAAAATGATCTAGTTGTAAATGGTTACATAGATGCAAGCTTTCAAACTGATATAGATAATTTAAGATCGCAGTCTGGATATGTGTTTATTTTGAATGGGGGTGCAGTAAGCTGGAAAAGTTCGAAGCAAGAGACTGTGGCAGATTCTACAATGAATTTCGAGTATATTGCAGCGTCCGATGCAGCAAAGGAGGCAGTTTGGATCAAAAAGTTCATTTATGAACTAGGTGTGGTTCCAAGTATGGCTAACCCTGTTTGTTTGTATTGTGACAATAACAGGGCAATAGCACAGGCCAAGGAACCTAGATCACACCATAGATCCAATCATATACTCAGGCGTTTTCATCTCTTCAGAGAAATCATTGAGAGGGGAGACGTGAAGATTTGCAGAGTACCTACTGAAGACAACATTGTGGATTCATTAACAAAGGCTCTTCCACAAGCGAAACATGATGGTCATGTTAGATCATTAGGCATTAGATGCATGAATGATTAGCCCTAGAGCAAGTGGGAGATGTTGGGAAATGTACCCTAGGTCAATCCATTAACAGTCTTTATGAATACATTTTAGTTAATAAAATAGAGGATTTCATTTGTTGTTTATTACAATTGATTTGCATGTTTACATTATAATAAGATCAATGGGTATTTACAGAAATATCCTAAATGTCCCTAGTCGATTATTATACTGGGAACTATAATGAATTAAGACTAATATGAGTCTTAATTGATGATCATACGATGATCATATGTATAGGAATACGAATCAAGATCATGAGTACTTGTTAGGGAACAAAGTACTGGACCGACCCGCTATGAGAA
This sequence comes from Stephania japonica, assembly GCA_039657345.1. Lineage (NCBI taxonomy): Eukaryota > Viridiplantae > Streptophyta > Magnoliopsida > Ranunculales > Menispermaceae > Stephania > Stephania japonica. The sequence goes on along the minus strand of CM077564.1, from coordinate 10,687,941 downwards.
CATCACATAGATTAAATCATAGTTGTTTCTCATGATAGGTATATTTTTCAGTCCTCTGACTTGAGATTACCAGAGACTTCAACATTAGGAATATAGTGATTTGACACTATCAAACGTTGTCTTTAACCGGACGATTATAAAGGTTGTGATTGGTTACTATGTGAGCAATGTGATGAAGTTGTGTAATCAAGATAGAATTTGTCCCTCTCATATAAAGAGAGATATCTAGTGGATCCCTCAATGTGTTAGACTGTTAAAAGGCCTAGTCTAAGTAAATTGATATTGATCAATGTCACTTGGATGTTTTCAGTCTACCTAGAGATCGAGACTAGTACGATTGAACATGTTGGATGACAATTCCATGTCTTATGTTTGATCAAAAGGATATCGTGTGACAAAAGGATGTTATGTACACTATTGATTAGGTTGTATCGATTTGATATTCGTACAACTTGGGTAGTCATAATGTCTTGCTAGAGGCCGCTTATGACTTGTATACCAAAATGTATTTTGGTACACTGCCAACGTTGTATGAGCCTATTGGGTTGCACACTAAGAATGGTTTTGCGAGATTTTAAGATGGTTCAGAAAAACAAATTTTATATGATAAAATTTCATGACAGAAATGTCCTTGTAGTGTATTACACTTATACTTCTTTAAGTAGGGGTATATGTGTAATTTACTTAACCGTCTATATACAAGGGTTGTATAAATAGACGCTTTGAGTTAAAATACATGTACAAGAAAGTTTTAAAAGGCCGAAACTCTATTTTCGTTTTGAAACAACTTAGGGTTTTTTGGTATGCTCTGGATCGTTTTGGAGAGAAACAAAAATGTTTGGTATTCTCTTGAAGCTAGCACTTTGAATCTCGGTCGCCGTTCGTGTATGGACTACTGATAGAGGGCGTTCGTCGTTGGCAGCGCCTTTGAGATCGATTAACATTCTGAAAGGTAAATTGCAACTGAGGTATGATTTAGTTTTCATAGTTTAAACGTTTTAATGGAATCAGATTCGGATCCTATTGGGGTTTTTCTCAAAATTGTTTTGAAATTTCTGCTGCGTATGAACCCATTAATCCAACAATTACATCATCGTCAACACTATCAATGCCAGCAGCTGCATCCCCCTCCTCAACTCCCATATTTGCATCAATTGATTCAATGCCATCATCAGATCCCAAATCAACTATTGACTCCAATGGCTCGTTAAAATCAAATGAGGTTACCATCGTATTACTCAATTGCATCAGTGGTCCATGTGTAATATGAGGTCTGTCGCGTGAAGGGTTTCTTTCTTAGTTATGCCTAATGGAATGCAATCCTTAACAAATCATTAAGTCGTGGCTGCCAAAAATTACTTCAGCCAACAAAACATAATAATCCCTAAGGAAAAATTAGTGACTATCAATGGCAGTAAAAAAAATTCAGTAAAAAGAATTGATTTCAACCAATTAAACATGCTAAACCAGTAAAAAGTTTGATTTCACCCAACAAAAATTGTTCATTCCAACCCTAAAAACGAAACGATAAATTAAAGACTATACATGGCAGTAAAATAAATCCAGTAAATAGATTTCATTTCAGCCAGCTAAACATGCTAAACCCTAAAGGAATCTCAGCTGTCATCGAGAACAAAACCCTAAATTCCCTTCCCCAAACAAACAAAATACTAGAAATCCACAACAAAATACATCAACTTTAACAAAAGATTCGATGAATCACTTACATGAAACAGATATGACTGTGATTGTGGTCCTTTTTCCTTGCCTAAAAAGAAACGAGATTATTTCATTTTCTATCAATGCAGCCGAGACTAGGACGAATTAGTCGGTCTGATCGATTGTGTTTCGATTCCTTTGATCTTCACGAAGGTCGCCTTTAGGGTTTAGGGTTTCAATTCCTTTGATCTTCAAATCCCGCCGTCGCCTGCTCTGCCCTTTCTTCCTCGCCTGCTCTACCCTTTCTTCCTCTCTGAATAGTAAGCCAAAACCCCTAAAAGGGCCAAACTCGGTTCCCGCTCGATTTTAATTTTCAAATTTTAAAGTTCGGAATTTGAAACTATGTTAAGACGGGAAGCTAGTCCGTACTGACACCCTATCAGCCAGTCTGACGGGCTGTCAAATCGTTTTTTTTAAAGGCTTCAACGGGTGAAAATCGGTCAAACCGATTCAAGTCGGTCAAACCAATTTTCACCTCTCTTTCCAGCTGACAGGTTATTGGCGGTGGGGCCCCGACCGTACAGATGATGCCCAACTCAGTGCACCCATCTGGGTCACCGTAGCATTCTCCAATTTAAAAAACCTCCCTATGAGTCCGGACTCTAAGAGTCCAAACAGATTTTTTGATTGATTATATGAACAAAAAATCTATTTGGACTCTTAGAGTCCGAACTCATATGGAGGTTTTTGAAATTATTACAAATATCAGAGTGTTGCAAGTTGTCATTTCGAAGTCATTTATTGCTTGAGGATGAATTTGAAATAAAAAATTTTCAAAAACTCCCTAGGAGTCCAGATTCTAAGAGTCAAAATAGCACAACTCTTGCTTAATTACTTGACTCAAGAGTCAACAACTGCATATACGGGTCTCCCATGAATTTTCTATTTGCACGGGGCTTTTGCAAGTTGTCCTAAAAAATGGCCAAACCAAATGACACTCTATTTTGTGTTAAATCGAGTGGGCTCAGGTGATGGAGATTGGAGAGATGACAAATCAACACCCTTAACATTAATATTCTTGCAAAAACTAACTTTAAATGTCAGTGGCTGGGGAAGCTTAATTGCTTAATTGCTTGACTCAAGAGTCAACAACTGCATATACAGGTCTCCCATGAATTTTCTATTTGCATGGGGCTTTTGCAAGTTGTCCTCGAAAATGGCCAAACCAAATGGCACTCCATTTTGTGTGTTTGAAATATGCCTCAGAAGCTGCAGAAATTAATGCAAACATGTGATACATGCTACAGAATGTGACTTAGTCTTGAAGACCATGTCTTTAATTCAGTTTCTAGTTGTTGCTGTTTTGTAGGATTTTAGTTTTGACTAAGTTGTTGAGTCATGGGTCCTGTTTTTTAGCTATTAGTTTATTGACTTTCAGTTATGTTTTGACTTCTAGTTATTATTTTGTGTATTTCAGTACGTTGTCAAGTTGAATGAAAGTATTGAGTTCTAAGTTCATGCATCAAAATTTGTCCTACCTCTTTCATATATAAAGTTTTATAATAGTGGTATCAGAGCCTTCAATTCTTGAGGGACTGTGAGTGTTTGAGCATACTCCACTATCAAACAAACCCAATTCAGTTCACCAACAAACCATCAAAGCAACATGGATCCTGAAGCACCTTACAAGGCAGCAGCTCCTCCAGTGTTTGATGGTGAAGGTTATCATGCGTGGGCTGTTAGGATGGAGGCTTTTCTTGATGCAAGTGATCTGTGGTTGGCTGTTGAGGAGGACTACCATGTTCCTCTATTGCCCGAGAACCCAACACTTGCACAGCTCAAAAATCACAAAGAGAAGAGGCAAAGGAAGAAAAAGGCAAGGGCATGTCTATTTGCTATTGTATCATCATCAATCTTCACTAGAATAATGGCCCTGAAATCAGCCAAGGCAATTTGGGATTTTCTCAAAGAAGAATATGAAGGTGATGAGAAAATCAAAGCAATGCAAGTGTTGAACCTCATAAGGGAGTTTGAAATGCAAAGAATGAAGGAGTCAAAGACAATCAAGGAGTACTCTGACAAGCTTCTAAGCATTGTCAACAAGGTAAGATTGCTTGGTGATGAATTTCCTGATAAAAGAATAATTCAGAAAATTCTTGTTACAGCTCCTGAAAAATATGAGGCTACAATCGCCTCATTGGAGAACTCTAAAGATCTCGCAAGGATTACCTTGGCATTTGCAGGCCCAAGAGCAGAGAAGGTTGATGCAACAAGAAAGTTCAATAGAAGGAGCTTTAAAAGCAAAGCATCACATCAATCTCAACACAAAGGGGAAGAAAAAGTATGAGAAGAAAGAAGACTGCTGATGCAAATGAAGCCATTTCAACTGAAAATCGCAGCAGTAGTGGCGACCAAAAGAGAAGCTTTCCTCCTTGTCATCATTGTGGCAAGAAAGGACATCCTCCTTTCAGGTGTTGGAAAAGGCCTAACATCAAATGCAACAAATGCAATCACATGGGACATCATGAGAGAATCTGCAAGAATGGAACTTCACAACAAAATGAAGCTAAAGTTGCAGACAAACAAGAGGAGGAAGAACAACTTTTCGTTGCAACTTGTTTTGCAAGTAGTTGTTCTAGCGACAAGTGGCTCATAGATAGTGGCTGCACCAATCACATGACTTTCGGTCGTGCTCTCTTTAAGGACTTGGATACATCGGTTAAATCCAAGGTAAAAATTGGCAATGGTGAGCACATCGTTGTTGAAGGAAGAGGTACCGTTGTCATCGAAAGTTTCTCTCAAGTACAAAAGTCATTAAAGATGTATTATTTGTACCTAATATTAACCAAAATCTATTAAGTGTGAAGCAGCTGATTGAAAGAGGGTTTAAGGTTGTTTTTGAGAACAACCAATGCTTAATCAAAGATGCAACAGATGAAGAGGTGTTCAAGATCAAGATGAAGGGCAAGAGTTTTTCATTAGATCCATTGCAAGAAGAGCAAGCAACTTACTCCTCAAATGACAACATAACCGAGATCTGGCACAAAAGTTTGGGTCATTTTCATCATCTTTGCAAAGTCTTGAATTTGCAAAGAAAAGAGCTTTCTCAAGGACTCGCCCCACTTGAGTCGAAATACATGCTTGCAAGGCTTGTCAATATGGCAAGCAAGCATGTCTTCCATTTCGAATTCTGTTTGGAGAGCAACAAAGAAGTTCGCAGCGACTTATTCACACCGATCTTCTTTGGGCCTCAAAGAACTCCTTCACTCAAGGGAAGTAAATACTACATAATTTTTATTGATGACTTCTCTCGTATGTGTTGGATTTATTTTCTCAGATTCAAGTCAGAGGTTGCTGGAATCTTTTGGAGATTCAAGCAATGGATTGAGAATCAAAGCGAGAGTCCCATTCAAATGTTGAGGTCAGATAATGGCAAGGAGGTCACTTCAAATCAATTCAATCAGTTTTGTGAAGAAGCCGGCATTGATCATCAATTGACAGCTCCGTACACTCCACAACAAAATGGAGTCAGTGAGAGGAAGAACAGAACAATCTTTGAGATGGCAAGATGTATGACGCAAGATAAAGATTTGCCTAAGGAGTATTGGGCTGAAGCAACAAACACTGCAGTGTTCTTATTGAATAGGCTTCCTACAAAAGCTGTGAATGGGAAGACTCCTTTTGAAGCATGGTATGGTTTCAAACCCAATTTGAAAAATCTAAAAATATTTGGTTGTTTGTGTTTTACTCACGTGCCACAGATCAAGAGGGACAAGCTGGACAAGAAGGCTGAACCGGGAATCTTTATAGGCTATAACAACACCTCAAAAGCCTATAGAGCTTTCCAGCCTCAATCCAGAAAAATACTGATCAGCAGAGATGTTGTCTTCATGGAGGTAGAAAAGTGGGATTGGAATTCAGCAAATGAAAAAGACCATATTCACGTGCAGCCTAGCAAAGATGATGTTGATGACCAACCAATCAGAGGAACTAGATCACTTGCAGACATCTATGCAAGATGCAATGTTGCAGTAATGGAACCAGCTGGAGTACAAGAAGCGATGCAAGACATAAAATGGATTTCAGCTATGAAGGAAGAATCGAGTATGATTGAAAAGAATCATACATGGAAGCTTGTACCAAGGCCTTCTAACAGAAAGGTGATTGGAGTTAAATGGGTTTTCAAAACAAAACTCAATGCAAATGGTTCTGTAAACAAGCACAAAGCGAGGCTCGTCGTGAAGGGATATGCACAAGTTTTTGGCGTCGATTTTTCAGAAACGTTTGCTCCCATGGCCAGACTTGATACCATCGATTGCTCCTTGCATGGCGCTCAAAGTGGGTGGAAAGTGTTTCAGCATGATGTAAAATCTGCTTTTTTAAATGGCCTTCTTAAAGAGGAGATTTTTGTAGAACAACCCGATGGTTTTGTTGTGCGGGATCAAGAAGATAAAGTGTACCTATTGAAGAAAGCTTTGTATGGCCTCAAGCGGGCTCCAAGAGCTTGGTACAATCGGATCGATGATCATTTGATCGGCTTAGGCTTTCGAGAAAAGCTTAAGTGAGGCTACCTTATATGTAAGAAAAGAAGGCACTAACATTACCATTGTTTCTATCTATGTTGATGATCTTTTGATCACAGGAAACAATCATTTGCTCATTGATGAGTTTAAATCTAACATGCTCAAGGAATTTGAGATGACAAATTTAGGATTAATGACCTACTTCCTTGGTCTTGAAGTCTTTGCAGCGAGAGGAATGAAGTTTTTGTCTTCCAAAAGAAATATGCAAAGGAGATTTTGAAGAAATTTCACATGGAGAGTTGCAAAGCTACAGACACACCAATGCAAGCCAAAGTGAAGTTCTGCCAAGATGATGGGACTCCCAAAGTGAATGAGAATCTCTATAGATGCTTGATTAGTTGTCTCATGTACCTCACAACTTCTAGGCCTGACTTTATGCAAGCTGTAAGTCTTCTCTCCAGGTTTATGCATTGCGCAAGTGAAGAGCACTTGCAGGCTGCCAAGAGGATTGTCAGATAATTTTCAGCTGGTTGGTTTTTCTGATAGTGATTGGGCAGGTTCAACTGATGATATGAAGAGCACAACTGGTTTTTGTTTCAGTTTTGGATCAGGTGTGATCAATTGGTGTTCAAAGAAGCAAGAAGTTGTTGCTCAAAGCACTGCAGAAGCTGAATTCATAGCTGCAACAGCTGCAGCAAATGAGGCCATCTGGTTGAGGAAAATCCTTCATGATTTGAGTTTGAAGCAACAAGAATCAACACAAATCTTTGTTGACAACCAGGCTGCCATTTCAATCTCTTCTAATCCAGTGTTTCATGGCAAGACAAAGCATTTCAAGATCAAGTTTTATTATCTCAGAGAAGTTCAAAAGGAAGGGGACGTTTCATTAACTTATTGCAGATTGGAAGATCAGATAGCTGATGCATTCACCAAAGCCTTGCCTAAGATTAAATTTGAAGAACTCAGGAACAAGATGGGAGTTTGCAGCTTCAAAGGCAAGGAGGTGTGTTTGAAATATGCCTCAAAAGCTACAGAAATTAATGCAAACATGTGATACATGCTGCAGAATGTGACTTAGTCTTGAAGACCATGTCTTTAATTCAGTTTCTAGTTGTTGCTGTTTTGTAGGATTTTAGTTTTGACTAAGTTGTTGAGTCATGGGTCCTGTTTTTTAGCTATTAGTTTAGTGACTTTCAGTTATGTTTTGACTTCTAGTTATTATTTTGTGTATTTAAGTACGTTGTCAAGTTGAATGAAAGTATTGAGTTCTAAGTTCATGCATCAAAATTTGTCCTACCTCTTTCATATATAAAGTTTTATAACACTGTGTTAAATCGAGTGGGCTCAGGTGATGAAGATTGGAGAGATGACTAATCAACACCGATCACATTGCCATCAATGTTGGTGACCAAAAGGAAAGTAAAGGAAATACATTTATGTTGTGATTTTCTTATGATTAGTTCTGTAGACTATAATGGGGATTGCAGGCTGTGATTTTTTATTAATGTCTGATTGAGATAATTAATATTGAGTCCTTCACTCCTTTGTGAATAGGCGTGCACTAGATAGGCAATAAATTGTGCACGTAGTCGTCGCCTTTGCCGTGTTATTTGGTTTGATTTACTATTAAAGGGCAAATAATGCAAATAACATTCAAAAAGAAAAAAAGTGGCGGTCACTATTAATTGTGACCTGCATTAGAGTAAAAAAGACTTGAGAAAATTCCAATCTGAGGCTTAGTAGGCTCTAAATGTCTTTAGAGGAAGAAAATTCTTCTTGAAATCTATTCTCTCTCTCTTCTTTCTTTTTTTTTCTCTAGGTTGTGTATGGAAGTGATCACTCAAATTTCCAAGTCTGAAAGGGTGAAATGCATGCTCGACCTGATAGAGAGACGTAATTGTCTTGCTTTAAGTCTTCTTGAAATCTACAAAAAAACCTGTTTGGACTCTTAGAGTCCGATAGGTTCAATCTCATTTTTTGCAGAAATGTCAAATATATTTATGAAGACCAATTGAGAGTATTTATTTTCAAACAGGTCCTCCAAAAGATGTAGGGGTCCCTGCGAAGTAATTAGATTCTTTTTTTCTTCTTCTTATTCTGATGACTGAAAGTCTGCTCTCACAACCAATGCTTTCCAACCTGGACTAATTCCTTAACACTTGGAGACCCAATAAGAGAGATCATATAACAAGGAAAATATTCTATACCATTGATATATCATAAATATATATTTTCTTGATAACAAATGTAGAAACAAAATTCATAAAATGGTGCTCACTTTTGTATTTGCCAAAATTATTAAAGGTAGATCATCCGATCATGTTAGTGTTATTCCTACAACAATGGATGTTTTAAAATCTCTTCTTGTCCACAACCGCTGCAACTCTTACCATTAGTCTCTTCTTCTCTTCTTCAATTCTAGGCAACAATGGCATGTCGCTTCAATTCTATGAGATGAAAGCATCTTGGGATCATGGACTTGTGCACCTAATTATGAGAAAAGGGAAAATGTCATTCTCAACTGACATTGAGAATTCATGGTTGTCAGTTGCCTAATTTTCAAGTCTGTGTTGTATGTCTTTCGATAATAGCTAGTGAGACCATGGATGGAATTAAAAGATAGAATTAATCCTCAAAAACATATGTTATAGGGCATTATTGTGATGTTTGATGCTCATCTTCATCTTGGCCTTTGAAATATGACGATGAGAAGTATTCTTGATAAATCTTAACAGAGAATATGATAAATTTATTGTGTGTTTTGTATATATTACATATGTCTCTATATATAGAGATGCAATTACATACGAAAGGAAACATCTAAATAAGGTAGCACATAATTAAGGGAGTGATTTATGCACAACATAATTACAAGAGTGATTTCACAACATAATTATAGGAGTAATTTTGTGCATATTTCCTAATTGCATGATATACCTTAACACTCCCCTTCAAACTAAGTGGGAACAACTGAAACACTTTGAGTTTGTAAACTAAAATAAAACTAAACCCGGCATAAATCAGATTGACTTCGGTCTGGAATTTTGATTTACTTCGGACTTGAATTCGGATTTACTTCAGACATGAAATCAGATTGACTTTGAAAGGAATTTGTACTGAGTACAGAGACGATTCTGCATAGGGACACCAGATCGCGGCGAACGGATGCAAGTGATCACGGACAAAATCTTCAAATAGGCAGGCGACGACAGATAGATTTGCAACAGTGTTGCAACTAATAGGCATGACAGACATTGTGAACTGTGCTCGACAACGTACAGTACGCGAATAACGGGCGTGACAGGCATCACGAACTGCGCTCAAATTAGCGAACAGTGCACAGATAACAGGCGTGACAGGCATCGTGTACTACACTCGAATCAACAAACAGTGCACAGACAAAACAATAGAATAACTGAAAAATGGAACAACAGAGTCGATGGAACGACTAACAGGCAGAGTCGACGGACAGACAATGGAGCTGATAAAGGCGACGACAGGCAGGAAAGCAGAAAACGCGCAGGCACCACGCAATTATAACGTGGTGGTAATAATAATTTTTTTTTAAAACGAAAAAAAGAAACTCTCTTTTGATGGGCGTGCACATAAGTAGAACACACCAGTGGGAACAGGTAGCGGGTTCGGGCAGGAACAACAACACAGGCAGTGTTCAGCCGGGTTAGTCGAGCAAGGCATGCAGGGGCAGGGAGTGGTGCAGGGTTGAAATAACCCACTTGTGGGAAGATGGGATGAAACATGACATCAATAAACGCACACGAAAAATAAATAGAACGTTTTTGTGATGATGTTTGCCATGACGGTTAGGTGATGCAGTGATGACTTCAACCAAATAAAATTTGTTGAGGGTGCAAACATGTTGAAGCAAGCAAAGGTAGAGGATGGGTGACGTGTGCACAAACGCACACGGACGGGCAGAATAGCAAGGGGATTGGGGTTGAAATGAAGGGAAAAACACAAGAAAACTAAGCCGATATCAAACCAAGAGTGTAATCGAACACAACGGAAATGAGAACAAGCATTAAGAACTGAATCACGAGATAAACATTGAATACTGATAGAAATGTTAGGCTTGCAAATTATGAAGGGATCTCTCCTATAAGGTCATTGTTGGAGAGATGAAATGATTGAAGGTGTTTAAAATTGCCCAATGAGGATGGAATTTTGCCGAAAAGATTGTTGTGAGAGAAATTGAGTGTTGCTAATGACTTGAATTCTCCTACTAGTTCTGGTGTCTCTCCTTCGAATTGGTTGCTTGAGAGGTCAAGTACATTGAGAATGGATTTAAGATCAACCACATAGTCCAATTCTTGGCCTTTGTTTGGAACCATTAATGAGAACTTGTAAAATTCATTGAATGACGAATTTATTACCTGATGTGTGTCATCTTTTGTGTCCATCGTCATAACCTTTGATGTTCGAAAGTATTCCATTGGCAAATGACCAGTAAATTTGTTGGATGAGAGATCAACAATATGCAACTTAGGGAATGAGGAGTTATTTAGTCAATGATGGTGCCCAATGGTTCTGTGGAGTCGGTTGGATAGCAACATAAGTGTCAGCAACTCTTCAAGGTCTTCCAACCAAAAAGGGAAGATATCATTTATTTGGTTGTTTCCAAGATCTGTAACCTTCATGTAGCTACAATTAGCCAGTGACCTCGGTAGCGGCCCTTCAAAAGTATCATTTGAAAGGAAAAGAGTGTTCATGGTGCTCAATGAGTGATCTGATAATGGGTCTTCAAATTCAACTAAGTTACGAGAAAGATCAAGATTCTCCACTAGGTTCCATATCCACTCAGGTATTTTGCCTTTTAGATGGTTGTTGGATTGATCTAGGTTCTTCAACTTCTCTTGATATCTAAAGAATCCAGGGATCTTAGATAAGTTGCAGTTTGAAAAGTAGAAGTAAGACAACTTGGAAACACTAATGGCTATGTCACTAGGATCAATTGAGGTGATATTGCTGACAAACACGTGAGGATCTAATACTCCATGAAAACTGTTCGAGAGAAGGTTGAGTAGTTGAAGATTGGGGAATTAAAAAAGCGATGGGGGAATCGGCCCTCCTAGCCTATTCTGATTCAAATTTATTTCGTATAATGGCGAGGACGAGATAGGAGAAATTTCATATATCATCCAATTCACCAGCAAGTTGATTTTCATCTAGTAGTATCGTTTCTAAAAATGGCAAATTGAATAGAGAAGGTCTGTTCCATTGAGGGAATTGTTGGACAAGTTAAGTGCTCGCGAAAGCCTGTTGTTGGCATAAGAAGAAGGGATTGAACATGTAAATCGATTGAATGAAAGGTCTAGCCATCTGAACGTCTTTGAGGGAGACTCAAGTGATGGGAGAGGACCAACGAATGCATTATGTGCCAAGACCAATTCTTCTATTCGAGAAAGATTGGAAAATGAATATGGGATCAGACCTGAGAAATTGAATTTCGCAGCATAGAATATCGTCAAAGACTTCAAATTCCCAATTGAATGAGGTATGCTTCCAGCAGAAAACAGTGTGCAGGTGAGAATCAATTGTTCGAGAGCACTTGGTTGAGGAAACTCTGGAAGAGACTTGGTTGAGGAAACTCTGGAAGAGAATCCGCGAGGTTAACATTATGATATAAGTCGAGTATTTGCAAGCTAGGAAGATGGAACATCTCTTGAGGGAAGTGTGTGATGTTATTCTTAGATAGATAGAGATGAGAAAGAGATGAATGGTTTACCAAGTAATAGCCCATTTGGCCTGAAAGGTGACAGTTTGACATGCTAAGCATGCACGTGAGGATTGTGAAGCTTTGCTGATCCTATTGTTCTAAACCAATCTTCTGCAGGTCCTATTGCTAAGTCCATAGAGTCCAAGTGAAGCTCTTTGATGCTAGACAAGTTGCTGATCAATTCTAGTACACTGTTAGGACTATTGACCTCCAAGTGCAAGAAAGAGAGATCAAGAGGCATCAAATGATTAAGATGGGTGATTTCAAGGGGAATCTGTCCCGAAAAGGAAGCGGCAGAGAGGTTGAGATGCGTCAAACTACTAAGATGACTGAAAGTAGTGGGGATGGAGTTGAAGTCATTAAAAGCAAGGTTCAGATTTTTGGAGGTGGTAAAGGTTGAATAGAGTGTTGTTAGAATTGAGGTTACCAGCAATCCCACTATCACTTACATTAAGCCAATCACGAAACCAAAATATGTTACACCATCCCATGAAGTACAACAATCTGTGTTGGCCTTTCAAGACCATAATTTCGAGAAAGGAGTAAGAGCATAACTTACATTAATGGTGAAGCTAGCCTTAAATTGCAACAATGTTGAACTCTGGTTATAGAGACATGATGGTGACTAAGTACTGCTGTTAGAAGAAGCTGTAGTGAAACTGATGAGTTGAGGAAGTATTAGTGACAATAGTAGTGAAAGCATGAAATGGAGACAGTTGTGCAGAAAAAGATGGAATTTCATGGCTTCAACTGCTATCAAGGGATTAGTTTTTTCTCACAATTTGATTGGGAGAGGATGAGATATGAATGCTTTATAACATTTTTTTTTTTTTTGGGTAGAATGCTTTATAACATTTTTCTTAATGAAGGTATGATATGATAATGATTTGGTCAACCCTGAAAGACAGCAAATTAAGTGATGTTGTTGGCAAGTAGTGGCGTTATTTTAATTTAGGGAGGTGCTAGATGTGACGGCCCCAAATTCTCCTTGCATTTGGGTACGCCCGGCCTAGGTTCGTACAGGTCCCCAAGCCGGTACTCGGTGAACCAGGCGAGCCTAGTCAGCCTCCAATCAATCAATTATTCAATTTATGAAAGAGTTAATACAAGTTTTACGCAACGAAAAGTAAATAAACTAAACATAAGGGAAATAACTTAGTCAAAGGGAAATTAGGAATCTATAATGTGGAAAGCCCCGAAATATTCATGTACAATCAAATATGAAAGAGAGTAACGCATGCATGATATCCAAATCAAAATGATCGCCGGTTCAATGGTCAAAAACAATTACATAAAACGTCATACAATCAAGCAAAACATATAATGGACCTACACTAAGGTTTCCAAGTCCAGCCGCTCAGTCCTCACAGAAAGTCACCTAGGCAGGGCTCCTTGCCTCTATTGCACTCCACCCTATCTGCACCCACCATCACAAACAAGACGGTCAACAACTTGAGAAATCGAATGTAAAGCTAGAAGAATATAATAGTAATTCATGATGTATCAAGTAAAGAAGTCTAAATATCATGCGGTAATAGAAAGACAGGAATTTAAATAGATTGAGTACATGATAAACAGATTAATAGATATCAATCAAAAGTCAAGTGTGTTCTAAAGATTCAAAAGAGGCCTATAAGTGGTCTAATTCATAGCATAACGACGAAGACCTCGCGAAGTCTTCTTGGGCATCGACACAAGCAAAGGCACAACCATGATGGGAGGGACACAAGCCCACCCACCCAGTACTCGGTGTCACACGGTCACTAAAGGTGGTCACACACTCCTGTATGAGAGTGCCTGCATTTTATCCCTCTAGTGCAGGTACTAGTACTCTTGAGACGAAACACTTATGCCAAGAAACACACAGCAAGGAATGAAATGGAATACCAATAGTAGAGCATAACGAATCTGAATAAATGATAATGAATCACATGGCATTTCCTTACTGGCTTACAAATCAAACATAAGCTTGTGGCAAATGTTCTTTCCTGACTAATCGTAACTTGTAGACACGCTCGCGTCCCTAACACGTATCTCCGAGTTTTTCGTTACCTGACAAGGTTGGAAACTCTAATTAATAGGTCGAGTCATTAGCTAAACCCTAGGTTAAACCCTAGTGTTTTCCCAAGTGTTTTAAGGACTCAAACAACTCAACAATTCGATAAGAAGACGAATACTCTCTCACGGGTTTGAAAACCACAATAATAATCATGACCGCGATATCACAACATCAATAATCATAATGCATGTAAGCCTACTCATGAATTATAGGCTCGACTCAGTCGTATGTGGGTCACACCATAGCCCCAAGGACCGGTTGCATGACCATGACGTCATAACCATTCATCGACATATAACCAACATAGACCGACACCATCACTCATCATGAGCCCGAAACAACCATGTACCAGCGAGTATGGAGCCTCACTGGTGTTGTTGTCCAACGTCGAGGGTGCCACCGCGGCATGGGAAAGCTGGAGGCACACTCTACCAGGTCGAATTCACCTATATAACTCGGACAAAGAGGAAAACACAATTAAGTAGCACACAAAAAGAAATCAACAACAACACACACACTCTCCACCATTGGTTAAATGCTCAGAGGACCGCGAGACACCATTAAGAACATGGCACGGTCTCCAACAGTCCCCCTACTCATCGCATCGACGACACAGCCGCCCCAATGGGCGGTTTCCGGCTAAAAGAAGAACATAAAACCATATGAAAAAAATGACCAAAAACAGCCCAAACGCTACTGATTCGTACACATCAAAGGCTATGAGGCACTATCAAGGACTTGAGAAGATCCCCGACAACCCCTACGCATGGCGGTCCGACGAGCAACGCCCCCGGTCATGGAAGTTCCGGCGAGGACAACAAAGATAGACACACTTTGATAAAAAGCAAATCAACGACATTACACCCTTGTTGCTTTTGTTATAGACTCTCTGGAGGTTGGGAGACATCAATTTGATCATGATGAAACCCCCAACAGTATCCGAGGCCACAGCGATCGTCAACTGCGGTGCCGCCCTGACAGTGATTCTGGCAGCCATGAAGAGAACAACAAAATAGGGTATTCATATGGAGAAACGATAAAATAGATCCCACTGCATAAACATCACGATGGGGTTACTTCGGACTTTCGGGACATTGGAGGAGCATCTCCGACCAGTGTTCGACCAGGAGTAGACCCCAACTTGGCAGACATACCCGAAATAGTGAGATACGAAAGTGGGAGAGAGAGAGAGAGAGAACAACACTCACTCCGGTGACCAAGACACCTCCGCCAAGGTCAGACCACAACGGGGTGGTGGTGGATCACGGGAGGAGGGAGGAAGGGTGAGAGAGAGAGAGAGAGGGACGGTGGTAAGAGATGAGGGAATCGTGTGTGTGTGTGGTTGGAGAGAAAGTGAATAGTAAATTTAGGTGTGTGGGTCTTATTTATAGCCCCTTGTTTGCATTTCAAAACACATACTGTAACGACCCAAATTCTCCACGACCCAACCTATGGGTATTTTGGTGATTTCATGATAAAAATATGTTGGGTGTTTGATGTGGAAAAACAATTCTAAACTTGTCAAATTAAATATGAGTTAGGGAGTAAGTAAAGTTTTATTTTAAATAATAAAGCCCAATTGAGATTATGATCCAAAAGTGCATTTTAGACAAGTTGTAAATAATCATAACCCTAATCCCTAATCCTAATGCTATTTAAGCAAATCAAAGAAAACCCTAGCCGCAATCTTGTTAAACACCCACGTGGAGAGGAGGAGAGCAAAGGAGAGTTCAAGCTCAAGAGAGGTACAACCTCACTTTCCTCCTTAATTTCTTTATTATTTGTTGAAGATTTGGAGACCAAAGGGTCGATGGCGTTGACAGCGGCAAGCACGCGAGGAAAATAGAAAAGAAAATAAGAAATGAAAGATTTGATCTATGTTAGAATGAGATTTTGGATAGGATTTTGAGTCAAAGACTACATTGAAGGCATGGTGAGACTCTAATACTCCCTAGATTTATTGTCTTGGTGTTAGTATTGGCAATAAGAGTTGATGATTTGTAAAGTTTGTTCAGTTTTTTTTAGATCTAGTCTTGAAATGGGCTATACAAATTTTTAAGCTTTATGATAACGAGTATTATGGATGAATCAATTTTGTTTTCCATAGTTTGACGGTACATGAAAGGGTTTTCCCATGATTTTAGCAAATTAAACGCGATTGAAGTTTATTGATATGGATTTGGCATTTAAGGTTGAGTTGAGATTTAAAAAGGGACTTTGAATCTTTTTTTTGGGAAATAAACTTATTCGATAAATTTGTGGACTTTGACTGAATATTGTCATTTGGGAATTTAAAGTCTAAATTGAGTCTTGTATGGTGATTTGGATCTTTTTAATTATAATTAATCGAACGTCTTCGATTTATGTTGGAAAAACCAAGACTTGGTTTTTCCTTGTTTTTATCACCGCATTCCTATTTTACTCGATCATCGATTCTAATTTTAAGTGTCGATTTTAGAGTTGTGAATGACCTTTAGCGAAGTCAGCTATAAAATAGGGTGAATCTCTACGGTCTAGACAATTGATGTTAAACTTGTATAGTTGTAGATACATAAAGTAATTATTCTTTCAAATTGTCTAGATTTGCGAGATGGTTCACATCAAGCCCAAACGCGAGAGGATCGAGATTAGGATTCGCGGCGAGTGCAGGTAAGTGGGGAGCTTGCTCAATTATCAAATATGACATAATTATTAGTTATGTTTAGGATTCATAATTTGAATTAAAGACTTGGGATTTATAGGTTGCGTCATGGTATTGGCTCGAACCTACATATCTATGGAATGTGAATGCATTGCTTTTCTCATCTATGTTATTCAGGGCCCCAGAATGTTTGTGGAGTTCCACCGAGGGCCTTATTAGCAAGTAAATCTATATGAATACCTCAGAATGTTGTGGTATCACCGAGGGTCGTTAACACCCCAGGATGTTGTAGAGTTTACCACCGAGGGCTTTACTTGACTAATTGAATTCATAAGTATGTCACGTAGGGACATGAGTTGGAGTTCCTTCTCTTGTACTCTTGAGACATAGGGATGTGCATCGGTGATGGCTTGGACGAACCTACTGTTGATTTGATGGGACAAACGAGAGGCCACATAAGGTCTGTGTGCTAGCTAGTTGTTTCCATCACTTCGAGAGTAGGAGAATCGGTCACCGGATTCTTGCCAATACCTAGTATGCATTGAATGAAACATCAACTTATCGTATTATTATATTTTATAGTACATAATCTTGCGAAACCCCCTCCTTTGTATGAAAGTTTGAAATTATGAAATGATTTGTCAATCTCTTTAATGTTATTCATGATTATTGTTGTTAAAATTTGATGGCTTATGAATACGTGGTATTTGTTATGAAAGGATGAATTCTTATTTAATTGTGACTTATGAATCTTATGTCTATGATAGTACTTGATGGTTCATTATAAGTCTTTTTCTTATGAAATCCTACTACCATGTTAGTATTCAATAAATCCTTGTTTGTTTTCAAGTACATGCTAGACTTTACATGCTTATTAGGTATTACTTATATATTTGATAGTTGAGCGGATTTTTTGCATTACTGAGCTTCGTTGGTTATTTTAGTTCACCCCACTTACATCTCAGATATTCACGACAGCGCTCGGTTGAAGCAAGGGAGAGACGAGCTTGAAGTCTCCTCTTGATGTGAGTCTTTGTTGATATATATTATATATATTTGATTTTGAAACTATTCAACTTGGGGTTAAAGTTAAAAATAAATCTTTGGGTAGCTTGAATCCTAGTTACCTTTAGTTGATCCACTTCAGAGATTTAATAACTTGTTTAGTTTAAATGAGCATGAACCCATGTATAGTTTTATTAATATTCTATGAACTTAAATCTTTTGGCTTTAGGATATCTCTTTATATTTATTCCGCAAGTTTATTTGAGAGGCGTTCCAGACTGTTATTTGGGCCTGGTTCAGGTATCAGGTCCAAGTGGCGGTCTGGGCCCGGCGACCCGACCCTAGGTCGGGGAAGGTCGTTACACATACACATCCCGATGTT
Source organism: Stephania japonica (assembly GCA_039657345.1). Lineage (NCBI taxonomy): Eukaryota > Viridiplantae > Streptophyta > Magnoliopsida > Ranunculales > Menispermaceae > Stephania > Stephania japonica. Next base: position 10,669,938 of record CM077564.1, on the reverse strand, counting down.
GGTCCCATGGTTCCCTCACTTTGGGTTGTGTCACTTTAACAATCCTATAGCATAACCCGGTTGTCACAAAGTTATCCGACTCCTCGTGGTCAAACGACGTTCCTCAGTCCGTCTTGCCTTGCCCCGACTCCCGTGATGCGTATAGCCTCGCCTTGTCTCGTCAATTATTTATTTAAATTATACAAAAATTCATTTAATTGTATTTTTTACTGTGTTTTACTCCCCCGTTTACCTAGGTAAAGCCTCACTAAGTCTAATATTCGCCCAAACGGCTCGAGACACATACTAGACTAAAATACTAATACACACATCAAAGAATCATAAAATTACTTCGGTGTCGACTCCCGAAGTATGAAATATTGTCCAGTATCACATAGCTGGGTCATGGTCTAGACAAGTGCAACACAATTCAAATTAAATTTGAGGGTTGTTACACTAGAGGTACACACTTGTCACACCTAACAATCAGTTGTTGTCGATACACGTCAAGATACGCATTGAGATACGTATTTGAGGAGTGTCGGACGGCACACAATCGCTAGGTGTGAAAAGTAAGTGTGACAAGTATGTGCTGATAATATACACTTAGCATTTTACTTTAATTTATTTAGACCTTTAATCATTGTAAGCAGAGTCAATGCCATCCATATTAAAGTATATACATATATTTGTTTTTCACCTAGTATTTTTAATGCAATTGCTTAAGATCATTGTAATTTTTCAATATTAAAATTATAACGTTTGTACTTATAATCATTATCCACAAGAATACTACAAGAAAAGTATGTTTTTGTGACATAATTTTTTAGTTGAATGGTAAAGTTGTGCCAAAAACATTTTCTTGAATTTTTAAATAATACAACAAAAAGAAAGCCGTCAAGTTTATGTTTTATTTGGAACATTAAAATATAAATGACGTAAATAACATTATTTTTGCTATAAATTACACTTTTTACATTGTAAACATTTCACTTTAACGACATTAATCATGTTTGTGTTAAAATATGGAACAAATTTAATTGGGCGGTAGGCAGATGAAATCTGCACATGATTAGGAGTGGCCGTGAAAAAGGGATCATCAAATCTGCAACTGATTTTGAATCGATCCTTTCATCTTCAAAAGTGTTTTTGGCCTTCGCCCCCCCTCTCAATACACCTTGGAATCGCCCAATCCCTTAGTCAACTTTATGCTTGGAATTTGGTCGATCGATTCAATCGCTTCAACCTAGCTTGTTCCTCAATCGAGCTTCTAAGATATGACTTTGCTTTGATTCAGTTGGAGAGAAGGATTTGTGTTGGGGAGGTTGGATCAGAGGCTCTGAGAATATATTGAATCTGAGCAGGTGAGAAATGGATACCTGAATAATGATTTTTGAATGAATTCGTTGAGTTTTTGTTTGGTTTCACGAATCTGGTTCTCACACGCAGGTGTTCCTCTCTGGTCTTCTCCAAGCCAACTGCCCAGATCAATCTCCGTAGACTTCATGTCTCTACCCTCACAATTTAACTTATGTTGCCTCTCACATTTCTGCTACTTCTCTCTCAGTGCATTCAAGTCCGTCTCATAATTAATTAGCGCCACAAACAAGTAGGGAGAGAAGGGAATACTAATGATGATGCAGGGGCACCGTGTATGCCGACGTCGTGGAAAAGATTTGAGAGGCAAAAATTCTAAAGTGAAGAAGACGATCACATTTTTTTTTTGAGACTTTTCATTAATAAGTGATTTTTTTTGGCTTTATCCTAAAGGCCAGGGGAAGTGTTGCCAATGTATGCACTACATGTAGTATCTTTTTTTTAATGCCAATGACATGTGTAGTACAAAATTGTGAACCGCCATGAGCAAAATTAATTTTATTGTACTTTTTTGTTGCAATATTTCAATATACTTTTAATTATTTGTGTTTGAAAGTATATAATATAGTGTGTAACATTGCAACTATATATATATATATATATATTTAGTAGGAGCAGCTATACAGTTTTTCATTTTGCTAAGAAAAGTGTGAATGAAAGGCTGCATAATTTATTTACCAAAAAAAGTGCGCATAATTTCATTATGTAATTTGATATGAAAATAAAATAAATAATTATGTAATATATAAATATCAAAAAATAATTTAAAGAAAATTTGCCACAAATAATATTGTCATAGAAATATGTTGCAAATGCTTTTTGTCATGTGAAAAGGTGTGATAAAAGCTTGTAATAAATAAAAAATTCAATACGACGTAAATATTTGCTACATTATTAAAATGGTCGCAATATGTTTTTTACTACAAGGATTATTGTCGCAAAGTATTGGGGACACTGATTTCTTACGGACACCTCAAAAACTGATGCAATGACGTCGCAAATAACTTTTTATGACATTATCACTTATTTTTGTGACTTTTTTATTTTGTCACAAAAAAGGCATTTTCTTGTAGTAAGGTGTCATAGAGGTTTAGAAAATGGGAGATAGATCGATCCTAGTTAAATTAATTATTGGTGACGAAAAAATTAACATAGTTAGCGCCTATGCACCAATAGGATTGAACGAGTACATCAAACACAAATTTTAGGACGATATGGATGGATTTATACAAAGTATATCATTAGATGAAAATGTTTTAATTGGAGGAGATTTAAATGGGCATGTGGGGGCAAGTAATGATGTTCGAGAGAGTTCATGGAGGTTTTGGTTATGGTACTAGAAATGAAGAAGGAGAATCAATCTTAGAATGTGCTTCAGCATATGATCTTATCTTAACAAATACTAGTTTTAGGAAAAGGGAGTCGCACATAATTACTTTTAGTAGTGGTCATAACAAGAGTCAAATAGATTTTATTCTAACAAGAAAAATAGATAGAAAAATATGTGGAAACTGCAAAGTAATACCCGGTGAAGCACTAACTACCCAACATAAGTAAGTAGTACTTGATATTAAGTTAAAACGACGACTTAATAGCAATAAAAAAGATAATAACCCTAGAATAAAGTGGTGGAACCTAGAAAAAATAAACAAGTAGAGTTTAGAGAAAAACTACTAAAAAAAGACATTTGTAATCTTGATTTAAATGCTAATGCAATGTGGCTAGAAATGAGTAGTTTCATAGGGAGAGTAGCGTCAAACGTACGTGTTAGGTAGGTCTAAAGGCTTGGGACCACCAAAAAAGGAAACATGGTGGTGGAATGAGGATGTCCAAAAAGTAATTAATGTGTGACGACCCCTCCCTTAATTTAGGGTACCACTCGGCCTAATCCCGTAATTAAGCCCTAGCCTCGTAGGACTTAACTATGTATTAGTCAGCCTTACAACCTATACATCTCGTGTTCTATTCGACTTATGATATTTAGTGTTAATTAAAACTTTATTAATATGGTTTGTTATTTAGTGGAAGTCTTATAAAATTAATGCAGAATTAAATTAGAATATTACGCGTAAGCCAATTGAAAAATAACCCAAGTGGGGAAAACTAGGAAACGACATCATATATATATATATATCAAATAACCTCAAAATATAACAAAACAGTCTAAGTCTGGTCGGGGAACTAACGCTCAACCCAAATGTACAATCTAATGTAATAAAGGACATATAGTATCTAATACATAAAAAATATCAAAACGGACCTACAACAAAAGTCGTGCCACACCGCTACTCAAGGAAAATCTCCTATCTTCTCCTAGCCTTACTAGCTAGCAGATGAATTTGCACCCATCGTCATAAAAAGGACAGTGAGTACAAGAAATAAACAGTAATCCTCGATGTCAAGTTTAAATTACATTTCCAAATATAATCAATTGGTATTTAAAAACATATAAGTAAGAAAGCTGAAAGAAAATAAACCATATGCAAGTAAATACCAAAGTTAAACCAGTGAAACTGACACTAGGCTAATTAGCGGTGAATTAGGTCCGGTCGGCAGTGAACCGCGTCACTCCGATTCTATAATGATAAATCACAAGGGACTCTAACCTAAGTGAGTCCAGAAACTCTAACCCCGGTGTGTAGACTACCTCAAGGACTCTAACCCCGAGTGTCATACAATGTCAGGTAATATGTGTAGACATCCCCAGGGACTCTAACCCCTTGAGTCGTGCACACCTCGATCGAGTACGGGACCTAATTACAAAAACTACTTTTTATTTTCAAGGAAGACCAAGTATGGAATGTCAATGCATAGGCAAGTCTAACATCTAATCAAATAGTGAGTACAAATCCATATAAGCCTTTTTAATATGTACTAGCCTAATACCATGCTATTTATCCTTTATATCACATTTAAACAACAAGAATAGACATAGCATGAGATAGAAGCAATGAATCAAATCAACAAGTAAATATCATGCAAAACTAGACTCACAAGTGAGCATAGAACATCAAGGACACATGATATTAGAATACAATGGTAAAATAGTCAACAATGACTATATAAAATAACCAACAAGATTATGGAATGAAATGTTAAATCAAATTGTCAACGGTATACTCACATTAACGCAAATTCCTAATAAATCCGACCTCCCGACATCCCGACTCGCGCTCCCGAACTCCCAGAACTCCCCTAGGTCCTTGGAATGTCATTTTATATCATTTATATTTATTTATTATTTTTATTATTTTTTATATTTTATTTTATTTTCTTAAGGGTAGTTGGGCTTTGAACTGGGTCTGACCCGGTCCAGTCCAACCGGGCATGTCGGACTGGCCCAGGGACCGCACGCACGTGCGTGCGTTAACTCCCCCTCCCGATTTAGACAGCAATGTCTCTGCTTCTTCACCTTTTTTTTCAATCAACAAATCAACAACTCCTACAACATATCAAAACATGCAATAAACACTCCATATTTGCATTTAAACATCGAATTTAAACAAATCAAAGACATGCAAATTCATAATTTTCATGAAGAATGCCAAGAACATACTCAAAACTGAAAATTTTAATCCAACCAAAACCCCACTGATTTTTGAAAAGTTTCCTAAGTGATTTTCCAAAAGGATTTCAAATATGAACTTAGATTTTGAAAATAAACTCATTTTCTAGCTCAAAATTCATCAAAACCGAAATTACAAGAAAAGCCTCATTTTTGGCAACAACTTATAAAATCCGAAAATGAAACTTGATAAATGAAAATCAAAGCTTGACATGCATATAAACAATCATAAGATACTTTGAAATCGTCACAACCAAAAAGCCCATGATTTGAACTCAAGAACATTACAAATTGAATGCATGAGATGGGAATGCATGAAAGATGAAGTGTATACCTAGGTTGAAGTTTGTCTATGGTGCATACACCTTTCTTAATTGATGAAGATCAATATTCTCAACCTTTTCTTCAAGGAATTTCCAGTAGCAACACACAACTCTGATTTTTTGTTTAAACCAACATGCAAAATGAAGCAAATGAAGCCAAGCTGGTATTTATAGTAGGTGCCTAATATAGTGTGCTTTCCTATGATACTAGGTTGATCCAAGGGCTCCAATTGACTCCTACACCCACTAATTTTTTAGCCATGTGACACACATTCATGACACAACAACATGGAAGTGTGTGCTAGTGTGTATCCCGAGGTAAGTCTAAAGTTCTAGATTTTTAAACCAAACTATATAGGACTTTGATTTGATTCACAATAATAATTATAACCATAGGCTTAAAACTAATTCCTTAAGTCATAATAATACTCTATAAATTCATATTAATATTATTCAAGACTCACCAAAGTGTCAACTACCCGGTTCCCCGGCTTGTACGCAACATTACACTAGGCATACAATCAATACAAAAATACCATATACCTCAGCCACGTGCCTCAGTCAGCGTGTGCATCACGGTGTAGGTCCCAAGTGATGATCAGTGATCCTGATTAGGGAAATCAAAATGAGGTTAGAGATTTGGACCGTGACATAATACTAAAAGAGAGATGTATAGGAAGTTACATAGTTGTCAAGATGAAGATGCGTATAATCAAGCTAAAAAAGTAGTTGGTCAAACTAAAACAAACTTTATAGAATATCTATATACAAAGTTGGGTAATAGAGATGGCGAAAAATATATTTATAGGTTAGCCAAATTAAGAGATAAAAAGAAACAAGACCTAAACCATGTAAGATGTATTAAGGACGAAAATTAAAATGTTTTAACGCGCGAAGATGATATTAAGGAGAGATAGAGATGCTACTTCGATAGTTTATTTAATGATGATCAAGTTGATATCATAGTGGATGAAAACTCACACCAAGAAAGAAATGTAAACTATACACGCGATATCAGAATTTCAGAAGTAAAAAAGGTATAGTAAAAAAGATAAAAATAGGGAAAGCATGTGGCCTAGATGAAATAACTATAGAGGTTTGGAAATGCTTAGGAGAAATTGGATTGACTTGGTTAAAATCAAAACTCTTCAACAAAGTTTTAAAATCAAAACGGATGCCAATGATTGGAGAAGAAACACGCATGTACCAATCTTCAAAAATAAAGGAGATATTCAAATTTCTTCAAACTATTAGGGAATTAAACTTATGAGTCATACTATGAAACTTTGGGAGAGGATAATTGACAATAGACTAAAAAAAGAAACAACAATATCAGATAATCAATTTGGTTTCATGCCTGGAAGGTCAACTATGGAGGTGATTTTCCTTGTAAGAAGATTGATGGTAAAATATAGATAAAAGAAAAAGGATCTTCATATGGTATTTGTAGATTTAGAAAAAGCATATGATAGGGTTCTTAGAGATGTCCTTTGGTGGGTTATAGAAAGAAAATGAGTGCATGCTAGATACATAGATACTATTAAGGATATGTATGAGGGAGTAATAATGAGTATAAAGACATGTAGAGGAACTATAAAAGAAATTTTCATTACGATAGGACTACATCAAGGATCGACTTTAAGCTCATATCTCTTTACTCTAGTTATGGATAAACTAACTAAGCACAAAGTTTGAAACTTCGACTTCGCCCACTTAAAATTTGGAAGTAATTCGAGGAAGTTAACTTTGACAAGGGAAGTTTGACAAAAAATTGTCGGTGTACAAAAGTTTGTAGAATTTCACTTTAAATGTTGTTATATAATTAGTTATAAATAAATATCAATTATAAAAAAATCAAAGCAAGAAAAGAATAAGTACTTAAAAAAGATTACACTTTTGACGTTACATAACTGACAACTCTCTGTACATATCATGCAGAGAATCCGTTGGTCGTTCTTTAAGAACATCCACAATGGTTTGATGTGATGTGGGTGTAATGGGGTGCTACATTATCATTTCATTACACTCCCTTCTACTACACTTTACACCCACAAATCATTTAAACTCTTCACCACACACTTTATGGGACCCACAATCAAATCACACCATTTTTTTTAAATCAACACATTTTTGTTATAAAAAAGTTGGTTAAAACCATTCAAAAACAACAAAACTGATTTCTTGAAAAAAAAATAATAAAAGATTGGTGGAAGCTTGCGCAATGGCAGAAACGTCAGCTGCTCTAACAATCCAACTCCCACCACACCAACTCTCCACGTGTCCCTAAACCACCCAAATAAGGGTAAAAGTCATGGCTAATCTGACTTATCAATGCTCTTCTTACCTTTCATTTTTGGTGATTCCGATCAGTTTTTTGCCCATTTTTTTTGCCTTGTTTTTGCTCTATTTTTTTCAAGCAGAGATGCACTAATCCGTGAGCACAACCAGGGCTTCCGAGGAGTTCATCGTTCACGGTTCTTGCCCATCCTCAAAGGGCTCGCCCGGTTTGCAAAGCAGCGTCAATGCGAGCGAGCTGTTGCTGCCCATATACGACCCCCTCTCGGACTTCGCCAAGGAGAGGCAGAGACTCAAACTCAATCAGAGAGTGATCCATTTGATCCATGTTGAACCCATAGGGGTGAAATCGATAATTCGACGAAGTAGAGTAATTTTGTTCGAATTTTCACATTTTTTAGTCAAGATTGGTTCAACTTCGATTGACTTTGTAGAATTTTCCTAAGTTAGTCGAAAACTTCGGCGAAACTATGCATTTTTCTTTCCTCATCCATGTTTCGCTTTGCTGTTTGGAAAAGCGACAAACTTCGGCCGAATGTTCGGTGAAGTTTGTCAATTTTCTAAACCTTGACTATGCATATTCAAGAGGATATACCATGGTGTATGTCATTTGTAGATGACATTGTCTTAGTGAATGAAACAAGAGATGGAGTGAATAGGAAATTAGAACTTTGGATGAATATATTAGAATCTAAAGGCTTTAGGTTGAGTAGGACGAAAATTGAATACATGCACTGTGAGTTTAGAAATACTAGACATAGAGATGATGGAGTGGTAAAATTAAGGGAAGTTTTGGGGTTCATGCGCAGCGAGAGATTTCAAAACAATTTTGAGAAAAACCCCAACAGGATCCGAATCTGATTCCATTAAAACACATTTAGACTATGAAAACTTAATCATACCTCAGTCGCAATGTACCTTTCTGAAGGTTAATCGATCTCTAAGGCGCTGCCAACAACGAACGCCCTCTATCAGCAGTCCACACACGAACGGCGGCCGAGATTTGAAGTGCTAGCTTTGAGAGAATACCAAACCTTTTTGTTTCTCTCCAAAATAATCCAGAATATACCAAAAACCTCTAAGTCGTTTCTTAAAACGAAAAATAGAGTTTCGGCCTTTTAATAATTCTTTCATACTTGTATTCTAACTCAAAACGTCTATTTATACAACCCTTGTATATAGACGGTTAAGTAAATTACACATATACCCCTACTTAAAGAAGTATAAGTGTAATACACTACAAGGACGTTTCTGTCATGAATTTTATCATATAAAATTCATTTTTTCAAATCATTTTAAAAATCTCGCAAAACCATTCTCAGTATGCAACCCAATAGGCTCATACAACGTTGGCAGTATACCAAAACACATTTTTGGTATACAAGTCATAAGTGGCTTCTAGCAAGACATTATGACTACCCAAGTTGTACGAATATCAAATCGATACAACCTAATCAATAGTGTATATAATATCCTTTTGTCACACGATATCCTTTTGATCAAACATAAGGCATGGAATTGTCATCCAACATGTTTAATCGTACTAGTCTCGATTTCTAGGTAGACTGGAAACATCTAAGTGATATTGATCAATATCAATTCACTTAGACTAGGCCTTTTAACAGTCTAACATATCGAGGGATCCACTGGATATCTCTCTTTATATGAGAGGGACAAATTCTATCTCGATTACACAACTTCACCACATTATTCACATAGTAACCAATCACAACCTTTATAATCGTCCGGTTAAAGACAACGTTTGATTGCGTCAAATCACTATATTCCTAATGTTGAAGTCTCTGGTAATCTCAAGTCAGAGGACTGAAAAATATACCTATCATGAGAAACAACTATGACTTAATCCATGTGATGTTCTCATAGCGGGTCGGTCCAGTACTTTATTCCCTAACAAGTACTCATGATCTTGATTCGTATTCCTATACGTATGATCATCGTATGATCATCAATCAAGACTCACACTAGTCTTAATTCATTATAGTTCCCAGTATAATAATCGACTAGGGACTTTTAGGATATTTCTGTAAATACCCATGGATCTTATTATAATGTAAACATGCAAATCAATTATAATAAACAGCAAATGAAATCCTCTATTTTATTAACTAAAATGTATTCATAAAGACTGTTAATGGATTGACCTAGGGCACATTTCCCAACAGTAGAAGTTTCTAAGGTGAAACACTTTAGATATCTAGGATTACTCATACAAAATGATGGCAATATTGATAATAATGTTACGTATAAGATTCAAGCTTGATGGAAGGGGAGGAGTGTAATAGATGTGATCTATGATAAAAATATCCCTACAAAGTTAAAAGGAAAATTTTATAGGAATTCGGCCAACTATGCTCTATGGCAGTGAATTTCGGGTGGTAAAACAACAACAATTACATAAAATGAATGTAGCAGAAATGGAATGCTTAGGTGGATATGTGGTAAAACTCGTAAAGATAGAATAAGAAACAGAAATCCAAAGAAATGTAGGAGTAGCACCAATTGACACAAAGATTAAGGAAGGGCGGTTGTGGTGGTTTGGACATCTGTATAAACGACTTACAAATGCTTCCATTAGAAAAATTGACTCAATAGAAACTGACGAAATTCAATGAGGTAGGGTTAGACCGAAAGTAACTTAGGATGCATTAATGAATTAGGAGAGACTTAAATGGTTTGGAATGTTCACCATCAACTGCACAAAATCGAGCACCATGCATGGAAGAGTTTGATCCATGTAGCAGACTCAATTAATTTGGGATTGAGTTTATGTTGTTGTTGTTGTTGTTGTTGTTGTTGTTGTTGTTGTTGTTGTTGTTGTTGTATTTGTATTAAATTATATCATTTGCTTGGTTTTATTTGAGGCTTCAACTTCAAAAGTCTATGGAGGTTTCAAAAAGAGTGGCTGAATTGAATTCACAGTGAGGACGGCTGATATATTCTTGCACTGCAATAAATATTAGATTGCTTATTTATGAGTTAAGATTTTTAAATATAGATTGAGGAATACTTCCAGAAAATTGAGTCTCTGTGAATCAGCTGTTGCATAGTACTGTAATTCTGTTTAGGAATGACCTTTGGAAAGGTAAAACTGGATTATGCCTAATTTTCAATGTGTATTATTCCTATTCTCTTGGTTAGTGAAACTTAGGTTTAAGTTTCAATTTCTCCTCTGTCCCTCCCTTGGAATAGACTAATGATGTGCATGCTTTCTGTGTAAATTTAATTTTTTTGTTTCATATGGTCAATTTTTCCTTTTGAACATTGATTCTCTTTTGGGCAGGTTTCCTAAAGAACCCAATTATGAAGGGCTGGATTCTCTATTATACGTCCAAGGTACGAGTCTGTATATCCACTTTGTATTCAGTTGACACTATTGCGTAGTATTTGATTATCTGTATTAACAGAGGCATGACAATGAACAAGGGCAGGATCTAATTAAATGATAAGTATAGTTATCTGGTGACATATTTTGACACATGCATTTGTTTAACTGTTGTTGGTGACGTTTAGACACAAGTCAGAATGCATGTGCAAAAGTCTCGATGGACAATCGAAACACCTCATACAATGGAATTGCAAATGCATGTATTCAAAATATGTCACCCATTCTTTATCCAAAGAGATCACTACTCAAAACTTATCAAAAGGGCAAGATGAGTGACCAAAGAAACTTGATTTTATAATATTCTTTATCATGTTGATTCAAGAGTATTTATTATCTGAGGTTCGTAGAAAAAACATATAGAGGAGAAATTGATCTAATTAATCTGAGAATAACTTTTCCATGCTTTTGCTTGACTAGCAAGGGAACTGAATTTCTACGCTCATGCTTCTCTTCTATCTACATGTAATTGACAATTTCCATATGTTACCTAAGAAAAATGCATTGAAGTTTTTTTCCAATTTTTTTCTCATGTTTTCGATTAGAATTTATTAAGGAGCATGTTGAATTTATCAACACAGACTTGCTCTTTTGAGTATAAATCTATTACATTTTTTAATATTATAGGTTTGTTGAGAATTAATTTTCTTTTCCATTTCGTTTGATAATTACTTTTAACTTGCATTTCTTTATCTATGTTGATGATTTTTGAAATTAAAAATAAAAAAGGGTAAGCTAAACAAAAACAGAGATGATGTTCTCTTTATTTTCATATATATTTTTGCTAATGATGGAGTACACATTTATAAGCAACCGTTTGACACACTAACTGATTTTTGACTTGGTACACACCATTAACAATAAATAGTTGAGTAACTACTTACTACCTTGACTCTAATCATGACACATGTCCCACTCTCTAGCTAATATAACTGACCACATATTGACTCAGTAACTTCAACATTGTGGGCATATTTTTGAGAGCTCACAGCTTACATGACACACATTGTCACACATAACATTAATACCCATGCATCTGAATTTGAATCATATTCTAACATTCCCCCTTGATTCAAATTTCCTACAAGTGAAATAGAAAATACAAATCAAACTTTAAGTTTTGCAAAGCACGTCTCTTCGCACACTTCAATTCAATGGTTATATGAAGCACTTCTCCTCAACTTTCTTATAGGACTTCTCTCCATAAAACTCATATGATGCACTTCTCATCACTTGCTAAAAAAGATCCTCTTCAGTGGTTGACTCCACCAATTTTGCATGCTCTTCTTTCTTTAACCTGCAATACTTTTGTACATGACCAAATTTCTTACAATTGTAGCACTGTGGCTTGCCTTTATGCCAACAGTCATTTTCATCATGGCCCATCTTTTTGCAAAACACATTACTTCACACTTCTTGATTTCATGAAGCCCATGTCTACATGACGATGATGCACTTGTCATCACCCGTCTTGGAGCTCTTGTCTCCAAATAACCTCATATGATGCCTTGTCATCACACTCTCATATCTTCTTCAGCGGTCATCGGCATCACGCACTCGCACTCTCATGTTGGAGCTTCCCAGAACTGCCTTTGTCTTCACTTTCTTCGCAACACTTCTTCACGATCTATTTTTGCAGCACTTCTCCGCAAACTAGCCTTAAGATTGAACCATTGGCTCTGATACCATGTTGAAAATTTTTGGAATTAAAATAAAAAATAGTAAGCTAAACAAAAACAGAGATGATGTTCTCTTTATTTTCATATATATTTTTGCTAATGATGGAGTACACATTTATAAGCAACCGTTTGACACACTAACTGATTTTTGACTTGGTACACACCATTAACAATAAATAGTTGAGTAACTACCTACTACCTTGACTCTAATCATGACACATGTCCCACTCTCTAGCTAATATAACTGACCACATATTGACTTAGTAACTTCAACATTGTAGGCATATTTTTGAGAGCTCACAGCTTACATGACACACATTGTCACACATAACATTAATACCCATGCATCTGAATTTGAATCATATTCTAACAATCTATAAATAATGTGTTTTAGTGTTTTTTGGCTCGCTTCTCATTATTTGTATGGTTTGTTGAGAAAGCTATGACCATTGAGAAATTTCTTATTTTTATTAGCTTGACCGACAACGACGAGTGTAGTCTTGACCATCAAAACTTCCAAAATTCCCTAATCGACTTGTTTTCTACACCATCTCAAGAGCAACAATCAGTAGTACTGTTGGGCTTCCATGACCATAAATCTAAATGAGTTGCATATTTAGACATTCTGAAGCTAGACTGAAATCGTAGCAGAGCCGAGGCCTTTTCATGGAGGCATGATATGAGTAGAAGAATCAAATGAGCTGAGGAAGTAATACTGAGATCAAGAAAAAGAAAACAAAGTGTGGAAAAACAGGAATAGTGACGGTGAAGATGCTGAAGACACTCCATTATAATTCATTATAATTCTTGGTTTCTACTACTGACGTATATAGTAGTAGAACACCAAATTTAATTTGTTTGACTCAACGGTCGATGCATATGTTCTTACTAACTAGTGTGTAAATCTTCATTAGAGTGAAAATAAATAAATTAGATTTATGTAATTCTTGGTTAAGTCAGATATAATAGTTATAGGCTCTCAAATTCGAAATTTATAATTTCAGTCATTATATCTTAGTTTGTTTCACAAGGATGGCAGTCGGTTCGCACAGTCGTCGTGGTTGTCATCTTTTGCTTGGTATTTTTTGGTTTAATTTTACTAAGCAAATAGCATGTCTTTTATGTACGTAGAAGAAACTGTTCTTGTTTCTCATACAGGAATGAAAATTTTCTGGAAAACCAAAGAAAAAAGTGACAGAGATAATGCAAGTGATGAAATGTAGTAAAAAAGGCATTCAATCTAATTAAAAAGTTGAACAAACGAGAATTGAAAGTGTTCAGAAAAGCAAAAGCAAGTGTTTGTGATCCAAAAGGTCGCTTTCCGTACTGATCACTTAAATTCTCTATCGAAAGCATCTGTGGACTTCTGCTTTATCTTCACCTACTAGTGTATGGAAGGGAAAATGTCTTCTCAACTTACATTGACAAATCATGGTTGTCACTTGCCTAAATTCTCAAGTCTGTGTTTTATTTCTTTTGATAATAGTGTATCATGGATCGAATTAAAAGACAACATTAATGCTCAAAAAATATCTTATAAAAATCTCAATTTAAAATGCTCATGGATAATTTACCTAATAATTTAGGATCAAAATCGAAACATAATATTGTTGATAATCAACTATTTGAAAAGTATTTTAATCATAGGCCAGACTGCAAAAACCAGTTTCATAAATTACAGCTACACTATGCAATTTTAAAGAACATGTGATGCATCAAATATATAGCTATCATTTATTTAGTTGCATCTCCATAGCATTCAGTTACAAGATAGAACAAAACAAGTGCAAAGTAAACAACAATTACATGATATTTTCAATTCCTCCCCAAAGATCGAACTCTTAGGGGTCTTTTCCATTGGAAAAGCCTGATGGTGGTCATGAACTTTTCGAGGTAATATCTATTCCTCGACAAAAGGTAATGTTCAATCACCATGCCAACTATAAGCCCTGATCCATATCCTACCACTGCAAAAAACCAATCAAAATTAGTACCATTTGATTGGTTTGCATGATCTGATGGCAGTGCCACATTGCCACTCTTTTTTGGACTGCAGTTAATCTGTAGTTCCTAGAGACGTTAAGCACCGAAAGAAAATTCAAGCTTGTTAGATCTGAAGGGATCTCCCCCATGAGATCATTGCTCGAAAGGTCTAGTGATTGAAGATGTGCTAGGTTCGCTAGAGAACAAGGAATTTTCCCAACAAGACTGTTGTGAGAAAAATTGAGCACCACGAGAGATCTGAAATCCCCTATTGATGTAGGGATCTCTCCATCAAATAAATAGATTGCTCGAGAGATCAATAGTATTGAGTTCTTGCATTTGATCAACCGTATATTCCAATGTTTGCTCTTTGTTTGGAACCATTAGAGATGCGTAAAGAGACAATATTAGAGATATTCCAGTGGAGTATGTTCAATGCGCATGATTTTCTTAGAGACCCCTCAAATTTAAAGATGGGAAGTATTCCAACAGACCTGTGAAATTGTTGGTTGAGAGACTTATGATGTGCAATGATTCAAAAGAGAAATTGACGATGTGATGGAGTCGAATGGGACCGTGAAACTTATTGGATTGCAACATAAGAGCCTGCAAGCTTTTAAGGTGTTCCAACCAAAAAGGAAATGTATCATATATTTGGTTGTTTCCAAGATCCATAACGTTTAAGTTGCCCTTCCATTTGATTTCCATTTAAGTTGAGTCCCTTTTTTTTATGAGATTGGGAAATTTTGTTCCACAATCCTAACAAAACAATGGTATATACATTCAACCCCTACCACTTCCAAGTAAAAACAAAAACAGGCTCAACTTCAAAATTTTTAAAACCCACCAGCCAAGCGTTGCTGCTCCAAATTCAAAAGTGCAGTTCTTCACCCGTCATCCAAGGGAAATCACTGAGTCACCCCCCGTCCATGGAACCCCTCGTTTTCCCGTACTCAGTTATCGAACTTGGGCGATAACCGACGTAAGAAATGAAGGTGCTTCAAGTGGTCACCCCGTGAAACAGCATCCCCATGGCAGCAGATACTACATCCAGAAATGCGGCTATAAGATAAAAGCACACACTACAACATTAATATGATTTAATAACAGGGATTTTAATGATCTTTCGCCGCGAGCTCGTCTCTCTCTCTCTCGCCATTATTGCTCTCTCGAGCTCGTCTCTCTCTCTCTCGCCATTAATGCTCTCTCGAACTCATCTTCCTCACCATCTCTCATTCTCATGAACTGATCTCTCTCATCACGGTTGACGCGCTCAGTCCCTCACTGTCGATCTCTCACACACTCGTTCTCGATCTCCCTGTGTCGATCTCACTCTTGTTCTCGATCTTTCACACTCTCACTCTAGATCTCTCACAGCTGATTGAACTCTCGCTCGCTTAGCAAAAGAGTGAGTTGCTTGGCTTCGACATTTCGGCGTTCGTGCGTTAGATTTAGGTTTTCTTCCCACTCTTTGCTGATCTATCAATTTGATTTTATTATGGTGCAATTGGCTGAACAAATTAGGTCAAACTTTGGATTTTGGTTACTGAACAGGGGATTTCATCAACTCTTCAAGCTAGAACAACAATTTCAGTATCTGGTGTAAGTTTTGAAGGTTAATCGATGATCTGTTTTCAGATTTTGGTTAATTTGTAGTACTTCATTGTCATTATGCATTTGCATTTTAGGTTATATTTAGGTTTTTCTTATCAGTTTTCTATGTTCTGTTAGCTTATTCGATTAGACTTGATTTGGTGTCTATTTCATCATTTCATGTGTTGTTGTACTCAATTTGAACTTTGAAGTAGTATTTCAGTCTGAGTACTCTAATGGCGACGGTGCTTGATTTCACTTTCCTCTATGTTTCAAGCTGTAGATGTGATTATTGACTAGATTTAGGTGAAAATTGTGGAATTCTAGTGCTTAACCAAGAATTTGCATTTCACTTCTAGTTCATGCTCCAACTCAAGCTATATGATCAATTTGTTATATATTGTTGAATGCTTGATTTACTGAATTTTGCTGCAGTTGTTAGTGTTTGTTTAGTTTCTTATGTGAGATTTGCTTCTTGTGCTTCTAGTTCAATTGAGATAGATTATACAACACACTCTTGACTCCAGCACGAGTTAAATACCCAGCCCCTCATCTATCTCATTAGAGATCCAATTGTCATCTTTGCCTCTGCAGTTTTTTTTTTTTTTTTTTTTTGGTATAGAAAGACGCAAAAAGGTCTAGCTACAAGTGACACATTCTATATTCTTCTGCAGTTTTTAGTTTTTAGTTTTTACCTAGCAGGTCTCAATAATTTTACTACTGGCACCAATTTCAATAGTGGCTATAGTTGAATTTTTTTTACCGTCTAATGTTATGTTTGATTAATAATTAACTTTTATGTAGCCATTGAATATGCTTGCTTGTTGGGTAGAAGACCCAAATGGAGATGCATTCAAGAAACATCTTCCTAGAATTCAAGATTACCTGTGGATGGCTGAGGATGGAATGAGAATGCAGGTCAGTTAATTAATTAGTATATAATTACCAAAGCATCTTATTTAAATTAGTTTTGTTAATTAATTTAATTAATGTAATTGTTTTTTAATCTTTATATTTTATTTAATTAGTTAACTATTTCAACATATGTATATATTACAGAGCTTTGGTAGTCAATCATGGGATACTTCTTTGGGTCTTCAAGCACTTCTTGCAAGTGGCTTACATGAAGAAATATGGAGACTCTCAAGGAAGGGCACTTTTTTGTTAAAGAATCACAGGTTTATTTTCGTTAAACTTAACTAATTAATAAAATTAATTAAGAAATTTGATTTTGTTTAGGGAATTTATCATTATGATAACTAATATTAGTCTTTTTTGTTGATCCTAACGCCAAATAATGAGAGCATTGTGACCATACAATTGCATCAACATCTGAATTTGTTCAACTTCTTTACCCACTAAGAACTACGATACAATGGTTTATGAATGTCTCCGTGGTGAACTTGATTTTTACCTAGGGGCTAGGGCGATGAGAATGTGAACTCCCAACGATTTATGCGTTGGAGGGACCGTTTCCTATTTGGTGATGAAGAAATGGGGCTAGAGAATTTGTGTATTTGGATCATAGGAACTAGTTGATATGCTCATATCAGTGAAAATGTTCACCTAATGAAGGGTCTTAAGAGGGGCAAAATGGCTTAATTTGCCGACAACTTTTGAGAAAATCAAGACAAAATAATACAGAAAAAGCTATATATACAGCTAGCTGATAGAGCTGAGAACCCATCTTCTTTTTTTACAGTATGTTTAGCTTCTTTTCTTTTCCTTTTGTTCAAGTGAAGAAGAAAAAAAAAAGAACAAAAGCATAGGCAGAGCTAGACAATGGAAATGAGATCATAATAGGAGTGCCATGGGCTGCTTTATTATAATGATCCTTTCATATTGGCCAAACAAGCAAAACAAGTTTTTTATGTCGGGGAGAGTGATGACTCTAATTGGTATTTCGTATTAAGGGCGCCGCCCAGAGGATTTTATGATTTGACGATGTATGATGTACAAGAAACCTAAGCATTGCTAAGATATTAACAGTGCATCAAAGTGATTTACGGTATATGTCGTTGAAGCATCTTTGGTTAAGCTGAACTTTTTCTTGTAGTCATGGGCCACAGTATGCCTCAAAGTGATTTACGGTATATTCAATGTCTTTTTTTAATCTACATATATATATATATATATATATATATATATATTTCTCAATTTGTCTTGTATAACTATCACTACTATCAAATTATCAATATACATACATATATGCACTTCATTTCTAGCTAGCTAGTTTATCCTAATTAATTAAGTGTGGCATATACATATGTATGTTCATTTCTATGCCTCTGCAACTCCTCAGCTCAACGATCTTCTCAAACATGTTGCTCAAGAGGTCTTCTAAAAGTGGGGAAAATGCTCTTTAAAATTTGAAACTATGCAGTGTAATGCTAATGCCGACTGCATTAAACTTATTCCTTCAAAAGTTTCTCACTGTCCTAATTTTTCCCTGTTGTCCTGTCTAACTGGTTTACTGCTGGCTGGTTTGAAGCCTTGCTTGCTCAATATGAAAGATGGCAACCTAGGGTAATTGCAGTTATTCTTGATAGGCTTTTATAATTTGAATTTATTGAGTGCTTTTCAAACTCACAACTTAATTGATGTGGCAGGCAAGATATAAACATCAACTTGATCCTACTGTTGAAGAAGTGAAGAAACTCTGTCTTGGCTGTCGCAAAAATGCGAAGTCTGAGAGAGTCCTTTTTCATTATAATGGACATGGTGTCCCCAAACCAACTGCTAATGGTGAAATTTGGGTCTTCAATAAGGTTAATCAGGTCCTATGGTCTAGTACAACAGTTTCTGCATCTCAAGTATTTTATTATTTTCTAATCATGGTCACTGAATGCAGAATTCGCTTGGTTGGCTAGTCAATTTTTTTTCTGCTAGATTTTCCCTTCTAGAAAAGTCTTCTCTTGCCAGAATTCTTGTGCCCCTCCCCACTTACCTCATGATTGCGTTTTTGATAGGCGTGACAATTGAGCTTTGCTAATTTATGGATATTTTTTTCTCTTTTTCAGGTTCTGTGGTATATCTGTACTTCGTGATACCATTGATCAATTTCTTATAGACAGAATCCCCGATCGCCAGAATGACCGGAAAACACTTCTTGGAGAATTGAATTGGATTTTTACAGCGGTGAATTATACAATAGCCTGGAATGTTCTTCCACATGGTAATCTACTGATTCTTATTGATTTTGCCCATGTGCTTTCTGCATCCAGAATCTTAATTTTCGCTTTGCAGATCTTTTCCAGCGGTTATTTCGGCAAGATTTGCTAGTGGCTAGTCTGTTCCGGAACTTCTTACTCGCTGAGTGAATCATGCGGTCTGCCAATTGTTCCCCAATTTCATACCCAGTGTTGCCATCCACTCATCAACATCATATGTGGTAGCTGTCTAAAGATGTCTTACATTTTTCAAGTGCTAGTGATATATTTACTTTTTCATGTTACTAAATGTTCATAATGCGGATTTCAGGGATGCATGGGACATGGCTGCTGAAATCTGTCTGTCTCAGCTTTCATCATTGATTGAAGAACCTAATGTAGAATTTCAGGTGAATATTCTGCTTCATAATTTTTTGACTTCGACAGGAATTTCTACTTGGAGAGTATATGCTGTTTATGTATCTGAACTTCAAAAGTTGATGCTTGGTGTTGTTTCATTGATAGCTAATTTTGTATTGGAAACTCCATGCCTATCATGATTCTACCATCGTATGCAGCCTAGCCTGTTCTTCACAGAACAGCTGACAGCATTTTGAGGTGTGGCTTGAACTACTATATTGATAAGTGAATCAGGGTTGGCTTGTTAACATACTTGGATGATTAATTTGATGTCTGTAGCGCTGGATGTGAATCAGGGTTGGCTTCTTAACATACCACGTCTAGTGAGGGTCCTCAAAGATAAATTTGTATAGCAAATCTTAATCAGAAATGAACTTTCTATTATTCATTAGACCTTGAATTCTATTGTTGTCTTCTGAGCTAATGCAAATGACGCTGCTGTCTGCTAGCAAATGTTCCTGCGAGGTTATCACTATAGTCTTTAATCTTAATCCTCCGTAACTGAATATATGAAGAAGTATTTCTAGTTTAACTAGTACCTTCAATGTAAAACAAGTAAATATTTGGTTTTTGTTTGGGGGATTCATGTGCCATTTGCTTTCTTTTGATCAGATTTTTGATTGTCGTGACAAATGTTTATTATACCTTGTTTTGGTGAACAACGAGATGCAGCAACCACACCCAATGTCGGGGATCGAGTACCGTATGCCATTATCAAAGCAGCAACAGGTGCTAAGGTAGTTGATGGGATGTTTTCATTGTTCTAGAGTTCTGCTCTCCCACTGTATTCTTCTCATTTGCTAGAAAACCAAAAGATCTTTCTAATTTTGATTTTTATATACTGAGCTAATAGTGCTACAAATGGGTTTATGTTACTGTTAATTTCCTGATGAAATCCTGTTGTCTCTGCAATCTGTGTCCAGCATGGTTTGCTCCTCACTGTGGAACAATCAAGAAGATCTAGACAGATTTTACAACCATGGATGTACTTAACTTACACAATGCTATCATTCATGAATGTGCAAGTTTTAGTCTACTTTGAGGATTCAGGACATTGGACTGCATATATGGTTTTGGGCATCCGCTGGTGCTGCCTTACTTGGCTTTCTTCTTTTCTTAATAGGGACTAAATGGTATCGACACTATAAGCCTTGCGGGAACCCGTTAACGCGCGTTGCTCAAGTATTTGTTGCGGCAGGCAAGAAACGGAAGGTATCCGTTCCGGCAGATGGGGATGAGTTGTATGAGTTAGAAGGTTCCGAGTCTGCTATAAAGGGAAGTCGAAAAATTTATCACAGCGACAATTTCCGGTAAGCGTATAGACGTTGTCGAAAATGTTCTAAAGATTTTTTTTTTTTTTTTTTTTACCTTTACATTGTTTAAGTATGATACTTATATCGATTGTGTTTAGGGTGTTGGACAAGGCAGCAACACTAACAGAGAAAGAAATGACTGATCCATAGCGAGAACACATGGAAGCTACATCAAGTCGCTTTTTTTCACTGGTGACTGGATTTGCTAATGAGTTTGCATTTATATCTTTGTAAGAGAGAAACCTAAACTCATTGTACATTGCCAACATTGGTGAAGGACATGTAAAGACTCAGATTAATTATATGTAATTTGCGATATGTTGCAGGAAACAATGTTTATTTTTTTAAAAAAAAAATGTTTGGAAACCCTTTCGTGACGGTTTAAAACCGTCATGAAAGGTTTTTTCTGTTATTTTGGGTTTACATAAGATGACGGTTTTTAAGCGTCACGAAAGGTTTAGATAAGATGACGGTTTCTAACTGTCACGAAAGTCCTTGAGCTTTTGTAACAGTGGATAATATGACGGACTTTGTAACGGTTTTAAACCGTTATTAAAGCCTTTTGTGACGGTTTAAAACCGTCACGAAAGGTCTTTTTTGTTGTAGTGACATTCAATTACTGTCACGCACCTAAGTCCCAGTCTGCTCCCATAAATTCCGCCAATTTCCAGTAAAGTCTCTCCATCTGCATGTCTTGGAAGCCTTCATCTCCGATAAGACTGCAGCCACATTACGCTTGATTTTTTCCCATACGTCCCTCCAATTATGATCTACATCTTTGAAGATTCGAAGGTTTCTTTCCTCCAAAATTTCCCAAATGAGAGCTACATACCGGCTCGCCACAAACCCCCATTTTTCCTTGCAGTATGTGTGCATTTCCATCCCTGAAACACATAGATAAACTCACTGGTATCATCCAAGGTTTTGCTACCTCCGTTGCCAATTCCGACCATATTTGTTGTGTAAAGTGACAATGAAGAAAAGCATGGTCAATGGTCTCATTATCCCTTCTACACAGTACACACCACGATGGTAGCAAGTAGAAATAAGGGCAACGTCATTGGAGAACATTCATCACATTTATCTTCCCATGCCAAGCTAACCAACAAAGCACACGAGTCTTCATTGTCACCGGTGTTTTCCAAATGGTTCTGTATGCGTCACAATGCATAGCCGATTGCTCGCGACATAAGTTGAAGAAGCATGACTTTATTGTAAACACTTTTGAACTTTCTCATTTCCATAACCGCCTATCCTCAACACCCATTCTAGGTGCTTTCCCTTGTAGCATGGCCCTCATGGTATTTAACTGATTTATACCATCAACCCCAAGTCTCTCCTAAATTGCACATTCCACCCAAGTTGCTCGTTCAACACTTCTTCCACCGTTTGGTATCTGCGTCTCTCCGCATATAGGATTAGGTAATCCTCCGAGAGATTTTTTTTGCCTACCCAATGGTCTTGCCAAAATCTAATGCGATTACCATTCCCAATCTGATGAATGATACACTTTCGAAAAATCCTCTAATGTCTCCGTAATGAATTTCCAAGGAGCCCGATAAGAGGAGTTAAATCCGTCTCCTGGATCCCACACATTCCAAGAAACCCCATAAATACTTTTGATGACTCGAACCCATGTAGCATGGCTCTTCCCCAATTCGCCATAGCCATTTGCATATAATAGCTCTATTCCTTAACTCTAATTTTGCAATACCAAGGCCCCCATCTCTTTTGGAAGAATAACTTGCTTCCAAGCAACCAACGCCCAGGATTTGTCCATGTTAACTCGTTTCCAGAGGAAGTTTCTCATCATTTTTTCCATTCTACGTGCAACACCTGCAGGTAGAAAGAAAATCGACTTAAAATAGGTGGGCAAGGCATCTAGAATTGACGTAATAAGAGTTACTCTACCCCCCTTAGATAAGAACCCTTGTTTCCATCCATCAAGTCTTTTCGCTATTTTTCGAACCACCGGATCCCAAAACACGTTCGTTCTCGAGGAGCCTCTTAAAGGCAAACCTAGGTATTTAAGAGGCCAACTCCCGACCCCGCATCCGATCTCATCGGCCATCCTTGCCACTTGATCCTCCGGAATGTTGATCCCCAACAGATTACATTTCTCCAAGTTCAGTTTCAAACTTGAGATCTCATAAAAGCAATTCACAATAAGCATGAGATTAAGTACACAAGAACGTGAATTCTTAATAAACAACAAGGAATTATTTGCAAAAAACAAATGAGAGATATGGAATGCTTCCCTTCCGATTGTAAGGCCTTCTACCAAACCTGCAACTTTGGCTTTATCGATCAATCTGCCCATTATATCAGCCACTAGGATGAAAAGCGAGGGCGATAGAGGGCCCCTTGACGAAGCCCACGTTCTCCATGAAACTTCCCCGTCGGCCTACCATTAATCATGATTGAATAATTGGCAGAAGATACGCATCCCGCAATCCACTTTCTCCACCTTTCCCCAAAGCCTTTTTTTCTGCATCACAAAGTCCAAAAACCTCCAATCCACTCTATAATATGCTTTGGCAAAGTCGAGTTTCAGCACATATCCTTGAATTCCTTCTTTCCTAGCATATTCCACTGCTTCGCTAGCAATAAGGACGGCGTTCAGCATCTGACGATTAAGCACGAATGCATGTTGCTCCCTTGCAACCATGAATTGCAAGACCCCTTTCATTATTTCTGCCAACACCTTTGCAAGTAGCTTGTATAATGAAGTAAGAAGGCTAATGGGACGGAAATCATTTATGCTCCTGACCTGACTACCTTTGAGTATCAAGCCTAAGTATGTCTCGTTAAGCTTCAGGTTCGCCACCCCATTACGGAAGAAGTCTGCAAAAAACAACATAATATCTTCCTTCCATGATCCCCAACAATGTTTTAGGAAGGCAAATGTGTAACCGTCCGGGCCAGCGCCTTATCCCTTACACTATTGCATATGGCAAACCAAACTTCTTCCTCTGTAAAAGGTTTCTCCGCTCATTTGTTCTCGCAATTGGAATGCTATTCCATTTAACTCCCTCCATCTCCCATAAATGTTCCATCTCATCAATGTACACATTATAAAAAAAGGTCACCACTTCATCACAAATTCAACCGGGGTCCTCCGTGAAGTTATCATCCGCTAGCTTCAACCTATCAATGTAATTTTTATTCTTTCTCATTTCTAATATCTTGTGAAAAAACCGTGTTTGCATCACCTTCCTTTGCCCACTTAAGCCCTCATCTTTTGTCTCGCCATTCAATTTTCAATAAGGAGAGCTCTTTCAAGATAAACTTTTGCCACATTTTTAAAATGCTACATTTTAGTATCCTCTAAGAAGACAGCTGATAATATATAGAGTGAACGTACTTAAATTACCTTCCAGGGGGCTTGTGAAAAAGAAATTACATTCCATCCTCCATGACGCCGATTTCTCTGTTTTTTTTTTTTTGGTAAATTTTTTATTTTTTACTCATCACATTTATGACCTTCAGGCATTAAATTACAATATCAAGTCTTACTATATTCACTTTGTTCACACTTGACACGAAAGAAGATGAAAAAAATTCTAATATCAATAGCCACACACTATCTTTCTTGAAAACTTTTTTTGTTTTCACTTTGTTCACACTTTTTTATTTTTTTTGTTCACACACTCAACATTTTGTTCACACTCATCACTTTTTCACACACTCTTAAATTAGAATATCAATATCCACACACTCATCACTTTGTTCACACTTTCTTATTTTTTTTGTTCACACTTTTTCTGTTGTTTTTTTTTTTTTTTTTTGAAAACTTTTTTGTTGTTGGTATTGATAAGAAACTAACTTATTACCCCCAAACTTGCACATATAGAGATTTCAAACCCTTAACCTCATTCATACGTGACCACGCTACCACTTGGTTGGTCTTCTTTTGTATCCTTTTGATCATTGATCCCTCCATAAGTCTTACTCTCCTCACGCCATTAAAAACAATTCTAGAAAAGTATAAAGCATTAGAAAGGACTGGATTCTTAAAAGACACTAGATCGAAGGTAGTATCCTAGATTGAGATATTAAGTGTTTCTTATTCTTTTGGTTTCATATTAGTATAGATCATAGCCTGCAACTCTTATACACGTACACTTAGTATAATATAAGGGAGCCCAACGGCTTACCAAGGAAGTAAAGGCAAGCTTTAAAGAGTCTTAAAAAGTTATAAAATCTATTTTTAATTAGATCTTACAAATCCTAGATTTAGGTTTCTAAACGTAAAATTACATTTTTCAAAAGGATTTTCCATAATGCTAAAAACGAGTCGAGACCCTTAGTAAGCTCCCGGAGATGTGCATATCAATGACATGGCTGGACGCCAGTGCAACCGAAAGAAGTTGGTAGAAAAACCACCTTAAATAGTTTAGTTTGAAATTCTTGTTATAATTTTTAGTCTCGCTAAAATGATCTTAACTTCCACATACAACATTGTAATCTGGCAATTCCTGTTTTGTTGGACAACATGATGTGAGCATTGTGAAGATTCCAATGGTTCAAGGGGAAAAAATTGATCAGAAGTCTGTACGGGCTTAAAATCCATAAATCTGGATAGTATTTCAAATTGGGGATAATTAGAGCTGTTACTTAATTCAGGCTACTAGCTTTTACATGATAATAGATTTGAATAGAAGTCAAAAGGAGTTAGAGGTGAGGTGAAAGGAACTGTTCCATCCTAAGACTTAACCATATGCTTATTACATTATAACATGTAAAATTAATCAATGTTTTGTGCATAGTTAATAATAGTTTGATGTCCAAAATTCTTATTACCATGACTTAAAATTAAATATGCATGCTTATCTCTTGACTGGTTTTGTATGCTTTGATGTGATATACATGCTATATTGTTGGTTGCTATACCCACGTTGAATGTGATGCTATGATCCTTGATTGGCATGATATATACATGTCATGGGAACCTCATTTACAACCATTAGATTTTAATCCAACACATTAATCGATGAGTCATAAATGCACAAAACATTGGGGTTCTCATGGCATGGGTATATATTTGAGCTCCATTGTAAAATTTTCATATATATATATATATAGTAAAATTGATTTAATGGTAAAAATAGATTTTATTGTTGGAGATCTTGAATTCAATTCCATACATTACATATGTTTTTAGTAAAAAAGAATTATACAATTTTTAGTAAGAACATAAAAATAAAAAAAAATAAAAAAATAAAAAATAAAAATTGAAGAATTTTATGCAAGGGATGCGGGGCGGGGAATCCCCGCGGGACGAGAACAATCTCCGTCCCAGCCTTACCCCGTGCCCCGCCCTGTGGGGAGCATAATGCGGGGAATCCTTGCCCCATCAGGGCGGGGCCCCGCGGAGAACAGGGATTCCCTGCCCCACTTGCAACCCTAGCTAGACTCCTACTCGTAACTTGGATTTGATTGGAGAGAGATTTGTTGATACCTCTTACGCGAAAGTCCTGATTTGGGTCTTGTAGATGAAACAAATTGGGTTGGAACCCGAGATGGTATCAATAGTATTGAGGTTGGTAGACTGGATTGGGAGGGGCAACCCAATGTGGGTATGGGCGTCACAGTGCAACGACTGGGAATTTGCAGGTACCAAATTTGGGTACGAGTCTCTATTATATTTATATATTTGCTTTAATCACTACTTTTAGAATCCTATACTTGAGAGTGTTTTTAATGCACAAAGCTTAGATTTGTTGATTTTGTGAGATCAATATTGGAGTTCTCAGCCCTTGATTAGCTGAAATTTGCATGAACACATTTTGGGTGTATATTTTCGAAACCAATGAATTATTTTTTTAATTACTGGGCATATTTTTGAAACCCATGAATTGCTTTTTTTCGAGTAGGTTCTTGTTAATGTGGATGGATCAAACTAGGTTGGGAGGCCTTCTCCATATGAGGGCCAACAGTGCCTGAGTGTAGCGCCAAATATCATGTGGGAAACCAAACAAATACTCCCTCTTGTCAAAATTATAAGTTGTCTCTGTTGGTTTTTGTGTGGGCCCCACACAAAAATAGAAAAGTCTAACACATAAAGCAACAAATTGGAGTTTGAATAGGAATCTGACAGAGAGAAAATAGGAAGTGAAGAAATATATATGAGTCGATATTGTTGTGCGACTAGGAGACCGAAAAAATAAGAGGTATTCTAGAGAAGTCGACGAGTAGTTCGGCTTGGTGTGCGCATAGGGGTGTATGTGCATTATCTCTCTAAGGTTTTCTCTCTACATTGAAGAACAACAAGATCTTGAATCCGAAGACTCGCGGTGAAGGCTTTGGTGATTTCTTGGTGTTCAGGAAAAAAGGTGCAAGGGTTTGATACAATTGGGGTAGTATTCTTTGTTCTTAGTGTGATCATCTAAGTTCTTGGAAGAGGTATTTATGTATTACTCCATTGTTGGTGAATCTCATTAAATTGAGATATCTTGTACTCTTTGTTGACATAGTGGATTGTTCGGAGTTTGGCCCGTCGTTTTTACCTCTGATTTGGAGGGTTTTCCACGTTAAATCTTTTGTGTCTTGTGGTGTGTTGATTTGGTGCATAGATCGTGGTTTGGTGGAATTTATTATTCATCTGTTTCATTATTAGAAGGGGTTGAGTAAAAACCCCCAACAAGTGGTATCAGAGCCGCGGTTAGTTCGTGTTCCGGGAATCTTTGTGGGAATCAACATGGTGGATGATGATGATAAATCAAGCAATATGGTCAAGTTGACGGCTACGAATTATTCAATTTGGCAACCGATGATGGAAGATCATCTTTATTGCAAGGATAAGCCAGAGAAAATATATGATGTTAATTGGAGGAAGTTGCACTGAAAAACTGCTGGGACTATTTGAAAGTGGATCGATCTCAGTATTTATCACCATGTCAGCAAAGAGGTTGATGCACAGGAGTTGTGGAGAAAATTGCAGAATATGTGTGAGTGGAAGGGGGTTCAGAACAAGGCTTCTCTAATTAGAAGGCTTGTTAATATGAAGTACAAAGATGGGCGGTCGATGATAGAGCACTTGAATGATTTCGAAGCATTGATCAATCTATTAAGTGTTATGAAGATTGTGCTTGAGGATGAGTTACAAGCACTTTTACTCTTGAGCTCGTTGCCAGAAAGCTGGGAAACCTTGGTGGTGTCTCTATGTAATTCTGCTCCAGGCAGTGTCTTGTCTTCATCCATAGTGCGGGATAGTCTCTTTGACGAGGAGACTAGGAGAAAGGATAAAGGCATTGAAACTTCACAAGCTCTTGTTACTACTGCAGAACATAGAGGCAGAAGTCAGTCTAGAGGTCTGAGGGGGCAGAGTAAATCTAGAGGCAAGTCTCAAGGAAAAGGAAAATTTTCTTGTTATCATTGTGGCAAAGAAGGACACATAAAGAAAAATTGTAAAGTGTGGAAAAGAGAACAGAATGATGAGAAAAATCAAAATAAAGCGAATGATCGAATACTACAAATTTGCTATATCAGATGCAATTGAAGACTTGGTTGTGCTTCCTTTAGTTGAGGATCAAGGTCATGTCACTAATACAGATAGTGAATGGGTTGTTGATTCCGCAGCATCCTTCCATGCTACTCCGAGGAAAGATTTCTTCTCTGTTTATCGAGCAGGAGATTTTGGTAAGGCAAAGATGGGGAACAACAGTTTTGCAGATATAGTTGGCATTGGAGATGTCTTTGTGCAGACAAATATGGGTTGCACGGTAATTCTGAAAGATGTGCGACATGTTCCGGATCTGCGTCTGAATTTGTTTTCTACTCATGCTTTGGACCTAGATGGTTACTACAACATCTTTGGGGGCAAGGAGTGGACACTCACCAAAGGCTCAATGGTTGTTGCTAGAGGAAAATTGAGCTATACACTTTACAAGACTCAATTGAAGACCGTCAGAGGTGACCAGAACGTAATTGAAGATGATTCTTCACCAGATTTGTGGCATAGGCGGCTAGGTCACTTGAGTGAGAAAGGGTTGCAGGTGTTGGTAAAGAAGTCTCATATTCCCTTTGCCAAAGGTAAATATTTGAACCCTTTTGATGATTGCTTATTCGGTAAGCAACATAGAGTTTCTTTTTCTTCATCATCTGAAAGAAAAAGAAATTTACTTGAGTTAGTATACTCTGATGTTTGTGGTCCCATTGATGTGGAAACTATGGGAGGTGGCAGATACTTTGTTACTTTTATTGATGATGCTTCACGGAAGGTTTGGGCGTTTGTGTTGAGAACAAAATGTCAGGTTCTTGAGTACCTCAAGAAGTTTCATATGATGGTGGAACGAGAAAAAGGCGTATCTTTGAAGTGCCTTCGTAGTGATAACGGGGGAGAATACACTTCAAAGGAGTTCGAGAATTATTGCTCAGAACATGGAATCAGACATGAGAAGACTGTTCCGGGTACTCCTCAACATAATGGTGTTCTTTGAAAGAACAAACAGAACCATCCTTGATAAAGTTAGATGTATGTTAAAAATGGCTAAGTTGCCCAAGTCGTTTTGGGGTGAGGCTCTCAAGATCGCTTGCTACTTGATGAATCGCTCTCCTTGGCACCATTGGAGTTTGATGTTCCGAGAGAGAGTTTGGTGCGGGAAAGATGTTACTTACTCTCACTTGAAGGTGTTTGGATGCAAGGCATTTATGCATGTGCCTAAGGAGCAGAGACGAAACTTGATGATAGAGCTGTTCGTGTATCCTCTTGGGATTTGGAGATGCGAGTTTGGTTATAGGTTATGGGATCCAGAGAAGAAAAAGATTGTCAGGTCCAGGGATGTGGTCTTTCATGAATATGAGACCATAGCAGATTTGAAGACATCAAAGAAAATCATAGTTGATGATGATGATGTTTCTGGATTAGAGTCTCCTTCCATTACTAATGCCACACATGAGGGAGACTCATTTGAAGAACATGGGGTTGATGTGCCAGAACCAGTTGATGATACTGAGCAGGGGGAGCAAACTCCTCCACCAACAGCTTTAGTTGAATCTTCACTTAGAAGGTCTGAGAGAGTGTTGCTTCCTTCTACTAGGTACCCCAGTTCGAATTATGTCACAATTACAGAAGAGGGGGAGCCAGAGAGCTTCCAGGGAATTCAGATTCACAAAGACAAAGCTCAATGGATGAAAGCAATGCAAGAGGAGATGAGTTCTTTGAAGAAGAACAATACTTATGAGCTGGTGGAACTTCCAAAAGGTAGAAAACCTTTGAAGAATAAATGGGTGTACAAGTTGAAGAAAGATGGAGATAAGCTAGTAAAACATAAAGCTCGTTTGGTAGTGAAGGGGTTCAATCAGAAGAAAGGAATTGACTTTGATGAGATTTTTTCCCTTGTTGTGAAGACGAGTTCTATTCGAGTGATTTTGGGTCTGATTGCTAGCTTGGATCTTGAGCTTGAGCAGTTAGATGTGAAGACCGCATTCCTCCATGGTGATTTGGAGGAAGAGATTTATATGGATCAACACCAGAAGGATTTGAAGTAACAGGAAAAACACATTTGGTTTGCAAGTTGAAGAAGAGCTTGTATGGACTTAAACAAGCTCCAAGGCAGTGGTATAAGAAATTTGACTCTTTCATGATGGGTCAAGAGTACACTAGAACAGATGCAGATCATTGTGTCTACTTCAAGAAATTTTCAGATGGGAAACTTGTGATCTTGTTGCTCTATGTTGATGATATGTTGATAGTGGGGCATGATGTTTCCTTGATTGGAAACTTGAAGAAAGAATTATCGAGTTCTTTTGATATGAAAGACCTAGGGTCGGCAAAACAGATTCTTGGCATGCAGATTATTCGTGACAGGAGATCCAAAAAGTTATGGGTGTCACAGGAAAAGTATGTTGAGCAGGTCTTGAACAGATTCAATATGAACAAGGCTAAGCCAGTTAGCACACCTCTTGCTAATCACTTCACACTTAGCAAGAAATCATGTCCCTCTACTTCTATAGATATAGCGGAGATGTCGATATTCCTTACTCCTCTTGTAGTTGGGAGTTTGATGTATGCGATGGTTTGCACCCGACCAGATATTGCTCACGCAGTTGGTGTGGTTAGCAGATTTCTCTCAAATCCTGGAAAAGTTCATTGGGAAGCAGTGAAATGGATTTTGAGATATTTGAGAGGTACTTCGAAGATGTTTTTATGTTTTGGGGGCTCGAAACCTATTTTGGAGGGATATACAAATTCAGATATGGCAGGTGACCTTGATGGCAGAAAATCTACTTCAGGGTATGTGTTCCCTTTTACAGGGGGAGCTGTATCTTGGCAGTCAAAATTGCAAAAGTGTGTTACTTTGTCCACGACAGAGGCAAAGTATATTGCTATAACTGAAGCAAGCAAAGAAATACTTTAGTTGAAGAGATTCCTTCAAGAGTTGGGGTTGAAGCAAGAAGATGGGTATGCAGTGAACTGTGATAGTCAGAGTGCTCTAGATTTGAGCAAGAATGCTACTTATCATTGCCGCACTAAGCATATTGATATCCGATACCATTGGATTCGAGAAGTTGTGAATGATCATGAGATGAGTCTGAAGAAGATTCACACTGATAAGAATCCAGCTGATATGTTGACGAAGGTGGTGACTCGTGAGAAGCATCAGTTCTGCACCAAGTTGGTGGGGCTGAGTAGTTATTGAGCATCAAATATAATTGAGATCTCCCCATATGTTGGAGGGGGAGATTGTTGGTTTTTGTGTGGGCCCCACACAAAAATAGAAAAGTCCAACACATAAAGCAACAAATTGGAGTTTGAAGGAAGTGAAGAAATATATATGAGTCAATATTGTTGTGCGACTAGGAGACTGGAAAAATAAGAGGTATTCTAGAGAAGTCGACGAGTAGTTCGGCTTGATGTGCGCCTAGGGGTGTATGTGCATTATCTCTCTAAGGTTTTCTCTCTACATTGAAGAACAACAAGATCTTGAATCCGAAGACTCGCGGTGAAGGCTTTGGTGATTTCTTGGTGTTCAGGAAAAGAGGTGCAAGGGTTTGATACAATTGGGGTAGTATTCTTTGTTCTTAGTGTGATCATCTAAGTTCTTGGAAGAGGTATTTATGTATTACTCCATTGTTGGTGAATCTCATTAAATTGAGATATCTTGTACTCTTTGTTGACATAGTAGATTGTTCCGAGTTTGGCCCATGGTTTTTACCTCTGATTTGGAGGGTTTTTCACGTTAAATCTTTTGTGTCTTGTGGTGTGTTGATTTGGTGCATAGATCGTGGTTTGGTGGAATTTATTATTCATCTGTTTTATTATCAGAAGGGGTTGAGTAAAAACCCCAACAGTCTCGACTAAAACACACAAATTAAGACAGTGTAGTTTACATATATGTCCTTTGACATAAAATGAGTTGAAGAATTGAAGAATTTTAATTGTAATAAACATTTGGGTTGTATAATGGTAAAATGGGTTAAAAAGCAATAAATATACTCTGAAATGCAGAAAATGACTTATAATTATAGAGGAGGGTTTATGCCAAAAACAACTTATAAAAATGACAGGAAAGAGTAAATCTATGTTTCCTTAAAAAAAAGTTGCCACATAAAAGTCTTTTGAATAATCATCGTCCGATATCCAATGGCATTGATACTTGATTTACACTAGCATAACTAGGATCAGTCTCATGAGTGGGAAGCGATACTTCTCCAAGCAAATGAATAGTTTCTTCGGGGTCTTGTTCCATCCACGCATGCTTCTGTGACGCTAGTAATAATCCTTGGAGTTCCATTGCCACTTCCTTCATTGTAGGCCTTTCTTCACCATGTAGTCGTAAGCATTGCCTTGCGAGGTTAGCGACTTCATGAATTTCCCCTAGATCCCCTTCTTCCACAACTCTTTGATCAAGGAGTTCTATGAGAAGATTTTCTTTCATTGATAAGAGGAAGTACATAGCTAGATTTCTTCGCTCTTCAGGCTCCTCAAAAGATAGAACTTTCCTTGCTGTTAATAGCTCCACAAGAACAACGCCGAAACTATAAACATCGCTTTTGTCTGTGAGTAGGCTAGTGTGCATGTATTCGGGTCCAAGTATCCCATTGTTCCTTGGACTAACGTTGAGAGTTGAGTTTGATCAAATGCAAACAACCTCGATGCTCCAAAATCTGATACTTTTGCAATGTAGTTATCATCTAACAAGATATTGGTCGACTTCACATTCCTATGAATGATCGGTTGAGAAGCGTAGAGTGCAAGTAGGCAAGTGCTCGGCGAGTTTGAAGCTATTCTTTAACGCTTGCTCCATGAAAGTGAATTTTTGTGCTTCGATCATGTATGTGGTGGTGCAAGGTTCCATTTGTGATGTACTCGTAAACCGTAATGGAACTTCGGTTTCGAGGCAACATCCCAAAAGCTTCACCACGTTTCTATGGTTGATCCGGGAAAGGATAAGAATTTCATTTATAAATTGCTCAATCTCGAGCTTTGTCGATTACCTTTGATTTCTTGATGGCCACAACTCTATTATCGGACAAAATTCCTTTGTATACGGTGCCATATCCTCCTTGACCTAAGATGCGATGTTCATTGTAGTTGTCGGTAGCCCTTTTGAGCTCTTCGAGAGGTGAAGATCTTTCTTGTCTCAACCGAGTGGTCATGAGAAGAAAGCATTTGTTGCCTTAAGAACATACCACCATTTTGTTGGAAGAACTTCTCCCTTGATTTCATAAGCTTTCTTTTTGTAAAGCCCAAAATAGAACAGAGCTACCAATCAAAACAAGTAGAACCCCGAAAGCTGGTACCTATACATGAAAGTCGAAAAGATGTGGATATAATTAGGTGGATTCGATATATGGCAACAAAACTAAACATGTCGAACCGATGTGTTGGAACAGGGAAACTCGGCTATTACATAATATTGCCATTCAAAAAGACTTTTTTGAATCATTAAGCCAATTCTTCATGTGGTTATTATAGGATAGCAAATTAAGATTGATTAATTACCTAAGATGAGTTGTGTGAGAGGAAGCCTTTCTTGAAGGGTGTGCGGACTGATCCCCCTTTCGCGGCATTTACGCCATTTCCGTCATATCCCGAAGGACAATAGCGATTGTAGCCACCTTTCGTGTTATTGCAACTTTTCACGCATGAATGCTTTTCGGATCGCACATTCATCCACATCTTCACAAAGACAAACACAGACAAAACCAAACACTCTTAGATATGAATAAAATCCAAACACTAATTAATTTCCTATATGATGAAAAGTTTCTAATACTAATGACGAAAATTGTTATTGCCAAAAGTTTCCTTTCTTTATAAATTAGTTCTTTTAACTAATTAACTAATACCTTGGCATCCATCTTGGAGATAAGGGTTCCCCTCAAACCCTTGCTTACTGAGAGGCAATGGTATCTGGCGCGTTCTCGGAGTCGAACAATTGGTATTTCGCCCGCAAGCATATTGTTTTGGATTCGCTTGTAATGCTTCCTTGCAAGTGAGATTTCCAATGCCCAGTCTACCACCACCGCTGCGCTGGTGGGAGACCCATATGCTTGTACTCCAATCTTTGAGGAAAATGCAACAGTCCGATGCATAAAATTTGAACCACCGAATATCGGCAAGGAATGCGTAGCTGCATCGATTGAAATTCCAACTCTTAGAATGGTTAGAATAGCGGCAAAGCGATATCTATGGAGTCGACGCCATTCGGGATATCGCTTCACAAAGCAACCTATGCCGGTGCGGGATCCATCGATAACTTTTTTTAACATCCGTACGGTAGGAAATGCGACGGTTTGGAAGTTCTTCTTCCCACTTGTATCGCTCGAATTGCTTGTGTGTCGCAGCCAATAGCTATGAACTTGTTGCGGATGTTGGAGATCTTGTAGCCATCTGTTAAATTGAGCAGACGGGAATAAGCGCCATTGGCGACAGTGCGGTTGATGGTGTGGCATTCCTCGAAATCCCAAGTAGAAGTGTTATTTGTCCTTGCGATAAGGATATGTCGATTATTGGAGCCGAATTATCTCCTTCAATGAAAAGGAGAGGAGGATCAAATGTGGTGTTGCGAGACGTGTTTGAACCTAGCTTCTTCATAATAACAGATTGGATCGTCGCTACAGCCTACACCGAAAGGGTATGGTATCCGACATTACCACACTTGTCTTGGCGCCTTTTTTTGTAATTGGAAGTGGCAATGTTGTTGCGTCTGCTGCTGCTAGAAACCATGCTACAAAGAGATTAGCCAACAGAGTAATCCAGAGCATTTTTTATACCATGTAAAGGCTTGGTCTTGCCTCAGAGAAAAGAGAAGTCTCAAGAGAAATTTTTTGAAGTATCACCTTCCAATGCCTCTAGTTCATTCGATCCTTGTTATTTATAGATAAAACTTGTGTATGCAGATAAAGGTGACCATTATTATAACAACTTGTAACAACTTTAATAAAGTTGATATATTACAGATAAAGATGACTCGACACGACATAAAATTGTCATAAATATGACTTGACACGACATAAAGATGACACAACATAAAGTTGACACGACCTAAAGATGAAATAAAGGTTGAAAGATGACAACCTCAGTGACATAAAGACGTATCTATTTTTCTTAAAGTAGATTATTCGTACAATAATTTAAATAACAAAACAAAATAAAATAGTGACTTTTTTTTGTCACATTACAAAATTATTGACTGGATGATTCTGGATGATTATGATTCTTGATAAGCTTGAATTATTGGCAGGCAAAAAGGGTATGGGGGCATGGGCCTGAATGAACATAATTGGCATGGGCCTGAGGAAGGCATAAGCCTGGTGATGGCAAGCAAAGCCTGGAGGCATGGGCCTGAATTAACGTAATTGGCACGAGCCTAAATTAATATAAGTCAATAATATACTTAGGGGAGCCTGAGCATCCTTCATGTTCTGAATTATTTTTCGATGTAGCAGACTGAGTTTCTTCAATTCTTTGAAGTCTCTCATTGATTTTCTTGGATTCTTCCAGCATTTTTTTAATTCTTGAAGAATGAGACTTGATGTGTCTAAAGGGGATTCGGATGATGATGATGATGATACTTGAACAAGATTCACATTCTTGATTGGTTCCTGTTTTGTTTCATTTATTTTTAAGGATGCTTCTTTATAAGACTTCGAAACTTTGTTGAATGATGGAGAAAGATGTTGTTCAATTTGATTAAAACTTTCTTCTTTGATTGAAGTAACATCAAACTTATCCCACCATTTAATATAAATTTCTCATACCAAATGTGTAGCTGGATTTCCTTCTAAATCTTTGATTGTTGCGGTATTGTAGTTCCATTTTAGTATCCACGGGATAGTGTACTTGAAGATAAACAAAAACAAATTTAACCCTTCTTTTTCATAAAGGGCCTTGACTTCAGGAGGAAAAATTGCTTCAGTTGGACCAAATCTGGGTAACCATTCATGATGAAACCATGTAAGAAAATTTATTCGTATTGATTTTTTATACGTAATGTACCATGAATGTTCTTCTGCTGGCTTCTTGTTGAACAGTATGACCTTCCATGCTTCAATATAATCATTATAACTTACAAGTATTGTTGTCAGTTGTTCTGAATTTCTGATATTTTTTAGGGCGATTGGCTGATGAAAATGACAGAGCATTTTAACTAAACCTTGTTGCTTGGACCATTCCTCGCTTGATAAAACTCTTTGGACTTTGAATTTTGAATAAGCAATTTGTTGTGAATTAGGCTTTTTGAAATGATAAAAAAATCACTGAACCTGTCTGTGAAAGTAAAGCTTCATAAAATTTCATTGAGACATTTGGTCATCTTGGGATGAAGTTATGAGGATTGGGAATAATAGTATTGACTTGATTATCTAAAGTGTGGCTATGATGATGATAATCTAGAAGATAAACAGAAAAATATCTTTTCGATTGATAACTAAATTTTTGTTCAAAATTTGAGGCTGGGTAGTTATATCGATTTAATAATGGAGAGAATTTCTTTTGGGTTTAGACATTTTGTCTCTGATAACTGAAGAGAGATTTATCTTTATCCATGATGATCTGAAACAAAGAATTATTTATGGTGTTACAAGGAATTCTCTCGATAAGAAATCAGGAAAGGAGTTATTTTCTCCTTTTATATATTCGATATCAAAATAAAAAATACTTAAAATAGCTTGCCATCTAGCAAATATTTGTTTTGAAACTAAATTTTTTATGTCTTTCAAAAGTATTTCTTTTGTTGATTTACAATCAACCCTTATTAAAAACTTTTGATTCAAAATATCTGCTTGAGATTTTTGAACCGATAAAACAATTGCAAGAATTTCTTTTTTTAACTATAGCATAATTCTTTTCGGTGTTATTCCAAAGTTTTGATATATAACACACAAGTTGTTCATTTCCTTCTGAGGTTATTTGAAGTAATATTCCACCGTAACCTATATCAAAGGCATCTGTTTGAATAATTTTGTGATAAGTAGAATTGGCTAAGTGTATACATGGGAGTGCTTTTACTATTGATTTAATTTTTGGTATTGCTTCTGTATGAGTAGGGGTCCAAAGGAATTTTTTATCCTATTTAAGAAGTTCTAAAAGACAATTTTTATCTATTGCAGAATTTTTATAGAAAACTGGTAAATAATTTAGACAGCCTA
Organism: Stephania japonica; assembly: GCA_039657345.1. Lineage (NCBI taxonomy): Eukaryota > Viridiplantae > Streptophyta > Magnoliopsida > Ranunculales > Menispermaceae > Stephania > Stephania japonica. The sequence continues at coordinate 10,632,260 of CM077564.1, read as the reverse complement.
AAAATCTTTGTAACTGTTTTTTTATCTATTAATTGATTAGGGAATTTATCTGCAAATTCTATAACTCTATTAATAGGCGTTATTGTTTAATTCTATATTTGAAATCCTAGAAAATTTATAGTTATTTGAAAAAGTTTTATTTTTCGCTGAGATAATACTAACAGATGGGATCGTCGCCTAGACCGAAATGGTATGGTATGCTGACATTACCACACTTGTCTTGGCAGCCTTTTTTTGTAATTGGAAGTGGTAATGTTGTTGCATCTGCTGCTGCTAGAAGCCATGCTACAAAGAGATTAGCCAACAGAGCAATCCAGAGCATTTTTTATATCATGTAAATGCTTGGTCTTGCTTTGATAGAGATACAAAAAAAGAAGAGTTCTAGCTTAGTCAACGATTTGTTAAAAATTAATTTTTCATGTGCTGTTAAGACATTAATTTCATCCCGAATCTGAGGTAGATGTGTATGCATTTTACATCTCAATTGAGATGCAGCATTAGTGTAAGGATCGAGATCCAGAGAGAAAATGTAAATTGGATTCTCATGATAGAGAGAATGATAAAAATTATCTATGATGTAAGGATCGAGATAGATAATTAATAAAGAAAATGATAGATAAGATCAAGAGAGAAAAGAGAAGTCTCAGAGAAATTTTTTGAAGTATCACCTTCGAATGCCTCTAGTTCATTCGATCCTTGTTATTTATAGATAAAACTCGTGTATACAAATAAGAGTGACCATTATTACTACAACTTGTAACAACTTTAGTAAAGTTGATACATTACAAATAAAGATGACTCGACACGACATAAAAATGTCATAAAGATGACTCGATACGGCATAAAGATGACACAACATAAAGTTGACACGACGTAAAGATGAAATAAAGGTTGAAAGATGACAATCTGAGTGGCATAAAGACGCATCTACTTTTTCTTAAAGTAGATTCTTCGTACAATAATTTACATAACAAAACAAAATAAAATAGTGACTTCTTTTTGTCACATTACAAAATTATTGACTGGATGATTATGGATGATTATGATTCTTGATAAGCTTGAATTATTGGCAAGCAAAAAGGGTATGGGGGCATGGGCCTGGATGAACATAATTGGCATGGGCATGAGGAAGGCATAAGCCTGGTGATGGCAGGCAAAGCATGGAGGCAAGGGTCTTAATTAACGTAATTGATATGAGCCTGAATTAATATAAGTCAATAATATACTCAGGGGAGCCTGAGCATCCTTCATGTTCTTAATTATATTTTGATGTAGCAGACTGAGTTTCTTCAATTCTTTGAAGTCTCATTGATTTTCTTGGATTCTTCCTGCATTTTCTTTAAAAATCTTTGTTACTACTTTTTATCTATTAATTGATTAGAGAATTTATCTGCAAATTCTATAACTCTATTAATAGGCGTTATTGTTTGATTCTATATTTGAAATCCTATAAAATTTATAGTTATTTGAAAAAGTTTATTTTTTGCTAAGATAATAATAATCAATTTTTTATTATTATAGATTGAAATGTACACAAATGTTTCCAATGTTCGTCACTCGATTTATAAAATAAAAGAATATCATCTATATATACTAAAATATATTCATGATAAGGATGAAATATTTCATTCATCATTTTTTGAAATTCTGAAGGGACATTTTTAAGGCCGAATGGCATAACATTCCATTGATACTGTCCGAATGGGGTGTTAAATGTCGTTTTATATCTATCTTCTTTTTTAATCTGGATCTGCCAAAATCCTGACTTTAGATCAAATTTTGAAAAGATAATTGAATTGGTTACTCTTTTTATTAAGTCACTTTTTATTTGGCAATGGATATCTTATCGTTTTTAAAACATTATTTAATGGCTTGTAATTTATATCAAGTCTGGGGGCTCCTCTTTCTAATTCTGCTGCATTTTCAACATAAAACGTTGTGCAACTCCACGAAGATTTGGATGGATTTATTAACTACTTTTGTAACAAATCTTTTATTTCTTCGTCACATAGTTTTAATAATCTTTCATTTGTTTGAGAGGGGTTGGCTTTTGTGGGTATTTTATTTTCATGAAAGTCATTAATATAAGGTAAAGAAACTTGATAAGTTTTTCTATCCCAAAATGTTGATGGTATTTCTGAACAACACTTAATGGATAATTGATCTTGAAATGTTGTAATTTTCTGTTGAAAAGATGGAGTATTTATGATTTGTTCTGTTTTTAAATTTTTAACTTCTGATTTTAGTTGTCCTATAAAAGATTGTTTATGTTCAACTAGATTAATTAATTGATTTAAATATCTAGTCTTTGGTTTATTGATAAAATTAAAATTAATTTCTCTATTTTCTATATTCGATTTTATTCCACTTGCTGTTACTGAAAATGGTTGATTTTTTTTAAAAATGGAGTGCTTAATAATATATCATGTTACAAATCTTTAACTATTATAAACTATGCTGGTATACATACATTATTTTTACATAAATGCACAAGAGGAATTTTTAATTTAATTAATGATTTATTTCCTTCTGTTGTTGAAATTCGACTATTCATTTTTTCACAATATTGTAAAGGAATTAAACATTCTCTTATACAATTTAGATCAGCACCGGAATCTATTAGAGCTTGTAATGAGCATTTAAAATCTTTTATTTTTAAGGTTATTGGGGTAAACCATCGTTGATGCGTATAAGCCGTAAGTGTTTCTATAAATACATTATTATCATAAATTGATAAATTTTCAGAATTTATATTCTCATCTTCTAATTTAACTATTTTTCTTTAAGAATTCTTATTTCATTTTTTAATTGATTTACATCATATTGTAATGAATTTATGGTAGGTCCTATAAAGGATTTGGATCTTTTATTTACATCTTGAAGTATATCTTTTATAGTATGATAATTATTATGTAGATTAATTTGTTTTTGAAAATTTATTTTGTTATCACTTAATTTTGATACTTGAGAGGTATTGTCAATTTCTTTTTCATTATTTAAAATCTCTGTGTAATATTTATATTTTAAGTATTATGATTTCAAATTTGAATATGTTTTTTATTATGATTTCGAAAAGGATTTTAAAAACTTACTACTATGAAAATTCTTTTGAAAGCTAATTTTGTTTTCTTTCTATTAATTCATCTTGTGTTTAACCTTCAATATTTGAGTAGGAGCTTTCCTAGCCGCGTTGTAAGGCTAGCAGACGAAGTGTAAGTCTAGCAGTAAATTGTTGACCAAGCTAGAACTCTAAGAACCTAGTTAAGACATGAGTGAATTAATGAAGAAAATGAGATCTTCGTTTTCATTAAGAAAACATTAGTCTTAAGTTTGAATCATCCACTTTGACATCAAAATCTTATCGTAATTCTATAATAAAGCCAGAAAAAATGAAATCAGAATTAGATTTAAGAAACATAACTGAAATATCATATGTAGATATAGAACAATCTCTGCAAAACTAAAACTTACCAACTATAGATCCAAAACAGATATATACTCATGGATCTTTTTCCAAAAATCAAGATTTTGTAGTTAAATTAGAAGAAGAAACTAGATCAATTGATGCAGAAGGTCAAGAAATACTTTTAATCTCTTCAGAAAAAATAAATATATATAATAAAAAATATAAATATTTGCATATAGGATTAATACAGGTAGCAATAAAATTATTAACTGCACTCGGACTAAATACTTCTGTGTTAGCATCAGGAAGGGACAAAAGACATAAAGTTTAATGATTCATTATTAGGAATAATTGAAGGAAGTTTGTCTGAAGGACCCATTTTCTTTAATTATTTTTCTAATTTCACAATTAGTTTACATGATCAATTTGCACATGAAGCCTCAACATTAAGTCTATATGCTCAAGGATTTGAAATAAAAGGAGTATGTTCAAATGTTGAGTAGTTTATCGAATTTATTATAAGTTAATGCATATTATAATCCCTATAGTTGCATATACAAATTTACAAAAAGGAACTTCAACTTTATTTTTAACAAATTTAGCAAATAAGGTAATAACTAGAAAATAATTATATTGGAAAGATATAGATATACCAAAAACATGGCTAATCCATGATACAAACAAAGAAGAGAATCCTACAGATAAAGCAAATGATCTCATACTATAATAACTCATGTTGATGGATTAGTCAAAATAAATTTTGCTCCAAGAAAATCTTGTTCTACAATCCCTTCCTCATCAAACATAGAGACTTTTTATGAAACCCAATCTGTCTGCGCATCAACTTCAAAATTACCGATGCATGTAGCTTATCCTGTTACACCCTCAGAAGATAATATTTCCATAAACAATTTTAATGATTATCAAGTTAACATGGTTAAAATTGATTATGAAGAAGATTATAAAAATTTAAAAGAACAATTTCTTAAACATCCATTAACACCAATATTCTGTAAAGTTTATCCAAAATCTCAACAAGCATTAATTAGAGAAAAAAATATTTTACCTATATGAAAAATAACAAACAGAACATTCAGTTTTTTGATTATCTAACCCAATCATGCCCAAAAATAATAAATAAGATAAATACAGTATGGAAAGATCGAAAGGTGAAAAATATATCCAGATTCATCCACCGTTAACCTCTATAAAAGTAAAAGAAGACATCAAGGCAGTACAATTAAAAAATACTTTTGATGAAGAAAAGCCCATATCAAGAAGAGATTTAAATCATTTAATAAAACAAAATAATTATACAAATATTTATTTATCCACTTTATCAAGAATTTCTCATAGTGCAACCTCTACTAGTAAGATTGACGAAAAAATAATCAATAAAAAGATAGAAAATGAATCAATATTAAAAAATCTATGATAAAAGATAATTTAAGAAATTTACCTGTAATAAAACCAAATTATTCAGAATAATTATTACAAACAATAGCATCCAAAATTAATACATTGCAAATAAATCAAAAAGATAAAAAAAAGAAAAAATTCCTGAAGTAAATATTCTTGAAGAAAATCAATCAATAATATCTAATAGTTTATCAAAAAATTCATTAGAAATTAGCCCAGTAAAAGCAACATAATCCAGTAGAAAAATATCATCAGATTTAGATGTAAATAAAACCTATTATTCTAAAAGACATAAAACTTATAACACTAGAAAAAGTAAACATTATTATTCAAGACCATCTCCTGTAGATATATTGTTAGAAGAAAAAAGTGAAAAAAGAATTGAGTATGATGGAAATTCGATTTATGAATGGAATATAGATGGATTATCATAATATAAAATTTTGCAAGTAATGAAACAAATACAAACTTATTCAATGGCATGTAGAATACAAAACCATCCAACCTAATATAGTAGGAGCAATAGCCATAGGTTTTAGTGCACAATTAAATGGTTGGTGGAATAATTCTTTATCAACTAATCAAAGATAAGAAATTTTAACATCAATATCCAAAGACGAAAATAATAATCCAATTTTTGATGATAATGGAAAAGAATAATTTAATGGTGTAAGATGCATGATAACCAATATAATTTGACATTTTATAGGAACTTTAAGTCATATAGAAGAAAAAATTAGAGAACAATTACAAAATTTAAGATGTAGAGCATTATCAAATTTCAGGTGGAATAAAGATACCTTTTTATCAAAAGTATATACATTAAGCTCAGATGAATCTCCATTCTTTAAAGAAAGATTTGGGGAAGGATTACTATCCTCTTTTGAAAAAAAGGTTAGATTTATATTAAGAAAAAAATGCGGAGAAACTTTAAATTATAATAAATTAACTTAAGGTGATATAATTTAAACAATACAAATAGTAGGCTTATCAATATGTAATGATATAGAATTAAAAAGACAATTACATAAAGATTCTAAAGATAATTGCAGAGATATAGGTGATTTTTGTTATCAATTCGGCCATGAAGTTGCACAAACTAATCAATCAAAATATAGAATAAGAAGAAGATTACAAAGGTTTAAAAATAAAATCAGTCAAGATTGTTATTATAAAACTAATAGAAAAAATTATAAACATAATAAAAGAAATTACAAATTTACTGAAAATAAAAGTAATAAATGTTTTAAATGTGGAAAACCAGGCCATTATGCAAATAAATGTCACTCAAAAAATTATAAAAAAAGGTTAATGAAGTTATAAAAGGTGATAGTTCTTCAGAAACCTATAAATGTGCTAAAAATATACAAAATACATACACATCTACCTCAGATTCGGAAGATGAAATTCTTAACAACTCATGAAAAATTAATTTTAGAAATAGGAGAACAAATAGAAGACCCAATATTAAAATATAAATATTACACAGAGATTTTAAATATTGAAAAAGAAATTGACAATACCTCTCAAGTATCAAAATTAAGTAATAACAAAATAAATTTTCAAAAACAAATTAATCTACATAATAATTATCATACTATGAAAGATATACTTCAAGATGTAAATAAAAGATGCAAATCCTTTATAGGACTTACCATAAATTCATTACAATATGATGTAAATCAATTAAAAATTGAAATAAGAATTCTTAAAGAAAAAATAATTAAGTTAGAAGATAAGAATATAAATTCTGAAAATTTTTCTATTTATGATAAAAAATGTATTTATAGAAACACTTACGGCTTATACGCATCAACGATGGTTTACCCCAATAACCTTAAAAATAAAATATTTTAAATGCTCATTACAAACTCTAATAGATTCTGGTGTTGATCTAAATTGTATAAGAAAATGTCTAATTCCTTTACAATATTGTGAAAAAATTAATAGTTGAATTTCAACAGCAGAAGGAAATAAATCATTAATTAAATTAAAAATCCCTCTTGTGCATATATGTAAAAATAATGTCTGTATACAACATCGTTTATAATAGTTAAAGATTTGCAACATGATATTTTATTAGGCACTCCATTCTTACAAAAAATTCAACTATTTTCAGTAACAACAAGTGGAATAAAATCGAATATAGAAAATAGAGAAGTTAATTTTAATTTTATCAATAAACCAAAGACTAGATATTTAAATCAATTAATTAATCTAGTTAAGCATAAACTATCTTTTATAGGACAACTAAAATCAAAAATTAAAAATTTAAAAACAAAACAAATCATAAATACTCCATATTTTCAACAGAAAATTACAACATTTCAAGATCAATTATCCATTAAGTGTTGTTCAGAAATACCATCAACATTTTGGGATAGAAAAACTTATCAAGTTTCTTTACCTTATATTAATGACTTTAATGAAAATAAAATACCCACAAAAGTCGACCCCCTCTCAAAAGAATGAAAGATTATTAAAACTATGTGATGAAGAAATAAAAGATTTGTTACAAAAGAACTTAATAAATCCATCCAAAGCTCCGTGGAGTTGCACAGCATTTTATATTGAAAATGCAGCAGAATTAGAAAGAGGAGCTCCCAGACTTATTATAAATTACAAGCCATTAAATAATGTTTTAAAAACAATAAGATATCCATTGCCAAATAGAAGTGACTTAATAAAAAGAATAACCAATTTAATTATCTTTTCAAAATTTGATCTAAAGTCGGGATTTTGGCAGATCCAAATTAAAAAAGAAGATAGATATAAAACGACATTTAACACCCCATTTGGATAGTATCAATGGAATGTTATGCCATTCGGCCTTAAAAATGCCCCTTCAGAATTTCAAAAAATGATGAATGAAATATTCTATCCTTATCATGAATATATTTTAGTATATATAGATGATATTCTTATATTTTCTAAATCGATTGACGAACATCGGAAACATTTGTATACATTTCAATCTATAATAATCAAAAATGGATTAGTATTATCTCAGCGAAAAATAAAACTTTTTCTAATAACTATAAATTTTCTAGGATTTCAAATACAGAATCAAACAATAACACTTATTAATGGAGTTATAGAATTTGCAGATAAATTCCCTAATAAATTAATAGATAAAAAGCAGTTACAGAGTTTTTTAGGCTGTCTAAATTATTTATCAAATTTTTATAAAAATTCTGCAATAGATAAAAAAATGTCTTTTAGAACTTCTTAAAAGAGATAAAAAAATTCCTTTGAACCCGTACTCATACAGAAGCAATACAAAAAATTAAATCAAAAGTAAAAGCTCTCCCATGTTTACATTTAGCCAATTCTACTTATCAAAAAATTATTCAAACAGATGCCTTTGATATAGGTTATGGTGGAATATTACTTCAAATAACTCAAGAAGGAAATGAACAACTTGTGTGCTATATATCAAAAATTTGGAATAACACTCATAAGAATTATGCTACGGTTAAAAAAGAAATTCTTGCAATTGTGTTATCAGTTCAAAATTTTCAAGCAGATATTTCGAATCAAAAGTTTTTAATAAGGGTTGATTGTAAATCAGCAAAAGAAATACTTTTGAAAGATAAAAAATTTAGTTTCAAAACAAATATTTGCCGGATGGCAAGCATTTTTAAGTATTTTTTATTTTGATATCGAATATATAAAAAGAGAAAATAACTCCCTTCTTGATTTCTTATCCAGAGAATTTCTTGTAACACCATAAAATAATTCTTTGTTTCAGATCGTCATAGATAAAGGTAAATCTCACTTCCCTTATCAACGAAAAAGTGTCTCAACCCAAAATAAATTTCTCCATTATTCAATTGGTATAACTACCCAGCCTCAAATTCTGAACAAAAATCCAGTTATTAGTTAAAAAGCTATTTTTCTGTTTATCTTTTGGATTATCATCATCATAGCCTCACTTTAGATAATCAAGTCAATACCATTATTCCCAATCCTCATAACTTCATCCCAAGACGACAAAAAGTCTCAATGAAATTTTATGAAGCTTTACTTTTACAAACAGGCTCAGTGATTTTTTATCATTTCAAAAAGCCTAATTCAGAACAAATTGCTTATTCAAAATTCAAAATCCAGAGAGTTTTATCAAGTGAGGAATGGTCTAAGCAACAAGGTTCAGTTAAAATGTCTTGTCATTTTCATCAGCCAATCACCCTAAAAAATATAAGAAATTCGGAAGAACAGACAACAATACAAGTAATTTATAATGATTATATTGAAACATGGAAGGTCATACTATTCTATAGGAAGCCCGCAGAAGGACATTCATGGTACATTACGTATAAAAAATCAATAGGAATAAATTTTCCTCTATGGTTTCATCACGAATGGTTACCCAGATTTAGTCCAATTGAAGCAATTTTTCTTCCTGAAGTCAAGGCCCTTTATGAAAAAGAAGGGTTAAATTTGTTTTTGCTTATATTCAAGTATACTATCCTGCGGATACTGAAATGGAACTACAATACCGCAACAATCAAAGATTTAGAAGGAAATCCAGCTACACATTTGGTTCGAGAAATTTATATTAATTGGTAGGATAAGTTTGATGTTTCTTCAATCAAAAAAGAAAGTTTTAATCAAATTGAACAACATCTTTCTCCATCATTCAGCAAAATTTCGAAGTCTTATAAAGAAGCGTCCTGACGCGTGCCGAACGTGTCAATAAAATATATAGTACCTAAACCAACTATTTTGTATATAGCGGTAAAGGGTCGATCCCATAGAGATTAGTGTCTTTCTTAGGTGAGAAAAATACAAAAAAGGGAAATTAGGGTTTTAGATAGAATGTGTAAATATATTGAAAATACGAAAATTAAATGAGAGAATATCTAATATGAATAAAAAGTCTAGGTATTCAGTTTTACTGTCTCGCCATACAACTTGGGATTGATATTATTAATTGTCGGTTTATAAAAGGTATGAAACTAATCTATGGTCTAGTGCAGCTATAGATCTAGTGACGCACTCGGTTCCTCGCACTTCTTGATCTCGATAGCCAAGGTAGGACCGTTGACTACTTCCCTAACCAAACACGCAACCTGATCGCTAGTACTCCAGATTTAATGCATTGGCCGCATTACCTTGATTTGTGAATGCACTACACCTAAACAATCGGATCGCTAGTGCTCCCGATTTAGCATAGATCCCTAAGGTATTTGACCGGTCCCAAACTAGTGTGGTCTTATTGCCTAAGGACTGGTGCTTACGACTCACTGATATGTAATCAAGGTTTAAACTAGTGTTTAACCTCAATTATTCAAACAATACCAAAGAAAATAAAATCATAGAAAATAATTAATAATAATTAAAAATAAACAAACCTGATAAAATGATTCCCAAGTCGTAGGCTTGACTGATCCACCTTCAACCTAGAGGAGAAACTAGCTAGACATAATTAAAAAACAAAACTAAAAGAAAAATAAATAAATAATAGATCCTCCTCTTTTAATCCCTAAGTCCTATATATATATATATATATATATATATATATATATATATATATTCCTCAAATTTGGTCTATGGAGGAGGGAAAAATCAATTTTTGTAATTTTGGGAGTGATTTTCGCATTCGGGAGTGTTTTGGGCATTTTGTGTACTTCACGACACTTGGCAGCGCTGGATTGGTGGAGTGGTTGAAGCACGCTGACGTGTCGAGCTGGGATTGGGCGAGAGGGAGCACGTTCGCGCGAGAGAACGCGGAAGTGATTGGAACAGACATGTGGCATGTTCTCATTGGGCTGGAAGAGCTATACTGATGTAGTAAGGAGAGGTAGGCGGACGACACCTGGCCACAACAGCACACGCGAGAGAATTGTGGAGAAGATTGGGCTGACGTGTCGCAAGCAAAGTGGTGGTGATGATATTCGAACTAAAGATCTGGCCGTGACTGGTACTGCAATTTTGAGCCCCTTAAGGTCTGAATTTCATGATGCTTTTTAGAGAAGAAAATGTCCTCGAAGTCTTCTTTCCAACAAGACAAACGGCGAGTCACTCTAACTTCGATTGTGAAAGTTACGCCCTCTGAACTAAACAACTGTCAATTAGGTCCAAAATACACTTTCGGTCCCAAAAATCACTAAACTCATATAAAATCCCTGAAAAACATAAAACACACATTTATCACTTTAAAACAAGATAAATATAATCCATTAACTACTAATAACCTACATTAAATCATGCCTAAATGGATACTCATCACATCCTTAAAAATAAATGAAACGAAACATGAACCAATCAAGAATGTGAATCTTTTTCAAGTATCACCATCATCATCATCCGAAGCCCCTTTAGACACATCATGTCTCATTCTTCAAGAATTAAAGAAAATGCTAAAAGAATCCAAAAAAATTAATGAGAGACTTCAAAGAATTGAAGAAACTCAGTCTGCTACATCAAAAAATAATTCAGAACATGAAGGAAGCTCAGGCTCCCCTGAGTATATTATTGACTTATATTAATTCCGGCCCATGCCAATTACGTTAATTCAGACCCATGCCTCCAAGCTCTGCCTGCCATCACCAGGCTTATGTCTGCCTCAAGCCCATGCCAATTATGTTCATTCAGGCCCATGCCCCCAGGCCCTTTTTGCCTGCCAATAATTCAAGCTTATCAAGAATCATAATCATCCATAATCATCTAGTCAATAATTTTGTAATGTGACAAAAAGAAGTCACTATTTTATTTTGTTTTGTTATGTAAATTATTGTACGAAGGATCTACTTTAAGAAAAAGTAGATATGTCTTTATGTCACTCAGGTTGTCATCTTTCAACCTTTATTTCATCTTTAGGTCGTGTCAACTTTATGTTGTGTCATCTTTATGTTGTGTCGAGTCATCTTTATGACATCTTTATGTCGTGTCGAGTAATCTTTATTAATGTATCAACTTTATTAAAGTTGTTACAAGTTGTAATAATGGTAACTCTTGTCTGTATATACAAGTTTTATCTATAAATAACAAGGATCGAATGAACTAGAGGGATTCGAAGGTGCTACTGATACTTCAAAAAATTTCTCTAAGACTTCTCTTTTCTCCCTTGATCTCATCTATCATTTTCTTCATTAATTCTCTATCTCGATCCTTACATCATAGATTATTTTTATCGTTCTCTCTATCATAAGAATCCAATTTACATTTTCTCTCTTGATCTCGATCCTTACACTAACGCTGCAACTCAATTGATATCAGAGCCTACTCAAAACACATCATCTTCTTGTGAATCAAGTTCTTCATCATCTTCTCCTGTAAGTATTATGATTTCAAATTTGAATATGTTTTTCATTATGATTTCGAAAAGGATTTTAAAAACTTACTGCAATGAAAATTCTTTTAAAAGCTAATTTTGTTTTCTTTCTATTAATTCATCATGTGTTTAACCTTCGGAATTTGTGTTAGGAGCTTTCCTAGTCACGTTGTAAGGCTAGCAAATGGAGTGTAAGTCTAGCAGTAAATTGTTGACCAAGCTAGAACTCTAAGAACCTAGGTAAGACCAGGGCCGGTTTTGTTATTCTAGGGGCCTAGGGCGAAATAAAAATTTGGAGCCTTTATATTTGACTTCCTAAAATAATTTTTTTTGTGAATATATATAGTTACAACAACAAAACCGTAATCCCAAATTAGTTGGGTTGGCTACATAGATTAAAAAAAAAATTTTCTCCATTCTGTTAGATTTTTAGTGCAATTGATAGTGAATTTTTTTTTACTTATAGTTAAGTTTACATATTGTGAAAAAAAATTATATATATTGCTAACTATTCTCCAACTCAAATTTAATTTTTAAGAAAATTGTTTTGATTTGGTTTTATTAAATTTAGTTGGTGGAGATGTAAAATTTTTTTATTTATTATTATTTATTTATTGAGACCAAAACTTTATTTATTTTGAGATTGTAGAAAAAACGTATTTAAAGGAGTAGACATAACATATAAAAGAAATTATTGTGTTACCAACAAAAAAAAAGAAAGATTGTGTGACATTCAACATGCATTCAATGACTTAGTTATTAAGATCTATTTCAATATACATTGAGATGAGTACTTACATATTACAATGAGTTTTCATGAATGAACCCCAATAAATTTGTACAAAGATCATACTTTAACAATATCCCACTAATGCCCAATCTCATAAAAAAAATTGCAGCATGGCTAAAAATATAGGGGGCCTTGGGTGTGGGTGAGGCCTGGGGCGGTTGCCCGCCCCGCCCATGCCCAGCGCCCGGCCCTAGGTAAGACATGATGAGTGAATTAATGAAGAAAATGAGATATAGTGAAAACGTAGTTCAAAGTTTGAATCATCCACTTCGACATCAAAATCTGATCGTAATTCTATAATAAAGCCAGAAAAAATGAAATCAAAATTAGATTTAAGAAACATAAGTGAAATATCATATGTAGATATAGAACTATCTCTGCAAAACTGGAATTTACCAACTATAGATCCAAAACAGATATATACTCATGGAACTTTTTCCAAAAATCAAGATTTTATAGTTAAATTAGAAGAAGAAACTAGATCAATTGATGCAGAAGGTCAAGAAATACTTTTAATCTCTCCAGAAAAAATAAATATATAAAGAAAAATATAAACATTTGTATATAGGATTAATACAGGTAGCAATAAAACCATTAACTGCACTAGGACTAAATACTTCTGTATTAGCATCAGTAAGGGACAAAAGACATAAAGTTTAATGATTCATTATTGGGAATAATTGAATGAAGTTTCTCTGAAGGACCCATTTTTTTTAATTGTTTTCCTAATTTCACAATTAGTTTACATGATCAATATGCACATGAAGCCTCGACATTAAGTCTATATTCTCAAGGATTTGAAATGAAAGGAGTATGTTCAAATGTTGCAGTAGTTTATCAAATTTATTATAAGTTAATGCATACTATAATCCCTGCAGTTGCATATACAAATTTACAAAAAAAACTTTAACTTTATTTTTAACAAATTTAGCAAATAAAGTTGATATGAATAAAATCCAAACACTAATTAATTTTCTATAAACAGTTTATAGTGATGAGTCATCCACCAAAAAAAAAAAAAAAGGTTTGTAGTGATGAGTTTCCTATACGATGAAAAGTTTCTAATAGTAATGACAAAAATCGTTATTGTTTAGAACCTCTAGCTTCAATTTAATAGTTGCTGCCAAAAGTTTCCTTTCTTTATAACTTAGTTCTTTTAACTAATTAACTAATACCTTGGCATACATCTAGGATATAAGGGTTCCCCTCAAACCCTTGCTTACAGAGGCAATGGTATCCTGGCGTGTTCTCAGAGTCAGAACAAATGGTATTTCTTCCGCAAGCATATTGTTTTGGATTCGCTTGTAATGCTTCCTTGCAATTGAGATTTCCAACACCCCAGTCTACCACCGCTGGCTGGGCTGGGAGACCCTTATGCTTGTACTCCACTCTTTGAGGAAAATGCAACAGGTCTGATACATAAAATTTGAACCACTGAATATCGGCAAGGAATGCGTAGCTGCATCGACTGAAATTAGGGATTTATTAGAATAATATGAGAATATATATCTAATTATATTTAATTTTCGTTTTTAGGAGAAACGGAGTGCACGGTTGGATCCAGGGCGGAAAAATACTCAAAATAGAGTATTTACTTGAAGAAATCGAACACCGGAGGATTTGTTTCGGAGTATACACGAGAGTTGGGTAATTGGAGTTCCGTAGTGCCACATGTCCATTTCTGATTCGTCCATGCATGCCACGTCACCTGTCCCAACTTATCACCGTCTGCCACGTAGCACAGAAGCTGCTTGTCACCTACACCGTTGATCTGCCTCGGGATGCGTGCTCAACCGCACTCCCAGATTTTCGCACGAGACGTGCGATTTCGCCCACGCCACGTCATCGCCACGTGGCAGCCTCTCATTTGTCCACCGTGTGCACAGTCAGTAGCTTCAGCGAACCAGGAACTGCCACGTGTCGACACGTCATCCAACAATACGTGTCGCCAAACAGAAGATGCCACGTCAGCGCGCCACAGTTTCACAGCCAATCACAGCGCGACACGTCACCCGTACCAGAATTTCAACCAATCACAACCTACCAAGTGTCCTGATATGCACAAAATGCTCAAAACACTCTCGGGCCCAAAAATCACTCCAGAAACTACGAAAATTGGATTTTCTCACCTCCAGAGACTAAATTTGGGGTATATATATATTAGGACTTAGGAATAAAAACGAAGGAGGATCTATTTTATTTTTATTTTTTTAGTTTAGTTTTCAATTATGTCTAGTTAGTTCCTCTATCTAGGTTGAAGGTGGATCAGTCACGCCTATGACTTGGGAATCTTCATGAGGTTTATTTATTTTTAATTATTATTGATTCTTTTATATTATTTATTTTCTTTGGTATTATTTGAACAATTGAGGTTAAACACTAGTTTAAACCTTGATTTACATGTCAGTGAGTCGTAAGCACCCATGCTTGTGCAATAAGACAACACTAGTGGCAATTGACCTTACCAATTGATTAGACCCTTTTGGGATCGGTCAAATACCTTAGGGATCTAGGCTAAATCCGGAGCACTATCGATCCGGTTGTCTAGGTGTAGTGCATTCACAAATCGAAATAATGCGACCAATGCAATAAATCTGGAGCACTAGCGATCAGGTTGCGTGTTTGGTCAGGGAAGTAGTCAACGGTCGTACCTTGGCTATCGAGATTAAGAAGTGCGAGGAACCGAGTGCGTCACCGGTTCTTTAGCTGCACTAGATCATAGATTAGTTTCATAATTTTCATGAACCGACAATTAATAAATTCAATCCCAAGTTGTATGACGAGACTGTGAAACTAAATACCTAGATTTAGTCCCATTAGATTTATTTTCATTTAATTTCTTTATTTTTAAATATTTATATATTTACTCTAAAACTCAAATTCTTTTTTTTTTATATTTTTTACCTAAGAAAGACATCAATCTCTGTGGGATCGACCCTTTACCATTATCTACAAAATAGTTGGTTTAGGTTAATTTATTTTATTGACGCGTTTGGCGCGCGTCAATTTTTAGCGCCTTTGCCGGGGATTGGTTTTTCTTTCTTTGGTTTTTGTTGTATATTTATTTATTTATTTTTGTATATAGTCCCTTGTTTCTAAAATTTTTGCAGGAAATTTCTCAATGGCCTCCTACTACCATAATTATGATCGATTCGAAGAATCATACCATCATGGTATGAATGGGGTAGGTATGTCACACAATGGCCATTAATTTTCTAACTCGCAATCTTTTATGCAACAGGTCGAGGCTTGTGATTTTTTTGGGGAATCCTTTCATCCCACTTATGCTTGTCCTTACCATCCGAGGTATGGAAATCACCACAATTCTAGCTATGCATCGCCACAACCCGACTTCCGTATGTCTAGGCCAAGTCCACGGAGTCCTCAACAAGAACGGAAACCATCAAAGACATAGAAAGAGATATGATCTCCGACTGGTTTTCTCCAAGCACCAAAAAATACCCCTTTGACGACTGGAGTAATTCATCATATCAGCAGGACACATATAGTTCTATGCGGAATCAGCCTTCAAGGGATATAATAAGGTTTCTTTTAGAGACTGAGCAAGACATGAACCTCACCGAGCAAGAATTGGACCAATGGATTGAACAAAGGGATCAAGAAGCTGAAGAAGAAATAAAGTCCATTTTCCAAAAGATATCAGCTGAGACCATGAGTGCAATCCCATTGGAGAGTGTTAAGGTAAATGAGGTTACACCGATTGAGGACTATTAGAGTGAACCAGAGGAAATAATTGAAGTTTCCTTACATGAGCCGGACATTAGCATTGCGCAGAATGAAGCGGATGAAGCCGAGACAGAAATTGATGTCATTTTAGAAAGACCGGAGAAATCGTAAAAAAGGAGCAAGGAAGACCAACCTCTGGTGTTGGTGACGCCACCCACCCTCCTATGCTTACCTTTTAAATTCACAAAGGGGTGGTCATAAAGGAGCGTTCGCAGATCTTTTACATGGCTGACACCTTTGTGTCAAATGATGATGATGCGATAGATTCATATGTGTTAGAGGTCCCGGATGAGCTCCTACATCTGAAGGAGGGCATGTATGATGAATTGCGCAAAGCTATAGATGCGTCATTCGTTCTTGACATCTCGAAAGGAGAGGGCATCACGTGATCATTCACGACAAGTCGAGCTAACGACTTTAACCAAAAGCGCTATTGGGAGGCAGCCCAAGTTTTTATTTTTTATTTTTTTATGTTTTTTTAGCTTGTTATTTTTTTATATTTGTTTAGTGTACTCACCATTATCCCGTTTTTGACTATTTACAGGTGTTTGATACTCGTTTGTTGAAGCACCAGAGTTGAGAGCTCGATATCACTGTTGAGGTTCTCTAGTATACAAGGTTAGTCTGATTGGGATCTGGTAAGTTCTAGGTTTTAGATTATTAGGTTAGTTTTGTATCTACTGGAGGTAATTAGATGTATATTACCTATATTTCCTGAGTTGAGCATTTTTATCACTGTGCTTCATATTTCATGAGATATTATAGTCCATTAGGTTTTGTATATTCATTTTAGCATGTTATTTCCCCTTACTTGTTTCTTTCACTTCCATGTTCTTTTCACCTCTTTTCCCTTCATGTTGTAGTTTGATAGCCTCATTTTTGTTTTAAACCTTGAGGACAAGGTTTAGAATAAGTTTGGGGGTGTTTCAGGTATAGTGGAGTGTTGAATGAATGGATTAGCGCATGACAGGTACGATCGTTTTATTATTTTTATGCGTATTTCATGGGTTTGGTAAGTTATGGTGGTGTTTTTCTATTCTTTTCACATCATTTTCTTGTTATAACATACTATGCATTACATCATTTAGGTTAGTAGTAGTTTATAGTAGTTCATGCATTTTTTTATTTTTTATTCTTTCTTTTTTTTGTTGCATTATAGATTTTAGGCATGTTTAGAGTTATTTAGTTGCATGTAGAGTTGTCTGAAACCTTGTTGAATATTTTTTTATTGTGGATATGCATTCAAATTACGCTACTTTTGAGACTTGAACCCTTTTGAATATTAGGAGTTGTACTTAATTTAGAGCGTTGTCTAACATCTTTGAGGTTGCTTATAAGAGAGCTAGTATGAAGTTTAGGCATTGTGCTAGAGACCAAAAAGACAGGCGGTTATATTTTGCAAGTTATCAAGTTTCTAGGGTGCTAGAACGAGAATGTAGCTCACTTGAGACATCAATTTATATGACTTAACCACTTTTGAGGAATGATTTAGACTTGAACATGCATTAGATGACTCGCTTGATTATAGTGAAAGTGAGAAGGGTCAACAAGAGTTTTCTAAGAAATTTTAGAGAGTCCCACTGATTCCACAGGAAAAGGAGCAGGGAATCTTGTGGTGGGAAAAAGTGAGAAAATCGGTCCATAGGAAATGGAGCAGGGACCGTACTATTTTTAAAATTTTTGGAGAAAATAGAGTCTATATACGCATAAAGGCAGAAGTTTGTGAAAACTCTTTTAAATTAAAAGATTTGACCGAGTGCTTATAGCTAGATCAATTGAGTTATTTCAATGTGTTATTCCACATTTTCATATTTAAGTCTAATTATCTCTCTTTGGTGTGTTTAGTCAACATCTATGGATAGTGAGTTGTATTTTTCGTTCATAGTCCCTTTTTCGGTGTTGATGCACTATTTATAAGAAATTCTGGACTTGTGTTCTTTGATATAATGACTCTGTAAAATCTTGAGTAGTTGAAGGCTCTTATCTGGACTGATTCTAGTTTTTGAAATGGTGATTTTCACTGATGTTTGGATTCCATTTTCACACTATTTGACTCTAAACTTCTTTTGGGTGATGGTCTCTTAAGCGGCATATTTAAATAAAAAAAGGAACTCAAACTTGACTTGGTAATGGGCATAGATTTTTAGGATTAGTCATTGTAGTATAGGAGTAGAGTATAGGTTTTCATTCACTCCTTTGCTCGGGACGAGTAAAGTCTTCATTTAGGCATAATTTAGTATAAATTATTAGGATTAATTGGACTATATTTGTTTTATTTTATGGTGATAAATGCATATTTTAAGAAATTATGGATTTATTAGAATAATATGAGAATATATATCTAACTATATTTAATTTTCATTTTTAAGATAAACGGAGTGCACGGTTGGATCCAGGGCGGAAAAATACTCAAAATAGAGTATTTACTTGAAGAAATGAACACCGGAGGATTTGTTTCGGAGTATACACGAGAGTTGGGTAATTGGAGTTCCGTAGTGCCACGTGTCCATTTCTGATTCGTCCATGCATACCACGTCGCCTGTCCCAACTTATCACCGTCTGCCACGTAGCACAACAAGCTGCTTGTCACCCACACTGTTGATCTGCCTCAGGATGCGTGCTCAACTGCACTCCCAGATTTTCGCACGAGACGTGCGATTTCGCCCACACCACGTCATCGCAACGTGGCAGCCTCTCATTCATCCACCGTGTGCACAGTTAGTAGCTCCAGCGAACCAGGAACCGCCACGTGTCGACACGTCATCCAACAACACGTCATACACAACACTTTCGGCCAATCAGAAGATGCCACGTCAACGCGCCACAGTTTCACAGCCAATCACAGCGCGACACGTCACTCGTACTAAAATTTCAACCAATCACAGCCTACCAAGTGTCCTGATATGCACAAAACGCTCAAAACACTCTCGGGCCCAAAAATCACTCCCGAAACTACGAAAATTGGATTTTCTCACATCCAGATACCAAATTTGGGGTATATATATATTAGGACTTAGGAATAAAAAAGGAGGAGGATCTATTTTATTTTTATCTTTTTAGTTTAGTTTTCAATTATGTCTAGTTAGTTCCTCCATCTAGGTTGAAAGTGGATCAGTCACGCCTACGACTTGGGAATCTTCATGAGGTTTATTTATTTTTAATTATTATTGATTCTTTTATATTATTTATTTTCTTTGGTATTATTTGAACAATTGAGGTTAAACACTAGTTTAAACCTTGATTTACATGTCAGTGAGTCGTAAGCACCTATGCTTATGCAATAAGACCACACTAGTGGCAATTGACCTTACCAATTTATTAGACCCTTTTGGGACCGGTCAAATACCTTAGGGATCTAGGCTAAATCGGGAGCACTAGCGATCCGATTGTCTAGGTGTAGTGCATTCACAAATCGAAATAATGCGACCAATGCGTTAAATCTAGAGCACTAGCGATCAGGTTACGTGTTTGGTCAGGGAAGTAGTCAACGGTCGTACCTTGGCTATCGAGATTAGGAAGTGCGAGGAACCGAGTGCGTCACCGGTTCTATAGCTGCACTAGATCATAGATTAGTTTCATAATTTTCATGAACCGGCAATTAATAAATTCAATTCCAAGTTGTATGACAAGACTGTGAAACTGAATACCTAGATTTAGTTCCATTAGATTTATTTTCATTTAATTTATTTATTTTTAAATATTTATATATTTCCTCTAAAACTCAAATTCTCTTTTTTTGTATTTTTTACCTAAGAAAGACACCGATCTCTGTGGGATCGACCCTTTACCACTATCTACAAAATAGTTGGTTTAGGTTAATTTATTTTATTGACGCGTTCGGCGCGTGTCAGCTATTAACATCAGTACAGTAGGAAATGCAGCAAGTCTGATAGCTCTTCCCACTTTCATCCCTCAGAATTGCCCGTGTGTCGCAACCGATAGCTATGAACTTGTTGCGGGTGTTGGAGACGTTGTAGCCATCTGATAAATTGAGCGTCAAGTAGAACCTGTCATCGGTGACAGTGCCGTTGGTGTGGCATTGCCTCGAAATCCATAGAAGAAGTGTTAGTTGTCCTTGCGATAAGGATATGTCGTTTATTGGAACCAAATAATCTCCTTCCTTGAAAAGGAGAGGAGGATCAAATTATTGGAACCTATCATCATTTCATTACACTCCCCTCTACTACACTTCACACCCACAATCATTTAAATTCTTTACTACACACTTTTATGGGACCCACAATCACATCACACCATTTTGTAAAAAAAATCAATACATTTTTGTAAAAAAAAAGTTGGTTAAAACCATTAAAAAATAGAAAAACTGATTTTTTTGAAAATAAATAAATAAAAGATTGGTGGGCCCCAAGCTCATTAATGCTCGTGTGGCTCACCAAAGCTTGCGCAATGACAAAAACATCTGCCACTACGCAAGCAACCAATTCACATCCCACATTAGGGGTGTTGTTCCATCCACCCATAACTAGGATCAGTGATAAGTGTTCATTTAGGCATAGTTTAGTATAAGTTATTATGATTAATTGGACTATATTTATTTTATTTTACGGTGATAAATGCATATTTTAAGAAATTAGGGATTTATCAGAATAATATGAGAATATATATCTAATTATATTTAATTTTTGTTTTTAGGAGAAACTGAGTGCACGGTTGGATCCGGGGCGAAAAAATACTCAAAATATAGTATTTACTTGAAGAAATTGGACACCGGAGGATTTGTTTCGGAGTATACATGAGAGTTGGGTAATTGAAGTTTTACGGTGCCACATGTCATCCATCCATTGGCTAGATGGTGATGCGTGTCGAGCGCGTCAAAATAAATATATATCCCAATGAGATTACAATAACCACAAGAACTGCAGTAGTGGCAAGCACGGGGTCGAACCACGAAGACGAAATTTTTGACTTAGGATACTAACCTAAAACTAACCTAGAGTGTTCAAGAAAATGTCTCTAATTTTACTAAAAACAATGATTAAATATAATGTAAATAAATCAATCAGAATGGAAAAGAACAATCCAAACCATCAGTTTCACAAATCTCTTCAATTTGACATAATTTTACATATGGTCCTCAATCTAATTAAAGCATGCAAATCACAGTAATTTAGTGTAGCTATAGACCCGGTAATGTACGCGGGTCTTCGCTCTTCCTGATGTCGGTAGCCAAGGTACGACCGTTGACTACTTCCCTGACCAATTACGCAACCTGATCGCTAGTGCTCCAGATTTAACGCATTGGTCGCATTACTTCGATTAGTGAAGGCACTACACCTAGACAACTGGATCGCTCGTGCTTCCGATTTAGCCTAGATTCCTAAGGTATTTGACCGGTCCCAAAAGGGTCTAATCAATTGGTATGGTCAATTGCCACTGGTGTGGTCTTGTCGCACAAGCACGGGTGCTTACGACTCACTGGCATATGAAATGAAGTTTAAACTAGTGTTTAACTTCAATTGTTAAAATAATACCAAAGAAAATAAATTACTATGAAAAACAAATTAAATAAATAATAAAATAGATCTCACATATGTTTTATAACAAAAAGAGTGATTTGATCCACTTCAGGTTCAGACTGATGAGTTTAGCCGGCAATCGACGTCATAATCTCCATTAAAATCCAAAAATAAAGTGTATAAAAAGAGGAGAGAAAATACTAGAAAACACTGAGAAAAGGAGAAAACAATGTCTCCCCGACTCTCTGCCAAAAACCCTAATTAATACTCCTAAATTTGGGTCCCGGATGCCTATTTTCGAGTTTGGTGCATGACGCGTGCGTCGAGGACAATCTGTGGCTATTTTCTGGTGTTTTTCTAGACTCTGCCACGTGTCACAGTGTGATTGGCTGAAAAACTGGAACGTGCCGACGTGGCGCAACCAGATTGGCTGGGACAGGCTCGCATGACGTGCTGGACGTGGAGGCGCTGACACGTGGCGGTTCCTGGTTCGCTGGAGCTGCTGAAGCGAGCTATGCTGGACGAACCAGACGCTTCCACGTGGCGGTGACGTGGCGTGGGAAAAATCGCGCGTCTTGTGCGAAAATCTGGGAGTGCGGTTGAGCACGCATCCCGAGGCAGATCAACGGCGTAGGTGAAACGATGAGTAGTGAGAGTGACGTGGCACGACGCGGTTGGTGAGAAGGGCGACGTGGCGAGCGCGGATTGGCTGCGACATCCTGTGTGACGTAGTCTGGACGAATGAAAACGCGACACGTGGAGGCTCCGACATGGCTGGACGAACCGGGACACGCCACGTGGCACTGTGAAATTCCAATTATCCAACTTTCACGTATACTCCAAAACTAATCTTCCGGTGTCCGATTTCTTCAAGTAAATACTCTATTATTAGTATTTTTTCGCCTCGGATCCAACCTTGCACCCCAAAACTCTTGAAAATGACAAATAGAGATAATTAGTCCCATAATTCAGAGAATCAACACTAAAATATATAAATAAACTATATATAATATGCATAAATAACAACTTATCAGACGGCGTCGCAATGATGTTGACTGTACAGCACTACCTGCGTACAAGATAACCAGAGAGCTCGTTGTGCAGCGCCGTGGAGAAGAGCCGTGTCACAGCCGTGGAGAACACGTTTTACAAATTAGAAACGTGTGCGTTGGTGTTGTGAAGGAGGTGGTGATCCGGTGTAGTGCGACACATAGGAGTTGATATGCATGCTTGAGAGTTCATAGGATTGGTTTCGAGATTCGCATCAACATGGATCGATGATGATCAAGTGATGCCTGATTAATGCTCGTGTGCATGGAAACAGAATAGGAGTATATTTTTGTTTGTTTGTTTAGATAGGATTGTTTCTACATATTATATATATATGGATCGGTAGATATATATATATATATATATATATATATATATATATATATATATCCTGAAGGACATCGATTATATATATATATAGGATCAGAGGAGGAGGATCTATTTTTTGTTTTTCTTGTAGTTTAGTTTTTAATTATGTCTAGTTAGTTCCTCCATCTAGGTTGAAGGTGGATCAGTCAAGCCTACGACTTGGGAATCTTCATGAGGTTTATTTATTTTTAATTATTGATGATTCTTTTATATGATTTATTTTCTTTGGTATTATTTGAACAATTGAGGTTAAACACTAGTTTAAACCTTGATTTACATGTCAGTGAGTCGTAAGCACCCGTGCTTGTGCGATAAGACCACACTAGTGGCAATTGACAATACCAATTGATTAGAACCTTTTGGGGTTGGTTAAATACCTTAGAGATCTAGGCTAAATCGGGAGTACTAGCGATCCGGTTGTCTAGGTGTAGTGCATTCACCAATCGAAGTAATGCGACCAATGCGTTAAATCTGGAGCATTAGCGATCAGGTTGCGTATTTAATTAGGGAAGTAGTCAACGGTCGTACCTTGGCTATCGAGATTAGGAAGTGCGAGGAACCGAGTGCTCTACCGGGTCTATAGCTGCACTAAATCATAGATTAGTTTCATAATTTTCATGAACCGACAATTAATAAATTCAATCCCAAGTCGTATGGCGAGACTGTAAAACTGAATACCTAGATTCATTCCTATTAGATTATCGTTCCATTTAATTTCTTCGTTTTTAAAATATATATATTTTCTCTAAAATCTCAAATTTTTCTTTTTTGTATTTTTCTTACCTAAGAAAGAAACCAATCTCTGTGGGATCGACCCTTTACCACTATCTACAAAATAGTTGGTTTAGGTTTATTTATTTTATTGACGCGTTTGGCGGGCGTCAATTAGTCTCATGAGTGGGAAGCGATACTTCTCCAGGCAAATGAATAGTTTCTTCGGGTTCTTGTTCCATCCATGCATGCTTCTGTAACACTAGTAGTTCCATTGCCACTTCCTTCATTGTAGGCCGTTCTTCACCATGTAGTCGTAAGCATTGCCTTGCGAGGTTAGCAACTTCATGAATTTCCCCTAGATCCCCTTCTTCCACAACTCTTTGATCAAGGAGTTCTATGAGACGATTTTCTTTCATTGATGAGAGGAAGTACATAGCTAGATTTCTTTGCTCTTCAGGCTCCTCAAAAGATAGAACTTTCCTTGCTGTTAATAGCTCCACAAGAACAACGCCGAAACTATAAACATCGCTTTTGTCTGTGAGTAGGCTTGTGTGCATGTATTCTGGGTCCAAGTATCCCATTGTTCCTTGGACTAACGTTGAGAGTTGAGTTTGATCAAATGCAAACAACCTCGATGCTCCAAAATCGATACTTTTGCAATGTAGTTATCATCTAACAAGATATTGGTCGACTTCACATCCCTATGAATGATCGGGAGAAGAAGCGGCCGAGTGTAAGTAGGCAAGTGCTCGGCATTTCGAAGCTATTCTTAAACGCTTGCTCCATGAAAGTGAATTTTTGTGCTTCGATCATGTATGTGGTGGTGCAAGGTTCCATTTGTGATGTACTCGTAAACCAAGTAATGGAACTTCGGTTTCGAGGCAACATCCCAAAAGCTTCACCACGTTTCTATGGTTGATCGGGAAAGGATAAGAACTTCATTTATAAATTGCTCAATCTCGAGCTTTGTCGATTACCTTTGATTTCTTGATGGCCACAACTCTATTATCAGACAAAATTCCTTTGTATACAGTGCCATATCCTCCTTGACCTAAGATGCGATGTTCATTGTAGTTGTCGGTAGCCCTTTTGAGCTCTTCAGAGGTGAAGATCTTTACTGTCTCAACCGAGTGGTCATGAGAAGAAAGCTGTTGCCTTAAGAACATACCACCATTTTGTTGGAAGAACTTCTCCCTTGATTTCATAAGCTTTCTTTTTTGTAAAGCCCAAAATAGAACAGAGCTACCAATCAAAACAAGTAGAACCCCGAAACTGGTACCTATACATGAAAGTCGAAAAGATGTGGATATAATTAGGTGGATTCGATATATGGCAACAAAACTAAACATGTCGAACTGATGTGTTGGAACAGGGAAACTCTGGCTATTACATAATATTGCCATTCAAAACAGCTTTTTTGAATCATTAAGCCAATTCTTCATGTGGTTATTATAGGATAGCAAATTAAGATTGATTAATTACCTAAGATGAGTTGTGTGAGAGGGAAGCCTTTCTTGAAGGGTGTGCAGCCTGATCCCCCTTTCGCGGCATTTACGCCATTTCCGTCATATCCCGAAGGACAATAGCAGTTGTAGCCACCTTCTGTGTTATTGCAACTTTTCACGCATGAATGCTTTTCTGGATCTGCACATTCATCCACATCTTCACAGCACAAACACAGACAAAACCAAACACTCTTAGATATGAATAAAATCCAAACACTAATTAATTTCCTATATGATGAAAAGTTTCTAATACTAATGACGAAAATTGTTATTGCCAAAAGTTTCCTTTCTTTATAAATTAGTTCTTTTAACTAATTAACTAATACCTTGGCATCCATCTTGGAGATAAGGGTTCCCCTCAAACCCTTGCTTACAGAGGCAATGGTATCCTGGCGCGTTCTCGGAGTCAGAACAATTGGTATTTCGCCCGCAAGCATATTGTTTTGGATTCGCTTGTAATGCTTCCTTGCAAGTGAGATTTCCAACAGCCCAGTCTACCACCACTGGCGCGGCTGGGAGACCCATATGCTTGTACTCCAATCTTTGAGGAAAATGCAACAGGTCTGATGCATAAAATTTGAACCACTGAATATCGGCAAGGAATGCGTAGCTGCATCGACTGAAATTCCAACTCTTAGAATGGTTAGAATAGCTGGCAAAGCTGATATCTATGGAGTCGACGCCATTCGGGATATCGCTCTCACAGCAACCTATGCCAGTGCAGGATCCATCGATAACGCTTTTAACATCAGTACAGTAGGAAATGCAGCCAGTTTGGAAGTTCTTCTTCCCACTTGTATCGCTCAGAATTGCTTGTGTGTCGCAGCCAATAGCTATGAACTTGTTGCGGATGTTGGAGATCTTGTAGCCATCTGTTAAATTGAGCAGCCAGGAATAACTGCCATTGGCGACAGTGCGGTTGATGGTGTGGCATTCCCTCGAAATCCCAAGTAGAAGTGTTATTTGTCCTTGCGATAAGGATATGTCGATTATTGGAGCCGAATTATCTCCTTCAATGAAAAGGAGAGGAGGATCAAATGTGGTGTTGCAGACGTGTTTGAACCTAGCTTCTTCATAATAACAGATTGGATCGTCGCCTAGACCGAAAGGGTATGGTATGCTGACATTACCACACTTGTCTTGGCAGCCTTTTTTTGTAATTGGAAGTGGCAATGTTGTTGCGTCTGCTGCTGCTAGAAACCATGCTACAAAGATATTAGCCAATAGAGTAATCCAGAGCATTTTTTATATCATATAAAGGCTTGGTCAACGATTTGTTAAAATTTAATTTTTCATGTGCTGTTAATATATTAATTTCATCTTCCGAATATGAGGTAGATGTGTATGTATTTTGCATCTCAATTGAGATGCAGCGTTAGTGTAAGGATCGAGATCGAGAGAGAAAATGTAAATTGAATTCTTATGATAGAGAGAATGATAAAAATAATATATGATGTAAGGATCGAGATAGAGAATTATTAAGAAAATGATAGATGAGATCAAGAGAGAAAAGAGAAGTCTCAGAGAAATTTTTTGAAGTATCACCTTCGAATGTCTCTAGTTCATTCGATTTTTGTTATTTATAGATAAAACTTGTTTATACTGACAAGAGTGACCATCATTACAACAACTTATAATAACTTTAATAAAGTTGATACATTACAGATAAAGATGACTCGACATTACAAAATTATTGACCGGATGATTATGATTCTTGAACCCCCTCGAACCAATGAAATTCAGAAGATAATAGATCCGCACACTATCCACATCCAAATCACGAACTTTGTGAAAATCAAAATAGAGAAGATAATTAGAGATTGAAATAAGAATCAGCAGAGTGTTAGGGCTTTGAAGAAACATGAGAGGCAAAACGAAGACAACATGAACGACAAACAGATCATAATGTTAGGATTGCAGAGATCATTTCTCCTAATCGGCGAGGAGATGAGATCTCTCGTTAATCAGTTCTCTGCTCCCGTGTCTTTGATCATCTAAGAAGATGAGATTCTCTACTCGATCGCTCTCTCTTTGTGAAATCTGGATTTTCATCTGAAACTCTGGAAATTGGGGTTTCAAGTGATTGAAGAGGAAACCCTAATCTCTCTCGTGAATACTCATGAGAGATGAGTGATGTCATTAAAAGTACATTTTGTTATTGTAAAACTTAACGACACTTATAAAATGTGTCTTTAGGGTTCAAATTTAAGGACACTTCAAAATTATGTGTCCTTAAAGCCTTGAATCTAACAAGAAGTAAAAATTATGTATCTTTAAGCTTTAAATCTAACGACACTTAAAAAATTATGTGTCCTTAAGTTTCAAATCTAGCAACACTTATAGATTATGCTTCATTAAGCTACAAATTTAACAACACTTAAAAATCATGTGTTCTTAGCTTCAAAGTTAACGACACTTATTTACAAAAAAAAAAGTTAAGGACACTTAAAAATTATGTGTTCTTGCTTCAAATCTAACAACACTTATAAAATTACGTGTCATTGAGCTTAAAAAGTAATAGCCTCTTTCATGAAGGCACATTACTTTAATGAAATTAAATAGATATTTATTTTTAAAATGCTACATTTTAGTATCTTCTAAGAAGACAGCTGATAATATATAGAGTGAACAACGTGACATAGTCATCAAGCGTACATACTTAAATTACCTTCCAAGGGGCTTGTGAAAAAGAAATTACATTTCATCATCCATGGCGCCAATTTCCCTGGCATGTTTTTCTTTTCTTTTTTTTTTGGTAAATTTTTTATTTTTTACTCATCACATTTATGACCTTCAGGCATTAAATTAGGATATCAAGTCTTACTATATTCACTTTGTTCACACTTGACACGAAAGGAGATAAGAAAAATTCTAATATCAATATCCACACACTATCTTTCTTGAAATACCCTTTTTTTGTTGTTTTTTTTTTTGAAAACATTTTTGTTGTTGGTATTGATGAGAAACTAACTTACTAACCCCAAACTTGCACATATAGGGATTTCAAACCCTCAACCTCATTCATATGTGACCACGCTACCACTTGGTTGGTCTTCTTCTGTATCCTTTTGATCATTGATCCCTCCATAAGTCTTACTCTCCTCACACCATTAATAAAGAAACAAATAGAATGTTCATTGCTTTTACGAACTCAAATATTTTGACCATCTTTATTCTTCATTAGAAGTGTAAGAGTAACCAAACTATATATGTATCAATTAGCTAAATAATGAATTAAATGGTCCAAAACTCATCTACAAATCTAATTTTGAATTGGCTCAATCCACTGACGAGAAAAATATCAATCTAGTCTTACGAGTCTGCCAAAGCATCCCTGGAGAAATGATAGAGGCATTACTTGCCAAAATGCAAAGTTTGGGAAGGTCGTGAGTTCAACACCCACCCAAGTCAAAAAAATAAAGTTTTACTGTACCAAAAAGAAAAAGGAAAATGATAATCTAACACACTTTCGGTGCACACTTTATCTTTTAACCTATTTATGACTCTTTCTTGTCTCCCTAGGCGTGGGCCCCACATCTAACAAAACACTATAAATAAGCTAAAAGATAAAGTGTGCACCCAAAATGTGTTAGATTATCATTTTCCAAAGAAAAAAAGTCTTACGAGTCTAGGTGAATTGTTTAGTTGGGAAGTTCCCACTTCAAACTCTAAGCATTCATTTATTTTCCCAACTAGTTGATGCGAGACTATTCTTCTTAATTATTTAATTTCATCTCCAACATAAACAACTTGACAAATTGCCTACCCAAATAGAAGGAGTTTAAATTCCCTCTAGCAAGGTCTCAAACTCTCAAGTTCAAAATTCAAGCCTTGTGAATAAAGGAAACAACGTTGAGAAAACTTCCTCCTTATTTGTGGTCCCAACGCATTTCTACCCCCAAATTAGTTGAGGACCTAGGAAACTATATATCGAATACCTTGAAAAAAAAAAGAACGAAAAAACACGTGCCCCAGTGAACCCCAAACCTTTGCTCCCTTCGAGAAAAATAAAAGGTATTGGGGATGCTCCACATGAATCAAATTGCATAGATGCATCACTTTTGAAAATAAAGAAGGCATTCTCTATATATCCATCTCTTTTGCAGGAGAGAAAGTGCCCTTTTAAAATAGGGCAAAAGCATAAGGGCTGTAAAGGGGCTCCAAGGCATGAGAAATGGTAATGTTGAGCAATGATTGTGTCTAAAGAGCTTAAGTGGGTGGACTAACCAAAAGACTCTACAAGGAAACATGAGCACAGAAGAATGTCACTGACCACCATTTAAGTCTTCAAAAAATGAGAAAATGTTACACACAACACTCCATTGTTTTTCTCATTTTTTGCAAACAATAGGGCATCTTGATCTAGTTCTCCTGCCCATGCCCATGTTTATAAAGAGAAAGAGAGGGCTCAATGTGCTTTGAAAACAATGTTTCCCTGCCTACCCACTCACCTAATTGAATTTGAGAATCTCTAGTCTTGGTTGTGGCCCATTTCACACATATATATAGGTTTGTATATGTAGAGAAAGAAATACTTGGTAGGCACAAAAGGGCACACTAGAGATGCACATCCCCCCTCGGTGTCCTTCAGATGCATCTCGAATTAGGTATTAGAGAAAGAATGATTGGGAGTGTGTGCATTAAGTGTCCCCTTGGTTGTCTACGTTGTCAGGTCCTTGTATGTATAGTATTTTAATTCATAGCATGACGAAGTTCTGACGTAATATTATATGGTTTGATTGAGCTTTTATTAAGGTCTTAATTCTAGGATTTTCCTACGACTCATCAGTCATCACTTATGAAGCAATTTTTTTTTTTTGACAAGATAGAAACGACTAGTAGGAGCCAAGATTTGAACCCATGACCTCTCACTCCCAAATGGTTGGTTATTATGAAGCAAATTATCCACATCTGATTAATTTTAAAGTTTCTTATACCTTTCATTACAAACTATGTACATTATAATTGGCCTATTTTCCACCGGTCGTTGTAAAATAACTTATCCATCCTCCCACCAATATGATTCTACAAAATCCAAACTAACAAACAAAACTAGCACCAAAGTTACTAACTCTTTGATTTGGCATGGGGCCTCTTGTTCAAGAGGTTAGGAGTTTAAGCCTCAATGAAGGCAAGTTTGTTTCTCTAAAAAGGAAAGTTACAACCAAAACTCGAACCTTATTTTCTTCACCAATTTCAATGCTCCTCGTCATAAAGTAGCCTGCTAATCTTTGTACCTTAATTGATTTCAAACTACTTTGATGCCTCGAGAAAAATTATAACTACTTCCTTTTGATCCAAAAAGAACTTTTTTTGAACATTTAACTATTGAATCAATGAACTAATTTTGTAGCTTAATAATGCAAATCTAGTGCAGAAGTTAGATGTTACGGTCAGTTTAGGCTAGTGTGGATGGGATCAATTTACACGTGATTCTCATATGTTAAGTTTTTTTTCTTGATATGGACATTCTAAAACTTATAAGAGCAACTCCAATGGAATTGCTCCAATGGTACTGTAAAATCCCCTCTATTTTAGAGGGGATGAACAGTGGAATGCTAAATTTGGCGTTCCACTATTCGCACAACGCTATTATAGCGTTTGAACAATAAGAATAAATATAAGAAATAGAGTTTTGAAGTAGAAATAGAGTTTTGGAGTAAAAATAAAGTTTGTGGTTGGAAGATAAATAAAGTTTGATGTGACAAAACAGTTAAATAGAGGGGAAAATAGAGTTTTATGGTTGGAGATGGTCTAATATAAATAACAAATGTCATTATTTGATACAATAGACGAAAAAGTAGAAAGCAGAGTTAGATATCATGTCATCATCCTCATAGTATTGGAGCACTTTGCAGTCTATTGGACTTGCTTCAAGTAGCACTAAAGAATAACCTAGCCCCCACTCTAATAAAAGAATGTGATACAATGGGTCTTACTCAATGTGATTATCATTGAACGATGTAACTCCTATTAAAGCTTAATGATCTTATTTATATTTACTTGTTCTAAAAGGATAATGGTAATCTCAATTAGAAAGATAAATCACATCTATGATTGTTTCCTAAACACTAAACTTCTGAATTAGTCACTAAGACACTCCCTTCATTCAAAATTATAAGTCGTTTTGCCTATAGCATACTAAGTAAGGTAGCTTTAATTATTAGTTTACTTTACATATCTACCCTTTGACACATAATGAGTTGAAGAAATGAAGAATTTGAATTGTAATAAGTGTTTGAGTTGTATGGGTAAAATGGATAAGAAAGCAATAAATACTCTCTCAAATTCCAAAACCGACGTATGGGTAAAATGGATAAGAAATGAAGTACATTTTTTAAGAGGCTTGCTAGAGTAACCCAGTTTTGGCACCCACATTTGGCACACGCATCTCGAGGTGATTTGAATGGCGTCGAACTTGGTTGGTGCCAAACCTGGGTTACTCCAGCATTTTCCTATTAAATGTGTTGTGTGTACGTGTGATAAGTGTTTATTTAGGCATAATTTAGTATAGTTTATTAGGTGTAATTGGACTATATTTATTTTATTTTATAGTGATAAATGCATATTTTAGGAAATTACAGATTTATTGGAATAATATGAAAATATATATCTAATTATATTTAATTTTCGTTTTAAGGAGAAACGGAGTGCACGGTTGGATCCGGGGCGGAAAAATACTCAAAATAGAGTATACACTTGCATAAATCGGACACCAGAGGGTTTATTTTGGGGTGTACACAAGAGTAGGTGAATTGGAGTTTTTGAGGTCCACGTGTCACATCCCCATTGGTCCGGTCGCGTCACACACAGTCGCTCATCCAATCAGAAGCCAACACGTGTCGATCAACTCTTCAACGCACGCCACGTCACATCGTCCACAACTCCTCTCTCCAGACCGCAAGATCTACCTCGGGATGCGTGCTCAACCGCACTTCCAGATTTTCGCATGAGACTTGCGATTTCGCCCATACCACGTCATCGCCACGTGGCAGCCTCTCATTCGTCCACCGTGTGCACAGTTAGCAGCTTCAGCGAACCAGGAACCGCCATGTGTCGACACGTCATCCAACAGTACGTCATACACAGCAGTCTCGACCTATCAGCGTCCGCCACGTCAGCTCGCCACAGCAGCTCCTTCAATCAGGCAGTGACACGTCAGCAACGCACAGTTTTTCCACTAATTATACACTGCCACGTGTCACGACACAAAAAAACTCCCAAAAATTACGAAAATTGGTTTTTCTCACCTTCAGAGACCAAATTTTGGGTATAAATATATATTTGGACTTAGATTAGGAGAAAGAAGATCTATTTTATTTTTATTTCTTTTAGTTTAGTTTTAATTATGTTTAGGTAATTTTTCCTCTAGGTTGAAGGTGGATCAGTCAGGCCTATGACTTAAGATTCCTTTATCAAGTTTATTTATTTTTAATTATTATTGATTCTTTTATATTATTTATTTTCTTTGGTATTATTTGAACAATTGAGGTTAAACACTAGTTTAAACCTTGATTTACATGTCAGTGAGTCGTAAGCATCCGTGCTTGTGCGATAAGACCACACTAGTGGCAATTGACCATACCAATTGATTAGAACCTTTTGGGACCGGTTAAATACCTTAGGGATCTAGGCTAAATCGGGAGCACTAGCGATCCGGTTGTTTAGGTGCAGTGCATTCACGAATCGAAGTAATGCGACCAATGCGTTAAATCTGGAGCACTAGCTGATGTTGCGGGCCGAAACGATGCTTCATGAGGTCTTTATCAAGAACTTTCTATTTTCTTATTTAGTTAGGGTATTTTCGTAATTTACTTTATTTAAGTCGTTTTTAGAGTCTTACAAGGATTAGGTTTTTGAGTCGTAGAGGGATTACGTTTTGAGTCTTAGAAGGATTAGGTTTTTGATTCATAGAAAGATTACAATTTTGAGTTGTAGAAGGATTAGAGTTTCTAATGGGCTATATAAAGCCATGATTAGGGATGTAATCATTATGAATTATTATCAATTATTATCAATTTATTCAATTTCGAGTTTTATCAAAAACTTTAAGGATTATTCCTTGTTTAAGCGTTTATGCTGCGTCAGTTGGTATCAGAGCGTGAATTCCGTTCGTACTAACGATGTCAGTGGAAGCGGTGGCATTCAGAACGTCGTTCAGGATGTTAAAGCCTTGCGAACCAAAGTAGAGGCTCAAGAGGCAGCAATCAGAACCTTGGAAACAAATCTCGATCAACAATTCCGGCATATGAACGAGCGCTTTGATGCGGTGATTAACAGATTTGATGCCCTTGGGTGAATGCCAACAGACACGAAGGTGATGGTGAACAACGTCCAAGAGATCAGCGTGCTCGAGGCGATGCTCCTATTGCACCAGTGGCTGCGAATTTTAGAGGTCGAGTTGCTGGTGGTGACTCCAGTGACGAAGAGGAGGATATGATTCTGGTCGAGGATCAGGGCAGACCTGTTAGGAGAGATCGAGGCGACAGATATAATAACAATAATAATCAGCATAATAATGATTATTATGATAGGGGTAATCATGATAGGGGCGACTTTAGGTTGAAAGTGGATATCTCTAGTTTCTCTGGTAATCTGAACATTGAGAACTTTGTTGACTGGATCGCTGAGGTAGACCATTTTTTTGAGTATATGGAAATTCCTCAAGAAAAAAGGGTGAAATTGGTGGCTTGTCGTTTGAAGAGTGGAGCATCTGCCTGGTGGGAGAGACTACAGAGTAGGCGTTACAGAGAAGGTAAACAACCTATTCGGACATGGTATAGAATAAAGCAGTTGCTCCAGCGAGATTTTCTACCTCCAGATTATGAGCAGATATTGTTTCAGCGATACCAACATGTTTTGCAATGATGAGATCTGTTCATGAATATACGGCTGCAGATTTCATGCGACCGGTGAGAGGAATGATTTGAGGAGAACGAGGTTCATCGGGTTACACGATACCTTGATGGATTGAAAGCGCAAGTTCGGGAGAAAATTGGAGTGCAGGTTATAAGAACTATCACCGAGGCGAAAAATTTAGCCATTAAGGCTGAATTAATGATGCAAGACAGAGGTGGAAATTGATATGAGGGCAATTGGCGAACCTATGGTAGTGATAATTACCAGAGGAATAATAGCAGAGAGGAAACTTTAAGGAGTTTTGCAGAGCAGAGTAAGTCCACCCAGGGCTGGAATCAAAGTACTGAATGGAAGGAAGATAAAGGACCAGTGAAAAAAAACCTGATGAACAGAAAGAGGGACAAAAGGCAACCGCAAATCTGTATGCTAAGCCTATTGTGGGCAAGTGCTATCGTTGTGGGCAGTCTGGTCACAGATCGAATGAATGTCCCAATAGAAAGCAGGTTAATGTGATTGAACGAGATGAAGAAGACGAAGTTTATTACGGTCCTGATGGAGAGGATGATGATTGTAATGACTATGATGAGGGAGAAGAACTGTAACGGCCCAATTTATAATTGCCGTTAATTATGACGTCATTGCAGATGTGGATGCCAGCGAGGACATACATGGGTCCCACAGTGAGGCTGGAACGAGGTTGTAGTAGGTATACAGTCCGTTTTGTATGCTGTTGTGGTAAATTGTGATGAAAATGTATAAATTAGTTAATTTCATTACAATATGTATGTTAAGGTAGTTTATTGACGAGTGAGGAATTTCTCGGGGTGCGTGCGGACACGGGACACGAGGCACGAGGTGCCGGGTAGTCGAGGAAACTACGGTGAGTTTACCCGTAAATTTTGGTAATTTATTGAATAGGGTAGATAATTATTATGTGATAAATTAATTGGAAATCAATTGATCCTATAGTTAAGGAGAATAAAACAATAACGAGTTGGATGCTTCTCGAGATGCACAACATGAGTTCATGAGTGTCATGATTAGGTGTATAAGGTTGGAGTGACACAGGGTGACCATGAACCCTTGGATGCTTCTCGAGATTCGTGCACACACTTGATCAAATGCCAAATATATATACACATGCTTGATCGATCGGTCAAAGGAGAGTGAGAGTGTGAGATTGAAGAGAGAGCTTGGAGGAAGAGAGAAATCGTTGGAGGGAAGAAGAGGAGAGGAAAAACAGCCAACAAGGTGTGAAGAAGGTGATTTGTGGCTTCCTACAACAAGAACCTAAGGTATGGACACATTAAACTTGGATTTTTGTGGAATTTTTGGTGTGGGTTGGAGCTTGTGGAAATTCGAATTTGTTGGGAATGAAACACTTGGTTTTGTTGGAGTGAGTGTGTATGAAAATGGCATGAGGTGGTTGTGAGTTTTGAGTAAATTTGGGAGAAGTTGGAGGATTTTCCAAAATGGGTTTTGAAATGTAATTTCCATGATTTGTGGATTTTGGGGTTTGATTATGGTAATTAGTGTTTAAATGGTGTAATTAAGGTCATTAATGTTTCATGGAAACATGGAAATTAAATTTATGGGTTTGGAGTTCAAATTCTTAATTTGGAAATTTTTCGATGACGAGCAATTAGCGCGCTAATGGGAGAAATTAGCGCGCTAATCACGCTGAGTAATGAAAATGATGAACAGTGATTGAGATTAATTAGCGCGCTAATTTATCTCATTAGCGCGCTAATTGTTCTCTGGACCCCAAAAATTGGAAAATGACAAAATGAGTCAAACCAACATTATGAACCCATTAATTGATTATTAACCCTCATAAATGAATTCCGGGAGTCCCAAAATAGTAATTGGAGTCGGAGTTTAGTCGGAAATTAGACCGGAGGAAATAACGGGGATTTGGAGGTTTTGAGCCGGGGTTTGACGTGTGGAGCGAGGAGTGCGGTTTGAGGTGTGTAGTATCCCAATTGAACTTCACTTTAAGTATTTACAATTTGATTTATTTGAATTCAGTTCCGATTATTCATTATTCTATTCCATTACTGCTTTACGGTGGTTGAGTTCTCTTACTGGTGTTTGTACGGTAGTGGAGTTTACTCCTACTTGGAGCCTTTATGAGATTACTCCCCACCTGGTGTTTATTCGTTACGGCCATAGAGTCCACTAAGTCATAGCACTTGTCTATGCATATACCGGTGAATAGGCTACCCGGTTATGGTAGGCTCGTGTGGGTGCGTCGTGGGTCTACGCCGGCCACCTAGAGGGTCCAGGGGACAACTTTGTTGGTGTGTTTGAGGGTTGTGCCCAAGGAGAGGCTCGAAGTATGACTTAGTCGATTTTTTACCGTGCACGTACTTTTGCTTCGTTACTATATTTATACATGCGATGATCCTTTCACGTTGTTATACGTATTTCTTTTGTTCCGCATGTTTATTTATGGTATTTAAATTCCAAGTACTTTTAATTCCGTAATTACTTAGTGAATTTCCTTGGGATTACTCACTCGGACTCGTCATCTGTCTTTTTATGATGGCTCGAGTGCAGATCCGGGTACGAGTCGAGGGAAGGGCAAGCTTGAGGACTACATTGATTGATAGCTCTAGCCCTACTCGTACGTATGTTTATATTTACTTGTTTTATCTTTGGGTTTTGGGATTGGAGAGATAAGTTGTATACTTTTGATATTTTGTGGATCTCAAAGGACATGTATATGATGTATATTTGGTATGGTTTCCACTTAGGCATTTTGATCATGGAATTCAGGATAAATCTTTATGTTGTTCATTTAATTTTCCATTGCGTAATTTATGGTTGAATGATATTGAGGAAATAAAAGTTAACTCATAATATCAAGGTTAAGCGATAATTAATTGATAATGGATAATTGGGCGTGGAACACAACGGCGGTGACGTGACGTGGTCGGTTGTGGGTCGCGTGGCCTCCGTGGCGGACCAATGTGGAAATTGGGGCCGCCACATTTTGGTATCGAGCTTAGGCTCGGTTTGGAGAGTTAATAAGAGTATAAACTTGATGAATAAATCTTAGATGTGGAAACCACAAGTGAATGATTAAAGGTTTAGTTGGGAAGTGATGTGAGGCGGGTAGAGTCGGGGAATTATACATATACGTACGTTTTGATTGTGTATTACATAGTATACGCGTATATGTTGAGTCGATCCATTGCACGATGGTTGTGCGGTTTAGGATGGACGGACAGACTCTACTACTCCGCCCACTACTCACCGAGAGGTTGGAGATACTAGTGATCGCACCACTAGTGACATGGGCGATATGCGAGCTATGATACTGAAGGCCGACCGAAGCAGACGATTGATTCAAAGCAGAGAAGAAGATTATTGCAAAGAGCTCGGATGGTTTGAGCCGATGGAGTACATTCGTAGCTCGAGGACGCCAAAGCGATAGCACCGATCGCCGAGCGCGTTGCAGACCTGCTACCACTGCACCGCATTAGCACCGGCTATTGCTACACAAAGGCCTGGATCGAGAGACGGTGATAGAGAGAGTTGAGCTGTTGTTGTGTGGTACCGAGACTACGGTGGTGACACCCACCACTACGGAGCAGCAAGTAGGGACTTCGATCGCCGGGAGTAGGATGTCGAGCGCGAAGATGGTGAAGGATTTTATGAAATTTAATCCTACGTACTTCTGGAGTCGGTGATCCCGAGGTTGCTTGGCCGGTGGTTAATGACACATCGACGACTACACCGGCTATTAGAGGTACCGAGGCGGACCAGGCGCGTATCTCGGGGTATTGTTTGAGAGGTCGAGCGCAATGCGGTATGGTGGACTACTTACACGACATACATTCTACACCATCGACGTGGGCGAGTTTCGACGATTATTTCTCGATGAGTACATTCCCACCGAGGTGCGATTACGACCGAGGAGCGAGTTCTTGGGACTACGACAGGGTAACATGTCCGTGTCACAAGTACATGGATCGATTCGAGATATCTCATGATGTATGCCATGGATGTGGCTAACACGGAGAGGTTACGATTTACTACTTCATCGAGGCCTGGATGAGAGGATTGGTGGTGTAATAGTTGCGGCCGGTGCGGAGACCCTACAGAGTGTTTTTGACGAGCATTGGCTCGCGAGACGTATTTACGACACGGGGTGAGCTTGGAGATGGGTGCGGACGAGTTCTCGGTCGATCGAGAAGAAGAGACCGAGAGACGATCGATCGATCGACAGAGACATGATTATCGGGGTCGACGAGACGAGACGTTCCGAGCATCGAGAGAGGAGATGAGAGGCGGTAGTGTACGTTGCTTTTGCACCGCACCCGCACCGCACCATTTGAGCAGCCCACGACGGCGTGTGCGAGATGGAGGAGGTCGTGGTAGAGGACAGAGAGGTCGAGGTCGTGACGGGGCTCGAGCACATATAGTATCACGATCAGATTGGCGGGATACACGACGATGTTACGAGATGTCATCGGGTCGGACATATACGAGTAATTGTCCGATGTCGGCTTCATCATCACGACGCATGATTGAGGCAACTAGGGAGAGAGTTCATCTTCTTGCTACCGCACCTCTTCGTCGTACGACCCGGAGCGTGATGCGACTCGTCAACTCGTCGAGGGTATGTTATCTATATGCGATGTCTTCATGCATGTATTATTTGATTCCGGCAGTACATTGTCATTTATATCGGGACATAGGGTCGGACAGTTAGGATTACAGGTTGAGACCTTAGACCCACATCTTGTACTCAGTACGGCTGCTGGGGATAAGATTTACCCTAACCGGATATGCCGGAATTGTGTAGTAGAGATTGAGGGACACCAGTTACCTGTCGACTTCCGTGTCCTAGAGTATTTAGAGTTTGATGCGTTATTGGGTATGGATTGGCTAGCGACCTATCACGCACACATTGATTGT
Organism: Stephania japonica; assembly: GCA_039657345.1. NCBI lineage: Eukaryota > Viridiplantae > Streptophyta > Magnoliopsida > Ranunculales > Menispermaceae > Stephania > Stephania japonica. The sequence continues at coordinate 10,592,722 of CM077564.1, read as the reverse complement.
TTCGGTAAGATGGTGGTATTTGATATTGAGGGCATTCCAGTATTTACTTTTGTTGGGACGGCGTCAGACTTACCGATTACCAGAGGTCGATTAGCTACGACTCAGGAGATGGAGGCGTTTAGGACAGTGGTTGAACCAGACTTGAGACCAGAGATTAGATTAGAGGATGTCCCAGTAGTGTGTGAGTTTCCTGAGGTGTTCCCAGACGATTTGCCAGGTTTACCACCTCCTAGGGCAGTTGAGTTCATTATTGAGTTGATTCCGGGAACGCAACCGATATACAGCCGACCGTACCGGATGTCAGCGTCGGAGCAGGGAGAGTTGAGGTCCCAATTAGAGGAGTTATTGCAGAAGGGTTTTATTCATCCCAAGTATGTCTCCTTGGGGCGCGCCGTTCCTTTTGTTAAGAAAAAGGATGGTTCTTTGAGGATGTGTGTAGATTATAGGAAGTTGAATCGGGTGACGATTCGAAATCGTTATCCACTTCCTAGGATTGATGATCTATTCGATCGTTAGCGAGTGCTAAGTTTTTCTCGAAGATTGATTTACGATCTGGATACCATCAGTTGAGGATTCGGGAGAGTGATATCGAGAAGACGGCGTTTAGCACGCGCTATGGATTGTTTGAGTTCACAGTCATGCCATTCGGGGTGACTAATGCGCCGGCTATCTTTATGGATTTGATGCACCGAGTATTGAGGCCATTTTTGGATCGTTATGTGATTGTGTTTATTGATGATATCTTGATATATAGTAAGACTCGTGTGGAGCACGAGAGACACCTCAGAGATGTGTTGATGACGTTGAAGGAGCACCGACTGTATGCTAAGTTCAGCAAGTGTGTTTTTTGGCTGAGTGAGGTGAAGTTTCTTGGACATGTCATCAGTGGTCAAGGAATATCTGTTGATGGAGACAAGGTTCGAGCGATAATTGATTGGAGGACACGGAGACGATTGCTGAGACATTCGTAGTTTCTTGGGGCTTGCGGGCTATTACCGGCGGTTTGTGCAGGATTTTTCGTTGATAGCAGCGCCGATGACGAGGTTGACCAAGAAGAATGTTAAGTTTGAATGGTCTGAAGACTGCGAGGCAGCGTTTTTAGAGTTGAAGAGGAAGTTGACTTCTGCGCCAGTGTTGGCTTTACCTGAGGCGGGGAGAGGCTTCTCGGTCTACACAGATGCTTCAGGAACTGGGTTGGGATGCGTGTTGATGCAGGAAGGACACCCAGTTGCTTATTTATCGAGGCGATTGAGACCTCACGAGGAGAATTATCCGGTACATGATTTAGAGCTAGCCGCAGTTGTGTTTGCGCTCAAAGCTTGGCGACATTATCTTTATGGGGAGCGATTTATGTTATATACAGATCATCAGAGTTTGAGGTATCTTTTCACTCAGAAGGATCTGAATATGCGGCAAAGACGGTGGCTCGAGTTGTTGAAAGACTACGATTTCGCTATTGAGTACCATCTGGGAAGGCGAATGTAGTTCGATGCATTGGCCGGAGTGGCGTAGAGAGTCGACCGTGCTTTGCGGCGAGATGACACATGAGTATGGATTCTTTGGAGGCTGCGACGGTGTTGTGTTTGTCGGATGCTTTTCGATGTTCATATCGTTGCCGGATGCGTGTTCTGTTGTGTCGTTAGAGAGGGTCGCCGAGTGGCAAAGGGCGACGGACATTTTGCTCGCTTCATTTGTCGGCTCGGGATCCGGGTTGCACAGATTGGTCTAGTGGTTCAGACCAGTGCTTGAGACACAGGGGCAGGTTGTGGATACCTGAGGTGCAGGAACTACGTGATAGCATTCTTGAGGATGCACACCGATCGCGGTATACAGTTCATCCTGGCAGGACTAAGATGTATCATGACTTGCGACGTTTATTTTGGTGGCCTGGGATGAAGGCCGATGTGGGTGCATATGTGAGAGCTTGTCATATTTGTCAACAAGTTAAGGCCGAGCACAGGAGACCAGTTGGATTGTTACAGCCACTACTGATTCCACAGTGGAAATGGGAGCATGTCACGATGGATTTTGTGAGCGGGTTGCCACAGACTGCGAGACGTCATGATCTTTGTGTGGGTTGTTATTGACAGATTGACGAAGTCCGCACACTTCATTCCTATATCGATGAAGTATTCGTTTCCTCGTTGAGTATCATTTTTGAGCGAGAGGTTGTTAGACTACATGGAGTGCGAGATCTATTGTGTCCGACGAGAGATCCCTGGTTGACTTCGAAGTTATGGGAGAGCATGCGGGAGCGATTTGGGACCGACTTGATTTAGTACAGACTTATCATCCTCGAGACAGATGATTAGTCGAGAGATTGATACGAGATATTGAAGGACATGCTCGAGCATGCATTTTGCGATTTGGAGGTGCTTGGGAAGAATATTTGCCGTTGTGCGAGTTCGCGTACAACAACTATCAAAGCAGTATTGGTATGCCACCATTTGAGGCTTTGTATGGAAGACCTTGCAGATCACCGACTTGTTGGGCAAAGACACGAAGAAGATGTGGCGGTGATTGGACTGAAGTTGTTGTTGACCACACCGAGAAGATTCGGCAGATTAGATTGAGATTGCAAGCGCACTCAAGATAGGCAAAAGAAGTATCTCGATAGGTATCTTGAGGGTTTGAGCTATGATGTGGATGATTTGGTATATCTCGAAAGTTTCGCCCTGGAAAGGTCATCGAGATTTGGGATCAGGGGAAACTAGCACCGAGATATATTGGACCGTTCGAGTTGTGGCACGGGTTGGGACGTAGCATACAGATTGGAGTTGCCAGCAGAGCTAGCGGCGTTCATCCAAAGTGTTTCACGTGTCTATGTTGAGGTTAGCTAAGACAGACCGAGACCGATGGTGGATATTAGGCAGATTGAGGTTCGTCCGATGTTTCATATGAAGAGCAACTGTGGAAATCATGGATCGTAGAGTTCGATTAATCGAGGAACAGAGAGATTCGAAAGTCTTGGTTCGATGGCAGCATCACGGAACTGAAGGACTCACTTGGGAGCTCGAGTCGACTATGAGACAGAGATACCCACACTTGTTTACTGGTGAGTGTTAATATAACTCAAATTTCGGGACGAAATTTCAATTTAGTTGGGAAGAATTGTAACGGCCCAATTTATAATTGCCGTTAATTATGACGTCATTGCAGATGTGGATGCCAGCGAGGACATACATGGGTCCCACAGTGAGGCTGGAACGAGGTTGTAGTAGGTATACAGTCCGTTTTGTATGCTATTGTGGTAAATTGTGATGAAAATGTATAAATTAGTTAATTTCATTACAATATGTATGTTAAGGTAGTTTATTGACGAGTGAGGAATTTCTCGGGGTGCGTGCGGACACGGGACACGAGGCACGAGGTGCCGGGTAGTCGAGGAAACTACGGTGAGTTTACCCGTAAATTTTGGTAATTTATTGAATAGGGTAGATAATTATTATGTGATAAATTAATTGGAAATCAATTGATCCTATAGTTAAGGAGAATAAAACAATAACAGTTGGATGCTTCTCGAGATGCACAACATGGTTCATGAGTGTCATGATTAGGTGTATAAGGTTGGAGTGACACAGGGTGACCATGAACCCTTGGATGCTTCTCGAGATTCGTGCACACACTTGATCAAATGCCAAATATATATACACATGCTTGATCGATCGGTCAAAGGAGAGTGAGAGTGTGAGATTGAAGAGAGAGCTTGGAGGAAGAGAGAAATCGTTGGAGGAAGAAGAGGAGAGGAAAAACAGCCAACAAGGTGTGAAGAAGGTGATTTGTGGCTTCCTACAACAAGAACCTAAGGTATGGACACATTAAACTTGGATTTTTGTGGAATTTTTGGTGTGGGTTGGAGCTTGTGGAAATTCGAATTTGTTGGGAATGAAACACTTGGTTTTGTTGGAGTGAGTGTGTATGAAAATGGCATGAGGTGGTTGTGAGTTTTGAGTAAATTTGGGAGAAGTTGGAGGATTTTCCAAAATGGGTTTTGAAATGTAATTTCCATGATTTGTGGATTTTGGGGTTTGATTATGGTAATTAGTGTTTAAATGGTGTAATTAAGGTCATTAATGTTTCATGGAAACATGGAAATTAAATTTATGGGTTTGGAGTTCAAATTCTTAATTTGGAAATTTTCTGGACAGCGAGCAATTAGCGCGCTAATGGGAGAAATTAGCGCGCTAATCACGCCGAGTAATGAAAATGATGAACAAGTGATTGAGATTAATTAGCGCGCTAATTTATCTCATTAGCGCGCTAATTGTTCTCTGGACCCCAAAAATTGGAAAATGACAAAATGAGTCAAACCAACATTATGAACCCATTAATTGATTATTAACCCTCATAAATGAATTCCAGGAGTCCCAAAATAGTAATTGGAGTCGGAGTTTAGTCGGAAATTAGGCTAGGAGGAAATAACGGGGATTTGGAGGTTTTGAGCGGGGTTTGACGTGTGGAGCGAGGAGTGCGGTTTGAGGTGTGTAGTATCCCAATTGAACTTCACTTTAAGTATTTACAATTTGATTTATTTGAATTCAGTTCCGATTATTCATTATTCTATTCCATTACTGCTTTACGGTGGTTGAGTTCTCTTACTGGTGTTTGTACGGTAGTGGAGTTTACTCCTACTTGGAGCCTTTATGAGATTACTCCCCACCTGGTGTTTATTCGTTACGGCCATAGAGTCCACTAAGTCATAGCACTTGTCTATGCATATACCGGTGAATAGGCTACCCGGTTATGGTAGGCTCGTGTGGGTGCGTCGTGGGTCTACGCCGCCACCTAGAGGGTCCGGGGACAACTTTGTTGGTGTGTTTGAGGGTTGTGCCCAAGGAGAGGCTCGAAGTATGACTTAGTCGATTTTTACGTGCACGTATTTTTGCTTCGTTACTATATTTATACATGCGATGATCCTTTCACGGTTATGTACGTATTTCTTTTGTTCCGCATGTTTATTTATGGTATTTAAATTCTAGTACTTTTAATTCCGTAATTACTTAGTGAATTTCCTTGGGATTACTCACTCTGGACTCGTCATCTGTCTTTTTATGATGGCTCGAGTGCAGATCCGGGTACGAGTCGAGGGAAGGGCAAGCTTGAGGACTACATTGATTGATAGCTCTAGCCCTACTCGTACGTATGTTTATATTTACTTGTTTTATCTTTGGGTTTTGGGATTGGAGAGATAAGTTGTATACTTTTGATATTTTGTGGATCTCAAAGGACATGTATATGATGTATATTTGGTATGGTTTCCACTTAGGCATTTTGATCATGGAATTCAGGATAAATCTTTATGTTGTTCATTTAATTTTCCATTTGCGTAATTTATGGTTGAATGATATTGAGGAAATAAAAGTTAACTCATAATATCAAGGTTAGCGATAATTAATTGATAATGGATAATTGGGCGTGGAACACAACTGGCGGTGACGTGGTCAGTTGTGGGTCCGCGTGGCCTCCCGTGGCGGACCAATGTGGAAATTGGGGCCGCTACAAGAACAGAATTGTGTGGTCAGGAGGCTGATGTTAACTCCTAAACTAGAAGATGGCAGTCAGCGACACAAGTTGTTTCAGACGAGATGCACTATCAATGGCCAGGTGTTTGAACTGATCATAGATAGTGGAAGCTGTGAGAACATCATCGGTAGAGGTACAACCGAGGCACTGAAACTGAAGATGGAGAAGCATCCCAGTCCTTACTCTATAGTCTGGATAAAGGCAACTGAGAAAGTGCAGGTGACATAGCGCTGCAGGCTACTTTTTTTCATTGGCTCTTACAAGGATGAGGTATATTGTGATGTGGTAGATATGGATGCTTGCCATTTGCTGTTTGGACGACCTTGGCAGTTTGATGTTAATGCACAACACGCTGGGCGAGATAATGTGTATAAATTGAAAAAGGAGGGGGTGACGTTTAACTTGCTTCCTTTAAAGGCAAGTAACCGTTCCAAGACTGCTAAAGTGGAGGAACGATCTTTCCTTATAATGACACTGGCGAGCATGAGATGGACGAAGCGATGAAGGAGTCACAGCTGGTGCATGCGTTGGTGCTGAGACAGATCCTGGTAGGGAATGAGAAGGAGTCAATTTCGAGATACCAGGGCAGGTCCAACCCTTACTGGAGGAATTTGCTGAAATTGTACCAGACGAGTTGCCAGACGGATTACCTCCTATGCTTGATATTCAACACCACATTGACCTAATTCTGGAGCTAGTTTGCCAAACCTCCTACATTACAGAATGAGTCCGAAAGAGAGCGAGGCCTTGCATGACAAGGTACAGGAGTTGCTGCAGAAAGGGCATATCAGAGAATATCCAAAACATTTAATGTGGCGGATATTTTTCCATTTTATCCAGATGATGATCCTTTATATCCAGAAAACTCGAGGTCGAGTTTTTCTCAAGTGGGAGAGAATGATGTCGCGGGCCGAAACGATGCTTCATGAGGTCATAACTTTTGATCCAGGAATCCGATTGAGTTTAGGACTTTATCAAGAAATTTCTATTTTCTTATTTAGTTAGGGTATTTTCGTAATTTACTTTATTTAAGTCGTTTTTAGAGTCTTAGAAGGATTAGGTTTTTGAGTCGTAGAGGGATTACGTTTTGAGTCTTAGAAGGATTAGGTTTTTGATTCATAGAAAGATTACAATTTTGAGTTGTAGAAGGATTAGAGTTTCTAATGGGTTATATAAAGCCATGATTAGGGCTGTAATCATTATGAATTATTATGAATTATTATCAATTTATTCAATTTTGAGTTTTATCAAAAACTTTAAGGATTATTCCTTGTTTAAGCGTTTAAGCTGCGTCACTAGCGATCAGGTTGCGTGTTTGGTTAGGGAAGTAGTCAACGATCGTATCTTGGCTATCGAGATTAGGAAGTGCGAGGAACTGCGTACGTCACCGGTTCTATAGCTGCACTAGATAATAGATTAGTTTCATACTTTTCATGAACCGACAATTAATAAATTCAATCCCAAGTTGTATGGCGAGACTGTGAAACTGAATACCTAGATTCATTCCTATTAGATTATCATTCCATTTAATTTCTTTATTTTTAAAATATATATTTTCTCTAAAACCTCAAATTCTTCTTTTTTGTATTTTTTTATCTAAGAAAGATACCAATCTCTGTGGGATCGACCCTTTACCACTATCTACAAAATAGAGACATCAATCTCTGTGGGTTACTCCAGCATTTTCCTATTAAATGTGTTGTGTGTGCGTGGGTGTTCTAACCTTTTTCAATCCCTCACTTCGGTTTGATAATCTCACTAGAGTAATCAGGCGCCTCAATTCCATACCGGAAGAAACCAAGAGATATAATGTAGCTACCATGAATAGAACTCACGACCTAGGAATCAAAGCTATGGTGCTCATCAACCCCTGAGAGCAGCATGGTTATGAATTTAACAAGAAAATAAGGAAACGAAAACTCTGAAGCATGCAAAGCTTGTGCCGTATACCAATTCTTAGAAACAGAAAAAAGGTCCTCCAATTTGATTAGAACAGCACCACTAACATTTGTATTTTTCTCATGGTCTTTTATAAAGACATATAAAAGTTGCTCTCTTCAAAAGAGAAGTGTGTAATGGATAATTTTTACCTAGCCTTCACTAGTGGGGTCTATGGATGCATCAACACTAAGAAGATTTGGTTCCCATTCTGGCAGAACTCCTGTTATAGTGCTATGAAACATGAGTCAAACACAATAGAGTGCATCCACTATAACATCAAGTAATTCACATTTGACTAAGTGCAGATCTAAAATGGCTCTAATGCCTACATTTTTTTACTTGAAGTAGACCTTCTTTGGCTCCACAGTCTCCTACTACTACTACTGTTCTAGTAGGTGAGCCATTAAGTGGTGTGTGCACATAATGCACAAGTGTGCCACTAATATATAGACGTTCCACCACACTGAAAAGGACTAACAACTTGTCTTGTTATGTATTTAGCTCTTTGATCTTCACTTATCTCATGATTTGGCTTCACGTCTTTGACATGGACCTTTCAAAAATATTCCATTCACTCATGGTAGTTGGTAGCTGCCCTTGAAATTAAATTTGGTGGTTTTAGTTTTTCAGTCCAGTGGTTTATATGGTCCACACAGCACTTAAGCCATGTGGGACTCAATTTGGGCATGAACAGGTGCAACTTTTATTAGTGCATTCAAGGAGAAGTATGGGATAATGATGAGCAAGACTTGCAGGACCATCTCAAACTTAAATTGGCTCTTCATTTCAAAGGTAGGTAACAATGTAACATGTCCAGAAAACTCTAACATGCACCATGCACTAAATGGTTAAATAAATATAACTAAGGAGAGAAGATGAAATCATATGTAGCAATTTGACTTTCATATTGTTAAGACAAGGATTAAAGTAAGGAGGGTAACTAAGCAAGGTTTGGCCAGTTCTCTTCTAATTCTCCTCGATCGATAGCATATTTCACAAAAAAGATCATGAACATATATGAAATGGGAAGGTGCAAGTCTTATCGGTCTAATCTTCTTTTGAATCTATAATAAAAAGGGCTGATTAGCAATACATATCCAAAACTTATATTCAATATTTCCTAGATTTGGGCATGTCAGCAACTTTTTGGGCAGCTCTATCAAATTATAACATGTTCTAAAGCATGTTCTATAAACTATACGAGTAACATAAAAGGAGGATGTGCTTCAGAAATTTAGAGAGGGTCTGTATATTTCAAAGTCCTGCCATCAACACTAGATATTATAGAAAAGGCTTAGGTACACAGGCACATTCCTAATGAAGTACCAAAGCAAGTTATATGATCCAACCTGAAAAACAAATGCATAAGAGAGTTAACACAAAACTGCAAAACCAACACTGTCCATAAGTTCTTCCAAGGAAATAAATAAAAATAATGTCATCATCATCTAAAAGCTCTTTCGACGAACTTCCACAATCAATGCAACCTCGGTTCAAGGCTGAGTTTACGACTCAAGCCAGTGCAACAAATGCATTACATGGTAGTTATTTTGAAAGCTCAGATCTTAACTATTTAATATCACATATACCTTAGCCTAGGTTCTATATAATCATTTCCATATAACAGTTTCGCAAAAATCACTCACTATTAATCTGGTGAGGACCAGTTAGGACACCAAGTAGATAAAAGCATTTATAGCTGTAATGAAAGTGACAATTCTAGTTGCAACACTGAAACAAAATACAAATGAAAAATTAACTTGCAGCTACTGCTGATTTTTTAACTTTATGATCTATTCTAACTGTTACACTCTTAACATGCACTGGCATACTACATTCACAAGGCATTCACCATATGGCATAAATTTGGTATATGGTGTCCAGAAACCAATTCTAACTAAAACGAGTTTCTAGGAGATTTTGAATACTCCATATTAATTGCTTCAATGATCCAATTTGATAAATTCATGTCAACATTTCATATTCGTTGCTAGTAACATTAGTTTACTATGAGAAATATGATTAAAAATTAAAATGGCACCAGAAGAACATCAGACACGCAGAAATGGACTCAAAGAGAGACTCATATGATACAGTAACATTTTCGAATGGAATAAAAAAGGACTGTGTAGAAGACTTCATGAGATAATGGTACACAACAATGAACCAGCAGTCCACCATCTTAAGAACATAAAAAGTGGGAAGAAAACAACTATCGAAAGAAGCCTGAAATGTAAAGCATGAAAAGTCTCAAAAAATAAAATAAAATAAAATAACTGCATGTATCAGTCCCTTGGCTCTTGTATGGCAGGGAGCCAGACCTGGAGGTGAAATAACTTAATGGCTTAAAGTGAATAAAAACAGACGTATCGTCAATGAATATCATAAAAAAAACAATACTAATTCAAGGTATAAACACAAATCTTATTTTTCTAATTCGACAGTATCCACCATAGAATTAAGTTTGCTTCAATGTACAGATTCCTAAAAAACCTCAACATGACATTTCATTCTGCAAGTGGCTTTCAGCATCTAGGCGCCGAATAGCTCTCCATGTAACCGTTCTCAAGTTATATGATATGTACTCAAAATGCCATAACATATTCACGTAGTGCAATACATATCATTGCAGAAAACAGCAACTATCCTAATTTGAACTTTTCTGTTGCAGTAGATTATTGGAAAAGACATTGTTACAATACAGAAAGCAAATCCTAGGAGAAATTTTTATAAGAGGATCTTCAAAATTTGATTAGAATTGTAATCCAGTTTGGTCTCAGAATCTTTATTTGTCTATACTCACGCCTCTCTATAACAATGTGTCAGAAGACTCAGAACCAGTTTAAAGCGAGACCAAACCACAATTAATCCAGTCTGAACACATTTTTCCACCTCAACTCAAGAGTACTGAACCAAAAAAGCAGAAATGATGTCTCTCAAACAACCAAATAAATTGATCACAAGCTAAGCAGCAACAGCAAATGTTTGTGCTTATGGCAATTTAAATAAGCAAGCAGAATGTACTAGGATTACAACCATGCATATATCTACAAAAGGTCTACAGTTTATGTTTTTTTTTAAAAAAAATACAAGAAGAACAACAAAGCCTCCATGGATCAAACTCTTCCACTTCAATCGATTTAATAAGTTGATGGCGTGCTTTCATAATCCAATACTCCAATGATTATATATGTTTGATACATTTCTGTGTTTAAGAATACTGACATTAAAAATGAGTTGGTTGTGTTGTTTTGCACTAAGGTCAAGCTCAAAGACGCAAACATCTCCAACTTTAACATCGTTCGTATTGAGGAATGTTGTCATACCACATCCAAGTCTCATTCGTTTTTGTGTTCCTTCACTAGAGCAGGTTACATTTACAATGTGACGGTTACCATGTTCATTTTTGAGAATTGCATTTCTTGGCAACTCAAAAAGCCCATATTGTTCAGCGAAGCCAATTGGAACTTGCTGCATGTTAGAATGGAAATTCATCAGGGTAGGTTATGAATTCAATTGAAATGGTTATAAAGACTTGTTTGGTGGCAATTACAACACGAGGAAAGCTCTTGAAATAGGGTTCAGTCATTCTTTTTGAAAAGTAAGGGTGTGCAGCCTGATCCCCCTTTCGTAGCATTTAAGCCATTTCCATAATATCCCGAAGGACAAGAGCAGTTGTAGCTACCTTCTGTGTTACTGCAAATTTCCACACAAGAATGCTTTTCTGGATCTGCACATTCATCCACATCTTCACAGCACAAACACAGACAAAACCAAACACTCTTAGATATGAATAAAATCCAAACACTAATTAATTTTCTATAAACAGTTTATAGTAATGACGAAAATTGTTATTGTTTATAACATCTAGCTTCAATTTAATAGTTGCTGCCAAAAGTTTCCTTTCTTTATAACTTAGTTCTTTTAACTAATTAACTAATACCTTGGCATCCATCTAGGAGATAAGGGTTCCCCTCAAACCCCTGCTTACAGAGGCAATGGATTTCGCCCGCAAGCATATTATTTTGTAATGCTTCGAATTATCTCCTTCAATGAAAAGGAGAGGAGGATCAAATGTGGTGTTACAGATGGGATCGTCGCCTAGACCGAAAGGGTATGGTATGCTGACATTGCCACACTTGTCTTGGCAGCCTTTTTTTTGTAATTGGAAGTGGCAATGTTGTTGCGTCTGCTGCTGCTAGAAACCATGCTACAAAGAGATTAGCCAACAGAGTAATCAGAGCGTTTTTTATATCATGTAAAGGCTTGGTCTTGCTTTGATAGGATTTGTTAAAAATTAATTTTTCATGTGTTGTTAAGAAATTAATTTCATCTTCCGAAGTTGAGGTAAATGTGTATGTATTTTGCATCTCAATTGAGATGCAGCTTTAGTGTAAGGATCAAGATCAAGAGAGAAAATGTAAATTGGATTCTTATGATAGAGAGAACGATAAAAATAATCTATGATGTAAGGATCAAGATAGAAAATTAATAAAGAAAATGATTGATGAGATCAAGAGAGAAAAGAGAAGTCTCAGAGAAATTTTTTGAAGTATCACCTTCGAATGCCTCTAGTTCATTCGATCCTTGTTATTTATAGATAAAACATGTGTATATAGACAAGACTAACCATCATTACAACAACTTGTAACAACTTTAATAAAGTTGATACATTACTGATAAAGATGACTCGACACGACATAAAAATGTTATAAAGATGACTCGACACGACATAAAGATAACACAACATAAAGTTGACACGACCTAAAGATGAAATATAGGTTAAAAATGACAACGTGAGTGACATAAAGACACATCTCCTTTTTCTTAAAGAATATTCTTCGTGCAATAATTTACATAACAAAACAAAATAAAATAGTGACTTCTTTTTGTCACATTACAAAATTATTAACGGGATGATTTTGGATTATTATAATTATTGATAAGATTGAATTATTAGCAGACAAAAAGGGTCTGGGGCATGGGCCTGAATGAACATAATTGGTTTGGGCCTGAGGCCGGTATAAACCTGGTGATAGCAGGCAGGTTCTTGAGGCATGAGCCTGAATTAACATAATTGGCATGTGCATGAATTAATATAAGTCAATAATATACTCAGGGGAGCCTGAGCTTCCTTCATGTTCTGAATTATTTTTTGATATAGCATACTAAGTTTCTTCAATTCTTTGAAGTCTCTCATTGATTTTCTTGGATTCTTCTTGCATTGTCTTTAATTCTTGAAGAATGAGACTTGACGTGTCTAAAAGGGCATTGGATGATGATGATACTTGTTATTTATAGATAAAACTTGTGTATACAGACAAGAGTGACCATTATTACAACAACTTGTAACAACTTTAATAAAGTTGATACATTACAAATAAAGATGACTCGACAAGACATAAAAATAATATAAAGATGACATAAAGATGACTCGACACGACATAAAGATTGACAAACATTGGAAATGAACAACTCTATTAATAGGCGTTATTGTTTGATTATGTATTTGAAATCCTAGAAAATTTATAGTTATTTGAAAACGTTTTATTTTCCTCTGAGATAATACTAATCCATTTTTTATTATTATAGATTGAAATGTATACAAATGTTTCCAATGTTCGTCAATCGATTTAGAAAAAATAATTAAATTAGAAGATGAAAATATAAATTCTGAAAATTTAAAAACATAACAAATTCCCTAATCAATTAATAAATAAAAAACAGTTACAAAGATTTTTAGGCTGTCTAAATTATTTATCAGATTTTTATAAAAATTCTGCAATACATAAAAAATGTCTTTTACAACTTCTTAAAAAGGATAAAAAAATTCCTTTAGACCCCTACTAATACAGAAGCAATACAAAAAAATTAAATCAAAAGTAAAAGCTCTCCTATGTTTACATTAAGCCAATTCTACTTATCAAAAAATTATTCAAACAGAGGCCTCTGATATAGGTTATGGTGGAATATTACTTCAAATAACCCCAGAAGAAAATGAACAACTTGTGTGTTATACATAAAACTTTAGAATAACACCCAAAAGAATTATGCTACGGTGAAAAAAGAAATTCTTGCAATTGTTTTATCAGTTCAAAATTTTCAAGTAGATATTTTGAATCAAAAGTTTTTAATAAGGGTTGATTGTAAATCAACAAAAGAAATATTTTTGAAAGACATAAAAAATTTAGTTTCAAAACAAATACTTGCCAGATGGCAAGCTATTTTAAGAATTTTTTATTTTGATATCGAATATATAAAAGAAGAAAATAACTCCCTTCCTGATTTCTTATCCAGAGAATTCCTTGTAACACCATAAAATAATTCTTTGTTTCAAATCATCATGGATAAAGGTAAATCTCTCTTCACTTATCAGAGAAAAAATGTCTCAACCCAAAATAAATTTCTCCATTACTTAATTTGTATAACTACCCAGCCTCAAATTCTGAAAAAAATCCAGTTATTAGTTGAAAAGCTATTTTTTTGTTTATCTTTTGGATTATCATCATCATAGCCTCACTTTAGATAATCAAGTCAATACCATTATTCTCAATCCTCATAACTTCATCCCAAGACGACCAAATGTCTCAATGAAATTTTATAAAGCTTTACTTTCACAAACAGGCTCAGTGATTTTTTATCATTTCAATAAGCCTAATTCAAAACAAATTGCTTATTCAGAATTCAAAATCCAAAGAGTTTTATCAAGCGAGGAATGGTCTAAGCAACAAGGTTTAGTTAAAATGCCTTGTCATTTTCATCAGCCAATCACCTTAAAAAATATCAGAAACTCAGAAGAACAGACAATAATACACTTAAGTTATAATGATTATATTGAAGCATGGAAGGTCATATTGTTCTACAATAAGCTAGCAGAAGGACATTCATGGTACATTACGTATAAAACATCAATAGGAATAAATTTTTCTCCATGGTTTCATCATGAATGGTTACTCAAGTTTGGTCCAACTAAATCAATTTTTCCTCCTGAAGTCAAGGCTCTTTATGAAAAAGAAAGGTTAAATTTGTTTTTGTTTATCTTCAAGTAAACTATCCTGCGGATACTGAAATGGAAGTACAATACCGCAACAATCAAAGATTTAGAAGGAAATCTAGCTACACATTTGGTTCGAGAAATTTATATTAAATGGTAAGATAAGTTTGATGTTACTTCAATCAAAGAAGAAAGTTTTAATCAAATTGAACAACATCTTTCTCCATCATTCAACAAAATTTCGAAGTCTTATAAAGAAGCATCCTGTCGCGTGCCGAACGCGTCAATAAAATATATAGTACCTAAACCAACTATTTTGTATATAGCGGTAAATGATCGATCCCATAGAGATTAGTGTCTTTCTTAGGTGAAAAAAATACAAAAAAGGGAAATTAGGGTTTTAGATAGAATGTGTAAATATATTGAAAATACAGAAATTAAATGAGAGAATATCTAATATGAATAAAAAGTCTAGGTATTCAATTTCACAGTCTCGTCATACAACTTGGGATTGATTTTATTAATTGTCGGTTTATGAAAAGTATGAAACTAATCTATGATCTAGTTCACCTATAGATCCGGTGACGCACTCGGCTCCTCGCACTTCCTGATCTCGATAGCCAAGGTAGGACCGTTGACTACTTCCCTAACCAAACACACAACCTGATTGCTAGTATTCCAGATTTAACTCATTAGCCGCATTACCTCGATTTGTGAATGCACTACACCTAAAACAACCGGATCGCTAGTGCTCCCGATTTAGCATAGATCCCTAAGGTATTTGACCGGTCCCAAAAAGGTCTAATCAATTGGTATGGTCAATTGCCACTAGTGTGGTCTTATTGCCTAAGGACTGGTGCTTACGACTCACTGGCATGTAATTAAGGTTTAAACTAGTGTTTAACCTCAATTGTTCAAACAATACCAAAGAAAATAAAATCATAGAAAATAATCAATAATAATTAAAAATAAATAAACCTGATCCATCTTCAACCTAGAGGAGAAGCTAGCTAGACATAATTAAAAAACAAAACTAAAAGAAAAATAAATAAATAATAGATCCTCCTCTTTTAATCCCTAAGTCCTATATATATATATATATATATATATATATATATATATATATATATTCCTCAAATTTGGTTTATGGAGGAGAGAAAAACCAATTTTCATAATTTTGGGAGTGATTTTCGCATCTGGGAGTGTTTTGGGCATTTTGTGTACTTCAAGACACTTGGCAGTACTGGATTAGTGGAGTGGTTGAAGCGCGCTGACATGTCGAGCTGGGATTGGGCGAGAGGATGAGCAGTGTCGTGCTGGTGAAGGGCATTTGCGCGACACGTGTCCGCAAAAAGGAGCGCGTTCGTGCGAGAGAATGCAAAAGTGATTGGGACAGACATGTGGCATGTTCTCATTGGGCTGGAAGAGCTATGCTGATGTAGTGAGGAGAGGTAGGCAGATGACACTTGGCCACAACAGCACACGCGAGAGAATTGTGGAGAAGATTGGGCCAACGTGTCGCAAGTAAAGTGGAGATGATTTTCGAACTAAAGATCTCGGCCATGATTGGTATTGCAATTTTGAGCTCCTTAAGGTCTGAATTTCATGATCCTTTTGAGAAAAGAAAATATCCGTCTCGAAGTCTTCTTTCCAACAAGACAAACGGCGAGTCATTATGACTTTGATTGTGAAAGTTACGCCCTCTGAACTAAACAACTGTCAATTAGGTCCAAACTACACTTTCAAGCCCAAAAATCACTAGACTCATATAAAATCCCTGAAAAACATAAAACACACATTTATCACTTTAAAACAAGATAAATATAATCCATTAACTACTAATGATCTACACTAAAGCATGCCTAAATGGATACTCATCACATCCTTAAAAATAAATGAAACGAAACATGAACCAGTCAAGAATGTGAATCTTGTTCAAGTATCACCATTATCATCATCCGAAGCCCCTTTAGACACATCAAGTTCTCATTCTTCAAGAATTAAAGAAAATGTTGGAAGAATCCAAGAAAATCAATGAGAGACTTCAAAGAATTGAAGAAACTCAGTCTGCTACATCAAAAAATAATTCAGAACATGAAGGAAGCTCACGCTCCCCTGAGTATATTATTGACTTATATTAATTTCGGCCCATGCCAATTACGTTAATTCAGACTCATGCCTTCAAACCCTGCCTGCCATCACCAGGCTTATACCTCCCTCAGGCCCATGCCAATTATGTTCATTCAGGCCCATGCCCCCAGGCCCTTTTTGCCTACCAATAATTCAAGCTTATCAAGAATCATAATCATCCATAATCATCTAGTCAATAATTTTGTAATGTGACAAAAAGAAGTCACTATTTTATTTTGTTTTGTAATGTAAATTATTGTACGAAGGATCTACTTTAAGAAAAAGTAGATGCGTCTTTATGTCACTCAGGTTGTCATCTTTCAACCTTTATTTCATCTTTAGGTCGTGTCAACTTTATGTTGTGTCATCTTTATGTTATGTCGAGTGATCATCTTTATGACATCTTTATGTCGTGTCGAGTCATCTTTATTAATGTATCAACTTTATTAAAGTTGTTACAAGTTGTTGTAATAATGGTCACTCTTATCTATATACACAAGTTTTATCTATAAATAACAAGGATCGAATGAACTAGAGGGATTCGAAGGTGATACTGATACTTCAAAAAATTTCTCTAAGACTTCTCTTTTCTCCCTTGATCTCATCTATCATTTTCTTCATTAATTCTCTATCTTGATCCTTACATCATAGATTATTTTTATCATTATCTCTATCATAAGAATCCAATTTACATTTTCTCTCTTGATCTCGATCCTTACACTAACGCTGCATCTCAATTGATATCAGAGCCTACTCAAAACACATCATCTTCTTGTGAATCAAGTTCTTCATCATCTTCTCCTGTAAGTATTATGATTTCAAATTTGAATATGTTTTTCATTATGATTTCGAAAAGGATTTTAAAAACTTACTACTATGAAAATTCTTTTAAAAGCTAATTTTGTTTTCTTTCTATTAATTCATCATGTGTTTAACCTTCGGAATTTGTGTTAGGAGCTTTCCTAGTCACGTTGTAAGGCTAGCAAATGGAGTGTAAGTCTAGCAATAAATTTTTGACCAAGCTAGAACTCTAAGAACCTAGGTAAGATATGAGTGAATTAATGAAGAAAATGAGATATAATGAAAACGTAGTTCAAAGTTTGAATCATCCACTTCGACATCAAAATCTGATCGTAATTCTACAATAAAGCCAGAAAAAATGAAATCAAAATTAAATTTAAGAAACATAAGTGAAATATCATATGTAGATATAGAACTATCTCTGCAAAACTGGAACTTACCAACTATAGATCCAAAACAGATATATACTCATGGAACTTTTTCCAAAAATCAAGATTTTATAGTTAAATTAGAAGAAGAAACTAGATCAATTGATGCAGAAGGTCAATAAATACTTTTAATCTCTCCAGAAAAAATAAATATATATAAAGAAAAATATAAATATTTGCATATATGATTAATACAGGTAGCAATAAAACCATTAACTGCACTAGGAATACAGAATCAGTAAGGGACAAAAGACATAAAGTTTAATGATTCATTATTAGGAATAATTGAAGTAAGTTTCTCTGAAAGACCCATTTTCTTTAATTGTTTTCCTAATTTCACAATTAGTTTACATGATCAATATGCACATGAAGCCTCGACATTAAGTCTATATACTCAAAGATTTGAAATGAAAGGAGTATGTTCAAATGTTGCAGTAGTTTATCGAATTTATTATAAGTTAATGCATACTATAATCCCTGCAGTTGCATATACAAATTTACGAAAAAAAAAAAAAAAAAAACTTCAACTTTATTTTTAACAAATTTAGCAAATAAAGTTGATATGAATAAAATCCAAACACTAATTAATTTTCTATAAACAGTTTATAGTGATGAGTCATCCACCAAAAAAAAAAAGGTTTATAGTGATGAGTTTCCTATACGATGAAAAGTTTCTAATAGTAATGACAAAAATCGTTATTGTTTAGAACCTCTAGCTTCAATTTAATAGTTGCTGCCAAAAGTTTCCTTTCTTTATAACTTAGTTCTTTGAACTAATTAACTAATACCTTGGCATCCATCTAGGAGATAAGGGTTCCCCTCAAACCCCTGCTTACAGAGGCAATGGTATCCTGGCGCGTTCTCAGAGTCAGAACAAATGGTATTTTGCCCGCAAGCATATTGTTTTTGATTCGTTTGTAATGCTTCCTAGCAAGTGAGATTTCCAACACCCCAGTCTACCACCAGTGGCGCGGCTGGGAGACTTTTGCCATCTTCGTATTTATGCGAGTACTCCACTCTTTTAGGAAAATACCACAAGTCTGATACATAAAATTTGAACCACTGAATATCGGCAAAGAACGCGTAGCTGCATCGACTGAAATTCCAACTCTTAGAATGATTAGAATAGCTGTCAAAGTCGATATCTATGGAGTCGACGCCATTCGGGATAGCGCTCTCACAGCAACCTATGCCAGTGCAAGATCTATTGATAACGCTTTTAACATCAGTACAGTAGGAAATGCAGCCAGTCTGGAAGTTCTTCTTCCCACTTATATCCCTCAGAATTGCTTGTATGTCACAGCCAATAGCTATGAACTTGTTGCGGATGTTGGAGACCTTGTAGCCATCTTGTAGCCATCTGTTAAATTGAGCAGCCAGGAATAACTGTCATTGGAGCCAAATCATCTCCTTCAATGAAAAGGAGAGGAGGATCAAATGTGGTGTTGCAGACGTGTTTGAACCTAGCTTCTCCGTAATAACAGATGGGATCGTCGCCTAGACCAAAAGGGTATGGTATGCTGACATTACCACACTTGTCTTGGCAGTCTTTTTTTGTAATTGGAAGTGGCAATGTTGTTGCGTCTGCTGCTGCTAGAAACCATGCTGCTACAAAAAGATTAGCCAACAGAGTAATCCAGAGCATTTTTTTATATCATATAAAGGCTTGGTCAACGATTTGTTAAAAATTAATTTTTCATGTGCTATTAAGACATTAATTTCATCTTCGAATATGAGGTAGTGTAAGTATCGAGATCAAGAGAGAAAATGTAAATTGGATTCATATGATAGAGAGAATGATAAAAATAATCTATAATGTAATGATCGAGATAGAAAATTATTAAGAAAATGATAGATGAGATCAAGAGATAAAAGAAATCTCAGAGAAATTTTTTGAAGTATCACCTTCGAATGCCTCTAGTTCATCCAATTTTTGTTATTTATAGATAAAACTTGTTTATACTGACAAGAGTGACCATCATTACAACAACTTGTAACAACTTTAATAAAGTTGATACATTACAGATAAAGATGACTCGACATGATATAAAAATGTCATAAAGATGACATAAAGATGACTCGACACGACATAAAGATGACACAACATAAAGTTAACACAACCTAAAGATGAAATAAAGGTTAAAAGATGACAACCCGAGTAACATAAAGAAGCATCTACTTTTTCTTAAAGAAGATTCTACATACAATAATTTATACATAAATCTACTAGGACTCATGAGTCTGAACTCATAGGGAGGTTTTTAAATTTGTTATACATATTTAAGGGAATAATAAGAATTTGACAAGTGATTATGGTTGTTTCATTAATTGCTTGAGGGTGTTTTTGAAATTAAAAAAAAATTTTTTTCATACAATAATTTATATAACAAAACAAAATAAAATAATGACTTTTTTTTGTCACATTACAAAATTATTGACTGGATGATTATGATTCTTGAACCCCCTCGAACCAATGAAATTCAGAAGATAATAGATCCGCACACTATCCACATCCAAATCACGAACTTTGTGAAAATCAAAATAGAGAAGATAATTAGAGATTGAAATAAGAATCACAAGCAGAGTGTTGGGGGCTTTGAAGAAACATGAGAGGCAAAACGAAGACAACATGAACGACAAACAGATCATAATGTTAGGGTTTTGAAAAATATAACTATTTGACAAATGTTTAAGAGGTGATCACTGGAATTAGAGCGTCTATGTTCACAATTTCAATAATCACTGGAATTAGAGCGTCTTAACTTTTTCTCAATCCAACACTCTTCGCTCGATCAATTCCACCTCCAAATCCATCAACTCCACCAAAAAAAAAACCATAAGACAAGCAAATCAATACGTGCTCGAATCGTGCCTGATGTACCTCCTTTCCTCGTCAACGAATCAATCAACCGAAGCGCCGAACTAAGAGAGAAATGAAAACAAAACATTCCAGATTCAACGAAGAACAAACAACGAAGCTGAAGCAAAAAAACATTGAGAGAGAGAGAGAAACTCCTAATCGACTCTCTGATCTCCCTAATCGGCGAGGAGATGATATCTCTCGTTAATCAATTCTCTGCTCCCGTGTCTTTGATCATCTAAGAAGATGAGATTCTCTACTCGATCGCTCTCTCTTTGTGAAATCTGGATTTTCATCTGAAACTCTGGAAATTGGGGTTTTATGTGTCCTTAAGTTTCAAATCTAGAAACACTTATAGATTACGCGTCATTAAACTACAAATTTAACAACACTTAAAAATCATGTGTTCTTAACTTCCAAGTTAACGACACTTATTTACCAAAAAAAAAAAAAGTCAAGGACACTTAAAAATTATGTGTTCTTGCTTCAAATCTAACAACACTTATAAAATTATGTGTCATTGAGCTTAAAAAGTAATAGCCTCTTTCATGAAGGCACATTACTTTAATGAAATTAAGTAGATATTTATTTTTAAAATGCTACATTTTAGTATCTTCTAATAAGACAGCTAATAATATATAGAGTGAACAACGTGACATGGTCATCAGGTGTACGTACTTAAATTACCTTCCTGGGGGCTTGTGAAAAAGAAATTACATTCCATCATCCATGGCGCCAATTTCACTGTCATGTTTTTCTTTTCTTTTTTTTTGGTAAATTTTTTATTTTTTACTCATCACATTTATGACCTTCGGGCATTAAATTAGAATATAAAATCTTACTATATTCACTTTGTTCACACTTGACACGAAAGGAGATGAAAAAATTATAGTATCAATATCCACACACTATCTTTCTTGAAATACCCTTTTTCTGTTGTTGTTGTTGTTTTTTTTTTTTTTTTTTCTTTTTTTTTTTTTTTTTTTTTTTGTGAAAACTTTGTTGTTGTTGGTATTGATAAGAAACTAACTTATTACCCCCAAACTTGCACATATAGAGATTTCAAACCCTCAACCTCATTCATACGTGACCACGCTACCACTTGGTTGGTCTTCTTCTGTATCCTTTTTATCATTGATCCCTCCATAAGTCTTACTCTCCTCACGCCATTAAAACACAATTCTAGAAAAGTATAAAGCATTAGAAATGATTATATTCTTAAAAGACACTAGATCGAAGGTAGTATCCTAGATTGAGATATTAAGTGTTTCTTATTCTTTTGGTTCCATATTAGTATAGATCATAACCTGAGACTCTTATACACATACACGCAGTATAATCTAAGGGAGCCCAACGGCTTACCAAGGAAATAAAGGCAAGCGGTCGTGAGTGTCGAGAGAGAGATAAGGATTCGAACCTCCAAATGAAACCCTAAATCGAAGCCCTTGTTGAGAGAGACGAGCGGTCGAGAGAAAGGTCGTGAGTGTCGAGAGAGAGGTTGTCGGCGTTGAGAGTTGAGAGAGAGAGAGTCGAGAGAGAGTCGAGAGAGAGATAGGGTGTTGAGAGAGAGTCGAGAGATATAGGGTGGCGAGAGAGTCGAGAGCGATAGGATCTGTGTCGAGAGGTTGGGGAGGGTCTGTGAGAGGTTGGGTATGAGAGGTTGGGGAGGGTCTCTGTCGAGAGAACTATAGATAACGGTAGCCGTTATCAAAAATCAAAGATAACGGCTACCGTTATCTTTGCTACTCATTAATAACGGTTCAACTCAAACCGTTATTAATGAGTCTGTTATTATAACATAAATATGTTGTAGTGTAAGGAGTCTTAAAAAGTTATAAAATCTATTTTTAATTAGATCTTACAAATCCTAGATTTAGGTTTCTAACCGTAAAATTACATTTTTCAAAAGGATTTTCCATAATGCTAAAGACGAGTCGAGACCCTTAGTAAGCTCCCGGAGATGCATATCAATGACATGACGGGACGCCAGTGCAACCAAAAGAAGTTGGTAGAAAAACCACCTTAAATAGTTTAGTTTGAAATTATTGTTATAATTTTTAGTCTAGCTAAAATGATTTTAACTTCCACATACAACATTGTAATCTGGCAATTCCTGGTTTGTTGGACAACATGATGTGAACATTGTGAAGATTCCAATGGTTCAAGGGGAAAAAGTTGATCAGAAGTCTGTACTGGCTTAAAATCCATAAATCTGGGTAGTATTTCAAATTGGGGATAATTAGAGCTGTTACTTAATTCATGCTACATTGACGAACAGACTAAGGTTTTACATGATAATAGATTCGAATAGAAGTCAAAAGGAGTTAGAGGTGAGGTGAAAGGAACTGTTCCATCCTAAGACTTAACCATATGCTTATTACATTATAACATGTAAAATTAATCAATGTTTTGTGCATAGTTAATAATAGTTTGATGTCCGAAATTCTTATTACCATGACTTAAAATTAAATATGCATGCTTATCTCTTGACTGGTTTTGTATGCTTTGATGTGATATACATGCTATATTGTTGGTTGCTATATCCACGTTGAATGTGATGCTATGATCCTTGATTGGCATGATATATACATGCCATGGGAACCTTATTTACAACTATTAGATTTTAATCCAATACATTAATCGATGAGTCATAAATGCACAAAATATTGGGGTTCTCATGGCATGGGTATATTTGAGCTCCATTGTAAAATTTTCCTATATATATATATATATATAGTAGAATTGATTTAATGGTAAAAATAGATTTTATTGTTGGAGATCTTTAATTCCATTCCATACATTACATATGTTTTTAGTAAAAAAGAATTATACAATTTTTAGTAAGAACATAAAAAAAAAATTGAAGAATTTTATGCAAGGGATGCGGGCGGGGAATCCCCGCGGGACGAGAACAATCTTCGTCCCAGCCTTACCCCGTGCCCCGCCCTGTGAAGAGCATAATGCGGCGAATCCTTGCCCCATCAGGGCGGGGCCCCGCGGAGAACGTAGATTCCCTGCCCCACTTGCAACCCTAGCTAGACTCCTACTCGTAACTTGGGTTTGATTGGAGAGAGATTTGTTGATACCTCTTACGCGAAGTCTTTATTTGGGTCTTGTAGATGAAACAAACTGGGCTGGGACCAGGATGATGTCAATAGTATTGAGGTTGTAGACTGGATTGGGAGGGGCAACCGAATGTGGGTATGGGCGTCACAGTGCAACGGCTGTGAATTTGCAGGTACCAGATTTGGGTACGAGTCTATTATATTTATATATTTGCTTTAATAACTACTTTTAGAATCCTATACTTAAGAGTGTTTTTAATGCACAAAGCTTAGATTTGTTGATTTTGTGAGATCAATGTTGGAGTTCTCAACCCTTGATTGGCTGAAATTTGCATGAACACATTTTGGGTGTATATTTTCGAAACCAATGAATTGCTTTTTTAATTACTGGGCATATTTTCGAAACCCATGAATTGCTTTTTTTCAAGTAGGTTCTTGTTAATGTGGATGGATCAAACTAGGTTGGGAGGCCTTCTCCATATGAGGGCCGACAGTGCCCGAGTGTAACGCCAAATATCATGTGGGAAACCAAACAAATACGCCCTCTTGTCAAAATTATAAGTTGTTTTGACTAAAACACACAAATTAAGACAGTGTAGTTTACATATATGTCCTTTGACATAAAATGAGTTGAAGAATTGAAGAATTTTAATTGTAATAAACGTTTGGATTGTATAATGGTAAAATGGGTTAAAAAGCAATAAATATACTCTGAAATGCAGAAAATGACTTATAATTATAGAGGAGGGTTTATGCCAAAAACGACTTATAAAAATGACAGGAAAGAGTAAATCTATGTTTCCTTAAAAAAATGTTGTCACCTAAAAGTCTTTTGAATAATCATCGTCCGATATCCAATGGCATTGATACTTGATTTACACTAGCATAACTAGGATCAGTCTCATGAGTGGGAAGCGATACTTCTCCAAGCAAATGAGTAGTTTCTTCGGGGTCTTGTTCCATCCACGCATGCTTCTGTGACACTAGTAATAATCCTTGGAGTTCCATTGCCACTTCCTTCATTGTAGGCCGTTCTTCATGAATTTCCCCTAGATCCCCTTCTTCCACAACTCTTTGATCAAGGAGTTCTATGAGACGATTTTCTTTCATTGATGAGAGGAAGTACATAGCTAGATTTCTTTGCTCTTCAGGCTCCTCAAAAGATAGAACTTTCCTTGCAGTTAATAGCTCCACAAGAACAACTCCGAAACTATAAACATCGCTTTTGTTCGTGAGTAGGCTTGTGTGCATGTATTCCGGGTCCAAGTATCCCATTGTTCCTTGGACTAACGTTGAGAGTTGAGTTTGATCAAATGCAAACAACCTCGATGCTCCAAAATCTGATACTTTTGCAATGTAGTTATCATCTAACAAGATATTGGTCGACTTCACATCCCTATGAATGATCGGTTGAGAAGCGGCCGAGTGTAAGTAGGCAAGTGCTCTGCTAGCGGTTTGAAGCTATTCTTAAACGCTTGCTCCATGAAAGCGAATTTTTGTGCTTCGATCATGTATGTGGTGGTGCAAGGTTCCATTTGTGATGTACTCATAAACCGGTAATGGAACTTCGGTTTCGAGACAACATCCCAAAAGCTTCACCACGTTTCTATGGTTGATCGGGAAAGGATAAGAACTTCATTTATAAATTGCTCAATCGAGCTTTGTCGATTACCTTTGATTTCTTGATGGCCACAACTCTATTATCGGACAAAATTCCTTTGTATACGGTGCCATATCCTCCTTGACCTAAGATGCGATGTTCGTTGTAGTTGTCGGTAGCCCTTTTGAGCTCTTCAGAGGTGAAGATCTTTACTGTCTCAACCGAGTGGTCATGAGAAGAAAGTTGTTGCCTTAAGAACATACCACCATTTTGTTGGAAGAACTTCTCCCTTGATTTCATAAGCTTTCTTTTTGGTAAAGCCCAAAATAGAACAGAGCTACCAATCAAAACAAGTAGAACCCCGAAACTGGTACCTATACATGAAAGTCGAAAAGATGTATGGATATAATTAGGTGGATTCGATATATGGCAACAAAACTAAATATGTCGAACTGATGTGTTAGAACAGGGAAACTCTGGCAATTACATAATATTGTGATTCAAAACAGCTTTTTTGAATCATTAAGCCAATTCTTCATGTGGTTATTATAGGATAGCAAATTAAGACTGATTAATTACCTAAGATGAGTTGTGTGAGAGGGAAGCCTTTCTTGAAGGGTGTGCAGCCTGATCCCCCTTTCGTAGCATTTAAGCCATTTCCATTATATCCCGAAGGACAAGAGCAGTTGTAGCTACCTTCTGTGTTACTGCAAATTTCCACACAAGAATGCTTTTCTGGATCTGCACATTCATCCACATCTTCACAGCACAAACACAGACAAAACCAAACACTCTTAGATATGAATAAAATCCAAACACTAATTAATTTTCTATAAACAGTTTATAGTGATGAGTTATCCAGCAAAAAAAAAAGGGTTTATTGTGATGAGTTTCCTATGTGATGAAAAGTTTCTAATAGTTAGTAATGACAAAAATTGTTATTGTTTAGAACCTCTAGCTTCAATTTAATAGTTGCTGCCAAAAGTTTCCTTTCTTTATAACTTAGTTCTTTTAACTAATTAACTAATACCTTGGCATCCATCTAGGAGATAAGGGTTCCCCTCAAACCCTTGCTTACAGACGCAATGGTATCCTGGCGCATTCTCGGAGTCAGAACAATAGGTGTTTTTCCCGCAAACATATTGTCTTGCTTCCGTGCAATTTAGATTTCCAACACCCCAGTCTACCACCACTGGCCAGGCTGGGAGACTTTTGCCATCTTCGTATTTATGCCTGTACTCCACTCTTTTAGGAAAATCCCACAAGTCTGATACATAAAATTTGAACCACTCAATATCGGCAAAGAACGTGTAGCTGCATCGACTGAAATTCCAACTCTTAGAATGATTAGAATAGCTGGCAAAGCCGATATCTATGGAGTCGATGCCATTTGGGATAGCGATCTCACAGCAACCTATGCCAGTGCAGGATCCATCGATAACGCGTTCAACATCAGTACAGTAGGAAATGCAGCCAGTCCGGACAGTGCTCTTCCCACTTTTATCCGTCAGAGTTGCTATTGTGTCGCAGCCAATAGCTATGAACTTGTTGCTGGTGTTGGAGACCTTGAAGCCATCTGCTAAATTGAGCGACAAGTAGATCCTGTCATTGGTGACAGTGCCGTTGATGGTGTGGCATTGCCTCGAAATCCATAGAAGAAGTGTTAGTTGTCCTCGCGATAAGGATATGCCGTATTATCTCCGTCCATGAAAAGGAGAGGAGGATCAAATGTAGTGTTGCAGACAAGTTTGAACCTACCTTCTTCGTAATAACAGATGGGATCGTCGCCTACACCGAAAGGGTATGGTATGCTGACATTACCACACTTGTCTTGGCAGCCTTTTTTTGTAATTGGAAATGGCAATGTTGTTGCGTCTGCTGCTGCTAGAAACCATGCTACAAAGAGATTAGCCAACAGAGTAATCCAGAGCATTTTTTATATCATGTAAAGGCTTGGTCTTGCTTTGATGAATTGGTTGATCATTTATATGTATATATGCACTTGGAATTGTAAATGTTTGACTGGCAAAGTTGAGAGAATAGAAAATTAGAGAATTATCTTGTGATACTTTTCAATTTAAATGTAGAGATTTTTTTAATTTTAATTCTAAAATGCTAGCAACTACAATAATTTAAAAAAAAAGGTAAATATATGGTTTATTTATTTATTTATTTTTGGTACAGACAAGAAGCTACAAAATTTACAAAACAGTACATATGTTATGTTAGCACTTGACAATGACTAAAGTTGAGATGGTGATCAGTCCCGTGTACTTAAATTAATTTCGCCAAGTCACGTTGATTTTTTTTAATCTCGAATATATATTATGACGTCCTTTAGGCGCTACACAAGAACACTCTTCCTACCAAAAAAAAGAACACAAATGCTACGTGGTGTCCGACGCCAATTGTATTGACTAATCAACTCTCAAACCCCATATGGTAAAAGATTTTCTTTTTGAAATTTTCGATATATGAGATTTTTGACGAGATTATTTATTTGTTCTTTGTTTTGTGTCAATAAATATACTAATTTTTGTACTTTTAAAAAAATTGTTTAATGCACTTCATTGCACGCACATGCCAGTTGACTAGTAATAATATTAATAATAATAATAATAATAATAATAATAATAATCATCATCATCATCATATGTAAACCCTTAATTTTAGAATTCAAGAAATTTAATTTATAAAATAAAATTAGAAGGATGATGAATATATAGTGACATCCTTTTGCTAGCTACAACCTATTTATGCACAGTTGTTAGGTCCCTCAGACATGCATGAAAAAATACATTCACATATTTACGCACATTTTGATGTAAGATTCAAGGGACCTCAACAACTTTATAGCAAAAGAATGTCACCAAATCATTTTTCAAATCATGATTCAAAATGGGGTCACATATGTTCCTAAGACCAAAGGAGTTAGGAGTGGTGATTTGTTGTCTAGACCCGTCAACTAGATTTTATTCGACCTAGATTAAAAAGAATCTGGATAAAACTTTTATAAATTCAGGTCGAATTTGAAATCAGGTTTTTATAAGATCCCATCAACCCAAACTCGACCCAAATTTCAGTCAAAAAGATATATATATATATATTTGATTTCAATGGGAGTCGAACCTATGACCTTTCAAAATCTTGGTTTTTCACTAGTAATGGCTTATCTATTTCAACAGAGATTTTTTGATAGACAAAAAGAAAGTTTTCCCAATATTTTGAAAGTTTGTATGGATTGTTGGATCAGTGTGGAGCACAACCATGCAGTTGTTTTGGGTGTTTGGATTGGTTTTGTATTTTTGGGGAATTATTGTGATTTTTGAGTTAATTTCCACATCGGGGTTATAGGTGACTGTTTTGATCGATTTGAATGTTGGAATTGGTTGTTATGAGTATCCATATGAGTTTAGGATAGGCTCAGAACGCGGCGAAGCGAGCCGGAGTGTCGAAAAACCTAGGATGTATATTCAGAAACTGAAGCCATAGAGCCATAAAGCCATAGCGTCAGTCACAGCGTTTAGACCAGAGAGTCTGAAAATTTAGGCGTTTTAAGTGACGCCGTGAAGCATTTCACCCCACGACGCCACTCACGGCATCTGGAACAGTGGGAATTGCCATTTCACCTTTTAAGTGACACAGCCAGGAAATTGTCTTACGCGCCACTCACGGCGTGACACTGTTCACCAAACCAATTTTTCAATTTTTCTCAAAAACTTTAGGGATCTCTCGGGTTTCTAAATGGGTTCGAATACGAGCCAATACTCAAGTAATTGACCCAATTAAACGAATGAATATAATTAGGGAAAATTGGGTAAATTGGGGAGTAATCGATGGGTTTTGTAATCAATTGATTAATAGGGGATAAGTCGTAAAAGGGCAGAAAATCGATGGTGAACTTGAAACCAGATAGATCGGAGGGAGGGTATCACTTATAGTGAGCATCCTATTCAGATTTTAGACCGTAAGGAAAAGATTCTGAGGAACAAGAAGGTTTTATTAGTCCCTGTCAAATAGCAGCACCACGGGGACGAGGAACTGACGTGGGAGCTCGAGTCACATATGCGCGAGTACTTTCCCTACCTATTTTGAGTATGGTAAGTCTTTCCTTTAGTTTTATTTTAATTTTGAAGACGAAATTCCAAATAAGTTGGGAAAACTGTAACGACCCTAAAATCTAACTCGTGCCACGTGTCATTTTTGGTCGTACGTAGGCCCCTAGCTGTGATGCGTGTGAACAATTCTCGGTCGTCGACCCCGAGGTATGTTATTTTTGTTCGGTGCTTATATTATTTATCTATTTACTCGAATTTAAATTCCAATGTTCCAAACATGTGAGGACATTTGAGGGTGAGCAATCATGCGTAGAAATGGGTTGGGATCGGAGAAACGTGTTTTGTGGGCGCCAGGGTGAACGAATGTTGGGTATTTAACCGTCCAGGGGGACAAATGTAATTAAAACACTGACACATATAGTAAAAACATAATAATTAAATGTTGGGTAACGTGTTTGATGCCTTGGTAGATTCGTGAGCACACGACGGTGTGAGTCGTGTTGCGAACCGGGTTAAAAAACGTTTGAAATACGTATATTGAGGAGTGTGAATGGGAGAAAGTCTCGAAGTGTGTCACCGTTATGTGTCAGCCGAGTGTTAGTGGACTTGGCTGGAGTTGAGGATGACGTTAGATCGCTCTCGGGATACGTACAGAGGATTTAATTAAGAGAGAAATATAAGTTTTATTTTTCTCTCTCATCGTTTATCAATTGCTTCGTCTCTCTCTCTCTTTCTCTTGTCTGAAATGAACAAAGCTTGAGGGTTGGTTTTCAATAGAATTCGAGCTCAAAAAGATGCCAAGACGCGACCAAGCGCAAGAACCAAGGTAATATTCCCATTCATCGCGAAGTTCTCTTCAGTTTGATGGGTTTTGTAAGGGTTTTAGTCATGGTATTTTTGGACACCATTTTGGAAATTTAGTTTTTCGAATATTTTGAAGGTTAATATGGATTGTTGGATCGGTGTGGAGCACAACCATGCAGTTGTTTTGTGTGTTTGGATTGGTTTTGTATTTTTCGAGAATTATCGTGATTTTTTAGTTAATTTCCACATTGGGGTTATAGGTGACTATTTTAATCGATTTGAATGTCTGAATTGGTTGATATGAGCATCACTATGAGTTTGAGATAGGCTCGGAACGCGGCGAAATGAGCCGGGGTGTCGAAAAGCCTCGAATGTATATTCAGCAACTGACGTAGCGAGGGACACCTTGGAGCCATAAGGACACGACGTCCATACCAGATAGCCTAGAAATTCAGGCGTTTTAAGTGACGCCATGACGCATTTCACCATACGGCACCACTCACGATGTCTAGAACAGTAGGAAT
Organism: Stephania japonica; assembly: GCA_039657345.1. Classification (NCBI taxonomy): domain Eukaryota; kingdom Viridiplantae; phylum Streptophyta; class Magnoliopsida; order Ranunculales; family Menispermaceae; genus Stephania; species Stephania japonica. Next base: position 10,561,994 of record CM077564.1, on the reverse strand, counting down.
CGTTATTTGACGTTTTATTTGACGTTTTATGTGACGCCGCCAGGAAATTCTCCCATGGCGCCGCTCACGGCGTGACACTGCTCATCAAATAATTTTTCAATTTTTTTCCAAAACTTCAAGGATTTCTTGGGTATCTTAATGTGTTTGAATACGAGCTAATATTCGGTTAATTGACCCAATTAAACAAATGCATATAATTAGGAAAAATTGGGTAAATTTGGAAGTAACTGATGGATTTTGTAATCAATTGATTAACAGGGGATTGTAGGATAGTGATAATCACACGGGGGATTCGTAAGGGGTAAATTGGAGTCATGTGAGTGCGTAATAACATTGGACACGGGTAAGTTCTAACAACCCTCAAATTTGAACCGACTTCTGTCGCACTTGTCAGGATCGTGACCTGGCAACGTGATATTGGACAGTATTTCGAACTTCGGGAGTCGACACCGAAGTAATATTATGATTCTTTAATTGTGTGTATTAGTATTTTAGTATTTTATGGGTCTCGAGCCGTTCGGGCGATGTTTAGTTGAGTGAGGTTTCGCCTAGTTAAACGGGGGATAAAAACAAATAAAGAATACAAATAAAAGAATTTCCCAATAATTTAATTAATTAGTTAATAGGATGTGGCGAGAAAGCGGGCGTGGTGAACCAAATTTTGGAGAAATACGGACTGAGGAAACGCAATATCAACGTGGGAGTTGTATAGTTTCACAACATACGGGCTATGGGATAGAAATTGTTAAAGTGACACAGCTTAATAAGGAGAGCCACGATATTGGCATTGAGATTTGTATGTATGTTGAGATGTGATAAAGGGGTAAATGACCTATAAGGGCAACTGTTTTGAAGTGTGTGAGAAGGAAGTTCAAGGGCAAAAAGGTCATTTGACCAAATAAAATGCATATAAAAGAAATGAAACCCTTATTTCACTATTCATCTTCTCCTTTAACACACAGCCGCCACCCCTCCTGCTCACCCACTCGGCCTCACCGGAACCGGCATACTGGAGGTCCGTGACCTCTCTCTCTCTCTCCCCTATCATTCTATCAATTTTGCTCACTACCGCCACATCTGTCCCATGGAGGAGACGACTGCCGTCGTCGGAGATGACCATACGGGGTCACCGGAGTCTCTAAGCACCCCCAATGTCGTGAGGGACGTGGATTGTGGTGGTTCTGTTGACCCTTTTTCGACTGTAACAGACCTCGGACTATGGACGACCTCTTCCCCCTCTTCGCGTCTGGTCGGTGGTATGGGCGATGCTGTAACCAGGGGTCCTGTCGGGGATGACTCGACGGTGTCTCACCGAAGTTCCACCGATCCCAGAGCACCCCCCACCCCAATATATGTGTATAAATAACTGTGTTGTGTCATTTTACCTTGCTTTGTTGGCTTTTATTGAAAATGTTGGGGTTGCTGTCCTGGTGGCACCGCTGCCGGCGACCATTGTGGCCTGGGGGACTATCGGGGGTCGCCACAATCACGTTGACGTCGCTCTAAAGTCGAAACCAGTAGCCTTGTGAGTGGTGTTCACTGTTTCATGTGTGTGTGAGTTGTTTCACTGTTTTGCATTTTGGGAGGGGAACCACCACAACTGGTGGCGCCGCCGCCAGACCACCGTGACCAAGGGTTGACAGGGACAACGCTACACACATGTTGGTGCCTCGCAACCCTAGAGTGGTCCATAACAATGAAGGTAGAGAAGAGTTGATCAATTTCCTTTATGCTTGGCTATCATTTCATGTGATTTCAACGTCGAACTCGTAATAGGATGTACGATGAGTAAACAAGCAGGCTGAGTAGTTTTTCAGCAACCCAATGTCGTGGTAACCTTTCCCCAAAGTCGAATAGCAGCCACATGGTGCAACAAATAGTCTGTATTCCTGATTTGGGTTTGGTGTTGATTATGTTCGAGGATACGTATGTTGGGTTCCTTCAATAAGGAACTCACGACATGAATACATGATTAAGTGATTAGAGTTCATGCATACGTGAGAATTTTCATGTGTCAAGTATGATATGGGTTTTGGGTATGTGCGTGTACTGTTGGTCGGGGTTTCAGAATGAGTATGGTTATGGTTATGGTTTGGTGTATAGGTTGTGTTTATATGTGGATGAATGGTCATGACGTCGTGATCACGTCGTCGGCTCTCGAAGCTATGACGTGATTCACATACGACTGAGCCGAGCCTAAGACTTGTAATTAGGCTTACATAAGTGTGGTTATAATACCCAAGAGAGTCATTGTGTTTCGTTGTGTTTTTGGTTTGATTTACCGATTGAATTATCGAGTTATTTAAGTCCTTAAAACACTTGGGAATACACTAGGGTTTAACCTAGGGTTAGATGATGACTTGACTCATTAATTAGAGTTTCCAACCTTGTTAGGTAGCGGGAAACTCGGGGATACGCGTTAGGATTTGCGGGAGTGTTGTTATTCACGGGTTGCGTTGTCAGGTAAGTACACTTGCCTTAAAGCTTGTGTATGATTTCTAAGCCATTAAGAAAATGCCATGTAATTCATTATCTTTTATTCAGATTCGTTATGCTATATTATTGGTATTCCATTCCATTTCTTGTTGTGTGTTTCTCGGCATAAGTGTTCCGTCTCAAGAGTACTAGGACCTGCACTAGAGGGATAAAATGCGGGCACTCTTGTACAGGAGTGTGTGACCACCTTTAGTGACCATGTGACACCGAGTACTAGGTGGGTAGGTGGGCTTGTGTCGCTCCCATCATAGCTGTGTCTTCGCTTGTGTCGATGCCCAGGAAGACTTCGCGAGATCTTCGTCGTTATGTTATGATTTAGACCACTTGTGGGCCTCTTTTGATTCCTTAGAACACACTTGACTTTCGATTGATATCTATTAGTCTGTTTATCATGCACTTGATCTGTTTAAATTCCTATTTTTCTATTACCGCATGATATTTAGACTGCTTTACTTGTTATATCATGAATTACTGTTATCTTCTTCTGGCATTACATTCGATTTCTCAAGTTGCTCACCGTCTAGTTTGTGACGGTGGGTGCAAATAGATCGGAGTGCAGTAGAGGCGAGGAGCCCTGCCTAGGCGACTTTTTGTGAGGATTAGTGACTGTACTTGGAAGACATTATAGTAGGTTTTTATGTTTTGCTTACTTGTATATCGTTTCATACATATGTTTTGGATTATAGAACTTGATATTTTTAATGAGATTGGTATCATGTATCTTGGCTTATCAAATTGTACATGAATACCTGGGGTTTTCCACACTTATAGATTCCTACATTTCCCTATGATTGAGTTATTTCCCTTATGTTTAGTTTATTTACTTTTCGCTGCGTAAAACTTGCAATAACTCTATCATAAATTGTATAATTAAATGATTTGAGGCTGATTAGGCTCGTCAGGTCCGCCGAGAACCGGCTTGGGGACCTGTACGAGTCTAGGCCGGTGTGCCCAAATGCAAGGGGAATTTGGGGGCGTCACAGTTGGTATCAGAGCGCAAGATTATATAGACCTGACTTTTGATTTAAAGCACAATCCACTTAAACCAGCGAAAATTAGAAATGGTTTGAACTTAGAGTGGAAACCCTATGATCCTTTTTTAGAAACTTAGATGGGGGAGTTTGGGATGAATCAAATTTAACTTTGTACATGCTATACTTGTTATATGTACTATATGGTATGCGATAGCTATGTGTTGATCCGAAGTATTCGCTCTTTTGGTTCAGACAACGATGACGGATCAGATAGGTCCGAGCGACTATAGCGGGACTCCTGATTCTCGGTTCGTTACTTCGGAGGAGTTTCGCGTTTGGACACGGAGATTTGAGGATTTAGTGCGGTCGCTGACTACACCCGCACTGATTATCGCGACACCATCGACCCCGACCACACCTATTCCACCCATTTCGACTACTCAGGGGACGGAGACGCCAGTGGCTACAGCTTCCACAACACCGATTCTGGTTACAGTGATGCTAGGGATGGCAGTTGCATAGATAGCTCAGACGGAGGTTGTTGCACATCTGGTCCAGACTGAGAAAGCACCAGTGACACCCGTAGCTGCTGCAAAGACTACTCCGGTCACTACTCCGGAGAAGAGTCCCAGAGCCACTGCTGAGGCGAGGCAGTGAAAAGAGTTTAAGAGGCACGACCCAGTCAAGTTCTTTAGAGGCACAGACATAGCCGTGGCAGAGCTATTCCTGAAGAATCATGAGAAGATTCATACCATCATTGCGACTAAGGACCACATAAGGGCGACGATTTCTTCATCTATGCTACAGGGGGAGGCAGATGATTGGTGGACGACTATCGTCACTACCCAAGGCATTCCGAGAGATTGGATCGATTTCAAGTCCCAGTTTAACCAGAAGTACTTCCCGCCGACTGTTATTCGAGCGAAGAGAAACGAGTTCATGGCACTAAGTCAGAGCACCGATGAGTCAGTGATGGACTATATGGGCAGGTTTATTTCACTGCTACCTTACGTTAGAGGATCCGTAGATACTGAGGCTGATCGAGTCTACTACTTTACCGAGGGTCTACTACTTGTAGTCGGAGGATTCGTTGTTACGACTGAGCCAGAGAGCTTGCATAGAGCATACGAGCGTAGTTTAGCGAGGGAGAGTTACTTGCTCACGTATCCGAATGAGATTAGTGTGAACAGAGCAGAGACCCGATCAGATGGTCAATATCAGCAGGACAGGAAAAGAAAAAGGAGCAGATGGGTTACTCGTGGGCATAGGATGCATAGTGTAGGATCTGTTGCACAGCAGGCCACATGTCTAGTACAGGCCGTTCCACCCGTGCCGAGTTTTGCCAGTCATCCACCGCAGCCTAGTTAACAGGACCAGCAGTCACAGAGGCAGACTACTGGAGCTGGGATATTGACTAAGGAGACAGGCAGAGGAAGACGCAGAGGTCTAGTCAGACCCAGACTCAGGGTTACGCACAGGGACGAGGCCAGAGCCAGATTCAGAGATCGCAGGATACCCTTACGTGTTATAGGTGTGGACAGGTTGGCCACATTCAGAGGGAGTGCCCTCAGCCAGCGAGAGCACCGCCTCAGCACCACCAGCACTAGAGGGAGCGTGTTCAGGCTGTTGTTGAGCCAGACCAGGGGGCATCCAGACACAGTGTTGAGGGTATGATTTTCATTTGCGGTACTTGCATGCATACCACGTTCGTTGCAAGTTAGGATGTTATGGTTGTTCACATGGTAGACATGCTAGGGTTAGAGCCTGTTAGACTTAGTAAACCCCAAATTCTTAGCACGTTGGCTGGGATAAGATATACTCGAATGTGATTTGTCTTGACATTCCTATAGAAATAGGGGGTTACGAGTCGCCAGTAGACATGAGAGTACTAGAGTTGTTAGAGTTCGAGGCCTTGGTTTGTACGAACTGGTTATAAGCATTACGTGCTTGGATCGGTTCATACGAGAAGACGAATAGGAGACCTTTGCGAGTTTCATGCACGCTGAAGTCAGACAAGAGGGCGACATTGCTGAATTGCCGATCGTGTGCGAGTTTTTGCTGCCTAAGGATAGACGTTAGAGCACGTAATTGGAGCTAATAATGTTGTCGTTAATCTCGAGAAGATTAAAATCCGTGATAGAGTAACCTACTCCTACTATCGTTTCGCGATATTTTGATATTAGCGGAGTATTACCATAGAGTTCGTGAAGGACTTCTCAAGAATGCTACCTCAACGATGAGATTGACCCAGAAGAACGCGAAGTTCGTGTGGAACGATGAGTATGAGCAGATTTTTGCCACACTTTAAAGAAGTTGAACCTGAAACCTAGGCGTTGGCTTGAATCCTTGAAGGGCAACGACTTCTTGTTTGAGTACCATCTAGGGAAGACTAACGTTGTTGCTGATGCTTTGAGCCGTAGAGGATTTGATGCTAAGGTGGTTGTGTGTCAGAGGACCTACGAGTGTGGTCTACGTGAGGCAGCTGAGTTGATAAGTTCAGCAGACGTGCCAACAACTACCAGGACACAAATACGCGGTCAAACGATGTTGCAGACCATCTCGTTTGGCATTGTGTGCGAGGGATAGCAAGATGATGTGTCATACCAGCGTTGCAGTGTAATGGCGGATAGTTAGATTGCCCAGACAGAGTCGGTTGACAGACTCATGCTAGAGGTATCGCGGGCGACTAGGGTTTCCATTGGTGGCTGATGTGCATGACGAGATGCTTTAGGAGATTCATCACTCCCTTTTTTCTGTATATCCCGATCGACCTAAGATGTGTGCTAAAATGCGACATCTTTTTTGGTGGCCAGGGATGATTTCCGAGGTGTCGGAGTTGTTCGAACGTAGTGCGGAGAAGCTGGGCATCGACGAACTGGAAGACTACTGCAACCACTACCCATTTCTCGATAAAAGTGGGAACATATTGATATGGATTTCGCTAGTGGTTGCCCCGATCTCCTCGTGGTCACGACAGAATCTGGGTAATTGTGGATAGATTTGCTTGAGAATTAAGAACACCCAGGAGTGGCAGAAGAAATACTTGATGAGTATCACGATGAGCTTCAGTATGATTCGGGGAGATTATGGATACCTGAAGGTCTCTCCACTGAAGGGTTACGAACAAGTAGGAGTCAAGGAATGACTCACCCTGAGTTTTATCGGCCTCTTCAGGATTTGTGAAGAGGAGCGGTAAAGTCGTTAGTTGAGTTTACTTATTAGGTTAATTTCGGGGACGAAATTCTAATAAGAGAGGGAGACTGTAACCCTCAAATTTGAACCGACTTGTGTCGCACTTGTCAGAACCGTGACCCGGCTATATGATACCGGACAGTATTTCGAACTTTGGGAGTTGACACCGACGTAATATTATGATTCTTTGATTGTGTGTATTAGTATTTTACGGGTCTCGAGCCGTTCGGGCGATGTTTAGTTGAGTGAGGTTTCGCCTAGTTAAACCAGGGATAAAAACAAATAAAGAATACAAATAAAAGAATTTTCTAATAATTTAATTAATTAGTTAATAGGATGTGGCGAAAGCGGGCGCGGTGAACCAAATTTTGGAGAAATACGGACCGAGGAAACGCAATATCAACGTGGGAGTTGGATAGTTTCACAACATATGGCTATGGGATGGAAATTGTTAAAGTGACACAGCTTAATGAGGAGAGCCACGAGATTGGCATTGAGATTTGTATGTATGTTGAGATGTGATAAAGGGGTAAAAAACCCATAAGGGCAACTGTTTTGAAGTGTGTGAGAAGGAAGTTGAAGGGCAGAAAGGTCATTTGACCAAATAAAATGCATATAAAAGAAATGAAACCCTTATTTCACTATTCATCTTCTCCTTTAACACATAGCCGCCACCCCTCCTGCTCACCCCACTTGGCCTCACCGGAACTGACACACCGAACGTCCGTGACCTCTCTCTCTCTCTCGTTTTGCTCACTGTCGCCACCTCTGTTCCACGGGGGAGACAACTGCTATCGTCGAAGATGACCCTACGGGGTCACCGGAGTCTCTAAGCACCCCCAACGTCGTGAGGGATGTGGACTGTGGTGATTGTGTTGACCCTTTTTCAACTGCAACAGACCTCGGACTGTGGACTACCACCTCTCCCTCTTCACGTCTGTTCGGTGGTGTAGGCAGCGTTGTGACCAGGGGTCCGGTCGGGGACGAATCGACGGTGTCTCACCGGAGTTCCACCGATCTCAGAGCACCCCCACCCCAATATATGTGTATAAATAACTGTGTTGTGTCATTTTACCCTGCTTTGTTGGTTTTTATTGAAACTGTTGGGGCTGTTGTCCTGGTGGCACCGCTGCCGGCGACCGCCGTGGCCTGGGGGACTGTCGAGGGTCGTCACGATCATGTTGACATTGCTCTAAAGTCGAAACTAGTAGCCTTGTGAGTGGTGTTCACTGTTTTATGTGTGTGTGAGTTGTTTCACTGTTTTGCATTTTGGGCGGGGAACCACCACAACTGGTGGCGCCGCCGCCGAACCACCGTGACCAAGGGTTGACGGGGACCACGCTACACACATGTTGGTGCCTTGCAACCCTAGAGTGGTTCATAATAGTGAAGGTAGGGAAGAGTTGATCAATTTCCTTTATGCTTGGCTATCATTTCATGTGATTTCAACGTCAAACTCGTAATAGGATGTACGATGAGTAAACGAGCAGGCTGAGGAGTTTTTCAGCAACCCAATGCCGTGGTAACCCTTCCCCAAAGTCGAATAGCAGCTACATGGTGCAACAAATAGTCTGTATTCCTGATTTGGGTTTGGTGTTGATTATGTTCGAGGATACGTATGTTGGGTTCCTTCAATAAGGAACTCACGACATGAATACATGATTAAGTGATTAGAGTTCATGCATACATGAGAATTTTCATGTGTCAAGTATGATATGGGTTTTGGGTATGTGCATGTACTGTTGGTCGGGGTTTCAGAATGAGTATGGTTATGGTTATGGTTTGGTGTATAGGTTGTGTTTATATGTGGACGAATGGTCATGACGTCGTGATCACGCCGCCGGCTCTCGAAGCTATGACGTGATTCACATACGACTGAGCCGAGCCTAAGACTTGTAATTAGGCTTACATAAGTATGGTTATAACACCCAAGAGAGTCATATTGTTTTGTTGTGTTTTTGGCTTGATTTACCGATTGAATTATCGAGTTATTTAAGTCCTTAAAACACTTGGGAATACACTAGGGTTTAACCTAGGGTTAGATGATGACTCAACCCATTAATTAGAGTTTCCAACCTTGTCAGGTAGTGGGAAACTCGGGGATACGCATTAGGATTCGCGGGAGTATTGTTATTCACGGGTTGCGTTGTCAGGTAAGTACACTTGCCTTAAAGCTTGTGTATGATTTGTAAGCCAGTAAGAAAATGCCATGTAATTCATTATCTTTTATTCAAATTCGTTATGCTCTATTATTGGTATTCCATTCCATTTCTTGTTATGTGTTTCTTGGCGTAAGTGTTCCGTCTCAATAGTACTAGGACCTGCACTAGAGGGATAAAATGCGGGCACTCTTGTACAGAAGTGTGTGACCACCTTTAGTGACCGTGTGTCACCTAGTACTGGGTAGGTGGGCTCTTGTCCCTCCCATCATAGTTGTGCCTTCGCTTATGTTGATGCCCGAGAAGACCTCGCGAGGTCTTCGCCGTTATGCTATGATTTAGACCACTTATGGGCCTCTTTTGATTCCTTAGAACACACTTGACTTTCGATTGATATCTATTAGTCTGTTTATCATGTACTTGATCTGTTTAAATTCCTGTCTTTCTATCACCGCATGATATTTATACTGTTTTACTTGTTATATCATGAATTACTGTTATCTTCTTCAGGCATTACATTCGATTTCTCAAGTCGTTCACCATCTAGTTTGTGACGGTGGGTGCAGATATAGCGGAGTGCAGTAGAGGCAAGGAGCCCTGCCTAGGCGACTTTTTGTGAGGATTAGCGACTGAACTTGGAAGACATTATAGTAGGTTTTATGTTTTGCTTACTTGTATATCGTTTCATACATATGTTTTGGATTATAGAACTTGGTATTTTTAATGAGATTGGTATCATGTATCTTGGCTTATCGAATTGTACATGAATACCTTGGGTTTTCCACACTTATAGATTCCTACATTTCCCTATGATTGAGTTATTTCCCTTATGTTTAGTTTATTTACTTTTCGCTGCGTAAAACTAGCAATAACTCTATCATAAATTGTATAATTGAATGATTTGAGGCTGACTAGGCTCGCCAGGTCCGCCGAGTACTGACTTGGGGACCTGTATGAGTCTAGGCCGGACGTGCCCAAATGCAAGGGGAATTTGGGGCCGTCACATAAGTAAACCAGTGAGAAATTTTAAAGTTATTTCTTTGAGCTTTAATTTGTTATTTTTATTGCTCTATTCCTAGTTTTGAAATCTATTCTAATTGAGTGGTTCAAGGGCAAGTGAGTCAACGTGATCCTTGGGAGGATGGGTTATCTATGGTAACATACTAGAGCCACGAACTCGGGATGCACAATATTGTTTATGGTTCTATACGGGATGAGAGTTCATTGCTAGATTGTCGGGGACTCTGCATCTACGTGGACGTTAGGATGATGAGAGTGTACTGCGCCTAAGCTTCGAGTCTTTGAGGTAATATTCCCATGTCTCAACGACCCTTTGGTCGGGACTACTTGCACCTTTCTATTATTTTTCTGGACACTCATCTTCGATTGATTCAGATTTATTTACAGTCTTTATTTATTCATGTGTTCCCTGTACTTTTCTTTCTAGCATCATGAATATAGACTGCTTATTTTCTTTCGAAATGTTGTAAACATCCTGTTTGGCATTACTTACTTGGAACTCGTCATTCTTGTGTTTGATTGAGTACAGATCATAGTCGAGCAAGGGAAAAGGCTCATCAGCTTGGTGATTTACTTTGAAGATAGCGAAGCAGATCTCTTTTGGCATCAATATAGGTTATGATTTATTTTGTGTAACTGTATATATTTGTTTCACATTGGGATTTGGATTATGAGAGATCTTGGGCATGTGATTACTCTCCTATGACTTGACATATGGTGGATGGTATACATATGCAAGGTTTCCACATTCTAAGTTGTCCTAACTAATGTCTTGAGGTTGTTTTTATTAGTTTGAGATGTTAAATGTTTTCGCTTATCTTTGAATAACTCACTAATATTAATAACTCTCAATTAAATTGCTTATAAATGTTGAATGGTAAGGTAAGGTTGACAAGGCTTGCGTTGACTGCGTGATGGTTGACTCGGGTCTACGTAAGTCTAGGCCGGGCAGGTTTCAGTTTTGAGGTTGTAGAACTGGGGCCGTCACAAATATGATAGTAGTCCAACATATAGTCAATTGTTTTACTATCTTTCACTATTAGCTTGCCACTCTTTGTATTTCTATTGCCATAAAAGGTGACAACGCTTAGATAGGCTAAGATATAGGGGGAGCACTTCTTTAAAACCTTTTAACTTTTTAGTTGATTAAATTTTTAATTGATTGGTTATGTGATTTTCTTGCTAAATTACAACTGCCATGATATTTAAAAATTTTAGGATTTATGTTTAGCTTTTAAACACATGATTGTTTTTCTATCTTTAACATTATTTGCGAATCTAATCCATTTACTAAGTTGTGACACACATATAACAAAGGGGGAGGTTGTTAATTCGAAATTTTCCTTAGTTGTCACTGAGTGTTACATCTTGTGTATTGAACTCAAAGGAATATATTTTTGTTACTAATATTTATGTGTAGATATTCCTTTGTATAAAGCATGAATATTCCCTACAGGGTGCACAACTTGGCAAATCTGTGGAGATCTCTAAAGATATTCTCGTATGGCAAGTATTCAAACTGCAAACAAGATTGATCAAAGTACATCGTATCAAAACTTCCTATTTCAAACATCAAGACCAAGAAAAGGAAAGATGAGATTTCAAGGATATGACATTCACACTCTTTCCTTTGACACCAAGGATTGACTCAACAAGGAAAGTGGAACATGTCAAAGATGCTTTGAAGACCTTTTGAACAAATACATTGTATCTAGTCGCTTAGGTTTTCTATATATATGAGTGATCATGGATGGATAAAGTACATTGATTATTTGATTGCTTTCTACATTCAAGTAAGATAAGAGAAACAAAGGCAATCCCTTTTGTAACACACACTAGGCTAAGGGGACTTAGCCAAAACATCGAGGGGATCTCGAGCACCAAAGGGACTTGGGTACTGTATAGGTGCAAAGTGTAAGGGGGAATGATTAGTGTACTAGAACTTGGTGAGGGATTACGAGTTAGAAGTTCTATGTAAATCTATAATCATCTTTCTTAGTGTACTCTACACCTTGGCGTGGCCCCGCAGACTAGGACATTTCCAAACTGCGATAACAAACTTTTTGTGTGTTCTTTATTTAATACAATTTATCTTTATTTGATGAGTTCTATTTACGCCAAACACTCAATATATACAAAAAGCTATTGTATGTGGCCACAACAAATTTTGTACTTTTACTTTTGCTGTTTTTCTTTATTACAGCCAAGACAGTAAGCTTGAAATTGTGCCCACATCAGCTATATTTACATAGCTACTGTCTGTGGCCACAACAGCAGCTGTTGGACAGAGATATTGTGCCAACAGAGACTTTCCAATTTGTGTTTGTTAATTTGCTGCTCAAATATCAACAGATTTTTTACCATGTCTTTGATAAGTTTGAGTCCTTAATTTGTGAGGAAGTATACAGAGACTTAAAGTCAATGGTTCACACTGTTGTCACCTTTGGTGTGTTATTTGGTTTGATTTTGCTGTTAAAGACGGTAATGCAAGTATACACTTGATGTAAACAAGTAATCGATTATATGAAAGGATGTTTAACATTAATATTCATGCAAAAACTAACTTTAAATGTTAGTGGCTGGGGAAGCTTAGTTGCTTAATTGCTTGACTCAAGAGTCAACAACTGCATATACGGGTCTCCCATGAATTTTATATTTGCATGGGGCTTTTGCAAGGACTCAGGTGATGGAGATTGGAGAGATGACTAATCAACACCGATCACATTGCAAGGACTCAGGTGATGGAGATTGGAGATTGGTGACCATAAATTTGAATGACTTAACATATATATCAGATATAGAGAAGAGTCAACAACTGCATATACGGGTCTCCCATATAAAAAATTTTCAAAAACTCTCTAATAGTTCGGACTCTAAGAATCCAAATAACACTAAATCTATTTGGGCTCTTAGAGTCCTTACTCATAGAGGGTATTGCAAATTCTTACAAATATCAAAGGAGAATTATAAGTTATTATTTCAAAGTCATTTATTGCTTGAAAAAGACTTTGAAATAAAAAATTTTCAAAAACTTCCTAGGAGTCCGAACTCTTATGAGTAGTTCTATAGACTATAATGAGGATTGCAGGCTGTGATTTTTTATTAATGTCTGATTGAGATAATTAATATTGAGTCCTTCACTCCTTTGTGAAGAGGCGTGCACTAGATAGGCAATCAATTATGCACGTAATCGTCGACTTTGCCGTGTTATTTGGTTTGATTTACTATTAAAGGGCAAATAATGCAAATAACATTCAAAAAGAAAAAAAAGTGGCGGTCACTATTAATTGTGACATGCATTAGAGTAAAAGGGACTTAAGAAAATTCCAGTCTGAGGCTTAGTAGGCTCTAAATGTCTTTAGAGGAAGAAAATTCTTCTTGAAATCTATTCTCTCTCTCTTCTTTTTTTTTTTTTTTTTCTCTCTCTAGGTTGTGTGTGGAAGTGATCACTGAAATTTCCAAGTCTGAAAGGGTGAAATGCATGCTTGACCTGATAGAGAGACGTAATTGTCTTGCTTTATGTCTTTTTAAAATCTACAAAAAAAACCTGTTTGGACTCTTAGAGTCCGATAGGTTCAATCTCATTTTTTGCAGAAATGTCAAATATATTTATGAAGACCAATTGAGAGTATTTATTTTCAAACAGGTCCTCCAAAAGATGTAGGGTCCCTGCGAAGTAATTAGATTTTCTTTTTTTTTTCTTCTTCTTATTCTGATGACTGAAAGTCTGCTCCCACAACCAATGCTTTCCAACCTGGACTAATTCCTAAATACTTGGAGACCCAATAAGAGAGATCATATAACAAGGAAAATAGTCTATACCATTGATATATCATAAATATATATTTTCTTGATAACAAATGTAGAAACAAAATTCATAAAATGGTGCTCACTTTTGTATTCGCCAAAATTATTAAAGGTGGATCATCCGATCATGTCAGTGTTATTCCTACAACAATGGGTCTTTTAAAATCTCTTCCTGTCCACAACCGCGCGGTTGTGTGGTCTAGCCTGACGAGCCTAGTCAGCCTCCAATTAACAAATTTACAGTTTATGAAAAAGTTATTACAATTATATACAATGGAAAAACTAAACAAATATTGGGAAATAACTCAATCAAAGTAAAGTCAAGAAGTCTATGTACGTGGAAACCTCGAATATTCATGTACTTCGAATGGAACTAAGTAAAGCTGTACATGATATCAATTTCCTATAACCCAAATTCAAACCCACATGATATATATATAAACCAACATACAAGTAGAAATCAAACATAACCTCGGCTAAGGTGCTCGAATCCAGCCACAAATTCTCACAAAAAGCCTCCTAAGCAAGGTTCCTTACCCTTCGAATGTCCTGATAAATTTGTATCCATCGTCACAAACTAGACGGTGAGCAACTGAGAAAAATTGAAAGTAATACCAAAAGAAAATAACAGTAATTCATGAATATCAAATAAAGCAGTCTAAATATCATGCGGTAATTAAAAGACAGGAACAATAAATAGATCAAAGTGCATGATAGGCAGACTAAGGAAATAACAATCGAAAACATGTGTGTTCTAAGAAAACAAACGAGGCAGTAAGCGGTCAAAATCACAGCATACGGAAAGAGGACGCTGGCTCTCCCCGGGTAATGTCGCAACACTAGCGTAGCATTAGAGGGACACAGGCCTCCAAGCATACGGAAAGAGGACGCTGGCTCTTCCCGGGCAATGTCACGACACTAGCGCAGATTGATAAAGAGGGACACAGGCCTCAAAAATCACATCAACACACTCACGCCAAGAACACACATACCAAGAAATCAACAGGATAGGAATGCCAACAATAGATATCAACAACCAACAATGAACGATAATGAATCACATGGAATGTTCTTACTGGCTTACTAACGTACACAAGCTTTAGGGCAAGTGCACTTACCTAAACTATCGCGACCTGCGTAACAAACTCCGAGACTCTAACGCGTCTCCCACGATTTCCCGACTACCTGAGAATAATTTAAGTCCCAAATATCAGTTTAAGTCTTTGTATTTAGTCTTAGGGTGAGTCTTTATCAATTTATTTTAGGATTGTTTGTTTAGGCGATTCAAACCATTGGGAAAAGTCTCCCAATACTGTTAATACATCCCTACTTTTATAGGTTACGGGCTTCATCGTCATTTTTGTCCATATTTGGGCTCTTGTTGGGCCCCATTATCAAGTCCATAATCATTTATATATTTTCTTTGTTGGGCCCTTGTTGGACCTAATTACTTAAGCCCATTTTTATATTTTATGTCTTTGTTTTGGGCCTCAAGTTGTACCTATCTCATTGAGCCCTCATTTGGACCTTAACACAACCCATTTACAAACACTTATATGTGTTATGGGCCCTTATTAGGTAATATGTATATTGGGTCCTTATTGGGCCTTGACACAAGCCCAAAATCCATATTCTTAAGATTGTCCATACACTTTTCTCTTTCTTTTTTTTATTCACATATGGTACACCCCACACCCCAGTCGTGGGTGTACCACACCATTATGCACCCCAACTGTGGGGTGCACACCCCATTACACACCCCAACAGTGGGGTGTACACATCATATTATCCATACACACACCAACAGTCCAATGCAAAATGCACATTGCACACATCACATCAGTGGGGTGTACACATCACTGTCAAATGATTAAGAATGTCATTGTAATGTCTTGAAAAAAAGCAATTTTCATCGATAATTTTGATTGATCATCGCTAACACATCACAAATAGTTTCATGCAATTTTAGTCTATAAATTCTAAAAAAGAACACAGTTTTCTCAATCAACTGATCGGACCTAGAATTGTACGCCAAAATTCAGTACCTCTTACACCAAATTTTGCAAATTTTATAGTCTTTGATTTAGAATCGCTAAACGCCTGGTAAACACCATGCTTACATTCTTGCAATCGATTTCTATGCCTTTGATTTAGAATTCCTAACTTCAAGTCTCAAACGCCACCAATTCCAAACAAATTATAAACTAATTAAGATTCTTCAAGTTCCAACACAAGATTCTCTACAACTTCTAAAGCATTAGAGGTGGACAGAACAAGTACTTCTCGAGCTAAAAGACTAGATGTTTAATTCAAATGGAAGGAAAGAAAAAACAAATCAAGTAGGAAAATAATGTACCTACAAGTAGAAGTAGCAATAAACGATCTATATCTATTAACCAATGCTAAGCGTCATCCTACAAAAAAAAACACATTAAACAATCAAAAAATGTAAATTTCATAAACTCCAAATGCAAATAAAGTAACTAATTGAAAAAGACGTAAAACCTTATTTGATTCGTCATTAGTCTGTGAAGGATCAATAGAGGATGATTGCTTTCTTTCCATTTCAATCTTATCCAATCTATGGCAAATACTTTCAACAGTTTGTCTCAAATTTAGAATTTCTTCGTCTTTTTTATGAAGCCTTGCCTTAAGCTCTCTAACTTGTGCAGATTCAGATTCGTTAAACTCCTTTCTCTTTATTCCACCACCATAACCAAACACATGGCTATGACGTTGTTCTCCAAAGCACTTTTCAATGACTTCAATATTAGAAAGTGATGGCTCAGCATTGACGATCTTGACAATTTCATCCTAGTAAATGGTAAGAAAATCTTTACTCTTTAAAAATCAAATGGAAAAAATGTAATGAAAAGAATGTCAATTTACAAAGGATGCTCACGTATTTGTCAATTGTTTCCAACCAAACAAGTTGCCATATGCAGGAAAGTCGTTGATTGTCCATAACAAAGCTACCTTCAATGTAACATTTTTATTAGTCGATGCATCAAATGTTTCAACACCTATTTCCCACAAGTCTTTCAATTCTTCTATCAAAGGTTTAAGATATATATCAATTGCATCTCCGGGGCTATTTGGACCTGGTATAAGTGTTGAAAGAATAAAATTAGATTCTTTCATACACATCCATGAAGGCAAATTATAAGGAATCAAATTTACTGGCCATATAGTGTGCGAATATTTATGCTGAGAGAAAGGTTGGAAACCGTCACTGGCAAGAGCTAGTCTCACATTGTGAGGCTCAGAAGAAAAATTTTCATGAACTTCATTGAAAGATTTCCATGCCAATGAATCAGTTGGATGTCTCATTGCTCCATCATCTCTTCTTTCATAATGCTATATCATCAAGGAAGTTGTATTCCTAGACATGAACAGCCTCTGAAGCCTTGTCTTCAAGGGAAAGTACCGCATTGATTTCATCGGTAATTTCTTTCCATTTCTTCCAACTTTAATCTCACCTGTGCGACTATCCACTTTCCATCTTGAGGCACCACATATTTTGCATGTATCAAAATCCTTTTCATTTTTCCAAAACAACATACAATCGTTGACACATGCATCTATTTTTTGATAAGATAGACCCAAGTTTTTAGTTATCTTTTTCGCCTCATAGTTTGATTCTGGTAATGTAGAACCAATTGAGAGTATTTCTTTACACCACTGAAGTAACATGTCAAATGATTTATTACTCATCGACCAAGGCTCTTGATTTGTAATAACTTGACAATCGCAGCCAATTTTGAAGTTTTACAGCTAGGGTAAATAGGCAACTCAGAATCACGTAGCAACCTATAAAATTTTTTTGCATCCTCATTAGGTTCCTCCCCATCCACTTTATAATTTGATGAATCACCTTCAAATTCATTTCCTGTTCTACCATGATAGAGATCTTCTATCATTTCTCTAACCCCGTCATCACCGACAACTTCTAATTCTTCACTTTCAGATTCAAAATCTTGTATCATTTCTTCAACCTCGTTATCACCTACTTCATCTAATTTTTCACTTTCAGAGTCAGATTCACAACGTCTTTCACCATGGTGGTACTAAAAAGTATAATTTTTCATTATTCCATTTACTTTTAGATGTGATCGAACTATTTCACGAGATCCATAATCGGTGTTATTGTATTTAACACAAGGGCATCGAATCATATTTATTTCACCAGTCATTTTAAAAGCATAATCCAAAAATTGTTCAACCCCATCTTCATACGTTTCACTAAATCAATATGTGTCAACCAGCTTAATCTATTGTTTGTCAGGCACTATTCTGTTTACAAGTATTTTAAAAAAATTAAAATTAAGAAAAGATGAAATATTAAGGCACTCGAGTCAATCAAGACTAAATAAGGTGATGATCAAAAAAAAAATTATGTCACAGCTAAAACAATGATACACACATTGTATAGATATTACTACAAAGATATTAGGAATATCCATAAAACGTTAACAACATCAATTACATGTGTGAAGGAAACAATTAATCTATGCTCTGATATTAAGCTATTGGAGCTATAATTTCCCAAACATGGCTAAAACAATGATTCACGCATTAAATAGATATTTCACTTGACTGTATTCCTAAAATTCATAATTGGGATGAAATCGTAGTAAAATATGCCCATTTCTTAATAAGGAAATCTTCATCCAACAATTATCTGTCAATTTCTAAGGCATATGAACCTTAAACATCATTTGTTTTCATCAGTCACTCTCATTATTTCTTTTCTTTCACTTTCTGCATGACCACAGTGCATTACCTCTTTGTGGATGTCATCTCTTTGTTTCTTCAGTTGGCCTAGATTTTGACTATAGAAAGCACAATTCCTGGCACATTTTTCTGGTTCTGTCCTTGATAATGCATTTGAATTGTTCTTTGACATGGCAGCACTGATTTGTGTTGATAGTGGTGAGTAGATTTGGACTCCTGTGACCTACTTGGACTCTTTTTGACCTATTTATTCTCTTTCTATAAATAAGGAACTATTCTATTCAAATCTTGAATTAAGTTTTTTTTTAAGTTGTTAACATTAAGGCAAGAAATTTAGCTTTGTTTTCTAGGAGGATATAATTTCATAAATGATAGTTGCAGAACAGAAGTATTTACAATCCTTATTGAGAGAAACACCCTGCAACTTATACCTTAACTCATTTGGAACAGAAAATACACTCCTTATTGTTTCACCTTTGTAGTTCGAGGCGCATCGGATAACACATGCCTATATATTGAAATTAGTACTCTGTTTTTATCTAACTATCAATTAGCTCAAACAACAACATCATTTACATGGCAGTGCTATTATATATAGATATCAATTGCATAAGTTGATCACATAGTAAATCACAAAGTAATAGTCTAATGTATCATAAGTGCTTGTAAAGTGCTTGTAAATAAAGTTAGGTTGTGTTTGGTAACACTACTTCTTAAATTTTAAGCACTAATTTAATAAGACTCTTTATATAAGAGATTATTAAATAAGAGCTTGTTAATAGAGTGTTTGGTAAAACTAACTCAAAACCTCTTAAAAGTTAAGTGTTTGATAACTCGCTGTTAATTAACATAATATGCATGAGAGAATGACAGAGATAAGGAATGCTAATCAATTGATCATGATCCTTAAAATGAAGGCAATGATTTGGACGGTACTAGCAATAGAGAAGATGGAGGAGGTATTGAAATCTTTTGAACTATTAAAAAAAGAAGAAAGTGAAACTTTATTTCTGTTAGGCATTTCATCAAACAACACTCGTTCAATCAAAAATACCATCTTGATGTGTTTTTGCCATTACACCTTCTCAACCCACCATTATTTTCTCTACTACTAAATAAGGATATCAACAAGATCATCGGTGTTTTAGAGAAACTTTTAGTTATTGATTCTCTCCCTACGCCCCCACCACCAATTTCTGAGTTCATATGTTGGTTGTTTAGTCAACTTCTTGTAGCATATTTGGTGTGTTGGAAACAGGGCCAGCGCTGGGCATGGGCGGGGCGGGCAACCACCCCAAGCCCCACCCAAATCCAAGGGTGCGGACACCCATAGTCATAAAAAATAGAACTACCGAAGGCTTCAAAATATTGTACTCATCAACTGCAAATTGCAATTTGACATAAACAATCTTGGAGAACTATCATAGTTTTGATGCATGCAGTAACAATTGAAATGCAGAGGCTTTCTTTTAGATGGAAAAAAAAAAGATAAAAATTGAGTTTTTGTTTAGGTGGATGCGTGGTAAGACTCGTAAAGATAGAATAAGAAATACATAATTTTAAAGACAAATAGTTGTAGCACCAATTGACACAAAAATTACGGAAGGGTGGTTGCGGTGGTTTGGTCAGAAGGTATAGGAATGGTCTCAGTTGATAAGATCATAATATACTCTTATTATGGAAGTTTGAAGTTTAACCAAAATAAATAAATAAATAAAAATAAAAATAAAAATAAATATAAGGAAGTTTTTTTCCAAGGAAGCAAACCGCCTTGAAAGAAAACTTCATTGGAAGTTTTACAAAATGAACCAAAAAAGCCTATATTGTTTTTGCTTCTCATGTGCAAGATATATATTATGTTTTTCTATATATGTGGACATTGAGTTAATTATTTAATCAGGATTGGTATCTCTTTAATTAGAGTATCATAGAAATGCTTTAGCATTCTCTTGTCTTCCTAGACTTGAGAATACTTTAAATTTTATGTGAGGAAATGTTTTAATATTGCACTTTGGGTGTCAATTGTACAATTTAATACTTTCAATACGAATAGATACCATTCACTAACATTGATTAATTATATATATATGATTGCATGTTTTCTTTTTCTATATGCGACTACAAAAGAAGCCTATTAAGACTAACTAGTTCTTCTTTTCTTTTCTTTTTTTGATAAAAAAGACTAACTAGTTCTTATTAAGTATCATATATAAATGGTTTCACATAAAAAGTATCAAATGCTTTGAATACACTTTTCTATTTTATGAAAATTTGTTGATTTTTCTAGCTAGCTGATTGCTTTTACTGAAATAGTTATACTTAAGCTGTTGGTGATTGTCGTTTGCATAAAAGAACATACTTCAAGCGGGTTGCATGCTTGTTATTTTAGATCGACACCATAACCAACAAGCTGGGAGTGGTTTCTGAACTATGCATGCCAATATATATGCCATTCAATTAGTGTTTCCTCTTACCAATAAGGATATATTTCTCTCTCTCTTTTTAGCAAACCCATCATTCTTTTGTTTTTGTAATGTGTGCCTTATTTAATTTTCTGGAGGTGATTGTAGCTTTACTTTGTGTAGGTTTGTCTTCATCCACCTCTTTTCCTATTTCAAAAGTTGGGTCACTGTTAGTGTTTCTAAAGGTTAGACTTCTATTCTATATATAAAGCACTATATAGTCATTGATGCTGGAATCTTGCCATTGTGAGACTCAAGATTCTTTTTCAGTCTTCTCATATATCCAATGACTACAATAGAAATGGCCTTATCTCAAACTAGAAAGCATTTCTTATTCTCTCATGGATATGTATTCTGTCTGGTTCCTACTTCCTAGGCTCCTAGCAATATTTGTCTAGATATTAATTTTTGAGGTCGACGTGATTGTGACGACTCATTGTCGGTCCTTGCTTAGGAAAATTACAACAAGAACTTTGGTATCCTCTTTAATTATGGTGTACCTACTAAATTAGAAACTAACTTAAACAAAATGCAAGTGTCAAGTGTTCATATGCTTTTATAACTAAGTTATGGACATCATCTCATTGGTTTTTCTATATCTTTGAATTCATCATTAGAAAATAGTTTTTATCTAGACTACATGCACATTTGTAGATGGTACCGGATTGATCACCATAACTATCTATTTGGACCCCAAACAAGAAGGTTTAAAGACCATTGTATCGTAGTGGAAGGCATATGTCAATCATCAATATAAGACGAGATAAGATGACCCTTATCAGACAAAATTGACTCCAAGAAAACAGAAAATGAAACCTCAGACAGGACACGATGGCCTATACAACAAGAGAGGGCCCTCCAAACATCAAAAACAAATAAATGAGAGAAATAAAATTCTATGAGCAATGCATACATCATGGAATGCATAATTCAATTTATTTCAGATGGAGAGAAACATGATTAAACTGGCCTTGAAGCAGTGAATTGAAGTGATTAGCTCAACTTTGAAAAAAAATAGACCAATTCAAGGAGCAAAATCTTGGAATCAGTTCATCCCATGTGTTAAGGTAATGTGCGCCAATGCTAATTTCTTTTTCACAAGAACCCATCTCAATAAAGCGCAGTACAAGCAAATAATAAATTGAAATCTTTAGACTACTATTTTTAAATAATATAATTCACACGATAAATTCAAACATAGCCAAGATTACAACTGATTTTGATTGTTTCTTCTTTTTACTAATTATTCAGGGTTGGTATTTGGAAGAGATATTAAGAGTGGATCTATTACCCTACTGCAAAGGGAATTGTGATTTTTTCTGGTCCATGCATCAATGGATGTTGGGGTAATATGTGCTCAACAGATAAATAATTTAAAACACACCAGTAGAAAACATTGTAGACAAGTTGATTCGAGAATTAAAATTTGTGTCATTGCAGCTAAAATTGATAGTAATGGGTACATAGAAACATAACTTTCTCATGGAGCTTAAGAAATTACAGTCCTACATCCAGTGAAGAATTCGTCCTATGTTCTAAGGTGCCTTCTGGTTCTCATTGAAATCTGCAGTTATGGGAAAAAACTTAAAACCATCAATCATCCCAACCAAACAACGAAACCACAAACAAATGCAATCAATTTCAACCGAGAATCAACGAAGTAGTTCGAGAGAGCGAATCACATTTGCATTTTGCAATTGTGACAAAACCAGCCAAACCACAAAAAAATCACCTGAAATCTCAACAAAGACAAAAAAGGCTGGTCTCTCGCAAGCCGATTAAGCCCTAAATCACAATCTCCGTCCGTCCGTTCGCGTCGGTCTCCTGTAAATCAAACATAAACGAACACACAAAGAGAACTGAAAAACGATGAAATCAAGACAGAGAGACAGAGATTTAGAGAGTTGACGGTTTGGTTGCAGAGACGGTGAGATCAACGAAGCAATGTGAATCGAATTCAAGAAGAAACAACAATGAAGAGAGATCTCGCACAGTCGCACTCACTCGAGAGAGAGATAGAGAGACCGAGAGGCAGAGAGGCAGAGAGACAGAGAGACAGAGAGAGAGAGAGAGATCGAGAGACCGAGAGACAGAGAGACAGAGAGATCACCTGAAAATGGATGAGCAGATCTGCGAAGTCGAAGACGAAGCCGATTTCGTGAGCGAACCCTAGACGAACCCTAGACGAAGAGGTTGAAGAGGGTGTCCTCTTGAATGAGTTGGGGGGGGGGGTGGTTGGTTATTTACTTGTACCATATATACCCTCACTAATAACAAGCTATATAATTAGATTTCTTGTAGTGCGCTGCAACTCTTACCATCAATCTCTTCTTCTCTTCTTCAATTCTAGGCAACAATGGCATGACGCTTCAATTCTATGAGATGAAAGCATCTTGGGATCATGGACTTGTGACAAAAGGGAAAATGTCATTCTCAACTGACATTGAGAATTCATGGTTGTCACTTGCCTAATTTTCAAGTCTGTATTGTATGTCTTTTGATAATAGTTAGTGAGACCATGGATGGAATTAAAAGATAGAATTAATCCTCAAAAACATATGTTATAGGGCATTATTGTGATGTTTGATGCTCATCTTCATCTTGGCCTTTGAAATATGACGATGAGAAGTATTCTTGATAAATCTTAACAGAGAATATGATAAGTTTATCGTGTGTTTTGTATATATTACATATATCTCTATATATAGAGATACAATTACATACAAAAGGAAACATCTAAATAAGGTAGCACATAATCAAATGAGCGATTTGTGCACAACATAATTACAAGAGTGATCTCACAACATAATTATGAGAGTGATTTGTGCATATTTCGTAATTGCACGATATTTCTTAACACTTCCCCTCAAACTAAAAGTGGGAACAACTGAACCATTTTGAGTTTGTAAACTAAAATAAAACTAAACCCGGGCATAAATCTAATTGACTTTGGTCTGGAATTTCGATTTACTTCGGACTTGAATTGGGATTTACTTTGGACTTGAAATCGGATTGACTTTGGAAGGAATTCGTACTGAGTACAGAGACGATTCTGCGTGGGGACACCAGATCGTGACGAACGGATTCAAGTTATCACGGACAAAATCTTCAGATAGGCAGGCGTAACAGATAGATCTGCAACAGTGTTGCAACTAACAGGCATGACAAACATCATGAACTGTGCTCGACAGCGTACAATACGTGGACAACGGGCGTTATAGTCATCGCGAATTGCGCTCAAATTAGCGAACAGTGCACAGATAATAGGCGTGATAGGCATCGTGGACTGCACTCGAATCAACAGATAGTGCACAGATGAAACAGTAGAATAACTGAACAATGGAACAACAAAGTCGATGGAAACGACTAACAGGCAGAGTCAACGAAGTCGACAAATAGACAACAGAGCCGACAAAGGTGATGGCAGGCAGGAAAGCGGAGACGATGAGAAGTATTCTTGATAAATCTTAGTGTGTTGTTATGTTCTACATTCATTTATAAGTATTTATGACCGTTCTAGGTATCCAAGGGCTCAAATTTCATCAAAGATTCAAATTAAAGTGTGATTTTTAGTTTTATAAAAAAGCTGTCAGGAAAGGAATTAGCGCGCTAATTTTCTGACCTAGCATACTAATTCTACACTTAGTATGCTAATATTAATATTAACTAATTGTCAGGGGCCTCGAAATAAATATTTTTTGTCATAAAGTTAGCGACCCTTTATCGAATCCGGGACCATACCAAACCTCATATAACATGTCATACATATTTGTTATGGGTCATATAGCCTATTTAGGTTGTTCGAATATTTTCACAAATCGCGAAAACGGAAAATCCCGATTTTATGACATACATAGGGACTTTTCTACAAATATTTTTAATGTTAATCCAAAAGCCGTCTAAACACATACCGGTGCATTTAAAATCGATTCTAATAGTTCATACACTTCAAATACATGTTATAAAACACATTTGTATGATTTAAAACATTTTGAAACTCGCGGAATTGAAAATCTTGAAATTCAAGTCTTTAAGTGATTGAAACTCAAAAAATGATGAAATGCATGATTCTAATGCATTTGGCTTATGGAATTGAACTCTTATATCTTACAAATGACGTACATAACTCCATACATGTTTTACGATGCCTTTCCTTGTCTTAATCACTTCTTGAACTTTTCCGGTATCTTTTCTTCCACTTCGTTTGAACTTGTGAAGTTTAGCTTCCTTTGAACTTGTGAGTCTAACGGAATATGTTATGTTGAAATACTTGACAAACTTGTTAGTACTATTTCACATTGTTTGTTGACATTAAAATATCGGGTGAAGTGTAAGTATGACAATACTTAGTCCAACAATCTCTCATTTTTGATGATAACAAACAACATAAATGACAAACAAAGAATGAATATTAAACACATATCAAGTTCTATTTTTCAAATTCAACATTTCTCCCCCATTTGATAAAATCAAAAAGTGAGGCATATAAAGTCATGATGCAAAATAGAGAAATAGCAGAGGATTGAATCCAATAAATCGAGTTGAAATACATTATCCCCCATTTTATAAAAATGATACAAAATTAGGGTTCCCTTTTTCGATATGCATCAAGTATAAGCTAAGGAAATAATTAAAAGCATAAGCTCCCCCTATCAATATGCATGTTCAAATTCATGATACAAATATATTTCTCATTTTGGGTATATGTCTTCCCATATAAAAAATGGTTAGATACAACCAAAAATAGGTATGAAGTCTCCCCCTATCAATATGCATTAATATCACTCACACTATCTATAATTCTCCCCCAATGTAAAACAATGCATACATAAGTTTTCCTCTTTGATAAAAAGTCAATCAAGGCTAGATTCATTCATTCATAGGCATCGAGGAGATGAAATAACACAAAGGTAGATATAATTCGTGTCATTGCATAAGTAGCTAATCTAACTTATCAAATTTCTTCTTCCCTTTCATTTTCGGTGATTCGATCAGTTTGTTGCCCTGTTTTTTTGCCTAGTTTATGCTCTTTTTTTGCTCTATTTTTTTCAAGCAGAGATGCACTGATCAGCGAGCACGACCAGGGCTTCCGAGGAGTACATCGTTCACGGGTCTTGCCCATCCTTAAAGGGCTCGCCCGGTTTGTGAAGCAGCGTCGATGCGGACGAGCTGCTGCTGCCCATGTACGACCCCCTCTCGGACTTCGCCAAGAAGAGAGGCAGAGACTTAAACTCAATAAGAGAGTGATCCATTTGATCCGTGTTGAACCCATAAGGGTGAAATCGATAATTCGACGAAGTAGAGTAGTTTTGTTTGAATTTTTGCATTTTTTGTTCAAGATTAGTTCAACTTCGATCGACTTTGTTGAATTTTCCTAAGTTAGTCGAAAACTTCAGCTAAACTGTGCATTTTTCTTTCCTCATCCATATTTTGCTTCGTTGTTTGGAAAATCGAAAAAATTTGGTCAAAGTTTAGTGAAGTTTATCAATTTTCCAAACCTTGACTAGGCATATTTAAGAGAATATACCATAGTGTATGTTATTTGCAGATGACATTGTCTTAGTGGACGAAACAAGAGATGGAGTGAATAGGAAATTAGAACTTTGGAGGAATATATTAGAATCTAAAGGCTTTAGGTTGAGTATGACGAAAGTTGAATACATGCACTTTGAGTTTAGAGATGTTAGACATAGAGATGATGGAGTGGTAAAATTAGGGGAAGTAGAAGTTTCTAAGTGAAACACTTTTGATATCTATGATCAATCATACAAAATGATGGCAATATTGAGAATGATGTTACATATAAGATTCAAGCTAGATGAAAGAAATGGAGAGTGCAATAGGTGTGATCTGTGATAGAAATATCCCTACAAAGTGATAAGGAAAATTTTATAGAACCGCAATTTGGCCGCT
This sequence comes from Stephania japonica, assembly GCA_039657345.1. Taxonomy (NCBI): domain Eukaryota; kingdom Viridiplantae; phylum Streptophyta; class Magnoliopsida; order Ranunculales; family Menispermaceae; genus Stephania; species Stephania japonica. The sequence continues at coordinate 10,535,237 of CM077564.1, read as the reverse complement.
ATGCTCGATGGAAGTGAATGTTGGGCGGTAAAACAACAACAATTACATAAAATGAACGTAGCAAAAATGGGGATGCTTAGGTAGATATGTGGTAAAACTCGTAAATATATAATAAGAAACACAAAAATTCAAAGAAATGTAGGACTAGCACTAATTGACACAAATATTAGGGAAGGGCGGTTGTGATGATTAGGACATCTCCATAGATGGCCTACAAATGCTCTCACTTGAAAACTTGACTCAATAGAAACTAATGAAATTCGACGAGGTAGGGGTAGATCGAAATTAACTTGGGATGCATTAATTAGGAGAGACTTGAATGGTTTGGAATGTTCACCATCAATCACTACAACACTAAGGTGATTTAATATCAGAACAATGGATGACGGTGTGAAAAAACCGATAGGAAAGAAAAGCATAGATGACGGTTACCGTCATTATAGGGATACATATATAAAAAAAAAAAAACCACGACTTCGACTCTCACACTTCCAACTCTCCCTCTCGACTCTCTCTCATGAAAACCGAAAACCCTCTCTCTTTCAAACCCTAAAACTTCACCAGATCTCGTAAGAGAAGAGCCCTAGCTGCTTTAATCCGACCTTCTTCGCATCAGCCGATCGATTTCAATTGGCACAATCAATACTCTCTCTCAATCTTCGACTTCAACACTAGATTTCTCTCTCAATCTTTGATTTGACCTCACTAGATCTCGTTTTTCTCTCGCCAACGCCAGATTTCTCTCTCAATCTTCGATTCGACCTCAAGCGATCACTCCAGATCTCTCGCATTGTAAAGGCGACTCAAGGCCTCTTCGCTTCTCCTCTTCGGATTCGTGCTATCATAGGTATGGATATGTAGTTTTCGTTTTGCTTTCTAGATTTTTTTGGTGTGAATTAGGGTTTGTTTGATGGTTGCTTTGGGGGTTTAGAATATCTTTGTTGTTTGGGTGAGTTTTTGGTTCTAATTGTTGATTTCTGGTGATTTATTGGATGATTTTGAAGTTTGGTGTGATTTTGGGCGGTGAATCATTTGATGCATCTCATACACTAGCATCAATCCCTAATGATCAAGTCCATTTTGAACAAAAGCAGAAATCATAGTATTCCAAGAAACATAATCTCTATCCAACATCTTCTCAAAAACTTCGAATGCAAGCATGATAGAATCACATTTTGAATACATAGCAATTAGGGCATTCGAAATGATAGTCTCGGAAGCCATTGAGTTTTTCACAGCATAAGCATGAACTTGTCGGCCGAATTCTAATCGTTGCACTGTGAAATCTTTGTCAAAGCAGTGAGAAAAGTTACGGTATCCGGAACAATATCATCCAGACCAAGAACACGAAGCAAAATGTCGAGACCTTCCTCATAACAACCATTTTGAACGTACCCGCCAATCATGGTATTCCAAACTTGAGTATTAAACCATTGATTCAATTGACATAATTTTGTCTTTTTCATTGTTAATTAATTGGTGGTTTGTCTCTTGAAATTTTAAGATGGTTTGATGCAAACCGGTGAAATCAAATTGCTTGTGGGTTGAACTCTATTTTTATCATAGACGGCATATTTGGCAAGTGATGAAACTGAACAACTATATTTTGCTAGTTCAAAGTTTTTTGGTGCAGAGTCTTTTGGCATAAGGTCTGATTCTCTTTTCATTAATTCCCATGTATTTTAAGGGGTATATGTTTGTATTAAACTAATATTGATGAAGACCGAAATAGGATAAGTTAATCTACAGTGACCCTAAACACAACTAAAACAAACACATCTATTTTATCAAATAATTATACATGTATATTTAATATTTGTTTCATAAAGAAAATGAGATTCTGTGTACTATAATTAGCCTATTCGAGTTAATAATTTTGTTTTGCTTGTCTTGTAGCAACAAAACAACCCTCCTAATATATGTGGCAAGAAATGTATGATTCTTGATTGGTTGTCTCCAAAAAAGATAGTCGGTGAAGGAGAGGTTGAAACTGATGATCCCATGCGTCTTGTAGACGGCATACCTATTGGAGGAAATGCATATTTAGTTTATGTTGAGAGGGTATTTGAACCAAATGCTTTCTTGTGGAGGAATCAAAATAATTGGACAACAATGGACAATGCTCTTGGGGAAATAATTCCATGGCCGAAAGAAGCTGTCGCATTTAATTTCACTTAAACAGGTATGATGTTATTGGTATTGCTTTCTCAATGGGAGGAATTAAACTAACTCGACGAGTACTTCATTTTTTGTATATCATTCTTGTTTAGTAGTTCCCCTGGCTTCTTCTGTGAAATTATTTCTCTTTGTTCTACAGAACAAAAAATCAGATCTTATTTTTTCCTTTCTTGTAGAGATGAGAATGCCGCTTACCTTTGAGGACTCGTTGGTAGCAATTGTTAGTGATAGTGATACTGAGGAAGAAGGAGGAGAGGATGCCAGTAGTAATTCGAAAAAGAAGGGATGGTTTTCCACAATTTTCCAGAGGTAAATTGTTGTTTTCATGCTTTATTAATCTTGAATTTGCCCGATTGTTTTCGTATCAATAGCTATAAGTCATTGATTTAGCTATAAGTCATTGTTTTCGTATCAATAGCTATAAGTCATTGTTTAAGTATGATACTTATATCGATTGTGTTTAGACGTCGAAAAAAATTTATCACGGCGACAATTTTCGGTAAGTGTATAGACGTCGTCGAAAATGTTCTAAAGATTTTTTTTTTTTTTACCTTTGTATTGTTTAAGTATGATACTTATATCGATTGTGTTTAGGGTATTGGACAATGCAGCAACACTAACAGAGAAAGAAATGACTGATCCATCAAAGCAGAACACATGGAAGCTACACCAAGCTACTTTCTTTCACCTGGACTGGACTACTACACCCCCATCCCAAGGTCTCTCTCCTATTCCTTCCCCATACTCTATCTATATAAGCTCTTTTTTCAGTTTCTTCTTCTTTTTCTTTGCAATTACTTACTTGATTAATTATTAATTTCACGCTAACTAGCTTGTGTGATTTATCGACTTAGTCACTACGGATCTGAGGTCTCAATATCAATATCAAAAGGTATCAAAATGGCGACACTCCCTCCCTCCCTCCCTCCCTCCCTCCCTCCACCTCCAATTACTTCTTCTTAACCCACCCCACCCTCTTCACTTTTTTACTCTTGTTTTTGTTGTTCTTCCCATCATTCTTTATAGGCTTTAAGAGAACTAATTTACACAGAAAGAGAAAGAGACAGAGAGACAGAGAAGCAGAGCATTTCATCCCCAAAAATAATTCTACCTCTGCTCTTCTTGATCACAGGTACCCATCTTTTCTTTTCTTGTTTTTGATCTGTTAATGAAGCCAATTGTCACAGCTTCCCTGTTTTTTGTTTTTCAAGGATTGAATAGAATCTTGATGTTTATATTCACATTAGCTTAAGATAGTTGAGAGGAGGGATGGGGCTAATTAATTACTAGTTTAAAATAAAGTCTGCTACCCATTAGGGAGACCAAGAGTGATTAAATATTGAATAGAAACTGAACCATCTCTCTCTTTATCCTTTGTTTATAAATGTTGCAGTAGTGATTGATTTCAAGCAAAAGTTGCCAGTGCAACTAAGTAATCTCAACAACCGAAACCAATCCCTCAAAGATGACAGGCATTGGATCTCCATGTGGAGCCTGCAAGTTCTTGAGGAGAAAATGCGTAAATGGCTGTGTATTTGCTCCTTATTCTAAAACTCGCAATCAGAGAGTTCAAATCATTTATTAGCAGTTCAGTTTTGATGTTTTTGTCAGTTGGGTGTGTCCAGTTTTTGCCATTTTGGATTGATTTGAGTCTGTTCTGTTCTGGGTATCATTTATTTTTATTTATGTATTTTGCAAGTCAGATTGTCTCAGGAAGCTCAATAGAGACAGACAAATAGGTCTTACTACAGCTGAAATCATACCTAATAGACCAGAACAAGGTGAACCCAGGTCGATACTCGGCGTGGAACGACAGTAATTATCTGTTTAAATCGAAGCATGTACATCATCTGCTCTTCCTTCTCTGGTACTGTACTCTTTACTGTTTAGGCTAAGTTCTACATTGTAATTATCTGTTTAAAATTTTACAATAGATGCATTACAATTGAGAGATTGTTCAAAGTTGAAATTCTCAATTCAGGATCTTGAGTATCTCACTCAACTCGGGTTTCTAATGGTTGATCCATCAATACATTTGCCAGAGTCCGTGAAAGCAGCAAGAGTTCTCGATTTGTTTGATTTGCATAATCTGCCAAGGTCATTCTTTTTCATTTTCTAATTCACTGAAATTTAATTAATATCTTTGCTTAGCTAGCACATGATTTCATTAATTTTAGCATCAAGACATAATATAATATATATGCTTCCTTCACTCTTCATGAAATGGATCAAACATATATACTTCCTTGTATCTTGCTTGTATCTTGGTACTGTCTTAAACCTTTTAATTCAAAGGTGTTGAGCAAACCATGGAAGCAGTTGATTTAATTAGGAAGATGTTTGCAACTATGAAAGTCTCCCTGAAATTCAATCTTGTAAAATGTTTCCTTTTGTAGGGACATTATTTTTTTGGCAAGATGAAAACTTGTACAGTATTTAATTAATTTTCCATTTTCATTTTTTAATTCTCTATAATTAATTTACTCAAATGTGAGCATTTGATGCCGTAGGTATAGAGGGTATCTATGACTGCAAATGAAGTGATCAATTTTCGTGGTAAAAGCGAACATGGTTCTCTGCTGATTAGGTGGTCTTCCTGTGTTGCATGCCCTTCCACCATTAATGCAAGTGGCTACTTCTACAAAATGAAAGCAAACATGGAACTCAAGTGGGTGGTGGCTAATAGCAGGTTTCGGGAGTTGTAAGATTTCATCAGTGTAGTTATATCTGCAGTTCAGAAAAAATATCTGCAGGAAATCAGTAACATCATGGGCTATATGTTGCAGGAAATCAATTGAATGTTATAATGGATTGTTTTTGCGGTTTCTTGATTCTGGGTTCTTGTGGATTTTTTGTATTGGCAAGGGGAAGAGACAATGAGGGGTGTAGAAGTGGTGGTATTGGAGATTAGAATATATATGTATTGATTTCTATGTTAAAACTTGATTTTAAGAAGATTTAGTTTCTTTTTTAATAATTACTATTTATTACTCCTTTTTATAAATGAGGCTATGTATATGTTGCAGGAAAAAAAATATATATATATTGCAGGAAAATAGCGTTCCTTTTTTTAAAAAAATAATTGAAAACCTTTCCTGACGGTTTTAAACCGTCACAAAAGGCCAAAGATGTAGTACAGTGTTTTAGATAAGATGACGGTTTTTAACCGTCACGAAAGGCTTTGAGCTTTTATAACACCTGATAACATGACGGACTGTGTGACGGTTTGAAACCGTCATGAAAGCCTTTTGTGACGGTTTTAAACCGTCATGAAAGGTCATTTCTGTTGTAGTGAATTGCACAAAATCAAGCACCATTGTTGTTGTTGTTGTTGTTGTTGTATTAAATTATATCATTTGCTTGGTTTTTATTTGAGGCTTCAACTTCAAAAGTCTATGGAGGTTTCAAAAAGAGGGGCTGAATTGAATTCACAGTGAGGATGGCTGAAATTTTCTTGCACTGCAATAAATATCAGATTGTTTATTCACGAGTTAAGATTTTTAAATATAGATTGAGGAATACTTCCAGTCTATGAGAACCAGCTGTTGCATAGTACTGTAATTCTATTCAGGAATGACCTTTGGAAAGGTAAAACCGGGTTATACATAATTTTCAATGTGTATTATTCCTATTCTCTTGGTTAGTGAAACTTTGTCAATTACCTTAGATTTCATAATAGCCACCACTCTATCATCAGACAGAATTCCCTTATATACAGTGCCATAGCCTCCACGACCTAGGATACTGTTATACATTTTCAAATTAAATGGATAGTTAGTAGAGTGGCTTAATGGGTGCAGTTGAAACGGCTCTGTAGAGTGGCTTAATGGGTGCAGTTGAAACGGCTCTTCATTAAGGAATTATTGAAACGGCTCTCCATTAAGGAATTATTGAAACTGCTCTCCATTAAGGAATTATTGAAACTGCAAAGGAATTAATTGCTACATTATTCCATTGCATCAATGCTTGACCTCATTTTCACCCCATCTGGTCATGACCAGTGCTATATAAAAGGGGAGGTTTGGGGAGGAAGTAGGAATCTCGAAATTCACTAGCAATTGCTCTTGTTTTTCATCTTTCACTACTACAAAGTGAAAGGTGGGTATACTTCAACGTATCCTTTAGGATATTTGCTGACTCTTGCAGTGTAGAGAATAAAACTTCCTTTAGGAAAATGGCAGTGTTACACGCTTTGAAGTCTTTACAATTCCCCTGTTCTAACAATCTAAAGGAATTTTTTCTTTCGTTGCAATGGCTTCAATCAAAGAACTGTCGGCTAACATTGTGAAGTTGGATCGTTTCGATGGAGGCAATTTCCTGAGGTGGCAGAAGCGAGTACAGTTCCTGCTAGTGGCTCTTCATCTGGTGTATGTTTTGGATGCACCAAAACCTATGGAGTCCGACGATGAAACTGTCGAGCAGATCAGGAAGAGGCAGAAATGGGAAACAGATGACCACACCTGCAGAGGTCACATTCTGAACGCCATGAAAGACTCACTGTTCAACCTCTACCATGATGTCTCCTCTGCCAAGGAGCTATTGGAGAAATTGGAGGCAAGGTATCATAAGGAGAATGCGACAAGTAAGAAATTTCTTATATCAAAGTTTATTAATTTTAAAATGGTTGATGAAAGGTCTGTCATGGAACAATTCCGTGAAGTTGAGAGAATTAGAAATAATTTCTCTCAACACAATCTTGTCATGGATGAAACAATTGTTGTGTCTTCTATTATTGATAAACTGCCCCCATCTTAGAAGGAGTTCAAACGAACTCTTAAGCATAAAAAAGAGGACATATCTCTTGATGAACTTGCTAACCATCTTCGTGTAGAAGAGGATTGTCGCATGCAGGAAAATGAAAAAGAGCAGAATGCTCAGAAATTTCAAAGGTGCATGTGATGGAAGCGGCTAAGTTCAAAAAGCCCCTGCTGAACAGGCCTAACAAGCCTAGAGGTTTCAAAAAGCCTAATGTTTCGGGAAAATCGAACAACCAAAACCAGAATCAAAGGAAGCAGAAAATCACTTGTTGGTTCTGCGGGAAAGATGGCCACCTCAAGTCGAATGTAATCATTAGAAGAGAAAGCAAAGAAAAAATCATGCTTCCTCTAGCACTGCCAAAGGTGCTGGTAACGACAATGATGATCTCATTGCTATGATATCTAAAATCAACGTCGTTGAAAATGATATGGCTTGGTGGGTTGATTCTGGTGTTACTCGACATGTCTGCAAGAATAAGAGGTTCTTCAAAACCATGGAGGTAGTAGATGAAAATATTGTCCTGTACATGGGAAATAATGCTACTGTCCCTGTTAAAGGTATAGGTAGTGTTGATCTGAAGTTTACTTCTGGCAAAATTGTAACACTCACTAATGTGTATTATACACCAAAAGTGAGGAAGAATCTTGTGTCGGGTGGTCTTTTGTATAAGTTTGGATTTAGGTTTGTCGTTGAGGCTGACAAGTTTGTACTCTCCAAGGGAGGGATATATGTAGGGAAGGGGTATGCTTATGAGGGCATGTTTAAGGTCAATGTAATCACTTTATCTAATAAGAATGTTGTTTCTGCGTATCTTGTTGAGTCTTCTTCATTTTTATGGCATCATAGATTAGGACATGTTCATTTCAGAAAATTATATGATATGGTAAATCTGGAATTACTGCCTTATTTTGATAAATATGAAGGAAATTGTAATACATGCATGAAAACAAAAATAACTAAAAATCCATTTCCTAATGTTGAAGAAATTCAAAGTTGCTAGACTTAATATATTCTGATGTATGTGACATACATAGTACACCATCTATAGGAGACAATAAATATTTTATAACATTTATTGATGATTATAGTAGGTACTATTATGTTTATTTGTTGAATTCCAAAGATAAGGCAATGGTTAAGTTTCGGGCCTATAAGGCAGAAACTGAATTGCAATGTGAGACCTTTATAAAATGTTTAAGGTCTAATAGGGGAGGAGAGTACTATGATCTAAAGTACTTTGAATCCACTGGAATAGTCCATGAGACTACTGCCTCTTATACACTACAACAAAATGGTGTGGCTGAGCGTAAAAATCGCGTTTTAACCGAAATGGTTAATGCTATGCTATCAAACTCTGGTTTGAGTAGCGGATTGTGGGGAGAGGCATTGCTGACTGCATGCCATATTTTGAACATAATTCCACAAAAGAGGAATAAAGTCACCCCATATGAGCTTTGGAATAAGCGAAAACCAAATCTTAATTATTTAAGAGTTTGGGGCTGTAGAGCAGTAGTAAAAGTACCTGAACCCAAAAAGAGAAAATTGGGTGAAAGGGGAGTGGAGTGCATATTTATTGGATATGCACAACACAGTAAGGCATATAGATTCATGGTGATTGAGCCTAATAATTCGATTTCAGTAAACACTGTAATTGAATCAAGGGATGCAATCTTTGATGAGACAAGATTTAAATCTATTACTAAAAGTATTCCTGAAGAAAACCAAAAAGGGAAGGAAGTCTTAGAAATTGAAAATGACAACGAAATAGTAGAAGTTCCTGAACTTCGAAGGACCAAACGAGCTCAAAAAATTAAGTCATTTGGTTCTGATTTCTATACATTCATAGTTGAAGGAAGTAGAGAAACAGTAACTAGACAAATTCCGTTTTGTTTTAATACGGATGTTGATCCTCAAACAGTAGAGGAGGCAATGAAAGAAAGAGATGCAGCTTTTTGGAAAGAGGCATTAAATGATGAGATGGATTCAATAATGAGAAATAACACTTGGGAGTTAGTTGATCTACCTTCTGGGTGTAAACTAATTAAATGCAAATTTCTCTTCAAAAGGAAAAGAAAAGTTGATGGATCCATTGAAAAACACAAAGTGAGACTGGTTGCTAAGGGTTTCACCCAAAAGCATGGAATAGACTATTTCGATACCTATTTACCAGTAGCTAGAATTGCTACTATCAGATTGCTTATTGCAATTGCAGACATAAACAAGCTGGTCATCCACCAAATGGACGTTAAAACAGCGTTCCTAAATGGAGAATTGGATGAGGAAATATACATGGAACAACCTGAAGGGTTTATTATGCCTGGTCATGAGAATAAAGTGTGTAGATTGTAAAAATCATTGTACGCTTTAAAGCAAGCACCAAAACAGTGGCACCAAAAATTTGACTAGGTTGTACTTGCTTTTGGATTCAAAATAAATGAATCTGATAAATGTGTATATAGCAAGTTTGATGGAAAAGGCAATAGTGTCATTATCTGTCTTTACGTAGATGACATGCTGATTTTTGGAACTGACTTGGAACAAGTTTAGTTGACCAAAAGGTTTCTTTCAAGCCAGTTTGAAATGAAAGATATGGGGCAAGCTGATGTCATACTTGGAATTCTGATTGTAATAGATGAGGGGAGTATTACTCTAACTCAATCTCATTATATTGAGAAAGTTCTCAATAGATTCAATCATTTGAATTGTGCCCCTGTTTCCACCCCGCTAGATTCAAGTATTGAGCTAGTGAAAAATACAGGCAATCCAGTTTCACAACTGGAGTATTCTAGATTAATTGGATGATTAATGTATGCAATGACATGCACTAGGCCAGATATTGCCTTGGCAGTAGACAAGTTAAGCAGATTTACAATTAATCCAAGTGAGTTGCATTGGTTTGCAATTCGAAGAGTTTTGAAATATTTGAAGAAAACAATTAATTATGGCTTATGATATAGTGGATATCCTTCAGTTTTAGAAGGACTTTTGGATGCAAGTTGGATTGTGAAAGATCAAGATCATGCACCTACAAGTGGGTGGATTTTCACACTTGCTGGAGGAGCAATCTCGTGGGCTTCAAAGAAACAAACTTTAATGGCTGGTTCTACCATGAAATCAGAGTTTATTGTGCTGGCCTCGGCTTCAAAAGAAACTGAATGGCTACGTGAATTATTACACGAGATATCATTGTGGCCTAAACCGATAGCTCCAATCTCTATCCATTGTGATAATGAGACCACATTAGCAAGGGCTTATAGCCAAGTGTACAATAGTAAATCCAGACATATTGGACAGAGACACTGTTGTGTCAGAGAATTGATAACAAGTGGAGTTATCACAATTAACTACGTGAGATCTAGTCAAAATTTGGCAGATCCCCTTACTAAAGGATTGCCAAGAGATTTGGTGAATAAAACATCAAGGGGGATGGGTCTCAAGCTCATGAATTATAGGTCACCAATAGTGAAAACTCAACTCGACACCTAACATTACGTTAAGTCTTGAGTTCAATGCAGTCAAATTCATTATAGGTGTGGCTGTGAGCACTAAATTTTAATAATCATCCCAAGTTTGTTAGTGCTCGGCACCTACATGTAAAGAGAGGAGGTTGAGATGATCTCTTAATAGTCTTCTAAAGGTACTTAAATTGCGGGGGTACTAGAATGGAGACTAGCTATGTGGATGTGAAGTGCGGCCGCTTCAAGGAGTTCAAGGGTTTGGCTCCAAAGACATTCAAGAGAAGATACGGGACACAAGGCCAATGTTGAATGTGTCAGAATATTTATGGCTATTTGCTGGTGTAAGTTATATGCGTGATATGTTTATGCTACATATCGAATAAAATCATTGGTTCAAAGTGTATCTACCATGTAATTCTGATATGATGTAATGAACTTTTCACAAGTTAGTGGTTCAAATCGCAAGATACCATTAGTTATGCATATAATGTTTGAGATTTCGTGGATTGAATGATCTAAATATTTTGAAAATAGCGGGGGATTGTTATACATTTTCAAATTAAATGGATAGTTAGTAGAGTGGCTTAATGGGTGCAGTTGAAATGGCTCTGTAGAGTGGCTTAATGGGTGCAGTTGAAACGACTCTCCGTTAAGGAATTATTGAAACGGCTCTCCATTAAGGAATTATTGAAACTGCTCTCCATTAAGGAATTATTGAAACTGCAAATGAATTAATTGCTACATTATTTCATTGCATCAATGCTTGACCCCATTTTCACCTCAATTGGTCATGACCCGTGCTCTATAAAAGGGGAGGTTTGGGGAGGAAGTAGAAATCTCAAAATTCACTAGCAATTGCTCTTGTTTTTCATCTTTCACTACTGCAAAGTGAAAGGTGGTATACTTCATCGTATCCTTTAGGATATTTGCTGACTCTTGCAGTGTAGAGAGCAAAACTTCCTTTAGGAAAGTGGCAGTGTTACACGCTTTGAAGTCTTTGCAATTCTCCTGTTCTAACAGATACGACGCTCATTGTAGTTGTCAGTTGCCTTTTTAAGTTCTTCTGAAGTGAAAATCTTGATTGTATCAACCAAGCGGTCATGAGAAGAAAGTTGTTGTCGTAAGAACATACCGCCATTTTGTTGGAAGAACTTCTCCCTTAATTTCATAAGCTTCCCTTTTTGTAAAGAGCAAAATACAACAGAGCTGCCAATCAAAACAAATAGAACCACAAAACTGGTACCTATACATGAAAGTCGAAAAGATGTGGATATAATTAGGTGGATTCGATATATGGCAACAAAACTAAACATTTCGAAATGATGTATTGGAACAGGGAAACTCAGGCTATTTCATAATATTGTGATTAAAAACAGCTTTTTTGAATCATTAAGCCAATTCTTCATGTGGTGTATATATATATAAGAATTGATTTAATGGTAAACATAGATTTTATTGTTGGAGATCTTGAATTCCATTCCATACATTACATATGTTTTTAGTAAAAAAACTTATACAATTTATTGTGAAAATGTCTAACAAATGCCTCAATTTCAGGGACTTGGGGACTTAATTACATTAATTGCTTGACATAAAAACAAAGATATAACTTTATGTGTTGTTTGGATTTTCTTTTTGCTGTCTTTTTTCTAACAAGGTTATTACACCCAAACCTCACATTTTACCTGATAACTGTAAAAGTTGGGTGTATTTAATCAAAACTGTTAATTCCTTTGTCTTATATATTGAAACTTTTGTTTGATCTTTATCTTTTTTATGGGAAAAGTAGGTCCTCCTAGTTATCCTTTGGGGGTTTGAGCAGTAACATTTAAAAGCATTTCTATGAAACTTTCTAAACTTGAGAAAAAATTGCACCTTGAATATTATCGTCCCGCATCCAATATTGACATTGTTACCTGATTAAAACTAGTATTACTAGGATTAGTCTCAAGAGCGGGAATAGGCATTTCCCCCAATAAACGAGTGGTTTCTTCATGGTCTTGTTCCATCCATGCGTGTTTCTTTGACACTCGCAATCCTTCTAGCTCCATTGCCACTTCCTTCATTGTTTGCCTTTCTTCACCATTTACTCGTAAGCATCGCCTTGCGAGGCTAGCAACTTCATGAATTTCTTCAAGATCTTCTTCTTCTTGTACAATTCTTTCATCCAGGAGTTCCATTAGACGTTTCTCTTTCATTGATGAAACGAAATACATAGCTAGATTTCTTTGCTCTTCAGGTTGCTCTAAAGATAGAACTTTTCTCGCTGTCAACAACTCTACAAGAACCACGCCGAAACTATAAACATCGCTTTTATCTGTGAGTAGGCTTGTGTGCAAGTATTCTGGGTCCAAGTATCCCATTGTTCCTTGAACTAAAGTTGAAAGTTGAGTTTGATCAAATGCAACCAACCTTGAAGCTCCAAAATCTGAAACTTTTGCAGTGTAGTTTTCATCTAACAATATATTAGTCGACTTCACATCCCTATGAATGATAGGTTGAGAAGCAGCCGAGTGCAAGTAGGCAAGCGCTCCGGCAGTTTCAGAAGCTATTATCAAACGATTCCTCCATGAAAACGAATTTTTGTGTTTTTGATTATGAATGTGGTGGTGTAGGGTTCCATTTGTGATGTACTCGTAAACAAGTAACGGAACTTCGGTTTCCAAACAACATCCCAAAAGTTTCACCACGTTTCTGTGGTTGATCTGGGAAAGGATAAGAACTTCATTTATAAATTGTTCAATCTGAGCTTTGTCGATTACCTTAGATTTCTTAATAGCCACCACTCTATCATCGACGGGAATTCCCTTATATACAAGTGCCATAGCCTCCACGACCAAGGATACGACGCTCGTTGTAGTTGTCAGTAGCCTTTTTAAGTTCTTCTGAAGTGAAAATCTTGATTGTATCAACCAAGCGGTCATGAGAAGAAAGTTGTTGTCGTAAGAACATACCGCCATTTTGTTGGAAGAACTTCTCCCTTAATTTCATAAGCTTCCTTTTTTGTAAAGCGCAAAATACAACAGAGCTACCAATCAAAACTAGTAGAACCCCAAAACTGGTACCTATACATTAAAGTCGAAAAGATGTGGATACAATTAGGTGGATTCGATATTTGGCAACAAATCTAAACATGTCGAACTGATGTTTTGAATATTGTGATTCAAAACAGCTTTTTTGAATCATTAAGCCAATTCTTCATGTGGTTATTATAGGATGGCAAATTCAGATTGATTAATTACCTAAGATGAGTTGTGTGAGAGGGAAGTCTTTCTTGAAGGGTGTGCAGCCTGATCCCCCTTTCGTAGCATTTACGCCATTTCCATAATACCCCGAAGGACAAGAGAAGTTGTAGCTACCTTCTGTGTTATTGCAAATTGCTACACAAGAATTCTTTTCTGGATCTGCACATTCATCCACATCTTCACAGCACAAAAATTGTTATTGTTTAGTACATCTAGAATGAATTTAATAGTTGCTGCCAGAAGTTTCATTTCTTTATAACTTAGTTCTTGTACTAATTAACTAATACCTTTGCATCCATCTAGGAGATATGGGTTCCCTTCAAACCCTTGCTTACAGAGGCAATGATATCCTGGCGCATTCTCAGAGTCAGAACAATTGGTGTTTCTTCCACAAGCATCGACTTCTGTCTGATTCGCTTGTAACGCTTCCTTGCAAGTGAGATTTCCAATACCCCAGTCTACCACCACTGGGGGAGCTGGAAGATTTTGACCATTATCTGGGTAAATATGATTGTACTCAACTCTGTTAGGAAAATCCCACAAGTCTGATGCGTAAAATTTGAACCACTGAATATCGGCAAGGAACGCGTAGCTGCATCGACTGAAATTCCAACTCTTAGAATGATTATAATAGCTGGCAAAGCCGATATTTTTGGAGTTGATGCCCTTCGGGATAGCGGTCTCACAGCAACCTATGCCAGTGCAGGATCCATTGATAACGCTTTTAACATCAGTACAGTAGGAAATACAGCCAGTCTGAAAGCTCTTCCCACTTGTATCCATCAGAATTGCTTGTGTGTCGCAACCAATAGCTATGAACTTGTTGCGAATGTTGGAGACCTTGTAGTCATCTTTTAAATTGAGCCACAAGTAGAACCTGTCATCGGTGACAGTGCCGTTGATGGTGTGGCATTGCCTCGAAATCCATAGAAGAAGTGTTAGTTGTCCTTGCGATAAGGATATGTCGATTATTGGAGTCGAATTATCTCCTTCAGTGAGAAGGAGAGGAGGATCGAATGTGGTGTTGCAGACGAGACCGAAAGGGTATGGTATGCTGACATTACCACACTTGTCTTGGCAGCCTTTTTTTGTAATTGGAAGTGGCAATGTTGTTGCGCCTAGGGGTGCACACGGATTGCACTAATCCACGAATCTGGTCCAATTCGGACCAATTATCACTAATTGGATCAATTTTTTGATCATTTGGACTGGATTGGATTGAAAAATCATTAATCTGGCTGGATTGGATCGGATTACGGATCCTACATTAAAAAACTGCAGATCCAATCCGATTCAATCCGTTTAATACATTAACACATATACATATATTTCATCTATGTACTATAGTATCTTAATTAGCATCAAATCAAACTATCAACTCTAAACTAAAATATCTAAAAGACTATACTTGTTCTTAACTCTTTTCTTATGCTTTCAACTTTTTTATTGTAGGTTGTATGTTCAATGTACATTTTTTTGTTCTTTTGTAAGAATGTGTGGTGAAGATTTGTGGATTACACATTTATTTATGTAGGAACTTATATTTTGAAGGTTATTGTGATAACAATTTTGTGGAAAATTTGCTATATATAAATTTGTGGAATGTATGTTGTAAAATTGTCATTCATGAGATATATAATTCTTGTGATTCATTTGATTAAATATAATTTCATAAATTTTAGATAAAAAAAAAACGTCAATCCTCAGAACTCGATCCAATCCGCTCCGCATTTTGCAAATTGGATTGAGTTGGATTGATGAATTATTTGGATTGGATTGAATTATAATTTTTCAATCTACAGTAATTGGATTGGATTGCGGATTGACCATAATTGGACTGGATCCAATCCGTGTGCACCCCTAGTTCTGCTGCTAGAAACCATGCTACAAAGAGATTAGCCAACAGAGTAATCCAGAGCATTTTTTATATCATGTAAAGGCTTGGTCTTGCTTTGATAGAGATACAAACAAAGAAGAGTTCTAGCTTGGTCAACGATTTGATAAAAATTAATTTTTCATGTGTTGTTAAGACATTAATTTCATCTTCCGAATTTGAGGTAGATGTATATGTATTTTGCATCTCAATTGAGATGCAACTTTAGTGTAAGGATCGAGATCAAGAGAGAAAATGTAAATTGGATTCTTATGATAGAGAGAATGACAAAAATAATCTATGATGTAAGGATCGAGATAGAGAATTAATAAAGAAAATGATAGATGAGATCAAGAGAGAAAAGAGAAGTCTCAGAGAATTTTTTTGAAGTATCACCTTTGAATGCCTCTAGTTCATTCGATCCTTGTTATTTATTGATAAAACTTGTGGATACAGACAAGAGTGACCATCATTACAACAACTTGTAACAACTTTAATAAAGTTGATACATTACTGATAAAGATGACTCGACACGACATAAAAATGTTACAAAGATGACATAAAGATAACACAACATAAAGTTGACACGACCTAAAGATGAAATAAAGGTGAAAGATGACAACCTGAGTGACATAAAGACGCATCTACTTTTTCTTAAAGAATATTCTTCGTACAATAATTTACATAACAAAACAAAATAAAATAGTGGCTTCTTTTTGTCATATTACAAATTATTAACTGGATGATTTTGGATGATTATAATTCTTGATAAGCTTGAATTATTAGCAGACAAAAAGGGTCTAGGGCATGGGCCTGAATGAACATAATAGGCATGGGCCTGAGCCCGGTATAAACCTGGTGATGGCAGGCAGGTTCTTGAGGCATAAGCCTGAATTAACGTAATTGGCATGTGCATGAATTAATATAAGTCAATAATATACTCAAGGGAGCCTGTGCTTCCTTCATGCTCTGAATTATTTTTTGATGTAGCAGACTAAATTTCTTCAATTCTTTGAAGTCTCTCATTGATTTTCTTGGATTCTTCCTGCATTTTCTTTAATTCTTAAAGAATAAGACTTGACGTGTCTAAAAGGGCTTCGGATGATGATGATGATGATGATGATGATGATACTTGTTATTAATAGATAAAACTTGTGTATACAGACAAAAGTGACCATTATTACAACAACTTGTAACAACTTTAATAAAGTTGATACATTACAAATAAAGATGACTCGACAAGACATAAAAATGATATAAAGATGACATAAAGATGACTCGACACGACATAAAGATTGACGAACATTGGAAATGAACAACTCTATTAATAGGCGTTGTTGTTTGATTATGTATTTGAAATCCTAAAAAATTTATAGTTATTTAAAAACGTTTTATTTTCCGCTGAGATAATACTAATCCATTTTTTATTATTATAGATTGAAATGTATACAAATGTTTCCAATGTTCGTCAATCGATTTAGAAAAAATAATTAAATTAGAAGATGAAAATATAAATTCTGAAAATTTAAAAACAGAACAAATTCCATAATCAATTAATAGATAAAAAAACAGTTACAAAAATTTTTAGGCTGTCTAAATTATTTATCAGATTTTTATAAAAATTCTGCAATACATAAAAAATGTCTTTTAGACCTTCTTAAAAAGGATAAAAAATTCATTTAGACCCCTACTCATACAGAAGCAATACAAAAAATTAAATCAAAAGTAAAAGCTCTCCCATGTTTACATTTAGCCAATTCTACTTATCAAAAAATTATTCAAACAGATGCCTCTGATATAGGTTATGGTGGAATATTACTTCAAATAACCCTAGAAGGAAATGAACAACTTGTGTGATATACATCAAAACTTTGGAATAACACCCAAAAGAATTATGCTACGGTGAAAAAAGAAATTCTTGCAATTGTTTTATCAGTTCAAAATTTTCAAGCAGATATTTTGAATCAAAAGTTTTTAATAAGGGTTGATTGTAAATCAGCAAAAGAAATACTTTTGAAAGACATAAAAAATTTAGTTTCAAAACAAATGTTTGCCAGATGGCAAGCTATTTTAAAAAATTTTTATTTTGATATCGAATATATAAAAGGAGAAAATAACTTCCTTCCTGATTTCTTATCCAGAGAATTCCTTGTAATACCATAAAATAATTATTTGTTTCAGATTGTCATGGATAAATGTAAATCTCTCTTCACTTATCAGAGGAAAAATGTCTCAACCCAAAATAAATTTCTCCATTATTCAATTTGTAGAACTACCCAGCCTCAAATTCTGAACAAAAATCCAGTTATTAGTTGAAAAGCTATTTTTTTTGTTTATCTTTTGGATTATCATCGTCATAGCCTCACTTTAGATAATCAAGTCAATACCATTATTCTCAATCCTCATAACTTCATCCCAAGATGACCAAATGCCTTAATGAAATTTTATAAAGCTTTACTCTCACAAATAGGCTCAGTGATTTTTTATCATTTCAAAAAGCCTAATTCAGAACAAATTGCTTATTTAGAATTCAAAATCCAGAGAGTTTTATCAAGTGAGGAATGGTCTAAGCAACAAGGTTTAGTTAAAATGCCTTGTCATTTTCATCAGCCAATAGCCTTAAAAAATATCAGAAATTCGGAAGAACAGACAATAATACACGTAAGTTATAATGATTATATTGAAACATGAAAGGTCATATTGTTCTACAATAAGCTAGCAGAAGGACATTCATGGTACATTACGTATAAAACATCAATAGGAATAAATTTTTCTCCATGGTTTCATCATGAATGGTTACCCAGATTTGGTCCAACTGAAGCAATTTTTCCTCCTGAAGTCAAGGCTCTTTATGAAAAAGAAGGGTTAAATTTGTTTTTGTTTATCTTCAAGTAAACTATCCTGCGGATACTGAAATGGAACGACAATACCGCAACAATTAAAGATTTAGAAGGAAATCCAGCTACACATTTGGTTCGAGAAATTTATATTAAATGGTAGGATAAGTTTGATGTTACTTCAATCAAAAAAGAAAGTTTTAAACAAATTGAACAACATCTTTCTCCATCATTCAGCAAAATTTCGAAGTCTTATAAAGAAGCGTCCTGACGCGTGTCGAACGTGTCAATAAAATATATAATACCTAAACCAACTATTTTGTAGATAGCGGTAAAGGGTCGATCCCATAGAGATTAGTTTCTTTCTTAGGTGAGAAAAATACAAAAAAAGGAAATTAGGGTTTTAGATAGAATGTGTAAATATATTGAAAATACAGAAATTAAATGAGAGAATATCTAATATGAATAAAAAGTCTAGGTATTCAGTTTCACAGTCTCGCCATACAACTTAGGATTGATTTTATTAATTGTCGGTTTATAAAAAAATATGAAACTAATCTATGATCTAGTGCAGCTATAGATCCGGTGACGCACTCGGTTCCTTGCACTTCCTGATCTCGATAGCCAAGGTAGGACCGTTGACTACTTCCCTAACCAAACACACAACCTGATCGCTAATACTCCAGATTTAACGCATTGGCCTCATTACCTTGATTTGTGAATGCACTACACCTAAACAATCGAATCGCTAGTACTCCCGATTTAGCATAGATCCCTAAGGTATTTGACCGGTCCCAAACTAGTGTGGTCTTATTGCCTAAGGACTGGTGCTTACGACTCACTGACATGTAATCAAAGTTTAAACTAGTGTTTAACTTCAATTATTCAAACAATACCAAAGAAAATAAAATCATAGAAAATAATTAATAATAATTAAAAATAAAAAAACCTAATAAAAAATTATCAAGTCGTAGGCTTGACTGATCCACCTTCAACCTAGAGGAGAAGCTAGCTAGACATAATTAAAAAACAAAACTAAAAGAAAAATAAATAAATAATAGATCCTCCTCTTTTTATCCTTAAGTCCTAATATATATATATATATATATATATATATATATATTCCTCAAATTTGGTCTATGGAGGAGGGAAAAATCAATTTTCGTAATTTTCGGAGTGATTTTCGCATCCGGGAGTGTTTTAGGCATTTTGTGTACTTTAGGACACTTGGCAGCGCTGGATTGGTGGAGTGGTTGAAGCACGCTGACGAGTCGAGCTGGGATTGGGCGAGAGGATGAGCTGTGTCGTGCTGGTGAAGGGCATTTGTGCGACACTTGTCCGCAAAAAGGAGCGCTTTCGCTCGAGAGAACGTGGAAGTGATTGGAACAAACATGTGGCATGTTCTCATTGTACTGGAAGAGCTGTACTGATGTAGTGAGGAGAGGTAGGTGGACGACACCTAGCCACAACAGCACACCCGAGAGAATTGTGGAGAAGATTGGGCCGACGTGTCGCAAGCAAAGTGGTGGAGATGATATTCGAACTAAAGATATGGCTGTGATTGGTACTGCAATTTTGAGCCCCTTAAGGTCTGAATTTCATGATGCTTTTTAGAGAAGAAAATGTCCTCGAAGTCTTCTTTCCAACAAGACAAACGGCGAGTCATTCTGACTTCGATTGTGAAAGTTACGCCTTCTGAACTAAACAACTGTCAATTAGGTCCAAAATACACTTTCGATCCCAAAAATCACTAGACTCATATAAAATCCCTGAAAAATATAAAACACACATTTATCACTTTAAAACAAGATAAATATAATCCATTAACTACTAATAACCTACACTAAATCATGCCTAAATGGATACTCATCACATCCTTAAAAATAAATGAAATGAAACATGAACCAATCAAGAATGTGAATCTTTTTCAAGTATCACCATCATCATCATCCGAAGCCCCTTTAGACACATCAAGTCTCATTCTTCAAGAATTAAAGAAAATGTTGACAGAATCCAAAAAAATCAATGAGAGACTTCAAAGAATTGAAGAAACTCAGTCTGCTACATCAAAAAATAATTCAGAACATGAAGGAAGCTCAGGCTCCCTTGAGTATATTATTGACTTATATTAATTCCGGCCCATGCCAATTACGTTAATTCAGACCCATGCCTCCAAGCCCTGCCTGCCATCACCAGGCTTATGCCTGCTTCAGGCCCATGCCAATTATGTTCATTCAGGCCCATGCCCCCAGACCCTTTTTACCTGCCAATAATTAAAGCTTATCAAGAATCATAATCATCCATAATCATCTAGTCAATAATTTTGTAATGAGACAAAAAGAAGTCACTATTTTATTTTGTTTTGTTATGTAAATTATTGTACAAATGATCTACTTTAAGAAAAAGTAGATGTGTCTTTATGTCACTCAGGTTGTCATCTTTCAACCTTTATTTCATCTTTAGGTCGTGTCAACTTTATGTTGTGTCATCTTTATGTTATGTCGAGTCATCTTTATGACATCTTTATGTCGTGTCGAGTCATCTTTATTAATGTATCAACTTTATTAAAGTTGTTACAAGTTGTAATAATGGTAACTCTTTTCTGTATACACAAATTTTATCTATAAATTTTATCTTTTCTGTATACTCTAAGACTTCTCTTTTCTCCCTTGATCTCATCTATCATTTTCTTCATTAAT
The DNA here is from genome assembly GCA_039657345.1 of Stephania japonica. Classification (NCBI taxonomy): domain Eukaryota; kingdom Viridiplantae; phylum Streptophyta; class Magnoliopsida; order Ranunculales; family Menispermaceae; genus Stephania; species Stephania japonica. Next base: position 10,514,189 of record CM077564.1, on the reverse strand, counting down.
TCTCTATCTCGATCCTTACATCATAAATTATTTTTATCGTTCTCTCTATCATAAGAATCTAATTTACATTTTCTCTCTTGATCTCGATCCTTACACCAACGTTGCATCTCAATTGATATCAGAGCCTACTCAAAACACATCATCTTCTTGTGAATCAAGTTCTTCATCATCTTCTCCTGTAAGTATTATGATTTCAAATTTGAATATGTTTTTCATTATGATTTCGAAAAGGATTTTAAAAACTTACTGCTATGAAAATTCTTTTAAAAGCTAATTTTGTTTTCTTTCTATTAATTCATCATGTGTTTAACCTTCGGAATTTGTGTTAGGAGCTTTCCTAGTCACGTTGTAAGGCTAGCAAATGGAGTGTAAGTCTAGCAGTAAATTGTTGACCAAGCTAGAACTCTAAGAACCTAGGTAAGACCAGGGCCGATTTTGTTATTCTGGAGGCCTAGGGCGAAATAAAAATTTGGGGCCTTTATATTTGACTTCCTAAAATAATTTTTTTGTGAATATATATAGTTACAACAACAAAACCGTAATCCCAAATTAGTTGGGTTAGCTAAATAGATTAAAAAAAAAAAACTCCATTCTGTTAGATTTTTAGTGCAATTGATAGTGAGTTTTTTTTACTTATAGTTAAGTTTACATATTGTGAAAAAAAAAATTACATATATTGCTAACTATTCTCCAACTCAAATTTAATTTTTAAGAAAATTGTTTTGATTTGGTTTTATTAAATTTAGTTGGTGGAGATGTAAACTTTTTTTATTTATTATTATTTATTTATTGAGACCAAAAATTTATTTATTTTGAGATTGTAGAAAAAACGCATTTAAAGGAGTAGACATAAAATATAAAAGAAATTATTGTGTTACCAACAAAAAAAAAAGAAAGATTGTGTGACATTCAACATGCAATCAATGATTTAGTTATTAAGATCTATTTTAATATACATTGAGATGAGTACTTACATATTACAATGAGTTTTCATAAATGAACCCCAATAAATTTGTACAAAGATCATACTTTAACAATATCCCACTAATGCCCAATCTCATAAAAAAAATTGCAGCATGGCTAAAAATATAGGGGGGCCTTGGGTGTGGGTGGGGCCTGGGGCGGTTGCCCGCCCCGCCCATGCCCAGCTGACGCGTGTCGAGCGCGTCAAAATAAATTTATATCCCGATGAGATTACCAATAACTACAAAAACTGCAGTAGTGGCAAGTACGGGGTCGAACCACGAAGACCAAGTTTTCAACTTAGATTACTAACCTAAAACTAACCTAGAGTGTTCAAGAAAATGTCTCTAATTTTGCTAAAAATAATAATTAAAACACAATGTAAATAAATCAATTAAAATGGAAAAGAACAACCCAAACCATCGTTTCACAAATCTTTTCAATTTGGCATAATTTTAAATAAGTCCTCAATCTAATCAAAGCATGCAAATCACGAGTAATTTAGTGTAGTTATAGACCCGGTAATGTACGCGGTCTTCGCACTTACGATGTCGGTAGCCAAGGTACGACCGTTGACTACTTTCACGACCAATTACGCAACCCGATCGCTAGTGCTCCAGATTTAACGCATTGATCGCATTACATCGATTAATGAAGGCGCTACACCTAGACAACCGGATCGCTAGTGCTCCCGATTTAGCCTAGATCCCTAAGGTATTTGATCGGTCCCAAAAGGTTCTAATCAATTGGTACGGTCAATTGCCACTAGTGTGGTCTTATTGCACAAACATGGGTGCTTACGACTCACTGGCATATGAATTGAAGTTTAAACTAGTGTTTAACTCCAATTGTTAAAATAATACCAAAGAAAATAAATTACTATGAAAAACAAATTAAATAAATAATAAAATAGATCTCACATATGTTTTATGCCAAAAAGAATGATTTGATCCACTTCCGGTTCAGACTGGTGAGTTTAGCCGGCCATCGACTTCATAAACTCCATTAAAATCCAAAAACAAAGTGTAGAAGAAAAGGAGAGAAAAAAATAAAAAACACAGAGAAAAGGAGAAAACAATCTGTCTCGACCTCCCGTCAAAAACCCTAATTAATACTCTTAAATTTGGGTCCCCAGAGGTGAGAGAAACTATTTTTCATAATTTTTGGCGTCCAGGACACGTGGCAGCATGTGATTGGTGGAAAAACTGGTGTCGCTGACGTGGCGGGCGCTGATTGGCTGGAAAAGGCTTGCGTGACGTGCTGGACGTGGAGGCTGCGACACGTGGCGTCTTCTGGTTCACTGGAAGATATATGAATGATGCGCTGGACGAATGGGCGATCGCCATGTGGCAATGACGTGGCGGGCAAGAATCGCGCGTTCATCACCGAAAATCTGGGAGTGCGGTTGACGCGAATCTCGAGGCAGATCGGGCGGTCGGAGCGAGGCGCCGAGTTGTGTGTTGCGTGCGTGCGCGCGCTGCACGTGCGAGCTGCAGATGTGGCGTCTCGCGATTGGTTGGGCGGCTGTCAGTGACGTGGGCGGTCCAATGGGACGCCGACACGTGGCATTTTCGAATTCCACTTCACCTACTCTTGTGTACGCCCCAAAATAAATCCTCGGTGTCCGATTTCTTCAAGTAAATACTCTATTTTGAGTATTTTTTCGCCCCGGATCCAACCGTGCACCCAAAAAGTCCTGAAAATGACAAATAGAGATAATTAGGCCCATAATTCGGAGAATCAACACTAAAATCTATAAATAAACTATATATATTATGCATAAATAACAACTTATCAAATACCCCCAAACTTAGGACTTTGCACGTCCCGAGCAAAGGTGTAAATGACACACAAACAAACAAACTAGACTCCTACTATAACTATGCACTGACTCTACTAAACTATACCTGATTCAAAAGTTCATGGAGTTCCTTTGGTTTACATAGTTGCCAAGTTAACAAGCCACTCAAGAAATTTCGGAGTTATGATATGTCAAGACTCGCAACTCAAACACAATTAAGATCACATTTTCAAGACAAAGATGCAATCAAGACAAATGCCATCAACTACTCATGGGTTTTCTTGGTCTATACATTAAAGCACGCAAGTTTAAAATCCTACTAAATTTTAGTGAAAGCACTCGAGCTATATCTTTTTTATTTGAGGAGTTTTCATAAACTTCCGCCTTTATTCTTTATTCTCTTTTTTTTTTCTATTCCTTTCTCCATTTTTTTTTTTTCAAGTAAAACGGTCCCTGCTCCATTTCCTATGGACCGATTTTCTCACTTTTTCCCACCACAAGTTTCCCTGCTCCATTTCCTATGAAAACTTGTGGGACTCTCAATATTAAGAAAACTCCTGATAGCCCTTCTCACTTTCACTATAATCAAGCAAATTCCTCAATGTAGGTTAAAATACGATCACTTGCACCATTTTGACCGTCTACCCATTTTGGTATCTAGCACAAGTTCAACCAACATACTAAGTCTCTAATCATGAATTCCTAAGAATCTTTGGGCTACGACTTGATTGAGTGTTTCTCCTAATTTCTCCTAAGTTTCAAGTCAACAGCAACCATAAAATACTCATCCATAACCAAAGGCATGAAACAAAATCTCGGGTGACTCAGACCATAAAGACTACACCGAAAACATGCATGAAAGTGTATCAACTCCTAATGGAATGAGAAAGTGTGATATGGAATGAAAAGAAATGGAAGAAATGGATGAGCAATATATATCAAACACCACCAATACCATCCTCTAACCACATGTAGCCGCATATATATAAAAAATTTAAACGATCTCACTGCGGTCTTTCGCATAGAACACCATCCAACTCAATCCACAAGTCCTAAAGTACCCCCAAACTTATTTCGAACCTTGTCCTCAAGGTTCAAGACAGGTTAGGAGGCATACATGAACATACAAGATGGTAAAAAAACATGGTAGATATAGAAGCAAGGAAATGATACAAAATCATGCATAAAACTGACACTAATCCTAAATCCACAAACGAAATGAAGATGGGTAACCTTACCAGATCGCAATGTGACTAACCATACGTACAGACATGTGAGGAGCCATCAGAGCAATACCGAGCTCTCAAAATCCAGTGTGCAAGGTAGAGGTTGCAACACCTGTAAAAAGTCACAATGAAGTAATAGTTAGAATACCACAGAAAAGACTAAAATAAAATCAAAGGGATAGAAGCTTGGGGTGCCTCCCAAGAGCGCCTTTTTTTAACGTCGTTGGCTCGACTGTTTGACTCTCTCTCAGTCAAGGTACTCTACAACTGCTAGAGTCTCGCTCTCGATCTCGTGCTGTGGGAAGTTCTCATAGAACGGCTTCAGTCGGTGCCCATTCACCTTGAAAACTTTCCCTGTATCCTTGCTCCTGATCTCAACTGCACCATGTCCAAACACATTAGTAACAACAAAAGGTCCGAGCCATCGTGACCTCAACTTCCCTGGATGGAGAGTTAATTTAGAATTATAAAGCAAGACTTTTTGACCGACTACGAAAGTCTTACGAGATAAGTTGCGATCGTGGAACGCCTAGGTTTTATCCTTATAAATTCGAGCGGACTCGTAGGCATCGTTCCGGATCTCCTCCAATTCTTGGAGGTCCAACTTTCTCTCTTTACCGGCTGCGTCGAGTTCCATGTTGAGCTGTTTGACAGCCCATAGAGATTTATGCTCTAACTCGACCGGCAAGTGGCACGATTTGCCAAAAATTAAGCGATACGGAGACATTTCGATTGGCGTTTTAAACGCCGTTCGATAAGCCCATACTGCGTCATCAAGGCGCGTGCTCCAGTCCTTCCGTGACGGGTTGACGGTCTTCTCCAAAATGGCTTTAATCTCCTGTTTGACACCTCCGCTTGGCCACCTTTGGTCCGAGGATGATAGGTCGTAGACGTACGGTGTGTAACATTATACTTACGCGGGAGATTTTCAACCATGCGGTTGCGAAATGGGTACCTCGATCACCGATCAAAGCCGTGGAGCGCCAAAAGTTGAAAAATTCGTGATTTCAAGAAATCGCATACAAGCGACGAATCATTGGTGCGAGTGGCTTTAACTTCCACCCATTTGGACACATAGTCCACCGCCGATAAGATATACGAGAAAACCATGTGACGGTGGAAATGGCCCCATGAAGTCGATCCCCAAACATCGAAAATCTCACTGAGAATAGGATCGAGGTCGGTGGCATTTGATTTCTGTGACTCAGGGTACCAGTCGACTGACATCTAGCACAGGTCTTGGAGTATATATATGAATCATGAAAAATGGTGGGCCAAGTATAGCCCGCTCTCCAAGACCTTCATAGATCCTACGTGGACCGAAATGGCCGCCGCAAGCGTATGAATGACAGAATGCCAATATAGATTGCGTCTCCGTCTGGGAAACACATCGACGAATAACCTGGTCTGAGCAAAACCTCCACAAGTATGGGTCATCCCATACATAGTATTTGGAATCACTCCGAACTTTATCCTTTTGGGCTCGCGTAAGATGAGGTGGAAACTCTCGTGTAACAAGGTAGTTTACCAGATCTGCAAACCAGGGGAGTTCCTCAGCAATTGCTAAGAGATGTTCATCAGGAAAATCATCTCGTAGCGGACGGAGTGCTTCACCATTCTCGATACGACCGAGATGGTCGACAACAAGATTTCGGCACCACTTTTATCTTTAATCTCGATGTCAAACTCTTGTAACAAGAGTATCCATCGAATGAGACGAGGCTTAGCTTCCTTTTTGGCCATAAGGTGTTTTAATGCAGCATGATCAGAGTAGACGACCACCGTAGTTCCTAAGAGATAAGGCCGAAACTTCTCCAAGGCGAAGACGACAGCTAGAAGCTCCTTCTCTGTAGTGGTGTAATTCAGTTGGGCAGGATCGAGAGTTCGGGAAGCGTAGTATATGACATGAGAAGCGTGCCCGACTCGTTGCCCAGCCACGGCACCCACGGCGTGGTTCGGCATCGCACATAATCTCAAAAGGTAGCTCCTGGGTTGGGAGCTCGAATCACTGGAGTAGAGATGAGAGAGTCTTTGAGCGCATCGAATGCACTCTTACATGCCTTATCAAGATCGAAAGGCACGTCCTTCTGAAGAAGGCGACAGAGGGGTTGTGCAATTTTGGAGAAATCCTTAATGAATCGCCGGTAGAATCCGGCATGGCCAAGAAATGATCGAATTTCTCGCACGGTCGTGGGGTAAGGCAACTTCGAATTACTTCAATTTTTGCTTAGGGTCTACCTCCACACCCCTAGCAGATACGATGTGACCCAAGATAAGACCTTGATCCACCATGAAGTGACATTTCTCGTAATTGAGGATCAAGTTCTTCCTGGATACATCGGTGAAGAACCTTAGTCAAGTGGCTAAGGCAAAGATCGAATGAATCACCGTAAACAAGTGAAGTCATCCATGAATACTTCGATGAAGTGCTCAACGAAGTCGAGAAGATGCTCATCATACACCTCGGAATGTAGGTGCATTGCACGGCCCAAATGGCATGCGCCGGTAGGCATAAGTACTAAAAGGACAAGTGAAGGTGGTCTTTTCTTGATCCTCAGGTGCTACGGGAATTTGGTGAAAACCAGAATACCCATCCAAGCAACAATAGTGAGACCTACCTGCTAAACGCTCTAGCATCGGTCAATGAAAGGCAATGGGAAGTGGTCTTTCCTAGTGGAAGCATTGAGCTTCCCTGTAATCAATGCAAACTCGCCATCCGTTTTGGATGCGAGTTGGGACTAACTCACCTTGTGAGTTTGTGACCACCTTGTGATCCCCGTTTTCTTGGGAACCACCCGAATGGGATCGACCCACTTCTTTGTCGGAGATCGGGTAGATCATCCCAGCGTCAAGGAGCTTCAGAATCTCCTTTTTAACCACATCCATCATTGGTGGGTTCAGTCTCCGTTGTGCTTCTCGTGAAGGTTTAGACCCTTCTTCCATATGTATCTGATGCATGCATGTGGAAGGGCTAAGACCTTTGATGTCGCAATCGTCCACCCTAGGGCTTCTTTGAACTCTTGAAGCACATGAATCAACTTCTCTTCCTCGGTAATGTGAGTTTGGTGGAGATGATCTTGGTAATGTATCATTCGCACCTAAAAACACATATTTGAGGTGGGTGGGCAATGGTTTGAGCTCCAGTGTGGGTGCTCGCACCATAGAGGGGAGAAGTGTAGAGTTCGAAGTAGGTAAGTCGAGATAAGCTAGGGTGGGAAAATAGAGTGGAGCGAGTCCAACTCGAGAGATCAGCTCCTCAATCTCAGTATCGAGGATGAAACATTGCTTTCGCAAGGAATTGGTGTCAAGATGATTCTCTAACACCACTTTCACATCGTCACCTTTCATGAGAAAGGTATCCTGGACAAGTGAGTCTACACTGTCGAAGGCAAACACCATAGAAGAGGCATCGCAGGGATGGCGCATCGCATCATAGATGTTGAACTTAATAAGTTCACCATCAAACTCCATGGTCAGAGCACCACTGTGAACATCAATCTTGGTCTTGGCGGTCTTAAGGAAAGGCCTGCCAAGCAAGACTGAGGAGAAATGGGGGCATGGCTGAGTCTTCATATCGATGATATAGAAGTCAGCAGGAAATATGAGCTCACTAACCTTCACTAGGATGTCTTCCAAGACACCCACAGGGCGAACGACAGATCGGTTAGCCAAATGTATGACAATCCCAGTATCCTTTAGAGGGCCAGCCTTCAATGTCTCATATATAGATAGTGGCATGACATTGATAGAGGCGCCGAGGTCGCACATAGCTTTCTGGATCTCAACTTCACCAATTGTGCAAGGGACAGTGAACATGCCGGGTCCTCACACTTGGTGGGCAACTTTTTGCGTAGGATAGCTGAGATGTTCTCACCTACAGTGATTTTCTCGTTGCCTTTGAGGCGACCTTTGTTGGTGCATAGGTCCTTGAGCAGCTTAGCATAGCGGGGCATATGTGCTAAGGCATCAAGAAGTGGGATGTTTATCGCCACTTTCCTCAAGATTTCCAGAATTTCCTTCTCTTCTCCCGCCTTTTATGTTGATTGAGGCGTTGAGGGAACGGGGGTAGAATCTTAAGAGAAGGTTGTGCTTCTTTATCCAGTCTACCGTTTCGGTGTGAGACGGTTGAACCTCGAGCTCCTGCTCGACTTCCTTGGATTTAGGGGCGGCCTCTTTAGGCTTAGGATCTTTAGGGGCCTCCTCCAACTCTTTGCCGCTACGAAGTGTGATAGCATTGACATTCGCATTTGGATTCGGGTGCGTTTGAGAAGGCAACCTGCCTTTCTCATCCGTCCGCCCAACTTGTAGGGCCAATTGCCCTAATTGCACCTCGAGACTTTTAATGCTAGAAGCATGACTCGTGATGGTTTCATTTTTGAGTTGGGTCAATTCTTTAGAGAATCTGTCTTGATTAGCAATGAGTGTCCTCATCATTTCCTCTAAAGATCCCGAATTTTGAGCGGGTTGGGGTTGTGGAGGGAGGGGTTGTCCCCTTGGAACATACTGTGAGAAGTTCTGATTTTGTGGTCCATAACTTAAATAGGGGCTTTTAACGGCATGATTGTAAGTGTTATTAAAATTATTGCCGTATTGATTCCTCGGTAGTCCTTGGAATCCGCCACCTAAAGCGTTCGCTTGCTCATTCTCGAACAAGGTAGGACATGAGTCAGTAGAGTGGTCCTTGGCTGTACAGAAGCCGCAAGCTTTAACTTGAGCTTTTCCCGAGGTGAGGAATCGCTCCATGAGATCAGTGAGTTTATCAAGCTTGCTATTGGCAAGAATTTGACCCTACTCCATCGAAAGACTTCGTGAAGGTCCGTCATCCTCGTCATCAATGTAATGACGTGACTGACTTGCTATAGAGTCGAACAGATCAAACATTTCCTTGGTGGTCTTACATCTGTAATCGCCTCCACAGGCATTGTCAATCATCCGTTTCTCCAGGGGTGTGAGTCCCATATAGAAGAAACGAATAATGGAGAGGTTGCTTTGGCCATGTTGGGGGCATTGCACAAGTAAGCGCTTATAACGACCACAATAATCGCCAAAAGATTCGCCCCGTTTCATTTTGATACTACATATCTCTCTAGTAAGGTGGGAAGCTCTAGATTCAGGGAAGAACTCTTTGAGGAATGCAGAAATCATGTCGTTCCAATTTGTAATGGAACCAGGGGGGAGATAGAAAAGCCAGTCTTGAGCTTTATCCTTTAGACAGAAAGGAAAAGCTGAGAGTTTGACTTCGTCTTCATCGACTCGAGGGGGAATCATGGTCCTACATTTAGAATGGAAGTCCTTGATGAAGGTGACTGGATCCTCACGATCCAGTCCATGAAAGACGGGGAGCAGGTTAATGAAACCTGATCTGAGCTCAAAATTGCCCTGTGGGCTGGATATGCGATGCGCAGTGTGGATGATGGGCTAGGAGATCCTGTATCCCATCATTCGCCATCCCAATGGTAATGCGATGGTCGGCCTGAGGTTGTGCCCAAGGATTAGCTTGTGGCCTTTGTGGATGAGGATCAACCACTCTTTGGTCGAATGGTTGATAGCGATGTCTTTGCGGGCCTTTGCTCATTGTTCCACCGGTGGACGTGGCTCGGCCTGGTGCGTCAAAGCTGTTGGGGAGGAGGAATAACTAGGGGTTCCTCCCGTCCCTCGCGTGGTGCAACGTGTGCATGTGGGTTCCGATGTGGTCGGCCATCGGAGGGTATGCTCGTCGTTCAATTGAACTCTAGAGGATTGGTTCCTCTCGCCTAGTTTCTTTTGAGTTCCGACGACAAGTCTTCTCGATCTCGGGATCAAAAGGGAGTAAAGATCCAGCGGACAACGATCGACGAAGGCGTGGGACATAAAAGTGAACACAAGAGAAATAAAAAAAAAAAAAAATAAAAAAAACTAAGTCAAAAAGAACTTGGTCCCCAAGCAACGGCGCCAAAATTTGATGCGTGTCGAGCGCGTCAAAATAAATTTATATCCCGATGAGATTACCAATAACTACAAAAGCTGCAGTAGTGGCAAGTACGGGTCGAACCACGAAGACCAAGTTTTCAACTTAGATTACTAACCTAAAACTAACCTAGAGTGTTCAAGAAAATGTCTCTAATTTTGCTAAAAATAATAATTAAAACACAATGTAAATAAATCAATTAAAATGGAAAAGAACAACCCAAACCATCGTTTCACAAATCTTTTCAATTTGGCATAATTTTAAATACAGTCCTCAATCTAATCAAAGCATGCAAATCACAAGTAATTTAGTGTAGTTATAGACCCGGTAATGTACGCGGGTCTTCGCACTTCCTGATGTCGGTAGCCAAGGTACGACCGTTGACTACTTTCCTGACCAATTACGCAACCTGATCGCTAGTGCTCCAGATTTAACGCATTGATCGCATTACATCGATTAATGAAGGCGCTACACCTAGACAACCGGATCGCTAGTGCTCCCGATTTAGCCTAGATCCCTAAGGTATTTGATCGGTCCCAAAAGGTTCTAATCAATTGGTACGGTCAATTGCCACTAGTGTGGTCTTATTGCACAAACATGGGTGCTTACGACTCACTGGCATATGAATTGAAGTTTAAACTAGTGTTTAACTCCAATTGTTAAAATAATACCAAAGAAAATAAATTACTATGAAAAACAAATTAAATAAATAATAAAATAGATCTCACATATGTTTTATGCCAAAAAGAATGATTTGATCCACTTCCGGTTCAGACTGGTGAGTTTAGCCGGCCATCGACTTCATAAACTCCATTAAAATCCAAAAACAAAGTGTAGAAGAAAAGGAGAGAAAAAAATAAAAAACACAGAGAAAAGGAGAAAACAATGCTCTCGACCTCCCGTCAAAAACCCTAATTAATACTCTTAAATTTGGGTCCCCGAGGTGAGAGAAACTATTTTTCATAATTTTTGGCGTCCAGGACACGTGGCAAGACATGTGATTGGTGGAAAACCGGTGTCGCCGACGCGCGGCGCCGATTGGCTGGAAAAGGCTTGCGTGACGTGCCGGACGTGGAGAGGCTGCGACACGTGGCGTCTTCTCGGTTCACTTGGAAGATATATGAATGATGCGCCGGACGAATGGGCGATCGCCATGTGGCAATGACGTGGCGGGCAAAAATCGCGCGTTCATCACCGAAAATCTGGGAGTGCGGTTGACGCGAATCTCGAGGCAGATCGGGCGGTCGGGAGCGAGGCGCCGAGTTGTGTGTCTCGCGTGGCGCGCCGCACGTGCGAGCTGCAGATGTGGCGTCTCGCGATTGGTTGGGCGGCCGTCGTGACGTGGGCGGTCCAATGGGACGCCGACACGTGGCATTTTCGAATTCCACTTCACCTACTCTTGTGTACGCCCCAAAATAAATCCTCCAGGTGTCCGATTTCTTCAAGTAAATACTCTATTTTGAGTATTTTTCGCCCGATTCAACCGTGCACCCAAAAAGTCCTGAAAATGACAAATAGAGATAATTAGGCCCATAATTCGGAGAATCAACACTAAAATCTATAAATAAACTATATATATTATGCATAAATAACAACTTATCAAATACCCCCAAACTTAGGACTTTGCACGTCCCGAGCAAAGGTGTAAATGACACACAAACAAACAAACTAGACTCCTACTATAACTATGCACTGACTCTACTAAACTATACCTGATTCAAAAGTTCATGGAGTTCCTTTGGTTTACATAGTTGCCAAGTTAACAAGCCACTCAAGAAATTTCGGAGTTATGATATGTCAAGACTCGCAACTCAAACACAATTAAGATCACATTTTCAAGACAAAGATGCAATCAAGACAAATGCCATCAACTACTCATGGGTTTTCTTGGTCTATACATTAAAGCACGCAAGTTTAAAATCCTACTAAATTTTAGTGAAAGCACTCGAGCTATATTTTTTTTATTTGAGGAGTTTTCATAAACTTCCGCCTTTATTCTTTATTCTCTTTTTTTTTTCTATTCCTTTCTCCATTTTTTTTTTTTTTCAAGTAAAACGGTCCCTGCTCCATTTCCTATGGACCGATTTTCTCACTTTTTCCACCACAAGTTTCCCTGCTCCATTTCCTATGGAAACTTGTGGGACTCTCAATATTAAGAAAACTCCGATAGCCCTTCTCACTTTCACTATAATCAAGCAAATTCCTCAATGTAGGTTAAAATACGATCACTTGCACCATTTTGACCGTCTACCCATTTTGGTATCTAGCACAAGTTCAACCAACATACTAAGTCTCTAATCATGAATTCCTAAGAATCTTTGGGCTACGACTTGATTGAGTGTTTCTCCTAATTTCTCCTAAGTTTCAAGTCAACAGCAACCATAAAATACTCATCCATAACCAAAGGCATGAAACAAAATCTCGGGTGACTCTAGACCATAAAGACTACACCGAAAACATGCATGAAAGTGTATCAACTCCTAATGGAATGAGAAAGTGTGATATGGAATGAAAAGAAATGGAAGAAATGGATGAGCAATATATATCAAACACCACCAATACCATCCTCTAACCACATGTAGCCGCATATATATAAAAAATTTAAACGATCTCACCTGCGGTCTTTCGCATAGAACACCATCCAACTCAATCCACAAGTCCTAAAGTACCCCCAAACTTATTTTGAACCTTGTCCTCAAGGTTCAAGACAGGTTAGGAGGCATACATGAACATACAAGATGGTAAAAAAAACATGGTAGATATAGAAGCAAGGAAATGATACAAAATCATGCATAAAACTGACACTAATCCTAAATCCACAAACGAAATGAAGATGGGTAACCTTACCAAATCGCAATGTGACTAACCATACGTACAGACATGTGAGGAGCCAAATAACGACCTAGGGTCGGGTCGCCCGGCCCAAACCGTTACTTAGACCCGATACCTGAACCAGGCCCAAATAACGACTTTGCACGCCTAAATAACCTGCGGAATAATCATTCTAAACAATATATATATAATAACCAGTGTGTGATAAATAATCACAACAAAACCATATAACCTGTATATCATACTAATATAAATCATCTTTAATATTAAATATCTCATACAACCTCAGAATAATATTATAAAAGTTCAAAACTACCCATTAACTAATTCTCAAGCTATAACCCACGTACGAGATTTACAAAACGATTAATATTAATAATAAACTAGTATTATATGAGTCTCACATATGAAGGCACTTCAAGATAAATCCTTTCCCTTGCCTTTCTTGTATATCGCGCTGGTAGAGGGATCTGTGGGGTAGAGTGGGGTGAGCTAAAGAACCAACGATGCTCAATAAGAGGAAAGATTCGCTCAAACATTAAATACGCAAGTACTACCTAGTACTCATGCAAATTCTACATGACATCCAATCCATACTCATAACACAACATGTAATAACTGAATACATGTAAATTCAAAACAAACATATAAGCATAATCATTTAGCACATATTTCAAACCAATTAAATATATGGTTTATGCTCATCGTAGTTATGAAAAATGGAATTATATTCTAAGAAGAAATGTCTAAATATTATTTCCATATCTAATTTGGATATTCAATAATTCTATATATCAATATTTCAATTCGTAATTCCAATCACTATACTAAACATAAAAGCCTAACAGTTTTACAACACATTTGATAAACATTCATATATGTCATGCATAATAATATTCATCACTTTTCATTTATAAATTTACACATGACATACAAATAAAGTCAAATGAAATATTTAAATAAAATGCGATAGATATAAATATTAATATAAGTCGTTGTTCCATTCAATGCGAACTAGATATTGGTAAGGATCCGGTGACCGAATCATCTATTTTCGAATTGGTACAAAGATCAGTGGACACGCAATGGCCATTACGCCCTCTAGATAATCGCACCAAAACAAAAATAGATTCATCCAAGCCGTCACCGCTACACGTCTCAAAGAATCATCAAATAGCAAAGGATGGTAACTCCAAACCCTTACCCTCGAATAATTCACCTTATGCACTCGATTAGTCAAGCAAACCCTCGGTGGTTAACTACCACACACTCTGGGCGTCCAAGATATAGACCACTTGCTAATTTGGCCCTCGGTGGTTAACTACCACACACTCGGGGCACCGAATAACATAAAAGGCAAGACAATGTATTCACAATTCCATAGATAATAGAGATCCAAACCAATATCACGACGCAACCCATTCCCAAGTCGTTAAATTCAAAACATGCATTCCTAATTATCTAATAATCAAGCCATATTTAATGCATAAGCGAAGCTCCCCACTTACCTGGACCCGTCGCGACGCCTATACTGACTCCTCGTGCGTTTGGGGTCCCACGTGAACCGCCTCGCGAATCTACGCAATTTATACAATTTTATATAAGACTACATAAGTATTTTACTAATTTAAAGTTGAGTATTTTTAATTTTAATTCATATTTGGGGACTCCAAATAGTGTGTGTCCCACATGATGTGCCATTAAGGGCTTTGTCGAGGTTGTCGACGCCCACCGTAAGTTTATCCTATTTTATTTTATTTTATTTTATTTTTATTTTATTTTTTTATTTTTATTTTTTTAATTTTTGGGCAGGAGCGTTCCATTTTGTTTGGTTGACCAGTGCATTTCGGCCCCTGGTCAACAGGTCAAACCCCCAGGGGACAGACCGGCCCCAGGAACCGGTCCGGGGGCTGTCGCTCCCGGGACGAAACGCAGGGCGACGCCCCGGCGTTTCGTTCCCGGGGTGGGGGTTTCCCCCCACCCACCCCAACCCTCGGATTGATATCCGAGGGTGGTCCCCAGTGCTCGCCGGCATTGGGGACCCCACCGCCACGGCTGACCAGCCGTGGTGGTGGTGGTGGTGGTGGTGGTGGTGACGGAAGAAGGGGGCAATGCCACCCCTTCTTCCTCTCGGCTTCATGGGGGGTGGCAAGCCCACCCCTCTTCGCTGGCGGCTGCGCCGCTGAGGAGCAACGGCGCCGCTGTCTCCTCCGGCGACGCCTGGTGGCGCCGCCACCCCCTTTCCCTCTTCCTCAATTCAGCCATACCAACGAAGAAGACAAGAAGAAAAGAAGAAAAGAAGAAAAGAAGAGAGAAAAGAAAGAAAAAAAAAATAAAACCACCACAAGATTTACCTCTCCTTGGTTGTTCAATGATTCCTCTTCTTCTCCTCCCTCTCCAACTTGTTGAATCAACAAAAGGGGTGACTAGGGCTTGCAACACATTCTTATATAGTTAGGGTTTCTAACCAAATCAACCCAAAAGACATAAATACCCCTATGGGCCTAATTTCCTCGTTAAGCCCATTCAAAACTATTTTCACTTAATCCAAGTCTTGTTAAGATCAATTTTGTGTAACAATCTCATTTGTTCACATATCTTAATATAAAATTAATAAAATACCTTGAAAATGGGTCGAAGAATATTTAGGTCGTTACAATATCCCCAATTTAAAAGAATTTCGTCCTCGAAATTTAAATCAAAGTCATACCTTAAGATTCAAAGAGAAATGGAAAATTCTCTATCATATAATCCTCCCGCTCCCAAGTCAACTCTTGTTCCTCATGAAATTGCTATCGGACTTGCACTATTGCGTATTCCTTATTACGTAGTTTTCTTATTTTCCTATCCACTATCTGAATCGGCTGTTCATCATAGGACACGTCCTCCCTTAGATCAACTTGCCCCCAATCAATTCTCGGTGCGTGTTTATTATGTGCCTTCCTCAACATGGAGATATGAAAAACGTCATGTACTCCCGCTAACTGTGGTGGTAACTTGAGACGAAAGGCTACCGGTCCCACCTTTTTCTTGATCTCGAATGGTCCGATGAATCTTGGAGATAACTTTCCTTTTAACCCGAATCGTGATGCCCTTTCATAGGAGAAACTTTCAAAAGTACGAATTCCCCTTCCTTGAATACAACATCTCGATGGTTCTTATCGGCATACTTTTTCGACGACTTTGGGCGGTTTCTAGTCGTTGCCTAATAATCTTAATTCTTTACGTCGATCATGAACCATTTCGGTCCAAGCAACACCACGTCGCCGACCTCGGTCCAACAAACTGGAGATCTACACGGTCTCCCATAAAGAGCCTCAAAAGGTGCCATACCAATACTTGCTTGAAAATTGTTATTGTATGCGAACTCGCACAACGAAATATACTTTTCCCAACTTCCACCGAAATCCAATACACAAGCTCGAAGCATGTCCTCAAGTATCTGAATCAATCTCTCGGTCTGCCCATCAGTCTGAGGGTGAAAGGCCATACTGAGATTGAGTTGAGTTCCCATCTGGTGCTGAAACCCTCTCCAAAACTGAGAGGTAAATCTCGGATCACGATCCGACACTATGGTCACCGGAACTCCATGTAATATGACAATTTCATTGACGTACATGCCTCCAAGTCTGTATGCTGAATATCCCATGGAAATAGGAATAAAGTGTGCCGACTTAGTCAAACGATCTACAACCACCCAAACCGCATCATGTCCTTTTTGTGTGTTCGGCAGCCCCGAAACAAAATCCATGGCTATGTGTTCCCACTTCCATTGTGGAATAGGCAATGGTTGCAATAATCCTCCCGGCTTTTGGTGATCTGCTTTTACTAGTTGACAGATCTCGCAGTTCTGAATATAAGTAGCGATGTCAACTTTCATCCCCGGCCACCAATACATTCATTTCATATCTTGGTACATTTTGTTGCCTCCCGGATGCACTGTAAACCATGATCTATGCGCTTCTTTGAGTAAATCATCTCTTAACTGTCTATGAGATGGTATGCATACTCTATCTCGAAACCTCAACGCCCCATCACCTGACAGTCTCCAATCCTTGTCATCACTGTCATCTGCCAATGACCTGTATCGTCCATACTCAGAGTCGGCCCTCTGACAATCAATCACTCTAAACAATGCCACTGGCTCCGCTCTCATCTGAACATGCTCTTGACTCCTTATGACATCTGAGTCTTCTACAGGTACTTCATGTATTTGCATTACAACCTCGGACTCTGACTCCAATCGTATACGGCTCAAAGCATCCGCCACTACATTCGCTTTCCCCGGGTGATACTCAAGTGTGAAGTCGTAATCTTTCAAGAATTCCAACCACCTCCTCTGTCTCATGTTCAAATCACTCTGAGTAAACAGGTACTTCAAACTTTTATGATCTGAGTAAACAATAAACTTTTCCCCGTACAAATAATGTCTTCACAGTTTCAAAGCAAGCACCACTGCTGCTAACTCTAAATCATGTACTGGATAATTCTTCTCGTGAATCTTCAGTTGGCGTGAAGCATAGGCGATTACCTTCTTGTCTTGCATTAGTACTCCTCCCAATCCAATCCCTGAAGCGTCGGTGTACACTGACAATTCCTTACCGGACTCTGGTAGTACCAAAATAGGTGCGGTGGTCAAACGGTCCTTCAACAATTGGAAAGCTTTTTCGCATGCATCACTCCAAACATAAGTAACATCCTTCCGCGTCAACTCAGTAAGCGGTGAAGCAATCGACGAGAAATTTTGTACAAAGCGCCGATAATACCCTGCTAATCCCAAGAAACTTCATATTTCTGAAGCATTTTTAGGTTGTGGCCATCTAAGTATCGCCTCAATCTTTGTAGGATCAACTGTCACACCCACTACATTCACCACATGGCCTAAAAATTTCACTTCGGAAACCCAAAACTCACACTTGCTCAACTTAGCATAAAGTTTGTGTTCCCTTAATGTCTGCAACACTTTCCTTAGATGTTTTCTATGGTCCGACTCAGTCTTAGAATATATCATGATGTCATCGATAAATACAATCACAAACTGGTCGAGGAAAGGTTTGAAAACACGGTGCATCAAATCCATGAACATAGCTGGTGCATTGGTAAGTCCAAACGGCATCACCGTGAACTGAAAGTGACCATATCGTGTACCAAATGCTGTCTTTGGTATGTCTTCTTCTCGTATGCGCAGCTGATGGTACCCCGATCTCAAATCTATTTTCGAAAAGAATCTTGCTCCCCTTAGTTGGTCAAATAAATCATCGATCCTAGGAAGCGGATACTTGTTCCGAATAGTCATCTTATTCAATTGTCGGTAGTCAATACACATTCTCAAACCGCCGTCTTTCTTCTTCACGAATAACACCTGGTGCTCCCCCCATGGCGAAACACTTGGGGAAATTAAGCCTTCGAGTCAACTCCTCTAATTGCTTCTTCAACTCTTTCAACTCTATAGCCGCCATACGGTAAGGTGCCTTAGAAACTGTCCGGTGCCGGAATGAGGTCAATCACAAAGTCAATGTCTCGATGTGGAGGAAGTCCCAGAAGATCTGAAGGAAAAACATACGGAAAGTCCCTTACAACAGGAATCTTCTCAATTATGACTTCTTGTCCCTCCTCTCCCATAGAAGTTAAACTCGCAATAGTCTCTATCTCATCAAAAGTTGCAACTCTACTTCGGCTGATAACATTAGCCAAAGAACAACCTCTAAACTCAAATGGAGTAGTGCCCGGAAACTGAAAGATCACCGTCTTATTGACACAATCAATCTTAGCGTAATACATCTCTAACCAGTCCATTCCCAATAGTGCATCATATTCTAAGCATTCTAACACTCGCAAATCAAACGGCATAATGTGATCCCCAATTTTAATTATGCACCCCTCACATGTCATATTAGGGTAAATCTTTTCGGTGGAGACTGTGCTTAAAATCAAGTATGTGTGTGCTCTAATTGGTGTCAATCCCAAAGCATGTACCATAGCCCCAGAGATAAGAGAAATAGTAGAACCAGAATCAAATAATGTATGCATGTTATGACCATTAATTGAAACCGTACCAGCGACTAACTGTCGCGCGGCTCTCTGTTCCTGTCCCGCCATAGCATGAACTCTTCCTCGAACAACTGGGGCTGCACTCTCCTCAGACGTTGGTGGATGTGGACATTGACTTCTGTAATGCCCCGGCGTCTTGCACCGATAACATACTACATGTGGCTTATGCGCATTCGAATGTGGCTGCGCGACACTTCCTGATACACTCGGCCTTGGCCCTACCGATCCCCTACCACTATTCTTACTCTGTTGCGGAGGACGTAGCTGTCTGAATGTCACACCCTGGTTAGTCGAAGGTACGGAGGAATGGGAAGGTGTGGTGGTCCCCGTCAAAATGTGTGTGGCCTTCGATGCTACCACAGAGTGTGTCGGTGCACTTGATGCTCCTCCAAAACGAAATTTCTTTGAATTTTTCTCAGATCCCCTCTGATAACTGTCAAAATTTCTTTTTCCTTGACCATACCGACTAGAACGTGTCTCATCAATGCGGAGTGCATCTTCACGATCGAGTGCCCTGTTATACGCTTGCTTTGAAATGTCTCGCCCCGATCCGCCACTAGGGAGTGAATCTCCTCTCGTCAACCCATCAACGAAATGTCTCCTCCGCGTCGTCTCGGATGGAACGTACTCATGCGCAAACTCGCTAATTCGTTGTACTTTGCATAATCTGCTACACTCATACCGCCTTGCACTAAGTCAAGAAATTCTCGAATCTTAGCGCCTTTTCGATTCAGAAACCACTCATCATAAAACAATTTCTTGAATTGTGTCCAAGACATATTTGTTCCTTGAGCTCTTTCAATGGACAACCACCATTTGTGGGCTCGATGCTCCAACAAGAATGATACTAGAGGTACCATAGTCCACTCATCAATACTTAGTGTCTTCATCCTCTTATCCATGTGCAAGATCCATGCTTCAGCCTCTACGGGATCCCTATCCCCATAAAAACGAGGAATGTCATATTTCATAAACTCTTTCTGTAATTTGCCTCGCCGATACGCCTCTGTATCCCTATCTCCTCCAGGTACGGATGTTGCAACTGTATTTGTAACGGAATCGGCACCCTCCGCTACTATTTGATGCTCTTGAACATGTTCTTGTGGAGGATTAGGCCCTTGTCCTACTTGCACTTGCTCGGCTGATCTAGCATTTCCTTGTGTTTGAATAAGTTCCATAATACGAGCCATATTCCTTTCTTGAGCAGACGCCATTTCTTGCAGAGCTTTTTGATGTGACTCCGTCAGGGAAGAGATGCGCTGCTCCATTTCCCTACGCCAATGTCTATCATCTCTGTCCTGAGCATCCCTCAAATTATGCGAACTTCCCCCATGGTTACTCATAGTGCACTGTAGAGCAACAAGGGATTAGTCCGATAATTTGAGAAATTTGCAAAAAAAAATATCTAACGTTATAAATATATTACATTCATCAACATATAACAATATATTAACATTTTATCTTTGGTTTTCGATCCCTTCCCAATCTAAAATTTGGATATTTGTGCACATTAAGTCTACTCAAATCGATGTCCCATACCATAGATTTGCTCGACTTAAACTCAAACTTTTTAAATTTAAGGCTCTAAACCTTAGGTTTCCCTAACCTAATGTTTCCCTAGGTTCTAATCCCTAGGCTCTGATACCAACTGAGACGACCCTCCCCCGACCTAGGGTCGGGTCGCCTGGCCCAAACCGTTACTTAGACCCGATACCTGAACCAGGCCCAAATAACGACTTGGCACGCCTAAATAACCTGCGGAATAATCATTCTAAACAATATATATATAATAACCAGTGTGTGATAAATAATCACAACAAAACCATATAACCTGTATATCATACTAATATAAATCATCTTTAATATTAAATATCTCATACAACCTCAGAATAATATTATAAAAGTTCAAAACTACCCATTAACTAATTCTCAAGTTATAACCCACATACGAGATTTACAAAACGATTAATATTAATAATAAACTAGTATTATATGAGTCTCACATATGAAGGCACTTCAAGATAAATCCTTTCCCTTGCCTTTCTTGTATATCGCGCTGGTAGAGGGATCTGTGGGGTAGAGTGGGGTGAGCTAAAGAACCAACGATGCTCAATAAGAGGAAAGATTCGCTCAAACATTAAATACGCAAGTACTACCTAGTACTCATGCAAATTCTACATGACATCCAATCCATACTCATAACACAACATGTAATAACGAATACATGTAAATTCAAAACAAACATATAAGCATAATCATTTAGCACATATTTCAAACCAATTAAATATATGGTTTATGCTCATCGTAGTTATGAAAAATGGAATTATATTCTAAGAAGAAATGTCTAAATATTATTTCCATATCTAATTTGGATATTCAATAATTCTATATATCAATATTTCAATTCGTAATTCCAATCACTATACTAAACATAAAAGCCTAACAGTTTTACAACACATTTGATAAACATTCATATATGTCATGCATAATAATATTCATCACTTTTCATTTATAAATTTACACATGACATACAAATAAAGTCAAATGAAATATTTAAATAAAATGCGATAGATATAAATATTAATATAAGTCGTTGTTCCATTCAATGCGAACTAGATATTGGTAAGGATCGGTGACCGAATCATCTATTTTCGAATTGGTACAAAGATCGAGTGGACACGCAATGGCCATTACGCCCTCTAGATAATCGCACCAAAACAAAAATAGATTCATCCAAGCCGTCACCGCTACACGTCTCAAAGAATCATCAAATAGCAAAGGATGGTAACTCCAAACCCTTACCCTCGAATAATTCACCTTATGCACTCGATTAGTCAAGCAAACCCTCGGTGGTTAACTACCACACACTCTGGGGCGTCCAAGATATAGACCACTTGCTAATTTGGCCCTCGGTGGTTAACTACCACACACTCTGGGGCACCGAATAACATAAAAGGCAAGACAATGTATTCACAATTCCATAGATAATAGAGATCCAAACCAATATCACGACGCAACCCATTCCCAAGTCGTTAAATTCAAAACATGCATTCCTAATTATCTAATAATCAAGCCATATTTAATGCATAAGCGAAGCTCCCCACTTACCTGGACCCGTCGCGACGCCTATACTGACTCCTCGTGCGTTTGGGGTCCCACGTGAACCGCCTCGCGAATCTACGCAATTTATACAATTTTATATAAGACTACATAAGTATTTTACTAATTTAAAGTTGAGTATTTTTAATTTTAATTCATATTTGGGGACTCCAAATAGTGTGTGTCCCACATGATGTGCCATTAAGGGCTTTGTCGAGGTTGTCGACGCCCACCGTAAGTTTATCCTATTTTATTTTATTTTATTTTATTTTTATTTTATTTTTTTATTTTTATTTTTTTTAATTTTTGGGCAGGAGCGTTCCAGCCCCTGTTTGGTTGACCAGGTGCATTTCAAATTTTCGGTCAACAGTGGTCAAAACCACCCCCGGGGGCCGACTAGCCCCTGGAATTGGTCCAGGGGCCTGTCTGGCCCTGGGACGAAACGCAGGGCGTACGCCCGGCGTTTCGTTCCGGGGGGGGTTTCCCCACCCACCCCAACCTCGAATCGATATCCGAGGGTGGTCCCCGGTGCTCGCCAAGATTGGGGACCCACCGCCACACGCCGACCGCCGTGGTGGTGGTGGTGGTGGTGGTGGTGACGGAAGAAGGGGGCAATGCCACCCCTTCTTCTTCTCGGCTTCATGGGGGGTGGCAAGCCCACCCCCTCTCTTCGCTGGCGAGGCGCCGCCGCCCCCTTTCCCTCTTCCTCAATTCAGCCATACCAACGAAGAAGACAAGAAGAAAAGAAGAAAAGAAGAAAAGAAGAGAGAAAAGAAAGAAAAAAAAATAAAACCACCACAAGATTTACCTCTCCTTGGTTGTTCAATGATTCCTCTTCTTCTCCTCCCTCTCCAACTTGTTGAATCAACAAAAGAGGTGACTAGGGCTTGCAACACATTCTTATATAGTTAGGGTTTCTAACCAAATCAACCCAAAAGACATAAATACCCCTATGGGCCTAATTTTCTCGTTAAGCCCATTCAAAACTATTTTCACTTAATCCAAGTCTTGTTAAGATCAATTTTGTGTAACAATCTCATTTGTTCACATATCTTAATATAAAATTAATAAAATACCTTGAAAATGGGTCAAAGAATATTTAGGTCGTTACAATTACAGCCAATCACAGCGCGACACGTCACCCGTACCAAAATTTTAACCAATCACAGCCTATCAAGTGTCGTGACATGCACAAAATGCTCAAAACACTCTCGGGCCCAAAAATCACTCCCGAAACTACGAAAATTGGATTTTCTCACCTCTAGAGACTAAATTTGGGGTATATATATATATATTAGGACTTAGGAATAAAAACGGAGGAGGATCTATTTTATTTTTATTTTTTTAGTTTAGTTTTCAATTATGTCTAGTTAGTTCCTCTATATAGGTTGAAGGTGGATCAGTCACGCCTATGACTTGGAAATCTTTATGAGGTTTATTTATTTTTAATTATTATTGATTCTTTTATATTATTTATTTTCTTTGGTATTATTTGAACAATTGAGGTTAAACACTAGTTTAAACCTTGATTTACATGTCAGTGAGTCGTAAGCACGCATGCTTGTGCAATAAGACCACACTAGTGGCAATTGACCTTACCAATTGATTAGTTTGGGACCGGTCAAATACCTTAGGGATCTAGGCTAAATAGGGAGCACTATCGATCTGGTTGTCTAAGTGTAGTGCATTCACAAATCAAAATAATGCGACCAATGCGTTAAATCTGGATCACTAGCGATCGGGTTGCGTGTTTAGTCAGGAAAGTAGTCAACGGTCATACCTTGGCTATCAAGATTAGGAAGTGCGAGGAACCGAGTGCGTCACTGGTTCTATAGCTGCACTAGATCATAGATTAGTTTCATAATTTTCATGAACCGACAATTAATAAATTCAATCCCAAGTTGTATGACGAGACTGTGAAACTGAATACCTAGATTTAGTCCCATTAGATTTATTTTCATTTAATTTCTTTATTTTTAAATATTTATATATTTCCTTTAAAACTCAAATTCTTTTTTTTGTATTTTTTACCTAAGAAAGACACCAATCTCTGTGGGATCGACCCTTTACTACTATCTACAAAATAGTTGGTTTAGGTTAATTTATTTTATTGACGCGTTCGGCGCGCGTCAATTTTTGGCGCCGTTGCCGGGGATTGGTTTTTCTTTCTTTGGTTTTTATTGTATATTTATTTATTTATTTTTGTATATAGTCCCTTGTTTCTAAAATTTTTGCAGGAAATTTCTCAATGGCCTCCTACTACCATAATTATGATCGATTCGAAGACTCATACCATCATGGTATGAATGGGGTAGGTATGTCACACAATGGCTATCAATTTTCTAACTCGCAATCTTTTATGCAACAAGTCGAGGCTTGTGATTTTTGTGGGGATTCCTTTTATCCCACTTATGCTTGTCCTTACCATCCGAGGTATGGAAATCATCACAGTTTTAGCTATGCATCGCCACAACCCGACTTCCGTATGTCTAGGCCAAGTCCATGGAGTCCTCAACAAGAACGGAGAACCATCGAAGACATAGAAAAAGATATGATCTCCGACTGGTTTTCTCCAAGCACCAAGAAATACCTCTTTGACGACTGGAGCAATTCATCATATCAGCAGGACACATATAGTTCTATGCGGAATCAGCCTTCAAGGGATATAATAAGGTTTCTTTTAGAGACTGAGCAAGACATGAACCTCACCGAGCAAGAATTGGACCAATGAATTGAACAAAGGGATCAAGAAGCTGAAGAAGAAATAAAGTCAATTTTCCAAAAGATATCAGCTGAGACCATGAGTGCAATCCCATTGGAGAGTGTTGAGGTAAATGAGGTTATACCAATTGAGGACTATTAGAGTGAACCAAAGGAAATAATTGAAGTTTCCTTACATGAGCCGGACATTAGCATTGCGCAGAATGAAGCGGATGAAGCCGAGACAGAAATTGATGTCATTTTAGAAAGGCCAGAGAAATCTAAAAAAGGAGCAAGGAAGACCAACATCTGGTGTTGGTGACGCCACCCACCCTCCTATGCTTACCTTTTAAATTCACAAAGGGGGTGGTCATAAAGGAGTGTTCGCAGATCTTTTACATGGATGACACCTTTGTGTCAGATGATGATGATGATGCGATAGATTCATATGTGTTAGAGGTCCCGGATGAGCTCCTACATCTGAAGGAGGGCATGTATGATGAATTGCCCAAAGCTATAGATGCGTCATTCGTTCTCAACATCTCGAAAGGAGAGGGCATCACGTGATCATTCACGACAAGTCGAGCTAACGACTTTAACCAAAAGCACTATTGGGAGGCAACCTAAGTTTTTATTTATTTTTTATGTTTTTTTAGCTTGTTATTTTTTTTATATTTGTTTAGTGTACTCACCATTATCCCGTTTTTGACTATTTACAGGTGTTTGATACTCGTTTATTGAAGCACCAGAGTTGAGAGCTCGATATCACTGTTGAGGTTCTCTAGTATACATGGTTAGTCTGATTGGGATCTGGTAAGTTCTAGGTTTTAGATTATTAGGTTAGTTTTGTGTCTACTGGAGGTAATTAGATGTATATTCACTATATTTCCTGAGTTGAACATATTTATCACCGTGCTTCATATTTCATGAGATATTATAGTCCATTAGGTTTTGTATATTCATTTTAGCATGTTATTTCCCCTTACTTGTTTCTTTCACTTCCATGTTCTTTTCACCTCTTTTCCCTTCATGTTGTAGTTTGATAGCCTCATTTTTTTTTTAAACCTTGAGGACAAGGTTTGGAATAAGTTTGGGGGTGTTTCCGGTATAGTGGAGTGTTGAATGAATGGATTAGCGCATGACAGGTACGATCATTTTATTATTTTTATGCATATTTCATGGGTTTGGTAAGTTATGGTGGTGTTTTTCTATTCTTTTCACATCATTTTCTTGTTATAACATGCTATGCATTACATCATTTAGGTTAGTAGTAGTTTATAGTAGTTCATGCATTTTTTTATTTTTTATTCTTTCATTTTTTGTTGTATTATAGATTTTAGGCATGTTTAGAGTTATTTAGTTGCATGTAGAGTCGCCTGAAACCTTGTTGAGTGTTTTTTTATTGTGGATATGAGTTCAAATTACGTTACTTTTGAAACTTGAACCCTTTTGAATATTAGGAGTTGTACTTAATTTAGAGCGTTGTCCAACATCTTTGAGGTTGCTTATAAGAGAGCTAGTATGAAGTTTAGGCATTGTGCTAGAGACCAAAAATACAGGCGGTTATATTTTGCAAGTTATCAAATTTCTAGGGTGCTAGAACGAGAATGTAGCTCACTTGAGACATCAATTTATATGACTTAACCACTTTTAAGGAATGATTTAGACTTGAACATGTAACCACTTTTGAGGAATGATTTAGACTTGAGCATGCATTGGATGACTCGCTTGATTATAGTGAAAGTGAGAAGGGTCAACAAAAGTTTTCTAAGAAATTTTAGAGGGTTCCACAGATTCCACAGGAATTGGAGCAGGGAATCTTGTGGTGGGAAAAAGTGAGAAAATCGGTCCATAGGAAATGGAGCAAGGACCGTACTACTTTTAAAATTTTTGGAGAAAATAGAGTGTATATACGCATAAAGGCAGAAATTTGTGAAAACTCTTTTAAATTAAAAGATTTGACCGAGTGCTTATAGCTAGATCAATTGAGTTATTTCAATGTGTTGTTCCACATTTTTATATTTAAGTCTGATTATCTCTCTTTGGTGTGTTTAGTCAACATCTATGGATAGTGAGTTGTATTTTTCGTTCATAGTCCCTTTTTCGGTGTTGATGCACTATTTATAATAAATTATGGACTTGTCTTCTTTGATATAATGACTCTGTAAAATCTTGAGTAGTTGAAGGCTCTTATTTGGACTGATTCTAGTTTTTGAAATGGTGATTTTTACTAATGTTTGGATTTCATTTTCACACTATTTGACTCTTAACTTCTTTTGGGTGATGGTCTCTTGAGCGACATATTAAAATAAAAAAAGGAACTCAAACTTGACTTGGTAATGGGCATAGATTTTTAGGATTAGTCATTGTAGTATAGGAGTAGAGTATAGGTTTTCATTCACTCCTTTGCTCGGGACGAGTAAAGTCTTCATTTAGGCATAATTTAGTATAAGTTATTAGGTTTAATTGGACTATATTTGTTTTATTTTATGGTGATAAATGCATATTTTAAGAAATTAGGGATTTATTAGAATAATATGAGAATATATATCTAATTATATTTAATTTTCGTTTTTAGAAGAAACGGAGTGCATGGTTGGATCCAAGGCGGAAAAATACTCAAAATAGAGTATTTACTTGAAGAAATCGAACACCGGAGGATTTGTTTCGGAGTATACACGAGAGTTGGGTAATTGGAGTTCCGCAGTGCCACGTGTCCATTTCTGATTCGTCCATGCATGCCACATCGCCTGTCCTAACTTATCACCGTCTGCCACGTAGCACAGAAGCTGCTTGTCACCTACACCGTTGATCTGGCTCGGGATGCGTGCTCAACCGCACTCCCAGATTTTCGCACGAGACGTGCGATTTCGCCCACGCCACATCATCACCACGTGGTAGCCTCTCATTCGTCCACTGTGTGCACAGTCAGCAGCTCCAGCGAACCAGGAACCGCCACATGTCGACACGTCATACACAGCAGTCTCAACCAATCAGAAGACGCCACGTCTGCGCACCACAGTTTCACGCCAATCACAGCGCGACACGTCACCCGTACCAGAATTTCAACCAATCACAGCCTACCAAGTGTCCTGACATGCACAAAATGTTCAAAACACTCTCGGGCCCAAAAATCACTCCCAAAACTACGAAAATTGGATTTTCTCACATCCAGAGACCAAATTTGGGGTATATATATAGTAGGACTTATGAATAAAAAAGGAAGAGGATCTATTTTATTTTTTATTTTTTTAGTTTAGTTTTTCATTATGTCTAGTTAGTTCCTCCATCTAGGTTGAAGGTGGATCAGTCACGCCTACGACTTGGGAATCTTCATAAGGTTTATTCATTTTTAATTATTATTGATTCTTTTATATTATTTATTTTCTTTGGTATTATTTGAACAATTGAGGTTAAACACTAGTTTAAACCTTGATTTACATGTCAGTGAGTCGTAAGCACTTATGCTTATGCAATAAGACCACACTAGTGGCAATTGACCTTACCAATTGATTAGACCCTTTTGGGATCGATCAAATACCTTAGGGATCTAGGCTAAATCGAGAGCACTAGTGATCCGATTGTCTAGGTGTAGTGCATTCACAAATTGAAATAATGCGACCAATGCGTTAAATCTGGAGCACTAGCGATCAGGTTACGTGTTTGGTCAGGGGAGTAGTCAACGGTCGTACCTTGGCTATCAAGATTAGGAAGTGCGAGGAACCGAGTGCGTCACCGGTTCTATAGCTGCACTAGATCATAGATTAGTTTCATAATTTTCATGAACCGACAATTAATAAATTCAATTCCAAGTTGTATGACGGGAATGTGAAACTGAATACCTAGATTTAGTTCCATTAGATTTATTTTCATTTAATTTCTTTATTTTTAAATATTTATATATTTCCTCTAAAACTCAATTTTTTTTTTGTATTTTTTACCTAAGAAAGACATCGATCTCTGTGGGATCGACCCTTTACCACTATCTACAAAATAGTTGGTTTAGGTTAATTTATTTTATTGACGCGTTCGGCGCGTCAGCTATTAACATCAGTACAGTAGGAAATGCAGCCAATCTGATAGCTCTTCCCACTTTCATCCCTCAGAATTGCCCAT
Organism: Stephania japonica; assembly: GCA_039657345.1. Lineage (NCBI taxonomy): Eukaryota > Viridiplantae > Streptophyta > Magnoliopsida > Ranunculales > Menispermaceae > Stephania > Stephania japonica. The sequence continues at coordinate 10,485,454 of CM077564.1, read as the reverse complement.
GTGTCGCAATCGATAGCTATGAACTTGTTGCGGGTGTTGGAAACCTTGTAGCCATCTGATAAATTGAGCGTCAAGTAGAACCTGTCATCGGTGACAGTGTCGTTGGTGTGGCATTGCCTCGACATCCATAGAAGAAGTGTTAGTTGTCCTTGCGATAAGGATATGTCGATTATTGGAACCAAATAATCTCCTTCCTTGAAAAGGAGAGGAGGATCAAATTATTGGAACCTGTCATCATTTCATTACACTCCCCTCTACTACACTTCACACCCACAATCATTTAAATTCTTTACTACACATTTTTATGGGACCCACAATCACATCACACCATTTTTTTAAAAAAATCAACACATTTTTGTAAAAAAAAAGTTGGTTAAAACCATTAAAAAATAGAAAAACTGATTTTTTTGAAAATAAATAAATAAAAGATTGGTGGGCCCCACGCTCATTAATGCTCGTGTGGCTCACCAAAGCTTGCGCAATGACAAAAACATCTGCCACTGCGCAAGCAACCAATTCACATCCCACATTAGGTATGTTGTTCCATCCACGCATAACTAGGATCAGTGATAAGTGTTCATTTAGGCATAGTTTAGTATAAGTTATTAGGATTAATTGGACTATTTATTTTATTTTATGGTGATAAATGCATATTTTAAGAAATTAGGGATTTATCAGAATAATATGAGAATATATATATCTAATTATATTTAATTTTTGTTTTTAGGAGAAACTGAGTGCACGGTTGGATCCGGGGCGAAAAAATACTCAAAATAGAGTATTTACTTGAAGAAATTGAACATCGGAGGATTTGTTTCAGAGTATACATGAGAGTTGGGTAATTGAAGTTTTACGATGCCACATGTCATCCATCCATTGGCTAGACGGCGTCGCACTGATATTGACTGTACAGCGCTACCTGTGTAAGAGATAACCAGAGAGCTCTGTCTGTAGCCGTGGAGAAGAGCCGTGTCACAGCCGTGGAGAACACGTTTTACAAATTAGAAACGTGTGCATTGGTGTTGTGAAGGAGGTGGTGATCCAGTGTAGTGCGACACATAGGAGTGGATATGCATGCTTGAGAGTTCATAGGATTGGTTTCGAGATTCGCATCAACATGGATCGATGATGATCAAGTGATGCCTGATTAATGCTCGTGTGCATGGAAACAGAATAGGAGTATATTTTTGTTTGTTTGTTTAGATAGGATTGTATCTACATATTATATATATATATGGATCGGTAGATATATATAGATATATCTACGGAAGGACATCGATTATATATATGTAGGATCAGAGGAGGAGGATCTATTTTTTGTTTTTCTTGTAGTTTAGTTTTTAATTATGTCTAGTTAGTTCCTCCATCTAGGTTGAAGGTGGATCAGTCAAGCCTACGACTTAGGAATCTTTATGAGGTTTATTTATTTTTAATTATTGATGATTCTTTTATTTGATTTATTTTCTTTGGTATTATTTGAACAATTGAGGTTAAACACTAGTTTAAACCTTGATTTACATGTCAGTGAGTCGTAAGCACTCGTGCTTGTGCGATAAGACCACACTAGTGGCAATTGACAATATCAATTGATTAGAACCTTTTGGGACTGGTTAAATACCTTAGAGATCTAGGCTAAATCGGAAGTACTAGCGATCCGGTTGTCTAGGTGTAGTGCATTCACGAATCGAAGTAATGCGACCAACGCGTTAAATCTGGAGCACTAGCGATCAGGTTGCGTATTTGGTTAGGGTAGTCAACGGTCGTACCTTGGCTATCGAGATTAGGAAGTGCGAGGAACCGAGTGCTCTACCGGGTCTATAGCTGCACTAGATCATAGATTAGTTTCATAATTTTCATGAACCGACAATTAATAAATTCAATCCCAAGTTGTATGGCGAGACTGTAAAACTGAATACCTAGATTCATTCCTATTAGATTATCGTTCCATTTAATTTCTTCATTTTTAAAATATATATTTTCTCTAAAACCTCAAATTCTTCTTTTTTGTATTTTTCTTACTTAAGAAAGAAACCAATCTATGTGGGATCGACCCTTTACCACTATCTACAAAATAGTTGGTTTAGGTTTATTTATTTTATTGACGCGTTCGGCGCGTGTCAATCAGTCTCATGAGTGGGAAGCGATATTTCTCCAGGCAAATGAATAGTTTCTTCGGGTTCTTGTTCCATCCATGCATGCTTCTGTAACACTAGTAGTTCCATTGCCACTTCTTTCATTGTAGGCCGTTCTTCACCATGTAGTCGTAAGCATTGCCTTGCGAGGTTAGCGACTTCATGAATTTCCCCTAGATCCCCTTCGTCCACAACTATTTGATCAAGGAGTTCTATGAGACGATTTTCTTTCATTGATGAGAGGAAGTACATAGCTAGATTTCTTTGCTCTTCAGGCTCCTCAAAAGATAGAACTTTCCTTGCAGTTAATAGCTCCACAAGAACAACTCCGAAACTATAAACATCGCTTTTGTCGGTGAGTAGGCTTGTGTGCATGTATTCCGGGTCCAAGTATCCCATTGTTCCTTGGACTAACGTTGAGAGTTGAGTTTGATCAAATGCAAACAACCTCGATGCTCCAAAATCTGATACTTTTGCAATGTAGTTATCATCTAACAAGATATTGGTCGACTTCACATCTCTATGAATGATCGGTTGAGAAGCGGTAGAGTGTAAGTAGGCAAGTGCTCTATAGCGTTTTGAAGCTATTCTTAAACGCTTGCTCCATGAAAGCGAATTTTTGTGCTTCGATCATGTATGTGGTGGTGCAAGGTTCCATTTGTGATGTACTCGTAAACCCAAAGTAATGGAACTTCGGTTTCGAGGCAACATCCCAAAAGCTTCACCACGTTTCTATGGTTGATCCTGGGAAAGGATAAGAACTTCATTTATAAATTGCTCAATCTGAGCTTTGTCGATTACCTTTGATTTCTTGATCGCCACAACTCTATTATCAGACAAAATTCCTTTGTATACAGTGCCATATCCTCCTTGACCTAAGATGTGATGTTCATTGTAGTTGTCGGTAGCCCTTTTGAGCTCTTCAGAGGTGAAGATCTTTACTGTCTCAACCGAGTGGTCATGAGAAGAAAGTTGTTGCCTTAAGAACATACCACCATTTTGTCGGAAGAACTTCTCCCTTGATTTCATAAGCTTTCTTTTTTGTAAAGCCCAAAATAGAACAGAGCTACCAATCAAAACAAGTAGAACCCCGAAACTGGTACCTATACATGAAAGTCGAACAGATGTATGAATATAATTAGGTGGATTCAATATATGGCAACCAAACTAAACATTTTGAACTGATATGTTGAAACAGGGTACGTATCTCTGGGTACTAAATATTGTGATTCAAAACAACTTTCTTGAACCTTCATGTGGTTAATATTATAGAATCGCAAATTAATATTTTGATTAGTTACCTAAGATGAGTTGTGTGAGAGGGAAGCCTTTCTTGAAGGGTGTGCAGCCTGATCCCCCTTTCGTGGCATTTACGCCATTTCCGTCATATCCCGAAGGACAATAGCAGTTGTAGCCACCTTCTGTGTTATTGCAACTTTTCACGCATGAATGCTTTTCTGGATCTGCACATTCATCCACATCTTCATAGCACAAACACAGACAAAACCAAACACTCTTAGATATGAATAAAATCCAAACACTAATTAATTTTCTATAAACATGGTAATGACGAAAATTGTTATTGTTTATAACATCTAGCTTCAATTTAATAGTTGCTGCATAACTTAGTTCTTTTAACTAATTAACTAATACCTTGGCATCCATCTAGGAGATAAGGGTTCCCCTCAAACCCTTGCTTACAGAGGCAATGATATCCTGGCGCGTTCTCAGAGTCAGAACAATTGGTGTTTCTTCCGCAAGCATATTGTTTCGGATTCGCTTGTAACGCTTCCTTGCAAGTGAGACTTCCAATACCCCAGTCTACCACCACTGGGGGAGCTGGAAGATTTTGACCATTATCTGGGTAAATATGATTGTACTTAACTCTGTTAGGAAAATCCCACAAGTCCGATACGTAAAATTTGAACCACTGAATATCGGCAAGGAACGCATAGCTGCATCGACTGAAATTCCAACTCTTAGAATGATTATAACGGCTGGCAAATTTGATATATATGGAGTCGACGCCCTTGGGGATAGTGGTCTCACAGCAACCTATGCCAGTGCAGGATCCATCGATAACGCTATGAACATCAGTACAGTAGGAAATGCAGCCAGTCTGATAGCTCTTCCCACTTTCATCCCTCAGAATTGCCCATGTGTCGCAACCGATAGCTATGAACTTGTTGCGGGTGTTGGAGACCTTGTAGCCATCTGTTAAATTGAGCCACAAGTAGAACCAGTCATTGGTGACAGTGCCGTTGATGGTGTGGCATTGCCTCGAAATCCATAGAAGAAGTGTTAGTTGTCCTTGCGATAAGGATATGTCCATTATTGGAGTCGAATTATCTCCTTCAGTGAAAAGGAGAGGAGGATCGAATGTGGTGTTGCAGACGAGTTTGAACTTAGCTTCTCCATAATAACAGATGGGATCGTCGCCTACACCGAAAGGGTATGGTATGCTAACATTACCACACTTGTCTTGGCAGCCCTCTTTTGTAATTTGAAGTGGCAATGTTGTTGCATCTGCTGCTGCTAGAAACCATGATACAAAGAGATTAGCCAACAGAGTAATCCAGAGCATTTTTTATATCATTTAAAGGCTTGGTCAACGATCTGTTAAAATTTAATTTTTCATATGCCGTTAATACATTAATTTCATCTTCCGAATATGAGGTAGATGTGTATGTATTTTGCATCTCAATTGAGATGCAGCGTTAGTGTAAGGATCAAGATTGAGAGAGAAAATGTAAATTGAATTCTTATGATAGAGAGAATGATAAAAATAATCTATGATGTAAAGATCGAGATAGATAATTATTAAGAAAATGATAGATGAGATCAAGAGAGAAAAGAGAAGTCTCAGAGAAATTTTTTAAAGTATCACCTTCGAATGCCTTTAGTTCATTCGATTTTTGTTATTTATAGATAAAACTTGTTTATACTAACAAGAGTGACCATCATTACAACAACTTATAACAACTTTAATAAAGTTGATGCATTACAGATAAAGATGACTCGACATTACATAAAAATGTCATAAAGATGACATAAAGATGACTCGACACGACATAAAGATGACACAACATAAAGTTAACACAACCTAAAAATAAAATAAAAGTTGAAAGATGACAACCCGAGTGATATAAAGAAGCATTTACTTTTTCTTATAGAAGATTCTTCGTACAGTAATTTATATAACAAAACAAAATAAAATAATGACTTCTTTTTGTCACGTTACAAAATTATTGACCGGATGATTATGATTCTTGAACCCCCTCGAACCAATGAAAATAGAGAAGATAATTAGAGATTGAAATAAGAATCGCAAGCAGAGTGTTAGGGCTTTTGAAGAAACAAGAGAGGCAAAACGAAGACAACATGAACGACAAACAGATCATAATGTTAGGGTTTCGAAACTTCCTCCGCCTCCTTTTCCTCTAGCTGCTACTCCTCCTCGTCTTCCTCTTCGTAATGGTGGCGCAGATTCTCTACTCATCTAAGAAGATGAGATTCTCTACTCGATCGCTCTCTCTTTGTGAAATCTGGATTTTCATCTGAAACTCTGGAAATTGGGGTTTCAAGTGATTGAAGAGGAAACCCTAATCTCTCTCGTGAATACTCATGAGAGATGAGTGATGTCATTAAAAGTACATTTTGTTATTGTAAAACTTAACGACACTTATAAAATGTGTCTTTAGGGTTCAAATTTATGTGTCCTTAAAGCTTTAAATCTAACAAGAAGTAAAAATTATGTATCTTTAAGCTTTAAATCTAACAACACTTAAAAAATTATGTGTCTTAAAGTTTCAAATCTAGCAACACTTATAAATTATGCGTCATTAAGCTACAAATTTAACAACACTTGAAAATTATGTGTTCTTAGCTTCAAAGTTAACGACACTTATTTACAAAAAAAAAAAAAAAAAGTTAAGGACACTAAAAAATTATGTGTTCTTGCTTCAAATCTAATAACACTTATAAAATCATGTGTCATTGAACTTAAAAAGTAATAGCCTCTTTCATGAAGGCACATTACTTTAATGAAATTAAGTAGATATTTATTTTTAAAATGCTACATTTTAGTAACCTCTAAGAAGACAGCTGATAATATATATTGACCCCATATATATAGAGTGAGCAACTTGATATGGTCATCAGGTGTACTTAAATTAATTACCTTCCAGGGGACTTGTGAAAAAGAAATTACATTCCATCATCCATGGCACCGATTTCTCTGTCATGTTTATTTTTTATTTTTTATTTTCTTGGTAAATTTTTTATTTTTTACTCATCACATTTATGACCTTCGAGCATTAAATTAGAATATCAAGTCTTACTATATCCATTTTGTTCACACCCGACACAAAAGGAGATGAGAAAAATTCTAATATCAATATCCACACACTATCTTTCTTCAAATACCCTTTTTTTTGTTGTTTTTTTTTTTTTTTTGAAAACCTTTTTGTTGTTGGTATTGATAAGAAACTAACTTATTACCCCCAAACTTGCACATATAAAGATTTCAAACCCTCAACCTCATTCATATGTGACCATGCTACCACTTGGTTGGTCTTCTTCTGTATTCTTTTGATCATTGATCCCTCCCATAAGTCTTACTCCCCTCACGCCATTAAAAACAATTCTAGAAAAGTATAAAACATTAGAAATGACTAGATTCTTAAAAGACACTAGATCGAAGGTAGTATCCTAGATTGAGATATTAAGTGTTTCTTATTCTTTTCGTTCCATATTAGTATAGATCATAACCTGAGACTCTTATACATGTACACGCAGTATAATCTAAGGGAGCCCAACGGCTCATCAAGGAAGTAAAGGCAGGCTTTAAGGAGTCTTAAAAAGTTATAAACTCTATTTTTAATTAGATCTTACAAATCCTAGATTTAGGTTTCTAACCGTAAAATTACATTTTTCAAAAGGATTTTTCATAACGCTAAAAACGAGTCGAGACCCTTAGTAAGCTCCCGGAGATGTGCATATCAATGACATGGCTGGGCCTGTGCAACCGAAAGAAGTTGGTAGAAAAACCACCTTAAATAGTTTAGTTTGAAATTCTTGTTATAATTTTTAGTCTCGCTAAAATGATCTTAACTTCCACATACAACATTGTAATCTGGCAATTCCTGGTTTGTTGGACAACATGATGTGAACATTGTGAAGATTCCAATGGTTCAAGGGAAAAAATTGATCAGAAGTCTGTACTGGCTTAAAATCCATAAATCTGGATAGTATTTCAAATTGGGGATAATTAGAGCTGTTACTCAATTCATGCTACATTGACGAACAGGCTACTAGCTTTTACATGATAATGGATTCGAATAGAAGTCAAAAGGAGTTAGAGGTGAGGTGAAAGGAACTGTTCCATCCTAAGCTTAACCATATGCTTATTACATTATAACATGTAAAATTAATCAATGTTTTGTGCATAGTTAATAATAGTTTGATGTCCAAAATTCTTATTGCCATGACTTAAAATTAAATATGCATGCTTATCTCTTGACTGGTTTTGTATGCTTTGATGTGATATACATGCTATATTTCCACGTTGAATGTGATGTTATGATCCTTGATTGGCATGATATATCTATGTCATGGGAACCTCATTTACAACCATTAGATTTTAATCCAACACATTAATCGATGAGTCATAAATGCACAAAACATTGGGGTTCTCATGGCATGGGTATATATTTGAGTTCCATTATAAAATTTTCCTATATATACATAGTAGAATTGATTTAATGGTAAAAATAGATTTTATTGTTGGAGATCTTGAATACATTTCCATACATTACATATGTTTTTAGTAAAAAAGAATTACACAACTTTTAGTAAGAACATAAAAAAAAAAAAAAAAAAAATTGAAGAATTTTATGCAAGGGATGCGGGGCGGGGAATCCCCGTGGGACGAGAACAATCTCCGTCCTAGCCTTACCCCGTGCCCCGCCCTGTGGGGAACATAATGGGGGGAATCCTTGCCCCATCAGGGCGGGGCCCCGCGGAGAACGGGGATTTCCTGCCCCACTTGCAACCCTATCTAGACTCCTACTCGTAATTTGGGTTTGATTGGAGAGAGATTTGTTGATACCTCTTACGCAAAGTCCTGATTTGGGTCTTGTAGATGAAACAAACTGGGTTAGGACCCGGGATGGTATCAATAGTATTGAGGTTGGTAGACTGGATTGGGAGGGGTAACCCAATGTGGGTATGGGCGTCACCGTGCAACGTCTGTGAATTTGCAGGTACTGGATTTGGGTACGAGTCTCTATTATATTTATATATTTGCTTTAATCACTACTTTTAGAATCCTATACTTGAGAATGTTTTTAATGCACAAAGCTTAGATTTGTTGATTTTGTGAGATCAATGTTGGAGTTCTCAACCCTTGATTAGCTGAAATTTGCATGAACACATTTTGGGTGTATATTTTCGAAACCAATGAATTGCTTTTTTAATTACTGGGTGATAAGTTGGTAATAGTGTCATAGTATTTTTATGTATTTGAGTATTTTTTGTAGTAAAGTCTCCAAAATATTAGTCTAATTATCTGTATTTGTCATTTTCAGGTATTATAGACCACGCAATTGAAATCGGGCAGAAAAACTGTGCAAAATAGAGTATTCATATGCCCAAATATGTTCTACATCGAAAAACGTGCTAGCGCGCATCTCGAGGCGGCTTTGGTGGACCCACACATTACGGCATGCCATTCAAGAAGAAGAAGAGAATTGGAAGTGGATAGATTTGTTAGTTTTATATAGGATATATATTGATCTATTATATATATATATATATATATATATATATATATATATTGAGATATGGATCGATCATTATAGATATATATATATAATATATATAGATCGATCAGGAGATAAAGAAAAAAACGATCATAACAGAAAAAAGATATAGAGGGATCGGCTCTCTTTTCCTCATTCTCTCCTATTCTCTCCTATTCTCTCCTTTTCTCTCCTTCTTCATTTTTCTTTTATTTTTCTTTGTACTTTGAGTTCTTCAACCATGAAGGACTAAGTTTATAGCCTAGGCAAGACTGCGAGGGAAGTTCAACTGTGCATATTCAATGGATTTGTGAGATTTATATATTTTAATTTCAAGCTTTTCATTATTATTTTATTTTCTTTGGTATTGATAGAACAATTGAGGTTAAACAGTAGTTTAAACCTTGATTTACATGTCAGTGAGTCGTAAGCACCCGTGTTTGTACGACAAGACCACACTAGTGGCAATTGACCGTACCAATTGATTAGAATCTTTTGGGACCGGTTAAATACCTAAGGGATCTAGGCTAAATCGGGAGCACTGGCGATCCGGTTGTCTAGGTGTAGTGCCTTCACAAATCGAAGTAATGCGACCAATGCGTTAAATCTGGAGCACTAGCGATCAGGTTGCGTGTTTGGTTAGGGAAGTAGTCAATGGTTGTACCTTGGCTACCGACATCAGGAAGCGCGAAGACCCGCGTACATTACCGGGTCTATAACTACACTAAATTACTGTGATTTGCATGCTTTAATTGGATCGAGTACTGTATTTACAATTATGCCAAATTGAAGAGATTTGTGAAATTGATGGTTTGGATTGTTCTTTTCCATTTTGATTGATTTATTTACATCACATCTTAATTATTATTTTTAGTAAAATTAGAGACATTTTCATTGAACACTCTAGGTAAGTTTTAAGTTAGTAACCTAAGTTAGAAACTTGGTCTTCGTGGTTCGACCCCGTACTTGCCACTACTGCAGTTCTTGTGGTTATTGGTAATCTCATCGGGATATATATTTATTTTGACGCGCTCGACACGCATCAAATTTTGGCGCCGTTGCCGGGGATTGGTTTTTCTTTCTTTGGTTATTTTTGTTGTATATTTATTTATTATTATTGATTTATTTATTTATTTATTTTTGTATATAGTTCCTTGTTCCTAAAATTTTTGCAGGAAATTTCTCGATGGCCTCCTACTACCATAATTATGATCGATTCGAAGACTCATACTATCATGGTATGAATGGGGTAGGTATGTCACATAATGGACATCAATTTTCTAACTCGCATTCTTTTATGCAACATGTCGAGGCTTGTGATTTTTGTGGGGAACCCTTTCATCCCACGTATGCTTGTCCTTACCATCCGAGGTATGGAAATCATCACAGTCCTAGCTATGCATCGCCACAACCCGACTTCTGTATGTCTAGGCCAAGTCCACGGAGTCCTCAACAAAAACGGAGAACCATTGAAGACATGGAGAAAGATATGATCTCCGACTGGCTTTCTCCAAGCACCAAAAAATACCCCTTTGACGACTTGAGTAAATTATCATATCAGCAGGACACATATAGTTCCATGCGAAATCAGCCTTGAAGGGATATAATAAGGTTTCTTCTAGAGACCGAGCAAGACATGAACCTCGCCGAGCAAGAATTGGACGAATGGATTGAACAAAGGGACCAAGAAGCTAAAGAAGAAATAAAGTCAATTCTCCAGAAGATATCAGCTGAGACCATGAGTGCAATCCCATTGGAGAGCGTTGAGGTAAATGAGGCTACACCGATTGAGGACTATTGGAGTGAACCAGAGGAAATAATTGAAGTTTCCTTACATGAGCCGGACATTAGCATTGCGTAGCATGAAGCGGATGAAGCCGAGAAAGAAATTTATGTCATTTTAGAAAGGTCGGAGGAACCGCAAAAAGAGAGCAAGGAAGACCAACCTCTGGTGTTGGTGAAGCCACCCACCCTCCCATGCATATTTGTTAGACCTTACAAGGGGGTGGTCGTAAAGGAACGTTCGCAGATCTTCTACACGGCTGACACCTTTGTGTCAGATGACCATGATTTGACTGATTCTTATGTGTTAGAGGTCCCGAATGAGCTCCTGATTCTGAAAGAGGGCGTGCAAGCTGCATTGCCCAAATATGTTGATGCGCCGTTTGTTGTAGATATCTACAAAGGAGAGGGCATCACGTGATGAATCACAACAAGTCTAGCCAAAGACTTAAAAGAAAGGCGCTCGTTGGGAGGCAGCCCAGCTTTATTTTTTTTATTTTATTTCATTTTTTCTAGCAATTATTTTAGTTTAGTTTAGTTTTTAGTTATTTTAGTTTTAATAAAATTCTAACTTCCATTTCTTGGACTTTTTCAGGCACTATAGTTGGATCGAGCACTTGAGGCATTTGGAGCACCCCCTGAGTTCTACTAGGTTTGATTATGGATTACTTTATTTTTTTGACATAATTTGAGCATTTTTCTTGGGAATTAACATGTTATTAGGATTTTAGGTGTTTTGAAACTTGGTTGGGACATATCCAACTTAAGTTGCCGCATTAATGGCGGGTCTTGAGTGGACCCAAAACCCTAAACCTCATTCCATCATATTGTTGATTTCACCCTTAGTTGAAAGACTTTGGACTCGCCATATTTGATAGGGATCATTTGAGTTAACTCCCATGCTTACTAGTTCTTGCTCTTATTATGGTGAGTTTATTTCATAGTTTTCTTAGTCACCTAGACATGAGATATTTTGCGCATTTACTAGTTTTTGGAGACTTTTATAAAAAAAAAAAAAAGAAAAGAAAAATTGCATGAGTTTGTATCATTTTCTTATTTATTTATCCATGTTCTTTTTCACCACTCTTTTCTCTCTTTTGTTGCATGGATTTCTTAACTTGTTTTGAACCTTGAGGACAAGGTTCGGAATAAGTTTGGGGGTACTTTAGGACTTGTGGATTGAGTTGGATGGTTTTCTATGCGAAAGACCGCAGGTGAGATTGTTTAAGTTTTTTTTTTAATTATATGCGGTTATATGCGATTGATGGATGGTAATGGCGGTGTTTGGTATCACTCATTCTCTCATTTCTTCCATTTATTTTTCCTCCATACTTCTCTTTCTCATGTCATTAGGAGTTGATACACTTTCATGCATGCATTTAGTATAGTTTTTAGTATTATCATTAGTAGACATATGTCTATCTATGTTTGGTCTTGCATTTAGACCTTACATAGTGTCATATGTTGCATATGTTGCATTTAGAGTCGCCCGAGATTTTGTTTCATGCCTTTGGTTATGGATGAGTACTTTATGGTTGCCTGTTGACTTGAAACTTTGGAGAAATTAGGAGAAACACTTAATCAAGTCGTAGCCCAACATTCTTAGGAATTCATGATTAGAGACTTAGTATGTTGGTTGAGCTTGTGCTAGATACCAAAATGGGTAGACGGTCAAAATTGTGCAAGTGATAGTATTTTAACCCACATTGGGGAATTTACTTGATTATAGTGAAAGTGAGAAGGGCTAACAGGAGTTTTCTTAATATTGAGAGTCCCACAAGTTTTCATAGGAAATGGAGCAGGGAAACTTGTGGTGGGAAAAGTGAAAAATCGGTCCATAGGAAATGGAGCAGGGACCGTGTTACTTGAAAAAAAAATGTGGAGAAAAGAATAAAAAAAAAGAATAAAGGCGGAAGTTTATGAAAACTCCTCAAATAAAAAAGATTTAGCTCGAGTGCTTTCACTAAATTATGTGGGATTTTAAACTTGCGTGCTTTAATGTATAGACCAAGAAAATCTGTGAGTAGTTGATAGTGTTTGTCTTGACTGCATCTTTGTCTTGAAAGTGTGATCTTAATTGTGTTTGGGTTGGGTTCTTGACATATCATAACTCTAAAATTTCTTGAATGGCTTGTTAACTTGGCGGCTATGTAAACCAAAGGGACTTCATGAATTTCTGATTCGGGTGTAGGATTAGTTCAGTCAGTACATATCTATATTAGTAGTCTAGTTTATTTGTGTTTTGTTATTCACACCTTTGCTCGGGACGTGCAAAGTCCTAAGTTTGGGGGTATTTGATAAGTCGGTAATAGTGTCATAGTATTTTTATGTATTTGAGTGTTTTTTGTAGTAAAGTCTCCAAAATATTAGTCTAATTATCTGTATTTGTCATTTTCAGGTATTATAGACCACGCAATTGAAATTGGACAGAAAAACTTTGCAAAATAGAGTATTCATATGTCCAAATATGTTCTACATCGAAAAACGTGCTAGCGCGCATCTTGAGGTGGCTTTGGTGGACCCACACATTACGGCATGCCGTTCAAGAAGAAGAAGAGAATTGGAAGTGGATAGATTTATTAGTTTTATATAGGATATATATTGATCTATTATATATATATATAAATATAATATATAGAGAGAGAGAGATAGAGAGAGATATGGATCGATCATTATAGATATATATATAATATATATAGATCGATCAGGAGATAAAGAAAAAAAACGATCATAACAGAAAAAAGATATAGAGGGATCGGCTCTCTTTTCCTCATTCTCTCCTATTCTCTCCTTTTCTCTCCTTCTCCATTTTTCTTTTATTTTTCTTTGTACTTTGAGTTCTTCAACTATGAAGGACTAATAGCCTAGGCAAGACTGCGAAGGAAGTTCAACTGCGCATATTCAATGGATTTGTGAGATTTATATATTTTAATTTCAAGCTTTTCATTATTATTTTATTTTCTTTGGTATTGATAGAACAATTGAGGTTAAACAGTAGTTTAAACCTTGATTTACATGTTGATTAGAATCTTTTGGGACCGGTTAAATACCTAATGGATCTAGGCTAAATCGGGAGCACTGGCGATCCGGTTGTCTAGGTATAGTGCCTTCACAAATCGAAGTAATGCGACCAATGCGTTAAATCTGGAGCACTAGCGATCAGGTTGCGTGTTTGGTTAGAGAAGTAGTCAATGGTCGTACCTTGGCTGCCGATATGAGGAAGTGTGAGGAACCGCGTACGACACCGGGTCTATAGCTACACTAGGATAATGTGATTTGTATTTTTGACATAAGTTGACGACCAAATTCAATCTTTTTATCGAACCAAACTTGTATGTCTTGACCTAGGTGTTATTTTTATTAATTGTTTTTAACTTTATTTTAATTGTTTTTATTTATTTTGTTTATATTTAGATTAGATAATTAACTCATTTTCTCTAAATCCCCTGATTTCCTTTTTGTTATTTTTTTTACCTAAGAAAGAAAACTAATCTTTGTGGGATCGACCCTTTACCACTATCTACAAAATAGTTGGTTTAGGCTTAATATATTTATTTTATTGACGCGTTTGGTGCGCGTCACTGGACATATTTTCGAAACCCATGAATTGCTTTTTTTCGACGCCAAATATCATGTGGGAAACCAAACAAATACTCCCTCTTGTCAAAATTATAAGTTGTTTCAACTGAAACACACAAATTAAGACAATGTAGTTTACATATATGTCCTTTGACATAAAATAAGTTGAAGAATTGAAGAATTTTAATTGTAATAAACGTTTGGGTTATATAATGGTAAAATGGGTTAAAAAGCAATAAATATACTCTGAAATGCAGAAAATGACTTATAATTATAGAGGAGGGTTTATGCCAAAAACGGCTTATAAAAATGACAAGAAAGAGTAAATCTATGTTTTCTTAAAAAAAAGTTGTCACCTCTTTTGAATATTCATCGTCCGATATCCAATGGCATTGATACTTGATTTACACTAGCATAACTAGGATCAGTCTCATGAGTGGGAAGCGATACAATATTCATTTAGTTGTATTTTTTTTTTTTTGGGGGGGGGGGGGGGGGCATCAAAGAGGTGTCTTGTAGGTCATGAGCGAATGGTCTTTTGACAAAGAAGATGTATAGTTTAATGAAGCTTTTTAGGAGCCATTGCAAAGAAAGGCCATATAAGGATTATCTGTCTTTCAATCACGCTCATACAATAATACATATACATTGACACCTTCAAAAAAAGAAACTATTAGGGCTTTTTCCTACTTTGAATAAACATCAAAAGAAGAGAACAGAATCATGAGAATGTATAGTGAGTAGAGCCTCTAATAAAGAAACAAATAGAATGTTCATTGCTTTTACGAACTCAAATATTTGGACCATCTTTATTCTTCAATAGAAGTGTAAGTGTAACCAAACTATATATGTATCAATTAGCTAAATAATGAATTAAATGGTCCAAAACTCATCTACAAATCTAATTTTGAATTGGCTCAATCCACTGACGAGAAAAATATCAATCTAGTCTTACGAGTTTGCCAAAGCATCCCTGGAGAAATGATAGAGGCATCACTTGCCAAAATGTAAAGTTTGAGAAGGTCGTGAGTTCAACACCCATCCAAGTCAAAAAAATAAAGTCTTACTGTACCAAAAAGAAAAAGGAAAATAATAATCTAACACATTTTCGGCGCACACTTTATTTTTTAACTTATTTATGACTCTTTCTTGTCTCCCTAGGTGTGGGCTCCACATCTAACAAAACACTATAAATAAACTAAAAGACAAAGTGTGCGCCCAAAATGTGTTAGATTATCATTTTCCAAAGAAAAAAAGTCTTACGAGTCTAGGTGAATTGTTTAGTTGGGAAGTTCCCACTTCAAACTCTAAGCATTCATTTATTTTCCCAACTAGTTGATGCGAGACTATTCTTCTTAATTATTTAATTTCATCTCCAACATAAACAACTTGATGAATTGCCTACCCAAATAGAAGGAGTTTAAATTCCCTCTAGCAAGGTTTCAAACTCTCAAGTTCAAAATTCAAGCCTTGTGAATAAAGGAAACAACGTTGAGAAAACTTCCTCCTTATTTGTGGTCCCAAGGCATTTCTACCCCCAAATTAGTCGAGGACCTAGGAAACTATATATCAAATACCTTGAAAAAAAAAAGAACGAAAAAACACGTGCCCCAGTGAACCCCAAGCACTGCTCCCTTCGAGAAAAAATAAAAGGTATTGGGGATGCTCCACATGAATCAAATTGCATAAATGCATCACTTTTGAAAATAAAGAAGGCATTCTCTATATATCCATCTCTTTTGCAGGAGAGAAAGTGCCCTTTTAAAATAGGGCAAAAGCATAAGGGCTGTAAAGGAGCTTAAGTGGGTGGACTAACCAAAAGACTCTACAAGGAAACATGAGCACAGAAGAATGTCGCTGACCACCATTTAAGTCTTCAAAAAATGAGAAAATGTTACACACAACACTCCATTGTTTTTCTCATTTTTTGCAAACAATAGGGCATCTTGATCTAGCTCTCCTGCCCATGCCCATGTTTATAAAGAGAAAGAGAGGGCTCAATGTGCTTTGAAAACAATGTTTCCCTGCCTACCCACTCACCTAATTGAATTTGAGAATCGCTAGTCTTGGTTGTGGCCCATGCCACACATATATATAGGTTTGTATATGTAGAGATGCACATCCCCCCTCGGTGTCCTTCAGATGTATCTCGAATTAGGTATTAGAGAAAGAATGATTGGGAGTGTGTGCATTAAGTGTCCCCTTGGTTGTCTACGTTGTCAGGTCCTTGTATGTATAGTATTTTAATTCATAGCATGACGAAGTTCTGACGTAATATTATATGGTTTGATTGAGGTTTTATTAAGGTCTTAATTCTAGGATTTTCCTACGACTCATCAGTCATCACTTATGAAGCAATTTTTTTTTTTTGACAAGATAGAAACAACTTGTACGAGCCAAGATTTGAACCCATGACCTCTCACTCCCAAATGGTTGGTTCTTATGAAGCAAATTATCCACATCTGATTAATTTTAAAGTTTCTTATACCTTTCATTACAAACTATGTACATTATAATTGGCATATTTTCCACCAGTCGTTGTAAAATAACTTATTCATTCTCCCACCAATATGATTCTACAAAATCCAAACTAACAAACAAAACTAGCACCAAAGTTAGTAACTCTTTGATTTGTTATAGGGCCTCTTGTTCAAGAGGTTAGGAGTTTAAGCCTCAATGAAGGCAAGTTTGTTTCTCTAAAAAGGAAAGTTACAACCAAAACTCGAACCTTACTTTCTTCACCAATTTCAATGCTCCTCGCCATAAAGTAGCCTGCTAATCTTTGTACCTTAATTGATTTCAAACTACTTTGATGCCTCGAGAAAAATTATAACTACTTCCTTTTGATCCAAAAAGAACTTTTTTTGAACATTTAACTATTGGGTTTGTACATAGTATGCACTAGCACACTGAATCAATGAACTAATTTTGTAGCTTAATAATGCAAATCTAGTGCAGAAGTTAGATGTTACGGTCAGTTTAGGCTAGTGTGGATGGGATCAATTTACACGTGATTCTCATATGTTAAGTTTTTTTTCTTGATATGGACATTCTAAAACTTATAAGAGCAACTCCAATGGAATTGCTCCAATGGTACTGTAAAATCCCCTCTATTTTAGAGGGGATGAATAGTGGAATGCCAAATTTGGCGTTCCACTGTTCGCACAACACTATTATAGCGTTTGAACAATAAGAATAAATATAAGAAATAGAGTTTTGAAGTAGAAATAGAGTTTTGGAGTAAAAATAAAGTTTGTGGTTGGAGGAGAAATAAAGTTTGATGTGACAAAACAGTTAACTAGAGGGGAAAATAGAGTTTTGTGGTTGGAGATGGTCTAATATAAATAACAAATGTCATTATTTGATACAATAGAAGAAAAAGTAGAAAGCAGAGTTAGATATCACGTCATCATCCTCAGAGTATTGGAGCACTTTGCAGTCTATTGGACTTGCTTCAAGTGGCACTAAAGAATAACCTAGCCCCCACTCTAATAAAAGAATGTGATACAACGGGTCTTACTCAATGTGATTATCATTGAACGATGTAACTCCTATTAAAGCTTAATGATCTTATTTATATGTACTTGTTCTAAAAGGATAATGGTAATCTCAATTAGAAAGATAAATCACATCTATGATTGTTTCCTAAACACTAAACTTCTGAATTAGTCACTAAGACACTCCCTTCATTCAAAATTATAAGTCGTTTTGCCTATAGCATACTAAGTAAGGTAGCTTTAATTATTAGTTTACTTTACATATCTACCCTTTGACAAATAATGAGTTGAAGAAATGAAGAATTTGAATTGTAATAAGTGTTTGAGTTGTATGGGTAAAATGGATAAGAAAGCAATAAATACTCTCTCAAATTCCAAAACCGACGTATGATTATATGGAGTACATTTTTTAAGAGGCTTGCTAGAGTAACCCAGTTTTGGCACCCACATTTGGCACACACATCTCGAGGTGATTTGAATGGCATCCAACTTGGTTGGTGCCAAACCTGGGTTACTCCAGCATTTTCCTATTAAATGTGTTGTGTGTGTGTGGGTGTTCTAACCTTTTTCAATCCCTCACTTCGGTTTGATAATCTCACTAGAGTAGTCAGGCGCCTCAATTCCATACCGGAAGAAACCAAGAGATATAATGTAGCTACCATGAATAGAACTCACGACCTAGGAATCAAAGCTATGGTGCTCACTGAGAGCAGCATGGTTATGAATTTAACAAGAAAATAAGGAAACGAAAACTCTGAAGCATGCAAAGCTTGTGCCGTATACCAATTCTTAAAAACAGAAAAAAGGTCCTCCAATTTGATTAGAACAGCACCACTAACATTTGTATTTTTCTCATGGTCTTTTATAAAGACATATAAAAGTTGCTCTCTTCAAAAGAGAAGTGTGTAATGGATAATTTTTACCTAGCCTTCACTAGTGGGGTCTATGGATGCATCAACACTAAGAAGATTTGGTTCCCATTCAGGCAGAACTCCTGTTATAGTGCTATGAAACATGAGTCAAACACAATAGAGTGCATCCACTATAACATCAAGTAATTCACATTTGACTAAGTGCAGATCTAAAATGGCTCTAATGCCTACATTTTTTTATTTGAAGTAGACCTTCTTTGGCTCCACAGTCTCCTACTACTACTACTACTGTTCTAGTAGGTGAGCCATTAAGTGGTGTGTGCACATAATGCACAAGTGTGCCACTAATATATAGACTTTCCACCACACTGAAAAGGACTAACAACTTGTCTTGTTATGTATTTAGCTCTTTGATCTTCACTTATCTCATGATTTGGCTTCACATCTTTGACATGAACCTTTCATAAATATTCCATTCACTAAATTTGGTGGTTTTAGTTTTTCAGTCCAGGTGGTTTATATAGTCCACACAGCACTTAAGCCATGTGGGACTCAATTTGGGCATGAACAGGTGCAACTTTTATTAGTGCATTCAAGGAGACGTATGGGATAATGATGAGCAAGACTTGCAGGACCATCTCAAACTTAAATTTGCCCTTCATTTCAAAGGTAGGTAACAATGTAACATGTCCAGAGAACTCTAACATGCACCATGCACTAAATGGTTAAATAAATATAACTAAGGAGAGAAGATGAAATCATATGTAGCTATTTGACTTTCATATTGTTAAGACAAGGATTAAAGTAAGGAGGGTAACTAAGCAAGGTTTGGCCAGTTCTCTTCTACTTCTCCTCGATCGATAGCATGTTTCGCAAAAAAGATCATGAACATATATGAAATGGGAAGGTGCAAGTCTTATCGATCTAATCTTCTTTTGAATCTATAATAAAAAGGGCTGATTAGCAATACATATTCAAAACTTATATTCAATATTTCCTAGATTTGGGCATGTCAGCAACTTTTTGGGCAGCTCTATCAAATTATAACATGTTCTAAAGCATGTTCTATAAACTATACGAGTAACATAAAAGGAGGATGTGCTTCAGAAATTTAGAGAGGGTCTGTATATTTCAAAGTCCTGCCATCAACACTAGATATTATAGAAAAGGCTTAGGTACACAGGCACATTCCTAATGAAGTACCAAAGCAAGTTATATGATCCAACCTGAAAAACAAATGCATAAGAGAGTTAACACAAAACTGCAAAACCAACACTGTCCATAAGTTCTTCTAAGGAAATAAATAAAAATAATGTCATCATCATCTAAAAGCTCTTTCGACGAACTTCCACAATCAATGCAACCTCGGTTCAAGGCTGAGTTTACGACTCAAGCCAGTGCAACAAATGCATTACATGGGAGTTATTTTGAAAGCTCAGATCTTAACTATTTAATATCACATATACCTTAGCCTAGGTTCTATATAATCATTTCCATATAACAGTTTCGCAAAAATCACTCACTATTAATCTGGTGAGGACCAGGTAGGACACCAAATAGATAAAAGCATTTATAGCTGTAATGAAAGTGACAATTCTAGTTGCAACACTGAAACAAAATACAAATGAAAAATTAACTTGCAGCTACTGCTGATTTTTTAACTTTATGATCTATTCTAACTGTTACACTCTTAACATGCACTGGCATACTACATCCACAAGGCATTCACCATATGGCAAAATTTGGTATATGGTCTCCAGAAACCAATTCTAACTAAAACGAGTTTCTAGGAGATTTTGAATACTCCATATTAATTGCTTCAATGATCCAATTTGATAAATTCATGTCAACATTTCATATTCGTTGATAGTAACATTAGTTTACTATGAGAAATATGATTAAAAATTAAAATGGCACTAGAAGAACATCAGACACGCAGAAATGGACTCAAAGAGAGACTCATATGATACAGTAACATTTTCGAATGGAATAAAAAAGGACTGTGTAGAAGACTTCATGAGATAATGGTACACAACAATGAATCAGCAGTCCACCATCTTAAGAACATAAAAAGTGGGAAGAAAACAACTATCGAAAGAAGCCTGAAATGTAAAGCATGAAAAGTCTCAAAAAATAAAATAAAATAAAATAAAATAAAATAACTGCATGTATCAGTCCCTTGGCTCTTGTATGGCAGGGAGCCAGACCTGGAGGTGAAATAACTTAATGGCTTAAAGTGAATAAAAACAGACGTATCGTCAATGAAAATCATAAAAAAAAAAACAATACTAATTCAAGGTATAAACACAAATCTTATTTTTCTAATTCGACAGTATCCACCATAGAATTAAGTTTGCTTCAATGTACAGATTCCTAAAAAACCTCAACATGACATTTTATTCTGCAAGTAACTTTCAGCATCTAGGCGCCGAATAGCTCTCCATGTAACCGTACTCAAGTTATATGATATGTACTCAAAATGCCATAACATATTCGCGTAGTGCAATACATATCATTGCAGAAAACAGCAACTATCCTAATTTGAACTTTTCTGTTGCAGTAGATTATTGGAAAAGACATTGTTACAATACAGAAAGCAAATCCTAGGAGAAATTTTTATAAGAGGATCTTCAAAATTTGATTAGAATTGTAATCCAGTTTGGTCTCAGAATCGTTATTTGTCTATACTCACGCCTCTCTATAACAATGTGTCAGAAGACTCAGAACCAGTTTAAAGCGAGACCAAACCACAATTAATCCAGTCTGAACACATTTTTCCACCTCAACTCAAGAGTACTGAACCAAAAAAGCAGAAATGATGTCTCTCAAACAACCAAATAAATTGATCACAAGCTAAGCAGCAACAGAAAATGTTTGTGCTTTTGGCAATATAAATAAGCAAGCAGAATGTACTAGGATTACAACCATGCATATATCTACAAAAGGTCTACAGTTTATGTTTTTTTTTTTAAAAAAAATACAAGAAGAACAACAAAGCCTCCACGGATCAAACTCTTCCACTTCAATCGATTTAATAAGTTGATGGCGTGCTTTCATAATCCAATACTCCAATGATTATATATGTTTGATACATTTCTGTGTTTAAGAATACTGACATTAAAAATGAGTTGGTTGTGTTGTTTTGCACTAAGGTCAAGCTCAATGATGCAAACATCTCCAACTTTAACATCGTTCGTATTGAGGAATGTTGTCATACCACATCCAAGTCTCATTCGTTTTTGTGTTCCTTCACTAGAGCAGGTTACATTTACAATGTGACGGTTACCATGTTCATTTTTGAGAATTGCATTTCTTGGCAACTCAAAAAGCCCATATTGTTCAGCGAAGCCAATTGGAACTTGCTGCATGTTAGAATGGAAATTCATCAGGGTAGGTTATGAATTCAATTGAAATGGTTATAAAGACTTGTTTGGTGGCAATTACAACACGAGGAAAGCTCTTGAAATAGGGTTCAGTCCTTCTTTTTGAAAAGTAAGGCTGCGAATTTATATAACGATGTTTTCCCCTTCTGCGCTTAGCTAAGGGATGACCTGCATGATGAATTTGTATTTAGACGTCAAGGAAACCAATTGATTTTGCAATGTTACAGAAAGAACAATGAGCTTCTTACTGTTGGATGAAGTAGGATATGGTGATAAGGGTATTTCTTCTTTGAGAGGAGGTTGCAAGGTTTTTTCACATGCAGTATTGCCAAATATTCTGACATTAAACTGCATTTCTCCAATGTGCTCGAAAGTAACAAAATCTCCTTCCATCAGCCTATAGTGTGCAACAAATTCGAGCCATCCTTTTGTGAATGACATTTTATTTTTCTTCCTCTCTATATTCACCTTCCAGGTCTCATTTGTTCGTCTGTTGTGAAGAACGCCCTGATTTAAATCATGCACGGCACTCAATTTTTGCGCAAATACAGGTGGTATTCCCTGCATAGAAATATTGAAAGCGTTTGAGATATGAAGTGGTTCAAGTAATGGACCAGAAGACTGAGAAAGATTAGGAAATAAATGAACATACAAGTTTTGCGTCTTTTGGTTCAAGTATAATTTTGAAGAATTGGTCATTAATCTTGTCACGCTCTTCATGTGTCTCTTTACTGTCACTCATCTGGAGTTGTTTGTTTGAGGGTGATATCAAGCCAGTAATATACAAGAGATAAAACTGCAAAATAGTTGTGCATCGTTAGTAAGATAGCAAGACATCCGATGAAGAATGGTAAAGACTATTTACCAGCAGAAATGTGTTTGACAAAAGGGTGAAGAATGACAACACTTAAGAACACAAAACTAATAAAAAAAAAATTTAAGATCCAAGTCAACATGGCAAAAACAATAAAAATAACAAGTTACAGATATAATTTATGTTTAGTATTATAATGCTTGTCTAGGAACGTCAATGATCTTTTCTGTTACAATATTATCAGTTTTCGGTTGTGTTTCCAGATTGATTAAATTTTCAAATAGCCTATCAGAGCTGTAAATAAAAATGGTTCATCCATAAAGTACCCCAATAGAGAATTTAGATAAAAAATTAAGATGGCGAACTAACAAATTACCAAGAATGAATTCAATGAAACTAATGTTCTCTGAATGGTTGATCAACATAAAATGATAGTGCTACAACAGGAATCCTGAAACAAAGACAAAAGTATTGCTTAAAGATTAGAATAAAATCACCTTAGCCAATAAAGAATTAACCAAAAAAATCTCTAGAATAACATTTACTCAACTTAGCAATTAGCTTTATTTATTATAAATTAAAACAAGAAAACTTGTTGGTAACTCGTCATTGATATGATTACTGGACCACAAAGCGCTGCTTTGAGAATAGAAAATCTTTAAAAAGAAATGTAAAAGTAACAACAAAGCCTTAATCCCAAAAAAAAATTGTAAAATTAACAATGCAATAAAACAAGATGCATTGAAAAACAAAATTAAGCAAACAAACTGTTTCAAACATTGACATAACAATCACTTGTGAATCTGCTTAACCATGATAATTTTACATACGGTATAGTGTACTAGAAAAAGAGAACTAAACGAATAAATGAATAATCTTACTGGAATTGGTCTTGTGAATCTGCTTAACCATGATAATTTTGCATCTGCTACTGCTAGAAACCATGCTACAAAGAGATTAGCCAACAGAGTAATCCAGAGCATTTTTTATATCATGTAAAGGCTTGGTCTTGCTTTGATGAATTGGTTGATCATTTATATGTATATATGCACTTGGAATTGTAAATGTTTGACTGGCAAAGTTGAGAGAATAGAAAATTAGAGAATTATCTTGTGATACTTTTCAAAAGAAATTAGCAAGCTAGTGACATTTGAAACCTACACATATAATAGTACCTTTCATGTGAGGCACATATTTAGTAATGGTAATCAATTTAAATGTAGAGATTTTTTAATTTTAGTTCTAAAATGCTAGCAACTACAATAATTTTAAAAAAAGGTAAATATATGGTTTGTTTATTTATTCAATAAGAGTCGAACCTATGACCTTTCCAAATCTTGGTTTTTCACTAGTAATGGCTTATCTATTTCACCAGAGATTTTTTGACAGACAAAAAGAAAGTTTTCCCAATATTTTGAAAGTTTATATGGATTGTTGGATCAGTGTGGAGCACAACCATGCAGTTGTTTTGTGTTTTTGGATTGCTTTTGTATTTTTGAAAAATTATTGTGATTTTTGAGTTAATTTCCACATTGTGGTTATAGGTGACTGTTTTGATCGATTTGAATGTTGGAATTGGTTGTTATGAGTATCCATATGAGTTTTGGACAGGCTTAGAATGTGGCGAAGCGAGTCGGAGTGTTGAAAACCTAGGATGTATATTCAGAAACTGATGCCGTAGAGCCATAAGGCCATGGCGTCAGTCACAACGTCTAGACCAGAGAGTCCAGAAATTCAGGCGTTTCAAGTGACGTCGTGAAGCATTTCATCCCACGACGCCACTCACGGCGTCTGGAACAGTGGGAATTGTCGTTTCACGTTTTAAGTGACGTAGCCAGGAAATTGTCCCACGGCGCCACTCATCGCGTGACACTATTTACCAAACCAATTTTTCGATTTCTCTCAAAAACTTTGGGGATTTCTCGGGTATCTAAATGGGTTCGAATACGAGCCAACACTCGAGTAATTGACCCAATTAAACAAATGAATATAATTAGGGAAAATTGGATAAATTGGGGAGTAATCGATGGATTTTGTAATCAATTGATTAACAGGGGATAAGTCGAAAAGGGCAGAAAATCGATGGTGGACTTGAACCAGATAGACCTGAGGGAGGATATTGAAGGTCACCCAAGAGGGGGTAAATTAGGTTACCGAGTAGTTATCGCCTTTTTAATACTTTATGTGTAAATAACAATTATAATGCATACACCAACAATAAATATCTATCCTATGCAAGTGAATGGGGTAGAAGAGATGGAAATAAGACACACGATATATAGTGGTTCGATCCAACCGATCTACATCCACTACTTAACCTCCCCTGTTAGGATTCCCCACTTATATTATCAATAAGTGTTACACCCTAAGCCAACTAGCCTAGTGAATGCCTAGCCTCAACTAGGTCTTTTACACGATGCCTTATCGCAATAAGGTCTTATACAACCACCTAGCCGCAACTAGGATTTTCCCACCTACACCCACCTAGGATATTTTTTCACCTAGCCGTAACTAGGATTTATGCCTAGCCTCAACTATGTCTTCCCTCTCGACTTAGATCCCACTAAGTCTTACAATCAAGATTTGAAGAATACAATTGAAATACACTTTACAACGTAAAACGGTACCAAGTTCAAATACAAGCAAGCCTCCTAGAGCCTAATCACTCTTATGCATGCAAGTATGAAAATAATTGAGAAATGCAAATAGATAACTGATTTTATGCAAAACTCAAGTGTGAAACCATTTCAAATAAGTTGATAAGATCAAATCCGATTTCAAATCCAATGAACAAGAAATTTGGTAAAAATCAAGTTTAAGTGCAAATTCTTGTCCAAATCAATCCTAGGGTTTAATAAATCAAGTTTAAGTGTAAAAACCCAAGACAAGTGTGTTCAATAACACAAGTAATTTCCCAAGTCAATCACACAAGAATATATAATTTAAGCACAAGAAAAACTAGGAAATTAGGACTTTCTTACAACCCCAAGAAGATGACTTTAAAATCAGTTTTGGAGAGGTTGTTGTACTCTTTAGAATACCTCAAGAGTGTTGGTTTTGATGTTGAATCAACAGCTTCAAAGCATGACTTGAAAACTCCAAGCTCCTTATCTTGAAAAATTTGAGCACTTATGTTTTTCTTTGATTTCAAAACCTAATTTGTGTTCTTGGTTGTTTGAGAGTGTTCTATATATTTATAAACCAGTTTATGACCGTTCTAGATGATCCAAGTGCTGAGATTCTATCAAAAATTCAAATTAAAGTGAATTTTTCAGATTTATAAAAAAGCTGTCAGAAATGCAATTAGCGCGCTAATATGATGACATAGCGCGCTAACTCTGCACATAGCGCGCTAATAACAGTATTAGTGCGCTAACTGCAGGGACCTCAAAATAATTAATTATGTCCCTTGTGTTAGCGATCCTTTGACGTGTCCAGGACCTAACCAACCCTCATATAACATATCAAACATGTTTGTTATGGGTCATATAGCCTATTTGGGTGGTCGGGATATTTTTACAAATCCCGAAAATGGAAAATCTCGATTTCACGACTTGCGAGGGACTTTTCTGCAAATATGCAGTTTTCCTTTCAAAGACCTTTCAAAAACACGTTTTTCTTTTTCGAAAACTTCCACAATGATTTTCAAAGTACGATTTGAACATACACATATAGTTTAACATTGTTTAAACTTATAAGACCGGAATCTTCAAGTAATCACTTGACATTTAAAAATCCGTTTTAAAAACACGATGTGCATGAACTAATGCAATAGGCATGCGTAAATGAACTTGAATATCTTACATCAGTTTTACAACTCGTGGTTCAATTCTTTCGTCTTCTTTTCCTTATGTTTGTCGAATCTTGAACTTGTATGACTTGAATGCTCGAATACCCGTGATGTGATGTTTTGCAACCTTTGACTAAACTGAAATATAATTGATAAACTTATTAGTATATTTTCAACTTGTTTGTTTCCATCAAAATCCCGGTCGGAGTTAGAGTGACTAACTACTTAGTCTAACAGATATCACTTATAGTGGGCAGCCTATTCAGATTTTAGACCATAAGGTAACGATTTTGAGGAACTAGGAGGTTTTATCAGTCCTTATCAAATAGCAGCATCACGGGGACGAGAAACTGACGTGGGAGCTCGAGTCACATATGCGAGTGCTTTCCCTACCTCTTTTGAGTCTGGTAAGTCTTTCCTTTAGTTTTATTTTAATTTCGAAGACGAAATTCCAAATAAGTTGGGAAAACTATAATGACCATAAAATCTAACTCGTGCCACGTGTCATTTTTGGTCGTACGTGGGCCCATTGCCGTGATACGTGTGAACAATTCTCGGTCGTCGACACCGAGCTATGTTATTTTTGTTCGGTGTTTGTATTATTTATTTATTTACCCGAATTTAAATTTCAATGTCCCAAACGTGTGAGGACATTTGAAGGTGAGCAATGATGCATAGAAACGGGTTAGGATCGGAGAAACGTGTTTTGTGGGCGCCGGGGCGAACGAATGTCGGGTATTTAACTGTCCAGGGGGACAAATGTAATTAAAACACTAACACATATAGTAAACACATAATAATTAAATGTTGGGTAACGTGTTTGAGGCCTTGGTAGATTCGTGAGCACACGACAGTGCGAGTCGTGTCGCGAATCGGGTTCGAAAACACTTGAAATACGTATATTGAGGAGTGTGAATAGGAGAAAGTCTCAAAGTGTGTCACCGTTATGTGTCAGCCGATTGTTAGTGGACTTGGCTAGAGTTGAGGATGACGTTGGATCGTTCTCGGGATACGTACGGAGGATTTAATTAAGAGAGAAATATAAGTTTTGTTTTTCTCTCTCATCGTTTATCAATTGCTTCGTCTCTCTCTTTCTCTTGTCTGAAATGAACGAAGCTTGACGGTTAGTTTTCAATTGAATTCGAGGTCGAAACGATGACAAGATGTGACCAAGCGCAAGAACCAAGGTAATATTCTCATTCATCGCGAAGTTCTTATCAGTTTGATGGGTGTTGTGAGGGTTTAGTCATGGTATTTTTTGACACCATTTTGGAAATTTAGTTTTTCTAATATTTTGAAGGTTAATATAGATTGTAGGATCGGTGTGGAGCACAACCATGCAGTTGTTTTGTGTGTTTGGATTAGTTTTGTATTTTTGGGGAATTATTGTGATTTTTGAGTTAATTTCCACATCTGGGTTATATGTGACTATTTAGGGTTTAGGGTTATCGATTTGAATGTTGGAATTGGTTGATATGAGCATCATTATGAGTTTGAGATAGGCTCGGAATGCAGCAAAGTGAGCCGGGGTGTCGAAAAGCCTCGAATGTACATTCAGGAACTGACGTAGCGAGGGACGCCTTAGAGCCATAAGGCCACGACGTCTAGACCAGAGAGCCTGAAAATTCAGGCGTTTTAAGTGATGCCATGATGCATTTCACCACACAGTGCCACTCACGACGTCTAGAACAGTAGAAATTGTTATTTGACGTTTTATGTGACGCCGCCAGGAAATTCTCCCATGGCGCCACTCACGGCGTGTCACTGTTCATCAAAATAATTTTTCAATTTTTTCCCAAAACTTCAAGGATTTCTCAGGTATCTAAATGGGTTTTAATATGAGACAATACTCGGTTAATTGACCCAATTAAACAAATACATATAATTAGAAAAAATTGGGTAAATTGGGGAGTAATTGATGGATTTTGTAATCAATTGATTAACAAGGGATTGTAGGACAATGATAATCACACGGGGGATTTGTAAGAGGCAAATTAGAGTCATGTGAGTACGTAATAGCATTGGACACGGGTAAGTAAACCAATAGAAAATTTTAAGGTTATTTCTTTGAGCTTTAATTTGTTATTATTATTGCTCTATTCCTGGTTTGAAAATCTATTCTAATTGAGTGGTTCGAGGGCAAGTGAGTCAACGTGATCCTTGGGGGGATAGGTTATCTGAGGTAACATACTAGAGCCACGAGCTCGGGATGCACAATATTGTTTATGGTTCTATACGGGATGAGAGTTCATTGCTAGATTGTCGGGGACTCTGCATCCACGTGGAAATTAGGATGATGAGAGTGTACCATGCCTAAACTCCTAGTCTTTGAGGTAATATTCCCATGTCTCAACGACCTTTAGTTGGGACTACTTGCGCCTTTCTATTATTTTCCTGGACACTTATCTTCAATTGATTCAGATTTATTTATAGTCTTTATTTATTCATGTGTTCCCTGTACTTTTCTTTCTAGCATCATGAATATAGACTGCTTATTTTCTTTCAAAATGTTGTAAACATCCTGTTTGGCGTTACTTACTTGGAACTCATCATTCTTGTGTTTGATTGAGTACAGATCCACAGTCAAGCAAGAGAAAGCTCATCAACTTGGTGATTTACTTTGAGGATAACGGAGCAGTTCTCTTTTGGCATCAACATATGTTATGATTTATTTTATGTAACTGTATATATTTGTTTCACATTGGGATTTGGGTTATGAGAGATCTTGGGCATGTATACATAGTTATTACTCTCCTGTGACTTGACATGTGGTGGATGGTATACATATGCAGGGTTTTCACATTCTAGGTTGTCCTAACTAATGTCTTGAGGTTATTTTTATTAGTTTGAGATGTTAAATGTTTCTGCTTATCTTTGAATAACTCAATAATATTAATAACTCTCAATTAAATTGCTTATAAATGTTGAATGGTAAGGTAAAGTTGATTAGGCTTGCGTTGAGTGAGTGATGGTTGAATCGGGGTTTACGTAAGTTTAGGCCAGACGGGTTCCAGTTTTGAGGTCGTGGAGCTGGGGTCGTCACAGATATGATAGTAGTCCAACATATAGTCAATTGTTTTACTATCTTCCACTATTAGCTAGCCACTCTTTGTATTTCTATTGCCATAAAAGGTGACAACGCTTAGATATGCTAAGATATAGGGGGAGCACTTCTTTAAAACCTTTTAACTTTTAGTTGATTGGTTATGTAATTTTCCTACTAAATTACAACTGCCATGATATTTAAAAATTGTAGGATTTATATTTAGCTTTTAAACACATGATTGTTTTTCTATCTTTAACATTATTTGCGAGTCTAATCCATTTACCAAGTTGTGACACACATATAACAAAGGGGAGGTTGTTAATTTGAAATTTCCCTTAGTTGTCACTGAGTGTCACATCTTGTATATTGAACTCAAAGGAATATATTTTTGTTACTAATGTTTATGTGTAGATATTCCTTTGTATAAAGCATGAATATTCCCTACAGGGTGCACAACTTGGCAAATCTGTGGAGATCTCTAAAGACATTCTCGTATGGCAAGTATTCAAACTGCAAACAAGTTTGATCAAAGTACATTGTATCAAAACTTCCTATTTCAAACATCAAGACCAAGAAAAGGAAGGATGAGATTTCAAGGATATGACATTCACACTCTTTCCTTTGACATCAAGGATTAACTCAACAAGGAAAGTGGAATATGTCAAAGATGCTTTAAAGACCTTTTGAACAAATACATTGTATCTAGTCGTTTAGGTTTTCTATATATATGAGGGATCATGGATGGATAAAGTACATTGATTATTCGATTGCTTTCTACATTCAAGTAAGATAAGAGAAACAAAGGCAATCCCTTTTGTAACACACACTATAGGCTAAGGGGACTTAGCCAAAACATCGAAGGGATCTCGAGCACCAAAGGGACTTGGGTACTGTGTAGGTGCACAGTGTAAGGGGGAATGATTAATGTAATAGAACTTGGTGATGGATCACGAGTTAGGAATTCTATGTAAATCTATAATCATCTTTCTTAGTGTACTCTACACTTGGACGTGGCCCCGCAGACTTGGATAATTCCAATCTGCGATAACAAACTTTGTGTGTGTTCTTTATTTAATGCAATTTATCTTTATTTGTTGAGTTCTATTTATGCCAAACACTCAATATATACAAAGCTATTGTCTGTGGCCACAACAAATTTTGTACTTTAACTTCTGCTGTTTTTCTTTACTACAGGCAAGACAATAAGCTTGAAATTGTGCCCACATCATCTATATTTACATAGCTACTGTCTGTGGCCACAACAGCAGCTGTTGGACAGAGATATTGTACCGACAGAGACTTTCTAATTTGTGTTTGTTAATTTGCTGCTCAAATATCAACAGATTTTTTACCATGTCTTTGATAAGTTTGAGGCCTTAATTTGTGAGGAAGTATACAGAGACTTAAAGTCAATGGTTCACACTGTTGTCACATTTGGTGTGTTATTTGGTTTGATTTTGCTGTTAAAGACGGTAATGCAAGTATACACTTGATGTAAACAAGTAATTGATTATATAAAATGATGTTTAACATTAATATTCATGCAAAAACTAACTTTAAATGTTAGTGGCTGGGGAGGCTTAGTTGCTTAATTGCTTGACTCAAGAGTCAACAACTGCATATACGGGTCTCCCATGAATTTTATATTTGCATGGGGCTTTTGCAAGGACTCAGGTGATGGAGATTGGAGAGATGACTAATCAACACCGATCACATTGTAAGGACTCAGGTGACGGAGATTGGAGATTGGTGACCATAAATTTGAATGACTTAACATATCAAATATAGAGAAGAGTCAACAACTGCATATACGGGTCTCCCATATAAAAAATTTTCAAAAACTCAATACGACTTCGGACTCTAAGAGTCTAAATAACACTAAATTTGTTTGGACTCTTAGAGTCCCGACTCTTATGGGGTATTTCAAATTTTTACAAATATCAAAGGAGAATTATAAGTTATTATTTCAAAGTCATTTATTGCTTGAGGATGACTTTGAAATAAAAAATTTTCAAAAACTCTCTAGGAGTACGGACTCTTAAGAGTTCAAATAGTACTACTCCTTTCTATTTGCATGGGGCTTTTGCAAGTTGTCCTCGAAAATGGCCATACCAAATGGCACTCCATTTTGTGTTAAATCGAGTGGGCTCAGCTGATGGAGATTGGAGAGATGACTAATCAACACCCTTTAACATTAATATTCTTCTTGAAATCTATTCTCTCTCTTTTTTTTTCTCTAGGTTGTGTATGAAAGTCATCGCTCAAATTTCAACTCTGAAAGGGTGAAATGCATGCTTGACCTGATAGAGAGACGTAATTGTCTTGCTTTAAGTCTTCTTGAAATCTACAAAAAAACCTGTTTTGGACTCGTAGAGTCCGATAGGTTCAATCTCATTTTTTGCAGAATTGTCAAATATATTTATGAAGACCAATTGAGAGTATTTATTTTCAAACGGGTCCTCCACAACCAATGCTTTCCAACCTGGACTAATTCCTTCATACTTGGAGAATATTCTATACCATTGATATATCATAAATATATATTTTCTTGATAACAATTAAATATAGAAACAAAATTCATAAAATGGTGCTCACTTTTGTATTCGCCAAAATTATTAAAGGTGGATCATCTGATCATGTCAGTGTTATTCCTACAACAATGGGTCTTTTAAAATCTCTTCCTGTTCACAACCGCTGCAACTCTTACCATTAGTCTCTTCTTCTCTTCTTCAATTCTAGGCAACAATGGCATGTCGCTTCAATTCTATGAGATGAAAACATCTTGGGATCATGGACTTGTGCACCTAATAATGAGAAAAGGGAAAATGTCATTCTCAACTGACATTGAGAATTCATGGTTGTCACTTGCCTAATTCTCAAGTCTTTGTTGTATGTCTTTTGATAATAGCTAGTGAGACCATGGATGGAATTAAAAGATAGAATTAATCCTCAAAAACATATGTTATAGGGCATTATTGTGATGTTTGATGCTCATCTTCATCTTGGCTTTTGAAATATGACGATGAGAAGTATTCCTGATAAATCTTAACAGAGAATAAGATAAGTTTATTGTGTATTTTTTATATATTACATATGTTTCTATATATAGAGATGCAATTACATACAAAAGGAAACATCTAAATAAGGTAGCACATAATCAAGGGAGTGATTTGTGCACAACATAATTACATGAGTGATTTCATAACATAATTATAGGAGTGATTTGTGCATGTTTCCTAATTGCACAATATTCCTTAACATTCCCCCTCAAACTCAAAGTGGGAACAACAGAACCACTTTGAGTTTGTAAACTAAAATAAAACTAAACCCAGGCAGAAATCGGATTGACTTCGATCTAGAATTCGAATTTACTTCGAACTTGAATTTGGATTTACTTTAGACTTGAAATCGGATTGACTTTGGACTAGAATTCGTACTGAGTTTAGAGACGATTATGCGTGAGGACACCAGATCGTGACGAACAGATGCAAGTGATCACGGACAGAATATTCAAATAGGTAGGCAAGACATAGATCTGCAATAGTGTTGCAACTAACAGGCATGAGAAACATCGCGAACTGTGCTCGACAGCGTACAGTACGCGGATAACGAGTGTGACAGGCCTCGCAAATTGCGTTCAAATTAGCTGATAGTGCACAAATAACAGTTGTGACAAGTATCATGGACTGCACTTGAACCAACAGACAGTGCACGAATGAAACCATAGAATAACTGAACAATGGAACAGAGGAGTCGAAGGAACGACTAACGGGCAGAGTCGACGAACAGACAACGGAGCCGACAAAGTCGACGACAAGCATGAAAGCGAAAAACACGAAGGCTCCACACAATTATAACATGGTGGTAAGTAGAAGGTACCAGTGGGAACGGGTAGCGGGTTCGGGCAGGAACAACAACACAGGCAGTGTTCAACCGGGTTAGTCGAGCAAGGCATGTAGGGGCATGGACTGGTGCGGGGTTGAAATAATCGACTTGCGAGAAGATGGGATGAAACATGACATCAATAAACGCACACACAAAACAAATAGAACGTTCTTGTGATGATGCTTGTCATGATGATGGTGATGATGGTTAGGTGATGCAGTAATGATTTCAACCAAACAAAATTTGTTGAGGGTGCAAACTGGTTGAAGCAAGCAAAGGCAGAGGACGGGTGACGTGTGCACAAACCCACACGTACGCGCAAAATAGCAAGGGAATAGGGGTTGAAACAAATGGAAAAACACAAGAAAACTAAGTGGAAATCAAACCAAGAGCATAATCGAACACAACGGAAATGAGAACAAGCTCTAAGAACTGAATCACGAGATAAACATTGAATACTGATAGAAATGTTAGGCTTGCGAATTCTGTAAGGATCTCTCCTGTAAGGTCATTGTTGGAGAGATGAAGTGATTGAAGGTGTTTAAGATTGCCCAATGAGGACGGAATTTCGCCAAAAAAATTGTTGTGAGATAAATTGAGTGCTGCTAATGACTTGAATTCTCCTACCAGTTCTGATGTCTCTCCTTTGAATTGGTTGCTTACAAAAACGTGAGGATCTAATACTCCGTGAAAATTGTTCGAGCAAGGTTTAGTAGTTAAAGATTGGGGAATTTAAAAAGCGATGGGGGAAATGGCCATCCTAGCCTATTCTGATTCAAATTTATTTCGTATAATGGCGAGGAGGAGATAGGAGAAATTACATCATCATTCAATTCATCTGCAAGTTGATTTTCATCTAGTAGTATCGTCTTTAAAAATGGCAAATTGAATAGAGAAGAAGGGACTGTTCCAGTGAGGAAATTGTTGGACAACTTAAGTGCCTGTTGTTGGCATAAGAAGAAGGGACTGAACATGTAAATCGATTGAATGAAAGGTCTAGCCATCTGAACGTCTTTGAGGGAGACTCAAGTGATGGGAGAGGACCAACGAATGCATTCTGTGCCAAGACCAATTCTTCTACTCGAGAAAGATTGGAAAATGAATATGGGATCAGACCTGAGAAATTGAAGTTCGCAGCATAGAATATCGTCAAAGACTTCAAATTCCCAATTGAATGAGGTATGCTTCCAGCAGAAAACTGTGTGCAGGTGAGTATCAATTGTTGGAGAGCACTTAGTTGATGAAACTCTGGAAGAGAACCCGTGAGGTTACATTATGATATAAGTCGAGTATTTGCAAGCTAGGAAGATGGAGTTAGATATACTAGTTCAGTCAATGCAGTCACTGGTCAAGTGAATGGTCAAGATGTACACCAAACTGATCATGGTTAGATCTCTACCATGGTTAAGTCTATGTCTAGTTAGTTAACTCAGTTTGTTTAAAATCAGTTGTGAGATCTGTATATATATATATATACACGTCTGTATCTTCTTGAACAAGATAATGAGAAGAAGCAACATTTACAGTTCATCAAGTGTGTGTCTGTTTCATGTGTTCTTGTTGTTCTTGATAGGCTTGACAGTAGTTCAAGCAGATCAACCTCATTGGATTAAATTATATCATTTGCTTGGTTTTATTTGAGGCTTCAACTTCAAAAGTCTATGGAGGTTTCAAAAAGAGTGGCTGAATTGAATTCACAGTGAGGATGGCTGATATATTCTTGCACTGCAATAAATATTAGATTGCTTATTCATGAGTTAAGATTTTTAAATATAGATTGAGGAATACTTCCAGAAAATTGAGTCTCTGAGAATCAGCTGTTGCATAGTACTGTAATTCTGTTTAGGAATGACCTTTGGAAAGGTAAAACTGGATTATGCCTAATTTTCAATATGTGTATTATTCCTATTCTCTTGGTTAGTGAAACTTAGGTTTAAGTTTCAATTTCTCCTCTGTCTCTCCCTTGGAATAGACTAATGATGTGCATGCTTTCTATGAAAATTTATTTTTTTGTTTCATATGGTCAATTTTTCCTTTTGAACATTGATTCTCTTTTGGGCAGGTTTGCTAAAGAACCCAATTAAGAAGGGCTGGATTCTCTATTATACGTCCAAGGTACGAGTCTGTATATCCACTTTGTATTCAGTTCACACTATTGCGTAGTATTTGACTATCTGTATGCTAACAGAGGCATGACAATGAACAAGGGCAGGATCTAATTAAATGATAAGTATAGTTATCTGGTGACATATTTTGACACATGCATTTGTTTAATTGTTGTTGTTTAACTGTTGTTGGTGACGTTTAGAACAAGTGCAAGATCTAATTAAATGACAAGTATTTGTATTCAAAATATGTCACCCATTCTTTATCCAAAGAGATCACTACTCAAAACTTATCAAAAGGGCAAGATGAGTGACCCAAGAAACTTGATTTTATAATATTCTTTATCATGATGATTCAAGAGTATTTATTATCTGAGGTTCGTAGAAAAAACATATAGAGGAGAAATTGATCTAATTAATCTGAGAATAACTTTTCCATGCTCTTGCTTGACTAGCAAGGGAACTGAATTTCTACGCTCCTGCTTCTCTTCTATCTACATGTAATTGACAATTTCTATATGTTACCTAAGAAAAATGCATTGAAGTTTTTTTCCAATTTTTTTTCTCATGTTTTCGATTAGAATTTATTAAGGAGCATGTTGAATTTATCAACACAGACTTTCTCTTTTGAGTATAAATCTATTACATTTTTTAATATTATAGGTTTGTTGAGAATTAATTTTCTTTTCCATTTCGTTTGATAGTTACTTTTAACTTGCATTTCTTTATCTATAAATAATGTGTTTTAAGTGTTTATTGGCTTGCATCTCATTATTTGTATGGTTTTTTGAGAAAGCTATGACCATTGAGAAATTTCTTATTTTTATTAGCTTGACCGACAAAGACGAGTGTAGTCTTGACCATCAAAACTTCCAAAATTCCCTAATCGATTTGTTTTCTACACCATCCCAAGAGCAACAATCAGTGTTGGGCATATTTAGACATACTGAAGCTAGACTGAAATCGTAGCAGAGCCGAGACCTTGTCATGGAGGCATGATAAGAGTAGAAGACTTAAATGAGCTGAGGAAGTAATACTGAGATCAAGAAAAAGAAAACAAAGTGTGGAAAAACAGGAATAGTGACAGTGAAGATGCTGAAGACACTCCATTATAATTCATTATAATTCTTGGTTTCTACTACTGATGTATATAGTAGAACACCAAATTTAAATGTTTTGTTTGACTCAACAGTCGATGCATATGTTCTTACTAACTAGTGTGTAAATCTTCATTAGTGAAAATAAATAAATTAGATTTATGTAATTCTTGGTTAAGTCAGATATAATAGTTATAGGCTCTCAAATTCGAAATTTATAATTTCAGTTAGTTTGTTTCAATAGGCTGGCAGTTGGTTCGCACAGTCGTCGTGGTTGTCATCTTTTGCTTGGTATTTTTTGGTTTAATTTTACTAAGCAAATAGCATGTTTTTAATGTAGAAGAAACTGTTCTTGTTTCTCATACAGGAACGAAAAGGTCATTTTCCGTACTGATCACTTAAATTCTCTATGGAAAGCATCTGTGGACTTCTGCTTTATCTTCACCTACTAGTGAATGGAAGGGAAAATGTCTTCTCAACTTACATTGAGAAATCATGGTTGTCACTTGCCTAAATTCTCAAGTCTGTGTTCTATTTCTTTTGATTATAGTGTATCATGGATCGAATTAAAAGACAACATTAATGCTCAAAAAATATCTTATAAAAATCTCAATTTAAAATGGTCATGGATAATTTACCTAATAATTTAGGATCAAAATCGAAGCATAATATTGTTGATAATCAACTTATTTGAAAAGTATTTAAATCATAGGCCAGACTGCAAAAACCAGTTTCATAAATTACAGCTACACTTCGCAATTTTAAAGAACATGTGATGCATCAAATATGTAGCTATCATTTATTTAGTTGCATCTCCATAGTATTCAGTTACAAGCTAGAACAAAACAAGTGCAAAATAAACAACAATGACATGACATTTTCAATTCCTCGTCAAAGATCGAACTCTTAGGGGTCTTTTCCATTGGAAAAGCCTGATGGTGTTCATGAACTTTTCGAGGTAATATCTATTCCTCGACAAAAGGTAATGTTCAATCACCACGCCAACTATAAGCCTTGATCCATATCCTACCACTGCAAATATCCAATCAAAAATTAGTACCATTAGATTGGTTTGCATGATCAGATGGCAGTACCACATTGCCACTCTTCTTTGGATTGCAGTTAATCTGTAATTGAAGGCCACAAAGCCTTGACTTCCCTTCAAACGAGCTTGTTAGTTCTGAAGGGATCTCTCCCATGAGATCATTGCTCGCTAGAGAACAAGGAATTTTCCCAACAAGACTGTTGTGAGAAAAATTGAGCACCACGAGCGACCTGAAATCCCCTATTGATGTAGGGATCTCTCCATCAAATAAATAGATTGCTCGAGAGATCAATAGTATTGAGTTCTTGCATTTGATCAACCGTATATTCCAATGTTTGCTCTTTGTTTGGAACCATTAGAGATGCGTAAAGAGACAATATTAGAGATATTCCAGTGGAGTATGTGTTGGTGGGATTTCTAAAAACTTGGTGCGAAATAGAAGAAGAATTTGATTCAATTGATCGAGGCTTGAGTTATACTCAATGTCCTTAAGACCATTTCGCCCCGCTATGGTGCTCACGGTCTAATGACCATAGTCTCCTAAGATACAACGATTATATTAGTGATTTGTAGCACTCCGAATCACTAGTTTACGAACCAATCTATGATTCAATACTCTCTCAGACTCAAAAGCATGAAAAATAGAGAAAGACATTTTGATTTGACCTATTTGTTTTACCTTCTAACTTCTTTTCTTTCTTCAAAAAAAAAAAACAATCCATCAAATGAATATATATATATAGACTTTCATGTGTCTATTAGGAAAGACACACCTCTTGGTGAATAGATATACCTTTTAGTCTATTATGTCTCTCCATAAGAGTACACACCTTTTCACATAATTTCTATTCAA
Source organism: Stephania japonica (assembly GCA_039657345.1). NCBI lineage: Eukaryota > Viridiplantae > Streptophyta > Magnoliopsida > Ranunculales > Menispermaceae > Stephania > Stephania japonica. Next base: position 10,446,774 of record CM077564.1, on the reverse strand, counting down.
ATTATAAACAATTAAATAATATAATTAATTGTTCCAACAATCCCCCACATGAATGGAAATTGATCATCAAGTCTTTATATATCCCCCACATAAATGGGTTTTAAAAATCATTTTAATGCAGACACACTTGAGAGAGTATTGGCGGAATAAAGTTACATCAGGAAAAGTGTCGTATAGTGACTTGAACTTACCCTAGTGAAATATTATCGGACTTACTTAGTGACGCAGTAGATATAGAAGATCTTGAACTGTTCACTTTTTGTAGTAAATCGAGACAATAATACTCACATAACTTCATCCCTATCATTATTGGTTCTTACGGTTTTGTCCATTTTGGTCCTGGACACAATCTTGGTTTCATGATAGATTTAGAGAATTTAGCCTGTCTCGTTCTCATAAATGTGACCCACATTTACTATCATATAGGTGCCATTTTTATTCGTCATTAAATGCTTAGCATATCCTTAACTTCTTCTAAACACATTTTTATCTTAGGAATGAGAGAGTGTGTGTTCTTCTCTCGAGTTTCATCTAACCAATTTGCCTATTGAACCTAGTACATGGGATCTCCAATCAACCAGGTTAGGTTTTCGTCAGATTTAACTCATTTTTTAGGCTTTTAAACTCATTCCCCTCGATATCAATTTACTTGATATTGACAAACCTTCAATTGGTGACTACAAGTTTGTCTTCTCATTTCTCATTTTCTATGAAAATTATTTCATAATCAAGTAACTATTCGATGACAATCTTTGACATATAAGTCCAAATTTATCATTTTATGCATCATTTTATTCTCTATTACTTTCGATTATTAGCCGGCGTACATCTTATGCATTACCAAGACAATTGCATGCAATATGGAATATCCTCCAAGCTCTTTCAAAGACATGATGTTACTTTTCTAGCTTATTAATTTGTGCGCAATCATTTAGATTCCATTGTGAATCTAACAATACTCCCATTTCGTTGAGGATTTTCATTGATACAAGCATTTCTTCTCTAAATTCACTATTTAAGAAGTGTCTCTCAACATCTTTTGCGTGCTTTATTAGCAACCAACATGCTAAATGTCATTAGGGACTAGTGAATTTCTCTCGAAGAAATCAAGGCTCACTTTCTCTCAAATAAAGCCTTAAGTTATATATTTAATTTGCTTAATTTTAAGCAACTTATCCATCTGCCTTTAATTAGATTTTAAAATCTATTTACACTTCAAAGGCTTCAACTTGATGCATTCAATTTCATTATTGATAACTCATTTTCAATACAATCTATTCTTGAATGCTTTACTTGGGGTTATAATTTATTTTCTTTAAACCAAAAATAAAGGCAAGAGTTTTATGCTCACCACCACAAATTTCAAGTGTTCATAAACATTTAATAATATATCTTCAATTTAAAAGATATAACTATCAAAATTAGGTCTTGCAATTAAATTGCTTTCAACCCCCAACAATTTTGATGTAATTCAATGCTACTCAATACATATAGCATTCTCAATAAAAGATTCACCCAAGAATAAGTATCAATTTGGATTATTTAATCCATGATATTCTTAAATCATTAAAATGCTCGAGGCATATACATATAAAAGATATCAAAACATAACAAAAACCATTGAGAACATAATATTATACCAAATTGGTTAATAATCACTTGAATATTTTTGTACTTCTTCAAGAAATCTCATTATTTCTTTGATTATCAGTAACAAAAGATTATATAATGCGGCAAGTAATGCATGTATATCATATCAGTATATGCTTTTGATCATATCCACCCAATAGTTTCAAATACTCATTTTTATCTCAATGTGCGGCAACTAAGCCAAAGTGACCTTTTCTTTTTAAATCACAACAATTACCAAAGCAGATTTATATTTTGATTGAAACCATTGTTGCACCTCACAAATACCCATATATAGAGAGAGGCTTGGCAATAGATATGCCTGTTTGCTAAGTCACCATTTCATTGTGTACCCGTTCAATTGATCGAGTGCTATTATCTCATAGCCACTACGTCTATACGGGTACCATGATCCAGGATCTGCAAGCGTCTGGCTAAGAGTTGACCTTTTTTTTATTTAGGTCATATCTCTACACCGAAAACTACAAAGACTGCAGTAGTGGTAAGCTCGGGGTCGAACCTCAAGGACTAGGCTACTGACTTAGGTTTCTAGGGAGAGAAGAGAAGAACAAGAAATTAAATGCTTAGGTATCCAGCTTCACGGTTTACGCCAAACAACTTGTGAACGATTCCATTATTCCTCGGTTCATAAAAGATGTGAAACTAACCCATGATTTAGTGCAGCTATAGACCCGGTGAAGCACTCGGTTCCTCGCACTTCCTATTGTCGGCAGCCAAGGTACGACCGTTGACTACTTCCCTGACCAAACACGCAACCTGATCGCTAGTGCTCCAGATTTAACGCATTGGTCACATTACTTCGATTCGTGAATGCACTACACCTAGACAACCGGATCGCTAGTGCTCCCGATTTAGCCTAGATTCCTAAGGTATTTAACCAGTCCCAAAAGGGTCTAATCAATTGGTATGGTTAATCGCCACTAGTGTGGTCTTATTGCACAAGCACGGGTGCTTACGACTCACTGACATGTAAATCAAGGTTTAAACTAGTGTTTAACCTCAATTGCTCAAACAATACCAAAGAAAATAAATCATAAAAAAGAATCAATAAAATCATGCATAGATAAACCTCCTAATGGAGTCCCAAGTCACAAGGCTCGACCGATCCACCTTCAACCTAGTTGAAGGTGATTCACTAAAATAAACCCTAGTTCAAAAATAATAAAACTAAACAAAAAAGTAAAACTAAGCGTCCTCCTAAACTTAGTCCTAATATGTATTTATACCCCAAATTTGGTCTCTAGAGGTGGTCTCTAGAGGTGAGAAAAACTAATTTTCATAATTGTTGGGAGTTTTTTGACGTCCAGGACACTTGGCAGGCTGTGATTGGTGGAAAAAGTGGTGTCGCTGACGTGTCAGCAGCGGATTGGAGGAGCTGACGCGCGTGGCTGACGTGGCGGCGTTGATAGGCCAAGAAGCTGATGTGTGACGTGCTGTGTGCTGACTAGGCGCCACGTGGCAGTTCCTGGTTCACTGGAGTTGCTGATTGTGCACACGGTGGACGAATGAGAGGCTGCCACGTGGCACACAAGTTGGCTGGGAAAATCGCGTGACTTCGTGCGAAAATCTGGGAGTGCGGTTGAGCACGCATCCCGAGGCAGATCGAATGACCGAGACGACGAGCTGCTGGGCTTGGCTACGTGGCGGAGGGTGATTGGTTCGGATGGGCGACGTGGCGCGCGTTGAAGAGTTGACCGACAGCCGGACCAATGGGGATGCGACACGTGGACCTCAAAAACTCCAATTCACCTACTCTTTTGTCCACCCCAAAATAAACCGTCCGGTGTCCGATTTCTGCAAGTGTATACTCTATCTTGAGTATTTTTCCGCCCCGGATCCAACCGTGCACTCCGTTTCTCCTAAAAACGAAAATTAAATATAATTAGATATATATTTTCATATTATTATAATAAATCACTAATTTACTAAAATATGCATTTATCACTATAAAATAAGATAAATATAGTCCAATTACACCTAATAACCTATACTAATTAATGCCTAAATGAACACTTATCAGCAACATCACATTTAAAAGAACTTCCATGAAGCTATCTATACTTAGAGAAAAAATTGCACCTTGAATATTATCGTCCCGCATCCAATATTGACATTGTCACCTGATAAAAACTAGTATTACTAGGATTTGTCTCATAAGCGGGAAGGGGCATTTCCCAAAACAAATGAGTGGTTTCTTCATGGTTTTTAATGAAGTTTTAGAAAAGCAATGAATAAAGATAAAGTTATTGTTCACTATTTTCCATTGATGAGCTTGGTGCTCATTAGTGGATATTTAGAGAAGAATTACAATAACGTCTAGTTAACGACTAGTTTCTGTTCTTGGAAACATTCCTAAAGAATTATGCTTGAGATTAGACATCATTCTAAAATTTAGAAGTAAATCAAAATAAAGAATATTCCTAAGGAGCTACACTTGAGTTTGGAAACATTTTGAAAGTCAAATTGTTGTTTCCTTTTTGTGAGCCTTATCACCCTCCTTCAAGCTGGTGAGTGGAAGGAAATGAATTCCTAGCTTGTCACGAAAAACTTTGAATGCACGCTTCAAAAGAGGTTTGGTGAAAACATCAGCAATTCGAAGATGAGATGGGACAAATTTTGTGACTAATGCACCTGCAACAACTTTCTCACGAACAAAATGGTAGTGAAGTTCAATGTGCTTGGTACGAGCGTGAAAAACTAGATTGATTGTCATATGTAGAGCACCGAGATTGTCACTCAATAGTTGAGGAGTAGTAGAGACTGGCATGCCAATATCATGAAGAAAAAAAGTAATCCATGTAAGTTTAGCAGTTGTGGTGACAAGGGAACGATACTCAGCTTCAACGCTGGATCGAGCAACTGTAGGTTGCTTTTTTGAAGACTAAGACACAATTTGATCCTATAAATATGCAGCATCCTGTAATACTTCGTCTAGTAAGTGGACAATCGACTTAATCTACATCACAAAAACTATTTAAAGTAAATGAACGTTAAGAAAGAAAACGAAGGCCATAACTTATTGTGCCATTGAGATAACGAAGAATGCGCTTGACTACACAAAGATGTGCAAGTGTAGGTTGGTGAAAATGTTGGCACACTTTGTTGACAACATGAGTGATATCTGGACGAGTGAAGATGAGGTATTGAAGGGCACCAACAATGCTTTGATATTCAGATTCATCAACAAGTCTGTGGTCATTAGGTTGAGTAGGGGGTTTAAGAGCAATAGGAGCGGATAAGTGAGAGGCAACGAGCATGATTGTGCGCGTGAGTTGATCTTTAGTATATATTGTGAGAGGAAGATACCACCTAGGAAATACTCCACTTCAATTTCACTTCAATTCCTAAAACGTAATGAAGGTTACCAAGATCTTTAAGTGCAAACTCATTGCTAAGTTGATGAATAAAATTACTGATAAGGATGTCATTGTTCCCTGTGATAAGAACATCATCAACATAAACAAGTATGAACCAAATCATGCTTATGTCGATATGTAAATAATGAACAATCAGCTTTGCAGCGAAAGAACCCTATAGCTAGTAAATATTGTGATAATCTATCAAACTAAGGGCGTGGTGTTTTTAAGCCATAAAGAGTTTGTGTAATAAACAAACATGATTAGGATAGGAGGCATCAACAAAGCCTGGTGGTTGTTCCGTATACACTGTTTCTTTAAGAAATCCATGGAGAAATGTATTTTTAACATATAATTGCTTAATGGACCAATGTGAAATGACTGCAATTGAGGGTACAGTGCGAATTGTTGTAGGTTTATGACCGGACTAAATGTTTCTTCATAATCAAGTCCATGAACTTGAGAGAAACCTTTGGCAATAAGACGAGCTTTGTATCGGTTGATAGATCCATCTTCATTATATTTTATTCAATACACCCACTTGGAGCCAATAATGTTATATAGTATGAGGATGTGACGGGCCCAATTTTCGAAGCAATTGGGAACGCCCGACCTAGACCCGCATAGGTTCCCGAGTCGGTACTTGACGAGTCTATACACGCCTAGTCAGCCTCAATTCGTTCATTTACAGTTCAAAATATGAGTTATTAGATTATAAGACTTATCAAATCAGTACGCACTGGAATTGAACTATAATCATTCTATAACTCAAAGGGAAATAAGGAATTTCTAATAAATGTGGAACCCCGAATACAAGATAAACATGTAAAGCCTGGTGACCACAGTATGATGGGGGCATAAACATGCTATCCAAGTCTCACAACCCAATTCCATCCATAATGTTTCAAAACAACATGTAAATAAAAATAATTACATACTACGCAACAAGGAAAGAAAATCTTCGCCGAGGAGCGCTCAGAGGAAGTTACCAATTGCCGGTCCCTTTCCCTTGCCGTTACTTGTCCTATCTGTACCCACCGTCACAAACTAGATGGTGAGCAACTGAGAGAAATTGAAAGTAATGCCAGAAGAATATAACAGTAATTCACGAATTTCCAAGTAAAGCAGTCTAAATATCATGCGGCAATTGAAAGGCAGGAAATATAACAAAGAGCATAGAGTTGCAAGTGGGGCGGGGATTCCCCGCATCCCGCGGGGCCCCGCATCGGCGGGGCGGGGATTCCCCGCATTTTTGCCCCCACCAGGGCGGGGTGCGGGGCGGGGGGGGGGGTGGGGCATGCCTTTGCCCTGCGGTTTTCCCCGTTTCCCGCCCCGCGGGGAATCCCCACCGCCCCGCCCCATTGCCTCGCCCCGTGCCCCGCCCCACGGAGAATTCCCGTCTCCCCGCCGCGTACTCCGTCCCACGAGGAATCCATTTTAAAAAACTAGTCGAAATCCTGCGCTTCGCGCACGGGTAAGACTAAGTGTCAATATATTAGTTAAAAAATAATTAACTTAATGAGAAAAAAAAACTAAAAAAATAATCTTACTACATAATCTCAAATAAATTTTAAGTGAAGAATAATATCATTTAATTTTTTTGTAGCAAAATTAGGGAATATATGCCTTGAAAGTTTAAAAACTTTTTGCATATGGTTATACAAAAATATAATCCTAATAAAACTAATTTGATGAGAAAAAGGAAGTGATAAAAAGAGAAAAAAAAACTTATGTAAACATTGGTGAAATCCCAATTTAATACTTTATGAATAGAAGCTATATTTATTTTGAAAAATGATTAATTAGAATTTTGTTGTCACAATAAAAGATATATAACAAATTGACATCTTGTTGAATAAACTAAAAAAAGGGAGGTCATTGATCTAAACAATGCACACAGAGATTGACGATCAATATATGTTATTTCTAAAATATTTTTGTTTGCTCTTGAAAAGAAAAATAAAAAAGAGATCAAAATAAAAACTCAAAGGTAAAAATCTGAATATAAAAAACATCGAAAACCAAATAACTATCTAAAAGTCGAAAAGAGCAAAAAAAAAGTTGAAAAACAACTAAAAGTAAAAAAAATGTTATGGTAAAAAAGTGCGACATAAGGAAACTTCAAATGTACAAATAAATTTTGTTGAGACAGTGAGGATATATAATAAAAACATATGATCTTGTCAAATAAACTTAAAATTGGAGATCATTGATCTAGGCAACACTTACCACAGATTGTTAACCAATACATATCACTTTTTTAATCATTTTGTTATTAGAATTTTGATTCAATCCTAAAAAGAAAACAAAAAAAATCAGAATCAAAACGAAAAGTAGAAACTTGACAATAATGAATATGCATTGGAAGATATATATTCTCAATATGTGGAAAAACGCATTAAAATATGTTGTGGCTTGTTAGCATAGTTTGTTATTTTGTACCTATACGCCGCATAGTTTGTTATTTTGTATCTATATGCCACATAGTTTATACTTTTGGGTTTTGTATATATATGCCACCTGGTTTATATTTTAAAAATATATAAGGATGCTCTTATTTATGTGTTTGTTGTTTGGAATGAAATGAAATGAAGCTTTTTACTTGTATTTAAAGTTGAATCTATTTGTATTTACTATTTTCTTTCTTGAGGACAAAGTCCATTTTCTAGTTGTGTTCAAAGTTAAAATGTAACTTCTTTATTGATGTGGTAAATATGTCATTACAAGTGATTCTGAATTAATAAAGAAATGACATTTAATAGTCCATTTTCTAGAAAGACGTCAAACATAGACCATTAAATGACTGCAACATCTTCCATATGTCTCGCACAAGATTCTCATATACACCATCGAAGTATCGAACTCCCGCCTAACAATTCGGTCAACAAGCATCACTCTCTACCAGTGGGGTGCGGGGATCCCCGCGCCCCGCAGGGGAATCCAACAGGGCTGGGCGTGGGGCGGCAAAGTTTGCCCCGCGGGGAATTTTTGAAAAAAATCCTCGCCCCGCACCCCCGCGGATGCGAAAACGGTATCTTCAATCCCCGCCCCGCCCCGCCCCACCCCACTTGCAACCCTAAAAGTGCATGATAATCAGACTAGCAGATAAACGATCGAAATTTGAGTGTTCCAAGAATCAAAAGAGGTCATAAGTGGTCTAAATCCACAACAATGATGTCGCAACATCGATAACCATAACAATATCCACAACAATCCAGTACTTGGTATCACACAATCACTAAGGGTGGTCACACACTTCCGCAGAAGTGCCCGCGTTATATCCCTCTAGTGCAGACCACAAGTACCTTCGAGACACACACTTATGCCAAAAACACAACCAAGGAATAGAATGGAATATCAAGCATGTGATTAATTCAACAATCACAACAACATCAAGATATGGAATCACATTGTATTTTCTTACTGGCTTACTAACTTACCTGGTACGTCGCGTACCCGTCGCACACCCGCGATCCTAACCCTTTGCGTGGGTTCCCAAACTACATGTCAATGGTTTGAACCCCAATAGGTTGGGTTTATAGTCAATAAACAACTCTAGGATAACCCCCAAAGTTTTCCAAAATTTTCTCATATTTTTTTAGATTTTTTCCAATTTTTTCCAGAATTTATTTATTTTTAATTTATTTAATTTATTTTTTTTTCTGGTCGGGTCAGGTCTGGCTCGACTAGGCCATGCCCTGGCCAGGCGCTGGGCCTAGTCTAGCTTCAATTGTGGTTCGTTTCATTTTTTTCCTCCAGAGACATGGCACATCTGGACATGGCGCAGTGGGGCATACAGCGCAAGTCGCGGTGCCCAGACCAGTGAATCTTTTGGCGAGGTTTTTGAACCCCGGCTTGCGTCGCCTCGTTCCGCGCCTTTCCCCAACGTGTATGGGGTCCGTGACCATCCAAAACTGGCTTTGGATCGTCGTGGAACCCCCGGAAACTTGTCTAAAATGACAACACCACTCCAAACGTTGCAACTCGATGTATCACATAACACGCGCGTTAAAACCCAACTCGGGCAACACAAATGGGTGTTGAAAAATATAACTTTTTGACAAATGTTTAAGAGGTGATCACTGGAATTAGAGCGTCCAACTTTTTCTCAATCCAACACTCTTCGCTCGATCAATTCCACCTCCAAATCCATCATCTCCACCAAAAAAAACCATAAGACAACCAAATCAATACGTGCTCGAATCGTGCCTGATGTACCTCCTCTCCTCGTCAACGAATCAATCAACCGAAGCGCCGAACTAACAAAACAAACATTCCAGATTCAACGAAGAACAAACAACGAAGCTGAAGAAAAACATTGAGAGAGAGAGAGAGAAATAGTATTGAGATTGGGAGGGGCAACCCAATGTGGGTATGGGCATCACAGTGTAACGGCTGTGAATTTGCATGTACCAGATTTGGGTACGAGTCTATTATATTTATATATTTGCTTTAATCACTACTTTTAGAATCCTATACTTGCGAGTGTTTTTAATGCACAAAGCTTAGATTTGTTGATTTTGTGAGATCAATGTTAGAGTTCTCAACCCTTGATTAGCTGAAATTTGCATGAACACATTTTGGGTGTATATTTTCGAAACCAATGAATTGCTTTTTTAATTACTGGGCATATTTTCGAAACCCATGAATTGCTTTTTTTCGAGTAGGTTCTTGTTAATGTGGATGGATCAAACTAGGTTGGGAGGCTCCATATGAGGGCCGACAGAGCCAAGTGTAGCGCCAAATATCATGTGGGAAATCAAACAAATACTCCCTCTTGTCAAAATTATAAATTGTTTTGACTAAAACACACAAATTAAGACAGTGTAGTTTACATATATGTCCTTTGACATAAAATGAGTTGAAGAATTGAAGAATTTTAATTGTAATAAACGTTTGGGTTGTATAATGGTAAAATGGGTTAAAAAGCAATAAATATACTCTAAAATGCAGAAAATGACTTATAATTATAGAGGAGGGTTTATGGCAAAAACGACTTATAAAAATGACAGGAAAGAGTAAATCTATGTTTCCTTAAAAAAAAGTTGTCACCTAAAAGTCTTTTGAATATTCATCGTCCGATATCCAATGGCATTGATACTTGATTTACACTAGCATAACTAGGATCAGTCTCATGAGTGGGAAGCGATACTTCTCCGAGCAAATGAGTAGTTTCTTCGGGGTCTTGTTCCATCCACGCATGCTTCTGTGACACTAGTAATAATCCTTGGAGTTCCATTGCCACTTCCTTCATTGTAGGCCTTTCTTCACCATGTAGTCGTAAGCATTGCCTAGCGAGGTTAGCAACTTCATGAATTTCCCCTAGATCCCCTTCTTCCACAACTCTTTGATCAAGGAGTTCTATGAGACGATTTTCTTTCATTGATGAGAGGAAGTACAGAGCTAGATTTCTTGGCTCTTCAGGCTCCTCAAAAGATAAAACTTTCCTTGCTGTTAATAGCTCCACAAGAACAACGCCAAAACTAAAAACATCGCTTTTGTCTGTGACTAGGCTTGTGAGCAAGTATTCCGGGTCCAAGTATCCCACTGTCCCTTGGACTAACGTTGAGAGTTGAGTTTGATCAAATGCAAACAACCTCGATGCTCCAAAATCTGATACTTTTGCAATGTAGTTATCATCTAACAAGATATTGATCGACTTCACATCCCTATGAATGATCGGTTGAGAAGAAACCAGAGTGTAAGTACGCAAGTGCTCCTAGCGATTTGAAGCTATTCTTAAACGCTTGCTCCATGAAAGTGAATTTTTGTGCTTCGATCATGTATGTGGTGGTGCAAGGTTCCATTTGTGATGTACTCGTAAACCGTAGTGGAACTTCGGTTTCGAGACAACATCCCAAAAGCTTCACCACGTTTCTATGGTTGATCGGGAAAGGATAAGAACTTCATTTATAAATTGCTCAATCGAGCTTTGTCGATTACCTTTGATTTCTTGATGGCCACAACTCTATTATCAGACAAAATTCCTTTGTATACGGTGCCATATCCTCCTTGACCTAAGATGCGATGTTCATTGTAGTTGTCGGTAGCCCTTTTGAGCTCTTCAGAGGTGAAGATCTTTACTGTCTCAACCGAGTGGTCATGAGAAGAAAGTTGTTGCCTTAAGAACATACCACCATTTTGTTGGAAGAACTTCTCCCTTGATTTCATAAGCTTTCTTTTTTGTAAAGCCCAAAATAGAACAGAGCTACCAATCAAAACAAGTAGAACCCCGAAACTGGTACCTATACATGAAAGTCGAAAAGATGTATGGATATAATTAGGTGGATTCGATATATGGCTACCAAACTAAACATGTCGAACTGATGTGTTAGAACAGGGAAACTCTGGCTATTACATAATATTGTGATTCAAAACAGCTTTTTTGAATCATTAAGCCAATTCTTCATGTGGTTATTATAGGATAGCAAATTAAGATTGATTAATTACCTAAGATGAGTTGTGTGAGAGGGAAGCCTTTCTTGAAGGGTGTGCAGCCTGATCCCCCTTTCGTAGCATTTAAGCCATTTCCATTATATCCCGAAGGACAAGAGCAGTTGTAGCTACCTTCTGTGTTACTGCAAATTTCCACACAAGAATGCTTTTCTGGATCTGCACATTCATCCACATCTTCACAGCACAAACACAGACAAAACCAAACACTCTTAGATATGAATAAAATCCAAACACTAATTAATTTTCTATAAACAGTTTATAGTGATGAGTTATCCACCAAAAAAAAAAAAAGGTTTATAGTGACGAGTTTCCTATATTATGAAAAGTTTCTAATAGTAATGACGAAAATTGTTATTGTTTATAACATCTAGCTTCAATTTAATAGTTGCTGCCAAAAGTTTCCTTTCTTTATAACTTAGTTCTTTTAACTAATTAACTAATACCTTGGCATCCATCTAGGAGATAAGGGTTCCCCTCAAACCCTTGCTTACAGAGGCAATGGTATCCTGGCGCGTTCTCGGAGTCAGAACAATAGGTGTTTTTCCCGCAAACATATTGTCTTGCTTCCGTGCAATTGAGATTTCCGATACCCCAGTCTACCACCACTGGCGGGGCTGGGAGATTTTCACCCCTGTATTTATGCCTGTACTCCACTCTTTCAGGAAAATGCATCAGGTCTGATACATTAAATTTGAACCACTGAATATCGGCAAGGAATGCGTAGCTGCATCGACTGAAATTCCAACTATAAGAATGATTATAATAGCTACCAAAGAGGATACTTATGGCGTTGACGCCCTTTGGGATGGCGGTCTCACAACAACCTATGCCAGTGCAGGATCCATCGATAACGCTATGAACATCAGTACAGTAGGAAATGCAGCCAGTCTGATAGCTCTTCCCACTTTTATCCCTCAGAATTGCCCGTGTGTCGCAACCGATAGCTATGAACTTGTTGCGGGTGTTGGAGACCTTGTAGCCATCTGTTAAATTGAGCCACAAGTAGAACCTGTCATTGGTGACAGTGCCGTTGATGGTGTGGCATTGCCTCGAAATCCATAGAAGGATAGTTAGTTGTCCTTGCGATAAGGATATGTCCATTATTGGAGTCGAATTATCTCCTTCAGTGAAAAGGAGAGGAGGATCAAATGTGGTGTTGCAGACGAGTTTGAACTTAGCTTCTCCATAATAACAGATGGGATCGTCGCCTAGACCGAAAGGGTATGGTATGCTAACATTACCACACTTGTCTTGGCAGCCCTTTTTTGTAATTGGAAGTGGCAATGTTGTTGCATCTGCTGCTGCTAGAAACCATGCTACAAAGATATTAGCCAACAGAGTAATCCAGAGCATTTTTTATATCATGTAAAGGCTTGGTCTTGCTTTGATGAATTGGTTGATCATTTATTTGTATATATGCACTTGGAATTGTAAATGTTTGACTAGCAAAGTTGAGAGAATAGAAAATTAGAGAATTATCTTGTGATGCTTTTCAAAAGAAATTAGCAAGCTAGTGACATTTGAAACCTACATATATAATAGTACCTTTCATGTGAGCCACATACTTAGTAATGGTAATCAATTTAAATGTAGAGATTTTTTAATTTTAGTTCTAAAATGCTAGCAACTACAATATATATTATGACGTCCATTAGGCGCTACACAAGAACACTAAAGTTGAGATGGTGATCAGTCCCGTGTACTTAAATTAATTTCTCCAAGTCACGTTGATTTTTTTTAATCTCGAATATATATTATGACGTCCATTAGGCGCTACACAAGAACACTAATGCTTCCTACCAAAAAAAAAAGAAAAACACAAATGCTACGTGGTGTCCGACGCTAATTGTAGTGACTAATCAACTCTCAAACCACATATGGTAAAAGATTTTCTTTTTGAAATTTTCGATATATGAGATTTTTAACAAGATTATTTATTTGTTCTTTGTCTTGTGTCAATAAATATACTAATTTTTGTACTTTTAAAAAATTATTTAATGCACTTCATTGTACGTAGGTGCCGGTTGACTAGTAATAATAATAATAATCATCATCGTCATATGTAAACCTTTAACTTTAGAATTCAAGAAATTTAATTTATAAAATAAAATTAGAAGGATGATGAATATATAGTAACATCCTTTTGCTACAACCTATTGATGCACGGTTGTTAGGTCCCTTAGACATGCATGAAAAAATACATTCACATACTTACGCACATTTTGATGTAAGATTCAAGGGACCTCAACAACTTTATAGCAAAAGAATGCCACCAAATCATTTTTCAAATCATGATTCAAGATGCGGTCACTCATGTTCCTACGACCAAAGGAGTTAGGAGTGACAATTTGTTATCTAGACCCGTCAACTAGATTTTATTCGACTTAGATTAAAAAGAATCTGGATAAAACTTTTATAAATTCGGGTCAAATTTGAAATCAGGTTTTTATAAGATCCCATCAATGCAAACCTGACCCAAATTTCAGTCAAATATACATATATTTGACTTCAATGGGAGTGGAACCTATGACCTTTCCAAATCTTAGTTTTTCACTAGTAATGGCTTATCTATTTCACCAGAAATTTTTTGACAGACAAAAAGAAAGTTTTCCCAATATTTTGAAAGTTTATATGGATTGTTGGATCAGTGTGGAGCACAACCATGCAGTTGTTTTTGGATTGTTTTTGTATTTTTGGGGAATTATTGTGATTTTTGAGTTAATTTCCACACTGAGGTTATAAGTGACTGTTTTGATCGATTTGAATGTTGGAATTGATTGTTATGAGTAACCATATGAGTTTAGGACAGACTCAGAACGCGGCGAAGCTAGCTGGAGTGTCGAAAACCTTGGATGTATATTCAGAAACTGACGTCGTAGAGCCATAAGGCCATGGCGTCAGTCACAACATCTAGACCAGAGAGTCTGGAAATTCAAGCGTTTCAAGTGACGCCGTGAAGCATTTCACCCCACGACGCCACTCACGGTGTCTGGAACAGTGGGAATTTTCATTTCACGTTTTATGTAACGTAGCTAGGAAATTGTCCCACGTCGCCACTCACGACGTGACACTATTCACCAAACCAATTTTTCGATTTTTTTCAAAAACTTTGGGGATCTCCCGAGTATCTAAATGGGTTCGAATACGAGCCAATACTCGAGTAATTGCCAATTAAACAAATGAATATAATTAGGGAAAATTGGATAAATTGGGGAGTAATCGATGGATTTTGTAATCAATTAATTAACAGGGGATAAGTCGAAAAAGGGCAGAAAATCGATGGTGGACTTGAACCAGATAGACCTGAGGGAGGATATCACTTATAGTGGGCATCCTATTCAGATTTTGGACCATAAGGTAAAGATTCTGAGGAACAAGAAGGTTTTATCAGTCCTTGTCAAATAGCAGCACCACGGGGATAAGAAACTGACGTGGGAGCTCGAGTCACATATGCGAGTACTTTCTCTACCTCTTTTGAGTCTGGTAAGTCTTTCATTTAGTTTTATTTTAATTTCGAAGACGAAATTCTAAATAAGTTGGGAAAACTGTAACAACCCTAAAATCTAACTCGTGTCACGTGTCATTTTTTGTCGTACGTGGGCCCCTTGCCGTGATACGTGTGAACAATTCTCGATCGTCGACACCGAGGTATGTTTTTTTTTTTGGTGTTTGTATTATTTATCTATTTACCTGAATTTAAATTCCAATGTCCCAAACGTGTGAGGACATTTGAGGGTGAGCAATGATGCGTAGAAACGGGTTGGGATTGGAGAAACGTGTTTTGTGGGCGTCGGGGCGAACAAATGTCAGGTATTCAACTGTCCAGGGGGACAAATGTAATTAAAACACTGACACATACAATAAACACATAATAATTAAATGTTGGGTAACGTGTTTGATGCCTTGGTAGATTCTTAAGCACACGACGGTGAGAGTCGTGTTGCGAACCGGGTTCAAAAACGCTTGAAATACGTATATTGAGGAGTGTGAATGGGAGAAAGTCTCAAAGTGTGTCACCGTTATGTGTCAGCCAAGTATTAGTGGACTTGACTAGAGTTGAGGGTGACGTTGGATCGTTCTCGGGATACGTACGGAGGATTTAATTAAGAGAGAAATATAAGTTTTATTTTTCTCTCTCATCGTTTATCAATTGCTTCATCTCTCTCTTTCTCTTGTCTGAAACGAACAAAGCTTGAGGGTTGGTTTTCAATTGAATTTGAGCTCGAAACGATGCCAAGACGCGACCAAGCGCAAGAACCAAGGTAATATTCTCATTCATCGCGAAGTTCTCGTCAGTTTGATGGGTGTTGTGAGGGTTTTTGTCATGGTATTTTTGGACACCATTTTGGAAATTTAGTTTTTCGAATATTTTGAAGGTTAATATGGATTGTTGGATCGGTGTGGAGCACAACCATGCAGTTGTTTTGTGTGTTTGGATTGGTTTTGTATTTTTGGAGAATTATCGTGATTTTTGAGTTAATTTCCACATCGGGGTTTTAGGTGACGATTTTGATCGATTTAAATGTTGGAATTGGTTGATATGAGCATCATTATGAGTTTGAGATAGGCTCGGAACGCGGCGAAGTGAGCTGGGGTGTTGAAAAGGCTCGAATGTATATTCAGCAACTGATGTAGTGAGGGATGCCTTGGAGCCATAAGGCCACGACGTCCAGACCAAAGAGCCTGGAAATTCGGGCGTTTTAAGTAACTCCATGATGTATTTCACCAAACGGCGCCACTCATGACGTCTAGAACAATAGGAATCGTTATTTGACGCTTTATGTGACGCCACCAGGAAATTCTCTCATGGCGCCACTCACGAAGTGACACTGTTCATCAAAATAATTTTTCAATTTTTTCTAAAACTTCAAGGATTTCTCGGGTATCTAAATGGGTTGGAATACGAGTCAATACTCAGTTAATTGACCCAATTAAACAAATGCATATAATTAGAAAAAATTGGGTAAATTGGGGAGTAATTGATGGATTTTGTAATCAATTGATTAACAGGGGATTGTAGGACAATGATAATCACACGGGGGATTCATAAGGGGCTAATTGGAGTCATGTGAGTACGTAATAGCATTGGACACAGGTAAGTAAACCAGTGGAAAATTTTATAGTTATTTCTTTGAGCTTTAATTTATTATTGTTATTGCTCTATTCTTGATTTGGAAATCTATTCTAATTGAGTGGTTCAAGGGCAAGTGAGTCAACGTGATTCTTGGGGGGATGGGTTATCTGAGGTAACATACTAGAGCCACGAACTCGGGATGCATAATATTGTTTATGGTTCTATACGGGATGAGAGTTCATTGCTAGATTGTCTTGGACTCTGCATCTACGTGGACATTAGGATGATGAGAGTGTACCACGCCTAAACTCCGAGTCTTTGAGGTAATATTCCCATGTCTCAACAACCCTTTGGTCGGGACTACTTGCGCCTTTCTACTATTTTCCTGGACACTCATCTTCGATTGATTCATATTTATTTATAGTCTTTATTTATTCATGTGCTCCTTATACTTTTCTTTCTAGCATCATGAATATAGACTGCTTATTTTCTTTCGAAATGTTGTAAACATCCTGTTTGGCGTTACTTACTTGGAACTCGTCATTCTTGTGTTTGACTGAGTACAGATCCACAGTCGAGCAAGGGAAAGGCTCATCAGCTTGGTGATTTACTTTGAGGATAGCGGAGCAGTTCTCTTTTGGCATCAACATAGGTTATGATTTATTTTATGTAACTGTATATATTTGTTTCACATTGCGATTTGGGTTATTAGAGATCTTGGGCATGTATACATGGTTATTACTCTCCTATGACTTGACATATGGTGGATGGTAAACATATGCAGGGTTTCCTGATTCTAAGTTGTCCTAACTAATATCTTGAGGTTATTTTTATTAGTTTGAGATGTTAAATATTTCCACTTATCTTTGAATAACTCAATAATATTAATAACTCTCAATTAAATTTCTTTTAAATGTTGAATGGTAAGGTAAGGTTGATTAGGCTTGCGTTGAGTGAGTGATGGTTGAATCGAGGTCTACGTAAGTTTAGGCCGGGCGAGTTCCAGTTTTGAGGTTGTGGAACTGGGGCCGTCACAGATATGATAGTAGTCCAATATATAGTCAATTGTTTTACTATCTTCCACTATTAGCTAGCCACTCATTGTATTTCTATTGCCATAAAAGGTGATAACGCTCAGATATGCTAAGATATAGGGGGAGCATTTCTTTAAAACCTTTTTACTTTTTAGTTGATTAGTTATGTAATTTTCCTGCTAAATTACAACTGCCATGATATTTAAAAATTGTAGGATTTATATTTAGCTTTTAAACACATGATTGTTTTTCTATCTTTAACATTATTTGCGAATCTAATCCATTTACCAAGTTGTGACACACATATAACAAAGGGGGAGGTTGTTAATTCAAAATTTCCGTTAGTTGTCACTGAGTGTCACATCTTGTGTATTGAACTCAAAGGAATATATTTTTGTTACTAATGTTTATGTGTAGATATTCCTTTGTATAAAGCATGAATATTCCCTACAGGGTGCACAACTTGGCAAATTTGTGGAGATCTCTAAAGATATTCTCATATGGCAAGTATTCAAACTGCAATCAAGATTGATCAAAGTACATCGTATCAAAACTTCCTATTTCAAATATCAAGACCAAGAAAAGGAAGGATGAGATTTCAAGGATATGACATTCACACTCTTTCCTTTGACACCAAGGATTAACTCAACAAGGAAAGTGGAATATGTCAAAGATGCTTTGAAGACCTTTTGAACAAATATATTGTATCTAGTTGTTTAGGTTTTCTATATATATGAGTGATCATGGATGGATAAAGTACATTGATTATTCGATTGCTTTCTACATTCAAGTAAGATAAGAGAAACAAAGGCAACCCTTTTGTAACACACACTAGGCTAAGGGGACTTAGCCAAAACATCGAGGGGATCTCGAGCACCAAAGGGACTTGGGTACTGTGTAGGTGCAAAGTGTAAGGAGGAATAATTAATGTAATAGAACTTGGTGATGGATCACGAGTTAGGAGTTCTATGTAAATCTATAATTATCTTTCTTAGTGTACTCTACACCTGGGCGTGGCCCCGCATACTAGGACATTTCCAAACTGCGATAAAAAACTTTTTGTGTGTTCTTTATTTAATGCAATTTATCTTTATTTGTTAAGTTCTATTTACGCCAAACACTCAATATATACAAAGCTATTGTCTGTGACCACACAAACTTTGTACTTTTACTTCTGCTGTTTTTCTTTATTACAGCCAAGACAGTAAGCTTGAAATTGTGCCACATCATCTATATTTACATAGCTACTGTCTGTGGCCACAACATGAGCTGTTGGACAGAGACATTGTACCAAGAGAGACTTTCTATTTTGTGTTTGTTAATTTGCTGCTCAAATATCAACCGATTTTTTTACCATGTCTTTGATAAGTTTGAGTCCTTAATTTGTGAGGAAGTATACAGAGACTTAAAGTCAATGGTTCACACAGTTGTCACCTTTGGTGTGTTATTTGGTTTGATTTTGCTGTTAAAGACGGTAATGCAAGTATTCACTTGATGTAAACAAGTAATTGATTATATGAAAGGATGTTTAACATTAATATTCATGCAAAAACTAACTTTAAATGTTAGTGGCTCGGGAAGCTTCGTTGCTTAATTGCTTGACTCAAGAGTCAACAACTGCATATACGGGTCTCCCATGAATTTTATATTTGCATGGGGCTTTTGCAAGGGCTCAGGTGATGGAGATTGGAGAGATGACTAATCAACACCGATCACATTGCAAGGACTCAGGTGATGGAGATTGGTGACCATAAATTTGAATGACTTAACATATCAGATATAGAGAAGAGTCAACAACTGCATATACGGGTCTCCCATATAAAAATTTTTCAAAAACTCCCTAATAATTCGGACTCTAAGAGTCCAAATAACACTAAATCTATTTGGATTCTTAGAGTCCTTACTCATAGGGGGTATTGCAAATTCTTACAAATATTAAAGGAGAATTATAAGTTATTATTTCAAAGTCATTTATTGCTTGAAGATGACTTTAAAATAAAAATTTTCAAAAACTCCCTAGGAGTCCGGACTCTTATGAGTAGTTCTATAGACTATAATGGGGATTGCAGGCTGTGATTTTTTATTAATGTCTGATTGAGATAATTAATATTGAGTCCTTCACTCCTTTGTGAAGAGGCGTGCGCTAGATAGGCAATCAATTATGCACGTAATCGTCGCCTTTGCCGTGTTATTTGGTTTGATTTACTATTAAAGGGCAAATAATGCAAATAACATTCAAAAAGAAAAAAAGTTGCGGTCACTATTAATTGTGACCTGCATTAGAGTAAAAGAGACTTAACAAAATTCCAGTCTGAGGCTTAGTAGGCTCTAAATGTCTTTAGAGGAAGAAAATTCTTCTTGAAATCTATTCTCTCTCTCTTTTTTTTTTTTTTTTTTTTTTTTTTTTTTTTTTTTTTTTCTAGGTTGTGTATGGAAGTGATCACTCAAATTTCCAAGTCTGAAAGGGTGAAATGCATGCTTGACCTGATAGAGAGACGTAATTGTCTTGCTTTAAGTCTTATTGAAATCTACGAAAAAACCTGTTTGGACTCTTAGAGTCCGATAGGTTCAATCTCATTTTTTGCAGAAATGTCAAATATATTTATGAAGACCAATTGAGAGTATTTATTTTCAAACAGGTCCTCCAAAAGATGTAGGGTCCCTGCGAAGTAATTAGATTTTCTTTTTTTTCTTCTTCTTATTCTGATGACTGAAAGTCTGTTCCCACAACCAATGCTTTCCAACCTGGACTAATTCCTTAATACTTGGAGACCCAATAAGAGAGATCATATAACAAGGAAAATAGTCTATACCATTGATATATCATAAATATATATTTTCTTGATAACAAATGTAGAAACAAAATTCATAAAATGGTGCTCACTTTTGTATTCGCCAAAATTATTAAAGGTGGATCATCGGATCATGTCAGTGTTATTCCTACAACAATGGGTATTTTAAAATCTCTTCCTGTCCACAACCACACGGTTGTGTGGTCTAGCCTGACGAGCCTAGTCAGCCTCCAATTAACAAATTTACAGTTTATGAAAAAGTTATTGCAATTATACACAGCGGAAAAACTAAACAAATATTGGGAAATAACTCAATCAAAGTAAAGTCAGGAAGTCTATGTACGTGGAAACCCCGAATATTCATGTACCTCGAATGGAACTAAGTAAAGTTGTACATGATATCAATTTCCTATAACCCAAATTCAAACCCACATGATATATATATATATATATATAAACCAACATACAAGTAGAAATCAAACATAACCTCGGCTAAGGTGCTCGAATCCAGCTACAAATTCTCACAAAAAGCCTCCTAAGCAAGGTTCCTTACCCTTCGAATGTCCTGATAAATCCGCACCCACCGTCACAAACTAGACGATGAGCAACTGAGAAAAATTGAAAGTAATACCAGAAGAAAACAATAATTCATTAATATCAAATAAAACAGTCTAAATATCATGCGGTAATTAAAAGACAGGAACAATAAATAGATCAAAGTGCATGATAGGTAGACTAAGGAAATAACAATCGAAAACATGTGTGTTCTAAGAAAACAAACGAGGCAGTAAGCGGTCAAAATCACAGCATACGGAAAGAGGACACTGGCTCTCCCCGGGCAATGTCGCAACACTAGCGCACCATTAGAGGGACACAGGCCTCCAAGCATACGGAAAGAGGAAACTGGCTCTTCCCGGGCAATGTCACGACACTAGCGCAGATTGATAAAGAGGGACACAAGCCTCAAAAATCACATCGACACACTCACACCAAGAACACACATACCAAAAAATCAGCAGGATAGGAATGCCAACAATGGATATCAACAAGCAACAATGAACGATAATGAATCACATGCAATGTTCTTACTGGCTTACTAACGTACACAAGCTTAGGGCAAGTGCACTTACCTGAACTATCGCGACCCGCGTAACAAACTCCGAGACTCTAACGCGTCTCCCACGATTTCTCGACTACCTAATAATGATTTAAGTCTCAAATATCAGTTTAAGTCTTTGTATTTAGTCTTAGGGTGAGTCTTTATCAATTTATTTTAGGATTGTTTGTTTAGGCGATTCAAACCATTGGGAAAAGTCTCCCAATACTGTTAATACATCCCTACTTTTATAGGTTACGGGCTTTATCGTCATTTTTGTCCATATTTGGGCTCTTGTTGGGCCCCATTATCAAGTCCATAATCATTTATATATTTTCTTTGTTGGGCCCTTGTTGGACCTAATTACTTAAGCCCATTTTTATATTTTATGTCTTTATCTTGGGCCTCAAGTTGTACCTATCTCATTGGGCCCTCATTTGGACCTTAACACAACCCATTTACATACACTTATATGTGTTATGGGCCCTTATTAGGTAATGTGTATATTGGGTCCTTATTGGGCCTTGACACAAGCCCAAAATCCATATTCTTAAGATTGTCCATACACTTTTCTCTCTCTTTTTTTTATTCACACATGGTACACCCCACACCCCAGCCGTGGGTGTACCACACCATTATGCACCCCAACCGTGGGGTGCACACCCCATTACACACCCCAACAGTAGGGTGTACACATCACATTATCCATACACACACCAACAGTCCAATGCACATTGCACACATCACATCAGTGGGGTGTACACATCATTGTCAAATGATTAAGGATGTCATTGTAATGTCTTGAAAAAAAGCAATTTTCATCGATAATTTTGATTGATCATCGCTAACACATCACAAATAGTTTCATGCAATTTTAGTCTATAAATTCTAAAAAAGAACACAATTTTCTCAATCAACTGATCGGACCTAGAATTGTACGCCAAAATTCAGTACCTCTTACACCAAATTTTGCAAATTTTATAGTCTTTGATTCAGAATCGCTAAACGCTTGGTAAACACTATGCTTACATTCTTGCAATCGATTTCTATGCCTTTGATTTAGAATTCCTAACTTCAAATCTCAAACGCCACCAATTTCAAACAAATTATAAACTAATTAAGATTCTTCAAGTTCCAACACAAGATTCTCTACAACTTCTAAAGCATTAGAGGTGGACAGAACAAGTACTTCTCGAGCTAAAAGACTAGATGTTTAATTCAAATGGAAGGAAAGAAAAAATAAATCAAGTAGGAAAATAATGTACCCAGAAGTAGAAGTAGCAATAAACGATCTATATCTATTAACCAATGCTAAGCGTCATCCTACAAAAAAAAACACATTAAACAATCAATAAATATAAATTCCATAAACTCCAAATGCAAATAAAGTAACTAATTGAAAAAGACGTAAAACCTTATTTGATTCATCATTAGTCTGTGAAGGATCAATAGAGGATGATTGCTTTCTTTCTATTTCAATCTTATCCAATCTATGGCAAATACTTTCAACAGTTTGTCTCAAATTTAGAATTTCTTCGTCTTTTTTATGAAGCCTTGCCTTAAGCTCTCTAACTTGTGCAGATTTAGATTTGTTAAACTCCTTTCTCTTTATTCCACCACCATAACCAAACACATGGCTATGACGTTGTTCTCCAAAGCACTTTTCAATGACTTCAATATTAGAAAGTGATGGCTCAGCATTGACGATCTTGACAATTTCATCCTAGCAAATGGTAAGAAAAACTTTACTCTTTAAAAATCAAATGGAAAAAATGTAATTAAAAGAATGTCAATTTACAAAGGATGCTTACGTATTTGTCAATTGTTTCCAAACAAACAAGTTGCCATATGCAGAAAAGTCGTTGATTGTCCATAACAAAGCTGCCTTCAATGTAAAATTTATATTAGTCGATGCATCAAATGTTTCAACACCTATTTCCCACAAGTCTTTCAATTCTTCTATCAAAGGTTTAAGATATATGTCAATTGCATCTCCGGGGCTATTTGGACCTGGTATAGGTGTTGAAAGAATAAAATTAGATTCTTTCATACACATCCATGGAGGCAAATTATAAGGAATCAAATTTACTGGCCATATAGTGTGCGAATATTTAGGCTGAGAGAAAGGTTGGAAACCGTCACTGGCAAGAGCTAGTCTCACATTGCGAGGCTCAGAAGAAAAATTTTCATGAACTTCATTGAAAGATTTTCACACCAATGAATCAGCTGGATGTCTCATTGCTCCATCATCTCTTCTTTCATAATGCCATATCATCAAGGAAGCTGTATTCCTAGACATGAACAGCCTCTGAAGTCTTGTCTTCAAGGGAAAGTACCGCATTGATTTCATCGGTAATTTCTTCCCATTTCTTCCAACTTTAATCTCACCTGTGCGACTATCCACTTTCCATCTTAAGGCACCACATATTTTGCATGTATCAAAATCCTTTTCATTTTTCCAAAACAACATACAATCGTTGACACATGGATCTATTTTTTGATAAGATAGACCCAAATCTTTAGTTATCTTTTTCGCCTCATAGTTTGATTCTGGTAATGTAGTGTGACGGCCCCAAATTCCCAATGCATTTGGGTACGCCCGGCCTAGACCCGTGCAAGCCTCGAGTCAGTTCTCGACAACCCTGACGAGCCTAGTCAGCCTCAAAACATCAAAAATTCAAGATTTATGAAAGAGTTATTGCAATTATAACACAGCGGAAGCAAAAGTCAAATTCAAATCAAATATTGGGAAATAACTCTATCAAATGGAAGTAAAGGAATTCTATAAGTGTGGAAACCCCGGGCATTCATGTACAATTCGAAATGCAAAGGTACATGATACAAATCTCATCAAAATTTGCCAAGTTTAATAATCCCAAAGCATGTATATATAAAACGGTGTACATAAAAGCAAAACATAATAAAAACCTATAAAATAGTCTTCAACTCCAGCCGCTAATCCTCACAACAGATTTCCTAGGTAGGGTCCCTTGCCCTTGCTGCTCTCTGCCCTATCTGCACCCACCGTCACAAACTAGACGGTGAGCAACTGAATAAAATCGAATGTAATGCCAGCAGAAAACAACAGTAATTCATGATAATTCAAATAAAGTAGTCTAAATATCATGCGGAAATAAAAAGACAGGAAATTAAATAGACAAGATGCATGATAAACAGACTAATGGATATCAATCGAGAGTTAAGTGTGTTCCAAAGAATCAAAAGAGGCTCATAAGTGGTCTAGTCCATAGCATAATGGCGAAGACCTCGCAAGGTCTTCCCGGGCATCGACTCAAACGAAAGCGCAGCTATGTCTGGAAAGGGACTCAAACCCATCCACCCAGTACTCGGTGTCACACGATCACTAAGGGTGGTCACACACTCGTGGCGCGAGTGCCGCGTTTATCCCTCTAGTGCAGGTCCTAGTACTTTCGAGACAAAACACTTACGCCGGGAATCACACATACAAGAAGTATGGAATGGAAGGCCAACAAGTAAATAATAACAAACACAATGGCATGAAAATGAATCACATGGCATTTTCTAACCGGCTTACAAACGTACAAATGCTTGTTTAAGGCAAGTGTACTTACGAACTATCGTGACTCGTATGACAACTCCGAGATCCTAACGCGACTTCCCGATTTCCTATACCGCACTCCAATTATCCAAAGTCCAGCTTGAATAAATGCCAAACAAATCAAAATTACCACCCGAATTATACCTAAGATTATTTGTCATTAAATTAGCTTCAATTTGATACATTATATCAATTTTCACGTTTTTCGAGGCTAAAACCCCGACTATATCCCGCCAACATTTCCGAGAGAATCCCAAAACTCATTTATGAACTCATTTCCTAATTTATCATATTTTTCTGAATTTTTCAATATATATATATATTTGCTATTTTTCTTCTATACATATACATATATATACATATATATATACATACATATATATAGATATATATATATATATATATTATATTTATATATATAATATTAGATAATGATGCACGTGTGCATCTTCTTCAAATTTGTTTTTCTCTTGACCAGAGACGCTTGCGTCTCTGGTTTTTTTTTTTTTTTTTTTTTTTTTTTTTTTTTTTTTTTTTTTTTTTTTTTTTTTTTTTTTCCGTTTTGAAACCGAGAGAGAGTGGAGGAGAGAGACCACTGACCTTCGGTGAGGGTTCCGGCGAATGTGCTCCGGCCAGGCGTGGGTCGAAAGAGGAGAGGAGAGGAGAGGAGAGGAGAGGAGAGGTGGCGGCGGTGGTGAGGGTGTTGGAGAAGGAGATGAATAGTAGGGTTTGATTGTTGAAACGGTTTGTATATATATAACATCAAATGACCTTTTTGCCCTTCTCCCTTCACTTCATACATTTAAACACATCTACCCTTATGGGTCTTTTACCACATCATCTCATCTTAGCACACACACACATCTCTAGGCCAATCTCATGGCTCCTTACCATTAGGTTGTGTCACTTTTACAATACTAATCACATAGTCCGCATGTTACATATTTAACTAACTCCCACGTTCAAACGACGTTCCTCGGTCCGTATTTCCCCGTCAATTGGCTCGTCGTGTCCATTTTCTCGCCACATCCCATTAACTAATTTATTAAATTAATTAAAATTCATTTATTTATATGTTTTACTCCCCGTTTGACTAGTCGAAACCTCACTCAATTAAATATCGCCCAACCGCGCGAGACTCGTAAAATACTAACATACTATTACACACAATCAAAGAATCATAAAATCACTTCGGCGTCGACTCCCGAAGTTCGAAATATTGACCAGTATTCACGTAGCCGGGTCACAATTTTGACAATTGCCGTACAAGTCGGATTTAAAATTTGGGGTTGTTACAGTCTCCCCCACTTATTAGAATTTCGTCCCCGAAATTTATCTAATAAGTAAACTAGATTAACGACTCTTCGCAGCTCCTAACGGAACCGATAAAAACTCAGAGTGAGTCATTTCTTGACTCCGAACCGTTCGTGACCCTTCAGTGAAGAGACCTTCAGGTATTCATAATCTCCCCGAATCATACTGAAGCTCATCGTGATACTCGACAAGTATTTCTTATGCCACTCCTGGGCAATCTTAAGTCTCAAATAAAATTTCCCACAACTACCCAGATGCTATCGTAACCACGAGGAGATCGGGGCAACCACTAACGAAATCCATATCAATATGTTCCCACTTCCATCAAGGAATGGGTGGGGCTGCTGTAGTCCTCCAGGTCGTCGATGCCCGGCCTTTCTTACGCGCCGGCATGTCACACGCTCGAACAATTCCGACACCTCGGAACATCATTCCCTGGTCACCAAAATAATGTCGCATATCGGCGCACATCTTAGGTCGACCCGGATACACAACCAAACCGAAACGATAAATCTCCTGAAGTAACTCTTCACACACATCAGCCACCAATGGAAACCCCAGTCGCCCGCGATACCTCTAGCATGAGTCTGTCGACCGACTCGTCTGGGCAATATGAATTATCCACCATCTCATTGCACCGCTGGTATGACGCATCGCCTTGCTGTCCCCCACACGCACAATGCCAAATGAGACGGTCCACAACATCGTTTGACCACGTATCTGGGTTCGGGTAGTCGTCGGCACGTCCGCTGATCTCATCAACTCGAATGCCTCACATAAACCACGCTCGTAGGTTCTTTAACATATAACTACCTCTGCATCCAATCCTTTGCAGCGCAACGCATCAGCAACAACGTTGATCTTCTCGTATCCACAAATCAACGCATATAATGTTTATATCTAGTTCGCACCTCTCCCAAACCGTGGGCTTACAGTCGCTTCAGACAGCTTAGATCCTCTTTCTCGAACTGTGGACTACCTCAAAGTCACTTCAGACGACTCGTTCATCATCGTTGAATTGCAAACCAATGCATAGTCACTTGCAGATGACTCAATAAGCTATAACCAACTGTGAACTCTCGCGAATGTCACTTCCAACAGCTTGATTTTATCTCAGTCTTCAGACTGTAGGTCCCAACCAATTCAAACAACCTAATTCAACTACGGTCTCTCTAGACCGCTCCCGTTTTCCCAAAATGTTAGGAATGCCACGACCTCGTCGCAAACATCGCCCACTACCACGACTCAAGCTTGGTGATCACGACGTAAGACGCTACGATCGCGACTCGTACGCCATACTCGTGAAAACCTCCCAACCTACTCGCGTCTCGACGCAAGTTTATCTATACCCAGGCAGTAAAATAGATTCGACAAAGTTGTAACCGTGGCCACCATGTACACTACGTGTCCATGCATCGTAAGATGAATTACAACGCCCGGTCCCGCTCTCTTTAGGTGTACTTGTGGCTAGTTTTGGCACCATTGTGCCCAAACTTACCATCTCTTTCGGACTCTTATCTAAGTTAGGTTTGTCTCATCCTAGCAACAACTTTGCTAAGTTTAAACGGTAATACTCTAGCCAAGTATCAACCCTAACTGTCACACGACGTCCAACGTCTTATTTAAACACCTAAAGCTTCATTTAATCGGTTCCATGCATGTCATATGATAACCAGGAAATTTCTTTATCTCCGTTAGTATCACGAACCACTATAAGTTATTGTTCATTCGCCACGTGCACATCCTCGCACAAATCAAGTACATCGTTTCTAAAAATGTCCAGTCGTCCGCACTTGGTAACACAACTTCCGCTTTCGAGAACCACTATCATCGTTCGAATTTCTCGTTCGTTTCCCATCATGTTTCCCCGATCGGCGCTCTAATTACAACTCGGGTCGATCGGGTTCAATCTTCTCGTGACTCTTCAAGAACAACTCGCTACGGTCACGTCGGTACCTCCATAGAAATGACAGTGGTCGTGCCTCTTGAACTCTCGCCATTGCCTGACCTCAATAGTCGTCGTAATGTCATACACTGTCGGTGCACGAAGTACAACCGCCATAACTGGTGTCATTGAAATGGTGGAAGGAAGCAAGGTCATGGTCGTAACCCCCGATGTGTTTGCCTCTTGAGTAATGGTTACTCTAGCCGTTGATGGTACCGATGCAACAAAGAATCGACGCCTCATTATCGCCAAAATCTCTTCCAACTATCGCTCTTGAGATGCGACTCTCTGCGTCAAAGTCTGAAACTCGTCGATGCTAACAGCTCGAGTACTCGACGTCCCACTGTCGTCACTAGGACCCTTCTGATCCGCCATCGCCATCTCATAACGAAAGCGTATTTCCGGATCAGTGGATAGTTACCGATACCATATAATACACACAACAATCGTAATATGTATAAACATCACATCCGACTTATCCCACTCCCCAACTAGGATTCTAAGTCAAGATCATAGGGTTTCCACTCTAAGTTCAACCGTTCCTAACTTCCGCTGGTTTAAATGGCTTGTGTTTTATGAATTTGAATCAAGAGTCCGGTCTTTAGAACCTTGTGCTCTGATACCAACTGTGACGTTGGTATCAGGTTAAAGAATAACCTACACCTCATCCCTAGGCTCCTCAAACCTAGGCTCTGATACCAACTGTGACGGCCCCAAATTCCCAATGCATTTGGGTACGCCCGGCCTAGACCCGTGCAAGCCTCGAGTCAGTTCTCGACAACCCTGACGAGCCTAGTCAGCCTCAAAACATCAAAAATTCAAGATTTATGAAAGAGTTATTGCAATTATAACACAGCGGAAGCAAAAGTCAAATTCAAATCAAATATTGGGAAATAACTCTATCAAATGGAAGTAAAGGAATTCTATAAGTGTGGAAACCCCGGGCATTCATGTACAATTCGAAATGCAAAGGTACATGATACAAATCTCATCAAAATTTGCCAAGTTTAATAATCCCAAAGCATGTATATATAAAACGGTGTACATAAAAGCAAAACATAATAAAAACCTATAAAATAGTCTTCAACTCCACCGCTAATCCTCACAACATGATTTCCTAGGTAGGGTCCCTTGCCCTTGCTGCTCTCTGCCCTATCTGCACCCACCGTCACAAACTAGACGGTGAGCAAGCGAATAAAATCGAATGTAATGCCGTGAGAAAACAACAGTAATTCATGATAATTCAAATAAAGTAGTCTAAATATCATGCGGAAATAAAAAGACAGGAAATTAAATAGACAAGATGCATGATAAACAGACTAATGGATATCAATCGAGAGTTAAGTGTGTTCCAAAGAATCAAAAGAGGCTCATAAGTGGTCTAGTCCATAGCATAACGGCGAAGACCTCGCAAGGTCTTCCCGGGCATCGACTCAAACGAAAGCGCAGCTATGTCTGGAAAGGGACTCAAACCCATCCACCCGGTACTCAAGCACTGTGTCACACGATCACTAAGGGTGGTCACACACTCGTGGCCGCGAGTGCCGCGTTTATCCCTCTAAGTGCGGGTCCTAGTACTTTCGAGACAAAACACTTACGCCGGGAATCACACATACAAGAAGTATGGAATGGAAGGCCAACAAGTAAATAATAACAAACACAATGGCATGAAAATGAATCACATGGCATTTTCTAACTGGCTTACAAACGTACAAATGCTTGTTTAAGGCAAGTGTACTTACGAACTATCGTGACTCGTATGACAACTCCGAGATCCTAACGCGACTTCCCGATTTCCTATACCGCACTCCAATTATCCAGTCCAGCTTGAATAAATGCCAAACAAATCAAAATTACCACCCGAATTATACCTAAGATTATTTGTCATTAAATTAGCTTCAATTTGATACATTATATCAATTTTCACGTTTTTCGAGGCTAAAACCCCGACTATATCCCGCCAACATTTCCGAGAGAATCCCAAAACTCATTTATGAACTCATTTCCTAATTTATCATATTTTTCTGAATTTTTCAATATATATATATATATATTTGCTATTTTTCTTCTATACATATACATATATATACATATATATATACATACATATATATAGATATATATATATATATATTATATTTATATATATAATATTAGATAATGATGCACGTGTGCATCTTCTTCAAATTTGTTTTTCTCTTGACCGAGAGACGCTTGCGTCTCTGGTTTTTTTTTTTTTTTTTCGTTTTGAAACCAGAGAGAGAGTGGAGGAGAGAGACCACCGACCTTTCGGTGAGGGTTCGGCGAATGTGCTCCGGCCAGGCGTGGGTCGAAAGAGGAGAGGAGAGGAGAGGAGAGGAGAGGAGAGGTGGCGGCGGTGGTGAGGGTGTTGGAGAAGGAGATGAATAGTAGGGTTTGATTGTTGAAACGGTTTGTATATATATAACATCAAATGACCTTTTTGCCCTTCTCCCTTCACTTCATACATTTAAACACATCTACCCTTATGGGTCTTTTACCACATCATCTCATCTTAGCACACACACACATCTAGGCCAATCTCATGGCTCCTTACCATTAGGTTGTGTCACTTTTACAATACTAATCACATAGTCCGCATGTTACATATTTAACTAACTCCCACGTTCAAACGACGTTCCTCGGTCCGTATTTCCCCGTCAATTGGCTCGTCGTGTCCATTTTCTCGCCACATCCCATTAACTAATTTATTAAATTAATTAAAATTCATTTATTTATATGTTTTACTCCCCCGTTTGACTAGTCGAAACCTCACTCAATTAAATATCGCCCAACCGGCGCGAGACTCGTAAAATACTAACATACTATTACACACAATCAAAGAATCATAAAATCACTTCGGCGTCGACTCCCGAAGTTCGAAATATTGACCAGTATTCACGTAGCCGGGTCACAATTTTGACAATTGCCGTACAAGTCGGATTTAAAATTTGGGGTTGTTACATGTAGAACCAATTGGGAGTATTTCTTTACACCACTGAAGTAACATGTCAAATGATTTATTACTCCATCGACCAAGGCTCTTGATTTGTAATAACTTCACAATCGCAACCAATTTTGAAGTTTTACAGCTAGGGTAAACAGGCAACTCTGAATCACGTAGCAACCTATAAAATTTCTTTGCATCCTCATTAGGTTCCTCCCCATCCACTTTATAATTTAATGAATCACCTTCAAATTCATTTCCTATTCTACCATGATAGAGATCTTCTATCATTTCTCGAACCCCGTCATCACCGACAACTTCTAATTCTTCACTTTCAAATTCAAAATCTTGCATCATTTCTTTAACCTCGTTATCACCTACTTCTAATTCTTCACTTTCAGAGTCAGATTCACAATGTCTTTCACCATGGTGGTACCAAAAAGTATAATTTTTCATTATTCCATTTACTTTTAGATGTGATCGAACTATTTCACGAGATCCAAAATCGGTGTTATTGCAATTAACACAAGGGCATCGAATCATATCTATTTCACCAGTCATTTTAAAAGCATAATCCAAAAATTGTTCAACCCCATCTTCATACGTTTCACTAAATCGATCTGTGTCAACCAGCTTAATCTATTGTTTGTTAGGCACCATTCTGTTTATAAGTATTTTAAAAAAATTAAAATTAAGAAAAGATGAAATAATAAGGCACTCGAGTTAATCAAGACTAAATAAGGTGATGATCAAGAAAAAAATTATGTCACAGCTAAAACAATGATACACACATTGTATAGATATTACTACAAAGATATTAGGAATATCCATAAAACATTAACAACATCAATTACATGTGTGAAAGAAACAATTAATCTATGCTCTCACATTAAGCTATTGGAGCTATAATTTCCCAAACATGCCTAAAACAATGATTCACGCATTAAATAGATATTCCACTTGACTGTAATATTCCTAAAATTCATAATTGGGATGAAATCCTAGTAAAATATGCCCATTTCTTAATAAGGAAATCTTCATCCAACAATTATCTGTCAATTTCTAAGGCATATGAACCTTAAACATCATTTGTTTTCACCAGTCACTCTCATTATTTCTTTTCTTTCACTTTCTGCGTGACCACAGTGCATTACCACTTTGTGGATGTCATCTCTTTGCTTCTTCAGTTGGCCTAGATTTTGACTATAGAAAGCACAATTCCTGGCACATTTTTCTGGTTCTGTCCTTGATAATGCATTTGAATTGTTCTTTGACATGGCAGCACTGATTTGTGTTGATAGTGTTGAGTAGATTTGGACTCCTGTGACCTACTTGGACTCTTTTTGACCTATTTATTCTCTTTCTAAAAATAAGGAACAATTCTATTCAAATCTTGAATTAAGTTTTTTTTTAGTTGTTAACATTAAGGCAAGAAATTTAGCTTTGTTTTCTAGGAGGATATAATTTCATAAATGATAGTTGCAGAACAGAAGTATTTACAATCCTTATTGAGAAAAACACCCTGCAACTTATACCTTAACTCATTTGGAACAGAAAATACACTCCTTATTGTTTCACCTTTGTAGTTCGAGGCGCATCGGATAACACATGCCTATATATTGAAATTAGTACTCTGTTTTTATCTAACTATCAATTAGCTCAAACAACAACATCATTTACATGGCAGTGTTATTATATATAGATATCAATTGCATATGTTGATCACATAGTAAATCACAAAGTAATAGTCTAATGTATCATAAGTGCTTGTAAATAAAGTTAGGTTGTGTTTGGTAACACTACTTCTTAAATTTTAAGCACTAATTTAATAAGACGCTTTATATAAGAGATTATTAAATAAGAGCTTGTTAATAGAGTGTTTGGTAAAACTAACTCGAAACCTCTTAAAAGTAAAGTGTTTGATAACTCACTGTTAATTAACATAATATGCACGAGAGAATGACAGAGATAAGGAATGCTAATCAATTGATCATGATCCTTAAAATGAAGGCAATGATCTGGACGGTACTAGCAATAGAGAAGATGGAGGAGGTATTGAAATCTTTTGAACTATTAAAAAAAGAAGAAAGTGAAACTTTATTTCTATTAGGCATTTCATCAAACAACACTCGTGCAATCAAAAACACCATCTTGATGTGTTTTTGCCATTACACCTTCTCAACCCACCATTATTATTTTCTCTACTACTAAATAAGGATATCAACAAGATCATCGGTGTTTTAGAGAAACTTTTAGTTATTGATTCTCTCCCTACGCCCCCACCACCAATTTCTGAGTTCATATGTTGGTTGTTTAGTCAACTTCTTGTAGCATATTTGGTGTGTTGGAAACAGGGCCGGCGCTAGGCATGGGCGGGCGGGCGACCGCCCCAAGCCCCACCCACATCTAAGGGTGCGGACACCCATGGTCATCAAAAAAAAAATAGAACTACTGAAGGCTTCAAAATATTGTACTCATCAACTGCAAATTGCAATTTGACATAAACAATCTCGGAGAACTATCATAGTTTTGATGCATGCAGTAACAATTGAAATGCTGAGGCTTTCTTTTAGATGGAAAAAAAAGATAAAAATTGAGTTTTTGTTTAGGTGGATGCATGGTAAGACTCGTAAAGATAGAATAAGAAATACATAATTTTAAAGACAAGTAGTTGTAGCACTAATTGACACAAAAATTACGGAAGGGTGGTTGCGGTGGTTTGGTCAGAAGGTATAGGAATGGTCTCAGTTGATTACTTAGAAATTAAAGATCATATTATACTCTTATTATGGAAGTTTGAAGTTTAACCAAAATAAATAAATAAATAATAATAAAAATAAAAATAAAAATAAAAATAAATATATGGAAGTTTTTTTCCAAGGAAGCAAACCACCTTGAAAGAAAACTTCATTGGAAGTTTTACAAAATGAACCAAACAAGGCCTATATTGGTTTTGCTTCTCATGTGCAAGATAGATATTATGTTTTTCTATATATGTAGACATTGAGTTAATTATTTAATCAGGATTGGTATCTCTTTAATTAGAGTCTCATAGAAATGCTTTAGCATTCTCTTGTCTTCCTAGACTTGAGAATACTTTAAATTTTATGTGAGGAAATGTTTTAATATTGCACTTTGGGTGTCAATTGTACAATTTAATACTTTCAATACGAATAGATACCATTCACTAACATTGATTAATTATATATATGATTGCATGTTTTATTTTTCTATATGTGACTACAAAAGAAGCCTATTAAGACTAACTAGTTCTTCTTTTCTTTTTTTTTTTGATAAAAAAGACTAACTAGTTCTTATTAAGTATCATATATAAATGGTTTCACATAAAAAGTATATATCAAATGCTTTGAATACACTTTTCTATTTTATGAAAAGGAAAATGATAATCTAACACACTTTAAGCGCACACTTGGAGCGCACACTTTGTCTTTTAGCCCATTTATGGCTATTTCTTGTCTCCCAAGGTGTGGGCCTACATCTAACAAAACACCATAAATGAACTAAAAGACAAAGTGTGCGTCCCAAGTGTGCGCCCAAAGTGGGTCATTTTATCATTTTCCTTATGAAAATATGTTGATTTTTCTAGCTAGCTGATTGCTTTTACTGAAATAGTTATACTTAAGCTGTTGGTGATTCTCGTTTGCATAAAAGAACATACTTCAAGCGGGTCGCATGCTTGTTATTTTAGATCGACACCATAACCAACAAGCTGGGAGTGGTTTCTGAACTATGCATGCCAATATATATGCCATTCAATTAGTGTTTCCTCTTACCAATAAGGATATATTTCTCTCTCTCTTTTTAGCAAACCCATCATTCTTTTGTTTTTGTAATGTGTGCCTTATTTAATTTTCTGGAGGTGATTGTAGCTTTACTTTGTGTAGGTTTGTCTTCATCCACCTCTTTTCCTATTTCAAAAGTTGGGTCACTGTTAGTGTTTCTAAAGGTTAGACTTCTATTCTATATATAAAGCACTATATAGTCATTGATGCTAGAATCTTGCCATTGTGAGACTCGAGATTCTTTTTCAGTCTTCTCATATATCCAATGACTACAATAGAAATGGCCTTATCTCAAACTAGAAAGCATTTCCTATTCTCTCATGGATATGTATTCTGTCTGGTTCCTACTTCCTAGGCTCCTAGCAATATTTGTCTAGATATTAATTTTTGAGGTCGACGTGATTGTGAGGACTCATTGTCAGTCCTTGCTTAGAAAAATTACAATAAGAACTTTGGTATCCTCTTTAATTATGGTGTACCTACTAAATTAGAAACTAACTTAAACAAAATGCAAGTGCCAAGTGTTCAGATGCTTTTATAACTAAGTTATGGACATCATCTCTTTGGTTTTGCCATATCTTTGAATTCATCATTAGAAAATAGTTTTTATCTAGACTACATGCACATTTGTAGATGGTACCGGATTGATCACCATAACTATCTATTTGGACCCCAAACAAGAAGGTTTAAAGACCATTGTATCGTAGTGGAAGGCATATATCAATCATCAATATAAGACGAGATAAGATGACCCTTATCAGACAAAATTGACTCCAAGAGAACAGAAAATGAAAGCTCAGACATGACACGATGGCCTATACAACAAGAGAGGGGCCTCCAAACATCAAAAACAAATAAAGGAGAGAAATAAAATTCTATGAGCAACGCATACATCATGGAATGCATAATTCAATTTATTTCAGTTGGAGAGAAACATGATTAAACAGGCCTTGAAGCAGCGAATTGAAGTGATTAGCTCAACTTTGAAAAAAAATAGACCAGTTCAAGGAGCAAAATCTTGGAATCAGTTCATCCCATGTGTTAAGGTAATGTGCGCCAATGCTAATTTCTTTTTCACAAGAACCCATCTCAATAAAGCGCAGTACAAGCAAATGATAAATTGAAATTTTTAGACTACTATTTTTAAATAATATAATTCACACGATAAATTCAAACATAGCCAACAATACAACTGATTTTGATTGTTTCTTCTTTTTACTAATTATTCAGGGTTGGTATTTGGAAGAGATACTAAGAGTGGATTCTATCACCCTACTGCAAAGGGAATTGTGATTTTCTCTGGTCCATGCATCAATGGATGTTGGGGTAATACGTGCTCAACAGATAAATAATTTAAAACACACCAGTAGAAAACATTGTAGACAAGTTGATTCGAGAATTAAAATTTGTGTCATTGCAACTAAAATTGATAGTAATGGGTACATAAAAACATAACTTTCTCATGGAGCTTAAGAAATTACAGTCCTACATCCAGTGAAGAATTCGTCCTATGTTCTAAGGTGCCTTCTGGTTCTCATTGAAGAATTGCAGTTATGGGAAAAAACCTAAAACCATCAATCATCCCAACCAAACAACAGAAACCACAAACAAATGCAATCAATTTCAAGTGAGAATCAACAGAAGTAGTTCGAGAGAACGAATCACATTTGCATTTTGCAATTGACAAACAAAACCAGCCAAACCACAAAAAAAATCACTGAAATCTCAACAAAAAAAGGTGGTCTCGCAAGTTGATTAAGCCCTAAATCACAGTCTCCGTCTGTCTGTTCGCGTCGGTCTCCTGCAAATCAAACAAAAACGAACATACAAAGAGAACTGAAAAACGATGAAATCAAGACATAGAGACTGAAAGACAGAGATTTACAGAGTTGACGGTTTGGTTGTAGAGAATGTGAGATCGACGAAGCAATGTGAATCGAATTCAAGAAGAAACAACAATGAAGAGAGATCTCGCACAGTCGCACTCACTCGAGAGAGAGATCGAGAGATCGAGAGACCGAGAGATAGAGAGAGAGAGAGAGAAAGAGACCGAGAGACAGAGAGACAGAGAGAAATAGAGTGACCACCTGAAAATGGATGAGCAGATCTGCGAAGTCGAAGACGAAGCCGATTTCGTGAGTGAACCCTAGACGAAGAGGTCGAAGAGGTTGAAGAGGGTGTCCTCTTGAATGAGTTTAAGTGAGGGGGGATTATTTACTTGTACCCTATGTACCCTCACTAATACAAGCTATATAATGGTCTATAGTGACCGATTCTAATACTCTCATTAAAGTTCGTAGCTAATAATTAGATTTCTTGTAGTGCGCTGCAACTCTTACCATCAGTCTCTTCTTCTCTTCTTCAATTCTAGGCAACAATGGCATGTCGCTTCAAATCTATGAGATGAAAGCATCTTGGGATCATGGACTTGTGCACCTAATAATGAGAAAAGGGAAAATGTCATTCTCAACTGACATTGAGAATTCATGGTTGTCACTTGCCTAATTTTCAAGTCTGTGTTGTATGTCTTTTGATAATAGCTAGTGAGACCATGGATGGAATTAAAAGATAGAATTAATCCTAAAAAACATATGTTATAGAGCATTATTGTGATGTTTGATGCTCATCTTCATCTTGGCCTTTGAAATATGACGATGAGAAGTATTCTTGATAAATCTTAATAGAGAATATAATAAGTTTATCGTGTATTTTATATATATTACATATATCTCTATATATAGAGATACAATTACATACAAAAGAAAACATCTAAATAAGGTAGCACATAATCAAAGGAGCGATTTGTGCACAACATAATTACAAGAGCGATTTCACAACATAATTATGAGAGTGATTTGTGCATATTTCGTAATTGCACGATATTTCTTAACACTCCCCCTCAAACTAAAAGTGGGAACAACTGAACCACTTTGAGTTTGTAAACTAAAATAAAACTAAACCCGGGCATAAATCGGATTGACTTTGGTTTGGAATTTTGATTTACTTCGGACTTGAATTAGGATTTACTTCGGACTTGAAATCGGATTGACTTTGAAAGGAATTCGTACTAAGTACAGAGACGATTCTGCATGGAGACACCAGATCGCGACGAACGGATGCAAGTTATCACGGACAAAATCTTCAGATAGGCAGGCGTAACAGATAGATCTGCAACAGTGTTGCAACTAACAGGCATGACAGACATCTGAACTGTGCTCGACAGCGTACAGTACGTGGATAATGGGCGTTACAATCATCGCAAATTGCGCTCAAATTAGCGAACAGTGCACAGATAACAGGCGTGACAGGCATCATGGATTGCACTCGAATCAACAGATAGTGCACAGAAGAAACAGTAGAATAACTGAACAACAGAACAACAAAGTCGATGGAAACGACTAACAGGCAGAATCGACGAAGTCAACGAATAGAAAACAGAGCCAAAAAGGTTATGGCAGGCAGGAAAGCAGAGATGATGAGAAGTATTCTTGATAAATCTTAGTGTGTTGTTATGTTCTACATTCATTTATAAGTGTTTATGACCCTTCTAGGTATCCAAGGGCTCAAATTTCATCAAAGATTCAAATTAAAGTGTGATTTTTATAAGCTGTCAGGAAAGGAATTAGCGTGCTAATTTTTTGACCTAGCGTACTAATTTTACACTTAGTATGCTAATATTAATATTAACGCGCTAATTGTCAGGGGCCTCGAAATAAATATTTTTGGCCATAGAGTTAGCGACCCTTTATCGCATCCGGGACCTACCAAACCTCATATAACATGTCATACATGTTTGTTATGGGTCATATAGCCTATTTAGGTGGTTCGGATATTTTCACAAATCCCGAAAACAGAAAATCCCGATTTTATGACATACATAAGGGCTTTTCTACAAATATTTTTAATGTTAATCCCAAAGCCGTCTAAACACATACCGGTGCATTCAAAATTGATTCTAATAGTTCATACACTTCAAATACATGTTATAAAACACATTTGTATGATTTAAAACATTTTGAAACTCGCGGAATTGAAAATCTTGAAATTCAAGACTTTAAGTGATTGAAACTCAAAAAATGATGAAATGCATGATTCTAATGCATTTTGCTTATAGAATTGAACTCTTATACCTTACAAATGAAGTACATAACTCCATACATGTTTTACGGCGCCTTTCCTTGTCTTAATTACTTCTTGAACTTTTTCGGTGTCTTTTCTTCCACTTCGTTTGAACTTGAAGTTTAGCTTCCTTTGAAGTTGTGAGTCTAACGGAATATGTTATGTTGAAATACTTGACAAACTTGTTAGTACCATTTCACATTGTTTGTTGACATCAAAATATCGGGTGAAGTATAAGTATGACAACACTTAGTCCAACAATCTCCCCTTTTTGATGATAACAAACAACATGAATGACAAACAAAGAATGAATATTAAGCACATATTAAGTTCTATTTTTCAAATTCAACATTTCTCCCCCATTTGATAACATCAAAAAGTGGGGCATATAAAGTCATGATGCAAAATAGAGAAATAGCAGAGGATTGAATCCAATAAATCGAGTTCAAATACATTATCCCCCATTTTATAAAAATGATACAAAATTAGGGCTCCCCCTTTTCGATGTGCATCAAGTATAAGCTCAAGGAAATAATTAAAAGCATATACTCCCCCTATCAACATACATGTTCAAATTCATGATACAAATATATTTCTCATTTTGGGTATATGTCTTCCCATATAAAAAATGGTTGGATAAAACCAAAAATAAGTATGAAGTCTCCCCCTATCAATATGTATTAATATCACTCACACTATATGTAATTTTCCCCCAATGTAAAACAATGCACACATAAGTTTTCCTCTTTGATAAAAAAGTCAATCAAGGCTAGATTCATTCATTCCTAGGTATCGAGGAGATGAAATAACACAAAGATAGATATAATTCGTGTCATTGCATAAGTAGCTAATCTGACTTATCAAATTTCTTCTTCCCTTTTATTTTCAGTGATTCTGATCAGTTTGTTGCCCTCTTTTTTTGCCTTGTTTATGCTCTATTTTTTTCAAGCAGAGATGCACTGATCAGCGAGCACGACCAGGGCTTCCAAGGAGTACATCGTTCACGGGTTTTGCCCATCCTTGAAGGGCTCGCCCGGTTTGTGAAGCAGCGTCGATGCAGACAAGCTGCTGCTGCCCATGTACGACCCCCTCTCGGACTTCGCCAAGAAGGAGAAGCAAAGACTTAAACTCAATCAGAGAGTGATCCATTTGATCTGTGTTGAACCCATAAGGATGAAATCGATAATTCGACGAAGTAGAGTAGTTTTGTTCGAATTTTTGCATTTTTTGTTCAAGATTGGTTCAACTTCGATCGACTTTGTCGAATTTTCCTAAGTTAGTCGAAAACTTCAGTGAAACTGTGCATTTTTCTTTCCTCATCCATGCATGTTTTGCTTCATTGTTTGAAAAATCGAAAAACTTTGGTCAAAGTTCGGTGAAGTTTGTCGATTTTCCAAACCTTGACTAGGCATATTCAAGAGGATATACCATAGTGTATGTTATTTGCAGATGACATTGTCTTAGTGGACGGAACAAGAGATAGAGTGAATAGGAAATTAGAACTTTGGAGAAATATATTAGAATCTAAAGGCTTTAGGTTGAGTATGACGAAAGCCGAATACATGCACTTTGAGTTTAGAGATGTTAGACATAGAGATGATGGAGTGGTAAAATTAGGGGAAATAGAAGTTCCTAAGGTGAAACATTTTTGATATCTATGATCAATCATACAAAATGATGGCAATATTGAGAATGATGTTACACATAAGATTCAAGCTAGATGAAAGAAATGGAAAGTGCAATTGGTGTGATCTGTAATAGAAATATCCCTATAAAGTGAAAAGGAAAATTTTATAGAACCCGCAATTAAGCCAGCTATGCTCGATGGAAGTGAATGTTGGGCGGTAAAACAACAATTACATAAAATGAACGTAGCAGAAATGGGGATGCTTAGGTAGATGTGTGGTAAAACTCGTAAATATATAATAAGAAACACAGAAATTCAAAGAAATGTAGGACTAGCACCAATTGACACAAATATTAGGGAAGGGCGGTTGTGGTGATTAGGACATCTCCATAGATGGCCTACAAATGCTCTCACTAGAAAACTTGACTCAATAGAAACTAACGGAATTCGACGAGGTAGGGGTAGATCGAAATTAACTTGAGATGCATTAATTAGAAGAGACTTGAATGGTTTGGAATGCTCACCATCAATCACTACAACACTAAGGTGATTTAATATCAGAACAATGGATGACGGTGTGAAAAAACCGATAGGAAAGAAAAGCATAGATGACGATTACCGTCATTATAGGGATACATATATAAAAAAAAAACCACGACTTCGACTCTTACACTTCCAACACTCCCTCTCGACTCTCTCTCATGAAAACCGAAAACCCTCTCTCTCTCAAACCCTAAAACTTCACCAGATCTCGCAAGAGAAGAGCCCTAGCTGCTTTGATCCGACTTTCTTCGCATCAGCCGATCGATTTCAATTGGCACAATCAATACTCTCTCTCAATCTTCGACTTCAACACCAGATTTCTCTCTCAATCTTTGATTCGACCTCACTAGATCTCGTTTTTCTCTCGCCAACGCCAGATTTCTCTCTCAATTTTCGATTCGACCTCAAGTGATCACTCCAGATCTCTCGCATTGTAAAGGCGACTCAAAGCCTCTTCGCTTCTCCTCTTCGGATTCGTGCTTTCACAGGTATGGATATGTAGTTTTCGTTTTGCTTTCTAGATTTTTTTGGTGTGAATTAGGGTTTGTTTGATGGTTGCTTTGGGGGTTTAGAATATTTTTGTTGTTTGGGTGAGTTTTTGGTTCTAATTGTTGATTTCTGGTGATTTATTGAATGATTTTGAAGTTTGGTGTGATTTTGAGCTGTGAATCATTTGATGCATCTCATACACTAGCATCAATCCCTAATGATCAAGTCCATTTTGAACAAAAGCAGAAATCATAGTATTCCAAGAAACAGAATCTCTATCCAACATCTTCTCAAAAACTTCGAATGCAAGCATGATAGAATCACATTTTGAATACATAGCAATTAGGGCATTTAAAATGATAGTCTCAGAAGCCATTGAGTTTTTCACAGCATAAGCATGAACTTGCCGGCCGAATTCTAATCGTTTGCAAGAATGCGAAATCATTTGTCAAAAGAGAGAGAAAAGTTACAGTATCCGGAACAATATCATCCAGTCCAAGAACACGAAGCAAAACGTCTAGACTTTCCTCATAACAACCATTCTGATCGTACCCGCCAATCTTTGTATTCCAAAGTTGAGTATTAAAGCATCGATTCAATTGACATAATTTTGTCTTTTTCATTGTAAATTAATTGGTGGTTTGTCTCTTGAAATTTTAAGATGGTTTGATGCTAACCGGTGAAATCAAATTGCTTGTGAGTTGAACTCTATTTTTATCATAGACGGCATATTTGGCAAGTGATGAAACTGAACAACTATATTTTGCTAGTTCAAAGTTTTTTGGTGCAGAGTTTTTGGCATAAGGTCTGATTCTCTTTTCATTAATTCCCATGTATTTTAAGGGGTATATGTTTGTGTTAAACTAATATTGATGAAGACCGAAATAGGATAAGTTAATCTACAGTGACCCTAAACACAACTAAAACAAACACATCTATTTTATCAAATAATTATACATGTATATTTAATATTTGTTTCAGAAAGAAAATGAGATTCTGTGTACTATAATTAGCCTATTTGAGTTAATAATTTTGTTTTGCTTGTCTTGTAGCAACAAAACAACCCTCCTAATATATGTGGCAAGAAATGTATGATTCTTGATTGGTTGTCTTCAAAAAAGATAGTTGGTGAAGGAGAGGTTGAAACTGATGATCCCATGCGTCTTGTAGACGGCTTACCTATTGGAAGAAATGCATATTTAGTTTATGTTGAGAGGGTATTTGAACCAAATGCTTTCTTGTGGAGGAATCAAAATAATTGGACAACACCGGACAATGCTCTTGGGGAAATAATTCCATGGCCGAAAGAAGCTGTCGCATTTAATTTCACTTAAACAGGTATGATGTTGTTGGTATTGCTTTCTCAATGGGAGGAATTAAACTAACTCGACGAGTACTTCATTTTTTGTATGTCATTCTTGTTTAGTAGTTCGCCTGGCTTCTTCTGTGAAATTATTTCTCTTTGTTCTGCAGAACAAAAAATCAGATCTTATTTTTGCCTTTCTTGTAGAGATGAGAATGACGCATTACCTTCGAGGACTCGTTGGTAGCAATTGTTAGTGATGGTGATACTGAGGAAGAAGGAGGAGAGGATGCCTGTAGTAATTCGAAATAGAAGAGATGGTTTTCCACAATTTTCCAGAGGTAAATTGTTGTTTTCATGGTTTATTGATCTTGAATTTGCCTGATTGTTTTCGTATCAATAGCTATAAGTCATTGATTTAGCTATAAGTCATTGTTTTCGTATCAATAGCTATAAGTCATTGTTTTAGTATGATAATTATATCGATTGTGTTTAGACGTCGAAAAAAATTTATCACAGCAACAATTTCCGGTAAGCGTATAGACGTCGTCGAAAATGTTCTAAAGATTTTTTTTTTTTTTACCTTTGCATTGTTTAAGTATGATACTTATATCGATTGTGTTTAGGGTGTTGGACAATACAGCAACACTAACAGAGAAAGAAATGACTGATCCATCAAAGCAGAACACATGGAAGCTACACCAAGCTGCTTTCTTTCACCTGGACTGGACTGTTGAACTATATGTGAGTTTGTATTGTACCCAATATTAGTCCCACATGGGAAAGAAACAATTTTGTAT
This sequence comes from Stephania japonica, assembly GCA_039657345.1. Classification (NCBI taxonomy): domain Eukaryota; kingdom Viridiplantae; phylum Streptophyta; class Magnoliopsida; order Ranunculales; family Menispermaceae; genus Stephania; species Stephania japonica. Next base: position 10,402,828 of record CM077564.1, on the reverse strand, counting down.
CTTTCCTTATAAGATATCTTTCACTTACAAGTCTTAGTTAAGTGAATATGGGTTGGAGGCAAAGACCATGGGTATTTCCATTAATTAATATATATTAAGTACTTGATATTTAATATGTCTTTGATTAGGCCTTAGGCCTTGGGGCTAATGTTAAAATAACTTAGCTTATTCACAACATAAATTTTTTGTTAAGTAATTTCATAATTACTTATTATGTGAACAATTGTAACGGTTGTGTACAGTTGTAACGGTCGTAAATTAAGTAATTTCATAATTACTTATTATGTGAACAATTGTAACGGTTGTGAACAATTGTAACGGTTGTATGTGAACAGACACATTATTTGTCTATATATAGTATGTAAAACAAGAAGAAAAAGAAAAGAGAAGAAAAAGATAAAAAAAAAACAAAAACAAAAAGAGTTTTTTGGTTGAGAGAAGTTTTACTGTTGCACAAGAAAGGTTCTTTGATTGGTGTGTAATCAAAGATCAATCCAGTTGTATCCTGGAGACGAACCTCTTGAAGCATTCATACACCGAATTGGAGAAAAATTCGTCTTAGGACATTGCTATTGAGTGCAAGCCTCTGGTATGATATAATTTAGTTCTTTGTAATTGAATTCTCATATGATATATATTATAGTTCAGTGATAGGCATATAGTATAATTGTTCCAACAATCTAAGACGAATATTTATTTAATTTGTCACTGATTTTAGAAAAACTAGTTCTTGATTTATACGAAATTGTTGTTTTCATACTAGTTTGAAATGGCATCTCTTATGGCGAGAAATATGAGAAATCCACATCGCCAATCCCAAAGATGAAAGACCGAGAGAAGTTCAAGGGTCTTGATTTTAAAAGGTGGCAAGCAGAAAATCTTGTTACAGTGACCACTATTAATCTTGCCAACATAGTGAAGGAAGAAGTTCGAAATCGATAAGGACCCTTTGTCGGGGAAACTCTCCTTACTATTGAAGCATGGAGGAATTCGACTTTCTTTGCGGGAATTACATTTTGAATAGACTTGATGATACACCTTGTATGATGTCTATTCGAATGTAAAACATGAAAGGATGTTTGGGATCTTCTCGAAAAGAAATACCGAAGGCGAAGATGCGAGGGGCTAAAAAGTTCGTGGTAGGCAAGTTTTTGAAATACAACATGGTGGATTCGAAATCCGTGGTAAAGCAAGTGGAAGAACTACAAGTTCGATACATGAATTGCACTGTTGAAGGGTGCATCGTAAATGAACATTTTCATTTGGAGCCATTATTGAAAAGCTTCCACCATCGTGGAATGACTTCAAGGTCTACCTAAAGCACAAGCGAAGGGACATGACCATCGAGGATCTCATTCTGCGACTTCGTGTTGAGGAAGATCACAGGAAGGGAGATAAAAAGGAAATGGCTAATGCTAATGCTAACATGGTGGTAGGACAATCAAGTAAGTCCAAATTTCAGAAATTCCAAAATAAGAATTTCAAGAAAAATCTTAAGAGAACCACCAAGCCGTTAGCACCAAAGGGGAAGGATTACAAGAAAATTAAGGGAAGTTGCAGGGTTTGTGGAAAGCAGGGTCATAGGGCTCAAGATTGTTGCCACAAGAAAGATCAGAATTTTGATAATTCTGGTGTGAAAAACCAAGCAAATGTTATTGACATGGAAATTGATCTCACTGCGGTTGTTACAGAAACTAATATGGTTTCTGATGCCAAAGGATGGTGGATCGATACTGGTGCAACAAGGCACATATGCAGTGACAAAACCTTATTTTCTGAGTTTCATCTGGCTGATAGTGAAGAGAAACTTTACATGGGAAACTCATCCTCCTCCAAGGTTGAAGGCAAAGGAACAGTTAAGATGAAGTTCACGTCTGGAAAAGTAATCACCTTACTTAATGTCCTTTATGTTCCTGATATTAGGAAAAATCTTGTATCTGGCCCTTTACTGAATAAGAAAGGGTTCAAACTTGTTTTCGAGTCTGACAAATTTGTATTGACTAAGGGTGGCATGTTCATAGGGAAGGGGTACCTTACTGAAGGTCTCTTCAAATTAAGCATTGTAATTATTAATGGCACTGGTAATAGAATGATTGTTTCTGCGTATATGAATGTCACTGCTTATATGATTGAATCATTTGATATATGGCATGCTAGACTAGGTCATGTAAATAATAGATTAATTCATAAAATGGTACATTTGAACATGTTACCAAAGTTTCAAATTGATTTTAAACACAAATGTGAAGTTTGTGTAGAATCAAAGTTTGCTAGGCAAACATTTAAATCTGTTCAAGAAAGATCAAATGAATTATTAGATTTAATTCATAGTGATCTTTGTGATTTCAAATCAAATCCTACAAAAGGAGGAAAGAACTACTACATCACTTTTATTGATGATTGTAGTAAATATTGTCATGTCTTTTTGATCAAGAATAAAAGCGAGGCCTTTGATATATTTAAAATATATAAGGCAGAAGTTGAAAATCAACTTGACAAAAAGATAAAAATATTAAGAACTGATCGAGGTGGAGAATATGATTCCATTGAATTTACAGAATTTTGTAATGCAAATGGAATTATTCATCAGACCACTGCGCCATATACACCTCAACAAAATGGTGTGGCCAGAGAGAAAAAATAGAACTCTCAAGAATATGATTAATTCTATGTTGAATGATTCTGGGCTTCCCCAAAACTTGTGGGGTGAAGCATTACTGACTGCAAATCATATCTTGAATAGAGTTCCGTTCAAGAAATCTGATAAGTCTCCATATGAGATTTGGAGAAAGAGAAAACCCACTTACAAAACTTTAAAAGTGTGGGGTTGCTTAGCAAAGGTTCAAATTCCTTTACCAAAAATGACTAAATTAGGACCTAAAACCGTAGATTGTGTGTTCATCGGTTTTGCTAAGAATAGTGCAGCATATAGATTCTTAGTAGTTAAATCACATATTTCAGATATCAGTGATAATACTATCATAGAATCTGCGGATGCTACATTTTTTGAGCATATATTTCCTTTTAAGGAAAAACAAAATGGTTCATCACGAAAAAGGACAGCTGAAGAGAGTCTAGAAGAACCAACCACTTCAAGGGTTCAAAAACAAAATTTGGAACCTAGAAGGGGAAAAAGAATTAAGGTTCCAAAGAATTTTGGACCTGAGTTTATAAGTCTGTTAACTGAAAAAGAACCTCAGACTTATAAGGAGGCTATGTCTTCGCCGGAAGCGCCTTTATGGATGGAAGCAATCAATAGTGAAGTTGAATCCATTTTACATAATAATACATGGGAATTGGTTGATTTACCATCCGGAATCAAACCAATTGGATATAAATGGATATTCAAAAGAAAGCTTAAAAGTCGACGGTACTATTGATAAATACAAAGCACGATTGGTTGCAAAAGGTTATAGACAAAAAGAAGATGTAGATTACTTGACACCTATTCTCTGTTTGAGAATAACTTCCATTAGAATGTTGATTGCCATAGCTGCATTATACAATATGGAAATACATCAAATGGATGTTAAAACAAAGCATTTCTAAATGGAGAGTTAGAAGAAGAAATCTATATGGACCAACTGAAGGGTTCATAGTCAAAGGCCAAGAGAATAAAGTTTGTAGACTTGTTAAGTCTTTATATGGACTCAAACAAGCTCCAAAACAATGGCATGAAAAATTTGATCATACTATGCTAGCAAATAGTTTCAAAATAAATGAATGTGACAAATGTGTGTACATTACGTAAATGAAAAACTTTTGCGTCATAGTATGTTTATATGTTGATGACATGTTGATTATGAGCACAAGTAGAGATGCTATAATGTCAACCAAAAAGATGTTGAATTCTAGTTTTGACATGAAAGACTTAGGTCTATTTGATGTAATACTAGGAATTCAAATCAAAAGGAATAACGAAGGTTATATCCTCACACAATCTCATTATGTTGAGAAAATCTTAAAAAGATTCAATCAATTTGATTGTAAACCCTGCTACAACTCCTTTTGATGCTAATTGTCATCTTAAGAAAAATAATGAAGAAGCGGTTTATCAATTGGAATATTCTCAAGTAATTGGAAGCTTGATGTACTTGATGAATTCTACTAGACGACATAGCTTATGCGAAAGAAGTGGTGAGTAGATACACAAGTAATCCTAATGATGCTCATTGGACGACGTTAATAAGAGTTCTAAGGTATCTTAAATATACCTTAAATTATGGACTTTATTATACAAAATATCCACCTGTACTTGAAGGGTATAGTGATGCAAATTGGATTTCTGATAATACAGAAACCAAATCAACAAGTGGATATATATTCACTTTAGGTGGAGCGGCGATTTGATTTCTTTGCTTGGAAATCAACAAAACAAACATGTATAGCACGTTCCACTATGGAATCTGAATTCATAGCTCTTGATAAGGCAGCTGAAGAAGCTGAATGGCTAAGAAATTTCCTAGAAGATATTCCTTGCTGGCCAAAACCAGTCACATCAATATGTATACATTGTGATAGTATGGCAGCACAAGCAAGAGCTAAGAACAATATATATAATGGTAAGTCGAGACATATAAGGCGCCGACACAATACTATAAGACAATTACTCACAAGTGGAGTAATTAGTATTGATTATGTTAAGTCTAAGGAAAACATTGCAGATCCTTTGACTAAAGGCTTACCAAGAGATCAAGTGAAGATATTATCGAGGGGAATGGGCTTAAAGCCTATAGAGTAAGTCAAGTCCAGCGGAAACCTAACCTAGCTGATTGGAGATCCCATGGTCTAGGTTCAATAAAAAGCTGGTTAGACCGACTTAACAAACAGGACACACAATTACTGTTCCTATGATGAAGTAAGTGTGTTGATAAGAAGTTTAGGGTATGCAATCGCATTTAATGATTAAAGATAAGTCACCTATATGATAGTAAATGTGGGGTCGCATTTATGAGAATGAATAGGCTAAATTCTCTAAAGCTATCATGAATCCAGGATATGTTCAGGACCAAAATGAACAACAAAGAATAACGTGCATCGTAATCATGTCATAAGTGAGACATATTGTCTTAGTTTACTACAAAAAGTGAACAGTTCAAGATACATACATCAACTGCGTCGCGAAGTAAACTCGATATGATCTTACTAGGGTAAGTTCAAGTCTATACGACACTTTCCTGAGTAACATGACATGATAATCTCTCTCAACCAATTTGAAGTAATAATAATATTTTTTTTTGTGTTTGTGAATTGGCAAAGTAAACTTGGTCATGGTTTCAGATGGATACAATACAAATGTGGGGTATTGTTGAACTATATGTGAGTTTGTATTATACCCAATATTAGTCCCACATGGGAAAGAAACAATTTTGTATCTTTCCTTATAAGATATCTTTCACTTACAAGTCTTAGTTAAGTGAATATGGGTTGGAGGCAAAGACCATGGGTATTTCCCATTAATTAATATATATTAAATACTTGATATTTAATATGTCTTTGATTAGGCCTTAGGCCTTGGGGCTAATGTTAAAATAACTTAGCTTATTCACAACATAAATTTTTTGTTAAGTAATTTCATAATTACTTATTATGCGAACAATTGTAACGGTTGTGTACAGTTGTAACGGTCGTAAATTAAGTAATTTCATAATTACTTATTATGTGAACAATTGTAACGGTTGTGAACAATTGTAACGGTTGTATGTGAACAGACACATTATTTGTCTATATATAGTATGTAAAACAAGAAGAAAAAGAAAAGAGAAGAAAAAGATAAAAAAAAAAAAAAAAACAAAAACAAAAAGAGTTTTTTGGTTGAGAGAAGTTTTACTGTTGCACAAGAAAGGTTTTTGATTGGTGTGTAATCAAAGATCAATCCAGTTGTATCCTGGAGACGAACCTCTTGAAGCATTCATACACCGAATTGGAGAAAAATTCGTCTTAGGACATTGCTATTGAGTGCAAGCCTCTGGTATGATATAATTTAGTTCTTTGTAATTGAATTCTCATATGATATATATTATAGTTCAGTGATAGGCATATAGTATAATTGTTCCAACATGGACTGCTACACCCCCATCCCAAGGTCTCTCTCCTCTTCCTTCCCCATACTCTATCTATATAAGTTCTTTTTTCAGTTTCTTCTTCTTTTTCTTTGCAATTACTTACTTGATTAATTATTAATTTCAAGCTAACTAGCTTGTGTGATTTATCGACTTAGTCACTACGGATCTGAGGTCTCAATATCAATATCAAAAGGTATCAAAATGGCGACACTCCCTCCCTCCCTCCCTCCCTCCCTCCCTCCACCTCCAATTACTTCTTCTTAACCCACCCCACCCTCTTCACTTTTTTACTCTTGTTTGTTGTTCTTCCCATCATTCTTTATAGGCTTTAAGAGAACTAATTTACACAGAAAGAGAAAGAGACAGAGAGACAGAGAAGCAGAGCATTTCATCCCCAAAAATAATTCTACCTCTGCTCTTCTTGATCACAGGTACCCATCTTTTCTTTTCTTGTTTTTGATCTGTTAATGAAGCCAATTGTCACAGCTTCCCTGTTTTTTGTTTTTCAAGGATTGAATAGAATCTTGATGTTTATATTCACATTAGCTTAAGATAGTTGAGAGGAGGGATGGGGCTAATTAATTACTAGTTTAAAATAAAGTCTGCTACCCATTAGGGAGACCAAGAGTGATTAAATATTGAATAGAAACTGAACCATCTCTCTCTCTCTATCCTTTGTTTATAAATGTTGCAGTAGTGATTGATTTCAAGCAAAAGTTGCCAGTGCAACTAAGTAATCTCAACAACCGAAACCAATCCCTCAAAGATGACAGGCATTGGATCTCCATGTGGAGCCTGCAAGTTCTTGAGGAGAAAATGCGTCAATGGCTGTGTATTTGCTCCTTATTCTGAAACTCGCAATCAGAAAGTTCAAATCATTTATTAGCAGTTCAGTTTTGATGTTTTGTCAGTTGGGTGTGTCCAGTTTTTGCCATTTTGGATTGATTTGAGTCTGTTCTGTTCTGGGTATCATTTATTTTTATTTATGTATTTTGCAAGTCAGATTGTCTCAGGAAGCTCAATAGAGACAGACAAAGAGGTCTTACTACAGCTGAAATCATACCTAATAGACCAGAACAAGGTGAACCCAGGTCGATACTCGGCATGGAACGACAGTAATTATCTGTTTAAACCGGAGCATGTACATCATCTGCTCTTCCTTCTCTGGTACTGTACTCTTTACTGTTTAGGCTAAGTTCTATATTGTAATTATCTGTTTAAAATTTTACAATAGATGCATTACAATTGAGAGGATTGTTCAAAGTTGAAATTCTCAATTCAGGATCTTGAGTATCTCACTCAACTCGGGTTTCTAATGGTTGATCCATCAATGCATTTGCCAGAGTCCGTGAAAGCAGCAAGAGTTCTCGATTTGTTTGATTTGCATAATCTGCCAAGGTCATTCTTTTTCATTTTCTAATTCACTGAAATTTACTTAATATCTTTGCTTAGCTAGCACCTGATTTCATTAATTTTAGCATCAAGATATAATATAATATATATATATATATGCTTCCTTCACTCTTCATGAAATGGATCAAACATATATACTTCCTTGTATCTTGCTTGTATCTTGGTACTGTCTTAAACCTTTTAATTCAAATGTGTTGAGCAAACTATGGAAGCAGTTGATTTAATTAGGAAGATGTTTACAACTATGAAAGTCTCCCTGAAATTCAATCTTGTAAAATGTTTCCTTTTGTAGGGACATTATTTTTTTGGCAAGATGAAAACCTGTACAGTATTTAATTAATTTTCCATTTCCATTGTTTAATTCTCTATAATTAATTTACTCAAATGTGAGCATTTGATGCCGTAGGTATAGAGGGTATCTATGACTGCAAATGAAGTGATCAATTTTTGTGGTAAAAGTGAACATGGTTCTCTGCTGATTAGGGTCTTCCTGTGTTGCATGCCCTTCCACCATTAATGCAAGTGGCTACTTCTAAAAATGAAAGCAAACATGGAACTCAAGTGGGTGGTGGCTAATAGCAGGTTTCAGGAGTTGTAAGATTTCATCAGTGTAGTTATATCTGCAGTTCAGAAAAAAGATCTGCAGGAAATCAATAACATCATGGGCTATATGTTGCAAGAAATCAATTGAATGTTATAATGGATTGTTTTTGCGGTTTCTTGATTCTGGGTTCTTGTGAATTTTTTGTATTGGCAAGGGGAAGAGACAATGAGGGGTGTAGAAGTGGTGGTATTGGAGATTAGAATATATATATATATATATATATATATATATGTATTGATTTCTATCTTAAAACTTGATTTTAAGAAGATTTAGTTTCTTTTTTAATAATTACTATTTATTACTCTTTTTTATAAATGAGGCTATATATATGTTGCAGGAAAAAAAATATATATATTGGAGGAAAATAGCGATCCTTTTTTTAAAAAAATAATCGAAAACCTTTCGTGACGGTTTTTAACCGTCACGAAAGGCTTTGAGCTTTTATAACACCTGATAACATGACGGACTGCGCGACGGTTTAAAACCGTCGTGAAAGCCTTTTGTGACGGTTTTAAACCGTCACGAAAGGTCATTTCTGTTGTAGTGAATTGTTCAAAATCAAGTTGTTGTTGTATTAAATTATATCATTTGCTTGGTTTTATTTGAGACTTCAACTTCAAAAGTCTATGGTGGTTTCAAAAAGAGTGGCTGAATTGAATTCACAGTGAGGATGGCTGAAATTTTCTTGCACTGCAATAAATATCAGATTGTTTATTCACGAGTTAAGATTTTTAAATATAGATTGAGGAATACTTCCAGAAAATTGAGTCTATGAGAACCAGCTGTTGCATAGTACTGTAATTCTATTCAGGAATGACCTTTGGAAAGGTAAAACCGGATTATGCATAATTTTCAATGTGTATTATTCCTATTCTCTTGGTTAGTGAAACTTTGTCAATTACCTTAGATTTCTTAATAGCCACCACTCTATCATCAGACAGAATTCCCTTATATACAGTGCCATAGCCTCCACGACCTAGGATACGACGCTCATTGTAGTTGTCAGTAGCCTTTTTAAGTTCTTCTGAAGTGAAAATCTTGATTGTATCAACCAAGCGGTCATGAGAAGAAAGTTGTTGTCGTTAGAACATACCGCCATTTTGTTGGAAGAACTTCTCCCTTAATTTCATAAGCTTCCTTTTTTGTAAAGCGCAAAATACAACAGAGCTGCCAATCAAAACAAATAGAACCCCAAAACTGGTACCTATACATGAAAGTCGAAACGATGTGGATATAATTAGGTGGATTCGACATATGGCAACAAAACTAAATATGTCGAACTGATGTGTTGGAACAGGGAAACTCAGGCTATTTCATAATATTGTGATTAAAAACAACCTTTTTGAATCATTAAGCCAATTCTTCATGTGGTGTATATATATATAAGAATTGATTTAATGGTAAACATAGATTTTATTGTTGGAGATCTTGAATTCCATTCCATACATTACATATGTTTTTAGTGAAAAAACTTATACAATTTATTTTGAAAATGTCTAACAAATGCCTCAATTTCAGGGACTTGGGGACTTAATTACATTAATTGCTTGACATAAAAACAAAGATATATCTGTGTTGTTTGGATTTTCTTTTTGCTGTCTTTTTTCTAACAAGGTTATTACACCCAAACCTCACATTTTACCTGATAACTGTAAAAGTTGGGTGTATTTAATCAAAACTGTTAATCCTTTGTTTTATATATTGAAACTTTTGTTTGATCTTTATCTTTTTTATGGGAAAAGTAGGTCCTCCTAGTTATCCTTTGGGGGTTTGAGCAGTTAGCAACATCACATTTAAAAGCATTTCTATGAAACTATCTAAACTTGAGAAAAAATTGCACCTTGAATATTATCGTCCCGCATCCAATATTGACATTGTTACCTGATTAAAACTAGTATTACTAGGATTAGTCTCAAGAGCGGGAATAGGCATTTCCCCCAATAAATGAGTGGTTTCTTCATGGTCTTGTTCCATCCATGCGTGTTTCTTTGACACTCGCAATCCTTCTAGCTCCATTGCCACTTCCTTCATTGTTGGCCTTTCTTCACCATTTACTCGTAAGCATCGCCTTGCGAGGCTAGCAACTTCATGAATTTCTTCAAGATCTTCTTCTTGTACAATTCTTTCATCCAGGAGTTCCATTAGACGATTCTCTTTCATTGATGAAACGAAATACATAGCTAGATTTCTTTGCTCTTCAGGTTGCTCTAAAGATAGAACTTTTCTCGCTGTCAACAACTCTACAAGAACCACGCCGAAACTATAAACATCGCTTTTATCTGTGAGTAGGCTTGTGTGCAAGTATTCTGGGTCCAAGTATCCCATTGTTCCTTGAACTAAAGTTGAAAGTTGAGTTTGATCAAATGCAACCAACCTTGAAGCTCCAAAATCTGAAACTTTTGCAGTGTAGTTTTCATCTAACAATATATTAGTCGACTTCACATCCCTATGAATGATAGGTTGAGAAGCAGCCGAGTGCAAGTAGGCAAGCGCTCCGGCAGTTTCAGAAGCTATTATCAAACGCTTCCTCCATGAAAACGAATTTTTGTGTTTTTGATTATGAATGTGGTGGTGTAGGGTTCCATTTGTGATGTACTCGTAAACAAGTAACGGAACTTCGGTTTCCAAACAACATCCCAAAAGTTTCACCACGTTTCTGTGGTTGATCTGGGAAAGGATAAGAACTTCATTTATAAATTGTTCAATCTGAGCTTTGTCGATTACCTTAGATTTCTTAATAGCCACCACTCTATCATCAGACAGAATTCCCTTATATACAGTGCCATAGCCTCCACGACCAAGGATACGACGCTCATTGTAGTTGTCAGTAGCCTTTTTAAGTTCTTCTGAAGTGAAAATCTTGATTGTATCAACCAAGCGGTCATGAGAAGAAAGTTGTTGTTGTAAGAACATGCCGCCATTTTGTTGGAAGAACTTCTCCCTTAATTTCATAAGCTTCCTTTTTTGAAAAGCGCAAAATACAACAGAGCTGCCAATCAAAACAAATAGAACCCCAAAACTGGTACCTATACATGAAAGTCGAAAAGATGTGGATATAATTAGGTGGATTCAATATATGGCAACAAAACTAAACATGTCGAACTGATGTTTTGAATGTTGTGATTCAAAACAGCTTTTCTGAATCATTAAGCCAATTCTTCATGTGGTTATTATAGGATAGCAAATTAAGATTGATTAATTACCTAAGATGAGTTGTGTGAGAGGGAAGTCTTTCTTGAAGGGTGTGCAGCCTGATCCCCCTTTCGTAGCATTTACGCCGTTTCCGTAATACCCCGAAGGACAAGAGCAGTTGTAGCTACCTTCTGTGTTACTGCAAATTGCCACACAAGAATTCTTTTCTGGATCTGCACATTCATCCACATCTTCACAGCACAAAAATTGTTATTGTTTAGTACATCTAGCATGAATTTAATAGTTGCTGCCAGAAGTTTCATTTCTTTATAACTTAGTTCTTGTACTAATTAACTAATACCTTTGCATCCATCTAGGAGATATGGGTTCCCTTCAAACCCTTGCTTACATAGGCAATGATATCCTGGAGCGTTCTCAGAGTCAGAACAATTGGTGTTTCTTCCGCAAGCATCGACTTTTGTCTGATTCGCTTGTAACGCTTCCTTGCAAGTGAGATTTCCAATACCCCAGTCTACCACCACTGGGGGAGCTGGAAGATTTTGACCATTATCTGGGTAAATATGATTGTACTCAACTCTGTTAGGAAAATCCCACAAGTCTGATACGTAAAATTTGAACCACTGAATATCGGCAAGGAACGCGTAGCTGCATCGACTGAAATTCCAACTCTTAGAATGATTATAATAGCTGGCAAAGCTGATATTTATGGAGTTGACGCCCTTCGGTATAGCGGTCTCACAGCAACCTATGCCAGTGCAGGATCCATTGATAACGCTTTTAACATCAGTACAGTAGGAAATGCAGCCAGTCTGAAAGCTCTTCCCACTTGTATCCATCAGAATTGCTTGTGTGTCGCAACCAATAGCTATGAACTTGTTGCGGATGTTGGAGACCTTGTAGTCATCTTTTAAATTGAGCCACAAGTAGAACCAGTCATTGGTGAAAGTGCCGTTGATGGTGTGGCATTGCCTCGAAATCCATAGAAGAATTGTTAGTTGTCCTTGCAATAAGGATATGTCGATTATTGGAGTCGAAACCCGCTCGTCTCGTTCCATGAAAAGGAGAGGGGGATCAAATTTGGTGTTGCAGACAAGCTTGAACTTAGCTTCTCCATAACAGTTGGGATCGTCGCCTACACCGAAAGGGTATGGTATGCTGACATTACCACACTTGTCTTGGCAACCTATTTTTGTAATCGGAAGTGGCAATGTCGTTGCATCTGCAACTGCTAGAAACCATGCTACAAAGAGATTAGCCAACAGAGTAATCCAAACCATTTCTTATATCACATAAAGGCTTGGTCTTGCTTTGATGAATTGGTTGATCATTTATAGACAAAACATATTTTTTTGTCCTACTATGAGTCTTTTATGATTTTGGTCCCTGAACTTTTATTAGTGTATATTTGGTCCCTTAACTTTCATTATTGTACATTTGGTCCTTGAACTTATAAGTTTTTTGTTTTTGGTCCCTAAACTTTTTTTTTTTTTTTTTTATGTTTTTAGAGTAAATTAAAAAAAAATTTCAACTTTTATTGGTCGATGTGAGTCGTCCAGTTTAGTAATATAAACCACTTTACTCTTCTTGACTAGTTACGCGACACTGTTGTTACTTACGTTATCGAAATTTAACATTTTAAATGATAGAAGACGAAATGTAGACCTTTGTGAAAGTTCAAGGACCAATTGTGTAGTAATAAAAGTTTAGGGACCAAAAACATAAAATACACAAGGTTCAAGGACCAAATGGTGAGTTTTGTCCTACCTAAAAAAAATGGTGGGTTTTGCCATCATTTATATGTATATATGCAATTGGAATTGTAAATGTTTGACTAGCAAAGTTGAGAGAATAGAAAATTAGAGAATTATCTTGTGATACTTTTCATAATAAATTAGCAGGCTAGTGGCATTTGAAGCCTTCTTGTTTGAATCATTCTCCCTTTCACCAAAAAAATAATAATAAGAAGAAGAAGAAGAAGAAGAAAATTAGAGAATTATTATTATTATTGTTTGAATCATTCTTCTCAAATAGAGAGTTTTCTTTGGGGCGTAGCAAATTTGCCAATTGTAGGTGCCTATTACTAAGCATATGCTCACATGAAAGGTACTATTATATATATACCAATTTACCAATTTGCCAATTTGCCAATTTGCCAGTTGTATATATACCATTACTAAGTATATGCCTCACATGAAAGGTACTATATATATATATATATATATATATATATATGTAATGGTAATCAATTTAAATGTAGAGATTTTTTAATTTTAGTTCTAAAATGCTAGCAACTACAATAATTTTTTTAAAACAAAAGTAAATATATGGTTTATTTATTTATTTATTTTTGGTAGAGACAAGAAGCTACAAAATTTACAAAACAGTACATATGATAGGTTAGCACTTGACAATGACTAAAGTTGAGATGGTGATCACTCCCGTGTACTTAAATTAATTTCTCCTAGTCAACGTTGATTTTTTTTAATCTCGAATATATATTATGACGTCCTTTAGGCGCTACACAAGAACACAAATGCTTCCTACCAACAAAAAAAAAAGAACACAAATGCTACGTCATCACTTCGCGTGAAAAACACTTAAACCCAACTAATTAAAGCATATATATAAAGATTTGAACAAGTCTTTTGATCTCATATCATTTATTTCAATGCCTTTATTAAACGTCTTATATATGCGTGGATCATTTTTGACAATTAGTCTTTCTTTTATTTTAATATTTTTGGTATTGATATATGAGAATATACAATTTCTTAATTAATTTTATATTATTTTCGGTATGCGTGAGGAAACTATATATATGGATAGAGAACAAGAGGATAAAGAATGAAAACCCATCAAATAATAACAATAACAATAATAATAATAATAATCATATTATGTAAACCTTTAACTTTAGAATTCAAGAAATTTAATTTATAGAATAAAATCAGAGGGATAATGATATAGTGACATCCTTTTTTGCTACAACCTTTTGATACACGGTTGTTAGGTCCCTCAGGCATGCATGAAAAGATGCATTCACATATTTACAAACATTTCGATGTAAGATTAAAAGGACGTCAACAACTTTGTTGCAAAAGAATGTCACCAAATCATTTTTCAAATCATGATTGAAGATGGGGTCACACATTTTCCTAAGACCAAAGGAGTTAGGAGTGGCAATTTGTTGTCTAGACCCATCAACTAGATTTTATTCGACCTAAATTAAAAAGAACCTAAAAAAATATTATAAATTCGGGCCAAATTTGAAATTAGATTTTGTTAAGATCTCATCAACCCAAGCCCGACCCAAATTTTAGTCAAAAAGGTTTTTTTTCACTTCAATGGGAGTCAAACCTATGACCTTTCCAATCTTGTTTTGAAGGCCATCCAAGAGAGAGTGAATTGGGTTACCGAGTGGTTATCGCCTTTTTAAAATTTTATGTTTAAATAACAACAATAACACACACACACCAACGATAAATAATTGTGAAATACAATCAAGAAGGTGGTAGAAGAGATGGAAATGAGACACATGATATATAGCAGTTTGATCTAACCGATCTACATCCACTACCTAATCTCCCCGATTAGAATTTTCAACCCCCCCCCCCCCCCCCAACTTATGTTACCAACAAGTGAATGTCCCTAAGCCTACAATCTTAGTAAATGTCTAGCCTCAACTTGGTCTTTTACTAGATGTCTTACTGCAATAAGGTTTCATACAACCACCTAAACTTAACTAAGATTTTCCCCACCTAGACTCAACTAGGATTTCTTCCTACCTAGCCTCAAATAGGCTATATGTCTAGCCTCAATTAAGTCTTCCCTTTTGACTTAGATCCCACTAAGTCTTACAATTAAAATCCTTTTCAAATGCAATGAAAGTTTTGCTTTACAAAGTAAAGCGGCAATAAGGCCAATTTTTAAAAGTCACCTAAAGCTAAACCACTCATATGTATGCAAGTATGAACTCCGACTAAGATGATGATAAAATCAACGAGTTATGTGCAATGCTTATTAAAGAAGCCGACAAGAGTTTCGATGAAAATGTATGTGGTTTTAAATCAAATGAAAAAGTGGTTTTGTCAAAAATCAAGATTAAGCATAACTTGTTCAAATATGTCTTAAGCTTAAAGAGATCAAGTTTAAGTTCAAAACTCAAGATAAGTATGTTCAAGAACACAACAAATGATTTCCAAACAATATACTAGTCACAAAGTATAGATTAAGATAAAAAAGTATAGGAAATCAATAAACCTTACAACCCAAGCATGTATTCTGAAAAATCAGATTTGGAGCACAAGTTGTAGGCTTTAGAACACCAACTTCAATATTCAAATGCAAGCCCTCAAAAGTTCCAAGTGATTGTGTGAACAAAGTTGACAAATTTTGGAGCAAACTTGAATTTTGGAGAGTATGTAAGCAAGTGCAGTGTATTTTGTGTTATTGATTGTTTTGGCACTAAGTTAAACCCTTTATATGCCCATATGACCGTTGCTAATGATCCAAGGGCCCAAAATGATCTCCAAATTCAAATGGAAGGTGTAGATCAAAGTTTTAAAAAACTGTCAGAATATTACACAACGCGTTGGGTAGGTGTCTAGCGCGCTGAGCAACAAGTTAGAAAAAAATTTGTCTGATTACTACATAGCGCGCTTGTAACAACCCCAAATTTTTAATCCGACTTGTACGGCAATTAAAAAAAAAAAAAATTGTGACCCGGCTACGTGAATACTAGTCAATATTTCGAACTTCGGGAGTCGACGCCGAAGTGATTTTATGATTCTTTGATTGTGTGTAATAGTATGTTAGTATTTTACGAGTCTCGCGCCGGTCGGGCGATATTTAATTGAGTGAGGTTTCGACTAGTCAAACGGGGGAGTAAAACATATAAATAAATGAATTTTAATTAATTTAATAAATTAGTTAATGGGGTGTGGCGAGAAAATGGACACGACGAGCCAATTGACGGGGAAATACGGACCGAGGAACGTCGTTTGAACGTGGGAGTTAGTTAAATATGTAACATGCGGACTATGTGATTAGTATTGTAAAAGTGACACAACCTAATGGTAAGGAGCCATGAGATTGGCCTAGAGATGTGTGTGTGTGCTAAGATGAGATGATGTGGTAAAAGACCCATAAGGGTAGATGTGTTTGAATGTATGAAGTGAAGGGAGAAGGGCAAAAAGGTCATTTGATGTTATATATACAAACCGTTTCATAAAAAAAAACCTATTCATACACTATTCATCTTCTCCTTTGATGAAAACCGCCGCCCCCTCCTTCTCTTCCATCTCGACCTCTTCACCACACCACTCACGGTCTCTCTCTCTCCCTCTCCATTTCACTCTCGCTGTTCTCTCTCGATCTCCCTCCCCACGCTCGTCGTCTCTCACGCTCTCGGTCATTCCCTCCCTCTCGGCCTCATGCCCTCTCACGCTCTCGGTGGTCTCCTCTCCCGGCTGGAGCAGTCACCACCACCACCGCCTACGTCACCGAGGTAAGTGTGTGTGTATCTCCCTCTCTTGATCGATTCATATGGAAAAAAAAAAAAAAAAAAAATGAAATGAGAAAAACAGAGGCGCTGTGCGCCTCTGTTGAAAAAAAAAAAAAAAAAAAAAAAAAAAAAAAAAAAAAAAAAAAAAAAAAAACTTGAAGAAGATACACACGTGCATATTATATATATAAATATAATATATATATATATGTATGTATATATATATATGTATAAATATGTATATGTATAGAAGAAAAATAGTAAATATATATATATATTAAAAAATTCAGAAAAATATGAGAAATTAGAAAAATGGTTCACAACTGAGTTTTGGGATTTTCTCGGAAATGTTGGCAAGATATAGTCGGGGTTTTAGCCTAGAAAAACGTAAAAATTTATATAATGTATCAAATTGAAGCTAATTTAATGACAAATGATCTTAGGTATAATTCGGGTGGTAATTTTGATTTGTTTGACATTTATTCAAGCTGGACTAGATAATTGGAGTGCGGTATAGGAAATCGGGAAGTCGCGTTAGGATCTCGGAGTTGTCATACGGGTCACGATAGTTCGAGAGTAAGTACACTTGCCTTAAACAAGCATTTGTACGTTTGTAAGCCGGTTAGAAAATGCCATGTGATTCATTTTCATGCCATTGTATTTGTTATTATTTACTTGTTGGCCTTCAATTCCATACTTCTTGTATGTGTGATTCCGGCGTAAGTGTTTTGTCTCGAAAGTACTAGGACTGCACTAGAGGGATAAAACGCGGCACTCGCGGCCACGAGTGTGTGACCACCCTTAGTGATCGTGTGACACCGAGTACCGGGTGGATGGGTTCGAGTCCCTTTCAGTCATATTTGTGCCTTCGCTTGTGTCGATGCCGGGAAGACCTCGCGAGGTCTTCGCCGTTATGCTATGGACTAGACCACTTATGAGCCTCTTTTGATTCTTTGGAACACACTTAACTCTCGATTGATATCCATTAGTCTGTTTATCATGCATCTTGTCTATTTAATTTCTGTCTTTTTATTTCCGCATGATATTTAGACTACTTTATTTGAATTATCATGAATTATCTTGTTGTTTTCTCACGGCATTACATTCAATTTTATTCGATTTGCTCACCGTCTAGTTTGTGACGGTGGGTGCAGATATAGAGAGCAAGCAAGGGCAAGGGACCCTACCTAGGAAATCATGTTGTGAGGATTAATTTGGAGTTGAAGACTATTTTATAGGTTTTTATTATGTTTTGCTTTTATGTACACCGTTTTATATATACATGCTTTGGGATTATTAAACTTGGCAAATTTTGATGAGATTGGTATCATGTACCTTTGCATTTCTAATTGTACATGAATGCCGGGGTTTCCACACTTATAGAATTCCTTTACTTCCATTTGATAGAGTTATTTCCCAATATTTGATTTGAATTTGATTTTTGCTTCCATTTGTGTTATAATTGCAATAACTCTTTCATAAATCTTGAATTTTTTGATGTTTTGAGGTCGACTAGGCTCGTCAAGGTTATCGAGAACCGACTCGAGGCTTGCACGGGTCTAGGCGGGCGTACCCAAATGCATTGGGAATTTGGGGCCGTCACGATTGGTATCGAGCCTAGGTTTGAGGAGCCTAGGGATGAGGTGTAGGTTATTCTTTAACCCGATACCAACGTCGCGGTTGGTATCGAGCTTAAGGTTATAACGACCGACTCTCAAGTTAAAACACAAACCATTAAGACAATGCGGAAGTTAGGAATGGTTGAACTTAGAGTGGAAACCCTACAAGCCTTTTTAAAAAACTTAAATGGGGAGTTCGGGATGAGTCGAATTTAAATTTGTACATATTATGATTGTTGAGTGTACTATATGGTATGCGGTAGCTATGTATTGATCCGAAGTATCGCTTTATTGGTTCAAACAATGATGGCGGATCAGCGAGTCCGAGCGGCGACAATGGGACGGCTGATTCTCGATTTGTCACTACGGAGGAGTTTCGCGCTTGGACACGAGATTTGAGGATCTAGTGCGGTCATTGACGATGCCCGCACCGACTATCGCGACACCATCAACCCCGACCACTCCTATTCCACCCGTTCCGGTTACTCAGGGAATGGAGACTCCAGTAGCTACGAATTCCACCGCCTCGATTCCGTTAGCGGCAATTCCCGAGGGAATAGTTGATGCGACAGGTACGCCGATCGAGGCGGAGACACCTCCATTACAGACGGACATAGTACAAACGACGGAGACGCCGACTATGCCGATTGTTGCTGCAGAGACTACTCCAGTTACTACTCCGGTCACTACTCCGGAGAAGAGCACTAAGGCCACCGCTGAGGCGAGGCAGTGGAGAGAATTCAAGCGACACGATCCAGTCAAGTTCTTTGGTGGTACAGACGTAACAGCCGCAGAGCTTTTCCTGAAGAATCACGAGAAGATTCATACTATCATCGCGACCGAGGATCACATGAGAGCGACGATTTCCTCATCTATGCTCCAGGGGGAAGCGGATGATTGGTGGACGACTATCATTACTACCCGAGGCACCCCGAGAGATTGGATCGACTTCAAGACTCAATTCAACCGTAAGTATTTTCCACCGATGTTCTTCGTGCGAAGAGGAATGAGTTTATGGCACCGAGGCGAGCACCGATGAGTCGGTGATGGATTACATGGGTAGGTTTATTGCACTATTACCTTATCTTTGGAGGATGCAGATACCGAGAGCGATCGAGTCTATTACTTCACCGAGGGTTTGCTACCTACGATTGGAGGTTACGTAGTCACTACACAAATGCCGGAGACTTTGCAGATTGCGTACGAACGTAGTTTAGCGAGGAGAGTTACTTACTCACGCATCCGGATGAGGTTAGGGCGAACAGAGCGGAGACCGATCGGATAGTCACTATCGCCACGGGACGGGAAGAGAAAAGGAGCGAGATGGGAGAATCGTGAGCATCGGGCGCAGAGTGTAGGATCTGTTGCACAACAAACCACACGTTTGGTACAAGCCGTTCCACCCGTGCCAAGCTTTGCCAGTCATTCACCGCAGTCTAATCGACTTGACCAGCGATCGCAGAGCGATTTCGAGAACGGGGATGCGATCGAGGAGTTAGCGAGAGGAGCACGCAGAGGTCTAGTCAGACTCAAACTCATGGTTCTACACAGGGACGAGGCCAGAGTCAGACTCAGAGGTCGCAGGATAACCGTACGTGTTACAGATGCGGACAGGTCGGTCATTTTCAGAGGGAGTGCTCTCAGCCAGGAAGAGCATCGTCGCAGCATCACCAGTACCAGAGAGAGCGTGTTCAGCCGCTCGTTGAGCGGACTGGGAGGCGTCCAGACACATTAATAAGGGTATGCTTTTCATTTGCGGTACTTGCATGCATATCGTATTCGATTCAAGTTATGTTAATCCCTTGATTGTTGTGCGTTTGGTAGACCTGTTAGGATTGAAAAACTCAATAGATGTAGAGGCCTTAATCCTAGTCACAATTTGTCAGGATGCGAGATACTTGAATGTGTATAGTCTTGACATTTTGATAGTGTTAGGAGGCTACGAGTTGCCGTAAAGATGCGAGTACTATAGTTGTTAGAGTTCGAAGCCTTGGTTGGTGCGAAACTAGGTATAAACATTACGTGCGTTGATTGGTGGATACGAGAAGATCAACGTTGTTGTTGATGCGTTGCACTTCAAAGGATTGAATGCGGAGGTAGTCGTGTGTCAAAGAACCTATGAGTGTGGTTTACGTGAGTTAACCGAGTTGATGAATTTAGAGGATGTGCCGACGACTACCGGGACCTAGATACGTGGTGAAACGATATTGCGAGACCATCTCATTTGGCATTGTGCGCGAGGACAAGCAAGACGATGCGTCATACCAGCGGTGCAGTGAGATGGTGGATAGTTCCGATTGCCCAGACAAGAGTCGGTCGACGACTCATGCTTGAGGTATCGCGGGCGACTGGGGTTTCCATTGGTGGCTGATGTGTGTGACCAGGTACTTCAGGAGAATTCACCGTTTTGATCCTGCTGTGTGTCCGGGTTGACCTAAGATGTGCGCCGGTATGCGACATTCTTTTGGTGGCCAGGGATGATTTCCGAGTTGTCGGAGTTATTCAAACGTGAGATATGCCAGCGCTTAGAGGAAATTTGGGTATCGACGACTGGAGGATTACTACGGCCTTACCCATTTCTCGATGGAATTGGGTACATATTGATATGGATTTCGTTAGTGGTTGCCCCGATCTCCTCGTGGTCATGATAGCGTCGGGTAGTTGTGGGAAATTTTATTTGAGACTTAAGAGTGCCCAGTAGTGGCATAAGAAATACTTGTCGAGTATCACGATGAGCTTCAGTATGATTCGGGGAGATTATGAATACCTAAAGATCTCTCTACCGAAGGGTCACGAACGGTTCGGAGTCAAGAAATGACTCACTCTGAGTTTTTATCGGTCTCGTTAGGAGTTGCGAAGAGTCGTTAATTTAGTTTACTTATTAGGCAAATTTCGGGGACAAAATTCTAATAAGTGGGGGAGACTGTAACAACCCCAAATTTTTAATCCGACTTGTACGGCAATTGTAAAAAAAAAAAAAATTGTGACCCGGCTACGTGAATACTAGTCAATATTTCGAACTTCGGGAGTCGACGCCGAAGTGATTTTATGATTCTTTGATTGTGTGTAATAGTATGTTAGTATTTTACGAGTCTCGCGCCGGTCGGGCGATATTTAATTGAGTGAGGTTTCGACTAGTCAAACGGGGGAGTAAAACATATAAATAAATGAATTTTAATTAATTTAATAAATTAGTTAATGGGGTGTGGCGAGAAAATGGACACGACGAGCCAATTGACGGGGAAATACGGACCGAGGAACGTCGTTTGAACGTGGGAGTTAGTTAAATATGTAACATGCGGACTATGTGATTAGTATTGTAAAAGTGACACAACCTAATGGTAAGGAGCCATGAGATTGGCCTAGAGATGTGTGTGTGTGCTAAGATGAGATGATGTGGTAAAAGACCCATAAGGGTAGATGTGTTTGAATGTATGAAGTGAAGGGAGAAGGGCAAAAAGGTCATTTGATGTTATATATACAAACCGTTTCATAAAAAAAAACCTATTCATACACTATTCATCTTCTCCTTTGATGAAAACCGCCGCCCCCTCCTTCTCTTCCATCTCGACCTCTTCACCACACCACTCACGGTCTCTCTCTCTCCCTCTCCATTTCACTCTCGCTGTTCTCTCTCGATCTCCCTCCCCACGCTCGTCGTCTCTCACGCTCTCGGTCATTCCCTCCCTCTCGGCCTCATGCCCTCTCACGCTCTCGGTGGTCTCCTCTCCCGGCTGGAACAGTCACCACCACCGCCTACGTCACCGAGGTAAGTGTGTGTGTATCTCCCTCTCTTGATCGATTCATATGGAAAAAAAAAAAAAAAAAAAAAAATGAAATGAAAAACAGAGGCGCCGTGCGCCTAAAAAAAAAAAAAAAAAAAAAAAAAAAAAACTTGAAGAAGATACACACGTGCATATTATATATATAAATATAATATATATATATATGTATGTATATATATATATGTATAAATATGTATATGTATAGAAGAAAAATAGTAAATATATATATATATTAAAAAATTCAGAAAAATATGAGAAATTAGAAAAATGGTTCACAGCGAGTTTTGGGATTTTCTCGGAAATGTTGGCAAGATATAGTCGGGGTTTTAGCCTAGAAAAACGTAAAAATTTATATAATGTATCAAATTGAAGCTAATTTAATGACAAATGATCTTAGGTATAATTCGGGTGGTAATTTTGATTTGTTTGACATTTATTCAAGCTGGACTAGATAATTGGAGTGCGGTATAGGAAATCGGGAAGTCGCGTTAGGATCTCGGAGTTGTCATACGGGTCACGATAGTTCAGGTAAGTACACTTGCCTTAAACAAGCATTTGTACGTTTGTAAGCCGGTTAGAAAATGCCATGTGATTCATTTTCATGCCATTGTATTTGTTATTATTTACTTGTTGGCCTTCAATTCCATACTTCTTGTATGTGTGATTCCGCGTAAGTGTTTTGTCTCGAAAGTACTAGGACCTGCACTAGAGGGATAAACGCGGGCACTCGCGCCACGAGTGTGTGACCACCCTTAGTGATCGTGTGACACCGAGTACTTGGGTGGATGGGTTCGAGTCCCTTTCCGGTCATAGCCGTGTGCCTTCGCTTGTGTCGATGCCCGGGAAGACCTCGCGAGGTCTTCGCCGTTATGCTATGGACTAGACCACTTATGAGCCTCTTTTGATTCTTTGGAACACACTTAACTCTCGATTGATATCCATTAGTCTGTTTATCATGCATCTTGTCTATTTAATTTCTGTCTTTTTATTTCGCATGATATTTAGACTACTTTATTTGAATTATCATGAATTACTGTTGTTTTCTGCTGGCATTACATTCAATTTTATTCAGTTGCTCACCGTCTAGTTTGTGACGGTGGGTGCAGATAGGGCAGAGAGCAGCAAGGGCAAGGGACCCTACCTAGGAAATCATTGTGAGGATTAGCTTTGGAGTTGAAGACTATTTTATAGGTTTTTATTATGTTTTGCTTTTATGTACACCGTTTTATATATACATGCTTTGGGATTATTAAACTTGGCAAATTTTGATGAGATTGGTATCATGTACCTTTGCATTTCTAATTGTACATGAATGCCCGGGGTTTCCACACTTATAGAATTCCTTTACTTCCATTTGATAGAGTTATTTCCCAATATTTGATTTGAATTTGATTTTTGCTTCCATTTGTGTTATAATTGCAATAACTCTTTCATAAATCTTGAATTTTTTGATGTTTTGAGGCCGACTAGGCTCGTCAAGGTTATCGAGAACTGACTCGAGGCTTGCACGGGTCTAGGCCGGGCGTACCCAAATGCATTGGGAATTTGGGGCCGTCACAGCGCTGGGAATGTCTAAGCACATTGGCAAGGTGTAGGGGCCTTTAAACAAATAAAATTCTGGTTTTGCAAAACGACCTCCTAACACCTCTATGACTCTACTAAACCTCTGAAATCACTTTCTACATGTTTAGTAGGGTCTTAAAAACATGTCTAGACATCTCGGATTATTTCACAAACCCCGAAAAATAAAATCTTGGTTTCATGAAAAATATAGGGACTTTTCTACAAATACTTTTAATGTCAATCCAAAAGCCATCTAAACACATACCGGTGCATTCAAAATCAATTCTCACAGTTCATACACCTCAAATACATGTTATAAAACATGTTTGCATGATTTAAAACATTTTAAAAACTCATGAAATTGAAAATCACAAAAATCATAACTTTAAGTTCTTTAAAACTTGAAATTTATGGAATGCATGATTCTAATGTATTTATTTGTAAGAATGAAACTTATATACCTTACAAATGATGTACATATGATTGTCTTGTCTTTCTGGTCCTTGTGTCCTTGTATGAGCCGATTCTTGAACTTGTCCGACTTCGTGTTGTCACTTTTTTTGACTTGAACCTTCACGAACTTCAACTTCCTTTGAGCTTGTGATTCTTAACATAGTTTGTTGTTCTGAAACACTTGACAAACTCATTAGTATCATTTCACATTATTTGTTAGCATCAAAATCCCGAGTGGAGTGTAGGTGATAAAAACACTTAGGCCAACATGTTTTTGACTAGAAATGACTTATCTATTTCGCCAGAGATTTTTTTACTGACAAAAAAAAACTTATCTATCGAAAAAAAGATTACTATACAATTAGTACTTATTTACTTAAGTAAAACATATATCTATTCATACTAGAAATGTAAGAAAGTAACTTATCAGTTGACTAGTACTCCCTCCAATAAAAAATATAAGACTTTTTAGTAAAAACATACATATTAAGAAATCATTAATTGTGAGTTTAAATTACATTCTTACTCACATTTAATTTTTCTTTATTTCAACAAATGAAAGAAAGACAAGTGTTTAATTATAATTAAATGTTTGAGTTAAAAGAGGGGTAAAATAGGCATAAGAGGTACAAAGTTCTCTCGAATTTCGAAAACGTCATATATTTTTTGAAGCCAAGAAATTTTAAAATGTCATATATTTTTGACCGGAGGAAGTAATAAGTAATCTAGACACCCAAAAAAAAAAACTAATCTTGAATTAATTTTCATTTTGATATATTTTTTACACATCAAATGAAATTATTACTTGAGTTATTTTTTGTATTGCTTTGTTCTTGAAGTATTTCAAAAAAAATAAAAATTTTGAGAGGTTTTCAGTATAAAATGTAAATTTCAAAGAAACCGATAAATATGCACAATTGGACAATTTGATTTTAAAATAAAAGAACATGCTCAAATTTAAAATTGGATCGGATGATTTGGATCTCGACAATGCATATACTTTTTTATAGTAAGAGTTGAGTGACAAATATTGAACTTTAAAATTGAAGGAAAATAAAAGAAAAAAATAAAGAAAACTATTTTTAGATTAAAGAAAATCCAAATTTTGTTTGCCAGTTAAACTTGAATTAGTTTGTTAAATCAAAATCTAAAAATTGCTTAATAATCTTCATCTCTTATTAGTGTTAGATAAGATTTTGTTTGTTGTCTTCTTCGTTGCCATATCTTCCCCAACCTGATGCACTCCCAATCCCCTCATTCCAAATTCATCTTAAGATGCCATTCAATTTTCCTGTAAATCTCTCTGTGTTTTTCTTCCACTACAATGGAGGATTATAAGGTTTGTAAATTGGGTCTCCTTCTGTTGCTGTTTTTCGCGACGCCGACGACGCCGACGACGATAGCCCAATCTGATTTCTGCCCATTGATTCCTCCCTCTGATGCCATTTCTGGAGATCTTTGGGAGTGCCCTGTTTGCCCTTCAAACTGTGGTGCTGCTGCCCATTTCTTTGGGGTTACTGAGGTATGCTTTCTCATTCTTGGATTTGTTCAATAATGTTGTTACTACTCTATTGCAGATGATTTGGTTTGGTTGGTGGGTTTGATTTCTGCTTCAATTAAATGAATGTGAGCTCCAAATTTTCTGAATTTGATGTCTGTTGGGGTGTTTAAATGGGTTGATGTATCTTTCGACGTCGGCGCGGTGGTTGATTTGAAGGGAACAGTTTTTCAAGAAACAGAAAGAAAGAAAGATAAAATTGATAGGAAAGAGACTGATTTCTATAAAACAAAGAAAAAAGGGAATAATGGAGGAAAAGAAAATTTGTAGTTCTATTTTTTCATGTGTTGTGAAAATCTTAAAATAGCGACGTAGATCGTCGTTGAATTTTCAAAAGAATCCATGCATGACAACATTTTTAGTCCATGTTGTTGAGATTGAGAATCAAATAGATAATTGTTTGTATCGTTCCCGAATAAATAATCATTGATGAATTGAGTTATTTTATGGGTCTTGAAAAATCGTGGAAAAGTGGATTGGACCATTCCTTAAAAAAATCTTTTGGAGACATATGAGTTTGCGCTCATCTTATGAAAATGAAGCTACATGTTCAACACTAACAACAATGAAGCCTCAATTCCAAAGTAGTTAGTGTCGCCTACATGGATAGAATTAGTTGGGAGTGGGCTACATGGAGCTAGATGTTCAACGTCAAGTAAATAAAATTCTTTTTTAATATATGTGTCTAAATTATGGTGGTGGTATTTGTATCTTAGGCGTCATTTGCTTTGTTTTTGCCATCTTACAGTGTTAGTTCGGTGTTATCTCCTTGGAGATAATATTTTCATGTTTGGTTCAACTTTAAACTTGCAAGAAGTTTCAAATTTTTAAACAATAAAAAATATGAATTGACATAAATAACCTTCAAACAAGAGAGAGATGTGTAATAAAAGGATCATTAATGAAGGGTAATTGTGTCCACAACTCTCGGGAGATAACTCCCCTGGGGGGAGATATCTCGCACCTAAGGGTATAAGTTGGGAGATAACTTGCAGGGAAGTTGGGCAACCAAACAAGATTATTTCCCAACTCCCTGTAAGTTATCTCCGTGAGACAACTCCACCCCTAAACAAACAAGGCCTTAATGTTGATAACCATAGTGCTGAACAGCTCTCTAATGACGAGAGGTGCATAGGTTATCTCAACAGAGATTTGTCACTCTCCCATGTGGTGGATTGAATGTATAGAATTATTTCCACCATTATAAGCTTGATATGCAACAAAGACAGATGAAAATTGTAGTTTATTGGTAAAATGAGACCTTTCAGTGAAATATTTTGGGATTAGTTCTCCATTTTATCAATGCAGAAAATAATTCTAGCACATTCGGTAAGGTTGACGACTAGTGAGTTGGGTCATTAGAGATTAGGAATATGTTATAAACGGTGAAGACCTAAATACACCAGATACATTTTAAAGAGAAAACGGTAAATTTGATGTGACATGGGCTATGCTTAAGAGTTGGATTTTTCATTGGGAAGTAGGATTATCAGGAGTAGGGAAAATAGTATAACACATTGTTGTCAATAAAACTGTTATTTGTTAGACAACTTCCCAACTCTGTGGTTGATATTGGAGTAAGCAGGCTTTGTGGAAAATTTTATTTTCTGTCGTGTTCAGAAAGAAGAAATCATTGATGTTACATTATTACTTGAGTGGTTTCGGTGCTGTTTTACTTTGAGGAAATCACTAAAGAAGATTCTTCGTTGTATGCTAATGTTTCACAATTAATTGATATTTTGAAGACCAATATCTTAGTTCAAGGGAGTAAGAATCGGGACATGCTTTATTTTTTATTTTTTATTTTGAGAACCTCTGGGAAAATGATATATATATCCTCAAATTCACGTGACCTTATCATAAAAAAAGAAAAAAAGAAAAAAAGAAAAAAAAGGAAAAACAATTCATGTGATCTGAAATGAAAAGTTTATATTTATAATCCTATTTTTGACTGCCAAAAGGCTCTTGAAGATTGTCATAGTGGATTGCCCATGCTCACCTTTGGAAGTACAGCTAAAATTTCCAAAGTTGGTACTTCTTTAAATAAGAATGGCATTCAATAGTACTTATAAGCATCTAGTTGCAGTATACTAATACTCTTACTATTACGAGGATTTTGTGACATATAGTCCCACATGTGCTATGGAGTGTAATTATATGAGGTCGTTGGGAAATCTTGTTAGATTGCACTTATATTTCAAGAGAGCTGCATGCAGACTTGGTTAGGTTATTTCTTGGAGAACAACAAAAAGGAGAAATGAGAAAGTGGCCTCTTCTAACTCTTATAGAGATGAACTTTATTTGCTTATATACCCAATGCTTTTACCTTCAATGAAAACTGTAATATAACCTTTGACCTATTGCACTAGAGCTTAAAACTTTGTTGCAAACAAAGATTCTTTTACTCCATTAACCTAATCCATTCTTTGCAATTAACACACCATCATCAGATTCTCCATTTTTTTAAAATAAATATTTATGGTGATTTGGATCTCTAGTTGAGAGGAAGTTAGCTATAAAATCTTTAGCTTGACAATACTATTACTTTTTTGGAGCATGAGATTACAATACCCTTGAACACGTTGTATAATTCTCTTTACTATATTTTGAACTCAACAAACTATAATTTTTTTTCTTGTATTATTAAACATTCTATTGTAAACGTAATGTGAAACAGTAGTAGGTTTCTAGATTTTTTTATTTATTTAAAAACTTGATGTGTGATTGATTTTTTTCATAACTTTAGCACTTAACTTGTTTTAGATTGTGACTTACATGTCATGCTCTAGGTCTATTTCTGTCTTAAGTTTGTTTTTCGCCTTCACCACGTTATTTATGACTTACAAATCAACAATTCACTTTAACAATTCATGTGCAAGTCAATGTATGAAGCCTCTAGGTAATTTAATTTTGATTCATGAGTTAGATATATAATGAACTGGTAGATTGTAAACTTTAAATAAGTTACACATGGACAACGTACTAACTATTGCTTTATTAAAAGCTTCTTGTTGAAAAGAAAGTTACTTTTTATGTGTTAACCTAATACTGGATTCCCATTTGGGTCAAGAAAAGGTTGTCGTTGACCTAAACTAATAACTAGTAGCCTAGTAGGGGACAAATTGAGTTTCATATATGATGGAATATGAATTTGTTTTTATGAATGTCATCTGTTTGTATTCCGATAAAACAAAATAAAACAAAATGAGATCAGTACATATGGAACAATATAATAACTCTTGTAGAGTGTTCCAATTAAATCCAATGTATTATGTAGTTTGCACTTCAAGCTCTTTAGATATTTTATGAAGGGTTATATTTTCATCTTTTGTTGCTGTGAAATTGTTTTGCTGCTTTTTCTTAAAGAAGAAGTTCTTTCCTGTAAACTCCCAATTAATATGGGAATCAGGCTTCATTTTTTCAAATTTTCAGTGCCATCATAATTTTTGGCAGAAGAAAACAATGGGTTTAACTACAATGTTCATTTTGATGCTTTTAACTATTTTCTAATTTAGATGATTATCATTGTGCTTTTGGCTAGGGTGATGAAATTTCATTCCAGAAAGTAATAAATCTAGTTCATGAGAGGCGTCATGAATATGTGGCTGTGCTCTTCTATGCATCTTGGTGTCCTTTCTCAAGGAACCTTAAACCAACCTTCACCGTTTTGTCATCTCTGTTTCCCTCTATACGGCATTTTGCTGTTGAAGAATCTGCAATAAGACCAAGGTTTGAGACATGATTCATTGATAATAGTTTTACCTTGATGTTACAAAATTTTACTTCTCGGTATTAATTCATGTGTTTGTTTCAGTATATTATCAAAGTATGGGGTCCATGGATTCCCCACTATTTTTCTGTTGAATTCCAGAATGAGGGCACGATATCATGGTTCTAGGACCATAGATTCTCTTGTAGATTTCTATGGCAATGTCACTGGTAAGGCCTTCACTTGTTCATTTCTTACATGCTTTTGTACAAGTTCTCAGAATGAATGGACTGAAAAATAGCTTAGCAAATTTTATTTTTCATAAAAAATAAAATAAAATAGAAAGCAAATGCACTCTTCTATTATCATTTGTTGATTCTTCCCTTGAAAAAGAATGCTTGCAGTTATATTTTCTAAGAAATGGTTGATTTTTTATTTTTTTTTTTTTTATTTGAACTAACTTGTTGAAGAACTCTCCTATAACATCTCTGCTAGCTGCTGTATATCATTGCGCGTCATATGTATGATTTTGGTGAGGAATAATAATGTTTGATTGTGCTTCTTTCCTCATGGTAGGCATTAAATCTTTATCATTTGGCAAGTCTTCATTGGAGAAACTCAGGAAATCATCGAATATTGCAAAAGTTAAGGACACCAAACAGGAAAACTGCCCATTCTCTTGGGCAAGGTCTCCAGAAAATTTGTTGCAGCAGGAGAGATATTTGGAACTAGCATCAATTTTCATACTCCTGAGATTGCTTTACATCCTCCTTCCAAAAGTGGTCGAGCATGCTCAGTATGCCTGGAGACCGCAGCTTACAAATGTGAACTTCATGAATTTGTGGTGGCATTTTCTTTCATGCCTAGATCGAGCAGTAGATGCGTGCAAAACATTGAAAGATCGCTGTAAATTGAGAAATTTGCACAGTAGAGCAAAGAATGTTAAGGCTTGGGTGTCCAAATCCTTGGCTTCAGTCTCTATAGGTGGTGCATCTTCAGGTCCATCATGACTTTAAATGATCTAGGAAGAAGAAGACAATTTTAAGCACACGCCGACACTACGAAAATGAAGCTGGCCTCATCATCTGTTGCATTTGCAACATTTGGAATGCTTCGTAGGTAGAATTCGAACTCTTCTAAGTTGAAATCGCCAAGTTCCTACCTACGCTTAGTCCACATGCAATGAGAGAACGAGAGGCCTTCGATCATGAGCTGCATAGTTACCACATTGGCGCCTACAAATATTGAAAGGCTTAATGGCCTTCTTGATGTGTGTGTGTGTGTGTTTTTTTTTTTTTGGACAAGAAAGCCTTCTTGGTGTTTTTTTTTTTTTTTTTGATAAGAGAAAGCCTTCTTGGTGTTTGTTACAATAGATTCTGTTATTACATTGAATTGTTGGCATCCTTCTGTAGTCACCATATGCAAAACAGTGGTTGAATCGAGATACTATGTCCACATCCCGATGCATATCCAATAAAGCAGGAGTAAGCACACCACCTTGTCACCTTTTGTTACTGCAAATTGTTTTAGCCTTTGCTAATTTGGTTCTCATCAATGCTAACTAAGCCTAAATGATGCAGAACAGAATTTTAGTTAACAACTCACAGATTGCTTGTCCAAAGTGGGAATATATTCTAGGCTATTATGGTCCTATCAATCCCTCAACTCTTCTCAAAAGCAAACCAAAAGCAACCCTCATTTCCACCACTTTTCTTTCTTTGATTTTCTTTTATTTCTCTTTTGCATGAAGAAACTTAGTTGTTAAGACTCGTCAAGACTCAAGAGAAGGGGTTTGAACTCTGAAGCCTAGACATTCCATGAACATGTCTTTTCTTCTAAGTTTTCTTTCACATTTTCTTCTCCAATTAGTCATCCCAACCCTGGTCTCATCATCTCAATCAGCCTGTAAGAACAAGTGTGGCTCACTTGACATCCAATTTCCTCTCGGAAGTGGCCATGGTTGTGGCTCCCCTCGCTTCTTCCCCTACGTGACCTGCGAAGGCGAAGGAGATGCTGAGCATTTAGTCCTAACAACACACACAGGCACCTATCCTATAACCTCCATTTCCTATGCTACTTCCACCCTCACCATCTCTCCCCCTCACATGTCCAATTGCTCCTCTATGCATGCTTCTCCGGCCTCCTTTGGTATCGACTGGGCTTCTCCGTTTCACCTTGGCTCCTCCGCGTTCATCCTCCTCGCATGCTCCACGACCTCCAGCACCATCTGCGACGCTTCCTACGCACATCTTTGTGCCTCTATCCACTCCTGCCCTGCGATCTCTTCCCTCGGACTTTCCCCATTCGCACCCACCACCTCCTGCTGCGTCTACTCCCCTTCCAACCTCAACACCAAGGGTGACCTTGACCTGCAAACATTGAAATGCAATGCCTACTCTTCAGTGGTGTCATTAGGAGACATTCCGACGGATCCTAACCAATGGGATTACGGGATAGAATTGAAGTACATGGGGGAAGCTGGTTTTGACAGTAATATACTGGAAGCAAGCTGCAGGGGTTGTGAGAGGAGTGAAGGGATATGCGGGTATGCGCCGCCGAGGAATGACTTCGTTTGTGTTTGTAATGGTATGAATAGCAGCGGCACTGGTGCGAGTTGTAATAGTAATCAAGGGGTTCCCTACTCATGGGGCTCTTATGATGATCAGTCTAAGGTTGTTCCTTGGCTCAAGCATTTGTTGTGAACATGCTTTTGCTCTCTCTTGTTCTTTCTTTATGTAAAAGAGATTGAAACTGTAACAAGTATGTAATACTAATTACTAAAGTTGTATGTTTAATCATCACAAGCTATGCTAGTTAATGATAGCAATCACTTATTTCGTGTGATTCAAAGTTTGATTGAGAGGCTTATTTCTGTATGATGTCTCAATCAATGTTGGCATGTTTTATTTCCAGTCACCATATAAGCTCAAAATCGTGCTCAATTACTTTCATGGACCCTTACTCTAGATTAAGGATTGATATTCCTTTTCGAAAGTCATTGATTTGGAATAATGGTTCAAATTTTTAAAGACTTACAGATAGAAGAGGATCATGGAATGTTCAATAAGCAATCCACTAATTGAAGAGTACTTTTTTGAGAGGCAAGCTCCTTTTATAGGTGCCAAACTAAAAATGCACATTAAAATCACAATAATGTATATCTTAAAGTAGATGATTAAATTTTCGAGTGGTGAAAAAGGGTTAACTTTTTTGTTTTCTTTTTATTATAGTATTCATTTACTGAAATTATTGGTGAATGCACTGAATGGTGATTAATATTTCAATGCATATTTATTAACAAAAACATTTTATTTTCCCAAAATACAACATGCCTTAATGTTTGAAGGCATTTAGAAATGGAATCCCAATATCGATATCCTTTGTGTTCAATTTCATACCCCAAGAAACAACACAAACAAACACGAAGTTTAAGTTTTGAACGTTTGTGAGGCTGGAGGAAAACAAAACAAGCTGAGCTAAAAATTCAAAGGAGATTGATTTTCATTGGTATGAGAAAGAATTCAATTAATGGTGTAAACAACGGTGAAGACAACTTCTCCCCAAAAGTGCTTAGGACATAAAGTAGATATAAGAAGAGATCAGATAGCAGGGGTGAACATGAAATCTGTGAATCCACGAACTAAGAATATAGAGAATGACTATCATTTTATCCGACATCCTTGAGAAGAGTTTGTTTCTCTTATATTTGTTTCCTCTCACGATCAATTGGCTGACATCTAAAGCATTGCCACTTGATTGCTTCAATGAATTGGTTTGTAAAATCAAATCAGTTTCCTTACTACCATCTTAAGTTTGTGGGGGGATATTAGGCAACTAGTCTATTTCCTTATTGTACAAATTTTCCTCGTATTAATGTGTTTCCTCAATGTACAACTTATTATCATATATTGTAATACTCTATAAATAAGAACACCACCTTGTTACAGAAATACACAATTCATTGATTTCTCAAGATTCGAACATTCAAGCTCTCAAACAACACTACTCTTCCAAACATATCAACATATCAATCATGAAGTACCACTGCCCAAACGCAATGGTTGAAATCTACTAGTCATTTACTTGTACATCCTTGAAGTCACAATATTGAATTTTCTAACTTTTTGAGACATGTATCTTGCAGGCTGCACCAGATTATGATGATGATGATGATGATGATGATGATTATGATTATGATGATTATAATTATGATTATGATTATGATTATTATTATTATGATTATGATTATGATTATGATTATTATTATTATTATTATTATTATTATTATTATTATTATTATTATTACTATTATTACTATTATTACTATTATTACTATTATTACTATTATTAGTATTATTACTATTATTAGTATTATTACTATTATTATTATTATTATTATTATTATTATTATTACTATTATTATTACTATTATTATTATTATTATTATTATTATTATTATTATTATTATATTATTTTATTATTATTATTATTATATTATATTATATTATTTATTTATTTATTTTTTTTATAAAGAAAAACACCTGTACACACTCAACAAGAGTTGGTCCGGTCACACAAACCTTCGAACTGGTGGAGAGATCCCTAAACTGACAACATCGCCAACTAAGCTTTTGTGAGAAAAATCACTTGTTGGAGTCTGGATTCTGATTGTTTCAATGCTATAACAAGAAAGAGGCTGCACTTGCTTAAACTGGATTTCTTTCTTTGTTTACTCTTTCAAGTTGGATAGGATTGACATGATGAAAGGACACTCGTTAAAGAATCTGTACATCTCCTCAGGATTTGCTCCATATACATGAATACAGAACTAGCATTTTATTACAAGAGAATATGACAATCATTAAATTTCATTACTAAGCCTCCCTCGGATAATCCAATCGACTGCCATGATAAACATCAATAAGTAAATGAATTGGGTTTCATGGATTGACTAATTAATGATTACCTTAAAATAAACCAATTACCATATGATGAGAAAACTAACATCTGCAATAGCACCGCCATGGTTCCATAGAATTATCTATGCGATGTTTAGTCATTTCCCAGACCAACAGGTATATATAAAAAAGGTCTCACCTGAATCAAAACATGAAAACCATCAAATCAAGTCGTCTCTTGTTGATTGAATTCAGCTTCTATGTATTTACTAGCATCAGGAAAAGCTAATTAAGTTGTTATTTGTGACTAAAATATACAGACTACTTTCAACGCAGTCATAAGATCGCCCACCGCATCCTTACTAGTCATGTCGACAATATAAAATTATTACCTCTTTTAGGATGTGGAATCCTCTTCATGCAAGGAACATGGGAAGCACATCTTCATTGTTCAAAAACACAATAGGAATAGTATAAAGGACCCAGACCAAGCGAAAACGGAAGCAATATAAACAGGTACAGCGCAACTGGTCCCTGATAATATCACATCATAAGCATAATCAAATTAGGTATATTTTGAACTAAAATTAAAAGAGATGTTTTGCTTACGAGAATTTTCTTCGTGTCGGGCATTGAGTACTAATACCTTTTCCTCAGATTGAAGTCTCAGGCTTCAATTGTCCCAGAAAAGCTGCTGAGCAGGATTGCAAAAATGGTTTCTTTTTAAGGAATTTCCATTAGATCGGCTACATCAAGCATCCCGTAACTTTCATCAGAAATGCATACTCTAATGCAGCCTCCTCACATTGGCCAAAATGGCCACCTTGACCGAAATGCCACCACTCAAATTTGTTTTTAATATCACTGCACGAGAACAGGAAGGACACATTTTTTCTCGCACTTTCGCCACCCATTTGGCAGCTTCCCATACTCCAACCCTGAGAAACCATCAAGTAATATCACCAGTAAGTTTACGTACATATACAGCAGCATAAAGAAGCAATGATCAAGCAATGATCCATTCAATTGAAATATATATTACACAAAATAAATACCATATAATGAAAATATGCTGAGGAGCTCAGTGAGAAGAAGGAATTTCTAGTGTGTACTTGCCTTGAATCAAGAAATGATGCAGTCACCAGCATTGAAGGGCAGCAAAAACCGGAGGGGATGTTATCATAGGGGGAATAGCTGTTAATATATTCAAATTGGGCGGGGATAGTTGGGTCTCCAAATTCTTCATAATCCAAAGTGGTGAGAGGCAAACTGGGATCCAATAGAGTGTTGCACACATCAAGAAACGGGACCTGAGATGAGATAATCAGTTCATCCCCATTTAAAAACAATCATTTCTGAGACTACAAGACTGGCTTGAGATGTGCCCATGTGTCCAATAGTTAGAGCATATGGCCGTGACAACCATCAAAGAAATCAATCAGTTGCTATCGCAAACAAGAAGATAAAAGCCATGGATCTCGTGGAACTTTGAAAAACCAGAAGCACGATTAAAAGAACTGCAGTCTAGCTTCGAGATGAGAGCAAGTAAACCTCATAAGCTAGAAAAATTTCTATTGAATTGACAGCATTAAATGTAAAAAAGTAACCAATATAACATTGAATCTGTCATGGCAAGTTGATGGCAAGTGATAAAGAAATAGCTTTCTGATTGTGGAGTGGATAATAGAATTCCATCATCAACGTCCATTTGGCAATGCTTTGATATCATCGCATGTCTCAGTAAAAAGAAAATGAAGCAAAGCAAATTAGAGAATACCTTCAGGATTGCAGCTCGAAATAAATCTGGATACTTGTTTATTGCCACTCCTAGAAGAAGACCTCCAGCGCTATGACCAACAGAACAAAGATAATTCTTGTGAACGTAGCCTTCATCAATGAGGAACTTGGCACAGGCAACAAAGTCGTATACTGAATTTAACTTGAGCAAACCAGTTCCATCTTTATGCCATGAAGGGCTAACACCGCCACCACCCCTGTGCACAATGTCTGTTACTAAACTAGAATAAAACCATTACCAAAACATGCTGACTTCCAGCTATTAGAACAAGATACAGAGACCAAAAGGGTTTAGGTAAGGTGTCATAGATATCATGCTGTTCCTGGTCATAAATCAAACCAAACGCAATAGAAAGTATTTGAATTACATGAAAAAAAATATATTACCGCAACTTGTATATTGTATGGTCATGATATTTCTTTAGTAATTGAAGGGTCACCAAACTAGGAGCAAAATCATATAATAGTTCATGATCCGCTGCTTTCACCCCTTTCTTCTTACTGTTGCTCAAGATTTTATGATTAGAAGACTTCGAATATGATATCAAATACCAAAAAACTTCAATGGAGACTTGGGACACAAATAAGAGTTATGCATCTTTATGGTTAGTGGTTATACGAAAATTCTTTGGCTATAAATGTAACGATTGGAGGAGAAACTGAGAGAGATCAAGAACTCTTAGTATTTCTTAGATTCGTGGACCCAACACGATTCAGTGGGATATTTCACTACGATATTACAACAAGAACTAAAATATGCCTATTAAACTAAAAGAAAAGAATTTATCAGACCACAATAGGTCAGCTATATTTTATGGAAGTGTTGGGCAGTAAAGAAACAACAAATACATAAAATGAATAGAAGAGATGAACACGCTTAGATGGATGCGTAGCAAAACCTCAAAGGATTTTATTTAAATTAAGAAGATCAAAGTAAATCATCATCATTTGCATTAAATCGAGCTTATGTTTGATCCAAGTAGGCAACCCCATTTATTTTAGGGGGCTGATATTTGCACACTACTTTTGAACATACAAACACCACTTGCACAACACTTCTTTGACCTCTTTGACTTTTGGTGAAGTACCATGACTACCCCTTACCCACTCTCACACACACCACATACAAACACACACCATCTCCAACACGCTTATAAAACAACTCAAAAGTTGCCATAAAATTTGGTATATATCTTTGATACTTGTTTTAAACCATAGCACCAATTTCACTTTAATATATCATGGTGAGGCAGGCAATCAGCAACTGAAGAGTAATGAGTTGGAAAAACTAAATACCAAGAAAGAAAAGTCACCTCACATCAGCAAATGCTATGATCCACCCACGATCAAGCAAGCTCAAGCGTTCTGCGCACCAGCTTTTATCTAGAACTTCCCCATAGCATCCATAGCCAAGTAGTATACCTGGAGAATGGCCCTTCTTGTGATCCTTCGTAGAGAATAAAA
This sequence comes from Stephania japonica, assembly GCA_039657345.1. Taxonomy (NCBI): domain Eukaryota; kingdom Viridiplantae; phylum Streptophyta; class Magnoliopsida; order Ranunculales; family Menispermaceae; genus Stephania; species Stephania japonica. Next base: position 10,365,244 of record CM077564.1, on the reverse strand, counting down.
TTGTCAGGGGGATCAACACACCGTCATGGGATATAACTTCCTTCCGCTCGCATGTTAATATATTAGATAAATCCTTCAACTTCTGCACTTTCGCATCATCAAAATGCTGGCCAAATATTGTCTTTGCATTTAAAAGTTCCATATATTTTAAATCACTATCAACACCAACTACCTCTTCTTGTTGAAGAATATAGAATTTCTTCTTCGACATATCATAGTCAATGACTACATCAGGCAGCTGTAATTAACACAAAAAGAGTAAATAGTTGAGATAAATTTTGGCAAACCTTCGAGAAGTGTATGAATTTAAAATAAGCAGAAAGGGATTAAAAAAATGTCATATCGACTTAATGCTAAAGAAGTATATTCAACATTCAACTGACTTTGTACGAAAAAAACAGCACACCTTTCTATGATGCATAAACCAGAAAGATAGTGTCAAAAAGACGTTGAGTGATTGTTAGGGTTATTTAGGGCCCACTATAAGCTATCAAAATGTCTACAGTTCCACTGTGTTTCCTTGAAGTCTATTTATTAAACAATCAAGAGACCAGTAATTTGCTGGCCTTAAATTTATGCAAAGTAAAAAAGTTGGCACCTGCCAAAATCTGCTTGGGTTGAAATTTCACAGTTTCACAGAAGTTTCACACATTTTGCAAAAGGTAACACGTTAGTCATAATTTATAAATTTAATGAACAAATTCCAACTAGGACTGATTATAAAAAACAGGAAACATATTTTCCTAGCTTAGCATATAATTTTTCAGTTCAAAGTCAATTAATGTGATGACCTCGCCCGGCCCAGACCGCCATTTAAACCCAATACTTGAACCAGGCCCAAATAATGGTCTGGCACGCCTAAACAACTGCAGAAATAATATATAGATAATATGGTAGTAGTATGCGAAATTCAAAATTTAATAAATACCATGTCTCCATAAATCAAAAATATTGAATATCTCAAATTCACCTAATCAAATCAAAAGAATATGAAGTCTCCAAAAGGCCTTGGTCACTTATAAATAGATCAAACTAATTAAGGAAAGGTTTATCTACCCAAAGGTCTTGCCTAGATTACATCCCTTATTAATGATTCTCAAAACAAAATAATAAATAATATCACACCAGGTTCACACAGCAAAGGGTCTTCAAACGAGAACCTTCCCTTGCCACGATCTAGCACACTCGTCGATGGACCTGTATTGTAAGTGGGGTGAGCTAAAAGAACCAATGGAGCTCAATAAGAGGAAAACCTCGATCAACTATCAAACATGTAAGTATTACCTATAAAGCAAAACAACTCTATGCATGAAGTTGTAAATCGAATCGCAAAGCATTTAATGAAAAGTAAAGGAAACATGGTTCTTGTTTGTAAAGGGGTATAAACAAGTTCCAAGTCAAGCAAAACATGAAAGTAAGATTCACAATTTAATAAGAAAGGAAATAAGCATGCTTTTGAAACCACATCAAGAGGGTGAAATCACAGTTTGTAAATAAATTCATTTATCCATGCAACGGGGTCCAATAAGAGATTTACCATAAGAAATAGTATTAAATATAAGTCGTTGTTACATTCAATGTATTTTAGCTCTTGGTATGAACCCGGTGACCGAAACACATGCCCTCGAGGTGATGAGAACCATTAGTGCACACAATAGCCGTTGTGAACTCCAATTAATTCCATCAAGCCAACAATAAGTGCTTCCAAGCCATCACCATTATGATCACTTGTTTATTTGATGATTCAGAGTGCGGACCCCTCAATTTGATGGACTAAATAGTCTCATCCTGCTAGTCGGATCGCGGATCCCTCGATTTGATGGACTGAATAGTCTCATCCCGCTAGTCGGAGTGCGAACTCCTCGATTTGATGGGTTGAACAATCTCATCCTGCTATTCGGAGACTAGTACATTCATACCATTAACCACATCCCGCTACAAGTGTTCATATCACATACTTTCCAAAGATTAGTACATTCATACCATTAACCAATGCAACCCAATATCTCAAGTCCTTTAATTTAAATCGTGATTCTAATATATACTAATGGCATGCCATATTTGATAGATGAGCGAAGCTCCCCACTTACTTGGACTCGAATCCTAATCTCAATCCTCTCGCGTTTGGGCTCGATGTGAACTGTCTCGCGAATCTAGACAATTTGAAACAATAATTACTTTGTGTATCTAAAACCATACAAGTATAACACATTGTCTAGACCTTAGGAATTCATCCTTTTTATAGCTAACTTCACTTAAAGTCATTCACGACTCAAAAGTCAACTCTTGATTCGAGTAAAATAATAATTCGGTGACACAAAACAAGGAAAACTCTGATAAAACTTGGTTTCCAACATAAATCGAAGACGTTCGATTAATCATAATTAAAGAGATACAAATCACCGTACAAGAGTAAAGTTAGACATTAAATTCCCGAATCATAGTATTTAGTCAAAATCCACAACTTTATCGAATAAGTTCATTTTTAAAGATAAGATTTAAAATCTCTTTCAAGTCTTGACTTAGTCTCAAATTCATCGAAATGATGTATCAAAGCCACGTTCGATAAATGTGATTAAAATGTATTTGAAAAGAGACCAAAATCTATACTTCACAATTAGAGACTAAGTCCATTTTAAAAGAGTTCACAACACGATATGACTTAGAACAAAATAGATCGGTTCAAAGGTTACAACAATCACTTGAAAACCATAAAAGCATAGTTCATTTATTTTCCTAGAGAAAAGTAGGACTAAAGATTTGAAATGCTTATTTAGAACAAGTCTCATTCTCTTTTGATGATTTCATCAAACACATAAAGTGCATGATTTTCCAATACCATTTACAAAGTGTAAAAACCTTTGAAAACAAGTTCAAAATGTTGATAGATGCATAAACCTTTTTCATGATTTGCTACAAATCATAATAACAAGAGCAACGCATCGATTAGACTCATTATCATGATTTTTAACGAATGGAAAACCCCTCTCAAGACTTGATCTAAGAAAATTGAACAAACATTGCTAATCGCTAACTCTTATTGTCAATACCAATGCCAAGACAATAAGTGTAGGGGAATTACAATCTCACCATGACTTCAATGGAGTCTTCGACTCCAAATCTTCAATAAATAATAAAGAAATTAAGGAGGAAGTGAGGTTGTACCTCTCTTGAGCTTGAACTCTCCTCTTGTTCTCCTCTCTACATGGGTGTTTAACAAGATTGGGGCTAAGATTTTCTTATCACATCTTTATATAGGTTTAGGGTTACAAACTAGGGTTGAACAAAATCCTTCAAAAAATCTAAAACACCTTATGGGCCTTAGGGTTTTCAACGTAGTTATTTTAATTATTTCCCTTTACTTTAGTCAATTATTCCTTACAAACACAAATAATATGGTTAATTATTGTTTTGCCCCCCGATGCGGGTGTTTTAAATCTGGGTCGTCACAATTAATGAGTATGACAACCAAAGCAATATTTTGAATTATCAAGAAGCATTGACAAAGTTGTACAAGGAGCATCAAATAAGTCTTACCACTGGAGATGAAGACACCACACGGTAATTAGATGTTAAGAAGTCGTGGTTAGAACCAGGTACAATTTGACACAAGTTTGAGGGCAAGGGGAAAAACCAAGGATTTAGATCATCAAGTGTCACTAGTTGCTGCAAAACAATTTGTGGGAAAAATAATCAGGATAACATTGATGTCATTTAAACAGGCAAAATAATGAAATAAATAAGGAATAAATGGTTGTTATACACTAAAGAATCGACTAATCTGTATCTCGAAGGACCAAAACTCATATCAAAACGTTGTGAATGAAGGCAATGGGCTTCAAGACAAGAAAAGGCCTTAACCTAATGTCCCTCCAACCATGTGAATACAACTTCTTCCATCAAATATGTATGATTGCTTGTTTAACTGTAATTTGACTGTCCTGTAAAATGGTCTTTTGTTCAGTTTTTTCTTCATTCTCTACTCCTTAAAACTTTAAAACAACAACAACATAGCCTCCATCCCAAATTAGTTAGGGTAGGTTACATAGATCAAACTCTTTCATTGTGCTATAGTAATATGACAAATGAGATCACAAAATTGTATTTTAGATATTTGAACTCATTTGGGAAAAGCTTCAAATCTATAGTAATATCATTCTCTTTATTTTTGAGAAAAATATCATTTTCTAACATCGAACTATACTAAAATTAAATCAAATATTAACAAATTACCATAAGATGAGAGAACACATCTAAAAAAAAACTTGATTGAATAGATAAATAAACATGAAACAATCAATAAATCATATAATTTCATATGTGATTGTTTTAAAGAATATTAAATAAGCTTGTCTAGAGAATGAGACCTGAGATACTCTTAAGTTCAATGTTTCAAGCAACAACAACAACATAGCCTCAATCCCAAATTAATTGCGGTCAGCTACATGGATCAAACTCTTCCATTGTGCTCAATTTTGTGCAATTGATGGAAGTTCAATGTTTCAAGCTGTTAGTATTAATAATTTAAATTCTCAGTAAGTTCTATTATTTTATATTGCAGGAACATAGTCAATATAAGGATCGTCATTTAGTAAATTGGATGTACCCTTGCATCCATTACAATAAACTCCTGATAGCCACTTAATCTAGAAAGGAGGAAGCTACCTCAAATGGGAAAAAGGTAAAGGTTTCATGGACCACCACCTCAACAAGCATGTGTTGTGCAGGTCCTAAATAAGGAGGCCACACATACAAAAGGTCACCATTAAAATAAACAAGAAATAAAACAGATGATCAATTCCAATATACAAAGCTAACCAACAGTTCGGCAAGTTTGTCTAGAGTTGAGTATATTCAGTTGCTTAAGCATTAAAGTGCCCTTCAGAAGATGCAAAGGATGGGTTATAAGGCACCCAGAGTGGTTTTCAATCTTGATTTGCAGATTCACAAGTATAGTTGTGGAGCACATAGTTTTGGTATTTTTATTTATCCTTAAGTTGTGCTTATTGAAAGAGATTGCAATGTGTCCTTGGAAGCAGAAGCATAAGAAAACAACATTCAATCATGACTATCTTGCTTTTTGGCAACGGTAACAAGGAACACATTGGGTTTTGAAAGAGATTGCAATGTGTCCTTGGGAGCAGAAACCCAGCATAAAATCCAGCATCTTCCAATTGACAAAGGTAGTCAGACGTATCGTGGTTTTAGTTCGGGTGTTTTGCCAAGGATACCCAATCTTTCAGCTAAACGTTAATTAAATTTATGCCATCTACACCACAGTTGCACCCCATCAGAGCAGTGAGTCTCAGACTTGTAGTTAAAAATTTAAATATTAGCACCTTTCCTTAAAAAGAAAAAATCAGCACACCTTGAAGCCATTCCACTATGTGGAGATAAGGTATACGTAGTAGATCACAATAAGTAAGATGTGACTGTGAGTAAACTCAACCAGTAGACCACCATTTTTATTTCTTATTTGAATAGGCAATAGATCGTAATTAGTTATGATAGTTAATAAATTTTGAATCGCTGCTTGTTTGTCTAATTACTTGAGCACAAGCCGAGCACTGATGCATTGCAGTTATATGACAATTAAAATATTTTGAGCTTCTCAAGACCTAAATGATGAACTTTCAAATAGTGTGTGTATGCAGCGTATCTTGGCTTACTTGGCTTGTAAATTATGACTTGGCATGTTGGTCCAGGATGCAATATTAATCCCAGACACAAATAAATACAAAATGAGAAGGGCTATTCTAATTGGTAATGACTTTCAAAGCTTCCTCCAAGCCAGATTCATCCTTCAAAAAATAAATATCATTTTAAACACCCTGAACATTTTGGTCTATAATCTATATAATTGAATAGACTCCACAATGATATAGAACCACAAAGTGAAGTTCCCAAAGATCAAGAGAGAAACTGAAACAGAGATAAAGCATTGCTGTGATCCTAATTATTTTTTTGGAAGGAAGATTTAAAAGCAAAGATGTGCATCATTAATCCCCTATTCCTCCTTGACGAAAGCTTATGGAATATTGAAGAAAGACAGCAGAGAACACATAGGCATATCCATGGAGCATAATGATGTAAAGACAGAATTTCAGACTGACCTTACAATTAATATCAATAGGCATATCCACAGAGCAAATCATCGAACAACCATTCTTTTCAACGAAAAGCACCAAATGTTTATCAAAAATATCCATATCTTGAAAGCTGACATGCAGAGATGGTACAATGACATTCTGGCCACAGAACAAAACAGTAAAATAAATGAGCAAAAATGGACCTGCTATGCTTACTGAAAAATCTATTTCTTCAAATGGAAATTACAAGAAACAGTCAAAAACTCCAATATAACTAACTTGAGGTATGTTTACATGATATGGGTTTCTGCTCTAACACTAATTATTATCGCAAACTAATCAAAAAGAATTATGTGATGAAATATTTATTAAAATTGTCATATTTAAGGAAACAGACAGAAAACAAATAGAACATGTCAGATACATATCTAGCCAAGTTTATTCTTGAGCATCAAAGCCAGGTAATAAAAAACAACAATTTTGGCAGTTTATATGTCAGCATAAGTATACAAATACACCTATGTTTATGACACCTTAACGAGAATGTAGCAGAACAGTCACAATGGGTTTTAAATTGCCTATTGTGAACAGATGCTGACAATATGTATTTTTGCTGGGGTATAAAAAAACAACTTGGTTGATAACCACTTTAAAGACGATGCTTGAATATAATGTTCTTATTATCTTTCTATATTCCAAATACATCTTATATAAACCAAACCCAATGATAATTGCTTTAACCATTTCAATACAGGAATCCCCTATTTACCATTCAACACGGGTTCTAACTACACAACAATAGGTTAGGATACCTTCCTTTCAGTAGGTTGCCAGAGCTACATGCAACCATGACATGATTCCTACTCTATCAAATATTAGATGAAAGTAACAAGGTAGAATTATTATTTTGCATATTGTAAAAGAATGCCGGCTCAATTGATTTCTTAGTAGAGAGTATTTTATTTATTTCCTTTGCAACCAAGAGTAAAAATGCAGCAACAACATAATAACTGAGAAACAACCTAAAACCCAGCATAAAAAAAAAAAAAAAAAAAAATCCTGCAAGGATACAAATTTGAATACTTTGACAAGGATACAACTTTGAATGCTTTGACAAGGACACAAAACTTGACAAGATCCATACTGTTAGTAGAAATTCAACATAAAGACCTAATGAAACAATAAAGGGAGTATAAGGTTCTAATACACCAGAAAGTCTAATGATAGTAGAAGTAAACCTATAAATTGATTGAAAGTACACAGGATAAAGAGTTAAGCTTTCCCAGAACTGTATCAAATGCCCTTGAGCTGACTCTAGTCGAACTTTAGCCGAGATGATTAGGTGACTGTCAGCAAGGTCATTCCCAGATCACTAGATTCTGGAGAGAATTGTACCAAATGCCCTTTGTTTGAATATATAATCCCACGTCAGAAATATAATAAGAGTTGATGTAGTATATAAGTGGTGTAGATTGGATCCTAGCACAAGTTAATTGGTTTTGTGCAAAAATGGGCTCCAACCCCATTTGTATACCCACATGTGTGCGTGTACGGCCCAACACTCTCCGGGCCCATGGATTTCTATATGGTATCAGAGATGAACGATCCTGGGCACGTATTTGATGACCTGGTTGGGCTAGCAGTGGAGTCTAGACTCGTTTGTGGATCTAGAAGCCTATAAGAGTAGGCCTAGGTATGTTTGTCCCGACCTCTAATAGAAGGTCTTTGTTTAGTAAGTGACAACTAGTCCAAGCCTAGTTGCACTTGAGGGGAAGTGTTGGAATATATAATCTCACATCGAAATATAATAAGAGTTAGTGTGCTATATAAGTGGTGTAGATTGGATCCTAGCACAAGCCAATTGGTTTTGTGCAAAAATGGGCTCCAACCCCATTTGTATACCCACATGTGTGTGCATATATGGCCCAACACTCTCCGGGTCCATGGATTTCTATATGGTATCAGAGATGAATGATCTTGAGATTGTATTTGAAGACCTGGTTGGGCTAGCGGTGGAGTCTAGACTCGTTTGTGGACCTAAAGCCTATAAGAGTAGGCCTAGATATGTTTGTCCGAACCTCTAAAAGTAGGTATGTGTTTGACAAGTGACAACTAGTCTAGGCCTAGTTACACTTGAGGGGGAGTGTTGGAATATATAATTTCACATCGGAAATATAATAAGAGTTAGTGTAGTACATAAGTGGTGTAGATTGGATCCTAGCACAAGCCAATTGGTTTTGTGCAAAAATGTTCTCCAACCCCATTTATATACCCACATGTATGTACATGTGCGGCCCAACACTCTCCGAGCCCATGGATTTCTATACCCTTAAGCTTTCCCATGGCTATTTCATCAACATTAGCTCGGACCAAGGAATGAAAAATCAACATAATTCGTCAATTTTTTGGGGAACTATTTTGACTTTCCAATAGTAGAATTAAAGACTACGCATAACAAAAAAATGTAAGAATTTGATAAAACCACTCTAATTTGTCGAATCTGTATAAATATTAATGGAATATTTGTGAAAATATTTCACAGTTTCTATAGGCCATTGATTATGCACCGGAATTCACTTCATGCAATATCTAGAGTTAATTTTTCTTTTGTTTTACTACCTCTACATTTCAAAACTCTATTTACAAACATCCTATACATATTACTAAGGAATGACTTGATTTATACAAATTACGATGCCTTGGGAGTTAGGATTGAGTGATAAATTTAGGAAAAATGATTGGTTGACCCACTTTTGACACCTAGTTGTTGTGGTCCTTTGGATTTTGCATCAAGATGTGTGCACGCATGTTTTGAAGTGTATCCAAAGAACCATAACAACTAGGTGTCAAAAGTGGATTACTCTAGCATTTCCCATATATTTATTGTTTTGGATCGAGGAGAGTTTTATTCTTGCACCTGATATAAGTTTTATTCTTGCGCCTGATATACTTTTTCAGTGTAATTTTTTTTGTAGTATACACGTCTTGTTCCATTAGAAATGGTTCCAAACCATTAAATTGTGATATTTATACCCTATAGATGCATAATTTTGCTTGATTTAGCACCCCTATAAAGCTATTTGAACTTTTTACCATTCAAATAAAAACTTCCCCAAAACTTCTCTAATTTAGCAATTTTTTCAAAAAACTCTTCATGTCGAACTTAACTTCCCCGAACCAATTCCACTTTTCGAGACAGTGAATTACAAGGAGAATCAAAGTTTAAATTACTTGCCTCGAAATGTAGAAAACAGCTTGCCATGACATCTAACATGCTCAACTTGAAAGAAATTTGTGAGGAGTAGCTAACACCATCATAAGACAACACCAATCAAGTAAATAAAGATTTAGCCTATTTGCGAATGTCTATATTGGCATAACTCTTTCCCTCATACATATCCTTGATGTAGTCCTATTAAGGATATGCATGAGGGAGCAGTAATGAGTATAAAGACATTTGAAGGAACTACAAAAGAATTTTCCATTACGATAGGACTACAACAAGGATCGGCTTTAAGCTCATATCTCTTTACTCTAGTTATGGATGAACTAACAAGGCATATTCAAAAGAATATACCATGGTGTATGTTGTTGTTGTTGTTGTATACCATGGTGTATGTTATTTGCAAATGACAATGTCTTAGTGGACGAAACAAGAAATATAGTGAATAGGAAATTAGAACTTTTGAGGAATACATTAGAATCTAAAGGCTTTAAGTTGAAAGGACGAAGACCAAATATATGCACCGTGAGTTTAGAAATACAAGACATAGAGATGGAGTGGTAAAATTAGGGGAAGTAGAATGTAACAACCCTAAAATCTAACTCGTTCACGTGTCATTTTAGGGTCATACCGTGGGACCCATACGTCGTGATATTCATGTCCAATTCTCGATCGTCGACACCGAGGTATGTTATTTTTTTTGGTGTTTATATTATGTATTTTACTACCTGAATCTAAATCCATTTGTCCAAACGTGCGAGGACAAGTGTTGACTACGCGTTTGAGTTATGGATTAGCTTGACCTAGGGAAACGTGCGCTAACGAGTACCAGGTGAAAGGAATACAAGTATATGGAGTCCTGGGAGGGTAATTTAATAAAACACTAACATAAATGATATTAAATATGATAATTTGTCGATATGGGAACGTGTTCTAGCGATAAGTATTTTCATTTGCACGCGACGGTGTGAGTCGTGTTGCAGGTCAAGTATCAGAACGCCCGAGAATACAATTAATTGTGTTTGTAAGGATAAGAGCAAAGGGCCAAGTCCCCATTTGTGTTAGAAAAGTTGGTGGATGGAGTGATTGTGGACCCTTAGATGAACCATAAGGGGATTTTAGTTGTTTCATCACCTTTTTCTCTCTCTCTCTCGACAGATCTAAAAATTTGGCTATGGTTTTGGTGATTTTGAATGGAGATTGAAGTCAAGGGATCGACCAACAACACGTGTTAAGGTTAAATCTTGCATCCTCGTTCAATTCTCGACGTTTTGGTCATAGTTTTTCGTGTTTTCGTCGAGATTTGTGAGCATGGGTTAAAGCATTAATGTTGTTGTTGGGAAAGTTGTAAATTTTGGTGATTTTGGTGGAAATTTGGTTTAAATTGGGAAATGGATATTAGGAACAGTTTTGATGCGAATCGATGGTGGTTTTTGTTGGTAATCGAAGTCCCTACGAGGATGGGATAGGCTCGAAACACAACGACGCAAGTCGCGGTTCCAAAAACCCCGAAATTTATTTGTAGCACTAGGCGTCGCCAGAGGCGCCATAGAGAGCAACTCTCCACAGCTTGGGTCACGACGTCCAGGGTAGTTTAGTGCCCTGGACGACGTTTTGGGGGGCACCACAGGGAATTACTCCCACGATGTCGGGCGCGAGTGCCATACATCCACGTTTTGAGTGGCGCCTCAGGGAATTGAACCCCCGGTGCTAGTCGTGGCGTCCAGGGCAGTGGACTGCCCGAACCACGTTTTAGGTGACGTCGTGAGAAAATGATCTCCACGGACACCAGCATGGGCCCTATTTTTGGGAAAATTTTGTAAACAATATCGAAAACTTTGAGGATTTTTATACAGGTATAAATGTGACTCTAATACAACCAAACTTGATCAAAATGATTATCAAGGAGTGTAACTCATTGACGAGCACACGGGAATTTGGTTTGGTGGTGTGTCGGAGCCGGTCGAGTGAGTGTTAGCTTCATATACATGTAAGTAAACCAGCTAGAAACACACAGTTATTTCATGTTAAGCTATTGAATATTGTTGTTCATTGCTTTGATATCCTATTCATGGAATTCCATTCTGATTGAGTTGTCCGAGGGCAAGTGAGTCAACGGTGGCCTCTAGTAGGTGTGGTTATCTGAGGTAATATGCCTAAGCCATGACATCGGGATGCAATGCACTGGTTACTAGTTTAGATTACCAGGAAGTCTCTCATCCGCGTGGGTTTAGGGCTTGTTGGGTTTGCCATCTCCTAATTCTCGAGTCTGTTGGGTTTTCCACGACTCAATGACCTTTTGGTGGGACTACTTATGCCTTTCTATTTTGATTCGGGACACTCATTTATCATTGTTTATTGATTCATTTACAGTTTTTTATTATTCATGCGTCCTTATAGTTTTCTTTCTATCTGAATGAATATAAATTGCTTTATTTATTTCAAAATGTTGTTTAGATCCTAGTGGCGTTACTTACCTGGATTTATCATTCTTGTGTTTGACTGAGTGCAGATCCGCAGTCGAGCAGGGGAAATGTTCCATTACTAGGTGATTAGCTTTTAGGACATTGGAGTGGCCCTCCCTCTCGCACTTTTATAGGTTTTTACTTTTTGTATTACTTGCATATTTGTTTTTGTCACATGGGGTGATACTTTGGGATTGTGAAATATACTCATGTGTATGATTCATTTCACTCTCCTTTGCTTATTATACATGTTGGTTGTATATATACAGGGTTTCCACACTTTAGGTTGTCCTGATTGATTGATTTAGAATTGTTCAGTTTGTTTGAAGTTTTAAATCGTTTCCGCATAAACTTTGATAAATCACAAACATTGAATAACTCAACTTTAACTATTAAATTCCGCTGCATAAATGGTAAATAATGGTAAGGAAGACTGACTAGGTTTGCGTTAACTTCACGAGGTTTGACTCGGGGATCCACTTAGGTCTAGGTCGGGCGGGGTTCAATTTGGCTAGAATAGGGGTCGTCACAGTTGGTATCAGAGACTAGGTTCTATATAAGGGTCTAAGGTTAGTCGAGAGCTAAGTTCGACTCTTGAATAACCACAACCAGCATAAAACACAAATCAATATTAAAGTTAGGACACGGTTGGAACTTAGAGTGGAACCCTATGATCCTGACGTAAAGTCTTAATTGGGAAGTAAGGAGAGTTGGGGAAATTAAAAATTGAATATATGAGCTATTTGATTGTAATGTATTATACTATTATCAATAGATATATCATGATCGAGGACTCGATTTCAATGCGATTGCTTGCACCCCGATCAACTCGAGACCCACGGTGGCGGTTCGGTAGATGTTCAAGTTAGGTGGATGCTTGGTGGCTACTAAGGGCAAGCCCAAGGACTGGGCTAAGTTTATGAAAACGTTCAATCAAAAGTATTTCCGCCTTCAGTTATGAACATGAAGAGGTCAGAGTTTCAGTCAGGTACTAAGACAAGGGCAGAGCGTTCCATCTGGATCGGGTTCTCAGCGTACATGTTGGGAGTGTGGACAGTTAGGATACTTCGTCAATGCATGTCCACAACTGGGAAGAGGACAATCGCAGTAGAGCCACAAGGTAGGTTCATGTCGTTGCCGCACCAAATCCGACTGCTACCCGTAACTTGATTGAAGGTATGATTTACATTTGCAGTCGTTTTATGCATACTATTATTGATTTTGGTTATACGATATCTTTTATTTCCGACCGCATGGTTATGAGTTGGGTTTGAGACCCACTAGACTAGAGAGACCTTTTATCCTTATCACAGCTACTATGCACAAGATATACCCGAACTTGTTTTATGTTAATTGTTCGGTAGAGATAGGGGGTCACGTCTTGCCAGTAGATTTGAAAGTGTTGGAGTTCCTAGAGGTTGATGCATTTTAAGCATGGATTGGTTGGGTGCGTATCATGCACAAATCCATTGTTTCAGCAAGAGAGTTACGTTTCAGATTCTCGGGACATCCTGAGTTCAGTTTTCAGGGGACTTTGACTAGTATATCGATTATCAAAGACATGGTAGCTTCTAGCATAAATGTCGAGACATTCACTAGTGTTTTGATTACGACGATAGAGTTCAGACTAGGATGGAGGAGGTACATGTGGTATGTAAGTTCCCAAACGTTTTTCCTGTAGAGCTACCAGGTTTACCACCGCCTAGGGAGATCGACTTCATCATTGATTTGGTTCTTGGAACCAAACCTATAACGATTCCACCGTACCGGATGGCTCTTAGGGAGTTAGAGGAGCTGAGATCACAGCTTGATGAGTTGTTGGAGTTAGGATTTATATATCTGAGCATGTCACCTTGGGACGTGCGTCGGTCTTGTTAGTTAAGAAAAAAGACAACATCCTAAGATTATGTATCGATTATAGGCAGTTCAACAGGGTTACAGTGAAAAACAAGTATCCACTTCCTCGCATTGATAACTTGTTCGACCAGCTGACAGGAGCACAGTGGTTCTCGAAGATTGATTTGATATTTGGGTATCATCAGCTGAGGATTAGAGCAGAGGATAGAGAGAAGACTACTTTTTGCACTCAATACGGCATTACCAGTTTGTCATGCCTTTTGGGTTGACAAACGCCCCAATGATGTTCATGGATCTCATGCATCGAGTGTTAAGAGAGTACTTGGATAGGTTTGTCATTGTGTTTATCGACGACATCCTTATCTACCCCAAGGCTCGTGAGGATCACGAGGAGCACCTCAGGATAATTTTGCATATTTTGATGGAGCACAGACTGTATGCCAAGTTCAGTAAGTGTGAGTTTTAGCTTATAGAAGGCCGAATTTTTTGGACACGTCGTCGGGGCTAGCAAAGTGTTTGTGGACCACGCTAAGGTCAGGGCAATGATTGATTGGCCTACACCGAGATCAGTGACAGATATCGCAGTTTTTTGAGGTTGGCAGGCTTTTACAGACATTTTGTTAAGGACTTCTCGACGATTGAGGCACTGATGACGCAATTGACGAAGAAGGAGACCAGTTTTCAATGGAACGACAGTTGTGAACAAAGCCTTCCAGACATTAAAGGAACGCTTGACTACCGCACCAATGTTGACATTATCTAAGTCAGGGAAGGGTTTTGAGGTGAACACCGATACTTCTAAGGTCGGTATGGGTTGTGTTTTGATGCAGGACGGTAGAGTGATTGCCTACACGCCCCGACAACTGAAGATTCACAAGAAGAACTACCCTACACATGACTTAAAGTTAGCGGCAGTGGTCTTTGCACTAAAGATTTGGTATCATTATCTTTACGGAGAGAGATTTGTGTTGTTTACTGGCTACAAGAGTTTGAAGTACCTCTTCACTAGAAGGAGTTGAATATGCCACAAAGGCATTGGCTTGAGTTCCTCAAGGACTATGATTTCTCTTTGGAGTACCACCCGGGGAAGGCCAATCTTGTTGCAAACGGATTGAGCCACAGGGGTTTGACTCTAAGATTGTTATTTGCCACATGACACGCGAATATGGGTTACTCGAGGCGGTCGAGTTAATGTATTTTGTTGATATTTCGACCAGCACTAAAGTGTTGATTTGTGGGCAGATGAGGACTTAGACAGTGTCGATTCATAGTGTATTTGATGGTCAGCAGGCAGATGAGCAGGACGGAGGTTCTTGGAGTGTGCTCAGAGTCCGGATCATCAGATTTGAGTCAATATACAGACTCATGCCTGAGATTTATAGGGTGATTGTGTATTCCATCAGTGGTTGCATTACGTGATGAGATACTTGATGAGGCTCACCGCTCATGTTTTACGATTTATCTCGGACGAACTAAGATGTATGCAGAGGTGCGTCATCTTTTCTGGTGGTCGGGGATGAAGAACGATGTTTCTGATTACGTTCGAGCGTGTGAATATGCCAACGAGTTAAGGCTGAACATCAGAGACTCAATGGGTTATTAAAACCACCTCAATTCCTCACTAGAAATGGGAGCATATTGCCATGGATTTCGTCAGTGGGTTACCTCGATCTCGGCGCGGACGTGATAACATTTGGGTGATTGTGGATAGGTTGACGAAGTATGAGCAATTTTTACCGATCTCTAGCCACACATCGGGTGGATAAGTAGGCGAGTTTGTACAAGCGAGAGATAGTTTCGATTGTATGGTGTTCCGTTATCGATTATGTCAGACAGAGTGCCACAGTTTACATCTCAGATTTGGCAGAGCATGCAGGCATAGTTCGACATCGCTGTTGGACCTCAGTGTCGCCCATCATCCACAGATTGATGGGTAGTCAGAGAGACTGATTCAGATACTTGAGGATAAAACGCTTCTGCATAAACTTTGATAACTCACAAATTTGGAATAACTCATGTTTAACTATTAAATCTGTTGCATAACTGGTGATTAATGGTAAGGAAGGCTGATAAGGCTTGCGTTGACTTCACTAGGATTGACTCGGGGGTCTACGTAGGTCAGGCCAGGCGGAGTCCAGTTTGGTTGGGAAATGAGGCCGTCACATAAAAGTTCATAAGGTGAAACACTTTAGATATTTAGGATCAATCATACAAAATGATGGAAGAAATGGAATGCAACAAGTGTGATCTGTGATAGAAATATCCCTATCAAGTTAAAAGAAAAAATTTATAAAACTACAATTAGGCCAGCTATGCTCTATGGAAGTGAATGTTGGGTGATAAAGAAACAACAATTACATAAAATGAATGTAGCATAAATGTGGATGCTTAGGTGGATGTGTGGTAAAACTCGTAAAGATAGAATAAGAAACACAGAAATTTAAAAAAAGTAGTAGTAGCACCAATTGATACAAAGATTAGAGAAGAGCGGTTGCGGTGGTTTGGACACCTGCAAAGACGGCGTACAAATACTCTCACTAAAAAACTTGACTCAATAGAAACTGAAGAAATTCGACGAGGTAGGGGTAGACCGAATTTAAACTGGGATGCATTAATTAAGAGCTGAATGGTTTGGAATGTTCACCATCAATTACACAAAATCGAGCACAATGAAGAATTTGATCCATGTAGCCGACCCCAATTAATTTGGGACTGAGACTATGTTGTCGTATGTAATCGCAAAGACTGGTTTTTCAAAACAACTCCTTTTGAGTTACTAAGAGCACTTGAAAACTCCAATGAGTCAAAATTGTTATCTTCTCTTTTCCATCTACTCCCAACCATAGTCACTACTAAGGTTGATTTGATCTGATTACTCCAAAAAATGCATAATATCTTGAAATTAAAATTTGACTGCCATGACCATGACATCCACAAATCTTAAACACTAGCAAAGAAAAAATACTAATTGAAAACATGGAAATCCATAATTCAAATTTCATCCAATTTTACAGGGAATTGATATGGTGACATCCTTTGGTTATAACCTTTTGCTACACGATTGTTGAGGTCCCTAAGACATACATGAAAAGACGTGTGCACACATTCCGATGCAAGATTCAAGGGACCTCAACAACTTTGTAGCAAAAGATGTCACCAAAACATTTTTCGTTTTTATATGAAAGAACATATATAAATCAATGACATTCTCTAGCAACTTCGCATATTCTTTTGTCTCTCTCTAGCATGAGATATTTTAAAGAGGATGACTTCATTTACATTTCTTAGGACATCACCAATCCAGCGCTATTTTAGCGTTGGATTGATGTTTGGCACTAGTTTTAAGCTCCAACCCAACACCAAATTCAGCGACATTATGGTGCTAAGCTAAAGTGTCGCGCCATAAATAGAGCGGTACTATAGCTCTTGCGCCATAATAGTGTTGAGATGTTGGTTATCATTTTTTTTTTTTTTTTTTTTTTGTTTATGAGAGAAAATATAGGTGTATATGGATTGGGCTTTACTATATTAGCATGTATGTTCACGCTTATCCACAAATATGGATTGCGCTTCAAAATAATAGCAGTTCCATTTATTTTTATTTTTTTTATACCGCATGTATTCTTTTTCTTATTTCATATTATGTGTGATATCCTTAAAGTAAAAAACATAAATTATAAAAAAAAAAAATATAAGATTTAAATCACTTATTAAATATTATATATGCAAATATATTTAATTATAAAAAAAAATTATTTTATTTATTTGATAGTGTGAAATAATATATTTATAGTACAAATTTTTAAAGAAAGTAATAAAATATTGAAGTTTATAGGGTTTAGTATAAGAAATGGTGTAAATGGGTTGGAGATTGTAATAGTGTTTTTTGTACTTTTTACAATATTTTAGAGTAAAACTAGCACCAATGGTTCAAAAATTGTCCGAAGTTTTCCGAACTTCTTCAAATAATTAGGCTTTTTGAAGCACTGAATTAAGAATTAGATGTAAACAAAATTTTACAAAACTTCCATGAAGTCAAATAATATGATAACATTTTTGAGTTTTAATGCTTTATGTAAGAAAAGTGAAATACAATTGGTGCTAATTTTTGTTAGAAGATACTATAAATAATGATAATATATTAAAAGACACTAAACCACATTTCAAGCTCACTTACAGCCTAATAAATTAGAAAGAAATAATACCATCAATCCCTTCAAAATTGAAATTCTAAAAACTTAAGATCAAGTATGGATCGAGAAAAGACTGAAATATTTAGAGAAGGCATACTTTATAATGTGTTTTGATGAAAGTTGGGCATTTTCTAGCACTTAGATGAAGTTATTTATACTTATCTATAACGTTGAAGTTTTACCAAAATTCCCCACATCAAATTATACTTCCCCGATTTAATTTTGAATTTTAAGTAAGAGAAATCATAAGCGAAGTCAAAGTTTCGATCCTTGGTTGCACCATTTTGGTGCCAAGGGTTGGAGAAGCCCTTAGAGATATTATATGAAGTCAACCATATATATTAAGAATTTAAGAGTTGTTTGATCCATTTCATAAAGCAAGAAAAGTTTTATCAACCTATAACAACCTCCCCAATTTTTCGGGTATGGATAAACGAGCGTGGGACTTCCCTTCCCTATTTTTTAGGCATGGAAAATGGGCTTGGGACCTCCCTCCCACATATTCCAGGTATCATAATGGGATTGGGAGCCCTCCTCCTTTATCCGGAGTTGCAAATGGCTATGTAGTGCATACAATATTCTACATAGGTGTAGAGAGCAACCATATGAAGACTTGGAAATCCAAAATTAAATTTTTTGCACTTTATATAAGAAAGGACATCAATAAATCTGTAATGCTTACAAGAAGATTTGCATATTTGTTGCTCTCTCATAAGAAATCAAACATAAGAAGAGAAAAAAAAAACTTGTAAAAACACCTCACTTATTCAAAGATTTGAATTGACATTCCAAGCCACAAATACCATACTTTCACATGTGAAGATCTAACTGCAATACAACCAGTTTAAGTTTTATTCCCCGGTCTGACAACATAACAAGTAATTTCATATCAAGGGTTAAAATCACTGTCACATGCATTTTGAACACCAACAAAGTGATTGCTTAACAGGTAATATTTGAAGCTATCAACGTGAGGCTGGTAGAGGAGATATTCATAATTCATGTGATTGACAAATCCCTATGCCTACATCTGGTATACCAGGATGGGATACCCTATCATAATATTCTTAAAAAAAAAATAAGATGGGTGTTGACATGGATGAACACCAAGGTAAAACTGAAAACGTATACCATTAAAAGAATGGGATCATTTCACATCTCCAACAATAGATTACACAAATGAATCATTTGATTACATTAAAAATTAATTAGGATGTCAGATTGATATTGCACGTGAAAGAGATCTAGAAAAATACTCTTTTTATAGAAAAATACTCTTTTTAAACAAAATTTCTATCTCAACTTATCTACCTCAGTTACGTAAAATTATCAACCCACTTCCCATTCCAAAGTTATGCAGTACACACTCAGAACTAACCTGGAATTTAGATGATTGGAAATCTTTGGCTTCATGTCTAACCAAGTAATAACTTCCACCAACCAAATGTTCAGTTTCCGACAAAGGGCATTCGTAAGGATGTAGAAGAAACCACTATGATGTTCCAGAAAACATTTGATACCGTGAACTCGCTCTTGAACTCTAGTTAATCCAACTATGGGGTTATTAGCATCTATCAAATAGACCTGAACAATAAACAAGTGAACTTTACCATGTTAATAACAAAGTTCACATAATAATTACATGCAATATCATGAAATACCAGTCAGTAACCTTCCTCAGAAGAAGTCCTTGAATTAGAATTCACAGTTATAAACTTCCCATCCTTAGTACTCGTAATGTCCACACAAAATTTTGAGTCACTTTCTGTGAACACTGTTGTGACATGTTCAAAATCTGAATCCAAACCTGTAAAACATACCCTGTGAACAAGAAATAAGCATGGGAATACAACTAACAGGACAAAGTATTGGAAACATTGAAAAGCAATGTAAAACTTGCCTATAGAGGGTCTTTGCTTCTCATCTGAGACTGTATAGAACAATGTTTTACCATCATTAGCCCATGCCAAGCTAACAACACCATCAACTCTTGATTTTGGGAAAATACGCCTTGTTTGAAGGTCCTTAATTTGAAGCATGAAATGCTCATCCCCAGAACCATCTAGCGTATACGCCAAAAAGTTGTGGTTCGGCGAAATGCGGCACGTGCCTACATGAACATATCCTGCAAAAAATAGAGCCAAAAAACAATTTACAGCATTCCAAAAGATAAACACTTAAAAGGGGACACGTAAATAGTTGTTAAAATTTTCTATCCATTCAAAGGGCATAGAGAAATTATCTCTAACGTTAAAATTGATTATCTCCTTTTCCATTTTCACTTTTAATTTGCAACTCAATAATTTATGGAATAGCAGTAGCTTGTGTGGCTACTTATCCCCAACTCTAAATTTCAAACAACTAGTGGCAATCCCAAGTCCATTAATGTCACACATAAAACATTCCTAAGCTTAATAGCTAAGATAATAAGTTAACATTTACAAGAACTAGAATAAAAAACTTGATTTGTCCAAAACATAAGTTGCTCAAAATTTAGAAATAATTCAGCAGCCTGGTTCAAAGATATTAGGCACATTCTTCATCAATAGCGCCGGCTCATACTTCCTCCAATATGTCCATTCATTACAATATTAAGGTTAGATCTCAAAGTCTAGCATCATCAATGGGGACAGAGAAAGGAAAGGCTCAACCCCTTCCAAGGGGAGCCAAAGAAGTGATAAGTGCAAAGCCAATTCAAAATGGAGTGTTGCAAAAATACAGTGACTAGGAGAAATACAAACTTTCAGATAAGTTCTAAGAAGTTATACAATTTCAGTCAAGATATACTAAAATGAGCATGATAATGGACTTAAACCTTATTGACAGTTTAAAGTTAGAGTCTGATTTTCATAATCAAGCGAACTGGAAAAGTTTTATTCATGCAGCTGACCCCAACGAATTTGGGTTTGAAGCTTTGTTGCTGTTTTTTTTTTTTTTTTGATATTTATAATGCTTGATGCACATTTTGCAAGAACTAAATGAATTTAAGATATAGAAAAATTTCAGAGCAAATAACTTGAATCCCACCTTAGAGATAAGAAATAGAAAAATACTTGGATATGCGATTTTTGGAACTAAGACTCGAATGATACTATCATTGGTAATTTCATTGTATCATAAATGGGATCAATGAACTTCTTAAGTTTTACGAGCATACAAGAAGAACATAAAGTCATGTGGGTCAAGTGGAATATAGGATCTTCCTAATAATGCTTCCATTAAATTCTTCCATCACATTCCAATAACACATATAGCTAGAATTCGAGACAAAACAAAACCTAAAGAAAGGTCCTGTAGGAACGTAGCCAGAAATCAAGACAAGCTACCAGCAAAGTATGTTGTGCTTAGACATCCGACTAGCATCTTCTAGATAATTATGCAATTGATCAGAACCCACCTTGAACTCAAATGAATGAGCCAACCAACTATATAGCCGATTGGCACATCCTCCATGCTCCGACAAGGTCAATGCTTCAAAACCGTAAATGCCTCACCTTTACAAGTTGTCTTCTTCTAACACAGAGTGAATACAGCTATTTATAGGAATAAATGTAGTAAACCACCCCATTCGATTTAGTGACTCTAATTTCCAAGGAACCAAGTAGATTCTAACAAAGATGAAGACAAACACATGAAAAAACTAATTGATGATTCAGTTAAATCCACTAGATGAAACATGTTCCTTAAATCCCTTTAACAATTGCAAGCACTTCTACTAACCTATCAGTCTTTCTCTCAAATTACTTTTTCATTCAATGCATATCCACTTTGAAGACAATCTTATCACCTTCTTAAAGGATAGACCTTAATAGACAATCTAATCTTATCCATTATGTTGATTACAGAATAAATGTGTTATATACAGCATCAACTCTTCCGAACCCATGGTGTTGCTCATACAGCATTCAACTCAAGTTTTGGCATAGTTTACCAGCCTTTCTCTTGAATACTGAAACCATAACCTTGACTTGTTGACACTTAAGGCAACAGCACAGACACCTAACCAGTGTGTATTATGAACTTATGACACAAGCACCGGTTTTCATCCTGCTCCTGTTTTTTTTAAGAAAAAAAAAAGGGCAAAAAATGGACACTAGTCATTAATATTGAGTGCCCTTCTAAGACACACAGGCCCAACTACTTCAAATGCAAATGTCCTGTTAAAAATCAGAAGGTTTTCCAGTCTTCTAGATATCTCATTTTGCAAAGGAAAGACCTGGTGCTTTAATACAGGCCATACGGCTCCCCATGTTCCTACTTCCTTGATGATATATTTATAGCACCAGCACTTCACTACCCATGGAATCTACACTCAATGAGAATTGAGTAGTAGTGTCAGTAGCAGAGTTCTAAGTCAATGATGCCATCATAGAAATAACAAGTTAATGTATTCCATTTTAGGAGACCATGAAGAACAATACTTTTTGGAGTTAAATAAAAAAAGATTTCTTTTTCAATTTTCTAGATCAAACAAAACTTAATCTTTGGCTATCTATCCTTTATGAGAAGCTGAACGATTGTTTTCTTCAATCGTGCTTCGAAGGCCTAGATCCCTAAGATGTCTGCATTGGTCAGTGCTAACTGCTAAGTAGTACAATCAACGAGGAAAAGTGGACCCATTAAGAACCTAAAGTGCCAAGGACAACTAAATGATTCAATTTATAATTGTTAGAACCAACGAGAAGAAAAAGAAAGCAAAATAAGATCCAGGGTCAAACAAACATACCATATCTTTCAGCAAGTTCATTCCAATCAAGCAGAACTTCTGTCCTTCCAACTCCCTTCACATAATTAACAAGCCGATCAACCCAACCGTTTTCCTGAGTCTCCCGAGCCCTACAGAGAACTGGATATTCCTTCCCCTCCGGAATGTACTGGTAGTACAACCTGCCCACAAAAAACACAACACTGAATAAGTCCACCAAAGTTCCACTAAATCCAAAAATCCTCAAAATCATGATCGGCTACATGGATCAAACTCTTCAATTGCGCTTGATTTAGTTCAATTGATGGCGTGGTTTCGAATCATTTAAATCCCTCCTAATTAATGCGTCACAAATTAGATTCAGTCTAGCTCACGTAGACCAATTTCTTCTGCTTTCTACTGAGTCGAGTTTTCTAGTGAATCGTCTATCCCCAAAATTATGAACAACAAAAATCTTAAATCCTAACAACCAAACCCCACAAATCTCACCTACCCATCACACAAAACAAGTTTCAATACCAAAACAATGCATAAAAACAAACACCCACAAAAAGTTGCAACTCAAAAATGCAATAATTACTAACCAAGGCCCCCAACGCTCGGGAGGGGTGGAGATCGAAGTGGGCAATCGACTTTTCATCTCCGAAAACAGTTTCCTCTGAAAATTGGCTGTGTCAGACATGAAGGCATCTGCGTAGGAGTTCTCTTTGTTGAGATATTCGAGGAGGTCAGGGTCGTCCGTGTTGGACATCCAACGGTAGTGATCTTGCCATGTTTTTCCATGGGCGGAGGCATTGAAGGGTGTTTTTTTGGGAGATGGAGGTGTGTGAGGAGAAGAAGAGAAGAGGTTTCCTTTGCAGAGGGAAGAGAAGGGGGAGGAGATGAAGAGACGGAGATTTAAGGGGCTTAATCGTGCTCTGATTAGTGCAGCAACAGCGAGGGGCATTGTGGAATGGGAAGGACAGGGGAGAACGTAGAGAAGAAGAGGGACTTGTGCTTAGTGTTAAGGGGTGCAAAAAGTGTCCTGAGTTGCATCTTTTTTAAAATAAATACTGGTTCGATTTTTTTTTTTTTTTTTTTTTTTTTTTTTGTCTGTTTTAAAAAGTGAGTACCCCTTTAGTGATTAATTAGTTAGAGTTTTGCGCTTTGCACACGGCAAGATCAAACATTAATATATATTCAAATTTTTTATATAGTTGTCATTGGAATGTAATATTTATTATTCTCGTTGTAATAGTTTGTTATATCTTTTTGGGTGATGAACATTAATACAACCATGTTTAACAAAAAAAAAAAAGGA
Source organism: Stephania japonica (assembly GCA_039657345.1). Lineage (NCBI taxonomy): Eukaryota > Viridiplantae > Streptophyta > Magnoliopsida > Ranunculales > Menispermaceae > Stephania > Stephania japonica. Next base: position 10,341,412 of record CM077564.1, on the reverse strand, counting down.
CTCGTAACACATAACAATTAATAATCATCCGAATTTTTTTTAAAAAAAGGAGAATATACAACTCAAAACAAATTGAAATATAACAATGTATATGTATGCCATGGTAGTTCCTAAAAATTCTATGTTACTGCTGAAAAAATAAAATGTAAAAAATTCTATGTTACGAATTGTCATGCATGTTTCCACATTCAAATTACGCAAACTTGTGTTATTGTTGTATCTTTATTTTGTTCAATGTAAGTGTTCAACATTGAATACTCACACAAGATAGTTAAGTAGGATCAATCATTGAGAGCTCCTATCTAATGTGAAATTAAAAACAAAAACAAAAGTAATACTAATCACTTAAAAAAATAAAAAAAACAGGATAAAATAGAACAAAACTGAGAAGTGTTGAGTGCATGTGTGACAAGTGACAAATCAGATCAATTATGGTTAATAGTCATAAGAATTATAATTCTATATATAATTCTTACCACCCAGCCATCAAGAGCAACTTCCGATGCCAAAGACCTCATGACACGCTCAACATAAGAAACACGATAAAAGCTAGCTTGCCAAGGATTAGAATAATTTTAAATGCTTGTAAAATAAAATTAAATATTGAAAAAGAGATTGAGACGTGAGTACGTGAGTGATTAGGATTATCTAGCTTATATAAATGAGATAATTATTAAAGCATTAATGTTACATTGCATATATACTTACATAAGAAAATCAAGAGACTAAAAACAATGCATGGGTAGATAAGGAGACCATAAAATGAATGAGTTAGTGTTGAGACTGTGACGGCCCAAATTCCTTAACATGGCATCGTCCGGCCTAATCTCGTAATTAATCCCTAATCATAGCCACCTAGGACATAATTACGTATTAGTCAGTTTTTACAACTTATTCCTCACATTCCATGCGTTCAGGATAAGTATTACACTTGTCACATTATTATACAAATTTCAGAGTTAATTAAAATTTTTATTAAATTAGTTATTTAGAAAAAGTTGTAAGAGTTTATGCGGAAGCAATATAATAAATCTTAAGTGTGGAAACCAAGAAAATATCATCGATCACACGCAATATAGTCAGATGGCGATAACAGTGTGATAATGTGTCAAGTCGAGGAACTAATTGCTCAATCTAATATACAACACAAAATGTATATAAGAAGATGTAAATAAGTAGATACATCTAAATACCAAAACCAACGTAAATCAAAAGTAGCGATGCACTGAAGGCACAGAGATAGCCACCGATCTTCTCCTTGCACGGCCTGCTAGTCAACGGATCTGCACCCACCGTCATAAAAAGGACAGTGAGCACAATGAAATAATAGTAGACCATAATAGGCATTTGTCAACATTTTTAAATACAAGAAAATAGGTATTTAAAGCATAAAGCAGCGAAAAATTGCTTCAAATAGAAACATGCTTGTAAATACCACGTGAAAACCAGTAAGACTTACTCAAGTATAAATATGCTAGTAGTGTACATCAGTACTACCCTTATTGGTTGAGGACCATCGTCCTAACTACCTCATGTAATAGGTTAGTACACATGCACTTCATATTACCCTACTTGGCCATACACGGACTTCATGTAATAGGTCATTACACGTGTACCTTGGTATCACCCTACTTGGTTGTGGACTTCGTCAAACAACCTCATGTAGTAGGTCTGCGTCACTAACTGAATAGGTATCGACACCCCGAATCCCATACTCCATGTGTCGCGTTCATCTATCTAAATATTCAAGAAAAAATACTGATGAAGGATAAAATAAGTAATTCAAAGGAATGTCATAACAAATTACTCCATAAAAAAGAATATTACACAACAAACATGGCATTTCAAATACAAGGAATAACACACATGAACCAATTGAAAATTTAGAAATTAAAATGGATACGAAATGAAAACAAGTGTCTAGTCTGTCTACTCACCTTTCAAGCAAAAATTCCTAGTTCGATCGGCCTCCCGACACTCGAAATTCGTGCACCCGAACTCTCGAAACACTTCCCTAGGCTCTTGGGTTCCTAGTATCAAATTATACCAATTTAAGTGGGTTAAGATCAGGTCAAATAGATTTGTAAACCTATAACCCAAAACAGCTCTTTAAGTTCTTGCAAAACTTCAATTTGATGGTTAGTATTGAAGGGCTAATTAAACCATAAAAACTCTAAATCATCGAAGACACTTAAAAAAAAAGTTTTAGCTCTAGGTCTTAGCTTTCAATAATGGTATGGTGTGCAAGGTTTCGATATAAAATGAAGGAGATAACAAAGATTTACAAAGACAACTTGAATTAGAATCAAAATCTAACCAGCAAGATTGTAAAAATCATTTCTCCAAATTTATAGCTCCAAAAATCATGAGTTTTGGTCACAAGGAAAATAACATACCCAACAACAACAACATACTAAATGATGAGATTAATCCAATAATAATTGTAAGAGTTATGCCTTGTCAAAGTTTATTTTAATAATCTCGTAATAACATTTCAACTGTCTAATTTCATAGCATTTTGAGTTAGAATGAGTTTGAATTTCAACATTTCTTTAAAGACGAAAGTGTAGATCTTTGAGTTAGCTTTCAAATGGCATATGATTTGCCCTATTTGAAGTTCATATGAGATAGTTATAATCAATTTACAGAGGTTAGGTTAAAAACTTAACATGCATGCATCAAGAAACTTCAAGAGCACAATCCATTTGAAAATTCAGTTTCAAATCCTTAAATTGGAGAACATAATGAATTCTCCATTCATAAAGAGACAAAAAAATAAGTGAGCAATCTTAGAAATTCTTTTTAACAAAAACTCCCAAATTTTGAGCCCATTTTAATGAAAATGGCTTGAAGAAGATGAACACCTTAGTGGTGTTATGATCTTCTAGCTTTACTTCAAAAATTTTTAGCACTTCCATCTCTTCAAATCTCCCCAAATTAAATTCTAACTTTGTTGAATTTCATCTTCCTTGGTGTTGTGAGCATGCAAAGTAATGGAGAAGAAACAAAGTGTTCTTTATATAGTGCACTTTTTTATCAATTGGATTCACACATCCCCATTATATCTAATGGTCCTAAACCACTCTTACTAGCCCACTCAAATCAGCCCACTAACTCAAAAAATGACACAAGGCTTCATGGGAGTGTTTGCTTGCACGAATCTCAAGGCTTGTGTGATGACCCCTCTCCTAATCTAGGGCACCGCCCCGCCTAATCCCGTAATTAAGCCCTAATTCTATCCACGCAGGACTTAACTACATTTTTTTTGAAAACGACTTAACTACGTATTAGTCAGCATTTAAAACCTATTCATCTCGTTACTCGTGTTCAGGATAAGTAATACACTAGTTATACCAATTTGTGAAATTTAGAGTTAATTAAAACTTTTATTAAAAATAGTTATTTAGCAGAAGTCTTATCGATTATGTGGAAGCGATTAGAAATCTATGCGGAAGCCATTGATAATTATGTAGAAGCCATTTAAATAACCCTAAGTTTTGAAACTAGGAAGACAACGATCACATAGATACATCATGATACCAAGTATAAATGTGCGAAAGTCATAATAAAGTCAGAGAACTAACGTTCAACCCAATATACAACTCAAAAGTATATGAAAAGATATAAAGTACTAATACAACAAAAATATAACAGTAATATAACAGTGTCACGCTGCTAGCTCAGAGGAAATTTCTGATCTCTTCCTTGTCCAACCTGTTGGTCGATAGCTCTGCACCCACTGTCATAAAAAGGACGGCGAGTACAAAAATATAACAGTAATCCTCGATGATATATTTATCTCGCATTTCAAAAGTTCTAATGGTATTTAAAAGCATATAATGTGAAGTACAAAATAATTAACCATGTGCAAGTAAATACCAGAGTTAAACAAATGATACTAACACTCGACTAAGTAGTAGTGATCTAGGTCTAGTCGGCAATGAGTCGTATCACACCAACCCAATAGTCATAACATCACAAGGGACTCTAACCCAAGTGTTACCAGGGACTCTAACCCCGATGTATTGCACATAGCCAAGCATTACACACAGCACGTATCACACATAATTAAATAACATGTACCGACATCCCCAAGAACTTTAACCCCATAAGTCGTGCACACCTTGATCGAGTAAGGGACCTAGATACTAAGACTAATTTATATGTGTTCAATAAATGACTCGGGCATGGAATACCAAGGCATAGGAACAAGCTATTTGACTAATCAAAGCGAGTACAAAATCTGTAGTCTCATTAATGAATCCTCTAATCCTAATAGCATGTTATTTCCATAACCAATTTAGTAATCCACAACATCAAAGAATCGACATGGCACTAGAATGAAGTCAATGAACCAACACAAGGAATATATACCATGAAATCAAAACTCAACATATGAGCAAAACATAACCAGGCACATGATATCAGAGTACAAGAGCTATATAGTCAAATGGACTATGAAAAACATCAAAAACATTGGAAATGAAATGCAATATAAAATATCATCAGCATACTCACAAGCCACGTAAAATATGCTAGCTTTACCAATTTCTCAACACCCTGTGACTCATAAATGCCTCTCCGAGACTCTCCTCTAAGCTCCTGGTTTTTGTTAAATTGAATCAAGTGTGCCTTAGTTTCTCATTCAGTATTTTAGATTGAGCGAAATCAAAACAACTCTAAAGACCATTCGAAAATTATCCCTACACATATCCTTTTATTTTAAGTTCGTCTTCACCTAAGAATATTGCTTGATTTTTAAAGTTTAATGGCTCTAAATCATTATTCTTTCTCTCAGCTTTACAAAACTATAAGGAACTCCCAATTTCGATTTAAAATGATAGAGATATGACAATTTTACGATAATTGCTCAAAATAGTTTTAAATTTTGACCAACAAATTCAAAAATTCATTTCTCCCAAACCATAGCTCTAAAAATTATGATTTTTATACCAAAGACCAAAAACATACCCAAAACAATTATACTAAAATATGAGCTCATTTGAATATGAATTGACAGAGTTATTCCTTTTCAAAGTTCACTTTCAATAATCTCGTATTGACATTTAATCACCTATTTGCAGAACATTTTTTAGCAAGAAAGAACTGAAATTTCAAAAATATAGACAAAAGTTGTTTGTCTATGCGTTAGCTTTCATATGGCATTAAAATCATCTAATTTGGAGTTAAGATGAGTGAGCTATGCTCAATTTACAGAGGTTGGGTCAAAAACTTAACATGCATTCTCAAATTCATTTCAAAAACCCAATTTTTGAGAAAAACTTGAAAAATCCGAAAATAAATGCTTTAGACTAAAACTAATACTCTCATTTGATCATAGACCACTCTTTAAATACTTTGAAACTGATTTCTTACAAAAGCCCTATGATTCCATACCTAAAAACTCACAAATTGAAGCAAGGAAAAATAGATTTTGCTTACCTAGGTGGGCGGTTTGATCCCTAGCACTAATTTAATATTTATAGTTTTTGTTTTCAAAAAAAAAATTATATTTTTTTAATTCATTTAGTGTGTACATCCCATCTCCATGTGAATCAAGGGTCATCAAACACTCCTACTCACCCATATTTGAGCTTAATGACGCTTGTCAAGCATGAAACTCCCCTCAATGCCACTTGTCAAGCATGTAGCTTCCTTTATCATGGTCATCCATCATTTGATTATTTGTCCATCTCTAAGATGATCTAGTGACCATTAATCACTCCTACTTCCATTAAAATCAACCCTCTAACACACAAATTGACACAAAACCTTATTGAGATTGGTTGTTGCACATATCTTGAGGCATATCAATATGTGTATGATTTTTATTTAAACTTTAGGTTTTTCTAATTTGATTTACATTGAATAAATATCATAGGCTATGTAAATTATCATTAAACCATATTAAAAATAAATAAGCAGACTTACCATAACACTATCTACCCAGTCCCACGGCTCGCAAACAACTTGAGGTGCTTCCCCGCGTGCATCAAATCGATGAAACTATCAAACTTAACAATTATGAGTATAGGGTACACATATATAATACACTAAACGTTCACCACATCAAACATAACATATACCTCGGCCACGTGCCTCGGTCAATGCACGTGTCCCAACGCGGGTCTCACGTCACGGGTCAGTGTCCCTGATTACGACCAAATTCTAGGATTAGAAATTTGAGCCGTGACAGCTTGTCTATGGTCATTTCATTTTAGGCTATGTTGTAGCTACAACTTATGCTACGTTCAATTATGTACTAACCATAGGTACATTACATTAGCTATTTTAATCTTTTCTAAGTAAATTAAGACTTACCATGTCACCTTCTACCCCGGTCCCACGTCAGCATGCATCTCGAGGCACATCCTCGCTCGCGCGCCGCATCAACGGTTAACAATTAAATAACAATTCGATATATATATTGTACACACATACATTACATTAGGCATTCATCACTCAAAAATAATATATACCTTGACCATGTACCTCGATCAGTGCATGTGTGCAACGCAGTTCCCACATCACGGGTCGGTGACCTTGTTTACGACCAAAATCTAGGATTCAAAATTTGAGTCATGACAGAGACAACTCTAATCACCATTTAATTGCATTAATTTAAAAAATCGTTACTTATGAAAACCAAGAGACCAAAAATATTTTAATGTTTTAACCCGGATAGGTTGCCAAGTCGGTAAGGGCGATCTCAGGCCTGTATGAGTTAAGTGCACGATCCCGAGTTCAATATCCCGGATTGTCAAGTTCGTTCGGGCCATTGGCCCAACTACTTGTTACGGCCCCAGTTCCACAACCTAAAATTGGACTACGCCCTACCTAGACTTACGTGGACGCCCAAGCCAATCTCGCTGAATCAACGCAAGCCTAGTTAGCATTCCTTACCATTTATCATTTATTAAGCAATTAAAATGTGAGTTATTCAAATTAGTGAGTTATCTGATTGTAGAAGAAACATTAAAATCTCAAACTAATAGAAACAACTTTGAGACACTAGTCAAGACAACCTAAAATGTAAAAACCCGCATATGCATACCAACATCAATATATCAAGTCAGAAGAGAGTAACATCATAATATACATATCCTAAGATCTCTCATAAACCCATAACCCAATGTGTCAAAACAAATATACATAATACAAAATCAAACCTACAACAATTAAAGGGGCGAACCGCTCCGATATCGTAAAAACAAGTCACCTAGCTGTGGAGCCATTCCCTTTCTAGAGTGCGGATTTGCACTCAGTTAAACACAAGAATGACGAGCCTAAGTAAGTAACGTCAAACAGGATATATACAACATTTCGAAATAATAAATCAGTCTATATTCATGCCGACAGAAAGAAAGGTACAAGGAATGCATGAATAAATAAAGACTGTAAATAAATGTGAATCAATCGAATATGAGTGTCTCGAAAATCAAACAGAGAGGCACAAGTAGTCCCAATCAAATGGTCGTTGAGTCAAGGAAAACACCTACAAGACTCGGAGTTTAGGACGTGGTACATTCACACCATCCTAAATCTACGCAGATGAGAGATTCCCTGGTAGTCCAGCTAAGAACTATGTATAGAACCAATAACCAGTGGGATGCATCTCGAGTTCTTGACTCTGACATATTACCTCAGATAACCCGTTCTTCTAAGGATCACTATTGACTCACTTGCCTCAAACAACTTAATAGATTTGGAATCACAAACAAAGAATAGAACGATAACAATAATAAATTAAAGCTCATTGAAATAGCTATACAATTACTCACTAGTTTAACTAACTATATCCGATGCTAATATACACTCACACTACTCCGACTCGTCCCCCCCGAATCCTTGTATGTCCGTCAATGAATTATACCCCATGGTATTCATTTAATTGCAATTTACATCATCCATAAGTTTATTCATTCGAGTAATTCGGTCAATTACTCGGTTATTGGGTCGTATTCGGATCCATTTGGATACCCGAGAGATCCCCAAAGTTTTCAAAATTTTTTCAAAAATTGGTCTATGAACAGTGTTACCCCGCTGGTGGCGCTGTGAAGGTCATAACCCGGTGGCGTCACATAAAACGTGGTGTCTGGGGTGCCCACTGCCCCAGGGCTTGCTGTCCTGGACGCCGTGATCGATGCCATGGGGTTTTAGGGTCCATGACGTCCCTCACGACGTCGAGACCAGAACATGAATCCGAGGTTTTTTCGAAACCCTAGCTTGTCTCGCCGCGTTTCGAGCCTATCCCAAACTCGTAGGGATCTTGACAATAATCCAAACCATCATTCAAACCACGTTCAACATGTTCGAAAACCCCCGATACAAAATTTACAACAAAAATCCCCAAAAATCCACCAAAAATGCTTAATAATCCAACTCTTCATCAACACACATAGCAACACAACAAATTCATCCCATGATCACCAAAACCATTAATAAATTCCTGAAAAGTTTGAAATCCCTAACTTTGTTTCCGAAAACGTCGCAATGAAAATGCGTAAATTTGGCGTTAAAAAGTAGAGAATCACGTGGTGAGTCGGGATCTCACCTTTTTCTCGCGTGGTTGGTTGATCCACGACGTCGATCCGAGCTCGGAAATCACCAAAACCCAAGCCTCTTTTGTTCAAATCGGTTGGAGAGAGATAGATAAGAGAGAGAAAAGGTGATGGCACCTTTGTATACCCCTCCTCATCATCATTCCCACATACGTATCTCGAGGACCATCCCAAGGCCCTTGTTTACACCAGCCACCAACCTTTCACTCAACCTTATGACTCCTTTGGGTGACACTACCATTGTTCCCATTCATTCTAACTCAAAAATATCCATTTCCCAAACGTTCTCAAATCGCACCACGACTCGCACTGTCGTGTGCTCACAGACGTACCAACGTACCGAACACGTTACACAACATTTAATTATTATATTTTATTTTGTTAGTGTTTTATTCAATTTATCCCCAAACAGTTAATTACCTGCCAATAGTTTGCCCGACACCTGTAACATACATTTTCTAAGGCCGAACTCGTTTCTCAACACCAACGCGCACACTCAAACGTCCTCACACATTTGGGACATTGAAATTTACATTCAGGTAATAAAATAAGTAATACAAACACCAGACAAAAATAACATACTTCGGTGTCGACAACCGAGAATTGGACACACGTATCACGACAAGTGGGTCCAAGTACGACCTAAAATGACACGCGACATGAGTTAGATTTTAGGGTGGTTACAGTCTTCCCAACTAACTGGAAATTCGTCCTCAAAAATAAAAACAAACTAAAGGAAAGACGTATCGAACTTAAAAGAGGTAGGAAAAGTACTCGCGCATGAAATACTCGAGCTCCTTGTCCCGTGGTGCTGCCATTTGACAATGACTGATGGAATCTCCTTGCTCCTCAGAATCTTCACTTTACAGTCCAACATATAAATAGGTTGTTCATCATAAGTGATATCCTCCCTTAAGTTTATCTGGCTTAAGTCCACCATCGGTCGTCTGGCCTCTCTCGACCTATCCAGTCGAAACATCGAAACATGAAATACGGGGTGGATCCCAGATAACTAAGGTGGTAACTCCAACTCGTACACAACTCTGCCTATCCACTTCCCAACTCTGAATGGACCAATAAACCTCGTCGTAAGGTTCCCATTAATCGCAAACCTCCTGTGTCCCTTCATCGGAGAATCCTTCAGATAGACATAGTCCCTCACCCGATACTCTAACTCCCCGTGATACATGTCATAATATTTCTTCTGCCTCTCCTGCGCACCTTTTAGTCTCAATCTGATAAAACGTATCTTCTCTGTGTGATCCACTACAATATCTGGCTCAATAGCTGCCACATCCTCGAGCTTCGTCCAACAAGATGGAGATCATTACAACCTCTGTATAGTGCCTCAAATGGTGCCATACCAATGTTGGCCTAATAACTGTCATTGTAGGCAAACTCACAAAAATAAAGATACTCTTCCCATGATCCACCATACTCCAACACACACATCCTTAACATATCCTCGAGAATCTGAATCAGTCTCTCTAACTGTCTGTCAGTTTATGGATGATAGGCGATACAGAGATCCAACTGCATGTCAAACTATGCCTGCATGCTCTGCCAAATCTGTAATGTAAATTGTGGCCTTTTGCGAGACACAATCGATATCAAAACACCATGAAGTTGAACAATCTCTCGCTTGTACAAATTCGCCAGCCTATCTACCCGATGTGTAGTCGAGATTGGTAAAAGTGCGTAGACTTCGTCAACCTGTCCATAATCACCCAGATGCTATTATGACCGCGCTGAGATTAAGGTGAACCATTGAGGAAATCCATGACAATATGCTCCCACTTCCACCGAGGAATTGGAAGTGGCTGTAATAACCCACCGAGTCTGCGACGCTCAACCTTAATTCGCTGACAAATCTCATACCCTCAAAAATAGTCAGAAACATCGGTCTTCATCCCCCGACCACCAGAAAAGACGATGCACATCTGCTAAATCTTGGTCCTGCCCAGATGAACTGTGAAACGTGAATGGTGTGCCTCATGAAGTATCTCATCGCGTAGCTCAACCACTGATGGAATCCACAGTCGCCATCTAAACCTCAGGCATGAGTCTATCGACTGACTCCAATCTGTATGATCCAGACTATGAGCCAACCCAAAAAAACCTCTGGTACTGCTCATCTCTTTGCTGACCATCAAGTACACTCTAAATATAGACGATTTGAGCTCTCATCTGTCTACAAACAACACTCTAGTATTGGTCGGGTTATCAACAGAATACATCACCTCGATTGCCTCGAACAACCCATACTCATATGTTATGTGGCACGTAACAACCTCTGAGTCAACCCCTCTGCGGCTTACACGTTTGCAACAACATTGGCCTTCTCCGGGTGATACTCCAAAGAGAAATCATAATCCTTGAGGAACTCAAGCCAACGCCTCTGTCGCATATTGAACTCATTCTGAGTGATGAGGTACTTTAGACTCTTGTAGTTAGTAAACAACACAAATCTCTCACCATAGAGATAATGACGCCAAATCTTCAGTGCGAAGACCACTGCCGCTACTCCAAGTCATGCGTAGGGTAGTTCTTCTCGTGAACCTTCAGCTGTCGGGACGCGTAAGCAATCACTCTACCATCCTGCATCAATACATAACCCAAACCGACCTTAGAAGCATCGGTGTTCACCTCAAAACCTTTCTTTGACTCAGGTAAAACCAATACTAGTGCAGTAGTCAAACGTTCATTCAATGTTAGAAACACTTGCTCACAACTGTCATTCCACTGAAAATAGGTATCCTTCTTCGTCAATTGCATCATAAGTGCCACAATTTTCGAGAAGTCCTGAACAAAACGCCTATAATAACTTGCCAAGCCAAGAAAACTGCGAATATCTATCACTGTTCTCGGTGTAGGCCAATCAATCACTGCTCTAATATTCGGAGGGTCAATTTACACTTTGCTAGCTCCGACGATATGACCAAGAAATCCGACCTCTGCAAGCCAAAACTCACACTTACTGAACTTGGCAAACAGTCTGTGCTCCCTCAATATTTGGAAAAATCATCTTAAGTTGCTCTTCGTGATTCTTACGAGTCCTGGAGTAGATAAGGATGTCATCGATAAACACAATGATGAACCTATCCAAGTATTGTCTCAACACAAGATACATCAAATCCATAAACATCGCTATGGCTTTAGTCAGCCCAAAAAAATGATTGTAAATTGATAAGGCCCATATCGAGTGCAAAAAACAGTCTTCTCCCTATCCTCTGCTTTAATCCTCAGTTGATGGTACCCAGATCTCAAATCAATCTTCGAGAACCACTGTGTTCCTGTCAACTGGATGAACATTCATCAATATGATGAAGTGGATACTTGTTCTTAACTGTCACCTGATTAAGCTGTTTATAGTCGATACACAATCGTAGACTACTGTCCTTTTCTTCACAAATAAGACCGATGCACCCCTAAGGTGACATGCTCGGGTAAATGAATCCCAACTCTAATAACTCATTAAGCTGTGATCTCAGCTCCTCTAGCTCTCTCGAAGCCATACGGTACGACGGAATCCCTGAGACCAAATCAATAATGAAATCGATCTCCTTAGGCGGTGGTAAACTTGGTAGCTCTGTAGGAAAACATTCAAAAATTCGTACACAACATGCACCTCCTCCAACCTAGTCTCAACTCTCCCCATCGTATTTAAAACACTAGCAAATGTCTCAACATCAACGTTAGATGTTACCCTGCCTCTGGTAATTGGTAAACTGGTCGAAGTCCCCTGAAAACTAAACTCTGGATGCCCAAGAATCTGAAATGTGATCCTCTTGCTGAAACAATGGATCTGTGCATGATACGCACCCAACCTATCCATGCCCAACAAAGCATCGAACGTTAGGAACTCCAACACTCACAGGTCTATAGGTAACACGTGCCCTTATCTCTATCGAACAATTAACACACAACAAGTTCGGGTAAATCTTGTCCCCAACAACTGTGATAAGGATAAAGGGTCTCTCTAGTCTAGTGAGTCTCAATCCTAACTCATCAACCATGCGACCTGATATAAATGAAATAGTAGAACGAGAATTAAACATTGTATGTATAAATCGACTACAAATATAAATCATCCCCTTAATTAGGTTACAGGTAGCAGTCTCATCTGGTGCAGAAATGACATGAACCTGCTCCTGGCTTTGCTGCGGCTACCCTCGACCCAATCGTGGACATGCACTAATGAAATGCCCTATTTGTCCACACTCGTAGCATGTTCTCTGAGAGCCCGATCTAGACTGAACGCTCTGTCCCTTTCTCTGGGACTGACCAGAACTTTGACCCTGACCCTGGTCATATCTTTGACCCTGTTTATACCTCTTCCCCTGACCACTGCCTCTGTCTCTACCACTGCCCTCAGCCCGATGATACTGTTGTCTTTGAGGACTTAACTATGCTAACTGCCATGGTGTGCTGACATAACTCCGTACTGGAGCAGATAGTACTATCACAATAGTGGGAGGAGACACAACAAATCCTGTACTCTGAGCTCGGCCTTTTCGCATCCATTATTTGGGTCTCTTCCTCCTCCTATCACCTTCCGAACTGACCTCTAACTGTGATGGTACTGATGGTGCAACCAATGCTCTGGCGTGTATACCCAAGACTCATTGGCCATACCCCTCTCATAAGCCTCATATAATGTCCTTAGAGCCGTAGTCACCACCATAGACCCAATAGAATCCAACAGGCCATGCAGGAAGTAGTAGGCCAGGTTAACATCGGTGTCAGCTATGCCCCCAACATACTCCATCAATCACAGATATCGACCCATGTACTGTATCACTGTTTCGTCGGTCATTTGTCAGATGTTCTAAAACTCGATCCTCTTCAAGTTACAGAACGAAGGAGGAAAATACTACTGATCAAATCTTACCTTGAACTCAACCAAGTCCTTGGGCTTCCCCTTCGTAGCCACCATTATCAACCTCTCCGAACAGTGAAGCTGAAGAAATGGTAGGCCTCATGTGCTCTATTATGGCCAATACATCGTGAATCTTCTTATGGTTCCTCATATACTTCTCTGCAGCCTCGAGATCAGTACCCCCGTGAAAGTTCTCCAGATGGTGCCGCAGGAACTCGCGAGCCTGCTTTGCCTCAGCCGTAACTCTAGCACCCATGTCAGTCGACGTAGTCGACGTATCCTCAACTGGTGTATATAGCATAGCTGGTATTATCTCAGCCTGAACCGATGCCTCCTCGGTTACCGTAAGTCCTGCCTGTACTGCGGAAGCTGCAGGTGTGTCTTAAACGTCGGAGCACTCCTAGCATGCGTAACTGGTGTTGCAGACGTAGAGGATGAAGGTGTAGCATGTGTCCTTAACAGTCGGAGGATCTCCTAAAGCTGTTGGCCATGCGACGCAACCAGTTGGGACACCTCATTTAGTTTCCCTTGAACGTCTCCCAGACCACTATCACTGGTCTCGAGCTGATCAACCATCGCAATCTGAAAAGAAAGTGATTTCACGATCATGACATAGCTAGCGATAATAGTACATACAATACATCAAATAGCTCATACAGTCCAGTTTTAATTCCCCAACTCTCCTCACTTCCCAACTAAAACTTAAGTTAGGATCATAGGGTTCCATTCTATGGTCAACCATTGTCGTAACTACTATTGGTTTGTATCTTAGTTGATTGTAATTTAAATTAAGAGTCAAGATTTAAAACTTTAGGCTCTAATACCAATTGTGACGGCCCCAGTTTTACAACCTAAAACTGGACCCCATCTGGCCTAGACTTACATGGACCACCGAGCCAATCTCGCTGAGTCAACGCAAGCCTAGTCAGTGCTGAGTCAACGCAAGCCTAGTCAGTTTTCCTTACCATTTACCATTTATTAAACAATTAAAATGTGAGTTATTCAAATTAGTGAGTTATCAGATTGTAGCAGAAGCATTAAAATCTCAAACTAATAGAAACAACTCTAAGACACCAGTCATGAAAACCTAGAGTATGGAAACCCCGTATATGTATACCAACATTAATATATCAAGTCAGAGGAGAGTAACATCATAATATACATGTCCCAAGATCTCTCGTAAACCCATATCCCAATGTGTCAAAACAAATATACATAATACAAAATCAAACATACATCAATTAAGGGGGAGAACCGCTTTGGTATCCCGAAAACAAGTCACCTAGCTGTGGAGTCTTCCCCTTGCTAGACTGTGGATTTGCACTCAGTCAAACACAAGAATGACGAGCCTAGGTAAGTAACGCCAAACAGGATGTATACGACATTTCGAAATAATAAATCAATCTATATTCATGTCGATAGAAAAGAAATGTACAGGGAATACATGAATAAATAAAGACTGTAAATAAATGTGAATCAATCGAAGATGAGTGTTATGACGACCCCAAAACCCAAGGTCGCTACTTCATACACTACGTGCCCATAACCATGCCACGTCATCTGCCTAGCTATGTCCTGCACACACTAACCGTTAATCATCAAACTTAGTTATCAGAGTTAATAATTGAAAATGCATTATAATTTAACGGAAGCCTTAAAAGTATGTAATTTGCAATTTATTCATCAAAAGTTAGAGAGCATTCATTCCTATGTGGAAAACCCGACAATGTACATTGTATATAACTTAACAAAAGAGTTTACATACAGGTACATGTATCTCAAAAGTCCCCAATACCAAAATAAAGTGAAACGACAAAATATAAAGACATACAAGTCGATCCGTAGCTGTGGGAAATCACTAATAGTCCACTAAAATCTTCGGGCCTCTACTTGTAGTAGGTCCTACACTCAAGCCATCATAAGAAGCAGATGACGAGTCCAGTGAGTAAAACCCAAAAGAAAACCACCCAACATTTATAATAACTGAAGCAAACAATATGCTAAATAAACAAACAATTGTAAAGAAACGCATGCATAAATAACACCTATAAACACTAAATGGATGTGTGTCGTGTAGCAGGACTGAACCCTAATCTAGATATCAGGACCCTCCCAGTGGGCTTCTCCACCCCCTTCAACTGGCGCATCCCTAAGTATGTCCCTATTGTCTAGCCTACCCAAGTTCGCCACATATCACAGAATAAACCAGAATCTGACGACGAAATAGACAGCCAACCACGACAACATGAGTAAGCACATGAAATAATATACAACGATAATCAATAAATGTTGTATCAATGAAAAACCAACAAATAAATACTCCAGTGTGTTTCTTAAAAGGTTTACGCACCTCAAACCGCGCTCCAATGTCCCGAAAAAGATCCCAATCCGATCTTGCTCTCACCTCGGGATGCGCGCTCGACACCCTACTATAGCGTCATAAGTCCTTGGTGTTTGAATAATTCATTTTATGTGATTTAGTATCAAATTAATTGATTTTATATTGTGACAACAAAAATTAGAATTTTATTCCAATTTTTGGTTGTGCACATTTTTCGAGTTATACCAGGCACCAAATGCCAGTAAAAGTTGTGAAACCCACTTTACAACTCTTTTTCTAAATTTCAATTTATTTGGGTCAAAAATATCAATTTTCTGAAATTTTCCTATTTTCCTGGATTTCCAGCAATTTTTTATTTTTTTATTATTTTTTTTATTGAGAAGGGGTTTGGGCCTGAACCGGGTTCGGCTCAACCAAGCTGAACCGGCCCCTGTTTAGGGGACCAACCCCCTTCTTCCCCACGAAATCGAAACAGAGGTTTTCTTTGTTTCGATTTCGTTTTTCATTTTTCTTTTTTTTTTTCGTTCGCCAACAACAACACTCAACGACATCAACAATCAAGAAACACCAACAACAACTCACCTCGATCATTGTTGGTCTCCTCAATCTCTCCTTCCTTTCAATTTCTTTCTTCCTCTATCTCTATTCTCTCCCACACTTGATCGATTTTGTTTTGTGAGAAATTGGGTCGCGGTGGTGGCGTTTTGATATTTTAGGGTAGCCAAATGACCATTTTGCCCCCATTATCCATTCCGTTAACAAACCAAAAGCCCTTATTGGTCATTTCACACATATCCTTTTTTTTTTCTTAATTTTTGATTTTAATATATATTTATGTATATATAAATATATATATTTGTCTATACTTTCGTGCCCATAATTTCGTCGTGCGTGCCAACGATGACCGTACTCGGGCGTGCGTACTATTGTATAACCCACGCGTGTCAACCACGACTCCCGCGTGTCAATAGGCGCCCCCCAATTTATTATTTTGTCACACTTATTTAGTTTGTTTATACAAACAATTTCATAAACTTAATGTACCCGTATTTCACGCACCCGTATCCGTATCGACACGTTTTTCGAGAAGAATAGCCGTCACACTATCTTACACGGTATAGGCAAATAATTTCAAGCATGCAATGTAATAAATCATAAAATAATAATTACCATCGTAGTTACGCAATAACCTAGTCAAAATAACATTTATGTCCAATCCAGGCGTATCGTAGCCTGTCTGTGACGTCCCTGTGGATCTGAGCTAGCGTCCACATCCGAAAATAGGTTAATAACGACCTTAATAAATTTTAGGCAGTTACAAGTGTCCCGCAAATCAAACAGAGAGGCGCAAGTAGTCCCGACCAAACGGTCATTGAATCGAGGAAAACACCTACAAATCTCAGAGTTTATGACGTGGTACACTCACACTATCCTAAATGCACACGGATGAGAGATTCCCTGGTAGTCCAACTAAGAAATCTCACCCCGTAGAGAACTAATAACTAATGCAATGTATCCCGAGTTCCTGGCTCTGACATATTACCTCAGATAACCTGTCATTCCAATGATGACTATTGACTCACTTGCCTTCGAATAACTCAATAGAATGGAATCCTAAAAGTGGAATAGAGCGATAACAATAAAAATTTAAAGCTCAATGAAATAACTATACAATTCCTCATTGGCTTGCTTTCATGTATCTGATGCTAATACACACTCACATGACTCCGACTCTGTAACGACCCGAAAATTTATGTTATTTTTGTGTAATGACGTGTAATATCGAGTTAAACTCGTGTCTGTGTGATAGGGCGGTGACGTTGATAAACGAATAGTGATCGCCTCGAGAAAACATGTCGAATGGGTTTCGACGGGCGAATTACGGGTTACGACGTCCCGGGGGAACATACATTTAAATAAAACACGGACAAAATAATAAATTGATGGTCGCCGAGTGATACACGGGGTTATAGGCGACACACGTGGGTCGTATGGTAGTGTGCACGCCCGAGTATGCTCGTTGGCGCGCACAACGAATTTGTAGGCAAAATAATATATATATATATATATATATATATATATTTATATATGTATATGTATGCAAATTATTATATACATACATATATAAATATTAAAAAAATCAAAATTTAAATGCAAATGACCAATAAGGGCAAACTATTTATTAAGTAATGGATAAAAATGGAGGGGTATTTTAGTCATTTGACCAACCCTCCAAAATATCCACACCCACCACCGTCCTCACCATTGGAAAAGAGAAGAAGAAAGTGAGAGAGAGAGTCGCCGGAAGAAAGAGAGCGGGAGACGAGATCGAGTGCTCGGGAAGCGGCATTGGCGGCGTTGGCGATGTGAGGTAAGTGTGAATGTTGTGATTGTTGGTGCCATTGTTGTTGTTGTTGTTGATTCGTTGTTGTTGTTGTTGTTAAGGGGAAGAGGCTCGGACGAACTGCGTTGCGGTTCGTCCGAGGATGATGATGGCGGGGAGACTACTCCCCGCCTAGATCGAAAGTTGGGGTTGGGAGATCCCAACCCCAAACAAAAAAAATTTACAAACGAAACAGTGAGAGCTCATTCATTTGTGAAGAAGAAGGGGGTTTGATCCCCCAAACCGGATCGAACCGGTCCGGTTCAACCGAACCGGACCGGTCCGGTCAGGGATCAAACCCCACCCAAAAAAAAAAAAAAAAAAAAAAAAAAAAAAAAAAAAAAAATTGTTGTTCCAGTCTTTGGAACGAAAAAGAAACGACCCGAGGCCGGTTTGGTCGACCGGGTTTGACCGAGTTGGACGGGTCGACCCGGTCCGACCGGGCCAGTGGTCCAGACCCGACCCGCCAGTTGGGTCGGGTCAGACCCGACCCGGGACCCACCCCTATTATTATATTAATAAATAATTATTTATTTCAATTAAATATATTTAAAAGGATTTTAAATGAAATAAAATTCCAGAAAATAGGAAAAATTCATGAAAAATTCTGGAAAATTATAGAAAATTATATTTTCATGAAACAAAGAGAAATTTGGAAATTTTCATGAAAAGTGAAGTATTCGGGGTTCTTATGACGCATTTTGTCGGGGTTTTTGCCTTGAAAAGCGTGAAATTGGCAAAAATAGCCAAGAAATTTAGAAAAAATTTATTATTAAGGAAAATATGAGAAATGGATTTAAAAATCCAAAATTTTCCATAAAGGCCCTAACATGATGTAAATGGATCAAAAAAAATAATGACCAGGTGTCTAGTAGATTGGAGACAAGCGTGCGGAGTCGTTTGGTGGTGTGTGAGAACCGCAAGTGCGAGTCACGTGCGGTATTTGTGAGTAAAACCAACCAGAGTATTTGCATTATTTCACTTGTCCATTTAATTGAGCTATTATGTTGGTTGAGCAATACTTTCTTGTAGATTATGAATTGTCGAATTCCCTTTGTTATATCTATCCTTGTTAATATATCGACTTGATTTTGATTGGATTCCTCAATGAATAGTCTATTTGTGTCTAAGTGGACATCATGGTACTCACGGTCTATGCCGTGAGTACACTGACTCTGGACTTGGTTAAACCCACGAGTGTGGAATTGCGGTGACCGTATGTTGAATGTGTGTGTGTGACATTGCGGTACCGTATGCGAACTAAGTGTGACCTGGGGTTAAATGCCTTATTCTAGACTGTCTTGGGTTTGTGTAGGTCCGAGTTTGTCTTGAAAGTCGGGTTGTAAACTAAGTGTTGAAATCGGTGACATCGGGACACTTAGATTCCTTTTCTTTTGGCTTTGTGTTCTTGACACTCATGTATCGTTGTTATCTTCGTGATTTCACCTATCATCTTGTCTTTTACATTCTTCGTAATATCCATGTATAATACTAGTTTAGCTATTTACTTGACATTTGAAATCTTGTTTAGACTCTATTGGTATTTTACTCTACACATCTTTGTACTCACCGTCTAGTTTGTGACGGTGGGCGACCGACGGCAAACAACGTACTAAGGCAAGGGATTAGCGCTAGGCGATTGGAGGCGAGGACCACGAGGCATTCTCCTTGCGCATATTGAGTATGTTTTGTATTAAGTATCTATATTGTTTTGTTGAACGTGGGATTATGGGTTATGAGAGATCTTGGGCATGTAGGACATTATTGATACATACTTTCGAATCATATGATGGATATGATTACGGGGTTTCCATACCCTAGGATTGTCCTAACTGGTGTGTCTTGAAGTTATTGATTAGTTTGGAGTTTAAGTGCTTCCGCTGTATCGATGATAACTCACTAATTAGTTAACTTCACTTATAAATATGTAATAAATGGTAAATGGTAATGAAGGCTGACTAGGCCTGCGTGACTCAGCGAAATTAGCTCGGGGGTTGGCGTAGGTCTAGGCCGGGCGGTGCCCAATTCAAGGATTGTGGAATTTGGGGCCGTCACAGTTGGTATCAGAGCCTAAAGTTTTAAACTTGGTTACTAAGTTAAATCACAATCCACTAAGACACAAACGGCGTAAGTTAGGACAACGGTTGAACTTAGAGTGGAACCCTATGAAACTAACTTAAGTCTTAGTTGGGAAGTGAGGAGAATTGGGGAAAACAAAATTTGAACTATATGAGCTATTTGATGTATTGTATACTATTACTACCGATAGCTACAGCCTGATCGAGAAACCGCTTTCATGACAGATAGCGATGGCCGATCAACCGGATTCTAGTGGTGGTGGTACAGAGAATGCTCATCAGAGACTTGATGAAATGTCTCAGTTGGTCTCCTTACATGGCCAACAACTCGAGGAGATTCTTCGATTATTGAGGGCACAGACTGTACCAGTAGGACCTGTAGTGACCGAGGAGGTACGAGTTCAGACAGAGGTGGTACCACCTACAGTGACAGATGATATGTCGAGTACTCCTATCGACACAAGTATTAGAGCGACATTTGAGGCGAAAGCGAGCTCGTGAGTTTATGAGACATTATCGGAGAAGTTCCACGGGGAACCGACCTTAAGGCCGCAGAGAAGTTTATGAGGAGCCATGAGAAGATACATGATGTATTGGCTACGCAAGCACACACATGCATACGGCCGAGTATATCTTCACTTACTTGTTCGGCGAGGCCGATATTTGGTGGCGCACTACGGTGGCATCGAAAGGGAAACCTAAAGGCTGGCCGAGTTCAAGGAGAGGTTCGAGCGAAAATACATCCCTCCTACAGTTCGTAACCTGAAGAGGACCGAGTTCCAAAACATTCGACAGAGGTCAGACGAGTCCGTGATGCAGTATATGGACCGATACCTGCGATTGATGGAGTATGCCGGAGGAGCAGCTAACTCTGACGCTGACCAGGCGTATTATTTTGTGCATGGGCTACTCGACTCGATTGGTGCGATAGTTGTGACGACGGCTCCGAGTACATTGCAAGAGGCCTACGAGAGAGCCATGGCCAGTGAGGGCTTTGTAAGTATGCGTACCGTGGAGGTTACCACATATCCAATGTCAGGACTGGATGGTGATTATGAGGACGATGACATGGAGATGGCTGCACCACAGACACGTCCAATACCTACAGTGATGGTTTCACATGCTCCAACGAACCGTGTCGCTAGGCGATCACCTCAGGGTGCACGGGCGGGACGACAACAACCGTATAGTAACCAGAGGGGGAGGTAGTAGATCGCAAGAGAGGCGACGATGTTACCGGTGCAGGCGGCCGGGACACATAGCCATCCATTGTCCTCGGTTGGCGAGCATGTCGCAGGCTAGCGCTCCGTTACACGTGCAAGAGAGAGCACATGCCATTACAGACCTAGTTCCGGAGACGACGCGAGACCCAACGACGGGTAAGAGTTATTTTGCGTCTTGGCATAAATTTGTTATGTTTGGTCGGTAGGTTATATTCGACTCGAGTGAACTCTAGGTGAATCTGAGTTAAAAAAAAAATAGACTCTAGGTGGGTCAGTGGTAAAAGGTGAGTCAAGGACTAGCAACGACTCTAGGTGAGTCAGACTTGGGGAGACTCTGTGTGAGATTGTTAGTTGAACGTGCTCTGTGTGAGAAATGGTGAGAAATTCTGTGTGAATGCACCCTTCGAGATATGATAGATATTTAGCTGTGTGCGACGACTCTGTGTGAGTCAACTTTTGAAGGGGAGGAGCAAACTGTGTGTGATACTCCTGACTCTGTGTGAGCCCTGACTCTGTGTGAGTCTAACCTTTGAAAGGATATCTAGCTGTGTGCAATGACTCTGTGAGTCAATATTTCGAAGTGGTGGACGAGGCTGTGTGCTAGGACTCTGTGTGGGTCTGGAAAAAAAAATGGACTGGGTGTTAGGTCTTTGTGAAAGTTTAGACTTTGTGTGAGTGAAAGTAGACTGTGTGTCAGGACTCAGTGTGAGTAAGAATAGGACTGTGTGTCAGTACTCTGTGCGAGTTTAGACTCTTTGTGAGTGAGAGTAGGCGTGTGTCGGGATTCTTTGTGAGTAAGAATAGAGGCGTATTGTGTGAGTACTATGTGAGAGTTTAGACTCTTTGTGAGTGAGACTAGGCGTATGTCGGGACTCTTTGTGAGTAAGAATAGATGTGTGTGAGTACTCTGTGAGAGTTTAGACTGAGAGTGTGAGTGAGAGTATACCGTGTAATAGAACTCGTGCGAGTTTAGACTCTAGGTGAGTTAAGAGGGTTGTGTGCATAGATTCTTGGTAAGTCTAAGATTTATGTGAGCACGAGTGGAGTCACATGTTTTGACTCTAAAGCGAGTCTACGTTTTGAGGAAAATGATACCGAGCTAAGTGTGCGAGATTCTATGTGAATTCGGCATCTACCTTATAACCTTAAATGAGTCCATAGATTCAAACAAGATATCGAGTTAAGTGCACACATTCTATGTGAATTCGATATTTATTTATTTATTTTTTCTCTAAGTGAGCCTGTAATTTACGGAACGACCATAGGATCGGTTAGTTAGATGGTACCCACCGGTTATAGAGCATGGTCTTACCTACTCACACTTGGACGGGTCCATGTGAGTATGGTCAAGGATTGGTTAGACAAGACTTTCCCCCTGTTGAGTGCGTTTTATTAAGATTTCGCTTGAGTTAAGTTTAATTTCGAGGACGAAATTCTTATTAGTTGGGAAGAGGCGTAACGACCCGAAAATTTATGTTATTTTTGTGTAATGACGTGTAATATCGAGTTAAACTCGTGTCGTGTGATAGGGCGGTGACGTTGATAAACGAATAGTGATCGCCTCGAGAAAACATGTCGAATGGGTTTCGACGGGCGAATTACGGGTTACGACGTCCGGGGGAACATACATTTAAATAAAACACGGACAAAATAATAAATTGATGGTCGCCGAGTGATACACGGGGTTATAGGCGACACACGTGGGTCGTATGGTAGTGTGCACGCCCGAGTATGCTCGTTGGCGCGCACAACGAATTTGTAGCAAAATATATATATATATATATTTATATATGTATATGTATGCAAATTATTATATACATACATATATAAATATTAAAAAAATCAAAATTTAAATGCAAATGACCAATAAGGGCAAACTATTTATTAAGTAATGGATAAAAATGGAGGGGTATTTTAGTCATTTGACCAACCCTCCAAAATATCCACACCCACCACCGTCCTCACCATTGGAAAAGAGAAGAAGAAAGTGAGAGAGAGAGTCGCCGAGAAGAAAGAGAGCGGGAGACGAGATCGAGTGCTCGGGAAGCGGCATTGGCGGCGTTGGCGATGTGAGGTAAGTGTGAATGTTGTGATTGTTGGTGCCATTGTTGTTGTTGTTGTTGATTCGTTGTTGTTGTTGTTAAGTTGGGGAAGAGGCTCGGACGACTGCGTTGCGTTCGTCCAGAGATGATGATGGCGGGGAGACTACTCCCCTGCCTAGATCGAGTTGGGGTTGGGAGATCCCAACCCCAAACAAAAAAAAAATTTACTGAGAGCTCGAGAGCTCTGCTCCGTTGTGAAGAAGAAGGGGGTTTGATCCCCCAAACCGGATGAACGAACCGGGTCCGGTTCAACCGAACCGGACCGGTCCGGTCCAGGGATCAAACCCCACCCAAAAAAAAAAAAAAAAAAAAAAAAAAAAAAAAAATTGTTGTTCCAAAGTCTTTGGAACGAAAAAGAAACGACCCGACCCGGTTTGGTCGAGCCGGGTTTGACCGAGTTGGATCGGGTCGACCGGTCGACCCGGTCAGCTGGTCCAGACCCGACCCAGTTGGGTCGGGTCAGACCCGACCCGGGACCCACCCCTATTATTATATTAATAAATAATTATTTATTTCAATTAAATATATTTAAAAGGATTTTAAATGAAATAAAATTCCAGAAAATAGGAAAAATTCATGAAAAATTCTGGAAAATTATAGAAAATTATATTTTCATGAAACAAAGAGAAATTTGGAAATTTTCATGAAAAGTGAAGTATTCGGGGTTCTTATGACGCATTTTGTCGGGGTTTTTGCCTTGAAAAGCGTGAAATTGGCAAAAATAGCCAAGAAATTTAGAAAAAATTTATTATTAAGGAAAATATGAGAAATGGATTTAAAAATCCAAAATTTTCCATAAAGGCCCTAACATGATGTAAATGGATCAAAAAAAATAATGACCAGGTGTCTAGTAGATTGGAGACAAGCGTGCGGAGTCGTTTGGTGGTGTGTGAGAACCGCAAGTGCGGAGTCACGTGCGGTATTTGTGAGTAAAACCAACCAGAGTATTTGCATTATTTCACTTGTCCATTTAATTGAGCTATTATGTTGGTTGAGCAATACTTTCTTGTGGATTATGAATTGTCGAATTCCCTTTGTTATATCTATCCTTGTTAATATATCGACTTGATTTTGATTGGATTCCTCAATGAATAGTCTATTTGTGTCTAAGTGGACATCATGGTACTCACGGTCTATGCCGTGAGTACACGGACTCTGGACTTGGTTAAACCCACAGTGTGGAATTGCGGTGACCGTATGTTGAACTGTGTGACGCAGTGTGACGCGGTACCGTATGCGAACTAAGTGTGACCTGGGGTTAAATGCCTTATTCTAGACTGTCTTGGGTTTGTGTAGGTCCAGAGTTTGTCTTGAAAGTCAGGTTGTAAACTAAGTGTTGAAATCTGGTGACATCGGGACACTTAGATTCCTTTTCTTTTGGCTTTGTGTTCTTGACACTCATGTATCGTTGTTATCTTCGTGATTTCACCTATCATGCTGTCTTTTACATTCTTCGTAATATCCATGTATAATACTAGTTTAGCTATTTACTTGACATTTGAAATACTGTTTAGACTCTATTGGTATTTTACTCTCTACATCACTGTACTCACCGTCTAGTTTGTGACGGTGGGCAGACCGGCGAACAGACTAAGGCAAGGGATTAGCGCTAGGCGATTGGAGGCGAGGACCACGAGGCATTCTCCTTGCGCATATTGAGTATGTTTTGTATTAAGTATCTATATTGTTTTGTTGAACGTGGGATTATGGGTTATGAGAGATCTTGGGCATGTAGGACATTATTGATACATACTTTCGAATCATATGATGGATATGATTACGGGGTTTCCATACCCTAGGATTGTCCTAACTGGTGTGTCTTGAAGTTATTGATTAGTTTGGAGTTTAAGTGCTTCCATTTGTATCTCGATGATAACTCACTAATTAGTTAACTTCACTTATAAATATGTAATAAATGGTAAATGGTAATGAAGGCTGACTAGGCCTGCGTGACTCAGCGAAATTAGCTCGGGGGTTGGCGTAGGTCTAGGCCGGGCGGTGCCCAATTCAAGGATTGTGGAATTTGGGGCCGTCACAGACTCGTCCTCCGTGAGTCCGTCAATGCATTATACCCCATAGTATTCATTTAATTACAATTTACATCAATTTTCCATAATTTTATTCATTCGAGTAATTGGGTCAATTACCCAGTTATTTGGTCATATTTGGACCCATTTGGATAGCCGAGAGATCCCCGAAGTTTTCAAAAATTTTGCAATAATTGGTCTGTGAACAGTGTCACGCCGCAAACCCGACAATGTCACATAAAGTGTGGGGTCTTGGGTGCCAACTGCCTTAGACACCATGAGTGGCACTATGGAGAACAACTCTCCACGGTGTCACTTAAAGCGTGACTTTTCCAGGGCTTGCTGCCCTGGATTCTGTGGGGCTTTAGGTTCCACGACGTCCCTCACGGTGTCAAGACCAGAACATGAATCCGAGGTTTTTTAAAAACCCCGGCTCGTCTCGCCGCATTCCGTATCCCAAATTTGTAGGGATCTCAATACTAATCCAAACCATTGTTCAAACCACGTTTAACACGTCTGAAAACCCTCAATACAACATTCACAACGAAAATCCCCAAAAATCCACCAAAAATGCCAAAAATTCCAACTCTTCATCAACACACATAGAAACATAATAGATTCATCCCATGAACACCAAAACCATTAATAAATCCTAGAAAAGTTCAAAATCACCAACATGGTGTCCAAAACGTTGTGATAAAAATGCGTAAAACTGGCATCTAAACGTAGAGAATCATGTGGTGAGTTGGGATCTCACCTTTTCTCGTGTGGTTGGCCGATCCGAGCTCAGAAATCACTAAAACCCAAGCCTCCTTTATTCAAATCAGTTGGAGAGATAGACATAAAAGAAAGAAAAGGTGATGACATCCCCTCCTCATCATCATTCCCATATACGTATCTCAAGGACTATCCCAAGGCCCTTATTTACACCAACCACCAACCTCTCACTCAACCTTATGACTCCTATGGGTGGCACTTCCATTGTTCCCATTCATTCTAACTCAAAAATATCCATTTTCCGAGCGTTCCCGCACCCGAACCGCATAACGACTCGCATTGTCATGTGCTCACGGATGTACCAACATACCGAATACGTTACACAACGTTTAATTATTCTATTTTATTGTATTTTGTCAGTGTTTTATTCAATTTTTCCCCAAACAGCTAATTACCAACCAACAGTTCGCCCGACACTCGTAACGAATGTTTTCTCATGCCGAACTCGTTTCTCAACACCAACGGGCACACTCAAATGTTCTTACATGTTTGGGACATTAGAATTTACATTCGGGTAATAAAATAAGTATACAAATACCAGAAAAAAATAACATACCTCGGTATCGACGACCGAGAATTGGATACACGTATCACAGCAAGTGAGCCCACGTACGACCTAAAATGACATGTGGCACGAGTTAGATTTTAGGGTCCTTACAACCTAGTGGGGGGGGGGGTCGAGCGCCCCTTGGGGACTAGTCTAGTGGGGCTCGGATACCCCAAGGTTATAAAAAAAACATTGTAAAGTTTAAGGAGTAAATTCTTTTTTTAAGAAAGAGTTTATAATAGAAGTTCTTGGGTGTGCCACATAGCGCTACGAGAAGGCTTGAAATTGCCACGTGGCAAACCCAAGGTCTTCCTTTATTATATATATATAGATATAGATTTGAATAATATCTTATTTATTTATAAAGGTATTTGAAAACTTTCATAATGTTTACATTATAATTTCACTAATAATGATATTATTTTGATATGGAAATTTGTAATACTTTATTTTTTTTTGGTGCCAATTTAACTTAGAGTTTTGAATATATAACATATCTTTTTTTGTAGTGATGGAATGCATGGTGACATGAAAAAATAATATATTTTTGTGAATAATTTGGTGAAAAAATTATTTTATTATATTAAAAGATGAATCCGGACAAAAAACTGTCTTGTATGTTTTTAAAACATACATGTTCAAACAAATAAAAAGTGTCCATTTCAAAAAATGGGTATTGGTTCGATCACTATTTTTAGTCATTATTATGGGGTGGTGTTTGAACCCGTACACGTTCGGATCCCTTTTTTTGCCACCCATGCTTGTGCACTATTTATTACTTCAATAGTGAGGCAATCAATTGATTGAAGCACCCCAACTCTAAAAATCGGTGCCAAGGGCACCCCAATTTAGAACCCTCCTCAACTCCATCTCATCGACTCTCTAAACTTTGCCTTTTGATAAATGATCCATCTATGACTCATAACAAGTCTTCAACAAATCAATTTGTGCTTGCACAGGTGCGAATCATATGTTAGTGATGTGATAAAATGTCTGTCAACCATGATACAATATAATGTGTTATTTTTTTCTAGTCATACGGTTGAGGCAGTTTATTGAATCTTAATGAGAATAGTCCAACCTTTGACAAACGATAAGAAAAAAGTTCAAATTATATTTACATGGCATGAATCCGTAGTCAGATAGTCTAAATATCAGAGGATTTACACTAAAAAAGTTTGAATTTTTTTTTACGAGATTATTTTTCCTCTTAAAGCATAGTTGGTGAGATGTAGACAAAAGGTTTGGAAAGGCTGTGAGTTGGACTTCTCCCATGTTAAAATAAATAAATAAATTTATTTTCTTTTTTTTTTTAGAACTTTTCTTCCCAAATTAAAAAGCGAGAAATATGAGGAGAAGAGGGGGTTTTGGATTCCCAAATTGAAATGAGCTCCAACGGTTTTCATCCCCGCGAAACAAACGGTCGCAACGTCCATGCTTCAACTCTCTCTCTCTCTCTCTCTCTCTCTCTCTCTCTCACGCACGCACACATTTCACTCAATATTCCCTCTCTTCACGTTTCGTCTCTAATGTTCTCTCCTTCTCAATTTCCTCTTCATCTCCGATGACCAAACCTTCGTTTCAATTTGAGAAGGCAAGTCTCCTTCAGATTGTATCTTATTTAATCTTTTGTTCAATTTGTTTTCTCATGTATATATGTGATCCGTCAATTTCATCGTCTTAAAGGGCGGCGTCGTCCAATCATATTGTTCAATTGGTTTTCTTGGAAACCCCTAGATATAAATATGAGCATTGTTTGAATTTTAATTTGATTTTTTTTTTTACTTCAGTGGGAGTCGAACCACGACCTCCCGAGGTCTTGTCTTTTTGGCAAGTGATGTCTTTATCATCTTCCCAGAGAATCTTTGACAATTTGATCTTCTCTTTACCCATTAATTAGGAATTGGTTTGTATGTTATAACATTTTTGAGATTTTTGTGATCTGGTTTTGGATAAATGTTTGTTGGGTTATCATTGAATAACCCCAAAATTTGAACAATGTAAAAACAAATCTAAAATGATGTTGTCTTGAAAGTTATTTTTGCAATGGTTTTGGATGTTGAACATTTCATAAAGAGTGACAAAAATTTTATCTTGATCGTCATCCTATCGCGAACCTCCCGCATTTTTCAGGTGTCGAAAATGAGCTTGGGACCTCCCTCCCTCATTTTCCTTTTCTTTTTCGAGTGAGGAGAGGGTAATGAAGCAATTTGCTTGCTTAAACCAAATGATGTTATACAAGATTTAACACCAATGACGTGCCATTTATTTCATTCGAGATAGAATTCAATGATGGTGTTTTGATTCTAAAATCATAGATTTGTTGGATTTATTATTGAATAACCCAAAGATTTGTTGGATTTAACACCAATAATGTGCCATTTACTTGCCAATTAATCTCAAACGCTTTGTTATCTTGAAAGTTGTTTTTCCAATGTTTACTTGGAGGTTTCTTACATCTTGACAAGTCTCGAGTCTAATCTAATGTTATGTTATTTAGATGAGCAAGTAATCTAAATAAACACTAATATGAACATGGCACACAATATAATAATTTTTTTTTTGATAATTGATAACAAGAGGTAAGCATGCTGTTATAAACAGATACAATTAACAAGTAAATTACACAAATAAAATGTACCAGAGGCTTACAAATTGCAATGTCCTAAGACAGAATATTTCTCTTCTATTAGGTGATTCTACTAGGAGCTTTGTCCCCAGGATACAACTGGTATGAACTTTGATTATTCACCAATCAAAATCAAAGAACCTTTGCAGGAATTGTTTCTCTCTCAAAAACACTAAAAACACATAGTTTTACTTCGAAAATCTGTAATCAACTACAACCCTATGGGCCACTCCATTTATAGAAGATATATGTAACTGTCTTAAAGATACTTAAATAAGGTGCCTCTCATTATTGAAAAACCCATGGGCCACTTCACTCACTACAACCCACTTTGTCACACAAACATTAAGGAAGTGTGTTGGATAATATTTGAAGTGAGAAACAAAACCTTTCTCCCCTATATGGATCTAAAGGTTTTGTTGTCACTTTTATAATACAAACTTGAACCACTATGTTCAACACATTATTCATCTCTGAGATTGGAGCAGTACGACTAAATATGTATTTGTCCTTTTTTTTTCTTTTTTTCTTTGAGTTCTTTGTTGTTAAGATCCAATGAAGTCGGGAGTGGATTTGCTAATGTTAGGAGTTGTATATACGCTAGAAACGTGCCACATATACAATGTAGATGTGCTTTTATACCTTTGCCCTCCCTGCTTTTATTGTTTTGTTCACGTGGCACGTTGCTAATGGGAGATATTACACCAACATTACCCTCCCAACATTAGCAAATCCCCTCCCTAATGAAGTCATTTGCATAAGAAAGTTTCACCAATGAAGTCGGGAGTGGATTTGCTAATGTTAGGAGTTGAAATGTTGGTAATGTCTACTAATAGAATAGAAACGTGTCACGTGAACAATGTAGATGTGCTTTTATACTTTTGCCCTTCCACTTTTACTCTTTTGTTCACATGGCATGTTTCTAATAGGAAACATTACACCAACATTAGCAAATCCCCTCCCTAATGAAGTCATTTGCATAAGAAAGTTTCACCA
The DNA here is from genome assembly GCA_039657345.1 of Stephania japonica. Classification (NCBI taxonomy): domain Eukaryota; kingdom Viridiplantae; phylum Streptophyta; class Magnoliopsida; order Ranunculales; family Menispermaceae; genus Stephania; species Stephania japonica. The sequence goes on along the minus strand of CM077564.1, from coordinate 10,310,869 downwards.
ATAAACGGGCATCTCCTTAACAATATCTTTGCTACTTTTCTAAATTTTTCAGGATATAAGGCCAAGTCCTTAGACAGATTACATCCTTTCGAGTTTTTGATTTTGCTCATCATCGCATCACTCAGTTTATTGTTGTATCTTCCGTTCTCCGAAGATGTTTGGTTTTATGAAATCTCCCCAGAATAAAGTAGCAAAACAAGAAACTGTTGATCTTAGGGCTGTTGATCCTATAAAGTCTAAGCCTTTGAATTCTGATGTCGAATCTGATGTGAAGAAAAATGTTAAACCTTCAAGAAGGACAGCTTCTGATTCTGCAGTTGTTGTACCAAATGACGACCTTTCTGATGACGACGATTACTTTGGAAAGAGAAAAACTTCTACATACTCAGTCTCCGCAGCTGCAAAAAACAAATATAAGAATGACTTTGGCGACTCGGGTGGATTTGAGAATCAAAGTGTGCAGGAACTGCAGAACTATGCTGCTTACAAGTCTGAGGAAACCACAAACACAGTCAACAATTGCTTGAAGATAGCTGAGGATATTAAAGATGACGCTGCTAATACTTTGGCCACCTTGCAAAAGCAGGGTGAGCAAATTACAAGGACGCACCAAATGGCTGTTGACATCGACCATGATCTTAGTCGGGTATGTTCATTTCCATGTTTGCTTATAGTTTCTTTTGAATCTTATAATCCTTACTTTTATGTGCCAAAAACTTAAGCCATTATGTTGGTTTTTCCCTTAGAAAATCGAGCTCAAACTTACAATGACAAAGATGTCTCTAACTTTCTATTGCTGTTACAAAGAACCGATAAGTCCTTAACTAATTATCTTGGTGTTTATTGTAGGGTGAAAAGCTTTTAGGTAGCCTAGGGGGAATGTTCTCCAAGACATGGAAGCCGAAGAAGACTCGTGCAATTACGGGTCCTGTTATTTCTAAAGGTAATTATAGACTTTGAATATTGGACGTTGTGAATCAACTCAATGTTTGTGTATTTAATCTATCAGTTTTATTATTAGATGATTCGTTCAAAAGACGAGGAAATCAAGCAGATCAAAGACAGAAGTTGGGTCTAGCACCTGCTCCTAAGGGAGCCACTCGAAAACCTCATTCAGAACCTAAAACAGCAATGCAGAAAGTTGAGGTAACTACTGCTAGCCATGTACATATGCCAGTTTTACATCAATAATTTTCTTATATGACGTGTATATATTCTTCAAACAGGTAGAGAAGGAGAAGCAAGATGACGCACTTAATGACTTGAGTGACATTTTAGGTGATCTCAAGGTTATGGCCAATGACATGGGCTCTGAACTCGAAAGGTTGGTAGTTCATTTCCTAACGACGAAAAATATTATTTTCAGTCTCTCTCTCCTTCTAGTTGATGTTAGGTCTCTTAGTGAACTTGTATAGTTTTTAGATTCAGTGAATAAAACGACGGTTTCCCTCAATAAGTATGCCTGCTTCTTTTCAAAACACCATCGGGTTTGCTATCTAGGACTAATCGTCTAATATGATTTTGAAATTGGTGAAAAAAGTTCATTCAGAAATTGATAGCTGATTTGGTGATGATCCATTGTGCGTCGCCATCTTCTATTTGGCGTACGATCTTAATTATCCAGACCAAACCTGGGAGGAAGTTGCACACAAAAATGGTATATAATATCACATGTTGCAATTTCCTCTGCTGAGTAAATTCTCTATAGTTGGATCTTTTTTGCATAGTGAGGGAAAGAAATCTGAGGCACAACTACATCTGTAGTATAGGTTTTCTTGGAAAATGCTAAGGTGACCCACTATGGACTCTCACTATGACTACAAAATTGTTAAAAAAAAACAGGTGCATGCTCATAGGAGTGTCCGCAGTGAGTCACCTTAGCATTCTTCAGTTTTTTTTGTCTCAATCTTTGATGAGTATCCTTCATTTTGTTGAATTTGATAACAAGTTCCATTATTGATTGCAGGCAAAATAAAGCGCTAGATCATCTTAGTGACGATGTAGACGAGTTGAATTTCCGAATGAAAGGCGCTAATCAGCGTGGGCGACACTTGCTTTCGAAGTAAAAAAAGATACTAGGTATTTTGATGATCTATCCAACTACATTTGGTCATCCTCTCGAATTTTCTCACGTTTTCAAAATAATGATTTTTCTTTCTTTATGAGTTTTCCCCAAGTGAAATGCTTGACTGGCTTCATCCATCAGTTTGTATCCTCATTGTACAAAATATGTAGGCTAACATTACTTTAACACATTTATTCATTATTAGATCCACAATGTGCAAAATCTATACTATTTGTGGTTGCAACTCAGTTGGCTTTCCTATGACATGCCATCCTCAATGAAACAGGTGGATCAGAGAACTTGCCATTCACAATCTGATCAAAAACAAACTTGTTTGCTGCTTCAGTGTAATGAACCCCATCCCAATTTACTCGAACTGACGGCTTATCGCACGACCCCACGAAAACCTCCCCACCATTAGCTTTGATTGTTCCTCCACAGGGTGCTTGAGGACTATAGTTGAACTCATCCTCACCATATCCACAGCACGCCACTAGTGGCTTCTCAAATCCTGAAATATATCGATCAACATATTCAATTAAAGCTAAAGACTAATACAAGCAAGATTAGTCGGGTGCCGCAATCCCACAATCCCAAAAAAATTAAGGGAATATAATGCAGCTACTAAGATTTGAATCCACAACTGCCTTAGTTAGAGTTCTGATGCTCATATCTTTGTCATCACACCACACCTCTTGCGGGCCAAAATGCGATATAATTAAAGAAATTAGCAAGGGAAAATAAGTTTTGCTTACCATACTTGTGGGCTTGGCTTATGAGAGAGTATTTGACATTGTAAATATCCACATAAGTGATTGCTGCAAGGGGAAGATCTCTGCGTAGCTGAATGACAGCTTCTTTTAACTTGTCATTGTAAAGTTGAGAAAGATTGTTATAAGGAATTGCACAACCAGCACTATCAATTTGGGAAGGTGGGACTGCCAGGTTCACTAATAGATAAGGGAGGCATCCACTTGGATCAGTGTTTTGGATCCAAAATGACCTTCCCCCATCATTGTACACCGACTGCAGCATCCATTAAGGAATTGAAAAACAAATCAGCACTTCAAAATACACAATTTTGAATTTTTGAGAACTAATTAATACACAATGCCATTAACTGTAAAGCTTCAAGCATCAACAGTGAAGCCATTTTACTTGCTGAAGTTTTTATTAAAACAACGTTTTATACCATATTTTTTTAATAAATTTTTTGTAGATTTCTGATGACAATTGTATTGGAGCAGTTTCAACTGCATCCACTCAGTCAAGAATTGAATGGGTTTATTAACTGCCCATTTAATGCTTGAGTGATTTCGAAAATGGTAAAAAATAATGTTAACCCATGGTTAGCTCACACACATACACACACGTGCACGTGTCTCGTGCCAAGTGCTAAGTACGCCCCACAAAAGCGCCGCGCGCACTCGTGTGGTTCACTTTGCATAACACTTGTATTTTATTTTATATAGACTATGGTGCAAGAGTACATATATACTCTTTAAACTTGAAGTTTCTAACCAATGTGGGACTAAACATTTCTTTTGAAAATGTCCAACATTGCATATGCATGTTATAATTATAAGGATAACCTTCTAGTCACCTTATGTAATTGTTGCCTCACCTACTCGCTCTTCTTTGCCTCCCCTAACGGCCGACTCCTCTCTACTTCAGCTCGTCTTACCACATGTGAGTCATCAATCAGGCACCTTGTTGGAGATGTTGGGATAGTCCCACATGGACTACTTAGAAAGAAAAAGAAAGGTTTATAAGTGTGGAGTGGACACTCCATCTAGCCTTGGCATTTTGGAATGAACCTCACTTTCACTCTTATGACCCATACATAAAATTAGTAACTTTACTATCGCTTCAGTTCCATTAGCGGGGACTAATTACTAAGGTGCATTGAAAGTTTAGGTGCGAAAAGGTACCTTTACCGTAGCAGATAAATTCCCCACCATATAAGGAATCAAACCTCCGACTTCAGAAATAGACATGTTAGCAAACAGGGCTGCAGTCATGTCATTGTGGCCAATATCAAATGTATACAAAGCTCGAGAGTAGTAATCCTTCTTTGGCAGTAAGAAATCAAAAACCCCTCCTGTAAAGACAGCCACTTTAGCTAGTAAAACATCTTATTAAAATTTAATTATAGTGCTTTGGACTAAAAAAATCTAATTGTTAATCTAAAGTACGAACTCAATTAATTATAACAGGGAAATTGAATAAATGTACTTGAATAACATTTTTTTTTCACCTTTGTCATGGTTAAAGATGAAATGGGAGTCATTCCTGAGGCGAGTGAACTGAATGTACTGTAAATTTAGAGAGAAAGGACTGAATCCACCGAGTGGCAATACGTTTCGTTGTGGTAGGATCGTTGATGCCGCCGTAGCGAAGTTAACTCCATGGCTGAAGTTTGGTCGTAATGCATCAAGGTATGCATGCAGATATGTCAAGCCCAAGCCCTCCGCTGCAATATTGTTGTTGCAATTCAGAGAGAGGGGACTAAAATTGTGAAATGAATGTATTTTTACACTAATGATCAAGATATATAATTTATTTGATATCGTTAACAGATATGAGCAATTAATATAATTTGTGAAAGAGAGCTCCTAGAACAGTACCTATAAAATCAATTTTTTGAGTTTTCTCTCTTTGATTCAAGATCTTGAACCACCTCCGATCTTCTCTTTTGATCGGCGGTGGTTCCAATCTTTATCTCTCCTTATTTTATGTGTTCAATAAAGTGTTGGATCTACTTGTTGTGGTACATCTTCCTCAACGCTCATTTTTGGATCTGTGCGGCTATTGGGTTGGTCCTTATTTTAATTGTATTTTTAGGTAGTTTGTCTTCCCTTAGTTGAAAGTCTTGATTTTGTCTTCTCTTTGTCGAGAAGTTTTAGCTTTTCTTCTCCTTTTTGGAAAGTTTTTTTATTTGTTATGTGGTTCTAGCGATTGTTCGTGTATAATAATATGTTTCAATATTGTAGTAAAGCAGTCCCTGATTGTCAAACTGTTTCAATTTCACAATCACATTTACAGCCAAAGTAATGGCCATTCTTTTGAACAAATAAGATTAGTAAATCAATGTACTTTTTTGATTCTATGTATGGTCCTTTACCGAACCATTAATGATTAATAAAACTTTGATTTTTCTTCCAAAAAAAAAGTACCTATAAAATCGATTATGAGGCGTCCATCGGAAAATCTTCCAGCAGGTCGGCGAAAGAAAGTCTCTCCATTGGGTCTAGTTGGAGGTTGAAACGCCGCACCAAAGCCACCAGTGTCTGAATTCGAGTCTCCAAAGTTAAAAATAGCAGGAAAATCACAGTTGCTTGAAGCAGAAGCATAGTTCATGAACAGTAGAGGTACAAAATATAGGAGGAGAGCCATTTCATTGAGTAAATAAGTCGATAAGCCTCTCTTAGTACATGTGAATGAATTAGTAGATTATAACATGGATATATATAAAAGATTAGTCAATTTAAATAGAGAAAGGCCTCAAAAGTGGAGAAACTTGTCGTAATTATATGTATAATGTGTGATATTTTCTAATTGAAGATAAGACGTCTAGACTTGACTGAGTGATGAGTTTGTATAAAATTGTCTAATGAATTCTTCTAGTCACTGATGTAGGCCATATACCATGACCGTGGCATCATAAATTAAAGGACACATGTAATTAAGGCGTCTCTGTTTGTGTATTATTTCTTTGCATTTTTCTAGTCAGTGATGTAGGCCATATACAATGACCGTTAGCATCTCTTAGACACAAAACAGAAATGGAAATTCAAGAAATTGTTCTCAGCTTCTCTGATCATTTCAGAGAGTAGAGCTTCTATTTATATTCATAGAGTAACATAGGTAGATCACCGTTCAAATGTAAGATACAGATGTTACATACATCAACGACCTAACAAACATGACTCGAATATGTAAAATTACAATTGTGTCCTCACTCTTAAACATAAAACTAAACTCCTCTGTACTCAGTGATTTAGGCTTATCATGAATTAAAGGACACATGTAATTAACGCCCGTCTCTGTTTGTGTGTTATTTCTTTGCAATATAAGAGTATATATATACACAAATTCATAAGGGCTATATAACGGCTAGTTAACCGCTAGAAAATGGCTAAAAGAGTTTAGCCTATAATTAATTGATGAATACTTGGTTTCAAAAAAAAAAAAAAAAAAAAATGATGAATACAAAATGTAAGAATATAATATAAAAAGGAAAGTGTTTTAAAAAATATATAAAAAGGAAAGTGAAATATTCCCAAATATATCATCTAATACTCCCCTCAAGCTAGAGCATGTAGATTTAATATGCCCACCTTGTGATGCAATTTATAAAATTGATCTTTGCCCTAATGATTTAGTGAAGATGTCGACTACTTGATCATGAGATGAAATGGGAAGAAGTCGAAGTAGTCCTTGTTGAAGCTTCTCACGTACCACATGATAGTCTATCTCAATGTTTTTGTGCACTCGTGGGAGATGGGGTTAGCAGCAATATGTCGATGACTTGGTTGTCACAATAAATAATAGTTTTCATAGAAAATGAAATACTAAGATCTTGAAGTAATGTAGGAAGCCAAACAATTTCATGAGTTGTCATGGCAATTGAGAGGTATTTTGCTTCGGTGGAGGAATGAGATACAATATATTGCTTTTTACTTTTCCACGAAATTGCCTTGAACCAAGAAAAATGCAAAATCTCGTTGTTGAGCATCTTGTCATTGGACAACTTGCCTAATCTGATGCTAAGAGCTGCAATTAACTCTTAGATGATAGTAGAATATCTTGACTTGGAGTTTTCTTCAAATAACGCAACAAACAATTGGCAACATTAAAATGTGGTTTATGAGGTTGATTGCTAAATTGACTTAAAATATTAACCCTGAAAGCAATGTCTGGTCTTGTAATAGTGAGGTAGATAAGTCGACCAACTAGTCGGCGATAGATGGAAGGATTTGACAACATGTCACCACTCTAGTTGTCAAGTTTGAAGTGTCGTTCCATAGGAGTATCAACAATGTGACCGCTAGCGAGCCCATAATAATGGAGCAAATCTAACACATATTTTCGTTGACTCAAATAGATGCCTTCCTGGTGATCAAGCAACTTCAATTCCGAGGAAACATTTGAGTGTGCCTAAATCTTTAATGTGAAAATTGACTAAAGAGAAATCTTTTGACTTCAAGAATGACATCATGATTATTTCATGTAATCACAATGTCATCAACATAAATAAGAATAAAAAGACATAAAGAACCATTTTGCAATATTAAAAGTGAGTGATCAACATGTGATTGAATAAATCTAAAAGATAATAAAGTAGTTAAAAATTTTACAAACCAATTTCGAGATGCTTGTTTCAAACCATAAGTAGATTTATTTAATTTGCATTCTAAAATTTTCTCCCCCTTACGAGGATGTCCAGGTGGCAAGAGCATATAGACATCCTCATATAAATCACCATGTAAGAATGCATTTTGAATGTCTAATTGATGCAATGACCAATGCATTATTGCTGCTATAACTAATAATGTTCGCAAAGTTATCAATTTGGCAACAAGTGCAAATGTTTTATGGCAATCAATTTCTTCAGTTTGGGTGTACTCTTTGGTCACTAGATGCGCTTTGTAGCATTTTATGCTACCATCAGAATGGCATTTTATTTTATAAACCCACTTACTACCAATTGAATCTTGATTAGCGAGTAAAGAAACAAGAGACCAAGTGTTGCTAGTTTCTAATGCTTTAAGTTCAGTTTTCATTGCTTCTTGCCATTAAGGAATATGTTTAGCTTGAGAAAAACTAGTAGGTTCTTCAATAGAAGACAAATAATTAAGAAAAGAATATTGTGCATGAGAAAATTTATCATAAGATAAATAATTTTGCAAAGGAAAAATTATATTAGTTGATGATGAAGTTATTTGAGCATTATAACAATGATAATCCTTCAATTTTACTAATGGTTGTGATACTCATGATGTACGTCTTAGAGGAGGATCAACTTGCATTAAGTCTAAATTAGGTTCATTATTATTAACATGGACAATAAGTCTAGAAGGTGATATAATAGGAGAAGGAGGTGATTCATGAAGTGACACTTCATGTGTTGTAGATGGTTCATAATCAGTGGCTATAATTGGTGTGTTGGGAAATGTGCCCTAGGTCAATCCATTAACAGTCTTTATGAATACATTTTAGTTAATAAAATAGAGGATTTCATTTGTTGTTTATTATAATTGATTTGCATGTTTACATTATAATAAGATCCATGGGTATTTACAAAAATATCCTAACTGTCCTTAGTCGATTATTATACTGGGAACTATAATGAATTAAGACTAGTGTGAGTCTTGATTGATGATCATACGATGATCATACGTATAGGAATATGAATCAAGATTATGAGTACTTGTTAGGGAACAAAGTACTGGACCGACCTGCTATGAGAACATCACATGGATTAAGTCATAGTCGTTTCATGATAGGTATATTTTTCAGTCCTCTGACTTGAGATTACCAGAGACTTCAACATTAGGAATACAGTGATTTGACGCAATCAAACGTTGTCTTTAACCGGACAATTATAAAGGTTGTGATTGGTTACTGTGTGAATAATGTGGTGAAGTTGTGTAATCGAGACATAATTTGTCCCTCTCATATAAAGAGAGATATCTAGTGGATCCCTCGATGTGTTAGACTGTTAAAAGGCCTAATCTAAGTGAATTGATATTGATCAATGTCACTTAGATGTTTTTAGTCTACCTAGAAATCGAGACTAGTACGATTGAACATGTTGGATGACAATTCCATGCCTTAAGTTTGATCAAAAGGATATCGTGTGACAAAAGGATGTTATATACACTATTGATTAGGTTGTATCGATTTGATATTCATACAACTTGGGTAGTCATAATGTCTTGCTGGAGGCCGCTTATGACTTGTATACCAAAATGTGTTTTGGTACACTGCCAACGTTGTATGAGCCTATTGGGTCGCACACTAAGAATGGTTTTGCGAGATTTTAAGATGGTTCAGAAAAATGAATTTTATATGATAAAATTCATGACAGAAACGTCCTTGTAGTGTATTACACTTATACTTCTTTATGTAAGGGTATATGTGTAATTTACTTAACCGTCTATATACAAGGGTTGTATAAATAGACGCTTTGAGTTAGAATACAAGTATGAAAGATTAAAAGGCCAAAACTCTATTTTTGTTTTAAGAAACAACTTAGAGTTTTTGGTATGCTCTGGATCGTTTTGGAGAGAAACAAAAAGGTTTGGTAATCTCTCGAAGTTAGCACTTCAAATCTTGGCCGCCGTTCGTGTGTGGAATGCTGATAGAGGGCGTTCGTCATTGGCAGCGCCTTAGAGATCGATTAACCTCTAGAAAGGTACATTGCGACTGAGGTATGATTAAATTTTCATAGTTTAAACATGTTTTAATGAAATCAAATTCGGATCCTATTGGGGTTTTTCTCAAAATTGTTTTGTAATCTCTGCTGTGCATGAACCCCAAAACCCAACATGGTGATGGAATATCATTAATGGACGAGGAATCGTATGAATTAAAGGATTGACAAGGAAATACTGTCATGAAAACTGACATCACAACTAAGATAAATCTTTTGAGTTTGAATATCAAAATTTTTGTAGCCTTTTTGAGCAAAACGGTATCCAATAAAATTTTTAGGAAGTGCACGTTGATCAAATTTATGTTGGATATGGTATTACGACCAAAACATAAACAACCAAAAATGCGCAAATGTGAATATGTAGGTAATTTGTTAAACAATAATTCATAAGGAGTTTTTCCATTGAGTAATTTAGATGATGTCCTATTAATTAAATAAGTTGCGGCAAGAATATCACTCCAAAATTTTCAAGGTAACCTTGCTTGAAATGAAGTGCTCGTGTTGTCGTGCAACATGATGATGCTTGCGCTCAATTACACCATTTTGTTGAGGCGTGTAAGAACAAATATATTGATGAATAACACCAAGTGAAGCAAAAAAAATTAAAAAAATCCTAGACCATTATCACTATGTATTTGTTTAATAAAACATTAAATTAATTTTTAATGAAAAAAATTCAAAGATAAACAAATGCTTGAGATTTGTGTTGCATCAAATATACCCATGTGTGTGAGAACAATCATTTACGATAGTTAAAAAAATAGAGTGCACCAGTTATAGAAGATTCACTATATGGTCCACAAACATTTACATGAATTGAGTCAAAACAAGCAATAGACTGCATGTGACTAAAAGGTAAATGAGATTCTTGGCCAAAGGACATATTGTGCATGAATATTTATTTGAAAATGAAATATATATTAGAGTCTAAAGTAGAAAATTTTGGTGAAATGTCAGAATTCGGATGTCCAAGGTGCCAATGCCATAAATCCACATTATGAGAAATTGTAGCAAACAAAGTAAAAGGAATGACATTGGTATCAATAAAGACCATGAAGTTCCTTACCCACTCCAATCATTTTTTTGATAGTAGATCCTAAAATATACAATAGTTAGCAAAAAACTAAACAGAACAATTTAGATCTTTTGTAATCTTACTAATAGAAAGAAAATCAAATTTAAATGAAGGAACATATAACACATTATTAAGTGTTATGTTCTCAGTGATCTTACATGCTCCTATATGTGACATGGAGATTGTTGGACCAAATATCTTTGTTATACACCCCACTCGGGATTTTGCTAGCAAAAACAAAGTGAAATGGTTCTAACAAGTTTGTTTAGTGTTTTAGAGCTTCAAACTTTGTTAGGAATTTAAAGCTCAAAAGAAAAGTTGATTTATGCACAAGATCAAGTCAAAAGTGACAACATGAAGCAGAATAAGTTCAAGACTCGGCTCACACAAGGACACAAGGACCGAAAAGTCAAGGCAATCATTTGTATAGCTTTTGTAAGGTATATAAGTTCAATTCCTACAAGCCAAATGCATTAGAATCATGCATTCCATGAATTTCGATTCTTAAAGAACTTAAAGTTATGAATTTTAGGATTTTCAATTTCGTAAGTTTCTAAATGACTTAAATCATGCAAACATATTTTATAGCATGTATTTTAAGTTTACAAATTGTCAGAATTGATTTTGAATCCATCGATATGTGTTTAGACGGATTTTAGATTGACATTAAAATATTTGTAGAAAAACCTATATGTTTTTCATGAAATCAGATTTTTGATTTTGGGGTTTGTGAAATCATCCGAGATGTCTAGATATATTTTATGGACCTTACTAAACATGTATAAAGTGATTTCAAAGGTTTAGTAGAGTCGTAGGTCCATTAGGGGGTCATTTTATAAAGCCAAGAAATTAATTATTTTCAGGCCCCTATAAAAAATCTGTTCAGTGTGCTATGCATGAATCTATGAAAAAATTTGTCCAACGCACTAGCCATTTTCCCCAGCGCGCTATGCAAGAATCTGTAAAAGACAAAATTTGTCCAGCGCGCTAGACAGAAATCTAACAATTTTTTTAAAGTGTTAATCTGCACCTTTAATTTAAATTTGGGGATCATTCTAGCCCTTGGATCATATGTAATAGTCATATAGGTATAAAAGGGTTTGACCATATATCCAAACACCTAGAACACCAAAGCTACAACTTATTCTCCTACATTTTCAAAAATCCAAGTTTAATACATATTTGTGCTAGATTTTTTTTTATCAAATACACTTGATGATTCTCTGGAGCTATCGATTCGCCGATCAAGGCGACATGAGAGAGATATTCTAAGGCCTACAACTAGTACTCTAAAACTAATTTTCAGATTTCACACTTGGGGTTGTAAGTTTTCTTGATTTCATACTCTTTTTTGGGCTTAATCTATACTTTTAGTTTGAAGTATTGTTTGGAAATCATTTGTTATGTTCTTAAACACTTTTGTTTTGGGTTTTGCACTTAAATTTGATCTCTTTGAGGCTAAGACATATTTGAACAAGTTGTTGCTCTTAATCTTGATTTTTTGATAAAACCAATTGTTCATTTGAATTAAAACCACACACTTTTTCATTGATATTATTTTGCTAGTTTGTTGACTAAGTATTGCACATACTCACTGATTTTATTAACATCCTAGTAGGAGTTCATACTTGCATGCATAGAAGTGGTTTAGCTCTAGGTGGCTTGTAAAAATTGAACTTATTGCTACTTTACTTTGTAAAACAAAACTTTCATTGTATTTGAAAAGGATTTTGATTGTAAGACTTAGTGGGATCTAAGTCGAAAGGGAGGACCTAGTTGAGGCTGGACAAAAACCTTAGTTGAGGCCAGGTCGAGGAAAAATTCAAGTTGCAACTAGGTGGGGGAAATCCAAGTTGAGTCTAGGTGGTTTTATAAGACCTTATTAAGGTAAGACATCTTGTAAAATACCTAGTTAAGGCGGCATTCACTAAGTTTCTGGTTTAGAGACATTCACTTATTGGTAATATAAGTGGGGGAAGGGGGTTGAAAATCATAATCGAGGAGGTTAGGTAGTGGATGTAGATCGGTTGGATCGAACCACTATATATCGTGTGTCTCATTTCCATCTCTTATACCCCTTCTTGATTGTATTGCATAGATATTTGTTGTTGTTGGTGTGTGTGTGTGTGTGCTATTATTGTTATTTAGCATAAAGTTTCAAAAAGGTGATAACCTCTCGGTACACCCAATTCACCCCCCTCTTGGGTGACCTTCAGAGACACGATTGCCATATGGTAATTTGATTGGTGAACCATGATAAGGTTTTATATCATGTAAAGAATTAAAATCATGTGTCATATGATATGTACAACCAGAGTCAATAGCCCAATAGTAATAGAATGCAAAGAAATGTTAGAAGTCATTCCGGAAAAATGAACTAGATGGTGAGAAGTGAAATAAATGTTAGAAATCATGGAAGCATTAACCACCGCATTATCTACAGTAGTGACAATGAGCTACATTTAAACTTGCTTAGAATTGAAGATCTTCATTGATGAGTAGAATGATTATTGCTATGATACCATAATAATTTTGAGAAAGAAATGAGAGAATTCAATGTTGTGTATTATCCCTGTGATGAACCCTCTACTAATCTAGGGCATCACTCTGCCTAATCCAGTAATTAAACTATAATTCGGTCCGTAGGACTTAACTACATATATGTCAGCCTTTTTAACTTACTTGCCAACTTGATCGCATTCAGGATAAATAATATACTAAATCTACTAATTTCAATAACTTAAAGTTTGTTTATAATATTTTATAGTTAATTAGTTAGCGAAAGTCTTAACATAATTTTAATAGAAGTCTTAAAATTTCAAATGGAAACAATTTAATAATCCTGAATGAAGAAACCAGGAATAACGATCACAATATATATATATATATATATATATGAAATGTGGCGATCATATAAACAGTGTGATAGTCAAAAATCGAGGAACTAACGCTCAACCCAATATGTACAAACCACAGTACGAAAGAAATAATAAGTAAAATAAAAAAATATCAAAACCTACAGTGAGAGAGTAGTACCCTCCCCAAGCTCAAAAGTAGTCACCAATCTTCTCCTTGTCGAGTTTGCTACTCGACGGATCTGCATCCACCGTCATAAAAATGACGGTGAGTACAAAAGTATAACTGTAATTCCCAAATGACTTATTTACTCACATTTCCAAAAATAAATGAATGGTATTTAAAAGAATCATAGTAGCCAAAGAATGCTCTAAATTAACATGGTAGAAAATACCGAAAGCACAAATGAAACTGACATAGGTTAAGTAGTCTGATCTAGGTTCGGTCGGCGGTGAAACCTATCACTCAGCCTTTTCCACTATTTCTATGGAGATGTGCTCTACATAGCATCATTTCTAATAACCTCAAATAGTGGAGTTGTGCTCTACGCATATAAATAATTTATCACAAATCTCGCCAAACACCATGGTTCATTACGCCCTGAGCCGCGTGAGTATAGTGGAGAGTGCCGACATCTCCGAGGTCCCGTGACCCCGTGAGCCGCCCACTATATAATGTGCAATGAACCCTAGATTCTAGCACTACTTTTAAAGTCAATAAAAGACTCGGAAAAGGAAATCAAAAATAGAAATGCTACAAAGCGTAAATAGATTGAGAGTACAAGTTTCTAACACAATTATAAACTCAGCTAATCCTAATAGCATGCTATTTGTAAGTCAAATATCAAATAACCAAAAGGCAGACATATGTGTATGGAAAGAATAAATGAATTTCAAGGAAATGGATATCATGATAGCAAGTCTCAATATGAAGAGATTCCACAACAATTCATGATAATCAGAATACAAGGCAAAATATAGTCAATTAGAGTAATCAACAATAGTAGAATAGAAAGGAAATGAAAATAAATAATTCAAGTGGTATTACTCACAATTCACAAAATTTCCAAGGCAATCCGGCCTCCTGATACCCTGACTCGTGCACTTAAACTCTCGAGAATTCCCTTTAGTTCATGAAGTTCATTTTATATCATTTTAATTGATTTGAAGCCACATTAAGTGGATTTATAATATTAAACCAAAAATTAGAATTTTATTCTAATTTTTAATTGTGGCACATTTTTTGGGTAACACGAGGGTGCCAAATGTCTGAAAAGTCCCAAAAACCAATTTTCTATCTTTTTCCCAATTTCTTATTCCTTAAATTTCTAGCTAATTTATGTAATATATATATATTTAAAACTATTTCTTTTTTTGGGGTTGGATCGGGTCCAACGAGCCAGCCCAGCCCGATCCAAGGATCGCACACACCCTCCCCTAGCTCCTCACTGTTCATTTTCTTCTCTTTTTTTTGTTATGAGAACACCTCTGATTTATGAGACTTTAGATAATGTCCCAAGTAAATTTAGATTTCAAAAACAACATCATTTAATAAGCTTGAAATTAACAAAAATTGAAATCATACAAAAACCATATTTTTGAGCAAAACTTGCAAAAATGGGACTTGGGGTTTGAAATCAAAGCTTAGTAATGCTTCAAAATAAACATTTAAACACCTTCATGTGACTAAAACAGAAAATCCCTTTGATTTCTTATCTATATGCATGAATGAAAGACTTGGAGAGTTGAAGAAACAATACTTAAGTTAGGACTTAGCTCTCCTATGTTGAGAAATGGAATTGTTGATGAGTTTGAACTCAACTCCTCTAGATTTCCAGCAAGAGTTTGCTCTGAATTTTTCCAGCTCTAAAACATGCATTATGAAGCACTAAAGATGAAGGTGGGTTTATATAGTTAGTGGTTTTGATCTCATGTGTTCCACATATCTTTAGGTGGATCCAAAGTCCCACATTGACTCCTATACTCCACTAAAATCCAGTTAGGTGACACACATGTATGACACAAGTGTATGGGAGTGTGTGCTAGCACATATCCCGAGGTAAGTCTTATGGTTGTTGATTTTTCATTCCAATTATATAGGACTCTAATTTGATTTACAATAATATAAATGCAACCATTGGATTAAAATTAATTCCATTATGTATATGACATTCAATAAATTCATATCAAAATTAGAAAAGACTCACCAAAGCACCAACTATCCGGTTCCCAGACTTGCACGCCACGCGAGGTGTGTACCCGCTTCGCGTATCGATGCCTATAACTGCCAGAACCGACTTAATTAGTCTACACATATACACAACACTAGTCATACATCACGAAAATGTAAAATATACCTCGGCCACATGCCTCAGTCGGTATGCGCACCTCACGCACGATCCCACGTCATGGGTCGGTGATCCTAATTAAAGGATTAATCAAGGGTTAGGAATTTGGGCCGTGACAAATATTCCCAACAAAATGAAATTTTGTCCTCGAAATTTAACTCAAGTTAAGGTTATACCTGACTCGAAAAGGTACGGGAAATGGTCGCGCATGTAGTCTTCCTGCTCCCAAGCGAGTTCCGAGTCGCTATGGAACTGCCACTTGATGAGCACCTTAGGGATATACTTGTTCCTCATCTATTGTACCTTTCGATCTAGGGTTTGGATTGGTTGCTCCTTATATGATATATCCTCGCTCAGGTCGATTTGACCTAAGTCAACCGTCGGTCGTGCGCTTGCTTTCGACTCAGCCAGTCAAAGCATTGAAATATGAAAGACCGGATGAACGCCTAACATCTGCGGAGGAAACTTTAACTCGTACGCAACCTTCCCAACTCGTTTCCCAATCCTAAAAGGATCGATGAAACACGGTGCATGCTTGCCCTTCAATCCAAACCTTTGAAGACCTTTCGAAGGAAAACCATAAGATACACATAGGCTCCCTCGGGATAAGTAAGATCACTGTGGTACCCGTTTGCGTACTTTTTTTTGTCTCTCTTAGGCTCCCTTAAGTCTCAGATGAATGTCATACTTTCTCCATGTGGTCAAAAATAATCTCAGGCCCCACTAGTTCCCTGTCATCTGGCTCAGTCCAACACGATGGCGAGGGACATGGTCTGCCATATAAAGCCTCAAACGACGCCATCTCGATGCTAGCCTAATAATTTTTGTTGTATGCAAACTCACATAATGGCAAATACTCCCCCCAAGATCCAAGAAATTCTAACACATAAGCCCGCAACATGTCCTCGAAGACCTGAGGGTGAAATGTTGTACTGAACTAAAGGCGCGTACGATACTACTCCTGCATACTCTGCCACATCCGGGATGTATAGGTAGCATCTCTATCTGACGTAATTGTCAACGGTACTCCATGAAACTGATGATCTCTCTCGAACAATACACTCAACTGATCAAAAGAATAATGTGAAGTAGTCGGTAGAAAGTGAGCAAACTTCGTCAGTTAGTCAACTATAACCCATATCGAATCGTGCTTCCTATTAGTCCTTGGAAGTCATCTTACAAAATCCATGGAAATGTCTTCCCACTTCCACTATGGAATGGGAAGCGGCTTTTAACAATTCTTCAGGTCTACGATGCTTAGACTTCACTGCTAGCAAATCCTACAATTCCTAATGTAGTCAGATATGTCCGCCTTCATCCCAGGCCACCAAAAGTGTCGCTGCATGTCGTGGTACATCTTAGTTCTACCTGGATGAACGGTGAAACTTGAATAGTGCGATCTGAAGAATCTCATCTCTTATCTCTAGTACCTAGGTATCCACAAGGTACCTCTATACCTTAAACACTGATCCGATGTCTCTGTCAAATCCACATAATCTGAACTCTGCACTAACTCGTTGAATAGCTGGTATGACCTGTCGGTCCTCTAATACTCTGTGTAGACACGATCTCTACTCTCATTTGCATGCAAATCATGACTCGTGTGTCGGTAGGAACATCTGACTGACTCACTGTCGCTGCTGCCTTGAGTAATCCATACTCATGCGTCATGTGACAACTGACAATCTTGGCATCTCTAGTCGATCTTTACTCAGTGCGTTGGCGACTACGTTCACTTTTCCTGGGTGATACTCTAGGGAAAAGTCATAGTCCTTCAAGAACTCTAACCATCTGCACTGTCTCATATTCAGCTCTTTTTGTGTGAAGAGATACTTCAAACTTTTGTGGTTAGTGAAGAGTGTGAATCTCTCTCCATATAGATGGTGTCTTCATACCTTTAACGCAAATACGACCACTGCTAACTCTAGATCATGTGTCGAGTAATTCTTCTCATGTATCTTCAACTGTCTCAAAGCGTAAGCAATAACTCCTCTGCCCTGCATTAACACGCAACCAAGAACCGTATGAGAAACATCGGTCTAAAGTAGGAATCCATGTCCAACCTCTGGCAGTATCAATACCGGTGTAGTCATCAACAACCTCTTCAACTACTTAAATGCACATTTGCATTCCTCAGACCACTCAAATGCAACGCCTTTCTATGTCAGCCTAGTCATCGATGAAGCGATCTTCGAGAAATCCTTTACGAACCTACGATAATAGCCTGTTAACCCTAAACAACTCCTGATCTATGTCACTGACGTCGACCAATCCATAATTGCCTGAATCTTGGCCGAATCTACCGCAATCCCTGCTGCCCCAACAACGTGACCCAGAAACTTGACCTTTGCCAGTCGGAATTCACACTTGTTGAACTTGGCGTATAATCGATGCTTCCTCAAAGTCTGCAACATCTCCCTGAAGTGCTGCTCGTGATCCTCGCGTGTCCTCGAATAGATCAAAATGTCATCGATGAAGACTATCATGAATCGGTCAAGAAACAACCAAAATACTCGGTGTATGAGGTTCATAAACATGGTGGGGACGTTGGTCAGCCCGAACGACATGACCGTAAACTGGTAGTGTCCATATCAGGTGTTAAACGTTGTCTTGGACCTATCTTCGTCCTTGATCCTAAGCTGATGATACCTTAATCTCAGGTCTATCTTGGAGAAAAACTGTGCTCCTTTCAACTGCTCAAATAGATCATCAATCCTCGATAGCAGGTACTTGTTCTTAACTATGGCCTTTTCAGTTGCCTGTAGTCGATGCACAGTCGTAGAATACCATCCTTATTCTTTAAAAAGAGTATTGGCGCTCCCCATAGCGATATAAAAGGTGTAATAAATCTTTCTCCCTTATATCCTTAAGCTGAGGCCTCAACTCCTCTAACTCCTTCGGGGCCATACGGTTAAGTTGTAATGGCCCGTTATTTATTAACGCCGTTATTTTAATTATTTCAGATTAGGACACCAATTCGAACGACACGTGGACGCCGCAGATAGGCTAGGCATGACTCGCACCTAGGTATTGACTGTGTATTGGTGTTTTATGGGGTTCTGTGATGTATTAATATTATTATTATTATGATGCATTATTCATCACATGGTGTGTATCTATATTTACTTGTCGGGCGAGTGTGAGCGTCGGGGTTCCGTTTCGTAGAATGTGCTAATGCGAGGGTTCGAAGTCTGTGAGGCCGGGTGTTGGGGTTTAATTAGATTTAATCAATATAGCATGACTAAGGTTAAAAATTGATTTAATTTTAAATATAACTTTAGGCTAAAAATCAATTAGGTACACTAAGTGTGGGACTGCCTCGGGAAGCGTCGGACGCGGGGCGCGGGGAGCCGGGTAGTCGAGAAGTTAATGTGACCCTAGTTACTATTTTATGGGATTTATTTGAGGGCTTGGATAGGGTATATAAGTTAAATCAATGGAAATTAATCAAGTCCTATAGTTTGAACTGGAATAATAAGTGCACCTAGGATTGTCCTCGAGATACACAACAGAGAGATTCAAGATAGATTGTGTTAGGATAAGGTGTACAAGATTTGTATGACACAAGCAGATTAGGGATCATCCGATTAGCCTCGAGATGCGTGTGCACATTCGATTGGAACAAACAATATATATAAATAGCATTTTGATCGGTGGAGACATGCAAAGAATGAGAAATTCTCAAAATTTTTGTAAGAATCTGAGGGAGAAAAACTGGAGTTTATGAGAGAATTCGTGTGAGGGAGATTTCAAAAAGGCATCCAACCACAATTTCAGGTAATCTACTCACCCAAGTTCTTGAATTTTCCTGAAAAATGGGTTTTGTTTGGGTTTGGAGTGAAGTTCAGATTTTTGAAGGAATTTTCCACTGTATTTTTAAAAATTGATGTTCATGAGGTTGGTTTTGTTGATTTGGATCAAATATGTGAGGAATTGGAATGATTTAGATTAAATTTGTTTTAGGACGTGTATGTGTGATCCATTGATTTTGGGGTTTAAATCGTGTTAAATCTTTGTTTTAATGATGTATTTGAGGTAATTGAGATATTGTAAGTTGATAATTACATTGAGTGGTTGGAAAAACCCCGAAAACCAGAAATTCTTTTCTTGAAATTTTGGATTGCGTGCAATTAACGCGCGAGGTAATGAACACTAGCACGCTAATCACGCTGGGGAAGATGATGAATAGTGCCAAAGATCAATTAGTGCACTAATCAATCTGACTAGCGTGCTAATACCCCGCTGAACCTTAAATAAAATATGAAATCGAGCTTAACTGATTATAAATCCATTTAATTAACCAATAAATCTCGAAATTAGGTCTCAGGAGTCACGGGACAGTAGTTGGAGTCAGGGACTAGTTGGGGGTCGGACCGGGGGAATTTTTGGGATTTTTAGTGCGGTTTGAGATACGTTAAACCCAACTGAACACCACTACTGCATTTACTTATGGTTATTTCATTTGAGCTGTAAATTATTGATAATCTACGAGTCTATTCTTACTGGGATGATTGAGTTTTCCCGTCTATGTATTCGGGAGAGTTGTGTGGTCGCTTGCTAGGTGTGTAGTCTAGGACACAGTTGTAGGGTCAATGGTGTAGGCCACGACAGGGCTCCTGGTCCTCAATACACATCTTGGATAGCTGGTTCACACCCATTTATATATCTTTGTGTTCATATTCATGCGATGAGCTTTGAGCAGTTGTCTGCATTTCTCCTTCTTTCCGCATGTTTATTTAACACTATTTATTGATTTCCATTTACATTCTTAAATTATGATGCACGGTGGTTTTCCTTGGGATTTTACTTACTAGACTCGTCATCTGCCTTTTGTGATGGCTGAGTGCAGATCCTAGTACTAGCAAGGGTAGGGGATTCTTGGTGATTACATCTGACTTATCTACGTCGAGGCCTACTGGTACGTGTGTAGCTAGTTATAGTTGATATTTTGTATTATCTTTTGGGATTGGGAGACTATGTTTCACACATGTACTTGTATATATACTATTATAGTTGATCGCCTATATGCACAATATTGCCGGGATTTCCACTATAGGCTGAATATTAAAACTTTATATGTTATTTTGAAAATGTCAAGACTTCCGCTGTTATTATTTATAAATGTTAATTAACTTATTGTTAAATCTAAAACCATATGTAAACTAACAATCAATTGACAAGACACGCTAAGGTGTTAGATAAATGAGGAGTATGAGTAACGTGGCAGAGGCTTCAGGTGGTGAGGCAGGGAAGTGGCTGACCACGGGGCGGCCTCGGTAGTTGGGGCCGTTACAATTTGGTATCAGAGCGAGAGTTTCGAGGAACTTTGGGATAAAACTTGTCAAGAGCATAAATTTTAAAATAATTAGATGTGAAAACCGATGAATTGCCTAGAACTTTTAGTTGGGAAGCAATGGAAGCGGGTAGAATTAGGATTGTTATGTGATATATGTATTGTTGTATATATATATATACTATACGCATACGTATATTGGGAATTGATTGGACACGAAAATCGATAAAAACCATTTGGACGGATAGACTCCTACACCCATCCCTCCGACTACTCAGTAGGAGGTTGGGGAGACTAGTGATCACACCACTAGAGAGGTAGCTGATTTGCGGACCATGGTGCATAGAGTTATGGATCAGCAGTTATTGTAGCAGGCACAGATGGTAAAACTTATGGAGTTTATACGAGGCTCGAGGATACCTGCAGTGGCACCGACTACGGAGTTAGTTACACCTACCACTCCAGCCGTGTTAGCACCAATAGTTGACACACAGGCAGCAGGGACTAAGACATTGATAGAGAGGGCTGAGCCTGTGGTGGTACCAGCAGATCACTAGCGAGGTGACGCCTACTACTACAAAGAGTAGCAGGTAGTTGTTTCGACAGCTAGGAGTATGATGTTAGAGGCGTGTGAAGATGGTGAAGGATTTTATGAGGTTCAACTCCACTTACTTTATTGTGGTCAGTGATCCAGAGGTTGCGGGACGTTGGTTGATGACGCATCGGCGCCTACATCAATTGTTAGAGGTACTAGAGGCAGATCAGGCGCGTATTTCAGGGTACTATTTGAGAGGCCATGCAGTAGTGTGGTGGATGACTTACACCTACACTCATTCTGTACCATTTACGTAGGCAGAGTTTCGACAGTTGTTTCTGTATGAGTATATTCCCATCGAGGTGCAGTTGAGGCTTAGAGAGCAGTTTCTGGCATTGAGACAGGGTACCATGATAGTATCACAGTACATGGATAGATTCCGATACCTTATGATGTATGCCATGGACATGGCAAACACTGAGAGACTCCAGATCTACTATTTCATCAGGAGGATTAGATGAGAGGATTAGTGGTGTGATTGTGGCGAGTGGAGCCGAGACGGTACAGGCTATTTATGATAAAGCATTGGCTCGCGAGACATATCTATGGCATAGGGATGAGTTGATGGATAGTTCTGGGTAGAGTTCTCGGTCTGATCAAAGGCCAAAGAGAAAGAGGGATGAGTCTGATCGATAGGCAGGATAGGGTCGACAAGATAAAGGCGTCTTGAGCAGCAAGCAGAGAGGAGATAAGAGGCAGGTGGTGTATGCTACTACATCTGCACCTATCGAGCAGCAGTGACAGCAGCTGCAACAGCGGTACCAGGATAGGGATCAGGGTGGCCGTGATAGGGGTAAGAGGGACTGGGTCAGGGTCAGAGATTTGATGATAGGCAGACCGGGAGGCGAGAGACGCGCAGATGTTTTAGGTGCGGTCAGAGGGACATTTGAGGTTTGAGTGCAGAGCACCATCGCCACGACGGGAGCAGGGTCCGAATAGGGACAGAGTGCATGGAGTGGCCCAGCCAGACACATGAGCTACCAGGCAACTAGTTGAGGGTACGTTATCTATTCATAGTAAACTCATACATGCCATGTTTAATTCGGGTAGTACGTTATCTTTTATTGTTGGATACTTAGTTGGGGAGTTAGGGTTAGTCACACACACACTGGAGACCCATCTTGTCCTCAACATGGCTGCTGGGGATAAGATTTACCCTAACCGAATAGTTCGGAACGTCATGATTGAGGTTGTCAAACACCACTTGCTAGCTGATCTATGAGTTATGGAGCACCTAAAGTTCAACGCACTCTTTGGGATGGACTGGCTGTCACTTACCATGCACGGATAAACTGTTTCGGGAAGAGGGTAGAGTTTAGTATATCGGGTTTGCCAGATTTTTCATTGAGCGGGATCGCGTCTGAGTTACCTATTACGAGGGGTAGATTAGCAATTACTTAAGAGATGGATGAGTTTGCAACGATTGTTGAGCTCGAGACTGGAGTACCTGTTAGGATTGAGGACGTACCAGTAGTCGAGATTTTGCCGACGTCTTTCCAGATGATTTACATGGATTACCTCCACCTCGAGCAATAGAGTTTATTATAGAGTTGATAGCAGGGACATAACCTATATCTAGCAGACCTTACCGGATGTTATCGATGGAGTAAGAGGAGGTCAGGAGACAACTAGAAGACTTGTTGGCGAAGGGATTCATTCATCCTAGTATGTCACCGTGGGGAGCACCAGTGTTATTTATGAGGAAGAAGGATGGATCGATGAGGATGTGTGTAGACTACTGGAAGCTGAATCAGGTAACAATCAAGAATCGTTACCCACTTCCAAGGATCGACGATCTGTTTGACTAGGTGACGGGTGCATAGTTCTTCTCGAAGATCGACTTATGCTCGGGATATCACCAGTTGCGAATTCGAGAAGAGGACATCAAGAATACTGCTTTCAGTACCAGATACGGGTTGTTCGAGTTTACGGTGTTACCGTTTGGGTTGACGAATGCTCCGATAGTTTTTATGGATCTGATGCACCGAGTGCTGAGATCCTACTTGGACACATATATGATAGTATTCATCGATGACATATTGATATACAGTCGGACGCGAGAGGATCACGAGAGTCATCTTTGATCAATCGACGACGTTGAGGGAGCATAGACTATATGCGAAATTCAATAAGTATGAATTTTGGATGAGAGAAGTGAAATTTCTGGGACATGTTATCAGCGGTTAGGGCATATCTGTTGAGGGAGATAAGATTAGAGTTGTGATTCATTGGAAGACACTAGAGACTATTTCTGAGATACGGAGTTTCTTGGGTTTAGTAGGATACTACTGTCGATTTGTACAGGATTTCTCCACGATTGCAGACCGATGATGAGGTTGACGAAAAGGATGTTCCTTTTGAATGGCCTGAAGAGTGTGAGCGGGCATTTCTGGAGTTGAAGAAGTGATTGATTTCTGCACCAGTGTTAACATTACCTGAGCCAGGGAAGAGTTTGACAGTTTACACTAATGCTTAGAGAACTGAACTGGGATGTGTTCTGATGTAGGAGGGACGACCAATGGCTTACTTATCCAAGCTATTGCGACCACATGAGTGTAACTGCCCCGTACACGATTTGGAGTTAGTGACAGTTGTGTTTGTGTTGAAGGCTTGGAGACACTACCTGTATGGAGAGAAGTTTGTCCTTTACACTGATCATCAGAGTCTACGCTCCTCTTCACACAACGAGATCTTAATATGCGTCAGAGGAGATGGTTAGAGTTGTAGAAAGACTATGACTTCACGATTGAGTATCCTCTTGGTAAGGCCAATGTAATGGCAGATGCTTTGAGTAGATGCGGAGTTGATAGTCAGACCGGTGCGTGACTTATGGGACTGTTGGAGGCAACATCAGTTATGAGCATGTCAGACATTGCAGCTACGCACGATGTTAAGATTTTTGTCAGATGAGAGCACCGATAGTGTCACTACAGCGGGTATCGAAGTGTTAGAGGGCTGATGGGCTTTATGAGCGGTTTAGTGGATTGGCACGGGATCCTGAGTGCACTGATTGGACAGAGACGACGGATCGATGTTTACGGCACAGAGGTCGACTGTGGATACCAGCTGTGTCAGAGATCAGAAATAGTATATTAGAGGATGCTCACAGGTCACGCTATATAGTTCATCTGGGCAGAACCAAGATGTACCACGATTTACGGCTATTATTTTGGTGGCCTGGGATGAAAGCTGATGTGGGAGAGTACGTTTGGGGGTGTCATATATGTCAACATGTAAAGGCGGAGCATAGGCGACCAGGTGGATTACTGCAGCCGTTACCCATTCTTTAGTGGAAGTGGGAACACCTTACCATGGATTTTGTTAGTGGATTACCCAAACGTCCAGGCGACACGATGCGATTTGGGTAGTGATTGACAAACTAACAAATCGGCTCACTTCATACAAGTTTCGATGGGATACACGTTTCCTTAGTTGAGCAGACTATTCGAGCAGGAGATTGTAAGATTGCATGGGGTGCTGATCTCCATAGTATCCGACAGGGATCCCTGGTTCACTTTGAGGTTTTGGGAGCGATGTAGGAGTAGTTTGGCACTAGGTTACAGTTCAGCACGGCTTATCATCCTCAGACAGATGGCCAGTCAAAGAGACTGATACGTATTTTAGAAGATATGTTGAGGGCTTGCATTCTGCAGTTTGGAGGTTCGTGGGAGGACTATTTACCACTGTGTGAGTTTGCCTACAATAACAGCTATTAGGCTAGTATCGAGATGCTACCATTTGAAGCACTATATGGGAGGCCCTGCAGGTCACTAGCATGTTGGGCAGAGCCAGAGGATACAGTTACGATAGGGCCAGAGATAGTTGTTGATCACACAAAGAAGATTCGACAAATTCTCCAGAGGCTTCGAGCAATACAGACAGACATAAGAAATACGCCGATAGGTACCATGAGAGTCTGAGCTATGTGGTTGGCAATATGTTTTATCTGAAGGTTTCTCATTGGACAGGCCAGCAGAGGTTTGGGGTCAAGGGGAAACTGGCGCCAAGATTCATTGAACCTTACCGAGTCGTAGAGAGGGTTGGCAGTGTGGCGTACAGATTAGACCTACCAGAGGAGTTAGCAGGGATTCATCCTACCTTCCATATCTTGATGTTGTGATTGGTTAGGATAGGGCCACGACCCATGGTTGATGTGCAATATGTTGATATCCAGCCTCGACAAAACTTACGAGGAACGACCATTGGCAGTTTTAGATCATAAGATCCAGACTCTCAGGAATAGGGAGATATCCAAAGTACTAGTACGGTGGCAAAGTATCACGGTACTGAGGGACTTACTTGGGAGTTGAAGTGACCATGCGAGAGTGTTATCTCTAGCTATTTATGGGTATGTTTCGACTAACTCAAATTTTGGAGACAAAATTTCTTTTAGTTGGGAAGAATTGTAATGACCCGTTATTTATTAACGTCGTTATTTTAATTATTTCAGATTAGGACGCCAGCTCAGACGACACGTGGATGCCAGGATAGGCTAGGCATGAACCACACTAAGTATTGACTGTGTATTGGTGTTTTACTGGGTTATGTGATGTATTATTATTATTATTATTATATGTATTATTCATCATAAGTGTGTATCTATATTTACTTGTCGGGCAAGTGTGAGCGCCGGGGTTTTGTTTCGTAGAATGCGCCAACGGGATGGTTCGGTAGCTATGAGGCCGGGCGTTGGTGTTTAATTAGATTTAATCAATATAGCATGACTAAGGTTAAGAATTGATTTAATGGGATTTAAATATAACTTTAGGCTAAAAATCAATTAGGTACACTAAGTGTGGGATCGCCTCGGGAAGCGTGCTGGACACGGGTCACGGGAGCCGGGTAGTTGGGAAGTTAATGTAACCCTAGTTACCATTTTATGGGATTTATTTGAGGGCTTGGATAGGGTATATAAGTTAAATAAATGGAAATTAATCAAGTCCTATAGTTTGAATTGGAATAATCAGTACACCTAGGATTGTCCTCGAGATGCCCAACAGGGAGATTCAAGATAGATTGTATTAGGATAAGGTGTACAGGATTTGTGTGACACAAGCAAATCAGGGATCGTCCAATTAGCCTCGAGATGCATGCGCACATCTGATTGGAACAAACAGTATAAATAGCATTTTGATCGGTGGAGACATGCAAAGAATGAGAAATTCTCAAAATTTTTGTGAGAATCTGATGGAGAAGAACTTGAGTTTATGAGAGAATTCGTGTGAGGGAGATTTCAAGAAGGCATCCAACTACGAATTTCAAGTAATCTACTCACCCAAGTTCTTGAATTTTCTTGAAAATGGGTTTTATTAAGATTTGGAGTGAAGTTCGGATTTTTGAAGGAATTTATCATTGCATTTTTAAGATTTGATGTTCATGAGGTTGGTTTTGTTGATTTGGATCAAATATGTGAGGAATTGGAGTGATTTAGATTAAATTTATTTTTGGACGTGTATGTGTGATCCATTGAATTTGGGGTTTAAATCATGTTAAATCTGTGTTTTAGTGATGTATTTGAGGTAATTGAGATATCGTGAGTTGATAATTACATTGAGTGGTTGGGAAAACCACCAAAAACCAGAAATTCGTTTCTGAAAATTCTGGGCAGCGTGCAATTAGTGCACTAGGTGATGAACACTAGCGTGCTAATCATGCTGGGGAAGATGGTGAACAGTGCCAAAGATCAATTAGCACGCTAATCGATTTGACTAGCACGCTAATACCCCCGAACCTTAAATAAAATATGAAATCGAGCATAACTGATTATAAATCCATTTAATTACCTAATAAACCTCAAAATTAGGTCTTAGGAGTCATGGGATAGTAGTTGGAGTTAGGGACTAGTGGGGGGTCGGACCGGGGGAATTTTTGGGATTTTTAGCTCGATTTGAGGTACATAAAATCCAACTGAACACCACTACTGCATTTACTTATGGTTATTTCATTTGAGCTGTAAATTATTGATAATCTACGAGTCCATTCTTACTGGGACGGTTGAGTTTTCCCGTCTATGTATCTGGGGGGTTGTGTGGTCACTTGTTGGGTGTGTGATCTAGGATACAGTTGTAGGGTCAATGGTGTAGGCCACGAAAGGGCTCCTAGTCCTCAATACACATCTTGGATAGATGGTTCACACCCATTTGTATATCTTTGTGTTCATATTCATGCGATGAGTTTGAGCAGTTGTCTGCATTTCTCATTTTTTCCGCATGTTTATTTAACACTATTTATTGATTTTCATTTACATTCTTAAATTATGATGCACGGTGGTTTTCCTTGGGATTTTACTTACTGGACTCGTCATTTGCCTTTTGTGATGGTTGAGTGCAAATCCTAGTACTAGTAAGGGTAAGGGGATTCTTGGGGATTACATCTGACTTATCTACGCCGAGGCCTGTTGGTACGTGTATAACTAGTTATAGTTGATATTTTGTATTATCTTTTGGGGTTGGGAGACTATATTTCACAACTGCACTTGTATATATACTGTTATAGTTGATCGCCTATATGCATAGTATTGCCGGGATTTCCACTATAGTCTGAATATTAAAACTTTATATGTTATTTTGAAAATGTTAAGACTTCCACTGTTATTAGTTATAAATGTTAATTAGCTTATTGTTAAATCTAAAACCATATGTAAACTAACCAATCAATTGACAAGACACGCCAAGGTGTCAGACAAGTGAGGAGTATGAGTAACGTGGCAGAGGCTTCAAGTGCTGAGGCAGGGAAGTGGCTGACCACGGGGCGGCCTTGGTATTTGGAGCCATCACATAGGTGGTATCGCGATCGATTTGGTGCCGTTACTAGGTCGATGATGAATTCTACCTCTCGTTACGGTGGTAGTCCAGGAAAATCCTCTAGGAAAATGTCGAAAAACTCTCTAATGATTGGTATGTCCTTAAGTCAGGGTCCCTGACTCTCTGCTATGATGTATAAGGCTACTAGGGTCTCTATCTCTCTACTAGATGCTAGTCGACCTCTCGTGGTACCGACCCTCAGTGTACTACCGCTATGAATGAATGTCGGATGCCCTAGGATCTCGAATATCACTGCCTTGCGGTAGTAGTCGATATGCGCGTGATATGTAGCTAGCCAGTCCATCCGTAATAATGTGTCGAACTCCAAGAACTCGAGTACTTTGAAATTTGTAGGTAACTCCACCTCGTCTATCTCTACCTGACTTTCCTTTATTAGGCTATTAGGATAAACCCTATCCCCGGTTGCGACACTCAAAATCAAATGAACCCTAAGGCTAACCGGTATCAATCCTAAAGATAAACGAAATGGTAGAACCAGAATAAAAAAGTACATACGAATCTTTACCAGAAATAGAAACTGTACCTTCGATGAGTCCTAGCATTGGCGTCTGATTAAGCCACCATATGGGCTCCTTTTCGGCCTCACTATGGGTACACGACGGCTAACTATGGTCCACATTTGTGGCATATGACCTGCCTACGCTGCTCAATCTGCTACTGCCCTTGATCCTGTGTCGGCCTCTGTCCCTGACCCTGTGTCGGTTGCTGTCCCTGACGGGGTCCCTCTCGACCTCTACCTCAGACTCGACCACCATGCTGTCTCTGTCGTAGTGTTGGCGGTGTCATATGTGCAGATCTCACTGGTGGTGCTGGAAGCGCCGGCTTGACTGGTGGTGGTTGCAAGGAGCGCGTACCACCTGAACTTGACGCTGAGGTGTAGTATGAAGTGTAGGGGTGGCTGATATGCACGGTACGGACATCCCTGACTCTTAGAAACCTCTGCTCCATCTCCTCTGACCCTTGTACCTATGTCGTCTCCTCTCATACTCTGCTAACTGATCAAAGGACAAAGTTTAACTCAAAGTAGTCTCGTCAACAACCTTACACAGGTAGTAGGTCTCGTGTGAGAGTGCACACTCATATATCTCATCGAGTGTCCTAGCGCCCGTACTGACTACTTAATAGTCAATATTAGCCCTTAGGCTAACCCCAAAATGATACATGTCCTCCATCTCATCTAAGACTAAATCCCCAGAGAACTGTCTCAGATATCCATATCTATCCGGTACTCCATAACTAATTCATCTGCCTCCTACCTCAAGTTCATGAACTCTCTCCTCAACCTCATCATCACTGTAGGCGGGAAGTTTCGCTGATAAAACTTGTCCTTGAAGGCCTTTCATGACTCAAAGTCTCCATCAACATCTATGGTTGTGCGCCACATAGATGTCAACATCCTTCTGTAGTGTGTATGAAAACAAGTCTGGGCGCAGTTAATCCTCAATCCACAGAATCGATGTAGTTTCTCTTATAACAATATCCATCCCTCAATCTTCTCAAAGTCTCTCACCCCGTCAAAGTAAACTGGCTAAAGTCGAAGGAAATCCTTCACCAACTGAATCCCGACTATTAAACCCGAAGGTGTAGGTGTGGGGGTTAGTGACACCTCTTCTATCTCTGCCGTTGGAACGGTCATTGTTGGAAGAGTCGGCGTTGCTATCGTACCTTGAATAATAGGCGTTGTTAGTACGGGTGTTGTCAGCTGGTATAATAGTTTGTACAGTAGTAGGCCCTAACGTCGAAGGTGTAGTGGTTGTAAAGTAGTGGCGACTGCATGAGAAAGTGCGGCGATCTGCGCTGTCATAAATGTCAAAGTCAGCCATCTGTTGTCCCTGTGCCGCTACTCGGCCAGACATCCTTTGATAGTCGTCATCTGATGTAGTAAGAGTTTGACTGCCGCTAGCCACGGTATCACCAGCCTCGCGCGGGTCCTTCATCGATGTCTCCACATTGACAGCGAGCTCGTATCAACTACTACATGGAATATCTCGTATATATACATTATGAACTTAACAGGTATATATAACTACCGTAGCTCACTTTCACTCGATTACCAAAAAATAGTTTCTAAGCAAGGATCGTCTAGTTTGACTTCTAAGATTTTTGTATTATTCAATTTTGTGTATTACTTATAGAGAATGTTGGCTCTGATACTAATTGTGACGACCCTCTCCTAATCTAGGGCACCGCCCGGCCTAATCTTGTAATTAAGCCCTAATTCGGTCCGTAGGACTTAACTACGTATTAGTCAACCTTTTTAACCTACTTGCCAACATGATCATGTTCAGGATAAATAATACATTAACCCTTCCAATTTTCTATAACTTAAAGTTTGGTTTATAATATTTTACAGTTAATTAGTTAGCGAAAGTCTTAACATAATTTTAATAGAAGTCTTAACATTTCAAATGGAAACAATTTAATAATCCTAAATGTGGAAACTAGGAATAATGATCACAATATATATATATATATATATATATATATGAAATGTGTGGGGATCATATAAATAGTGTGATAGTTAAAAGTTGGGAAATTAATGCTCAGCCCAATATGTACAATGCAACAGTACAAAAGACATAATAAGTAAAATAAACAAAATATCAAAACCTACAGTCAGAGAGTAGTACGCTCCCAAACTCAGAAGTTGTCGCCAATCTTCTCCTTGCCCGGTCTGCTGCTTGACGGATCTGCACCCACCGTCATAAAAAGGATGGTGAGTACAAAAGTATAATAGTAATTCCCAATAAATGAACAATATTTAAAAGCATCATGGTAGCCAAAGAATGCTCTAAATAAACATGCTAGAAAATATCGAAAGCACAAATGAAATTGGCACATGTTAAGCAATCTGATCTAGGTCCGATCAGCAGTGAAAACTATCACTCAACCTCTTCCACTATTTCTATGGAGCTATGCTCTACATATCATCATTTCCAATAATCTCAAATAGTAGAGCTGTGCTCTACGAGTATAAATCATCTATCACAAAAATATCGCCGAACACCCCGGTTCATTACGTCATGAGTCGTGCGAGTATAGTGGAGAATGCTAACATCCTCGAGGTCCCGTGACCCCGTAAGCCGTTCACTCTATAATGTGCAATGGACCCTAGATTCTAGTACTACTTTTAAAGTCAATAAAAGACTCGGAAAAGGAAATCAAGGATAGAAATGCTACAAAGCACAAATAGATCGAGAGTGCAAGTTTTTAACACAATTATAAACTCAGATAATCCTAATAGCATGCTATTTGCAAATCAAATATCAAATAACCGCAAGGCAGATATATGCATATGGAAAGAATCATTGAATTTTAAGGAAATGAGATATCATGATAGCAAGTCTTAATATGAGGAGATTCTACAACAATTCATGATATTCAGAATACAAGGAAAAATATAGTCAATTAAAGTAATCAACAATAGTAGAATAGAAATGAAATGAAAATAAATAATTCAAGTGGGATTACTCACGATTCACGAAATTTCCTAGTCAATTCGGCCTCCTGACACCCTGACTCGCGCACCCGAACTCTTGAGAATTCCCTTTAGTTCCTGAAGTTCATTTTATATCATTTTAATTGATTTGAAGCCACATTAAGTGGATTTATAATATTAAATCAAAAATTAGAATTTTATTCCAATTTTTAATTGTGGCACATTTTTTGGATAACAGCGGGGTACAAAAATGTTTGGAAAGTCCCAAAAACTAATTTTCTATCTTTTTCCCAATTTCTTATATTTTTTATAATTTTTCATAAATTTCTAGCTAATTTATGTAAATTTTCTATATATATATATATATATACTTTTAAACGTATTTTTTTTCTTTTTTTATTTGGGTTGGACTGGGTCCAACCTGGTCTCGCCTAACCGGGCAGGCCCGGCGCTGTTTAGGGACTGCACGCGTGTGCGTGCGTCCCTTCCTCTTTGCCAGCTCCTCACTGTTCATCTTCTTCTCTTTTCATTTTTCTTTTTTTTTTTGCTATGAGAGCACCTTTGATTTTCAAAACTTTAGACAGTGTCCCAAGTGATTTTTTACAAGGAATCCAAATATGAATTTAGATTTCGAAAATAACATCATTTAATAGCTCGAAATCAACAAAAATCGAAATCATGCAAAACCCTCTTTTTAAGCAAAACTTGCAAAAATTTGAAAATGGGACTTGTGGTTTGAAATCAAAGCTTAGGAATCTTCAAAATAAACATTTAAACACCTTCATGTGATTAAAACAGAAAAGCCCATTGATTTCTTATCCATATGCATGAATGAAAAACTTGGAGAATTGAAGAAACAATACCTAAGTTAGGACCTAGCCCTCCTATGTTGAGAAATGGAATTGTTGATGAGTTTGGACTCAACTCCTCTAGATTTCCTGCCAATATTTTGCTCTAAATTTTTTCAGCTCTAGAACATGCATTATGAAGCACTAAAGACGAAGGTGGGTTTATATAGTTGGTGGTTTTGATCTCATGTGTTTCACACATGTTTAGGTGGATCCAAAGTCCCATTTTGACTCCTACACTCCACTAAAATCCAGCTAGGTGACACACATGTGTGACACAAGTATATGGGAGCGTGTGCTTGCACATATCCCGTGGTAAGTCTTATGGTTGTTGATTTTTTGTTCCAACTATATAGGACTCTAATTTGATTTACAATAATATAAATGCAATCACAGGTTTAAAATTAATTCCAATATGCATATGACATTCTATAAATTCATATTAATATTAGACAAGACTCACCAAAGTACTAACTACCAAGTTTCCCAGCTCGCATGCAACTCGAGGCATATCTCGGCTCGCATCTTGACGCCTATAACTGCCAGAACCGACTTAATTAGTCTACACATATACAAAACACTAGTCATACATCACAACAAATGTAAAATATACCACAGCCATATGCCTCGATCTGTGTACGCGTACATTACGTTGGTCCCTTGTCATGAGTCGATGATCCTGATTAAGGAATTAATTAAGGGTTATGAATTCGGACCGTGACAATTGCTTAGCAATACATGGGTGTATATACATAAATTTACAACGGCTATAGAATAGCTAGAAAATGGCTAAAAGACTTTAGCCTATAATAGATGAATACAAAAGGTAAGAAGATAATATGAAAAGGAAAGTGAAATATGCCCAAATATATCATCTAATAAAGGACACATAAAACATGCATTCTCAATTTAGAGATGCATAAATGAGTGTTTTAAAATCAGGGACGTATAAACAACAAGTGTCACAATATTAGGGACATATATAACAAAAAGTATCCCTAAGTAAATATTATTAACACAAAGTCATGTGTCACAAAAATAAATAAATCTACTTGGACTCATGAGTCCGGACTCATAGGGAGGTTATTAAGTTTTTTGTACATATTTAAGGGGTATAATAAGAATTTTACAAGTGATTATGGTTGTTTCATTAATTGCTCGAGGGTGTATTTAAAATTAAAAAAAGTTTTGAGTCCGGATTCACGAGTTCAAATAGCACTACCCACAAAAATAAAGGGTGATGACACTTTCAGCAACGCCAATGGAGACATTCTGGGATATGCCAATAAAATTTTTGGGACCTTAATTAGTGTCGTCAAATGAGTAGATTAATGTCAATAATAAACACATTGTCCTGTAGTGTGTCTCTGTTTGTTGGTTTGTGATCAAGTTTATAATTGTCAAACTTTCCTTGTTATTTTCAAATAGTGATACTCATCATTAATTGCTAATGAAAATACATTTTTGAGATTGCAATTGATATTTATGGAAATTGTATGGTTGTAAGTAAGGAAAATAGGCACAACCAAAGGCCTTCAAATTTAGTAATCAATAGGCTTGGCATACAATTTTTTACAAGGGGATAAACACTTTAAAACTTTTGTGGGTAATCTATTTATAGAAAAAATGCAGTTTTCTAAACATCCCACCAAAACTTTTAAGGAAAATGTTTGGCTTACATCAACATCATACATCAGAACACACGTCGCATTTTGACAGTTGTGTGATCCACATTGTGATGTGATTCATGTTGTAACGACCCTAAAATCTAACTCGTGCCACGTGTCATTTTAGGTCGTATGTGGCCCATTTGCCGTGATACGTGTGTCCAATTCTCGATCATCGACACCATGGTATGTGTATTTTTGTCTGGTATTTGTATTACTTATTTCATTACCCGAATGAAAATTTCAATATCCCAAACGTGTGGAGACGTTTGTGTGTGCGTGTTGGTGTTGAAAAAGGAGTTTGGCCTAAGAAAATGTGCGATACTGGTGTTGGGCAAATGGTTGTCGAGTATTTAATTATTCGAGAGACAAATTGAATAAAAATCGACAAAATTAATACAATTAAATATAATAATCAAACGTTTTGTAACATACGTCGGTACGTTGGTACGTCCGTAAGCACACGACGATGTGAGTCATGGTGCAGTTCGGGTATGGAACGCTCAGGAAAGCCTTGCATTTTGTTTGAATAGGATAAGGTCATATGACCAAGTCAACCAAAATTCCTAAATGAGTCACAAATAGAGTGTAAAGTGGGTGAGTGGTGTAAATAGAAACCCTTGGATGAACTCAGGATGCGTGCGTGAGTGATAATGAAGTGAAGTATATAAGGCTAGCCATCACTTTTTCTCTCACTTCACTCTCTCTCACTCAATGAATCAGTGTTAAGGGCTTGGGGTTTCAATGATTTCGAGTACCAATCAAAGGTCGAGGATCATGCTACAATGCGTATTATGTTGAGATTTTGTCTACTCATCCAATTCTTACGTTTTGACACCAGTTTTATGGGTTTTCGTCGTGATGTTTCGGACACCATGTTAGGATTTCAATTTTTTTGGGATTTATTAATGTTGTTGGTGATCATGGGAGGAATATAATGTGTTGCTATGTGTAATGACCCTAAAATTCTAACTTGTGTTACGTGACATTTCAGGGTCATATTGTGGGCCCAGCTAGCTGTGGTGTACTTGTTTCGGTCCTTAGGAGTCGACATCGAGATATGTTATGTTTGTTTGGTGATTTTTATAATTTATTTATTACCAAACATTAAATTCAATGTCCCAAATTTGTGAGGATGTGGTGAGTGTCCGTTGGTACCATAGAACAAGTTTAGTACAAAAGAACGCGTGAAATGGGTATCGAGTGAATTGCACAAGTATTTGAGAGTCTGGGGACGAAAATGGAATAAAAACACTAAAAATAGAAATGGAAACAATTAATAGAATTAAATAATAAATTATGGGCGCCGAGTGATACACGGGGTCATGACGATACACATGGGTCGAACAGTAGTGTGCACGCCCGAATGAACTCATTGGCGTGCACAACGAAATTGTAGGCGCGAAAATACAATTGTATATATATATATATAAATAAAATAAAAATGTGAAAAGACCAAAAAGGGTGTTTGTTTGAGAAGGAAGTTTGGATAAGGATGGGATATTTTGGTCATTTAACGTCAAAAATATCAAAACACCACCAACGACACTCATTTTTTTCACAAAATCGAAAGAAAGAAACCGAGAGAGAGGAAATCATGAGAAGAGAAGGGGAGAGAAAGAGTGGAGTGAGAGATTTAGTGAGAGAGAGGAGATCGAAGTCGGGATGATGACAACGAATTAAGTTGAGTTGTTAATTGTTATTGTCGATTGTGGTTGTTGTTCGTTGTTGTTGTTGTTGTTGTTGATGATGATGTTGAGAATGGGAGGAGGGAGCTCAAACATACTGCCATGGCAATTATTTCAAGAATGAACATGGCAGGGGAGTGGTATCCCCTGCCAAGAGAAGATGTGTGGTTGGGGTTTAGGGTTTAGGGTTTAGGGTTTAGGAACCCTAAAACCCCACTGAAAAAGAAAAAAATTATGGAACAAACTCAATGTAAGTTTGTTTCAATGAAGAAGAAGAAGAAGAAGTAGTGGGCCAGATCGTAGTAACCCGGGCCCTACCTGCTGGGCCGGACCAAATCGGTACATTCCGTTTCGTTTCCCATCCGGGCCCGACCTGGGTGGGTCGGCCCTGGTCTGCAAGTTGGAGTGGACTGGGTTGAACTAGACCCGACCCGAGACCCACCCCATATTAAATAAATAAATAATTATTTAATTATTTAAATAATTAAAATATAAATATAATTTTAAATGAAATAAATTTTAGAAAAAATTAGGAAAAACTCCATAAAAATATTTTGACCAAATAAATAGAAATTTATGAATTTCTATGAAAGGTCAAGTATTTATAATTTTGACGAGAATTTTTGTCAAGGTTTTTGTCTCGTAAAGCATGAAACTGGCGAAAATAGCCAGGAGGAAATTATTGAAAATTGGAAAAATTTGGAAAATTAATGGAAACTAAACCTAAATGGATGTCAAGTAGCTAGCGGGACTTTGATAAATCAATTGAAGATTGCATTGGGAAACGTGTGGAGATACGGGAGAGCGTTTTAACAAGATTCGAGGTGAGTAAAGACAACAATAGAATTAACATGAATGTTTTTCTATTTCTTGACTGATTATTCTTGAAATGTGAGCCCCTTATACTCCATTCTAGTTCAGGTGACCTAGGGTTTAGGTAGTTCGCCTGTGATGAGAAGTCTCAATGAGTTTAGCAATCGACATATACTACGGCTTCTTGTTGGAGCCTAGCGGAAGGATTTAGCATCCGGCTTATGATTGTGGCATTCCTTTAGTAGTCTTTTAGGAATTTAGAAGACAACTTTATCTG
Organism: Stephania japonica; assembly: GCA_039657345.1. Classification (NCBI taxonomy): domain Eukaryota; kingdom Viridiplantae; phylum Streptophyta; class Magnoliopsida; order Ranunculales; family Menispermaceae; genus Stephania; species Stephania japonica. Next base: position 10,273,641 of record CM077564.1, on the reverse strand, counting down.
TGACTTTTCTTAACAGAGTGTGCGTTCAGTGGAGGCGACCTTCGAGCCCACCAGTTCGTACGGGGTGGATTGAGCAGGGGAGGAAGTTTTGTGCCTACCGTGTCGATCGCAAGCTGAGGAGGTCTTGTGACCCGAAGTTTGATTTGGGACTATCTATTCGCCTTTTTGGTTGTTTCCCGGTCGATTGCAAGCTGATGAGGTCTTGTTAAATCTATTTATCATGTGATTTGCTATCTATTTCAGTTTCTTGTTATACACTGCATGATTCATGGACTTATGGTTATTGAAAATTCAGTAGTTTATGTTGAGATATCTATTGTTGTTGCTTATAATTATATTTCATATTCACCATCCTTTTTATGATGGTGGGTGCAGATCCACAGAAGAGTATGGGCAAGGCGTCGATGCTTGGCGATATCCTTTGTGGCATGTTCAGAGCTGTTAGCTTTGCTCTCACTTTGTTGGTATTTTGTTCTTTTATTGTATATTTTGACTATGTATTCATTTGTTTGATTTTTAGGGAGACTGTTGGCGGTTGAGGTACTTGATCAGACATGTATATGTGTATTTTGGACTTTTAGTTGATCTGTTATATACATGTTTTATATGTTGGATAGGATTTTCGCATCTAGGTTACCTGAGTTGTATAATTTTGGTGAATTTGTTGAAGTTGGTGTTAAGAACAATTCTACGTTGCACACCTAACTGTAATTGAGGGTAAATGATTTGATAGAGTTAAGGTGAATCTAAGAAAAGTGATCCAGGGTGAGTAAGTGAATAATGTATTGAATAATTGGAAAGTTAAGGCTGACTAGACTTGCGTTGACACGTCGGAGATTGGCTCGGGGGTTCACGTAGGTTTAGGCTAGGTAGGGCCCAGTTTGTGGTTGCTGGGGCCGTTATAATTGGTATAAGAGCATAACCTTGATTCTGAGTAATGCATAAAACACAAGTAAATGAACTTAGTGTAGAAAATCATAAGAACTTAACTCAAGCATAGTTGGGAGATGGAAAATGGTATATTATTTTAAGCATGTTAAATTTTAATATGTATGTTAAATTTTAATATGTATTATAATATATCATTATGTAAGACTGATCGAGGCTCGCTGATTGCTACCGCAGATCGTTATGGCTGATCAGCCTGATGCTGGTGATCGAGTAGAGTCCGTGATCCTCCACTAGATGCGCGGAGTGATGTTAAGGCTCTGAAACGTGAGTTACAGACTTGGACTCAGAGAGTAGAGTCTTAGGGACGGAGGATGGACGAGATATTATATATTCTTAGCGGTCAGGCACAGCAGTTACCATATCCATCGACATTAGAGATGGAATAGGCGAGATTACTCAACACAGAGACCTGCTGGAACGTGTTATAGGTGTGGATAGATGGGTCATCTTGTTAAAGAGTGCCCATAACTAGTTGAGTTTCGGAAGAGACCTCCGGGAGCTTGCCATCGATGTGGACAAATTAGACATTACATCAGAGAGTGTCCACATCCTGTTGATGTTTGGAAGAGAGTAGCACAACATTAGTAGCAAACAAGGGAGCATGCACATGTTGTTGATGAGCCAAATCTTCAAGCGACTTGACATCTCGTTGAGGGTATGATTTATATTTATAGTCATTTGATATACGTTATGATTGACTCTGGTTCTACTATTTCCTTTATTTCTGGCCACATGGTTGATGAGTTAGGGTTGAGACCAGTTAGGTTAGAGAGACCTTTAGTTCTTAGCACAACTACTGGGGATAAGATCTACCCTAACATGATTTGTAAGCGTTGTATAGTGGAGATAGAGAGATACGAGTTACTGATCGATCTCAGTGTTAGAGTTTTGGAGTTTGATGCGTTATTATGCATGGATTGGTTAGGCCTTATCACGCACAAATTGATTGCTTCGCAAGACGATCACATTTGAGATTCTTGGACAGCCAGAGTTTACTTTTCGTGGCAATGTGACTCAGTTGCGAGTTACCAGAGGTAGGGTGGTCATGAACACTTAGATTGAGTCTTTAACGTGTGTTCTGGGTATGACAGGGAGAGTTAAGACTAGAATCGAGGAGGTACAACTCGTGTGAGAGTTTCTGAACATATTCCCAGTAGAGCTTCTCGGATTACCACTGACGAGAAAGATTGATTTCATCATTGATTTGGCTCCCGAAACCAAACCTATATCGATTCTGTCATACCGGATGGCTCCTAAGGAATTGAAGGAGCTGAGATCACAGTTGGATGAGTTGTTGAGTTGAGTTTTATTCACCCGAGTATGTCACCTTGGGGTGTGTGTGAAGAAGAAAACGACAACCAGAGATTATGTATCGACTATAGGTAGCTGAACTGGGTGATAATGAAGAACAAGTATCCATTACCTCGCATTAATGACTTGTTCGACTAGTAGCTGAGCGCTGGAGCGCAGTGGTTTTCAAAGATTGATTTGAGATCTGGCTACTATTAGTTAGGATTAGAGCAGAGGACAGAGAGAGGATGACTTTTTGCATTAGATACGGGCACTATCAGTTTATCATCATGCCATTTGGGTTGACGAATGCCCCAACGATGTTCATGGATCTTATGCATTGTGTGTTGAGATAATACTTCAGGACGATTTTGTAGACATTGAGGGAGCATAGACTGTACACCAAGTTTGGCAAGCGTGAGTTTTGGCTTACAGAGGTTGGATTTCTAGGGCACATTATCGAAGTTAGTGGAGTGTCAGTAGACCCTACTAAGGTCAGAGCAGTTGTTGATTGACTACACCGAGATCAGTGACAGATATCCGAAGTTTTTTGGGATTGGCTGGTTGTTACAAATGATTTGTGCAAGACTTCTGTAATAACCTAGAAATTTAACTATTTGTAAATGATACATGTACTATATATTTATACTCATATTTGAGTGATCGGACAGTAAAATCGGTAAACGAGTAGGAAAACTTGCCGAAAGAATATCGACAGTTAGGTTACAGGTATACGGAGGATTTAAAACACTGTAAAACACAAGTAAATGATTTTTTGAATAATTTAAATAATTATTTGGTGAGACAAGGTGAGTCTACATGTGCGACGAAGCAAGGCGGGCCGAGGAGCATTGTTTGGACACGGGGAGTCGGATAACTACGCAATACTTGGGCTATGTTGTAGGGTTAATATGTGATTGTTAAAGTGACACATCTCAATTAGGAGAGTTGGGGGATTAGCCTCGAGATGTGTGGGCGTGTTATGATGATAAATTTGGCTATAAAAGACCCCACAACACCCACTCGCACCTACTTTACTATTCACTCTCTCTCACAATCGATCCTCACTTCTCTCCTTTCCTTCTCCTCCACCCCTCTCCCTTGGTGAGCTAGCCACTGACCTTAGGGTCCAGTGGTGGTCGGACCTCGCTAGAGGGTTGTGAGGGTTGCCGAAAATCGAGGTTTCTCTATCTCATTCTTCTCTCTTTCTCTCACTATTTTTCACGTTGGCCTTACTGTCTGTTGTTGGTGCCGCTGTCGGAGATGGTGGCGATGACCGGAGGATGATTGGGGATGATTCTTAATGTTCCATAGAGTCCCCACGTCCCCGGAGCTCCCTAAGTCGCAAAAAGGTACGTAGTTTCCAGGTGAGGGTGAGGTACTGGGTGTGTGCATTTTGTGTGTGTGTGGTTGCCGTTGCTATGACCCGGGGTTGGTCAGGGACGTCTCGTAGGTGGTCCACCAGAGTCCCGACGACCCAAGAGCACCCCCCATCACGACTTTTGTGTATAGATGTTGGCTTGTGTCGTATACTCTGTTTTTATCGAACTGTTGGTTGTTTTATTGCGTCACCAGAGTTGCAGAGCTCGGACGGCACTGCTGATCGGACCACCGTGACTTGGGGGACGTTGGAGACCATGCTAAGCCCTTACTTGTGTCTCACAGTCCCCGAGTGGCCAAATCACTGGTGGTGGGTGTGCGTTGATTATTTCATGTGGTTATTTTCGGTTGTCTTGTTCATGTTATCACGGTTTAGCGATCTGGTGGTGAGGTATCTCCGGCCACCCTATGCCGAGAAAACTCCCTCTCGACATCAGATATTACCAGTGTGTCGCCATGACAGTTTCTTTCCTGTTTGGTGTTTGGTTATGGAGGTTTTGTTGTTTCCTTGTTAACCAAACTGATTGGAGTTTTTTTTTCAAATTTGTTTTAAACTTTAGTTTGGTTTTTGTATGAGCGATGTGGGGTATGTGTGCATGTATACTTCACGTTGTGCAAGGGTTGATTTTGTTATGTAGGTCTCGATTTATGAGAAACATGTTATGAGAGTTCGTTGGTTTGAGACGTGTCATATGTGTTGAACGTCGCATGTATTTGGTCTATGTATTGTTATTGGTTATGACATGTCATGGTTACACCACTGGTCTTTGAGGCTATGGCGTAACCCATATACGACTGAGGCAAAAGCCTATTTCACAATGAAGGGGCCTATATTTGAGTGGTTGCAAAACCCAAGAGAGTCATCGTATTTTTGATCAATTTATCGAGTTGTTCGCATCATTAAAACGTTTGGAAAACACTAGGGTTTCAACCTAGGGTTAGTTGATGACTTAACCCATTAATTGGAGTTTCGACTTTGTCAGGTAGTAGGAAACTCGAGGATACGCGTTAGTGGTAGCGAGAGTGTAATTAGGGGTTGCGTTGTCAGGTAAGTACACTTGCCACAAGCTTGTGTAAATTAGTAAGCCAGTAAGAAAATACCATGTGATTCTATATCCTCTATTATTGTGATTTTTGAATTAATCTAATGCTTGGCATTCCATTTTATTCTTTCGTTGTGTGTTCCTGACATAAGTGTGTATCTCGAATGTACTTGCAGCTTGCACTAAAGGGATAAAATACGGGCACTTTTGCAGAAGTGTGTGTCCACCTTAGTGATCATGTAATACCAAGTACTGGATTGTTGTGGATATTGTTGTGGTTATCGATGTTTCAACATCGCTGTTGTAGATATTGTTATGGATTTAGTCCACTTATGGCCTCTTTTGATTCTTGGAACACGCAAATTTCAATTGTTATCTGTTAGTCTGATTATCATGCACCTTGTTATATTTCCTATCTTTCAATCTCTGCATGATTCTTGGACTGCTTCATTGGTTAAATCTTGAATTACTGTTATATTCTTCTAGCATTACTTTCAATTTTTCTCAGTTACTCACCGTTTAGTTGTGACGGTGGGTGCATATAGGACAGGTAACGGTAAGGGAAAGGGACCGGTGATAAGTGACTTCCTTTGTGCGCTCCTCGGAGACGATTTCTTTCCTTGCTGCATAGTATGATTGTTCATTATTTTGTATATGTTGTTTTGAAACATATTGGAATTATCATTTGGTTGTTAGACTTGAATATCATGTATTGTCCTTTTCATACTTTGGTCACTAGACAACACATGTTTATCTTGTATTTAGGGTTTCACATTATTAGTAATATTCCTGATTTCCCTTTGAGTTATATAATGATTATAGTTGAATTCCGCTGCGTATTGATCTGATAAGTTGTATAATCTAATAACTCATATTTTGAACTGTAAATGAACAAATTGAGGTTGACTAGGCACGTATAGACTCGTCGAGTACCGACTCGGGAACCTATGCGGGTCTAGGCTTGGCGTTCCCAATTGCTTCAAAAATTGGGGCCGTCACAACTTCTCTAAGATTACGACACAATGACGCAATTGACAAAGAAGGAAATCAAATTTCAATGGGATGACAGTTATGAGCAGACTTTCTAAACTTTGAAGGAGAGACTGACTACCGCGCCAGTACTAGAATTGCCTGAGTTAGAGAAGCATTTTGAGGTGAACACCGATGCTTGTTTGGTAGGTTTGGGTTGTGTTTTGATACAAGACAGTACAGTTATAGCTTACGCGTCCCGATAACTGAAGATTCACGAGAAGAATTACCCTACACATGACTTAGAGTTGGCGATAGTGGTGTTTGCATTGAAGATTTGGCGTCATTATCTCTATGGAGAGAGGTTTGTGTTGCCTATTGACCATAAGAGTTTGAAGTACCTCTTCGCTTAGAGAAATTTGAATATGAGGTAGAGGCGGTGGCTGGAGTTCCTCAAGGATTATGATTTCTCGTTGAAGTATCACCCGTGGAAGGCTAATGTTGTAGCTGACGCATTGAGCCGTAGAGGGGTTGACTCGGAGGTTGTGACGTACCGCATGACACATGAGTATGGATTGCTCGAGGCGGTTGAGGCGATGTATTCTATTGATATACCGACTAGCACAAAATGTTGATTTGCGGGCAGTTGAGGACTTATAAAATGTCTATTTAGAGTGCACTTGATGGTCAACAAGCTAATGAGCAGTATTAGAGGTACAGTGAGTTTTCTCAAAGTTTCGATCATCCAAAGTGGAGTCAGTCGATAGATTTCTGCCTGAGATTTAGAGGGAGACTATGAATTCCATAAATGGTTGAGTTACGTGATGAGATACTCCAAGAGGCTCACCACTCATGTTTTTCGGTTCATCTGGGCAAGACCAAGATGTATGTTGATATGCGTAGTCTATTTTGGTAGCCGAGGATGAAGGCCGATGTTGGTGATTATGTTAGAGGTTGTGAGATATGCCACCAAGTTAAGGCTGAGCATAGGAGGCCAAGTGGATTGTTGTAGCCACTTTCCATTCCTCGTTGGAAGTTGTAGCATATAGTTATGGATTTCGTCAGTGGGTTACCTCGGTTTCAGTGCGGACATGACAATATCTAGGTGATTGTAGACAGATCGACAAATCTGCGCACTTTATACCGATTTCTACCACACATCGAATGGATAGGTTGGCGAGCTTGTATGAGAGAGATAATTCCACTGCATGGTGTGCCATTGTCGATTATGTCAGATAGAGGGTTGCAGTTTACATCGCAGATTTGACAGAGTATGCAGGCAAAGTTTGGCATGAGGTTAGATCTCAGTACAGCTTATCATCCACAAAACAATGGACAGTTAGAGAGACTATTTCAAGCATTGGAAGATATGTTGAGGATGTGTGTATTAGAGTATGGTGGTTCTTGGGAAGAGTATCTTCATCTGTGTGAGTTTGCTTACAATAATAGTTATCGAGCCAGTATTGGTATGGCACCATTTGAGGCACTCTACGGCAGGCCGTGCAAATCTTCATCTTGCGTGGTAGAGCCAGAAAATGTGGCAGTGATTGGGCTTGAGATTGTAGTGGATCACACAAAGAAGATACGACTAATCAGACTTCGGTTGAATGGGTGCGCAGGAGTTGCAGAAGATGTATTATGATAGGTACCATGACGAGTTAGAGTATAAGGTGAGAGACTATATGTATTTGAAGATTTCTCTACTGAAAGGTCACAAGATATTTGGGATCAAGGGTAAGTTTGCACCGAGATTTATAGGTCCATTCAGAGTGAAGAAATGAATAGGCAAGGTTGCATATGAGCTTGAGTTACCACTTTAATTGGTCGGAGTTCACCTTGTGTTTCATATATTGATGCTTAGTCTGGATAGGTCAAGAGAGGACAGATGACCGACGGTGGACCTGAGTCAGATTGATCGAAGGGAAGACATTACCTATGATGAGCAGCCTATTTAGGTTATGGACCGGAAAGTGAAAATATTGAGGAATAACGAGATTCCCCCAGTTCTTGTCAAGTGGCAGCATTACTGGGACAAAGAATTGACTTGGGAGTTGGAGTCTTATATGTGCAAGCATTTCCCTTACTTATTTTGATTCCTGTAAGTCTTACCTTATATTTTTGTTTAATTTCGAGGACAAAAATCTCAATAAAGGGGGAGACTGTAATGACCCTAAAATTCTAACTCGTGCTATGCGACATTTCAGGGTCGTATTATGGGCCCAACTAGTCGTGGTATACTTGTTCCGGTCCTCTAGAGTCAACACCGATGTATGTTATGTTTGTTTGGTGATTTGTATAATTTATTTATTACGAACATTGAATTCAAAGTCTCAAATGTGTGAGGACGTGGTGAGTGTGCGTTAGTACCATAGAACGAGTTCAATACGAAAGAAAGTGCAAAATGGGTATCGAGTGAATTGCATGGGTATTTGAGAGTTGGGGACGAAAATGGAATAAAAACACTAACAAATACAAATGAAGATAATTAATGAAATTAAATAATAAATTATGGGCGTCGAGTGATACGTGAGGTTATGACGACACACGTGGGTTGAACAGTAGTGTGCACGCCCGAGTGAACTTGTTGGTGCGCACAACGAAATTATAGGCGCGAAAATACAAGTGTATATGTATATAAAGTAAAAATGTGAAAAGGCCAAAAAAGGTATTTGGTTGAGAAGGAAGTTTGGATAAGGATGGGGTATTTTGGTCATTTAACCTCAAAAATATGAAAACACCACCACCGACACCCATTTTCCTCAAAAAATTGAAAGAAAGAGACCGAGAGGGAGAAATCGCGAGAAGAGAAAGGGAGAGAAAGAGAGGAGTGAGAGATTGAGTGAGAGAGAGGAGATCAAAGTCGGGAGGAGGACGACGGATTGAGGTGAGTTGTTGATTGTTGTTGTCGATTGTGGTGTTGTTATTCTTGTTGATGTTGAGAATGGGAGGAGGGATCTTGGACAAACTGCCATGGTAGTTCGTTCATTGGCAGTTCATCCGAGAATGAACATGGCAATGGAGTGGTCTCCCCTGCTAAGAGAAGACGTGGGGTTGGGGTTGGGAGCCCAACCCCAACAAAAAAAAAAAAAAATGGAACGAACTCACTGTTAGTTCGTTTCAATAAAAAGAAAAATGGTGGTAGGTTGAGTCGTGGTGACCCGGGCTTGACTCAAATGGGTCGGCCCTGGTCTGACCCAATTGGGGCGAACCGGGTTGGACCAAATCCGACTCGGGGACCCACCCCATATTAAATAAATAAATAAATATTTAATTATTTATATTAATTAATTAATTAAATATGATTTTAAATGAAATAAATTTCAGAAAAGTTAGAAAAAATAGGAAAAATTCAAAAAAACAATATTTTGACTAAGTAAATAGAAATTTATAAATTTCTATGAAAAGTGAAGATTTGAAATTTTGGGGAGATTTTTTGTAGGGTTTTTGCCTCGTAAAGTATGAAATTGGTGAAAATAGCAAAAAATTATGGAAAATTGGGAAAATTTGGAAATTAATGGAAATTGAACCTAAATGGATGTCAGGTAGCCAGTGAGACTTTGATAAATCAATTGGAGATTGCATTAGGAAACGTGTGGAGCTATAGGATAGCGTTTTAGTGGGATTCGAGGTGAGTAAAGGCAAAAATAGAATCAACATGAATGCTTTTCTATTTCTTAATTGATTATTCTTGAAATGCGAGCCCTTTATACTCCATTCTAGTTTAGGTGACCTATGGTTTAGGTAGCTCGTCTGTGATAAGAAGTCTCAACGAGTTTAGCAGCCGATATAGACTGTGGTTTCTCGTTGGAGCCTATCGGAAATATTTAGCATACGGCTTGTAATTGTGGCATTCCTTCGATAGTGTATTAGGAATTTAACAGCCGGCTTTGTCTGTGGCTTTTCCTGACAAAGTGTGTTAAGTGGAGGCGACCTTCAACCCACTGGTTGTACGGGGTGGATTAAGCAGGGGAGGTAGTTTTGGGCACGTACACTGTGTCGATCGTAAGATGAGGAGGTCTTGTGACCTGCAGTTTGATTTGGGACTATCTATTCGCCTATCTGATTGTTTCTCGATCACTTGATTATCATTGTTTGAGCTTGTTGAATTTATTTATAATGTGACTTGCTATATATTTCAGTTTCTTGTTATACATTGCATGATTCATAGACTTGTGATTATTGAAAATTCAGTAGTTTATGTTGAGATATCTATTGTTGTTGTTTACTGTTATATTTTGTACCACCGTCATTTTTATGACAGTGAGTACAAATCCACAGACGAGTAGGGGTAAGGCATCGATGCTTGGTGATATTCTCTGAGGCATGCTAAAAGTCATTTACTTTGCTTTTACATTGTAGGTATTTTGTTCTTTTGTTGTATATTTTGACTATGTATTCATTCGTTTGATCTTTTGGGGGACTGTTAGGGGTTGATGTACTTGATCAGACATGTATGTGTATTTTAGGTTTCAATTGATCTGTTATATACATTTTTATATGTTGGACAAGATTTCTACATCTAGGTTACCTGAGTTGTATAATTTTAATGAATTTGTTGAAGTTGGTGTTAAGAACAATTCCGCTACACACCTAACTGTAATTGAGGTTAAATGATTAGATAGAGTTAAGGTGAATATAAAAAAAGTGATCCAGGGTAAGTAAGTGAATAATGTACTAAATAATTGGTAAGTTAAGGTTGATTAGACTTGCGTTGGCTCGGGGGTCCACATAGTTTTAGATTGGCGGGGCCCAGTTTGTAGTTGCTGGGGTCGTCACATTATATGTGTTGATGAAGAGTTGGAATTTTTGACATTTTCTATGAATTTTTAGGGATTTTCGTTGTGAATTTTGTATCGAGGGTTTTCGAACGTGTTGAATGTGGTTTGAACGATGGTTTGGATTAATATTAAGGTCCCTACAAGTTAAGGATAGGATTCATGTTCTGGTCTCAACGCCGCGAGGGACGTCGTGGAGCCTAAAGCCCCACGACATCAATCATGACATCCAAGGTAGCAAGGGCCTTGTGAGTTACGCTTTAAGTGGCGCTGTGGAGAATAGTTCTCCAGGAACCACTCACGGTGTTTGGGGCAGTGGACACCCAGACCCTACGCTTTATGTGACGCCGCCCGGTTTTGACCCCCACAATGTTACTTGCGGCATGACACTGTTCACATACCCAGTTTTTGGAAAATTTTTTAATACTTTGAGGATCTCTCGGGTATCCCAATAAGTCCAAATACGACCCAATACCCAGGTAATCAACCCAACTATACAAATGAATAAAATTATGGAAAATTGGGAAAATATGAAAAATTAACGAAAATTGTAAATAAATGACTACCAGGGGAGTGTATTTCATTGACGGGCATTCGGAATACGATTGGATGAATTTTATGGCGTTTGAATATGTATTAGTATAGATACAGGTAAGTAAACCAGTAAGGAATTGTACAGTTAATTCATTGAGCTTTAATTTGTTATTGTTATTGCTCTATTCCTATTTTGAAATTCTATTTTGATTGAGTTGTCTAAGGGCAAGTAAGTCAACAATGATCCTCGGAAGGATAGGTTATCTGAGGTAAATGCCAAGCCAAGAACTCGAGATGCACTGCACTGGTTACTAGTTCTATAGGGGTGAAAGTTCTTAGTTGAACTACCAAGAAAGTTTCTCATCTGCGTGGACTTAGGATGGTGTGAGTGTACCACATCTTAAACTCTGAGTGTAGGTGTTTTCCTCGACTTAATGACCGTTTGGTCGGGACTACTTGCGCCTCTCTATTTGATTTGTTGGACACTCATCTTTGATTGATTGCTATTTATTTATAGTGTTTATATATTCATGGTTCTTTGTACCTTTCTTTCTATCAACATGAATATAGATCGATTTATTTGTTTCGAAATGCTGTATACGTCCTGCTTGGCATTACTTACCTAGGCTAGTCATTCTTGTGTTTGATTGAGTGCAGATTCGCAATCTAGCAAGGGAAAGGCTCCACAACTAGGTGACTTGCTTTGTGGATTCCTAAGCGGTTCTCCCCCTTGACTGATGTAGGTTTGATTTTGTATTATGTATATTTGTTTTGACACATTAGGATATGGGTTTAAGAGAGATCTTGGGACTTGTATACTATGATATTACCCTCCTGTAATTTGATATACTTGATTATGGTATACATATGCGGGGTTTCCACACTTTAGGTTGCCTGACTAGTGTCTTAGAGTTATTTTTATTAGTTTGAGATTTTAATGCTTCTGCTATAATCTGATAACTCACTAATTTGAATAACTCAACTTTAATTTGCTAAATTAATGGTAAATGGTAAGGAAGGTTAACTAGGCTTGCATTGACTAAATGAGATTGGCTCGGGGGTCCATGTAAGTCTAGGCTGGGCGGGGCCCAGTTTAGGGTTGTGGAACTGGGGTCGTCACACACGCGGATCTCAAGATGAATCACACGACTATCAGAGCACGATGTGCATTTTGATGTGCGCTCATGCGATGTACGCGTAGTGTCCCCCAAACTTTAATAGAAGTTGATGGTAAGTAAGATGACACATGTTTCAACTATATGCGTATGTTTTCTCTCATCACGACCATTTTGTTTTACATGAGTGTTAAAACATAATACCACATGAATCAAATACATATTTAAAACTACTAGTTGAGGCTCGTGTTTTGCACGAGAAGAAATTTTGTTCCCACCCGCTTCGCTTGTGGGAAGAAATATTTCAAGTCTTGATTCTTACAATTCAAATTTGTGATAATATTTTTTATCTAAAACAAATGTTGTTACGTACATATATTGACATGGAAACTTAGAAGTCTTTATTATTCAACAAATGTATAATTGATAGCAAAGATGTTGAATTATCATAAAAGTGGAAGTGGTTCGCAAATATACACACAAATTGGTAAAAAAGAAGTAAATCAATGAAAAACTTATTAGTAAATATAATCTATTTACAACATAGATAATTGAAACATTATGGTTTCAAAGAACATGATAAGCAATACAAATGTCAATAAAATTTGGAAATGCAACAGACATGAGTTGTTGGATCCAGTTTCTTGTCATTTAGTTATGTTCGATTAGTTTCTTGTCATTTAGTCACATTGGATCTAGTTTCTTGTCATGTAGAGTGCTTTACAAAGGTATTGCTCCCTGTCATTTCTAGAAGCAATGTTGTTTCCTATAAGCAAATAGTGAGAATATATCTATGGAAACTCTGCAATGTCAACATGTATGAAGGCATGCGTCAAATTGATAGTGTGCATTAACCCTACAAGTAATAGCGAATGTGGTAATCGTTGTAAGATAATAATGTTGAACAATACTTCAATAAGAAACTTGGGTAGGGAGTATGGCTGTGAGTACTTACCTTCTCTAAGACAAGAACCTGCATTGGTGTAAAATCTTAATCAAATCAATTACATATTATAAAAAGTAATAAAGGGTTTAGTGCATTTTTATATATGAGATATAATTGTTTGAGACTGAAACGATGGATATTTGAGAAAAATCTTTATACTCTATATTAACAACATAGATGAATCTCTAACTAAAAACAAAAGTACAAGATTGTTTAGGGTGTGGTAATGAGTTTACAATTAATAGGAATAATCTAAAGACAAAAGTATAGGATTGTTTGTAATTTATGAGGTGTAAGTTTTATAGTTTACAATTAATTTAGGTTGCGGCTATTTACACATAACTTTTTTTGAGTCGTTATTCCTTGTAGCTTTGTTGTTGGGTTTAAGACTTTAATTTAGAGCTTGAATCTTACTTTTTCGGTACAAAGTTTTGATGGAATAAAAAATATCAAGCATTTATGAGCATATTCCACTATTTTTGGGTCATTTTCATGTATTTTTTAGGAGATTTGAATTTTTTTTATTTGTTCTTATGTTCTGTGGTGTTGGACAAATAGGGTCGACAACTATGAAGATGTATCGAACACACATGGACGACACACAGGGTCGTTACTCCTAAAGAGGTCTCAGCCGGATCCCTTTGTCACTCACCGAGACCGAGTTCTCTTTATAATCTCGGTCGGAGTCGGCCAAGACCTCTAAATTGGTTTAGGTCAGAGTCGAACGTTATCTCTTTAGAGGTCTTGACCGAAGTCCACCAATACCTCTTTAGAGATCTTAGCCCTGTGTGTCCAAACCCTGCAGGCAACATTTTTTCACACCTACGACACTTAATGATCTAGTACAAGTGTTCTATAATGACTAAAACTAAGAAATTGAGAGGATTTGGGGTGTTGGGATAAGGGTGAGAGTGATGGGGTGAGCAAGGGTGTTTTTAAAATTTTGAGTAAAAAAGTGGGGTAAACTAAGTGAAAAGTAGGGTACGACAAAGTAAAAATTCAGAAATGGGGTATGAGAAGCAAAAAATGGAGAGCAAAGAGCCACTGCCTTAATTTATTGTGTGGGATGTAGTACTTTGAGATGAAAGAAATATAAATAATAAAATGATCAACTTTCAACGTACACTTTGGGTGCACACTCTTGTTTTTAGCCATTTATGGGGGCCCCACATCTAACAAAATACCATAAATGGCTAAAAGATAAGTGTGTGTTGAAAGTGGGTCATTTTATCATTTTCCAAGAAAAAAAGAACATACCAAAAAGCTCTTATGGGTAGAAGTTATGGTTGTTGTATTCTATCAACTTCTAATAGTATTTTTTGTTGGAGTTGTCCAAGGCTATGTGATTGTTCTATCAAAGAGATAATCTCGCGATAGGAGATAATTTAGGATAGATGTGTGATTGGAGACATTAATTTAGGGAAAATGTGAGAAGGAAGTGAAGAACTGAGCAAGATGGAGTCGATGCACGTCAACCGTACTGGATTAGGGAAGTCGATGGTTGGAGTTTATGGTGCAATATGTAAAGACGCGTGACAACAAAGTTGGGTTAGGTTGATAACCATGTTTAGGCTGGTGCAAAAAGATTTCTTGATGAAGAGGACACGTGATGATAAAGATGAGAGACATACATCTATTTTATAAAAAATTAACTTAAAAGAAAGGGAGTGGCTAAACGAACCCCACTAGTTGCTAAATGTACCCCAGTTTTAAAATTTTACTTTGTGTACCCCGCTTTTTACTTAGTATACCTCACTTTTTTTTCTTAGAATTCTAAAAATACCCTTGCTCACCCTCACCCTCACCCTCACCCTCATCCTCACCCTCACCCTCACCCAAATACCCTTGCCCGTAGGTGTCGGACGAACAGGGCCGATACCTCTTTAGAGGTCTAGGCCAACTCCCAACTGATAACGTGAAAATAACTTTGTTTTAGTTGGTGACGGAGGTATCCAGTCGAAACTTTTTAGAGATGTCGGCTCGATTCGTCCGACACCTCTTCAGAGGTATCGACTCTGTTTGTCCGACACCTCTTCAGAGATGATGACTCTGTTAGTTCGAAACCTGCGAGCGATCAGAACGAACAAAAAAACTTCAAAACTTCCAAAAAATACATGAAATTAGCCAAAAAAAAGTGGTTTTGCTCGGAATCACTTAATATTTTCGATTTCATCGAAACATTGTACCAAAAATGCAAGATTCAAGCCTCAAATCGAAGCCTTAAACCCAAAAACAAATTCACAAATAAAATGATTCAAAAAGAAAAAAACCAAAAAATCGACACTAAAAGAGATGATGAGTGCACCCACATCGTCGAATCCATGAAATTTCGCTTGGGTTTCGTCGAATTTGGTTGGTTTTTTTAGAGTACGATTTTAGAGAGTTGACTGGGGTATGGGGTGAGCGGGGTATAGTGAGTAAAAACCCTTTTATATAGAAGGATAGTTGGGTAATTTCACAAAACTGAGGTACATTTAGCAATTAGTGGAGTCCTTTTAGCTGCTTCCAAAAGAAAAGCAATGCGCATGCTCATCACAAGTCTAATAACATGGACGTTCAAAGTATGAATAGTAACAAGAAAATTGTAACGAGCCAAATTTCTAACCCTCGTTGTATCCATAATCAGAGTCACCGACAAGCAACGTGGGCTTGCATTGAGATACGCAAACTAACCTACACACGGGGTTGAGGTATATTTTATGTTTGTTTGGTGAATTCCTAGTGATTTGTATATGTGTAGGTCATTAACTCATGCTCTACTTACTATTTATAGGTGTCGAGACGCGAGCGAAGGCACGCCTTGAGTGCGAGTGTGGGACCGTGTAGAGAGCGAATGGTAACTTATTTAATTTAGAGGGATGGTATTTCAACCCATTAATCCTATCTCCCCACCAAATATAAGATATAATTTTTTTTACTAAAATATCTTTCAAATTAATGACTATATTACCCTTATACAAAACTCAATGCATTCCTTTCTCACCCAAAATGAAGGTTGCTGTAGTGGCGTGATTATACAAAAAAAGGCTCCAATCCAAGTGGTGGAAACTTTCAGATTTTTTGTTGGATTCTGATGCGCGTTGAACACGTCAATAATAAATTTAAACTCCGATTGCTACCATAAACTAACTACAATTGATTTGTAGTAGTGGTAAGCGTGAGTGTCGATCTATAGAGATTGGTTGTTTTTGTGACACCCCCAATTTCTAAATGCAATTGGGAACGCCCGGCCTAGACATACAAAAATCCCCGAGTCGAAACTCGGCAAATCGGTGTATGCCTAGTCAGCCTCCATTCATTAAATAACAAGTTTATGAATGAGTTATTGCAATTATAAATATAGCGAAGTGGAAATAACTATAAGTATGGAAAATAACTCAAATCAAAGGAAATCAGGAATTCTATTAATGTGGAAACCTCGTGAAATTAGGAATATTCATGTAAAATCAAAAGTGAAACCAAATAAGTAAGGTACATGATATTCAAACTCTCAATCCCAAATAGACATCAAAACATGATATACTAAAACATCATACGATTAAAAAACATAGAAACCTACTCTAAACCTGAAGAAATGCACGTCGCTCTGAGAGGTCCTCAGATGAAAGCGCCAAGACAAGGCCCCTTGTTATTTCTGCACTCCAATCTATTTGCACCCACCATCACAAACTAAACGGTGAGCAACTGGGAGAAATCGAAAGTAATGCCAGAAGAATATAACAGTAATTCATGATTTACTAAGTAAAGCAGTCTAAACATCATGCAAAATTGAAAGACAAGAATTTAAATAGATCGAGTGCATGATAAACAGACTAATAGATATCAATCAAAACATGTGTGCTCTAAGAATCAACAGAGACCCATAAATGGTCTAAATCATAGCATAACGGTAAAGACCTCGCGAGGTCTCCCCGAGCATCGACACAAGCGATGACACAACCATGATAGGAGGAACACAAGCCCCCAACCCAGTATTTGGTGTCACACAATCAGTATGAGTGGTCCCACACTCCTGTACAAAAGTGCCCACGTTGCCCCACAAGTGCAAGGCCATAGTACTCTCGAGACAAACACTTATGCCAAGAACACACAACCAAGTAATATAATGGAATGCCAACGATAGATCCTAGCAAATCAGAACAAAATGATAATGAATCACATGGTATTTCTCTATTGGTTTACTAACATACACCAACACAAGGTGAGTGTACTTACGTGACTAGTTGCGACACGTTTAAAACAACTTCCACGAGTATGTCCCGTAGGTTCACAAACTACATTGGGTTTATGGTCAATAAATAGGCCCTAGATTAATCCCACAGTTTCCTAAGGTTTTCGTTAAAAAATTAGATTTAAAATTCAGAAACAGCGACTCACGTTGCGGCGGTGGCGCCGTGTACAATGCTCACGTTGCGACGCCGCTAGGGCATTTGCCCACAACGTCATTGTAGCGTTATCTCAAATTAATCTGTTTGGCCAGACGTCGTGGTGACGCCACCGTGTTTAGACACTCGCGGCGTCGTCACGACGTCTTATAAGAATGATACTGTTTGTCGCGCCGTGAGAGGCGCCGTTATGAGTAAGGGACCCACGACGTCTCTGCGACGCCTGCAAAATGAATGAAAACATTCTGAAACTCACGTTTGTAAGAAATGCCGCCAACACAATTACCTGTGCAGCTCCCTCATGGTAGAAAACCAAAATAGAATCCCCTGCTGTTCACGCTTTGAGAGGCGCCATCACACACATGGAGTATGCATCGCCTCTGCGGCGTGAGATCGAAAATGAATTTTTGGGGATTACAAGACTCTGAAATTCACTCTACTCAACACGCCACGCTCGACGATCATAGCCAACATGTGCCCAGACTCAAGACCATTCGAAATCAACTTTGGATCGTCGTAGAGTGCCGCGAATGCAACATCTCTCCAAAAGCTGTAAAACTCTGATCGAAATGACAAAGTTAACAAAAATAGTAACACCGGTAGCATTTCCAGGCTGATGGCTTCGTGGGTTACCGAGACACTGGTGATTCAACAAAATTGACTCTAGCAAGGCACCCTTGGTCATCACGATGAATTTACAGTGTATAACCAACACAAGAACTGAATAGAGGAGTGAAGAGAAAAAGGTTTATCACTTTCAATCCGGCAAAAAAAGGACTCTAGCAAAGCTCCGGTCATCCAGAACTACCTATGTGGTTGTTTTGCTCACCAAGCAAAAAGAGAATAGGAGGAGGAGAGGAGAAGAGAAGAGAGAGAAAGTGAATAGTGAAAACAAATTCAAGTGGTGAAGTGGTCCTTATATAGGCTCACTCATCATCCACTTGTACGCGCACATCTCGAGGCAAATCAATCAGCTCCCCCTTGAAGTGGTCCACCAATTTTAACTCCTTGTGTTGACTCCACTAGGTGACTTAGATGTCACTTAGTTATCCAGCTCCTTGCCTGTTCCTGCGCTCCTCGACCTGAGCCGCACCCCAACTCGACTGCTATGTGCTCTTAGTCACGTCCACATTTCGTTTTAAAGAAATCATCGCATTTATTATTCGAAAAATCATTTATTAATGTTTTCTGTGTTTTTAATTCCCCCGTTTTCCTAGGCGAAGCCTCACTCAGACTAATAGTTCGCCAAAAGGCTTGAGACACATATTAGACTAGCATACTAATACATACATCGCAGAAACATAAAATTGCCTCAGTTTTGACATCCCGAAGTCTGAAATACTCTGAAGTATCATATAGCCGGGTCACGGTCCTGACAAGTATGACACAAGTCGTGTTAAATTTTGAGGGTTGTTACAGTTTCCCCCGCTTATTAGAACTTCATCTCCAAAATTAAACTAATAAGTAAACTAAACTAAAGACTCACCGAAATCAAACAAGTAGAGAAAGTGCTCACACATATAAGACTCTAACCTCTAAGTTATCTCCTCTTCTCTGTGAAATTTCCATTTCACGAGAATCGAAGAAATCTCCTTATTCCTCAGCCTTTTGACCTTCCAGTCAACAATATGGATCGGTTGCTCCTCATATGTCGCATCGTCTTGCAAGTCGATCTGGCTCAAGTCTACCGTCAGTTGTTGTCCTCCTCTTGACTTATCTAGTTGAAGCATCGAGATATGGACTAGATGTATACCGGCGAGCTGTGGCAGTAACTCCAACTGATAAGCAACCTTATCGAACCTATTCACAATCTTGAACGGATCGATAAATTTAGGAGTGAGTTTTCCTTTGATTCCGAACCGTTTGTAATCCTTCTGTGAAGAGACCTTCAGGTATACATAGTTTCCTAAATCGCACTGAAGCTCATAGTGATACTTATCGTAGTACTTTGCCTCTCTTGAGCACCCTTTAGTCTCAGATGAATCTGTCGTTCCTTCTCAGTATGATCAACAACAGTCACAACATCCTCTGGTTTAACCCAGCAAGAAGGTAATCTACAAGGCCTGCCATACAGCGCCTCGAAGAGTGCTATACCGATATTCATTTGATAACTGTTGTTATATGCAAACTTGTAAAGATGAAGGTACTCTTCCCATGACCCGCCGTACTCCAAAACACACATCTTGAGCATGTCTTCCAACACTTGGATCAACCTCTCGGACAGTTCGTTTGTCTACGGATAGAACACTGTACTCAACTCCAATCTGGTGCCGAACTGAGCCTGCAAACTCTGCCATAGCAATGATGTGAACTACGCCCCTCGATTTGACACAATCGACAATGGAACCCTGCACAATTTGACAATCTCGCACTCGTAAAGGATATTTAGTTTATCAACTCGATGTGTAGTGGATATCGGTATGAAATGAGCAGATTTTGTTAACCTGACCACAATTACCCAGATGCTATCATGACCACGAGGAGATCGGGGTAAGCCATTGACAAAATCCATAGCAATGTGCTCCCACTTCCACTAAGGAATAGGTAGGGGCAGCAACAATCCGTCAGGTCGTCGATGCTCAGCCTTCACACGCTGGCATATCTCACTCGTTCTAATGAACTCCGACACATCGGAGTTCATCCCTGGCCACCAAAAGAGACGTCGCATAACAACGTACATCTTGGTCTAACTTGGATGCACAAAAAACGAGAACGGTGAGCCTCCTGAAGTATCTCGATGTGTAAGTCAGCCGCTAATGGAATCTATAGTCGTCCGCGATACCTCAAGCATAAGTCTGTCGACCGACTCCAACCTAGATATTCTGAACTACTCGCCATCTCACTGTAACTCTGGTACGACTCATCGCCCTGCTATCCCTCAAGAATAGTCTGCAACCTCATTTGACCACACATTTGTGTCCCAATAGTCATCGACGCGTCCGCTGAACTCATCTCGGCTGCCTCAAGTAACGCATACTCTTATGTCATACGACATACAACTACCTCAACATCATATCCTCTAAGGCTCAAAGCATCAACAACAATATAGACTTCCCCCGGATGATACTCAAGTGTCAAATCGTAGTCCTTCAGGAATTCAAGCCAACGTCTCTGTCTCAGATTCAGCTCCTTTTGAGAGAATAGGTACTTCAAGCTCTTGTAGTCTGTGAATAACTCGAAGAGTACACCATACAGGTGGTGTCTCCAGATCTTCAATACAAACACGATCATAACTAACTCTAAATCGTGGGCAGGGTAGTTCTTCTCATGAACTTTTAGCTGTCGGGATGCATAAGTAATAACTCGTCCTGCTATATCAACACACAACCCAAACCAACCTTTGACGCATCGGTATACACCACTAAGTCCTTCTCTGTCTTAGGCAACACTAGGACTGGTGCGATAGTCAGCTTCTTTTTCAAAGTGTTGAACTCCCATTCACACTCTTCATTTCAATCAAACTTTGCATTCTTCTGAGTCAATTTTGTTATCGGTGCAGTGATCTTGGAGAAGTCCTACATGAATCAGTGGTAGTACCCAACTAATCCCAGAAAACTGCGAATGTAAGTCACTGTAGCCGGTGTAGGCCACTCAATCATGGCTCGAATCTTCTCAAATCTACGGTATCTCCTCTGGCTCCAATGTGTCCCAAAAATTTGACCTATGAAAGCCATAACTTACACTTGCTGAACTTGGCGTATAGTCGACGGTCCTTTAGAGTCTGCAACACTAATCGAAGGTGTCCCTCGTGCTCCTCACAAACCCTAGAATAGATAAGGATGTCATTGATGAACACAATCAAGAATCTATCTAATTACTCCCTCAATACTCTGTGCATGAGATCCATGAACATGTCAAACCGAAAGGCATGACTGTGAAATGGTAATGGTCGTATCCCATGTTGAATGTCATCTTCTCTCGATCCTTAGCCATGATCCTGAGCTGATGATAGCCTGACCTCAAATCTATCTTCGAGAACCACTGCTCTCCTGCCAGCTGGTCGAATAGGTCATCAATGTCAGGCAACGGGTACTTGTTCTTTACGGTAATTCGATTCAGTTGTTTGTAGTCAATACATAATCTAAGACTGCCATCCTTCTTCTTCATGAACAATACTGGCGCTCCCCAAGGTGACATATTAGGACTGATGAATCCTAACTCTAATAACTCGTCTAGCTGAGTCCGCAGGTCCTCCAGCTCTTGAGGTGCCATCCTATACAGTGGTATTGAAATCAGTCTCGTCCCAGGAACTATGTCAACGATGAAGTCGATCTCCCTCAATGGTGGTAATCCTGGTAAATCCTCCGGGAATACGTTTGTGAACTAGCTCACTACCGGTACATCTAAAATGCTGACCTCTTGTCTTACACCAGTGCTCATGACGCTCGCAAATGTCTTGATATCACCACTCGTGGCCTCTCTGCCTCTAGTGATAGGAAGTAATGTGGTTGTCCCCTAAAAACAAATATCTGTACCATCTCCTCATGGAATCGTGATCATCTTCTCGTAGCAACCAATCTAAGTATGATAAGCTTCAACCAGTCTATGCCTAACAACGCATCGATCTCGAGAAACTCTAGCACTATCATGTTAACATGTAGCTCGTAAGTCCCTATCTCTATCGGACAATCAATGCATAGAAGGCCTAACGAGTTTCAACCCTAACTTGTCTACCATGCGACCAACAATAAATGAAACAGTAGAACCAGAATCGAATATGTTATGCATGAAAGGACCATAAATAGAAACCATCCTAAACAAGGTTTCGGGACGCCCCCTAATCCGTCTCAACAGCGGCCTAAACACGCTCCCTCTAGTGCTGGTGGTGATGTGGTTGTGCTTTCGCTGGCTAGGTACACTACTTCTGGACGTGACCCACCTGTCCGCATTGGTAGCAGGTACGGGTATCCTGTGTCTGACCTATCTTAGACTTTGCGTAGCCTGAGTCTGTCCAAATCTCTATCCTTACCTCTGTCTACCACGTATAACGGTAGACTATCACTATGACTGCTGCACGGGCTTGGTAGGTTGTGGAGGGTGACTCACAAAAGTCAGGACCGATGGGCTAGACTGCGCTAGTCTAGTTATCTGGGGAGCAACTGATCCCACACTTGGAGCCCTGCGGTCTCGATGAACCTATCTGCTCTTCTTCCTCTTCTTTATCCTGATGATGCTCCTCTGATCGAGACTCTGGTCTAGCCATCCTAGCGTCTTCCTGATGAGTAAGCAGGTAACTCTCCCTCACTAGGCTCTGCTCGTATGCTTTCAGTAAAGTTTCCAGCTCGGAAGTGATAACAGAACCTCCAATCGCAGGTAGCAAACCCTCAGTGAAGTAGTAAATCCGATCAATCTATGAATCAGCTGATCCTGCTACACAAGGCAAAAGTTGAATGAACCTGCCCATGTAATCCATCACCGGCTTGCCTGTAAACTGCCTCAAAGATGTGAACTCGTTCCTCTTCGCCTGTAACACCGTCGGTGGAAAATACTTCTGATTGAACTGGGTTTTGAAGTCGATCCAGTCCCTAAGAATACCCCTGGTGGTGACGATAGTAGTCCACCAGTCATCTGCCGCCCCTCGCAACATTGAGGATGATATGGATGTTCTCATGTGTTCCTCCGTGGCGATGATGATATGAATCTTCTCGTGTCTCAACAGAAATAGCTCAGTTGCAGTCACGTCTGTGCCTCCATAGAAAGCGGCTGGGTCATGCCTCTTGAACTCCCACCACTACCTCGCCTCGGCAGTAGCCCTCGGGCTCTTTTTTAGTGTAGTGATGGTAGCAGGTGCACCCTCAGTCTTCACAACCGATACGATGTTAGTTTGAATCAGAGGTGCAACAATCTCAATCTGTGTTATCTGCGTAACTGCCCTGCTTGGCATCGCTGAAATTGGAGTCACTGTTAACGATGCTGCAGCTACAAGAGTATCAGCCCCCTGTGTAGTGGTAATGGGCGGCATAGGAGTAGTCAGAGTGGATGGTGTCGTCGTAGCCATAACTGGTGTCCTCAACAATCATAATATCTCCTCTAGTTGTTGGTCTTAATACTCAACACTAATAACTTGAGGACCTCTTTGCATCAAGCCTGGAACTCCTCGACACTAATAACTCGAGGACCTGGCGTCCTGCTGTCATCACTAGGACCTGTCTGATCCGCTATTGCTGTCTGAATAAGATAGCGAATTATTCGAATCAGTAGATAGCTACTGATACCATATAGTACACACATCAAACATAATACGTACAAAAATCATATCCAACTTATCCCAATCTAGTCCTCACATCCCAACTAAGGTTATAATTAGGATCATAGGGTTTTCACTCTAAGTTCAACCATTCCTAACTTCTGCTGTCTTAATGGCTTGTGTTTTAAATCAAGAGTTCGGTCTTTAAAACCTGTCTTTGATACCAACTGTGACGGCCCCAATTTCCCAATGCAATTGGGTACACCCCGCCTAGACATACAAAAATCCCCGAGTTGGAACTCGCCAAATAGACGTATGCCTAGTCAGCCGTCGTTAATTAAATAACAAGTTTATGAATGAGTTATTGCAATTATAAATATAACGCAGCGGAAATAGATACAAGTATGGGAAATAACTCAAATCAAAGGAAATCATGAATTCTATTACTGTGGAAACCCTGTGAAATAAGGAATATTCATGTATGATCAAAAGTGAAACCAAATAAGTAAGGTACATGATATTCAAACTCTCAATTCCAAATAGACATCAAAACATGACATACAAAAACATCATACGATCAACAAAAATAGAAACCTACTCTAAACTTAAAGAAGTGCATGTCGCTCTGAGAGGTCCTCAGATGTAATCGCCAAGATAAGGCCCCTTGCCCTTGCTGCACTCCACTCTATCTGCAACCACCGTCACAAACTAGACGGTAAGCAATTCTAGAAGAATATAACAGTAATTCATGATTTACCAAGTAAAGCAGTCTAAATTTCATGCGAAATAAAAAGACAGGAATTTAAATAAATCGAGTGCATGACAAACAAACTAATAGATATCAATAGAAACATGCATGGTATAAGAATAAACAGAGGCCCATAAGTGGTATAAATCATAACATAACGGTAAAGACCTCGCGAGGTCTCCCCAGACATCGACATAAGTGACGACACAACCATGATAGAAGGAACATAAGCCCCCAACCCAGTACTTAGTGTTACACGATCACTATAGGTGGTCCCATACACCTGTACAAAAGTGCCCATGTTGGCCCACTAGTGCAGGGCCATAGTACTCTTGAGACAAACACTTACGCCAAGAACATACAACCAAGGAATAGAATGGAATGCGAATCACATGGTACTTCTTTACTGGCTTACTAACATGCACCAGCACAAGGCGAGTGTACTTACCTGACTAGTCGCGACACATTTAAACCAACTTTCGTGACTCTAGTACGTCCCATAGGTTCACAAACTACTTGTCAATGTTTTGAACCATAAATATTGGGTTTGTGGTTAATAAACATACCCTATATTAATCCTACAGTTTCCCAACGTTTTCGTTAAAAAATCAGATTTAAAATTCAAAAACAGCAACTCACGCCGCGGCGGCGGCGCCGTGAACAGTGCTCATGGCGTCGCTGCGACATCGTATATAGGGGTCCCTGGTTGAAACACTGTGATCGACGCCGCTAAGGCATTTTCCCATGACGTTGTTGTGGTGTTATCTCAAACTAATCTATTTGGCCTGACGTCATGGTGACGTCGCCGCATTCAGATACTCGCGGCGTCGTCACGACATCTTATAAGAATGATACTGTTTGCAGCGCTGTGAGAGGCGCCGCCATGAGTAAGGGACTCACGACATCTCCGCTGTGCCTGTGCAAAATGAATGAAAACGTTCTGAAACTCACGCCTATGAGAGACGTCGTCAGCACAATGACCTGTGTGACGTCCCGCACGGTAGAAAACCGGAATAGAATCCCCTATAGTTCACGCTTTAAGAGGCGTCATCACACACATGGAGTGTGCGACGCCTCTGCAGCATGTGATCGAAATGGAATTTTTGGGGATTACGGGACTTTGAAATTCACTCTACTCAACACGCCACACTCTGCGATCATAACCAACATGTGCCCGAACTCAAGACCATCCGAAATCAACTTTGGATCGTCGTGGAATGCCGGGAATGCAACATCTCCCTAAAAGCAGGGAAACTCCGATCAAATTGACAAAATCAACAAAAATAGTAATGTAACAACCATCAAAATTTTACCCAACTTGTATTACACTTGTCAAGACCGTGACCCGACTGTGTGATACTTTGCGATATTTCAGACTTCGGGAGTCGCAGTGATGTAATTTTATGATTCTGGATTGCTTTGTATTAGTATGATAGTCTGATACGTTTCTCGAACCGTTTGGGGCGACTGTTTAGTCTGAGTGAGGCTTCGCCTAGGTAAACAGGGGAATTAAAACACAAAAAACATTAATAAATAATTTTTTGGATAATTAATATTATAATTCATTAGAACGTGACGAGACACGGACACGCGAGTTCGAATTCACTGTGTAATATGGGCCGAGGAGCGCAGGATCAACAAGGTAGTTGAATAATTAAGTGACAACCAAGTCACTTAGTGTGACGGCCCCAAATTCCACAATCCTTGAATTAGGCACCGCCCGGCCTAGACCTACGCAAACCCCCGAGCCAGTCTCGCTGAGTCACGCAGGCCTAGTCAGCCTTCATTACCATTTACCATTTATTACATATTTATAAGTGAAGTTAATTAATTAGTGAGTTATTATCAGATACAACGGAAGCACTTAAACTCCAAACAAATCAATAACTTCAAGACACACTAGTTAGGACAATCCTAGGGTGTGGAAACCCCGTAATCATATCCACCATATGAATCAAAAGTGGGTATCAATACTGTCCTACATGCCCAAGATCTCTCATAACCCATAATTCCATGTTCAACAAAACAATATAAATATTTAATACAAAACATACTCAATACGCGCGAAGAGAACACCTCGTGGTCCCCGCCTTCAATCGCCTAGCGCTAATCCTTTGCCTTGTACGTTGTGAGTTCCGCCCACCGTCACAAA
Organism: Stephania japonica; assembly: GCA_039657345.1. NCBI lineage: Eukaryota > Viridiplantae > Streptophyta > Magnoliopsida > Ranunculales > Menispermaceae > Stephania > Stephania japonica. The sequence goes on along the minus strand of CM077564.1, from coordinate 10,247,166 downwards.
CTAGACGGTGAGTACAGTGATGTAGAGAGTAAAATACCAATAGAGTCTAAACAGTATTTCAAATGTCAAGTAAATAGCTAAACTAGTATCATGCATGGATATTACGAAGAATGTAAAAGACAGCATGATAGGTGAAATCACGAAGATAACAACGATAAATGAGTGTCAAGAACACAAAGCCAAAAGAAAAGGAATCTAAATGTCCCGATGTCACCAGATTGCAACACTTAGTTTACAACCTGACTTTCAAGACAAACTCTGGACCTACACAAACCCAAGACAGTCTAGAATAAGGCATTTAACCCCAGGTCACACTTAGTTTGCATACGGTACCTGCGCGTCGTCACACACGATTCAACATACGGTCACCGCAATTCCACACTTTGTGGGTTTAACCAAGTCCGAGTCGTGTACTCACGGCATAGACCGTGAGTACCATGATGTCCACTTAGACACAAATAGACTATTCATTGAGGAATCCAATCAAAATCAAGTCGATATATTAACAAGGACAGATATAACAAAGGGAATTCAACAATTCATAATCCACAAGAAAGTATTGCTCAACAAACATAATAGCTCAATTAAATGGACAAGTGAAATAATGTAAATACTCTGGTTGGTTTTACTCACAAATACCGCACGTAACTCCGCACTTGTGGTTCTCACACGCCACCAAACGACTTCGCACGCTTGTCACCAATCTACTAGACACCTGGTCATTATTTTTTTTTATCCATTTACATCATGTTAGGGCCTTTTTTTTGAAAATTTTGGATTTTTAAATCCATTTCTCATATTTTCCTTAATAATAAATTTTTCTAAATTTCTTGACTATTTTTGTCAATTTCACGCATTTCAAGGCAAAAACCCCGACAAAATGCGTCATAAGAACCCCGAATACTTCACTTTTCATAAAAATTTCCAAATTTCTCTTTGTTTCATGAAAATATAATTTTCTATAATTTTCCAGAATTTTTCATGAATTTTTTCTATTTTCTGGAATTTTATTTCAATTAAAATCCTTTTTAAATATATTTAATTGAAATAAATAATTATTTATTAATATAATAATAGGGGTGGGTCGGGTCTGACCCGACCCGACCGGACCGGGTCTGACCCGCCCCAACCGGGTCAGGCCATGACCCGGTTTGACTCAACCGGGTCGGCCATGACCCGGTTTGACCCATCCGGGTCGGGTCAACTTGACCCGACCCGTTTGGGTCAACTTGACCCGACCCGTTTGGGTCATCTTCTCCAGCGCTGTTCGCTGGAAATTTCCATGCAACAGTCTTTGCAACACCATTTTTTTTTTTTTTTGTGTTTTGTTGGGATTGGCTCTCACCCCAATCCCAACTAAACCCAAAACCCCTAATCTCGGCCATGGCCGAGCTTTGCTCAACCATCACCACCACTACCGCACACACACACACACGCCGCACATACAACAACACCACACCAAAAACACAACATTAACACTTACCTCACCTCGTCAACACCGCCAATGTCGCTTCCCCGAGCACTTGGCCTCGATCTCTCGTTCTCCTTCTCTCGGTGGCTTCCTCACTCTCGGGCTCTCTTTTCCTCTCTTTCTCTTGATAATTGTGTGGTGGTGGTGATTTTGGGGTTAAATGAAAATGGTAGCCAAATTACCAAAATGCCCCTCAATCTTATCCTCTTTCTTAATAAGCCCAAAGCCCTTCTTGGTCTTTTGCATTTTAAATTTTTGACTTCTTTTTTTTTAACATTTATATATGTATATATATAATAAATTACATACATATACATATATAAATATATATATATATATTTATCTACAATTTCGTCGTGGCGCCAACGAGCATACTCGGGCGTGCACACTACCATACGACCCACGTGTGTCGCCTATAACCCTGTGTATCACTCGGCGACCATCAATTTATTATTTTGTCAGTGTTTTATTTAAATGTATGTTCCCTCGAGACGTCGTAAACCCGTAATTTGCCCGTCGAAACCCATTCGACATGTTTTCTCGAGGCGATCACTATTCGTTTATCGACGTCACCGCCCTATCACACAGACACGATTTTAACTCGATATTACACGTCATTACGCAAAATAACATAAATTTTCGGGTCATTACACTTAGTAGAGTCAACATGGAGAGTTAGACTTAGGGGACACTCCAAAGGGGGAGCTAATGGATTTGCCTCAAGATGCGTGCATACAAGTGGATGATGCGATGGACTATATAAGGACCGCTCCACCACTTGATTCCCTTTTCACTATTCATTCTCTTCTTCTCTCCTCTCTTTCTCTTCTCTTATTTCTTGGTGAACAAGAAAGGCTGACCAGCCCTATTAGGTGGTGATCGGAGTCTCGGCAGAGTAGATCTCGTCGGAGTAAGGTGGGCACTCTACTCCCCTTTCCCTTTTCTTTTTCTCCATTTATGTGTTGGTTACTCAAGTTTTAATCGCGATGACCAAGGGTGCCTTGCCGAAGACGAATCTTGGTGAACCACCAGTGTCTCGGTAACCCCAGGAGAGATCAACATGCCACATCGATGCCGGTGTTGCTCTTTGATATATGTTGTTTGTTGAATTTTTGGATTTCGTTGTTTATTTTGGGTTTTCAATCCAATCCGGGCATCCCACGACGATCCAGAGTCAATTTTGGGGAGTCTTGATGCCCAGAAACATGTCGGCGTTGATCGCCAAGAGTGGGTTCCAATTTTATGTTTCGTGATTTCTGAAATTTCTATTCTCTGTCTGACGCCGTGAGCACACTTTTTGTGTGTGTATGTCGCGGCGTCATCCACATATGTGTGGAACATAAGAGACACGAGTTCACACCGTGAAGGCGTTGTCTGTCATATGGCGTGAGCGACACGTATGTTGGTGTAGTTGTTTCGATTTTCAGCTGTGTCAACTTTTTCATACCTTTCTGCCTTGCGGCGTGCGTACAACGTGTGTTTCGTTATGGATTTGTTGTGGATTTGTTGTGAATTTTAGACCACTTATGGCCTATCTTGACTCATAGAACACGCATGTTCCGTTGCTATCATTTCAATATGCTTATCATGCTCTCTTGATCTATTTAAATTCCTATCTTTTATTTACCGCATGATATCTAGACTGCCATACTTGTTAAATCATGAATTACTGTTATATTCTTCTGACATTACTTTCAATTTCTTTCAGTTACTCACCATCTAGTTTGTGATGGTGGGTGCAGATAGAATGGAGTGCAGCAAGGGCAAAGGGCCCTACCTAGGCGATTTCCTGTGAGGACTTAGCAACTGAACTTTGGAGACCTTAGAGATAGGTTATGTTTGTTTTTGATCGTATGTTGCTTTATATATATGGTTTGGTTGTTGAACTTGGGATAATATTGTTTTGGATATCATGTACGCATTTATTTGGTTCCTATTTGTTTGTACATGAATATTACAGGGTTTTCCACATTAATAGATTCATGAATTTCCCTTTGATTGAGTTATTTCCCATTTTTGTAGTTCACTTATTTTTCCTCTGTGTATAACTTGCAATAACTCTTTCATAAAGTGTATAATTAAATAAACAGAGGCTAACTAGGCTCGTCAGGTTTTGTCGATATTCGACTCAGGGGCTTGCACGGGTCTAAGCCGGGTGTACCCAACTGCATGGAAAAATTGGGGCTGTCACAAGTAACACCGGTAGCATTTCTAGGTTTTGATTGCTTTGTGGGTTGCCAAGACACCAATGATTCAACATAATCAACTCCGGCAAGACACCCTTAGTCATCGCGATGAATTTGCAATGTATAACCAACACAAGAATTAAACAAAAAAGTGAAGAAAGCAAGGTTTCTCACCTTCAATCTGACAAGAAAAGGGACTTCGACAAAGCTCCGGCCGTCCAGAACCACCTCTATGGTTGTCTTGCTTAACAAGCAAGAAGAGAAGAGAAGGAGATGAGAAGAGAAGAGAGAGAAAGTGAATAGTGAAAATGAATTCAAGTGGTGGAGTGGTCCTTATATAGGCCACTTATCATCCACTTGTGCGCACGCATCTCGAGGTGAATCCATCAGCTCCCCCTTGAAGTGGTCCACTAATTTTAACTCCTTATGTTGACTGTACTAGGTGATTTAGATGTCCCTTAGTTATCCAGCTCCTTGGCCCGTTCCTACGCTCCTCGACCCGAGCCCCACCCCAACTCGACCGTTGTGTGCTCTTAGTCACGTCCAAGTTCCGTTTTAAATAAATCATCGCATTTATTATTTGAAAAATCATTTCTTAATGTTTTCTGTGTTTTTAATTCCCTCGTTTTCCTAGGTAAAGCCTCACTCAGATTATTAGTTCGCCAAAAGGCTCGAGACACGTATTAGACTAGCATACTAATACATACATCACAGAAACATAAAATTACCTCGGTGGCAACATCCCAAAGTTCGAAATACTATAAAGTATCACATAGCCGGGTCACGATCCTGACAAGTATGACACAAGTCGTGTTAAATTTTGAGGGTTGTTACAGTCTTAACTCTAGTCAAGAACGTGGTTACAGATTAGAGATAATTAACTAATTAGCTATACTAACTAACATGAAAGCAAGAGAGCTAAATACAACTAACTACAACGACATGAAAAATGAGAGAACTAATTTAATTAACAAGCTAAGAAAGCAAAGAACATAGGCTTATTAATTCTAGAAAATTAAGTAAATTAATATTGGCTCGGGGATTCACAAGTTCAACTCAACCTTTACTTGCATTGGTCTTCAATTGCCATTCAAAAGAACATTTAAAACCAATTCCTAGGCTAGCTATAAAGTTTGACATCGCGCTCGAAACTCCTAGATTCCTAATTTCGGCGAACAAAGTAAGACAATTGTTTGACTCCCTAACAAATATATAACCCTAGGTAAAGCATACTAGAATTCAACATAATTGTTGCATAAAGATCGATGGAATCACTAGCCCCAAGACAACCAAGTCACGAAGTCCGCTCGATTTAGCCTAGACTTGCTAATTGCATGACTTCCTCCAAAAGGCCATCCAATTGAAGTGATCACTCGATACTTGTTGTTAAGGAATCCACACAATTACGGATGCAAAATTCTCTAACTAGCATTAGATCCCTATCTAACAAATGTGTATTTACAACTACACAAAGTAAGATAAAAATCATGGTAATCAACCAATAATTAACAAGATAAGAAATGAAATTGAACGTAAATAGAATGCTAGGAAACCTTACAATGCATATTTTTGAAGTTAGAGCATCCTTTGTTCCTCTCATACTTAAGTAAGGTGAGATCTTAGCCTCCCGTAACAAAAAAATACTAAAAATCTAATGTATTTCAAGATTTATTTACAAAACTAGAGAGGAGAGATAAAAGGTGGTGGGCGAATAGTGTATGGATAGGGAGAGATAAGTTTGGATATGAAAAATTGAAATATGGGAAGAGGAGTCGGTTTCGGCTATTTGGAATTCGTTTTATGTGGCGGCCATGTAAGAGCATGTCCATTGGGAATGTGGATGTGGATTGAAGCAAAATGTGTGCCACATAGGATAAAATAGACATTGGAACTAAAAAAAGACTCTAATGCAAATGTCTTTTAGCACGTGAGCTGACGTGACAACAATCATGTCAATTTTAAATGTCTAGATCTAGACATTGTGGGTAGAAGACGTCTAGAAGTAGAAATTGTGGGTGCAAAACGTCTAGAAATTTACATTCAATGTGAACATTATTGTTGCCACGTCAACTCACATTATAATAGACATCAGCATTGGAGAATGTTTTTTGATTTCAATGTTCATTTCATCTTATGTGACACATTTTTCTCTAATTCACATTCCTATTGGAGATGCTCTAATGGTAGAGAAAATGACTTTCGGCCAAGTGGAGAGAGAGAATGGTCGGTCAATCGGTCAACAACCCTAAAAGGGTATGAAACACTACAATGAAAGGGGTCTTTAGTGACGAAAATTTTTTGTCGCTAAAGATAAGTATTCTTCGCAATTAATCTTTTGCAACGAACTTTTCGTCGCTAATTGTTCGTTGCTATAGCCCTATAGGGGAAGACATTGTGATGTTGAAAAAACCTTGTTGCTAAAGCATCTCATTTACAACAACTTGAGGATCTTTTTGCATCGAACAAAATTCTTAACGAATACTCATTAGCGACGAGAAGATTTGTAACAACCGAGTTACTACAACAAATTAGAATTCGTTACAAAAAGTTACAAGTTCGCATTAAAAATTTTACAACGAACATTTTGTTTGTCACAAAAACTTTTTAACAACAATTTATGTTACTAAACCGGATTTCATGGTTTAGGATGACTTTCGTCATATTTATTTTTTATATCAATTTTTTGTCAGTATATCCATGTTTAAGAAACAATTTTCGTTAGCATATCTACATTTTAGCAACAATTTTCATTAGATCATCTATATTTTACCAACAATTTTAGTTAGTATATTGATATTTTAGCAACAACATTTGTCAGTAAATCTATGTTTAAGCAACCTACTTTTTTGTTTCAAGAACATCTTTAGCAACGACTTTATGATTTTAATAAAAATAGCTTTATCTATTTTATTTATTAGGCAATCTTCTAATAAAACACAAACAATTTAACATTCAAAGAATACCAACATTCATAAACACTTTAAATAGATAATACAAAGTTCACACTTGTCATAAAAAAATGCGTCGTCTACAATCAACATCCTACATGTTAAATAGAAAGTGCTAAACACCATATACTCAATCTCTACGATGCAAAGAAAAACACAAAATAATATACTTTCTGCTTGCTTCAAGTTTTCTTGAAAAAGAGAGGATCATCTACGCATCGTCACAACCAGCAATAGAAATGAATAGTGTTATAATGAGGACAAAACATAAACAACTTAATAATAAATTTAGAATGCAAGCTCAAGATAATAGATATATTCATCGATTTAGTCCATAAAACATTAAAATACAAGATGAGTAATGGTGAAACAGAGATAGACACAATCAAAATAGAGAATAATACAATGCAAAAATAGTGTCAAATGAAATATTGCCGAAAAAAAAATAAAAACAATCATTGACAAAAAAGAGCTCATTGTACATATCAACTGTGACAAACAATTTAAAAATTGTGACAAAGAAAAGGTCAACATCTGTAAGATAGAAAAAGTAAAACTAAGGCAGAAATACTTAATACAAAAAACAAAGTGACAAAAATAGTGAATAAAAGCTGTCTAAAATACTTGTCGAAAAAAAAAAAAAAAAAAAAAAAAAAAAAAAGTGTGTAAAAGCATGTCACGAAATAGTGAGTAAAACTCTCACAAAAACAATGAGTAAAACTGTTACAGAAATAGTGTATACAATTGTTACACAAACATTGAGATTCAAATGTGACATAAACAATGAGATTCAATTGTGACAGAAACAATAACAAAAATAATGATTTCTAAATGTATATACATGCATAAACAAAGACAACAAGTGTGTTGAAACAAAGGCTGCCCTAAAACAAATACAACTACAAAAATAGTGTTGAATCATAGACAAGATACGCTCATCCTTACAATTTAGAAGAGAAGGAATTTCAAATTATAAAACATAATAACAGAAAAAAAAGAAATTCAAAAACTGTTGTATACGCACATAAAATACAAGTATTATAATTTTGTTGTTGATGTTAATTAAGATGAAAAAAAACTCTAGTCAAAATTATTTGACCAAATAAAATCATATTCATAATAATGAGATAAATAGAAATGCGAACACAATTGATAAGTTATATTCATAAGATAATATTAAAATAAAATATAGAAATTATTACCTTAAATTTACTCTTATGTAGAATCAGGTGGTTGAGTAAGCATCTGAATCAGTCATCCTAGGAGGGTATCTCACAAATCTAACTCAACCAAGTGGTCATTCGTAGCTTTCTTATCAATTTAATTGTGTGCATTCATCTCTCTCTTATCAGCTTCATGTTGTGCATCCTTGTCCATCAAAGCTGCTATTTGTTCATTGGCTTTTTGCAGCTCTCGAGTTAAGTGTTCACTAGGAGGAGGAACTATAACTTTTTTGTTGCTTGATAATGGATGAGGTATAGGATCAAAGCCAAGTCCTACCACATGCCCGGACTTTTCACCTAGTACCTAATGAATAAAATAATAAATTAGTTAGAGCTAATATTTAGAAATTGAATAAAAAATATAAATACATAATACATCTTCAACAATTTGGTCTTCCATCATAGGCGTAACTTCTTCCTCCTCATCATCATTGATTGCTTGATTATCCTCCATCATCTTCATCCTTTTTCTTGTACACATAAACATAAATAAAGCACAACATATATAAGTAAACTATGTAAAGATACCTACACAATCATAAGGACTGAGATAAAGATTTAATTGAATTTATTATCTTATTTTTCTTAAATAATCATTCTTAGCTTTCTCATTTGTCCTCTCTCCATTTTTTCTGGTGCGAGTGATACGGTGTAATTCCATACAGCCTGGCTCGACAATAGTTTTAGAATCACGCTACAACCACAACAACAAAGTCTCGATCCCAAATAAGGATCACTTTACAGAGAGAAAATTTAATTTATAAAACTAAACCAATTTGATATTGATTACATATATAAAATATGACTACTTACATGAGCTGCACGAACTCTCATAATCAATCTCCTACTACAACAATGGCCATACTTCACATTTGACCTACTTTTTTTTATTGGTTGTTGATTTTTTTTACACACCAAATTTTTAGACACTAAAAAATATATAATAAATTGTAAAAAATAAGCAGTGAAAAAATAACTCTAAAATAAAGAGTAATTAATATATAAGAACAATACCTTTTGAGCATCAATGTTGAAGTGTTCACATAACCAGTTCCAATCTTCCTCATCGATTTTAGTATACGCTGGTTTCCGTGCATCTTTTCCTTCTTAAATGGTATAAAATGACATTATATGAGTCCAAAGTTCATGCCGGTAGCTCCAATAACCATTCCCTATGACGTGCGCCGAACGCGTCAATAAAATATATTTCCTACACCAACTATTTTGTAGATAGCGGTAAAGGGTCGATCCCACAGAGATTAGTTTTCTTTCTAAGGTAAAAAAAAATAACAAAAAAGAAATCGGGGGATTTAGAGAAAATGAATTTATTACCTAATCTAAATATAAACAAAATAAATAAAAGCAATTAAAATAAAGTTAAAAACAATTAATAAAAATAACACCTAGGTCAAGACATACAAGTTTGGTTCGATAAAAAGATTGAATTTGGTCGTCAACTTATGTCAAAAATACAAATCACATTATCCTAGTGTAGCTATAGACCCTGTAATGTACGCGGGTCTTCGCGCTTCCTGATGTCGGTAGCCAAGGTACGACCGTTGACTACTTCCCTAACCAAACACGCAACTTGATCGCTAGTGCTCCAGATTTAACGCGTTGGCCGCATTACTTCGATTTGTGAAGGCACTACACCTAGACAACCAGATCGCTAGTGCTCCCGATTTAGCCTAGATCTCTAAGGTATTTGACCGGTCCCAAAAGTTTCTAATCAATTGGTATGGTCAATTGCCACTGGTATGGTCTTGTCGCACAAGCACGGGTGCTTACAACTCATTGACATGTAAATCAAGGTTTAAACTAGTGCTTAACCTCAATTGTTCAATCAATACCAAAGAAAATAAAATAATAATGAAAAGCTTGAAATTAAAATATATAAATCTCACAAATCCATTGAATATGCGCAGTTGAACCTCCCTCGCAGTCTTGCCTAGGCTATGAACTTAGTCCTTCATGATTGAAGAACTCAAAGTACAAAAAAAATAAAAAATAAAAGAATGGAGAAGGAGAGAATAGGCGAGAAGAGAGAAAAGAGAGCCGAGAGTCTTTTTTTTTTTTTTTTTCTTTTCCTCGTTCTCTCTATATCTATCCATATATATGTATAATGATCGATCCATATCTCTATCTATATATGAATATATATATATATGTAATATCTATATATATAATAATAATCGATCTATATATATCCTATATAAAACTAACAAATCTATCCACTTCCAATTCTCTTCTTCTTCTTGAACGGCATGCCGTAATGTGTGGGTCCACCAAAGCCGCCTCGAGATGCGCGCTAGCACGCTTTTCGATGTAGAACATATTTGGGCATATGAATACTCTATTTTGCACAGTTTTTCCGCCCGATTTCAATCGCGTGGTCTATAATACCTGAAAATGACAAATACAGATAATTAGACTAATATTTTGGAGACTTTACTATTAAAATACTCAAATACATAAAAATACTATGACACTATTACCGACTTATCACCCTATTGTTACATTAACACATCTAAAGGTGTGTTTTAAAGAAAGATCCACATCAAACTTATTCTGCAATGTAACACAAAAAATATAGATATTAATAATTTATTTGGTTTAAAAAAAGAGATATTAATAATTTATTTAACACATTTTACTCAATAAAATATTAAAGTATGTCTTGAAAAATATAATTAATCAACAATTCATGGTAAAAAATAAGATAAAAAAGAATACAATACCTTAAGTTTATCACACAATTCAACTTTCTTATTATGTGGGATTTTACTCCATCCACTAAACTTAAGAGGAGCAAAGTTTCTTACAATAATTCCACATTCAGTAGCAAATAAACTTGAGCTTTCATCAATAGGTCTTCCAATTTCAGGATCAATAGGCAAAGTTATTGGGTCAGTTAAAGTCACCACCTTATCAAGCCCTATTCCTTTTGATTTGCCACGCTTATTAGGATGAGATGAGAATGTTGTACATTAAAATAAAAAAAAGTAAGTGATTGTGTTCCAAATTTCTTTAAAAATAATTTATATTCTAAAGTTACTAAATTAGAATATTAGTTATCAAGTCGAACTTTACCAGATGCATTAGCTGAAGTTTCTGGCACTACAGTTTCCTCCTCATCTTGGGCTACAATGGGTGGTGTTAGTATTCTATCTGGTGCCATTGTATGTGAAGAAGCCTGCAAAATTGAGAAAACAAAATAAATGAAATAAAAAATTTTAAACATATGAACAAGTTATTCTATGAAACTTCCAAACTTATACATAGATAATAAATTCATAACAAGTACCTAAAAGTTAAATATTATGCACAATTATTCATCATTAATATCTTTATTATATCTTCATTCGTGGTCTCTTTCATCATAATTATACTTTGCAATAGTATCATTGTGTTCACTTTCATCACAATGTTCTGCAATCATATAACCATTGTTTTCTTCATCAATTATTTCTATGTCATTGATATTGGCTTGTGTGTTCATTTCATCAATATTAAAATTTGCCCTTGGTATATCTTCCATTTCGATTTCTTCTCTATTCAGCATGGTTGGTATACTTTCTCTAATGACTCTAGTGAGACTATCCTCAGATGAAGATTATCTGTTTCCTCTGTATCAACTTCATTATCAGGAAAGTCCCATAAATGTCTGCTACGTGAAGTCTGAACGACACGCCAATCCTCTCCCCATTTTGTGTCCATCAAGTAAAAACTTGTCATGCTTGACTTTCAAAAATGAATGGATCATTCTCATACTACATATTCGTGACTCTAATTGACACAATATCCAAGTCTTCACGAATTCCACACTTCTTCATACTTGTATAATACCACTTACACTTGAACTAGTACACTTTGCATTTGCCCCCATAAGTCAACTCGATAATTTCTAGTAACGTTCCATAAAATCGAATCATATGACTATCATCTTCACCATCGACAACTACTCCACTATTTTGAGTCTTACGTCGACTATCTTGTTCAATAGTATGGAAACTTGCCCTATTGGCTATACATCCCGAGTAGGATTTTACACGTTTACCTGGCCAACAAGACAAATAGGATTTTACACGTTTATCTGGCCAACAAGACAAAATAAACAAAACAATTACTAAGAACCTATCAAATCGATTAGATCTAAATTCAATAGTCATAAATAATTAATCCCCATGTGCGGTAATTTTTTTCAATCACCATAGTAGAATTACCTATATATATACCCATGTCATGGGAACTATATTTTTCACCATTTGACTACCATGGAATTTTAATCCAATTCTGATCTATGTTGTGCATTTAATGTGTTTTGCATTAAATGCATAATAAATGCTCCCTCCGTTTTTTTATAAGTCGTTTAAGGTATTAGCACATCGATAAAAAACTCCATAATACATATAAAATGTTACTAAAATTCCCTCATTAATATTTTTTGTTGGCTTGAAAGAGAGATAGAGGGAGAGAGAGATTTGCTTAATTTCTCCCATAATTAATTAGAAGTCAGCTTATGTATTTGGGGTAAAATAGATATATAAATAGTGAAAACAACTTACATTATTGAATGAGAACAATTAGCCTAAACGACTTATAAAAAAACGGAGGGAGTACTATATGTATGGGCTCCATGGTAGAAACACCCTATATATATATATATATATATATATATATAGTGAGATTGGAGGGGCTTGTGATTATTTTTGATATGGTAAGTTCTCAAACTATCGTGCAGTGATATACCTAAATAACCTACTACTAACCGTTTTGGAAATAAAAATCTCCGCAAAAAGAAACGCTCAATCTTATGTTATTTCCAAAACTACTCTCTAGCATTGTATTTCAACCAATTACAAACAAAGAATCAGGGGCACTTTTAGAAAGTAGGTGGCCAAAAAGGCCTCACTGTAAAAAATGCCACAAAATGTATATTATAATATTATATATATATAAACTTAATTTGAGAAGTCAATGATGCTAGAATTTCAATTTTTTGGGTACGAAAAAATAAAACTATAAAATTTTAAATGTCCTTACCTCAACGTATATATCTATCTCTATTAACTTGCATTCTACGAGACTCGAATGTTGAGTGTTTGGGCGGAAATGCTAGAACTTGACCATCGCGCACGAACTTACACTACGACGATTCGGAATATAAATTTTTAGCGGTAAACTCATGTGCGTTTATGTATATTTAAAGCATAATTATTGTTAAAAATAAGTTTCTGTTGAATTGCAACTAGAGCTATAAATTTCTTTTTTTTTTTGTGGCCTAGTGATGGTTTTTTTAGTAAGTTACTAAAAATTTAACGCATTAGAAACGACGAGAAAGTACGTTGTTGTTCGAATAGTTTTAGCAACGAGTTTTACTCGTCGCTATATTAAATTTCTAATAAACTTTTTGTTGCAATAGACATCGTTGCTAAAGAGTAACTCTATCAACGAATTTTTAACACGTTGCTAAAAATTCAACGCATTAGAAACGACATAAAAATATCTTGCTATTCAATAAGTTTTAGCAATGAATTTTGTGCGTCGTCACAATGAATTTGTGATACACCTGTTGTCGCAATAGACATCGTCGCTGAAGGGTAACTCTAGCAACGAATTTTTGAAAACGTTGCTAAATATATTATGCATTAGAAACAAAATAAAATGTGTCGCTTTTTGTAATTATTTGCAACAAATATTATTCGTCACTACAGAGTATCTGCAACATATTTAGTCACAAGTTTTTTTAACTTGTCGCAAAAGATATAGTGCTTTAGTAATAAAACCATGTTGTTGCAGTAAAAGTTGTCGCTAAAGAGCATATTTACTGATGACGTCCATTGATGTTGCTAAAAAATACAGTGTATTGGCAACAAACGTGCTTAGGCGTCGCTAAAAATAGGCTTTAGCAACAAATTATTGTTAATTGCTAAAAATTTCATTGCTAAAGAACAAATTTGTTGTAGTTAATGCTTCATCTGCCCCTTTTTCATATCCTTCTTACTTCGTTTAATGAAGCAACACGGCGTTCGAGGAAGATTTGAGGCTGTTGATCGCGGAGGAGAGCCTGGTGCGTGACCCGAGGTGAGTCATAAAATATGAACGAGAATGGAGAGTGCCGAGTGTGTGGGCCTAAAACAGCTTATTATTTTCATCTGATCTTGCCTTTGAGGCGCATCTCGAGACGTTTTGTCTCTAGCTGCTCTCATCTATACTAATCTATTCACAACGTGTGTCTCGATGCTTGTCTAGGGGCTGCTGAATTGCACTGCACTCCAATCAATCATTCAATCTCTAAAAAGAGACTCCACCTCGAACAAACGACTTCGAACAAATCATCAATCAAACTCGATCACCACTTCGATCTTGTCCCACATCCACGCTCCAAATTTAGGCATGTGTTCACCCTGACACCACCCTTCAATGTAGCCTCATATTTTGGCCTTCTTGAATGCTACAATAACCATGCCATCAAGTGTGCAATTACTAAAATCCTTAAAACAACATTGTGGGATCAACTTACAATTTTAAAATTCTTGTTCAAAACGATCGAACCACTCAGCGAAAACCTTTGTTTAATTCTTACTAAAAATTCACTCTTAATCTTCCAATCGAACTTTATCATCGTCACCAATCACAGTGGAAGCAAACAATCTTACAATCACTTAAAACACACAACTTAATTCAATCACTCAAAACTTCTCAAAAACTTGTATATTATAAAGTAACGTAAGGTCTTTATATAGACACCCACACTTGATCAACTTACTAATTAAAACAAAAACAGATAAATACGTATTGCCCAAAAACAAGCAAACTCAATTAGAACCTCCCTAAACACAAAATAATTAGAAACTTAACTAAATATTTGACCTTGTAATTACGTACTAACATACTAAAATAGAAGTTAGGAGTTTTGAGCCAAAAAAAAACCCAACAATTGATTCAATGCATGTCCAGTCTTATTCTATTGAATGTATTGATTCAGTCTATGATCACGATTAATGAAATTTCTATGCTACTTCATAAAAAATAAAATATTGCAGTTGTATTTTATTTAACAAATATTAATAATTCGAAACTATAATACTACATGAGTTTCTTTGGGACTAGAATAGCAAATTAATTTGTTCATCTATAACATGCCATATTCAATGACAAAGGCGGGTCAGAAAAATTTCCATTTACAAGTTGGCCATATATCCATTTATTGGCAGCTTAAGTATAATGCGTTCCATCCCAGTTAATTTTTTTCGAAGGGTTGCGGCACGACCCTACAAATACTTTAGTATCATTGATTTCCCCTGTTCCTCCACATTTGATTTGAGTATTAAAGTTATACTGACCACCATAGCCACAACATACTACTAGCGGCTTCTTAAACCATGGAAAGAAAAAAAAGAAATCATATTAGTGTAAAGAGATCTATATAAGTGGCCAATGTATTTCACTAATAGCCAAAATTTGAAGTCAATAAGGCAAGACCTAGAGAGATCGTGGTTCAATTCGCCAAAATTTGAAGAATGGCGGGAAACAATGTGTTTTCCTAATTAAACATAGTTATTGCGTTAGGCCAATGTGTTTCTCTAATAGATTTATACTTTTGAGCTGCCTCAAAGCCAAGAGTAAAGAGATCTATATAAGTGGCTCGTTACTGGGAGTACTCATTCTCCCCCAGTTGTAAACAACTTTTTTTTTAGATCAATAAAATTGCGGAAATACCGTCGTTCTCTTTCTTTCTCGAACAAGAAAAAAAGAGGTATATATTTGCAATGTTCAAAATGATCTTACCAAATTTGGATGCCCGGCTTATCAAAGTATACTTGATTGAGTACATATCAACATAAGTTATTGCGGCCAATGGAAGGTCTTTTCTGAGTTGAACAACGGATTCCTTCAGTTTTTTATTAAAATACTGTGAAAGATCATTGTATGGAATTGCACAACCAGCAGAATCTATCTGAGAAGATGCAACAGGAAAAGGAACAAAAGTGTATGGAAGACAGCCAATAGGACCAGTGTTGTGGATCCAAAATGATCTACCACCTTCTTCATACAAAGACTGCATTAATGAATATGGTTGTTTAGTAATTTAACCTAAAAAAAATGCATTCAAAAGTATATTAAGCAAATGTAACATAAATTAGTTCAAGTTGAAAACAAAGAAATTAATCCATAAAAATTATTTCATTTGATAAACTTATTTCATTGTTTTTTCTTTATTTTTTATTTTTTTAATAAAATATCTTTCTTTTTTTTATCTAAACCACCCGATATATGAACTATCCGACTACTTCAAATTCGCCCTGAGTCGCGTATAGGTGGGGGAATCTCCCAATATGTCCAAGTCTCCACACGTTCATGGGCTTAGGCTTGCTGACTTAGTCTAGTCCTTGAACAAGTCTAATTAATTATGTAGCTTTTTTTTAGTTTTGCTAAACATATATACCCTTCAATGTTTGTGTGATTGAAAGCAGGTCGTTTTCCCTTAGCTGTGACTCGAGTGTGAGTCCTTAGAATGGAAACAGTTACACCATCATTGGGAGCTCCCCCACCTATACAGTGCACGACTTGGGGTGAACTTGAAGAAATTGGAAAGTCCAAATACTAGGTTGTGTAAAAAAAAAAAAAATCTGAACATTAAGAAGTTTAATTAATTGTACACTTAATTACCTTGACATTTGCAGAGAAATTACTGACGATAATTGGAATGGAAGCTCTAATCTCCTGGATGGACTTACTCTCGTATAGCCCTGCACCTATATCATTCTGACCAATATCAATTGTATATAAAGCCCGAGAATAGTATTCCTCCTTTGGTAGTAGATCCTTGAAAAGGCCTCCTGTATATATATATATATATATTAATTCACCCATTATTATTAAGGAATTCCTATTATTAATTGTAATAAAGGAATTAAAAATAGCGTTACCTACATATATATAGTTTCTATAATAATCCCTTAATTATAACCTTTACACGCTCCTCCAAATGTAGTATTTGAAAGTATTGGCATTTGAAGTACGTACCTACTTGGCCGATGATTGATGAGTCATTCTTGAGGCGAATGAATTGCGAGTGCTGAACATTTAAAGAGAAAGGACTAAAATCACCTAATGGAAGAACATGTCGTAAAGGGACAATAGTAGATGAGGCAGTAGCAAAATTGGCACCGGTACTAAAATTGGGCGCTACTGCGTCCAAATAAGCATGTAGATATGGGATACCCAAACCCTCAGCTGCAATATTTCACACTGCTATAAGTCCAAGTTTAAACATATGATACAATGCAATAGTTCAATACTAGTATACAATTAATTTTTGTTTAGGCATATATAATTCCATTTGGCTATTTTAGCAATCAATTTTATTTGGGAAGAAAAAGCACTATTTTTATTTTATTCTATATAGAATCATAGACATTGTTTTTTTATTATTTTTTATATGACAAAATTCTATCTAGAATTTTTTTAAAAATTTTTATAAAAGCTTTAGGAGCGTCAAACCCATAATTAGCTCATTAAACCTTGTCTTTTGACAAGTAATGTCTCATTCATCTCACCAAAGATCAAAATTTTGACATTCAATATATATATATATATATCTATATACATTTTTTTTTTGACTCAATATATAGACATTGTTAAATCATGAAAAAAAGAAGAAGCGTGGTACACCAATTATAGGTCCTTATATTAAAGTGTGAGATGGGCCTCGTATCTTTTTGTTCACATGATATACAAGTTGCACAAGTACTGCGTGCGCTGTTTGATTTACCCCCTTTGTACTTGTCTAGGCTCATGGCCATGGATCTCTTTAAGAAATGCTTCATCAACGATTCAACATCAAACACAAACAACAGCCTTTCTGTAGTCAAAATACATCTCGAGATTCTCACATATTTAGCTTTTTTTTTTTTTTACTTGAGTTGAATGTATGACCTCTCCCAAACCTTACCTTTTGACAAATACTGATGCCCTTCCGTCTAACTATCAGGGGCAGAGCTAGTAGTGAAATACGTTGGGCTGTAGCACATGACATTTCACTACAAACCCCTATATATTTGTAGTTTTTCTGAACAAAAGAAAAAATTCTCCAAGCTTGGTCCACCCCATTAGAAGATGTTTACACCTAAGCCCACCCCATCTCAAATTCCTGAATCCGCCCCTGCTCACTATAGATACGTCAGTATTAGAGGATCCTAATTATTGCTTATATATACTAGCTTTGATGTGTCCCACATAAAACGTTGGCATGTCACACTTGGAGTCCTCATAAGATTTGTTGAGTAAAAGCACAATTTTTTTTTTTTTTGGTAGGACGTAAAAGCACAATTTCATTAATTAGTTTGATGTACAACACACCATAAATAACAAAATATATATATATATATATATATATATATATATAAATAAAAATAAATGTACAAGACCTCTTTAGGTGCTTCATCGGTATCCATCTCACTAGAGATGCTTGGCAAATTAGCAGTAAGTTAATAATGTAAAAATAAAAATAAATGAAAAAGAGGTAAGTTACTAAATATTAAGTTTGCGTAGTACTCCATGTGTACAAGAGCAAGTTTGAGGCGTAAAAGTTAGTTAATCAGTAATCAATATGAGACGGCAATCTAAGGCCTATAGTCTCCTGTTTGACCAAAAATATATAAGACGGACATCAGAAAAAAAAAAAAAAAAAAAAAAAAAAAAAAAAAAAAAAAAAAAAAAAAATTCAGTAATCAATATTGTACATACCTATGAAATCAATTATAAGACGGCCATCAGAAAACCTTCCAGAGGACCTTTTAAAGAAGGTTTGTCCATAGGGCGGTGGTGGTGGAGAGAACGCAGCAGACAGGCCACCGGTGTCGGAATTTGAGTCTCCGAAGTTGAAAATGGCTGGAAAATCACATGGTTTTAACCCACTAGCACTCGAGCCACAAACACAGATCAGAAACTCTAAACTTAACGTCAGTGCTGCAACAGAAATGAAATCAATGTGAGCATAAATTGATGAAGAACCCATGAGAGAATTATATGATGATGAGGAGTCCTGAATTTGTGAAATTTATTCAACCAACAAGCTTTAAAGATTAAGATTTGCGAATATGTGGTCATACTCACGTCAAGCTTTAAAGATTAAGAGTTGAGAATATGTGGTCATACCCAAAAAAAAAAACTCATGATAATATACAAAAATACTAGAACTACAAAACGAATAGCAAAACTTCCCAACAAATAGAAGGCCTAAAACTTGCCAACAAGGAAAATATATAAAACTTCTCAACAAGGAGAAGACAAATCAAAGACTTCCAACTAGGGAATAAAACTAACTATAAGTAAAAACTAAAGATAAATTAATCCAGCACACCTCACAAATCCACACAACACCGTTGATGAAGATGCACTGCAACAAGGATGGACCAATCTCTACAAATCGGATTAGATATGTTGTTTATTGAATGAACAAATAGCAAAAGGGATTTGATTGAAGCCACAGTCGATCGTTGAGAGAATCGACGGTGGTTCAAGAACAAAAATTACAAAAAAAATATTGAAATAAATTAACATAATCAAATAAATATCAATTATAAATATCTAACCGTAGTCTTGCACTGATGCATCCTAAGACAGAATTGTTTCCCGATTTGGTGATAAAATCTCTTCAAAAATCTGTCCCCGAAATTCAATCGAAGTGCCAACTAAATTCTCAAATCACCAATTTGGAAGTCCGTCAAACCGTATTTCTTTCTCTCCCACAAATAATGATTTTGAAAATTCATTGTTTATAATGTGTGTCCTAGTCGGACTTAAATAAACTTTGTAGAGTTGCTCCAAACAACACAACTCTTTAGTTTTAATAGTCACGACTGTTGAGAACTACAACTATAATAACTGTATAACATTTATTTAATTTCAAAATTTTATTACTGAAAATTAAAAATTAAGGCTCCAAGGCCCATCTTTGACTTAAAATGTATATGGTGTTGGTGTTTGGGGTTCAAACACAGTGGAGATTACAAAACAATTTTGAGAAAAACCCCAACAGGATCTGAATCTGATTCCATTAAAACGTTTAAACTATGAAAACTTAATCATACCTCAGTCGCAATGTACCTTTCTGAAGGTTAATCGATCTGTAAGGCACTGCCAATGACGAACGCCCTCTATCAGCAGTCCGCACACGAACGGTAGTCGAGATTTGAAGTGCTAGCTTCGAGATAATACCAAACCCTTTTGTTTCTCTCCAAAACGATCCAGAGCATACCAAAAACCCTAAGTCGTTTCTAAAACGAAAATAGAGTTTCGGCCTTTTAATCTTTCGTACTTATATTCTAACTCAAAGCGTCTATTTATACAACCCTTGTATATAAACGGTTAAGTAAATTACATATATACCCCTACTTAAAGAAGTATAAGTGTAATACACTACAAGGACGTTTCTATCATGAACTTTATCATATAAATTTCGTTTTTCTGAACCATCTTAAAATCTTGCAAAACCATTCTTAGCGTGCGACCCAATGGCTCATACAACGTTGGTAGTGTACCAAAACACATTTTGGTATACAAGTCATAAGCAAGCTCTAGTAAGACATTATGACTGCCCAAGTTGTACAAAGATCAAATCGATACAACCTAATCAATAATGTATATAACATCCTTTTGTCACACGATATCCTTTTGATCAAACATAAGGCATGGAATTGTCATCCAACATGTTCAATCGTACTAGTCTCGATCTCCAAGTAGACTAAAAACATCCAAGTGACATTGATCAATATCAATTCACTTAGACTAGGCCTTTTAACAGTCTAACACATCGAGGGATCCACTGGATATCTCTCTCTATATGAGAGGGACAAATTCTATCTCGATTACACAACTTCACCACATTATTCACACAGTAACCAATCACAACCTTTATAATCGTCCGGTTAAAGACAACGTTTGATTGCGTCAAATCACTGCATTCCTAATGTTGAAGTCTCTGGTAATCTCAAGTCAGAGGACTGAATAATATACCTATCATGAGAAACAACTATGACTTAATCCATGTGGTATTCTCATAGTGGGTCGGTCCAGTACTTTGTTCCCTAACAAGTACTCATGATCTTGATTCGTATTCCTATACGTATGATCATAGTATGATCATCAATCAAGACTCACACTAGTCTTAATTCATTATAGTTCCCAGTATAATAATCGACTTGGGATATTTATGATATTTCTGTAAATACTCATGGATCTTATTATAATGTAAACATGCAAATCAATTATAATAAACAGCAAATGAAAATCCTCTATTTTATTAACTAAAAGTATTTATAAAGACAGTTAATGGATTGACCTAGGGCACATTCCCCAACATATGGGTCATATAATACCCATGTGTACCCATTGGGTCTCCAACCCTTTGTCCCTTTTGTTCCAAAACAAAACATGTTTAGTTGTTCACTTATAGAGTGTGAAAGAGCTTTGTTGTTTTCCAATGTAGGACTAAAGTTTTCTCTTTAAAAAAGCACTAATCTTTTGTTCCAACATTCTATTGGGATTGATAATGTAGGTTGTGATTATGAGCGATGGGTTCGAATTCATGGACATGCAAGGGAAAATTCAAACCCTTACAGATTGCGCTAAGATAAAGGGCGAGAGTGGAATTGTACGGATTAGAGGCATGGTCCCGAGTTTCAATATCTCGATATGTAGATCGTTCAAGTCACTAGGGCCCTTAAATTCTCAACCTATGAGCATCTGGGCCTCATGGGAATATGAATTTTTCTTTTCACTCAACATAGAAAAGGAAATTCTCATATTAATTATATCTTTACACATTGATGAAAAGATCCACATCCTTGAGATACGTTAAAGCTTAATTCATACATTTGATCACTTTTTATGGATTTAACCTAACTTGACTATGATCCAACAATTTTGCACTGGACATATAAATGAGAAACCTTATAATAATGTAATGCATAATAACCAAACCAGCTCAATTATATTGTCATTATACAGTGTGACTATCATATGTACCTAAAAACGTATGCTAGTATTCGTTGCTTAATTGTGCTTTTATATTCGGGCTTTAGTCTTTGCGAGAGTAGTGGTTGTTTTCCCATCCGATACAGTTGTGCCCTTTTTCTGAATCTTGAATGTTGAGATTGTGGTGTTTCTTTCTTACCGTTTTCTTGTTTTAACTCTCCTGCTCCTAAAATTAATAAGAAGGGGAGAGGCAAGGATGAGTGTGGAGTTTCGATAGAGGACATCGGTCCTACTATCCAAGCCTGTAAACAAAGCATTATTAGGCGAGTTACATCCATTCAGAGGATCCCTAAAGATGGACTGCGGGTTGCATTGTGCAAAGCTTGGCACTTCAACAAACAAGCTTTATTCATTGAAGTAGTGGAGAACATCTTTCAGGTACAGATTTCCATACCTAGAGCACTAACCTATGTCACGAGTGGAGGCCTTTGTCTTTTTGACGACCACCTCTTCCTTTTCAGCAGTGGCAAACCAAGTGCAATAATATATGGGTCCAGGTGCATGAGCTTCCATTGGAATGGAGAACAACGACAGCAGTGAAGAAAATTGGAACCAATCTGGGCAAGGTCCTCCGTGTGGAAGAAGAAATCAAAACCAATGCGGTTCTCTCAAGAAAGTTCACAAGATTCTGAGTTGAGTTCGATACATATAAGCTTGTGAAGAAAGGAAGGGTCCTAGACACCAAACATGGCAAGGAAAGGGTAGACTACAAGTTCGAGAGTCAAGAAAGGACAAGCCCTAAGTAAGAAGTTATCTTTGAAGAAACTAGTACGTAATTCCAGTGCCAAAGAATAATTGTTCCCTTCTATAGGGGAACACATTGAAGTAAAGAAGAACTGCCCATCTACTTCGAAGCAGACTCACTCCCACGGTTCTATGAACATTTAGGGACTTGAGCCCAAGAAGCAGAAGACCTCCCCCAATCCAAATTCAGTGGCAGAGACAACAAAAGAGGAGTCTCTTATACAAATATAAGAGCAACAGTGTGGAACTGAAGGGGAGCGGAGAATCCCCTAGTACTTTATGAAAACAAAATAAATGAAATAAATTTTTTAAACAAATGAACAAGTTATTCTATGAAACTTCCAAACTTATACATAGATAATAAATTCATAACAAGTACCTGAAAGTTAAATGTTATGCACAATTATTCATCATTAATATCTTTATTATATCTTCATTCCTGGTCACTTTCATCATAATTATACTTTGCAATAGTATCATTGTGTTCACTTTCATCACAATATTCTGCAATCGTATCATCATCGTTTTCTTCATTAATTATTTCTATGTCATTGATATTGGCTTGTGTGTTCCTTTCATCAATATTAGATTCTGCCCTTGGTATATCTTCCATTTCGATTTCTTCTCTATTCGGCATGGTTGGTATACTTTCTCTAATGACTCTAGTGAGACTATCCTTAGATGAAGATTATCTGTTTCCTCTGGATCAACTTCATTATCAGGAAAGTCCCATAAATGTCTGCTACTTGAAGTTTGAACAACACGACAATCCTCTCCCCATTTTGTGTCTATCAAGTAAAAAACTTGTCGTGGTTGACTTTCAAAAATGAATGGATCATTCTCATACCACATATTCGTGACTCTAATTGACACAATATCCAGGTCTTCACAAATTCCACACTTTTCCCTACTTATATCATACCACTTACACTTGAACAAGTAAACTTTGCGTTTGACCCCTTAAGTAAACTTGATAATTTCTAGTAACGTTCCATAAAATTGAGTCATATGACTATCATCTTCACCATCGACAACTACTCCACTATTTTGAGTCTTACGTTGATTATCTTGTTCAATAGTATGGAACCTTACCCTATTGGTTATACATCCCGAGTAGGATTTTACACGTTTATCTGGCCAACAAGACAAAATAAACAAAACAATTACTAAGAACCTATCACATCGATTAGATCTAAATCCAATAGTCATAAATAATAAATCACCATATGTGGTAACTTTTTCCAAACTCCATAGTAGAATTACCTATATATATACCCTTGTCATGGGAACTATATTTTTCACCATTTTGATTACCATGGAATTTTAATCCAATTCTGATCTATATTGTGCATTTAATGTGTTTTGCATTAAATGCATAATAAATGCTCCCTCCATTTTTTTATAAGTCGTTTAAGGTATTAGCACACCTATTAAGAACTCCATAATACATATCAATCTTACTAAAATACCCCTCATTAATATTTTTGTTGGCTTGAAAGAGAAATAGATAGAGAGAGATTTCCTTAATTTCTCCCGTAATTAATTAGAAGTCAGCTTGTGTATTAGGGTAAAATAGGTATATAAATAGTGAAAACGACTTACATTATTGAACAGGAACAATTAGCTTAAACGACTTATAAAAAAATGGAGGGAGTACTATATGTATGGGCTCCATGGTAGAAACATCCTATATATAGTATGCAGCCATTAGACCAGCCTCGAGATGCATGCAGGGTGGAGATAAAGATTTATCTATAAAAGGGACCCTACACCACTTTACTCATTTACTATTCACCCTCCTCACCAACCGATCTCTCTCTCTCTCACCACTTCTCCCACTCTCCTGCTCCGCCCTGGTGCACCACCGGCGACCACCAACGACTCTGTGTGGTCAGACCTCGCCGGAGGTCTATACATACTCTATCTCTCTCCTCTATCATTTCCTCTCTTATCTCGGTCACACAGTGAGCTGTAGGGGGCTACTGTTCATGGGTGGGGGGGGGCGTCTAACCAACCAGGAACTGGTCGAGAATGACCCACCGAAGTTCCAGCAGTGGCGGATCTCTTCCCCAACCTCACGGCGTACATGTGGTGATGACCTAAACAACTTCATGACTGGCGGCTGTGCCGAATCCTAGCCACTGCTAGGATGACTAGCGGTGGTCGGGGACAGGCCTTCGTGGCCCACCGGAGTCCCCATGTCCCCTGAAGACCTCTGAGTTTCGATACCTAGAGTAGTTTTTGTCCATACTTTGTTTACCACATGTGTTGATGTTTTATTGCCTCGCCGGAGTTGCAGAGCTCAGGCGGTGCCGCTAGTCGGACCACCGTGACCTGGGGAATGTCGGAGACCACGCTAAACCCATGCTTGTGTCTCACGGCTCCCGGAGTGGTCCATAACAGCGATGATAGTGAGGTGTTGTATTTTATTTAATTTTCTCTATTGTTGATGTCTTGTCGAAAATCGCCCCAACTGGTGGCGCTGCGGGTCAGAAACCACATTCGAGAGGCTGTCGGGGGCCATGGCTTGCCCTTATTGGTACCTCGCTAACCTTCGGTATGTCCAAATCAGTTGCATTTGGATTGTTTTGGTCTTAATTTCATGTTGGTATGTTGTTCTCTTCCTCGCCGGAAAACCACCATCACGGGTGGCATTGCCCTCGGACGCCGTGACCAGGGGAGCATCGGGGATCATGCCAAACTCTTATTCGTGTCCCATAGCACCAGAGCGTCCATATTAATGGTGGCAAGTTGTTTTATCGATGAGTTCATACGTTGATTTTCACTATCGCATTGTGTGGTTGTTAACGTAACGTTAAGTATGCCCCCGACCTTTCCATGCCGTGTTGGCACTCTACGAATATTGGACCACACTTGTGAGGTTTCATACTCACTGGTATATGGTCATGTTGAGTCGTGATTGTGTTTTACGTTGACTGAATAGTAGTGATGTCTTGGTCACATCGCCGGTCCTCGAGACTATGGTGTAGCCTATTAACGACTGAGCCGAGCCCATGATTCGTGATGAGGCTTATACATGTTGTGCTTTCAAAACCCAAGAGAGTCGTGTTTTCATTGAGTTTCTGATCGATTTACCGATTGATTTATTGAGCTGTCGAGTTGTTAAAACACTGGAAAAATACTAGGGATTCAACCTAGGTTAAGTTAACGACTTGACCTATTACCACGAACTTCTGACCTTATCAGGTAGCGGGAAACTTAGGGATACGCGTTTGGGACGCGAAAGTGTATATGAGTTGCGATAGTTCAGGTAAGTACACTCGCATACGTGCCAGTGTGTGTTAGTAAGCCAATAAGAAAGTCTCATATGATTTATTATCATTTATTGCTATGCTTGCTATAATCCATTGTTGGCATTCAAATTACATTATTTGCTTGGTATGCGTGTTCTTGGTGAAAGTGTGTCGATATAGTATCATGTGGCCCGCACTGATGGGGAAACTTGAGTATTTCCTACCGAAATTACTGCTACCCACAGTGTTGTGTGAACTTGGGTACTAATTTGTGAACGTGCCATGTGGCCCACACCAATTGGGGAAATGCGAGCCACTCTTTGCAGGAGTGCCTGACCACCCCTAGTGTTGTGTAAACCTGGGCACTGGATTGTTGTGGTTATTGTTGTAGATTCTAGACTGCTTATGAGCTTCTCTTGACTCTTAGAACACGCATGTTTTCGATTGCTATCATTTCAGTCTGTCTATCATGCACTTTGATCTATTTACATTCCTGCCTTTCAATTACATCATGATATTTAGACTGCTTTATTTGATATTCATGAATTACTGTTAAGTTCTTCTTGCATTACATTCAATTTTCTATCAGTTGCTCATCGTCTAGTTTGTGACAGTGGGTGCAGATATACCAGTGTTCGAAGGGCAAGGGGCCGTGCCTAGGAGATTTTATGTAAGGAGCTTAGCGACTGGATTTGGCGGACCTTAGAGAAGGTTTATGTTTATTTCTAATTGTATGATGCTTTATATATATGGTATTGGTTACTGAACTAGGGATCATTGTTGAGATGGACATCATGTGACTGTTATTCTAATTTGAACATGAATATATTGGGGTTTTCCACATAATAGATTCTTAATTTCCCTTGATTGAGTTGTTTCCCATATTATTTAGTTGTTTATTTTTCCGGTGCGTATAACTTGCAGTAACTCTTTCATAAACTGTTAAATTGATTAATCGGAGGCTGACTAGGCTCGTCAGGCTCGCTGAGTACCGACTCGGGACCTGCACGGGTGTAGGCCGGGCGTACCCAAATGCATTGGAAATTTGGGGTCGTCACACATAATTATTGTTAAAAATAAATTTCTATTAAATTGCAACTAGAGCTATAAATTTCTTTTTCTTTTTTTTTTGCAGTCTAGTGATGAATTCTTTAGTAAGTTGCTAAAAATTTAACGCATTAGAAACAACAAGAAAGTACGTTGTTGTTCGAATAGTTTTAGCAACGAGTTTTACTCGTCGCTATATTAAATTTCTAATAAACTTTTTGTTGCAATAGACATCGTCGCGAAAGAGTAACTCTATCAACGAATTTTTAACACGTTACTAAAAATTCAACGCATTAGAAACGACGTAAAAATATGTTGCTATTCAATAAATTTTAGCAATGAATTTTGTGTGTCGTCACAATGAATTTGTGATACACCTGTTGTCGCAATAGACATCGTCGCTAAAGGGTAACTCTAGCAACGAATTTTTGAAAACGTTGCTAAATGTATTATGCATTAGAAACAAAATAAAATGTGTCGCTATTGGTAATTATTTGCAACAAATATTATTCTTCACTACGGAGTATCTGCAACATATTTAGTCACTAGTTTTTTAACTTGTCGCAAAAGATATAGTGCTTTAGTAATAAAACCATGTCGTTGCAGTAAAAGGTGTCGCTAAAGAGTATGTTTACTGATGACTTCCATTGATGTAGCTAAAAATACAGTGTATTGGCAACAAACGTGCTTAGGCGTCGCTAAAAATAGGTTTTAGCAACAAAATATTGTTTATTGATAAAAATTTCGTTGCTAAAGAACAAATTTGTTGTAGTTAATGCTTTTTCTGCCCCTTGTTTCATATCCTTCTTCGTTTCATGAAGCAACACGACGTTCGAGGAAGATTTGAGGCTATTGATCGCGGAGGAGAGCCTGGTGCATTACCCGAGGCGGATCTTAGGAGACTTCGAAGTTGAGTCGCACGGGATTGAATAGAAGCAACATACGAACGAGAATGGAGAGTGCCGAGTTTGTGGGCCTAAACAGCTTATTATTTTCATCTGATCTTGCCTTTGACGTGTATCTCGAGACGTCTCTAGCTGCTCTGATCTATACTAATCTATTCTCAACGTGTGTCTCGATGCTTGTCTAGGGGCTGCTGAATTGCACTGCAGTAATACTTGTACTTAAGCCTATTTCTTGATTTTTCTCCCACCAATGCACCTCAAGCCTTCTTCCAAACCACCAAACCTTCAACATAGGCCAAAGTTGGTCTCGCAATGCCATAAAATAATGAAATGCGAACTAAAATTAGAGACTTTTATTACTTTTTGGTGTTTTACGGTGCAAAAACACCAAAAGTCTCCAAAATGACTCACTTTTATTACTTTTTCATCAAAATAGCCTACAACATAAAATAAATAAATATAGATAAATGCAAACTAAAATTAGAGACTTCGTCGCATAAAAATACAATATTTAAACAAAAAAAATGTGATACATAATGGACTCAACAGATTGATTATTTTTTATTGTAATGGACAGTGGGACTTCTTGTTATATAGATAATTTTGTTCATTTTTTTAGGGAATTCGAGGCATTTCACATATTACAAGTCCCTCAACGAATCACTTGCCACTCATATCTCTTTGTTGATTTTTGTATACATCCTTGTGGATGCATCTCTCTTTGTTGATGGAGATGAAAGAATATTTTCTATTTTGGGATAATACATGAGATATTATAGTAAAAGGAAAATTAGTTTCATCATAAAAAAGAGAAAATCACAAGCTCAGAAGCATCAATCTCTACAGAAAAAGGACTTGGGATTTGTTGCTGATTCATTCTTTTGGCATGTATTTTTCTGTTTGATTAACAAAACACAAAAGCCATCAAAAGAATTGCACTAGGTCACAAGGGAGGGCATCCATATATGTTGGCGATCGAGCAACAAGTGATGGTAGGTCAAGGGGGCGAGTGCGGGGGCGACGAGGGAGAAGGATGAGGTTGCCATGAAGTCGTGGGAGAGGATGAGGTTGTTGGGTGGGTATATAAGATTTTGAAAACTAATGGGGTGGTCATATAGATTGGGTGGGAAGATTGAGACAATGGGTTGAAGTAGCATCCCTCTTAATTTATTAAACACACATTAATATAACCAACTTATTTACTTAGCATATCCATATATATATAAAAGTTGGAGCTGAGAGAGTTTAACAAGCCTCCTCCTTTGAGCATAATATTTTTCTGATTTTTACAAATTTTCTAATTTTTTGAGGTTTTTTTTTGGGTACTCAAACATCACCTCTCACTAATCGTCTATGTGCAGGTATCTGCACATAATTAATAATTAAGAGCACCCACTTACCAGTGAAGAAGTAATTGATAGCGGTAGGTTGAGTTTTAACAATGAAGGCAATACACTTTAAATTATGCGTATCAAAGCAATTGCAATTCTTCTAGACCCCTCCCTCATATCTCAATAGTCTCTCTCGCGTTCTCTTCACGTCGTCTGTGTGAGTTGAGACCTCTCCAACAATCTCTCGCAAATATCTCGCAAATTGTGTCAGGGTTGCGCATTCCTCATCCCTTCAAAACTTTCTTGATAATTCCACGTCTCTGCAGACATCCACCACCGTGATCTAAGATATGAGTTCCACCTCAAACTCAAGAACTGTATTGGGAGGAACCAGTTAGCACCATCGGCTCCATAACCCAAATCAGAAATCAATGTGAACAATGCCACTTTTAGCAATTTAATTTTCTAATTTTCTAATTTTTTTCTATTTTAAGGTATTTATTTATTTGTGTTAGTCGGTGTTTCAAGGCATTAATCTCCATTTCGAATCTTACACCTATCCTCATAACAACACTTTCGAGTCTTAATTCATATACAACAACTCTTCTGATCAAGAGGTTTTTATCTTGACAATCAATACAAGAAAATAAAAATGGTCTTAATTTACAATGACATAACAATTTCACAGTTTGTTTGTTACAGGAAAGTTCTTTCAATATATCTAGCTCTACGCTACGAAACGCATGCAAGTTTCAAACATTGGAGATGGCATGAGTGGTATTCCACATGAAGAATCAACAAAATCAAGAGGTTCTGTTCAACCATGAAAGAGATTAAGATCGTTGTTACCTACTTCACGCCATGAAAGTGCACAATAGTCATTCTCATCAGTAGATGCGAGTATGCAACTAAAAAAACTCCGCGAGTACAAAAGAGGCTTGGTACTAAAGACTCAGAAAACATAGATACTACCAAGCCTGTTAAATAATTTTGGCACATATTGGCTCCTAAAATGCAAGTACTGAACTATATTTACATTTCAGTTCAAATATGCACAATACGACAAAACATTCCAAACAAGGATCCGCACAACATTAGTGTAAATTAATAGAAACCCATTAAAGTTATGATCTAAAGGAAGTGGTACCAATCAACTTTTGTATTTCTTACCAGTAACAGCAGCTGAAGAGGAACCTCCACATTCAATATAAACAATGCCTTCCTTCGCTTCTGGTTCTCCAACGAAGATTGGCCCAATTGGTCATGCCCACCATGGCCCCATGAAAATACTTTGCCGTCATCTGTAGCATGGCAGTTATCAGGATAAGAAAAGTAAGAATATATAATTAGTCTAAGCTTAAAGAAAAAAATGTCATTAGTATCTACAAAAGTTCACGTGCATCCTCCTTTCAACAATTTATTTTCTAATTTTCTCACTTTTTCTATTTTATGGTATTTTTTTATTTGTGTTATTGGTTGTTTCAAGTAATATAGTCATCCCCTCATTTTTTAGGCCAATGAAGGGTTGTTTCAATGCATTTAACTATTTGTGTTATTGGTTGTTTCAAGGAATATATTCATTCCCCCATTTTTTTGGGGCAACGAAGGGTTGTTTCAATACATTTAATCTCCGTTTCGAATTTTATAAGTTAATATTTTTTTACCCTCTATTGTATATTTTTTTATAAGAAGTATGGTTGATTATACATTGTGAATTGTAATTTTTATTGTAAAATATATAACAGTATATTCATGTAAATTAATTTATTAACTTTCTCTTAAAGTTTTACTAACTCTTGAGCACAAAAAATTGACTAGTGCTTTATCTATTTGAATCAAAACTTGAAGCCTAAGTTAAACTAAAAAAAAGAGAACCATTGACAAACCTCGAGATGTGGGCTAGACCAAATCCCATAAAGTTTGGTGTATATGTTTGTGTTAGTTGAATGAAATTAGTGGAAGTAAGAGAGGATAATGGTCATTAGACAAATCTTGAGATGAGTGTGTGCACACTATATGAAGGTACATGATTGTGTCATCCTTAACTCTAGATATAAGACACTTGGTCTCTTCAACACAACGCATGCAAATTAAGGGGCATGATTGTGTTGGGAATTCAGAGAAGAAGTAAGACTGATGAAAATTTGTATAGGGAGCAAAAGCTTGAACCCAGGTACCAATTCTATGTCCCCTTCTTTATCAATTCATGAGTCTTGGATCATAAATCAAGGGGTTTTTGATGAAAACAAATTTGAAGTTTCATTTTAAGTTGTTTGTGATCTAATAGAAGCATTGGTTTGCATCTCAAGTCTCCATTTTCAAAAATGATGTTTTTTTGGCTAAATTGAGTTTTTTTGTGCATGGTTCTGATTTTCCTATATTCGTGCCAGCAAATGAGTTTATCTTTGAATACTAATCGCATATTTAGATTCCTTGTGAAGTTTCACTGCTCCTACTGTCAAGAATTTCAAAAATTAGCGGTATTTTCATAAAGATTTGCTACCTTAAAGTTCAGGTTGTGTTTTTGAACAAAACGAGGTTTTAAGGTTTCGAATGCATGGTCAAATGATGATGAATGATGAATTATTGAACTACTTGCCATTGTTGTTAATGAGTAGTGTGTGTATCAGACCCTTGGTGGTGGAGAACAAGGGTCCGAGGCGATGGAGAGGGTCATTTCCGTGATGGGAACCTAAAATTCTATTTGCAGAATTCTGGGTTCCAACACAGATAGTGTGCTATGCGTGCTCATAGCACGCTACCTGCAAGTAGCACGTTATCGAGTCAACATAGCACGCTACATCCCAGTAGCGCGCTATTGGTCCTGAACCCAAAAAATTCGCAACTTTGCTAAAGTGTTCTAGCTTATCAAACTTAGTCTAAACCCCTATCTAATGATCTAAACACACTCTAAAACATATTTGATGATACCAGAAGCCCAAGGAAGAGTCTCGGGAATCCGGTTGTGGGTTATTGGGGTGCAGGAGGCCAGTATAGGCTAAGATTATTTGTGATTGAAGTAAGTAAACCTGTTTGGGCACTTCTTTTCTTTTTATTTCTGTTTGTATTCTCATTTACAATTTATTTGACCGATATAATTGTTTGTTTTCTCTGATACCAACTGTGACGACCCCTATTTTTAAAACAAGGCATCGCCCTACCTCATTAAGCCCTAATCCCAGCTAGACCAGCTCACTGGGTCGACCAATGAAACTCTATGCAAGTACAGGTGCAACAACTGTAGTCTGTGCTGGTCATGGTGGAGGAGCAATTGAACCACTACTCTAGGCTCTACTGTCCCAAAAACTCTGCATGTTCTTCCTCCTCTTCCTATCCTATCGACCCTTAGAACGTGTCTCTTGCCTAACAGGTCTAATCTCCTCCAGATGTGTGCGTAGATAACCTTTCCTAGCCAAATTCCTCTCATAAGCTCGATGTAGAGTCTATAGCTCAATGGAGACTACGACATCTCCAATATCAGGTAATAATCACTCCGTGAAGTAATAGACTTTGTCGACCTCTCTGTCTGCTAAATCCCCAACATAGGGTAGCAACTGCAGGTATTATCGTCCCATATAGTCCATGACAAACTCGTCTATGAGCTATTTGATGGTGGAGAACTCGTTCCGCTTCACCCTTAGAACTGTAGGAGGAAAGTACTTCAGGTTGAACTGGGTCTTAAACTCTATCCAGTCCTTAGGCACCGCTCTGGTAGACACTATCATAGTCCACTAGTCATCAGCCTCCTTAAACAACATAGACAATGAAATAGAGGCTCGCATATGCTCCTCAGTCGCAATGATGCTATGAACCTTCTCGTGGCTCTTCAAAAACATCTCAGCAGCAACTAAATCTGTAACCCCAAAGAACTCCTTCAGGTTATGCCTCTTGAACTCCCTCAACTGTCTAGTTTCAGCTCTGGCTTTAATGCCTCTCTCGGCTACTGGAGCAGGCACTATGTTAGTCTGAGTAAGAAGTACTCAGGCACTACCTCAGCCTATACTGGTGGTAACACAATAGTCTCTGGTATCGTTACAATAGTCGTAGGAGCAGTAGATGTAGCACCTATCAGTGTGTCCATCTCCTAAGTAGCAGGAACTCCTGAGGTAGATGGTGGTGATGGTGTAGCAGCAACTGGAGTCCTCAAAATCCTTATAATGTCCTCTAATCTCTGATCCTGGGTAGCAACTCTCTGTGTCAAGGCCTGAAAATCCTCAACACCAATAACACGAGGACCAGCAGCCCCACTGTCATCACTGAGCTCTATCTGATCCGTCATGGCAATCTGAAACAGAAAGCAAATAACCAAATCAGTTAATAGCTACCGATATAGTATAATACATCACAACAGATATAACATATAGAATCAAGTTTTACTTTTCCCTAACTCACCTCACTTTTCAACTAAACCTCAATTTAGGATCACCGGGTTCCACTCTAGGTTTCAACTATTTCTAATTTTTGTTGGTTTGTATTTTATGCTGATTGTAAGGTTAATTAAGAGTCAGGTACTAAAACCTTAGTTTTTCTCTTATACCAATTGTGACGGCTCTAGTCCCCATAAAACTGGGTCTCACCCTGCGTTTAGATCTACGTAGACCCTCGAGCCCTTACTCGCGAAATCTACACATCCTAGTCAGCCTCAAGTCCTCTTATACGTAATTATTTTATCATTTATATGTGTAAGTTATAGGATTATAAAGTTATCAGGAAATTCGCAGTGAAAATCACTATAATTAACTATAACTAATAAATGGAAATTAGGAAAAATAGATAACCTATCATGTGGAAACCCTGAGAAATGGATAAATACATGCATGTCTGGTGATTAAAGCTAAACAGTACAATCTTACATGATATCCTTAGTCTCTCAGTCCCCAATACGTATCCCAGTGTTTTCCAAAACATAAAATACAATTATCACAGTCAAAAGAACAAAACCTACAGTGAGTAAAGGAAAGGATCGGTCCGAGAAACCTCAGAGGATATCACCTAGCTTCATCTCATTCCCCTTGCTCGTCTTAGCTCTATCTGCACCACCGTCACAAACTAGATGGTGAGTGCGTGAAAAATATGAAAATAATGTCAGGAAAAACTAAACAGTAATTTATGATTTACCAAATAAACAGTCCAAGTATCATGCGGTATTGAAAAACAGAAAATGTAACAAATTGCATGATAGATAGACTGGCAAGCATAGCAACAAAATTTGAGAGTCCAAAGAGTAAAGAGAGACCCTATAAGTGGTCAATTTATATGCAGTACAACAATACCACAATTTATGGTCATAAGAGTTCCCAACAATCCAGTACTCGGGGTGTAACTCACTATTAGGGGTTGGACAACACCCCTGCAGGTAGTGCTTACGTTTGCCCAACTAATATGGACCCAGGAGTACCTTCACAACACACACGCCAAAACACTCAACCAAGAAAATATAGAATAGAACTCCAACAATACCTAAATTCAAATAGAAATGACAATAATGGAAAATGAATTAATGTATATTTTCTAATTGGCTTACAATCGTACGAAAAACGTACCTCAAATACCGCAAAACTCCGATCCTCCTGTAACCATCTAAGTTGTTCCACTCAAAGTCTCCAAGTTTGATAATCATTTAACAAAAATTTGCAAATCCTATTAAAAACTTTCTAATTTACCTAATTTTTCATAATTATTTTATTAGTATAATTGAGTTGATTTCCAAGGTATTGGGTTATATTCTGACCCATTTGAATACCCAAAGTTTTTCAAAACCCTAGCTCGCGTCGTTACATTTCGAGCCTATCCTAAACTCTTAGGGACATTGGTGACTATCACAAATCACATTCGGTTCGTGTCAAAACCTCGACAAATGCCCCGATTCATAAATCACATGAAAATTCTTCAAAAATCTCCAAAAATTTCAAATTCCCTCAAATACACAAACCAATCACCAAAATCACAATTAATGAATCAATTGATTCAAAAAATACTACCCAAAATTATTTTCAATATTTTTCAAAAATTTCGTCCAAAATCATATTAATGAAAACCCACAAAACTAATGTCAAACTGTAGATAAATACGAGAGGAGTAGAAATCCTACCTTTTTACACGTGATTGGTCGCCTCCCAACGTCGCAACGTGTTCGAGAACACCTGAAAACCACGTTCCTTTCTCGTTCTCTCGTTGGATGGAAATAGAATAGATTGAGGAGAGAGAAAAGGTGATGGCCATATATACTCTCATGTCATCACATCCCACACACGAATCTCGAGACATATCTTGTGGCTCACCTTCACTCCATCCAACTACTCTAACTCACATACAAGACTCCAATAGGTGACTACAACCTCAAAACCCATCCATTTCTCGCTCACACCACTCGTTCTCGGACTCATAGCATCTCACAACTTGTACCGCGTACGTTCTAGGATACAACCTCACTCCCAAATTTTATTTAATTTTATTTTATGATTTTTCACTAATTACTATTTTTTGGTGTTTAATTATCTATATTATACCCGTAAAATTCTTATTTTTCCTTAGCAAATCTCACATCGAACTCTGTGGCGATTAATAAAACAAAAATCACGCAGTAGGACATACAATGTTCACATTTGGGTATAAATAATAATACAAACATCACAGAAAAATACGTCACGACTGGTAGGTCAGAGTCTTGAAAACACGACACGTGCCACCAATTAAATTTGAGGGAATTACAATAAGAATACAAATAACATCCCAAACTACACTAATAACATGTTATTTCCATCAATCGATTACTCCAACATTAGCAAGGAAGGTAGAACGCGAAGATAGGAGTCAATTATCATCAATGCACACGTAATACCATGATAGAAAATCTTATAATTGAGTAAAGTCATACAATTCATGGTATTAAGGGTACAAAGAGCTATATCAGTTAAATAAACTGTAAATGAGAATACATACAAGAATGAAATGGAAATAAGTGCCCAAACATATTTATTTACCCGAATCACAAACAATCTTAGCCTAAAGCATCCTCCCATCACCCCAAAACCCACAACCGGACTCCCGAGACTCTTCACTAAGCTCCTGGTATCATTTAGTGTATTTTAAAGTGTGTACAGATCATTAGATAGGGTTTTAAGCTAAGTTTAATAAGTTAGAACATTCAAGGAAAGTTGTAGATTTTTGGTGTTTTGGACCAGTAGCACGCTACCTGTGCTGAAACTCATAATTCTACAAGTTGAATTCTGGTTCCCATAATGACAATGGCCCTCTCCACCGCCTCAGATCCTCGTTTTACACTACCAAGGGTCCAATATACACTCCTCATCAACAACAATGGTAGACACTTCAATAATTCATCATTCATCATCATTTGATCATGCATTCAAAACCAAAAAACCTCATTTTGTTCAAAAACACAAGCTGAACTTTAAGAGAGCATATCTCTATGAAAACATCATTAATCCTTGAAATTCTTGGCACAAGGATTAGTGGAACTTCACAAGGAGTCTAAATATGTGATTAGTATTCAAAGATAAAATCATTTGCTAGCTCGAACTTAAGAAAATGAGAACAATGAACAAGAAAACCCAATTTGGCCAAAAATGATCAATTTTGAAAATGGGGACTTGTGACCCAAATCAATGCTTTCATTAGATTGCAAACAACTTAAAATGAAACTGCAAATTCGTTTTCATCAAAACCCCTTAATTTTTTTTTATCAAAGACACATGAATTGATAAAAAAAAAAGGGGACATAGATATGGTACCCAGGTTCAAGCTTTTGCTCCCTACACAAATCTTCATTATAGGAGGACACAACTCTCACTTCTTCTCTGAATTTCTAACAAAACCAACAGCTCAAACTCCATATTTTTTCTCTTAATTTGCATGTAATGAGTTGAAGAGATTAAATGTCCTATATATAGAGTTAAGGATGACACAATCATGTCCCTTCATCTAGTGTTCACACAATCATCTCAAGATTGATCTAATGACCATTATCCTCTCCTACTTCCATTAATTTCATTCAACTAACACAAACTTATACACCAAACTTTATGAGTTGGTCTAGCACACATCTTAAGGTTTGTCAATGTTTCGAAATTATATTTAAAGTCAACTTTGGCTTCAAGTTTTGATTCAAATAGATAAAGCATATGCTAGGTAAATAAGTTGGTTACATTATTGTATGTGTAATAAATTAAATGACTTACCAAGCATTTATAAAATAATCAATAATAATGTTAAATCAACATGCAGAAGAAACAAGCAACTGTAATAGGTCTACACATGCATAAATAACACTTAAGCAATCAAATGTGTAGTCATCCTATAAAGACTAGGCCATATTTCAGTTTAGCACACTTTTTAGTGTTCGCACATCACTGGACCACGTCTTGAGTCCTCATGGTGGTCGATCCGTATCACAACACAATGACACGCACACCGATGACAACTATAACAACCCAAAAATTTGGCTATTTGTGAATAATAATGTGTATTATATATTTATACTCGTATTTGAGTGACCGGACTATTAAGTCGGTGAATGAGTAGGAAAATTGGATTACGGGTACACATGGGATTTAAAATACTGTTAAAATGCAAATAAATGAAATTTTGTATAATTTAAGTAATTATTTATGAGACAAGGCGGGACTACGTGCGTGATGAGTCGAACCGGATCAAAGAACGTTGTTTGAAATGCGGGGAGTTGGATAGCTAAGCGACATACAATCTATTGGAAATAGATTGTTAAAGTGACATAACTCTAAATTGGGGAGTCTTGGGATTGGCCTCGAGATGTGTGTGTGTTTTGGGATGAAGTGGTGGAAAATAGAACAAAGGTCAAGGGGTATAATTGTCATTTTAAACAAATAATTTATATATATATATATACTTTAAAAAGAAAACCCTACCAAAGATACACCCTCACCGCCGCCACTCATCTTCTTCCTTACTTCATCTATCTCGAACGTTCTCCTCCCTCCCACTCTATGGCTGTGACACGAGCTCGCCGGAGACTGCTCATTGGAGGTTTCCTCTCTCCATCTCATCCACTCTCTCGGCCTCTCACACTCCCCTCTCGATTTTCTCTCTCCACCTCTTCCACTCACTCTCTCGGTCACGCTACTCGAACTCATGGACAACCACCCAAACTACAGTCCGATGGTGGTTGAACCTTGCCGGAAGATGCTCCGGTTGCCTGAATAATGAGGTGTACCGTCTCTCTCTCTCTCTCTCTCGGCTTCTCTCTCTCTCTCTCTCTCTCTCTCTCCCTTGGCCATGCGCGTCTCCTCTCCCCACTATTGTCCAAATGCTGCCAGACTGGGAAGGTGGCCACGACCGTCGGAGGCGGTCCTAGGTGGTCACCGGAGTCGAGGTGTTTCCATCACACACACTCGGTCTCTTTCTCTCTCTTCCTCTTTCTCTCTCTCGTCTCATTGTTTTGTTTTCTTCTTCTTTTGGCCTGGTTTTTGCACTGCCTCTCGCTTGTCCGAATTGTAGTGGTGGACAACCATGATTGGGACTGTTCGAGGTTGACTCGACGATCTCGGAGTTTCCTCTATTCGTGGAGGAGGTGGAGTGTTGCTTAGTGTTAATATCTTCCTCCCCATTTGCATTGTACCTCACATTTTTCGTGAAGGTTTGTGAGTGTCTCACTATTGAAATGTTGAGGTGTGGTGTGTGTATGATGTGTGGGTTGGGTATGTCACGGTGGGTATACATCATTTTGGTGTTGTACGGATTAATTGAGGTTCTTTATTTGTGCTGTCATTTCATATAATTTCGTTGTCGAGTTGGTTGTCTTGATTTCGATTAAATGACCGGACTCGTAAGTTGCTTATCAATGTTACATGGTTTCAAGTTTCGATCATGATGACTATTATTTGTTGATGACATCGGTGTTGAGTTTTCAGTCAAGGTTTTGTCAATTTGGTTTGAATGTTTTATTGAAATCATTTGAATTAATAGCACGTTGAGTATGAGAAAGAATTTATGTTGGAGTTGTATTCTCATGCATGGTTTCCTCGCGGTATTGATTTGAACATAAATTGCAACGTAGATTAAAGGGTTTGAAATGTTATTTCGATTTCAAATGGGCATGTGAAGCATCATTAAATAGTCATGACGTCGTGACCACGCCGTCGGTTTTTGAGATTATAGCGTGACCTATTTACGATTGAGCCGAGCCTAAGATGTGTGATTAGGCTTACATATGTATTGTGATTTCAAAACCCAAGAGAGTTGTGTTTCAATGGGTTTTTGGTCGTTTCATCGATTGGTTATTGAGTCATCGAGTCCTTAAAAACATGGGGAAAGTACTAAGAAGTTAGTTAATGACTTAAGCTATTAACACGAGTTTCCAACCTTGTTAGGTAGCTAGAAACTCGAGAATACGCGTTAGGATTCACGGGAGTGTTGTTACGCGGGTCGCGATAGTACAAGTACACTTGCCTTAAAGCTTGTGTACGTTAGTAAGCTAGTAAGAACATTGCATATGATTCATTATTGTTCATTGTTGCTTGTTGATATCCATTGTTGGCATTCCTATCCTGGTGATTCCTTGGTATGTGTGTTCTTAGCGTGAGTGTGTCGACATAGTTTTTAAGGCCTATGTCCCTCATTTATCAAACTATGCTAGTGTCGTAACATTGCCCGGGAAGAGCCAACGTCCTCTTTCCGTATGCTAGAGGCATGTGTCCTTCTGATGCTGCACTGGTGTTGCGACATTGCCCGGAAAGAGCCAGCGCCGTCTTTTTGAATGTTATGGTTTTACCATTTGCTACCTCTTTTGTTTCTTTAGAACACGCATGTTTTCGATTGATATCTGATAGTTTGTTTATCATGCATTTCGATGTTGTTATATTTCCTGTCTTTCAGTTACCGCATGATATTTAGGCAGCTTTATTTGATATTCATGAATTACTGTTATATTCTTCTGGCATTACTTTCAATTTTCTCTCAATTTCTCACCGTCTAGTTTATGACGGTGGATGCAGATGTATCAGGGCTCTCGAAGGGTAAGGAACTTTGTTTAGGAGGTTTTTGTGAAGACTTGCAGATGAATTCGAGCACCTTAACCTAGATATGTTAGATTATTGCTTGTAAGTTGTTTTCTATATATATATACCACAGGTTGGTTTGGTTTTGGGATCATAGGTTATTTGATATCATATACAACTTTATTTGGAATTCCATTTGAGATACATGAATATTCGGGGTTTCCACGTACATAGTTTTTCCTAACCTTCTTTTGATTGAGTTATTTCTCAATACTTGTTTAGTTTTCCACTGCATATAATTGTAATAACTCTTTCATAAGTTGTTAAATTGATTAATTAGAGGCTGACTAGGCTTGTCACACTCGCATCGTTTCGATTCGGGGTCTGCACGGGTCTAGGCCGGGTATACACAAATGCATTGGGAATTTGGGGTCGTCATAACAACTCGGGTCGCAATCCACTGAGGAAGCGAGTGTCACGTGCTATGGTCTAATGTGTCAGTCACATGTTACACTACAAAGTTAAACCTGGTAGTGAACCACTCAACTAATAGTTATCCAAGCAAACACAACAATAAAGTATGAAAGATTGAATTGAAACAATGATAATAGAATAATGAAAAACAATAAATACTCAAATGTATTTCTTAAGGGGTTTATGCACCTCAAATCACACTTTAAATCCTCGAAAATACCCCTAATCTGACCCTGCCTCACTCTCGACTATCGTATTATAGTCCCTAAGTTCCTTGGGATCATTTATTGGTGTTTTAGATTGATTTAAGGTGTTGACGTTAGGTTTTATGTCAAATTTCTCAAATCAGCCCCTTAACATTGCAGATTTTATTGCCATTAGCGAGCTAGGTAGGTCACCTAGCGAGTTATGTAGAATAACGCCCAACATAGGTAACAATAGCCACCCTAGATAGCACACTAGCCACCCTGGATAGCATGCAACCTATATAGAATGGAAAAATTCGATTCTTGAATTTTGCCATTTGACACCATGGCCTCCTCCGATGCCCTCTCCTTGTATAGGAACCACAAACACCAACAAAATTACTCAGATAACAAAAGATAACAAAATTCTATACAGAATTATAAATTTTCATGCATTCATCATACATGGACCAATTCATAAATTTACTGGTTTAAATCTTCAATTCATAGACAAATTAGACTTCAACTTCATGATATTCAACTAAAAACCAGTGGGCATCACTCTAAAACTCAATTATGACAAAATCATCAACTTGAGCTTCATTTTAGTCACAACAATTGAATGGAGAGAAAAAGAGTGGTTATCTTTGATCTATGCCCCTGATTCCTTAATCTCCTTGTCCAATTTCTTACAAATCCAGTTTAGAATGCCCTGATTTCTCCAAAGTTTGCATGAAAAATTGTGAACGGATTGTGATGGATTTTTTTGCTAAAATTCATATATACACTTGTTGATTCAATAAAGTGTGTACTCAAATCATAAGGAGCCTTTCGATCATACTTCCATGGCCTTTCTAGCATGAAATGACCAACATGCATTGGAGCCAAATCACACAAAATTTTATCTTTGTATTGCCCAATGGATAATCATTCTCATACTTGGTGAGTAACATGAATTCTTCAATGTCGTTCAACCACTTAAGCTTGTAAGGACCTGGATGTGGTGTAATAGTTAGCCCCAACTTCTCGACAAGTCTAGTGCTGGCAACATTAGCACAACTACCTCCTTCAATCACTACACTGCATACCTTACCTTGAATCTAACGAGTGTAAAAAATATTCTCCCTATGAGAATTATTTTCTTCTTTGATTTGAACATTTAATACTTGCCTATTCACAAATAATTTTTCTTCAAATGGATACTTAATAATTTCCTCGGCATCTTGGTTTCTTGCATTATATTCTTCCTCCTCACTTATAAATCACTGTTGTCATTGAGCATCAATGTTTTCTGATTAAGGCATTGAGAAGCTATATATCCTATCTCTAGAAATTTGAAACACTTTTTTCTTGCTTGACTTGTTATCCACCACTTGTAGA
The DNA here is from genome assembly GCA_039657345.1 of Stephania japonica. Taxonomy (NCBI): domain Eukaryota; kingdom Viridiplantae; phylum Streptophyta; class Magnoliopsida; order Ranunculales; family Menispermaceae; genus Stephania; species Stephania japonica. Next base: position 10,204,981 of record CM077564.1, on the reverse strand, counting down.
TTGCTCTTTGCTATCTCTTTTTGTTGAAGATGACTTTTTTACCTAAGAAACCCTAGTGCCGCACCACATTTCCTTTTTCTAAGCATTAGCTTCGACCCCCTCTCGGGGGCTGCTGGCGGTTATAAAAGTCATCGGTTGCCCCATGATCCTCTTCTCTTCTACACCCTCTTATTTTCTTTCTTCACTTTTTATACTTTTCTCACTCCAATTCTTTTCTCCCCTTGTATAAGTCATCGGTTGTAGAAGTCATGGGTTGAGATTGGCTCCCTTGTGGAGAAGTGTTTTTTGGGCTACTGTGTTTTCCTAGTAACTTGTGTTTTTAAGTTTTCGAGTTCTATTAGGGGCTATTTTTATTTTGTATGAAAGTGAGTGGGTATGTTTCATATATTCAACACTTTCTTGTTGTATAGCCTATTTTTTATTTCTTTTTTTACTAACTCTACTTGTAAATATTTTATATAGCTATAGATATAATAATAAAAATGAGTATTGCCTCCATTTTTTTTTTAAAAAAAAGATAACTTCTTTGCCTTTACTTTTAAGTTGCTTCTCAACTTTATTGGCCATGTGTAACATGTATTCTAACTCTTGAAATCTGTAAAGCTTTACGATATCTCTAATTTTAGGATGCAAAGCCTCCAAAATCGAGACATTGCGACATCACTTTTCTCTCTCACATTGGCATGTGTTAAAAACAATTTCCATCTCCTGGAAGAATTCTTTAACACTTTTGTTTCCTTGGGTTATGCATCGAAGTTGAAGATGAATATCTATCTCATAATGCTTGGGAATAAATCTTTTCTTCATAATTGCTTTCATCTCATCCCAAGTCTCAATAGATCTACCTCTAACCCACCTTCTAGACTTCACTAACTTATCCCACTAAACTAATGCATAATTTGTAAATTCAACACAAGCCAATCTAACCTTTTTTCTCCTTTGAGTAGTTATGATAGTTGAATATGGTTTCCCCTTTCTGCTCCCAAAAAAATATGCATCTGGATCATTCTTGTCGAAAAACTAGCGATTTTTATCTTAATATTGCCATGTTTTGATCAACGTGATCATAATCATTTCGCCATTGTCTTCTACCACGTCATTCTCTAAGAGGAGATCGCTATCAAACCTCCATTATCGAAGTTCAACTTCAAACTCACCATCAACGACATTGTTTACTCGTTTATGATATCAATCCCTTACTTTTGGATACCGAGCAATGCGAGTACTTCATCAATTTCCTTTCCTTTGCTCGTTAATTTTTTCTTCTTACGCAAGAAACTTTTGATCAATTTTGTCTCTCAATTTAATGCCTTTTTGTTCATACCGTTGAAATTGTTGAACCATGCTTTAAGTTGAAAGCTCTCACCTGTTCTATAGTGAGGAGATTTTTTTAAAAACATATATTGGGGAGATTTAGATTCTCTTTTTGACATCTTTGAAAAAAAAATCTCCAGTCTGAACCTAGAAACCTTATGCTCTAATACCACTTGGTATGTAACGGAACGTGAATCCTTGACTCCAAATTCAATCAACTCAAAACAAAAAGAAAACAAGAAAATGGATAAATGAGCGCCACGAACAAGTGTTTGATAAGCTCTATAAATTTAGATCGCCACAAGTAAGAATGCATGATAAGACCTAGAACGCTACAATCCTCTCTAAAATTGATAAGTTCTTACCAAAAATTCATTCATAGAGAATACCTCAAAAACCCAAAAATCATCCTCCTTTATTTCATAGTAGAAGTGCCTTCATAAAGGCCTACATGATGACTTGAAAAATATAGACTAAGTAAAAACTAAACTTCTTAATTCCTAATTAGCTTCTACATTCTATAATTGAGTCAAATAACTTAAAGATCTTTTTAATTCCTAAATTAGAAGTGAAACCCTAAAAGAACTTCCTACTTTTCGTCCATAAAAATAACAAAACTTGAACTCTAAGAAATTACTAAAAATAGAAAATTTGCATAAAAAAGTAACAACTCAATTTTTAGAGACTTTCACTGCCAATATAAATGTTCGGACCACCTTTGACTTTACATTTTTAGAAACACATGTGTTTAGCAATAGTAATACTTTGTACTCATTTTTATCTCGCCTTTTTGCCACAAAACATATCTCAACTCGGACCTATTGTAGAACCCCACTATCTTCATACCAGATCATATCATCCCCCTTCTTGAAAAAGACTCATTCTCGAATCTTTATTTAAAGGAGAATGCACCAAAAGTAAGGAATTCTTCTATGACTCTCAAGCTTGGGTTTTGTAACACTGCTCAATTTGTAGAAGATGCTTCAAATAATTAATAACATGTTATAGAGATAAAGCACTCAATGAGATTTTCTTACTATTTACATGAAGTGAATTTGTTATGAAATCCATCATATAGAGCCTTTAGACCATACTACCATGGCCTTCCTAGCATCAAATTGACCAACATGCATTAGAGCTATATCACACAAAATTTTATCTTTGTAGTGCCCAATGGATAATCATATCGAAACTTGGTGAGTAACATGAATTCTTCAATGTCGTTTAACCACTTAAGATCATATGAATTCATTCTCACTTAATGCACAAAACAAATGATTCATGGCTTAATCATTTGAGAGCTCAATCTTGATCTCCTCGGCGGTGTATTCTTTCAAAGGCTTATCCAGTGGGGTGTAGCCATTCTGAATTGCATCCCACAAATGTCTACCTTGTGCTCTAATGTAGAACTTCATGCGAACTTTCCAATGAGCGTAGTTTGTCCTATCAAAGTAGGGAGGTCGAACGGATGAGTTGCCTTCCCTAAGGCACGAAAAATTTAGATATTGCATTCTTGCACAAAAACATTCAAAGATACGTTAGTAACACTTTGAGCAATAACCCACTCTGATACCAATTGAGGGTCACCCAAGAGGGGGGTGAATTGGGTTACCGAGTAGTTATTGCCTTTTTAAAACTTTATTCACAAATAATAATGATAATGCATACACCAATGATAAATATCAATGCTATGCAATTAAGAAGGGAGTAGGAGAGATGGAAATAAGACATGTGATTTATAGTGGTTCGATCCAACCGATCTACATCCACTACCTAACCTCCCCGGTTAGGATTTTCAAACCCTACTTATATTATCAATAAGTGTTACACCCTAAGCCAACTAGCCTAGTGAATGTCTAGCCTCAACTAGGTCTTTTACACGATGCCTTATCGCAATAGGTCTTATACATCCACCTAGCCGCAACTAGGATTTTCCCACCTAGACCCACCTAGGACTTTTCTCACCTAGCCGCAACTAGGATATATGCCTAGCCTCAACTAGGTCTTCCCTATTGACTTAGATCCCACTAAGTCTTACAATCAAGATTTGATTAAATACAATTGAAATACACTTTACAACGTAAAGTGGTATCAAGTTCAAATACAAGCAAGCCTCCTAGAGCCTAACTACTCTTATGCATGCAAGTATGAAAACACTTGAGAAATGCAAGTATAAAACTGATTTTTATGCAAAATTCAAATATGAAACTGTTTCAAATAGATTGATGAGAACAAAGCCGGTTTCAAATCTAAAGAACAAGTAGTTTGATAAAAATCAAGTTTAAGCACAAACTCTTGTTCAAATCAGTCTAAGGGTTTAATAAATCAAGTTTAAGTGCAAAATCCAAGACAAGTGTGTTTAATAACACAACAAGTAATTTCCAAAGTCAATCACACAAGAATATATAATTTAAGCACAAGAAAAGCTAGGAAATGGACTTTCTTACAACCTCAAGAAGATGACATGAAAAATCAATTTTGGAGAGGTTGTAGTACTCCTTAGAGTGCCTCAAGAATGCTGGTTTTGATGTTGAATGAACAGCTTCAAAGTATAACTTGAAAACTCCAAGCTCCTCCACTTGAAAAATTTAAGTACTTGTGTTTTTCTTTGATTTCAAAAACTAATTTGTGTGCTTTGTGTGTTTGAGAGTGTTCTATATATTTATAGACCAAGTTATGACCACTGTGTGCATCTAAGGGTCGAGATTTGATCAAAAACTCAAATTAAAGTGAATTTTCTAGCTTTATAAAAAAGTTGATAGGAATGCAATTAGCGCGCTAATATTAAGACCTAGCGCGATAACTCTACATATAGCGCGCTAATAACAGTATTAGCGCGCTAACTGCAGGGACCTCAAAATAATTAATTTTGTTTCTTGTGTTAGCGACCCTTTAACGCGTCCAAGCCCAACCAAACCTCATATAACTTATAATACATGTCTGTTATGGGTAATATGGCCTATTTGGATGGTCCGGATATTTTCACATATCCCGAAAATGAAAAATCTCGGTTTCATGATTTGTGAGGAACTTTTCTGCAAATATGTAGTTTTCTTTTCAAAGACCTTTCACAAATAAGTTTTTCTTTTTCAAAAGCTTCCACAATGATTTTTAAAAATGCGATATTAACATACACATATAGTTTAACATTATTTAGACTTATAGGACCGAAATCTTCGAGTAATCACTTGACATTTGAAAAATCCATTTAAAAAACACGATGTGCATGAACTAATAGGCCTAGTAGTTAGCCCCTACGTGGTCTTGATCTTTTATCTTCCACAAGTATGGTGTTGGGTACTACCTCCAACAATCATTACACTACATACCTTATCTTGAATCCGACAATGAATTCAACACTCGTCATTCACCAATAACTTTACTTTATCTGGATACTCAATAATTTTCTTGGCATCTTGGTTTCCTGTAATGTTTTCTTCCTCCTCACTTTGACCATCAATGTTTTCATTGAGCATCAACACTTTTTGATTAGGGCATTGAGAAGCTATATGACCTGTCTCTAGACATTAGAAACACTTAACATTTCTCCGTTTGACATGTTGTCCACTACTTGCAGATTGCTCTTTGTTATCTCCTTTTGTTGAAGATGACTTCTTTGTGTGAGAAACCCTATCACCGCACCACACTTCCTTCTTCAGAGTGTTAGCTTTGACCCCTTCTGCGAGACTGCTGACGATTGTAAAAGTAGGCTTCTCTTCTCGCCTTATTTCTTTCTTCATCTTGTACTCCCTAATCCCCATCATTTTGTAGGCCTCTGGGGACACCACGACCTGCTCCAGCAATCGTGCATCTTTGTTGATGACCCCACCTTTCTTTCTTTGCCTTTTATTGTTCTCTTTTCTCAAGATTTGGTTTTCTACTATTTTTTCTTGTTTAGATGGTGAATCCGATGAGCACGATAAGAAGGGTAATGGATGCGCGTTGTAACATGTCAAATTTAAATTCCTAATTTTTACACCAAAAACTACAAAGACTGTAGTAGTGGTAAGCTTAGAGACAAACCTCAAGGACTAGGTAACTGGCTTAGACTTATAGGGGAGAAGAGAAAGTAGAGGATTTTGTAAAACTTTTTGAAACTTTAAAAACTTTAAAAATAGAGAAACTTAATGGGAGTGAATCTCGATATTCAGCTTCACGGTCTTCTCCATACAACTTGGGATTGATTCCATTAATCCTTGATTTATGAAAGATATGAGACTAATCTATGATCTAGTGTAGCTATAGACCTGTGTGCACTCAGTTCCTCGCACTTCCTGATATCGGTAGCCAAGGTACAATCGTTGACTACTTCCCTATAACCAAACACGCAACCTGATCGCTAGTTCTCCAGATTTAACGCGTTGGCCACATTACTTCAATTCGTGAAGACACTACATCTAACAACCGGATCGCTAGTGCTCCGATTTAGCTTAGATCGCTAAGGTACTTTACCGATCCCGAAAGGGACTAACCAATCAGTATGGAAAACTATCACAAGTATGAGTCTACCGCGTAAGGATGAACGTTTGACTTCAATGACTAAGGGTAATCAACCAAATATGCATGCACAAACCTTTACACACAATTAAATCTAACCTAGGATGAAAAATAGTACCAAAGACAATAAACCATAGAAAAGAATCATAAATAATAAGTATAGATAAACCTCATAATGGAATCCCAAGTTGCAAGCTTGTTCGATCCACCTTCAACCTAGAAGGAGGAGACTAGCTCGACATAATCAAGCCAAAACCCTTGTTTCTAATGTAAAATGGAATTAAATCAAAAGGTCTTTTCAAATTGGAGTCTATTGGTATTTATAGGAAGACCCCAAAGTGGGTTCAAACCATAAAAATCTTGAAAAAGATGTAAAATCCTGAGTTTTGTGTTCATCAAGTATTGGCGCCGCGGAGGCACCGTGGGAGTTCTTGGCAATGGCGTATGGATGGCGTGTTCTCGAACATATCTTCTGGGCGACGTCTGGATGGCCTGTACACATCGTAATGACAACGGCTCGGCGGTGGAGACACGACGTCTTTCTTGAGCTCTCTGGTTCACACGTATGTGAGTGGCACCGTGAAGATGTATGTCCGCAGTGTCCTGGTGGTGGTTACTCTGTACATTGAATTCTGTCTGACTTGCCTCACGATTTTGAGCCACTTCGATTTCGAATCCTATGATACTCGTGAGAGATGAAAATGTCCGTCTCGAAGTCTTCTTTCCGTCAAGATAAATAGTGAGTCGTTCCAATTTATGATGTGAATTTTATCGCTCATGAACTGAACAATGCTCAAATAGGTCCAAAACACACTTTTTCTCCAAATTCGCCCAAATTACGCTAAATCCCTAAAATACATAAAACAAGCATTTATCACTACAAAATAAGATTAATATAGTCCATTAACACCTAATATCTTATAATAACTAATGCATAAATGAATACTCATCAACAATTTTGGAGGTTTTGTGGTAGTGAGAGCAGCGCCAGTGATGAAGGACGCTTGCATAATAGTGACGATTGAGGTTTGCTTCCGACAACTGGTTATGACTTGTAACGTTGGTAAGAGTTGGTAGTGAGGTCAGTGAGCGTGGCAATGCTTCAGCGGTAGTTGGTGATGGTTTATCAATTCCTTGGGTGATTGACTAGGGTTTGGTGGGTTTGAGTGTTAACAGGAGAACAGGTGGTGTTCTAGGATTTAGAGGGTTTGTAGTCTTTGTGGGAAGGGTGATGAAGGGTTTGAGCAATGGGTATATTTGTTCTTATAAGGTAATGTTTTTTCCAAATCTGCTTGGTGTGGAGATTGGGTGTTTATATGGGTGATTGACTAAGGTTTGGTGGGTTGGCGTGTTATCCAGTATTATTGCTTTGTGGCCCATGTTCATGTTGTTATTTGGTTGGGAATTGTTGGTGGTGGAAGTTGTTATTGTTGCATGCTCTTGGAAATTAATTGATTCAAGTAGTATGGTTATGTCACTTCCTTTTGGTTTCATCTTGAATTAAGGGGAGGAGATGCATATGCGGAATTAAAAATGATCTTTCTAGGGTGGTGCTTTAGTGGAGATTGGCTCCCCTGTGGAGAAGTTTTTTTTGGCTACTGTGTTTTTCTAGTTACTTGCATTTTTAATATTTTTCGGGTTCTATTAGTTTTTTTGTATGAAAGTGAGTGGGTATGTTTCACATATCCCATCCTTTCTAGTTGTATAGCCTATTTTTTATTTCTTATTTTACTAACTCTACTTATAAATATTTTATATAGCTATAGTTAACATTAAAAAGGAGTATCGCCTCCATTTTTTCAAACTTTATTGGCCATGTGTAGCATGCCTTCAAACTCTTGCAATCCGTAAAATCGATATCTCCAATTTTAGGATGCAAAGCCTCCATAAATCGAGACATTGTACATTCACTCTCTCTCTCACGATAACACGTATTAAAGCAATTTCTATCTATTAGAATAATTCTTCAACACTTTTGCTTCCTTGGGTTACGCGTTGAAGTCGAAGATGAAGATCCATCTCATAATGCTTGGGAATGAATCTTTTCTTCATAATTGCTTTCATCTCATCCTAAGTCTCAATAGGTCTATCTCTAGCTCGCCTTCTAAACTTAACCAACTCATCCCACCAAACTAATGTATAATCAGTAAATTCAACATAAACCAATATTACCTTTTTCTCCTCTGAGTAGTTATGATAGTTGAATATGGCTTCCACTTTCTGCTCCCAAGCAAGATAGACATTTGGATCACTCTTGCATGAAAAAATAGGGATTTTTATCTCAATGATGCCAAGATTTAGATCAACGGATCATGGTCTTGATCATCATCATCATCTCGCCATTGTCTTTCACCACGTTATTCACCAAGAGGAGGTCACCTATCAAACCTCCATTGTGGAAGTTCATCTTCAAACCCACCATCAACGACATTGTTTACTTGTCTTTGATCTCGATCCCTTGCTTTTGGATGCCTGAGCAAAGTGACTACTTCATCAAGTTTCCTTACTTGCTAGTTAATTTTTTCTTCTTTCACAAGAAACTTTTGATCAGTTTTGTTTCTCAGTTTAATGCGTTCTTGCTCATATCGTAGAAATTGTTGAACGATGGCTTTAAGTTGAAAACTCTCATTTGTTCTATATTGGGGAGATTTAGATTCTCTTTTTGACATCTTTGAAAAAAAATCTCTAATCTGAACTTGGAAGACTTGTGCTCTGATACCATTTAGTGTGCAATGGAATGTGTATGCCCGGACTTTAAATTCAATCAACTCAAAATGAAAAACAAAACAAGAAAAGGGATAAGGAAGCATCAGAAACAAATGTTTGATAAGCTCTATAAATTTAATCGCCACAAGCAAGAATGTTTGATAAGATCTAGAACGCCACAAACTTTCTAGAACTGATAAGTTCTCACTAAGAATACTCTCACAGAGATTACCTCAAAAACTCAAAAATCATCCTCCTTTATTTCATAGTAGATGTGCCTTCATAAAAGCTTACATAATGACTTGAAAATAGAAACTAAGTAAAAAGTAAACTTCCTAATTCCTAATGAACTTATAAATTCTAAAATAGAATCAAATTACTTAAAGAACTTATAAATTTCTAAAATAGAAGTGCAACCCTAAAGAACTTCCTATTTTTTTGTTCATAATTAAAATAACAATACTTGGACTTTAAGAAATTACTAAAAATAAAAAATTCGTATAAAAATAACAACACAATTTTTAGAGACTTTCATTGCAAATACGAATGCGTTTGGGCGCCTTTGACTTTACGTTATTAGAAAGACATGTTTTAATAACGTAAACACTTTGCATTCATTTTTGTCTCACCCACTTGCCACGTAACACAACTCAACTCAGAGCTGTTGTTGAACCTCACGATCTTCATACTAGATTGTATTAAACTTGTATATTACAAAGTAACTTATGGTCTTTATATAGTCACCTACACAACTTACTAATTAAACTAAAAACACATAAATAGGTATTGCCCAAAAACAAGCAAACTTAATTCGAACCTTCCTAAACACAAAATAATTATAAACTTAACTAAATACTGAATCATATAAATTAAGTACTAACACACTTAAATAGAAATTAAGAGTTTAAGCCAAAACATCCAACAATCCTACCTTAGCAAAAAAAATCAACCAACTCCATCAATCACACAATCAAATCAATCATTTTGTAGTTCAACAACCACACACACTCACTCAAGCGTTGTAGCGATCGTGAATTGCTACCATCTACTAATCATTCATGCAGCATGTGCATCAATCACCCAAACTTGGTCAACCTTCACGCAATCAACTATGCAACAAATACTAAATCACATCCAATCTAACTAACAAAACTATGAAACATCGAAATGGTTAACCAACAAACAATCATTCAACCCAACCTAACTGTGGTTGACTACACTTCAATCAATCATTCAATCTCTAAAAAAAGACTCCACCTCGAACAAATGACTTTGAATAAATCATCAATCTAGCTTGATCACCACTTCGATCTTGTCCCACATCTACACTCCAAATTTAGGCATGTGTTCACTTTGACACCACCCTTCAATGTAGCCTCATATTTTGGCCTTCTTGAATGCCACAATAACCACGCCATCAAGTGTGCAATTACTAAAATCCTTAACACAACATTGTGGGACTAACTTACAATTTTAAAATTCTTGTATAAAATGATAGAACCATGCAACGAAAACCTTTGTTTAATTACTTGATACAAATTCACTCTTAATCTTCCAATCGAACTTTATCATCGCACTAATCACAGTGAAAGCAAACAATCTTACAATCACTTAAAACACACAACTTTATTCATTCACTCAAAACTTCTCAAAAACTTGTATATTATAAAGCAACGTAGGGTCTTTATGTAGACATCCACACTTGATCAACTTACTAATTAAAACAAAAAGCCAGATAATTAGGTATGGCCCAAAAACAAGCAAACTCAATTAGAACCTTCCTAAATACAAAATAATTAGAAACTTAACTAAATATTGGACCTTCTAATTACGTACTAACATACTAAAATAGAAGTTAGGAGTTTTAAGCCAAAAAAAACCCAACAATTGATTCAATGCATGTCCGGTCTTATTCTATTGAATGTATTGATTCAGTCCATGATCACGATTAATGAAATTTCTATGCTACTTCATAAAAAATAGAATATTGCAGTTGTAGTTTATTTAACAAATATTAATAATTCAAAATTATAATAATACATGAGTTTTTTTTGGGACTAGAATAACAAATTAATTTGTTCATCTATGACATGCCATATTCAATGAAAAAGGTGGGTCAGAAAACTTTCCATTTACAAGTTGGCCATATATCCATTTATTGGCAGCTTCAGTATAATGGACTCCATCCCAGTTAATTTTTTTTGAAGGGTCGTGGCACGACCCTACAAATACTTTAGTGTCATTGATTTCCCCTGTTCTTCCACATCTAATTTGAGTATTAAAGTTATACTGACCACCATAGCCACAACATACTACTAGCGGCTTCTCAAACCCTGGAAAGAAAACAAAAAAAAGAACTCATATAAGTGTAAAGAGATCTATATTAGTGGCCAATGTGCTTCTCTAATAGCCAAAATTTGAAGTCAATAAGGCAAGACCTCGAGAGATCGTTGTTCGATTCGCCAAAATTTGAAGAATGGTGGGAAACAATGTGTTTCCCTAATTAAACATAGTTATTGCGTTGGGCCAATGTGTTTCTCTAATAGATTTATACTTTTGAGCTGCCTCAAGGCCAAGAATAAAGAGATCTATATAAGTGGCTCGTTACTGGGAGTACTCATTCTCCCTCGGTTGTAAACAACTTTTTTTTAGATCAATAAAATTGCGAAAATACAGTCGTCCTCTTTCTTTCTCGAACAAGAAAAGAAGAGTTATATACTTGCAATATTCAAAATGATCTTACCAAATTTGGATGCTTGGCTTATCAAAGTATACTTGATTGAGTACATATCAACATAAGTTATTGCGGCCAACGGAAGGTCTTTTCTGAGTTGAACAACGGATTCCTTCAATTTTTGATTAAAATACTGTGAAAGATCATTGTATGGAATTGCACAACCAGCAGAATCTATTTGAGAAGACGCAACAGGAAAAGGAACAAAAGTGTATGGAAGACAGCCAATAGGACCAGTGTTGTGGATCCAAAATGATCTACCACCTTCTTCATACAAAGACTGCATTAATGAATATGGTTGTTTAGTAATTTAACATAAAAAAAAATGAATTCAAAAGTATATTAAGCAAATCTAACATAAATTAGTTCAAGATGGAAACAAAGAAATTAATCCATAAAAATTATCTCATTTGATAAAGTTATTTCATTGTTTTTTCTTTATTTTTTATTTTTTTAATAAAATATATTTCTTTTTTTTTTATCTAAACCACCCGATATCCGAACTATCCGACTACTTCAAATTCGCCCTGAGTCGCGTATAGGTGGGAGAAGCTCCCAATATGTCCAAGTCTCCACACGTTCATGGGCTTAGGCTTGCTGAATTAGTCGATTCCTTGAACACGTTTATTTAATTACGTAGCGTTTTTTAAGTTTTGCTAAACATATATACCCTTCAATGTTTGTGCGATTGAAAGTGGGTCGTTTTCCCTTAGCTGTGACTCGAGTGTGAGTCCTTAGAATAGAAACAGTTACACCATCATTAGGAGCTCCCCCCACCTATACAGTGCACGACTTGGGGCGAACTCGGAGAAGTCGGAAAGTCCAAATACTCGGTAGTTTAAAAAAAAAAGCAGCAAATTAACTTCATATATAGTCCTACCTATGACAAACCTAAACCTTGATGCTTTTTGAAATTAAAAAAAAAAAAAAAAAAAAAAAACTCTCAACATTAAGAAGTTTAATTAATTGTACACTTAATTACCTTGACATTTGCAGAGAAATTACTGACGATAATTGGAATGGAAGCTCTAATCTCCTGGATGGACTTACTCTCGGATATCACTGCACCTATATCATTCTGACCAATATCAATTGTATATAAAGCCCGAGAATAGTATTCCTCCTTTGGTAGTAGATCCTTGAAAAGGCCTCCTGCATATATATATATATATATATATATATATATATATATATATATATATTAATTCACCCGTTATTATTAAGGAATTCCTATTATTAATTGTCATAAAGGAATAAAAAATAGCGTTACGTACATATATATAGTTTCTATAATAATCCCTTAATTATAACCTTTACACGCTCCTCCAAATGTAGTATTTAAAAGTATTGGCATTTGAAGTACGTACCTAATTGGTCGATGATTGATGAGTCATTCTTGAGGCGAATGAATTGCGAGTACTGAACATTTAAAGAGAAAGGACTATAACCACCTAATGGAAGAACATCTCGTGAAGGTACAATAGTTGATGAGGCAGTAGCAAAATTGGCACCGGTACTAAAATTGGGCGCTACTGCGTCCAAATAAGCATGCAGATATGGGATAGCCAAACCCTCAGCTGCAATATTTCACACTGCTATAAGTCCAAGTTTAAACATATTATGCACTGCAATAGTTCAATACTAGTATACATTTAATTTTTGTTTAGGCATATATAATTCCATTTGGCTATTTTAGCAATCAGCTTTATTTGGGAAGAAAAGCACTATTTTTATTTTATTCTATATAGAATCATAGACATTGTTTTTTTTTTTTAATATGACAAAATTCTATCTAGAATTTTTTTTTAAAATTTTTAAAAAAGCTTTAGCAGAGTCAAACCCACAATTACCTCCCTAAACCTTGTCTTTTGACAAGTAATGTCTCATTCATCTCACCGAGATATCAAAATTTTGACATTCAATATATATATATATATATATTATTTTTTTTTTTTTTTTGACTCAATATATAGACATTGTTAAATCATGAAAAAAAAAGAAGCGTGGTACACCAATTATAGGTCCTTATATTAAAGTGTGAGATGGGCCTCGTATCTTTTTGTTCACATGATATTAAAGTGTGAGATGGGCCTCGTATCTTTTTGTTCACATGATATACAAGTTGCACTAGTACTGTGTGCGCTGTTTGATTTACCCACTTTGTACTTGTCGGTAGGCTCATGGTCATGGATCTCTTTAAGAAATGCTTCATCAACGATTCAACATCAAACACAAACAACAACCTTTCTGTAGTCAAAAAAATACATCTCGACATTCTCACATATTTAGCTTTTTTTTTACCTGAGTCGAATGTATGACATCTCCCAAACTTTACCTTTTGACAAATACGAATGCCCTTCCATCTCAATATCAAGGGCGGAGCTAGTAGTGAAATGTGTTGTAGCACAGGGCATTTCACTACAAATCCCTATATATTTGTAGTATTAACAAAAAAAAAATTTTCCAAGCTTGGTCCACCTCATTAAAAATATTTACACCTAAGTCCACCCCATCTCAAATTCCTGGATCCGCCCTTGCTCACTATAGATACTTCAGTATTAGAGGATCCTAATTATTGCTAATATATACTAGCTTTGATGTGTTCCACATAAAAACGTTGGTAAAATGTCACACTTGGAGTCCTCGTACGATTTGTTGAGTAAAAGCACAAATTTTTTTTGGTTAGGAAGTAAAAGCTCAATTTCATTAATTAGTTTGGTGCACAACACACCATAATTAACAATATATATATATGTATACATTACTTAAGTGGGAGTCAAACTCAAGATCACCTTAGGTGCTTCATCGGCATCCATCTCTCTAGAGATGCTTGGCAAATTAACAATAAGTTAATAATATAAAAATAAAAACAAATGAAAAAGAGGTAAGTTACTAAATATTAAGTTTGCATAGTACTCCATGTGTGCAAGTGCAAGTTCAAGTTTGAGGAGTAAAAGGTAGTTAATCAGTAATCAATATAAGACGGCCATCAGAAAAAATAAAAAAATAAAAAAATCAGTAATCAATATTGTACACACCTATGAAGTCAATTATAAGACGGCCATCAGAAAACCTTCCAGAGGACCTTTTAAAGAAGGTTTGTCCATAGGGCGGTGGTGGTGGAGAGAACGCAGCAGACAGGCCACCGGTGTCGGAATTTGAGTCTCCAAAGTTGAAAATGGCTGGAAAATCACATGGTTTTAACCCACTAGCACTCGAGCCACAAACACAGATCAGAAACTCTAAACTTAACGTCAGTGCTGCAACAGAAATGAAATCAATGTGAGCATAAATTGATGAAGAACCCATGAGAGAATTATATGATGTTGAGGAGTCCTGAATTTGTGAAATTTATTCAACCAACAAGCTTTAAAGAGTAAGAGTTGCGATCATGTGGTCATACTCGCGTTAAAGGATATAACTAACACGTGGAATACGTATGGTATCCTGACCAATTAAGTGTGTAACCCACCAAACTAGCTAGATGGTCATTTTGGGTTTGGTGACAGTCCAATAATTGATAGTTTGGACCAAAAGGCTATGTTATTTTTTTATTTTTCATTTTTAAGAGAAATCGAAATTTCATTTCATAATTCAATACAGGACCAGACATATAATCAAGTACATTGATTTGCTAATCTATTTGTGAAAACTATCAATAATTTGGTTTTTTTCGAAATTGAAACAGTTTGACAATAAGGGACTGCTCGCTCTCTTCAACGTTGAAACTCATGACAATTCTTACCAAAAGAAAACTCATGACAATATACAAAAGTACTAGAACTACAAAACGAATAACAAAACTTCCCAACAAATAGAAGGCCTAAAACTTGCCAACAAGGAAAAGATCTAAAACTTCTCAACAAGGAGAAGACAAATCGAAGACTTCCAACTAGGGAATAAAACTAACTATAAGTAAAAACTAAAAATAAATTAATCCAGCACTCCTCAC
Organism: Stephania japonica; assembly: GCA_039657345.1. Classification (NCBI taxonomy): domain Eukaryota; kingdom Viridiplantae; phylum Streptophyta; class Magnoliopsida; order Ranunculales; family Menispermaceae; genus Stephania; species Stephania japonica. Next base: position 10,189,778 of record CM077564.1, on the reverse strand, counting down.
AAATCCACACAACACCGTTGATGAAGATGCACAGTAACAAGGACGGACCAATCTCTACAAATCTGATTAAAAATGTTATTTATTGAATGAACAAATAACAAAAGGATTTGATTAGAACCACTGCCGATCGTTGAAAGAATCGACGGTGGTTCAAAAACAAAATTCACAAAAAAATATTGAAATAAATTAACATAATCAAATAAATATCAATTATAAATATCTAACCGGAGTCTTGCACTGATGCAATGTCCTAAGACACAATTGTTTCCCAATTTGGTGATAAAATCTCTTCAAAAATCTGTCCCCAAAATTCAACCGGAGTGCCAACAAAATTCTCAAATCACCAATTTGGAAGTCCGCCAAACCGTATTTCTTTCTCTCCCACAAATAATGATTTCGAAAATTCACTTTTTAAAATTTGTGTCCTAGTCGGACTTAAATAAACTTTGTAGAGTTGCTCCAAACGACGCAACTCTTTAATTTCGAAAATAAAAATAAAACTATCCATTGGGTTTCAATAGTCACGATTGTTGAGAACTCCAACTATAACAACTCTATAACAGTTATTTAATTTCAAAATTTTATTACTGAAAATTAAAAATTAAGGCCCCAAGGCCCATCTTTGACTTAAAATGTATATGGGTCATCTAATACCCATGTGCACCCATTGGGTCTCCAACCCTTTGTCCATTTTTCTCAAAACAAAGTATGTTTAGTTGTGTTCACTTATAGAGTGTGAAAGAGCTTTGTTGTTTTTCAATGTGGGACTAAAGTTTTCTCTTTAAAACATTAGAACAAAAGCACTTGTCTTTTGTTCCAACATTCTATTGGGTTGATAATGTAGGTTGTGACAATGAGCGATGGGTTTGAATTGATGGACATGCAAGGGAGAATTCTAACCCTTAGAAATTTGGGCTAAAGATAAAGGGCAAGAGTGGAATTGTATGGATTAGAGGCATGGTCCCGAGTTTCAATATCCCGATATGTAGATCGTTCAAGTCACTGGGGCCTTAAATTCTCAACCTATGAGCATCTGGGCCTTGTGGGAAAATTAATTTTTCGTTTCACTCAACATAGAAAAGGAAAGTCTAATATTAATTACATCAAAAGATCCACATCCTTGACATACGTTAAAGCTTAATTCATACATTTGATCACTTTTTATGGATTTAACCTAACTTGACTATGATCCAACAATTTTCCACTGGACATATAAATGAGAAACCTTATAATAATGTAATGCATAATAACCAAACTAGCTCAATCATGTTGTCATTACACAGTGTGACTATCATATGTACCTAAAAACGTATGCTAGTATTCGTTGCTTAATTGTGCTTGTATATTCGGGCTTTAGTCTTTGCGAGAGCAGTGGTTGTTTTCCCATGCGATACAGGTGTGTTTTTTTCTGAATCTTGAATGCTGAGATTGTGGTGTTTCTTTCTTACCATTTTCTTGTTTCAACTCTCCTGCTCATGAAATTAATAAGAAGGGGAAAGGCAAGAGTGTTTAGAGACTGGAGTTAAGTTCCTCTGTTCTAGCAATTACTTTCCTCAGTTTATAGTTGAAATAGTTATTTCTTGTTCTATGGCATCCAATACAATAGAGGTTAATCAGTTGCTGGTTAGATGCTCACAAAAATTGGCAAAGTTTACCCTCATGAAGGGTGAAAAGGATGAGTGTCAAGTTACCATGGAGGACATCGGTCCTACCATCCAAGCCTGTAAACGAAGCATTATTAGGCGAGTTGCATCCATTCAGAGGATCCCTAAAGATGGATTGTGGGTTGTGCTGTGCAAAGCTTGGCACTTCAACAAACAAGCTTTATTCATGGAAGTAGCGGATAACATCTTTCAGGTACAGATTTTCACACTTGGAGCACTAACCTATGTCATGAGTAAGAAGGCCTTTGGCTTTTTGACGACCACCTCTTCCTTTTCAGCAATGGCAAGAGGGTATGCGACTCTCGGAACTACGCCTAACCAAGTGCAATAATATATGGGTCCAGGTGCATGAGCTTCCATTGGAATGGAGAACAACGACAGCAGTGAAGAAAATTGGAACCAATCTGGGCAAGGTCCTCTGTGTGGAAGAAGAAATCAAAATCGATGCGGTTCTCTCAAGAAAGTTCATGAGATTCCGAGTTGAGTTCGATATAGATAAGCTTGTGAAGAGAGGAAGGGTCCTAGACACCAAACATGGCAAGGAATGGGCAGATTACAAGTTTGAGAGAATCAAGATCATTTGTAATGCCTATGAAGTCCTAAATAAACAGAGGCCTCGCTGGCCTTATCAACCTAGAATTTGACACCTAGCCTAAGCAGCCTACGAAGCCTTCTCTCATCTTCTTGGCCTGAATCATTTCAGAGTTAAGAAAGGACCAAACCCTAAGTAAGAAGCTGTCTTTGAAGAAACTAGCACGTAACTCCAGTGCCAAAGAAGAATTGCTCCCTTCTATAGGGGAACGCATTGAAGTAAAGAAGAACTGCCCATCCACTTCAAAGCAGACTCACTCCCATGGTTCTATGAACATTTAGGGACCTGAGCCCAAGAAGCAGAAGACCTCCCCCAATCCAAATTTAGTGGCAGAGACATCAAAAGAGGAGTCTCCTATAGAAATATAAGAGCAACAGTGTGGAACTGCAGGGGAGCGGGGAATCCCCTAGTACTCTCCTGTTTAAGGGATTTTGCAAATCCCACTTCCCAGACTTGTTATTCCTGAGTGAAACAAAGCAACAAGATCCTTCTTTTTTTTTTTTTTGTAGGGAACGGCTAAATGGATCCCGTTTGCTTCAACGTACCTCACTTTTAAATTTTTTTACTAAATGGACCCCAACGTTTTTTAAATATCCCCAAAATATCCCCATCCCCAACCAAGAAACTAAACCTTCCTTAACCGATTCATCCCACTTATACCCCAAAGTAAACCTCAATGAAACATAGAAAACACCCCAAATACTTCATCAATCTAAGTCACTCGAGTTGTGGGAAGGTTATTTTGAGGCAAAGCTCGACAGATCTGGTGTCGACAGATCACGAGGAGCGAAGGAGCATCGTGACATTCTTTGTATCCACACAGCTGATTTGGTAAGTTTCGACACTATAATCTTGGGGTATATGATGTGATGCATTGCACTCGCAACATGTTTGTGACATACTATATGTTATCCCATTTATGACGACATTTTTTTGGTTGATTTACTTTGTTTAGGTATGGTGAGACCTAAAACTAGAGCACCTCCTCGAGGTGGGAGGTCGGGAGGGGTGGTGGGAGGGGTGATCAGCCGAGGGATACTAGTACATCAGGTTCTCAAGTGCAAGAGGGGATGTATGTAGTGCAGGAGGTGCTTGTAAGGAAACTTCCCACTAGCTCTAATCAAAAGCAAAGGGACATTGAAGCCAAAAATTGTCGAGCGCAGAAATCCAAGGATGATGAGCCAGATTCCGGAGAGGCTAAAGTCGAGGCTACGTCTTCTATAGGTGAGAGGGCACAGGGGCATTTGAAGGAGCAGATGAAGTTGGGTAGGTAAAGGGTAGTAAAGGGAGTTGTACCCCATCTGGTGAATCTAAGGATAGCGAGGATGCAGAAGACTCTTTTGACATATCGACCGATGCCCAAGACGCTAAAACCACTAGTTTTCCTGGTGGTCCTTCGATTTAAGTCTCCTACCCTCGTTCAGACACCACGCGTCATATGGTATCTGGAGGAACAAGGTATCGTAAATTTGGTTTGATTATATGCATAATCTTTTTATTTTTTTATATATTTATTTTAATACGCATATATGATTTGTAGTGAAGACTACTAAAGTGCATAAACCATGGTTATCAGATCTCCATATGGGAGACAATCGAGCATCACCCCGAGAAGGAAAGGGTAGAGAAGCTGATGAACGATTTTGGTTTAGCACCATTGGACTACATTTTCATACGATGGAGATAATAGGGTCTATATTTTTGGCATTGCCGAGAGATGGTAGCATGAAACCAACACGTTTCACTTACCACTTTTGGGAGATGACGATCACACTTGAACACGTACGTGTCCTTCTCGATATTTCGGTCATTGGTAAACCATCATTGCGCCTTTCAAGGATCGTAAAGCTGTAACTGCAATGGTTAGTACGCTATTGGGGGTGTCGTTTGCTGATGCTGATGAGGAGATTAGGACTATGGTGGCCTTACTGTTAGTTTGGTATGGTTAAAGGATCGATTTGCAGTGCCGACGAAAGGAGAGGAACAACACAATGGGAAAAGATCTCTCGATGTATATCCTAGTCCCAAATGCTTGGTCATAGTGTACCTCTTATACCTTCTTGGAACGACCCTATTCTCTAATAAGTCATGTAGAAGAGTCTCCCTTTCACTCCTTCAACTTTTGGAACATGTAGATAAGATTGGTTCCTACGCATGGGGGGCCGCAACACTTGCATTCTTGTACCATCAATTGAGCATTGTCAGTCGTGCCAAAGTCACCCAGATTTCTGGATATATGACATTGTTAGAGGTAAACTATTGAGTTTCAATGAATGATTGATCTTCATAGTAAGTTTTTTTTTTCGTAATAAATTTTGTTTTCATAATAAATGTGGTTTGTGTAGGGATGGATGTACGATCGTATGCCATTTATTCAACCCATTTTGCATAGTGACTACAAGTCAGATAAGTCACGTGTGATGAAGTGGCACCATAAGAAGGAGGAGAGGCTCTACAAGAAGGACACTAGGAAGTTGATGGATCATATTCTCTCTTTCAGGAATAACTCGACAGGATGAGAGCATATGATGTAATGACCATAACATAACAATTTAAATTTTGTTCTCGTATACATTTATGTTTATTGACAAATATATTAATTTTTGTTAGGTTATTTGGAATACTACTTTTAAGGGTGCACCGCCTGTCCAAGATATTGCATTCTACAATGGGCCCATGAAGTACATGGATATAGTTGAACCACACAATCTCATCAGGGTGTTGAGGCAACTTGGATACATTCAACGTATTCCGAACGACCCTTACCGACCTATGGATTGTGATAGGAATTGCCTAGCACAATCTTACTCTGTAAAGTACTCGTATGATCCCCAATATTGGGAGGATTGGGAGGGGCACATTGAGTCTATTGAGCGAAGTGGTAAGAAGGCAGAATACCCATATCAAACGTCATCCAACTATATGGATTGGTACCTTAGATTCAGCCACCCATTTGCAGTGAATCTTGAACACTTAACGGGGGTCCATGAGGAGGATGAGAACTCTTTGGTGAGAAGTTTTCAATTAAGATTGTTTTCCCTATATGTACATGCATTCGTTTGTTAAGTTTAATGATTTGACAAATTTGGAAACAACACAACCGTCGAGCCCTCGATGCAGTGTTGCATTTCAGGTACACGCAGAGGGAAAATGTTACAGTAGATGATGCGTTTGAAATGGCAGATCAAATGATCGTATTCCTTTCGGACGGTGATGATACTTATCAAACCACTATGACTGGTAGTCATAGTGAGGGAAGAACTACATGCACTAGGTATGTTTGTCAATACCACCATGGTGGAAAACAACCACTTGTAGAGCCCGATACGTGGACCCCTTCAAGCACTTTTGTATGGCGGATGAAATGGACCATCAATTTTGTTCCTTTAAACAATTTAATCATTTGTTGTGTTGTGTGGCATGTTAAACTTACAATAATGTGTTGATATATTAATCCTTTAAACAACATTTATATGATTTGCAACATACTTTTTTGTCGGTTGAAAAATCCATCAAAAATGCGCGATTAATTATGGTAACATTCTTCCGAAATTAGTAAGTATACAAATTAAATATGTGGGGTATACATTAACTATTAAGGTGTATCAAGTAGTAATGTGGGGTATGTATGGAGTAATGGTCAAGGACATTAGATATCTTATAGAACTTACAACTCATTTAAGCCGACATGTACTCGAACATAAATTGTAATAATCTTGGGGTACATGAAGGCAAAAGGTGGGGTATGAGGAGTATGTTATTAATACTGGGGTACAGATAGTATATTGGTGGTGTATACAGAGTACTACGGTTGAAACTAACCGTAACTAATCAGTCGTTTATTCTCCGTCATGCTGTAACATATGAGTACATAAAGCAAATTGTGGGGTATACAAAGTACTAAAATAAATATTGGGGTACATGAAGTAGATAAGTGGGGTACATATATCATGTCAATGATTTTGAACCGACTATTGTAGCTTTCTTAAAATTACGACCATTCTACTCTGACAAATTCAACATTTGAAATGGTAATTCTTATGGGATACATGAAGTAAAAAGTGGGGTATACAAAGTAATAAAATTTATATTTAGGTACATGACGTTAATTAGTGGGGTATAAATGTTATGTCGATGATTTTGAACCGACAATATGACATTTATCACGGTTCAGTAATATGTCTGCAGTTATAAAATTGCGGTAATGTTACTCCGATAATTCCATAATTTGAAATGTTAATTCTTTTGGGGTACATATCTACTGTCGATATTAAAAATCGCAACTTCGATACTATTTACAGCCTAACTAAATCGAAATTTGTCCCTCTGTTATGGTAATATTCGTTCGAAAGTTAATTTAAAAAGTACTTAGTAAGTCAAGTGGGGTATATGACAAAATAAGGTGGGGTACGATCGTATGACGGCTAATATGTGTCATCATTGGGTAAAAGTTTCGACTCTTCTGCACCGAAATTTATGAAATGAACTTGTTATATCCATTACGCTAGGGTATACTAAGTATTCCTCTGGGGTACATGAAGCATTATGGTGAGGTAAGTCCGTAATAGATATATTGCTCTCAGCCATCTTGGACCGTGACAGGTGTGTTGCTTTCGGTTGAATTAGGCCGATAATATTTACAATTGATTGTTTGATTAAATCAATACTTCTAATGAATTAAAGATTAATTGTCACATGTGTGTAGGCAAATAAGTGGGCAAATACATAAAAGAAATTCCTACACATACTTGAAATAACATTGGGACATCAAAGACAACTAATTTACGTTCAACAAAATGAATATCAAATTACATTTCATATTAGATAAGTTAAAGAAATTAACCAATATCCATCAGAGAACACAAAAAAAGTTACAACATATCCATTTTGCTATACCCATATACACCCACACATTTATGGAAAGCCAACGTTGCAACATCAACACTTAAAAAAACATGTTGCATCCTAATCAAGAGTAACCACAGGGGGTTTTTCCATATTTGATTGTGGTCGTGGAAGAATGTTGAGTCCGACCGCCCATTCTTTACTAGTGAACAAATCCCATTGTCGTGAAGTTGGTGGTAGAGGAGCATCGTCTCTCATTAGAAGCTGCAAATGGTAACAAAATATGTAAATGTTAGTGGGTAAACATCATAAAAAATTAAATAAAAATTTGGATTATGGGAAGTAACTCACTCTAAGAAAATGATTTCCATTGATGAGCAATAACTAAACTGTTTTTCTCTCAGAGATAGGTGGGGCTGCATGTTTGCTAAGGAGCCATAGAGCGGACCCTTCCTTAGCCATAGAGCGGACCCTTCCTTAGCCAACACAACAAAAGCCACCTTGTAACAGTTTTCCATAATTATCCCCATATATGGTAATGATAGCCAATATTTCCCTTCAGCGGGGCTGTCATAGAAATTGATTGCATCTCTAATTTTACCATACTCGATGTCTTGAAACACATTCATGTACATGGCCTTATTCTAATCAACTCTTCAAACATTTCCAGCTGCACCTGTCTCAATCCTTCATCAGAACCATAGCTTACAACATCGGTTATCGCCCGAAACCCATAATTTCCATCGGGTCGCATTTCAAGAGTGTTAATACGGTAAGTGCGCCATAATTGTGGTATCTTAGCAATGTATCCCTCACCTACTTGAATTTAGGTCCTAGGTCGTCTCGATGCGATGGTTTTGATTACTTTTCCCTTTCCACGACCCCTTCCACATGCAGGTTTTGAAGATGAAGGTCCCTGACTTGGTTGACTTGGCTTACTTGATTGGCTCATTACAGAAGCCTGCGCCACGGACTCTTGAGTTGCTTTGGCCTCTACGTACTCAAAACCAGAAGGATCTCTCTTAGTGGAATTGTCAACTATGAACTTCTTGCTCTTCGACATCTTCATTTTCAAGTTCTTGCCTTTCTTTTGGGCCGACCATTAGTTGCAAGTTCTTCATCCGATACAGAAAGGAAAGTCGATGCAGGGCAAGTGATCTCCCTTAGCTTCTGCACAATTTTCGCTCGCATGTTAGGATTGCAACTCTTATACTTAGCCTCTACACCATCCATTTCAACTCGGTAAAGGTTATCTAACTCACCATCACTTGCGGGCTCAATGGGCATCATGGTCAGTTTCTTCCAATGCGGGTGGATTTTATCAAGCCCGATAGGGCTACCATCAAGCATATGTATAGAGATCTCATGCGCACATGGCAATCCATGAGTGACTCGAAGCACACAACCACAAAGTGAAGAATCATGACCAATCCCACCTTCACTAACTAATCTTGCCTCCCTGCTGATTACATCAATGCATGTTTGGAGACAAAGCCTACAATGTTGTTGTATATGCGGTGCTGAAATTCGTGTGCCACTATGTGTATGGATCGATTAAATGATGCCTCCAAGTTATTCTGCTGGTGTGTAAGAACCTTGTGAATAGCGTTGAAAACATCCTCAAAGTGTCCCCGTGATGTCCCAAGCTCTTTTTTCAGTACATTATGAGCACCTTCAGCATGATTGGTAGTGGCATTCCCAAAGTGTAGTACCTTGTTTGTCCAAGCATACACGAACTTCTCCTTTTGCCACAACCACGTGTCCTTAACATAGTCATACAAACCCGGGACTCTAGCATATTTTTCTTCTAGTTCCTTAAGCCGACCATTGTAACATGCCTCAGTTTGGGATTGCACCAAGTTCATCCACATGCCATACCAACAGTCAAAGTCCTCTTGGAGAGTAAATAAATCCCTTGTCTTTGTAACAATGTTCTTGTTCACGTGCCATGAACAAAGTAAGTGCGTAGCCGCAGGGAACACCTCCTCCACTGCCGCAACAAACCCAAGTCCCTATCCGTCAAAATAACACCCGGGAGTTGCCACCCATCTACTAATGACTTCAACTGCCTAAGGGCCCATGAATAATCATTCATAGTCTCCTTACCTAGGAAAGCATGTGCTACTAGGAAGGTCTTATGTGTGGATGTGACCCCAACAATCTTAAGGAGTGGGTATTTGTACCAATTTGTCTTGTATGTGCAATCCATAATTAATACATGAGGGAAACAACGAAACATCTACACTAAATTTAGGTGGGTAAAGAATAGAGATCTCACACTATAAGTGCCTTTGAAGTAATCATGTTGCTTAATGTAATTGAGCTCGTCCAACTTGTGGAGTAATAATTGTATTTTGCTCTTGCCATGGCTTCAATCCTTCTTAACTTAGCTCTTTCATTGTAAATTGTCCTCATAGTAGTGACATTGTCATGGTTTTGGGTCTTGATATGACTTAAAATGTCCTTTGGCACTCGTATTGCTCAAGTCTCAAAAAATATATTTCTCATGTACTGTAAGCCTCCCAGTTACAGCGTGCCCAACCAAAAAATTACTAAAACGATGGTTATGTACCCTACACATAACTCGAACATGCTACAACCCATCGAGTTCATGCTTCACATTGATCTTGAATTGATAACCACACTTCTTCGTTTCGGATATTTTTTGATGTCCTCACTGCCTTTGTTCTCTACATCTTTCAATACTTGCTTTGCCTTTCCTATTTTAACTTTATCATAACCAAGAGATAATCTGCTCTTCTGCCTTGACTAGAGCCAAAATATGACTTCAATATAATTAAAACAAACCCACATTGTCAGCAGTCGCTTGAGCCCAACTGATAACAATGTTTCTTTACTCTTGAATTGTGATGCCGGTGTAAAATGTTCCGTTAAGTCTGGGAATGACTCCATAAAAGATGTACCTATTGTGTCATGAGTAGTAGCCTATACGAACCAAACAAAACAAAATTTAGTCGAGAAACAACGATAAAATAATAATCAAACAAAAAAAAATATTGTGGAGAGAGTAATATGGCCGACATGCCAACGTAGGTGTTAGATATACATAACAGCGAATACAATATGAATTACGGAGTAAATGCTCCGTAACCTAAAGCAAAAGTTTCGATATTTATAGATCGATAACATTCTGTAAGTTGCAGAGTAACAGAGCTGAGAGGTGTACTATACATCTCGACTTTGTTACTCCGCACGACACGTGATTGCTATCAATAATGGAGGTTATTCTTCTAAGAAAAAAATCGGCTATAAATGCAAAAAAAATTCCTCTTCATCATCGAGGTGGATTCGTTTTGATTATTCCATAAATAGTTTGTAACAATCAACAACGATTCAACAAAAACTCCTAAGCCTTAGAATCGCACAAACAACCATGAAGAATATCAGTAAAATGATGTTTAAATCTCAGAAAAAATGACATACCAAGTTGATATCAAGTGAAGACAAACTTACCAAGTCGATTTGGTATGTATTTGGCTGGCCGGAGACAAGGGAATGAAGTATCGATGGAGCGGGAGTGGGGTTGACGAGGAGATGAAACGATGAAGAAAGGAGTCGATGGGTATGTTGAACAAATTTCTTATTTATATGAAGGGTATTCTGGACATTTTCACATAGAGCAAAATTGGAAGCAAAAATAATGAGGTCCATTTAGCCGTTCCCTTTTTGTATTATCTTAAGTGTAAGTTAAAGTTTAATTGTATATTATCGGTACCTCCTGTAGGGTTTTTTGGGGGTTTAATTATATTTTGGAATGACCCTATAGTAATTCAGGTCGTTAAATTTTCCAAATTTTGTGTTGATATGAAAATCAATGACCCTGTAATCAAGTATGAATGGAGACTTTTGTATTTACTTTGATGCGCATCATAATGTTCATGTTAATCAGATGGCATATGTGACGCCCGTTCTCTTAAACACTGGCACCACTTGACCTAATCCCGTAATTAAGCTCTAATTCTATCCACGCAGGACTTAACTACATATTAGTCAGCTTTTACAACCTACATGTCTCGTTACACGTGTTTAGTATAAGTAATACACAAGTCCTACCAGTTATTGAAATTTAGAGTTAATTAAAACTTTTATTTCGATTATTATTTAGCGAAGGTCTTAATGATTATGCGGAAGAGAATTAGTAATTTATTTGGAAGCAGTTAAAGTAACCCTAATTGTGAAAACTAGGAAAAACAACAATCACATAGATATTTCATAATGTGACAAATATAAACAGTGTGATAGTCATAGAACAGCCGGGGAACTAACAATCCACCTAATATACAACCCAAAATGTATCTGAAAAGACATAAAGTAACTAATACAACAAAATACCAAAAGACCTACAACGTCGATAGCAGTGTTGTCTTGTTGGCTTAGTGGTAATCGTCGGACTTCTCCTTGTCGGTCCTTCTGGTCAACAAATTTGCACCCACCATCATAAAAAGAACGATGAGTACAAGAATATAATAGTAATCTTGATGACAAGTTTATTTCACGTTTCCAAACATTCTAATGGTATTTAAAGGCACATAAATAGGAAAGGCTAGAAATTAACCATATGCTAGTAAATACCAGTGTTGAACAAGTAATACTGACACTAGGCTAAGTAGTAATGATTTAGGCCCGGTTGGTAGTGAATCGCATTGTAATGGCCCCAAATTCTACAACCCTAAATTTGGGCTTCGCTCGACCTAGACTTACTTAGACTCTGAGTCAACGTAAACCTAGTCAGCCTTCCTTACCATTTACCATTTATTAAGTTATTAGATATTAGTGAGTTATTCAAAGTACAACGGAAGCAAATTAAACTCAAACTAATAGAAATAACCTAAGATACTAGTCAAGACAACATAGAGTGTGGAAACCCCATATATGTATACCAACATCAAGTAGAGGAGAGTACATTATAGTATACATGCTCAACATCTATTACAAACCCATATCCCAATGTTTAAAGAAGGAATTTTGCAAACAAGATAATTGTGAGACAAATTGAGCACCATTAGCAACCTAAAATCCCCTATTGATGTTGGGATCTCTCCATCAAATAGATTGCTTGAGAGGTCAATTGCATTCAGTTGCAGTATTTGTAGCCTGCATATTCCAATGTTTATCCTATGTTTGGAAACATTAGAAATGTGTAAGATAGATCGGCCACCAAAGTGGATTGTGATGTTTGATGCTCATCATCTTCGTGCAATATTCCCTTCAAATATAATGATGGAAACTATTCCAATGGCAAGTGACCTGTGAAGCTGTTAGTCGAGAGACCAATAATATGCAAAGATTTAAGGAGGAGTTGACGATGATGATGGGGTGAACCTACACCAACAAATAATCTACCCCTCTCTTGTGTCACCAAATAAAGACCATAACCACAATATGAGCAATCCAACAATTAAAGAACAATGGAAATGGAAATGGAAGAATCAAACCACAACACATAAAACTTTTTAACTTGGAAACCTTCTCAAAGTGGGAAGTAAAACCACGAGGTGACTAACACCTATGAAAACTCTCCACTATGGAAAATGGGAATACAAAGTCTTTTCTAACACTAGTTAGAGACATGAGCATCACAAATCATCAAGACAACAAGCATATAAACATATCTTTGCTAAATAACTTAATACAAGAGAAAATGGAGGATGTCACCTAGAAGAAGGCAAAGTGAAATCTCTACCAATGGTGATGCAGAGTTCAACGCCGTGAATCTCACTTCGAATCTCACCTCAAATGGAGTCCGTTTGTACCTTCAATCAAAGGCTTGAAGGATGCTTGAATGCTAGGGCTCCAAGCTTAACAAAAACATTTTCTCCCCAATCTCTCTCTCAAGTGTTGATCTCTCTCTCTCTCTCTCACAAGAAAGCAAAAGTTTGTTTTTTAATTGAGGTTGTGCAAAATGACAATTTTGCCCTTCACTAATTAGGTTGAAAAAAACCCAACAATCTCCCCCTTTTTTAACTAGTGAAGGAGGGATCACCAATCCCGTTGTGTCGCAACATACTGCAAGCTTCAAACTTAGCAATTCCTTTGTAAACATATCAGAACCATTACTATCGGTGCGAATCTTCTCAAATTCAAGTAAGTCGTCATTGAGAATATCTCGTATCGAATGATACCTTACATCAATGTGCTTAGTCCTCGAGTGAAATGAAGCATTCTTACTCATGTGAATGACACTTTGATTGTCAGAAAACAAAACATATCTTTCTTGCTTGAAACCAATTTCTTGAAGAAACATCTTCAACCACAACAACTCTTTACATGCTTCGGCTGTTACAATGAACTCAGCTTCAACGATAGAAAGTGCAACATATTTTTGTAACATGGACTACCATGATATTGCCCCACTTGAGAAAGTCATCAAGTAACATGAAATGGATCTCCGAGTATCCAAATCACCGGCCATATATGCATCCATGTAACCAACCACACTGGCTTTCCACTACCAATAGTAAGTCTCAAAGAAGTATTACCTCATAGATATCTTATAATCCACTTGACTGCATCCCAATGCTCTCGTCTCGGATTAGATAAGAACCTAATGACCACACCAACTGCATATGCTATATCTGGTCTGATACACACCATAGCATACATCAAACTTCCCACTATAGAGGCATATAGAATTCTCTCCATATCTTGCCTCTCTTCATCTATAGCATTCACTACCTTAACCTTATTCATGTTGAACCTCTCAAGAACTTTCTCAATATAGTGTTGTTGTGACATAGAAAACTTCTTGGAACTTCTATCTTGCAAAATACGGATACCAAGAATTTGCTTTGCCGGACCCAAGTCTTTCATGGAGAATGACTTGCTCAATTGTTTTTTCAACTTTGCAATTCTTGAAGCATTCTCCCAAGAATCAACATATCATCAACATAGAACAACATTATAGTGAAATCATCATCAGAAAATCTCTACACGAGAACACAATGATTAGAAGTAGTTTATGGTAGCCTTGTTGTCCCCATAACTGATTTAAATTCTCGTACCATTGTGTCTAGGTGCTTACTTCAAGCCATAAAACTTTTCTTCAACTTGCACACATAATTTCTTTTCCATGCACTTTGAAACCTTTTGGTTGTTCCATATAAATTTCTTCATTTAAGTCACCATGAAGGAAAACAATATTCACATCCATCTGCTCAACCTCCAAATTAAGACTTGATGCCAAACTCAAAACAACTTGAATAGATGATCATCTTGTCTACCGGTGAGAAGATTCTCATCATAATTAATGCCTTTCTTTTAACTAAAACCTTTAACAACCAATCCAGCTTTGTATTGAGGTTGTGAAGTGTGCTCTTCATACTATTCGATTATGGTTAACTTAACCAATCTAGCTTTGTGAAGAGTGCTTTTGATCAAAACATTATATACACCCACCTATTCTTCAAAGCTTTATTGCCATTAGGTAACTTAACCAACTCAAAAGTATGGTTATCATGCAATGATTTCATCTCATCATCCATTGCCTCAATCAATTTCTCTTTATCTTCATCTTGCATAGCTTCTACATAACATTCAGGTTCTCCCCGTCACTAAGTAACATAAACTCGCTGGGCGGATATCTACTAGAAGGCATTTTTGTCTCTCAGATCTCCTAGGTGGAATAATAGTTGCGACCTTTAGCACTGGTGGAAACTGCTCATCATCATCACCTAACTCAACCTCTGGCGAAATATCAACATTACCACTGTCATGCTGATCATCATGAATTGCATATGAAATCTGTGTTTGAACATGTGGCTGAGCAAATGACCTAAAATCAACCAAATTACCATTGACATTAGGCATTGAACTAACTGTCTTCTCTATATGTCTCAATGATATGATCTTCCATAAACACTACATCTCTACTTCTTACAATTTTCTTCTAAGCTGGATCATAAAACCTGCAATTAAACTCTTCTTGCCCATAGCCAATGAACACACATTGTCTAGTCTTGACATTAAGCTTAGACCTTTCATCTTTCGGAATATGAACAAAAGCTTTGCACCTAAACACCCGTAAGTGATTATAGTAAACATCCTTTCCCAGGCAAACTCTCTCTAGAACATCTAGATTCCGAGGAACACACGGTGTCAAATTCAGTACATGTACTACCATACTCAAAGCTTCACCTTAAAAGGATTTAGGCAACTTTGCTTCTGAAAGCAAACATTTCACTATTTCAACTATAGTTCTATTCATTCTATCTGCTATCCCATGATCAGGTAATGGTTTGAGTTCAAAGTAGGTAACTTTAAGAATGCTAGGGTGGGGAAAGAGACGGAGTGGAATCCAACTCTGTAATCAGATACTGATCTCAGTATCGAGGGCAAATTCAGACTCTCTCAGGAAAGTGGTGTCTTGGTGATTTTCGACCACCACTTTCAAATTGCTTCCTTGTAAAAGGAAAGCATCCTGGATAGTGAGTCCACACTGTCCAATGCAAGCACCGTAGATGAGGAAACGTCATCAGGATGGCTGATTCTTCATATCCACGATGTAGAAATCAGTAGGGAACACAAACTCACTCACTTTAACTAAGATATACTCTAAAACTCCCACTGGTCGTATAGTAGACCAATCTGCTAAGTGTATAACAATACCGGTTTGATGTAGAGGTCCCGCCTTCAATGCCTCATATATGGAAAGAGGCGCGACATTGATTGAGGCGCCCAAATCGCACATTACTTGTTGGATATCAACTTCATCTATAGTGCAAGGTACAATAAACATTCTGGATCCTCACACTTGGTGGGCAACTTCTTTTGCAGGATAGCTGAAGTGCTTTCTCCTACAATAATCTTTTCCTTGCCTTTAAGTTGACCTTTTTTGGTATAAAGGTCCTTGAGAAGCTTAACATATCTAGCACGTGTGTTGAAGCATCAAAAGTGGAATGTTAATTGCCAATTTTCTCAAGATTTTCATAATTTTCTTCTCTTCACCTGCCTTTTTGTTTCGTAAGAAACGTTGAGGAAATGGCGCAGGAACTTGATAGGAGGTTGTACTAGTTTGTCCAAGGTGTCTATATTTGGTGAAGACAGGTGAATTTCGAGTTCTTGCACGACTTCCTTAGACTTTTGGCACCTCACTTGGCAATGATAGCTTGTGGAGTTCTCTAGCTCTTTCCCATTGCTTATGGTAATTGCATTAGAAGTTGCATTTGACCCATTGGGATTGGGATGTGGCTGAGCAGGTAGTTTGCCTTTTTCATCTATATGACTGACCTGACGAACAACTTGGATCATTTGGACTTCTAGATTGCGCACAGTAGCATTGATATCAGATTTATATTGTGTCATCTCATTAGACATGGTGTTAACTTTAGTGATGAGTGTCCTCATCATTTCTTTTAATGATCTAGAAGTTTGAGCCTACTGGGGCTGGGGAGGAGGTGCTCTAGGAGCATACTGAAGGAAGTTCTGATTCCTAGGTCCATAGCTGAAATTTGGGTGGTTTTTGGTGGCTTGATTGAAAGTGTTGCCAAATGGATTACCAAATTAATTTCTAGGAGGTCCCTAAAATCCACCACCCATAGAGTTTGCTTGTTCATCATCGTACAAAGTAGGACAAGAATTAGTGGAATGATCACTGGCGGAACAGAATCCGCAAGACTTGGTGGGAGGAGCTTTATCTAAGATCAAGAATTGCTCCATCAGATCGATAAGTTTGTCAAGCTTTTTGTCAGTGTTGTTTGACCCACTTCCCGTGAAGAGGTGACGAGAAGGCTCTTCATTGTCTTTGTCAACATACTGACGAGACTGACTGGCCATGGACTTAAATAACTCAAAGATCTTTTAAGTTAACTTTTTTTTGTAGGTACCGCCACATGCATTGTCAACTATACGTTTCTCCAAGGACCTAAGGCGTGTGTAAAGAAAATGAATGAGAGACGTGTTGTTTTAACCATGGTGAGGACATTGTGTAGTTAATTGTTTATATCTCACCCAATAGTCATTAAAGCTTCCTCCCTTCTTCATCTTAATGCTGCAAATCTCAACAATGAGTTGAGAAGACCGAGAACTCGGGAAAGTATTCCCATAAGAATGCTAAAATTAATTCATTCCAGCTCGTGATGGACCCGGTGGGAGATAAAATAGCCACTCCTGTGCTCTGTCTTTGAGACAGAATGAAAAGCCAACAATTTAACTTCATCTTTGTCTGCTCGGGTGGCTTCATCATAGAACATTTGGAGTGGAAATCCTTTATGAATGTGACTAGATCCTCTCGATTCAAACCACGGAAAGAAGGTAAGAGGTTAAGAAACCACATACTTCAATTCGAGTCTCCCCTATGGGCATGATGTGCTATGCAATGTGGTTAGTGGGCCAAAAGAGTTTGCATCTCATCATTCTCCATTTCTATGGTAACTCTAGGATGAACTTGTTCCCTATCAGTTAGAGGATTAACCACATGAAGTGCCTGTGGTTGAACTTGGGGGATTATTGGTCCCCGTGGAGCTACATGAACCCTATTGCCTTGATTGGCTCCCTAATTATGGTTATTCCCCTCATCTTGGGGAGGATTATCACCATTAAGATCATTTATGAATAACGTCATGCGCTAGATGAAGATTGGGAAGCTTGCTTCCTTTGATGCGCTTCTTTGGCATTCTTGCGACAAGTTTTTCGATCTCCAAATCAAAAGGTATGAGAGATCCGGTGGACTTAGATCGAGAAAGACTTTCACGTATATGAGAAGGAAAGAAAAAGAAAAGAAAAACCTTAGCCGAAACAGGACCTAAGTCCGGCAACGGCGCTAAAATTTAACACGCACCGAACGCGTCAAAGAATTATACCCGATCAAGATTCAACAGTTATGGTACTGTAGTTGTGGCAAGTTCGGGGTTGAACCATAAAGACTGGGTAGTTCAACTTAGGTTTCTATAGCAAGGTAAGAAGAAAAGGAGTTTTGTATCATGTAAAAGAGAAAATCGAATAATTAAAACACTTGAAAGATATGAGAAGAAAGAGTTCTAGACTTTCAACTTCACGGGATTATTCAAATAACTGGGAGTTGACTCATTAATTATTGGTTCACAAAAAGTATATGAAAATCGTACCCTTAACCTAGTGTAGCTATAGACCCAGTGATGCACTCGGGTCCTCGCACTTCTAAATCTCGACAGCCAAAGTACGACCGTTGCTATTTCTCTGACCAAACACACAACCTGATCGCTAGTGCTCCAGATTTAATGTGTTGGACGCATTAATGTGGTATGTGAAGACACTACACCTAAGTAGCCGGATCGCTAGTGCTTCCGATTTAACTTAGATCCCTAAGGCACTTGATCTAAATATCAATTGTCACTAATCCGAGTCTACCATGTAAGGACAAACGTTTCAACTCGAGAGATGGTAGATATTCAATCTAACAAGCATGCACAGTACCTTTACACACATGTATATATAACCATGTTTATAAAAACATAACCAAAGGGAATAAGACAAGGATAGAAATCATAAATAAATAGATAAATAAAACCTCATATGAGTCTCCTAATCATTGACAATCACGTTCCACTACAGTCTAGAATAAGGAGATTAGCCGAACATGGTAAAGCTTGAAAACTCTATTCTCTATTCTTCTCCCCAAAAAAAAGATATCCTCTCTGAAAAACCCTAATTCCTATTTATATGTCTCTCCCCAAAATCTCGGATCAAATCAAATACATCAAATAAAATAGAAAATTTTGAATTTGCGGAGTTATTGTTCAGGACGCCGTGGAGACATTGTGGCTATTTGCAAAGGTGGCGTCATGACGGCGTCTTCCCAATACGCTATTAGTCTACTCATTCGTGGATCACGCTGTGGAGAGTTTAGTGGGCGGTGTGTGGAAGACGTCCTTGCAACTCCTCTCTGGTCACTCGTTCATATGTCACGCCATAATATCCTCAATGGATGGCGTCTTCACGACATCTTTATCTGAAGCTACTGGTTTGGTCATATGTTTATCACATCGTGAAGAGTTGAGTGGACGTCGTCCTCCGTGTGAACAGAACGTGATTTTGTATCCCAAGCCCATATCATCTGTTAGACATATAAAGAGCATTAGTCATGATAAATTATGAGAATACAAGTCCCAACCATGCAATATGCAATGCTATATGATGCGTAATTACATACTTATCATCCTATTTAACTGAGGTGTTTTAAGAAGTTTCTTTTGATGAAGAATGCCTTGTACGTTGCTTGCAATACTCATCAAAAGCACCACAATACTCACCACCATTGCCGGATCTAATTCATTTCAACTTCTTCCCAGTATGTCTCTCAACTAAGGCATGAAACTTCTTGAATACATCAAACATTTAGTCTTTTGTCTTCAAGGTATAAACCCACAACTTTCTTGAATGATCATCAATAAAAGTGACAAAGTAAATAGCACCATGAAATGTCCTTGTCTTCATAGGACTACACACACATCGAATGTACGAGATCAAGTATTTCTGACTTTCATGAATGAGAACTAGATGACTAGAAAGTAACTCTAGCTTATTTTCTCGCCAAGCAGTGAACACATTTACTCAAAGTTGAATTCTTTACCCCTGAGAGCACATTCTTCTTTGCCAGAACTGTCCAACCCTTCTCACTCATGTGACTAAGTCTCCAGTGCCATAACTCAACTATATCATCATTCTCAAGTGCATTGATTCTACTATCACATACCCTTGCTTGCATTAAATACAGTGAAGAACACTTATTCCCTCTAGCCACAACCATGGAACCTCTAGAAAGCTTCCATTTCCCATCATTGAAAGTGCTACAAAATCCTTCATCATCAAGTTTACTAGCTAAAACAAGATTCATGTGAATATCTAGGATATGCTTCATATTCTTCAAAACCAACTTAGAACCATTATTAGTCTCTAGCCATACATCACCCATACTAATGGCTTTAGGCAAGCCATTGTTCCCCATCCTAAGTATCGCCAAAGTCTCGGATGTATAAGATGTGAAGAAATCTCTTCTTGATGTAGCATGAATTGAGGCACCACTGTCAATAACCCAATTAGTCTCATAGCATGCAAGACTAACCACATCATCATCACACATAACAAGAAACTCATCGTGACAATAGCAATTTTATCTTTCTCACCATCATCATGTTTCTTTTCATTCACATTCTTGTTGTCTCTCTTGAGTTTTGACAATACTTCTTTATGTGCCCTTTTATACCACAATAATGACACTCAACATTCGCAAATTTGTTGGACTTGATTATACCTCTATTATGTGACCTCGGACCTTTGCTTTGCTTCTCCCCCTATTTTTTGTAACCAACACCTCTGTTTGTGCTTGTGAGGAAGAGCTCTGAAATGATTGTTGTCTTAATTCTTCATTCACAATGTCATTCGATGCCGAATCGAGAGAAATAATTTCATTTGGAGCGAAATTAGACAATGTCATTCGAAATGTATCCAAAGAATCTGCTAGTATGCCAAGAAGCCATAAAGCTTGAATCTCATCATCAAACTTTATGTTAATCTTCGCCAATTGGTTCACAACTCTCTTAAATGCATTCAAATGATTCAAAACTGGGGTTCCCTCTTGATATTTCAAGGTCATGAATTTCTTCATCAAAATCATCTTCATGTTCCCCCTTTTTTGAGCATAAGACTCTTCAAGTTTAGTCCATATAACACGTGCATTGGTATCTTCTTCTATATGGCTAGAAACATTGTCATCAACCCATTGCTGAATGAGTTCACACACTTATTGATGAAAATATTCCATTCTTTATCGGACATGCCTTCGCGTTTTTCGGTCTCAAACACCGGTTGATAATACTCCTTCATATAGAGAGTGTCCTCCATCTTCTTTCTCCATGCATTATAATTAAAGTCATTCAAACTAATCATTTTGCTTGGATTGAATATTGGTCATCCATTGCTAAACACAAGGAACAAGAACTTCAACCACTCTCTGATACCACTTTGATGGGGTGAACCTACACCAACAAATAATCTACCCCTCTTGTGTTGCCAACCACAACCACAATATGAGAAATCCAAAAAGTAAAGAACAATGGAAATGCAAGAATCAAACCACAACACACATGACTTTTTAAACGTGGAAACCTTCTCAAAGTGATAAGTAAATCCACAAGGTGACTAACACCTATGAAAACTCTCCACTATGGCAAATGGGAATACAAAGTCTTCTTTAACACTAGTTAGATGCATGAGCATCACAAATCATCAAGACAACAAGCATAGAAGCATATCTTAGTTAAAGAACTTAATACAAGAGAAAATGAAGGATGTCACCTAGAAGATGGCAAAGTGAAATCTCTACCAATGGTGATGTAGAGCTCGACGTTGCGAATCTCCCATTCGAATCTCGCCTCAAACAGAGTCTATTTGGTTCTTCAATCAAATGCTTGAAGGATGCTTAAATGCTAGGGCTCCAAGCTTAACAAAAACATTTTCTCCTCAATCTCTCTCTCAAGTGTCGATCTCTCTCTCACAAGAAAGCAAAAGTTTGTTTTTTAAGCGAGGTTGTGCAATATGACAATTTTGCCCTTCACTAATTGGGTTGAAGAAAAAACCAACAGATTCGATGGCGCCGAATGGGACCATGAAACTTATTCGATTGCAACAAAAGAACCTGCAAACGTTCAAGATGTCCCAACCAAAAGGGGAATGTATTGTCTATTTGGTTGTTTCCCAGATCCAAAACGCTTTAGTGGCTAACGAGCAGCTTGCCCTTCCAACTAATTTCTACTAAAATTTAGTCCTTTCAGCTGCCAACATTCCATGCCAAAATTATCAGGAATTGCTCCACTGAATTTATTTTTTGACAATAAAATGCTCACCATGTTTTTGGGAAAGTTTGGAAGTGAACCTTCAAAGTTATTGTTTGAAAGATCAAGAATTTCCAAGCTACTCGAAGAGTGGTTTGAGAAAGGGTCTTCAAAACCAACTAGTGAGTTATTGGAAACTCTAACAAGAGGGGCAGAAATGAACTCAGAAATCAAATGAACTCAAGAGGGGTTGTAAAAATCATGGTTGGAAGTCAATGGAAACTCTAACAAGATGACTTAACATATCAGGGTTGTGCAAAAAGTCATTGACAGCATAAGGAAAATAAGGATGTTTGATTTTCTTATGAGTAATGTCTATAATGATTGAGATAATTTATACTGAGTCCTTCACTTCTTTGTGAAGAGGTGTGCATTAGATAGGCAATCAATCATTCACGCAATCATCGCCTTTGCCGTGTTATTTGGTTTGATTTACTATTAAAGGACAAATATTGCAAATAACATTCAAAAAGAAAAGTGGTCAATATTAATTGTGGCATGCATTAGACTAAAACAGCCTTAAGAAAATTCCAGTCTGAAGCTTAGTAGGCTCTAAATGTCTTTAGAGGAAGAAAATTCTTCTTGAAAGCTATTCTTGTTGCTGTCGTTGTTGTTTTTTTTTTTTTTTTTTATGGAAGTGATCACCCAAATTTCCAAGCCTGAAAGGTGAAATGCATGCTTGAACGTAATTATC
Source organism: Stephania japonica (assembly GCA_039657345.1). Taxonomy (NCBI): domain Eukaryota; kingdom Viridiplantae; phylum Streptophyta; class Magnoliopsida; order Ranunculales; family Menispermaceae; genus Stephania; species Stephania japonica. Next base: position 10,167,158 of record CM077564.1, on the reverse strand, counting down.
TTGCTTTAATTCTTCTTGAAATCTATTTTAACAGGTTCAATCTCATTTTTTGCAGAAATGTCAAACATATTTATGAAGACCAATTGAGAGTATTTATTTTCAAACAAGTCCTCCAAAAGATGTAGGTGGGAAGTAATTAGATTTTCATTTTTTCTTCTTCTTATTCTGATGACTGAAAGTCTACTCCACAACTAATGCTTTAGGTGACGGCCCCAGTTTTCCAACCTAAATTGGGCCCCGCCTGGCCTAGACTTACGCAAAACCCGAGCCCATCTCGAGAGTCACACAAGCCTAGTCAGCCTTAACCCTTACCATTTACTATTTACTTACCACTTATTACTATTGATTAGTGAGTTATTATCAATATAGTGGAAGCAAAGCTCAAACTAATCACTTAATCACAACCATATAAAGATAAGACATCATAGAGTGTGGAAACCTCGCATGTGTATATCATCATAAATGATAAGTCAGAGGAGAATAGCCCAATATATATACATGCCCAGAATCTCTCACATACCCAAACCCAAGTTTCAAAACAACGTATATATAAAATAATACAAAAATCACCTACTCAGTCAAGTGGAAGGACGTGTTCTAGTATCCTCAAAGCAAATCCCTAAGCTCTGGTGCCTTCACCTTGCTAGATTGTGGATTTGCACTACGTCAAACACAAAAATGATAAGCCCAAGTAAGTAACGCCAAGCAGAACAATAATACAACATTTCGAAATAAATAAACATTAGTCCACATTCATGCTGATAGAAAGAAAAGAATAAGGAATGCATGAAATGTATAAGACTGTAAATAAAAAAATCGAAATGTGAGTGTCCGAATAATGAAATGGAATTGCAAGGAGTCACGACAACAGTCGTTGAGTCGAGGTAAAACTTACATGACTCGGGTTCAGGACGAGAACACAACCTACCAACCCTAACCTTTATGACTATGAGATATCCATAGACCGGATAAAAGCCCCAGCGTACACTCAGCCGGGAGATATCAATAGCGTCTAGATAAGAGCTCATATCACAGATAAGTAACCATGACCCCTTGCAGTAGACCACTCAACCAAAAGAGATTCCAACAGCTATGATGATAAATAAGCAATAACAAATTAAAGCTCAAGAAATAATTGTAAAAGTTCTCACTGGTTTACTTACCTGTAATCCAACTAATTATGCACTCAACGAACCCCTGACACGTCTCCTATGACCTCTCATGTCCCGTAAATGTTCAAACACCCCTAAAATACATTCAAATCCAAATCCTCATTAATTATCCCTGTTTAATCCAATTTTCTATAATTTCATTGTTAACCCATTTGGGTCGATTACCCAGGTATTAGGTCATATTCGGACCCATTTGGATACCCGAGAGATCCTCAAAAGTTTTCGAAAATTTTATAAAAATTAACTCCTATGAACAGTAACACGCCACCGAGACGTCGTTGTTTAATGAATGGACAGCGTCTTGACGGTGTGGAGTCGATACGCGTTGTCCAACTCATACGTGAGTGACGTTGTACATCGAAACGTTCACAGCGTCTCCACGGCGTCTTCCCATGAAGCCCTGCCCAAGACGTACGTGGGTGACGCCGTAAGTTGGAACACTCATGGCGTCACCACGACGTCTTTTGCAGAACACCTCTGAACTAGGGTTTTCAACACTCCGGCTCGCGTCGCTGTGTTTTGAGCCTATCCCAACTATGACTACACATCCAAATACACGCTAAACCAGCCTCGACTCGCTTCAAAACCTAACCAAAACACGATTTGCCAAAATTACACAAAATTCACCAAAAATTCTCCAAAATTCAAGAAATCCTCAAACATAAAAACCACTTCAAAATTCACATTTTGATAATTCAATATACTCTCAATCCATCAAAACATGCAATAGAAACCAATTTTCCAAATTCGTTGTCCGAAATTATCATGACAAAATCCCACAAAAATACTGACAAAACATAGCTAATGACGTGGAGGTCGATTTCTCACCTTAGATTCGAAGATTGGTCGTTCCCTTAGCGTCGATCCATGTCGAAACACCCCGTAACCCACGTTGTTTCGTTTGATCGATTTGAAAAGAGATAGAAATGAGAGATGAGAGAGAAAGTAGTAGTTGGGGTATATATACCCCCTCTCATCTACGTACGCGCACGAGTCTTGAGAATCATCCATTGGCCTCCACTTACTCTAGCCACCAACTCCAACACACATAATTGACTCCAATACTGACACAATTCCTTGTTCAAGCCTTTTCTCACACAATACTCGCGTTTCCAGATTTGTTCGAACATCAAACTTATTCGTCACGTCGCCCTAGACATACCAACATAACTAAAGCGCTTTACACTTTTAATTATTATTTTATTTTGTATTTTGTCAGTATTTTTAATTTTTTTAAGTCCCCCTGGACTACTAATTACTCGACCAACGTTCGCCGAAACCCTGTTATTTCACGAAATGCTCGAGCTAAATCGCTCCCCGTACCAAGGCTCACACTGAAATGTTCTCATACGTTTGGGACATTGGAATTAAATATTCGGGTAATATGACATAATACAACACACCGAACACAAATAACATACCTCGGCGTCGACGACCGAGAATTGGGCTTTGTATCACGGCAAATGAGTCCACCTACAACCTAAATTGACACGTGACACAAGTTAGAATTTAAGGTCGTTACACTTTCCGACCTGGACTAATTCCTTAATACTTGGAGACTCAAAAAGAGAGATCATATAACAAGGAAAATATTCTATACCATTGATATATCATAAATATATATTTTCCTGATAACAAATGTAGAAACAAAATTCATAAAATGGTGCTCACTTTTGTATTCGCCAAAATTATTAAAGGTGGATTCTGTCAGTGTTATTCCAACAACAATGGCTTGTCTTTCAAAATCTCTTCCAGACCACTACCGCTGCAATTCTTACCATTGGTCCCTTCTTCTCTTCTTCAATTCTAGGCAACAATGGCATGTCGCTTCAATTCTATGCAGCGAAAGCATCTTGGGATCATGGACTTGTGCACCTAATAATGAGAAAAGGGAAAATGTCATTCTCAACTGACATTGAGAATTCATGGCTGTCACTTGCCTAATTCTCAAGTCTGCGTTGTATGTCTTTTGATAATAGCTAGTTAGACCATGGATGGAATTAAAATATAGAATTAATCCTCAAAAACATTTGTTATAGAAATCTCAAATAAAAAGGTGTATGTATAGTTTAGGACCAAAATGAAAACAGAACATAGTAATCAACTTTTGAAAAGTATTTAAATCATAGGTCAGACTGCAAAAACCAGTTTCATAAATTACAGCTACACTTTGCAATTTTAAAGAACATGTGATGCATCAAATATTTAGCCATCATTTATTTAGTTGCATCTTTATAGTATTCAATTAAAAGCTAGAACAAAACAAATGCAAAATAAACAACAATTACATGATATTTTCAATTCCTCCTCAAAGATCGAACTCTTAGGGGTCTTTTCACTTGGAAAAACCTGATGGTGTTCATGAACTTCTCAAGGTAATATCTGTTCCTCCACAAAAGGTAATGTTCGATCACCATGCCAACTATAAGCCCTGATGCATATCCTGCCACTACAAATATCCACTTAAAATTAGTACCATTAGATTGGTTTGCATGATCAGATGGCAGTACCGCGTTCCCACTCTTCTTTGGATTGCAGTCAATCTGTAGTTGAGACCCACAAAGCCTTGAGTTCCCTTCAAACGAGCTGCTTGGGAAGGTGAGGAATTGACCCCCACTTGGTATCATCCCGATCAGATGGTTCCGAGAGACGTCAAACACCGAAAGAAACGACAATCTTGTTAATTCTGAAGGAATCTCCCCCACGAGATCATTGTTCGAAAGGTCTAGCGATTGAAGCTGTGTTAGGTTCGCTAGAGAAGAAGGAATTTTGCCAACAAGACTGTTGTGAGACAAATTGAGCACCATCAACAACCTTAAATCCTCTACTGATGTTGGGATCTGCCCATCAAATAGATTGCTTGAGAGGTCGACTGCATTGGAGTTGCGCTATTAGTAACATTCCATATTCCAATGTTTGTCCTTTGTTTGGAAACATTAGAAAGTGTACACTACACCGGGCGCCTTAGTGGATTGTGATGTTTGATGCTCATCATCTCCATCTTGTCCTTTCAAATATGACGATGAGAAGTATTCCAATGGCAAATGACCTGTGAAGCTGTTGGCCGAGAGACCAATAATATGCAAAGATTCAAAGGAGGAGTTGACGATGCCATGGCGCCAAATGGGACCATGAAACTTATTCGATTGCAATATAAGAACCTGCAAAAGTTTAAGATGTCCCAACCAAAAGGGGAATGTATCGTCTATTTGGTTGTTTCCAGATCCAAAACTTTTAAAAAATGGCAATTGGCTAGCGATCTGGGCAGTGGCCCTTCCAATTGATTTCCATTTAAATTTAGCCCTTCTAGTCCACATTCCGAGCCAAATTTATCTGGAATTATTCCCTGAAGTTTGTTCTTGCTAAGATCAAAAACAGAAAAGGATTATTCTGCGCCACATTAAACAAACATGAGGGTATTTCTCCACTCATCTGGTTATGGGAAAGATCAATGGATCTCAAACTTGTGTTACATATCGTTAAAGGAATTGGTCCAGTGAATTTGTTTTTTGACAAATAAATGGCGCCCATGCTTTTCGGATTTGAAAGTGAAAGATCAAGACTCCGCAAGTTTGAGAAAGGGTCTTCAAGAGAGTATTCAACCTTGTTCCATAACCAATCAGGCATTTTCCCTTGTATTTGATTGTTGGACAAGTCTAAGGTGTTTAGATTTGGTTGATATCTCAAGAATCTTGGGACCACAGATAAGTTGCAAGAAGATGCTTGGAACACAGACAAGCTAGGAATAGTGACGACAATGTCACTTGTGTCGATTGAAAGCATGATGTTGTCTGAAAGATTAATCTCCGTAAGTTTTTCGAGACTTGCGAACATGCGCGGATCAACCGCACCCTGTAAGTTGTTTGAACTGAGGTCGAGGTCTCTGAGGCTTGCAATTAGAGATGAAATTCGGAATGTTCCCTCCCAACAAATTATGGGACAAAACAAGCGTTACCAATGGTGATGAGAATGAGTTAGGAAACTCCTCATCCTCAAGGATTCCAATGAATTTGTTTCCATCAAGGTGCATCTCTTGTAAGGAAGGCAAACTGAATAGAGATGATGGGATTGATCCATTGAGTTGATTGGTTGACAAGTCAAGAATCTTTAAATTGGGAAGACTGATATTAGCAAAGGATGAAGGAATTGGGCCGATGAATTTATTAACTGACATACGCAGCTCTTCCAGGCGTGAAAGTTTGGAAAATGAAAAAGGGATTTCACCTTCAAACTTATTTCCTTGAAGATTCAAGATTGTGAGTTGCTCCAAGTTTCCAAAAGAATCAGGGAGTGGTCCGAAGAAACCACAACCGACAACTTGAAAATGAGTTAGTTGCGTGAGATTTCCAATAGAGTGAGGTATACGTCCAGAAAAACTAGTGTGACTGAGATTCAGTTGTTGGAGGGTACTCCATGGAGGAAACTCTGGAAGGGAACCTGTGAGATGATAATTATCAGACAAGTCAAGAATCTTTAGATTAGGGAGATGGAACATCTGTTGAGGAAACTGGGTAATGTCATTGTCAGATAAGTCAAGATGAGACAGAGATGACGAGTTTAACAGAGAAGTGCCGATAGAACCTGCAAGTGTGCGATACCTCAAAGTTAATACTTGAAGATGGCGAAGTTCTGCGGAGGATATCACGCTCAACCATTCATGTGCAGATGTCGTAGAGGTAGAAGTGTTGCCATCACCCACAAAACCATTCAAGCGGAGCTCCACGAGACTAGAGAAGTTGCTGATAAGTGTTCTTAGAGTGTTTGGACTCTTGACAACCAAATACAAGTGAGAAAGATCAAGTGAGATCAAATTAGTCAATTGGGAGAACTCTAAAGGGACTTCGCCGGACAATCTAGAGCTACGAAGATTGAGATGAGTTAAAGAGCGATTCAATTGAGAAAAACCAGCGGGGATGGAGGAAGAGTTGAAGTCATTGAAAGCGAGGTTTACAGTTTGAAGTTGATGAAGATTGAAGAGAGAGTTATTAGAGTCGATAGCACCAAAAAGACCGCTATCGCTCGCATCAAGCCCAATCACGTACCCAAAATCATCACAGGTTACTCCATCCCATGAAGTGCAACAATCTGTGTTGGCCTTCCAAGACCATAATTTTGAGTGCGGATTCTCATTGGCGTCTATGGTGAAGCTAGACTTGAACTGCATCAAAGCTAAGCTCTGATCACGGAGACATGACGATGGCTTTCTATTTGTAGTAGTGCTAGAATTGTTGGCCAAAGAAACGGAATAGGCAAGTTGGGGAAATGAAACTAAGACCAAGCAAACGAAGCAAAACCAGGACGGATGTTTGGGAGGAAAAAGAAACACAAGAAAAGCCATGCATATGCAATTTTGAGAAGACTAAACTGTTATAATTTTCTGAGGAGAGAGTGATTGTTTTATAGGGAAAAAGGAAACTTATCCATAGGTTCATTGGAATTCCTGACTTTGAACGTGAGAAAAACGCCAAATGATAAATAATTACTAAGAAAGATAGTATAAATATTTTGACTAGGCTCACCAACTGAAAGCATGATAAGATTAATTTTTGAGGCACCCCACTCATCACTCAGGGCACCCCATTTTTTTTTTTTTTTCTAATTATATGTGTAATGACTCATATGCCCTCCAACACAAATCCACAACAAAAAAAAAAACAATCACAACTTTGGGCACCCCACCACCCCATTTTGATGTATGACCACCGAACTCCACCACCCTTGTGCTCCTAACCGATCTCGTCATCTTCGTCGACGGTCGAACACAACTTTGGACACCCCACCACCCCATTTTAAGGGTTGAAAGCATGAGTTTTGGTGTGTTTTGACCTTTTTGTGTTTAGGATTTCCCGCATTTTGAAATGTGCCATATACACGAAAGTGTCGGACGCACAACAACCGAGACATCCTCTTATGTCTCGGTATCGTATCTAACCCAATCCATTGTGAAATGGGTAACTTGTTTTATCGGTTATCGGGTATCGAGATATAAGAGGATGTCTCGGTTACCAACAACCGGGACATTCTTTTATGTCTCAGTCTCTTTTATAACCGAACTCATGTACTGCAGAGTCTCGTTCATGCAGTTCCGAGACTTCTTCAATAGTCTCAACTCAGTGATGGGTACATTCCCATGAAAGACAACAACAACACGAGATAAAGGAACAACAAAATCAATGAAAAACATCCTTGAACCCTACACGATTCAATGTCAACCATCTACCACAAGTCATCATTCAAACTCTCACCTCGCAAACGTCGCAAACACTCACCCGATCCTAAAAATAACAAATCGAGGGGTAAACGAGCAAGAAAATAAGAAGATTTGGTAGATTGAGGCATCGATTTGTGATGGGAAGAAGTGCGAAAGAAGATTTGGTGGTGGGGTGCCTCACATTGATGAAGAAGTGCATTTTCGTCTAACTCAGGGGTGCCCTGAGAAATTCGATGGGTGCCCTTATAAATGGGGTGCTTTGAGTAATGATCGGGGTGCACATAGCAGGCCTCTAAATTTTATCCACTTCTTAGGCAAATCAGAAACCATAATAATTAGTTGCTTGGTCCCTCAAGTTTTAAATTTTATAAAACATTAAAACCTACAAAATAGTCCCTTGATTATGGCTTGCACCTGGCAAGAGGAGACTTAAGAGCTAGCTTGTTCAGTTCTAAATATATTTAGAGAAGTAATATTCAAGTCTTTGGTCACCAGTCACCATTAATTATTTTTGTTCTAAAATTTCCAAGTCCCTATGTCTTGTCTGTGGAAGTGATCAATTGGAATTGTGAAGACGATTGGAATTGTGAAGATATGTGGTCTAAAATTGGGCACCACTGCGTCCAAATAAGCACGTAGATATGGGATACCCAAACTCTCAGCTGCAATATTTCACACTGCTACAAGTCCAAGTTTAAACATATGAGAAATGATACACAGCAATAGTTCAATACTAGTATACATTTAATTTTTGTTTAGGCATATATAATTCCATTTGGCTATTTTAGCAATCAATTTTATTTGGGAAGAAAAACACTATTTTTATTTTATTCTATATAGAATCATAAACATTGTTTTTTTTTATGACAATTTTTTTTAATTTTTTAAAAAAACTTTAGCATAGTTAAACTACAATTACCTCCCTAAACCTTGTATTTTGACATGTAATGTCTCATTCATCTCACCAAAGATCAAAATTTTGACATTCAATATACATACATTGTATTTTTTTCTTTATATTAAAGTGTGAGATGGGCCTCGTATCTTTTCGTTCCGCACCCCATATTTTGATAACTTAGATATCTCCTACTCGCACATCATGTGTGAAAAATTATTCAGTTCTTCAATTGACAGTGTTTCATTGTAACTAATGGGTCGTGCGATCGTGTGATAACCTGCAAGCGGGTGCTCTACACTAGCAACTCTATTAGAGTCAACATAGAGACATCTACCCTTTTCAAAAAAAATATATCTCACTCTGCCCCAGATCCATATAGTCACGTCTGTTTGTAACATTCTCTAATCCCTTTAAGAGCAATATTTGAACCTTAAATTCATAGCTTTATATTTTATCTAATATTACAATCCAATTGATGCAACATCAATGTCGCGACATAGAATACAAAATGAAATGACATGATTCCATATGATCTTCCTTTGCCCTTCCACTACTCAGTTCATAATCAATTGCTTTCCTAATATAGCACCTTTAGATCGAATCATTCTTGACTATAGGTTACTCACTAAAGTAGCAAGCACTAATTTCTTACTTCATAGTGTAGTCAAAAGGCATAAGGGCAATACAGGAAGTCTCAACTATATAAGAACTTCATTCAATTAGACTCACACAATGAGGATTCAGGGATTTATAATCTACTCATTCTAAGTGGTCGACAAAACACATGTAATACTTTACATGTCACAGTGGAGCAACTCTTTATAAGAGGGTATGCAATGCTCTCAATACACAGTGCAAATCTTAGTTCAGTCACACCCAAAGCGCCTAACCCGAAATGTACGTAGCTCACCTTTATTAGGCACCAATTACTGGATCTCACATCTGGTTTTCTTGACAAGCTTAATAGATAGTGGGAAATCTACTACGGTCTTACAAAAAAATGACCTCATCTTGACTCAATCAAGGTGACATATATCAATTTAAGTTTCAATGTCTCATCTTTGCTCGCTACAGTTAGCGCCAATGGTGATTGCTTGTATGAAAAAAAACAATCAGTGCCTGTTGCATACTTCTAGTCAATAATGACTTATATCAGAGCAAGAAATAACAAAAACCAATAAAGTCTATTTATTGAATTGAAATAAGAAGTTATAACAAATAATTTATAGTGTACGCAATCCCAAGGATTTTACACGACTCAAAAAAATATCCCTAGCGATAGGTTTTGTCATTGGATCTGTTGTCATCTTTTGCGTAGGAATGTGTTGTATCAAAACTTCTTTTCTTGCCATGATGTCTCTTACAAAGTTATACTCTGTGTCGATGTGTTTTGTCTTTCTATGATACGTCGGATCCTTCATATAGGCAATGGTTGCTTGACTATCACTAAATATAGTCACTGGTTTCAATGCATTTTTGATGACTTTCAAGTGCATAACGAAATGTCTAAGCCATATTGCCTCTTGAACTGAAGCAGTGCAAGCGACAAATTCTGCCTCCATGGTTGATAAAGCAATGTACGTTTGCTTTTTACTACTCCATGAGATTGCACCATTATTCAATAGGAAAACACATCCTGAAGCTGATTGCGTTCATCTGGATCACCGCTCCAATCGGCATCAGAGTGCCTGACGCGCGCCGAACGCGTCAATAAAATAAATATATTAAACCTAAACCAACTATTTCGTAGATAGTGGTAAAGGGTCGATCCCACAGAGATTGGTGTCTTTCTTAGGTAAAAAAAATACAAAAAAGAAGAATTTGAGGTTTTAGAGAAAATATATATATTTTAAAAATAAAGAAATTAAATGGAACGATAATCTAATAGGAATGAATCTAGGTATTCGTTTCACGATCTCGCCATACAACTTGGGATTGAATTTATTAATTGTGTTCATGAAAAGTATGAAACTAATCTATTATCTAGTGCAGCTATAGAACCGGTGACGTACGCGGTTCCTCGCACTTCCTAATCTCGATAGCCAAGGTACGACCGTTGACTACTTCCCTAAACAAACACGCAACCTAATCGCTAGTGCTCCAGATTTAATGCATTGGTCGCATTACTTCGATTCGTGAATGCACTACACCTAGACAACCGGATCGCTAGTGCTCCCGATTTAGCCTAGATCCCTAAGGTATTTGACCGGTTCCAAAAGGTTCTAATCAATTGGTATGGTCAATTGCCACTAGTGTGGTCTTATCGCACAAGCATAGGTGCTTACGACTCACTGACATGTAAATCAAGGTTTAAACTAGTGTTTAACCTCAATTGTTCAAATAATACCAAAGAAAATAAATAATATAAAAGAATCAATAATAATTAAAAATAAATAAACCTGATAAATGATTCCCAAGTCGTAGGCTTGACTGATCTACCTTCAACCTAGATGGAGGAACTAGCTAGACATGATAAAAGTAAACCCTAGTTCTAAACTATGACTAAACAAAACTAAAAAACCCCTCCTGACTTGCGATCTCTACTCTATATATACATAGTAGATAAATATATACATAGTAGATAAAGTCCTAGATAAAAATAGAGTAGAATCTTATCCTATCAAATCATGTGCTTTAATATATATCCGTAAGACCAATTTCTTATCTCACGATGACACCCTATAGATTAGAAGTTGATGGATCTTCATAGTCCCTTGATGATGCGGATCACGAGGCTTGTCTTAGGAACACTTTCACGAACACACGAAAGTATGGATGGTACGTTGTGAAACCAAACTCTCATGCTGTGCATAACCATACTTATTCATATATATATGAACACGTTTTATATGGTTGTCATGGCATCATGATGATGTCATCATCCAATCCAAACATATCACAATTCCTTCACTTGCGGCGTCCAGTCAACTTCATCACGGTGTGTTGGAGGTGTTACTGCGTGTGAACTGAATTCTGCCCATAGTTTGTCGTGCAATTATGAGCCATTTTGAGTCCATATCTCGTGATGCTTATAAAAGATGAAATGTGCGTCTAAAAGTCTTCTTTCCATCAAGACCAACGGCAAGTCATTCCGACTTTGGATGTGAAAGTTATGGCATCTGAACTAAACAATACTCCATTAAGTTCAACATACTCTTTTCGGTTCCAAAAATGTCCGACTCATGTAAAATCCCTGAAACATATAAAACACGCATTTATCACTATATAATAAGATAAATATAGTCCAATTACAACTAATAACCTATACTAACTAATGCCTAAATGAACACTTATCAGTGCCCAAGTAACTACAGATCATTGCTGTGGAAATATAAACACAAACCCATAGTGCCTTTCAAATACCTCAAGATCCTTTTCACTGCTTTCCAATGAGCTTGACCAGGATTTGATTGATATCTGCTAAGCTAAACCAACGACGTAGCATATATTGGCACGTGTACACATCATTGCGGACATTAAACTTCCAATTGCACTTGCATATGAAACATTGGGCATTTTGTTCTTCTTAATTGGAGTCTTTGGGCACATTTTCGTACTTAGGATTTCACCTTTAGCAATTGGAGTGTCAATGGGGTTACAATTTTTCATTTTGAATCATTCAAGAATATTCTCAATATATTGTTCTTTTGATAAAACAAGAATTCTTTTAAAACGATTCCTATGAATCTTCACACCCAGTATAAAGTTTGCTTTACCCATGTCCTTCATATCAAAATTAGAGGACAACCATTGTGATGGCTCCAAATTCCCAATGCATTTGGGTACGCCGCCTAGGTCCGTGCAGGTTCTGAGTCAATACTCGGTAAGCCTGATGAGTTTAGTCAGCCTCTCCGATCAATTAATTTAACAGTTTATGAAAGAGTTATTGCAAGTTATACGCAGCAAAAAAAAACAAACTAAACAATATGAAAAATAACTTAGTCAAAGGGAAATCAGGAATCTATTATATGGAAACCCCGAATATTCATGTAAAAATCCAAGATGGACAATATATGATATCAATATTAACCAAAGTTCAACAACTACAACTTATATATATAAACGAGCATACATCCAAGCAATATGAAATCCTATTCTAAGGTACGCCAATCTAGCCACTAGTCCTCAGCTGTAATCTCCTAAGTAAAATCCTTTCCCTAAAGCACTCCAGTTTATCTGCACCCACCATCACGAACTAGACGATGAGCAATTGAGAGAAATCGAAAGTAATATAAGAAGAATATAACAATAATTCATGATTCAACAAGTAAAGCAGTCTAAATATCATGTAGTAATTGAAAGAGATAGAAGTTTAAATAGATCAAGGTGCATGATAAAATGACTAACATATATCAATCAAAACATGTGTGTCCTAGGAATCAATAGAGGCCCATGAGAGGTCTATCATACAATACGGAAAGATCTCACAAGATCCCCTGGGCAATGTCGCACACTAGCGCAGCATGATTATAAAAGCAGTCGCAACTACTCCTAATACCCAGTGTCTCGGTAACACACAACACCAAGGGTGGTCAGACAGTCCTGTAGGAAAGCCTCACATTTTCCCAACTGGTGTCGGCCCACGAAACACCTTCCGACACACTCATGCCAAGAACATACATACCAAGGAAAATAACGAAACGGAATGCCAACAATGGATAAAAGCAAAGCAACAAATGAATGATAATGAATCACATGATATTTCTTTACTGGCTTACTCGACATACACAAGCTTTAAGGCTAGTGTACTTACCTGAACTATCGCAACACATATACAGTCTCGCGTCCTAAACGCATATCCCCGAAGTTTCCTGCTACCTGACAAGATCAGAAACTTGTGTTAATAGGTCAAGCCGTTAACTAAACTTAGGTTGAATCCCTAGTATTTTCCCAATGTTTTAACGACTCGACAACTCGATAAATCAATCGATAAATCGATCGAAAATCCAATTAAAACACAACGACTCTCTTTGGTTTTGAAATCACAACACGTATAAGCCTCATCATAAATCATAGGCTCCGCTCAATCGTAAATAGGTCACATCATAGTCTTAAGGACCGGAGGCATGACCACGACGTCACTACCATTCAGTCAATGTAAAACACAATCGCAACGTCGCTCAACAATCACGACTTAACACGAAACTTAACATGACCATACATCGGCGAGTTGAAACTCACGGGTGTGGTCCAACGTCCGTAGAGTGCCAACATGGCATGGAAAGGCCATGTGCATGCCCTACATCATGTTGATGACTAGACGCGATAGAAACAACTCACACATAACTTCGCTATTACAACGACCCATCACCATCGATATGGATGCTCCAGGGGCTGTGAGACTCCATGAAAAACATGGTAAGGTCTCCGGCAGTCCCCCCCATGTCATCGCGTTAACAACAGTGCCGCCACGACGGGTGGTTTCCGGGAAGAAGAGTACAGTACGCATACAACACATGAACGACGTAATATAAACAATAACGCCACTATTTTGGGCCACTTTGGGAGTCGTGAGATACAAGCATGGACTTAGCTTGGTCCCCGACATCCATGGTCACGGTGGCACAGCAGTGGTGTCGCCCACGGTAGTGGATTTCGGCGAGGAGGAACATACCCACATGAAATGACATAAACAAGAAATATCAAAAGTTCGTGCTCGCCTCACTGTTATTGACCACTCTGGAGGGCTGTGGTACCCAAGCCAAGGCTCAATGGTGTCCCCGAAAACCTCCAGTCTTGGTGGTCCAGTGGTAGTGCCACCCCTAGGGGATTTCCAGCGAGGACTCAAAACAGTCCCATACGAATAGAACAACAACATCACATAGGTTTAAGACACCAAAAAGTTCCAACATGACCAAATCAAACACAACAAAGGGCAGCAAGGCCTCATCGAGGTCATGGAGAGGTCTCCAACAACCCGAACGCTCTGGGGTTTGGCCAGCAAGGTCGCCTACACATGCATATTCCGGCGAGACATAAAATAGTAACCAATTTATGAAAATTGTACACAATCGACCACAACACCCATGTGTCGCAACCTAGGGGTGCTTTGAGGATGTGGGGACTCTGATGGAACATCAAGAGCCATCTCCGACCGTCCTTCGGCCATTGCCACCACTTCTGGCAGTGGCCAGACTCGAAAAAGAAGAAGAGACGCGCCACAAAAAAAATAATATACATTCGACACACCCACAACTGCCTCCATGCATACACTTCGAGATAGGTGGTCCAGGACAGTGGTGAACCACTAGAGATGGTCTCTGACCACTCCCAGTCCTCGCAATGACAGCTGCGGCCAGTGGGATATGATAATAATGTATGCAGCATGAAAATAGTGAAAGAGATAAAGTGCAATAGAGAGAGAGAGAGAAAGAAGGAGAAAGAAAGGGACCTCGGGCAATCGGTAACAGTTTTGGCAAGGGTTGAGTCTGGTCACCAGGGGTGAGGGAGAGAGGGACGGTGGTGAAAGGAGATAGGGGATCAGGTGTGTGTAGGGGTGCACACGGATTGCACTAATCCACGGATCCAATCCAATTCGGACCAATTATCACTAATTGCATCAATTTTTTGATCCCTTGGACTGGATTGGATTGAAAAATCATTGATCCGGCTAGACTGGATTGGATTACGGATCCTACATTAAAAAATTGCGGATCCAATCCGATCCAGTTCATTTAACACATCAACACACATATATATTTCATCATATGTACTATAGTAGCTTAATTAGCATCAACTCAAACTATCAACTCAAAACTAAAATATCTAAAAGACTATACTTGTTCTTAACTCTTTTATTATGCTTTCGAATTTTTTATTGTAGGTTATATGTTCAACGTACACTTTTTTTGTTCTTTTGTGAGGATGTATGGTGAAGATTTGTGAATAACACATTTATTTATGTAGGAACTTATATTTTGAAGGTTATTGTGATAACAATTTTGTGGGAAATATGCTATATATAGATTTGTGGAATGTATGTTGTAAATTTATCATTCATGAGATATATAATTCTTATGATTCATTTGATTAAATCTAATTTCATAAATTTTGGATAGAAAAATGTCAATCCATATAACTTGATCCAATCCGATCCGCATTTTACAAATTGGATTGAGTTGGATTGATGAATTATTTGGATTGGATTTTAATTTTTCAATCCGCAATAATTGGATTGAATTGCAAATTGACCCTAATTGAACTGGATCTAATCTATGTACACCCCTAGGTGTGTGATGGAGATTGAGAGAACAGTAAAGTTAGGTGTGGGTTCCTATTTATAACCTGTTGTTTGCATCTCAAAACACACACGCACTCCGAGGCCAGTCCCATAGTTCCCTCACTTTGGATTGTGTCACTTTAACAATTCCTGTCATATAGTTCGTGTGTGTGTAATTATCCAACTCCCTTGTACAAAAGACGTTCCCCGGTCCGTTTTGCCTTACCTCGACTCACAAGTGCACGTAGTCTCGCCAATTATTTATTTAAATTATATAAAAATTCAGTTAATTGTATTTTTACTGTGTTTTCCTCCCCTATTTACCTAGGCGAAGTCTCACTTAGACTAATATTTGCCCGAACGACTCTAGACTCGTATAAAACTACAATACTAGTACACACATCACAGAAACATAATATTACTTCAATGTCGACTCCCAAAGTTCGAAATATTATCTAGTATCACATAGCCAGGTCACGGTCCGACAAGTGCGACACAAGTCGGTTCAAGTTTGAGGGTGGTTACAACCATTCTTTAATGGCGACAACATAATCAATGTTATTTCCAAGTATCGTCACATATAAGGATAATATCACACATTATTGATCTGAATGCTTAATATATACACAATAGTCTTCATCAATCATATTAAATCCAAAAGAAGTTATGACTTGATGAAATCTTAAATACCATTATCTTGAAGATTGATTAAAACCATATATTGACTTTTTGAGCTTGCATACTTTGCGCTCTTGTCCTTTTACAAGAAAACCTATTGGTTGTTGCATGCATATGTCTTCATTCAATTCACCATTCAAAAAAGTAGTTTTTACATCCATTTGATGTAGTTCTAAATCCATATGTGCAACAATAGCAAGCAATAGACGAATAGAGGCAAACCTTACAATTGGTGAAAAAGTTTCCTCATAATCTATTCCTTCTTGTTGTGTAAATCCTTTAGCCACTAAACGTGCTTTAAATCTTTCAATTGATCCATCTATCTGACATTTGATCTTGAGAATCCATTTGTTCCCAATTGATCTACGCCCATGAGGTAGATCAACCAAGTTCCATACATGGTTAGATTTCATAGACTCCATTTCTTCATCCATTGCTTTTAGCCATTGTTCCTTAGCAAGTGATGATAAAGCCTCATTAACATTATGGGGCTCCTTTTCATCATGCGGAGCCATCATAAAAGCCTGACCCTTAATTTCAAAACGTTTCGAGGCACACTTTTCACGGCTACTTCTATGCAATTCTTCTGTAATTGAAGCATTTATTGGAATATCACTCCCATTAAAATCAAGAATACGAGCCAAATTTGGATTAGTCTCTACTACATTTGACTCTAGCGTTGGATAAATATGACCAAAACAATTCACGTTAACTTCGCATTTGACAAAAAAAAGCTTCACATTTGACAAGACTTTTGTAAATTTTAAATTTTGTTCTTGAACCACCGCCGATCCTCTCATCAATTTGCGGTGGTTCCAATCAAATTTCTTTTGCTCTTTGTTCATTCAATAAACAACAGATCTAATCAGATTTGTAGAGATTGATCTATCCTTGTTGCGGTGCATCTACATCAACGGTGTTGCATGGATTTATGCGGCGCGCTGGATTGATTTATCATTAGTTTTTACTTTATAGTTAATGACAAATCTTAATAGAGAATATGATAAGTTTATTGTGTGTTATATTGTATATTAATCTATAACATGTCTCTATATATAGAGATGTAATTACATATAAAAAGAAACATCTAACTAAGGTAGCACATAATCAAGGGAGTGATTTGTGCATAACATAGTTACATGAGTGATTTCACAACATAATTATGGGAGTGATTTGTGCATATTTCTTAATTACACAATATTCCTTAGCACTCCCCCTCAAACTCAAAGTGGGAACAAAGGAACCACTTTGAGTTTGTAAACTAAAATAAAACTAAACCCAGACAGAATTCGGATTGACTTTAGTTTGGAATTTGTACTGAGTTTAGAAACAATTCTGCATGGGCACACCAGATCACGACGAACGGATGCAAGTGATCACGGATAAAATCTTCAGATAGGCAGGCGAGACAGATAGATCCGCAACAATGTTGCAATTAATAGGCATGATGGACATCGCGAACTATGCTCGATAGTGTATAGTACGCGAATAACGGGTGTAACATGTATCGTGAATAACGGGTGTAACAGGTATCGCGAACTACGCTCGAATTAGCGGACAGTGCACAGACGAAAAAATAGAATAACTAAACAAAAAAGTCGACAAAACAACTAACAAAGCTGAGTCGGCGGAAAGACTATCGGAGCTGAGTCGACGGAATGACTATTGGAGCAGAGTCAGCAGAACGACTATTGGAGCTAAGTCGGTGGAATGACTATCGGAGCTAAGTTCGACAAAATGACTAACGAAGTTGAGTTTGCAAAATGACTATTAGAACGGAATCAGCGGAACTACTAATGGAGCTGAGTTGGCGGAACTATCGGAGCTGAGTCGACGAAATGACTATCAGAGCTGAGTCGACGAAACGACTATCGGAGCTGAGTCGATGGAACGACTAACGGAGCTGAGTCGACGGAATGACTATCGGAGCTATGTCAGCGGAACGACTAACGGAGCTGAGTCAACGCAACGACTATCGGAGCTGATGATCTCGAGAAGACCACAAAGGTAGATACAACACAAAGCATATGCATGTGCAAATGACGGGCTTAATGACCAAGGTGGAGATGGAAAGACAGAGCGACATATGCAACGAGACGCGTAAGGCATAAGTAGATTGGTTAGATCAAGCAACCAACAAACAAAAGAAAACACAAGGCGATAAACAAATTTGAGTAGCAGATGGGAATAAGAATAGAGGTGACGAAGCAACGAAGAAACATAAAAAAAACATGAACAAAATGCAAGAACGACAACTTACGAAAGTAAACACCTCGAAGCGGTCGTCAACTTAAAAGTCGACCAACCTAGGACTAAGGGATTCAGTGACAAACATATGTGGAAGCATGAAACATGACACGAAAAACGTTTGGTCGTGTGGATAAGATCAATAAAGCAAGAGACCGATCAACATGTGGACATTAATCAAGGACAAAACATCAGAAATGACAAGAATCAAGAACTTTGATTCAATGGAATCATAGGCATACATGAAACGAAAAGGGTTGGTGGGCAGACGAGCAATAAAGCAAAACAACCACAAAATCAAGAATGGCAAAATGAAAATGACAGTGGAAACAAAAAAACATAAAGGCGAGAACAAGCATCAATGAAAAGAGCACTACGAAACAGAGAGAAGAAACAATAGAAACATAAGAGAATGAGATCAATAACAAAACTGAGTCAAGGGAGTCGACTAAAAGAGAAGAGAAACAAAAGAATACCCATAATCGAACGAAGTCTCTAATACTATGACAAATCTTAATAGGGAATATGATAAGTATATTGTGTATTATATTGTATATTGATCTATTAAATATCTCTATATATAGAGATGCAATTACATACAAAAGGAAACGTTTAAATAAGGTAGCACATAATCAAGGGAATGATTTATGCATATTTCCTAATTGCACAATATTCCTTAACAATTAGTTTTCTTCCTTACTTGGAAGTCTTTGATTTGTCTTCTCCTTGTTTGGAAGTTTTTAGGTCTTCTCCTTGTTGGGAAGTTTTAGTTAGGTCTTCTCCTTGTTGGGAAGTTTTGTTATTCATTTTGTGGTTCTAGTACTCTTGTGTATAGTCATGAGTTTCTACATTGTAAAGAATAGTCCCTAATTGTCAAACTGTTACAACTTCGAAAAAAACCAAATTAATGGTAGTTTGTTTGCACGAATAGGATTAACGAATCAATGTACTTAATTCTGTGTCTAGTCCTGTATTGAGCCATGAATGATTAATGAAATTTCGATTTCTCTTCAAAAAAACTTCGCATTTGATAAAATCAGTGTTAACAAGTATACCAAATTATCTCAAACTTTTCCAACCTCTGATCGATATATGAGTATGTGTCATTTTATTCTTTACAAGTACCATCACAAGATTTATTTCATCTGTGATAGTACTCAAAACACTGCAATCATATCAAAGGAAATAAAAATAAACGAAGACACACAAATTATTTACGCAGTTCGGACAATCCGTCATACATATGTGAGGACACACCCAAGTGTAAAAATTCACTAAGAGAAATCAAGTACAGATTTATGCAAAGTCCCTAATTAGTGCACTCTTTACTAGCTAGTGAATCTCTTACCGAACTTTACTATATTACCCACTTCCCTTACACAAGATCCTATAAACTAACCCGAGATCCACTTAGAAGTCGACATCCCCTTGGTAAAGTGTGTGTCAACTCAAAAAACAAACAATAGTTTGTTCTATCTCACTGTAAATCAGAAATTCAAAACATGCAAGTGATGATTTTCGATTTGTGATTACAAGTAAAAATAAAAGAAAACATACAACTGTTGTTTTTTATGTTTTCAATATTGAGTTGGAAATATTCCCTTTTCTCCATTCTTCATTATTGTTAAGTAAACGTTGTCTTTGTAAGCAACTCGTGAGTTGTTTTGCTTGGCTGTGCAAATATTAAGTATCTCAAATATTTACCTAACTGTCCAGTCTAATTATTGGAGAATATTCATGAATCTGACTAGGACGAGTTTTGTACCATCAACCAAGTGGAGTCTCAACATAATTTCAAACATCAAATAAACGGCTAATTAAGTATCATGCGTAGATATCACAAAGATAATAAAAGACAACATGATAATGAATCACTAAGATATCAATGATAAATGAGTGTCCAGAAAACAACGAAAAGGCGCAAGTAGTCTGACTAAAGGATCGTTAAGTCGTGGGAATGTTACCTCCAAGACTCGGAGTTTAGGACATGATATACTCACACCATCCCAAAGTCCATGCGGATGGAGAGTTTTCGACAATCTAGCGAAGAACTCTCATCCCGTATAAAATCACAAACAATATCGTGAATCCTGAGCTCCTAGATTTAGCATATTATATCAGAAATCCTACACTCCCAAGGATCACGTTAACTTACTTTCCCTTGGAACAATCAACCAGAATAGAATTCCAAACCAATAATCCACCAAGGATAGATATTAGAAACGAAATTCAAGGAACATATTTCGCAAAGAAATACCGCTTTAGAATGATAACAACCAAGTAAATGCACAAATGAAATTATATAAATGCTCTGGTTGGTTTTACTCACCATACAATACGAAACTCCACGTTTGCCGCTCTCAAACGTCCCCAAATCGATCTCATACGCTCGTCACTAGTCTACAAAGCACCTAGTAATCATTTTCAATCCAATTTGGTTGCATTAGAGTTTTATTTCCATTTAAATTGTAACTTTTCCCATTTTTCAAATATTACCCATTTTCATTACTTAAGGTCAATTCCCAGGTATGGAGTCGTATTCGAACCCATTTGGATATCCGAGAACTCTGTGAAGTTTTCATAAATTTTTCAAAATTTAGTTATGTGAACAGTTTCATATCGTGGGTGCCGTCGTGGGGTCAAAAGCCTGGTGGCGTCACTCAAAACGTGAAATCCAACTTCCATTGTTTCAAACGTCGTGAATGGAGCCATGGGATGATTTGTCTCACGGCATCACTTAAAGCATGCAAATTCCAGAACTCTCTATTATGAACGTTGTGACATACAGATCTTACGGCGTCCCTCGCGGTGTCACAACCTGAACACTAATTTGGGATTTTCTGACACTCGACTCGTGTCTTCGCGTTCCAAGTCTATCCTAAACTCATCGAAATGTCGATACCAATCCAAAACCACCAAAAACTACAAAAACCGGCTAACCACCGAATCCCAACTCAGACGAAAACACCCAAAATCAACGTCAAAATGATAAGAACTTATAGGTGAGTCGAGATTTTACCTCAACTTAGGTGTTTGGTCACGTCTTCGCATCGTTGCGAGCTCCAAAACCTATCGACACTCCTTCCTTTGTGTGTGAACAGAGAGATAAATGAGAGAAAGAGAAAAAGAGAGTGTACGAATGAGTGAAGCGGTGAGAAAAGAGAGAGAGAGAGAGAGAGAGAGAGTTTATATACATATATATATATATATATATCTTTTCATCATCTCGTACGTGCGTATCCTGAGGCTCATCCGTCAGTTCTCTTTTCCACTAGCCACCATAACCAACTTACTCAGCTAACACATTTGTGTGACTCACTTGGGTGATAGAAAGTGTTCTCCATGCATTTTTCGCATCTGGACTGCACCACGACTCGCTCCATCGCATGCAAATAAAATATAAATGCCCTGAAAATTTTTCAAATTAATTAATTATTGTATTTTATTTGTCGATCGCCCATGAAAATCATTTTTTAGCCCCGTGTAACCATATTTCATCTGCCCGACCCCCGTTCGACATGTTTTCTGAAGCAAACCCTACTCGTAAATTGACGTCATTGTCCTTTCACACAGACATAAGTATAAATAGGTAATACACGTCATCACAAAAACATAGCATATTTTTCGGGTAGTTACATCATCTATTAACTAAATGAACTCCCCTTTCATCCTTGCATTGTCTCCTTATTTGGGACAAAATAAAAACTCGAAACGAGAAAAATAAATAACTACTATGTCAAAACTACAAACCCCACATCAGTAGTAAGCGCAGCGACAATAATAAAATACTCATATGAGCTCTTATACTTACACTCACTTCCCATGAGTTCATCATTACCTCTAATAGAGGTTGTTGTGGGCACATGCTGATTGTGGGCACAGATGCAGGCTGATTGTCTGTAGGTACATAAATAGTAGCATTCTAAGAAAGTTCATCAATATCTCCATTTTTCGTTGAACTTTCCAACTTGTTCTTTGTCATTCAACACAAAGAAAAATTACAAATAAAAAGAAATAACTAAGATTTAGCTTTGTACCTGACCATAATCCATATGATGTTGTCTTATATATGGATGAAGATAAGTGATGCACGCTGAACGCATCAAAGTAAATTTCCCGATGTATCACCGAAAACCATAAAGATTGTAGTAGCGGTAAGCTCGGGTATCGAACCTCAAGGATCATGTAACGGTCCGAATTTTTCGCCATTATTTGTGCCGTATTGCAGATGTGGCGGACAGCTCAGACATCCGTGAGACCCGCAGCTAGGCTAGAGAGCACGCCTGGAGCTAGGTAAATAGTTATTTTGTGTGTTGATTTGACTAATTTGCGATATTTTATGTTCAAATAGGTTAAACGACATCACGATGTGTGTAATTATATTTCAATTGACATAATATACCCAATTGAAGCTAATTCAATGACAAATGGTATTAGGTACATTCGGGTGATAATTTTGATTATCGAGTGTCTATTGGAGCTAGACAGGGGTTTGATTTTTGGGATGCAGAGTGCAAATTGAGGTGTGTAGTATCCCAACTGAAATTACTTGAGTATTTACTTCTTTTGGCATTTGAATTCAATTTCTTTCATTTCAATATTCTACTCTAGATATGGCTATATGGGAAGACATTGAGCGAGGCTCCCTCCGTTCCATTCCTGTGTATATGTCCACTACACCATAGCACGTGCTACCAGATCGGTCTCGATGAATAGCACGACCTGAGTATCACGTCGTGGCATGTGTCGGTGTGTCGTAGGTGTAACGTCGGCCATCGAGTGGATCCAGATACTGGCCCTGCTTGAGTCGGACTTGCCAGCAGTATTCTGTGGAAGAGTCTGAATTATGGTGGTAGTTTGACTCTAGGGGCTAGGAACACACTTTGAGCTTTTCCTATTATTTATTCATGCGATGAGCGCAGTTGACTGTATTTATTTTTTCATGTTTATTTAATAGTTTTATTTAAATTCCAGTATTTATTTTCAGTATTGCTCACTTAATTTCCTTAGAAATACTCACTCTGGACTCGTCATCTGCCTTTTATGATGGCTTGAGTGCAGATCTTAGTACGAGTAGGGGCAAGGGCAAGCTGCCAGAATACCGTTGATCTAAGATTGCCTGACTCGTACGTTTATATTATATATTTTGTGACGGCCCCAATTTCCCCATGCAATTGGGTACGACCGGCCTAGACCCGTACAAGCCCCGAGTCATCACTCGGCAACCTGACGAGCCTAGTCAGCCTTCAATTTAATCAATTTAGTAATTTATGAAAGAGTTATTGCAATAGTAAATAGCGGAAGACTAAAACAATTATAATAAAGGGGAAAATAACTCAATCAAGGGAAGGAGAGGAATTCTATAAGTGTGAAAAACCCCAGGTATTCATGTACAATTCGATAGGTATATACACATGATACCAGTCTCACAAAAGAAATACCAAGTTCAATGATCCCCACAATGTAAATATAAAACGATATACACATCAGCAAAAGTATAAACACCTACTAAAGAGTCTCTCTGATGTCGCTGCTAATCCTCACAGTAGATCACCTAGGCAGGGTCCCTTGCCCTTACTCCTCTCCGCCCTATCTGCACCCACCGTCACAAACTAGACAGTGAGCAACTGAATAAAATCGAATGTAATGCCCGAAGAAGATAACAGTAATTCATGATAAAACAAGTAAAGCAGTCTAAATATCATGCGGTAATAAAATGACAGGAATTTAAATAAACAAGATGCATGATAAATAGACCAATAGATATCAATCGAAAATCAAGTGTGTTCCAAGGAATCAAAAGAGGCTCATAAGTGGTCTAAATCATAGCATAACGGCGAACACCTCGCGAGGTCTTCCCGGGCATCGACACAAGCGAAGGCACAGCTATGACGGGAGGGACTTGAACCCACCCCACCCACTACTCGGTGTCACACGGTTACTAAGGGTGGTCACACACTCGTGCGCACGAGTGCCCGCGTTTTATCCCTCTAGTGCAGGTCCTAGTACTTTCGAGACGAAACCCTTACGCCGAGAAACACACAACAAGAAATGGAACGGAATATCAATAATAGAGCATAACAAGACTGAATAAATGATAATGAATCACATGGCATTTTCTTACCGGCTTACAAACGTACAAATGCTTTTTAAGGCAAGTGTACTTACCTGACTAATCGCGACCTGGTATTCACTCCGAGACTCTAATACGTTCCCCGTGAGTTCTCGACTACCTGATAAAGTTTTGAATCTCGAATATTTGTTTAAGGCTCGCATTTAGTCTTAAGGTGTTTGTTTTACAATCATTTGTTGATTGTGACCCAAACCGTTGTGGATTAAACCATCTCTATGGTTGTTCCCCTTTTTACAAAACGTAACTCTTGTTGGGCCTATTTATCAAGTTTTATACTCACCTGAGTAAGCCTTTGGTGTGGACATTTATTGGGCCTAGATACATAAGCTCATTCTTATATTTTACGCCTTCGTTTTAGCCTCAAGTTGTATCTATTCTATTGGGTCTTTATTGGGCTTTATACAACCTATAAACACACCATTTGTAACTTGTTATGGACTCGTATTATAAAGAGTGTGTTGAGCCCTAGTTGGGCCTTAATGCAAGTCCATGATTATTCAAAAAAATGTCCTACTCACAACCCTTTTTACTTATTCACAAACCTACAATTTTATACATTATGGTCACACCTTCAATAATCCATACACCCCACTGTATGCACCCCACACATCACACACCCCACTGTTATGCGCACACAACGCCCCGTTGTTGTGTGCACCCCACTGCTATTTACACCCCATGTTCACATGTATTAATGTCACTTTATTACTTAAAACTATATAATATACATTAATCCATTTTCACACCCCACAACCATTGTGTACACCCCACTGTGGTGTACACATACACGCTGGTGTGTACACCCCACAGTGGTGTACACATACACCCATTCATGCACCCCATGTACACCAAACCACCACAAAACATCATACACTACACCCAAAAACAGTTGCAAAAAGCCACAAAATCATGAAAACACTGAAATCCGAGAACAAGAGAGGAGGAGTTCACCTAGGCCGGGATGTGGAGGCACCAACGGCGAGGAAGGTGGCAGCGGTGACGAGTTCACCGAGAGGAGGTGGCTGCCAACATGAGGCCGAGAGAGAAACCAAGGTGAGTCTCGAAACCGAGGAGTGTGAGTGAGAAAAAAAAAGAAGGAACGATAGAGAGAGAGAGAAGAGACGCACACTTACCCCGGTGACTCAGTAGGAGGCGGTGGTGGTGGCTGTTCCAGCCGAGAGAGGAGGCCATCGAGAGCGAGAGAGGACGTGAGGCCGAGGTGAGTGAGAGACCGAGAGAGAACAGCGAGAGTGAGAGAGAGAACCCGAGACCGAGAGAGAGAGATCGCGTGACCGAGAGGGAGGCCGAGAGTGATGGAAAGGAAGGAGAGGAGAGGTGGCAGCGGTTCGACCTCTATCCAAAGGATTGTATTCTTTGGTTCACCATTAAGAAGAGGAACAAAATATCCATTTTTTATTACTTTCCATGCCTTCACATCAAGTGATAAAATGAATGCTTTCATTCTTGATTTCCAGTACATATAATTTGTACTGGTGAGAAATAGTAGTTTTGTTGTAAATGTTCCTTCCGGCTGATATGATAGTATTACTTAAGACATTGATCTTGTCAAGATCTCACTTTATTTGATGTAACAAATAGCCTAGATGTAGTCTCTGATACCACTTGATAGCGCTCAAAGCATTGCAATCATAAAAAAAAACAACAAAGGAAATAAAAGTAAACCAAGATACACAAATTGTTTACGCAATTCGGATGATTTGTCCTACGTCTGCGAGGCCATGCCCAGGTGTAGAAATCCACTAAGAGAAGTCAAGTACAGATTTATGCAAAGTCCTTAACTAGTGCACTTTCTACTAGCTAGTGAATCCTTCACCGAACTTTGCTATACTACCCACTTCCCTTACACAAGATCCTACATTAACCCAAAATCTCTTTGGAAGTCAAGATCCCCTCGGCGAAGTGTGTGTCAACTCAAAGAACAAACAATAGTTTGTTCTATCTCACTGTAAATTGGAAATTCAAAACATGTAAGTGATGATTTTCGATTTGTGATTACAAGTATAAATAAATGAAAAGAGACAACAGTTGAATTCAAAAAGTTGCCTTATATGTCTTCAGCATTGAGTTGGCAATATTCCCTTTCCTCCATTTCTCATTGTTGATAAAGAAGCATTGTCTTTTGTATGCATCTCGTATGTTGTCTTTCTTGGTTATGCAAATGTAACGCCCCAAATCTTTAAATCTAGGATTTAATTTAATATTAAGGGTATTTTAGAAAATATGCAAAGTATTGTGTGATGTTGTGCCTTATTATATGTGTTATATACTACTTAGTCTATTTTAGGTGAAAGCTAGACTTAACTAACGAAAATTATTAACCTAATGGACAAGCAAAATAAACTAAAATATAAAGGAACGTCATTTTGGTAAATAACACACACAAAGGATGGACAAAACATGAACCTAGGGATGGTCTTAGGATTAAAAGAGATTAAGGTGAGATGTAGGACTAGGATTGGTCAACCAAACCCTAATCTCATAAAGGTCACTATATAAGCCTAGTTATAAAAGGTTTGCCACATTTGCTCCGAACATAACAAAATAAGATAGGAAAGGTTTGGGCTTGCTCTAGGATGGTGGAGTATTCCTTGCTCAATCCCATTTTTGTTAATGGGGCTAATGTTTGGGTTCTTGTGAATCATGCTTCGGACGTGATTTGGTGTTAAACCAACCCCTAATAGTTGAATCTATAAGGACATATGGATTCTTTTGATGATTGGTAATGTTCTTAGGGTTTTTGAATAAATACAAGAAAATGGACTTGGATTTTGATGTTGGTAGGCGAAATTATGTGTGTTGTTGTTCTTAACATGTTGTTGGTTGAGATATACCCAATTCTGGATTATATGGATGCTCTGGTGGGGTTTAAAAAGGTCTCAGAACACCGTTGGAAGGGGAAAATGGTGCAGAATCCTGTGTTTGGTGTTGTGGCCATACAAGGCACGATGCCACCTTAAATAGGCATTTTGGCCATTTGGCACCACTCAGCGCCATATTGGCAGAAATGCGAGACTTTCGTAAAATTTGCGTATCTTCTCTATTTTTGACGTTCTACCCACCGTTGGAAAGCTTAAAGAGAACTTATTGCCAAATCTTAGAAAACAAGAAATTAAGTAATTCAAAAATGTACTAGAAGTCACGGGTGTCGTTGGTATTTCAAAATGAGAGTTCAAGTCATGAACTTATAGGAAGGACCAAGTGCTCTAAGGTCTAGACTCCCTAGTAGACTCCCTAGTAGACCTATGTAAGAGTGTTATGAACTTTATTAAGTTTGTGTCAAATGTAGATACTCGAGGAACACCATTAAGGAATTCTCAAAGAGAGATTGGATTAGGCAACATCGCTTGAGGTAAATGGGGTTTGTTTTATTTTCAATCACACCATGCTAGTAGATATGCTAGGTTTCACGGTAGTGAACATTAGATATCTTACTTGGAATTCAACTTGAATTATGATTCATGGAATTGCTTATATTTGTTAGTTGAGCTCTCTAGTTATGAATGTTTGTGGAACTAATATAGTTAGTATTACTGATGCATGCTATTATTCTTTCATATTGAAGGACCGGTGGCCACCGGTGCCTTCGTCCAATATAACATGATTCCTTATTGAATGGGTTAATATAAAGTCGCGGATAAGGATGATTTTCACGTTCCTAGTTGTGGTGCTAGATGCATGTGGCCTCATGTCTTCTAGGAAATCATGGAGTAAGTTCATGGGTTGGTTTATATCTAGTTTCCACTTCTTTTGACTCTATGACATTCATGGCATCGTCATTAGTTCCTTGTTGATCTATTATGGTTGGACATTAGTTCATTTTATCTTGCATAGTATATTATAATCGTTACATTATTCTTTTATGCCTGAAATGATAGTAGGTTTTCATAAATAACCTTGTTCATGCTAGTTATTATGCATTAAGTATTGCTTGGGTGATTGAGGGTAAAGCAGGCTTCTGCTTTACTGAGCCGGTTGGATCCTTTCTCACACCACTGCTTCCCCCTCCAGGTACCTCAGCGAGTGCGAAGGACAAAGAAAAAAGCCTGGTCATAGCTTAGGAGCTCTTTTCTGTTTGAGAGGTTGATACTCTACTACTTAATTATGTTTTGAACTTCATATGTATTGAAACAAGGGTTTTTGGTATGGGTAGACTTTGTGATACCCATAGCATAGACTTGTTTAGTTGGGTTATAAGACTTCTACTTATATTTCTACACCTTATAGACTTAAAGGTTTCTATTTTATACCTTATTATGTCGTGTTAGTCTATTTGTAAATTGTCTTATTGAAATTCTGCAGGTTAAGGCTTACTAGATCATCGCCCGACTAGTTGGGCTATCTCGAGGGTTTAGCGATGGTTTAAGCCAAGCGACCCTAGTTGTAAAAATTTGGGTCATCACATATGTAGTATCTTGAATATCTACCCATCTATCTAGTCTAGCTATTGTAGAAGACTCATGAATCTGATTGGGATGAATTATGTACCCACAGACAAGGCCGTGTGGGTATAGAACTTACAACGGAGTTCTACACAAACTCACGAATTTACACCATATCCTTTTCTTACCGATTATTGGTTGTACAAATAATGACAATACATATTTTACCTTATCAATCTGGTTACTCAAATACTAGCCTAGCATTCCACCTGAACATTACACAAATTGTTTACTATCACTTGTATGTTGATGATTATCCTCCTCTTCCCAATCATTAAACAAATTATTACCATCAAATCTTCACGTGTCTCATCATCTGAATCTGACCCTTCATTTCTATATGTACATTCTTTGTCACCATCTTTCTTTAAGATCTACACTTCATTTTTTTCTTGGGTGCAAAAGATCTACACTTTGTGTTAGACCAGAGGAATGAGCAACCACTTTAAAGCGTGTAACGCTTCCACTTTCCTAAAGGAAACTTTTGCACTTTTATCTGCAAGAGTTCAAAAATCATAAAGGATATTGATTTTTTTTGTTGTTGTTGAGACTGCTCCACTCAATCAACATTGAATGAGTTTTAATTAACTACTCTAAAATGCAGTCATTTGGGCATAGCTCTAGTGAGAGCTTTATTTACCACTCTAATAAGTGCAAGAGTATATATATTCTTTAAGTGTGAACTTTCTAACCAACGTGGGACTAAACATTTCTTTTAAAAATGTCTAACACTTTTTTATTCATAATCGTTACCTGAAAGGGTTTTCTTCTTTTTTGCTCAACTTTTCTTCTGTTCCTCTCCTAAATACTTCCTTGAGATAACCCTCTTTTCTGTTCGCAATGTCAATTAATTAACTCTTTCTTCTTACCACACCATCTTTCTACAAGAATGAAACATTACTCTTTAAACCGTTGCTAACATATCCAGAATTTTTTTAACAAAAAAAAAAAAAAACATATCCAGAAGCTTTAACAACCTCACTAGGCTCTCAAGAGAGGATGAATTTTGATCAACAAACACTGCCATTGTTTCGTGTATAGATTTTAATTAGAAACCAAACTTTAGCACAATAAGTCTTGACCTGACTGGAAACCAGAGCTACCACTTTGTTGGTACAAACAGTGCCATAGTTATTATAAATAGTTAAACAAAAAGGCCTCGGCGTGTAACCCCTCTCATTAAAAATGAATTAAGTTCAGATTGCAATGAGGGCTAAAGAGAGACAAAACAAATAATAATTAACATCCCTAAATTTATTTATTCTTTTTCGGATTTATAAATTCCCTAAATTTATTTATCTATTTGTAGTGAAAGAAATGAATGGAGATTATATTTTATTGATTTTTATAAGAAACCAATTAATTCTTAATTACAACCCAATTTGACTCCAACATGAACAAAAAAAAATCTCTATGATAAATCAAGTAGCAGATTTACATCGTTCAAGGTTTTCTTTGTAGAGATTATTGGTTGCTTTTTTGTAATTCTTTAGTTAGAATCGCTGCCGATCTTCTCTTTTGATCAATGGTGGTTCCAATAACAATCTTTATTTTTATATATACAATAAAAGTCGGATCTATTCAAATCTGGATTTTTGGTTTCATTCGGCCTGCAACAGTTGTCAGATTCATCATTGGCACCACTTGTCTCTCCTTTACACATGCATCTGCTATCATTCAATTTCGTTCACACTTCTATATGCTCATGTATAGATCTGTGTTAGTTGTTGATTTGATATTTTCACTAGGTTTTCTTTTTCAATAAGTTGTTATCTTCCCTTGTTGGAAGTTTTTGTTGGTCTTCCCTTGTTGGAGGTTTATTTTCCGTTATGGTTCTATTGTTGTAGATGCAAAAGACAAGTGTATAAGTTGCACATAAGTTTGCAAACTTTCGCAATGTCGATTTGATCTCATCAAAGAGTAGGAAAAGGTTGCTATTGATGTAATTTCATTGTTAAATTAAATGTAATAGCAATTTCTATTAATGGAAATATCTTTTCGTCAAAAAAAACATATATGTCATTTTAAAAAATCATGAATGATACATAGTGAAAGAATCAATGGAATGTAAAATGCATACCTCTTCATTTCTTACAGGGACCCTTTATATATGTTTCACATTCATATTTGACATATCCAATGCATGGTGAGACATGAAAATTCTAATTCATATCAAGCACAACAGCAACTCCCAGTGTATATGTGAATGTATTTCACACCATGATACTACTTATCCATTTCTCCTAGTCGGCGCATCTTCATAAGAACAAATGCCCCTGCTCGCCATTTGAGATGGACCGGTATTCATCGTAATTCAAGTCAAAACTGCTTGCTCAATATACACTAGGCCTAGCTTGCAATGGTCGAAGCTTGTCTTCTAGATTCTTGAGAAAATATACAAAGGGGTGAAGAACCATTCATTCGAAGCTCTGGACATGGCATTGGAAATACGCTTGCACTCGCACCTAGAACAAACTCACACTGCCATGACACCGATGAAGGTAATCCAAGCAAAGTAATGTTGTTCAAACAAATATCCTCGAAGGGCATGTCCTCGATACCCTCTAGTAATGGTGCTCTTCCAGTGTCGAGACTGACCACATTGCTTATAAGTATGCCCTTCACTTTAGGAAGGGCTTTGGGGTTCCATTCTTCATCAGGATGGTCATTGGAGCCTCTACTAAACCTAATAGGTATCTTCACCCTATCCATAGTTATATTAGTTATGGTGACATTCATTATATACCCGCCTCAACCCTTATCGGTCTTTATTCGAACCCCTGCGGCAGAGTTGATGAATGTTAGGTTGGAAATGAGAACATTGTGAGAGTTCTTGAGCTCAACTTGGTGGCCCCTTGTGTGCTCCAATGATCTATTCCACCATAGGTCCCACCACATCCTCCCCTGCCCATCAATTGTTCCATTTTCTCCTACAACAACCAAGTGACTTGCAATTAGTTTTTTCATCAAAAGTCAAAGGTTTGGTAAACTATATTAGTTATTTGACTAATCAATGCATGGTTGGTATAATGAACTACAACCAAATAATGACATTGTTTTAGAAAAAAAATAAAAAGGCCTGCTATGTACCTTTCTTACCTAAACTTGGTCAAAATCAATCACAAAAAAGACGAAAGAAACCAACAGATGTGCTTCTAAAGTAGCAGTGAAAAAAGAATAATTGAGTGAATGAAAGATTTTAGAAATTAGAAGGGCCCCTTCAATTGAAGTACTCTTCAAAGGAAGATATAAGAAGGAAATACCACTACTATTTTTTGGTAGAAAAATGCCACTACTTTAATTAGTAATTTAGCAGTAACAGCAATAGTGAATTCAAAAAACAGATTGCAGTGACATGAAAAGTAAATAATAACAAAGGCATAAAAAAGGGGTTTACACAATGTTTAATGAGGTGGTTATATACCAGTAATAACAACATTAGTGAGAGAATCTCCATGAATGAGGCTGATGTGTCTGCCACCCAGTCTCTCTCTCCCTCTACCATATGATAGCAATGGCTCTATCACTGGCCACTCCTCTTCATTCTGCTCTTCAACAACCAAACAAACATTCATTCACATCATAAAGTAATAAAACTCTAAAAAATTGAATTTCTCTCAACTAATTTATAATTTTTTTTGGTAGACAACTAATGTTAAAGATGTGTAGACTGAAAGTCAGTCCCACATCAATTAAATGTAACTTCATAATAAAATATATAAGTGATGATATCCCTTCAAATAGTATTGAGGTTTTTTAATTTAAAACCTCCCATTTAAGAATTGTAGGAGGTTAAGTTGAGGACAATATCAATATTAGCAACGATTAAAAGGCCTATTAAGAAGGTGTCGCTTGTGGATAATGTGCCGGTGTGTGGAAAATAACAACAACAACATAGCTTCCGTCTCAAATTAATTGGAGTCAGCTACATGGATCAAACTCTTCTATTGTGCTCAATTTAGTGCAATTGATGGTGAGCGTTTCAAACCATTCAAATCCCTCATAATTAATGCATCCCAAGTTAACTTCGGTCTATCCCTACCTTGTCGAATTTGTTCAACTTCTATTGAGTCAAGTTTTCTAGTGAGGGCATTTATAGGTCGTCTTTGCAGGTGTCCAAACCACCACAACCGCTTGTCTCTAATTTTTTATGTCAATTGGTGTTACTCCTACTTTTCTTTGAATTTATGTATTTCTTATTATGTCTATACCAGTTTTACCACATATCCATCTAAGCATCTTCATTTCTGCTACGTTAATTTTATGTAATTGTTGTTGTTTTATTACCCAACATTTACTTTCATAAAACATAGCTGGCTTAATTGCAATCCTATAAAAATTTTCTTTTAACTTAGTAGGGATATTTCTATCACAGATCACACATGTTACACTTCTCCATTTCTTTCATCCAGCTTGAATTCTATGTGTGACGTTATTCTCAATATTGTCATCATTTTGTATGATTGATTTTAGATATCTAAAGTGCATACACCTTAAGAACTTCTACTTTTCCTAATGTTATCGTGACTAAAAAATAACAACTAATTATTTAGTTTATGATGTGAAAAAACAAATATATATGTTTCAAAGTAAAATGATAATCTAACACACTTTGGGTGGACACTTTGTCTTTTAGCATATTTATAATGTTTTGTTAGATATGGGGCCACCACCTAGAGAGACAAAAAAGAGTTATAAATATACTAAAAGACAAAGTACGGGCCCCAAGTGTGCGCTCAAAGTGTGTTAGATTATCATTTTCTTTTTTCAAAAGCTATCTAAACCTATAATATTACAACCACCCTATTAAAAATATTAATATTAGCATTGAGTTGTGGCTAATGATTCGTATAATTAAATAGTGAAGATATCTATAGTGTATGTTGAGGTGGAAATTGTTTATTCTTATTCTAACATTTTATACTACCACCATTTAATGCCCATCGTTCGATCATCTTGCATTATTATTCATCCACGCAATTCGAAAAAATCGATCGACTAATTAATTATACGAAAGTTTTACTGTATAAACATAGATTGAAAATAAAATATACAAAAAAAGAAAAGATAGAAAATAAAAACGTCCAATTTTAAATTTTTGCATTAATCTTTTGATGACCGTGAGTGTTCCAACCACCACGACTCATCCCTTGCGATTAAGACCTGACTAATCTTATAGTGTTTAAGATGGCCCCTCTCCCACTAAACCAACCAAATTTCGTTCGATCGGTTGCCACCACAAATCAAACTCCGTACCTCTTTTTTAATAATTAGAGTACTAAAGTAAAACCCTATTTTAAATGTAATAATTTTAAATTTAATTTGTATATATCTGACCTGGGAACCCAAAATAACGGCACCACGTTCCAGAAAAAGCGTGAAATTACTGGTGAGATTAAAACTCCCAGTAACCCATCTCCCCTCCGGAACGTTAAGCCGCGATCCACCTTTATCGCCGAAACGTTCCAGAGCACGTAACGCCCTCCGAAACGCCTCCGTATTCGACGTCCGCCCATCCCCAACTCCACCGAACTCTCGTATCGACGCGGTCACCGCCCTCGCTGCGCCGCCGCGGAAGAACCCGGCGCACGACCTCTTCGACGCCACCGAGCCGCTGTCCCTGGCCGCGGCGTCGCCCGGTACGACTCTTTGTGTCGGGAAGAGCGGTATCGTTGATGTGTTGATAACCGAAACCGTTACGATAGTGATGGCGATGGCGAAGACGGCCCATATTGGTGGGCGGGTGAAGAGGAGTGGTTTTTCGAAGTTCATATGGTTCGATGAATGTGAAGAGGGGACGGAGAGATTGAGAAAATAAAATTAAAAGACGGTGATGTCACGACGTGTTTAATTAGTTTAATAAAATACGATCTAACGTAATCTTTAATGTAAAAAACAAGTCTAAAGAATTTCCTCAAAAAAAAAAAAAAACAAGTCTAAAGAAGGAGAGAAATTAGTTTTCTTTGTGAAGGAAGGTGTGTTACGCGACGACTACGTGGTTACGTGTGCGTGTTTAATTAGTTTATTAATATTATATGACCTGTACTCTCAAAATTCACATGTTAAACTATTAGACCACTCAATTGTTTGTAAGTATTTTTTTTTCAATTTTAGCGC
Source organism: Stephania japonica (assembly GCA_039657345.1). Lineage (NCBI taxonomy): Eukaryota > Viridiplantae > Streptophyta > Magnoliopsida > Ranunculales > Menispermaceae > Stephania > Stephania japonica. Next base: position 10,132,023 of record CM077564.1, on the reverse strand, counting down.
ACAACATTTTCGAGCTTGGTTTTTTTTTGTGATTCTTTAGTTAGATCCACCGTCGATTTTTTTTTTTTATCGGCTGTTGTTCCAATAACAATCGTTATTTCTATTTATACAATAAAAGTCAAATCTATTCAGATATGATATGTTCAGTTTCTTTTGGCCCTCAGATTCATTATTGACACCACTGCCTCTCCTCCATACATGCGCATCTGATATCATTTAATTTCGTCCACACTTATATATGCTCATATATGGATCTGCTCTAGTTGTTGGTTTGATATTTTCATTAGATTTTCTTTTTCAATAAGTTGTTGACTTCCCTTGTTAGAAGTCTGTTTATGTCTTCTCTCGTTAGAAGTTTTTGTTCGCCTTCCCTTGTTGTAAGTTTTATTTTTCGTTATAGTTATATTGTTGTAGATGTAAAAGACAAGTGTATAAGTTGCACATAAGTTTACAACTTTGGCAATGTCGATTTGATCTCATTTAAGAGTGAGAAAATGTTGTTATTAATGTAATTTAATTGTTAAATCAGATGTAATAACAATTTTTATGAATAAAAATATCTTTTCGAAAAAAAAAAAAAAAAAAAAAAACATTTTCGAGCTTTCGGCAATGCATGACAACATGAATCGATATTTTTTTAAAACGAAGTGGGTTTGAAGTCACCTCAAGCCCACCACAAAATTCTAATTCTGATTGCATTGCTATGGACGTTAATTAATTGTTTATTAGTAGATTTAGTACTTAAATTAATGATAAAAAACAAATGTTGGGTTGAGTGGCAAAAAAATAGATGTATCTTAGAGCACAATCACAGCTCTAATCCTGATATGTTCATATAGATTAAACAGGCAAATTGATATTCTGAAGCTAGAAAAGGTAAGTGAGGACCAATTTGTTGAATTGATCAGAGTTCTAAAGTTCATGTTTCTATATTGATAAGTGGGTGCCCATTTCGGTGTCTAAATTTTCTTACCCAATCATTTTCCACAGTTAAAATGGTGCAATTGTCAAGAGTCGAAGTTGGAGTTCTTATTTATGAAAAAAAAAAAAAAAAAGTTGGAGTTCTTATAAAATTGAACGTGTAGATAGCATAACTAAAATTCAAGCCAATTTGATGTCAAAAGCATATAATGTTATTTTTTTTTTGAAAACCATATAATGTTTCTATATTGTAACATTTTGTTTTGATCTTCATAGTTGACTAAGTTTTGATTATCAAAAACGTTGAAAGTTTGTATTATAAATTTTGATAAAATTAAAATTTTATATTATTTTCTGCAAAAATGATAAAAATTTGTGTTATTTTTTATACTTAACCTTTTTTTTATTATTTAGACACACATCGAGATGTTTGATTCAAAGTACCTAAGTTTCTTTTAGGAAAATAAAAAAAGTACCTCATGAGTTTCTTAATTACTAGAAAAAAAAGTTCCTAAGTTTCTCCAACTCTGACGTGCTCGCTTCATATGTTGCAAATAAGCCATAGACCGTGCGATTGACATTGAGATGGTTCAGCAAATCTTATATATGCGCATAATAGGAGGGTCTATTTCTTTCATCACTGGATCATGGTCTTTAGCTGCGAAACGATTTACAGCTAAAACTCGATATTTCGTAGCAAAAAACTATTTGTTGCGAAAAAAATTCGTAGCCCACTCATAGTCTAAGCCTCGACGCAAAATATATAATGCAACAATTTTGGGTGTTCGTAACTAACTTTTAGCTACGGATTATTTTTGGCAGTTGAAAATGGTAATTACCCACAATTTTTCTTTGTAGCCAATTCTTACATTTGGCTACAAAGTTTATTTTCATGGCTGAATTTTGGAATTAGTGACAAATTTTTCATAGTAGAATGAGTTATTGTGCAACAAACTTTTTCGTAGCAAAAGTTTGATATTAGCTATAAAGATTTTTGCAACCAATTGACATTTTTGGCTACAAAAAATTCATTGTAAAATCTGCAAATCCGCTACGAAATATTTTTTTGTAGCCCAATCTACATTTAGCTACAAAAAATGTTGCAGCTCATTGTATTTTTTACTACAAAATATTTTGTAGCTAATTGATATATTCGCATTAATAAACCTTTCGTAGCAGAAAGAAATTATTAAGTACAAACATGTTGTAGCTAATTCTAATTTGCAAAATCCAAATTATCATTTTGCATATTTCTTGACATAAAAAAGTACAAATAGGATATACATTGAACCATATGGCTTGAATTGTCATAAAATTGTCTTTTATATATAAATCACCACATTCAAATATTTGATAAAACAAATATTAATAATTGTTTTGTAAATTTATCTACCACCATAAAAAAGTATTCATCCACATTTTCTGCACCTTAAGTCTTGTACAAGAAAAATTTTAACTGAAAACATCATCTTCAGTTAATTCGTGTGACGGCCCCAGTTTTTCAAACCTAAACTGGGCCCCACCCGGCCTAGATGCGAAACCCCGAGCCCGTCTCGACGAGTTACGCAAACCTAGTCAGCCTTAACCATTACCATTTACCATTTATTTGCAATTTATAACATTGATTAGCAAATTATTATCAAAATAGCGGAAGCAAAGCTCAAACTAATCAATTAATCACAACCATATAAAGATAAGACATCCTAGAGTGTGGAAACCCCGCATATGTATATCATCATAAATGATAAGTCACAGGGGACATCCAAATATATATACATGCCCAGAATCTCTCACATACCCTAACCCAAGTTTCAAAACACATACACACACACATATATACACAATAATACAAAAAATCACCTACTCAAGCTTGCTCTAATGTCCTCAAAGCAAGTCTTTAAGCTCTGGAGCCTTCTCCTTGCTGGATTGTGGATCTGCACTCTGTCAAACACAAAAATAACGAGCCCAGGTAAGTAACGCCAAGCAGAACAATAATACAACATTTTGAAATAAATAAATATCAGTCCACATTCATGCTGATAAAAAGAAAGAAATAAGAAACGCATGAAATGTATAAGACTGTTAATAACTCAATCGAAATGTGAGTGTCCGAGTAACGAAACGGAATTGCAAGGAGTCCCGACAACAGTCGTTGAGTCGAGGTAAAACCTTCAAGACTCGAGTTCAGGACGAGAACACTGCCTACCAGCCTTAACCCTTGTGATTATGAGATATTCATAGACCCCGATAAGAGCCCCCAGCGTACACTCAACCGGGAGATATCAACAGCGTCTAGATAAGAGCTCATATCACAGATAAAGTAACTAATGACTCCCTTGGAGTGGACCACTCAACCAAAAGAGATTCCAATAGATAAGATGTTAAACAGAGCAATAATAACAAATTAGAGCTCAAAAAATAACTGTAAATGTTCTCATTGGTTTACTTACCTGTAATCCAACCAATTATTCACTCCACGAATCCCTGACACGTCCCATCAATGTTCAAAACTCCTAAAATACATTTAAATCGAAATCTCCATTAATTATCCCTATTTAATCCAATTTTCTATAATTTTATTTGTTAACTCATTTGGGTTGATTACGGGGGTATTGGGTCGTATTCGGATCCATTTAGATACCCGAGAGATCCCCGATAGTTTTCGAAAATTTTATAAAAATTTATCCCTGTGAACAGTAACATGTCGTCGAAATGTCGTGGGTCAATGAATAGATGGTGTCTTCACGATGTGGAGTCGATACCTTACTGTCCAACTCGTACGTAGGTGAGGCCGTGCGTTGGCACGTTCACGGCATCCCCACGACGTCTTCCCCATGAGGGCTTGCCTAGGACATACGTGGGTGACGACGCCGTGAGTTGGAACACTCACGGCGTCGCCACGGTGTCTTGTGCAGAACGCCTCTGAATTGGGGTTTCTAACACCCCGGCTCGTGTTACTGTACTTCGAGCCTATCCCAACTACGATTAGAAATCTCATCATAAACCAATCCACCCTCGACATGCGTCAAAACCCGACCAAAATATCGATTTGTCGAAATCACACAATTTACCAAAATTCTCCAAAAATTCCAAACTACTTCACATTTCAAAGCCCATTCTCAAACCATGTTTTGATCTACCCCAACAATCTAAATTCATCATTTAAAACCATAAAAACTCATTTTCCCCAAACATAGGTCTAAAACATCGCAACTAAAGTGCGTAAAACTACACTCAAACCGTAGATAATCACATGGGGAATCCAAATCTTACCTTATTTCGCGAGTTTGGTCGCTCCTATCGCTTGAAATCGCGTTGAAAAATCTCAAAACCCCCATCGTCTCAATGTTTGTGTGTGTCAAGAGAGAGAAGAGAAAATGATAAGGAAGAGAGAGAAAAGGTGATGGATATATATATATATATATATCCCCTTCCCTTCATCAATTTTCACACATTGATCCCAAGGCCAATCCTATGGTTCTCTTTATTTCCAGTCCCCAACTATGACACCAAATCATGATTCCAATATGTGACACAATTCCTTGTTCAAGCCTTTTCTCGCATAATACTCGCGTTTCCGGATTCGTTGCGAACACCAAACTTGTTTGTCGCGTCGCTCAGGACGAGCAACGTATCGAACGCACTTTACACTTTTAATTATTATTTATTTTGTATTTTGTCAGTGTTTTTAATTCATTTAAGTCCTCCAGACTACTAATTACCCGACCAACGTTCGCCCGAAAATCCGTTATTTCACGTATTGCTCGAGCTAAACTGCTCCCCGTACCAACGCTCACAATCAAACGTCCTTGCACGTTTGGGACATTGGTATTTAAATATTCGGGTAATATAATATAATACAAAACACTGAACACAAATAACATACCTCGGCGTCAACAACCTAGAATTGAACTTTGTATAACGGCAAATGGGCTCTCGTATGAGCTAAATTGACACATGGCACAAGTTAGAATTTAGGGTTGTTACAATTCGCACTTTCACCATGAATAAACTTTTCGACTTGAGATCATTGTTGTCAACTTGGTCTTGATCTTTTCTACTTGCCTACAATAAAAACAAATGAAGATAAATACCAATTATTAAAAAATCAAATATAGGACAACAATGAAGTTTTTTTTTTTTTGAGAAAAGGACAACAATAAAGTTACATACTTTCTAGATGTCCAAAACTTAAAAAGAAAACACGGTAATCACATCTACATCATCGATTCATCATAAAAATAATAAATTGTACTTGACTATATACCAAAAGTTGACTTAAATATGTGAAGGCAAACACCTCAGCACTTTCACATATCTGTACATAAAAGATGACAAACTTAAAACCATGTCTACCAAGTGTGAAAGACTTTTTGACAAATTAAGGAAATGAATAATAAATAAATTAAAATCAACATAAGAAGAAAATCAAACACTCGAGTTTAACATGAAACCAAACCACTTTTTACAACACTTAGACTATAAAGTTAGAAATATTATCGTGTGAGTCAAGTGGCTCTAAATCATACCGTATAATAATATTTTATAATTACTTTAAATACTTTAGATTAATCATGATATCTTTAATTTAATATGACAAGATTCATGCTATACTTTCTAGTTCTATAAATAAATAACTTGAAAAAATATTTTAAGGAAATGATATATAAGAAAAACTTACCATTAAGATCAAAGAAGATTTGCTTATAATATTGCAAGTGTTTCAACTGAACATAGTATCCCAAAATATGGTGCGAGATGGTTCAACAAACATCAACTCCCTACAAATAAATATAAGTTCATCACTATTATGATGATGATGCTTACAATAGGCAAAATAAACTTATAAAAACTATTTTTAGTATACAAATTAACATGCTCATTTTTTTTCATCAATAAGCACGACAAGATAACCACAAAACTCAAATAGGTAAACAATGGACAAAAAACAACTATCATGATGACATTGGTCAAGTGAAATAAGTAACAAATATGTAAGACAACAATCATCATAATAAGAGTTAACTTTATATAAAGGGATCACAAAGTTTTTTTTTTCCTTACACTTTTGTCACAAATGTTTATTTTTTTTTAAAATGCTCACAAAACTTTTCAAAAATTTTACTCATGGTCATTCAATTTCATATATCCATTTTCCGTTAACTAAATGTTAAGTAATGCTGACCTGCATTGGCATGACAATTACGTGGCTTGATAGTAAATTTTTACTCAATTTTTCTTTAAAAAAAATAATTGTACTCAATTTTTCTTTAAGAAAATAAATTTTCCCTATTTTTTAAAACAATTGTTAAATTTTTTTTTTTTGTTTGAATTCACAAATAACAATTCTAGAAAGACTGAATAATAAATCATCAACAATAGGTGTGGGGTTTTACTAAAAGCCTCGGTACGTTAAAATTACTTTTTAAAATAAAAAAAAGAAAAATAATCAGATAACCCATTGAACCCATGCAATACACTTTGAGACACATGCACATCGATACACCTCAAGATGTGTGATAAGTGTTCATTTAGGCATAATTTAGTATAAGTTATTAGGATTAATTGGACTATATTTGTTTTATTTTATGGTGATAAATGCATATTTTAAGAAATTAGGGATTTATTAGAATAATATGAGAATACATATCTAATTATATTTAATTTTGGTTTTTAGGAGAAACGGAGTGCACGGTTGGATCCGGGGCGAAAAAATACTCGAAATTGAGTATACACTTGTAGAAATCGGACACCAGAGGGTTTGTTTTGGGGTGTACACAAAAGTAGGTGAATTGAAGTTTTGGATGGCCACGTGTCGCATCTCCATTGGTCCGGTCACGTCACACAGCCGCTTAGCCAATCAAAAGCCAAAACGTGTCGGTCAACTCTTCAACGCACGCCACGTCACATCGTCCACAGCTCCTCTCTCCAGACTGCAAGATCGTCCTCGGGATGCGTGTCCACATGAACTCCCAGATCTTCGCACGAACTCGCACGATTCCTTCTCACCAGCGCTCGACACGTGTCACTCTCCTATTCGTCCGCGTCAGTGACAGCAGCAGCAGCGAATCAAAGCACGCCATGTGTCAGTCCAGTCACCCACAGCACGTCACCTATTTGTTTCTCGTCCAATCAGACGCTGCCACGTCAGCGTGTCAAGTTTCACAGCCAATCACAGCGTGACACGTCAGCGCCTCCAGTTTCTCCACCAATCACAGCCTGCCAAGTGTCCTGGACGCCAAAAAACTCTCTAAAATTACGAAAATTGGTTTTTCTCACCTCCAGAGACCAAATTTGGGAAAAATATATATTAGGACTTAGATTAGGAAAAAAGGAGGATCTATTTTATTTTTATTTCTTTTAGTTTAGTTTTAATTATGTTTAGGTAATTTTTCCTCTAGGTTGAAGGTGGATCAGTCAGGCCTATGACTTGGGATTCCTTTATCAGGTTTATTTATTTTTAATTATTATTGATTCTTTTATATTATTTATTTTCTTTGGTATTATTTGAACAATTGAAGTTAAACACTAGTTTAAACCTTAATTTACATGTCAGTGAGTCGTAAGCACCCGTGCTTGTGCGATAAGACCACAATAGTGACAATTGACCATACCAATTGATTAGACCCTTTTAGGACCGGTTGAATACCATAAAAATCTAGGCTAAATCGGGAGCACTAGTGATCCGGTTGTCTAGGTGTAGTGCATTCACGAATCGACGTAATGCGACCAATGCGTTAAATCTGGAGCACTAGGGATCAGGTTGCGTGTTTGGTTAATGTGTGCGGAGATATGTGTGTGTAATTGTCGAGGTACGATTGTTGACTACTTCCCTAACAAAACACATAATCGGATCGCTAGTGTTCCCGATTTAATGTGTTGGTCGCATTAGTTCAATTTGTGAAAGTACTACACCTAGACAACTGGATCGCTAGTGCCCCTTATTTAGCCTAGATCCCTAAGGCACTAGGCCATCCCGAAATGGACTAACCAATCAGTATGGTCAACTGTCACATACTAATATGCAACCTAAAATGCATGCACGACGTCTTACATACAATCAAATATAACCCTAGGATGAAAAACAATGCCAAATGAAATAAACCACAATAGAGAATCAAGACTAAAAAGAATAGATAAACCTCATAATGAAATCCCAAGTTATAAACTTATCCGATCCACTTCCGACCTAGAGGAAAGAGATTAGTTGGACATTATCAAGCCAAAAACCTAGTTTCTATGAGTTTTAATGCCAAAACCAAAGATAGTTTCAAAATAAAGCCTATTCCTTTTTATAGGAAACCCCAAAGTGGGTTTCAACCTAAAAATTTGAAATAATCTCGAAATTCCCGAATTTCTGAGTTTCTGTTCAGGGTGCTCGCGACGACACCATAGGGAGTATGGCTCATGGCATCCTGGCGGCGTCTCATTGGCAGCTCTCTGGTTTGTTCATATGTGAGTGCGCCATGGGAGTTATGCATGGAGACATCTCGACGGCAGCTCATCTGCATTGTCTGACTTGCAACATGATTTTGGACCACTTAGAGGCCGAATTTGAAGAGGCTCATAGCACATGAAAATGTTCCTCTTAGAATCTACATTCCAACATAAAAAAATGGCAAGTCATTTAGATTTAAGATGCGGAAGTTATGGCCTTTATACTGAAGAGGGGTCATTAAGAAACTTGACCAAACTTTGCCAACTTTGTGTCGCTCAATCCCGAACTTTGTACTTTCTTTCGTGAGTGTCGTATTTGCTTCATATTCATGTCCAAGGCTTGAAATACCTGAAATTCAAAAAAGTGAGATTTTGTCACCACGAATGAGAGATTTATAGTCCATAAATACCTAAAATTCTTTAGTAACTAATGCCTAAATACACACTTATCAATAAGCACGAATTTAATGGAACATTTGTGCCATTGTATTGAAGTTAGGCCTTAGGAACTCTTTTGATTTAAGGCAAACCACGTACAACACTGACATAAGCCACATTGCATTGCAAACTCCTTTTGGGTACCTATTTTAAGTACTGCTTCGGCGCATGTGTCTTCCTTCTTGTTTAGGGGCATCATTTTTCTTCATGATGGATTTTTGTTTCCTTGCCAGATATTGGTATATTTTAAAACACCGAGGTTTGATGTGCCCCTCGATGTTATAGTAGAAGCAAGTTGGCTTAAAACATGGTTGAGCAACTTCATTTTCAGTAATAGTAACAACTTCATTTCCTTTAACAAATGGAATTGCTTCACCTTTCTTTGAAGTTGACCTTTACTTGTATAGCCAAGACCCCTGCAGAATTTTCATGATGTCATAGAGTGTTTCCCTTGTTCAAGTGTTTAAGAGTTGATTCGAAAAGTTCAAGGGTTTTTTTTTACTTATGACAACTCCTTCTCCTTTGCTTCAAGTTGTTACAAGGTAGCAAGCTCTTTTAACATTATGATGTTTTTGTCAATAACATCAGACCACTTCACATAGATCTCTGCATATGCCTCTTTTAGATTTGCATCATAAATAGAATTAGTGGAATCTAAATCATAAGTTGGAGAAATTACCTGATCTGTTGAATCAGATTTTTTTGTACAACAAGTGTTGTGGTTACAACTAATGTTGGGGGTACAATAGAGGAGTCACTTAATTCTTCTGATATTATACAAGCAAAAATAACATAATTGCTTTGATGTCCACCATTACTTTCAACATGATCGTTTCTTTTGAAAATATTTTGGAGGATCTTCCAAGTTGTTTGAGCTTCTTCACATGAAGAAATTAGCTTGAGATGATCATGATTCACAGCACTGAAAATCGCATTCAATGATTTTGCATTAGCAAGAAGTAATCTCTCCTCGACCTCTATCCAAAGGATTGTATTCTTTGGTTCACCATTAAGAAGAGGGACAAAATATCCATTTTTTATTACTCTCCATGCCTTCACATCAAGTGATAAAATGAATGCTTTCATTCTTGATTTCCAGTACATATAATTTGTACTGGTGAGCAATAGTAGTTTTGTTGTAGATGTTCCTTCCGGCTGATATGATAGTAATACTTAAGACATTGATCTTGTCAAGATCTCACTTTATTTGATGTAACAATAGCCTAGATGTAGTCTCTGATACCACTTGATAGCGCTCAAAGCATTGCAATCATAAAAAAAAAACAACAAAGGAAATAAAAGTAAACCAAGATACACAAATTGTTTATGCAATTCGGATGATTTGTCCTACATCTGCGAGGCTATGCCCACGTGTAGAAATCCACTAAGAGAAGTCAAGTATAGATTTATGCAAAGTCCTTAACTAGTGCACTTTCTACTAGCTAGTGAATCCTTCACCGAACTTTGCTATACTACCCACTTCCCTTACACAAGATCCTATATTAACCCAAAATCTCTTTGGAAGTCAAGATCCCCTCGGCGAAGTGTGTGTCAACTCAAAGAACAAACAATAGTTTGTTCTATCTCACTGTAAATTGGAAATTCAAAACATGTAAATGATGATTTTCGATTTGTGATTACAAGTATAAATAAATGAAAAGAGACAACAGTTGAATTCAACAAGTTGCCTTATATGTCTTTAGCATTGATTTGGCAATATTCCCTTTCCTCCATTTCTCATTGTTGTTAAAGAAGCATTGTCTTTTGTATGCATCTCGTATGTTGTCTCTCTTGGTTGTGCAAATGTAACGTCGCAAATCTTTAAATCTAGGATTTAATTTAATATTAAGGGTATTTTAGAAAATATGAAAAGTATTGTATGATGTTGTGCCTTATTATATGTGTGGTATATACTACTTAGTCTATTTTAGGCGAAAGCTAGACTTAACTAACAAAAATTATTAACCTAATGGACAAGCAAAATAAACTAAAATATAAAGCAATGTCATTTTGGTAAATAACACACACAAAGGATGGACAAAACATGAACCTAGGGATGGTCTTAGGATTAAAAGAGATTAAGGTGAGATGTAGGACTAGGATTGGTCAACCAAACATTAATCTCATAAAGGTCACTATATAAGCCTAGTTATAAGAGGTTTGCCACATTTGCTCCGAACATAACAAAATAAGATAGGAAAGGTTTGGGCTTGCTCTAGGATAGTGGAGTATTCCTTGCTCAATCCCATTTTTGTTAATGGGGCTAATGTTTGGGTTCTTGTGAATCATGCTTCGGACGTGATTTGGTGTTAAACCAACCCCTAATAGTTGAATCTATAAGGACATGAATTCTTTTGATGATTGGTAATGTTCTTAGGTTTTTTGAATAAATACAAGAAAATGGACTTGGATTTTGATGTTGGTAGGCGAAATTATGTGTGTTGTTGTTCTTAACATGTTGTTGGTTGAGATATACCCAATTCTGGATTATATGGATGCTCTGGTGGGGTTTAAAAAGGTCTCAGAACACCGTCGGAAGGAGAAAATGGTGCAGAATCCTGTGTTTGGTGTTGTGGCCATACAAGGCACGATGCCACCTTAAATAGGCATTTTGGCCATCTGGCACCACTCATAGCGCCATATTGGCAGAAATGCGAGACTTTCGTAAAATTTGCGTATCTTCTCTATTTTTTACGTTCTACCCACCGTTGGAAAGCTTAAAGAGAACTTATTGCTAAATCTTAGAAAACAAGAAATTAAGTAATTCAAAAATGTACTAGAAGTCACGGGTGTCGTTGGTATTTCAAATGAGAGTTCAAGTCATGAACTTATAGGAAGGACCAAGTGCTCTAAGGTCTAGACTCCCTAGTAGACGTATGTAAGAGTGTTATAAACTTTATTAAGTTTGTGTCAAATGTAGATACTCGAGGAACACCATTAAGGAATTCTCAAAGAGAGATTGGATTAGGCAACAGCGCTTGAGGTAAATGGGGTTTGTTTTATTTTCAATCACACCATGCTAGTAGATATGCTAGATTTCACGGTAGTGAACATTAGATATCTTACTTGGAATTCAACTTGAATTATGATTCATGGAATTGCTTATATTTGTTAGTTGAGCTCTCTAGTTATGAATGTTTGTAGAACTAAAGTAGTTAGTATTACTGATGCATGCTATTATTCTTTCAGATTGAAGGACCGGTGGCCACCGGTGCCTTCGTCCAATATAAAATGATTCCTTATTGAATGGGTTAATATAAAGTGGCGGATAAGGATGATTTTCACGTTCCTAGTTGTGGTGCTAGATGCATGTGGCCTCATGTCTTCTAGGAAATCATGGAGTAAGTTCATGGGTTGGTTTATATCTAGTTTCTACTTCTTTTGACTATATGACATTCATGGCATCGTCATTAGTTCCTTGTTGATCTATTATGGTTGGACATTAGTTCATTTTATCTTGCATAGTATATTATACTCGTTACATTATTCTTTTATGCCTGAAATGATAGTAGGTTTTCATAAAAAACCTTGTTCATGCTAGTTATTATGCATTAAGTATTGCTTGGGTGATTGAGGGTAAAGTAGGCTTCTGCTTTACTGAGCCGATTGGATCCTTTCTCACACCATTGCTTCCCCCTCCAGGTACCTCGGCGACTTCGAAGGACAAAGAAAAAAGCCTGGTCATAGCTTAGGAGCTCTTTTCTGTTTGAGAGGTTGATACTCTACTACTTAATTATGTTTTGAACTTCATATGTATTGAAACAAGGGTTTTTGGTATGGGTAGACTTTGTGATACCCAAAGCATAGACTTGTTTAGTTGGGTTATAAGACTTCTACTTATATTTCTACACCTTATAGACTTAAAGGTTTCTATTTTATACCTTATTATGTCGTGTTAGTCTATTTGTAAATTGTCTTATTGAAAATTCTGCAGGTTAAGGCTTACTAGATCATCGTCCGACTCGTTGGGCTATCTCGAGGGTTTAGCGATGGTTTAAGCCAAGTGACCCTAGTTGTAAAAATTTGGGTCATCACATATTTAGTATCTTGAATATCTACCCATCTATCTAGTCTAGCTATTGTAGAAGACTCATGAATCTGATTGGGACAAATTATGTACCCACATACAAGGCTATGTGGGTATAGAACTTACAACGGAGTTCTACACAAACTTACAAATTTACACCATATCCTTTTCTTACTGATTATTGGTTGTACAAATAATGACAATAAATATTTTACCTTATCAATCTGGTTACTCAAATACTAATTCCACCTGAACATTACACAAATTGTTTACTATCACTTGTATGTTGATGATTATCCTCCTCTTCCCAATCATTAAACAAATTATTACCATCAAATCTTCACGTGTCTCATCATCTGAATCTGACCCTTCATTTCTATATGTACATTCTTTGTCACCATCTTTCTTTAAGATCTACACTTCATTTTTTTCTTGGGTGCAAAAGATCTACACTTTGTGTTAGACCAGAGGAATGAGCAATCACTTTAAAGCGTGTAACGCATCCACTTTCCTAAAGGAAACTTTTGCACTTTTATCTGCAAGAGTTCAAAAATCATAAAGGATATTGATTTTTTTTGTTGTGTTCTTCATCCTCCCAAGCATCTTCTCGAGAAGAAATGGGATTGAAGAGTGGGGAGTTTCAACTGCCTTGGTTGTTGAGACTGCTCCACTCAATCAACATTAAATGAGTTTTAATTAACTACTCTAAAATGCAGTCATTTGGGCATAGCTCTAGTGAGAGCTTTATTTACCACTCTAATAAGTGCAAGAGTATATATATTCTTTAAGTGTGAACTTTCTAACCAACGTGGGACTAAACATTTCTTTTAAAAATGTCTAACACTTTTTTATTCATAATCGTTACCTGAAAGGGTTTTCTTCTTTTTTGCTCAACTTTTCTTCTGTTCCTCTCCTAAATACTTCCTTGAGATAACCCTCTTTTCTGTTCGCAATGTCAATTAATTAACTCTTTCTTCTTACCACACCATCTTTCTACAAGAATGAAACATTACTCTTTAAACCGTTGCTAACATATCCAGAATTTTTTTTAACAAAAAAAAAAAAAAAAAAAACATATCCAGAAGCTTTAACAACCTCACTAGGCTCTCAAGAGAGGATGAATTTTGATCAACAAACACTGCCATTGTTTCGTGTATAGATTTTAATTAGAAACCAAACTTTAGCACAATAAGTCGTGACCTGATTGGAAACCAGAGCTACCACTTTGTTGGTACAAACAGTGCCATAGTTATTATAAATAGTTAAACAAGAAGGCCTCGGCGCGTAATCACTCTCATTAAAAATGAATTAAGTTCAGATTGCAATGAGGGCTAAAGAGAGACAAAACAAATAATAATTAGCATCCCTAAATTTATTTATTCTTTTTTGGATTTATAAATTCCCTAAATTTATTTATTTATTTGTAGTGAAAGAAATGAATGGAGATTCTATTTTATTGATTTTTATAAGAAACTAATTAATTCTTAATTACAACACAATTTGACTTCAACATGAACAAAAAAAAAATCTCTCTGATAAATCAAATAGCAGATTTACATCGTTCAAGGTTTTCCTTGTAACATATATGTCATTTTAATTAGTCGTAGAGATTATTGGTTACTTTTTTGTGATTCTTTAGTTAGAACCACTGCCGATCTTCTCTTTTGATCAATGGTGGTTCCAATAATAATATTTATTTTTATATATACAATAAAAGTCGGATCTATTCAGATCTGAGATTTTTGGTTTCATTCGGCCTGCAACAGTTGTCAGATTCATCATTGGCACCACTTGCCTCTCCTTTACACATGCATCTGCTATCATTCAATTCTGTTCACACTTCTATATGCTCATGTATAGATCTGTGTTAGTTATTGGTTTGATATTTTCACTAGGTTTTCTTTTTCAATAAGTTGTTGTCTTCCCTTGTTAGAAGTTTTTGTTCGTCTTTCTTTGTTGGAAGTTTATTTTTCGTTATGGTTTTATTGTTGTAGATGCAAAAGCCAAATGTATAAGTTGCACATAAGTTTGTAAACTTTCGCAATGTTGATTTGATCTCATCAAATAATGAGAAAAGATTGTTATTGATGTAATTTCATTGTTAAATTAGATGTAATAGCAATTTCTATTAATGGAAGTATCTTTTCGTCAAAAAAAACATAAATATCATTTTTAAAAATCATGAATGATACATAGTGAAAGAATCAATGGAATGTAAAATGCATACCTCTTCATTTCTTACAGGGACCCTTTATATATGTTTCACATTCATATTTGACATATCCAATGAATGGTGAGACATGAAAATTCTAATTCATATCAAGCACAACAGCAACACCCAGTGTATATGTGAATGTATTTCACACCATGATACTACTTATCCATTTCTCCTAGTCGGCGCATCTTCATAAGAACAAATGCCCCTGCTTGCCATTTGAGATGGACCGGTATTCATCGTAATTCAAGTCAAAACTGCTTGCTCAATATACACTAGGCCTAGCTTGCAATGGTCGAAGCTTGTCTTCTAGATTCTTGAGAAAATATACAAAGGGGTGAAGAACCATTCATTCGAAGCTCTGGACATGGTGTTGGAGATACTCTTGCACTCGCACCTAGAACAAACTCACACTGCCATGACACCGATGAAGGTAATCCAAGCAAAGTAATGTTGTTCAAACAAATATCCTCGAAGGGCATGTCCTCGATACCCTCTAGCAATGGTGCTCTTCCAGTGTCGAGACTGACCACATTGCTTATAAGTATGCCCTTCACTTTAGGAAGGGCCTTGGGGTTCCATTCTTCATCAGGATGGTCATTGGAGCCTCTACTAAACCTAATAGGTATCTTCACCCCATCCATAGTTATATTAGTTATGGTGACATTCATTATATAGCCGCCTCTACCCTTATCGGTCTTTATTCGAACCCCTGCGGCAGAGTTGAAAACGTGCAAATCCTCCACGACGATGTTTGATACTCCACCAGACATTTCACTTCCGATTCCAAGTCCTGAACATGTGGGAGTTGTACCTGAGACGTTCCTAATTATGATGTTTGAGCTAGGACGAGCCATTTTGATCCCATATTGGTCCCATCCACTCTTCACTGCGACAAGGTCATCGCCGCTCTCAATGTAACAGTCCTCAATACACACATGATCACTCGAATCTGTACTTTCAATAGGACATTAGTTACTATGACATACTCATAAGTAATTTTGACACTATGAAGTATGAACAGAACAAGAAGAGACGACATTGAGCTGAATATATAGTACCTGGATCTATACCATCGGTGTTGGGAGAATTAAGCGGCGCTAGAATTGTCATTCCTTTAATTACCACATTGCTGAAAATACATTCCAATACAGGAATCATGTTAATTTCGTATCCCAGCAGGTGTTAACAAAATCAAATTTTTGAATGCCTTTAATGGACTTAATTCAAATTCAAAATGCAATATTAACTAATTCAAAATTCGAGATGTCGCTACGCACAAGTTCCTACTTTCCTGAAAAAAGCTCCTATTTTCCTAAATGACAATTATCAACATGTCCTCCCTATATGCCACTAAATGTTAGATGTGGAATGCAACAGAACTTCAACCACACATAAGTTGGTGTGATCATAAAATGCACCTTGAATGATTAAAGGTGAGCTTTTCGACATAAAAATAGCTTTTGCGTGATTAATTAATAATAAAGAAGAAAATTAAAAGGGAAAGCTTGCAAAGCTGTAGAACCTGCAATAAACAGGATGAATAGTCCAGAAGGGAGAGTTGATGAATGTTAGGTTGGAAATGAGAACATTGTGAGAGTTCTTGAGCTCAACTAGGTGGCCCCTTGTGTGCTCCAATGATCTATTCCACCATAGGTCCCACCACATCCTCCCCTGCCCATCAATTGTTCCATTTTCTCCTACAACAACCAAGTGACTTTCAATTAGTTTTTTCATCAAAAGTCATAAAGGTTTGGTAAACTATATTAGTTATTTGACTAATCAATGCATGGTTGGTATAATGAACTACAACAAAATAATGACATTGTTTTAGAAAAAAAAAAAAAAAAAAAAAGGCCTGCTATGTGCCTTTTTTACCTAAACTTGGTCAAAATCAATCACAAAAAAGACGAAAGAAACCAACAGATGTGCTTCTAAAGTAGCAGTGAAAAAAGAATAATTGAGTGAATGAAAGATTTTAGAAAAGTTAGAAGGGCCCCTTCAATTGAAGTACTCTTCAAAGGAAGATATAAGAAGGAAATGCCACTACTATTTTTTGGTAGAAAAATGCCACTACTTTAATTAGTAATTTAGCAGTAACAGCAATAGTGAATTCAAAAAACAGATTGCAGTGACATGAAAAGTAAATAATAGCAAAGGCATAAAAAAAGGGTTTACACAATGTTTAATGAGGTGGTTATATACCAGTAATAACAACATTAGTGAGAGAATCTCCATGAATGAGGCTGATGTGTCTGCCACCCAGTCTCTCTCTCCCTCTACCATATGATAGCAATGGCTCTATCACTGGCCACTCCTCTTCATTCTGCTCTTCAACAACCAAACAAACATTCATTCACATCATAAAGTAATAAAACTCTAAAAAATTGAATTTCTCTCAACTAATTTATAATTTTTTTGGTAGACAACTAATGTTAAAGATGTGTGGACTGAATCCCACATCAATTAAATGTAACTTCATAATGAAATATATAAGTGATGATATCCCTTCAAATAGTATTGAGGTATTTTAATTTAAAACCTCCCATTTAAGAATTGTAGGTGGTTAAGTTGAGGACAATATCAATATTAGCAAAGATTCAAAGGCCTATGAAGAAGGTGTCGCTTGTGGATAATGTGCCGGTGTGTGAAAAATAACAACAACAACATAGCTTCCGTCTCAAATTAATTGAAGTCAGATATATGGATCAAACTCAGATATATGGATCAAACTCTTCTATTGTGCTCAATTTAGTGCAATTGATGGTGAGCGTTCCAAACCATTCAAATTCCTCATAATTAATGCATCCCAAGTTAACTTCGGTCTATCCCTACCTCGTTGAATTTGTTCAGCTTCTATTGAGTCAAGTTTTCTAGTGAGGGCATTTATAGGTCGTCTTTGCAGGTGTCCAAACCACCACAACCACTCGTCTCTAATCTTTTATGTCAATTGGTGCTACTCCTACTTTTCTTTGAATTTATGTATTTCTTATTATGTCTATACGAGTTTTACCACATATCCACCTAAGTATCTTCATTTCTACTACGTTAATTTTATGTAATTGTTGTTGTTTTATTACCCAACATTTACTTTCATAAAGCATAGCTGACTTAATTGTGGTCCTATAAAAATTTTCTTTTAACTTAGTAGGGATATTTCTATCACAAATCAGACATGTTACACTTCTCCATTTCTTTCATCCAACTTGAATTCTATGTGTGACGATATTCTCAATATTGCCATCATTTTGTATGATTGATTTTAGATATCTAAAGTGCATCCACCTTAGGAACTTCTACTTTTCCTAATGTTACCGTGACTGAAAAATAACAACTAATTATTTAGTTTATGATGTGAAAACACAAATATATATGTTTCAAAGGAAAATGATAATCTAACACACTTTGGGCGCACACTTTGTCTTTTAGTCTATTTATGGTATTTTGTTAGATGTGGGGCCACCGCCTAGGGAGACAAAAAAGAGTTATAAATACGTTGAAAGACAAAGTGTGCCTTCAAAGTGTGTTAGATTATCATTTTTCTTTTTCAAAAGCTATCTAAACCTATAATATTACAACCACCCTATTAAAAATATTAATATTAGCATTGAGTTCTGGCTAATGATTCGTATAATTAAATAGTGAAGATATCTATAGTGTAACTTGTGCCCCATTCTAAAAAGCATAATAAAAATAAGAAAAAATAAAGTAAATTAATTCTGCTCCTAATCAACACATCATCGAACCCCACTTCTCACTGTGTTTTGAATTTAGGAATGTTCATCCCGATCCCGATGTGAACATCAACGACTCATGTAGAATGTCTCAAAGTGTTAATCTAGCATTCCCTATGTGCAAATGATTGGCAACAATGCCACGTGTAAACCATGATATGCAGTCTCTAAATCTAACGGCCACAAGACTGCTTAGATCGCCACGTGTGTGTTCAGCGTGTCACCAACCATTCACATACGCACAAAACACTCGACAAAACCACCAATGTCAATCCACACAATTGCTAACACGTTATTTGGGATCCGTTGATAGACCCTAACAAAACAAAAATCACGATAAACGACCCCCGAACCAATGTGTAAGAATCTACGTCACTAACCGACGAAATTAGACGTGCGAGTTTTTCAAATAGCAACCAAAAATAGACAGCAAAGCCAAAACGACATTTTTCACATTAACAAAATACGTCACCATTTTTGTCCGTCAATTAAAAAAAAGAGAATTGCTACAAAAGCCATTGATGTCTAACTCGTAAGGTAGAAGACACATACAAATTTTAATGCACCAAGTTGAGGCCACATAAATACCTCTGGTGGTGGAGTAATGTATGTTGAGGTGGAAATTGCTCATTCTTATTCTAACATTTTATACTCACCATTTAATGCCCATCGTTCGATCATCTTGCATTATTCATCCACGCAATTCGAAAAAATCGATCGACTAATTAATTATACGAAAGTTTTACTGTATAAGCATAGATTGAAAATAAAATATACAAAAAAAGAAAGGATAGAAAATAAAAATGTCTAATTTTGAATTTTTGCATTAATCTTTTGATGACGTGAGTGTCCCAACCACCACGACTCACCCCTTGCGATTAAGACCTGACTAATCTTATAGTGTTTAAGATGGTCCCTCTCCCACTAAACCAACTAAATTTCGTTCGATCGGTTTCACCACAAATCAAACTCAGTACCTCTTTTTTAATAATTAGAGTACTAAAGTAAAGCCCTATTTTAAATGTAATAATTTTAAATTTAATTTGTATATATCTGACCTGGGAACCCAAAATAACGGCACCACGTTCCAGAAAAAGCGTGAAATTACTGGTGAGATTAAAACTCCCAGTAACCCATCTCCCCTCCGGAACGTTAAGCCGCGATCCACCTTTATCGCCGAAACGTTCCAGAGCACGTAACGCCCTCCGAAACGCCTCCGTATTCGACGTCCGCCCATCCCCAACTCCACCGAACTCTCGTATCGACGCGGTCACCGCCCTCGCTGCGCCGCCGCGGAAGAACCCGGCGCACGACCTCTTCGACGCCACCGAGCCGCTGTCCCTGGCCGCGGCGTCGCCCGGTACGACTCTTTGTGTCGGGAAGAGCGGTATCGTTGATGTGTTGATAACCGAAACCGTTACGATAGTGATGGCGATGGCGAAGACGGCCCATATTGGTGGGCGGGTGAAGAGGAGTGGTTTTTCGAAGTTCATATGGTTCGATGAATGTGAAGAGGGGACGGAGAGATTGAGAAAATAAAATTAAAAGACGGTGATGTCACGACGTGTTTAATTAGTTTAATAAAATACGATCTAACGTAATCTTTAATGTAAAAAACAAGTCTAAAGAATTTCCTCAAAAAAAAAAAAAAACAAGTCTAAAGAAGGAGAGAAATTAGTTTTCTTTGTGAAGGAAGGTGTGTTACGCGACGACTACGTGGTTACGTGTGCGTGTTTAATTAGTTTATTAATATTATATGACCTGTACTCTCAAAATTCACATGTTAAACTATTAGACCACTCAATTGTTTGTAAGTATTTTTTTTTCAATTTTAGCGCACAACATTTTCGAGCTTGGTTTTTTTTTGTGATTCTTTAGTTAGATCCACCGCCGATTTTTTTTGATCGACGGTTGGTCCAATAGCGATCTTTATTTCTATTTATACAATAAAAGTCGGATCTATTCAGATCTGATATGTTCAGTTTCTTTTGGCCTTCAGATTCATTATTGACACCACTTACCTCTACTCTACACATGCATCTGATATCATTCAATTTCGTCCACACTTATATATGTTCATGTATGGATCTGCGCTAGTTGTTGGTTTGATATTTTCATTATATTTTCTTTTTCAATAAGTTGTTGACTTCCCTTGTTGGAAGTCTGTTTATATCTTCTCTCGTTGAAAGTTTTTGTTCATCTTCCCTTGTTAGAAGTTTTATTTTTCGTTATGGTTATATTGTTGTAGATGCAAAAAACAACAATATAAGTTGCACATAAGTTTGCAACTTTCGCAACGTCAATTTGATCTCATTTAAGAGTGGGAAAATGTGGCTATTGATGTAATTTAATTGTTAAATCAGATCTAATAGCAATTTTTAAGAATTGAAAATATCTTTTCATAAAAAGAAAAATTTTCGAGCTTTCGGGGATGGCATGACAACATGAATCGATATTTTTTTAAAACGAAGTGGGTTTGAAGTCACCTCAAGCCCACCACAAAATTGTAATTCTGATTGCATTGCTATGGACGTTAATTAATTGTTTATTAGTAGATTTAGCACTTAAATTAATGATAAAAAACAAATGTTGGTTGAGTGGCAAAAAAATATATGTATCTTTAGCAAAATCATAGCTCTAATCCTGACGTGTTTATATAGGTTAAACATGCAAATTGATATTCTGAGGCTAGAAAAGGTCCAGTGAGGACCAATTTTGTTGTATTGATCAGAGTTCTAAAGTTCACGTTTCTATATTGATAAGTGGGTGCCATTTCGGTGTCCAAATTTTTTTACCCAATCATTTTCCACAGTTAAAATGGTGCAATTGTCAAGAAGAATTGAAGTTGGAGTTCTTATATATGAAAAAAAAAAAAAAAAAAAAAAGGTTGAAGTTCTTATAAAATTCAACGTGTATCATCACTAAAATTCAAACCAATTTGATGTCAAAAGCATATGATGTTACTTTTTTTTTTTTTTTTGAAAACCATATGATGTTTCTATATTGTAACATTTGGTTTTGATCTTCATAGTTAACTAAGTTTTGATTATCAAAAACGTTGAAAGTTTGTATTATAAATTTTGATAAAATTAAAATTTTATATTATTTTCTGCAAATATAAGTTCGTGTTATTTTTTATACTTAACCTTTTTTTTATTATTTAGACACACATCGAGATGTTTGATTCAAAGTACGTAAGTTTCTTTTAGGAAAATAAAAAAAGTGCCTCATGAGTTTCTTAATTACTAGAAAAAAAAGTTCCTAAGTTTCTCCAACTCTGACGTGCTCGCTTCAAACGTTGCAAATAAGCCATAGACCGTGCGATTGACATTGAGATGGTTTAGCAAATCTTATATATGCGCATAATCGGAGGGTCTATTTCATTCATCACTGGGTCATGGTCTTTAACTGCGAAACGATTTATAGCTAAAACTCGATATTTCGTAGCAAAAAAATATTTGTTGCGAAAAAAATTCGTAGCACACTCGTAGCCTAAGCCTCGATGCAAAATATATAATGCAACGATTTTGGGTGTTCGTAACTAACTTTTAGCTACGAATTATTTTTGGCAGTTGAAAATGGTAATTACCCACAATTTTTCTCTGTAGCCAATTCTTACATTTGGCTGCAAAGTTTATTTTCGTGGTTGAATTTTGGAATTAGTGACAAATTTTTCGTAGTAGAATGAGTTATTGTGCAACAAACTTTTTCGTAGCAAAAGTTTGATATTAGCTATAAAGATTTTTGCAACCAATTGACATTTTTTGCTACAAAAAATTCATTGTAAAATCTGCAAATCCGCTACGAAATATTTTTTCTTAGCCCAATCTATATTTAGCTACAAAAAATGTTGCAACTCATTATATTGTTTACTACAAAATATTTTGTATCTAATTGATATATTCGCAATAATAAACCTTTCGTAGCAGAAAGAAATTATTAAGTACAAACATTTTGTAGCTAATTCCAATTTGCAAAATCCAAATTATCATTTTGCATATTTCTTGACATAAAAAAGTACAAATAGGATATACATTGAACCATATAGCTTGAATTGTCATAAAATTGTCTTTCATATATAAATCACCACATTCAAATATTTGATAAAACAAACATTAGTAATTATTTTGTAAATTTATCTGCCACCATAAAAAAGTATTCATCCACATTTTCTCCACCTTAAGTCTTGTACAAGAAAAATTTTAACTGAAAACATCATCTTCAGTTAATTCGTGTGACAGCCCCAATTTTTCAAACCTAAACTGGGCCCCGCCCGGCCTAGACGCGAAACCCTAAGCCCGTCTCGACGAGTCAAGCAAACCTAGTCAGCCTTAACCATTACCATTTACCATTTATTTGCAATTTATAACATTGATTAGCAAATTATTATCAAAATAGTGGAAGCAAAGCTCAAACTAATCAATTAATCACAACTATATAAAGATAAGACATCCTAGAGTGTGGAAACCCCGCATATGTATATCATCATAAATGATAAGTCACAGGAGAACATCCAAATATATATATACATGCCCAGAATCTCTCACATACCCTTGCCCAAGTTTCAAAACACACACACACGCACATATATATATATATATATATATATATATATATATATATATATATATATATATATATATATACAATAATACAAAAAAACCACCTACTCAAGCTTGTTCTAATGTCCTCAAAGCAAGTCTCTAAGCTCTGGAGCCTTCTCCTTGCTGGATTGTGGATCTGCACTCCATCAAATACAAGAATAACGAGCCCAGGTAAGTAACGCCAAGCAGAACAATAATATAACATTTTGAAATAAATAAATATCAGTCCACATTCATGTTGATAAAAAGAAAGGAATAAGAAACGCATGAAATGTATAAGACTGTAAATAACTCAATCAAAATGTGAGTGTCCGAGTAACGAAACGGAATTGCAAGGACTCCCGACAACAGTCGTTGAATCGAGGTAAAACCTTTAATACTCGAGTTCAGGATGAGAAAACTGCTTACCAGCCCTAACCCTTGTGATTATGAGATATCCATAGACCCGGATAAGAGCCCCCAGCATACACTCAACCGGGAGATATCAACAGCGTCTAGATAAGAGCTCATATCACAGATAAAGTAACCAATGACTCCCTTGGAGTGAACCACTCAACCAAAAGAAATTCCAATAGATAAGATGTTAAACAGAGCAATAATAACAAATTAGAGCTCAATAAATAATTGTAAATGTTCTCACTAGTTTACTTACCTGTAATCCAACTAATTATGCACTCCACGAATCCCTGACACGTCCCGTCAATGTTCAAAACTCCTAAAATACATTTAAATCGAAATCTCCATTAATTATCCCTATTTAATCCAATTTTCTATAATTTTATTTGTTAACTCATTTGGGTTGATTATGGGGGTATTAGGTCGTATTCGGATCCATTTAGATACCCGAGAGATCCCTGATAGTTTCCGAAAATTTTATAAAAATTTATCCCTGTGAACAATAACATGTCGTCGAAACGTCGTATGTCAATGAATAAATGGTGTCTTCATGATGTGGAGTCAATACCCCACTGTCCAACTCGTATGCGGGTGAGGCCGTGCATTGGCATGTTCACGACGTCTCCACGATGTCTTCCCCATGAGGCCCTGCCTAGGACATACGTGGGTGACGACACCGTGAATTGGAACACTCACGGCATCGCCACGGTGTTTTGTGCAAAACGCCTCTGAATTGTGGTCTCTAACACCCCAGCTCGTGTCACTGTATTTCGAGCCTATCCCAACTACAATTAAACATCTCATCATAAACCAATCCACCCTCGGCATGCGTCAAAACACGACCAAAATGTCGATTTGTCGAAATCACACAAAATTTACTAAAATTCCCCAAAAATTCCAAACTACTTCACATTTCAAAACCCATTCTCAAACCATGTTTTGATCTACCCCAACAATCTAAATTCATCATTTAAAACCATAAAAACTCATTTTCCCCAAATGTAGATCTAAAACATCGCAACTAAAGTGCGTAAAACTACACTCAAACCGTAGATAATCACGTGGGGAATCCAAATCTTACCTTATTTCGCGAGTTTGGTCGCTCTTATCGCTTGAAATCGCGTTGAAAACGATAAGGAAGAGAGAGAAAAGGTGATGGATATATATATCCCCTTCCCTTCATCAATTTTCACACACGGATCCCAAGTCCAATCCTATGGTCCTTTTTATTTCCAGTCCCCAACTATGACACCAAATCATGACTCCAATATGTGACCCAATTCCTTGTTCAAGCCTTTTCTCGTATAATACTCGCGTTTCTGGACTCGTTGCGAACACCAAACTTGTTTGTCGCGTTGCACCGGACGAGCAACATATCAAACGCACTTTACACTTTTAATTATTATTTATTTTGTATTTTGTCAGTGTTTTTAATTCATTTAAGTCCCCTAGACTACTAATTACCCGATCAACGTTCGCCCAAAACCCCGTTATTTCACGTATTGCTCGAGCTAAACTGCTCCCCGTACCAACGCTCACAATCAAATGTCCTTGCACGTTTGGGACATTGGTATTTAAATATTTGGGTAATATAATATAATACAAAATACTAAACACAAATAACATACATCAGCTTCGACAACTGTAAAGACCCTAAAAGTGTAACTCGTGCCACATGTCAATACAGGTGATATGTGGGCCCACGCCGTGGTACAGTCATCAATTCTCAGACATCGACGCCGAGGTATGTTAGTTTTGTATGATGTTTGTATTATATTATATTTCATTTGTGCAATTTTAAGTTTTAACGGGTAAAGGTGTTGTGTACGAGCGTTGGTAGTCCGGGGGGCAAACTTAATTAAAAACACTGATAAAATATAAATTCAAACTTATTGAAACGATTGGTACACAATTCGACCAAGTGCGCAAGAAGCACGTAGTGCGGCGCAGGTCGAGTCCGGATTACACAAAAGATGTGGTGGAGAGGCTAGAGTGAAGGGCAAGTCAACTAAGTCACCCAATTGAGTTATCAAAGTTGGTAGGTGAAATTGTGAAAAGACCAAAAGGGCAATAAAGTTGTGAATGGTATGGATAAGGGTGAAGAGTATTTTGGTCAAATGATAAAAATACCCAAATATCAATACACCACCGTTACACATTCTCCATTTCGAAAAAAAAATAATTGGAGAAGAAGAGGAATCGACCAAGAGGAGAGACCAAGGAGACGAGAGCGACGATTCGCGGAGAGCGTGGACACGACATTGAGGCGAGATCCAGGTAAGAAGTTATAGATTTCATTGTTGGTGTGTCGTGGTTGTTTCTGAGATTTGTTGTCGAGGTTGTTGTTGAGAGGATGGTGGATTTAAATGGTGAAAATGGTGGTGATGATGATGGTGAAGTGAGTGTTGATTGTTATTGTGTTGTTGTTGTGATGTATCAAAAAAAAAAAGTTTCTGCTGCTTGTTGGAACGCTTACTGTTCCAGCAAGCAACAACAAACGAGGAAGATGAAGAGAGAATCGGACTGGGTCAAAGTAATCTGACCCGGTTTGGGTTAGATCGGGTCTAACCCGGGTTGACCGGGTCAAACCGGGTTTGACCCATGTGGACCGGGTTTGACCAGTCAGGCCGGTCCTGACCCAACCAAGTCGGGTTTGGTCAGACCCGACCCGCGACCCACCCACCTATTATTTTATTAATAAAAATTATTTATTTCAATTAAATATATTAAAATTGATTTTAATTGAAATAAATTCCAAATAAATAAAAAATTTGAAAAAAAAATTCTAGAAAATTCTAGAAAATTATATTTTCATAAAATAAAGAGAAATTTGAAAATTTCTAAGGAAAATGAAATATTCGGGATTTTTTCGAGATGTTATGTCGGCGTTTTTGCCTTGGAAAACGTGAAATTTGGCAAAAATAACTAGAAATTTGGAAAAACCATAGGAAATTAAGGAAATTGATATAAATTGCATTATCAGGATTATTGTACAAACGGGGACCGTAAGGGGCGTATCGGAGTTCGTGTTAGCACGAATTAGCTTGGATCGAAGTAAGTAAACCGTGAGAAACACTACAGTTATTTCTTGAGCTTTGAATTATTTATTGATATTGTTTCAAATATTCCATTCACATGAGTTGTCCTAAGGCAAGTCTGTCAAGCGTGATCCTTGCAAAATTCTGGGCTCGCGGTGTATTATACTGGGGTTTACGGCTGAGGATACGTGATTGGTTATAATGACATGATCGAGGTGAGAGTTCACCACTAGATTATTGGGGACTCTGCATTCGCTTAGGGGTCTTAGAGGAGATTCTGTCCTCGACTCCTAGCCTTTGAGGAGATTTTGTCCTCGGCTTAATGACCTTGATTGTTCGGGACCACTTGTGCCTTTCCGTTGTATTCCGAGACACTCAATTTTGATTGCTTATGTATTTATTCACAGTTTTTATATATTCATGCGCTCCCTATCCTTTTCTTTCTATCGGCATGAATTGACTGTTCATTTATTAAATTCGAAATACTGTATTTATTGTGGTTCTTGCTTGGCGTTACTTACTTGGGCTCGTCAATCTTGTGTTTGACCGAATGCAAATCTGCAGTCCAGCAAAGGAAAGGTCATGCAGTTAGGCGATATACTTTGAGCGGCCCTCCTCTGCTGACATAGGTGACTTTTTTGTTGTATTTGTTACTTATATTGTTTTTTTTATACATGGGGTTATGGGTTAAGAGATTCTTGGATATTATGACTTCGATGATACTCTTTTTGCTATACATGATATATATGATATATGGGGTTCCCACACCCTAGGTTTTTGTCCTAACTTAGATCTTTCGAAGTTGATTGGTTAGTTGAGATTAATTACTTCCGCTTATTACTTTGATAACTCGCTAATTAATTGACTTCAGTTTCAAATGATTAACAAATGATTGAATGGTAAGGATAGGCTCACTAGCCCCGCGCAACTTGGCGAGATTGGCTCGGGGGTTCACGCGGGTCCAGGCCGGGCGGCGCCTGATTCTAGGATTGTGGAATTTGGGGCCGTCACAGTTGGTATCAGAGCATAAAGGTTGAATAAAATACTCTTAAATTGAAATCACAATCCACTAAGACATAGGAAAACAGAAGTTACGATAGTTGTTGAACTTAGAGTAGAACCCTATGAACATAACTTAAATCTTAGTTGGGAAGTGAGGAGAGTTGGGAAAACTAAAACTAGACTATATGAGCTATTTGATTGTAATGTATTATACTATTATCGATAGCTATATAGTGATTGAGAACTCGCGTTTGTTGCGAGTTGTGATCGCCGATCTACTCGAAACCCACCGTGAAGGTGTTCAAGTAAGGCGGATGCTTGGAAGTGTAACATGGGGGTTACCAAATGCAAGCCCAAGGATTATATTGAGTTTAAAAAAAAGGTTCAATCATGAGTAATTCTCGCCTTCAATTTTGAACATGAAGAGGTCAGAGTTCCAGTCAGGTGTAGAAACAGAGACACAGTCAAGGACAGAGTGTCGATAAGGCATAGTGACACGAACTGCTCGGTATGTTTGAATCAAGATCTTAAAGAAGAGCATGCTATGAGTGCGGACAGCTAAGCCACTTCATCAGTTCTTACCCACGACTAGGCTGAGGGCAGCCACAGGGCTGGGAGCAGGTTCATGCCATTGCCGCACCAGACACGACTGCCACACAAAACCTGATTGAGGATACGATTTACATTTGCAGTCAATTTATGTATACCATGTTTGATTCCGGTTCCACAGTTTCTTTCATTTCGGGTCGTATGGTTTACGAGTTAGAGTTAAGACCTATTCGATTAGATAGACCCTTGATCATTAGCACGGTCGTTGGGGACAAGATTTACCCAAATTTACTGTGTGTAGACTGTCCAGTAGAGATAGAGGGACACACCTTACCTGCAGATCTGAGAGTGTTGGAGCTCCTAGAGTTCGATGCACTACTAGGCATAGATTGGTTGGGCGCTTATCATGCAAAAAAATCATTGCTACGATAAGAGGATCACGTTTCAGATTCTTGAACATCCGGAGTTTAGCTTCCAGGGTACTTCGACCAATTTACCGATCACCAGGGGTAAAGTCGTCACTAGCGTAGATGTAGAGACATTCGCTAGCGTGTTGAGTATGACAGCAGAGTAGAGACTAGGTTAGAGGATGTGCCAGTAGTATGCAAGTTCCCTGATATTTTTCCAGCGGAGTTACCAGGCTTACCACCACTTAGGGAGATCGATTTCATCGTTGACTTAGTCCCAGGGACCAAACCCATTTCTATTTCTCCGTATCGTATGGCTCCGAGAGAGCTAGATGAGCTGAGAGGACAACTCGACGAGTTGTTGGAGTTAGGCTTTATTCGGCTGAGTATGTCGCCTTGGGGAGAGTCGGTATTGTTTATGAAGAAGAAAAACGGCAGCTTAAGATTATGCATCGACTACAGACAGTTGAACAAGGCGACGGTGAAGAACAAGTATCCACTTCCTCGCATCGACGATTTGTTCGACCAGTTGACAGGTTCGCAGTGTTTCTCGAAGATTAATCTGAGATCTGGGTACCATCAACTGAGGATAAGAACAGAGGACATGGAGAAAACTGCATTTCGCACTCGATATGGGCACTACCAGTTTACAGTAATGTCGTTTGGGCTGACTAATGCCCCAGCGATGTTCATAGATTTGATACATCGAGTGTTGAGACAGTACTTGGACAGATTTATCATTGTGTTCATTGACATCTTAATATATTCCAAGACTCGCAAGTAGCACGAGGAGCACCTTAGGCTAGTTTTGCGGACACTGCGAGAGCATCGATTATTCGCTAAGTTCAGTAAATGTGAGTTTTGGTTGATAGAGGTAGGATTCTTAGGTCACATTGTTGGGACCGACGGAGTGTCAGTGGACCCCGTTAAGGTCAAGATAGTTAGCGATTGGCCTACACCGAGATCAGTGTCAGATATCCGTAGTTTTCTAGGCTTGGCAGGTTATTATCGGCGTTTTGTACAGGACTTCTCGAGGATCGCGACACCGATGATGCAGTTAACGAAGAAGGATATCAAATTCTAGTGGAACAATGATTGTGAGTAGGCGTTCAGGACATTGAAGGAATGACTAACTACCACACCAATTTTAGTTTTGCCCGAGTCAGGGAAAGTTTTTGAGGTGAACACCGATGCTTCTAAGATTGGTTTGGGCTGTGTTCTGATGCAGAAGGGTGAAGCGATTGCCTACGCATCTCGACAGCTGAAGATTCATGAGAAGAATTACCCTACTCACGACTTGGAGTTGGCGGCAGTGGTTTTTGCATTGAAGACTTGGCACCACTATCTCTACGGGGAGAGATTCGTCCTATTTACTGATCACAAGAGTTTGAAGTATCTCTTCACGCAAAAAGAATTGAATATACGACAGAGGCGATGGTTTGAGTTTCTTAAGGACTATGATTTCTCATTGGAGTACCACCCAGGGAAGGCTAATGTGGTTGCAGACGCATTGAGTCACAGAGGGTTAAACTCAGATGTTGTTTCCTGCCACATGAGTACGATTACAGTTTGCTCGAGGCGGTTGAGAGGATTTGTACCGATGACATTCCAACCGACACTAGAGTAATGATTTGCGGGTAGATGAGGACTCAAATAGTGTCGATACAGAGTGTACTCGAAGGTCAGCAGACAAAAGAGCAGTATCAAAAATTTTTAGAGCTAGCACAGAGTTCAGATCATCCAAATTGGAGTCAGTCGACAGACTAATGCTTGAGATTTAGAGGACAACTGTGGATTCCATCAGTGGCTGAGTTACGCGATGAGATACTTCATGAGGCACACCACTCACGATTTACGGTTCATCCGGGCAGGACTAAGATGTATGCAAAGGTGCGTCGTCTCTTCTGGTGGCCAGGGATGAAGACCAGTGTTGCTAATTTTATTAGGGGGTGTGATATTTGTCAGCGTGTTAAGGCTGAGCATCGCAGACCCGAAGGGTTGTTACAGCCACTTTCCATTCCTCAGTGGAAGTGGGAGCACATTGCCATGGACTTCGTCAGTGGACTACCTCGATCTCGATAACGACATGATAGCGTCTGGGTGATTGTGGATAAATTAACTAAATCCACGCACTTTATACCGATCTCGACAACACATTGGGTAGACAGACTAGCAGAGCTTTACGAGATAGAGATTGTTAGACTGCATGGGGTACCATTGTCGATTGTATCCGACAGAGGGTCGCAGTTTACATCACAGATCTGGCAGAGCATGCAGGCACAATTTGGCACAAAGTTGAATTTTAGTACCGCCTATCACCCACAGACTGATGGACAGTCAAAGAGTTTGATCCAGATTCTCGAAGATATGCTGAGGATGTGTGTGTTAGAGTACGGTGGATCTTGGGAGGAGTACCTTCATTTGTGTGAGTTTGCATATAATAACAGTTATCAGGTCAGTATCGGCATGGCACCATTTGACGCATTGTATGGGAGGCCGTGTAGATCTCCATCTTGTTGGGCGGAACCCGAGGATGTAGCATCGATTGGGCCGAAAATTGTGGTAGATCACACAGAGAAGATATGCCAGATTCGTTTGAGATTGAAGGGTGCGCAGGAGAGACAGAAAAAGTATTATGACTTGTATCACGGGGAGTTAGAATACCAGG
Source organism: Stephania japonica (assembly GCA_039657345.1). Taxonomy (NCBI): domain Eukaryota; kingdom Viridiplantae; phylum Streptophyta; class Magnoliopsida; order Ranunculales; family Menispermaceae; genus Stephania; species Stephania japonica. The sequence continues at coordinate 10,100,587 of CM077564.1, read as the reverse complement.
TCGGGGACTTTGTATATCTGAAAGTATCTCCATTGAAGGGGCACAAGAGGTATGGAACAAAGGGAAACTTGTGACGAGGTTCATTGGTCCGTTTAGAGTGGTAAAACGGGTAGGCAAGGTCGCGTACGAGCTAGAGTTACCACCGGCGATGTTAGGGATTCATCCTGTCTTTCACATATCGATGTTGCGACTGGATAGGTCCAAGGAGGGCAAACGATCGACAGTAGATTTGAGCTAGATAGACCTAAGAGAGGATGTTACATACGACGAGCAGCCTATCCAGATTGTAGACCGCAAGGTTAAGACCCTGAGGAATAAGGAGATCCTATCAGTCCTCGTCAAGTGGCAGCATCACGGGGACGAGGAGCTGACGTGGGAACTGGAGTCATATATGCGCGAGTATTTCCCCTATCTCTTTTAAGTTCGGTAAGTCTTTCCTTTAATTTCGTTTAAATTTCGAGGACGAGATTCCAATTAGTTGGAAAGACTGTAACGACCCTAAAAGTGTAACTCGTGCCACGTGTCAATACAGGTGATATGTGGGCCCACGCCGTGGTACAATCATCAATTCTCGGATATCGACGCCGAGGTATGTTAGTTTTGTATGATGTTTGTATTATATTATATTTCATTTGTGCAATTTTAAGTTTTAACGGGCAATGTGTACGAGAGTTGGTAGTTCGGGGGGCAAACTTAATTAAAAACACTGATAAAATAGAAATTCAAACTTACCGAAATGATTGGTACACAATTCGACCAAGTGCGCAAGACGCGCGTAGTGCAGCGCGGGTTGAGTCCGGATTGCACAAAAGATGTGGTGGAGAGACTAGAGTGAAGGGCAAGTCAACTAAGTCACCCAATTGAGTTATCAAAGTTGGTAGGTGAAATTGTGAAAAGACCAAAGGGCAATAAAATTGTGAAGGGTATGGATAAGGGTGAGGGGTATTTTGGTCATTTGACCAAAATACCTAAATATCAATACACCACCATCACACATTCTCCATTTCGAAAAAAAAAATTGGAGAAGAAGAGGAATCGACCAAAAGGAGAGACCAAGGAGAGGAGAGCGACGATTCGCGGAGAGCGTGGGCGCGACGTCGAGGCCAGATCCAGGTAAGAAGTTATTGATTTCGTTGTTGGTGTGTCGTAGTTGTTTATGAGATTTGTTGTCGAGGTTGTTATTGAGAGGATGGTGGATTTAAATGGTGAAAATGGTGGTGATGATGATAGTGAACTGAGTGTTGATTGTTATTGTGTTGTTGTTGTGATGTATCAAAAAAAAAAAAAAATTATGCTACTTGCTGGAACGCTTGCTGTCCCAGCAAGCAACAACAGATGAGGAAGATGAAAAGAGAACCGGGCTGGGTCAAAATGACCCGACTCGATTTGGGTTAGACCGGGTCTGACCCGGGTTGACCGGGTCAAACTGGGTTTGACCCGGGTGGACCAGGTCCGACCTGAGTGGACCGAGTTTCACCCGGTCAAACCCAGTTTGACCGGTCAGGCCGGTCCTGACCCAACCCAGTCAGGTCGGGTCAGACCCGACCCGCAACCCACCCACCTATTATTTTATTAATAAAAATTATTTTTTTCAATTAAATATATTAAAATTGATTTTAATTGAAATAAATTCCAGAAAAATAAAAAAAATTCGGGAAAAATTCTAGTAAATTATAGAAAATCATATTTTCATCAAATAAAGAGAAATTTGAAAATTTCTAAGAAAAATGAAATATTCGGGATTTTGGCAAGACGTTATGTCGGGGTTTTTGCCTTGAAAAATATGAAATTTGGCAAAAATAGCTAGAAATTTGGAAAAACCATAGGAAATTAAGGAAATTGATATAAATTGCATTATCAGGATTATTGTATACACGGGGACCGTAAGGGGCGTATCAGAGTTCGTGTTAGCACGAATTAGCTTAGATCGAGTTAAGTAAACCAATGAGGAACACTATAGTTATTTCTTGAGCTTTGAATTATTTATTGATATTGTTTCAATACCTTTTTGATATTCCATTCACATGAGTTGTCCTAAGGCAAGTGTGTCAACTATGATCTTTACAGAATTCTGGGCTCGCGGTGTATTATACCGGGGTTTACGGCTGGGGATACGTGATTGGTTATAATGACACGATCGGGGTGAGAGTTCTCCACTAGATTGTTGGGGACTCTGCATTCGCTTAGGGGTCTTAGAGGAGATTCTGTCCTCGACTCCTAGCCTTTGAGGAGATTTTGTCCTCGGCTTAATGACCTTGATTGTTCGGGACCACTTGTGCCTTTCCGTTGTATTCTGGGACACTCAATTTCAATTGCTTATGTATTTATTCACAGTTTTTATATATTCATGCGCTCCCTGTCCTTTTCTTTCTATTGGCATGAATTGATTGTTCATTTATTAAATTTGAAATACTGTATTTATTGTGGTTCCTGCTTGGCGTTACTTACCTGGGCTCGTCACTCTTGTGTTTGACCGAGTGCAAATTTGCAGTCCGGCAAAGGAAAGGCCGTGCAGTTAGGCGATATACTTTGAGCGGTCTTCCTCTGCCGACATAGGTGACTTTTTGGTTGTATTAGTTACTTATATTGTTTTTTTTATACATGGGGTTATGGGTTGAGAGATTCTTGGATATTATGACTTCGATGATACTCTCTTTACTATACATGATATATATGATATACGGGGTTCCCACACCCTAGGTTTTTATCCTAACTTAGAGCTTTCTAAATTGATTGATTAGTTGAGATTAATTGCTTCCGCTTATTACTTTGATAACTCACTAATTAATTGACTTCACTTTCAAATGATTAACAAATGATTGAATGGTAAGGATAGACTCACTGGCCCCGCGCAACTCGGCGGGATTGGCTCGGTGGTTCGCGCGGGTCCAGGCCCGGCCGCGCCCGATTCTAGGATTGTGGAATTTGGGGCCGTCACAACAACCGAGAATTGGACTTTGTGTAACGACAAATGGGCTCTCGTATGACCTAAATTGACACATGGCACAAGTTAGAATTTATGGACGTTACAATTCGCACTATCACCATGAATAAACTTTTCGACTTAAGATCATTGTTGTCAACTTGGTCTTGATCTTTTCTACTTGCCTACAATAAAAACAAACTAAGATAAATACCAATTATTAAAAAATCAAATATAGGACACCAACGAAGTTTTTTTTTGAGAAAAGGACAACAATAAAGTTACATACTTTCTAGATGTCCAAAACTTGAAAAGAAAACACGGTAATCACATCTACATCATCGATTTATCATATAAATAATAAATTGTACTTGACTATATATCAAAAGTTGACTTAAATATGTGAAGGCAAACACCTCAGCACCTTTACATATTTGTACATAAAAGATGACAGACTTAAAACCATGTCTACCAAGTGTGAAAGACTTTTTGACAAATTACTTTAAATACTTTAGATTAATCATGATATCCTTAATTTAATATGACAAGATTCATGCTATACTTTCTAGTTCTATAAATAAATAACTTGAGAAAATATTTTAAGGAAATGATATATAAGAAAAACTTACCATTAAGATCAAAGAAGATTTGCTTATAATATTGCAAGTGTTTCAACTGAACATAGTAACCCAAAATATGGTGCGAGATGGTTCAACAAACATCAACTCCCTACAAATAAATATAAGTTCATCACTATTATGATGATGATGCTTACAATAGGCAAAATAAACTTATAAAAACTATTTTTAGTATACAAATTAACATGCTCATTTTTTTTCAACAATAAGCACGACAAGATAACAAGATAACCACAAAACTCAAATAGGTAAACAATGGACAAAAAACAACTATCATGATGATATTGGTCAAGTGAAATAAGTAACAAATATATAAGACAACAATCATCATAATAAGAGTTAACTTTATATAAAGGTATCACAAAGTTTTTTTTTCCTTACACTTTTGTCACAAATGTTTATTTTTTTTTTAAATGCTCTCAAAACTTTTCAAAAATTTTACGCATGGTCATTCAATTTCATATATTCATTTTCTGTTAACTAAATGTTAAGTAATGCTGACCTGCATTGGCATGACAATAACGTGGCTTGGACAGTAAATTTTTACTCAATTTTTCTTTAAAAAAAATAATTGTACTCAATTTTTCTTTAAGAAAATAAAATTTCCCTATTTTTTAAAACAATTTTTAAAATTATTTTTTTTGTTTGAATTCACAAATAACAATTCTAGAAAGACTGAATAATAAATCATCAACAATAGGTGTGAGGTTTTACTAAAAGCCTCGGTACGTTAAAATTACTTTTTAAAATTAAAAAAAAGAAAAATAATCAGATAACCCATTGGACCCCGTGCAATACATTTTGAGACACACACACATCGATACACCTCAAGATGTGTGAGGAGATATGTGTGTAATTGTCGAGGAATATCACACGACTCATGATTAGGTCGCTATCAATGATGTGGAGCTAGCTAACATGGCTAAGACATCAATTTTACTCATTTTTTTAAAAAATAAATAAATTAACTCTATTTTCTTAAGCAACTGTTAAATCTTTTTTTTTTTTAAATTATAAAAAAAGAAAAATAATCAGATAACCAAATTTGGGTACTGATGCAGTGAGGAGCCGTGTGATGCACCTCGAGACACGCACACACATCTCCACAAACCTCGAGATGTGTGGAGATATGTGTGCACGTGTGTCGAGGTGTATCACACGAATCCTCACTGCATTAATACCCAAATTGGGTTATCTAATTTTTTTTTTTTAATTTTAGAATTTTTTTTTTAAATTTGGTTAAAATATAGAGTAAATTTAATTTTTTTTAAACAAAAACTGAGTAAATTAATGTCCTAGTCACGTTAGTGCTATATCATTACCGTGTTAGTGCCTTATCAACATTATTTAATGGATAGTTAACAAAAAATGGATGAAATTAATGACCATGAAAACTTTGAAAAGTTTAGTGAACATTTCGAAAAAAAAAAGAAGGAAGTTTTGTGACCAATACACCAGTTCATCAGGCTAGGTGCCCACTCGGCCTGGCTCGAGCCCGGCTTGGAGTTCGGGCTTGGGTCACTAAATCATAAGGAAGCTCGGCCTGAGCCCAAGCATGCAAAAGCCCCATCAATTAATGAACGGGCTTGGGTTTATACATTAAGCTCAAGGTCGGCCCCGCAGTTAACAACAACAAAAGCTGCAAAAAAGACAACAGCAATACTACTGGAAAGTACGGTTTCAATATTACCCATACGTAATCCCTTGTATAGACGTTGGGGTGGATGGACACTAAGATGGAATAGACCCGCTAATATGCCCAAGGTCCCGCTGCAATATGATGAGAGGCTATTCCTCCCGGAACAAAAGGGTCAAAACCCTCTACGCCCCACGCAGGATTTACAGGTTGTACCTTTCCAGTTAGTCCATAAGGATCAGACACCCATATTCCAGGACCATACAAGCCTGTTACATGAAATGCGCCAAACCCAAAGCAAGCTACTCCAAACTCTCTAGTAGATGTAAAACTCCTAACCACTACTCCAACTTTAACTTGTTTGTAATTATAAATATTTATTAAATATATATAGTTTATACAAATTTTTAGCAACCAAGACTTGCCCCCACAATGAGCTGGTTTGAGCCCGTCACATTCAAAATCGGGCAAGAACTTGAAAAAAAAAGCCCGCTTAGACTCGGCCTGAGCCTGTCCAGGCCCTCCTGTTCCATTAGTCTAGTGCTAAAGTGTAAAAACCATAAAGTTTTTGTAACCACGAGTGAAATTGGCCCCATCTTGAGATGGATGGATTTAAATAAAGAGCATGTATTATGTAATTATCACTTGCGTATTGCTTCACTACGTAATTTGTAGATACCGTTGGATACGCATTACGATGTCTGTTACGTTTCACCCTCAATGAATTGACGAATAATCTTACAGTGAATAGTGTCAGTCAATATTTGTGTCGCATGCATGCTGTCAAGAGCGGACAAAGCGTGATCTGTTTGGTACGGTGTGAACCAAAAAGAGTTTTTCAAGCCAGTCGCTGTTGTCCGCTCTTCACGGGCTCGGCTAGTTTCAAAAAGCATGTTTTTGGAAAGCAAAAGAAATTTAATCAAATGCCAATGGATCACATGATTCTAGGTTTCTAGCCATCTACTGTGGATCTGTGACCCTCTCTAAAGCAACAATTGGCTTGCACGATCTATTACTCGATCTATTACTCTCTCTCTCTCTCTCTCTCTCTCTCTCTCTCTATTATTCTCTCTCTTTATTTTTTTTAAGAAAAATAAAATAAATTGGTCTAAATCATCTAATTACTTCAAATTTGTCGCGAGACGTGCACTATATAAGTGAAAAGTTCTCAACGTTGGTGTTTTTATTCTTAAAATTTGAAATTGAGTCACTAGCTAAGAAACAACAACTACTTTCAATTTTGTCAACCAACCGTTAATTTCTCCTTGTCTTTAGTGGACTCGAACTCGAGTCACTAGTTAAAGGACAACAACTTGCCTCCAATTGTGCCAACCAATGGTTGGTAAAGTAAGTTTATTCAACATATATATTGTGGCCTTGTTTGATTCAGAGAGAAGTTGAAGGAAGTGAGATAACTTCTAGAGAAATTTCAACTCACTTTGTTTGGTTGAATATTTTCAAAAAACATTTCTAAAAGTTTGACCCTAACTTCTTCCACATAGGGGAAGATAACTCACTTAGGGGGGTGAGTGAGTTATCTTCGTGAGGGGGAATTGTCACTTTTAACCTCATTTAATGTTCTCTCTACCTTTATTCCTTACAATCTTTCTCTAAAAAATAATGAAAAGGGCATTTATGTCAATTATATTATTTTATTGCTTTTAAAATATGAAACTTCTAGAAAGTTTAAAGTTGAACCAAATATGAAAAGTACAACTTCTTTAGTGGTTAACTTCTCCGAAAATTAAACTTCTTTAAAAAAGAACTTCTTTGGAAGAAAAATGAACTAAACGAGACGTGTATACATATCACGGACCATGCAAAGCCCATTTGTAAAAATGAAAAAGCCCAGGCAGTAGGACGTGCAATGGGCTAAGTTATAATTTGTGCCCAACATAAAATAGAAAGGCCTTGAAAAAAACATAAAATAGAAAGGGAGCTCAATTTAAATGGTACAGACCTCCCTCGCTATCCTCTTACCTTTCTCTATTGATGGCTTTTACCGAAGAAGGTTGTCTCAAAGCAGAGGCATATTGGGCCCAGACATTACCAATTATATATATATGATGGCACGATCGAATTGGGACAAGAAAATCAACATTTGGTTCACACAACTAGGCGCGAATTGTTATCCCTTAATTAGTGACTTGTGTTCGAGTCTTGGAAATAAAAACACTAATATTGAGAGTCTCCCTCAAAAAAATAAAAACTAAAAAATAAAAAAATATTGAGAGTCTCCTTCACTTATACAGTGCACGACTTAAAGCGAACTGCCTGGAGAAGTCGGATAGTCCAGTTACCTGATCGATAGTTTTGACAAAAAAAAAAAAAGAATTGGGAGAAGAAATAATAATACTCGATCCCTGAAATGAATGAAGGAAAATGTTAGGGCGACATGAGATGTGTGTGCATGCTAATTAACATTTAAGAATATCAAGGACTCCCACTGTGTAGCAAAGGCGTATATGTAGCAGAAGTATATGTTACCCAATCACTGTCCACTAAGTTTTTCATTGTTATATATAATACAACCCCTACAAAATAAAATTAAAAAATTTCAAATTTTCCCTTACATTAAACGTCTTTATCATATCCTTATTCAAACCATCCTTCTCAACTCCCCTCACTTATATTTTCCATGCACCCATCTCCCTCAACCATCGGCAAGTACCTTAAAGCCCTTCCCTAACTCGGGCAACACTAAAACTAGTACGGTGGTCAGTTATTCCTTCAATATCCTGAACGTCTGTTTATAGTCATTGGTCTTCTAAAATCTAACCTCATTCTTCGTCAATTGCGTCATAGGTGCCACTGTTGGGAAATGTGCCCTAGGTCAATCCATTAATAGTCTTTATGAATACATTTTAGTTGATAAAATAGATGATTTCATTTGCTGTTTATTATAATTGATTTGCATGTTTACATTATAATAAGATCCATGGGTATTTACAGAAATATCCTAAATGTCCCTAGTCGATTATTATACTGGGAACTATATGAATTAAGACTAGTGTGAGTCTTGATTGATGATCATACGATGATCATACATATAGGAATACGAATCAAGATCATGAGTACTTGTTAGGGAACAAAGTACTGGACCGACCCGCTATGAGAACATCACATGGATTAAGTCATAGTTGTTTCTCGTGATATGTATATTATTCAGTCTTCTGACTTGAGATTACCAGAGACTTCAACATTAGGAATACAGTGATTTGACGTAATCAAACGTTGTCCTTAACCAGACGATTATAAAGGTTGTGATTGGTTACTGTGTGAATAATGTGGTGAAGTTGTGTAATCGAGATAGTATTTGTCCCTCTCATATAGAGAGAGATATCCAGTGGATCCCTCGATGTGTTAGACTGTTAAAAGGCCTAGTCTAAGTGAATTGATATTGATCAATGTCACTTGGATTTTTTAGTCTACCTAGAGATCGAGACTAGTACGATTGAACATGTTGGATGATAATTCCATGCCTTATGTTTGATCAAAAGGATATCGTGTGACAAAAGGATGTTATATACACTATTGATTAGGTTGTATCGATTTGATATTCGTACAACTTGGGTAGTCATAATGTCTTGCTAGAGGCCGCTTATGACTTGTATACCAAAATATGTTTTGGTACACTGCCAATGTTGTATGAGCCTATTGGGTCGCACACTAAGAATGGTTTTGCGAGATTTTAAAATAGTTCGGAAGAATGAATTTTATATGATAAAATTCATGACAGAAACGTCCTTGTAGTGTATTACACTTATACCTCTTTAAGTAAGGGTATATGTGTAATTTACTTAACCGTCTATATACAAGGGTTGTATAAATAGATGCTTTGAGTTAGAAAACACTAACGAAATATTTAAAAAGGGCCGAAACTCTATTTTCGTTTTAAGAAATGACTTAAGGTTTTGGTATACTCTGGATCGTTTTGGAGAGAAACAAAAAGGTTTGGTATTCTCTCGAAGCTAGCCGTACGTGTGTGAACTGCTGGTAGAGGGCGTTCGTCGTTGGCAGCGCCTTAGAGATCGATTAACCTTCAGAAAGGTACATTGCGACTGAGGTATGATTAAGTTTTCATAGTTTAAACGTGTTTTAATGGAATCAAATTCGGATCTTGTTGGGGGTTTTTCTCAAAATAGTTTTAAAATCTCCGCTGCGCATGAACCCCAAATTACCAACAGCCACAATCTTCGAGAAGTTTTGTACAAAGCGTCGATAATAACCTGCCAAGCCTAGAAAACTGTGAATATCTAACGTTGATCTCGGTGTAGGCCAATCACTAATCGCCTTAACCTTAACGGGGTCCACTGACACTCCGTCGGGCTCAACAATGTGACCTAGAAATCCTACTTCTGTCAGCCAAAACTCACATTTACTGAACTTAGTGAACAATCTACGCTCCATTAGTGTTTGCAAAATCATCCTGAGGTGCTTCTCGTGCTCATCTCGAGTCCTAGAATAGTTCAAGATGTCTTCAATGAACACAATGATGAATTTGTCCAAGTATAGTCTCAACACTCGATGCATCAAATCCATGAACATCGCTCGGGCGTTAGTTAGCCCAAACGACATGACTGTGAATTGGTAGTGCCCATATCGAGTGTGAAATGCAGTATTCTCCGTGTCCTCTACTCTAATCCTAAGCTGATGGTACCCAGATCTCGTATCAATCTTCGAGAACCACTATGCTCCTACCAGCTAGTCGAACGAGTTGTCAATGCGAGGAAGTGAATACTTGTTCGTCACCGTCGCCTTGTTCAATTATCAATAGTCAATACACAATCTCATATTGTCATATTTCTTCTTAACAAACAACATCGGCGTGCCCAAGGTGACATACTCGGGCGAATAAAGCCCAACTCTAACAACTCGTAAGCTGTCCTCTCAGTTCCTCTAGCTTTCTCGGAGCCATACGGTACGGTGAAATCGAATTAGGTTTAGTCCCCGATACCAAATTAATAATGAAATCGATCTCCCCAGGTGGTGGTAAACCTGGTAGCTCTGCTAGGAAGACGTTGGGAAACTCACATACCACTGGCAACTCCTCCAACTTAGTATCCACTCTGCTCATCGTACTCAACACGCCAACGAATGTCTCTACATCTACGCTAGTGGCGACTCCACCCTTGGTGATTGGTAAACTAGTTGGGGTCCCCTAAAAACTAAATTTCGGATGCCCAATAATCTGAAATGTGATCCTCTTGTCGAAGTAGTGAATCTATGCATGATAAGCACCCAACCAATCCATGCCAGTAGTGCATTAAACTTTAAGAACTCCAACACTCTCAGGTCTACAGGTAGAACACGATCCCCTATCTTTACCTAACAATCAACACACAAAAATTTTGGGTAAATCTTGTCTCCAACAGCCATGCTAAGGATCAAGGGTCTAATCTAGTGGGTCTCAATCCTAACTCATCAATCATACGACCCGAAATAAAAGAAATTGTAGAACCAGAGTCAAACATAGTATACATAAAATGACTGCAAATGTAAACCATACCTTCAATCAAGTTCCGTGTTGTCGTCAGATCTGGTGCCGCAAAAGCATGAACCTATTCCCGGCCCTGTGGCTGCCTTCGGCCAAGTCGTGGGCACGCACTGACAAAATGGCCTAACTGTTCGCACTTAAAGCATGCTCCCCTTTGAGATCCTAAACAAGATGGGTTGCGTTGTCCTCGTCTCTATGCCTGACCGGAACTGTGTCCCTGGCCCTAGTCACGACTTTGTCCCTGCCTATGCCTCTGCTCTTGATCGCTGCCTTTGCTATCAGCTCGTTGATACTATTGTCTTTGCTAGCTTGATTGTGCCAGCTGTGGCGATATACTAGCATTACTCCGTACTAGAGCAGATAGTACTAATGTTGTGGTAGGAAGAAATGCTACAGATCCAACATTCTGAGCTCGGTCTCCCTACGGCCAAAATTTGAATCTCTTCATCTTTCTGTCACCTCCCAAGAATCTTCCCAACTATGAAGGAGTTGATAATGTAACAGGTGCCCCGGTATGTGTGCTAACAAAACCCTCATTGGTCATGGCTCTCTTGTAAGCCACCTGCAATGTCCTTGGAGCTGTCGTCAGTACTACGGAACTAATAGGGTCAAGTAAATCATGCATGAAGTAATACGCCTGATCGGCATCAGTGTCGGTTGCACCTCCGGCATACTCCATCAGACGCATATATCGGTCCATGTATTGCATCACTGACTCGTCAGTCCTCTGTCGGATGGTCTGAAACTCGGTCCTCTTCAGGTTACAGACCGTGGGAGGAATGTATTTTCGCTCAAACCTCTCTTTGAACTTAGCCCAGTATTTTCCCCTTCGTGGCCACCGTAGTGCACCACCAAATGTCGACCTCTCCGAACAATGAGGCGGATGATATGCTTGGCTGCATGTGGGTCAGTGTGGCCAGTACGTCATGTATCTTTTCATGGTTCCTCATAAATAACTCTGCTTCCTCGAAATCCATACCTCCGTGGAACTTCTTCGGTTGATGTCGCTAAAACTCGTGAGTGTGTCTCGCTTCGACCGTAGCCCTACTACTTGTAGTAGTCAATGTACTAGGTGTAGCCACAACCAGTGCATCCAGCGTCGGTGGTACAATATCTGCCTGGACCTAAATCCTCTCCGCTATCGCGGGCTCAGTCTGTGCTATGGGAGCTGTTGGTGCTTCCTGCACCATTGGCGCACTACCTGTCTACGTCTCTGGCACTGCTGACATCGATGGGGACTGTCTTGCCTATTTCCTCAGGAGTAGGAGTATCTCCTGGAGCTGTTGGCCATGGGAAATGACCAACTGGGACATCTCATCAAGCTTCTCATGTACATCTCCCGTACCACTTTCGATGGTCTCAGGTAGATCAACCATCGCAATCTAAAAAGAGAGCGAGTACTCGATTCAGGACATAACCATCGATATTGGTAATATAACAAATCAAATAGCTCGTATAGTCAAATTTTAATTTCCCCATCTCTCCTTACTTCCCATCTAAGACTTAAGTCAGGTTCCTAGGGTTCCACTATAAGTTCAACCATTGTCCTAACTTCAGTTACCTTGTGTCTTAATGGATTTTGTTTTCAATTACGAGCCAACTTTACACTTTGATACCAACTGCGAATGCTCCAGTTCCACAATCCTAAACTTGGTCATGCCCGGCTTAGACTTACGTGGCCCCGAGCTAATCTCGTTGAGTCACACAAGCCTAGTCAGCTTTTCCTTGCTATATACCATTTGTTAAGTAATTAAAAGTGAAGTTAATCAATTAATGAGTTATCTTAGATATAGTGGAAGCAATTAAATCTCAAACTAATTAATAAACCTCAAGGTACACAAGTCAAGACAACCTAGGGTGTGGAAACGCCACAAATGTATATCATCCATAACAAATTAGAGGAGAGTGTCAATAAGACATACATACCCAAGATCTCTCAAAACTCTCCCATACCCCATGTTCAAAACGAAATGTAAATAATACACCTAGTCACATAAATCAGCAAGGAAGAGTCGTTCCATACCATCAGATTAAATCCCTTATCAATGTAGTCTTTCCCTTACTGGACTATGGATTTGCACTCAGTCAAACACAAGAATGACGAGCCAAGTAAGTAATGCTAAGCAGGAACAATAAATACAACATTTCGAAATAAATAAAACAGTTATCATTCATGTAGATAGAAAGAAAGGATAGGGAGCGCATGAATATATAAATACTGTAAATAAGTGAATGAGCAATCGATAGATGAGTGTCCATGAATCAAATTAGAGAGGCTCAAGTAGTCCCAACTAATAAAGTCATGGAGTCGAGGGATACCCTATAAGACTCAGACCCGAGGACATCATCTAAGACTCCACGCGGGTGCAGAGTCCCTAACAATCTAGTGGTAAACTCTCACCCGTATAGAACCAAAACCAAATCGTGCATCCCCCGGCCGTAAACCCCTGGCATGTTAACTCAGAAGGCACGGATATCTCGTCAGGATCACGCTGACTCATTTGCCCTCGACAACTCAAAATAATGGAATCCCAAAAATAGATATTGAACGACAACAATAATAAATTTAAAGCTCAAGAAATAACTGTAAAGTTCCTTACTAATTTACTTACCTGTGTCCAAGTTATTCACACACTCAACGCTCTGACTCGCTTCCTACGAAATCCCCGTGCAACCACTAACCACTGATTATACATTTATCATAATATTCCATTAATTTTACCCAATTTTTTATGTTTATTTCATTGATGTATTCGGGTCATTTTCCCCGACATTGGGTCATATTTGGACTCGTTAAGATACCCAAGAGATCCTTGAGCTTTCCGAAACTTCTTGTGACTTACCCATGGGAAGCTGCCCCAAACGTCGTGGTGGCACCGTGGGGATTTCCCCTAGCGGTGCCCCTACGGAGTGGGGGGCAGGGGCTCATTGTCCCCAACGCTTCGCTGGTCCCATAGCGTCAGATGCAGCGTCGCGCCCAGTGTGCGTTGTCAGGGGTTTTCACATCCCCGCCTTGTGTCGCCGTGACTCGGGCCTATCCCAACCTTGTTGGGACCTCGCTACCCATCCAAAAACACCTTCTAAACGTAATGAAGCGTTCATAAACAATCGACAAAAACCTAAAACGAAGATCATTTTGAAAATCCTCGAAAATTCAACAAAAGTCCGAAACTCCTCCAAATCGAACACAGTATTCACAAAACACGTCTTGATCGTCATGAGGATCACCAATACGTCAAAAGTTTCAATCAAACTCGAAGTTCCGACGTGGTGTCCGAAGTTGTCGCGACGAACGCAGCCGAAACCAATACCAAAACGTAGGAAATGACGAGGAGATTAAGAATCTTACCTCGGATTGGCTAGTAACGCTGTCTCTGGCATCGCTCCGGCCACCACACACCAACCCTTCAAGTTTTCTAGGAGAGGAAGTTTGAGAAGATGTGAGAAAAGTGAAATGAAGAGAGAGAAAAAAGGTGTTGGGGTTTATATAACCACCTCCATCATCCACTTGCACATACGTGTCTCGAGATGCATCCAACAATCCTCCTTTAAGATGTCCCACCAACTTTAATACCCCATGTGTGACTCCAATGGGTGACTTGTGCATCACACTTGGCTATTTCCAACTCAGCCTTAGTGTTCCTGGACCCGAACCGCACCCGACTCGCACGTCGTGCGCTCTTGGTCGTAACCACGTACTAACCATGCTTATAATTTTATAAATGTGTGTTTTGTCAGTGTTTTTAATTAAGTTTTGTCCCCCGGACTGCTAGACGTCGTCTTGTAATACCAACGCTCGCACGCAAACGTCCTCACACGTTTGGGACATTAGAATTTTATTAAGGATATACAATATAATACAAACACCAAACAAAACTAACATACCTCGGTGTCAACGACCGAGAATTTGATGAATGTATCACGGCGGAGGGCCCACGTACAACCTAGATTGACATGTGGCACGGTTTAAAATTTTATGGTTGTTACAATTGGTTCATCCTCGGTGTTTGATGCAGAGTTATGGGGAGCATTGCTAGCACTGCAAACAACTTGGAATATGGGGCGTCGAAAGGTGATTCTCGAGATGGATAACTTGGGGGTTGTGCATAGCATCTTGAGCAGGAAGGTTGTACGAAATCAACACTAGAACGTTTTGTCTATAATCCTGCAATTATTCGATCGTGAATTGGATGTTCAATAGTCTCACCAAGAAGGTAATAGGGCAACTAATTGGTTGGCTACTCATGCGAGGAGTTTTAATCCGGGTTATACTATGTTAATTTCCATTCCTTTTAGTCTCACTTCCATACTAATGGAAGATGTAAGAGGGGTGTCCTTTCCCCTTTTTGCTGAATTAATTAATAAAAGGCGTATAACCTCCCTTAAAAAAAGAATTAAATGTGGGCAAAGATGTAATTTAGGCTCACAATTAGTGTTTTCTTAATTTGTATTTTGAGCAAAAAGTTTTATAGTATTTTTGACCGGAGAGAGTATACATACATGCGTCTCGAGATTCATTTTTGACGATTTCGTTCGCTTTGAGCATCTGACATTCTCTCATTATTTCCTCAAGGAGAATTGCTAGACAATTGAAAGTCACACCCCAACACACATTAACTCACAAGATCTGTCCGTGTGCACCTCAGGGATGCGGACACACGGATCCTAATGCATAAGACGTGGGTCTAGGCCATGTAGACGACTCATGTAGGTTAATGTGTGTTGAAGTGTGACTTATTCATTGTCATTCTAGTATTTTCCTTCCAAAAGATATACTACAATTAATCAATTAATTAATTCCTATGTACAAGTCAATGTTGGCGAAACAACCTAAGTCGACCTGAAAACGCGTATTATTAAAGGAAAATGTCATTGAAGTCCCGTAGATCAGTATGGATAGATTCCAAGAGAAATTTCCAAGATATAGATGGTCGTCCTTGGAGAAGACTTGGCGAAGAGATGGTCGAGGAAACCGAAATAATTTTTGATGGCGACGTGTTTGTCCTGGACGTGTAGAACTAGAAAGAGAACTCAATTAATTATATATTGACTCAAGAAAACAAAAGTTAGTAGGTTTAATATTTTTAGTCTTGACTCTTTTAGGCGTGGAAGACTTATTCGTGCATACTTTTCCCAATTAGCCCCTCCATAATTTTTCTTCGAAACTGCAATCGAGTAACATTTTTGTTAAGAAACCAATTATAAAAGTTTTTTTTTTTTTCCATTATTTAGTTAAATTATTTGCATCAACTCAACAAAATTCAAGAATTATATTAATATACAATAATTGTCAATGGTTGAATGGACCACTCCATTAATATTTAATATCTAAAACGTACACATATGCTAAAAAGCATGCGTGCTTAGGTACACATAAATTGATGCATCAAACTTTTTATTTGTTTGTTTTTAAAAGTACATAATTTTTTTTTCTACATAAAAAAAGGGCAAGCAATTAAATAAAGGTCATATTTTTTGCCACTTAATATGCCGTCTTCATATTGTATAATAGTAATAAATAGTAATAAAACAAACGACCTCTTGTGAATTATATAAAAAACGAACTTTTTTCATACAACCATACTCTTAATTATCAATATTGATTCTTCCATATCTTCATCATCTTCTACAAG
Source organism: Stephania japonica (assembly GCA_039657345.1). NCBI lineage: Eukaryota > Viridiplantae > Streptophyta > Magnoliopsida > Ranunculales > Menispermaceae > Stephania > Stephania japonica. The sequence continues at coordinate 10,084,260 of CM077564.1, read as the reverse complement.
CAAAAAAGAGGAGAAAAGCTAGTGATGGACAGAGAGCCAGAAGAGTTGCAGTTCTTAGGTTTGTTTGGCATCTACAAGGAAGCCTACAAGGTAATTCTCTCAAGTAAGAAGATCTTCTCTCAAATCACTTTGGTTCTCACCTTCCCTTTATCCTTCATTTTCTTAGCTCATCTTTACATCTCCGATATCCTATTCTCCAAAATCACCCAAGGTGAAGAAGCGCTAGAATACACTCGCGTCCATAGCCGTCTATACAATAGAATCACCTCTCAAATCTCATCGGAAATCGCCATTCTATGGCTCTTCAAAGCCGTTTATTTCGTATTCCTCCTCATCCTATCGTTGCTCTCAACCGCGGCCATCGTTTACACCATAGCATGTCTTTACACTGCCAAAGAGGTTACCTTCAAGAGGGTGATGAGCGTTGTCCCTAAAGTGTGGAAAAGACTCATCATCACCTTCTTATGGAACTTCTTGATCATGTTTGGCTACAACTTTGCAGCTATTGCAGTTTTAGTCATGTTTGCTGCCTTTTTAGGACATCAAGCCTTTGTGTTTGTTCTAGTCTTTATAATCATCCTCTATTTGATTGGATTTGTGTACATAAATGTTGTGTGGCAACTTGCGAGCGTCGTATCGGTGTTGGAAGACATGTATGGAATTCAAGCCATGAAGAAGAGTAAGGCCTTGATTAAGGGCAAGATGATGGTTGCTATTGCCGTATATCTCAAACTTCACCTATTTATTGTGGGGGTTGAACTAGTGTTTCAAAGGGCAGTTTTTTCTACTCGTGGCGGATCGCTAGGGCTCTTGAACAAGTTGAGTTACGGCGTGGTGTTTACGTCGCTGCTCGGGTTGTTGATTCTCTATGCTTTTGTTATCCAAACTGTTATCTACTTTGTTTGCAAGTCTTACCACCATGAGAGCATCGACAAGTCTTGCCTTTCGGATCACCTTGAATGTTATAGAGGAGACTATGTTCCTCTCAAGTCCAATGATCTTCAGTTAGAGCAGTATTATGCTTGATTTTGTATCCATGAGAGTTGCCAATTAGTAATCAAATGTCTATTGTATATCAATTTTAGTTTTCTCAATTAATAAGAACAAGTATTGATATAAATAATTAATTTCTACTAGTATGTTCTGATCGAATGTATTAATTGGATGGTTTGGATTACTAGTTTTAGCGAGTCAAAATCAATTTTCTTTAGATATATAGAATAATTCCAAACTAAATATATACTACTGCATGTCTAAAAAATTCCAAACTTTTAGTTTTGTCTCAATTTCAGCTCAATTTCAGGTAACTCGAAATGTAAAAAGATGAAAGGGTGTAATTGCAAATTTAAAAACCTAAATCAAACATAATAATGCATAATAAGATAGATGAATCATATAATATACTGTACATGTTTTCGAAAAGAAAAAAAAAAAAAAAAACTGTATATCTCAAGTTCTCAACTATTAACTATATTAAGTATATGCTCAATTCCTCCAACATATATTACAGCACCACTCATGTTCAACACTTGCATATCATCATCAATTCTCTGCTACTGCTCTAGAAGACCACTCCTGGAACTCCATAAGCTTAATCGTCATTAAATTTGGATTCCAGAAGACACCCATATATGAGAGACCTAATTATAACCGATTAATCTTCTAAAAAAAACCCAAAATGAGCACAAGGGTCGCAAAAGATGGATTGGGGTGCTAAACGATAGGCAGAGGATTTTCATTCATGTTTGTAAGCTAGATTCAATTTTAGGTGTTGATTTTTTGGTCAATTGATTTGTGGGTGTGGTCAACTTAATTATCAAATTTGCACTCACACCCTTATATCTTTTTTTTTTGAAGCCCTCTTTCATCTTTTTTTTTTTTTGGATAAACAGAGGCGACTCAGGCGATACTACTTTATTCATCTTTTTTATTTTAAGTTACCTTGAAAAATCGGTTGGGCTAAAAATGAGACAAAACTAAAAATTTAAGATTTTTAGACAATTTTTAGTTTGAAATTATTCTAACACAAAACTTAAAGTTAAATTATTTGAACTATTTACCATATAATATATAACTCTAGCTTTGAAGTGGTCATTTGATGTGGTAAAGTAACGACCAAGAAAGAAAATCGTTGATTGGTCGTTATTATTCTTTTTTTTTTGGCGGTGTGGTGACTTGTTATATAATTGATTGTAGTTATTTATTTACTTATTTTATTTGGCCGAGACATAAGGGGAGATACATGTCTAGTTATGGATCATTTTTGCTAACTTAATGGCGAGTTTTCTTACGTGTGGAGATAACTCCCTAGAGTTAACTCATAGTGTAAGTTCATATTTTATGTTTGATTCAACTAGCTATGAACTTACAGGAAAGTTGCAAATTTTAAAAATAGTAAAATGTGGAAATTAACATAAATACACTTTAAACATATTTTAAGATGAAAAAGAATAAATTTATAAGGGGTAGTTTTGTCAATATCCCATTTGTAAGATAATTTCTTTAGGGAGGTGGGGAAGATATCTCACACTCTCAAGTGTGACTTGGGAGATAACCTCGAAGAGAGTTGGATTTATAAAACCAACCAAACAAGATTAGTTCTAACTCCCCTCCAAGTTATCACGCACCCCCAACTCCAACTTCACCTCCAAACCAAACAAGGCCACAAAATGAATTATTGATTAGTTTGATGCATATATCGGTCCTTTTCCTTTAATTCAATATGATTTTGTCTCATAAGATTTTCCTAGCAAGGTTTTTAATTAGGCAATTCTAACAATATATTTTTCTTTATAGGCCTTTTACATTAAATCTTTTTTAATGACGCTTATATTATCTCAGTAATAAATTTTCATTGATCTAATTTAGGTCAAGTATGTGACGGCCCAAGTTCCACAACCCTAAAACTGGACCTCGCCCAGCCTAGACTTACGTAGACCCTGAGTTAACCCTTACACAGTCAACGCAAACCTAGTCAGCCTTACCTTACCTTTTACCGTTTATTTAACAATTTAAGCTGAGATTATTGATATTAGTGAGTTATTCAAAGATAAGTGGAAGCAATTACAATCTCTAACTAATATAACAATTTCAAGACATAAGTTAGGATCACCTAGAAATTTGGAAACCCAACAAATATATACATCATCACCAAATGTCATATCATAGGAGAGAATATCCTCATATAAAGCCCCAAGATCTCTTATTCGTAAAACCCAGTTTCAAAACATATATATATATATATATATATATATATATATATATAAACAGTAATACAAACCAAACCTACATTGAGTCCAAAGAAAGAATAGCTCCGTTATCAACAAAGCAAATCACCAAGCTAAGGAGCTTTCCCTTTGCTCGACTGTGAATCTGCACTCAATCAAACACAATAATGAGGAGTCCTAGGTAAGTAACGTCAAACAGGATGTTTACAGTATTACACACTAAATAACAGTCTATATTCATGCTGATAGAAAGAAAAGTACAGGGAATGCATGATTAAGTAAAGACCGAAAATAAAACTGAAAACAATTGATAATGAGTATTCAGAAATCAAAAGGAAATACGTAAGCAGTCCCGACTTAGTGAAAAGGTCATTTAAGTCGAGGAGAAACATCTATCAAACTCTTGCAGAGACAAGGAAATTCGCTATCTTAACTCGGAGTTTTAGGACGTGGCCAACTTACACCATCCTTAAATCCATGTGAATAGGAATTCTTCAGCAATCTAGTGAAGAAATTCCTACTTCGTATATAGGAACCAAAAGATCAACTCGCGAATATCAAGTTCCAAAAATAGTAAAGTGCATCCCAAGTTCCTAGCGCTAGGGTATGACCCCAAGTAATCCGTAATCTCAAGGATCACGCTGACTCATTTGCCTAGGACCACTCAAATAGAATAGAATTCTGAAACAAGACAGAGCAATAACAAAAGTAAATTAAGCTCAAGGAAATAACTGTAAATTTCCCCACTGGTTTACTTACCTGTGCCCAACGCTAACAAGCACTCACACGCTCGTAATTCGTCTTACAAATCCCCAGATATGCCTAGTACTGTCATATAACAACTGTTAACAAAAATCCAACATTTATCCCTCAGTTAACTCATTTTCATAATTTTGTTTATTTACTTAATTAGGTCAATTACTCGAGTATTGGTCTTCATTGGAACCCATTTAGATACTCGAGTGATCCCCAAAGTTTAAAAAATAAAAATAAAAATTGGTTTGCTGAATAGTGTCACGCCGTGACCAAAATACTCGGCAGTGTCATCTAAAGCGTGAAATCCAAATTCCTCTTTGTTTCAGACGTCGTGATCGAAGCTGTGGGGAAAAACTCTCTTGGCGTCCCTTGCGGCGCCAGTTCCTAAAATCGTACCCGAGGTTTTTCAACACCCCGGGTCACTTCGTCGTGTTCTAAAACTATCCCAAATTCATAAGGATGCTCTAATACCCCTTTACCAACATTAAGTTCGATCAAAACGACGGTCTATAACTCCAGCGTGGAAATTAACTCAAAAATCACGATAGTTCCCGAAAAATAAAAAATTCATACATACACCCAAAACAACCATATAGTTGTGATTCACACTGATCACTTAGTCTATAAGAACGTTCAAAATGCTTGAAAAACCAATTTCCAAATCGGTCACCCAAAAATACCACGACGAAAACCCTTAAAAGACCATTCAAAATGACGTACACCCCGCTAGGAATAGGGTGGTTACCTTGGTTTTCGAGTTTGGTCGCGTCTTGCTGTCGTTCTCGAAATCTCATCGAGAATGTTGCTCTCAATTCGTCAGTATGAACGAAGAAGAAACAATGAAGAGAAATAAATAAAAGCAAAACTTATATATATATATATATTTCATCTTCGCGTATTCACGTATCTCGAGACTGATTTGGTGCTATTTTATTTCTCCAACTCACTTAATCGCCATCTCTCTCACACTCAGCTGACATAAAAGGTGACACACTTTGCGACTTCATCATATGCACACACTTCCATACGCTTTCTCAAACCCTCGTTCGCATCATAACTCGCACAGTCGTGTGCCTATGACTACCAAGTCATCTAACACGTTATTCAACGTATAATTATTATATTTTAATGTATTTTGTCAGTATTTTATTCACATTTGTCCCCCAGACAACTAAATATCCGACCAAAGTTCGCCCGGATGCCCGAATATACATTTCCTCGAGTCGAACCCATTTTTTCGCGTCAATGCTCTTTCACTCAAACGCCCTCACACGTTTGGAACATTGGAATCTAATTTTGGGTACATAAATAATAATACAAACACCAACAAAACAAATAGCATGCCTCGGTGTCAACGATCGAGAATTGTTCACACGTATCCGACAAGAATCCACGCACAGCCTAAAATGACACGTGGCACGAGTTAGATTTTAGGATCATTACAGTTTTCCGAACTTATTAGAAAGTATTCCTCAAAATTAAATCAAATGAAAGAAAAGACTTACAACAATCAAAAGAGGTAAGGAAAGTACTCGCGCATATATGACTCGAGTTCCCACGTCAGTTCCTCATCCCTGTGGTGTTGCTATTGGACAAGAACTGATGGGACATCCTTGTTCCTCAAAACTTTCACCTTCCGATCCAAAATCTGGATAGGCTACTCATTGTATATGATATCCTCCCTCAGATCTATTTGACTCAGATCCACCATCGTTCGTCTGCCCTCTTTTGACCTATAAAGTCAAAGCATCGACACATGAAACACAGGGTGAATTCTTGATAACTGAGATGGCAACTCCAAATCATAAATAACTCTGCCTATCCGCTTCCCAACACAAAATGGACCAATTAATCTCGGCACAAGCTTCCTTCTCATCTCAAACCTCTTATGATCCTTCATCGGAGATACCTTCAAATAAACATAGTCTCCGACCTAGTATTCTAACTCCCTTTGATACATATTGTAATATTTGTTTTGCTTGTCCTGCGCACCCTTCAACCTCAATCTGATCAGACGTATCTTCTCTGTATTATCCACTACAATTTTAGGCCCAATAATTGTCACATCTTCTGGTTCTGCCCAGCAAGATGGAGATCTGCACGGTCTCCCATACAATGCCTTAAATGGTGCCATGCCAATACTGGTTTGATAACTATTATTATAAGCAAACTCACACAAATGAAGATACTCCTCCCATGATCTCCCATATTCAAATACACACACCTTCAGCATATCCTCAAGAATCTAGATCAGTCTTTTAGATTGCCATCAGTCTATAGATGATAGGTTGTACTAAGATCCAACCGCGTACCGAATTATGCCTACATGCTCTACTAGATATGAGATGTAAACTGTGGTCCTCTGTTAGACACAATCGACAATGAAACTCCATGCAGTCGAACTATCACTCTCATACAAACTTGCCAACCTATCCACCCGATGTGTGGTTGAAATTGGTATGAAGTGCACATATTTCATTAACCTGTCCATAATCACGCAGGCAGATGCTATCATGCCCACGCTGAGATCGAGGAAAACCATTGACGAAATTCATAGCAATGTGTTCCAATTTCCACTTAGGAGCGAGAAGTGGTTGTAGTAACCCACCAGGTCTGCGATGTTCAGCCTTAACCCACTGGCAAATGTCACACCCTCTCACTTAATCAGAAACATCAGTTTTCATCCCAGGCCACCAAAATAGACGACACACATCTGCATACATCTTGGTCCTGCCCGGATGAATAGTATAACGTGAGCGGTGTGCTTCATAAAGTATCTCATCGTGTAGATCAACCACTGATGGAATCCACAGTCGCCCTTTGAATCTCAAGCATAAGTCTATCGACTGACTTCAATCTGGATGTTTTAGATTCTCAGTAAACTCTAAAAATCTTTCATACTGCTCATCCCTTTGCTGATTAAAAAGTACACATTGTCTAAAGACAGTCTAAGTCTTCATCTGCCCACAAATTAACACCCTGGTATCGATCGGAATATCAACAAAATACATCATCTCAACCACCTCGAGTAACCCATACTCGTGTTTCATATGGCAAATAACAATATCCGAGTCCACCCCTTTATGGCTCAATGCATCCGCAACAATGTTAGCCTTCCCCAGGTAATACTCTATAGAAAAATCATAATCCTTGAGGAACTCAAGCCAACATTTCTGTCTCATATTCAGGTCCTTATGAGTAAATAGATATTTCAATCTTATATGGTTAGTGAATAACACAAATCTCTCCCCATAGAGATAATGACGCCAAATTTTTAGTGAAAACACTACTGTCGCTAACTCCAAGTCATGTGTATGTAAATTCTTCTCGTGAACCTTAAGCTGTCTGGACGCATAAGCAATCACTCTATTGTCCTGCATCAATACACAACCCAAACCTACTTTAGAAGCATCGATGTTCACCTCAAAGCCCTTCCCTGACTCAGGTAACACTAAAATTGGTGCAGTAGTCAAACGTTCCTTCAAAGTCAAGAATGTCTGTTCACAATCATCGTTCCACTAAAAAAACACATCCTTCTTCATCAATTGCATCATAAAAGCCATAATCTTTGAGAAGTCTTTCACAAACGTCGATAATATCCTGCCAAGCCAAGAAAACTGCAGATATCTGACACTAATCTCGATATAGGCCAATCAATAACAAGTCCGACCTTAGTAGTGTCTACTAACCCCAACAATATGTCCTAGAAATCTAACTTTCGCAAGCCAAAATTCACACTTACTAAACTTGGCATACAATCTATGCTCCCTCAGTAGCTGCAAAATCGTCTTAAGGTGCTCCTCGTGATCCTCACGAGTTCTAGAATAAATCAGAATATCGCAAATAAACACTATGACGAATCTATCTAAATATGGTCTCAACACTCAATGAATCAAATCCATAAACATAGCTAGCGCATTAGTCGGTAAAAAAGGCATGAGTGTAAACTAATAATGCACATATCGAGTGTGAAAAACAATATCTCTCTATCTTCCTCTTTAAACCTCTGCTGATGATAACCAAATCTCAAATCTATCTTTGAGACCATTTTTTTTTCTGTCAACTGATCAAACAAGTCATCTATCTGAGGAAGTGGATATTTGTTCTTCACTGTCACCCGATTTAATTGCCTTTAATCAAACACAATCAAAGGCTACCATCCTTCTTCTTCACAAATAAGACCGGTGCTCCCCAAGGTGACATACTAGGGTAAATAAAACCCAACTCCAATATCTCATCCAGCTGTGATCTCAACTCCTCTAACCCTTTCAGAGCCATACAACATGGTGGAATGGATATTGATTTGGTACCCGAAACCAAATCGATAATGAAATCAATCTCTCTAGGCGGCAGCAATCCTGGTAGCCCCGACGGAAATACCTCAAGGAAATCACATACTACAGGTAACTCCTCCATCCTAGTCTCAACCTTCCCAGTCGTACCCAAAGTACTAGTAAAGGTCTCAACCTCACTGCTAGAAGCTACTCTGTAACGGCCTGTTATAATTTTATCTTGTTAATTAATCAATTTCAGAATACGACGCCAGCTCAGACGCCACGTGGACGCCGCGGATAGGCTAGGCATACCTCGAACCTAGGATACTGACTGTATACTGTTGTGAGTTCTTAAATTCTGTGATGCATTAATACTCCTTTATCATTATTAGTATGATATATTAGTCATCACAGGTGTGCATTTAAAATATACTTGTCGGGCGAGTAGTGAGCCGGGGTTTTAGTTCTACGAACGCGCCAACGCAAGGGTTGTAGCAATGAGGCCGGGCGTTGGGGTTTAATTTGATTTAAATTATTTAAACATGCTATGGTTGAGGATTTATTTAATTAAATGTAGATATATAACCTTCGGTTAAGCTAAAGAAATTAAATTGGGTACACTAAGCGTGGGACCGCCTCGGGAAGCGTGCCAGACATGGGGCACGGGGTGCCGAGTGGTCGGGGAATTGGTGTGACCATATTTACAAATTTATGAAATTTATTGATGACTAGAATAGGTGTTATAAATTAAATCAATTGGATTATAATAGAATCCTATAGTTTAAAATGAATAATCAGTACACCTAGGATTGTCATTGAGATGCACAACAAGGAAAATTCGAGATACATGGTGTCATGATAGGGTGTTCAAGAACTGTGTGACACAGGGTGATCAGTGGCTGACCAATTTACCTCGAGATGCGTGTGCACGTGAGATTTAAAACACACCTATATAAATACATCGATCGATCAAATACATGCAAATCCAATATTTTTCTCAAACAATCTGAGGGTTTTGTGAGAGAAATCGAAGTTTGGGAGGGACGAAATTAAGCTTGGAGAGGAGATTGAGCTTCACAACAACCGATCTAAGGTAATTTAACCTCATTTTTGTTGATTTCCATTAAAATGGATGTTGGAGTGAAATTTCAATTTCGAGAGATTTGATCACTGATTTTGATGAATTCAGTGTTATTGAAGTTGGTTTTGATGCTTTACATTGATTTGGTTCGAATTTGTGGAAAATTGAGGTGATTTGATAAATTTTGGGTTTATTTGCATGTATTTTAATCTGAGAATTTGGGGTTTGTTTTGGTGGATTTGTGGAGGAATTTTGAGGTTTTAGAGGTCTTCAATGGAGTGAGAGTGAAAAGGAATCGAGGGAGAGAAGAAGAGGCGAATATTGAAGGAAAAAAAAGAGATGGGTTTCGTCTCTGGAGGCACCCCCCCGAACCGGGCCGGATTGGCCTTGGGCCGGTCCAGGTGGGGCTCGCTGGAAAAAAAAAATAGTATATATATATATTATTTTCTGGAAAATAGGAAAAATAGTTGAAAAATATCAGAAAAATTTGTAAAAATTCTAGAAAAATATAGAAAATTTAGAAAAAGGTAGAAAAGTAGGTACGGGACTTTCCAGGTATTTTTGAAACCCCGACACAGTCCGGGAGAGGTACTACAATTGAAAAATTAAAAATATAATATAATATCATAAAATGATATGATATGTTTCCAAAAAGTATAAAACACTATAAATGGACTTCGGGGACTGGGAAACCATAGCTCAGACATCGGGGAGCTAGGTGGGCGTACTGACGGGTCCGGGAAGTCGGAGTGCGTATTTTCGGGTACGTAAAACCCAACTGAACACCGCTACTGCATTTACTTATTTATTTCCATTGAGTTTTATTTCCTTGAAAATCTGTGATTCAAATTCCTACTGGGACGGTTATAGTTCCGTCTATGTATCCACGGGTAGTTGAGGTCGCTGGCTAGGTGTAGCGCGTGATTTAGGACTCGGTAGATTGTATCCCGAGTTAGACTTCATTTCACGCGTTCAATTAGCCTACTAGGGCTAATGCCACTAGGATACAGTCGTAGGGTCGGAGGCATGGGCCACGACCAGGGCTCCTGGTCTTAGTACACACTTAGTGGCTGTGTTCACACCCATTTGTCTATCAATGTGTTAATATACATGCGATTAGCTTTGAGCAGTTGTCTGCATATTTTCCTTCATTCCGCATGTTTATTTACCACTACTTATTGGCTCTATTAATTATTTTCATTATTTATGCACGGTAGTTTTCCTTGGGATTTTACTTACTGGGCTCGCTATCTGCCTTTTTTGTGGTGGCTGAGCGCAGATCCTAGTACTAGCAGGGGCAAGGGGATCATCGGCGATTTCATCTGACTTGCCTACGCCGAGGCCTGCTGGTACGTGTGATGTCTATATTTTGATATTTTGTATTACCTTTTGAGTTGGGAAACTGGATACACACTTGTACTGGTATTCATACTGCTATAGTTGATCGCCTGTATGCACAATACAGCCGGGTTTTCCACTATAGGTTTGATCAGTAAAACTTATATATATATATATATATATATGAATGCATTTTGTTAAACTTTAAATTCTTCCGCTGTTAATTCCTTTAAAATGATAAATTAAGTGGCTTTAATGAATTACATGATAACTACCTAAAGTACGAAGGCATAGAGACACGTGGCAGAGACTTCAGGTGTTGAGGCAGGGAAGTAGCTGACCACGGGGCGACCCGAGAAATTTGGGGCCGCCACATACTCTGCCTCTGGTAATTGACAATCTAGTCAAAGTTCCCTAAAAACTAAACTCTGGATACTCTAGAATCTGAAAGACAACTCTCTTGCTGAAGTAATGGATCGGTGCATGATATGCACCCAACCAATCCATTCCCAACAATGCATCAAACTCCAGGAACTCCAACACTCTTAGGTCTGTAGGTAAGATATGACCCCTATCTCTACCGAACAACCTATACATACTAAGTTTGGATAAGTCTTGTCCCCAACAGCTGTGCTAAAGATCAAGGGACTTTCTAATCTAATAGGTCTCAAACCTTACAAATCAACCATGCAACCTAAAATAAATAACACCATCAAACCAGAATCAAACATAGTATGCATGAAATGATCACAAATATAAACTGTACCTTCAACAAGGCTACGTGTAGCAGTCTGGTCTGGTGTAGTAACAGTGTGAACTACCTCTCGGCTCTGCTGCGACTGTCGCCCAATCATTGACAAGAACTAATGAAATGAACCATCTGATCAGACTCAAAACAAGCTTCCCGAGAGCTTGCACTAGATGAAACGCCATGGTCCTGTCTTTGAGACTAACCAGAACTCTGACCCTGGTCAAATCTACCACTAGATCGCCCTTTCAGCTCCTGACCACCACCTCTGCCATCAGTCCTCTAATACTGCTATATCTGAGAACATGATGTTGATGTCTGTTGTGGTGTACTGACATAACTACGTACTAGAGCAGGTGACACAATAGTAGTAGAAAGTGAAGATGCAACAGAAGTTACACTCTGTGCTCATCATCCCTAGAACAACAGTCTCGATCTCTTCCCTCTCCTGTTACCTCCAGAATGACCTCTAGTCTAGACTGATGATGATGTGGCCTGAACTCCAACATGAATACCCATACAACCATTATTGGCCATCGCTCACTCATAGGCCTCCTGTAGAGTCTTTGAAGCTGTAATGACCACTACAGATCCAAAAGAAGCCACTAGACCATGAAAAAAATAGTACACCGAATTAACATTAGTGTCCGTTATGCCGTCTGCATACTCCATGAATCTCAGGTATTGACCCATAAACTGCATTACTGACTCGCCAACTGCCTGTTTAACATTACGTAATTAAGTCCTCTTCACATATCGGACTGTAGGAGGAATGTATTTCTCATTGAATCTCTCCTTAAACTCTGTCCTGTCCTTGGACTTACCCTTTGTAGCAACCATGCTACACCACCAAGCATTAGCCTCTTTAAACAGTAAAACTGATGATATGATAGGCCTCATATGCTCCGATATATCCAATACATCATGAATTTTGGTGTGACTCCACATGTATTTCTTTGTAGCCTCTAGATATATACCTCCATGAAATTTCTCTGGATGGTTTTACTAAAACTCACGAGCTTGTTTCGCCTCAGCAGTCGCCCTAATACCTTTATCCCCAGAAGTAGTAGACGTATACCCAGCCAGTATCTCTAAAGTATATGGTACAAAATCTGCATGAACCTGTGCCTCCCTAGTCACAGCAGGTCCTGTCTGCACTGTTGGTATTGCAGGTGTATCCTATACAGTAGGAGTAGTGCCAACCTGTGTATCCGGTACCGGTGTCGTAGAAGTAGGGGGTGAAGGTGTAGCCTGAGTCCTCAACAATTTGATGATCTCCTCCAACTGCTACCCATGTGATGAAACTAACTAAGACATCTTGTCCAGTCTCCCCTGAGCATTTCCAATACCACCATCACTGGTACTTTGTTGATCAATCATCGCAAACTGAAAAATATATCGAATACTTGATCAGACATAGTTATCGATAATAGTACATACAATACATCAAATAGCTCATAGTTCGATTTTAAGTTTTCCAACTCTTCTTAATTGCCAACTAAAACTTAAGTCAGGATCATAGAGTTCCATTATAAGTTTAACCATTGTCTTAACTTTTGTTGATTATATCTTAATGGATTGTAATTTGATCAAGAGTCAAGTTTTACAAACTTTTGCTCTGATAACCAATTGTGATGGCCCCAGTTCCACAACTCTAAAATTGGACCTTGCCTAACCTAGACTTACGTAGACCACGAGTTAACCCTCACACAGTCAACGCAAACCTACTCAGCATTACCTTACATTTTACCATTTAGTTAACAATTTAAGTTGAGATTATTAATATAAGTGAGTTATTCAAAGATAAGCAGAAGCAATTACAATCTCCAACTAATATAACAACCTCAAGACATAAGTTAGGATGATCTAGAAATTTGGAAACCCAACAAATATATACATCATCACCAAATGTCATATCACGGGAGAAAACATCCCCATATACAAGCCCCAAGATCCCTCATTCCCAAAACTCAGTTTCAAAACATATATACATATATAGTAATACAAACCAAACCTACATCGAGTCCAAAGAAAGTACAGCTCCACTATCCTCAAAGCAAATCACCAAGCTGAGGAGCTTTCCTGTGGTGGCCCCAATTTCCACATTGGTCCGCCACGGGAGGCCACGCGGGCCCACAACTGTTCACGTCACCATCAGTTGTGTCCCACGCCCAATTATCCTTTATCCACCAATTCTTATTAAGTTTGATTCAATTAATATCATATAACCTCAAGTTAGCAGCGGAAAATTAAATGATCAACATAAAGATTTTATCTTGTATATTATGAGCAAAAATGTCTAAGTGGAAACCATACCAAATATACATCATATACATCTCATCTGATTCCCAAAATATCAAAATGTACAACCTGTCTCTCAAACCCAAAGCCCTATATAAAACGAGTAACATAAACATACGTACGAGAAGGGCTAGCGCGGTCAATCAATATAATCCTCAAGTTTGCCCTTTCCCCGCTCGTACTAGGATCTGCACTCAGCCATCACAAAAAGACAGATGACGAGTCCAGAGTGAGTAATCCCAAGGAAATTCACCAAGTAATTACAGAAATAAAAGTACTGGAATTGAAAATACTATAATTTAAACATGCGGAACAAGCGAAATACAGACAACTGTAAAAAGGAACATCGCATGCATAAATATAGTGATGAAACAAAGTACGTGCACATAAAAATCAGACCAAGTCATACTTCGGGTTTTCTCCCCAGGCACCAACCGTAAACACACCAATGGGTTGGCCCTAACCCTCTAGGTGGTCGGCGTAGACCCACGACGCACCCACACTAGCCTACCATACCCGGGTAGCCTATTCACCGGTGTATGCCTAGACAAGTGCTATGACTTAGTGGACTCTATGGCCGTAACGAATAAGCACCAGGTGGGGAGTGATCTCAACACCGTAAAGACACCAGGTAGGAGTACACTCCACTACCGTAAAGTCACCAGGTGAGAGTACTCAGCCACCGTAAAGCAATAATGAAATGGAGTAAAGAATAAATGGAACGGAATTCAAATAAATCAAACAGTAAATACTTAAAGTGAAGTTCAATTGGGATACTACACACCTCAATTCGCACTCCTCGTCCCACAAGTTAAATTCCCCGGCTCGATTCCTTCAATCCCCGATAATACTCCCGGTCCGATTCCCGACTAAACCCAGACTCCAATTACTATTCCGAGACTCCTGGAATTCTTTTATGAGGGTTAATTATCAATTAATGGGTTCTTAATGTTAGTTTGACTCATTTTCTCATTTTCCAATTTTTGAGAGTCCAGTGAACAATTAGCGCGCTAATTAATCTCAATCACTGTTCATCATCTTCTTTACTCAGCGTGATTAGCGCGCTAATTTCTCCAATTAGCGCGCTAATTGCTCGCTGTCCAGAAAATTTCCAAATTAAGAGTTTGAACTCCAAATCCATAAAGTAAATTTCCATGCTTCCATAAAACATCAATGACCTTAATTACACCATTTAAACCTGAATTACCATAATCAAACACCAAAATCCACAATTTATGGAAATCACATTTTCAAACCCATTTCCCAAATTCCTCCAATCTCTCCCAAACTTGATCAAACATCACAACAATGGATTACCAAGCTTAAAATCTCACCCAAATACATAGTTAACACCTCAATATTTCGGATTTCACAAATCCCTAACCCACACTAAAAATCTCATAAAAATACAAGATTGATGTATCCATACCTCTTGATCTTATTGTAGGATGCCAAAATCACTTTCTTCACACCTTGTTGGCTGTTTTTCCTCCTCTTCTTCTCCTCCAACGATTCTCTCTTCTCCTCTTTCACTCTCTCAAAACCACACTTCCTCTCTCTCTCCCTTTTGATCGGTCAAGCATGGGTATATATACTTGGTTCCCATCAAGTGTGTGCACGAATCTCGAGAAATATCCAAGGGTTCTTGATCACCCTGTGTCGCTCCAACTCCATACACCTTATCTTGACACTAATGGCCCTGTTGTGCATCTCGAGAATCATCCAACTGTTATTGTTTTATTCAGCTCAACTATATGACTTATTGATTTCCAATTGATTTAGCTTATAACAATTATCTACCCTATTCAATAAATTCTCAAAATTTATGAATAAACTCACCGTAGTTTCCTCGACTACCCAGACCCCGTGCCTCGTGTCCCGTGTCCGCACGCACCCCGAGGTCATTCCTCACTCGTCAATAGACTACATTAACATACATATTGTAATGGAATTAGCTAATTTGTACATTTCCATCACAATTTACCACAACAAGCATATAAAACGGACTGTATACCTAGTTCGCGTGTGCTCCAGTCTCGCTGTGGGACCCTCGACCGTCCTCGCTGGCATCCACATCTGCAATGACGTCATAATTAACGGCAATTTTAAATTTGGGCCGTTACATTTCCTTTGCTCGATTGTAGATCTACACTCAGTCAAATACAAGAATGACGAGTCCTAAGTAAGTAACGCCAAGCAGGATGTTTACAGTATTTCGCACTAAATATTAGTCTATATTCATGTTGATAGAAAGAAAAGTACGGGGAATGCATGAATAAGTAAAGACTGTAAATAAATCTAAAAGCAATCGATAATAAGTGCCCATGAATCAAAAGAAAAAACGTAAGTAGTCCCGACTTAGTGAAATAGTCGATTGAGTCAAGGAGAAACATTTATCAAAGTCTTGGAAAGCCAAGGAAATTCACCATCCCAACTCGGAGTTTTAGGACGTGGCCAACTCACACTACCCTAAAATCCATACGAATAGGAATTCTTCAGAATTCTAGTGAAGAAATTCCTACTCTGTATATAGGAACCAAAAGATCAGCTCGTGAATATTAAGCTCCCAAAATAGTAACGTGCATCCCAAGTTCTTGGCGTTAGCGAATGACCCCAGGTAACTCGTCCTCTCAAGGATCACAGTGACTCACTTGTCCTTTGACCACTCAAATAGAATATAATTTTGAAATAGGACAGAGCAATAATAAAAATAAATTAAGCTCAAAGAAATAATTGTAAATTTTCCCACTAATTCACGTACCCATGCGCAACGCTAACACACACTCACACGCTTGTAATTCGTCCTACGAACCCCTAGATTTGCTTAGTACTGTCCTATAACACCTGTTAACAAAAATCTAACACTTATCCCTCAGTTAACCCATTTTCGATAATTTTATTTATTGACTTAATTAAGTCAATTACTCAAGTATTGGTCCTTATTGGAACCCATTTAGATACCCGACTAATCCCTAAAGTTTTCGAAAAAAAAATGAAAAATTGGTCTGATGAATAGTGTCACACGTGATCGACGCCATGACCAAAATGCCCTGCAGCGTCATCTAAAGCATGAAATCCAAATTCCTCTCTATTTTATATATCGTGATCGACGTCGTGGGGAAAAACTCTCACGGAATCTCCCGTGGCAACAGTTCCTGAAATTGTTCTCGGGGTTTTTCGACACCCTGGGTTGCTTCACCGTGTTTCAAGCCTATCCCAAAGTCATATGGACACTCCAATACCCCTTAACAAGATTTAGTTCGATCAAAACGACGGTCTATAACTCCGATGTAGAAATTAACTCAAAAATCATGATAATTTCCAAAAAATACAAAATTTATCAAAACATCCAAAACAACCATATAGTTGTCATCCACACCGATCACTTAGTTCATAGGAATGTTCAAAATGCTTGAAAAACTAATTTCCAAATCCATTACCCAAAAATACCACGACGAAAATCCTCAAAAGACTCGTCAAAATGGACACCTCGCAAGGAATAGGGTGGTTACCTTGGTTTTAGAGTTTGGCCGCGTCTTGACGTTGTTCTGAGCTCGAATTCTCGTCAAGAACTTTGCTTTCAGTTCGTCAGTATGAACAAAGAAGAAACGATGAAGTGAAATAAATAAAAACAAAACTTATATATATTTCATCTTCGCGTACGGGCATATCTCGAGACTAATCTGGTGCTCTCTTATTTCTCCAACTCACTTAACTGCCATCTCTCTCACACTCAGCTGACATAAAAAGGAGACACACTTTGCGACTTCACCCCATGCACACACTTCCATATGCTTTCTCGTACCCCCATTCGCATCACTTCTCACACCCACATTACTTAACGTATAATTATTATATTTTAATGTATTTTGTTAGTGTTTTATTCACATTTATCCCCCGAACAACTAAATACCCGACTCAAAGTTCACCGGATGCCCGAAAGCACATTATCTCGAGTCGAACTCGTTTCTCCACGTCAATGCTCTCACTCAAACGCCCTCACACATTTGGAACATTGGAATCTGATTTCGGGTCCATAAATAAGAGTACAAACACCAACAAAACAAATAGCATACCTCGGTGTCGACGACCGAGAATTGTTCATAAGTATCACAGCAAGGGTCCACACACAGCCTAAAATGACAAGTGGCACGAGTTTGATTTTAGGGTAATTACAAAGTACGTATTGTTGTTGTTGTTGTTTGACCATTATGCGTCTCATAAGTTCAATTTATGCTTACATATTAACCAAAATATGTCTCATAATTTCAGTTTCTTCTTACAAATTTGATGAGAATTTGTACTTATTGTGGAAGTTGAATGGTTCTCTCTTTAGCATATTAAAGGCAACTTGTACCATTAAACAATGTGTCAAATGTTTGATGCTTATGAGGACGATACGGATTTTGGATTTTAGAAGTTTATATAATTACTTTCGCAGGTAATTCTCTATTTGATCTATTTCTTGTATTAAAAGAATGATTACAAAAATCACCTCAGAGAAATATTTCTCTCCACTTAAATTTTTTTTCAAAATAGAATTATATAAAGTAAGGTATGAAAGACACATGCATATGTATGTGTATTGGTTTTTTTTTAAATGGTATCTATACACGTAATATACATGTCATTGCTAGCATAGGCATATATATATATTGTAACATGATTCTCCCCATGATACTCCCTCCGGTGACAAATGTAATTCGTTCACTCTTTTCTATGTTCATTTTACCTATTTTGTCCTTGCAATAAATAGAGAATTAATACACGGTCTTATAATCCACTCCTATAATTAATGTAGTATACATAATATATATGGTAATATTAACATGTAATTAAAAGACTTCTTAAATCTCGTAGGTTATCCTTAAACGATTTACATATGTGATCGGAGGGAGTATATAGATTTTAACATATGTGAAAGCGTGTTTACTGCATATTTATTAGAAACCATGGAATATTATATATACATATAATAAATACCTTATATATGATATATCATATGGTATATATATATATATATGTGTGTGTGTGTGTGTGTGTGTCCCTATTGCGGAAATAGAAATGAAGGAGAATCAATATTAGAATTTACTTTAGCATACAATCTTGTCTTAGCAAATACTAGTTTTAAGAAAATAGAGTCGCACCTGATTACTTTTAGTAGTGGACATAACAAGAATCAAATAGATTTTCTTATAACAAGAAAAGTAGATATAAGAATATGTAGAGACTGCAAAGTAATACCTAGTGAAGCGCTTACTACCAAACATAAGTTAGTAGTACTTGATATTAAGCTAAAACGATGACTTAATATGAATAAAAGAGACAAAGTCCCTAGAATAAAGTGGTGGAACCTTAAAAATAGTAGACAAGTAGAGTTTAGAGAAAAACTACTAAAGGAAAACATTTAGAATCTTGGTTGAGATGCCAATACGACGTTGCTAGAAATGAGTAGTTGCATAAGAAGAGTAGCGTCAAACGTGTTTGGTATATCTAAAGGCTTGAGACCACTAAAGAAGGAAATAGGTAGTGGAACGAGGATGTCCAAAGAGCTATTAAGACTAAAAGAGAGATGTATAGGAAAATACCTAAATGTCAAGATGAATATACATACAATCAATACAAGGAAGCTAGAAAACAAGCTAAAAGATTAGTTAGTCAAGCTAAAACAAACTTCATGGGAGATCTATATACAAAGTTAGTTAATAGAGATGACGAAAAATATATTTATAGGCTAGCCACATTAAGAGATAAAAAGAAACAAAGTCTAAGTCACGTAAAATGTATTAAGGACTAAAACCAAAATGTTTTAACACGCAAAGATGATATTAAGGAGAGATGGAGAAGCTGCTTTGATAGTTTATTTAATAATAGCCAAGTTGATATCATAATAGATGAAAATCCACACTAAGAAAGAAATATAAACTATACTCGCAATATTAGAATTCCGAGAGTTAAAGAGGCATTGAAAAAGATGGAAATAAGGAAAGCATGTGGCCCACACAAAATACACATAGAGGTTTGAAAATGCTTATGAGAAATTAGATTGACTTGGTTAACAAAACTGTTCAACAAGATTTTAAAATCAAAATAGATGCCAATGGATTGGAGAAGAAACACCCTTGTACCAATCTTCAAAAACAAATGAGATATTTAAAGTTGTTCAAACTACCAGAGAATTAAACTTATGAGTCATACTACGAAACTTTGGGAAAGGATAATTGGCAATAGACTAAAAAAAGAAACAAAAATCTCAGATAATCAATTTGGCTTCATGCCTGGAAGGTCAACTATGGATGAGGTTTTCCTTGTAAAAAGATTGATGAAAAAATATAGAGAAAAGAAAATGGATCTTCATATGATATTTATAGATTTAGATAAAGCATATAATAGGGTTCCTAGATATGTTCTTTGGTGGCTTCTTAAAAGAAAAGGAGTGCATGTTAGATACATAGACACTGTTAAGGATATGTACGAGGGAGTAACAAGTATAAAGACATTTGGAGGAACTACAAAAGAATTTTTTTTCATTACGATAGGACTACATCAAGGATAGGCCTTAAAGCTCATATTTCTTTACTCTAATTATAGATGAACTAACTAGGCATATTCAAAATAGTATACCATGGTGTATGTTATTTGCAGATGACATTGTTTTAGTGGATAAAACAAGAAATGGAGTGAATAACAAATAAGAACTTTGAAAGAATACATTAGAATCTAAAAGCTTTAAGTTGAGTTGGACGAAGACCAAATACATGCACTGTGAGTTTAAAAATACTAGACATAGAGATGATGGAGTGATAAAATTAGGGGAAGTAGATGTTCCTAAGGTGAAACACTTTAGATATCTAGGATCATTCATACAAAATGATGACAATATTTAGAATAATGTCAGACATAGAATTCAAGTTGGATGGAGGAAGTTGAGGAGTGCAACAGGTGCAATTTGTGATTATAGAACCGCAACTAGTCCAGCTATGCGCTATGCTCTATGGAAGTGAATATAGGGATATAAAGCAACAATAATTACATAAAATGAACGCAACAAAAATGAGGATGCTTAGGTGGATGCATGGTAAAACTCGTAAAGATAGAATAAGAAACAAAAAAAAGTAGGAATATCCCCAATTGACACAAAAATTAAAGAAAGGCGGTTGCGGTGGTTTGGACACATGCAAAGTCGGCCTACAAATGCTCCCACTAGAAAATTTGACTTGATAGAAACTGAAGAAACTCGACGAGGAAGGGGTAGACCGAAGTTAACTTGGGATATATTAATTAAGAGATACTTGAATGGTTTTGAATGCTCACCATCAATTGCACAAAATTAAGCACAATGGAAGAGTTTGATCCATGTAGCCGACCACAATTAATTTAGAACTGAGGATATGTTGTTGCTATTATATGGGAATTAAACTAGTAATCCTTGCCAAGATTCACAAAAGAGTTATCCACGGGGATCCCCGCGAGGATTATCAATGGGAATTCCCCAAAGGGACCTCGCGAATATATTTTTTCTCCATTCCGGTACTCGTACCTGCATGGGTATGAGATTTTCTCCACATCACCCACTTACATCCCTATTTAAATTCCCTATACCTGTCTCCATTGAGGGGAATCTCTGTCCTCCGTGGGGATTTCTTGCCCCACTTGCATCCCTATGCCCAACTCTCATTTATTCCAAAGAGTAAATTTGTCCAACAATTAAATTAATTATCAAAAGATAACTAAAGGAATTTTATTGAAACAATTCACAAATGTAACGACCCTCAATTTTAACCCGTGCCACGTGTCACGTTTCAGGACTGTGACCTAGACCATCGTGACTTGGCGTACTTGTTCAAGCTTTGAGAGTCGACATCGAGGTATGTTTTATTTTTTGTGGTGATTAAAGTAATTATTTATTCCCGAATGTGAAATCTAAATGCCCAAATGTATTATTTCATTTTATTTATCGCGCGAAATTTGTGGGTAAGGTTTTGCCTAGGAAACATGTTGATTTGGTACCGGAAAAATTATGGGTATCGAAATGCAAGAAATAATTTTTATAAATAATCAAGGAAATTATGAAAAAAGTAAAATGAGTATTTAAACCATAGTCAAGATTGATTGAGTCGAAAAGTTGAGTTAAAGGGGGTCTCGCATTGCGAACTGACACTCGAAATGCCCGGATACTGGAAAAGTCAAAAGGATAAGATCAAACATTTAAGTGCTCTATTGGTGTCATTAAAGTAGTTAGACAGCTAAATAGGAGCCATTGGATGTCCTCGAGATGTGTGTAGCTCACAAGATAAGATTGGAGCATAAATATCCCCAATTGGGACACTTTTGGTCAACTTCTCATACATACCCACAACAAATTCGAAAAATTGTAGAGAGTGAGAGAGATTCTTGTGAATTTTGTGGGGATTTGAATATGCTGGATGGCACAAAAACAATGGACAAGGTGAAATCCAACTCCATCTTTCAATTCTTGACATTTTAATCTTTGATTTTAGGTTTTTGATGAAAAATGAATTTGGGAATCAAGGCTTACAGATTTTATTGTTTGATGGGGTGTTTTTGGAGACTGTATTATCATGCATGGATTGTATATAGGGGTGGCAATTCGTGTCGGCAAGTCGTAAACGTATCGTGTCGTAAACAGTTCATGACCCATATAATGCAAACCAATGACATGACATGTTTATTAATCATGTTAATCATTTTCGTGTCTAAGTGGGTCGCATTATAAATATATCGGTATTCGTGTGACATGTTTATTAAATATTTTACTTAAAAATTTTAATTTATTTTAATTTTTATAATTTTTTTATTACATTTTTAAAAATATTTATATGAATAAATTTAAATGAACAGAATCATAAATTTTTATTATTTTTATAATGGAGATGTAGTCTTAAGTTTTGCTTTACTTTTTCATTAAAGTGTTTAATCTTTAGTGTTAATAATGAAGGGAAAATGACTCTTAATAAATAACATATACAAGACAACAAGAATCCTATAAAAACGTGTAAATTTTCATTTTTTTTAATAAATAATTATTAATAAAATTGTAAACCTAAATAATATATTAAAATTAAAATAAATATTTCCTCTAAAATTAAATTTAAGTATGGAAAAGGATGTCTGCAAATAAAAAATAAATCATGTTATTAACATGTACTCAAATAGGTGAATACATATTCAAATAAGTGAGTTTTGTAATAATTTATTTATTATAACATATTTATTATTTATACATCATTCCTTAATTGTGTTAAGCGAGTTACAAACGAGTCAAGCAAGTTAACATGTTAATGACTCATTTATTAATCATGTATAAACAAGTTACCTTGTTTATGACCCACACCCACTTATGCCAAACCCATGACATGTTTATTACATGTCGTGTCGTGTTTTATAGTGTTAAACATTTCATTACCCAAATTGTCAACCCTAATTGTATATTGTGGATGTTTTGGTTGTGTTAATAAATTGATCAAATGTTGATGAAATTGGGAAATTGATGATAAAATGATGAAATATTGTGATTGTTGGTGTATTTTGAAGTGTTTGGGTATGTCATGTGATAGTTTTGAAAGCCCATAAGAGGATGGAATAGGCTCGCAACATGGCGATGAAGGCGGGGGGATTAAAAACCCCCACAAACACAAACTATCGATTGGTGCCACTAGGGCGCTGTGGGTATAGAACCTACAATGCCACCCATGATGAAAAGTGGGCCAGAGACAAAAAATAATAAAATAAAATTGGACAATTTTTGTCCAATTTTTCTCGGACTTCTTGGGGCCTCTCGCAGGGATCCCCACTAGTTCAAATGTGAACAAATACCTATAATTCACCTTAAACCTCATGAAATGGAACCCAAAAGTTTGACTTTTGAATGATAGTCGGGAGTATAATGGGGGTTCGGGTCGGGTATTTGAGAGTTATGACTGACTCCACAATATGATTTGAAATGAAATTATAAAATAGGTTTATAAGACTCTAACATAACCAAGATTCACCCAAATGAATATCAGGGATCTAGTGGACTAGAGACGGACGTTTGTGGATGGATTTGGTGACGCGTAGGAGCCGCGAGAAACGGATTTTCGCAACGATTAAGGTAAGTAAAACAAGTTAGGGGATGCATAGTAATTCATTGTCTATGATTCATTCATGTTTCTTGATTATGAACTTTATGTTGGAATTCCATTCTTTATTTTCTAGCAGAGTGTGTTCAGCTTAAGTGTGTTAAGAAGGTACTCGATCCTTCGGTCTGGTGCTAGCTGAAACAAACGTGACCTTACCCCAAGTACTAGATTTTAGGTCAATGACATGGGTGAGGTATTCGGGGCACCGTTAAGCTCTCCACGCCAAATTGACTGAGCTGTCGACTTGTAAATTCGCTGTTCTTGGAAGTTGAGATGTGGCACCCGCTCTTGATGAATTTCAACCACGTAGTTGCGTCTCCTTTTGATTCCTAGGCACTCATTATCATTACTATTTACTTTTCGATCTATTTATCATGCACTTTCCATACGTATTTGTCTTTAAATTCCTGCTTGATCCTTATACTGTTTTAAAATTATTCATCAATTACCGCTTAGATCTTTCTTGTTATTACTTTCTACTTTACTGTACTCATCGTCTAGTTTGTGACAATGGGTGCAGATCGGGCTGAGGCGTACATGGGAAATGGACCATTGATTTGTGACTTCCTTTAAGGACTTTCGGAGCAGCTTCTCCTCTTGTGTATTAGTAGGTTCTGAACTTTTGTTTGTGATTATTGTATATACACTACTTTTAATATCATATGAGATAATTTGGGATTGAGTGACATAGATTTATATATTATCGCTCTCTTTTACTGTTATTCACCAAATATGCCTGAGTATCTATATATTTGCAGAGTTCCACACTATAGGTTGTCCCACTATTTCTCTAAATTATTTAAATTTGCTTAAGTTTATTTTCGCCGCATAATTATTAAAACCTGCATAATCTAATAACTCAACTCTAAAACAATGAATTTATGATAACACAGTCATTAGAGGTTGACTATGCTTGTGTTGATTTTGCGAGGGCTAACTCGGGGGTTCACGTAGATCTAGGTCAAGCGAGGCTCCAATTTTTGGGAACTGGGGTCGTCACAATAAAGTTCAGTGATATATTTGATACAAATATAAATTTTGTTACTAAAGTGTTATAAATTATAAAGTTGAATGATTATACGTGAAATTAACCAACAAATTAAAGATGCGTGCTTTCGCTGCGGAATGCTGCTGAAATATGTGGATGAAAAGCACATTGTATTTCAATATTTGAGGCCAAAATAGACTTATTCCCAAAAGTGCCCTCCTTAGTCAAGTAGGAAACCTTTTTTCTCCAAATCATGTGCTATCAACGAAAAAAAGTGCATGTTTGTCTTTTTTCTTTCATTGTTTAAAATGAATCACATTTGATAAGTGTGGGGGTGTGCCACATTTGATAGAGAGAATTAGGGATTTACGGTTTCAATAGATAATTTCTCAATTTTAAGTAGTTTCAAATGGTAGGTTTAATTAGCACAAATTCTCGCTAAAAAGAAAAAATGTGTTTTCTTTCTCTCTCCCTCAAATTATGGAAACTGAAAATCTTAGAAACTGAATATTATCATCTCTCTTCCACAGTTTTCCATGAGAAAAAATATGGGAGATTAGACGAGGACTCCGTGGCCTACGTAGCAGAAGGATAGGAGACAAAGTTGAACTAACGTCCACGGCCCAATGAAATTGAAGAAGAGCATAACGATGAGACCGAGGAGAGAGGGGAGTGAGAAGCTTTAATAAGAAAATACAAGTGATTCTGGTGACCCTGTTGGGTTCATTGAGTAGTAGTGGGTAATGAATCCAATATAGATCTTTTTTATATAATAGCATACGATTTTGATTGGTTACAGGAGGCTAATTTGACTTTCTTTCTTTTTTGTGATTTGTTGTGAGGATTGATGTGATTGTATCAGTAGCTTCTTTGCTGTTGAGTTGTTGTGAAGGTATTATGAGGGAAAGCATCGGCTTAAACTGAAGAGCGCATTACAAGACAAGTCTAAATGTTTTTTTTTTTCTTGTGATTTTCTCATTATTTTAGATTTGATGTTGTCTGTTATCTAAATGTAGAGGGGTTTTCTTTCTTGTTATTTTTTCATTGTTTTATCCATTGCTTATATCAACTGATTGTATATTAAACATGAATTGCAGGTAGAGTGCACAAACAAAGTTGGGGATACGAAGACAAAGATAGTTTGAAGTTTTTGCACAAATAAAGTTCATTTTGTAAATGAATAAATGTTTTTTTTTCTTGTTAATTTAGTAAATTTCAAAATGACGATTGTAGGTGCCTCAAATAAAAAAAAATTGCAATTGTAGATATGAACTTTAAATATGTACATATTTATTTATATAGGGAACGCTCAATATGAATGTGTTGTTAATTTGGGGACCCTAAGTGTACATGTGTTGCCAATTTAGAAGCACTTGGTGTATATGTGTTGTCAACTTAGAGACACGAAGTGTGCATGCATAATGCGTTGCTAACTTAAAGGCACAAAGTGTACATGTGTCGTCAACTTAGATATCGATACACTAAGTGTAATTGCCTTGCCAATTTAAAGACACTAAGTGTACATATGTTGCTAACTTAAAGACACTAAGTGTTCATGCGTTGTCAATTTAACGATGCATATGACCCAAGCATCCTCAATTTAAGGATGCTTAATGTATAAGTGTCCTAATATTAAGGACATGCACATAAAAAATAAGCATCCCTAATTTAGTGACGCATAAACAACAAGCGTCCTAAAATTAATAAAGATGCACAAACAAGCGTCTCAACATTAAAGACAAAAAAACCAAGCATCCCCAATTTAATGACGCATACACAATAAGTGTCCTATGATTAGTCACATATAACCAACAAGCGTCATAATATTAATGACACAAACAAAAATAAGCATCCCCAATTTAATGACGTCAAGCGTCTCGACATTGGAGACACATATGACAAGAAGTGTCTCCAAGTAAATATTACCAACACCAAGATATGCATCATTAAAATGAGGGGTAATGACAATTTTACCAACGCAAGTGGTGAGTTTGAGATAATGCATCGGTAAGTTTCGTAAGGAAATTAATTAATTTCGTTAAATGAGTAAATTAATGTTGCTAAACTCGCAATGTTTTGTAGTGGTAAGCTTTGAAGGATATGCCTTGAGAATTGTGCACGACAAGATGGACGACACACAAACATGTAGGTGTACAAGTTAATTTTCTGAGTTACAAAAACATTTTCCTTATAACATACCTCGATTAAGAAAAGGTAACTTTTTTTATATAACTATGGGTATCCACACCCTTGGGTATAACTAATCCTATAGGGTCAAGTTGGTCCCACCAAGCTTATTGATCGGGAGAAACCACTTGAAAATGGTTTAATTGTCGACCTCAAGGACTCGAGACTCCCTTCCATGTGAAGAAACCCCTATATACTACTTGCGTCACTCTGCCACTCCTATCATGTGGTGAAAAGGCAACTTCACATACAACACTTCTATAATTGTGATTTTTGTTGCTTAAGTGTATATGTTTATTCAAAAAACAATCAATTATACTTTAGAAAGTTATGTGGTGAAAATTTGACTTCATCAATTATCTTTTGATTTTTAACTTTATTTCCTTTTTTGGTAGATTTTAAGTTTATTTTTATTGTCTTCAAGGATATTCTGCTCATTAAAATTTCAAAAAAGTCACCATCTCTATTGCGTATGAAAATGTTCTCAAGTGGAGGGTACCACAAGCTGGATGACAAAGTGTACAACATTGAGGGACGGTATTTGAGGATGCAGCGAAGATTGGTATCAGGGCAGTGTTGCGAGATCATAAGGAACATGTTTTTATTAAATCAGCCCAAGGGATCTAGATGTCATAAATAAAGTAGAGGCAATACTTATAAGGGTCTGAATAAAGTGGTTTTAGAGATTGACTCATTGGGTGAGGTTGCTCACAATTTTGTAAGAAATTTCATAGCATCATATTAATTGTACAGTGTGGGAAGAAGCTCCAATTGATGTATACGACTTACTACAAAACTAGTCGATTATCTGCGCTTTGTACATAGTTATTAAATCTTTTTTAAAAAGTTAAAAAATTAATTTACATGAACATACTATAATATTTTTACAATTAGAATTGCAATTCACAATAATCAACTCATATTTCTTATAAATAAAATATATAATAAGAAAGAGATTAATTATGATTTAGGGTGATTTGAATCAAAGATGAAAATTGATCTGAACATATTTGTGTTATTTTTTTGGATAAAGAAATTTCATTAATTTGTCAAAAAATACATGTACAAAAATATTGGGAAAACAAAAATAATCTTACCTATCTACTTACAAAAAGTTCCCTTTGTATACCTATATACTATGCAAAAAAACCCCGTCTTTTTAGAAAATTGAACCAAAGTTTTGAAGGATTGCAGTTATGAGTCTTGTGACCACCCATCTTAACTTACTCAAAAAAGAATCCCATAAAAGCCACCCTCCACATATCTACCTCAGCCCCTTACTCAATTAATATTCAATTGTTACAATAATTAACGTAGGCAAAAGGAAATATGTAGAGAATGATCCGCAGAAGAAACCCACCATCAAAAATCAAAAATCTAGAGATACCCCAACAGACCAATAGTAAAAATAAAAATAAAAACACCAGCACGCCAAGTTGCCTCTTACCCCATAGCCAACCGCTCACATAAAAAGATCTAAGATGTGTCAATTCCTCACCAATTCGTTGAGACTCCAAGCCTTGAACAAATTTGTGCTATTACTGTTGTCCAGTTGGATCTGAGAAATTTGATTTAATAAAGAAGAAGAACTGAAGTTAGGGTTGGACATACCAAATGGGGAATTGAGGGAGATCGAAAATTGTGGGGTTTAAGTGAAGGTTAGGTGTTTGAGCTAATGAAAACCCGAATTTATATGCGTCGCTCTTAATTGTTATGGTCTCTTCATTTTTTGCAAGTTAGTTAGGCTCTTCGTTGTCTAAGAAATTGGGGGGAAGAATATAAGCTAGTTGGGTTTTTCTTTGTCCAAAAAATTGGGGGGATGGATATATCCTAAGACAACTAATAATACAAAAAAATAAATAGCGATAATAGGAAGAATGAGAAAAATAGAAAAATGGAATGGTGAGAGGAGAGAGCTTGATAACTTTCTCTCAACTCCAACTTTTATATATATAATAGTTGATTTCCTACGTTTTGCTCAGGAAACATACTGTAATATTTTTACAATTAGATTTGTAATTCATAATAATCAACTCATTCTTCTTATAAATAAAATATACAATAAGAATAGATTAATTAGGGTTTGGGTGATTTGAATCAAAGATGAAGATTGATCTGAACAAATTTTTGTTGTTTTTTTGGATAAAAGAATTTCATTAATCTGTCAAAAAATACATGTACAAAAAGAATGGGGAAACAAAAACAATCTTACTTATCTACTTACAAAAAGTTCCCGTTGTATACCTATATACTATGAAAAAAAGCTCGTCTCTTTAAAAATCAAAACCAAAGTTTTGAAAGATCGTAATTGCTTATGACCACCCATCTTAACCCACTCAAAAAAGAATCCCATAAAATTCACCATCCATATATCTACCTCAGCCTCTTACTCAATTAATATTTAATTGTTACAATAATTGACTTAGGCAAAAGAAATTATGCAGAGAATGATTCCCAGAAAAAATCCGCCATCAAAAACCAAAAATTCAAAGATACCCCGGCAGACCGATAGTAAATACAAAAACAAAAGACACCAGTACGTCAAGTTGCCTCTTACCCTATAGCCAGCCGCTTACATAAAAGTATCTAAGATTTTGTACCAATTCCTCACGAGTTCGTTGAAACTCCAAGCTTTGAACAGATTTGTGCTATTACTGTTGTCCAATTGGATCTGAGAAATTGGATTTGATGAAGAAGAATAACTGAAGTTAGAGTTGGACATACCAAATGGGGAATTGAGGAAGATCGCAAATTGTAAGGTTTGAGTGAGGGTTAGGTGTTTGAGCTAATGAAAATCCAAATTTATATGTGTCGCTCTTAATCGTAATGATCTCTTCATTTTCTGTAAGCTAGTTAGGCTTTTCTTTGTCCAAGAAATTAAGGGGAGATGAATATAAGCTAGTTAAACTTTTCGTTGTCCAAGAAATTGGGGGGATGAATATATCCTAAAATAACCAATAATACAAAGAAAGAAATAGCAGAAGATAGGAAAAATGAGATAAATAGAAAAATGGAATAGTAAGAGAAGAGAGCTTGATAACTTTCTCTCAGCTCTAACTTTTATATATATATATATATATATATATATATATATATATATATATATATATATATATATATATATATATAGATGATGTAATTTTAAGCTATAATGATTGAAAATCTCCTCCCAAAAAATGTTCTATATTATAGTTGCATGATTTATTTTAAAATACATCAATTTTAGTATTTTACCCTTAAAACTTTAATTTTTCTTCAAATATATACTAACTTTTTTTTTCTAAATACAAAAATAATTAATCACGTCAACTACTAACTTTAATAAAGACTAAGCTTAAAATTAATAAAAGATTCAATAGGATCATCAAAATTGTCACTATTGACTCCCCATATTTTACACCCACTCAAAGAGCAGCGGCTCAAAATTAATAAGAGATTCAATAGGATCATCAAACTTAAGACGTACGGGGAACCTCCGACGACACTGTGACATGCAAAGGCGGCTGCGGGTGTTGCTGCTGGTGGCCCCATGATCTCCGATCTCCCCTCCTTTTTGGCATCTCATACTTCTTTCTTCTTTTTTTTTTTATCTCTTTTCTTTATGGCTTAATTGATTAAAATAACATAACCTTTTACAACTTTTATTATTGTATCGTAGTAACCTTTTTGAATTTGTTCTTATATTATAACTTTTTTAAATGGTTAGATATGTATCTTAAGTCACTTTTTAACTTCAAATTTGATGAGTCAACACCTACATAATGGCTTTAAAAAATCACCTCATCACTTATAATTACTAAAATAATTATTAAATTTATTATTTAAATTTATTATTTAGAGACCACCTCATAAAATTTGGAGTTAAAAGTAACATTGAATACAAATCTAACAATTTAAAAAAGTTAAGATATAATAATAAATTTAAAAAGATCATGATATAATAAAAAAATTGTAATAAATTGGAATACTTTAATCAATTTGGCTTTTCTTTATTCTTCTTCCTCATAATTGGTGTTTAGCGACGACCAAATCTTGAGAAGGTAGCCAAGACCTATGACTTATGTTACCTGGACCCTTCACTTTAACTCAAAGTACCCGTGTCAAACACTTGAAACGAGTCTGACACTTAAAAAGACATGGATACTCCATTTGAAGAGTTCTTTGTATAAAAATATTTAAAATGTAAGAGAATAAAGAAAAAAAACTTAACAAGAACTTTCTAGTGTAGAGTAAGAAATGAAAAATGAGAAAAAATATAGGTGTGTAAGCTATTACATATATGTAATATATGTTATATATATATATATATATATATATATATATATATATATATATATATATATATATATATATATAAGCATATGTCACACAAGTTTTAGACACTTTTTACCGAGTCTCCGTATCCTTAAATTAGAGAATAGATAGGTTCAACCTTTAGACTTACACTCATACCCGACATCCGCACCAGAGTTCAGGTAACATAACCTATGACAACACCTTGTCTTGACCTGCCAATGAGAGCGGTGGGCTATCTCTTGAGGTTCTAGAAATCACGATTATTTTTTGGGTGCCAACGGAGAAAGAAAAACATAATAGAGATACATTGTGAGATGATGATAGAGGATGACAAATCATTCAAAAGGCAGAAAAAGTAATCGTTAGTGGAGGATTTTTACGCTCCAACAAGCTTGGCCAATGTTCTGATGTTTCTGTATAACTCCTTGTTTGAGTTCTTCTTTTGTGTTATTTATATATTTATTTATTTATTTATTTTGGTTTTTTAGCTGTGTTAGGTTTGTTTAGTTTGTTTGTACAATTTCGTTTTGTCCATCCCCATTGGTGGGGTTATCTTCCAAATCTATCATGGATCTTGGTAGAATAATTCAGATCTATATATAGATCCTTGTAGTTATGTTGGCTTATCGGATCAATTAGGTTTACTAGGCTTTACTATGACTGACCTAATTTTTATGGGTTTAATATATTCAACCAAATCTATCCCTAGAATATTAGTATGCTTATAATTGCTCCATGTGATATTGTAATTGGGACAAAGGTTTATGCCTCTTAAGAAGGTAAGTTTGCTCGTTGTGAACTTGTAATAAAAAAAATGAAAGATACAAGCGAATGGCGTATCTCGAGCTAAAATCCGCGTATTCCTAAATATGTTAGATTTTTTTTATTATTGGATTTAGATTCAATGATCAAAATTTTTTCTTGGTGTTTTTTTTAAAGAAAATTAAAGTTTAATTAATTATTAATTGCTTGGTACAAGATTAAACAAAATTAATAAGTACATTGATTCACTAATCCTAATTGTTCAAAAGAACTATCATTTCTTTAGTTGCGAATGCGATTGTAAAATTGAAACAGTTTAACAACTAGCGATTGCTCTCTACAATGTTGAAACACATTATAATACACAAAACACCCGTTGTAACCACATAACGAATAATAAAACTTCTTGACGATGAGAAGAAAACCTAAAGCTTCCCTACAAGGAGAAGAAAAAATCAAAACTTTGAACAAAGAGAAGAAAAACTACTTAAAAATAAAACTAAAAATAAGGACCAACCCAACAGCTGCATAGATCTAAAAATGAGCGTTGAGAAAGATGTACCATAATAAAGAGATCCAATCTTTACAGAGCACTTTATTGAACACATAAAATATAGAGAAATGAAGATCGGAACCACCACTAACCAAAAGAGAAGATCAACGAAAGTTCAAGATCTTGAATCAAAGGAAAAAAACTCAAAAAAGACATTTTAGCGTCAAGGCAGCAACTCACCAAAGAAATGAACTTTTCTTTGTTCTATTAGTTGGAAAATGTTGGAACCAAAAAAAGAAGGTCAAACGATGTCAATTTCGTTTCTTGGTGTTAGCGTACATTTAAGAGAGTGATTAATATAGCTATAAAAATGACCATGGACCTTAATTCAACTGTTATAAATGTTGTCGCCATCCATGATAACTTTCCTATTACGAAAGATTATTTTACTTGAAATCTCAATATTCTTATTATTTTTAATTACATCACCCTTTATATATTCCCGTTTCTAATGCCCTTTCCTATTTTTACTCTCTCATCTATTATGAAAATTAAATATATACTTATGTCATGGTACACTATTTAGAATCATTGAATTTAAATCTAACATATTAATCGATGCGACATAAATACATAGTGCATTTAATGCACAACATATTTTGATGGCTATATATTTGATCTCCATTGTAAAATTTTCTATATATATATATATATATATATATATATATATATATATATATATATATATAGCTTCTTGGTACTTATGCACACATTTAAGTGTCATTAATGTGGCTATCAAATTGATCATTAGATTTACATCCAATGGTAAAAAATTTAAATCACCAGGTAAAAAATTTAAATCACCATAGTAAAATTTCTCATATATATATATATATATAGGGTACTTCTACCATGTGAACAAATATATACCCATGTCATATGTACATTATTTAGAACCATTAGATTTAAATCTAACACATTAATTGAAGCGACATAAATGCATAATATATTTTAAGGGGTTCCTATGATATGGTATATATTTGATTTCTATAGTAAAAAATATATATATATATATATATATATATATATATATATATATATATATATATATATATATATATACACATATATGTACACATACACACACACTGATCCTTGTAAGATATGCTTCATAATAAATAATTAATAGGTATACCACATAGAATCCGTAGTACTTTTTAGACTTGCTCCATATCTTACTAATCCGTACTTGATTGTTAAAATTGCTTATCAAGAAAGCTATAAAGATTCCCAATTATTTGAATTAGTTAAGCGTATATACTTTATAATAACTATTATATTCATGATTATTTAATTGAACTCACAAAACTTTAAGTATTCTATTAATTTTTTTGGGGGGTAGTTGTATTCTATGAAATTTCAGTTCATGCAAGTGTCATCTAGACTAATATTTGATTTCCCTACATACAACCTATATAACTCGATCGGTCTTATGTGTACATACATAACAAATAATTAAGGAAAGAGAGTATAAAGAAATAGTAATAGAAAAACATACTGGGTTAGTTTGGTGCACATGGAGCTACCCCGAATAGAGACCACAAAACAGCAGTGTTTAAAATGAAACTAGTAATTTAAAATTGACCTTGAAGATGCTTAAGTCCAATATTCAGGTCTCAATGTCTCAAAATGTACACTAACACAAATGAGTCTCAAACTTGTTCTCTCCTCTCTTTCTTCAATACATATTGCACTTAAATTAGTTCCCAAAGTACAACTACTCAAGCAATAAAATCAAAAAAGTTAAAACAAGCAAAGAAGTGATGGAGAGAGATCAGTACCTCGAGGAACTTCGGCTTCCGGGATTGTGTGGTGTCTACAAGGAAGCTTTCAACTTGGTACAATCATGGAGGAACATCTTCTCCCAGATCACCATGGCTCTAATCCTCCCTTTATCCTTCATCTTTTCTGCTCAAAGCAAGGCATCAGAACTCCTATTCACCAAGATTCTATTCAATGAAGAAATCTTGTATGGTATCGATCAGTCTAGTGCTCAAATCTTGTACCAAATAGTTACTTTCTTTCTATTCCAAGCAGCAGTCTTCCTCTTCGCCATTGCCCTCGCCCTCCTCACAACTTCGACGAACATATTCGCTCTCTCATGTATTTACACTATCAAGGAGTTGACCTTCAAAAGGGTGATCAACATCATAGCAGGTGTTTGGAAAAGGCTTTTAGTTACATTCTTATGGTATTTCTTAACCATGTTAGGCTACAACATTCTAACCATGCTTATTGGCATTCCGCTGACTATCTCGGTGAACAATTCAACCTTGGCTATAATTCTACTCCTCCTTTCGACATTTTACTTGGTCGGATTTGCCTACGTAAATGCGTTGTGGCATTTAGCGAGTGTGACATCAATATTGGAAGACACATGTGGAATTGATGCTATGATCAAGAGCAAGGCCTTGATTAAGGGTAAGATGTGGATGGCAAGTGTGTTGTTTATTAAGCTCCATATGTCTTTTCTTGCTATGCAAATTACATTGCAGAAAATCAGTGCTCTACAGTATGCATCGATAGGGAGTGTAGTTTGCTATGTGGTCTTGTGCTTCTCCTTCCTCACCATGCTGTGTCAGTACATAGTTTTTATCCAAACAGCGGTTTACTTCATCTGCAAGTCCTTCCACCATGAGAACAATATCAGTAAGTCATGCCTAGCAGATCACCTTGAATCTCATTTAGGGAAGTACATGCATCTGAAGGTTTGCAATGCTCAGACATCAGAGTTTTTTGATCATGTTTGATCTCAATTCAATTTAATTAAATTGCAATATTGTAAAATATTGTTAATGTTCTTACAGTTTACTCCTGTAAATCATACCATGAAGTTCATTTTAATTTGCATACTTTACAATCTTATAAATTTTTTCAAATAATATATATCATATATATTATGGTTTGTTGTTTACTGATTGCAACAAGCTCTTTAAATACCAAAATTAAGTTCTATAGCTGTACAAGCATATTTTATTCAATGATGACATTAGTTTATAAATACATGACTATATTACTAAACAACAAGTGCGCTTAATTAAAACATTCTCAGAACCTATCGTTGGTTGCAATGAAAAGGAAGCTATATAATTTCTTTAGGAGAGAGAACAGTGTTATTTGACTCCAACCAGATACAGTATTAAATAAAGGAAATATTGATGTTGTTACACACTGATCAGCACACACTTGTTTAGAAGCCAGGCTATATTTTCAAGATGCCGAGTACACGTACATAGAAATATATATATACATATATATATATATACATATACATATATATATATATATATATATTTTTTTTTTTGGTACGATAGAAATGTATGATCTTTTTTTGAAGAAAAATAGGAATTTCATTAATTATTTATTATGGCTTGATACAAGATCAAACATATAATCAATTGCACTAATAAAGGTACATCGATTCACTAATCTTATAATTATTTGTTCAAAAGAACTGCTATGTCCTCAAAAAAAAAGAACTGCTATTAATTTGGCTATGAATTCGAATGTAAATTTGAAACAGTGTTACATCAAGGACTGTTCTCTATAACATATGAAATACACGACAATATACAAACACCACTAAAAACACATAAAAATAACTAAACTTTCAATAAGGAAAGTAAAACCTAAGACTTCCAACAAGAAAGACAAATCAAGAACTTCCAACTAGGGAAGTCACACTATCTAAATATAATAAAAATTCTTATAAGAAAACTAAATGAAAAAATTGAAGAAAACAAAAAAAAAGAAACTAAAGAAAAGACCATCCTTGCCGTCCGTCATACAAATCCATGCAAAATTGCTGACGAAGATGGACCAAACACATACTATCTTAGTGAGTAACGCATATACACTTCAAAGAAAAAAAAGTGAGTAACTCAACTGTGTGGGTCAATTTCACTCATGGTCACAAAACTTTATATTTTTTACACTTTGGTCATATAACTGTATTCTTTTTCAAAATAATCACAAACTTTTTCGAGACTTTCACTCATGGTCATTCCATCCATTTTTCGTTAACTAACTATTAAGTAACGTTAATGCAGTCCAAGAAGTGGCAAACACTTTATTGGAAAAGTTTGACCAAAAATAATTTTGGTTGACTTTTGGAGGATCCGACTATGGCATTCGACAGTTTTGAAGACATGATTTTATTGGAAACGGTGTGGTGATCAATATTTACCATTAACGTCGTGACTAAAGCGTTTTTTGACCAATTTCCATTATTGTGGCCTCTAAATTAGCAATTTTACTATTTTTAGTAAGTTTTAGTTTGATTACAACTTTTAGTAAGAATTTCCCTTTTTTATGTCGTTTGTGGCATTAGCTTTCCTATTTTGTCTAGTTTTCAATTTAGGGTATTTTAGACTTTAGTTATTTTTGGCAAATTTTAGGGTTTTGCTATTAAAGCACCATTTTTGCAGTAATTTGACGTTTTTTTATTATTGAAGAAAATTCACTTTGATTAAGTTCTTGTACCCTAGATTGCATTATTCATAGTGTCGAATAAGTAGTTTGGAAGTTCTTTCTGCATCAAGTGGTGTCAAAGCTTTTATCGCGCGTGATTTGATGTTAATCATGGCTCCGACGAAGAAGAATCAGAACCACCAACGAATTGAAGATATTTATCAAAGAGATTTCCAAGACCATAACGAACAACAGTTCACTCAGCTTTTGGAGATGCAAGACCAATTGTGTCAAAAACTTGATGAGTTGTCCGCATGGATGGCAGAGTTGTTTTGGGCTCATAGGAACTCGACTCCTAGTCGTCAAAGGGAAACTCTTGTCGAACCTTCTATTGCAAAGGAGACAGAAGGAGATGCTTCTTCAGATGGGGAGGGTGAATACTATGAGGCTCCACGGAGGCGTCATAGATCACGTGCAGTTGATGACGACCGTGGGTAGTGGGAGGCTAAGATGAAGACAGAGATTCCAGAATTCCATGGTACGCTTCTACTTGAGGAACTCCTAGATTGGCTAGAAATTGTTGAGGAAGTTCTGGAGTTCAAGGAAGTATCAGAGAAACATCACGTGCAATTTGTGGTAACCAGATTTTGTGATTGCGCCATGTGTAAAGGAAAAGTTACCTTGTGAAAAAAAATTGAAGAAACATTTGGAGGCTGAATTTTCTATAATTTCCAACACCTGATGTATCAAAGATTGCATAACTTGAGGAAAGGGGCAAAGTTTGTTAATGAGTACGCCAAGGAGTTTTACTAGTTGGTTGCTAGAAATAACCTACATGAGACTCGTGACCAATTGGTGTTGAAGTATATTGGTGGGTTGAATTTGAAAATTCAAGATACTGTTAACATGTTTAACCCAATTTCTTTGGCTACAACGCGTCAGAAGGAAAACAAGTAAAACAACAATTACGACTTGGTGTTAGTTTTGTGTCAGTGAACTTCGGTGGTGAACCAACTAATACTGGCGGAGTTAATGTTGGCAGGGGAACCATGGTGACAAATCCCACTGCTGGTAGTACTAGCAGAATTAAGTACTTTGGTTATGGCGAGATTGGCCATCGAGTCTCAAAGTGCAAAGGGAAAAAATCCTCTTTGTTGACAATGAGGAGGTAGATGACGACTGTGACGGCCCCAATTTCCCAAACAATTGGATACGCCTAGCCTAGACTCGTATAGGTTCCCGAATTGGTACTCGACGAGTCTAAATGTGTCTAGTCAGCCTCATTTCATTCGATTACAAATTTATGAAGTGAGTTATTGCAATTATCAAATGTTACATAACGGAAATAAAAAAGTATGGGAAATAACTCAAATCAAAGGGAATCAGGAAAATTCTATTCATGTGGAAATCCCAAATAAACAGATAAGGAATATTCATGTACAATCAAGAGTCACCAATATAAACAATATACATGATATCCAATCACTCAAAATCCCCAAGAATACCCAAACACATGGTATTTCCAAAAGCAATATATGAGCAACAAGTAAATAAATCTACTCTAATCCTAATGGAGTGCACTGCTCCGAGAAGTCCTTAGAGAAAGTCGCTAAGAACGGGGCCCTTGCCCTTGCTGCACTCTGCTCTATCAGCACCCATCGTCACAAACTAGATGGTGAGTAACTGAGAGAAATCGAAAGTAATGCCAGAAGAATATAACAGTAATTCATGATTTACTAATAAAATAGTCCAAATATCATGCGGTAATTGAAAAAGATAGACAAATAAACAATCAAAGTGCATAATAAGCAGACTGATAGATAACAACGAAACATGTATGTTCTAATAATAAAAAGAGGCCCATAAGTGGTCTAATTCATAGCAAAATGGCAAAGACCTTGCAAGATTTCCCTAGGCAATATCGTTGTGACGACCCCAATTTCCCCATGCAATTGGGTACGCCCAACCTAGACTTGTGCAGGTCCCCTAGTCCATACTCGGCGAGCCTGGCGATCCTAGTCAGCATCCAATCAATTAATTATACAGTTTATGAAAGAGTTATTGCAAGTTTAAAGCAACGAAAAGTAAGTAAACGA
Organism: Stephania japonica; assembly: GCA_039657345.1. Classification (NCBI taxonomy): domain Eukaryota; kingdom Viridiplantae; phylum Streptophyta; class Magnoliopsida; order Ranunculales; family Menispermaceae; genus Stephania; species Stephania japonica. Next base: position 10,045,101 of record CM077564.1, on the reverse strand, counting down.
CAACATAAATGGGAAATAACTCAGTCAAAGGAAATCAGGAATCTATTATGTGGAAAACCCCGAAGTATTCATGTACAATCAAATATGAACAAGAATAATGTGTACATGATATCCAAATCAAAATGATCCCCAGTTCAATGATAAAAAAAAACATATATATAAACGAGCATACATCTAAGCAAAAAAAGTAAGCACCTACTCTAATCCTCAGGTCCAGGCACTAATCCTCACAATAAGTCACCTAAGCAGGGTTCCTTGCCTCTGCTGCACTCCGCTCGATCTACACCCACTGTCACAAACTAGACCGTGAGTAAGTTGAGAGAAATAAAAAGTAATGCCAGAAGAATATAACAGTAATTCATGATTTACCAAGTAAAGCAATCTAAATATCTTGCGGTAATTGAAAGACAGGAATTGAAATAGATCAAGTGCATGATAAACAGACTAATAGATATCAATCGAAATACATGCGTGTTCTAAGAATTCAAAAGATGCCACGAACACTTACGCCAAGAACACTCTTGTACAAAAGTGTCCACGTTGCCCCACTAGTGCAAGGCCGAGTACTCTCGAGATAAAACACTTACGCCAAGGACACACAACAAGGAATAAAACGGAATGCCAACAATAGATTATAGCAAATCAAAATAAATGATAATGAATCACATGATATTTTCTTACTGGCTTACTAGTCATACACAAGCTTGTGGACTAGTGTACTTACCTGGCTAATCGCAACACGCTATAACTCTCGTGACTCTAACGCGTTCCCACGTGTTCCCGACTACCTCACAAAGGTGAACCCTAATGTTTTTCCCAAAGTTTTGGTATAATTTCAGTAAAAATAAACTCGGGACGATTAAATCGATCAAAAACCCCATAAAACTCTTAGGTTTCAAAACAGTTCAATTATAAGCCCAAACTGTAATGAAAAGACCTGCTGGTTCAGCCGTATTTGGGTCACGTCGTGGGCCCATGAGCCTAGCACGAAGCACACACAACCCCACGCCTCGTTCTCGTCGTGATCAACAAACTACAAATCGAAATAGAAAAACACATGCAAATCGTGGCCTTTGTTACTAAAAAAAACTCCTTGTTGGGCCCTTGATGGCATGGGCATAACCACCTAGACCACCAAACATAAATACCTTTTCACGTATATGAAAACAGCCGTGACTAATTGAACAAGAAAATGCTTCTTACAACGTTTTTACGAAAACAACATACAAGAAAGCGTTGTGGATATCATGTTCTACACACACGTATACACTCAACGCCGTGAGAAAATGAACATGAAAACTTCTCTATGACGCCCAAACTCACACATGCCATACACACGCCGTAACACACACATGAGTCTTACACAGTGAGATTTCATGCCATACACATGCCATACACCCGCGACGTGAGTTTGCTTGGCTTCTGTTTCACGCGTACGCGAAGCACACCGTGACTTGTTTTTGAACATCAAAATGCCTCGATGGTGTAAAACCAAAATATGCTTCTATTCGACTCGTACGTGAGAGACGTCGTGACATGTACAGGTCAGAGGGCGTCTCTACAGCGTCTAGTACCCAACTCAAATACCTAGAAATCTACCCAACACGAAAATGAAACCCCACTCTTGGTGATCATCAACACACATTTCCGCCAAGCCATCCTTGGCCATGGCAATGGTTCACAATGAATTGATAAACAAAAACCCAAAAATAAAGAGGATAAACAAGAGAGCAAGGTTCTCATCTGGATTCCAGCTAGAAGTAGGACTCTGGCAAAGCTCCGGTCGTCCAAAACCACCCATGTAGTTGTTTTGCTCTCCAAGCAAAGAGAGAAGAGAAGAGAATGAATAGTGGAAAAGGAAAACAAGTGGTGGAGTGGTCCTCATATAGGCCCTTTTATCATCCACTTGTACGTGCGCATCTCGAGGCAAATCCATCAGTCTTTTTTAGTGTTCCCCAAGTCTAACTCTCCATGTTGACTCTACTTAGCGACTTATATGTCACTTAGTTATTCAGCTCCCATGTTGATCCTACGCTCCTCGGCCTGTATCGCACCACAACTCGACCGTTGTGTGCCCGTTGTCTCATCCCATTCCATTTTATATAATTATTTTAATTATTCAAAAAATCATTTATTAATGTTTTCTGTGCTTTAACTCCCCCGTTTACCTAGGCGAAGCCTCACTGAACTAATGGTCGCCCAAACGACTCGAGACACGTATTAGAATCATAAAATTACCTCGATGTCGACTTCCGAAGTTCGAAATACCGCAAAGTATCACATAGCCGAGGGTTGTTACAATCGCAACATCGCAAAGCATGAAAAAGAGAGGCATCGCAACACCACTTAAATCCAGTACCCAAGTACACACAACACTAGGGGTGGTCAGTACCCCTGCAGGAAGTACTCGCGTTGTCCCAACTAGTGCAGGCCACATGATATCTTCCCGACACACCCACACATCGCCATGGAATAAACATAATGGATTGCCAACCATAGGATCATATCAAATTCAGAACAACAGTAAATATATGAATCACATGATATTTCCTTACTGGCCTACTAACATCCACACATACATAGCACATGGGTACTTACCTGACTACGTCGCGACATGAAACCATTTTCGCGACTCTAGTCCGTTCCCTTGAATTCCCAACTGTCTGGCAATGGTTTGAACCCCAATAGATAGGGTTTATGGTCAATTTATAACTCCAAATAAACCCCCAAACTATCTCAAGTTTTCCAAATTTAAAGCAAAATTTATAGTTCATTTATATAGAGGGACGCCAAGGGCCGGGGCAGTGTCGCCGTGATTTGGTTTTTACGGCGTCGTCGCAGCGCGAAATCCCATCTCTCTGGTTCAGGCGTCGTGGGAGACGCCGCCAGTCCACTGGCTCACGTCATCTCCGCAGCGCCTTTTCCCGAGGCCGTGGTCACGGCATCGTGGGGCATAGTGCCCACAGCACCAGTCGCGGCGCCCTGTCCAGAATGGTTTTGCCCGGGTTTTTCGAACCCCAGCTTGCATCATCGCGCTCCACTCCTTTCTCCTACTTGTACGGGAGTTCATGTCTATCCAAAATCGACTTCAGATAGTCGTGGAACTCCCGAAAATTGTCCGAAATGACAAAACATCCCAATACGTCATAACTAAACGAAGTAGCAAAAATAGGCGTAAAACCCACCACCAACAATAAAAATAGGTGTTGATCGCTTCGTGGATAAGGCATCGAAAAACTCGAAGCAATCGAGTCCAGTGCGACATCCTTGGTCATTGCGATGGAAATCAACAAAATAAACGAGTAGACGTAGAAGAGGAAGAGTGGAGTAGAAGTCTCACTTTAACTCCGGCGAGCCTCCGGTTGCCGTCCCAAGGTGGTTGTCCAACTTTCTTGCTCACCAAGAAATAAGTAGAGGAGAGAAGGAGAGTAGATAAGAGATAAGAGAAAGAGAGAAATGAGGGAAAAAGTTGTGAGACGGGCCTTTATATAGGCCCCCATTTTAATCTACTTACACATATTTATCTCGAGGTAGATCCTACCCCTCCCTTTTAAGCTGTCCAACAATGCTAACTCCATTTGTGGACTCCAATAGGTGACACGTATGTCGTTTAACTAACCAACTCCATAGCCCGTTCATCACGTTCTCGAATTTGCAACGCACTACAACTCGCGTGTCGTGTGCCCGTGGTCTCACCAGTGTAATTAACTTCGTTAATTAGTCTAATTATTATTTAATTAAGCTTTTATTGTCATTTTCTGTGTTTTATAACCCTGTTAAATCTAGGCGAAGTCTCACTCAGACTATCAACTTGTCAAACGGCTCGAAACTCGTACTAAAAGTACATACTAATACAAGCATCACTGAAAAGTAAAATTACCTCGATGTCGACATCCTGAAGTTCGAAATAGTCCATGCATCACAACACCCAGTCACAATCCTGGCAATATGACATAAGTCGTGTTAATTTTTTAGGGTTGTTACAGTCTCCCCCACTTATTAGAATTTCGGCCCCGAAATTTAAACTAATAAGTAAAACTAAGGAAATGACTCACCTGAATCAAATAGGTAGGGAAAGTTCTCGCGCATATAGGACTCTAACTCCTAAGTTAGCTCATCGTCTCCATGAAACTGCCACTTCACGAGAACCGAAAGAATCTCCTTATTTCTCAGCGTCTTCACCTTCTAGTCAATGATCTGGATTGGCTACTCCTCGTACGTAGCATCTTCTTGCAAGTTGATCTCGCTCAAGTCTATCGTCGGTCGCCTTTCTCCACTTGACTTGTCTAGTCGAAGCATAGAAATATTGAAAACTAGATGTATATCGACGAGCTGAGGCGGTAACTCTAACTGATAAACAACCTTACCGACCTTTTTCACAATCCTAAACGGATCGATAAACCTAGGAGCAAGTTTTCCCTTGATTTCGAACCTCTTGTGACCCTTCAGTGGAGAGACCTTCAGATAGACATAGTTTCCCAAATCGTACTGAAGCTTGTCGTGATACTTATCGTAGTATTTCTTCTGTTTATCTTGAGCACCTTTCTGTCCCTGACGAATCTTCCATACTTTCTCAATATGATAAACAACAATTTTTGGCTCAACTGTCACAACGTCCTCTGGCTTAGACCAGCAAAAAGGTAATCTACAAGGCCTGCCATACGGTGCCTCAAATGGTGCCATCCCGATACTCGCTTGGAAACTGTTGTTGTGTGCAAACTCACATAAATTAAGGTACTCTTCCCATGAACCGTCGTACTCCAGTATATCCTGAGCATGTTTTATTACACCTAGATCAATCTCTCGAACTGTCCGTCTGTCTACGGGTGGAACGTTATACTCAACTCCAGCTTTGTACCGAATTAAGCTTACATCCTCTATCTGACAATGAAGTGAACTGAGTCCCTCGATCTGACACTATCGATAATGGAACTTCGTGCAATTTGACTATCTCACGCTCGTAGAAGATGCTCAATTTGTCAACTTTATGTGTAGTGGATACCGGTATGAAATAAAGAGATCGGGGCAAGCTACTGACGAAGTCCCTAGCAATGTGCTCCCACTTCCATCGAGGAATGGGTAAGGGCTACAACAATCTTCCAGGCCATCGATGCTTAGCCTTCATGCACTAGCATATCTCACACGCTTGAATAAACGTCAACGCATCAGACTTCATCCCTGGCCACCAGAAGAGACGTCGCATATCAACGTACATCTTGGTTTGACCCGAATGCACAGAAAAATGGGAACGGTGAGCCTCCTGAAGTATCTCGATGCATAAGTCAACCGCTAATGGAATCCACAGTTGCCCACGATACATCAAGCAAGAGTCTGTCGACTGACTCCAATCCGGATATTATAAACTGTCCGCCATCTCACTGTAATGCTAGTACGACTCATCGCCCTACTGTACCTCGAGAATAGTCTGTAATGAAACGGTCTACAACCTCATCTGACTACACATCTGTGCCATGGTAGTCGTCAGCATGTCTGTGAACTCATCATCTCGACTACCTCAAGTAACGCTTACTCATAAGTTATACGACATACAACTACCTCAGCATCAGATCCTCTGTGGCTTAAAGCATCAATAACAACATTAGCTTTCCCCAAATGATACTCAAGTGTGAAATCATAGTGCTTTAGGAATTCAAGCTAACGCCTCTGTCTCAGATTCAGCTTCTACTGAAAGAATAAGTTCTTCAAGCTCTTAAGGTACATGAATAGCTCGAACCGTACACCGTATAGGTGGTGCCTCCAGATTTTCAATGCAAACACAATCTCAAACAACTTTAAGTCATGTGTAGGGTAGTTGCTCTCATGATCCTTCAGTTGTCGGGATGCATAAGCAATAACTATGACCTCTTGCATCAACACACAACCCGAACCAACCTTCGACGTATCGATATACACCACTAAATCCTTGCCTGTCTTGGGCAATACTAGGACAAGTACGGTAGTCAGTTTCTCTTTTCGAGTGGTGAACGCATGTTCACACTCCTCATTTCAATCAAACTTCGCATTCTTCTTAGTCAATTTTTTCATTGGTGTAGCGATTTTGGAGAAGTATTGCACGAATCGGAAATAGTACCCAGATAATCCCAAAAAACTATGAATATGAGTCATTGTAGTCGGTGTAGGCCACTCAATCATGGATCAAATTTTCTCAGGATCTACGGCAACTCTGTTGGCTCCAACTACGTGTCCCAACAATCTGACCTCTGAAAACTAAAACTCACACTTGATGAACTTGGCGTACAGTCGATGGTCCCTTAGAGTCTGCAACACTAATCGTAGGTGTCCCTCGTGCTCCTCACGGGTCCTGGAATAGATAAGGATGTCGTTGATGAACACAATCACGAGTCTATCTAAGTATTCCCTTAATACTCTATGCATGAGATCCATGAACATGGCTGGCGCATTAGTCAAGCTGAATGGCATGACTATGAACTGGTAATGGTTGTATCTCGTGTTGAATGTCGTCTTCTCTAGATCTTCAGCCCTGATCCTGAGCTGATGATAGCCAGACCTCAAATCAATCTTTGAGAACCACTGCGCTCCTGTCAGCTAGTCGAATAAGTCATCAATGCGAGGTAACAAGTACTTGTTCTTCACGGTAACCCAGTCCAGCTGTCTGTAGTCAATACATAATCTAAGACTGTCATCCTTTTTCTTCACGAATAATACTGGCACTCCCCATGGTAACATACTAGGACTGATGAATCCTAAAATACATCAGTGAACTCGCACACTATCGGCATATCAGATATGCTGATTTCATGCCTCACACTAATACTCATGATGCTTGCAACAGTCTAGATCTTGTCACTCGTGGCCTCCCTACCTCTAGTGATAGGAAGTAACGCTGTTGTACCCTGAATGTTGATCTCCGTACCATCTGATAACGGAATGGTGATCGTCTTCTCGGAACAACCGATCAAAGCATGGTATGCTCCCAACTAGTACATGCCTAATAACGCATCGAACTTAAGAAACTCTAATATTGTCATGTCAACAGGAAACTCGTAGCCCCTATCTTTACCGGACAATCAACACACAGAAAGTTCAGGTATATCTTGTCCCCAACAGCCGTGCTAAGGATCAAAGGTCTACTAGAGTGCGGTTTGAGGTGAGTTAACCCCAACAAAAACACATAGGAGTATTTAATGGTTTCAATTATTGTATTTACTAATGTCATTGAATATTCTCATGTTATATCATTTGTGGGTTTGTTTATATGTGAATTGGTTTGTGTTGATTGGTTTTCACTATCGGAGATTATTTGGGATGGTTGTAGTACGGGATCGAGCAGACTAGATTGTAGTGCATGTACTTGCGTCGTCGTGGATTGCAACCCGAGCTGCGAGGTGCACGTATTCGGGAGGTTGTGATTTGTTCCATCACCGTTAATGGTTCGGGTGTAACCCAAGCTTGATGTGCTCAATTAGGGCATCCAGATTGATGAGCTTCACACATTTTCTTGGTTTTATCAGTATTGTTGATGCACATGTATTCATTACATTATGGTCATCCGTGATCATCTTGTATTGGTTGTCAACTACGCACACAAGGTTTTATGGATGCCCGTACTCACTGCATGTGACTTATGTTATTATCTATTCAATGGTTTTCTTTGAGAGTTTACTCATTGGACTCGTCACTGTATTTGTTGGGTCACTAAGTGCAGATCTAGGTACGAACAGAGCCGCAGAAACACTATGCGACAACCTTTGATAGTTTATAGTCCAGGATCTACTCGTACATGTACATTTGGTATTTTTTCCTTATGTTGGTTATTAGGGAACTTCTGAGACACAGGTACATGTATATATTCACTTGTGTCGCCTTATATACAATGTATTGTTCTGGGTTTTCCACATAGGACTGATGCTCTAATTTTTTTTTATGAAATTATAAATTAATTTATCATGTTAAGTTTTTCGCTGATTAATATGTATTATAATGAGAATGAATGATAAAACTTAAGGGCATGGAGTGTTGTTTGTGTGTGGGCCATAGCTAGCAATGAAGTGGCAAGGCTGCGGGCCCACGGGGCATCATGTGGCGGGCCTAGGTTTTGGGATTGTCACATTTGGTATCATAGCCTAGGGGATGAAAAGTGAGTTATTCATTAACTCTGATACCGCCACATTTGGTATCAGAGCGAGGTCGATGAACATTAGGAAGGGAAGTTAATGAAAACATAAAACTTAATGAATAAATCTAAGATGTGGAACGATTTACCTAACTTAGAACTTTAGTTGGGAAGAAAATTAAAGTCGAGTAGTGTTAGAGTTATATACGTGTTATATGTTTTGTTTGTATATTACATATGATATGCGAATATACTGAGGCTGATCTGGACCACATTTTTTTATGCAAATCACGCAAATCACGATGGACGAACAACATACTCCACCAAGTGGAAAGGTGGGTCAAACTAGTGATTAAACTGGAGATGGAAGTTTGTATCCACTGGTAGTCGCACGCTTTGCAGCACATGATAGATAGTTCGAGCTATTTATAGAGATGATGTGTATATAAACAACAACACTTGAGTCTCTTACTACAGTTCGAACACCGAACACTACTGAGATGGCAGTTGCTCTTACTACAGTTGCTCCGATCACTCGTAGCGTACCAGATCAAGCAGAGGTACAGGAGACTCCAACAAAGATTGCCACACCGACGGTGGTTGAGACGATGACAGCCACGACAGAGATACCTGTAACTGCGCAGGTAGATGTTTTTGAGACCTCTTTGACGACAGAGGTTAGGTTGATGACGGAGTTTGTCAAGTTTGACCCCAGATACTTCCTGTGAGGGCCCCAGTTCTACAACCTTAAACTGGGTCCCACCTGGCCTAGACTTACGTGGACCCTGAGTCAACGGCCCTCACAAAGTCAACGCAAGTCTAGTCAGCCTTCCTTACCATTATCCATTAATTAAGCATTATTATATCTATTTAAATGAGTTATTCAAGTTAGTAAGTTATCAAAGTATAGCGGAAGCGATTAAAAACCTCAATTAACTGAATAATCTCCAAGACACAAGTCAGGACAACCTAAAATGTGGTAACCCCGCATATGTATACCATCATTAAGTATATCAAGTCACAGGAGAGCAAATCATATCGTATGCATGTCCCGAGATCTCTCACAAACCCAGAAACCCAATGTGATAAAAAACATATATATATATATATACATAATACAAAAGTTAGGAAACCTACATCAGTACGAGGGGAGGGCCGCTTCGATGTCCTCACAGTAAATCTCCAACTAATTGCCCATTTCCCTTACTCGACTCTGGATTTGCACTCAGTCAAAAACGAGAATGACGAATCCAAGTAAATAACGCCAAGCAAAGTGTATACAACATTTAGAAATAAATAAGCAATCTAATTCTTGTAGATAGAAAGAAAGGTATAAAGAACACATGAATGATCAAGACTATAAATAAATCAATGATCAATCGAAAGATGATGTCTAGGAAATCAAAGCAAAGAGGCGCAAGTAGTCCCGACCAAATGGTCGTTGAGTCGAGGAAAAAAGCCCTACAAGACTCAGATTCTAGGACGTGGTCAACATCCAACAAGCCCTAAATCCATGAGAGGTGAGACTTCCTGGTAATCTAGCTAAGAACTCATGCCCCATATAGAACCAGTAACCAGCGCAGTGCATCCCGAGGTCATGGCTTTGCCATATTACCTCATATGACCACTCCTTCTAAGGATCGCCATTGACTCACTTGCTCTCGAACAACTCAATCAAAATGAAAATCCAAAGATAGATATAGAGCAATAACAATAACAAATCAAAGCTCAATTGAAATAACTGTATATTCCTTAACTGGTTTACTGATAAGTCGGTAATTAGGATAGTTGTATTTATATATTTTATTGTATTTTGTATCAAAAGTCTCTAAAATATGATCATAATAACTCTTATTTGACAATTACAGGTTTATAAGGATTTGAATCGAAATCGCAACGTGAAATAAAATATTTTAAAGACTCGTGGCGAGTTGCATCAAAAAGTCTGATGCACATAACTCGAGGCAATATTGGTGACGTGCATCTATGTGGCACATGGGACCCACAATGTTTAGCAACTATATGCTCATGTATGGCCACAAGCATAAGTGAATTTCTTGGAGATGTTAAGGTATGAGGAGATGTAGGAAGGTTGATGCATTATAGCCTAGATGGTGACATGTGGCACAAGGTGTGAATAGAAGATGTTTGGCACATTGGATTGCCTTCAAGGTACGTGGTTAATGAAAAACCAAAGCCAATGGAGTGTCATGCTTGAAGAGATGAGATTGTGCTTGAAGACATGAGATTGTGAATATGAATGGTAAGACCAACATAACAAAATAAGTAACAAAACTCTCACTGGGATCCGATTGATCTGCCTCCAAGTGCGTTCAAGCCAAGTTTGTGATCAATTTCTAATTCGTGGCACAAGTAAAAAGCAAAGAAGTATAAATAGTGAGGGTTCATTGTACTAGGCTTCGGCTCCCCCTCTCTATTCTTTTAATTTCTTTTGCACTTTGTGTTCTCTAAGCATAAGACACTAAGTTCATGGCCTACGCAACACTACGTAGAAGTTTGACTACTACTATATAGATTTGTGAGATTTATTTTATTTCAATTTCATTGTTATTCTTTTGTGTTTTATTTATATTGGTATTGTTTTAATTCTAGGGTTAGATTTGATTGCATTGTGAAGAGCTCTCACTTGCAATTTAGATTGACTACCCTTTGTTATCGAGTCGAAGCATCTGTCCTTATACGATAGACTCATCCTTCTAACGATTGACCCTACTGATTGGTCAGTCCCCTTTGGGGCCGGTCAAGTGCCTTAAGAATATAGGTCTAAAGCGGGAGCTCTAGCGATCTCGTTGTCTAAGTGTAGTGCTTTCACAAAGCCCTATATGATCAACACATTAAACCCAATTCGCGCAAGTCCAGGGTTGTGTGTTTAGTTAGGGAAGTAGTTAATGGTTGTACCTTGACTATCGAGAATAGGACGTGTGAGGAACCGAGTACGTTACCGGATCTATAGCTACACTAGAATATAATTGAATTACTTATATATGCATAGATCGATGACCAAATCCAATCTTTTGTCGAAATAAACTCGTATGTCGAAATCCCTTGATTTCCCTTTTTGTTATTGTTTTTACCTTAGAAAGACTACTAATCTTTGTAGAATTGTCCATTTGCCACTATCTACAAAATAGTTGATTGCGGTTATTATTTTATTGATGCGTTTGGCGCATGTCGTTTACTTACCTGTCATCTATACCATAAGCTCTCTCGGCTTCGACACGCCACCAAAATTGATCCACAAACGCCCGTCACGATTCCACTAACTTCCTGGTATCATTTGGATCAATTTCGATTGTGTTAGAGTCTTGTGTAATTATTTTAGTGTCTCATTTCCATTTAAATTTTGGTATTCAATTAAATCTCAAAAATACCTAGTCCAACCCCAACATATACCAAATTATCATAATATAGTCCCTTAGGTCTTCGAGACTCCACTTCGTGTTTGAGCCTATTTGGAAAAGTTTAGATTTTTCAATCCCAAAATATTTTCAAAATAGGAAAATTAAAGTGGTGGCACTCTTTTCGGGGAGATTTCTAGCTGTAAAAACTCCCGACAACTTCAAAACCAACTTCCTATAATTTCCTCATCCTTTTTTTCTCTCTCAATCAACAACATCGTCAACAACAAGCAACTATATTAAATTTACAAAATTCATCAAAATAATCAATTTCACCAATCTTTTTTTCCAATAATTTACCAATTCATTAAATCTTTCAAAACCAATACAATATATACCCTCACATGATAAAAGAAACTCGAAATACACATTATCAATCAAACCTTAAAATCAGTGAGGTATAGTTTCCACTTCATTTATTCATCAAAACTTCAAAACTTATATAAAATTAATTGAAATTGAAAGAATATACAAGATCTTACCTTAGTTTAACGTATTTGGATGATCACAAGCCACCAAGATCTCCAAGATTCCACACAAACCCCTCTCTTTTTCATCTCAAATTTTCGGATTTGAGTGTGTATGTGTGAGAAAATGTGGTTAAATGACCAAAATTTGTCTTTATATACTTTAATTTCATCAAGACTCAATTGTTACATCCCTAGGCACATCTTGTGGTCCACATCGAGGTCATCCAACTACTTTATTGACACAAGTAGGACACTCTCCTTGAGCTTATCCTCATTTTACTTTTCAAACTCTAAGTTTTCGAGTAAAATATCCGCTTACGTGCAACACAAATTGCGCGATACACTAATTTTTAGATTCCAATCACTAGGCCAATGATTTTCCATTAATATATTATCGCAATTATATTATTTATTTGTAAAAATTATTTTCTCGAACCCAGTTTACCCATATCCTACTCACCCGGTACCCGTATCGATACGTTTCCATAGGTAAACCTAGCCCGTAAATCCAATGCGTTACTGAACTCGTCCTCGTACGTTTGGACAACTAGATTTCACATTTGGGTAATAAAATATGTAATGTAAATACCAAACAAAAATAACATACCACCGTGTCGACGACCGAGAACCGGACATACATATCACGACAAATGGTCCCACGTACGACCTAAAATGACATGTGGCACGAGTAAGATTTTAAGGTTGTTACACTTCCATAAAGGCGAATACCAGAAGAAGGTCGGAAAGCGGTTGATTACTCATTAAAGTTTACATAAGCTGATGAGGATTTCGAAAAGTATTCATGCCCATATGTCAGGATACATGCTGAGGGGGGATGCAGCAGTATGGTGGACGACGTACATCAACATTCATTCTGAACCGACCACATAGGTAGAGTTTCGACGCGTATTTCACGACTAGTGCATTCCGATAGAGGTCCAGTTATGGTTAAGGGAGGCGTTATTGGCCTTGAGACATAACAACATGTCGGTATTCTAGTATATGGAGCGGTATCGATATCTGATGCAGTACACCACAGACGTGGTAGGTACAGAGCACCTGCAGATATATTACTTTGTCTGAGGACTAGTAGAGGACATTGCCAGAGTCATAGTTTCCAGTGGTGCACAGACTCTACAGGATATGTACGATCGGGCCCTCGCACACGAGACATATCTTCTGTAGAGAGAGTCGATTGATGACTACTATACCTCAAGGTCAGGCTGGACAAAGTTCTCAACAAGAATGCAGGCCTAAGATATAGAGAGATGAGTCAAACGACTAAGGATAGGAGCCTCAAGTACGCAAAGTTCACTAGTAGTCAGATTTGGGTTACAATGATGATCGGGATCAGAGAGATGATCAGTATGGGTATGATGATCAGCATACTAATGGAGTTCAGGCGGTTGCACTTGCACTAACAGGGCAATATTGACAGCAGTCGAGATGACAGTATAGACAGGACTGAGATTAGGGAAGCTATAACAGGGGTCAAAGGGACCAGAGTCACTATCCGAGATTCGAGGGTCGTCAATCTGGAGGATGTGAAAGGCATCATTGTTACAGATGTGGTCAGAAAGGTCACATTAACATTGATTGCCAAAACGCTTCCTAGTACCAAATGTCGCACAGGCTGGAGAGAGAGCCTACGCGGTGGCACAACCTGTCAGAGAAACAATGCAAAAGCATGTCCAGTGTAATAGCCCAGCCCACCAACAAGTAGTTCCATAGGGGCGCACCCTACTGGCACCACTAGTCACAAGCAGGGACGCATCTCCATCCACACCCCCCATTTATTATGTAGTCTTTCGCCCCCCCAAAGACTCGAACCCAGGTCTTAGGGGATAAGACCACAGAATCATAGGGCCTGCTACCACTGAGCTGGTTCAACTCAGTGGTACCAGGCCTATGAATCTATGGTCTTATCCCCTAAGACCTGGGTTCGAGTCTTTAGGGGGCCAAAGACTACATAATAAATGGGGGTGGATGGGGATGCGTCCTCTGCCTGTGACTAGCGGTGACAGTGGGATGTGCCCCAATGGATCTACTGCTGTGGGTGGGCTGGACCGTTACATCCAGGGTACGTTATTGTTATGTTTTTCGTTAGTCATATTTTTAATCTTGCATAGGTTGCATATAGGTTGATTAGATCACTTATGGTTAGCGCTGTAATAACCCCAAATTTTTAACTGACTTGTGTTGCACTTGTCAGAAATTGTGACCCGGCTACGTGAATACTGGACAGTATTTCGAACTTCAGGAGTCGACACCGAAGTGATTTTATGATTCTTTGATTGTGTGTATTAGTATTTTAGTATTTTACGGGTTTCGAGCCGTTCGTGCGGTATTTAATTGAGTGAGGTTTCGACTAGTTAAACGGGGGAGAAAAACAAGTAAAACATACAAAATAAATGAATTTTTAAATAATTTAATTAATTAGTTGGCGAGACAAGGCGAGACTACGCGAATTACGAGAGTCGGAACAAGGAAAAATGGACCGAGGAATGTCGTTTGAACGCGGAAGTTAGTTAATTACGCAACATATGGTCTATGGAATTGGAATTGTTAAATTGACACAGTTCAATGGTGAGGAACCATGAGATTGACCTCGAGATGTGGGTGTGTTGAGGTGGAGAGTTATGCAAGTGACAACGTAATAAAGAGAAATAAATAGAATGGTTACACACTTTAATGTGTAATAAAGAGAAATAAATAGAATGGTTACACACTTTAATGTGTAATAAAGAAAAATAAATAGAAAAGTAAAAAAACCCATAAGGGCAATGGTTTAAAAATGGTGTAGGAAGTAAGTTGGGGGTAAAAAGGTAATTTGACCATATAAATATAACAACAACAAACAAAACCCTACACTATTCATCTTCTTCTTCAACATAACCGCCGCCCACCCTCCTTCTCTTCCATTTCGGATCTCTCCCTCATTCTCAACCTCTCCATCTCTCTCTCGGCCACGCGATATCTCTCTCACTCACGATCTCTTCTCTCAAACTCTCGTTGCTCTCTCTCTCTCTCGGATCTCTCCTTCCTCCTCTCGGCCTCACGTCACCTCTCCTCTTCTCGGCTTCACGTCGCTGCCACCTCCCTCGCCGTCGGAGACTCCACGTCCCACCCTAGGTGAACCCCTCATCCTCTCTTGTTGTCTCGGGTTCATGGTGTTCATGATTTTATGTGGATTTTTGTAATTTTTGGGGTGTATGCATGACGGTTTGGTGGTGGGTTGGTGTACATGGGGTGCATGAATGGGGGTATGTGTACACCACTGTGGGGGTGTACACACCAGCGTGTATGTGTACACCACAGTGGGGTGTACACAATGGTTGTGGGTGTAAAAGAATAGATTAATGTATATTATATAGTTTTAATTAATAAAGTGACATTAACACATGTAAATATGGGGTGTACACAACAATTGTACATGTGTGTAGGATGTGTGTATTATGTTATGTTTGAGAATAAATAAAAAGGATAAAAAGTATGGATACTTGTTTAAATGAATATGGATTTGTATTAAGGCCTAATACACTCATGATAATACGGGTCTATAACAAGTTACAAATAGTGTGTTTATAGGTTATGTAAAGCCCAATAAAGGTCCAATAGAATAAATACAACTTGAGGTCAAGACGAAGGCGTAAAATATAAGAATAAGTTTATGTATCTAGGCCCAATAAGTGTTCACATCAAAGGCTTACTTAGGTGAGTATAAAACTTGATAAATAGACCCAACAAGAGTTATGTTTTGTAAAAAAAAAAAAGGAAACAACCATAGAGATGGTTTAATCCACAACGGTTTGGGTCATAATCAACAAATGATTGTCAAACAAACACCTTAAGACTAAATGTGAGCCTTAAACTAATATTCGAGATTCAAAACTTTATCAGGTAGTCGAGAACGCACGGGGAACGTATTAGAGTCTCGGAGTGAATACTGGGTTGCGAATAGTTCAAGTAAGTACATTTGCCTTAAAAAGCATTTGTATGTTTGTAAGCCAGTAAGAAAATGTCATGTGATTCATTATCATTTATTCAGTCTTGTTATTCTCTATTATTGGTATTCCATTCCATTTCTTGTTGTGTGTTTCCGGCGTAAGTGTTTTGTCTCAAAAGTACTAGGACGCACTAGAGGGATAAAACGTGAGCACTCGTGGCCACGAGTGTGTGTGTGACCACCCTTAGTGACCGTGTGACACCGAGTCTTGGGTGGATGGGTTCGAGTCCCTTTCCAGTCATAGTGTGCCTTCGCTTGTGTCGATGCCGGGAAGACCTCGCGAGGTCTTCGCCGTTATGCTATGATTTAGACCACTTATGAGCCTCTTTTGATTCCTTGGAACACACTTGACTTTCGATTGATATCCTGTTTATCATGCATCTTGTTTATTTAAATTCCTATTATTTTTATTACCGCATGATATTTAGACTGCTTTACTTGTATTATCATGAATTACTGTTATCTTCTTCTGGCATTACATTCGATTTTATTCAGTTACTCACCGTCTAGTTTGTGACGGTGGGTGAAAATAGGGCGGAGAGCAGCAAGGGCAAGGGACCTTGCCTAGGTGATCTATTGTGAGGATTAGCGGCTGGATTTGGAGACTATTTTATAGGTTTTTCTTATGTTTTGCTTTTATGTATATCATTTTTATATATATATATGCTTTGGGATATTTGAACTTGGTATTTTGATGAGATTGGTATCATGTAACTTTGCATTTCGAATTGTACATGAATACCCGGGGTTTTCCACATTTATAGAATTCCTTTACTTCCTTTGATTGAGTTATTTCCCCTTTATTATAATTATTTTAGTCTTCCGCTGTTTACCGATGCAATAACTCTTTCATAAATCACTAATTTGATTAAATTGAAGGCTGACTAGGCTCGTCAGGTTGTCGAGTGATGACTCGAGGCTTGTATGGGTGTTTAGGCCGGGCGTACCCAATTGCATGGGGAAATTGGGGCCGTCACAAGCGCGTACTAGTTGATCAGTTCACTAAGAGGTTATGAAGCTGGTTGATTGGTTCACCAAAGGTCCATTTTCAACTGGTCAATGGGGTTCACCAGGGACTGGTTGATGTGCTCACCAAGGACTGGTTGATTGGATCACAATTAGTTAGTGGACAACTGGTTCATTTGTTCACCAGGAAATAAGTTGATTCGTTAACCAAGATTAGGGGTTGATCCATTCACTCGGAATGGTAGTAAACTAGTGGTTTATTAGTTCACCTATGGTTTGTTCAGGATTGGTTAACCTGATGGGTAGTTGTATCAGCATTTTGAGTTCCCTGATGAAAGATATCAGTTATCTCAAGTTTTAAGAAGAAATTAACGTCGTTATTCAAGTATTTTCTAACATGATCGCCAGCTCACGTCTACGGGGACGCTACGGACAGGCTAATATATGCCTGGTTGGGCAGAAAATGTTATTCTTATTGATTGGTTGCTTAACTACAATGGTAATTATTATTTTATGACTTATTACATTGCATGTATGAAATTATTTTCCTATACCGTGTAAGACAGTCTGACGAGTATTCGTCTCGAAAAACTTGTTAATACGAACATCAGGCGCGTAAAATACGAGTGCACTAAATTTGATAAGTGATTTGTATAAGCAAACCAAGGAAATGGGATAAATAGTAAATTAGTCGACACTTAGTGACACACGGGGTTGTGGTCGACACGCATGGGTTATACAATAGTATGCACAACAGAGTGCGCTCTTTGGCACACATAACAGAATTGTAGGCGAAAGTATAGGCAAATATATATTTATATATATACATACTTTTAACTTAAATATATATTAATAATCAGAGATTAAGAACATGTGAAATGACCAACAAGGGCATTGACCTTGTAAAGGAGAATGGATAAGGATGGGGGTATTTTGGTCATTTGACCACCCCAAAATATCCAAACAAACATCACCGACACACACACACAAAAATTGAAATACAGAGGAGACCAAAAGAGATAAAGAGAGAGGAGAAAGAGAAATCGAGCCAAAGGGGGAGAGAAACAGAGAGGGTTAAAGGTCGAGAGCTCGAAGAAAACGAAGGTGAGTGGTGATTGTTGTTATTGTTGATGTTGTTGTTGTTAAGTTGTTGTAGATGTTTATGTTGATGATGAATAATGGGAATCCGAGGTGGCAGACGACGTTGGGGAGTCTTCTCCCTTCCCAAATCGAACTAGGGTTCCAAGAAAAAGACATTGGATCGAAACTAGGGAGCCGAGCTCCGTGGTTTCAAATTGAGGAAGGGGATGCACACGTGTGATCCGCACTTGTGCACCCCCCCTGCCTGGGCCAGGCTCGGCCCATGGGGCGAGCCAGGGTCAGGTCAGACCCATTAGGGTCAACCCAACCCAACAAATAAAATAAAATAAAAACAGTTTGAAATAGAAAAATAATAATAATAATAAATAAATATAGAAAAAAAGGAAAAATCTTGAAAAATTATATTTTGACCAAAGAAATAGAAAGTAATGAATTTCTATGCAAAGTATTCGGGATTGTGGAGAGACTTTGTGTCAGGATTTTTACCTTGTAAAGTGTGAAATTGGCGAAAATTAAAAAAATATAGAAAATTCAGAAAATACAGGAAAATGTGAGAAATTGCAAAAGAGTAGAAATGTGGGTTTTGAAACTTTTTCAGGCGTTTGGCACCCCGATGTAACCCTAAAAATGTGTCAATACCAAAAATTGAAATAAAATTCTATTTTTTGTGTCGCAATAATAATCAGTTAGTTTGAAACTAAATCACATAAAATAGTTTATTCAGACACTAGGGACTTAGAAAACTATAGTCGGGTGTTGGGTGCGCATTCGATATGGGAGCGGAGTCAGACTGGGTCTTTTTGGGAAGTTGGAGCGCGGTTTGAGGTACGTAAACCCCAACCGAAACACATCTGGAGTATTTAATGGTTTCATTTCTTGTGTTTACTCTTCTCATTGAATATTCCCATGTTTTAACATTTGTAGGTTTGTCTATATATGAATTGGTTTGTGTTGATTGGTTTTCACCGTCGAAGATTATTTGGGACCGTGCTCCATCAGTGGATTGCGACCCGATCTGTGAGGTGCTCGTGTCTAGTAGATTGCAATTTGTTCCGTCACCTTTAATGGTTCGGGTGTGACCCAGGCTTGATGTGCTCAGCTAGGTCATTCGGATTGACGAAGTATGACCACGTTTTTAGCTTGCGTCACACATTCTATGACGGCCCCAGTTCCCCATAAAACTGGGTCGCGCCCGGCCTATATTCTCGCGAAGTTTACGCATTCCAGTCAGCCTTAAATCCTCAAGTACTTCGTTATATTATTAATTTAATGTGAAAGTTATAGGATTATAAAGTTATCGAAAAATTCGCAAAAGAAATCACTATAATCAACTATAACTAGGTAATGGAAATCAGAAATAATAGACAACCTATAAAGTGGAAACTCTTAGAAATGGATAAATACATGCATGTCTGGTGATCAAAGCTATACAAAGCGATTATATATGATATCCCTAGTATCTTAATCCCCAATATATCTCCCAGTGTTTAACAAAACATAATATACAATAGTCACAGCCAAAAAAACAAAAACCTACACTGAGTAAAGGAAAGGATCGCTCTGAGAGTCCTCAGAGGATATCACCTTGCATCAACTCCTTCCCCTTGCTCGTCTTTGCTCTATATGCACCACCATCACAAACTAGATGGTGAGTGCTTGAAAAAGAGAAAGTAATGCTAGAAGAAACTAAATAGTAATTCAAGATTTCTCAAATAAACAGTCTAAAAATCATGCAGTATTGAAAGACAGAAAATATAACAAATAGCATGATAAATAGACTGACAAGCTGAGCAACGAAGTTTGAGTGTCTACAGAATCAAAGAAGGCCCATAAGTGGTCAATATCAATGCAGTACCGCAGCACCACATTTATAAGTCACTATAGTGACTAACAAACTATAAACACCATAGTGTCCAAACCATCTAGTACTTAGGGTATAACCCGATATATGTGGGGTGGAACAATACAACCGTATAAGTGTTCACGTTTACCCACTCATATGGACCCAAGAGTATCTTCGCAACTCACTTACACCAAGACACTCAAGCAAGAAAATAAGAATGAAATTCCAGCAAAGGATCAATTCAAATATAATTGATAATAATTGGAAAATGAATTAATGCATACTTCCATACTAGCTTACATTCGTACGATAATGTACGTCAATCGATCGCAAAACTCTAATCCTCACGTACCTCTAAGCTATCCACTCGAATTCTCAAAGTCTATCAATTAACCCAAATTTGCAAATCCTATTAATATCATTCTAATTTACCCAATTTCCATAATAATTTAATTAGTGTAATTGAGTTGATTTCCAAGGTGATGGATCGTATTTGAACATAATTGGATACCCAAGAGATCCCTGAAATTTTTCAAAATTTCTAGAAAATTAATCTTTGTGAATAGTGTCACACCGCCAAGACGCCGTGACCTTTTGTTCTAGACGGCGTCCCTACGTCGTCTTTTCTTATTTTCACTTTTCCCCTCTACTCGAGACGCCGTGAGTGGCACCGTGGGAATAACTCGTCAGTGCGTCCCTCGCAACGTGTTCAGCAGAACACCTATTTCGGGATTTTTCGAAACCCCGGCTCGAGTCGTCGCATTACGAGTCTACCCCAAACACTTAGGGACGTCCATGACAACATACTACTCAACTCCTTTTGCGTAGAAACCCCGACAAAACACCCGATTCGAAAATAACTCAAAATTCTTCAAAATTTTCCAAAAATTTCAAACAACTTTCAATCCACAAATCAACCACCAATTCATCAATAAAACACTTAATTAATCCAAAATCCATCATTCAAATTCATTTTCTAACATTTTATCGAAAATTCGTCGAAATCGTCACGATGAAAACCCACAAAATTAATGCCAAAACGTGCACAAACACGCAAGGAGTGAAGATGCTACCTTTTACGTGTATTGAGTCGATCCACGACGTCACAATTAGCTCAAAATCTCCAAAACCACCGTCGTCCCTCCTTGTTCTCACGTTAAGAAAAATGGAATTGGATTAAGGAGAGAGAAAAGTTTGTTTTTATACCAATCTCTCATCTCATATCACGCACGGATCTCAATGAAAATCATGTTTCTCCCTTTTCATCTATCCACCAACTCTAACTCAAATGGATAACTCCAATATGTAACTTGATTTTCAAAAACACTTCGTTTCTCGCTCAAAACACATGTTCCCGGACCTGTTTCAACTCTCAACTTGCATCGCATATGTTCCCAAAAATAACCTCACTCCCACATTTTATTTAATTATTTATTATTTTTTATTATTCACTAATTATCATTTTTCAGAGTTTAATTACCCGTATTATACCCTAAATGTTTGTTTTTCCTACCCGAATCTCTCACAAAAATTCGTAGCGATTAATAAACGAAAACCACGCACTAGGACACACAATGTTCTCATTCAAGTATAAATAATAATACAAACATTACAAAAAAATAAAATATACCTCAATGTCGACTCCCAAGGCTTGAGTAATATGACAAATCACAACGGGTAGGTCACGAAACTGAAAAACACGACACTTGTCACCAATTAAATTTGAGGGTCGTTACATATTCGTCTAGTTTTATCGGTATTGTTGATGCTCATGTATTCGTTACATTGTGGTTATCCGTGATCATCTTGCATTGGTTGTTAACTATGCACGCAAGGTTTTATGGTTGCCCGTAATCACTGCGTGTTTAGTTAACCTTATTTAGTGGCTTATGTTATTATTTACTCAATTTTCTTTAGGAGTTTACTCACTGGACTCGTGATTGTATTTATTTGATGACTAAGTGCAGATCTGAGTACAAGCAAAGCCGCATAGACACTGGGCGACTACCTTTGACGGTTTATAGTCCAAGACCTACTCGTACGTGTACATTTGGTATTTTTTTATATTGGTTATCGGGGGACTTTTGAGACACGGGTATCTGTATATATTCATTTTTATCGCCTTATATACAGTTTACTGTTTCGAGTTTTCCACATAGGATTGATGCTCTAATTTTTTATGAAATTATAAATTAATTTATCATGTTAAGTCTTCCGATGAATAATATGTATTATATTGAGAATGAATGATAAAACTTGAGGGCATGGAGTGTTGGTTGTACGTGGAACACAGTTGGCAATGACATGGCAAGGTTGTGGACCCACGGGGCATCATATGATGGGCCTTGGGTTTTGGGGCCGTTACATTTGCTATAAGCAAATTTGGTGTGTTTGGTTCTTCATTTTAAAAAAGTACTTTTACGTAGAAAATCTTATCAAATCGCATTTACAATATTGATAAGCATGGGGAGAGATGCTTATCTGAAAAGCAGCTTTTCTGCAATCTGTGTCGCATATTATCCGAACACACTTTTTTAATTGCATTGCGATACCACATCATCAATAAGTAGGTTCATAAGCTGAACTAAATGAGGCCATGATGTTGAACTAGTCGTTGTCCTATGCTTCACGCACGAAAGAGACTAAGTATTAGTATTAGATAAAATATACAGCAATATACAACTCAACAAAAAAAAATGAAAGAAAAGTGGATATATATACCATATAATAGTTACAAATAAAATAAGCAAAATTTTACTTTGAAAAAAAAATAAATAAAATTGAAACATTCATTCGATGGACTTAAAAGATGAGAAGAATACATATCATCTAATAGTTTTTTTTTTTTTTTGGGCAAAATATCGTCTAATAGTTATAAAAAAATAAACAAAATTGAAACCTTTTCTTGTCCAAAATAATAAAACTAACTCACTTGCTTGATCGAAAAAAGAGTTTTCTTTCTCACCCAGGCTTAGGCTGCAACCACTGACTCCTAAAATGTCTGGCCTATATTTGGTTTTAACCTCAGACATGGCTAAAATTGAAGATCATTAATTTTGTTATAATTGTAAAAAAAAATGACGGACATTATAAAGTATTAAATATGATTATGAAATTGAAGGGAAACAAAATCTACATTGTTGATTTGAGATCAAATTAAGTAATGGATTTACTATCCACATTCCAAAACTATAACCGACTAATCAAGGTACCAATTTTTCTTTTTGTCAAATAAGGTACCAAATCTAAGCCTCTCCAAATCCTACTAAATGTTACCAAGAAAACATTTGGCCTCAATTTGATGCAATGATGTAGGATTGAGGCCACCTTCAATTATTGAAATTTGTAGGCGGGTGATAGAGGGTCTGAGTTCCTTATGAGATTGTTGTTGTTCATGAGGTTTAGGTGTCTGGATTGTAGTGAAGCATGATAACTAAAAATAATCAAGAGAAGTAGTTTCATATAAAAAAAATAAAAGATAAAAAATAAAAATAAAAATAACAATGATAACTAACCATTTATGTTTCAAAAAAAAAACTATAACCACGGTAACTAAAAATAATCAAACTTCCTACCAAAAAAAAATAATAATAATAATTAAACTATTATATCGATATGATTGTTGCAAGTGAATTCACATTGAGAAATAACATGAATTGTAATTTACAATTCGGGTTGATGACGTATCTCACTACAAAGATCAAAAGGGATTATTCAAGCGATTGATTCGATGCCAAAGACCACCGACACCAATCGAACCGAATCATTTGTATTTATAGATGCATAAATTTGAGACTTTTTTTACTTATAAATCTGAAACATTTTAGTTATAGAAGAGTTACCAAATAATGTGACATGAAGAAACATTTCACATGACCAATTATTGTGTCCGAGTTTCTTGTTGTTTTGACAGTTTCATTTTTTGTTGTTTGATGTTTCCATTTTAGTTGTGTATGTTAAACTTGGCAATAAGTGGTAGTTTCTAAAATCATTTATATGATCTTCAATATATAAACGCTTTATATATATATGATCTTAAATATATAAACTTGGCAATTAGTGGCAGTTTCTAAAATCGTTTTTTTTTTTTTTGGGGTAAAATGTCACCTTAATATGTGAGGATTAATTTGGGAAGATATTGGGTGTGTCATATCAAAACAATTACCATATATGAGCATATTTGAAAGCTGTTACCATATAGAGGCATATTCTTCATGTAAATATATATATACGGCCAAATTGGTTAAAATGTCTTAATATTTTACAACTTTTGTTATTATATCATAACCTTTTTGAATTTGTTATTATATCCTAATATTTCTACATTGATAAATTTGTAACCTACTTCACTTTTTAACTTTAAATTTCATGAAGTAATA
Source organism: Stephania japonica (assembly GCA_039657345.1). Classification (NCBI taxonomy): domain Eukaryota; kingdom Viridiplantae; phylum Streptophyta; class Magnoliopsida; order Ranunculales; family Menispermaceae; genus Stephania; species Stephania japonica. The sequence continues at coordinate 10,020,822 of CM077564.1, read as the reverse complement.
TTTAATTAATGAGCTTAAAAAATAAATTAAGTAATAATTTAGTAATTATAGATGATGAGGTGACTTTTTAAAGTTATTATTTAGGTGTCATGCTATCAAATTTGGAGTAAAAAATGACTTAGGATACAATTTTTTCAATGTAGAAAGGTGAGGATATAATAACAAATTCAAAAAGGTTATGATATAATAACAAAAATTGTAAAAGATTAGAATATTTTAACCAATTAAGCCTATATATATATATATATATATATATATATAGAGAGAGAGAGAGAGAGAGAGAGATATGATGTGTAAGTGGAAACGTTTCTCCTTGAATGGGAAACGGCGAAGGAATTTTAAATCTTTTTTAAAAAACTAATAAATTAATTTACATTAACATACTGTAATATTTTTACAACTAGAATTGCAATTCACATTAATCAACTCATATTTCTTATAAATAAAATATACAATAAGAATGAGACTAATTATGGTTTAGGGTAATTTGAATCAAAGATGAAGTTTGATCTGAACAGATTTGTGTTGTTTTTTTGGATAAAGGAATTCATTAATTTGTCAAAAAATACATGTACAAAAATAATGGGGAAACAAAAACAATCTTACCTATCTAAGTTCCCTTTGTATACCTATATACTATGCAAAAAAAAAACTCTAACTCTTTAAAAAACATAACCAAAGTTCTGAAGGATCGCAGTTGTAAGTCTTGTGACTACCCATCTTAGCCCACTCAAAAAAGAATCCCATAAAAGCCACCCTCCACATATCTACCCCAGCCCCTTACTCAATTAATATTCAATTGTTACAATAATTGACGTAGGCAAAAGAAAATATGTAGAGAATGATCCGCAGAAAAAAATCCACCATCAAAAACTAAAAATCCAGAGATACCCCAACAGATCAACAATAAAAACAAAAACAAATTGCTCACATAAAAAGATCTAAGATGTGTCAATTCTTCACCAGTTCGTTGAGACTCTAAGCCTTGAACAGATTTGTGTTATTACTGTTGTCCAGTTGGATCTGAGAAATTGAATTTGATGAAGAAGAAGAACTAAAGTTAGAGTGGGACATACCAAATGGGGAATTGTGGGAGATCAAAGATTGTGGGGTTTGAGTGAAGGTTAGGGGTTTGAGCTAATAAAAACTTGAATTTATATGTATCACTCTTAATCGTAATGGTATCTTCGTTTTTTGCAAGTTAGTTGAGCTTTTCATTGTCCAAGAAATTGGGGGAAAGAATATAAGCTAATTAGGCTTTTCGTTGTCCAAAAAATATAGGGATGAATATATCATAAGATAACCAATAATACAAAGAAATAAATAGCAGAAAATAGGAAAAATGAGAAAAATGAAATGGTGAGAGGAGAGAGCTTGATAACTTTCTCTCAGTTTCAACTTTTTATATATATATATATATATATATATATATATATATATATATATAAAGAGAGAGAGATAAGTGTTGGGACATTTAGTGTGGGGACAAAAAATTTTTCATGTAGATAATTAAAGAAAAAAAACAAAGATCTAATAATGGTAAAGTTGTATCATGAGTGGCCACTTGGCACTGCGAAAAGCCTCAAAACTGTCACATATGATCCAATAATGGTAAAATTGTATTTTGTGTGTGCCATGTAGAGCTACAATAAGCCTTGAAACCGCCACATGATACACCTAAGATACAATTTTATTATATATATAGAATATAAATATAGATATAGATTCACAACTTAATAGAAATTGAGAAAATAGCTTTTTTAAGTCAAATTGAAAAAATAGTTAAATAGCAAATGACCAAAGGGCAAAAGGGCAAAGAGAAAAGAGCAAAATAAACATTTTTATAAAATTGATGGGGCGCGAGAATTCCCTGTCCCGTAGGGATCCCCGCGAGGTGAGGCATGGGGCATCAAAGTTCTCTCCACATAAAATTTGCGGGAATAAATCTTCTTCTCGCGCTCTGCGGGAATGGGGACGGTCAGTCCTTGCCCCACTTGAAACTATAGTGATATCTCGTAGTAAAAATAAAAATTTTAACTATTTTGTCAAAGTGAAAAAAAAAAAAAAACTAACAACCCAAATTATCCCACCCATCAAAAAAAAAACCACAAAAAAAAAAAAAAAAAAAAAAAAAACTTTATTTCTTTAAATGACATCTCGTTTTTGAGTCGTGTGGATGAAACCAACTAAACTTAGAGGCCCACCCAAGTTCTGTTAGGCCTCCTTGGATTTCGGATGCTTGTTCTTCTAGAATTGGGGATACGATCTGGGTCTTCCTAATTGATGCAATTTCTTTCTGGGTTTTTTTGGGATTCGGTAGCTAGTGATTTTGATCAATTGGGATTGTATGTGATGGATGATTTATCGGATTCAAGCCAGCCTGATTTCGATTATTTGTTAAAGCTGTTGTTGATTGGAGATTCTGGTGTTGGGAAGAGCAGTCTCCTTCAGAGTTTCACCTCCAATAACTTCGAAGATCTCTCACCCACAATTGGTATATATGACCCATTTGTCAATTGTGCATTTTTTTTCCTAATTTTAAGATTACTGTGATTCTGAGAACTATCTCTGAAATGATGAAACAAAAAAAGGCAAAACCTATAATTTGGTCCCTGAACTTTATGTTTTTTGTGCTCTAGGTCCCTGAACTTTTATTACTATACATTTGGTACTTGAACTTTCACAAAGATCTACATTTAGTCCTTCTACCATTTAAAGTGTTAAATTATGCCAATGTGGGCAACAAAAGTGTTGTGTGATTAGTTAAGAAGAGTAAAATGGTTTATATTACTGAATCGGACGACTCGCATCGACCAAAAAAAGCTGAAATTTTTTTTAATTTCCCCCAAAAACATAAAAATCTCAAAGTTCAAGGACCAAAAGCATAAAACTCAAAAGTTCAGGGACCAAATTTACAACAATGAAAGTTCAGGGACTAAATGTACACTATTGAAAGTTCAGGGACCAAAAACATAAAAGACTCAAAGTTGAAGGACCAAAAAATACGTTTTGCCAAAAAAAAAGGACTTCTTGATTATGGATTGGAAGCATGAAAGTTGAAATTTAGGCAATTTTTTTTTTTTAATGTTGTTGGAGAATTATCGATTAATGCATGAAATTTAGGTAATTTTACGCCCCTTTTTTATGATCATAGGAGTCCGAACTCCGAACTGCCTCGGCCCTCCTGATTAAGGCACTAATCCCACAGGGCTAGGAGGGTGCCCTACCACTAACCCAAATGTCTAAGGAAAATGATGCAGATGCCGCGAATCGAACCCATCACATTTACCGTAGTTAGAGAACTAACACTCCACCACAACCCTTGGGGGCTAATTTTACACTCTTTTAAAGTGTAAAATATGTCTTAATTATGTTTGAAGTAATGGCATTTGCATGGATTGAATCAAATAAGGGCAGGGATGCAACATAATTAATACAAATAATATCTTAGTCAATTTTTCTTGTTTAATTGCATATCCTTAATTCCTTACTCCTTTTCTTCTTTGCTTCTTTAGGGGTTGATTTCAAGATAAAACTAGTTACTCTTGGAGCCAAAAAGTTGAAGCTTGCGATATGGGACACGGGTATTTGCCATCATCATCTTTTTTTTTTTTTTTTTTTTTTAATAAACTTGTTTACTGGCTTTGTTTTCAATAAATCTTATTTCAGATGTGATTTTCTTATCTCTGTCCTAGCAAATTCCTTATATTTAGTTATAAGTTCTCGATCGATTTGCAAATGTTCCTTATCTGAAATTCAGTCCTTTTTTTTATATTAATTCAAAAGCATATTGGTTGGTTTGCATTAAGGGAACTTTGTATTACAGCTAGTTACTGATATTTTACTTGCTAAACAGCAAGGTGATAATGTGATATATCTGATTTCCTAGGAGTAAAGGTAACTGCAGATTAAGGGGAATGTAATGACCCTGCAGTACATTCCATTGGTGGTCCTAACTTCTTTACATTTTAGAGATTTTTGTAGTAAAGTAGAGTGGAATATCTGAGAAGTTATATTTGTCTATCTTTTTGTTTACCTAAGAAACAGGTCCTTTGTAACTCAATGAAAAAGAAACATGTTCTTTTCATAATCATGCTCACTCTTTTTTCTAAATTGTTGTCTACCTCAAGAATGGGTATGGAAAAACTAATGCTACAGATATGTCATCTTTGCTACGATTTCATCATTCGCTCCTTATTAAACGTTATCTCAGGTTTAATTGGAGGTAATGTCTTTTAAAAAACATTTTGGCCCGGTCCTTTACCGGCTTTGCCATTTTTTTTTTTCGTATGTTTTTGAAGTTCCAAATGTTGTAATTATTTATTCTCACCGGATACTTTCGTTGTCAACTCTTATACGTATTTTCCATCTTGATTCAGTACCATATGCGTCTTTTTTTATTTTTCCTCTTTCTTGAACTGCAAACAAATTTCAGATGTTAGCTAGATTCATGCTATTGCTACCCAATGTAGACACAAGTTTTGACTTTTAGGCTATGCAGTTTTATATTGGGATTTAAAAAAAAAAAAAAAAAAAAAAAAAAAAAAAAGCTCTAGCTCCTCATTTTTAAAACATCTGCCTATTTCAATAGTTATTTTAAAGGTGCATTAGGAAGGTCAAATGTTAGTTTCCTTTGAAAAGAGAATAAATGCTAATCAATTTTTCGACATTAGATTACGGTGTCGTGGAAAGCTATGACCTGATAGCAGAACTCTGCATTGTTATAGATTTAAAATATTAATGCACACTTATCCGGACAACTCTTTTTTATATCTCGTGTCTGTACTAAAAGATCTACATTGTGTTGTATTTTCTTTTTCTTTTTTTCTATAATACTGCAATAATATTTGTTCTGAATTGCGCTAAAGCTGAAGAGGAAAAATTATTTGACCCCTTCTGCTTGCGCTTCTTTCCATGAGATAGCATGATCAGTTGGGACCCCAATGACAAAATCTCTTTTTTCATTATGTAGCTGGACAGGAGAGATTTAGAACACTGACTACTTCATACTATAGAGGAGCACAAGGGATCATAATGGGTATGTTGCTTGGTCTTTCCTTTATTTTCGTATTTATTGGTACAAGTGAATAATCTAGTAGTGTATGCATCTTCGTTAGCTAAATTAATTGTATCATGTATGCTGTGACGTTATTAGATTACCACAACTAAAATTTGAGAAGCATTCAAAGGATTATAACGTTTCACAGATCAATGCCGTATTTTAGCAATTTTAATTTCGTACTCTCTGGCTTACTTGTTAATTGGGAGAATTCCATAATAGATTAGTTGTACTTGTATGTTATTGTTATTTTTACAATCTTCTTCCCTTATTTAACTACAATAAACCAGAATTGTTTAATAAATTATCAGTAAATGTCAGGTGTGTGATTACTTGTTGTTGACAGGAATTTAACACTTCTTTTTTAAGTAAAAGTATCAGACACTTAATTCCGACATATTTTAATTATCAAGAAGAATAATGCTGCAGTTCTGATCATCAGGAAATCATGCCTATGTTGTATAATGTATGACCAAGTGATCACATTTCTTCATTTAATTTTTACATTGACTCATCTCATGTTCATATGTTTTGTACTTCGAAAAAAGGTTTTCTTAACTTTAACTTTTCTCAGCAGAAGTATTCATTTCTTGATAATCATACAAGTCAGCAACAGCCTAGCCTCTGTCCCAAGTTAGCTAGGGGCGACTGCATGATCACATGCTTTCACTCAGCTCAACTTAAAAGCAACATTATGATAATAGTAATGAAAATTATTTTGTGTTGCTGCCTGTTCAGTTTAAGGTGAATTCTTAAAGCAAGACCCACCTGTAGTTGCTTCTAAACGGTCAGAAATCAGAATCTATTTTAATTGCAATCACGTATTCATTGCTCTCCATATAATTCCTGTACCATCTGGCAACTTCCTACGACTACTACGGCCTTGTATCATGAGAGGCGACTGCATGGATCACATGCTTTCACTCAGCTCAACTTAAAAGCAACATTATGATAATTGTATTGAAAATTATTTTGTGTTGCTGCCTGTTCAGTTTAAGGTGAATTCTTAAAGCAAGACCCGCCTGTAATTGCTTCTAAACGGTCAGAAATCAGAATCTATTTGTAATTGCAATCACGTATTCATTGCTCTCCATATAATTCCTGTACCAGCTGGCAACTTCCTACGACTACTACGGCCTTGTATCATGAGAGGTGAGAATGTTTACTTGAGAGGAGTTGCGTAGGAGTATTAAAACAAGTTGATGAGCTTCTTGTTGCATCACACCATTCCTAGCGTCAAATCTGTACATAATGCAATTATCTCAAAATTTACTAAGCCGGAACCAAGGTGTTTTGACCAAAGAAAGGGAAACATAAACCTTGAGGCGACGAGAGGTGTGAGCACTCAGCACATTAAAGAAAAGATCTCAAATATGAAATCAAAGTCACAAATGATACAACTACAACAACAACAACAACAACAATAAAGCCTTAATCCCAAATTAGTTGGGGTCGGATACATTGAGCAAACTTTTCCATTGTGCTCGATTAAGTGCAAGTGATGGGGTGCTTTTCCAAATCCTTTAAAATCCTCATAATCAATGTGTCCCAAGTTAGTGTCGGCCTACCCCTTCATTTTCGAATTTCTTCCGATTCTATTGAATCGAGTTTTTTGGTGGGGGCATTTATTGGCCGTCTTTGGAGGTGTACAAACCACCGCCAACCGCTCTTCACTAATCTTTGTGTCAATTGGTGCTACTCCTAATTTTTTTTGAACTTCTTTATTTCCTGCTCTATCTTTACGTGTGTTACGACACATCCACGTGTGTTACGACACATCCACGTAAGCATCCTCATTTTTGTTACGTTCATTTTATGTGGTTCATATTAGTAACTTCTACTTCCCTAACTTTACCACTCTTATCATCTTAATGTCTAGTATTTTTAGACTGAAGATGCATGTAATTTGTTTTCGTCCTACTCAATTTAAAGCCTTTAGATTCTAATGTATTCCTCCAAAGTTCTAATTTTCTATTCACTCCATCTCTTATTTCGTCCACTAGGACAATATCATCTGCAAATAACATACATTAATTTATCAGTTTTTATTGACTTGAAACAATTATAAATTCAAAATAATAAAAATCTATTTGTAAGTAAAAATATTACTCAATTTCTACTTTTTTCGAGTCTTCTAATAGGGGCATTTGTAGGTCATCTTTGGATGTGCGTAAAGAACGGACTACTCGATTATCTTGATCTCCACTTTTCATGAACTCGCAGTGAATGTATTTTTGTCAGTCATACTCAACTTAAAGCACTTACACTCCAATGTATTCCTCCAAAGTTCTAATTTTCTATTCCACCTTTCGTTTTGTCTATAAAACAATATCGTCCCAAAAAATTATAAATAATAGTATATCATCTTGAATATGCCAAGTTAAACTTTCTTTCAAAATGAAGCAGTAATAATGAGTTAAAATCAAACCACTTTCTTTTGGTAGCAACAAAGCTGCTGCGGTTGTTGATTATGAATAGAAGAAAGAATGGGAGGGAAGGCTTGTTCCCCACCCCTCTCTTGTTGAGCTGAAATTAGCAGTGTTTGGCAATGTTAAGTTATGAAATGAAATATAAATCAAATACATTGTAAATCTGAAGCAATGCTGCATAAATGAAAAGAAGTGCTAAAAAGAATGTAATGTTGGAAAAAAGAAAGAAAAGAAGAGGATTTAGGCCTTAGTGTCTCAAAGAACCTCACATAATTAAGGCCTGAGGCTTAAAGTTTCAATGCATTTGCTTTAGATATATATTGAGGTTCATCTCAGAGTGTAAGCCTCAAATAGCTTTCCAAAAGATTACGTTGTATTATTTTTGTTTTCCCTCCCTATCATTACAGTGTATGATGTGACACGTCGAGAAACGTTTAGTAATCTTTCTGTTGTATGGGCGAAGGAAATTGATCTCTACTCAACTAACCCAGATTGCATCAAGATGTTGGTGGGAAACAAAGTTGACAAGGTATTCTTTTTCGTGTGTAATGAAGGGACTTGAATTACTTTTAAAGTATTTTATATGAAGAGTTCATTCTCTACTTGTGCACAACACCAATCATTTGTCTTTATTAGTATAACAGCGGAAATAAAGGGGAAAGGTATTTCACTTCTGTTAAAGCAATTCAGGCATTCTCTGAGAAGATTTTGGTTCATTTGTGCTTGCCCATTCTATCTCATTTATCCTTAGACTTCCCTAATCATCCCATCTGACAGTCTGTTTTATAGGAAGGTGAAAGAGTTGTCACAAAAAGAGAGGGGATTGAATTTGCAAGGCAACAAGGGTGTCTTTTTCTGAATGTAGTGCAAAAACTCGAACTAATGTAGAACAATGTTTCGAGGAACTTGTTTTAAAGGTGTTAACATCTTTCCTTCAATTCTTTTGAAATATTTTGAATCTGTGATGCGAAGTTTTAAGTCTTAAATGTTTATATGGATGCTCATTTTTTTGGTTTGGACAATAAAATACAGATTTTAGAAACTCCAAGTCTCCTTGCCCAAGGCTCAAAAGGTTTGAGAAAGGATATTTTCAAACAGAGACCACCAGAAACCATTTCATCAGGTAGTGGATGTTGTTAACTGAAATTCATCTTTGTTCTTGCATCGTGAAGAGCTTCCAGCAGGAATGGTGGTGATTATTCCTTCACTAATCTATCAATCGTATATATTTTGTGCATGTGAGATTCAAGCAATGTAAATTCTGCCTTGTTATTCAATTTATTATTTACCCTCAAATTATTCGTGTATGATTGAATTTGTTGGGATTGAGGCTGTTTATTGATTCATTTACCTCAGCGAAAACTATTCCATGTAAGATCCTGCCAGACTTGAAAAACCTTCCTTGTGTCATTAAAAATTTTAAAAGAAAGAAACATCTTCCTTTGTTTGTGATTTACTCTTTACCTCGTGATTAATCATTCATGTTTGATCATATTTCTTAACTTTCCATGCATAATTTCTTTCTCACATATGAATTATTGAGGCAATGGCTTTTCATGTAGAAACATTGACCTACAATGAAATTATTATCATGTGAGTTCCCTGGCAGATTTGATTCTCTGATGAAGTTACATTGAACTGGCAGTGGCTTTCAGAGATGAGGGATTATTATATGATTCATGGAGCTGACAAGTGATGTCAGACCAATCTTATTTCATTTGTTTCATATTTAGTTATACAAGAAACTTGCTAAGGACTTCTTTGCTCTTCCTATATCACTGTCCGTTAGCTACTTATACTTCAGGAATCTTTTATAGAAGTAATAATCTTTAATAGAGGAATTAAGTTTATGTGTCATACTATAAAACATTGGTTGAGGATAATTTAAAATAAGATAATAATTGCACTCCAAATTTGAACTGGGAAATCTCAATATTGGAAACTCAGTTTGGCTTCATGCTAGGAAGGTCCACAATGGAGACTATTTCCTTGATAAGAAGATAAATAGAAAACTATAGAGAAAGTAAAAAGGCTCTCCATGTGATATATGTAGGCATAGAAAAGACGTATGATGGAGCTCCTATGTATGACATTTGGTGTGTTTTAGAAAGAAAAGAGGTGTTTGCTTGATATATGTACCATATTAAAGAATTTTTGAATGAGTTGTAATAAATGATAAAAAAACAATAATAGGATTTATAAAAGAATTTTTCTTTACTGTAGAACTATATTAAGGGTCCACCTTAAATCCATATTTCTTTGCTATTTGCGTGCGATATTGTGTTAGTAGACAAAATATGGGGGTAAAGTAACTAGTAAATTAGAACTTTAGACCAATACATTAGAATCTCAAAGATAGTGTAGTACAACTTGGAAAAGTACAAGTTCTAAAGATGAATTAGCGTTAGATATAAGAGTAGTGCTACTTGGACTCATGAGTCCGGACCCTTAGGGGGTTTTTTGAAAATTTTTTATTTCAAAGTCATCCTCAAGCAATCAATGACTTCAAAATTATAACTTGTAACACTCCTTTAATATTTACAAAAATCTCAAAAACCTCCCTTTGAGTCCGGACCCTTAGTGTCCAAATAGATTTTTTGTAGATATAAAGGGTTGGTCAACAAAAAGATCAAACTTATTGGAAATGACGTTACACATTGAATTCAAGCTGGAAGGGAGATAAAACTTACAAAAAATTTATTTGGTCACTAAGGGTCCGGACTCAAAGGGAGGTTTTTGAGATTTTTGTAAATATTAAAGGAGTGTTATAAGTTATAATTTTGAAGTCATTGATTGCTTGAGGATGACTTTGAAATAAAAAATTTTCAAAAAACCCCTAAGGGTCCGGACTCATGAGTCCAAGTAGCACTACTCTAAAACTTATTGCAATATGCTCAAGTAATGATAAGCAAGGATACAATTTGCAAGAAATTAAAAAGGTTAGGAAACCTAGAAACATAAGGTTTTCACTTGAGTTCTTCCCAAGATGTAAAAAGTTTTTATGAAGAGAAGTTGTTTTCTATAGCTTGTACTACGATATCAGATGCGGTTATTTATGGTAAAATCTTGCTTGCTGGCTTAGACTAGCCAGCTCATCATTTTTGTTTGGTCCATCCGTCTTCAGACATTATATGCTCTTGTTTTGAGATTTTAAGATTTAGATCTCTGTGTACATGCCATTGGATTGAGTTTTCAAATTTACAAAAAATCTATTTGGATTTTTCGAGTCGAGACTCTTAGTGTGGTTTTTAAAATTTTTACAAATATCAAAGGACTTTTACAATTTCCTTAAATTTAAACCTATGTTTAGGTTCAACCACTCAATAAACTCATAAATGATAATTATCAGATTTCACAGGGTTGTTGGATACTTTAATTTGGAGTCTCCATAATTTGGTGTTTCATTATTTAGGTCTTACTGGTAATTTCGATAGAGTCCAAATACCAAAACCAAAACTTTTTAGTTCACCAAACCAATCGAAAGCCTAATGGTTTGGTTTCTAGATTATTAAATTGGTTACTTGTACATCCCTCTTGTCATGTACTATGATTTGTTTTCCGACCGAATGCAGAATAATGATCTCAGTCGTCATTTTTGGTAGCTTGTCCAATTTGCCATAAACTAACAGAGCTTTGGTTCCACCATGGACTTCCCAACAAAATATTTGCAACTCCATTATTTGTCTGTTATTAATCCTTTCAATCTGTTTGTTAGACTATATGATTTTGATATACTTTTGAAAACTACTCTTGGGATGCTTGCTCTAGAATAACTTCATATATGTCGTTTGGCAGCTTATTTGGCTCTTAATTAATAGCTGTATATATCGTTTATATAAAAATATGCCTACCAAGTTAAAAGGAGAATTTTATAGGACCGCAATTAGGCTAGTTATGCTCTATGGAAGTGAATGTTGGGTTTAGGGTAAAACAACAACAACTATATAAAATGAATATAGCAGAAATGAGGATGTTTAAGTGGATGTGTGGTAAAACTCGTAAAATAAAATGAGAAATACAGAAATTCAAAAACAAGTAGGTGTAGTACTAATTTACTCAAAGATTAAGGAAGGGTGGTTGCGGTAGTTTGGTCATCTGCAAAGACGGCCTACAGATGTCCTCACTAGAAAACTTGACTTAATAAAAACTAAAGAAATTTAATGAGGTAAGGATAAACTGGAGTTAAATTGGGATGCATTAATTAGGGAGGATTTGAATAGTTTAGAAAACTCAACATCAATTACACTAAATCGAGCAACAATGGAAGAGTTTGATCCATGTAGTCGACCCCAATTAATTTAGGAGTGAGGCTAATTTTTTTTTATTGATACTGTGGTGTCCAGGATTACTCCTGACTTTTCCACATGAGGCACGCCCCTCCTTATAAGAAAGATGCCTTGAAAAATGAAGAGATTTGAACTTGAAACGTCATGGAGGCCCAAACGAACAAGTAACTAGTAAGTCGCAATCACTACACAAAGGTAGTAAGTATTGAAGATCTCTTTGTTGGGCCTCTGTCTAGCAGCTACAGCTATTGTAGGGTCATTTCAATAAACTTGTTCTTCTGATTCAAAAATTATATTACATTTAGCGCGGCTTTACTTGTGATTGTACCAATCACTTTGGGTGTGTCGAGTGTTGCAATGAATTTGTTGCATACTTGTAAAAGTTCTTTACAATTAGGGCATTAGCGATGAAGAATTCAATCGCTTCGAGTTCAGATTGTTTAATCCACCAACATTGTTTCAACTACGATGGCGCGAATTGTCATGCATGCATTTGGCCTAAATCACTACTTGAGCCCATTTTCAATATAGAACTGCTAGGTGATTGTGTTCTTGCCTAACTTTTTATCTTAAATTCCTTCCCAGAGCTTGAGCAGCTTTTCTTGATGACTGCATTTGCTTCAGATGCACTACTCCTATTTAAAAACTTAAAATAGAATTTAATCAAATCAACACATGTGACTATGTGCACTATGGTGCTATTTCAAACCTACCATGCATTTCATCTCAACCCACCCACTAACTTTTTCCACATTCCCAAATGTTGTATTGAAAGTTTGAAACTCCATGCCAAGCGAAATATATGAAAGTACTTTTTATTTATTTATTATTTATTATTCTGGACCCAATTCTATTAGGTTTGATGTCATCTTTCAAGTCTCTTTTTTCCCACCAAAGATCAGTCTCATAATTGGTATCTTTGACCTCCATATTCGGAAAGTATACTACTATGAGACGATTGATTTGGTAAGCGAGCAATGAAATAACAATGCTTAGCGACGTAGGTTGGGTCGAGTGCATGGGAGTCTCTTGGAGATGTTAGGATTAATACCACGTCAACTAGTCAATAATTTGACTTGTAAGTTTAAATTGGAAACTCTAACTTGACGCCTTAGCATTTTAGAGTAAACATCTCACTTTAATTTCAAACTCACGCCCACACATAAATTAGTTACTAGTCTCCACACTCTCGAGTTCAGTCCTAGACTCCTAGTTATGAATAAAATCTTGCTGAGACTCTCACCATACATTAGCATTACAGCAAGTCAGTCGTCTAAATTACTCGAGCCAACTTAGTAGAGAGTTCAAGCCCCAGTTATGAATGAAGTCATTTTCCTTTTTTTTTTTAGAGTTCAAAGGGAGTAGAACCCACGCACTTTGCAAACCTTACTTTTTGAAAATGATTCCTCGTCCATCTCTCCAGAGATATATGCTTCGGAAGTTATGAATGAAATTTTGTTGAGACTTTCAGGTATATAAGCCCTACAACGGTTTTAATAAGTCGAGGCAGTTAGCTTGGCTCAGGAATATGATTAATCAAACATGGTGACCTAAAATAAAGTTGTAATAATGCTTCTTGAGACAAAAAAAAAAAGTGCAACATTACACATGGGATGGAGTGTTTCATAAAGTACTTTCTCCTCTATCGTCCATGTTTAGAGAAATCAGGGACCAGCATGCAATAGGCTCTACATTGCTTATTGACTGGTGCAACAACGTCATTTCCCTAACTCTATGTAGTTATCATTCCATTACGGCTCAGCCAACATTTTGTCAATTAATACATGGTGTGCTTTCTTCATCACTCACCGTCCCACGAACAAAACTTTTTTTTTTTTTTTTTGACAGGGACAGACAAAGCGTTACCTTTCTATATCGGGACGCACTTTTGGCCGCTCATTAAGTTAGTGTCCGTCAGTCGTTAGATGCACATGACGATTTGCGTGTATGATCTAATGGATTTCAACAAGTCTGGATATTCTTTTTTTTTTTTTTCTTTTTTTCTTTTTTTGACGAATTGTGGGAAAATTTTGTTTGCAAGAATTTAAAAGACTAAAAAGCATGTTACCCTTCATTTTAAGTGATTTGCAATTATACCACATTCTAAACATTTTTAACCCATCAATACACTCTTTTATGATGACACACAACATAATTGAATGCGTGTTTTCAAAAAGAACGTTTTCAATACACGCCTCCAAGGAAAATGCATCTCGAGTTGTTGAACTAAAGGCGCATTGGTACGTTTTCAAAATGCGCCTTCATTTTTATTGGGTCTTGACTTGCTTACGTGGCACATAAGAATATGTATCAATCTTTTGATTCGAAGTGGAATTATATGCAAGAAATTAAAAATTCAATTGGTGTCACCTCATCTGTGCGGGGAGAATGTATATCCTATATGACACCCTTTGTATTAAATAAGTATTCAAATTTAAAAATGGCCTTAAAGGCTCAATATGATGCCTTTCTACATGTTTTTATTCTTCCTCGGATGCACAATGTAGATTGAGGCTTTTCTTTCGGCTTTTATTTCATTCTATAACATGAAAGATGACGTGACAATGGGGAGAATGCATACTAATATCTACTTATAAGTATTGGGGTAGAGAAGCATCCTCTACTTTTATTCTTTTACATGGACTATACTTTCACAACCCACATTTGCATTAGAGAGCCTTCTTTTGGGTTCAACATCTATCCATCCTAGATGACATCCATTTTCACCATAATCTATGGTTGCATTGTAGATCTTCTTAATTGACTTCATGAAGAATTTGAACTGTGGGTTTATTATGGTGTGTTTGGTAATTTTTTTTGTGGACTTGGAACCTTGGTTACGATTTGAATTCGCGTAAATTAAGTACTAAATCACTACTTAAACCCCTTAATGTAATGATTTAGTACTTTGAGTGCCTTGTGTGAGGTGTAAACTGTCGTTTGGGCACTTTGATAACTTTATAGGATACAGAATGATGCGGCTAAATGAACCCCACTTCTTTCTTAACGTGCTCCAAAGTTTTTTTTTTTTATTTTTACCTTATATAAGCGGGTTTTTGCCTACCCATGCCCATTCACCCTCGCTCCCTATACCCAGTCACTCAACCAAACCCCACTCTCGAATAGCACTCTCACCTTCGACCCAAATCTGACGAAATTCATGCAAAATCACATCAACTCGACGCCATAAATGCATTTCTCACCTTTTTCATGTTGATTTTTAAATTTTCTAGGGTTTTTTTGTTGTTTTGAGTCGGTTTTTGCATTGTTGTTGTTTAGCTTAGGGCTTCGAGTTGAGGCTTAAATTTTACATTTTTGGTACAAAATGCAATGGAATCAAGAATATCTAATGCAATGTCGAACGTACACAATAGTTTCTCGTGTATTCCTATTATTTGTAGTATTGATAAGTGGGATATCGTCTCCACATGGATTTTGCAAATTCCTCAGGAAAAAGGTTTTATTTATTTTTGTTTATTTTAATTTAATTAATTCAATTAAACGGGAATCAAATTTCTACTAAATCTAAACTAATGCAATCAACTAAACTAATGCAAATAAACTCTAAATAAACACAATCAATTAAATGCAAATTAATATATAAAAATATATAAACACACACTATTAAACAGTGAACTTAATTAAATTGGATCACCTCTGAACATTCACACTTATTAATTATTATTATTTCACATTATTACATATTATTTATAGTTAAATCATTTAATCACTAGTTCATTAAACTTAATATCATATATATATATATATATATATATATATATATATATATATATATATATATAGTTGACAGCCTTTAGGAAGCCACCGATTTGCCTTATATCAATGTTAAAGTCATATTCTTACCCATGTCACGATAATAATTGGATAACACAATTAATATAAGAGTACACGATAGCATTAACACTGTGAAAATCATGTTTAATCTAAGCCAATATTAACCGAAGCCGAATAATAAACAACTTAGAATACAATCACCTAAGACATCCACTCGGAAGCCTTATAAATTAACCTTAGTTACTGCTTCTATAATTGTTGTCAATAACTATAGACATAGAGATAGAATCTTCATATCACAATGCATATTCGCGAATACACATGCAACACAAATCATCATTAGTTGTAATACGCAAAAATAACTTATTAAAACAGTGATTGACGTATATGAACATATCTAAAGCATTAAGTACAATATTCTATAACTATAACTATCATGCATACAATTCAGTTTAACTCATGTTCATAGCGTTGTTTAGATTAACGAACTACTCACTGATTGTGGAAATAAACATCGCAGTTAAATAAATAAAAGGCATTAATATAAAATACCTCTTAAAACCTTGAATCTTCAATAAACTCCAAAAGTAAATTGAAAACTAAAGTAGTGACTAAAAACGTATCTAGGGCTCAAAAGAGAGTTCATGGGCACTTAGTTTCGAAGCTCCTAAGGCGTATTTCTAGCTTCCTAGTGTATACAAGTCCTATATAAACTCAAACTCTTCGTTCTTATCAAAAAAACTTGTAACTGACTCTAGTGAATCCTCAACGATTCCAATTTGTTCAGGATTTGTTGGATAAATTGCCAAGATTTCTTTTTTGTGCTTCAGTGATGTGGCCAACGAACCCTAGTGTATTCCCCAATTCGCTACACATTCACGAGGTGTTTTTCTAGTGTCGATTCTCACAGCGAGTCCTAGTTCATTTGTCATTCGCTGTGGATTCATTGGATAAAATTAACAAGTGACCAAATTGGTATAATTCTCTCATAAAGAAAATTGAAAATTAATTGGCAGCAAGGAATTAGGAAGGCCAATTAATATAGAAACTCACGAAATCGGAATTTCATGAATTGGGGAGTTTTGACTTTATAAAGATAGAAGACTTTGAGAGTTCGACTTGAGGTAGAAAAGAGATTTTGTCCACTTGGGGTTTGACAAGAGAAAGTCGACGGGTTGTATGACATTGTGAAAGAGATTGTGATCATATCTCTAGAGTTCTCTTCGGCGTGTGCGCACTCGGGTTGAAGTGCGTGAAATCTCTCTAGGAATTCTCTCTCTACATTGAAGAAAACAACAAGATCTTGAACCCAAAGACTCGCGGTTAAGACTTTGGTGATTTCTTGGTGTTCAAGAAAAGTGGTATAAAGGTCTGATACAATTGGGGGTAGTGTTCTTTGTTCTTAGTGTGATCATCTTAAGTTCATAGAAGATGTGACGGCCCCAACAACCACAAACTGAGCCCCATCAGACCTAAAGCTACGTGGACCCTCGAGCCCGTCTCTGACGAGTCAACACAGGTCTAGTCAGCCTTAACTCACCAATTACTCAAGTACATTATTCACTCACTCACCCTGGATCATTCTTTTTATTCACCTTAACTCTATCTAATCTTTTATCCTCAATTATAGTTAGGTGTGCAACGGAATTGTTTTTAACACCAACTTAAAACAGTTTACAACTCAGTCAACCTAAATGTGGAAAATCCTGTCCAAACAACATCACATGTATATAACAGATCAATTGAAAGCCCAAAATAAACATATACATGTATCAACAGTCAGGTTCAACTCCCCAAAGCCCTAAAATATCAAAACAAATGGATACATAGCCAAAATATACAACAAAAGGACAAAATAACTACAAAGTGAGAGCAAAGCTAACGGCTCTGAGTTTGCCTCATCGGATATCGCAAACATCGGCACCTTGCCCCTACTCGTCTGTGGATTTGCACCCACCGTCATAAAAAGGACGGTGAGTACAAAATATAACAGTAAACAATAACAATAGATATCTCAACATAAACTACTGAATTTTCAATAATCACAAGTCTATGAATCATGCAGTGTATAACAAGAAATCGAAATAGATTGCAAATCGCATGATAAATAGATTTAACAAGCTCAAACAACAATAATCAAGTGGCCGAAAAATAAATGGATAGGCGAATAGATAGTCTCAATCAAACCGCGGGTCACAAGACCTCATCAGCTTGCGATCGACACAATAGGCCCAAAACTGCCTCCCCTGCTTAATCCACCCCATACGAACCAGTGGGCCCGAAGGTTGCCTCCACTGAACGAACACTTTGTTAGGAAAAGCCACAGAAAAAGACGACAGCTAAATTCTTAATACACTACAGAAAGAAAGCCACAGTCACAAGTCGGATGCTAAATCATTTCGATAAGCTCCAACGAAAAGCCATAATCTATGCTGGTTGCTAAACTCGTTGAGACTTCTCATCACAGTTGGACTACCTAAACCCTAGGTCTCCTGAAATATAATGGAATACAAAGGGCTCGCATTTCAAGAATAATCAATTAAGAAATAGAAAAGTAATTATGTTGATTCTATTGTTGCCTTTACTCACCTCGAATCCCACTAAAAAGCCATCGCGTAGCTCCACACGTTCCCCAATTAGTTGCCAACACTCCGCTCGTCACCTGACAATTATTTCGACCAATTTCAGTTAATTTTCCCTAATTATCCCAAGTATTCCTCAATTTTCTCAAGTTTGACCCATTTTCTACAATTTTTTCTAAATTATTACTTATTTGCGCAATTGAGTCGCTTAATCGGGTATTAGGTTGCATTCAGACCCATTAGGATACCTTAGCGAAACCTCATAATTTTTCATGCAATTTTAAAAAATATTTTTTCAATATTTTTCTGGCAATATTTAACAATTTCACGCTTTACGAGGCAAAACCCCGACAAAAGTCTTGCCATAAATATAAAATTCTTCATTTTTCATAAAAATTCCCAAATTTCTATTTATTTGGTTGAAATATAATTTTTTAGATTTTTTTCCTATTTTTCTGAATTTTTCCTAATTTTTCTAATATTTATTTCTAAAAAAACATATTTAATTTATTTATTATAAATAAATAAATTTACTATTATTAATGATGGGTGGGTTTCCGGGTCAGGTCTGACCCGATCCACCCCAGTTGGGTATGACCTGGGCTGACCCACCCGGGTCGGGCTCGGGCCACCACGACCCGACCCATACCTCTTTTTCCCCAACTTCACAAGAGACGAACTGGAAAAAAAATTCCAGTTCGTCTCTGCCTCCAATCATTATTTTTTTTTCTCTTTCTCTTACAATAAACAACAACATCAACACCCACCAATTAAAATCTAATTTCTCCCAAAATCAACAATTCAACCATAACCTCAACTATAATTAACAAACTCACCTTCGTCAACTCAATCTCCTCTTCGATCTCAACAATCTCCACACCTTTGATCGTCCGATCTCCCCTTGATTCCTTCTCTCCCTCACTCTCTCGTTTCGATTTTTAGTTTTTTTCAGTTTTTTTTTACAGTGAGAATGGTGAACGGTGGTGTCGATGAGGTTTTGTTAACAAATTTTGGGGTCAAATGACCATTTTGCCCTTCAATTCCTATCCACTTCTTCACCAACTCAATACCCCTTATAGTCATTTCGCATTTTCTTTTTATTTATATATATATATATATATACATTTATATATTCTATATATATATATATATAATTGTATTTTCATGCCTACAATTTCATTGTGCGCGCCAACGAGTTCACTCAAGCATGCACACTATCGTACGACCCACGCGTGCCGCCCTCGACCCCGCGTATCACTCGGCGCCCACTAATTTATTATTTAATCTCATTAATTATTTTCATTAGTACTTATCAGTGTTTTATTCCATTTTCGTCTCCCGGACTCTCAAATACCCGTTTAACGCATTATTTCGTATCGAACTTGTTCAACGGTACCAACGCACATTCGCCATGTCCTCACACATTTGGAATATTGAATTTAATGTTCGGTAATAAATAAATAATACAAATCATCAAACAAACATAATATACCTAGGTGTCGACTCTTAAGGACTGAACAAGTACACCACGGCTAGCTGGGCCCACAATACGACCCTAAAATGTCACGTGGCACGAGTTAGAATTTTAGGGTCGTTATAGAAGAGGTATTTATTATTACTCCATTTTTGGTGAATCTCATTCAATTGAGATATCTTGTACTCTTTATTCACATAGTGGATTGTTCAAGGTTTGACCGATGTTTTTACCTCTGATTGAGAGGGTTTTTCACGTTAAATATTGTCTTGTGGTGTGTTTATTTTGTGCATTGATCGTGGTTTGGTGGAATTTGGTATTCATTTGTTTCATCTTTCGAAGGGGTTGAGTAAAACCCTAACAGCTGGGTAAATTGCCAGGATTTCTTCTCTGTGCTTCAGTGATGTGGCCAGTGAATCTTAGTGTATTCCCCAATTCGCTACACATTCAAGAGGTGTTTTTCTGACGCTGATTCTCACAGCGAGTCCTAGTTCATTTGTCATTCGCTATGGATTCATTGGATCACTTTTCCAGTTAATTCTTTGACTTTTCTTCCTTTTTCTTCTATTTTTTTATTTTTCCTAATTATAATATGAAATTAAAAAAACAAGAGAATACCCAATGTAAAATCATCATTTATATCTAAAATCAACCTAAATTACACTATAAAATATGTCTAATTATCGACCTATCAATATCAAGTGATTCTGAGCAAAACCCACCACTTTTTTTCACTTCCATGTATTTTTTAAGGAGTTCTAAAAATCTTTTGTTCATTATGTTGGGGCATGTACCCTAGGTCAATCTACAAACATTGTTTATCTTATAATTTTAGTTAATAAAATAGAGGTTTTCATTTGTTGTTTTATTATAAGTGGTTGCATGTTTACCTTATAATAAGATCCATGAGTATTTGTTGAAATATCATATATTTTCTTAGT
Organism: Stephania japonica; assembly: GCA_039657345.1. Taxonomy (NCBI): domain Eukaryota; kingdom Viridiplantae; phylum Streptophyta; class Magnoliopsida; order Ranunculales; family Menispermaceae; genus Stephania; species Stephania japonica. Next base: position 10,000,256 of record CM077564.1, on the reverse strand, counting down.
CGGTCATTATACCGAGAACTATAATGAATTAAGACTAGTGTGAGTCTTAATTGAGGTCATGTGATTATCATGTATATAAGGATACGAATCGAGATCATGAATACTTGTTAGGGAACAAGATACTGGACCAACCAGCTATCATGAGGAGACCACATGGATTAAGTCATATGTGTTACTCTTGATAGATATATCATTTAGTCCTTCGACTTGAGATTACTATAGACTTCAATATTATGAGCACGGTAATTTGATGCAA